>OX328109.1:32567164-35076673 GCA_946811185.2 Hippopus hippopus | reverse complement strand
AACAATTAACTAGCATAAAGTGTACCGCAGCACGCTACTTATTCAAAATTCCTGGAAGACGGGCAAGTTTTAAATTTTGAATATAACATTTGAACCTGATATTAAGAAAATATATATAGATCGATATCAGGTTCAATTGCCCAAAAGAAGAAGGCTTTTGAAAACAATGTGGGAAGAGGAGAAAATGCTTCTAACCAGCATTTTCTCCTTTTCCCACAATGTTTTTTACACTTTCCAAAAGAAATCTCTGCTTTTCAGTCATATTTGATATGTCGTCTGCAAATGCTTTCAATTTGGACAAGTCTAAAATTTTGCTGTCTTGTAAAGAGTTATTAATGAACAAATTACATCAGACGAGGGAGATCAAGGATCGGGCTGTAGCTTCTGGAGCTCGCAAGTACTGAAGATCTATTTGACTTGGAATTGTTGACAATTTACAGTTGTTTCAGTAATCAACATGAGATATAAATTCAGTCCGTGAATACCTGTAAAAAACATCGTTGAAAAATCATTGTGGTATTGTTTACAAAAGTCATGTTCTGCAGCAGTCTGATCCCAATTTAAGCTCTTTACATGACTCTATAAGCAGAGACCGGGTTTAAATGGCATGTAATTGATAGTACTGTTACTGTTTATATTGGTGAGTTATTTCCTTTATTTCCAGTAGTTTGATTTCAACTATTTTTTTTAATTGCAATCCAAATAACAAAGAGAGAGAGAGAGAGAGAGAGAGAAAAACTGTATCAGCCAATTAAAATAAAACCCATCCATTTATTTACCCGTTCACATACTTATTTAGTTGTCCCTTTTCTTATTTTAAAATTGCGCCATTGCTTCCCTTTACCGCTTTAATGGATTTTTTGTTGAAATATAACTCGAAATGAGCTGTGTGATTCAAGTTATGGGAGACTGACAAAATTGTAAAAAATGAATGGTCAAAGGGAGATAGCTCCTACTTCCTTAAATCTTCGATGATATCAGAGTTGCATCCCTTGTAATTGTAAACTGCCTAAAACCACAGACGAGGTAAAAAAGTATGGTACACGTCTTGAGAAATGATGGATATAAAAGACATTTATTTTGCTGAGTGGTAGTAGATCTAGATTCATACCGTATTGTCTGTTATAGGATTGTAAATACTTACAGTTCTGGAGTAATCACTACTCCAAAGAAAATTTACAAGTAACGACGTGGTAATCTCCCTTGCATCTCATCACATGTAAACAACTACCGCGAAAAATTTAATATTGCAAGTAACGATTCTTTTTTTATCATTGTAAGATTAAATACATACTGTAAAGTCAAATCAGACAATGAAATATTTTATCAATATATATAATGATACGCAAATTGGATCAAATAGATTAATGCACATATGGTTTAAAATACTAGTAAACATATCCACATTATTTAGGTGATGGTTTCCTTCGCTCAAGGTCAAGTACAAATATCAACAAATGTGCCGTGTTATTCTTTCATTTTTAATTCAATAAATGCATTTGATGGGTAGAAAATCGAGAGTAAATATTTCTCCAAGTTTTGAAAGATTGTGCCTAGGCCTAATGTAAATTCTTTCTCAGCGATTGCGTTGATGTTCATCTGAGATGGATCTATTATTTAAGGCGTCAGTGAAAGTCTCGTCACTCCTGTAAGTCTTATTCATTTCGGTCCATGTCTGTAACCTTACAGCCGGAGGTGGAAATCCATGCGAAACTTTATCTAAAACTTTCAAAAAATTTTCAGATAACAAGCAATATTAATTACTTATTTTTACCTGCATTTCAGTTTGTTTACTATTTTATCCGTGGGGAAAGGAGGGGGGGAAGAATCGTCATAATAAGGGAGGTCACTCTTCATGAATTTGACTTTCAAATTTGTACGAGTTTTCTCCCGTAGACCATAAAATGAAAACAGAATCCCATCTTATTCATATTATATCGTTTGATAACTAATGAAATTGAAAATTATTAATTTCATGATAATCATTCGTTAGAAAAACACAAGACAACAGATCATTTATATAATTATTCTTAAAAAAGAAGAAATTCCTTGTAATAAGCATTATTTGTATTTACAACAATTTTTTTTGGTACTTATTTTCATTAGGTATTAACCTTGACCTATGAAACATGACCAAAATGAATTTAAAGTTGTTTGCAAAAAATTGTTTCATGAGGTTATTACTTACCGGTAATTCTTTACTAAACCTACCAAATAAATTTGTGTTTCTTTGACACAGAAAGAGAGGGTGTCTGTAAACATTGTTGGAAAAGCAGAAAATGCACGCAAAGAAGCCTTACATCCTTTTAATTTCAGTATAAAAGCTTTTTAAGCAAAGTTTTTTTTTTCTGTCCTGTTGAAGACAAATCCCATCATTTAACCGTATTCAATTTGTTGTCTGGAGATGCTCTAAATAATGGCAAGTCAAAAATTGTGATGTCTATTACAGATTGTGCCAAGCTCAAATTTTTCTGTCTCCATAGTTATTATAGTTCTTTATTAGACTGCCTTTACATAAACAGTGAACCTAAAGATCAGTTGGGCCTGTATTCACCAACCATTCTTACTGAATGTTCTTAGTCTCTATCTCCACAGTTTTCTAAATTTGAAAGTAACAAAACTTCTGATTGGCTAAATCATTTGGTTTAGCCAATCAGAAGTTGTGATACTTTCAAATTTAGAAAATTTTGGAGATAATTACCTTTACCTTGTTTACCTTGTTGAGGGATCTTCAATTAGACGTAAGCCTCTCTGATCCATCTGTACATGTAGAGAATGATTCCTCTTCTGGTGCAAAATACAACGGTGAAAATTTAAAAGGCGCATTCTTCCAGTATTTATTTAAAAGTGACTTAAAACTATTTACATCTCTGGCTGAGACAGTTTCAGCTGGCAAACTGTTCCATGTTTCCACAACTCTCTGTGAGAATGATTTCATTCTAAAGTTAGTTCTACATTGCTTTTTGAAGATTTTGTATTCATGTCTTCTAGTTTTATTCTTGTTTATTGAAAAGAGCCTGTGTTTGTCAACTTTGTCAATTTCATGCATTATTTTGAATGTTTCTATCATATCAGCTCTCCTCCTTCTGTATTCCAGTGTTGGTAAACCTAGTTTCTTCAGTCTTTCTGAATAAGTAGGATCTTTGATATTCTTGACTAATTTAGTCGCTCTATGTTGTACTTTCTCAATTTTAAGGGCTTCTTTTTTGAATAAGACAGTCCATACTGTAGAACAATATTCTAGGTGTGGTCTCACCAGGGATTTGTACAAACATAGTAAGATTTCCGAATCCATGTGGGTAAAGGTTCTTTATATCAATCCAAGCATTCATAATGACCAAGAATGTTTATAAGAATAGTTGGTGAATACAGACCACAACTAATTAAAATGAAATTAATTTAAAAATCTAGCAATATATGTATTTTCTGTTATACAAATAGATAAGTGTCTAGAGTAAAGACAGTATTTAAGTAATATGAAACTAAAGGGCCATTGGCCCTAAAGCCCTCACCTGAATAAAGTCATTTAGGATTGATACGATTGAAGATATCCTGGGTCTGTATTCAACAACCATTCTTAAGAACGTTCTTAGTCTTACTCTTCAAGATTTTCAAAATTTGAAAGTAAGACAACTTCTGATTGGTTAAACCAAATGGTTTAGCCAATCAGAAGTTGTGTTTTTTTCAAATTTAGAAAATTCTGGAGAATAAGACCAAGAATGTTCTTAAGAATGGTTGGTGAATACAGACCATGGTTGTGATGATGTAAAACACATAAGTGTCAGTGACCTACATTTTAATTCAACCTGACCAAGTTTCAAACTTATTTTAGATATTATCAAGCTAAACATTCTGGTCAAAATTTATGAGTTACAGACTGAAAATGTGGTCCTGTAGAGTGCACACCGTTTTCTCCAGATAAGATTTGTTTTTGTAACCTACTTTTTGACCCAAAAGGAACCAGTTTTGAATATCAGTAGGACAATTACTAGTATTCTGATCGGTCTCACACTGAAAAGGTGGCCTCTAAAGTTGCCACAAGTAGATTTGTCCCAGTGACCTTCTTTTTGATTCAACATGACCAAATTTTAAACCTGTACTAGATATCATCAAGACAAACATTCTGACCAAGTTTCATGAGTATCACATAGAAAATGTGGAACCTAGAGTGTACACAAGGTTTTTCTAATTTTCTAAGATTTGTCCTGGTGAATTAATACTTGACCCAATGTGACCCAATTTTAATCTTGTTCGAGATATGATCAAGACAAACATTCTGACCAACTTTCATGAGTATCAGACAGAAAATATTGCCTCTAGAGTGCACACAAGATTTTTCAAAGATTTGACTCAGTGACCTACTTTATTATTACCATACTGACCCATTGTTGTACTTGATATCATCAAGACAATGATTATGATAAAGTTTCATGAGTATCAAGTGGAAAATGTGGCTTTCAGTCTGATAATCATGAAACTTGGTCAGCATTATCATTTATTTTTGAGAGAGAAGAAAACATTGACCACCAGCATTTTCTCCTTTTCCCACAATTTTTTTTTTCTTTTTTTTTAATGCCTTCCTTTGAATGGGTCATTAAAACTTGGGAGTGTTCGGTAAAGGGTTAACTTGCAGTGTGTGAATGCTTGACAAATCTAAATTTTGTTATGTGGCAGGGAGATAGCCTGGGTTCCAGCCCTGATAATTTTTTGCTTTAACGGAAGCGATAAACCATTTTGCCAAAGAGCTATATGGACCATGAAAGGAGACCATAATAAGGAGTGATTTAAAGATTATTACTGCCTGGACCCAGGGTACAAGATGTACACAACACAGACACATGACCATTATAGAAGCTTACTAGCCTTTCAGTTAGCGAGCTAATAAGAACACTGTTTGTATGTATGTGTCCAACTCCATTATCATCAATATTTCAGTAATATCACAGCAGCCAGTGTACCTATAACTCCTTTCCTGGATGCTTTGCACAATATTCTTCACAAGCTACTGGCTGCTCTGCTTTCCCACACAACCATTGTCAATTATCAGGGGTGAGAGAGGTATGAATCCTGTCTTAATGTTATCATACCTTGGTAAGAAATTCACGGAGCTTATGATTCAAACCAACGACCCCCTGATTTCAAGTCCTGTACACTACCAACTGCACCCCTAGGCTCGGCAATAAGAGAACTGTATGCAGATGCCAAAGCGCTACTACATTTGCATTTCTATTTAAATCCTTACCAGACAAAATGTCAGACTTGTCCAAATTAAAAGCAATAAGACAACAAATTCAATGACACAGATAATCAGATTCGTCTTGGAAAGAGTACATGTAGGAAAAATTGTATGAAAAGGAGAAAATGCTAGTTACTAGCATTTTCTCCTTTTCATACGATGTTTTCAAAAGCCTTTTTTCCCAGGTTTTTTTAAACATGGAATTGTTTGGTGCAGGATCTTTAACGTAGCATCACTTTGTCAAAAATGGAATACTTTCAAGGTCATCTTCCAATTTCGTGTAAGTACCCCATTTTATAGTTAACAACTACTTTTACTTTGAAGTAATTATCTTCAGTATTGACAGGCACAATAATTATAAGAAAATGTCAATGTTTTTAAACTACGATGACAATGAAGATGGGGCAATGACAACAACTCTTAAGGCAAAGCCTAGCAGCTCAGTGATGAGCGTACCCGACTCATAACTTGGTGGTTGCTGGTTTGATACAGGGTGACCCCCAAAAAAATGCCACCCATGAAATCGTTAATAAAATTCACAATCCTTTCTGCAATCCAACCATATTTGGTACGGATGAACTTCAGTCTATGCCTGATGTGTCCACCAAGTTTCAGTCATATATGTCCAACAGTCTTTGTTTTATCTCCATTTCAGGATATGCTCCAAATGTGCACCTTTGCATTGCAAGCGACATGCAAAATTGACAATAGCTCTGACACACTCATCCCTCAGTATTGATTGCTAAAAGTGAACTCAAAGAATAACATCTTCTGGGGGACAACCTCACCAGAAGATTGTCTGCAGAGGCCTGGGAGCCCTCCATCAGGTACACTGCATGGGTTACAATATCAAACCATGGGATCATTGGTCCCTACTGGTTTGAAGACGAGAATGAACAATCACGATCAATACTGAGCACTACCTAGTGGTCGTTAAGAAGTTTTGAACAGACGAAGAGGTGTTTTTAGGGATGAAGAGTGATTTCAACAGGATGGAGCAACTCCCTAACTTCAAATGACTCGTTGGAATGGCTGCTTCGACACTTTGGTGATCGTCTCATCGGTAGGAGGTGTGATCCTGAATGGGCTTCACACTCACTGGACCTTAACTCCCCAGATTTATTCCTGTGGGGTTGTCTAAAAGATAATGGCTATCAGAACAATCCCTAGACTATTCCTAAACTGAAGAAGGCCATCACCGCCAAAATCAGGGCAATACTGAGGGAGGAGTGTGTGTCAGAGTTATGGACAATTTTGCATGTCAGTTCTAGGTGTGCTTGCATTGCAGATGTGCAGATTTTGAGCGTATCATGGAACGGAGATAAAACAAAGACTGTTGGACATTCATGACTGAAACTTGGTGGACAAGTCAGGCATAGACTGAAGTTCATTTGTACCAAATGTGGTTGGATTGCAGAAAGGATTGTGAATTTTATTAACGATTTCATGGTTGGCATTTTTTTGGGTCACCCTGTACCTGATTGAGGCAAACTTTATTTCCAGGGATTTTTTTGCCTCTCACCTCTGATACACATGAAAAAAGTATCAGTGGCTTGAAAAAAAAAAATTGGGATTTTCTGGATGGGAAACAGACAAAAAAATTCTGTTTTTTTTTTCCCTTTAATGTTGTTGTATTTTAAATAGCTCACAGTTTCAACTTTTTTCTTTGTTTTAAGTTTTATGTACAATTTCCTCAACTTTTAAAAAATAATGATAAAACAGAAAAAAGAACAGACTTTAAAAACTACTGACACAAAATTACTGTAGCAATGAATGAATGATGATTTTATTTCGGCTTTTTTAAAATTTGCATAATGTTTTTATGCGCATTATCACAATTTAACCCTTTACCACATGATCCCCAGTTTTAACAACCCCGAACAAGAAGGCTTTTGAAAACATTGTGGGAAAAGGAGAAAATGCTGGTAACCAGCATTTTCTCCTTTTCCAACAATGTTTTCTACTCTTTCAAAGACAAATTTCATAATTTATGCAACATATAATTTGTCGTCTGCAATTGCTTTCAATTTGGACCAGTCTAAAATTTTGTCATTTGGTAAAGAGTTACCCCTTTACCAGATCACAAAATATTACACATAGGCTACATGTATCTAAATTGAAAGCATTTGCAGATGATAACATAAATATGAGTCAAATGCTTAAATTTGCCTCTGAAAGGGTAGAATTAAACAATGTGGGAACAATGTGGGAAGAAGAGAAAGTGCTGGTTACTAGCATTTTCTCCTTTTCCCCTCTATATTTTCAATAGCTGTCCTCTGAGTCGTTTAAAACTCAAGATTGTGTGGTAAAGGGTACAGGCAAAAATGGACTCTTCCAAAATCTTTACCAAAGGACAAATTAACTGACCCGTCCAATTTGACAGCATTCGCAGATGACAAATGAATTTTGGATCAAAGGATAGAAGTCGTCCTTCTTATTTGAAAATACAAGCGTATCAATTCTATATCAGTTTTCTATGTATAGCGTTTAACCCTTTACCACACAATCCCTAGTTTTAATGATCCTTAGTAAGAAGCCTTTGGAAAACATTGAAGGAAAAAGAGAAAATGCTGATAACCAGCATTTTCTCCTTTTCCCAAAATGTTTTTTAGTCTTTCAGACACAATTCCATCACTAGAGTCACATTTTATCTGTCATCTGCAAATGCTTTGAATTTAGACCAGTATAAAATTTTGTCATTTGAAAAAGGGATAAAGCAGTTTTCAACGTCATTTTAGTTACCTTATGGCTCAAAGGAGCAATTTCTTCTGTTCCTACAATGTATTAGTCCTTGCAAAAAGTAAATCCAAATATTTCAGTGAGAATCATGAAAACTGTGAAGTAAAAAGTGTAAGCTTTGAGTCTTTCATATCCAAGTTAGCTTAACCATTTACCACACAATCCTGAGTTTTAATTACCCAAAAGAAGAAGGCTTTTGAAAACACTGTGGAAAAGGAGAATATCCTGGTAACCAGCATTTTCTCCTTTTCCCTTAATGTTTTGTACACTTTCCATGAGAAATCTCTGTTTTTTAGTCACATTTAATATGTTGTCTGCAAATGCTTTCAGTTTGGACAAGTCTAAAATTTTGCTGTCTTGTAAAGAGTTATTAATGAACAAATTACATCAGATGAGGGAGATCAAGGATCGGGCTGTAGCTTCTGTAGCCTGCAAGTACTGAAGATCTATTTGACTTGGAATTGTTGATAATTTTCAGTTGTTTCAGTAATCAACATGAGATATAAATTCAGTCTCAGAATACCTGTAAAAAACATTGTTGAAAAATCATTGTGGTATTGTATACAAAAGTCATGTTCTGCAGCAGTCTGATCCCAATTTATGCTCTTTACATGACTCTATAAGCAGAGACCGGGTTTAAATGGCATGTAATTGATAGTACTGTTACTGTTTATAGTGATGAGTTATTTCCTTTATTTCCAGTAATTTGAGAGAGAGAGAGACTGTATCAGCCAATTGAAGCAAAACCCATCCATTTATTTTCCCATTCATTTACTTATTTAGTTGTCCCTTTACTTATTTTGAAATTACGCCGTTACTTCTCTTAACCGCTTTAATGGATTTTTTTTGTTGAAATATAACTCGAAATGAACTGTGTGTTTCAAGTTTTGGGAGACTGACAAAATTGTAAACAATGAATGGTCAAAGGGAGATAGCTCCTACTTCCTTAAATCTTCGATGATATCAGAGTTGCGTCCCTTTTAATTGTAAACTGCCTAAAACCACAGACGAGGTAAAAAAGTATGGTACCCGTGTTTAGAAATGATGGATATAAAAGACATTTCTTTTGCTGAGTGGTAGTAGATTCATACCGTATTGTCTTTTATAGGATTATAAATAGTTACAGTTCTGAAGTAATCAGTACTCCAAAGAAAATTTGTAACGACGTGGTAATCTCCCTTGCATCTCATCACATGTAAACACAACGACCGCGAAAAATTTAATATTGCAAGTAACAATTTTTTTTTTATCATTATGAGATCAAATACATACTGTAAAGTCAAATCAGACAATGAAATATTTTATCATTATATATAATGATATGCAAATTGGATCAAATAGATTAATGCACATATGGTTTAAAATACTAGTAAACATATCCACATTATTTAGGTGATTGTTTCCTTCGCTCAAGGTCAAGTACAAATATCAACAAATGTGCCGTGTTATTCTTTCATTTTAAATTCAATAAATGCATTTGATGGGTAGAAAATCGAGAGTAAATATTTCTCCAAGCTTTGAAAGATTGTGCCTAGGCCTAATGTAAATTCTTTCTCAGCGATTGCGTTGATGTTCATCTGAGATGAATCTATTATTTAAGGTGTCAGTGAAAGTCTCGTCACTCCTGTAAGTCTTATTCATTTCGGTCCATGTCTGTAACCTTACAGCTGGAGGTGGAAATCAATGCGAAACTTTATCTAAAACTTTCAAGAATTTTTCATATAACAAGCAATATTAATTACTTATTTTTACCTGCATTTCAGTTTGTTTACTATTTTATCCGTGGGGAAGGGAGGGGGGGGGGAAGAATCGTCATAATAAGGGAGGTCACTCTTCATGAATTTGACTTTCAAATTTGTACGAGTTTTCTCCCGTAGACCATAAAATGAAAACAGAATCCCATCTTATTCATATTATATCGTTTGATAACTAATGAAATTGAAAATTATTAATTTCATGTTAATCATTCGTTAGAAAAACACACAAGACAACAGATCATTTATATAATTATTCCTACAAAAGAAGAAATTCCTTGTAATAAGCATTATATGGATTTACAACAATCTTTTTTTGGTACATATTTTCATTAGGTATTAACCTTGACCTATGAAACATGACCAAAATGAATTTAAAGTTGTTTGCAAAAAATTGTTTCATGAGGTTATTACTTACCGGTAATTCTTTACTAAACCTACCAAATAAACTTGTGTTTCTTTGACACTGAAAGAGAGGGTGTCTGTAAACATTGTTGGAAAAGCAGAAAATGCAGGCAAAGAAGCCTTACATGCATTTAATTTCAGTTAAAAGCTTTTTTTTTTAAGCAAAGTTTTTTTTTCCTGTCCTGTTGAAGACTAATCCCACCATTTAGCCGTATTCAATTTGTTGTCTGGAGATGCTTTAAATAATGGCAAGTCAAAAATTGTGTTGTCTATTACAGATTGTGCCAAGCTCAAATTTTTCCGTCTCTGTAGTTATTATAGTTCTTTATTAGACTGCCTTTACATAGACAGTGAGCCTAAAGATCAGTTGGGCCTGTATTCACCAACCATTCTTACTGAATGTTCTTAGTCTTTATCACCAGAGTTTTCTAAATTTGAAAGTAACACAAATTTTGATTGGCTAAATCATTTGGTTTAGCCAATCAGAAGTTGTGATACTTTCAAATTTAGGAAATTCTGGAGATAATGACCAAGAATGTTTATAAGAATTGTTGGTGGAATGTCTAATTAAGATGAAATCAAAATAAAAATCTAGCAATATGTTGTTCTGTTTAATTTATACGAATTAGATAAATGTCTAGAATAAAGACAGTATTTAAGCAATATGAAACTAAAGGGCCATTGGCCCTAAAGCCCTCACCTCAATAAAGTCATTTAGGATTGATACGATTGAAGATATCCTGGGTCTGTATTCAACAACCATTCTTAAGAATATTCTTAGTCTTACTCTTCAAGATTTTCTAAATTTGAAAGTAAGACAAATTCTGATTGAATTGGCTAAACCAAATGGTTTAGCCAATCAGAAGTTGTGTTTCTTCTAAATTTAGAAAATTCTGGAGAATAAGACCAAGAATGTTCTTAAGAATGGTTGGTAAATACGGACCAACTGTGGTTGTGATGATGTAAAACACATAAGTGTTAGTGACCTACATTTTAATTCAACCTGACCAAGTAACTGTTTCAAACTTGTTTAAGAAATTACCAGGCTAAACATTCTGGTCAAATTTCATGAGTTTCGGACTGAAAATGTGGCCCTGTAGAGTGCACACAGGTTTTTCCAGATAAGATTTGTAACCAACTTTTTGGTTCAAAAGGAACCAATTTTGAATATCAGTAGAACGATTATTCTGATCAGTCTCACACTAAAAATGTGGCCTCTAAAGTTGACTCGGAGTTTTTAGTAGATTTGTCCCAGTGATCTTCTTTTTGATTAAACATGACCAGACTTTAAACCTGTACTAGATATCATCAAGACAAACATTCTGACCAAGTTTCATGAGTATCACATAGAAAATGTGGAATCTAGAGGTTACACAAGGTTTTTCTAATTTTCGAAGATTTGTCCTGGTGAATTAATATTTGACCCAATTTTAATCTTGTTTGAGATATGATCAAGACAAACATTCTGATGACTTTTCGTGAGTGTCAGATTGAAAATATTGCCTCTAGAGTGCACACAAGATTTTTTGAAGATTTGACCCAGTGACCTACTTTATTACAATATTGACCCAAAGGTTGTACTTGATATCAAGACAATGATGATGCATTAAAACTCAAGAGTGTTTGGTAAAGGGTTAAATTGCTGTGTGTGTGAATGTGTGACAAATCTAAATTTTGTTGTGTGGCAAGGAGATTAGCCTAGGTTCCAGCTGGATCATCATCTTTTGCTTTTACATAATCAGACGTTACTTTGTTAAAAATGAGAATAACTATGGAAGCGATAAACCGTTTTGCCAAAGATCTATATGGACCGCAATAAGGAGTGATTAAAGAATTATTACCTCCTGGATCCAGGCTACAAGATTTACACATGACCATCATAGAAGCTTACTAGCCTTTCAGTAAGCGAGATAAGATCACTGTTTGTTTGTATGGTGTTTGACCCTTTACCACAAATACCCGAGTTTTAATGACCCCGAGAGGAAAACCTCTTGAAAATATTGTGGGAAAAGGATAAAATGCTGGTAACCAACATTTTCTCCTTTTCCCAGAATGTTTTCTACCATTTCCAAGAAAAATTCCATCATTTGAGCCATATTTAAATTGTTGTCTGCAAATACTCTAAACTTTGACAAGTCTACATTTTTGTCGTGTGGTAAAGAGTTAACTCTATTATCAACATTATTTCAGAAATAATGGGGCAGCTAGTGTTCCTTTAAATCCTTTCCTGGATGCTTTTTCTTGTACCAGTACTCAGCACAACATTCTTCCCAAGCCACTGGCTGCTTTCATACATAATCATAGTCAATGATCAATGGTGAGAGAGAAATGAATTTTGTCTCAATGACTATCATCAACCCTTGGTAAAAAATTCACTGAGCTGGGGGGTTCAAACCAGCAGCTCCTGGTTTCAAGTCCTGTACACTACTGACTGCTCTACTTGGCTCGGCAATAAGGGCACTGTATGCAGATGCCAGAGCACAGCTCTGTTTGCATTTTCAGTGAAAATTTCTAGTTAAATCCTTACCAAACGACAAAATTTTAGACTTGTCCATATTAAATGTAATTCCACACAACAAATTTGACATGGATGATCAGATTTGTCTTAGAAGAATACATGCTGGCTACCAACATTTTCTCCTTTGCACACATTGTTTTCAAAAGCCTTCTTTCCAAGGTTTATCAAAACAGGGAATTGATTTGTATAGGAATAAAAGTGGCATCCCTGTGTTAAAAATAAAATACTTTGAAGGTTAGCTGCCCATTTTGTAGTAGTTCCCCCCTTTGATAGTTAACAACTGGCCTTTATTTTGAAGTAAATATCTTCAGTAATGACAGACATAATAATTATGAGAAAGTGTCAATGTTTTCAGCACCACAATGACAATGAAGATAGGGCATTGACAACTTTCTTGGGACCTGGCACAGCTGCCCAGTGGCTCCGGTACCTAACTCTTAACTTGGTGCTTGTTAGTTTGATACCCGATTGAGGCAAACTTTCTTTCTGGTCATTTTCTGTCTCTCACCTCTGATACATGTGAGAAAAGTATCAGTGGCTTGGAAAGAAAATTGGGATTTTCTGGATGGGAAACAGACAAAAATTCTGATTTTTTTTTGCCCTTTAATGTTGTTGTATTTTAAATAGCTCACAGTTTCAACATTTTTCTATGTTTTAAGTTTTATGTACAATTTCCTCAACTTTTAAAAAATAATGATAAAACAGAAAAAAGAACAGACTTTAAAAACTACTGACACAAAAATACTGTAGCCATGAACGAATGATTTTGTTTCGGCATTTCAAAATTTGCATAATGTACTTACCCATAATAACACAATTTAACCCTTTACCTTACAATCTTGAGTTTTAACGACCCTGAAGAAGAAGGCTTTTGAAAACTTTGTGGGAAAAGGTGAAAATGCTGGTGACCAGCATTTTCTCCTTTTCCCACACAGTTTTCTACTCTTTCTAAAACAATTTCATAATTTGTGCAACATACAATTTGTCGTCTGCAACTGCTTTCAATTTGGACCAGTCTAAAGTTTTATCATTTTATAAAGAGTAAACCCTTTACCCACTCACATAATATTACGCATGTCTAAATTGAAAGCATTTGCAGAGGATAAACTATATGGCTTGCAACACGTGAAAAGGGGCATTCGGACATTTGAGTAAAGTGTCGTCTCGGATCAGCCTACGCAGTCTGCACATGCTAATCCGAGACGGCACTTCACGACTACATTAGATTTTGTGCTACAGTAGACTTGTGCAAAACAGAAAATTACATAAAAGCGGAAAGTGTCGTTTCGGATTAGCCTGCGCGGACTGCGCAGGCTGATCCCAGACAACACTTTACGCAAATGTCCGAATGCCCCTTTTCACGTGTTGCAAGCCATATGTGATTCTAATGCTTCAATTTGCATCTGAAAGGGTAGAAAACATGAGAAGACAAGAAAGGGCTGGTTACCAGGATTTTCTCCTTTCCCCTCTATGTTTTCGATAGCGGTCCTCCTCTGGGTTGTTTAAAACTGGAGGCTGTGTGGTATAGGATAAAGCCAAATATGGACTCTTCCAAATCCAAAACAGAAAAAAACTTTACCAAAGGACAAAATTTTTTACCCATCCAATCTGATAGCTATTTAAGGTGACAAATGAATCTTGAATCAAAGGATAGTTGTCTTTCTTACTTGAAAAATATGAAAGAGTATCAATTCTTTATAGCTTTGATTGTATACTTTTAAAAGCAGTTTTCAACATCATTTCAGTTACCTAATGGTAGCCAGTGCACCTATCCGTGCTTTCCTAGAGTCTCCTTTACCAGGACTTTGCACAACATTCTTCCAAAGCCACTGGCTGCTTCCACATAACCATCATCAAACAATGATGAGAGAGGAATGAATCTTGTCACAATAACTTGCGTCAATCCAGGGAAAGAAATTCCCCGAGCTGGGGATTAAAGTCAGCGGCCCCATGGTTTCAAGTCCTAAACAAATTTTTTATAAGAAAACAAAATTAATGGTCTACATTGAAAGGTTTTGTTCATGACAACTACATGTGGCTCAAACAGAGAAGTCGGTCTTTTAACCCTTTACCAAACAATGCCTTTTTGTCACAACCCTGAGGAAAAGGCCTCCTGAAAACATTGTGGGAAAAGGAGAAAATGCTGGCCACCAGCATTTTCTCCTTTTCCAAAAGTGTTAAAGAAATTACCCTTTTAAGAGAGCTTAAATCTTTACCAAATGACACAACTTTAGACTTGTCGAAATCCAAGGCATTTACAGACGACAAATTAATGTTAGCTTTAATAGTGAAACTATCTATGAAAGGTTAGAAAACATTGTGGGAAAAGGAGAAAATGCTGGTTACCAGCATTTTCTCCTTTTCCCACAATGTTTTCAGAAGCTTCATCTGCAGGGCGTTAAACTCAGGATTGTGTGGTAAAGGGTTAATTTCATTTGTGCCACTTCTGAATTTGTCATCTACAAATGTTTCAAATTTGAAAGAGGATTTGTCATTGGGGAAAAAGTTACAGGGTAGAACTAGTTTTGGAAATGGAGGAAATATGAATACAAGGGTATGTAAATTGATTAAGTCTTTACCAAATGACAAAATTTTGGACCACACCAAATTGAAAGCATTTGCAGACGAAATGATAAATGTGTCACAAATAGTGGTTTATGTCTTAGATATGGTAGAAAACATAGTGGGAAAAGGATAAAATGCTGGTTACCAGCATTTTTCCCTTTTCCCACAGTATTTTTAAAGTATTCTTATTCAGGGTCATTAAAACTCAAGATTGTGTGGTAAAGGGTTAACCTCATTTGCCCACAATGTTTTTTGAAGTCCATTTTCCTCTAGGTCTTAAAAAAAAGGATCACCTGGTAAAGGGTTCAAAATTATAGGTTATTGCACTTGTATGGTAATATATTGTGTTGAACGAGTTCTTTTGGCAGAGTTGCCCGAGCTTGCGATGGCAACTATGCCAAAAGAACGAGTTCAACACAATATATTCCCATACGAGTGCAATGACCTTTTTATTATATACTTTGATATTGTTTACATAATTTCCCGTGATTTAAGTGTTTTCATCAAAATCTTTGATTTAATTTGTTTATTTTAAGATTTCAAAAGCAATAAGAATCTGTTTCGTCCACCTACCGTTGTTTCACGGAATTTTCAACATTGGCTTTTGATGACGTCACCGTTGCTAAAGATATGTAAACAAACAAGATGGCGACCGAGGATCCTTTTTCATCCCTTAATAATTTCATCGTCGATAAACAAATTCGATAGACAAATTTTTCATAACTTTGTAGTGACTGTCATTGGGGAAACAAACATTCTGCTTATTTTTCATGTTTTTATTAAGTACTATGCATTGAAAAGTTCGTAAAACATGATGTTTAACAATGAAATTTATGATAATGGCGGCCGTTCATATTTTGATTTTTGGAGAAATGGCGGGATTTAAAACAGTTCCATACTTAGCAACAAACGTGAAAAAAGCTCTAAAGAATGTAATATCAAAGTATGCAATATGGAAAAATATTACATACTTTCATCCAGTGCAAATACATGGGGACAATATCAAAGTATGTAATAAAGTATAATATGCATTGAATTAAGAGTGAGGATTTGTATGAAAGGATAATATCGTCTTCGAATAACAGGAGAAAAAAACCTTGTGTAGTACACACCAAGAAACTCAAATAAACTCAAACAAACATTTAAAGAAAAACTATAGCATGGCATGCAGATGCAAACGTTCGGCTTAAGTTGCTCTTTCTAGTGAAAGTTTAAAGTGAAATATTTTTACCCTTTACCACACAATCCCAACTTTTAGAAAAAAGGCTGTAGAAAACTTGGTGGGAAAAAGAGAAAATGCTGGGAACCAGCATTTTCTCCTTTTCCCACCCTGTTTTTCTACCCGATCACAGACAAAAAGCATTATTTAACCTATATTCAATTTGTTGTCTGCAAATACTTTCAATTTGGACAATTCTACAAACACTGTCGTCTGTTAAAAAGTTAAGTATAACAGAAACATGTGACAGTCAAAGTCTCTGTATGACAAAGTTGATAACAAGGCTATGCTAACACATCAGAATCTGTATTCACCAAACATTCTAAGTTTCACTCTTATACTTATTCTAGATTTAGAGAGTAACACAATTTCTGATTTGCTAAATCATTTGGTTTTGCCAATCAGAAGTTGTTTCTAATTCTAGATTTAGAGAGTAACACAATTTCTGATTGGCTACATCATTTGGTTTAGCCAAACAGATGTTGTGTTTCTTTCAGATTTAGAAAATTCATGAGAATGAAACTAAATAAGTTGCTAAGAATACTTGGTGAATACAGACCTAGGTTTTCTTAAAAACTAGAGGCGCTTGAGCGCCTGTATCGCTCCACAGGCCTGATATTTCTATAATGGCGAAAGGAAGTTTTTAACAATTATCATTCAATCCTGCATTTTAGCTCACTGAAGAAACAATTTGGTAGACAACCACCATAGGAACTTACCTGCAAAACAACAATGAAATCCAATGAATAGTTTTAGAGAAGAAATTTTTCAAAGATTTTACTTTATACCATAAAAGGAAAATGAGTCTCCCATAAAAGCCATGTTTTTTGACAGATCTTTTTTTTTTTAAGGAATTCTGTAAACCTGTATCTAAGGAACATTCCTGCAAAATAATAATGCTATCCAAATAGCGGTTTGGGAGGAGAAGATTTTTAAAGGTTTTTTACTTTGGTTGCCATGGCAACCAGAATTCTTCATGGAACACAATTATTTGAAGGAATTTGAAAGAGGACCACCAAAGGAACATTCCTGTGAAATTTGGTAAAAATCCAGTCAATAGTTTCTGAGGAGAAGTTTTTTAAAGAAAAAACGAACGGACGGACGGACGACAGACACAACGCCATGACAATAGCTCGCTGGCCTTCGGCCAGTGGAGCTAAAAACTGCCAAGCTTACGATTACTTGATAAATATGAAACAATTATTTAAAATATACAATTTTTATCCCTGAGATCAACTTCCCAAACACATTTATCTTTACTACTTCCTGAATCAAACTTCCTGCAGATCCTTTTAACTCTTTAATAAACAACACATTTTTTTGACTTGACCGAATTGAAAGCATTTGCAGACTGCATATTAATGTAGCTCAAAGGATGATTTCTATCTTTTATAGGGTAGAAAACATTGTAGGAAAAGGAGAAAATCCTGGTTACCAGCATTTTCTTCTTTTCCAACATTGTTTTCAAAAGCTTTCTTTTTCAGGGTTGCTAAAACCCGTTATTGTGTGGTAAAGGGTTAAAATACAAATAATACAAGATTAACCCTATGCTACACAATCGAGATTTTAACAACCCTGGGGAAAAGATTTTTGAAAACATTTTGGCAAAAAGAGAAAATGCTAGTTAGCAGCATTTTCTCCCTTTCCCTAAATGTTTTCTATCCTTTCAAAGACTTCATAATTTGTGTGACAGTTTATTAGTGATCTGCAAATACTTTCATTTTGGAAAGTCCAAAATTTTGCTGTTTGGCAAGGAGGTAAACTTTCACCCCACTCTTTTATTTACATGAAACCTAACTTGCTTTTTTGACAGTTGTGACAGGTGACATCATGGACAAATAAACTTTAATGACTACTTTGCATCTTAATACAGTAAAATTTTCAGGTTTGTCATGATAATAAATTTTGACAGTTAGTTTTACAGAGAAATCTGTGTCAGCAATGTTAAAGAAATGAATATGGTGCTTTGACCATATTCAGCACTATTTGCTCAAAGGCCTAACAGCAACCAAAAAAACAATGCAGGTGTATTTAAAATGCATTTAAATTCAAATCATACCATTTAAAAGTATGGAAAATATTGTGAGGATGACAATCTGTTACTGTGTGGTCAGTCAAAGTGTTAGTTGCTGCAAGAAAAATGAATTTTAAAATCAGGCAAAAAGTTAACAAAAGATATAGAGTACCCTAGCAACTTTTAACCAAGTTTTGAAGTTGATTTCTCTGCCAGCTACTAACACTTGGACAGACCGTACAACAGCAGATTGTCATCTCCACAATAATTTCCATAATTTCAAATAACATGATTTAAATTTGAATGCATTTTATCACCCACTTTGTTTACCTTTGGCAACTGTTGTTACTTTAACATCTCAAATGTGTGTAAAAAAGAATTGTATTGCCTGTATCACACTGAAAATAAGTGTAGTTATGTGACAAAGAAATACTGGGTTTAACTCTTTAAGCAACAACAAAATTTTAGATCAGTCCAAATTTAAAGTATTTGCAGACAACAGATTAAATGTGGCTCAAATAATGGTATTTGCGTCTGAAAGACAAGAAAACATTGTGGCAAAAGAAGAAAATGCTGGTTACCAGCATTTTCTCCTTTTCCCACAATGTTTTCAAAAGACTTCTCTTTCAGCGTGGTTAAAACTCGGCATTGTGAGTTAAACAGTTTAAAACAAGAAAATGGAGCTCTTTTGGCACAGTGACTTATTCATCTGTATAAATTTTGTCTTTTCAATTAAAATATATGCTACAAAAATTTATCTGTTCATAAAAGCTTAATTTATCACGTAAAACAAAAAAAGGGTTTTAGAAACAGGATTTTAAAAACTAATTGTTCATTTTTGAAGATTTCCGACTTCTTTTCTGCTTCATCATTTCAGGTAAAATTGATCCTCAATAATAAAAGACAAATTCAATATAAGAGTTAACACTGATCTATAAAAATGTGTCAATCAAAAATAAATTGTTTATTGACCAAATCTGAACAGTATTTTGACAAGGGTTCATACTATCCATCTATTCCATATAACATTCATAGTACATGTATTATTCTCAAGGATTTTCTAAATATGAAAGTTACACAATTTCTGATTGGTTAAATCTTGGCTAAAGCTTTTGGTTTAGCCAATCAGAAATTGCTTTACTTTCTGAATCAGGAGTTGGACTACAAATGCAATTTAAAACAATCGCTGAAAACAGGATTTGTTCAAAACTAATTTGATGTAGATAAACATAAGATGATAGTGAAAATAAAAATTTTGAAGTTCCTTTCACAACGAAAGTTGCCCTTGCGGCCAGTGCAGATCAAAATCAGACTGCACAAAATGTGCAGTCTGACCTATGATCCCAACTGTCTGCTTCGCTGAAAAATTCTGGCCAAAGGCAACCTTGAAATTACAATTATTTTGGTCTAGTTTCAACACTGTAGATATAAGTAAGGTTAATTTGGTGTTCTAAAGGTAAATCAAGATGTCTGTTGCATTAAAATATTTGAGCCGTGCTCTGGCAAAAGGGGCCTCAATGCATCTCCATGATGCATGATACCAAGCAAGGTATCACATACTTATGGATTCATAATAGCCACTTTTTTTAACAACCGACTTAATCATAAGGTAGACTGGGCTTTGGACATACAGAAAATTGACCAATAGCGAAAAGTTTCGGCCCAGGTCAGCCTGTGCAGACTGCACAGGCTGACCTGAGAAGATACTTTTCGCAGATGCATTAAGCCCCCTTTTCACAGTGCATGGCTCAGTTTTTTTATTACAGGATTGTTTCAAAAATATGCTGAAGTCAAGTTATAAATTGACAATTTGATATTTCATTTGGGTCTGAGTTTATGTGGAATCTGAAAAAAAAAAAAAAAAAAAAAAAAAAAAAATTAGAGTGAATCCTGCAATCACACATCCTAAAATAGACACTAGTATTTCAGGTCATGTGACATTCCCACACCTTTTGTGTAATTCTGGCTCAGTATTTTACAATACGTTATTAAAGGCATTACACATCCCATTAGGGAAATACCTTTTGTAAACATGTTTTCCTTACCTCTTTTCTTCCATATTTATAATGATTGCTTGCCAGCTGTTACCTAACTAAAATCAGAGATAATTTTTTTTTTTTATCATAAATTTAACTGGTTAGTAATAATCTAAAAAAAAAAAAACCCCAAAAACAAAATTTAAATAGGAAAGAAGACTATATTTTAACACAGATACTGCAGCAGTTTTCCAACAGAAACGATTACATAACTCTTTACCAGATGGCAAAATATCAGACCTTTCCAAATTGAAAGCATTTGCAGACGACAATTTAAATGTGCTATAAATGATGGAGCATGTTTATTAAAGAGCAGAAAACATTGTTGGAAATGGAGAAAATGCTGGTTACAAGCATTTCCTTTTCCGACAATTTTTTCAAAAGACTTCTTTCTCAGGATTGTTAAAACATGAGATCGTTTGGTAAATTGGTATAGTGTTAAATATGCAAAAAGACAATTTCCCAGTGAAATCAGGCAGAAACATTTCTAAGATTACATAGTTCATTGTTATTTGAGATCAATTTAATTCCAATGCATATAAATATTTCATAATCACTGTTAACTCTTTACCAGATGACAATATTTTAGACTTGTTTTTGAAATGCATGTTGAAAACAATTTTACCATGGATGGTCAATACACACTCAGGTATTTGTTTCCTTTTGTCTTCTCTTAAATCTTTCCGTGCCAAAATTGACAAACCTATTTCTATTTTTTATTCCTTTACCGCACAATCCAGTTTTTAAAACCCCAAGAAAAAGGGCTTTTGAAAACATGTTGGGGAAAGAAGAAAATGCTAGTATCCAGCATTTTCTGCTTTTCTCACAATGTTTTCTATCCTTTCACAGAAATATCCGATCATTTGAGCCATATTAAGTTTATCTTCTGCAAATGCTTTCATAACCCAAAATTTTGTTGTTTGGTAAAGAGTAAATTTAAAATCTACTGCACTTCAGACAGAATTTTGTCTCATATAGTTGACTAAACAAGCGGATGGTATAGATCCAAGATCAGACCGCATGTTATGTTCAGTTGTGGTTAATTTCACACACCATTCTACACTGCATTCTTGTTCTCAAAAATTCTCTCAAAAATTCTATAAAATAGAAAGAAAGGCATTTTCTGAATGGCTGAACCAAATTTTTAACCAACCACAATTTGTATTTTTATCTAAAAATGAGAAAGCAGTTGAGAATGTTTGATGAAAATAGGCAATGATCTTGATCTACGCCATCGGCATAAGCAGCTTTTTATGCCTTTCGTGCTGAAAGGGTTAAGAATGCCGCAATTTTTTGGATGCAGGTAAACCCGAAGACTGTGATTCTAACTTTCTCTTACTGCCTGCCTTCACCACAAAACTGTCGTTTTCAGATTTAGCCTTTGCCTTTGTTCGTCTCTGACGTAAACGCCTCAGTCTGAGACTAATTCTACTGGATAGACTTTTTGCTGAGTATGATTTCTTTGCGGAGCGTTTTCCATCACTGATATTTGAATTGTTCAAATTTTTCGGCGTATTTGTTTTACCAATGTTCAAATTCTTTATCCTTAGTTTAACTTCTGTACTAGAGTAAAAATTTTCAATATCTTTCACTTTAATATTTGTCACTTTTCCACCATGCCCTGAGCTTTTCAAATTTTCTACCGAAGTCTTGGTTGATTGTAAACATTTTTGATTACCGTGACTGGTTCCTGATTGAGAGTTAGGAGACTTAGACTGCATCCCTGTTTTTATATTTTCATTGTCCTTTCTAGACTTTGAATCACTAGTAGAACCAGTCACACTATTGGAATCTACTGGAGATTTCTGTGGTGAATTTCTTGTAACCATACCCGTTCTAACATAATTTTCACTAGGAATTGTCTGTAAGGGAGAAGTCCTTGTTTTGTTCTGTGGAGTTGATGATTTGTTGGTTTTCGATTCCGTCTTTTTCCCACTATTTACTGGCAATGCTAGGTGGGAATTCCTCAACTGTATGCTATCATCTAAATTGTCTGTAAATTTGTGCATAGGTGACGACACATGATTTCTGTCCGTCAACTTCTTCATGTCAGGTTTACTACTCTCTTCTAACCCCATAAATGGAACAAAGTCACTTCTTCCTGGTACAGCCTTCATATTTTTGTCTTTACATTTCTTCGGTGATCTAGTCAACGTTTCTTTCGCAGTTAACATAGACACGGTAACATTATCTGCGACTTTGTTGTTCTCTGCGACTTGTTTCATTCTCTCCTCTCGTTTCTTTTTCAGTATTGAGAGTTTACGAGGCCCTAGTGGGTCTATTAATACAACGATTGCACTTGTGTTATCCGCCTTCATAAATCGAATTCTCCATTTATTGAGGGCTGTCTGTACTAGTCTCTCAGCAGGGTTGATCCAGTAGGATACTGGTACAGTCTGTAATAGAGAAAAATATACAGGTACACTGAGGTATTCTAGTCACTTACAAGAGCACCTGATGTGGTTGCCAATGCTTGGCTGCAGTTGCTGGATTTTTGGTGTAAATTCTAAGTAAAAAAGGGGGCATAACTGTGTAAAAATAATTTGATGGTTACCTACCCTTGTTGTATGGGTTCCCCTGATGAAAGTTCCAACAACTAAGCCAAGTTCCAAGTCAATATTTTCAGTAATTACAGAGGTATTATATGTAAAAGTTTTTGCATGATGACAACACAGATGATGACAGGGCTATGACAATAACTCATTTTTTTTTTCTTTTGAAAACAGCCAAGCTAAAAACATTTCAAAAGGATTCATCTTAGTAGCAATCTCTATTATTCCTTTACCAAACAATCTCCAATTTTAACAACCCTGAGAAAGAAGTGTTTTGAATACTTTGTCTCCTTTTCCCACAAAGTTTTCTGCCCTTCCGAAAACAATTCTAAAATTTTGAGCCACATTTATTTTGTGGTCTGCAAATGCTTTCAATTAGGCCAAGTCTAAAACTTTGTTGTTCAGTAAAGAGTTAACTCTTTTCTAAACCACAATATTTCACACTGGTCAAAATTAAAGTATTTGCAGAAAATAATTCGGAGTTTTAACGATCCCAGGCAGGTCTGTGAAATCAATGTGGGAAAAGGATAAAAATGCTGGTTACCAGAGTTTTCCCTTTTTTCACAATGTTTCCTACCCTATTTAAGATATATACTATCTTTTGAGTGATGTTAAATTTTGTTGTCTGCAAAGTACAAATGCTTAAAATTTTGACCAGTCAAAAATTTCGTCATCTGGTAACAAGTTAATAGGAACAGAGAATAATTAACATTTAAAACATTTCTACTCAGTTGACAATTTAAAATTTACAAGATCAGAATCTCCACAAAAAAGGTCACAAATAGTATTGTTATAAATGCTGATGAATTGGGTCAAACTGAAATGTGAAATCTTGTTAAAATTTACCCTAAGTGAGGTAACTTTAGCAATTGTCTATCCAAAATCAACAGAGTAACACTCCTTAACAATTTACTACCTGTACAGACTTGTTTTGGTGTTTCAGCAGACCACATTTGAAAACTTGGTAGCAAAACCAAACTGCCTGCCTTACCTCTCTACCAAATGACAAAGTTTTAGACTGCTGCAAATTCAAAGTTTTTCCAGATGACAGAACAAACATGACTCAAAAATTGAAATTAATATTCGAAAGGTTAAAACAACATGGGAAAATGAGAAAATGCTGGGTACCAGCATTTTCTCCTTTTCCCACAATGTTTTCAAGTCTTCTTCATGGATGTTAAAAGTCTGGATTGTGTGGTAAAGGGTTAAGCAATCTCTTTTTACAACTGTAATGTTTTCAAAAGTTGTCTGCTGCAAAGAAAACATGGAACCAGTAGCTCCATTTCAAGAAATAAAAAAATTGACCATATGTTCGATCATCCTAAATATTTATTCAGTTCTATCTTCAAGATTTGCCATCTCTCACCTTATCCATTAACTCTTTACCAAATGACAAAGTTTTAGACTAGTCCAATTTAAAAGCATTTGCAGACAACCAAATAAACGTGACTCAAAACCTGAAATTGATTTATAGAAGGGTAGAAAACATTGTGGGAAAAGGAGAAAATGCTGGTTACCAGCATTTTCTCCTTTTCCCACAATGTTTTCAAGAGGCCTTTTCCTTAGGGTCGTTAAAAGTCGGGATTGTGTGGTAAAGGGTTAACCATCTAACTCTTTACCACACAACCTAATTTTAGACTGGTCAAAATTGAAAGCATTTGCAGGCGACAAATGTTTCTTAAACGGTGGGCCTTGTCTCTGAAAGGGTAGAAAACATTGTGGGAAAAGGCGAAAATGCTGGTTACCAGTATTTCCTCCTTTTCCCCACAATATTTTCACAAAGCCTTTTTTGGCAGGGTTGTTAAAATTCGGAATTGTGTGGTAAAGGGTTAAAATTGCAATCTAGTTCTGAAACTGAAGATTTTTTTCAAAATTTGAAGGAGTCACATTTTCTAATTTGCTAAAAGTAAATGGATCAGCCAACCAGAAGTGTATTACTTCCTTATTTTAATATCAGACTAAGAACAATATTTAGAATGATTAACCATTCTAATTTCAAGTGTTCTTAGTCTAATTTTAATAATATAAGCCCTGATCAGAGAGTCAGACTCATATTTTCAGAATTCAAATTAACTCTTCACCAAACAATCCCAGGTTTTAACAACCTTAAGGCAGATGGTTTTTGAAAACATTGTGGGAAAAGGAGAAAATACTGGTCACCCGTATTTTCTCCTTTTCCCCCAATGTTTTCTACCCTTTCAAAGACAAATCTCACCATTTAAAGATAACATTTACTCATTTTAAGCCAAATATAACCAATTTCATCGATATTTTATCAAACTATGGTCGTTCTTGTAGCTTCATGACAAATATTACACCTGGCGGTTGTGAGATTGCATAGATTACGACGGATAGAAATTGTAATGGACTTGGCTCCTATCCACTCCTTCAATCCAGGATACAGCATGACGCTTATCACACGACTGTGTACAACCTTCACATTGCATATTCATGTAGCTGGCAAGAAAGTGGAAGTGAGATACACTTCACAAGTCTACTGTCGCAACAATCTATGTCACAAGAACTCAACAGCAATTTACTTGAGGATGTCGGAATTTTATATCAACAGTGCAGTGGAATAATTTTAAAGACAGTAGAAATGTAAATTCTGTATGTGCACATTAATATTTAGCATTTTTGGATTGCTGAAAGAAGGGTATCCTACAAATAGGGGAGTGTGCTATTTCCTGTATTGAAAAAACAAGTAGTCTAGCTTTCTATTTTTAGATGGGGGGTATGTAAATGACTCTAGTGATACACTCCCCCATTATTTACAATTTTGACCTGACGAAATTTTCTCCCAAACAAAATTCATTTTCAAATAACAAGCAATTTTGTTGAAATGATATCCCCCACCGAAAAAGACCTTTTTTGATACAAACATATTAGAGGTATTGTTTTGCATGTACATGTGGCCTTTTCGTTATTGGTCCATGATAAAATTACACATTTAGCCCCCTTCTTCCATGGCACAGCATTTCATTAAATAAAAAATATATAAGAGGTCCAAAATGAGATTATACATTAAATCCCCCTTTTCCATAACATGGCATTTCATTAAATGAAAACAAATAATAAAAGTATAGATCGAGATCGAGATCGAGAGAGAGAGAGAGAGAGAGATGTATCAACTGAACATCCTAAGGAAGACATGCATGAAGTTTCATCAATGAAATAAAAACAAAAAATAACTATTGTCTGTGGCTTGTTATAAACAACATAAAGTTTCATTACATTCTGTCCTGTAGTTAAAGAGATATTGGTCCATAATGAAAATATACGTCAAGCCCCCTTTTTCCATGACACAAAATTTACTGAAAAAAGGTAAAAAAGTGATATTGGCAGACTATCATAAGGAACACACAAATGAAGTTTCATGAATTTTCCTCAAAGGATTTTGAGTTAAAGAGATATTGATCCCTAATGAAAATATACATGAAGCCTCCTTTTTCTATGACACCATATTGAATATCAAAAAAAAAAAAAAAAAATATTGGCGGACATCATAAGGAACAGGTGTATGAATTTGCATTAGTTTTTGTCAAGGATTTTAGAAGATATCTGTCCCGAAAGACGGACAGACGAACAGACGGTCATTGGTCCATGATGAAATTATACATTTAGCACGCCCCCCTTCATGACGTATTTCATGAAATAGAAACAAGTAAGTATTGTCTGTGGCTTGTGATAAACAATGTAAAAATGAGGTTTCATAACATTTTGTCATGTAGTTAGAGATATTGATCCATAATGAAAATATACATAAAGCCCCCTTTTTCCATGACACAGCATAAAAAAACAACAAGCGTATATAACTGTGGTGTTGCATGGTCAATCTGGGTGAAACTTTTTGTCCTGCATTTCCAAATGGTGGTTGATAGATGTGACAAGTTTGATGTAAAAACTCTGTATAGTTTTTCAGGTAAGACTCAAAACATCAAAAATTTACTCAACCACGTAACTTAAAATCGCTCCCAGACGGCCATATTGCATCAAATCAAAAAAAAAAAAAAAAAAAAAAAAAAAAAAGTGTATCGGCAAAATGGGTTATTGTACACATGTATAAAGTTTCACGGAATTCTGTCCAATGGTATTGGAGATATTCTCCCGGACGGACAATGCTAAAACTATATCCCTCTGCCTTCGGCGAGGGATAACAAATCTTTTTATTCTTTGGGGCCATAGATATTCCTAATTTATTGATTTAAACACATTTCTACATTTGGCTAAAATGAGTAGATGGGGAACTTTTAAGCAACATTCAATTTGACGTCTGCAAATGTTTTCAAATTTCAAGTCTCCTCTGTAGGGTTTTCAAAAGTCGGAACTGTGTAGTAAATAAAAATAACCATTGGTAAATACAACCCTTGTTACAAAAAATACAAGATAACCTACCGGATCATTGATGACTTTATATTCAAACTGATGTTCTAGCTCCATCACCATGTTCACTGATTCCTCTGACGTAACCATGTTCCACAATCCATCGGATCCAATCACTAGACACTTATCTTTCGAAGGATCCAGTTTATGCACAGACACATCAGGGTCGGGTGAAACCACAAACTCTTCCTTCAGGTAGTTATAGCTCCATAAATCACCTGTTGTAATGAGAATTACATGTTTTCCTACTACTTTCTGATACAGAGTGTCAAATAAACAAAATCAGATTCTTTGTATCAAGAAAAAAACAAACAAAATAACAGCTATTTGAAGATAAATTGTACCCAGAATGTCTAAGGGGCAGGAGAGAGGGGGAAAGAGAGGAAAGGGAGAGAAGAAGGGGGGGGGAAAGAGAGAGAGAGTAGGAAAAATGTAACAACAAGGACATACCGAGTTCCAACATTTTACTTTTACCCTACTTTCAAAAGCCTGCTTTCTTAATGTTGTTAAATTGGACTGTTTAGCTACCTCTTTACCACACATTCATGGGTTTTAAAGACCCTGATGAAATAATCTTTTGAAAATGTTTAGGGAAAAGGAAAAAAAAAAATGCTGGTAACTAGCATTTTCTCCTTTTCCAAAAAGATTTTCTCAACTTTCAAAGACAATAACCATCATCTCAACTACATATACGTTGTGGTCTAAAAATGCTTTCGATTTAGATTTTTCTGTAATGCTATTGTTTGGTAATTACTTAACCATGCTTTTCCCACAATGTTTTCTATCAAGAGAAATCTCTTTATGTGAGCCACATCTAATTTATTGTTTTTAAAATGCTTTTAATTTGGACAAGTCTGAATATTTGTCATCTGGTAAACATCACCACGATAAAGTAATCCTACCAAGAGATCTTGCCACTGCCAAGAAAGGTATTTTGTCAATCTGTGTGCTTCTCCTGATTGGACCTCTGTGGTCAGTTCGCGGCCGATTCCACACCACCCTCTGTACACCTGATTTAGCAACAACTTGCCCACCACTTCCCTCAATTCTCATCTTCTCAGTTGGATCATCTGGCTTGTGTTCCTGTATAGAATATTTTTTTAACCCTTTACAACACAATTCCAAGTTTCAAAGACCCAGAGAAAGATTGCTTTTGAAAACATTAAGAAAAAAGGAGAAAATGCTGGTAACCAGCATTTTCTCCTTATCCCACAATGTTTTCTACCCTTCCCAAAGCTAATTTCGGTTTTTGAGTCACATTTGCTTTGTTCTCTGCAAATCCTTTAAATGTGGACTATTTTGGTTTGGTAAAGAGATAAGCATTTCATCTAACAGTACATGTATCAGATCAAAAATTTGTATTGGATAAGCTGGTTTCTCTTTTGCCTATAACATCATGCCAATTATCAATAAGGAAGGTAACCAGTTCAGACGAACAGTTTGATTGCAGGAATTACATGGGGCTTATCTCAGAGAAAAAATCATTATAACCATCCGAAAGGCACGAGCATAAGAAAAAAAGGTAGTTTGAAATAATACACGAATGTCAGTGAAATAAGCAAGGCTTTAACCCTTTACCGCACAATCCAGAGCTTGATTATGGAAGGCGTTTGAAAACATAACAAGGAAAAAACTGCTGGTGACCAAACCAGCATTTTCTGCTTTTCTCACAATTGTTTTCTACTCCTTCAAAAACAAATCTTGTCATTTGAACCACACTGAATTTGTCGTCTACAAATGGCTTAATGCTTTCAGTTTTGACAAGTCTAAAACTTTATCATTTGGTAAAGTTATCTTACTTCATGACAACAATGTTTTGGAAGCAACAGTGACATTCTAAGCTGTACCTACAATGAACCCCTTTTGTCTATTCTATAAATATTTACTGCACATACATGAAGTGTTTTGTCTATTTTTTAAATATTTACTACACATACATGAAGTGGCCCTATTTAGACATGTATATGCCCTTGCTCTGTATACTATACCTTTGTAAGAAGCTTTGCTTTTGGTCTGACTATCTTTTCATCTCTACTATCATTGTATCCCAGGACGATAGCAGAGTCCCCAACATGGCCAATGTACAACTTAGAGTTCTTTATGATACAAATACTGGCTGTTGTTCCCGCAGTGCTTGGGAGTCCACTGGCTGTCTTGGGCCATTTTTCTGAAATGTTTGAAGTAGTTTTCATATCTTTCCAGACAATGCCAAGTGTCCAATCTAGAGCACGCCATTGCGCCATAGGCCCTCTAAAGTCCCAGATGGCGCAATTCTAAACCAACCTCGGGCCCGTCAGGCACACTCGACCGTAAATGCTTTATTGTGAGAATTTGACGAATGTTATGGCCAAGATAAACCTGGTAGCCTGGTATTGACCTTCGTAGCAGATGGTTTCTGGAGAAAAAATGGGTACCACAGGTTACGATTTTTTGAGCTTCCGCTGATCATTCAACATAGCAATGAAGCGATTTTCTGAGTATTTTTTTAAGCCTCAATGGGGCAATCAAAACGCAAAAACTGTTGAAAATATTACTTCGAAAAGCACAATCAGGCCAGTGCCTACCCGTATTTCAAACGACAATAATAAAACCAAACAGAAACGCAAGTTTCAACGAAAATGGCCTCTGGATCGATTCAAAAGTTGATTAGTTTATGGTGAGAAAATTAAACTCTACTTTGAGTGATCCACTGGAAAGTTAAATCCCTCTGTAACAGGATAGCAAAATTTTTGGAAGTTTACAATTGACAGACATACTGTATTTCAACACTGTTTTCTTTTTCAGATTAACTTACCGGTGGAAACAAGGTTGCGTCAATAACAAAGATAATTTCTGTAGTGTAGCAGTTTCATCAACATAGTATTCATAGATGCATGAATGAGAAGATACTTGTTAAACAAAATGGCAACATTTGTTAAATACAGAGGCTGACATTTCAGTAATTAAGTACTATTTTTTATGTGGCCCCCAGTTTTCTAAAATGGCCATGACTTCAATGTCCGTGGGCCCAATGGGCCCCCATGCAGGCAAAGCTAGATTGAACACTGAATGCCGTGATTTTACAATCCTAAGGGAAATATTCTTGAAAACATTGTGAGAAAAGAGAACATGCTGGTAACATGACATTTGCCAACTGTAGACTTACTCAGTGATTAATCACTTTTGATGTTAATCTTGGTAATTTGTTTTAGAAGATGAGGTAATATACCCTACATTTAGTCAGCAAGAATTTTTCCTCAAAATAGTGCTGATGAAAATTTTTGTGCTGAAAATATATCTTTCTACTCGCAATCATTATTTCACAATGACTCAATAAGTGTTGAGATTTTGACTTTTTTACTTCTATATTTGAATTAAGTAACGATATTGTAGTGACAATAGGCAATGCGTATCAGATTACAGCCAGTGTTTATATTTTAGTACTTTGTACGGCACACAGTTGCTATAAATAGATGTCATGTGACCAGGTGTTTTCAAGTCTATTCAAGTTATTGCCAAAAATAGGACATGACCTTGATAATTAACTACAGAAAACATTTCAACAACGTAAGACGTAATTAACATGAACTGATTTACTACATTTGTTTCTCATGTCCCATATTACATTACTTGTAGACATAACCAAAAATTTTAACCGCTGGACAGTTTTCCCTATTTTGTAATTAGGTCATAGCCTCAATATGAGAGGGAAAACCAAATCAATGAGGGGCATCAAAACGCGCGCAATTCCCCTAAAATTTGAATTTGAGCCAAAGTACAACAAAATCTGTTCAGAATTTTGAATGTAACCTATACATGAAATACACTCAATTTGTTCTGTATAGGTCCCATTCAAAGACGAGCTCGATAAATACGGGAAAACTTAACGCGAATCCGACCGTTTTAATTTTAAACCTTCCTTCCCGAGTCGACTTCTTGTCGCAACACTGTATACTAACCGAGTTCTTTCCACATTCCGTAGTGCGTGTCCAGAAATGCCGATTTAATGGCATAAAGTATGTCATCATCGTTATCACTCCAAAAACAGTCATACTTGGTTATCTCGTCAAGCAAATAATCACGAGCATACTTTGAAGCTTCACCACCGCCATGGCCGTCGAATATAGCGAAATAGGCGAACTCAAAACCACCTTCGTCGTTTTTCACAAATCGTATAGCATGTCTATCTTCCATATATCTACGGCCGCCTTGATTACTATCCTCTGTAACCCTTAGGTTCATTCCAATCCGATAACTCGACATATTTACGGTCCCAAAATGTCATCCGCCACTTTTTACGTTTACGAAATTTCACAGGACACAAACTTAATTTGATTGGACGATACCGTTCACCCAGTATAAGTCCTATTTTTAGTACAAATCGCTACCGGCTGGTTCTCGTGTTTTGTCATATTGCTCGTAGAAAGTACGATACCAGCTTTTACGAGGGACGAATTAACCAACTTTACGAATTTATCAAACGAAAATCTTACCGCTATGTAGGTTTTAGATCCCATTTCACCGTCTGATCAAGACTACGTTATCTTCGACAAGAATGATTAATCTTAAATGGACAAAAATAAAAATGTGAAGTCAGAATCCTTCTTTTAGTTTCTCACTGTAACGCACACGCATGTTTATCGTGCGTTTTCATATGACTTCACATTCGATTCCGAGTACTGTTAAAAAAAAAAATCTGGTTTGTCACTACGACAAAATTTAAAACTCGTCAACTTTGAAAACATGAAAAAAGTATGGGTTTAAATGATGTAATTTCTCTTTGATATGATATAAAGCATTGTCGGAAATTGGTTACCAGCATTTTCTCCTTTTTCATGCAATGTCTTCATCAACTTCATCCTTCTCGTTAAGGTGTTTGAATGAGGGTTCGAGAGAGATAATTCACTTTTCTTGAAATTTCTTGAACTTTTTAGAAGCTACAATCAGTTTGTTTCTATTCTTCTCCATATTTCAAGTTCGTCTAAGTGACAAAAGATACCATACACTAAGCTTTTTAGACGAAAATATTCACTTGTAATGGGCCTACCTCCCGAGAGTTAGGATGTTAACGCGAGTTACGATAAACGTTATGTTAACGGTAGCCTGGATACATACATACAAGATTTTATTTGTAAATGTAGGCCTCCAGCCCATAATATAAAATTTCATTCACAATCATAAACAACAATGAAAGAGCTGCAAATTACATTTGAGCAATAATCTGTGAAAATCACATTTGAGCAATAATCTGTGAAAAGGAGGCTTCATGCATCTGCCAAAATTATGGATCAAGGCGGTTAACATTTTTTCATCACTCAATTCACGATCTATGTATATGAAAGGAACTGACAATGACAGGTTCATTTCATGGTCTGTCCAGATCTGTAGCAGAACTGTACATAGTTTCTGCAACTGTCACCATTTTTGACAATATAAATTCCAAATATATTTAAAAGGAAAATATGATCAGACAGGAACCAAGGTTATGCTAAGCGCGGCGTTACTTTCATACTCTCTTAGTAACTAAGTAAATGTCAACCTCTTGCCGGGATAAGGGTATTTAATGCATCTCCGCGATGATTGATGCCAAGCAAGTCATTTAATACAATGCATTGGACACTAAAAGCGTTGTGGATTAGGTTGCAGAGGGCGAACTCTGTCAAGAAGCAAGTGTCTGTGATGTGAATGGGGCTTCAGGTAGGCTGGATCTGCAGTCATCAACCATTCTAAAAACAATCTTTGTCTTATACTTCAGAATTTTCTAAATTTGAACGTAACACAACTTCTGATTGGCTAAACCATTTGGTTTAGCCAATCACAAGTTGTTTTACTTTCAAATCTAGAAAATCTCAAATATAAAGACAAAGAATGTTAAGAATGGTTGGGTGAATACGTCCCCTGGCAGAACTCACTACCTTAACATTGATTAAAGCCGGCGTCACCATTACTTTTTCACTTTTGATCCTGTGAAGAATAATTTATTAGTAATTCACAACTCGGAGATTTTCAGAGAGAGAGAGAGAGAGAGAGAGAGAGAGAGAGAGCGAGAGCAAGAGCGCCAGCCTGTTTTCCTCTGTTCAAAAGAGAAGTCGTAATACGAATCATTGTAGATTCAGTTCTATCATTTAAACCTTTACCAAACGATCCCGCGTTTAAATCTACGGCCCCTAACCCTGCTCTCATATTAAAAGACGGAAGCTGCCGAGATCAGCCGAATAGTCTTTACGAAAACGTCGATGTTTACCGATGAGTTAGGGACCGTAGACCTTAAGAAGAGAGCTCTATATTTTGTGTGAGAAGGAGAAAATGATTGTAACAGACGTTTTCTCCTTTTCACAAAATGTTTTCTTCTCTTTGAAAGAAACTCTCATCATTTTGAATCATACTGAATTTGCCAAGGCATATCTGATTGGCGGAAACAGTCTGGCGGCCTGTCTTGGAATTTCGAATTGGTTCAGAACCGCCAAAGTCCTATCCTCGATTCGGAGGCTTGCTTCAACGTTATTATTAATTATGTTTTTAATTGTGTTTCCTCAAGGATTGAGTGCTTGTGAGCGGAGAAACAATAAGAAAATAACATCGGAGCAACCTCTCAGACTGAAGGTATCCCAGACCCGATTATCCACTCGATGATCTTGTAAGCACGTGCCATTCCTTTTACACGAACTGTTACCCAGCAAACTGTGCTATCTTATAAATCCTGCAAGGTACTCTCCGAACCGTGCCACTTGAAGTTAAAAGCTATCAATAATTAAGCCTTAGGCTGCTAAGTGCAATTCAAGGACTTTTTGCAGACAGTGTAGATAAAGATCAGACTGCACAGAACGTGCACTCTGATCTTGAATATACACTGTCCGATAAGTAGGTATCTTTCCCCCCAAAATACCGTTGAAATAGCAAAATTATGGTTTTTACCATCGGCTTGAAAGTTTAATTTCACTTATTTAGCAGGGTAAGGCTAATGGAAAATTGTTCGTAATGTTTAAAACTTGGATTGGCCCCTAGAGCGCTTTAAATAGCACAACTTAACTTACTGTTTAACTTACTGTAACCAGACCGATGGTAAGCGTATTGCATCTGGGGGTCCTCCTGTTTCTTAATTCACTTATGTTAATTGTTTGAGTGTAGCAGCTCGGGGTGAATTTGCTTGGGTGATCTTTCCAATGTTTGTTGATTCTGCTTTTAAAACTATTTACACTAGGCGACATTATGACCACATTTGGTAGACTATTCCATGGTTCGGTGACTCTAATACTAAAACTATTCTTTCTGATCTCCGTTTTTGATTGTTTCTTGAATAATTTTAAGTTGTTCCCTCTTGTTCTGTTGTAGTTCGATAGCTGTAGTAATTTAGTATTGGTAGTTTTTTCATGGTTGTGAAGAATCTTATAGACTTGTATCATATCAGCTCGTAGTCTTCTATATTCTAATGATGGAATTCCTAAAAAGATTAATCTTTCTTCATATGAGAGATGACCAATGGTAGGCAGCAGTTTGGTTGCTCTTCTTTGAACATTCTCGAGTATAATCTTGTGTTTTTTCAAGTGAGGAGACCAGACGGAACTTGCAAATTCGAGGTGGGGCCTGACCAGGGACTTGTATAGATGTAGAAATATTTCTTTATCCAAGTAGGTAAAGGTTTGTCGTATTATTCCCAAATTTCTATTAACTTAAATTGTTGTCGTAGAGAGTGTGGATATTTAGACTGTAGGCCTACCGATATATATCATAACGTTACTGTCTATATAATGTGAACAATGTACATAGGATCTGGCGAGGTCATACTGCGCAAAAAGTGCAGCCTGACCTTGTAGATCTACCAAGGCTACCTGCTATTTTTCTCCCTGATGTATTCTGAGCAAAATACCCTTTGCTTGTTTATTTACCCCCAAGTAAAAATTCCGAGCAAGTGGAAATATACCCACATAGAATATAGGGCACGGTTGTAAAATGTTTTTCGTCAATATCGTATGACTGAATTCTTAATGTTTATCCAATTTTCTTCTTGAGCATGCGCATACATAATATTGGATACGAATCTGAAGAAGTTCTGTAGATTATTTCACCGCACAGGAAAAGAAGACGCAACTGCAGCGTAAGTTCCTCTTAAATAAAATGCGTCAATGCGTTGTATGTTATGACCTTTGAACTCCATCCAATGCAACCGAAGAAACAAACTGAAATACAGAGAAGACAGCTTCAGACATTTTTTTTTTTCAAAATGTATCATGCTATAATTTTCGGATATCCAGAACTTCGGATATTTTTTTGCTTAAAGGAATCCGATTAAATGTCTAGCAGAGAAACTAATTGAAATTCACATAAATTATGAATGAAACAGGAGAATTAGCTATCTTTACTAGTATTTTCATAAGTGAATGACTGGCTTGATCAACTTAATGTGTTTTTGTGAGAGCAGCGGGGGGGGGGGAGGCAAGGGAAAGATTGGGACCAGGCATTTTTGTCACTGGGCTTATAAGCGTGGGCTCCTTTGTCCAGGCTTGGGGTAGAATGCACTTTAACGGACACATTTCTGCCATTTTTTTTATGTTATCAGTAATGTCTGCACATTATTTGTTACCGATTCGATTTGACATGTGACTTTTAACCTGAAAATAAGCAGGGGTGTGGGGGCAGCAGCCCCCAAGTGGTAATCAGGTACTTATTTATTAGGATATGTGTGTGTCTCAGTATTTATGTGTAAGCTGGTGTGCAGTTGACCCCAGGCTTTTTCATCTCAATTGAACCTAAGATAGTTTAAAGAGATATATAGAAGTTCCTTAACTCTTTACCAAACGACAAAACTTTAGAATTGTAAAAATTGAAAGCACTTGCAGACAGCAAATTCAATGTGGCTAAATGATGGTTGTGTCTTTGGATGGATAGAAAACATTGTAGGAAAAAGAGAAAATGCATTTTCTCCTTTTCACACAATGTGTTTAAAAGGCCTCTTTCTTTGGGTGGTTAAAAGTTGGGACTGTGTAGTAAAGGATTAAACCAGGTTTGTCTTCATAAAATTTAAGTGGAATATTTAAGATACATATGTATTTTTAATATTCTTTTCACATTAAAAGGTTAACAATTGAACATCAGTTTGTTATGTAGTTGTACCTGCTACCAAAAGTGTTAATGGCAGATACATATTGGCTGTTTTTGAAGAAAATGCCCAGGTAGCCCTGGCATCAGTGCCTGCGTTGTCGTCTGTGTCATTGTGGTGCAGAAACTTTGACATTCTATAATATAATTGTTATTACTGAATTTGTTTAGTGTTAACTTGGACAAATTGTTAATTACTAACAGGAGAACCAATACAACAAGGGCAGGTAACCATCAAAGTATTTTTGACTCAGTTATGCCCCTATTTCAACTTAAAATTTTCACTGAAAATTAAGCATCAGCAGCCAAGTGTTGGCATCCACATGATGTGCTCATGTTTGTTAAAAAGTACAGTCTGTCTTGTTTTTAAAAAACAGTGCTACCATAAGTTTTAAAGTTGTTGGTAATGCAAGACAGTTGGGTCAACGGTCTTGATACTTTTAATCGGTCTTCTTATTATTTAAAAGGTCATGTCCGAAGGTCTGACAGTATTTTAGCATGACTGGAAGTTGATGGTTTGTTTTAATCAAATGAGAAATTTGGAGGGGGGGGGGGCAACCATGGTGATTTTGTAGGTGAATTTATCAGTAATAATCATATGCACGAACAATCTTCATTTACATTGAGCACCAAGCTCCAGTAACGCAGTCAGTAGCATACAGGACTCAAGAACAGGGGTTCGCGGGTTAGATCTCGGGCTTGGCCAATCTCTTTCTGAAGATCGATGATAATCATTGTGATGGGATTGATTCCTCTCTCATCCCTGATCATTTTTTTGATGATGGTTATGTGGGAAAGCAGCTTATGGCTTGGAAAGAATATTGTGCAGAATACCGCTTTAAACATCATACAATCAATCAATAAATCAATCATTTACTTTGAGAGATAAATTTTCATGAAAACTATTTAAAGTGCCAAGTTGCATGTGACAACATTGTAGTGTCACATACTGAACTGATTTCATGGTTTCTGCTTCAAACAATGAAGTTTTGTAAACGTCACAAAGATTTCGGGCCAAAAGTTAGGAATAAACTTCTTGTGAAAGGGTGTCATCTAGTAAGGTCATTATTCATTCTATTTAATCCTTTACAGACAATCCAGACTATTAAAGACCCTAAGTAAGAAGCCTTTTGAAAACATTTTGGGAAAGAGAGAAAATGCTGGTAATCAGCATTTTCTCCTTTTGCAACAATGTTTTCCACTCTCTCGTGGACAAATCCCACTACTTAACCCTTTACCAAACAATCCCTGGTTTTTACGACCCAGAGGAAGAAGCCTTCTGAAAACATTGTGGAAAAAGGAGAAAATGCTGGTAACCAGCATTTTCTCCTTTTCCCACAATGTTTTCTACTCGTCTAAAGTCAAGTTTCAATTTTTGAGTCACATTTATTTTGTTGTCTGCAAATGCTTTCAATTTGGACAAGTCGAAAATTATGTCGTTTGGTAAAGAGTTAACTCCTTACCAGATGACAAAATTTTAGACTGGTCAATATTGAAAGCCTTTTCAGACAATAAATTAGATGTGGCACAAATGATTGGAGTTGTTTCTAAAAGTTTTTTATAACATTGTGGGAAAAGAAGAAAATGCTGGTTACCAGCATTTTCTCCTTTTCCCACAATGTTTTCAAGAGCATTCCTTCTCAGGGGCGTTAAAAGTCGGGATTGTGTGGTAAAGGGTTAAATTACATTGGATTTGTCGTCTGCCAATGCTTTCCTTTCAGGGGTGTAAAATTCCACTCGTCTGCTCGTATTGACGAGTAACATTTGGCTTCTGGCAAGTAGAAAAAATGCCAAGCTCATCCTGTTGGACGAGTACATTTTAAAACTATCGAATTCTAAATTTGTCAAGTAAAATTCAAATTACAGGTTATTTCATGGCAAACACAAAACGAAAGTAAAACTGAAATTCCAGAGCGTCTCTTTGATCATGATACAGGATGTTTATGTTTATTACGCATGCGCATCTGTAAAGTGCTTGACGGGTTTTCTGTTCACGGCGTTGGTTAGACTAGTATACCTGTACAATCTATGCGACAATTCCTATCTTGTTAGATCGGGACAGGTTTACCAGTCAAGCCACCGGAAAAAAATAAGTATTAAACACCGTCTACTTTGTTTATATCGACACTGTAGTATAGGCAGTAGAAATGGTCATTCAAGTCCGCAAGCTGGGACAAGTGATAGTGTCATGAGGACGAGTAACTTTTTCTACCCACTCGTCCTACAGGACAAGTAGACAAAGAAAAAATTTTACACCCATGCCTTTTGGACAAGTCTAAGATTGTGTCGTTTGGTAAAGAGTTCATCCCATCCTTTTAACCCTATACCAAACAAAATTTTAGTTTGGTCCAAATTGAAATCATTTTCAGAAAACATATTAAGTATAGCTCAAATGATGGAAAATGTCTGGAAAAGTGTAGAAAACCTTGTAGGAAAAGAAGAAAATGCTGGTTACCAGCATTTTCTCCTTTTCCCACAAAGTTTTCAAAAGGCTATTTCCTCAAAATTATTGGAGTAAAGGGTTTGTGCACATGATCTGCAGACTGTATTGATTTTGTAGGACTGTCTCAATAGGCAGAACCATGGAGAGACTCTTTACACCTTTTATTTAAAGACAAAATCTACGTTTTTTCAATAGCAGTATAATGCACCAGTATTTAACTCTTTTAACAAAGGACAAAACTATGAACTTGTACAAATTGAAATCATTTGTAGACAACAAAATTTTGTCCCATGAAATTTGAAATTTGTTTTTTGAAGGGTAGAAAACATTGTGGGAAAAGGAGAAAATGCTGTTAACCTGAATTTTTTCCTTTTCCCACAGTGCTTTTCAAAAGCCGTTTTTCTGTGGGTTGTAAAAACTTGAGGTTATGTTGTAAAGGGTGAAAGTGAATTTGATAAGGATTTTCAACCAAGGAAAGGAAATAAGGCAAGAAAGTAGGTGACTGGAATTATTATGGACTTGTAATCTTTTTCTCTTTTTTTAAAACATAAAATCCTTGAGAAGAAGGCTTTTGAAAACAATTTGGAGAAAGGAGAAAATGTATGTAACCAGAATTTTTAGATCTCCAGTTGTTTAGGGGATAACAGTTATTATTGACCAGGGCTCATTTTCACCAAACATTCTTCAGAACCTCCTCAGTCTTATTCTCACGAATTTTCTAAATTTCAAAGTAACACAACCTCTGATTGGCTAAACGAAATGGCTGATTGGCTAAACCAAATGGTTTAGCCAATCAGAAGTTTTGTTACTTCCAAATTAAGAAAATCTTGGAGACTAAGACTAAGAATGTTCACAAGAATGATTAGTAAATATGGACCCAGAACCTTGGACTCCTCAATATTTGTGGATGACAAATTTAACATGGTTCATATGGTGGGAATTTTTTTTTTTTGAAGTTTAAAAGAGAAGAAACCACTGTGAGAAATGGAGAAAATACTTTTTACCAGCAGCATTTTATCCCTATTTCATATTGTTTTTGAAAGCCATCTTACTCAGGGTCATGAAAATGTACAGTGTTAGAAGGTTGGATTTCACTTCAGAGTTCAGGACTTGAGAACAGGGGGTCAGTGGTTGATTCCGGCTCGGCCAATTTCTTTCCGAGGATTGATGATAGTCAATGCGACAGGATTCATTCCTCTCTCACTGCTGATTATTGTTTCGATGATGATTTTATGGGAAAGCAGCCAGTGGCTTTGAAAGAATATTGTGCATAGTACTGGTAAAAGAAACTCCAGGAAAGCATGGATAAGTGCACTGGCTGCCACGATATAACTGAAATAATGTTGAAAACAGTATTAAACACCATACAATCAATCATTCACTCCAGAGTTTTAGGGATTAATGCCTGCTTGTAGTACTAAACTGTGTTTTGTCGTATGGCAAGACATTGAGGAGCCCAAGCTTGGTATGAGGTAGACCGAGAGACAGATTAAAAAGGAAGCTGCTTGATATACATGTAGCTGAAAATATTGTGTACTGTAAATATTTGAAAGCAACACAAGGCAGTATTTAACCCATTACCATACAACTAAGTTTTAGACTTGTCAAAACTGAAAACAGCATTTTCTTCTTTTTAAAAAATGTTTTTTAAAATGTTTTCGACCTCGGGGTCATTAAAACTTTTGCTGTAAAGAAACCTGAGCTTTAACAACTGTGAGGAAGATGGCTTTTGGGAAAAGGAGAAAATGCTGGTTACCAGCATTTTCTCCTTTTCCTGAAATGTTTTCGACATTCTCAAAGACAAATCCCGGAATTTGAGACTCATTTCATTTGTTGTTTGCCGACTACTAAATAGATTGGGAGAAGTTCCTGTATTTTTAGCTCACCTGAGAACGAAGTGCTCTGGGTGAGCTATTGTGATCGGTCATCGTCCGTCGTCCGTCGTCCGTCCATCTGTCCGTCCGTCCGTTAACAATTTCTTTAAAAATCTTCTCCTCCAAAACCAGATGGCCAATCTTAATAAAACTTGGCAGGAATGTTCCTTGGATGAAGCTCTACAAAAATTGTTAAAAGAATTTAATTCCATAAAAAACTCTGGTTGCCATGGCAACAAAATGGCTGAAAATGGAAAAAAATCTTTAAAAATCTTCTTGTGACAAACCATAAGGCCGAGAGCATTCATATTTTGTATGAAGCATTATTTGGTGACCCTTTACCAAAATTGTTAAAATTATTCCCTTAGGGTCATATTTGGGCTTTGCCCGGGCGCACCCTATTTTACATAATAACAAAGAAGGATATCTTTAAAAAATCTTCTGATGACAAACCATAATGGCTAGAGCATTCATATTTGGTTTGTAGCATTATCTGATGATCCTCTACCAAAATTGTGAAAATTATATTTCTGTGGTCATATTTGGGCTCTGCCAGGGCGCACCCTATTTTACATGGAAACAAAGAAGGAAATCTTTTAAAATCTTCTTGTGACAAACCATATGGGCTAGAGCATTCATATTTTGCATGTAGCATCATCTAGTGACCCTTTATAAAAATTGTTAAAATTATCCCCTTGGGGTAATATTTGGGCTCTGCCCGGGCACACACTATTTTACATAGAATTAAAGAAGGAAATCTTTTAAAATCTTCTTGTGACAAACCATAAGGGCTAAAGCATTCATATTTTGCATGTAGCATCATCTGGTGACTCTTTATAAAAATTGTTAAAATTATATCTCTTTGGGGTCATATTTGGGCTCTGCTCGGGTGCAACCAATTTTACATAGAAACAAAGAAGGAAATCTTTTAAAACTCTCGTTCTGACAAATCATAAGGGCTAGAGCATTCTTTATTTGTATGTAACATCATCTTGAGACTTTCTACCAAACCTTTAAAAATTGACCCCTTGGGTGGAGTTTGGGCTCTGCCCGGGCGCACCCTATTTAACATTGAAAAGGAAGAAAATTACATGTGACAAGTGAGAGACTAAAACTTTCATGTTTTGTTTGTAGCAAAGTTCTGGTGACCCTCTGCCAAAAGTTGTTAGAGTAATTCTTATTGGGGTCACATTATGGCTTTCCTCCCCTCCCCCGGGTATGCCTTATCAAAAAATAATGGCTTCTGGCTTTGATATACTATTATTTGTATGTGGTATTCCATATAAGTTACAAATATACTCATGGTCCTCTTGTTAAGTAAAGTGGTAAAGCAGTCTGATCTTGACCTACACTGCAGATGCAATTTGCAAACATTGTAGATCCAAGCTCAGACTGCCATTGTGATAATATGTACTCATGAGAGTTGAATTATTATTTGAATTATGTATAACACTATTTCAATAGGTTGTGTGCATTTTTATGTTTGCAGAGTGCAGTTTTGTGTGAAAAGAACTTTTATCAGTATTAATTGAATGCTAGGTAACTGCAAACAGTGTTAAAAACTTAACTGATATTGAAACAATTTCAATGACGGTGAAATGTATTTTGTTGCCTCAAAAGAAGACAGACACAAACCCTTATCGCCAGCCAATGTTGCATATCACAACACTTATCCATCTGTCATGGTGCCTTCCATTAACCCATCATACAGTCACAACTTTTAACAACCCTGAAAAAGAAGGCTTATGAAAAGATTATGGGAGAAGGAGAAAATACTGGTAAACGGCATATTCTCCTTTTCCTACAATATTTTCCTTTCAAAGACAAGTCCAGTCATTTGAGCCACAATTAGTTTGTCGTTGGCACCTGTTGACTTTTTTTAATATTGACGAGCGTAAAATTTTTGTTGTTTGTTAAAGGGTTAAGATCAGTTGCCATTGCGACATATGTAGATCAAGACTAGACTGTGCAAAACATGAAATTCTATCTTTGATAGACCCTTGCCCTATTGCTCAGACATTCTGGTCAAAAGCAACCTTCAACTCTTTACCAAACAACAATATTTTAGACAGTCGAAATTATAAGCGTTTGCAGACGACAAAATAAATTTGACTAAAACAGTGAAATTTGTTTTGGAAAGGGTACAAAACATTGTGGAAAAAGGAGAAAATACTGGTTACCAGCATTTTCTCCTTTTCCCCAGAGCTTCAGATTTTTTTCAAGATTGGTGGGCCAGGGTGACCCATGGAGCAAAATATGGTGGGTCATTTTCTGAAATGATGGGCCCAATCATATAGATTAGAACTAAACAAAGTTAATGAGTGAACTGTACTTTACCTATACGTATACAATTTACATTGTTACAGGTATTTGTATGAATGTATATGTTGACAGTCTACTTTTTGGCAAATAAACATCTGGGCTTTTAGTCATTCCGGTCAATCAGACTTTATCGTCATAGCTATTAGAGCCGAGCGATTGCGGATTCAAATGAAAACAACACGCCAACAACATACTTTCACTTTTGGAAAATGCAAAGAAATGTCTTCGGGGACGCTAGATAAGATGACTTTTCAACTATTTATTGAAGTAAGGATTTTTTCACAACCAGAAAGGATGCGCCTGACGGGCCCATTACCTTGGAAAGTCGTGCACCATATTTTGAAATCAGATGTCAATGGCGCGGGCGCACCGTAAATCTGAAGCTCTGTTTCCCACAAGGTTTTCAAAAGGCTTCTTTTTCAGGGTCGTTAAAAGTCGGGATTGTGTGGTAAAGGGTTAACTTGCAATTAGTTGGGCCCTATTTCTAGGACTAAAAATGACCCTTTAGGTTTATTCAGAGCTCTACTGTAAGGGTTAATTGTCCATTTTGGTAGGCTGAGCCCTGTAGGTCTCTTGGTCAGTAATGTAGTTCTAAAAATTATTGGGTTGCTGGTTTGAATACCTAGCTTGGCCAATTTCTTTCCAAGGATTGATTGACTCTTTTCTACGCGGCAATTTTTTATGACTCATCTTTATTGACAACATAAGCAGACAATAGGTGAAATATGGCTCAAACCCTGGAAAGGGTAGAAAACATTGTAGGAAAAAGAGAAAATGCTTGTTACCAGCATTTTCTCCTTTTCTCATAATGTTTTTAAAAGCCCCCTCCTGTCAGGGTTGTTACAAGTCTGTGGGGGAAGGGATTAAAGTCATTGCCATAGTATTCATTCCTCTCTCACTCCTGGGCATTGTTTAGATGAGGGTTTTGTAGGAAAGCTGTCAGTAGCTTGAGATGAGTATTGTTGGGAGTACTTGTAAAAGAAAATCCATGAACACCTATAGGACTGGTGCTGTATAGTACTGAAAACAGCTTTAAGCACCACGCAAAGAAAAATTTTACAATTATTTCTGTCATATGTGCATATGAAATATAAAATTTTACATTCTGTAAATTGTCTTTTGTTTCAGGACGACAAAAATGTGACAACGGATGCTGTTACGAAGAACAAAGGTTTCAGCCAGTGATACAGTATGTATGAACATGTTTGTCTTTCAGTCGTTGCATTATTGATTGAACGTTGTTTTACCATTATTTCAGTCGTATCAGGATCTGTCATGTCTATGGCTCTGGGTTTTACCAGTAAAGTACTGAGCTGGGACTTTTGAAGTATGTTGCCAAAGGATACTCTGAAAGAAAACCTAGTGCTTGGTCTGAGGATTGGTTGGAGGACCCCTGGATAATGTACCCTACACCTTAACTCTTTACCACATGACAAAAATGTAGACTTGTCCAAATTGAAAGTATTTGCAGATGACGATTTTAATGTAGCTCAAGTGATGGAATTTGTATATAATAGGGTAGAAAACATTGTGGGAAAAGGAGAAAATGCTGGTTACCTGCTTAAAGATAAAGGGTAAGCCATGTTTACATATAATTGATATATTACTCTTATGCACATATGACAGTAATTATCAATAATTATCAATACAAGTCATTAATTTATAAATGACATTGATTACATGCAGTGACACTTTTGTACCATATGTACCCTGCAGATGTACTGTATAACCTGCCTTTTTTACCCTTTTGCAAACTGAATATTTTGACTCACCCAAATTGAAAGCATTTGCAGATGACAAATTAAAGGTGGTTCATATGACAAAAGTAGTCCTTGATAAAGGGTTAAGCAGCCTACTGGTTACCAGCATTTTCTCCTTTTCCAACAATGTTTTCAAAAGCTTTCTTCCTCAGGATCGTTAAAACATGGAATTGTTTTGTTAAGGGTTAACTCTATACCAGAAGACGAAATCTTAGACCTGTCCGAATTGAAAGCTCTTGCAGACAACAAATTAGATGTGTCTCAAATGATGGAATTTGTCTTTGAAATAGTAGAAAACATTGTGGCAAAAGGAGAGAATGCTGGTTACAATTATTTTATCCTATTCCCACAATGTTTTCCAAAGGCCTCTCTCTAATCGAAACATACAGAATTGTTTGTTAATGGGTTATTTACACAGGTATTGCTCATTTCTATCCCATAAACCAACACACTAGTTTTATAACTGATAAAAACAATAACAAGTGGTAAAAGGGAGATACCTTCAAAGGACATGAAAAAGCACTGTATGCAGAATTTGGATTATACTTTTGATATTATAGAGCGGGACCAGGTATTTCCGAACAGTTAAACGATAATCATTGTTGTATGGTAATACACGAAGGTAGACGTACGTTTGACATACCATTTTGTACATCTAAATGTCCTCTTTCTTTTCCGAACATTATCTATCTATTAACTGCAGTAATTTAGTGGTTTCAAAAATGAAACCTGGGGTATCCAACTGGTAACCTGCGAATTTGGTACAAGGTTGAGGCAAACTTTCTTCACCGTGATTTTTCGCCTCTCACCTCTGATGCATGTGGGCAAAATAGTCAGTGACTTGGAAAGAAAGTTGTGTCAGTACTGGTGTGAGAAAGCCAGGAAACACATGCATAGGTGCACTGACGGCCGTGATCTAAGCTGTTAAAAAGGCGTTAAACTCCAATACAATTATGTCCAAATTAAAAGCATTTGCAGAAAATGGATGTGACTCAACAACTGAAATTTAATTTTGGAAGGTTAGAAAACAGTAATACAGTGTTTTCAAAAGCCTTCTTACTCAGGGTCGTTTAAAGGTGGGATTGTTTAGTAGAGGGTTCATGAAGGACAGATAACCCGTTACCACATAATCCTGAGTTTTAACGATCCTGGATCCTGGAAAATTAGACTTTTGAAAACACTGTGGGTAAAAGAGAAAATGCTGTTTACCAGCATTTTCTTCTTTTTCCCACAGTGTTTTCTCATTTCTCAAGAAATATATCCAGTCATCTGAGTAACATTTGAACTATTGTCTGCCAATGCTTTCAGTTTATACCAGTCTTAAGATATTGTCATCTGTTTATGAGTTAAACATGTTATAATGATATTGCATTGTAGATCACAGACATAACTCATTGTAGAAAAGGAAGACAGGGTATACAGGAGTGATCTCCCTTCTGTCATTCACATGAATGGGTAAGTAGTGTTTTACATTCTCTTCACATAAATACATATTGATGACTCTATTGGTAAATATTTTGTCAAAATTAGGAGGTGCAGTTGGAGTTCCGGGACTGGTCGATTTATAAGCATACTAGCATCCAGATTATGCTAAAATTTGCTACACATATAAACGTCATCTCACCTTTTTAGTTTGCATATGTTTGAAAACAATTCAGTTTGATAAGTCGTCCGTAGAAGATGCTAAACAACAGGTGGGCACTTGGTTACGGAGCAATTCAAAAATTTTAGCGTGTAGGAAATTCTTGATCATACACAAACATTATAAGTTTCATTAAATACCGCCATAATGTCGTGAGTTTTTGCATGGAGTCACACCAACATTATTTCAAAGATTTGATTTGTCATATCGTCATTACTCATTCCAAAATCTTGCGTTAGTAATTTATCCAAAATTGCATGGCCAATTCCTACGGCATCAGCGATTTCGTCCAGTGATTTTTGACGGTCTGACAAATCAAAGTCTCCACCCTCTTGACTTCACCGGAATCTTTTGGTCTCCTCCTCCTAGCATTATCCTTTATATCTGAATGCCCTTCTTTAAAACGTGTATGCCACTCAAACACAATACTTCTGGATACTGTCTGTGCAACCTCCTTCTGATTCATAAATTTCCATGTTTCTGTCGGCGTCATTCTGGCTCTTACGCATAACTTTATGACTGCACGCTGCTCCATGCAATCATTTGACATTGACGTCTGAATGTCCAGCAATTCTTCTATTGCTATCAAAAATGCTCTTCAAATTTAAGATTATAAACCGACCACGCTGATTCTTCAGAATTACTTTGAAATAACGTTGGTGTGACTCCATGCAAAAACTCACGACGTTATGGCGGTATTTAATGAAACTTATAATGTCTGTTTATGATCAAGAATTTCCTACACGCTAAAATTTTTAAATTGCTCCGTAACTAAGTACCCACCTGTTGTTTAGCATCTTCTATGGACAAATTATTAAGTGAATTGTTTTCAAACATATGAAAACTAAAAAGGTTAGATGAAGTTTATATCTGTAGCAAATTTTAGCATGATCGGGATGCTAGTATGCCTATAAATTGACCGGTCCGGGAACTTTCCAACCGCACCTCGTACTTAGTACCATCAGCAGAAAACTTATATGATCTTGCAGCAGAGATACAGCGTCTCGAATTAGATTTTTTGAAAAAAGCTAAAATTATTGCTTCTATTCCCAAAGTGTTTGAAAAATGATATGCCTTTCCTCTAACTGTTTGCCAGATAACAAAATATTAGACACATCTATGCAGAAGTTTTTTGCAGATGACAAATCAGTATGGCTCATTTTGATGAGTATTGTTTGAAAGAAAACAAGCAATTTCATTGAAATGATATCCCCTGCCAAAAAAGACCTTTTCAAAAACTTATGCGACTGCATAACTCAGAATCACTCCCAGTCGGCCATTTCGCATCGAATCAAAAAAAGAAAAAAAGTATATTGGCGGAATAGGTTATTGTACACATGTATAAAGTTTCACGAAATTCCATCCAATGGTATTGGAGATAATGTCCAGGACGGACGGACAGACAACGCTAAAACTATATCCCTCCGCCTTTGGTGGGGGATAATAAAAAAAGGGTAGAAAAGTTTTGTGGGGAAAAAGGAGAAAAATGATGGTTTCTTTTCACTCAATATTTTCAAAAACCTTCTCCAATGTACAGTTGTTGTCAAATTACCAGATTGTTTGGTTAACCCTTTACCAAACAGTCCCAAGTTTTATGGACCCTGATGGATAAGGCTTTTGAAAACTTTGTAGGAAAAGGAGAAAATGCTGGTAATCAGTAGGCTGCTTAACCCTTTACTAAATGACAAATATCCGGACTTGCCTACTTTGAAAGCATTTGCAGATGACAAATAAAGTGTCAAAATTATGATATTTTTTTGATAGGGTAGAAAACATTGTGGGAAAAGGAGAAAATGCTGGTTACCAGCATTTTTCCTTTTCCCACGATGTTTTCAAAAGTCTCCTCCATCAGGAGATTGTAGTAAAGGGTTTAAACAGGAGGTCTGTAGTACAGGTTCAACGGTATGTTGTTGGTAAAATATTACTGATTTCTTACAATAAATAATGAATCATGGCTACTTGAGACGCGTGTCATTTGTCAATTTGTTGATTTGTAATTGTCCCTTTCCAATGTTAACCACTTTACCATACAGTCCCGAGTTTAACGACCCTGGGAAATTAGACTTTAGAAAACTTTGTTGGAAAAGGAGGAAATGCTGGTAACCAGCATTTTCTTTTCCCACAATGTTTTCAAATATTTCAGATGCAAATCCAATCATTTGAGGCACATTTAATTTGTTATCTGCAAAATGCTTTGAATATGGACCACTCCAAAATTTTGTCACATGGTAAAGAGTTAAATAATCCTTTCTGGAAAAAAAGCTTTTAAGGAACACTGTGGGAAACGGAGAAAATGCTGGTATTCAGCATAATTATTCTCCTTTTCTTACAGTATTTTCTAACCTTTCAAAGACTGTGTCTCCTTTAAGTTTTTGTCTACAGTAGCTTTCAGCATGGGTATGTCTGAAGTTTTCCCTTTCGATAAAGAGTTAATTTTGAAAAGCATGTACAAAAGGCATGTTTCTCATGCAGAATTCTATGTTGCGGTTACTTGCATGTATTGTCTTCTTTTGGGAGCAATAAATCCTTTACCAAACAATCCAATTTTTGAACAACCCTACAAAAAAAGGCTTTTGAAAACATTGTAGGAAAAGGAGAAAATGCTGATAACCAGCATTTTCTCCTTTTCCCACAATGTTTTCCATCTGTTCAGACACCCAATTTTATCATTTGAGTCACATTCAATTTGTCATCTGTAACAGCTTTCAATTTGGATCAGACCAAAACTTTCTCGCGTAATAAAGAGTTAATATGAAAACCCACAAGAAAGGTTTTGGTAAAGACCACATAGAGCTCAAGGAGTACAGTTGATAAAACCCCCATTTCCTGTAGCTCTAACATCCATCTTTGATATAGGATATGAGTACTTATCATAACTTCTGGATTGTTGGGGGGGGGGGGGGGATGAACAGTCTAATCAGTTGTTGAAAGGAATAGGAGTATGATTTTATCGTTTACCATACTATCATGAATTTTAGCAACCCTGAGGCTTTTGAAAACATCTCGGGGAAAATGGCACAAATTTAAAGCATTTGCATACAAAAATTTAATGTGGCTCAAATGAGTGATTTTGTTGGTAAATGGGTAGAAAATATTGTGGAAAAAGGAGAAAATGCTGGTAACCAGCATTTTCTCCTTTTCCCACAATGTTTTCAAAAGCATTTTTCTTCAGGGTCCTTAAAGCTCGGGATTGTGTGGCAAAGGGTTAATCCTTTACCAGATGATAGAATTTTAAATATGTCCAAATCGGAAATAATTGAAAGCAAAGTAAGTGTAGATCTCAAATGTTAGAATTTTTCTTCGAAAGGGTAGAAAGCAATATGGGAAAATTCTTACATAATTCAAAAGCCTTCTTCCTCAAGGACTACATTGATTAATTTTGTGGTGTTTAATGTCATTTTCAACATTATTTCATAGTGGTGAAATGGTTTACCGATTTACCGATTAACCGCGGTCTGTTCAAAGAAAAAACCGAAACCGGTTCAAATTTTACCGTATCGGTATTTCTGCAATATGTCAACTTCTCTTAATTGCATCAGAAAGTCCGGTTTTTCCCAAAAATTTTGTCAGAAATTGATCGTTTTTCAACTTACAGAAAGATTTCCGAAAGCGAAAGTTTTTTTTTTTTTCCACAGGCGGTGTCACCGTTGTTAAGGTAAAACTATGACCACCTCAAATTTGCAACATGAACTCCAAATAACCGTTGACCTTATTACTGCTTTTGGATCAACGGAGTTTGTTTGTTATTCATTTCTTATAACCTTATATACAGCATATTGCGGCATAATACCGGAAAACGCCTCTCAACTATATCGCGAAAACCCATGAAAATCTAAACTGTGTGTCAAAAGAATTTTGATTTCTTATGGATTCATTCCATGTATAAATCAAATACAATATTAGTCTACGGAATAAAGCACAGAATTTCATTAATTTATCTTTAATTTGTAAAACAATACCACATGTATGCATAGAGCTGTATAGTGGAGGGGCATTTGCTGGTATTATGCCCATATTGCAATACGTATTGCAATACGCGTCAGCCATATTGCAATATATTGCAATACGCTTTTTACCAAATTGTTTCACCCCTATTATTTCAGTTATATTGTGGTGGCCAGTGCACCTATCCATGCTTTCCTGAGGTTTTGATATCAGTACTCTGCACAATATTCTTTCTAAGCCATGGGCTGCTTTCCTACATGACCATCGTCAAAACAATGTTTAGCAGTGAGAGAGGAATCAATCCTGACGCAATGACTATCATCAGTCCTCGGAAAGAAATTAGCTGAGCCAGGGATCAAACCAGAGACCCCCTGTTCTCAAGTCCTGTATGCTACTGACTGAGCTACCAGGGCTGGGCTTCAAGGTCTAAAACTCAGGGCTCGGACAAAAGTGAAGATAAATGTTGGAAAATGGTTATCTGTCACTCCAGAACGTTAAAAACACTTAGAGCACCAAATTATGAAACACATCTAACATTTCCATTCTAGGAAAAAGATTTTGTTGGTTAATGGGTAGAAAACATTGTTGGAAAAATTGAAAATGCTGGTAACCAGCATTTTCTCCTTTACCCATAGAGTTTCCAAAAGTCTTTTTTTTTTCAGGGTCCTTAAAACTGGGGATTATGTGTTTTGTTTTAACCTTAGAGCACAAAATAAACCCAACTAACATTTCCATTCTAGGAAAAAGAGCCCAATAAGAGCAATGTCATGGTTGCTATTATCCAGAAGGTGTCAGCAGAGTGGACAGGGTAGATCAAATAACATAATGTTAAGTCTGATCTTGATCTACACTGGCTGCAAAGGCAATTACATGTAGTATTGTAAAGGGCTTTTTAAGGGTTCAGAAATTTTAAAAAAAGTAAAGGAAATTAGATTAGAGTTTATCAAACCATCCTTCTTTAACTCTTTACCACAAGACAAAACTGTAGACTTAACCAAATTGAGAGCAATTGCAGACGACAAAAATAAATGTGACTCAAAATTTGATATTCGTTTTGAGAAGGGAAGAAAAAAAATGTGGAAAAAGGAGAAAATGTTGGTTACCCGCATTTTCTCCTTTTTCCACAATTTTTTCAAAAGGCATTTCTTCAGGGTCGTAAAAAGTCATGATTGTCTGGTTATTGGTCAATTCTCTACCAAAAAACAAAATTTTAGACTTGTCCAAATTGAAAGCCATTGCAGAACACGAATTAATTGTGACTCAAAAATTGAAATTGGTTTTTGGAAGGGTAGAAAACATTGTGAAGAGTCGAGAAAATGCTGGTTACCTGCATTTTCTAGTTTTCCCACAATGTTTTCAAAAGGCCTTTTTCCAAGGATTGTTAAATTTGGGGACTTTGTGGTAAAGGGTTAAATGGAAACCCTTTGTGAAATAGTCAAGTTGTGCCCATAAAACACAATCCCAACTTTTAACAAATTACCAGACAATCCTGGGTTTTAACAGCCCCACGAAAGAAACCATGTAAAAACAATGTGGGAAAAGGAGAAAATGCTGGTAACCAGCTTTTTCTCCTTTTCTCACAAGGTTTTCTACTCTACCAAGGACAAATTATGCCATTTGAACCACCAGTAATTTGTTGTCTACAATTGCTTTCGATTTGGACAAGTTTAAAATTTTGTTGTTTAGTAAAGGGACAAAGAGCTTTGAGAATGTAGGCTGGTTACCAGCATTTTCTCCTTTTCCCTGGGTAATTTCAAAACCTTTGTTTTATGGGGAATGTTTGATAAAGGATTCAACGAGTCAGTAATTAGAGAACTTGAAGTATAAACATGACATTTTGCAAATGTATTAATTACCATAATTTCGAGGTTAATGTGATCTGAATAATTATGTCACAATAAATTTGTTGGACAGTGCACAATGTACATTGTAGACTCCAAGATCAGACTGCAATTCTGTAAAACCTGGGCCTGTATTAACCAACCATTCTCGGAATCATTCTTTGTCTAGATCTAAATCTCAAGAATTTTCTTAAATTTAACTCTTTCCCAAACAACAAAATTTTAGATGGGTCCAATTTGACAGCACTTGCAGACAACAAAATTTATATGGCACAAATGATGAGATTTAAATCAGATTGTCTACAAAACATTGTGGGAAAAGGAGAAAATGCTCGTTACCAGCATTTTCTCCTTTTCCCACAATGTTTTCAAAAGGCCTACTTCTAAGGGTTGTTGAAACTAGTGATTGTGTGGAAACGGGTTATAGTAACATAATATCTAAATCGGCAAAACCAAATAAGATATTGCATCACTTTCTGAATCTGATCAAAAGGAATTGGTACAAACTTTGACTAGCTAATCTGCGCTGCAAGCCTATGACCTTTTACATAACCCATTACCACACAACCTTGAGTTTTAATGACCCTGGGAGACTAGACTTATGATGGACTTTTCAAAAGCAACATCTTTCTTAGGGTTGTTAAATCTTGGTATTGTTTGAAATCTGAATTTAGGACTTGTTCAAATTGGAAGTTTTTGATTGATTGATTGTATGGTGTTTAACACCGTTTTCAACATTATTTCAGTTATATCACAGTGGCAAGGTACCTATCCATGCTTTCCTGGAGTTTCTTTTACCAGTACTTCACACAGTATTCTTTCCAAGCCTGTGGCTGCTTTCCCAGATAACCATCATCGAAACAATGGTCAGTGGTGAGAGAGTAATGAATCCTGTTGCAATGACTATCATCAGTCCTCGGAAAGAAATTGGCCGAGTCAGGGATTGAACCAGCAACTTTCTATTCTCAAGTCCTGTAAGCTACCAACTGAGCTACCGGGGCTCGGCTCAAATTGGAAGTATTTGGAAGAGGACAAGAAATTGTGGCTTAGAGGATAGAAATTAAATTGCAAGGACAGAAAACATCGTTTTTTTAAAAGAGAAAATATTCTGGGGAAAGGAGGAAATAGTGGTAACTACCATTTTCTCTTTTCACATAATGAGAATAGAAATTAAGGTTAGAGCAGGGGAAAGGATTAAATGCACCTCAGAAATGGGATTAATTTTTGAAAGTTTAGAAAACTTAAACAGAAAAGGAGAAAATGTTGGTTAAATGCACTTTCTTCTCTTTCCATTGCTGTAAATACTGAAAATGTAGGTTACCAGCACTCTCCTTTTTTCCCACAATGTTTTTCAAAAGCTTGGTTCTGTAGGGTCGTTAAAACACAGGAGTGTTTGATAAAGGTATACATATTGATTGTATGAATATTATGTAAACAAGAAAATGGTTTTATGGAAGGGGATGGATTGAGTGCAGCAAAGATAATGTGTTCCTTATCTATAATTTTTATTTCTTTTAACCTTAGGCTGCTAAGCGCGACTCGCTGACCTTTTGTGGACAGTGTAGATCAAGATCAGACTGCACAGAACGTGCAGTCTGATCTTGGATCTACACTGTCCAATAAGGAGATACCTTTCCTGCAAAATTACCTTTTAGACAGCGATATTTGGGTTTTTGCTATTGGCTTGAAAGTTTCATTTCTTTTATTTAGCAGGATAAGGGTTAACCCTTTACCACAGGACAAAATTTTAGACTTGTCCAAATTGAAAACATTTGCCTATAACAAAAGGAATGTGGATCAAATGATGAACTTTGTTCCTGAAAGAGTAGAAAACTTTGTGGAAAAAGAGAAAATGCTCTCCTTTGCCCACAATGTTTTCAAAGCCCAGTTCTACAGGGTTGTTAAAACTCAGGATTGTGTAGTTAAGGATTTTACTTTTTGACAAACAATGTAGTGTTTTCATTTGTATGCATTTGAAGTTTTTTGAAACACAGTAGCAAAAAGAGAAATTGCTTGTCCAGTGCAATTTCTTCTTTTCCCACAATGTTTTTTACCAAAGCAGCAAAAATCAGCTCAATTGAAGTATTTTAGTTTCATGTCGGCTGCACATGCTTTTAATTCAAACATTATTAAAATTTTGAAGAGGATCTATGTGTTCATACCAGACAGAAAAATTTTACTCTTGTTGAGATTGAAAGCATAAATTTGCAGACAAGAAGTTTGTTTTATATGATGGGATTTGGATTTGGGAAGATTAAAAACATTGTTAGGAATGAAGCAAATGCTGGTCACCAGCATTTTCCCCTCTTCCTGACTGTTTTCAAAAGCCTTTTTCCTCAGGGTTGGGAAAACTTGGGATTGTTTGGTAAAGGGTTTTACCCCTTCTCACACAAGCCCAACTTTAAATTACCCTGAAATTGAAGGCTTTGAAAACATAGTGGGAAAAGGAGAAAATGCTGGCTACTAGCATTTTCTCCTTTTCCCACAATGTTTTCTACCCTAAGACAAAAATCATCATATTAGCTAAATTTATTTTGTTGCCTGCAAATGGTTTAAATTTGGTTCAGTCTAAAATTTTGTCGTTAGGTAAAGTGTTAAAATAAATCATTCATTTCGGATGTGTCATTGAAATGGACAAGTGGTGTTTATAGCTATGTTTTGTCATAGATCACACTTATGGAGTATATTTTATAGTTTTTAAGTTTTATGACACTGGGAAATTGAAAAATGTGTAGGATAAATCAGTGATTAAAAATGAAAGTGTTACTGAATATGTTATAAAGTTTTACTTTATGTTGGCTCTCATCTCCTAGGAAAAAATTGCAGCAAATGACCAAGAAAACATTGTGGCGAAAGAGGTTTAGTCAGAAAAGTTACTACTTAACCTTTCATCAAACAATTTCATGTTTTGAAGCTAATGAAAATGTTGTAGGAAAAAGGAGAAAAAAGCTGGTTACCAGTAATTTTGCCTTTTTCTGTAATGTTTTTTAACCTTTCAAAGATAACATGCAATTTTTGAGCTAAACTTTGATTTGTCATCTGCAGAGTTTAACCCTTTACCACACAATGCCGACTTTTAACAACCCTGAGAAAGAAGCCTTTTGAAAACGTGGGAAAAGGAGAAAATGCTGGTAACCAGCATTTTCTCCTTTTCCCACAATGTTTTCTACCCTATCAAAGTAAAATTGCACCATTTGAGCAACACTGAAATTGTTGTCTGCAAACGCTTTCAATTTGGACAAGGCTAACATTTTGTCATCTGGTAATGGGTTAATGGTTTTGAATGGGACAAAAATCTAGAATTTTTGTGTTTTGTGTAGACTTTTATAGCGGTTTTTTCTCCTGAGAAGTAAATGAAATAGAGTTAAATCTTAGCACAAACATTTAAAAAATTAATGGACAGCTTGAATTTTGTTGCTTCCTTTAAGAGTTTTTGATAATCGAAACATCTGAAAACAGCCAGTATCATGACCTTGTTTCCGTGGGTAGATTGCATTTGAAAACAATGTAGCAAAATGAGAAAGTACTGGAAAAGAAGAATTTATTCTTGTCTCTAGAGTGTTTTCAGTCTTAAAACAAATCCTGCAATGTATTTGTCATCAGCAAATGCTTTCATTATTTTCTTTTGTTTTCAATATGTAATTTTGTAAATTTTTCGGTAAAGAATATATTTATCTTCAGTACGTGACAATTTTGGACTCTTCTGAATTGAAAGCATTGCAGAGGATGGCAAATTATTATTGCTGAAAAGATAATTTCTGTCTTTTTATGTAGAATACATTGTCGGTAAAGGAGATAACACTGGTTTCCGGCATTTTCTCCTTTTTCAACAATGCTTTCAAAAGCCTTCTTCCTCGGGATTGTTGAAATTTTGGATTGTGTAGTGAAGTGTTAAAAGGGAAAAAGGTCATAAGGAGGACTTGAAACATCCAATATTGTTGTAATATTAAAATCATAGATAATGGTAGGTCAGTGAAGTGAAACTTGAGACAAGGTTGAAGTGTGAGAGAGGAGACATTATTTTCTTTTTTAACTCTTTACCAAATGATAAAAATGTAGACTTGTCCAAATTGCAAGCATTTGCAGACGACAACTTAACTGTGGCTCAAACGAAAGAAGTTGTCCTTGATAGGGTAGAAAACATTGTAGGAAAAGGAGAAAATGCTGGTTATCAGCATTTTCTCCTTTTCCTTCAATGTTTTCAAAAGCTTTTTTTTTTTAAGGGTTGTTAAAATTCGGGATTGTATGGTAAAGTGTTGACTCTTTACCAAACAATAAAATTTGAGACTGGTCCAAATTCAAAGCATTTGCAGACGACAAATTCAAACTGATTAAAATGATTTGTCTTTGAAAGGACAGAAAACATTGTGGGAAAAGGAGAAAAGGCTGGTTGCCAGCATTTTCTCCTTTTCCCATGTTTTCAAAATTTCCTTTTCTTTGGGAGGTGGGGGGGGGGGTTCGTCAAAACTCAGGATTGTGTGGTAATGGGTTAAATTTGTAAGGTAGGAAGGACTCTCCCAAGTTATACTCAAATTACAAACATTGTGTCTCAAACTTTCAAAGGTACTTTTGTACATTTAGTTGCCTAAGTTTTCAGTATAGTTCAAGATCAGATGACACAGAATATGTAGTCTGATCTGTGATCTACACTGCCCCCTACACTGAGATATTCTGTACCAAAGCAACCCTGAAATTGCAATTGTTTGGCTCTTATTTGTAGACTGAAAGAGCCCAGCTGTTTATTTGATACTCCATGGCTTTTACTCCTGCTTCAGAGTTTGTTCACTTGTGGTATCCAATGTAGCTGAGACACAATAGCTTAGTGGTTACATACAGGGATCATGAGTTTGAAACTCATTTGATCTCATCCGAAACTCTATCAAGAGATTGATAAAAGTCATTGCAACAGAATGTAATTTCTATAGCTGTTGAACACAGTTTTGAAATTGTTTTTATTGGCAAGAAATCAGTGGTTAACTGTTTACCTGACAGCTAATTCTAGACTTGTCCAAATTGAAAGGGTTATTTTGCAGATTACAAATTAGATGTAGAGCAAATGATGTTTTCCAAGGCCTCCCCCATCAGGGTTATTAAAACTCTGGATTGTGGGGGAAAAGGGTTAAGTAATACTCGACATTTTTCAAGCAGGAAAATGACCTGTATATTGCATTTATAGGCTATATTTGGCCGTTAAATCTCAGCATGGCAAAATAATGTGGATTCACGATCAAACTGCACACTTTGGCTGACTAACCAGCATCTATATTTCACAAAAAGAACTAAATTTGTGAGAGGCACCATAAAACAGTAACTTTCACTTTCACTTTGTTGAATGTCTAAAAAATTCCCTTTACCAGACAATCCGGTGTGTGAACAACCCTGAGGAAAAAGCCTTTTGAAAACATTGTTTGAAAGGGAGTAAATGCTAGTTATCAGCATTTTCTCTTATTCCCAGAATTTTTTCTCAAAGCTTCTTCCTCAAGGTTGTTAAAACTAGGGATTGTGTGGTAAAGGGTTAAACAAAATCTGACAAGATAAGGGAAACAGTTGAGTGTTGAAAATCTATTTATCTTACAGATTTTCTTGTTATGCTGTATGCTTCTGGAAATTAGATTTCATATCTGTATTTTATGATGTGTTCACTTGTAATGTTGTATAATTTTTACAGTGTATTAGGAATGTACAAGTTTACAGTTGGATGGCTTGTTTGTTGAATTAACTCATTATCAAACCACAAAATTTTAAACTGGTCCAAATTGAAAGTGTTTGCAGATGACAAATTAAATGTAGTTTAAATTGATGGATTTTATCTTTGAAAAGGTGGAAAACATTGTGAGAAAAGCAGAAAATGCTGGTTACCAGCATTTTCTCCTTTTCCTACAATGTTTTCAAAACCATCCTTTTTCCAGGGTCGGAAAAACACAGGATTTAGATTGGTAAAAGTTAAAATGAAAATAACTGGCACGCTCAACTAATTACTGTACAAATATTTTTTCATCCCACTGCACTTGACGGGCCTGAAGATATTTTGGATAAAGGAGCAATCGATCGTTAATTGTAATATCTCCTGTTTCCCAAATGTTTTCCATTCAAATAATTATTTTCTACCCTTTCTAAGATCAACTCTATCATTTGTACCACATTTAATCTTTGCAAATGCTTTAGTGATCCTGTGTGGCTTACTGGTAGAATAGGATTCCAAACCTGTTGGTCCTGAGTGTGATCCTCACTCAAAGCACTGGGTTTTTTTCAAGGGAGTGTCCTTAGGCAAGACACCTTAGAGCCCTAGCATAGTACTGGTGAACCCTGGATATACAGGAATATGTGAGTTGCTGCAGTGATAGACGTCAGTAATTTTGAAAGTGGCTTAAACACCATTCAGTCAATCATGTAAATACTTTGATGATGGACAACTCAAAAACTTTGTCATGTTATTGCCATAAACTATTGTGTGTATTATATTTCACGGCAGTTAAAAGTTTTTGGAGAAAAATAGTCATTTAGTTTGTTGTCTGCAAGTGCTTTTTTTATGGACACCTTTACTATAGTGAAATATGATTTAAGTAAATCACATTCATGAAACCTATCGGAAAATGAAGATTCTGGTGAAAAAAGTGTAGGTAGGATAATGTTGTCATCAAAATTGAGATAAAATGTGACTTCTTAAGTGGGATACATTTTGTTTGAAAAGTTATTTTGTCGAATACTATACAGGATGCCTCTGAATTTGAGAAAGGTAAGATCGTATTAATATTTTAATTTCTTCCAACCCTTTTCCATATAAACTTAGGTTTTAATGATCTTGAGGGAAAGAGCTTCTGAAAAAATTGTGGGGTGAAGGAGAAAATGCTGGTAACCAGCATTTTCTCCTTTTTCCCCCATAATATTTTCTACCCCTTCAAAGAAAAACTATATCATTTGAATTACATTTTATTTTGTCGTATGCAAATTCCTTCAATTTCTATAACCCTAAATTTTTTTTGCCAGGTAAAGAGTTAGTTTTTTTAACATCTTTTTTCAATGATCATTATGCTTTTGATATTATTCTGCACTGTAATTAATACCTGTACAGATGTTTTGTTAAACTTTTCACCACTTGAGGAAAATTTAGACTTTTACGAAATTTGCAGACGACAAATTAAAGGTGGCTCAAATGGCAAACTTTGTACTTGATTGGGTAGAAAACATTGCGGGAAAAGGGTTAACCCTATTCTCACAATGTTTTCAAAACTATGATTTTTATGGGTCGTTTCAACTCAAGGTTGTATGGTGATCCTTTTCTTCTGCAGATGCCTTATTAGCTTGGCTGTTTTTGAAGAAAAAGTTGAGGTATTGTCTTAGCCCTACCGTTTTTTTGCATCATCGTGCAAAAACTTTGACATTTTCAAAGACTTCGGCAGTTTATAACATATCTCTGTCTATACTGAAGATTTTTACTTTAAACTTGGACAAGTTCACTATATAAAGGGGAACCCGGACAACAAGGACAGGTGACCATCAAAGAATTTTTGACATAGTTTTGCCTCTTTTTTGACTTTAAAAATTGCCTTAGCCTAGCCCCGGTAGCTCAGTAGTCGGTAGCGTACAGGACTTGAGAACAGAAGGTTGCTGGTTCAGTCCCCAGCTTAGCTGATTGCTTTCTGAGGATTGACGATAGTCATTGAGACATGATTCATTCCTCTGTCTCTGCTGACAATTGTTTCGACGATGGTTATGTGGGAAAGCATCCAGTGGCTTTGAAAGAATATTCACGGTGCGGAGTACTGGTTCAAGAAACTCCAGGAAAGCATGGATAGGTACACTGGCCCCCACTGTATAACTGAAACAATGTTGAAAACGGTGTTAAACACCATACAATCAATAGATTAGTCAACCAACTTGTGCCTTAATTCCTTCTCAAACAATCATGTGTTTTAATGAACCTGATGCTGGAAGCTTTTGAAAACATTGTGGGGAAAAAAGGAAAATGTCTTTTGAGCAACAGTTTCTCTTTTTTCTCGAAACGTTTTCTTCCCTCTGTAAAGCAAATCACATAATATAATTAACGGTATTTGTCATTTACAAAGGCTATTTTAATTCTTTACCAAACAACAAAATTTTAGACTGGTTCAAATTGAAAGCGTTTGCAGACGACAAAATAAATGTGAGTCAAAAATTGAAATTTGTTTTGAGAAGGGTAAAAAACATTGTGGGAAAAGGAGAAAATGCTGGTTACCAGTAATTTCTCCTTTTCCCACAATGTTTTCAAAAGGCTTCTTATTCAGGGTCGTTAAAAGTCGTGATTGGTGGTAAAGGGTTATTTAAGGATCTAAAATTTTGTTGTCTGGTTAACCCTTTACCAAACAACTCCTTCTTTTTACAAACCTTAGACAGCTTTTGAAAAACATTGTTACTAAAGGAGAAAAAGCCGGTAAAAAACATTTTCTCCTTTTCCCAATAATATTTTCTACTTTATGTAGAATTGCATCAACTTTACGTACTACTTTATGTGAATAAATTGCATCATTTTAGCCACAATACATGGATGTGTGGAAATCGATATTTGACCAATCAGGTCATCGCATTTATTTTACCCGACGTGCAGCCTTGGTGTCTACTATTTCGGCTCCCAAATAAATGACTGTTAATGTTAGAGGGGTGCGATAGTATTTATTTTTTTTGTGTTTTAAATGTTTGAATTTAAGAAAAAGTTTGAAATATGTGCTTTGCGAATGTGTACCGTTGACGTGAGATCACGCAGAGGCTATAGACAAGTTTGAATTATGACGATGACTGAAAATGGGTTATGTGCAAAGAGTTCTGATCAGCGGTACATTACACAATGGATTAATTATTGCTACAGTTTTTTTCCCCTCTTAAAGAGAAAAAAAAATTACAGTGGAAAACAAAGGTAAAAATAGATCTATATGAAATACTTATCGAAAGAAAATAATTTCATTTGTCTAACCTTGTTTAATAAGCTATGCAAATCCAAAAAGTGGCACTTGTCATGTTTCAGTTTGACGTTAATCTTAACCCTTGGTGCATGAAGAATATGCTGAATGTGTAGATATAGATCAGATTGCAAATAACATGCAGTTTAATCTTGGATTAAAACTATTAGCGATTTACAATAAGCATATTGACGTGTATTCCTCACTACATATTCCTCACTAAAATTCAATTATGAAAAAGTCGAACTTCTGTCCTGTACTGGTTAAAGTTCAGCTAGAAGGCAACTTTTGTAAATTAAACAAACTTTTGACTTAATCGTATTAATTAACCCTTTACCAAACAATCCCTTGTTTTTACGACCGTGAGATGGAGGCCTTTGGAAAACATTGTTGGAAAAGGAGAAAATGCGGGTAACCAGCATTTTCTCCTTTCCCACAATGTTTTCTACCCAGCTGGAAACAAATTTCAATATTTGAGTTACGTTTTATTTTGTCGTCTACAAGTGCTTTGAATATGGACCAGTCTAAAATTTTGTTGTTTGGTAAAGAGTTTAAGTGGATTAGCACATCTGCCATTTCAACGGGTGTGTCGGTAAACTGTTAACTGATAAGGAAGTGTGTTTAATTGCAAACCAATTTTCCGCTCTAATCAACTTGACCACCCGTTGTCTCCCGTATATCATAAGATAAAACACACTACCGTCAATGATATTAACAAGTTTGTTAATTGACAGCACACTTAACGCATTTTAAAATCATCAGACAACACTTTTTCCCTGAACCTGAAATTGAATTTTTTCATAATGTTACACCTCTCTGTAGAATCAGACAATCTGTAATTTTTTCGAAATGCTTGTAATTCAGTGTTATTTAATTGGATATGATGTTGAGATGACTTTACTAGCATTGTGAAAACAATAAGAATCTTTAATTCTGTTATCTGTGACAAAATGGAGGTTTGTTGAGGTGTTTTATTCTTTCTTATTGAAGTACAAAACTTTACTAAAACGACTAGACCTATTACATTGTCCGTAGTCCCTGTAATTCGCCCTTTTTGTACATATCATCGTGTAAATTAGTTCAAGAATCTTCAAATTTTTTACCGAGAATTCATCATCGGCAGAAACATAATAATTTTAGATCTAGAAATATTTTTTCCGGAATTTTATTGAGAGAGACAGTCAAGACAAAATGACTTGGGTAGCCTATCAGGTATACTGTATATGTATTTACTGTTGTTGTTTGGGAGCCCTTGGCAACAGTAACCAAGGAAGTCGGTTTATCTTGTCACCACGGATCCATGTATTGAATTGAAAATTATTTCATAATGGTTTAGTGGAAAATTTTGATGTGTGGTTTCAAGTTGAGAGTTATCACTTTACCACACACACCCAACCTTTAACTACCCAGAGGAAGAAGGCTTTTTAGAACATTGTGGGAAAGGGAGAAAATACTAGTAAGAAGCATTTTCTCCTTATGCCTCAGTGTTTTCTATCTTATCAAAGAAAAAGAAAAATATCAAAGAAAAATCACATCATATGCAATAAATTTAACCCTTTACCACATGACAAAATTTTAGACCTGTCCAAATTAAAAGCATTTGTAGATGACAGTTTTAACGTGGCTCATATGAAAGGATTTTTCTTTGAAAGGGTAGAAAACATTGTGGGAAAAGGAGAAAATGCTGGTAACCAGCATTTTCTCCTTTTCCCACAATGTTTTCAAAAGCCTTCTCTTTTAGGGGGCATTAAAAGTCGTCATTGTTTGGTAAAGGGTTATTGTGTCATCTGTAAATTTATATTCTTTGACTGAACAAGTCTCTTGTTCAGGATAGCATTTGTCAGCTGCAGGTGCTTTTAATTTGAACTAATCTAGGATGTTTATCTACAGGTAAAGGGTTATTCAGTAAAGTTGGGCATGGCCAGGGTTGAACATTTTCAATTGCTGTTGAATGTAGGAAGAAAAAAGAAGACAGATATACTAATTGCTTTTAAATGAGCCATGTCAAATGAAAAATGTGCCTTCAGGGCGAACTGATCTAAACCCATGTAGTGTTTAACTCTTTACCAAACGACAAAATTTTAGCAATGTCCAAACTGAAAGCATTTGCAGACGACAATTCAAATGTTGTTAAAATAATGGGATTTATCTTCGAAGGAGTAGAAAACAGTGTGGAAAAATTTTTTCTCCTTTTCTTGCAAAGTTTTTCAAAGCCTTAATCCAAAAGGTCTGGACAAGATGATCTAACTACTCTTTTCAATTTCACAGAAATGAGACGTTGTTTCCTTTTATATTGAAATACCCAAAATTGAATAGTTTTGCATTTACTCCTCAGATTCCTCTATTCTACAAAATGAAAAACAGCGAGCAAAAATAAACAATTGCTGTTGAGGTTATTTTTTACTATTTTTTCATCGTTTTGACTGAAATTGAGCCAGACAAAACTAAGAGTTTGAAAATGCATTTTCCAGTGCCTCATATGCCGTATATCTTTTTTAAAAGATATTTCTTGTAAGTTCTATATTTTACTCTGTCAGGTCTGTACTGCCTAGCATTTAATTTATGCATTTGATTTGCATTCAACTTCACCACATTTGATTTATGCATTAGGTTCACTTCCTGTATATTTTGGCCAAGGTCATAGCAACCTTAAGAAAGGCCTTTCTAATGATTTTGGGGGGGATTTTAGCTCATTTATTTTCAAAGAAAACCTGAGATATTGCCATAGACCTGTCTTCTGCATTGTCTGCAGCTGCATTGTCATCCTCTCATGCAAAAAATTGACATTTTCTCATAACTCTATCATTACACTGTACATAGGATATTTACATGCACAAGAGCAAAGTCGGGTGATGCAGACCCCCCTATTAATTTCCACATTTTGGAACCATCTGGGGAAATGTATGCATTGTTACATCATCGTGTTACATAATCACGTAATTTTAAACTACCTTTTACACCAATGAAGAAAAAAACATAAATACATAATTAGCTCCTCAATATTATCCTGTATCTTAAGGTGGGTAAAATATTTTTCATTCAGAATTTTCAACAAAAGTATGTTTTTTGTAGGTTTCAGTCGTTCCAAGTTTATAGAAAATGATGGTTTGTATCAGGATTAAGTTAAATTATGAAATAAGCAAACAGTTAATATTTCACATGTGGGGTCGACATTAGCAGAACTTTGTATGATGTTAGGTTAATACCGACCCCCCCCCTCCTTCCAAATTGTTTGTAGGGTCTTCTCAACCAGTTAGACCATGTAAGGTATGTTTAGATCGACAAAAAGTATCACTTACATGTAAACTGAACTACTACTACTCTTTCCAGTCCAAAAAAATCACTTCACCAAAATTGAAAATTCTCGTGTTTAAATTTGACTACAAATTTTCGGTACCAGCATTGCCCACCATTAAAGTGTCCTTAAAAAGACCTATTTCCACTCACTTTTGAACTTATAATAAAATATAAACTATCTTTAAAGTAACTGTATACTGAGATGGACTGATAATTCTTCTTTTTCAACAATGTTATAGGGGTCGATTTTATCTGCCGAGAAGGGGGGTCGATATTACACTCTGGGGGGTCGATATTAACAGAAGTCACTAGCAGTTTTTAACTGTTCACTACTACAGTGTTACAGACAGTTACAAAGTATTTGATTGGACGAAATGAACCAATAAATATTTGTTTCGTGCATGATTAATGACGTTTTCGATACAACTTTCTCAAGGTCAAGGAAAATTTGAATGGGCGTGAAGGGGTCGATATTACCCGATTTTGCTCTAGTTACATTCTCTGTCTTATTTGCATTAGTGCTACTTACATGTATCAAGTTCATGGCGTGTTTCGACCTGCTGCAAGGACTATGCATCAACTTAACATAAAGTACAATCAAAGTAGCCATGTGTACTAACGGAGGCACATTTCATCCCAATGCAGTAACTAATACATATATTAAGACTTTTGTTTCTCAATTTCTTTTCCTGTTATGGGTTACTTACAGGATTTGGCTATATTACGGGCACGATGTAGGTTCTGATAATATTGAGCTGTCTTGAGAGACTTGCTCATTTTCTTAATCTTAACATATAATACAGGGATAATGACTAACATTTTTTTTTTCAGTAGCCAACTGGGCCCCTAAAATTGAAAATTTAGGGGCCCAGTCAAAAACTTAGGGGCCCAGGATTAAAATTTCAGAAAATGATAAAAACTCCAATAAAATTTTAATTAAAGCTAACAATGCCCGTAACACTCTGGACACTACACTGACCTAAATTCCTCACTGAGCAACTTTGCAAATACTTTACCGTCATCCAAGGCTTCATGTTTTTTAATACTGTCAATCTTGTATGCCTGACAGCCTTTTACATACACACAGCTTCGATCAGTTCCAAATTCAGTACAAACTAAACAGATCAACCCATTCTCAGTATCAACCAGCCAAGGCCTACCTTTTTGCCAAATTGGGTCAAAACGGCGACGGTGCTTGTTTTCGTCATATTCCGGATAATATGCCCGTTTCTCTTCAACCGTTTTCTTCTTTTTTTTCTCGGGTTTCGACACACCCGGTATGAATCGCCACATGATTTTGGATCGAGAAAACTACAAAGTCATAAGCGCCGCCATTTTGGAAGGGGGAGAGTATTCAAGACATATGGAATATTACAACAGTCTGCATTTCTGCGTGGTCGGATCATGTCGAGTTGCGTGTGTAAAGAGGTGCATATCGGATGAGACCGATTATTGTTATTCACTGTCACTGTCAAGAACAGTACATTTCTTTTCGTTATAAAGCAGGAGGCAAGTCAAATGAATCGCGGTTCCAAAGTTCACGAGTGTATCGTACAGTAGCATATGGAAATGCCTTTTCGAAACAACACATAAATGTAGATCTAATAGGCATTGATTTCGGATAAAATCAGAATCTGCTTAGAAACAATTTTTGAAAAAAAAAAAATAGATGACAAATAATTGATGAAATAGCTATAGATACTCTAGAAATGGGTTTTTTGTGCATTGTCATGCGGGCCGAACGTGATAGGAATTTGGCGAAAAGACCCGAACGTCAATACACAGACATAGTGCGTCTACACAACTATGCTCTACACACGGTACTAGCTGATACGGAAAAATTTTCTGTCAAGTTGTAGATCTATTAGCGAGTTAGATAACGCCCGTATTTTACTCAGATCATAGATAGGTGTATAATAAAAATGAAAATCGGTACTACGGTATACCGAAATGGGCAAAATACAGACGTTTACCGAAATTTTTCCTGGGACGATCAGTCGCTCAGCTGGGCGATCGTACGGGATTTTTCAGTCGTCCAGACCGATTTTCAGTCGCCATGGGCGACTGGGCGAGTGCTAGTCTTTATCCCTGTAATACGTGCAAGAGTGCTCAAAGAGAGATAACTATCGGATGGGCGATATTCAGTATACATCAAGGGTATTTAGCCCTGAAATACAAGTCTTGTCACTAAGAAGCATAATCTACTTTGTTGCCTGAAAATGCTGTAAAATTGGACAAATCTAAAATATTGTCTCTTAAGCAGATGATGAATTTTTTTTTGTGGTCTGCTTCTGCTAAGTGCGACTTATTGGCCTTTTGCGGACAGTGTAGATCAAGATCAGACTGCACAGAACGTGCAGTCTGATCTTGAATCAACACTGTCCAATAAGGAGATTTTTTTTAAAAATAGAATTATTTGCGGTTTACAATCAGCCTGCAAAGTTAGTTCAACTTACTTAGAAGGATAATGGTTAGAGTATTGTGCAGAAGACACAGTGAATGTGGCTTAAATGATATTTGTATGTGAAAAGGTTAAAACATTATGGGTGAACGGAGAAAATGCTGGTAATCAGCATTTGTTGCTTTCCCCTTCATGTTTTCAAAATTCACAAGGTCCTGATTGATTTCAACATTATTTCAGTCATGGTGACAGCTCACGTTTTCATGTATCTCGTGGGTTTCACCAGTACCAGGCTAGGGCTCTGAAGTGTCTTGCCCATGAGGCTTGAACTAAAACCTCCAGGCTATGATTTCTACACTTTACCACTGAGCCATGCAGACCCCTCACTAGGTCCTGAATACACTTAGTTTAACCGTTTACCACATGGTAAAACTTTGAACTCGTGCATGTTGAAGGAGTTTACATACAGTAGTGTAAATGTTTTCCAAATGATAGTATTTGTCCTTGAATACTTAGAAAACATTGTGGGAAAAGGAGAAAATGCTGGTTACCTCCTTTTCCCACAATGTTTTCTCAAAATGCATTTTCCTCAGGGTCGTTGAAATTCGGGATTGTGTGGTAAAGGGTTAATAATGCTTAAAATATGATTTAAAATGGCATTTAAATGGCAAATAAAATGTACTATCATAATTTCACAAAATGATTGTTGAGGGTCAAATTCAAATGCTCCCATGCACAATTAAGGAAATACCAGAAATGATGTGTTATAAGGCAGTGTTCAATCTAGCTTTGCTTGTAAGGGGGCCAAATGGGCCCACAGACTTTAAAATAGGGGGCCATTTTGGAAAACTGGGGGCCACACATAAAAAATTGTAATTCATTACCGTAATGTTAACATTTTTATTTAACAAGTGTTGCCTTTTTATTTAACAAGTATATTCTCATTCATTTATCTATGAATACTATGCCTATAAAACTGCATCTCTGCGGAAATCATCATTGTGACTGACGAAACCTTGTTTTCACCATTAATCTTAGCCTAAAAGAAAAGAAAAATGACGAAATATGTCTGTCAGTGGTAAACTTCTGAAAATTCTGATATCCTGTCAGACAGGGATTTAACTTTCCTGTCGATCCCTCAAAGTAGAGTTAAATTCTCTCATCATAAACTAACCAACTTTTGAACCGATTGTCTGTGTGCCATTTTGGTTGAAACTTGCGTTTCTGTGGTGTATTATTATCGTGGCTTGGAGGGGTAGTTTCTGCAGTCTTCTCACTAGCGTTTCATTTCAAGGGTACAGTTACCTTCTGGGCTGAAAATCTTGGGGGTAAGATTTCGTATAAGGGGATACGACAATGAGGTAAAGCAGTCTCTTATATTAAGATATCTCTGTAAATTTACTACTTAAAGTCATTAAGTAGCTGAAAAGTCATTAAAAAGCTGAAAAGGCAGTCTGAAATGACTCTGATAGGACAATGTCAAAGAGACATTTTGTTGTGTCATGGGTTTCCGCGTTTTTTGCACCAATCGATTTTTCATGTCTGTTAATTTCTGGATAGGTATTTCTGCATGATCTGACATAAATTTGCCAATAAGGATAACAAGTAACTTCAAAACCTGCCATTTTACACAAGGTAAGTGGAAAATGGCCTTTTTGTCCATGTATTTTCTTACGTGAAGTCTCCCGTGTAACCAGTATTTGTTACGTGAATTTCAGTTCTATAACGTGATTTACGCAATAATTTGCACCTTTAGAACACTAGGAATTGGCCCACTTGTGCTTTCTGAAGTAACATTTTAAACAGCTTTTGCCTTTTTTCGTCCCATTAAGACTTCCAAAATACAGAAAATCGCCTCATTGCGATATTGAAATATCAGCGGATGCTGAAAGAATCATAACCTCTGGTACCCGTTATTCTGCCGAAACTGTCCGACATGAAGACCGATAACAGGCTATCCGTCTGAGTATCGATAAATTCTTACTAGACTAGAAAGCTCGGCATTATGTTTGAGTGGAAAAAATAGAAACAGACGAAAGGAGCCCAATTCATGGAATGTCACTTTTACGATCGAGTGCGCCCGACGGGCCCCAGGTTGGTTCAAAATTGCGCCATCTGGGACTTAAGGGGGCCTATGGCGCAATGGCGCGCTCTAGATTGAACACTGTAAGGTGCCCGATGTGATCAAATGCTTTGTAAAACTTTTTACCAAACAACAAAATCTCCATATTGAAAGCATTTGCAGATGACAAAATAAATGTGCCTTAAAATTTCAATTTTTTTTGGAAGGGTAGAAAACATTTTTGGAAAAAGGAGGAAATGCTGGTCACCGGCCTTTTCTCCACAATGTTTTCAAAAGCCTTCTTTTTCAGGGTTGTTAAAACTTGTGATTCTTTGGTAATCAGGTAAACCTTCACTAACTCTTTACCACGCAATCTGGAGTTTTAACAACCTTGTATGAAAAGACTTTTGAAAACATTGTGGGAAAAGGAGAAAATGCTGGTAACCAGCATTTTCTCTTTTTCCCACAATGTTTTCTACCCTATCATAGACAGAAGTCATCATTTGAGCTACATTTAATTTGTCGTCTGCAAATGCTTTGAACTTGGTCCAGTCCAAAATGTTGGTTTTTTTGGTGTGCTAAATAACCCAGTATCTTTACCACCCTGAGGAAAAATGTTTTTGAAAATGTGGGAAAAGGAGAAAATGCTGGTAACAGGCATCTTTTCTTTTCCTACAATGTTTGCTTCCCTTACAAAGACAAATCCAGTCATTCAGCTACATTTTAGTTCGTCGTCTGCAAATCCTTTAACTCTTTACCAAACGACAAAAGTTTAGACTGGACCAAATTGAAAGGATTTACAGACGACAAATTAAATGTAACTGAAATGATGATTTTTGTTTTGATCGGGTAGAAAACATTGTGGGAAAAGGAGAAAATGCTGGTTACCAGCATTTTCTCCTTTTCCCACAATGTTTTTAAAAGCCTTCTCTTACAGGGTCGTTAAAACGTGGGATTGTGTGGTAATGGGTTAATTCGAACATTTAGTCTAAAGTTTTGTCATCTGATAAGAAATTAACGAAATATGAGATGACTCTAATTTGGTACATCACCTTAACCTCTTTCGTACAAAAAAACGCAAATCGTGGTATTGGCCATGAGTGCAGATGTGCGCACTTGGCTCACGAAACTTGGATAACTAATGACAACCCGGAGGCTTCAATGGCGACATATAGGGTAATTATTAACAGCTATCAAAGTTATTTTCAGTGCGACATGACCGATGTTTATCCGGATGGAAAAGAATTACCTTATTTGTATTCACATGTAAAATGAAGTAGATCTACATTTTGGTAATTTACCTTCAGTAATTTGCACTCGCAATTTTTTTCGAGTGCTTGAAATTTTAGCTCGCATTTTGCAATTCTGACTCGCATTTTGCGAGTAAATACATGGAAATTTCGAACCCTGCTATCTGTTACTGAACGGTTGGTCCAAGTGTTAAATGGCTGGCAGAAAAATGAATTTGAAAACCAGGTAGGTTTTTACCAAGTTGTGTCCCTGGACAATACAGATCAGAATCCCAGCCTGGGAGCGAGGAAACAAGGAGAGGCATGGATTAGTGAGCTGTCACCATGGTATGACTGAATCATAATGAAAGCAGCATAAAGTACCATACAGTCAATTACATCCCTACCCTAAAAGTTTTTCTTTTCTGGCAATATTTTCCATATGATTAAAGAACAGTTTAGTGAAGAAATGATGTAAGATGAACAAACCTTCACTCATGGAAAGAGGAGGAGGGGAAGAGAAAAGGGGAAGAAAGAAAGAAAGAAAGAGGGGTAGGGGGAAGAGAGACAGAGACATACTGCCATTTGGGAAGGATTGGCACAATTTTCTTCTGTATCAGAAAAGGGTGAAAGCTTTGACATTTATAACATAGGGTCGTATTAAAGATGCCCGTCTACAGCCGGTGAGCAAAAACGCTGTTAAATTTCAAACAATTTAGAATGGTACAGAAATCAGTCCTTTGTGTAAACATGGATAAATTACTGACATATATGGTGTAATTGAAAAAAAGAAACACAGAGATTTGTATTAGATTTGTATTAGAAATAGAACACTGGTCAGAAGAAAACTGGCTGACGAAGCTGTAAACAATGGCGGTGCGTCACGGAAATTTATTGTTGGTTTCCGCCTAGAGTTGGATACGGTGTAATTTGCATATAGGCCGCGACCTCTGTCTGAAAATCGAGGCTGCAACAGAGAAGCCTCCATGCATGATCATCATACGAATCTACTCGAGTGTATAACGGATATATCGAAAATCTTCGATTCAAAAACCAGAAACGACGAGTCTGTTTACATGGAAGGTCGCAACTGGGCGAAATGCATTCTCTATCGACCGAAATCTAAGCAACCTTGCAACCGTCAGGCGCAATATTTGGCATGAAGATATAAGAATGACTGTATTTTGATAAAATAAAGACAAAATGAGTTAAAACTGGCTGAAAATGAGTATAAGGGCCTCTTTAAGTGTACATCCTGGTGCTACCTGGTGGGGGTCATACCTAATTAACCCAGGGTATTTAGAATGTAGACCCAGAAAATAAAGAGGAAAACATGACCCATAGCTGTAAATCTGACTGTACAAGTCCTTGCACTATAGACAACCTTTTGAAAATATTGTGAGAAAAGGAGCTAGTTTAGCCCAATGTTTTGCCAATCAGACATTGTGTTACTTTCCAAATTGAAATTAGACAAATAATGCAGTGTAGAATGGTTCATTTGTATGGACCCGGTTTGACCCAGTTGGAGGAATTTGTAAAAAAGAAGGGTAACAGAATGAAGGGTGAACAATAGTATAAATTGAATAGTATTACATATCTTTTGTGAATAGTTGGACTGTTTTTTTTTTTGTAAAAATAGTATTTACTTCTTAGTGTGCAGAATTGATAAAATGTGACATTTTCAGCCGCAAATTTTATTATTTCAAAGTTTTTTTTGGTCAATTTTTTTGGCGAAATATCAGATGAAGTGGACAAAAGATTGAACAGAATATTCTGTTTGATTGAAATGCTTCTGATCTTGATCTACAATGTTTGCAAAAGCAACTATAGATTTAAAAGGTTTTCATAAAAGGGTTTTTGAAACTTTTTTGTAGCATGTGTGACTGAAAAAACAATAAAGTGGAGTTTAGTCATTTGTGAGACAAGTTTTCTCTTTGGATTAAGGTTTCTCCTGAAGAAAAAAAAATAATGAGAGGTAAGACTTGAAAATCACTTTAGTTCTTTACCACACAATCGCAACTTTTAATGACTCTAAAAGAAAAGGCTTTTGAAAACATTGTGGGAAAAGGAGAAAATGCTGGTAGCCAGCATTTTCTCCTTTTCCTACAATGTTTTCTACCCTATCAAAGACAGAAATCATTATCTGAGGTATTTTTAGTTTGTCGTTCGCAAATTCTTTCGATTTTGTCTAGTCCAAAATTTTGTTGTGTTGTAAATGGTTAAGCCTCTACCACACAACCAGAACTGTAAAGACTTAAAAAAGCTTTTGAAAACTTTGTTGGAAAAACAGGAAATACTGGTAATGAGCATTTTCTCCTTTACCCACATTTTTTTTTACCTTTTCACTATGCTTTCAGTTTGGACAAGTCTAGAATTTTGTCATCTGGAAAGTGTCTGGGAAATATGGGAAATATGATTTAATAGTTATATCAGTATACTTTCAGGCTATTTATTCAGTTGGCTGTTTTTGTTGCCTTGGCATTGTCATCTGCCATGTTGTCTGTGTCTCTGTCGTGTAAAAACTTTGACATTTCCAAAAACAGCATTTTAAAGTATATATTATTACCGAAGAGATTTACTTCACTACTTGCACGACTTAACTATCAAAAGGGCAGGTAACCATAAAAGTATTTTTGACACAGTTCTGCTCCTTTTTTGACTTTGAATTTTAACTGAAAATCAAGCAGCTGCAGTGGAGCGTTGGCACCAGCATGCGGTGCTGTTTTTTTATGAAAGCTGTAACTGCTGAGATGTAAAATGATATATTTATTTAGTAAGAGGCTAAGCCTTGACAAAACAACCCGGCATTTCTTTCTCTGGTCGTTAAAACTTGGCTAAAATGTTTTGTAAAGGGTTAAGGGTTACATAATTACTAAAGGGTTAGGACTGTAGGTATTTTGTAATGATATGTAATCTATTTACCAAGAATTTGTCATCTGACAGTTAATTGATTTATCATCCAAAATTACCTTGTCAAGTAGCATGTAAAGTTTCAGTTATGGATGAAAAATATTGATGTCGGACCCTTTCACAAATAACACAATGTTTGTACAACTGTGGGAAAGAAGGCGCTCAAAAACATCAGGGGAAAAGGTTAAAAGGCTGGTTATTTTCTCCCTTTCCCACAACGTTTTATTTTCTAAAAAAGATTCCCATGATTTCGACTTTTGTATTTTTGTAAATGCTTTCAATTCCATCAAGTCTAGAATTATGTTGTTGTCTGGTAGACAGCTAATCCTTTACCTCACGACAAAATTTTAGACCTGTCCAATTTTAAAGGATTTGCAGACAACAATTTCAGTGTGGCTACATGATGTGATTTTTCTCGGATGGGGTAGAAAACATTGTGGGAAAAGGAGAAAATGCTGGTTCTACCAGCATTTTCTCCTTTTCCAGCAATGTTTTCAAAACATTTTTCCCCGCGGGGTCGTTAAAGTCAGCATTGTATGGTGAAGGGTTAATAATGATTATAAGCTATTTCCATACACTTAGATCATTAGGTAAAGCACAGCCCCTTGGGTATGATCCCTGAAAAGTACCTTAGGCCTAACCAAAAATAATCTGTGTTTAGGGTTTCGGTCTGAGATGCTCTAGGTAGGGTGGTTAGGGATTTTTTTTCCCAAAACTTTTTACATGGACCATATACCAAAAATCACACCCAATAGATTTTTTTTTTTTCAATCGTAGCGTAAAAAGTTAAGGTTCGGCAGCATTTTCTAGGTAAGGTTGGGAAACCCTAAACACCTTAGTAGCAAATATTATGGTAAAAAAAAAGTTAGCAATGGCCTCCTTTCATGAAAAAGTGTGAACACATTGTGGTGATAGAACATCGTTAGCTTGGCTGGTTTCAAAGAAAAACTCAAGGTTTTGTTATAGCTGTCATTGTCTGCATTGTCATCGTAATGCAAAAACTTTGGCATTTTATAATAACTATGTTGCTACTGAAAATATCATTCATCTCAAAAGTAGACTGTTTGTATACTATCAAAAGGGGAACCCATTCAAAGGGGCAGGTAACCATCAAAATGAGTCATGCTCTGTGAAAAGGGGGCTGAATGCTTCTGCGAAAAGTATCGACCCAGGTCAGCCTGCGCAGTCCGCGCAGGCTGACCTGGGCCAAAACTTTTCACTATTGGTCAATTTTCTGCATGTCCAGTGACCAGTATACCTAATAACTCTGCCGGTCGTGAAACAAAGTGGTTTTTATGGATCCATAATTAGCTCCACTGGCCAAAGGCCAGCGGGCTTATGTCATGGCGTGTTGTCCGTCGTGCGTCCGTCCGTCCGTCCGTGCGTCCGTCCGTGCGTTAACTTTTTTTTAAAACGTCTTCTTCTCTGAAACTACCCATCCAATTTTGATGAAACTTCACAGAAATGATCCTGCCATGGTCCTCTTCAGAATTTCTTGAAAGAATTTAATTCCTTCAAAAACTCTGGTTGCCATGGCAACAAAACTGAAAAATTTTGAAAATCTTTGAAAATCTTCTTGTCTGAAACCGTAAGGCCAAGGGCTACCAAATTTGGCATGTAGCTTTATCTAGTGGACCTCTACCAAGTTTCTTCAATTTATAGCCCTGGGGTCAAAATTGGCCCCGCCCCGGGGGTTACAAGTTATACATGGGCTTATTTAGGGAGAACTTTAAAATTCCTCTTCTACCTAGCCATAGGGCCTAGAGCTACCAAATTTGGCATGTAGCTTTATCTAGTGGACCTCTGCCAAGATTGTTCAAATTATAGCCCTGGGGTCAAATTAGGCCCTGCCCGGGGGTAACAAGTTTTACATGGGCTTATATAACAAGTTTTACATGGGCTTATATAGGGAGAACTTTAAAATTCTTCTTTGACCTAGCCATGGGGCCTAGGGCGACCAAATTTGGCATGTAGCTTTATCTAGTGGACCTGTACCAAGGGTGTCCAAATTATAGCCGAGGGTCAAATTTGACTTCGCTCCGGGGGGTAACATGTTTTACATGGGCGGGCTTATATAGGAAAATCTTTCGCATTTAGCTATAAGGGCTAGGGCTATCAAATTTTGCATTTAGCTTTATCTAGGGGGTCTCTATCAAGGGTGCCCAAATTGAGAAAAATTTGAAAATCTTCTTGTTTATAACATTCAAGAACTGAATTATTTGGTATGGAGCTTTATATTGTGGACCTCCACCAGGATTCAAATAATTATAGCTTTGCGATCAAAATTGGCTTTGCCCATGGATCACAACTTTCTCGTAGGATTAGATAGAAAAACGTTTGCATGTCCTCGTGTTTGAAATCAATTTGCTGAATATTGTAATGTTTGGCTTGTAGTGTTTTTACTTAATAGCCAGTGGAGCGATACAGGGCCATCATGGCCCTCTTGTTATGTGATGGCTTGCTTGGTATCATGGATCACGGAGATGCATTAAGCCCCTTTTTGCCAGAGCATGGCTCAAATATTTTTTATGCGGTTCTGCCCCATTTTTTACTTAATTTTCGCTTATATCAATCTATTTCTAAAAGCTGAACACTGGCACCAGTCCTGTGGGATAGACTTAAAACTCATGGGGACCTTGAAGACTCCCCACGGATACCCCCACGAAAACCCGAGCTCCGGTATCTCAGTCGGTAGCGTGCTGGAATTGAGAACAGGGGGGCGTAGGTTCGATCCTTGACTCTGCCAATTTCTTTCCGAGAATTGACGATAGTCATTGTGACAGGATTAATTCCTTTCCCATTGCTGACCATTGTCTCTGCGATGATTATGTGGGAAAGCAGCCAGTGGCTTGGGAAGAAAATTGTACGAAGTAATGGTAAAAGAGACTCCAGGAAAGCATAAATTGATGCACTGGCCTCTGCGATAGAACTGAAATGTTGAAAACAGCGTTAAACACCATACAATCAATCAAACTCCCATTAAAAAATTCAGTATGTCCAGTGAAGGTCAAATTCAGGCCTCCAGGTTGTACGTTTACCACTGAGCCACACAGGACCCCTAAAAGAATATTAGATAATTTTGATCAACACAGCCCTTGGTAACACTTGTTCTTGATAAGAATGTGTCAAGGAAATGGTCCAAAGATTTGTTTGTTTGTAAAATTCCCACTGTGCAGGCTGACAGTTGACAACCATTTAGACCCATTCTCTTTTGTCAACACATTTCAAACGTTTTCCAAATGTTCTGTAGTTTTAACGGCCCTTTGGAAAAGGGCTTTTGAAAACATTGCGAGAAAAAGAGAAAATGCTGGTAACCAGCATTTTCTCTTCTTCGCCCAATATTTTCTACCAATTTGATAACATATCTCATCATTTGAGTCAAATTTAAATTGTTTTGTTCAATTGTTTTGAACTTGGAAGAGACTTGTGTAAAATTTTTTCATTTGGTTGAGTAATATGTATTCTGAGATTGATAATGGTCAGATAAAGGCTGTTGGAATGTCTAGATAACCCAATGATATATCCATTTGCCACAATGTTTTATGTTGTAAATGTCTGGTTTATAGATGATTCTGAACAGGGGTCTAGATATCAGGGAGTGATCTCATGTTTAACTCTTTATTAAACAACAAAATTTTAGACTGATCCAAATTCAAAACATTTGTAGACAACAAACTTGATGTTGCAAAAAATAGGAATTTTTGGTTTGAAAGGGTAGAAAATGCTGGAGAAAATCCTGGTTACAAGCATTTCCTCCTTTTCTTACTGTGTTTTTAAAAGTTCTTTTCCTGGGGGCAGGGGGTCTGGGGTCCTGCATGGCTCAGTGGTGGTCTGGGACTCATAACCTGGAGGCCCTGGGTTTGAGCCCAATGGATCCACTGGGTTTTTCCTGGGAGTGTCCTTGGGCATGATACTTCAAGAGTCCTAGCCTAGTACTGGTAAAACCCAGGACATGCATGAATATCCAAGCTGTCACCGTGATATTACTGAAATAAGGTTGAAAGTAGCTTAAAACACTATTCAATCAATCAGTGGGGGGGGGGGTTCATTAACCCTTTACCACAGGACAAATTTTAGACCTGTCCGAATTGAAAGCATTTGCGGATGACAGTTTCAATGTGGCTTATATGAAATGATTTTTCTTTGATAGGGTAGAAAACATTGTGGGAAAAGGAGAAAATGCTGGTAACCAGCATTTTCTCCTTTTCCCACAATGTTTTCAAAAGCCTTCTCTATCAGAGGTGTTAAAAGTCGTCATTGTGTGGTAAAGGGTTAAGATTTGGGATTGTGCGGTACAGGGTTAATCTTTTATTCCTGTTTCAATGGATTGATTGATTGTATAGTGTGTAATGCGGTTACCAATATTATTTCAGTTCACCAGTGAACCTATCCATGGCTTTCCTGGAGTTCCTTTTACCAGTACTCTGCACCATATTCCTTCTTAGCTACTGGCTGCTTTCCCACATCTCCATCGTTGGAACAACGGTCAGCGCAGGAATGAATCCTGTTGCAATGACTATCATCAGTCCTTTGAAAGAAATTGGCCAAGATATGGATTGTATCAGCGATCCCCTGTTTTCAAGTTCTGTATGCTACCGACTGAGCTACTTTCCTGTTTCAAACTGAATATTATGGATATTGATGAAAATGGTCTTCGTTAAGATGATTCTTATGAGTATGATTAACATGGGATTGGTGGAGACTATTGTAGGATATTTCCAAGTCTGAAATGAAATCACCTCATCTGATGATCTGGACCTTTGTCAGAATTTGTAAGAGTTTGAAATTTGCGTATATCACACTTAAGTAAATGACCACTTTTTTACGATGACAGTGGACTGATTTGACAAATACTGTGACCGACCGAAACAGTCACCAACATTGGACACCAGACGAAGAAAAGTGTTCAAGGACAAGATTTGAATTTTGTTGATTATTTTTGATTTTCAGCTGATTAATCCTGTAACACATAATGGAAAGTTTTAATGACAGTAAAAGAAGCCGGTTGAAGAAACTGTGGAAAAAGGAGAAATTGCTGGTAACCAGCATTTTTCCTTTTCACACAATGTTTTTGACCAGGGCTCTCAAAGACAAATTTCATCCTTTGAGCCACATTTAAATTGTCATCTGCAAATATTTTCAATTTTTGGCTCACTTGAGCACGAAGTGCTCAAGGTGAGCTTTTGTGATTGTGCTGTGTCCATCATGCATAGTGCATCGTCGACTTGACCTTGTGTACCCTCTAAAGGCCACATTTTCATTCCGATACTCATTAAAAATTGGTCAGAATGTTTGTCTTTATGATATCTCGGACGAGTTCGAAAATGGGTCATGTTGGATCAAAAACTAGGTCACTAGGTCAAATCGTAGAAAAACCTTGTGTACGCTCTAGAGGCCACATTTTCAGTGCAAAACTCTTGAAAGTTGGTCAGAATGTTTGTCTTGATGTACACCCTAGAGGCCACATTTTCTGTCCAATACTTATGAAAGGTGGTCAGAATCTTTGTTTTGAAAATATCTGAAAATCGCTATGTTAGGCTAAAAAGTAGGTCACTGAGGGAAATTCTAGAAAAAGCTTGTGTACAAGCTAGAGGCCAAATTTTCAGTCCAATAATTATGAAAGCTTGGTAGAATGTTTGTCATAATATCTCGAAAGAGATTGAAAATAGGTCATGTTTGGTCAAAAGACTCAGGTGAGCGACTTCTGGGCCATCATGGCCCTCTTGTTGTTGTGTTGTAAAGCGTTAAGAGGAAAAAAGGGTATTGATTGTTCAAATGCCATAGAAGCCAGACAAACATTTGTGATAACCTCCTATAGTTATGTATCTTGATTTAAATCTTGAATTCTCTTTTAGCTATAATCCTTGGAATGCTTATTATATTGGTTGCGTTTGTAGACAGTGTAGATCAAGATCAGACTGCACAAACATGTAGTCTGATCTTTGACCTACATTGTCTGATTTTTGTGCCATGTGATCTTGGTTTTCTGGAAACCTCCGAAAGTTCCTTGATTTGAACGTTGAGTTTTCTGGTAGGGTATTAACCTTTTGATTGGCTTTTGCAGCTGTTGCTGAAGATGTAGATCAAGATCAGACTGCAAATAATGTTCAGTATGAGCTCTGATCTTCACAATCTCTGTTTGTTTTTCTTTTAGCTGTCTTATTTTGGTGTACATTGGTAAATCATCCATGCTTCTCTGTGTATGCCAAAAATTAACGCATAACCAAACACTCGTGGGGTATTGTGGGGAAAAATGAGGAAATTCTCCTTTACCCACAATATTTTCTATCAATCCAAGGACAAATTTCAGTTTTTTGAGTTGCATTTTGTCATCTGCAAATGTTTTCAGTGTCAAAAATCTTGTCGTTTGGTAGAGAATTAACTCTTTACTATACAATCCCGACTTTATCGACCCTGAAAGAGAGGGTTTTTGAAAACATTGTGGGAAAAGGAGAAAATGCTGGTAACCAGCATTTTTTCCTTTTCTCACAATGTTTTCTACCCTTCTACAAACAAATTTTGAGCCATGTGTAGTTTGAGGACTGTAAATGCTTTCACTTAAAACTTGTCTGAAATTTTGTTGTTTGGTAATGAATAAAACCCTTTACCACACAATCCCAAATTTTAACGCCCCAGAGGAAAAAGACTTTCGAAAACGTTGTAGGAAAAGGAGGAAATGCTGGGTCACCATTAATTTGTCATCTGCAAATATTTTAAATTTGTACCAGTCTAAAAGTTTGTAGTTTGGTAAAGAATTAAGCTCATAATTATGAAAATTTCTGAGTTTACATTATGCACACTTAGACTGCAGCCAACTTAGTCCTAATAACAGATAGATCTCCCATTTATTATAGTTTGTCTGATTTACATCTTTAGTGTATATCTTCTGTTTATTTTGTTTAACTTTTAAGCCTGACTCAAAACAACTCTGAGGAAGAAAGCTTTTGAAAACATTTTGGGAAAAGGAGAAAATGGTAGTAACCAGCATTTTCTCCTTTTCCCATAATGTTTTCTACTCTATCAAATAGTTGAGTCCAGAATTTTGTCCTTTGGTAAAATCCCAACCTTAAACACTCTGAGAAAGAAAGTTTTTGAAAACATTGTGGGAAAAGGAGAAAATGCTGGTAACCAGCATATTCTCCTTTTGCCACAACGTTTTCAAAAGTTTTCCTATATCAAATTTCAATGTTTTATTCACTTTTATTTTGTCGTCTGCAAAATGCTTCCAATTTGGACACGTCCAAAATTTCGTCATTCGGTAAAGGGCTAATCAAGATTTCTGATTTATTGGCTGTGCAGACAGTTTCAACTATAATACAATTTCTTGACCCTGTACGACACAGTCCCGAGTTTAAATCCTTCTCCTGGTGAATAATGTAGAAAAACTTACAAGTCGGTAGTAAAAACCCAAATTTTGCCATATGAAAGTTATTTCTTGGGGGAAAGATATCCTCTTGTTTTGTGCAGTCTGATCTTGATCTACACTGTTCTCAGAAGATCATTGAGTTGCACTTAACAGCCTAAGGGTTAACAACCCTTAGGAAAAACACTTATAACCCATTACCAAACAATTCAATGTACGTGTATCAGCAACCCTGAAGAAAATTTTGACGGCAGCTTTTGAAAACATTGCCGTGAAATAGAAAATGTTGGTAATGATTTGGAAGATTAATCATATCATTTGAGTCTTATTTAACTCTTTACCAAATGACAAAATTTTAGACTGGTCCAAACTGAAAGCATTTGCAGACGACAAAATAAAAGTGACTGAAAATTTGAAATTTGTTTTGGGAAGGGTAGAAAACATTGTGGGCAAAGGAGAAAATGCTGGTCACCAGCATTTTCTCCTTTTCCCACAATGTTTTAAAAAGGCTTCTTTCTCAGGATTGTTAAAAGTTGGGATTGTGTGGTAAAAGGTTAATGTCATTTGCATATGCTTTCAATAGGGATACGTGTAAATGTTTGTCATAAGTTGAAAAATTTGTGTGAAAAGGAGAAAATGGTGGTAACCAGCATTTTTTTTTTTCTGACGTTTTCAACCCTATTATAGACAAATCCTGTCATTATTATTATGCCCCCCTTCAACGAAGTGGGGGTGTATTGCTTTGCTAATGTCGGTCGGTCGGTCGGTCGGTCGGTCGGTAGACCTTACCTTGTCCGGATGATAACTAGACACAGAATTGACCTAGGTTCATCAAATTTGACACAGACATGCGTCTCGGAGTGTAGATGATCCCTATTGATTTTGAGGTCAATCGGTCAAAGGTCAAGGTCACAGTGACCGTCAACATGTTGATATATAGACCAAACCTTGTCTGGATGATAACTGGACACAGAATTGACCTAGGTTTGTCAAATTTAGCACAGACATTCGTCTCGGAGTGCAGATGATCCCTATCGATTTTGAGATTAATCTTTCAAAGGTCAAGGTCACAGTGGCCTTCAACTTAATGATATTTAGACCTAACCTTGTCCAGATGATAACTAGACACAGAATTGACCTAGGTCCTTCAAATTCTTGGAGTGTAAATGATCCCTATCGATTTTAAGGTTAATCCGTGAAAGGTCAAGGTCACAGTGACCACCAGATTATTTAGGGCCCGCGCTGCCATTCGCCACTTGAGCAATTTGCTAAAAAGAAATTAAAATCATCATATGTGGCTCAACTTGAGGCTCCAACATTTTATTCGCGTATTATTGGGGACGTAGTAAGCATCGAAGTTGACTGGGAAAAAGCGGAAGTCGAATGCGTGTGCTGAAAAGAAAATCGATAACCCAGTCTGTGTATCAGCAACTGTTTACAATCTTGTATGTATACACACGGCGGTGTGTATAATTATGCGAACTGTTGACAGATTATCACGCTTAACAATTGAAGTGGGCTATAAATCAAAAGGTGACATCGATATTTCCCAATCAATTCTTTTGATATCAGTTTATGAACTGTGCCACTTCCTGTATCAATGTGGCAGTAGGGGGGCATGACTGTTTTACAAACAGACATCTTGTTAATTTTTTTCTTAAAGTCTAGAAATACTTTGAAGTCATATGAGACCAAAATAAAGAGGATAATTGTTTGTTTTGGTGTATGATCAAAATTTTTTTCATAGAGTGAAAAGCGAAGGTTATATATTCACGAGTAGTAAAGCTTTTCATTTGACTGAAAATGATAGTTTCATTAATTTTTCCAAATCAAAACATGTGAGCAGCACTCTGGGAAAAGAGGTTCAATGGATCTCCATGATGCATTATAGCAATGATTCCCTATATATTATAATTATGGATCCCTACAATCCATTAGCAGTGGACTGACTCATTAGGTAGATTGATCCTTGGATATGCAGAAAGTCTATAAATAGCAAAAGTATTGACCCACTGTCAGTCTGCGCAGACTCCGGGGGGGGGGGGGGGGGGGGGGGGTGTGTCACATCTTGCAGACACGTAAAACCTGTCCAAAACAACAAATTTTAGACTTTTCTAAATTGAAAGCATTAAATGTAGATGACAAATCTGAAAGTGGTAGATGTGGCAGGGTAGCAAACATTGTAGTAAAAGTAGAAAATGCTGATTTCCAGTGTTTTCAAAGGCCTTTTCCATCAGGGCCAATAGAACACAGAACTGTTTGGACTATGGTCAAAATGGAGGAACAGAGTAGAGTATTGCTAATTGTGACAATGATAAGTAATTCTTATGACTTTACTTAGGGATTACAAGATTTAAATGCCATTTGACAGGTGTTATTGTAGCACAGGGGGGGGTGGGGGTAAAGATCATATATCCGATATTCTTTTCTTTATTTCATGTGAAAGTGAACAGAGAAATGAACATGAGGTGACTTTTTTTAAAAAGAGTCTTGATTTGAAGATTGGGTCTGTAGTATTTTCTTAAAATCCATTGCAGTCCATCCTATTAGTTTAAAGATACTAATTTTGTAGGTTAAAAGTTTTATTAACATATTTGTCAGGTTAATGTGCAGCTTTTTTATCAGCTCAATATGTCGAAAAATTTGCGAATATAGAAAGAATCAGAGATATGCGTCCTGCAAGTCATATCTATGAAAAAAATTGTAGCAAAAGGAGAAATTCCTCACATTCTCCTTTTGTCACAATGGTTTGACTTGTAAAGATGCAAATTTATTTCATTATGTACCGAGTTAGATAAGTACAGGCCTGATCTGTTTGTTTATGAAGGAAAACACATTAATCATATTTTTGAAATTGATATGTCAGTGCCAGTTTTTGACCTTAATGAGTATAATTGGTTTTGATATGAAATTTGAGTAGGAGGAAAAACACTTGTGTTTTAGGATTTAAATTTCAAATTAACCTTTGTATTTGTAGTCTGTCTTCCACCTTGGTGAAACGAAAGATTTCTGAGTAGCTTCTCTGTTTCTCAATGTTTTCGGAAGCTTTCTGTAGTCACTGCATCATATCACAAGTGAAAGACATGATGATCTGTCTCAATCACTTTGATTTTAAATAGTATTTTCTGGTTTTCTCACCATGTTTTCTATATTATATAAGGCAAATCCCATCATTTGAAGTACATATTTGAGTTGATGTCTGCAAAATCAGCAAATCCTTTCAATTTGGTCTGGTAGATTTCACTCTTTACAAAATTTTAGGCTATACCGAATTTAAAGCACTTGCAGACCACAATAAATGTGGCTGAAAAGTTAAAACATGTTGTTAGAAGGGTAGAAAACATTGTGGGAAAAGGAGAAAATGCTGGTTACCAAAGGCTTCTTCCTCAGGGTCGTTAAAACTCAGGATTGTGTGGTAAAGAGTTCACCCTGTACCACATTTATCCTCTGGAGGTTTAACTACCCTGAGAAAGAAAGCTTTTGAAAACTTTTTGTGAAAAGGGGAAAATGCTAGTAACCAGTATTTTCTCCTTTTTCCTACAATGTTTTCCTTTCTTTCTGGTACAAATCTAATTATTTAATTATTTGAGCATTATTTAACCCTCTACCCCACATTCCAGACTTTAAACGACCCTGAGAAAGAGGTCTTTCAAAAGCATTGTGGGAAAAGGAGAAAATGCTGGTAACCAGCATTTTCTCTCTTTTCCACAATGTTTTCTACCTTCCAAAAACAAATTTCAATATTTCAGTCACATTTAATTTGTCATCTGCAAATGCTTTCAAAAGGCCCCTTTCTCAGGGGCCGAGCCCTGGTAGCTCAGTCGGTAGTGTGCAGGACTTGAGAACAAGGGGTCGTGGGTTCGATCCCTGGCTCAGCCAACTTCTTTCTGAATATTGATGATAGCCATTGCGACAGGATTCATTCCTCTCCCACCGCTGACCATTGTTTCGATGATGGTTATGTGGGAAAGCAGTCAGTGGCTTGGAAGGAAATTGTGCGGAGTACTGGTAAAAGAGACTCCAGGAAAGCATGGATAGGTGCATGTACTGGCCGCCATGATATAACTGAAATAATGTTGAAAACGGCGTTAAACACCATACTGTCCTTTCTCAGGGTCGTTAAAAGTCAGGATTTTGTGGTAAAGAGTTAAGATAAGAGTTTTTATTTTAAGAAATGATACCTATCTATTGATCATACCACCTGTACAGTTAAATTTGTGTAATGAAATATACCTTTTGGTCATATGAGATATTAGTCTTTTCCTTCATTTGTGATTTTTGGATTTTTTGCATTTCAATACTTTTCATTCGTATCATACCACCTGCAGATAACATTTATACATGTATTTTGCAGCAGACTTTTTTTTTTTTTGAAAAGTCTGTGGCAAAAGTAGCTATTTCTTCTGTGGTCAAAATGGTGGATCAGTTCATGTATAAAACCGTAATTTGTGTTGATTTCCCTATTTTACTGTGATTTTTTTTTTATAATCTTTTCCTAACGACTGAATTTTGGACTGGACCAAATTGAAAGCATTTATAGACAAATTAAATGTTGCTCAAATGATGATATCGATCTTCGATTTGGTGGAAAACTGTGGAAAAGGGAGAAAATGCTGGTTAGCAGCATTTTCTTCCTTTTCCACTATGTTTCCAAAAGCCCTGTCAATCAGGGTAGTTAAAACTGGGGATTGTATGGTAAAAAATTAACTCTTTACCATACAAAATAAACATTCAAGACTAATCTAACTCAAAGCAGTTGCAGACAACACATTAAATGTAGCTCAAAGGATGAGAATTATCTCTGAAAGGGTAGAAAACATTGTGGAAAAAGGAGAAAATGCTGGTTACCAGCATTTTCTCCTTTTTCCACAATGTTTTCTAAAGCCTTCCTCCTCTTGATCTTAAAAACTCTTTATCTGTGTTTTTGGAGATAATGAATTAAAGAGAACCAGAGAAGATGAGCAAATAAAACTTTCTGATGTACAGGGAACATTGTGATAAAATAATGCTGCTGTTCAAATTCATGATTTCTGTATTTAAGAGACCCTGTATTTTATATTTTCAGTTACTACGGTTACGAACAGACTCGGGCATGAGTTCCTCATCCAAAAAGGACCTTGGGGGTGTGAAGTCCAAACCACCTTCAGGCAATAAGAGTTCCACAATGATGGCCCCAACCATGAAAGAATCCAAGTCAGACAATTCTTCCCTTAATGTGGCCTCTGGGAAGAAAGAGGCACTCACAGGAAAAACTGTGAATTCACCTTTAAGTAAACCTCACTACCTCAGTAAAAGTCATGAAAACTTAACTAGTCATCAAAAACAGAAAAAAGCAGCATTCCTACAAACGAGACCAAAGTCAAGTTTAGGTTTACCGGATATGAAAAAGAAGACAATTAGTAACAAAGAAAATGTGCACATGAAAAACAAAGACCCATTTCTGAAGCCTAAACCGTTCAAAGGAGGGGGAACCAGCACACCAAAGATAAGAAAAGCCAGTAGTTCCCAGCACATAGATTCAGCTGGCACTAGTCAGGGAGGTCAGACTCCAACAAAAGTCAGCAAAAGTAGTATGAAAAAGGCACAGAGTACACAAAATGTGAGTAAGGATAGTGCGGTGAAAAAGAGAACATCAGCAACGTCCGATGTAATGGCTTATAATGCAGAACTTTTAGCAAATTTTGAACGTGAGAAAAGGAATCAAGAAGCTAAAATTTCGGAACTTATACAAGTTGCTGAGAGTCGAAAAGTGGAGATTGAAAAGTATAAATATGAGATTAAGAAACTTAAAGATCAGATGCCGTCCCATGATATATCAGAGGAGAACAAGATTCTGCGAGTGGAGAATACAACACTGAGGGAGCAGCTTGGAAAACTTGGATTTCCTGTTGATCAGCAGATCACGGATGCTGAGAAGTTGAGTTTGAAGCAGCAGAGTCAAGTGGAAGGAGACATGAAAACAAGTGCGAGTTATGATAGTTTGTCTACAGAGGGACAGGCTGTATCCATGATGCCTATGCAGAGTATGGTGCTTGGTTCAGGTAAATGTTTCTGTGAAAGCTTAGTAATCACATGACCTTGAGACAACAACTTTTTGAAATTTTTTTTTAATTGCAAATGGAGAAAATACATGAAACAAGCAGTGTCTCCTTTTTGCAACAATGATTTGTGATCCTGCTGCTATGATATTTACGACAAGTTCTAAATTGGGTTACATCAATTCAAAAAGTAGGTCACTTTGTCAAATCGTAGAAAAGCATGTGTGCTGTAGAGGCCGAATTTTCAGTCATTTACTCATGAAAATTGGTCAGAACGTTTGTCTAGATGATATTTTGGATAAGTTGGATATCAGGTACCTTAGGGACAAAAACTTTACCCAGGTGAGCACTTTTAAGCCCATGGCTTTCTTATCTATATATTCATGGATACCAGAGAACTGTATAATGGTCCAAATGCATCAACAGAGGCAGAGATTGCCTTTACAGTTGTCTTGGATGGCAAGTGGCTGTTTACACTTAGAGAGTACCAAAATCCAGACACAAAAATTTTAGTTTAGACACCCCAGATGTCGCATTTTAGAGTGAGGTGTCCCTAAAATATAGTTTCTTTCCTTAGCAAGACATTTCTTTTTTAAAGGTTGATTTACCATATTTTACAAGAATGTTTTTTAAAGTCATCTACCGTAAATTTTTTTAAGAGAGGTGATAGGTTATATTAACTTGCAAAAAATCAAATATACATCAGTTGAATCAAATCTTTTGATGAAACAAACTTGGTCTGGAAACAAACTCGGCTTCTGGCAAAGATGTAGTTGCAGTACTGAATGTGGGTAAACAGAACTACTGTTGCACTTTCTTATGCTGAATATATATGCTGTTTCAGAGGCAATTCCTTATGTAAGGTGCTGACCAAGCACTGTTTGTGTGATGGAATCAGTGTAAAAAGATGATTTAACAATATTTATCCTTACAGGTATGAAAAGATCAGCTTCCATAACAATGTCGGAACCAGGAATCTCCTTTACAGAGTACTCCCATGTGTCTGAACATCCATCACTTCTTACCATGCATGGTAAGTGGGACAGTCGGAGTAAGAGTAGTGACGCTCTCAGTGACATTTCAGTTGCTAATCTTACTGAACGAATCATGCAGATGGAAGAAACACATTACAGTACAAATGAGGAACTGCAAGCTACGTTACAGGAGTTAGGTGATCTGCAAGATGCTGTTAATGAACTTACAGAGGAAAATGAAAGACTTGCAGATGAAAGATCAGTGTTGCTTGAGTCTCTGTGTACACAAACAGAAAAATTGGAACATTGTCGTACACAAATTGAACAATTAAAGTGTTTATTGATAAGTGGTGATCTTCCAAATAAGTCTGATCGAGACCAACATTTGATGGAACTGTTGAAGGGAGCTCAAGATGAAAGAGAGGAAATGGTAAGAAAACAAGCAGAATTACAAAATGCACTTCATACTTCAGAAGCAGAAACCAAAAATTATCAAGAACAAGTTGAAAGTATTAAAGATAAAGTTCAGCATTTAGAGGACAAAATTAATGGCCTCAAAGCTGAAAAAGAGAATTTAGAAAAGCAGGTTGGTGATTTGAAGGAGTCACTAGAAAATGAATATATCGAAGTTGCTCATTATAAAACATTATTGGATAATGAGAAATCCAAAGTTGTAGAATTAGAAACTGTGTGTAAAGCAGCTCAACAAAGTGATTTAGAGGAAATGTTGCATAATGCTAGGCAAGAGAGAGATAAGCTTGAAGAGAGGTTAGCTGATGTTCAAGATGCGTTAGCTCACAGTCAAAAGGAAGTATCCAAGTTAAAAGATCAAATTATTAGTAAGGAAGAGGAGGTAAAAGTCTCAAAGAATAATGCCAAGTCCCAGCTTATAGATATGGAATATACAATACAAACTATTAAAAAAGACAGATATGACTTTCAGCAAGAAATTGAACATCTCCGTGAACACATAGATCAGTTAGAGCAAGATAGTGATCGGTATTTCGAAGAGAGAAAGAATTACACAGCACAAATAAAAGAGCTTCAAGGAGAATTAGGTGTCATGAGACAGCTGAAACAATGTGCCGAGGATGAACTTGCGGATAACAAAATAAAACATGAACAGGAAGTGGAAGAGTGGAAACAATTCCAGAAGGATTTACAAGTAGCTGTAGTCATTGCAAATGAATTTAGATCAGAGACTCAAACTGATGTGGAGAAGTTAAAGGCAGATAACTCTAGTTTGAAAGATAGATGTCAAATGTTACAATCAGAAATTGACAGACTAAAATCAGAAATGGATGCTTGTAAAATCCAAGAGAAGGCACATCAGATGAGCTCCAGAAATTCTTCATCAATTTTGTCATCTGCTGAGCTGAAAGGGAAAGTGATGAGCACAGTTGATAAGGAACTATTGCATTTACGTGAAGGGAAACGGTCAGGGGATCGATCACAGACATTGTCAGTGAAAAATTTGATCCGCTCAATTGAGGATCAAGTAAAAAGTGGATGCTCATCTATTCATTCTAGTTCATGTAGTTCGAGAAGGAATTCTGATTCAGAGGCTTCCCTTGTTGGTCTGAAAGACTTCCATGACTTAATGCAGTCTCCATCATCACCAGTCACGGACCAGAATATGGGCTCCCCTGATAATGGTACCACCCCATTACGATCTGCCCTCAAAAGGTCAGCAGAACGACCTTCACCATTACAGAGGCACTCCTTAGCCAGTTTGTGTCATTTTGATTCACCCAAGTCACCTGGTGGTGAATCCCCGAAGTCTGCGCCACCCACTCGCACTGATGCCCCCACGTCTTTCCCATCCATCTTGTCGAGTAGAACTCCATCAAGGCGTAGCAGTGGTGTGACGTAGGTTTTATTTTGGTCTTAATGATGTGTGAGAGAATATTATGAAAGATATAAACACTTGTCTATATGAAACTGCTCACTGTCTGAGGTAGATTTCAAACACAAACTTTGAAAATGTCGTTGAACATGTAAATGAATGTGCTTGTTAACCCTTTACCAAATGAAATAATTTTAGAAGCTTCGAAATTGAAAGCATTTGCAGACGACAAAATAAATGCTTTAAAAAATGGAAAAATGTTTTGGAAAGGTGGAAAACATTGCGGGAAAAGGAGAAAATGCTGGTTACCAGCATTTTCTCCTTTTCCCACAAAGATTTCAAAAGCCATCACTGTCAGGGTCGTTAAAACTTGGGATTGTGTTGTAAAGGGTTGAACATTATGGCTAAGCAAGGAATTGCCATTGGTCGTTACGAGTTACGAAGAAACTTTGATTTTGCCATGATGTTTTCAAAAGTGGTCTGTTTCAAGATCCAAATAAACGTCATCTGCATGGGGTAATGTGTTAGCCTTTGGAAGAAATGGATTTTTCCTATTCAAGAAGATAAAAACTCACACAAGTCAACTTTAGTTAAGCCAAGCAGCGGTAGCGTCGTTGGTGTTACTCGAACAAAGTGACATGAAATAAATGACCTCTATTACCATATATTACACGCTTGAATTATTGTCCAAACTTACCTTCGGCTATTGTCGTCTGATGCAGAACTATGTGAACAATTTTCAACTCTATGCGGCTAATAGATTTATCGTGTTTTTAAAGAATACTGAAAATACCTGAAATAAACATGATTTTGTTGGTTTAACTTGGTAATGCGTGTCAGGTGACATAGATCTAAGATGGACATTCTGTGTAGTCTGATTTTGATCCATATCATCCGTTAAAGCTCTCATATTTTGACTATGGCACTGAAAGGGTCAAACCCGACTTTAATCGTTAACAGAATTTCCGTAACGTCCGATTATACTCGATGATATAAATCTTCACTCTTTAATTATTCTTAGCATAGAGGTCAATTTCAGGTCAATTTGCTCGAGTAATAGTGTACAAGACTTGAGACCAGGAGCATTGGTTGGCACAAATCCCCAGGTCTGCCAATTTCTTTCCAAGGAATGATGATACTCATTGCAACTGGATTCATTCCTCACTCACCTCTGATCATTGCTTTGATGATTGTCAAGTGGGAAAGCAGCCAGTGGCTTTGGAAGAATATTGTACAAAGTACTGGTAAATGAAACTCGAGCATAGCATTGATAGATGCACTGGCTGCCGCAATACAACTGAAGTACTAGAGAAGATGGCATTTTACACCATACAAATAAACAAGCAGCCTGAAACAGGCAACTTCATTGGGGTTTTAGAAAGTGTATACTTATAAATCAATACTAGACAATTTCTACTCTTTACCAGATAAAGAATGCTGTATTTGTCTGTGTTAACGCATTACCAGATTCCAAAGTGAATATATCTGATATCAGGGCTGTGGAAATTTTCAGTTTTCCCATTTGTCCACGGACAAGTTGGACTGACTTTTCTACTTGTCCGCAGTTAGAGTTTACTTGTCCAAATAAATAGAGTAAATCAGTGGTGTATTGAAAATATGTTTTGATGAATCTCACTATGCAGTCATCTGCTCTTAAAAACAATATGGGTAAAAAAAGAAGTTGCTTGTAACTTTCCGTTACTCACGGGACCAGATTCAGAGCGACAACTTCCAACCTGACGGCCAGTAGAATTACTATTTCACTGTCAGTTTCAGACACTTTAAATATTAGCTTTCACTTCTTATTTTACAGAGAAACTTCTGTAAAATCACCGTTTAAAGTCATTTATAAAGCCAAAAAGACAGTTTGAAATGCCTTTGATTGGACATTGTCGAACCCACCTTTATTGTGTCATGGGTTTTCGCGTTTTTTGTAGCGATCTATGTTTCATGCCAGTTAATTTTGGAGTGGTATTTCTGCATGATTTGACTTAAATTTGTCAATTAGGGTTGCAATTATTTTCAAATCTATAATTTTAAACTAGCTGTGCGGATTAATACCAATAATTAATAATTTTACATACACAAAATACCACCTTGATTAGCTGTGAGAAAGAGCGACTCGTGCATCCTTCACACTTAATACTTATTGTGTAGGCCTATGTCAGAGTTTTGATCTTTCAAATATAATGTATAGACATGGCTTGTTGCCTGTAGATTCTCTAGTGTTTTAGTTTTGGAGCCATTTCTTTCTAACTTGTGCCAATTAGCGCCACTGGCAATCGACAATGGGAGCCATGAAACCTATGCGTGCCTGCACATTTCACTTTATATTTCTGTGCGTGATTAATCAATTAAATGCACAAATTACTCAAATATGTATGTGAATTGGAAGGCCAAGATTTTCCCAAGAAAAGAGCTCAGGTCCTATCCGCGGACTACGCAAACATTCTACAAACATGACAGTAGCGTATTGGAACTATCGACCTATCGGCGCCAATAAAAGGCAGCAAATCGGCTATCCTTAAACACATGCTTGCGCTTTGCAAATCTCTGTCTCTCTGCCCTTCAGATTTATGCTTTTTCAATAAAAACCGCTTCGCAACTATTTTACCAGGCTTCATATTTACTACAACACCGCATATTTGCCATCGATACGGCCAATAGATAGCTTGTTAAATTTTTTTCTATAGCAACTGCCTCAAACGCGAGGCCTCCCAAGGGTAAAATAGTTTGTAATGTAAGAGTGTATATTTCTACGAAGTACAGACGTGGATTATGCAAAAAGTTTGAATAAATAGAGCATTTGAGGATCGTCATTGATATACATATGGTATTATCTTATTATGTATGGCTCCAAAATTCACTTGTCTGCGGACAAGCGCTCTGGAAAAGTCTACTTGTACGCAGGCAAAAAGTCCCGAGACGGACAAGTCGGGCATAGGAATTCCGCATCCCTGCTGATATGATATATGGTCTTTGCATGGAAAGTTACATTGTTGATAGCGGAGAAAATGCTGGTTACTGGCGATTTTCTCCTTTTTCCACAATGTTGTCAAACGCCTTCTTCCCCAAGTTTGTAGAAACACCAAACCCATGCATTGAAACTAGATTATTTGTGTAAGGATATATTTGAGTGATAGAAAATTTAGACCAAAGATCACACACCATGTTTGTCAAGCCTTCTTCGTCAGGGTCATTAAATTTCCAGATTGTGTGGTAAATTGTTAATCAATTTTTTTTTTTCAGAACTCTTGATCAAGTGACAGGAGAGAGAAAAGAAGCATCTTCCAAAGACCCGCTATCTGGTCTAGCCAAGTCTTTCAAAGGCTCTAAACGAAATGCCCTTTTAAAATGGTGCCAGCAGAAAACAATCACCTATAGTGTGAGTAAATCAGTTAATCTTTGCTGAAATATTGTTCTGTTTTGGAACAAGGGTCCTAGAATTCTCTTAAAAAGAAGTTGCTATACAGCCAAAGACTAGATAACAATCTCAGGTGAACCATATAATAAAGTTGGTCATTATGTGTAGTAATGGGTAGCAAAATACCTTCCTTTAACTGTTTACCAAACAACAAAATTTCAGATGTAACTCAAACATGGAAATTTGCTCTGAAAAGGATAGAAACATTGTGGGAAAGGAGAAAATGCTGGTTACCTGCATTTTCTCCTTTTCCCACAATGTTTTCAAAAGACTTCTTCCTCAGGGTTGTTAAAACTCTGGTTTGTGTGGTAAAGGGTTTATAGAAAAATATAATGCAAATGAGATAAGCTAGGTAAAGTGTTTGGGTGCTTGTTTTGATATAATGTCATCTGGAGGGGAAGGATCATTAATAAATGTCAGAGGTCTCAGTCTGTTTGACAGCATTTGGTTTTAAAGCAGGTGCATTTGTTGTAATTGTCTGGTTTGTCTTATTTGAAAGGGTAAAAAACATTGTATAGAAAAATAAGTGCTGGTTACAATCATTTTCTCATTTTTCCTTGAATGTCTTCAAAGGCCTTCTTCCTCAAGTGAAGATCATTAATACATGGGATTGTTTTATAAACGTTAACTTCAAATTGTTTACAGCTGGCTGGAAAATCGTGTGACATTCACACAATACGAGTCATACTCTGTGAAAAGGGGGCTTAATGTATCTGCAAAAGTATTGATCCATGTCAGCCAGCACACTCAGTGCAGGCTGACATGGTAGAATTCTTTTGGTATTTGTAAATTTCATGCATGTCAATATGTTAACTCTACCAAACGACAAAATTTTGGACTAGTCCAAATTGAAAGCGTTAGCAGACGACAAAATAAATGTGAATCAAAAATTGAAATTTGATTTGGGAAGGGTAGAAAACATTGTGGGAAAAGGAGAAAATGCTGGTTACCAGCATTTTCTCCTTTTACCACAATGTTTTCAAAAGCTTTCTTTCTCAGGGTCGTTAAAAGTCGGGATTGTGTGGTAAAGAGTTAACTAAATATTTTCTAAATTAATTTCTCTCTCTCTCTTCCAACAGAATGTTGACATCACCAATTTCAGCAGTAGTTGGAATGATGGCCTGGCTTTTTGTGCATTACTCCACAGTTTTATGCCTGATAAAATACCATATGGAGAACTGACGTCAGAAGATAAGGTATTGAAATAATCTTACAGAGTGATGTTTAGCTTGGCTGTTTTCGAATTAGAGTTATTGACATAGCCCTGGCTATGCCTGGACTGTTGTGCAAAAACTTAGACATCTTATAATGTATCTGTTGTTACTGAAGTTATTTACTTCAAATTCAGACAAGTTGTTAACTATCAAAAGGGGAAGTCATACAAGAGGGGCAGGCAACCATCAAAATATTTTTAACACAGTTGTGCCCCTTTGTCCTCTTAGAATTTCAAAAAAAACCACCTCTATTATTACTGAAAATATTTACTTTAAACTAGGGCAAGTTTTTAACTATCAAAAGGGGAACCCATACAGCAAGGGCAGATAAATATCAAAGTGTTGACTAATGTGTTAAATTTAGTCTCATTTAGAACTTTGTCTTCATGTTAAGTGTTAATGTCCCATTTATTAGTACAATTTCCATATTTTATATGAGTACTATTTTCATTTTTCAGAGGAAGAATTTTACCATTGCCTTTAATGCAGCCGATTCTGCAGGAATTTCCTCAATTCTGGTAAGCTCTTCGAAATGACTAAGAAGCAAATTATATGATCGATTAAATAGTGTTTTACACAGTGTTTTACACTATTTCAGTCACATTGCAGTTACCGCTTACCTCCTCACATGTGCATTGTTTCACTAAAAGTAGGCTAGAGCTCTGAAGTGTCTTGCACATGGACACTTCTGCAAAACCCCCTAAGGCCTTGAGTGAGAATCAAATAGTCACCAGAGCCAGGCAGGACCCTGCACATGGGTTACTGTTTGTTAGTGGCAGTGTTATTGTTCAGACTTTTTGTTGGAAGTAGACCATTTAGGATTTGTCTGTATTCTTTGATATAGAAAGTGCTTAGTATTTTTTTTTTTACCTTTGCAACCATATGGATGACATGAATAGCTGTTGTGGACAAAAAATGCCATCTGGTCTTTCATCATTATTGTCAATTGCATATTTGTTGGAATTATACTTTTATCTGATGAAATTTACTTTGTGGCTAAAAACTGAGAAATAATATATAATATGAGCCATGCTTTGTGAAAAGGGGGCTTAATGAATTTTCAAAAAGTATTGACTCAGGTCAGCCTGCACAGTTGGTGCAGGCTGACCTGAGTGCATACTTGTTGCTTTTGGTAAATTTTCTGCATGCCCAAGTACCAGTGTACCTCATGATTCAGCAGGTTATACAAAATTGATTTTATGGATCTATAATACTGTGATGACTTCTTTGGTATCATGCATTACAGAAATACATAAGCCCCTTTTCACAGAGCATGGCTCATATATAATTGTTGTTTAGACAGGATAGGGTAGGGTTGTAGCATTAGGTTTGTACACCAGAGGTTCTGGGTTGAAATCCTGTGATAAGTGAGGCAAACTGGAGCCAATGTGCCGTGCCACTAGTACTGGTTAGGGTCGCCTTGCCCAGTTAGCTCAGTTGGTAGTGTACAGGACTTGAGAACAGGGGGTTGCTGGTTTCGATCCCCGGCTGGGCCAATTTATTTCCGAGGATTGAAGATAGTCATTGCGACAGGATCCAGTCCTCTGTCACTGCTGACAATTGTTTAGGCGATGGTTATGTGGGAAAGCAGCCTGCGGCTTGGAAAGAATATTGTGTAGATTACTGGTAACAGAAACTCCAGAAAAGCATGGATAGGTGCACTGGCCGCTGCGATATAACTAAAATAATGTTGAAAAAGGCATTAAACATCATACAATCAATCATCTGGTTAGGATCAAGGGAAGCAATCTTTGAGAGTTATTGATATTAGTTGAAAAATATGTTTCACAATTGATGGTAGATGAATAGATTTTAACTAAAGTAAGAATTAATATAGACAGATTGAGTCAATAGAGACATTTTGTTGTATTGTTAATTTTTGAAGTTAAATTATGATTTTCTGTTTCTCTTCCATTTCTTAGAATATTAATGACATGGTTGCCATGGAGAGACCTGACTGGCAGGCAGTGTTCACTTACGTAACAGCAATCTACAAACATTTTGAGGTGGACAACAAGTCTTGATTTCAAAGGGACAAAATCATTACAAGATGTGCATAAAACCCATGCAAATGATATCATACCTTTGTCACACAGTGTTCCAGCAGGCAGTAAACATTTCGAGCTTAATTTAATTTGCCCTTTAGCAGTATTATGAGGAACCCTGAGGAAGAAGCCTTTTGAAAACATTGTGGGTAAAGGAGAAAATGCTGGTAACCAGCATTTTCTCCTTTTCCCACAGTGTTTTCTTCTCTTTCAAAGACAAGTCTCACTAGTTAAGTCACACTTTATATGTTATCTGTAAGTGCTTTCAATTTGGACAAGTCTGAAATTTTCTCATGTAGTAAAGAGTTATTTCCCCTAGATGATTGAATAAACACATTTCTATCTTTTATATCAGATAACAAAATTTTAGGCTTGTCTGTAATGAAAACATTGGCAGACAACAAGTTAAATCAGAATTGATGGATTTGCCTTATAACGGATTGTTAACTCTTTACGGAATGACAAAATTTCAATCTTAACTCTTTACCACACAGACCCGAGTTTTAACAACCCTTAGAAAGAAGCCTTTTGAAAATATTGTGGGAAAAAAGAGAAAATGCTGGTAACCAGCATCTTCTCTTTTTCCTACAATATTTTCTACCCTTTCTAAAACAAATTTCAATTTTTCAGTCACGTTTGTCATCTGCAAATGCTTTCAATTTGGACTTGTTGAAATTTTTGTTGTTTGGTAGAGTTAATTGAAAGCATGTGCAGACGACAAGCTTAATTGTTGATTTTTTTCTTCTGGTTACTAGCCTGTTCTCTTTTCCCAACAATGTTTTCAAAAGCCTTCTTCCTCAAATTTGTTTAAACTCAGGATTGTGCAGTAAAGGGTTAACATTGTTGGAAAAGAAGAAAATGCTAGTGAGCCACATTTCAGCCTTTTTCTACAATATTCTCAAAAGGGTTCTTCCTCAGCCTTGTGAAAACACGAAACTGTCAGGTAAAGGGTTAAATTGATCTTTTACAGTAGACACAAGAAAGCACAAGGCACAAATATAATACAACATAATTCAGTCAGTCATTTATGGATGAATTCATAGAATCACAGATCATCAGTATTAGTAAGAATAGAAATTTGAATTGCTTTAAATCCTTTTCAAACGACAATATTTTAGACTGGTCTAATTTGAAAGCACTTGTAGACGACAAAATTTATATGGCACAAATGATGGGACTTGTATCAGATAATCTAGAAAACATTAAGGGAAAAGGAGAAAATGCCACAATGTTTTCAAAAGGCCTACTTCTAAGGGTTGTGAAAAATCAAGATTGTGTGGTAAAGAGAATTTTTTTCATACTGAACACTCGAGATAAACTTCAGCACCCCATTTCATTTCTTTTTGAATCATGCTCTTTGAATAAGGGCGTTTAAAGCATCTGCAACAGGTATCGACTCAGGTCGGGCTGCACAGTCCACGCAAGCTGACCTGGGTCGAAACTTTTTGCTATTGGTCAGTTTACTGCATGTTAGAGGAATTTTCTATCTTGGGATTCAGATGGTTGTGAAACAAAATTGATTTTATGGATACATCATTATGTAGTGACTTGCATGGCTTAATGTATCATGCAGATGCATTAAACCTCCTTGTGCCAGACCATAGCTCATTTCTTTTGACCACTCAAAATTGAGAAAAATCTGTTTGCAAATGTTTGATACTCATTTAATGTCCTTATTTCACCAACAAGTTGAACACAATTATCCTCAGTTTTCATGACCTTGAGAAAGAAGACCTTTGAAAACATTTTGAAAAAGAAACGACTACAATAAAACTGCTGGTAACTTCTCAATGTTTTTTAAACATTCAAAGAAAAATCCCATTATATGAGGCATATTTGCTTTAATTCGTTGTCTGGAAATGCTTTCAATATTGACAAGTCTAAAAATTTTTATGTCTGCATAGAGTTCTGTGATCTGTCATGAAGGCTAAATCTGCAGAAGTTAAAGTACAAAGAAAAAAAGTGCATAATAATTAATATCACATTTATTTTGCGTCATTTGCATTTTTGGTGCACTGCAGTCCGTGGTTGCTATTTACATTCTTGCTTGCTAAATATGTTTAGAGTCCTTCTGATAAAGAGTAATCTTTTCCTGTTTTTCTGTAATAAAGTTGGAATCATAGGGACAAATGGGAATTTGCTTTGAATAAACTGTTTACCTCTTTGTCACGGTGTTTGAAGAAACATTTTATGTCTTTTTCCATCATCATAGATGCAGACAAAACCTTTTTGTAGCGCTTTTAATTCCTTTGAGTAAAAATTATGTTATTCTCTATGTTCAAATTTGTGAACCCTTCACCACAGCTCAAAATTGTAGACTTGTCCATATTGCAAGCATTCACAGACAACAAATAAAATGAAGCTTAGATAATTGAATTTATCTTCAGTGGGACAGAAAACACTGTGGGAAAAGAAGAAAATGCTGGTTACCAGCATTTTCTTCTTTTCCCACAGTGTTTTCAAAAGCTTTCGACTTCAGAGTCGTGGGAAAAAAACAGGATTGTGTGGTGAAGGGTTACACATGTTTATCTGTAGTTTACCTGTGCAATATACTCAGTTACAAGTTTAAACGTCCGTAATAACCCCTTGCTTACATGGACATAGGTTTGTCTTTTGTGACTCCTCCCATATGCTATCTCTGTCGTTAGAGTGTCATTGGGCAAGACACTTCAGAGCCCTAGCCTTGTACTTAAAAAATTCAGGACACATGTGAGTAAGTGAGCAGATTACTCCTTTCCCACATGAAAAATTGTACACCCTTCCAAATTGAAAGCATCTGCAGACAACAAATTTGGAATTCGTACAAATGAATACAAGTTTTTCGACAGGGTAGAGAGCATGGTGGGAAAAGGAGAAAATGCTGGTTACCAGCATTTTCTCCTTTTCCCACAATTTTTTCAACTGCCCTCTTCCTCAGGTTCATGGAAACAGGATTGTTTGGTAATGGGTTAATTTAAGAGACAATGTTGAAAATGGTGTAAAGCACAATAGACCAACCGAATATTTTCCTGGAGGTACTTTACATTTCACTGTATACATGTACCAGTGAAATGAATGCTTTCAAGGGAAATATTGAATTAGTCTTTGCCCTTTGTCCTTTTTAAGACCTGGAAGAATTAGGTATTTTTTTTTTTTGGAAAATTTGGTGGGAAAAGGGTCATTTACTACAACGTTGTCCACCCTTTCAAAGATAAATCTCTTCATTTGAACCACTTCTAATTTGTTGTCATAGACGCCTTCGAGTTAGGCAAGTGAAAAGATGTAGAAGTTTACTCTACCAAATGGCATAATTTTAGACTTTTCCAAATTAAAAGCATTTGCAGACAACAAAGTAAATGTGACTGAAATGATGGGATTTGCATGTGAAAGGGCAGAAAACATTGTGAAAAATGGAGAATATCCTGGTTACCATCATTGTCACCTTTTCCCCCAATGTTTTTCAAATGGATCTTTTCCAAGGGTCAATAAAACTTGGGATTGAGTGATAAAGAGTTAGTAAGTATCAGAGAGGATATTTATGTCCATTTGAAGTAAGGGCTTATCAGTAAAAGCATAATTATTGTATCTTTTATATTATTTCTACTTATTTCTAGTATTTAAATCTATAGTATTTGTACCATAATTATATTTTGGTTCTTAACTCTACCAAATAATCCCCGGTTTTAACGACCCTGATAAGAAAGCATTTTGAAAACATTGCGGGAAAAGGAGAAAATGCTGGTAACCAGCATTTTCTCCTTTTCCCACAATGTTTTCTATCCTTCCCAAAACAAATTTCAATTTTACAGTCATATTTATTTTGTTGTCTGCACATGCTTTCATTTTGGACTGGTCCAAAACTTTGTCGTTTGGTAAAGGGGTGAATTGAACAGTTCCTATTGACGTAATATTTTCTTTGAAAGTCTTGAAAAATTGAAAACTTAACAATGTTAACTCTTTACCAAACAACAAAATTTTTAGACTTGTCCAAATTGAAAGCATTTGCAGACAACTAAATAAATGACTCAAACATTGAAAATTATTTAGGGAAAGGTAGATAACATTGTGGGAAAAGGAGAAAATGCTGGTTACAAGCAATTTCTCCTTTCCCCCCCAATGTTTTCAAAACTCTTCTTTGTCAGGGTTGTTGAAACAAAGAATATGTGGTAAAGGGTTAGTGCATACCTTTTTTCTCCAGAAAGAAATGCAGTTAAGGACTTGGAAAAATATTCTTTTTAAATCAGAATTATCTAAATGAAGGAGGGTTCTGTGTATAAATACATTTAAAAACATTGTGGCAAAATGAGAAACTGCCTGTTACACGCAATTTCTCATGATTCCACAATGTTTATCTAACATACCTGTAAATATGTTACTTCTTGTTTCATTGGTCAGTGGGATCTTTGTGTTTGCTTCACAGATAATTTGTTTTTTCTTGTGACCCTTTAATCTCATATAAAGTTATTTTTTTATGCATGTACAGAGGTTGGTGTTAAAAAAAAAACTTTGTGGTAAATGAAGAAATTGCTTTCTTTACCAATTTTTGCTTTTGCCACAATGTCTCTACATATCTTTTTAGTTTGATCCTTTTTCTACTTTTTTCATCTACCGTTGCAAATTTGGAGCGGGTCCTAAAATTGTATATGATGTAAAGGGTTACCATGTATTGTCTTGTAAAATGCTTGTACAATCATCATGCTGTTGTGCCAATCCATCGGAAACTATTTTTCTGAATTATTATGAATGAATGGACTTAAAGGCCCACCAGATGTCAAAAGTTAACAATCTGGGAGTCAGAATGTTAGCAAATAAAATTTATATTATTTAAAAGTATGGAAATTATTATTGGCCTGACAGTTTGTTAAAGTACTGTCTGCGAAAGTTCCAGTTGCTCACAGAAAAATTAATTGTCAAAGTTATTTAAAGATGACAAGATTAATTCTACGTTTTAGATTTTTTCTGTCAGTGACCTGAACTTGGATCATACTATAACACTGTCAAACCAATGATTATATCCATACTTTTAAATAGTAGATCTATGGAATTAATTTGCTTGCATTTTGTCTTTTTACTTTTGGCTCCTAGTGGGCCTTTGAAAACTTTTTGCTGAACCTTTTTGAATGAATGGACTAACACTTTTTTGAGTCTAAGCAGCAGAATATCTACTTCATCGTAATATTTAGCTCTCAATTTCATTCGAAGTGTTTCAGAGTTTATTACTTAAATGATTTAATGCAAACTATCTGTCAGTTGATTGGCTATTTGCAGTGTGCCTCAGTTTGATTGGTTGAATACAATCTTCCATTGTATTGCTTATTTGGCTGCTTCTTTCGGCTTATTTTCCGTTGCAACTGCTTATTTCTAGGTTTACAGTGTTTGAGGTGTTTCTTTTTGACATCTCCTTCTTAAATATTCTATATTCTGACAGGGTTTACATTATTTTACTGAACTCCTTACCTCATGGCAATATTCAGCCCAGTCCAAAACGAAAGCATTTGCAGATAACAAATGAAATGTGGCTCAAATTATCAGATTTGTAATTAAAAGGGAAGAAAAACATTACAGGAAATGGAGAAAAATACTGGTTTTCAGCATTTTGTACTGTTCCCACATTGTTTTCAAAAGCTGTCCTCCTAGGGGTGGTCTAACAAGGCAGTATCTGGTGAAAGGTTGTAACATAAGAAATAGCATTTTTCAATCAACAAAGATAATGTGTTGGTCATTCACATTGTACTGAAAGGCACAATCTGTTAAGTAAACCCTTTACTAGACAACAAAATTTTAGCCTTGTCCAAATTGAAAGCAATTGCAGACGACAATATAAATGTCTTTCTTTGATAGGGTAAAAAGCATTGTGGGAAAAAGAGAAAATGCTGGTTACCAGCATTTTCTCCTTTTCCCACAATGGTTTCAAAAAGCCTCTTTCCCAGGGTCGTTAAAAGTTGGCATTGTGTGGTAAAGGGTTAACTCTTTCCCACACAAGCTTGAGTGTTTACGAACTTTAGGAAATAGCCTATTAAAAAACCTTGTGGGAAAAGGAGAAAATGCTGGTAACCAGCATTTTCTCCTTTTCCAACATGGCTTTTTACTCTCAGAGACAATTAAAAAAAAAATGTGTGTCGTCTGCAAATTGAATGCGCTCTATTTTGACAGGTCTAAAGTTTTATCTTTTGGTAAAGAGGTAATTCCAATTGTAACTCAAAGCCAGACAACAAAAGTTAAGATGCATTCATGTTGAAAACATTTGCAGATGGCAAATTGAATGACTCAAACAATGGGAATAATAATAGGAAAATATAAAACATTGTGGGAAAAGTTGAAAATGCTGGTGTCCTAGCATTTTGCTGGTATCCTAGCATTTTTCTTTTCCAACTTTGTTTACAAATGCCTTTTTCCTGAGAGTCATTAAAGACAGGGTTGTTTGGAACAGGGTAATTTCTTCAAGCCAAGGCAAATCATTGTCTTATAAGACTAAATTTAATGACCTTTTGACGGCTTATGAGCACATAACATTACTATCTGCAAATGACCTTGTATGTCTTGCTGAAAACTATTTTTTAGACTCTGTGAAAAAAGTAGAAATTCCCAGTCATGAGCTGTTACAATGTGAATCCTATCTTGTATTGTATTGATATGCTTAAACATTAAAGCTCCTTTTACTACTACAGGTGCTTTTGCGGCCAGTGTGGATCACAATCAGATTGCACAAACGTCGCTATGCCGAGACAAAAACAAACATGAAAGGGCAATTGTATAGATCTTGACTAAAAATAAAAGAGCCACTCTTTGTGAAAAGGGGGCTTTATGCATTTGGGAAAAGTTTCGACCATGGTCAGCCTTCGCAGTCTATGCAGGCTGACCTGGGCCAAAACTTTTCGCTATCAGTCAATTTTCTGTATGTCCAAGGACCAGTTGCTCTCAAGGTTGGTCGGTTATTTAAAAAAGTGACTTTTATAGATACATAATTATGTGATGATTTTCTTGGTATCGTGTATCATGGAGATGCATTAAGCCCCCTTTTGCCAGAGCATTACTCAGATGTTTGGTTTAATAAAACTCTGAACAGGTTATGATATTTTTTGCCTCAAGTAAGTACACAGGGTTTTAATTTAAATGCAGAATCAGGGTATTCTACTTTTGTAAAAATGGGAATTTCTTCTTTTTTTCAGTGTTTTCTTGTTTGGCAGTAGATACAAAGGTTTGTATTCATAAATCTGATTTTCTGCTTTGCAGATATTTTCAAATTGGAAAATTTTATTGAAGAAAGTTTTATCTGTATATTTTCTACATTTGGAATAAACATTATTTCTGATTGGCTAATACAAATAGTTTACATGTGTGACATTTTGAATTCAGAATTATACCTAGAATGCAATTAAGAATACCTGTTGAATACAGCCCCTGATTATCTACTTTACAGAAATGTTTAAAAATTGAAATTTCTGTGTATGCAAGCAATGTGTTAAATTGGCTATTGTCCCAATCTTTTGTTTGGAAATAATAAAAGGAGAATGTAAAATGATGTATGTGTCTATTTAATAATTGCACAACCATTATTGGAATATAGATACATTTAGTACACATAAGAGGACCATGATAGTCCTTAACCTTTTACAAAAAAAAAAAGGACCTTAGGGGAGAAAGCTTTTTAAAACGTGAGAAAATAGGAAAAAAAATGCCGAGTGGCTGTGCCACTCATGAAAATATTACCTATAATGTTCACTCCATGATATACATTTCGATCTTTCAAAAAAAAAAAAAAAAAAAACCAAAACAAATACAGGGTTTTACTGAGCTTTTGAAAAAACGGGGATCCACTGGATGCAACCTTAAAAAAAATAAGGGGTCCCTGCCCAAATTTTAGGGGTCCCATATTACAAGGCCTGACCAGTGCTTTTGGGAATATTAATGCAATAACGAATCAAACAACCTTCAGTAAAGGGGTTCGATGAAGCTTTCGCCGATATGCAGGTGTCGCGGAACATGCGATCTTTCTCAAACCGAAGCCAGCGGTATTTTTCCAACCAAACTTGTTGAAATTTGCGATCTTTCTTCACGATTGACGTACTTGGTGAAGGGTCAGATGAGGATGGCCTAACTGGCCTTTGATCTTCGTCCTCATCACCCGTCGGTTCCTTTCTTTTCCCCCACAAATTCAAAAGACTTGACTGTTTTGACATGTCGTCTGCAGGCGATTTTTTGTGTACAAGGAAGGAATCCGAAAACGCCGAATATAATTTATGCAGTCATACTCGATTAGTAATACCGTCTTTTTTTCCGGAGGATATTTGTAAAAGTATTTTTACCGTAAAAGCTGCGCAAGTAGTTACTAATACAAAGAATCTAAGGTTTAAAGATGTAAAAAATGTCTAATTATTTATAAAATCATGAATAGTTTTGTCTGTTTTAAGCAACTAATGATCATGATTATGCCGACTTACTCGATTCAAGATAGCGTGACACAAGTCACTGGATATCCCGAATCAAGTGGGTTCCGGGACGTTTCGCCCCAAAACCGTTTCCTCCCCTAGTCGTTTCGCCCCCAAGACGTTTCCCCCCTGGTCGTTTCGCCCCCACTGGTCGTTTCGCCCCCTTGGTTGTTTCCCCCCTAGTCGTTTCGCCCCCAATACAAGGTAAAACTGAATTGCACCTTAGAACTTTTATAAATTTTTATAGCAGGACAATGGTGATATGTGGAAAAAAATCAGAATATGGTCATGTATATTTTTTCAAACTTTAAACAGGTAAGTAAACATAGTTCGCAATTTCTTTTTTGGCAATTGCATAATTAAGACAATGAGACCCTTATCAAAAATTAAATTCGTATTTGTGTAGTAAGAGGTTAAAAGTTATTACATTTAAAAGAAAGCAAAAAGATTCTATTAATGAAAGAAACTTATCACCCTAGCTTTACAACGACCATTTTTTTCGGTTAACAGAAAAAAAGGAAGTATCAAGAGTTGCTCAAATTATGTTACTGTTTGAATGGTCGAACACTATGAAAAGAGGAGGAAATACTGGTAACCAGCATTTACTCTTTTTTTTCCACATTGTTTTAAATTGCTTTCTTTCAAGTACCAGACTATTATTGGTTATTGTATTTTTCTAAAACATTTCCCCTTTTTGTGTTATTTGTACATAGGAATAATAAAGAGTAAAATAAAGTAAAAAGATTAGTACTGTATTGTATTTCAGCAAACCCCAAAATAACACTGAATTAGGGATATGTTTATCAAGCGCGCAACTACATATAAGTTTGCCGTGATAAGATTACGAGTATTAACCATTAAAACACAATCCAGGGTTTATCTTTATACGGATAAATTATCTGACTGTTGGGGTGGATCAGGATCAGACGTCACATAAGTTGTAGCATGGTCTTTGAACCACACCGATAGCCATAATTTCTGTGCGCACATTTAATGAAAAAGACATGTAGTAAAACTGCTGCAAATGTTCTGCTACTTTCCTGCTTCGATTATTGTATGCTATATTGGAGACAAAACTAATCTCAGTCTTACCCCATACTGCACCTCTCTCCTCCTCTCTCTCTCCCTCTCTCCCCCTCCCTCCCTCCCTTTTAAGCACACCCACGTTTCAGGAAAAATGCAAAATCTGGATCAAAGTTCACAACTTTTCTGTCTGATATCAATCAACCCTTTTTCCTATGAACCTCAGAGGTATAAATGATAAATCAAGACAGTGAAATCTCTTTACACATTTGTATTTCTACATAAAGATATATAAACGCATCTATGCCTTTTGATAAAAATTGGTGCAGACATCAATGTTTTGTTTAAAAAAAAAACTGTTATGTATCCTCAAAAGACTAAAAGTAATGCATAATGTGACAAAGGGTTGCGTAATCAATTACGCGACTTCACAGTAGCAAAGTCAAAATGACATAGATTGCGTAATACGTAATTAACGAGTTGATAATCGGGCCTAATAGGATTATGACGGCACGTGATCTAAAGCCTTTTGACCAGCAACACGGTGGACTCTTTCAACCAGAGAACAATTTTTGATGGCACTAATCCTTTAAAAGATAATCTTGAAGGTGAAAGAGAGGTAAAGACCGAGATCAGATCGGCATCATGTACTGTATCATCTTTGTCTACTGTAGGTGATCAGCATCGTGACAAAAGGAGATACAGTTCTAAATGATTCTTTCCCTCAGTGTTTTTTTTTTTTTCCGTTACTGAATTTTAATGTTAATCAAGGATTGACTAGATCTATATATATAAAAAAAAATTAAGGACGGATATTCACGTTTCCTTTGGATATACTGATTCTATTACATAACCACAACGGCAGTTATATCATTGTATTTATCTAATACAGTTTAGTTTTTTTTTGCCATGATTTTTCATTTTACTTTTGGCAGGGATGGTATAACTCGATCTGCTTAAAGATTGCTCTTGAGGAAATAGTGTTTTGAGATCTTCAAAACGGCAATTGCCGAAATATCGAACAATGCAGTGTTGTTTTTCAGATCTTAGCTTTACGGGTACTTTGTTCGGTCGGTAAACATGCAAGGCCTAAAGCAGAGAGTACAATGGCCAAAAGAAGCTATCAAACTATATAAAAAATACAAAGCTTACAAAAACAAAAGCTTACCTGTCCCACAAAACCAATGCTGCCATCCCTAACACCTATCATAACAAATACAATGGATGCGGCCATTTACTTCTTCTTGACATGAAATGCACAAAACTGACATAATTCCGTTCTAGTATCCTTTACACATCATACAACATTTTCAAAGATGAATGATGATGAGCCCTTTCGTCGGTGTATAAAAGATTTTCTTGAAACAAAAGATATACCAATTATGAAAACTTTTTCAATCATTGCTCATCGACACTGTTAAAGAACCAACTGACCAATTTAAAGTACTTACCTGGTAAAGGTGCTAATTATATAATTAAAGACGTTTAATTTTGCATAAAGCACACGTTTTCACACCTCAGCATTAATCGCATTAATTGCGTGAACATCGTGTGATTAATAACTCAAACCAAATAAATAAGGTGATCAACGGTATCGATCAAAAACCTCAATATTTCAGTTTATTATATACAAAGGACACTGACATCGGTAAACATATATATACATTTTTTTCTTTCTTCTTCTTTTTAGAAAATCATAATTAAAAATGTTTGGGGGCGAAACGACTAGGGGAGGAAATGGATTGGGGGTGAAACGACTAGGGTTCGGGGGCGAAACGACTAGGGGTGAAAAATAGAGGCGAAACGACCAGGGGGGAAACGACCAGGGGGGAAACGTCTTGGGGGCGAAACGTCTTGTTAGCATCAAGTGTGCCCAGTGCCAGTGTCCAAAAAACTGCGATTTTATTGTTTTGACTGCAGAATTTTTCCCTTTTTTTTTTTTGATGAAATGCCAACGATCAAGAGACGTTCAGTTTTATTCACGAATCTTTACTTTAGTTCTGGAATTAATTTTTATGCGTCCCTGGGATGCAAACTGCTGATAAACGTGCATCCCTCAATATTTATGCGTATATGGACGCGGAAATCTGCGCCCCGTAAAACCCTGCAAATATCCTACTTATTTCATGCTTCTAACCCCTTTTTAGTTGGAACTTTGTCAAAATCCTGTACAGTCGTTTTTGGTAATTCCCCACGGCGTACCCCCCTGCATGTAAGAACGCATAACAATATATTATGTAAAGCGCGAGAAATGTAGGGTAAATGCACGTAAATTACGTCATATTTCCCTCTGATTGAATAGCATGCGCTGTTTACGAAAGTAATTAGTGCCCAAGAACTACTGCTTCCGTCTTCAATTGAAGAGTTAGAAAATATGAAATCAGTATTATTCACTGGCTGCAACCATGAAATATCAAACCATAACCATTATTTCTTGATAAAGCACCGAAAAGCATGAAATAAATAGAGGATATTTGTTTTTTTCGGTGAAAGATCGAAATTTATTTCATCGAGTGAACACCATCGGTAATATTTTCAAATATTACCAATGGTGTTCACTTGATGAAATAAATTTCGATCTTTCACCGAAAAAAAAACAACTATTCTATTTATTTCATGCTTTTAACCCTTTCTGGGAGGAGCTTTATCAAAATCCAGTACAGTTCTTTTCCGTAATTCCCCGTGGCGTACCCCTCCCGCATAGCAAAGCATTACAATATTACGTCAAACGCGAGAAATGTAAGGTAAATGACGTCATATTTCCATCTGGTTGAGAGGCACGCGCAATTTACCTAGGCAACAAGAACATGAAAATCGGTATTTTCACTGGTCGTACCCGTGTAATATCGAAAAATATTTTCACTGGTATTTCTTGATATCCTACCAGAAAGCATGAAATAATATCGGATATCCTCTGGCAAAAAAAAGAAAAAACCCAATCTATTGTGACTTCGTTTTAGATGGTTTTCCCATCAGCTTTAGCAGCAACAGTCGGATCAGTTCAAATGTAATGGTGACTGAGAATTCTGGATGTAACATATTCATCTTTGGAACACGACCTGAAAATTGACATCATAATTATGTGAGTGTATCTTGACCACATTGTTTTTTTCTTGAAAAGTAAATTTTCCTCATTTACTAATTTTTCAGATGACTTATTTTGCATCTTGCATCATACCACTTTCTGAAACCTTTGTGGCTCATAATGAGTAATATCTCCTTTTTCCATAATGTTTTCACTGTCAAACCCTAATCTTAATCACCAAATAACTCTGTGCTTTGACGACCTTGATGAAGAATTATTTTTATTACATTGTGGGAAAAGGAGGAAATGCTTGTTTTTTTTCATTTTCTCCTTGCAAGGTTTTCTACCCTTTGAAAGACGAATCTTATCATATAACTTGTATTTCCTCATCTGCAATTACATTAAATATAGAAAAATCCTAAATTTTGTCATCTATAATAGACTTCATACATGAGCAGCACTTTGGCAAAATGGGGTTTAGTTCTTCACTTGACGACTGAGTTTTAGACTGGTCCAAATTGAAAGCATTTTGCAGACAACAATTTAGACATTGCTCAAATCATGAAACTTGTCTTTGAAAGTGTAAAAAACATTGTGGGTACAGGAGAAATTGCTGGTTGCCAGCATTTCCTCCTTTTCCCACAATGTCTTTAAAAGCCTTCTTTTTTAGGGTCATTACAAGAAGGAATTGTGTGGTAAAGGGGTAACCCTTTCCCAAATGTCAGAATTATAGATGGGTTCATATCTAAAGCATATGTAGATATGCAGACAAATCATTAAATGAGGTGCAAATGAAAGGATATGTGTTAGACAGGATAGAAACATTGGGGAAAAGGAACAAATGCTGGTTACCAGTATTTTCGCCTTTTCCACAATGTTTTAAAAATCCTTTTTTTTTTGGGGGGGGGGGGGGTGGCATGAAAAACAGAGGATTGTTTGGTAAAGGGTAAAGGCATCTTCCTAATGCGGTATAAAAGTGAGTCATTCCATAATGTGGATCCCATTTGTCTACTAATTGGCTGAATCATAAGTCAGAGTGGTCCTTTGACATACAGAAAATTTACAAGTAGTGAAAAGTTTCAACCCATGTCAGCCTGTGTGGGCTGCTGCGTAGGTTGATACTTTTTGCAGATACATTAAATCCCATTATCACAGAGCATGGTTCACATGTATTGTTGTCCATATTATGTTTTAAAGTGGGTTTAATCTATCGGTAAAAAATGTCAAACTAGATCAGCCTTTTCAGTCTGCACAGGCTTAACTTGGTCTAACGTTTTGCTTTATGTAAATTTTCTGCATGTCCAAGGACCATTCTGCCACAAGACTGAGTTAGTTGTTACACAAAATGGATGGCAAAGTTGAAATGGATACAAATGAAGAGAAGTTCTTTGACAGGGTAGAAAACATAGTTACAAAAGAAGAAAATGCTGGTCACCAGCATTTCCTCCTTTTCCCACAGTGTTTTTAAAAGCCCTCTCCTTCAGTGTCATTAAAACTTGGGAATGTGTGGTAAACAGTCAAATCCCGTTTTGAAGGAGCATGCCCCATTTATGAAGTCATCTGCTTGCTTGTTTAACTCCTTACCACACAATCCCGAGTTTTATTGACCCTAAAGAAAGAAGGCTTTTGAAAACATTGTTGGAAAAGGAGAAAATGCTGGTAACCAGCATTTTCTCCTTTTCCCACAATGTTTTCTACCATATCAAAGACAGAGTTCATCATCTGAGGTACAACCATGTTATCGTCTGCAAATGCTTTCATTTTGGTCTAGTCCAAAATTTTGTCATGTGGTAAAGAGTTAAGGGATTCTGATTAAACACTGTATCAAACATTCCTGTATTTTGCTCTTTACCAAACCACCAACATTTAGACTCGAAGTTGAAAGTATTTGAAGACAACAATTAAACATTACTCAAATGACGGAAATTGTCTTTGAAATAGTAACTAGAGGCGCTTGAGCGCCTGTATCGCTCCACAGGCCTGATATTTCTATAATGGCGAAAGGAAGTTTTTAACAATTATCATTCAATCCTGCATTTTAGCTCACTGAAGAAACAATTTGGTAGACAACCACCATAAGAACTTACCTGCAAAACAACAATGAAATCCAATGAATAGTTTTAGAGAAGAAATTTTTCAAAGATTTTACTTTATACCATAAAAGGAAAATGAGTCTCCCATAAAAGCCATGTTTTTTGACAGACCTTTTTTTTTTTAAGGAATTCTGTAAACCTGTATCTAAGGAACATTCCTGCAAAATAATAATGCTATCCAAATAGCGGTTTGGGAGGAGAAGATTTTTAAAGGTTTTTTACTTTGGTTGCCATGGCAACCAGAATTCTTCATGGAACACAATTATTTGAAGGAATTTGAAAGAGGACCACCAAAGGAACATTCCTGTGAAATTTGGTAAAAATCCAGTCAATAGTTTCTGAGGAGAAGTTTTTTAAAGAAAAAGTTTACGAACGGACGAACGAACGCACGGACGCACGACGGACACAACGCCATGACAATAGCTCGCTGGCCTTCGGCCAGTGGAGCTAAAAACCAAAGTGGGAAAAGAAGGAAATGCTGGTTATCAGCATTTCTCCTTTTTTCGCGGTAATTTCAAAGACTTACTTCTTTCAGTGTTGTTGAAACTGGGGATTGTGTAGTAAACGGTCAATGGTTAAAGAGGTGGACTGATGAAAACAAGAGGGCCATGATGGTCCTGTATCGCTCCACTGGCTCTTTAACCCTTTACCACACAAATCGAAATGTTAATGACCCTGAAAGAGAAGGCTTTCAAAAACATTGTGAGAAAAGGACAACATGTTGTCAGCCAAGGAATTCTGTAAACCTGTATCTAAGGAACATTCCTGCAAAATAATAATGCTATCCAAATAGCGGTTTGGGAGGAGAAGATTTTTAAAGGTTTTTTACTTTGGTTGCCATGGCAACCAGAATTCTTCATGGAACACAATTATTTGAAGGAATTTGAAAGAGGACCACCAAAGGAACATTCCTGTGAAATTTGGTAAAAATCCAGTCAATAGTTTCTGAGGAGAAGTTTTTTAACGAAAAAGTTTACGGACGGACGAACGAACGAACGGACGGACGTACGCACGACGGACACAACGCCATGACAATAGCTCGCTGGCCTTCGGCCAGTGGAGCTAAAAACCAAAGTGGGAAAAGAAGGAAATGCTGGTTATCAGCATTTCTCCTTTTTTCGCGGTAATTTCAAAGACTTACTTCTTTCAGTGTTGTTGAAACTGGGGATTGTGTAGTAAACGGTCAATGGTTGAAGAGGTGGACTAATGAAAACAAGAGGGCCATGATGGTCCTGTATCGCTCCACTGGCTCTTTAACCCTTTACCACACAAATCGAAATGTTAATGACCCTGAAAGAGAAGGCTTTCAAAAACATTGTGAGAAAAGGACAACATGTTGTCAGCCAGTATTTTCTCCATTTCCCACAACGTTTCCTAACCTATCAAAGACAGAAATAGTCATTTAAGCTACATTCACTTTGTCTTTTTGCAATGGCTTTAAACTTGGTACAGTAAAAAAAAAAATTGTCATTTCTTAAAGAGTAAAATTTATAATGTATCATGCACTTAATTGGCATTGACAGAGACATACAGCATAAAAAGTCTGTATGGTAATAAACTTACTTTGAAAACATAACCTCCACCCCCGCCCGCCGAACAAAAACAGTCATATCTTTTTAAATGCAAAGATAATGTCAGTGAATACAAGCAGGTTTATTCATTAGCATGAAAGGTAAAATTCTGAAAAATTTGACTGAAAGAAACCTTACTTTAAATGAAACATTCCATTCATGTGAGCATAACCATTAGTATCAAAATAAATCACTCTCCCTTAAAACAGAACATTTCCTCTCCAAGAAACTTGCATACCAAACTCCAGTAATGTATAACTGCAGTTTGATAATCAAGGGAGGTAAATAGTAACAAACTTTATCTTGTATAACAGGAGTTATTTCCCTTGATTACTATTTTTTTAAATTACAGTCACCATATAAGCCCATGTTAAACTTGTGATCTGTGGGGCATAGCCAATTTTGACCCCAGGGCTATAATATGAAGATATTTGATAGAGGTCCATTAGATAAAGCTACATGCCAAATTTGGTAGCCCTGGGCATTATGGTTTCAGACAAGAAGATTTTCAAAGATGTTCAATATTTTTCAGTTTTGTTGCCATGGCAACCGGAGTTTTTGAAGGAATCAAATTCTTTCAAGAAATCCTAAAGGGGACCATCGCAGGATCATTTCTGTGAAGTTTCATCAAATTTGGATGGGTAGTTTCAGAGAAGAAGAAGTTTGAGAAAAAAGTTAACGCATGCACGGACGGATGCACGATGGACACTGGGCCATGACATAAGCCCGCTGGCCTTCAGCCAGTGGAGCTAAAAATTGTATGAAATGGGATGAAATTGCTTGAATTTCTTATGTTTCAAAAACAGTAGCCTGAAAACAAGACTTCTAATACCTGTCATGATATCTGCCCATTTCAATAACATTTTATCCCCTTTCCTCTGTACAGCAGCTGTAGCTGCATCCAACAAAATGGGGAACCGATATGCTAGCTGACAGAAAAACATGGACCTGAAATTTTGAAAAATACCAAAATGTCAGTTAATCCTTTATCACACAATCCTGACTTTTAACGATCCCAAGAAAGAAACCTTTTGAAAACATTGTGGGAAAAGGAGAAAATGCTGGTAACCAGCATTTTCTCCTTTTCCCACAATATTTCCTACCTTTCCATAAACAAATTTTGATTTTTCAGTCATATTTATTTTGTCATCTGCAAATGCTTTCAAATTGGACAAGTCTAAAATTTTGTCATTTGGTAATGAGTTAACAAGTTCACAAAAAAACATGGACCTGAAAAATATCATGTGTGGTATTTAGACTCTTCCTGAACTAACATACCTGCATGTAAATAAAAGTTTTGTGATAAATATGTCTCGGAGGTATCTCTACCAAAATGTAACTTTCTAAATAATCTTGTTGCCTTCTCAACCCTTAACCGCACAATCTCGAGTTTTAACAAACCTCAGGAAAAAGCCTTTTGGAAACTTTGTGGTTTTGCTGGTTACCAGCACTTTGTTCTTTTCCCATAATGTTTTCTTCCCAGTGTTTTCTAAAGGTGTCTCCCTCAGATACCTAACAAGACAGGATTGATAGATGAAGGGTTTTAAATCTTTCTCTCTTTTTTTTTTTTCCAATCTAAGTAATAATGAAAATGTGTAATGTCTGACGTTTGAAACATTATGTAGGAAAAAAGGATGAGTGAAATAGCTATGCATAGATCTGGTCAAAAGTGGAACAAACCATTTAAAATCAAATCCAAATTTATCCATCCATCTTTGATGATAAATGGCCATGACATCTCTGTCATAGTTGCCATGGGTGATGACCTCATCAAGAAAATAGGCAGCAATTTTTCCACCTTCCATTGCATGATGTATCCCCTCACCTAGCAGAAAAAGACGACTTCATTATGTACAGATTCATCCAATCATTTATCTAAAATTTTATCTGCCCATCTTTTATAATACATAGCCATTTCTTCTTTTTCCTTGTTGCCATGGGAAATAACCTCATCTATGAAAAATGGCAGTATTACAATTGCTTGTCGATTCAAATTAGACTTTTAACCCTTTACCAAACAATCCCTGGTTTTTATGACCCAGAGGAAGAAGCCTTCTGAAAACATTGTGGGCAAAGGAGAAAATGCTGGTAACCAGCATTTTCTCCTTTTCCCACAATGTTTTCTACTCTTCTTAAGTCAAGTTTCAATTTTTGAGTCGCGTTTATTTTGTCGTCTGCAAATGCTTTCAATTTGTCGTTTGGTAGAGGGTTAATGGTAAGGACCATAAATTAATGCCTTCTTATCACGGCAGTCAATTCAGACCAGATTGTCCACCAATTTTTGCCAAAATTTCTGTATTTTTAAACCCTGACTATGCTGGCTTTGCAATCATCTCAAGAAAATGAGAAAGTGCTAGATACCCTCTTTTTTCCAACCATGTTTTCTACCCTCTCGGAGACAAAATCCAAACATTCAAGACACATCTATTTTGTTGTCTGGCAAAACCTTAACTCTTTGACAAAAAATAAAAAACTTTAGTCCAAATTGCAAGCATTAAAATTTTGTAGACAAAAATTTATATGTTACTCAGATATTGGGAATTTGTCTTTGACAGGGTAGAAAACATTATGGGAAAAGGAGAAAATGCTGGTTACCAGCATTTTCTCCTTTTCCTTTAATGTTTTCAAGAGCTTTCTTCCTCAAGGTTTTTAAAACTTGGGATTGTGTGGCAAAGTCTTAAATACAGGTCTGACTATCAGGGGTTGTGTGCGTGAGTACCTGTAAGAGGATCGGTCATCCCAGCAGCATCTCCCACCACTAAGCAATGATCATCGTAACTACACTTCTCTCCACCTAGACGAAGACTTGCTGAGAAAGAAAGGAAAAAATAAAACCAACCAGCATAATTATAAAAGCATACTAAACTGTTTACTGGACAAAAACCCTAGGGCTTTTCTAAATTAAATGCTTTTTGAAATGACAAAATTATAGTCAGCTATGAATTGAAAGCATTTGCAGACAAAAAATTAAAAGTGTCTAGAATGATGAGATTTAATCAATAAGGTTAGAAAATATTGTTGGAAAAGGAGAAAATACTGATTTCCTGCAAGTAGACTAACATTACATGAGGGGAACATTCATCTGTATTAGATTATTTCAGTCAATGATTTCAATAAAAATGAAAATAAAAGACATGAGAGTAACTGACATTACAATCGTCAAAGACTTTTATTACCTGCTTTCATCCTCTCTATTTGAAAGTCCTTGCCAAGTGCCCTGCTAATGTTTGGATCATTTTTCATCAGATGTTCATGCCAGTAGGCCAGATTGTCCTGTGTACAGTTTGGATTTCCCGGAATTATGTAACAGCAAAAGTTCAGTACATCATTTGGGTGTCGAAACAGGGCTGCATAACCTGGTAAGAGGAAATATAGAAAGATACAGAAAACCTAAACTGAACAACAAGTTTCTTTACCCTTTACAAAATGATACCAGCTTTTTGCATATTCCAAGAGGAAGGCTTTTGATAATATTGGGAAAAGGAAAAACATCATGAAAAAAAAAAAAAAAAAAATTCATCCTTTGCTGAAAATGCTTTCTACCCTCTCAAAGACAACTGCAACCATTTAACAATCTGATTATCTTTATATCCCTACACAAATTTACTATGGAAGACTTTGATAATGTCCTAGTGCAATGAGGATTCTCTATTATAGAGTTAAGATTTAGCTCTAAACCAAAATATCCGAGTTTTAAATACCCCCAAAAAGAAGCCTTTTGAAAACGTATTGAGACAAGGGGAAAATGCTTGTAACCAGCATTTTCTCCTTTTTCCCACAAGATTATCAAAAAGCCTATTTCCTCAAAGTTGTTAAAACTTGTTGCTGTTTGACGCAGGGCTCACTGAGAAATTTCATAAGCAAAAGAAAACTAAAATTCACAATGAGTACTTGCTTATTAGGCTGAATTTCTCCTTTTGCAAAACTGTTTTGAAACTTATTTCTTTAAACCTTTACCACACAATCCCGAATTTTATGAATTGACAGAGGTGGCTTTTGAAAATATTGTAGGTAAAGGAGAAAATACTGGTTACCAGCATTTACTCGTTTTCCTAACAATGTTTTTTACCCTTTCACATACAAATTCCAACATTTGAGTTTCATTTGTGTCAATTGCAAAAGCTTTCAACTTGTAGAAGTCTACAAGTTTGTCATTTGGTAAAAAAGATACGAAAAAAAAACCTGTCTGTAGGAGATACTGAGTTAACTCCTAACCAAAAAACAAAATTTTAGACAGGTCCAAATTGAAAGCACTTGCAGACCACAAAATAAACGTAACTCAAAAAATGAAATTTGTTTCCAGCAGGGTAGAAAACATTGTGGGAAAAGGAGAAAATGCTGGTGACCAGCATTTTCTCCTTTTCCCACAATGTTTTCAAAAGGATTCTATCTCAGGGTCGTAAAAACCAGGGATTGTTTGGTAAACGGTTAACTGGTTTATTTTGCTGATTAGGAAACAGGATAAAATGTACATGTTCATATACTAGTACATAATAACCTGGCAATAATTCTTTGTTGTAAAATACAACCCCATCAGCTTTAAATTTGTGTGTTCCACCCTCTATGTAAGCACGAGAACAGGAACTGTCAGGTGCCCTTGTCACAATGCCCAACTTTGTTGCAAGTCTTGATGGTGCCCCATCTGCGCATATCAACACCTTCAATAGAAAATAAAGTCCTTAACCTTTTACAACATAATCCTTTGTTTTAATGACCATGAGCAAGAGGGCTTTAGACAACATTGTGGGAAGAGGAGAAAATACTGGTAACTGGGGTCCTGTGTGGCTCAGTGGTAAAGTGTAGGACTCATGATCTGGAGGCCCCGGGTTCAAGTTGCACTGGATCCACTGGGGGGAGGGGGTTCGTGGGAGGTGGGAGTGTCCTTGGGTAAGATACTTCAGAGCCAAAACCTGGTATTGGCAAAACTAAGGAAATACATTTTGTGAGCTGTCACCTCGACATGACTGAAACAATGTTGAAAGCGGTGTAAACACCATACAATCAATCAGGTAGTAGAATGGTCCTTGGATATGCAGAAAATTTAAAAATAGCAGAACATTTTCAACCCATGTCAGCCTGCTTATACTGTATAAGTTTGCATGAGTTGATACTTTTTGCAGACTTATTTACCCTTTACCACACAATTTTGACTTTACCAAACGACAACATTTTTATGCTTGTCGAAATTGAAAGCATTCGCAGACAACAAAATAAATGTGAATCAAAAATTGAAATTTGTATTGGGAAGGGTGGAAAACATTGTGGAAAAAGGAGAAAATGCTGATTAACAGCATTTTCTCCTTTTCCCACGATGTTTTCAAAAGGCTTCTTTCTGAGAATCATTAAAACCCGGAATTGTTTGGTAAAGAGTTTAAAAAACCCTAATGAAAAAGGCTTTTGAAAACATTGTGGAAAAGAAGAAAATGCTGCTAACCAACATTTTCTCCTTTCCCAGATTGTTTTTTATCCTGTCAAAGATAAAAATCATCATTTGCACTACATTCAATTTGTTGTCTGCAAATGCTTTCAATTTGGTCAAGTCCTAAATTTTGTCATTTGGTCAAGAATTAATAATAGCAGATTTGTCCAACAAACTTACATTTATGAGCAAAGCAATATGTCTCCTCTACTTGAAAGTGAGGCTGGGATAGAAATCAAAAGACTATATTAATATGGTCTTTTGATTTCTATCCCAGCCTTACTTTATGAGCATCACAAATTCATACTTACTCTAGATCTGTAAGAGAGCTCACTCTCTTCTATTTTTATCTGCCATAGACTGGTTCCCTTATCAAACACAGCTTCAGAAACAGGATGGTTCTCCTGTAATTCTGCACCCATTCTGATCATATAAATAAATGTGAGTCATGCTCTGGCAAAAGGGAATTTAATGCATTGCTGTGATGCGTTATACTAAGCAAGTTATAATACATGTATAATTATGGATCCCTAAAATCCACTTTGTATACAATGAACTGAATCTGGAGGTAGATTGGTCCTTTGACACACAGAAAATTGACTCACAGCAAAAAATTTCCACTCACATCAGCCTTTGTTGACTATGTAGGCTGGCCTGGGTCTTTGCTTTTTGCAATTGCATTAAACTTGATTTTCACAGAGCATGGCTCATGCACAGTGTAAAAAGAACAATAGAATCGGGAACAGAATACACATATATTTCTTTCTTTCATAAGTTCTTATTCATTAGTATTTTATTAGAGGTTTTTTAACCTTTTACCACACGGTCCCTAGTTTTAAAGACCCCAACAGAGAAGGCTTTTCCTTTTCACACAATGTTTTCTATCCGTTTTGGTAGAAGTCCCATCCACTGTGCCACATTTAATTTGTCGACTGCAAATGCTTTCACTTTGGACCAGTCTGAAATTTTGCCGTTTGGAAGCGTTAACACTGTTATCAGTATCATTTCAAATATTAAACATACCTATGATGAATCAATGTTAGAATTTATTCAAATATTAAACATACCTATGATGAATCAATGTTAGAATTTATAAAGTCACACGTAAAATTTTAATCTACAAATGGACATTCATGAGCAAAGGTGTATATCCCTTTAGCCTGCAAGGGCAAGAACCCAGGGGATCAAAGATCAAATCCTGGCTTGCGTAAAACTCTTACCACAGCTATAGCTTCATCCAGCCAAGAAGGACTGATAGACAATGGGAGGTGAAATGTTAATGTACAATCTTTACTTCTGCCAGTAAAGCTTAACTCTTTTTCGAAACGACAAAATTTTAGACTTGTCCAAATCAAAAGTATTTGCACACAAGATAGATGTGACAATATTTTTTTGAAGGGTAGAAAACATTGTTAGAAAGGGAGAAAGTGCTGGTTACCAATATTTTCTCCTTTTCCAAAAATGTTCCCAAATGACTTCATCCCAAGGGTTATTAACCCTTTGGCTGCTAAGCGCAACTCACTGACCTTTTACAGACGGTGTTGATCAAGATCAGACTGCACAGAATGTGCAGTCTGATCTTGGATCTACACTGTTTAATAAGGAGATATTATACCTCAAAACATGTTAACTTTGAAATAGCAATATTTGGGTATTTACCATCAAATTGAATTTTAATAATTTTTGCAGGATAATGTTTAAGATTCGGCATTGTGTGATAAATGATTAACCAGTTACCTCCTGAAACAAAATTGCAGCAGATGACTTGCCTAGCCTTGACAGTGCAGCTGATAGTGAACACGGGGTAGCTAGTTCAATCCCCAGCTTAACCCTTCACCAGAGGACAAAATTTCAGCCTTATCCAAGTTGAAAGTATTTGCAGACGACAATTTCATTGTGGCTCACATGGTGCAATTGTTCTTTGATAGGGTAGAAAACACTGTGGGAAAAGGAGAAAATGCTGGTTACCAGCATTTTCTCCTTTTCCAACAATGTTTTCAGAAGGCTTCTTTTCAAGGGTCATTAAAAATCAGATTTGTGCGTTAAATGGTTAACCAATTTCTTTCAAGTGATTGATGACTGTCATTGTTACAGGATTCATTCCTCTCTCACCTCCAATCATTCTTTCCATGATAACTATGTGGGAAAGTAGCCAGTGGCTCGGGAAGAATATTGTACAAAGTACTAGAAAAAGAAACTCTAGGAAAGGATGGATAGGTGCACTGGCCACAATGGTATAACTGTTAACCCTTTTCCAAACAATCCCTGGTTTCTACGACCCTGAGCTAGAAGCCTTTTGAAAACATTGTGGGAAAAGGAGAAAATGCTGGTTACCAGCATTTTCTCCTTTTCCCACAATGTTTTCTATCCTGTTGGAAACAAATTTCAATTTTTGAGTTACGTTTATTTTGTCATCTGCAAGTGCTTTCAGTTTGGACCAGTCTAAAATTTTGTCGTTTGGTAAAGAGTTAAACACCATACAATCAACAATCTTTTTTACCTTTTGGCTGCCATGGCAACAGCTTCATCCAGAAGGACTCGTTTGCAAGCAATGGCTGCTGGGATATCACCATAACCTTCCAAGCTTCTGCCGATATAGCTTAAACCTCCTGGAGAACACATCCCACCACTGTCGGACTATAAATAGGAATTATTGGACAAATTTGACATTTTGTCAACATAATATGAGTTACATAACCGAGAAAAAGGATGCTTTTGAAAACACTGTGGGAAAAGAAGAACACACGGAAAAGCCATCTGACTACCTTAACTCTTTACCACACAATCCCGTTTTAATGACCCTGATAGAAAGATTTTTGAAAACATTGTGGGCAAAAGGAAAAATGCTGCTAACCAGCATTTTCGCTTTTTGCCACAATGTTTTCTACCCTTTCAAAGATAGAAATCATCATTTGAGCTACAAATTATTTTTCTGCAAAAGTTTTCAATTTGGTAGAGTCTAAAATTCTGTTGTGTGGTAAAGAGTTAACTCTTTACTGCCCAACATAATTTCTGACTCTTCCAAGTCCAAAGAATTCACAGGCAGCAAACTAATGTTGCTCAAATGATGGGGAATTTTTCCTTGGTGAGTTAGATAACATTGTGGGGAAAGGAGAAAATGCTGGTTACCAGCATTTTCTCCTTTTCCCCACAATGTTATCAGACGGCCTCCATTCTTAGAGTTGTTAAAACTGGGGATTGTGTAGTAAAGGGTTAAGGTGATTGAAATTCTGTGTTTCAGGCCACCTTCAACATTGTTCTTGTCTGAATAAAGCAACAGCTCTTTTATTCTTGAGTTTCCCAGGTTTATTTAGAACCAAGTTGGGGCTCTGAAGTGCCTTGTACAAGGACAATGCCAAGAAAACCAGCATCACAAATGAGGATCGAACCCAGAAGCTCTGGATTATAAATCCAGCCATGAAATACTGTTGAAACAGAGCTCCAGATACAGGGAGTTATTTTGGATTCAAAATTGAAAATATTATTTATTCTCCACTAAACCCTATGTTATGGGTACTCATTAGAATCATCCCATCGAGACGATTCTTACAAGTACCCACAACATAGGGTTTGGAAGAGAAATAATGGATTTAGAATACCATCACTCCCTCTTATCTGGAGCCCTGTTGAAATATTATCAACCCTTACAAAATAGTCATGTTTTTTTACAACTCTGAAGAAAAAGGCCTTTGAAAAATTGTTGAATAGGACAAAATGCTGTTAGCCAGTATTTTTATACCATTGAGAGAAAATGCTGATGACCAGCATTTTCTCCCCTTCCACAATTTTTTTTAAAGTCTTGACAGACAAATCCCATCATCCTTCTTTAAATGCTTTAACCCTTGACCAATCAAACCCAGGTTTTAACAACCCTCGGAAAGAAGCCTTTGAAAGCACTGTCAATAAAGGAGAAAACGCTGGTAACCAGCATTTTCTCCTTTTCTCATAATGTTTTCTACCTTTTCAAGGACTAATTCTGACATTCAAGCCACCCTCAATTTGTCATCTGCAAAAGCTTTCAGGTTTGACAAATCTAAATTGTGTCGTCTGGAATAGAATCAAAGTGAAAAACCAAACCAAAACTGCAATCAGGTCCATCCAAATTTTATTTATCTTTCAGTACTCAGTAGAAAATTTTATTTCATGCTTTTTGGTAGTTTATCCATAAATAATGGTGGAATATGGTTTGATATTTCATGGTTATGACCAGTGAAAAATACCAATTCATATTTTGTAACTCTTCCATTACAGGCAGAAACAGTAGATCCTGTGCACTAGTTACCTAGGTAAACAATGTGTGCCATTCAACCAGAGGGATTGTAATGTGTTATTATGTGGAGGGGTACTGCACATGGAATTACCGAAAACAACTGTGCTGGATTTTGACGAAAGTCCTAACAAAACTGGGGTTAGAAGCATAAAATAAATAGAATACGTGTTTTTTTCTGTGATAGATCGAAATTTCATCGAGTGAACATCACCGGTAATATTTTCATGAGTAGCACAATTCACCGAAAAAACCAAATATCCTCTGCGTATTATTTCGATCACCTACCACTAGTGCTTTATTTTCTTTTATCAGCTGTTCATAAATTCCCATTTCCATGAGTATCTCAATGGCCGTTTTACAACAGGCATCACCGCAGTACTTATCTCGAGGGAATTTCTTTTTCTCCAGTAGAAGGCATTTCCAACCAAGCTTTGCTGAAAATCAAGGGAGGTGAACACTTTAAGCCGTTGCCAAACAATCCCTGGTTTTTTCCACCTTGAGATACAAACCTTTTGAAAACATTGTGGGAAAAGGAGAAAATGCTGGTAGCCAGCATTTTCTCCTTTTCCCACAATGTTTACCACCCTGCTGGAAACAAATTTCAATTTTTGAATTATGCTTATTTTGTCGTCTGCAAGTGCTTTCAGTTTGGACCAGTCTAAAATTTTGTCGTTTGGTAAAAAAAACTTAAACCTTTACCACACAATCCTGAGTTTTAGTGACCATGAAGAAAAAATGTTAAATCCACTTAATATTCCTAAGGGAATGAATAATCTACAATTTAAAAATGTTCACTCTGTTTTCAATATTTCGGCTTACGCCTTTATCAAAAAATTTAACGTGAATTAATGTCTTCTACATTTTGTGTCTATTTCTTACACCACTATTATTTACAATATAAAATGACCTACAGTAAAAAGCTTTTCAAAACATTGTGGGAAAAGGAGAAAATGCTGGTAACCAGAACATTTTCTAACCTATCAATGATAGAGATCATCAGTTCAGCTACATTTAATTTGTCATCTGCAAATGCTTTCGATTTGGTTGAGTTTGAAATTTTGTTATTTGGTAACGAGTTAACACAAGTAGAGGGAAATTGTAGTTTCACCCTTTACCACAAGACAAAAATTTTAGATCTGTCCAAACCCAAAGCATATACAGACACTAAATCCAACGTGGCTAGAATTGTGGAAATTGTCTTTGATAGGGTAGAAAATATTGTGGGAAAAGGAGAAATGCTGGTTACCAGCATTTTCTCCTTTTCCCACAATGTTTTCAAAAATCTTCGTTCTGGAGGTTGTTTAAAGTCAGGATCATGTGGTGAGTCAAAGTGTTGACTGCTGGCAAGAAATGAATTTCAGAATCACATAAAAAGTAAACAAAAGAAAGATTGACCTGGCAATTTATAACCTAGTTTTGAAAATTAATTTTTCTGCCAGCAATTAGTTTTTAGACTGACCATACAATAACAGTATGTCATCTCCACAATAATTTCCATACTTTTAAATGGTTGCTTCAAATCTAGATGCATTTTAATACTGGCTTTGTTTACATTTTGGCAACTACTGCTCCTTTCACCTTTTACTACTAGAGCGCAAGTTTTAACAACCCTGAGGAAGAGGCCTTTTGAAAACATTGTGGGAAAAAGGAGAAAATGCTGGTTACCAGCATTTTCTCCTTTTCCCACAATGTTTTCTACCCTATCAAAGACAATTTCCACAATTCTAGCCACATTGGATTTAGCTTCTGTATATGCTTTGGGTTTGGACGGATCTAAAATTCGTTGTGTGGTAAAGGGTGAAACTACTGTCTCCCTCTACATGTGTTAACTCTTTACCAAATGACAAAATTTCAAACTCAAATGCTGGTATCAACATTTTCTCTTTTTCTCATAATGTTTTCTACCCTACTAAAGAAAAATTTGATCATTTGCGCCACATTTGAATTGTCCTCTGCAAAGGTTTTCAATTTGGACAAGTTTTCAATTTTGTTGTGTGGTAAAGTGTTAACCCTTTACATGATGCAACATAAATGCACATGTTACCGGTACTTTGCTTTGTTATGCTTATACATGTACTGATAGCTTATAAATTAGGTAAATCATGAGCATAGAATTGTTTTTAACTCTTTACCAAACAACAAAATTTTAGACTTGTTCAAACTGAATGCATTTGAAGACAGAAGAATATTAGTAAATGTTCAAAAATTGAAATTCATTTTTTAAAGGATAGAAAACATTGTGGGAAAAGGAGAAAATACAGGTTAACAGCATTTTCTCCTTTTCTCACAGTATTTTCAAAAGCTTTCTTTTCTGAAGGTCGTTAAAACACCAGATTGTGTGGCAAAAGGTTAGGATATGCCTGCTGACATAAAAAAAATACCTAAAAAAAATGCAGCTGTTGCTCCTCCTGGTCCTGCCCCAACAATTGCTACATCAAACCATTCTTTATCCTTGAGCTGGAAAATAAAATGCAGTTCATATGTCTTGTCCCATTTTTCAACAGCTCTTATGAAGAAGGCCTTTGAAAACGTTGAAAACATGGTCATTTGAAAAGAGCTCAGTAGTTAGTTTGAGATATGTTTTGTTGATCAATTAGTTTAGTTTCTTCAGGGGTTGCAGTAAAAATGAAGTCAATGGTGCAGGTGCAAGCCAAATGCCAGAGCACCGTCTGATCTTCACAATATTTTCTTGCAAAAGCATGAGCCATGCGATGAGAAAAGGGGGCTTAATGCATCTGCAAAAAGTATCGACACAGGTCAGCCTGTGCATCCGCCCAGGCTGACCTGGGCCGAAACTTTTTGCTATTAGTCAGTTTTCTGCAAGCCCAAGGACACTATTACCTCATAATTCCTTTTGTTGTCCGACAAAATGGATATTATGGATTCATAATTATGTAATAGCTTACTTCGTACATTGCATCATGGAGATGCATTAAGCTCTCTTTTGTCAGAGCATGGCTCTTATGAATTTGCAAAATTAGTGTCAAAGCCCAATCTTGTAGACCTCCACTAGGCTCCTAGCCTGTTTTAAATATATAGCCCATAATGATAGCTTGTTATACTTCTTTATCCACAATCTTTTTTTTTTATGTATTTAACCCTTAACTCTTTACCACACTACAAAATTTTACACTTGTCCAAAACTGAACCTGTTGCAGACAAAAAATAAAATGTCGCACAAATGATGAAACCTGATACTATAAGGGCAGTAAACATTGTGGGAAAGGGAGAAAATGCTGGTTACCAGTAATTTCTTCTTTTCCAATCATATTTTGGAAAGGCTTCTTCCCCTGGGTCGTTAAAACATGGGACTTTTTGGTGAAGGGTTGTAGTGCTTATTCCTGCAACAAATACTTTTGTGAACAGTGTGGACCAGGATCAGACTGCATAGACTAGAACCCTGTCTACTAGATCTACCTAGTTCTATTTTACAGCCAAACAACCGTGACTTTTTGATCCTAATCAAGAGGACCTTTACAAACACATTGGAACAACTTTACAAAGAAAATGCTGGTAGATCTAGTATGCTTCTTTTTCCTTCAACCCGTTTCTACCTTTCAGAGACAAATTGCATCATTTTAAGCCACATTTCGTCTGTCATCTGCCATTGCTGCCAATATGTACCAACCCTAAATATTGTTGTCTGCTAAGCCTTACCATGTAATCCGATGTTTAAACAAGACTGGAGAAGAAGGCTTTTGAAAATATTGTGGGAAAAGGAGAAAATGCTGGTAATCAGCATTTTCCCCTTTTCCCACAATGTTTTTCTACACTTTCAAAGAGGAATTTCAGGTTTTGAGTTACATTTATTTTTTCCTCTCGTCTGAAAATGATTTCAGTCCAGACGGGTTCTAAATTCTGTTGTTCGTAGAGTTAAGAGTAAATGAATCGCATACCTTATCCTTGTCATCTGGAAATTTTCTTGGGAAATCTCGAATCTTCTTTTTGTAAACGAATTCCCGCTTAAAGACAAAGAAAACAATAGCTGTTATCACCATGATAACTGCAACGGCGCCGACAACCATCGTGGCTCGTCTTCTAATTTGTCACTAACTTTTGTTCGTCCGCAGAAACCTTTGGACTTGATCTTGATCTTTGCCCCCATCTATCCCTCAGTGGAGGGGGGGTGCATTCGGCAAACCTCGTGTGATCCGGAGAAGTTTGATGTGGTTACGGAATCAGTCGAGTTGTGACGAGTGCAGTGGAGTGTTGTAGGATTCCACTCGTCTCAACTCGGCCGATTCCGTACCTACATCTGACTCCCATCACCGAGGTATGCCGAATGGTAGGATTTTTCCATTCGGCATAGTTTACATCGACACCGTCAAACGCTTGGATGGGCCAAAATTTTAATAGACTACATTATTAGTGTCGAACGGAAAAGACACAAGCGCTGCGGCATCAGCTCATTTTATATTTTTAAATTGGTTAAAAAAAAATCCATTTCTATATAAATTTATGCAAAACGTTTATTTAGAATTGAAGGCAAAGCATGTCAGAATGAATTTACAAAATGAAAGTAAAAAAAGATAGATAGATAGATGGAGGAAGGGATGGATGGATGCATTAATGGATGGATGGATGGATGGATGGATGGACAGACTGACAGCTTGACAGAAGAGGCAGACAGACAAACGGATGGATAATGAGTCAGACTGATAGACAGACAGAGAGATAGATACATGAGTGGATGCACAGACAGGCATAGGTAGATTGATAGGTAGATAGATAGATAGATAGATAGATAGATATGTTAGTAAGTGAATGAGTTGAGCAATGGATAGATAGATAGAAAGCCAATAAGTTTTGCAGACAACAAATGAAATGTTGCTTTAATGGTTGTATTCGTCCGACAACATTTTGGAAAAAGGAGAAAATGCTGTTTGCCACATTTTGTCCTTTTTTCACTACGTTTTCAAATTCTTTCTTCCTTAAAGTTGTTAAAACTCAGGACTGTGTGGTAAAGAGTAACAAGCTTTTTTCCTGGATCATGATTGGTTGTTCTGTTGCAATGGGTTATTTAAGAAATAATCTTCTTTCTATCGTGGTTTATCGTTCAATAAACCACAGTTGTGAGTTATGAGGCACAATAAATAATCCACGAGGGCGATAGCCCGAGTGGTTTATTCATTGTGCCTCATAACTCACAACGTAGTTTATTGAACGATAAACCACAATAGAAAGAAGATTATTTCGATTCTAACATGACCAATTCTTTATGAAAGGAAAACAAGTTCATCCTTAGAGTAAAAACGCGGATGAAGACTATGTTCTATTGAATAACTCACTACCTTACTTTATACAGAATGACGTCACTCTGCATGGAATGTCGCAGATTTTACCACGCTTTCCTTGCACTGTGTTTATAGAGCAATTTCGCGTGTCATGTTAGAATTCTTAACCATTTACCACACAATCCCGACTTTTAACGACCCTGATAAAGAAAGCTTTTGAAACCATTGTGGGAAAAGGAGAAAATGCTGGTAACCAGCATTTTCTCCTTTTTCCACAATGTTTTCTACCTATTAATGGACAAATACTATCATTTGAGAAGCATTTTTCAATTGTTGCTATAAATTCCTTCAATATAGATGAGTCTCAAATTTTGCGGCGTGGTAAAGGTTTAATCACGCTACAAAAATTGGACTTGGTTGAACTCAAAGCTTTTGAAGACAACATCTTAAATGTTGCTAGAACTATGTAATCTGTCTTTGATAGCATTCAAGCAATTTTGAGATACACAGGAAGATTTTGGAAATATCTTAGGAGAACGAGAAAATGTTGGCAACAAGCATTTTCTCTGTTTCCCAGAAATGTTTCCATCTTTTCAAGGATAAGTTGCAACATTTGAGCTACATCAAATTTGTTGTCCGCCAATGCTCTCAAATTGGACATATCCACAATATTGTCATCTAGTAAAGAAATTTTGCGCCAAATAAACCCCTCACACATACTGAAAAAAATACCCTAGTAAGTGCTCTATCAAGGTTGCTTGTTTATACAATGTCTCAGTAAAAAGGAGGGTGTAAATCAAAGATCACATTGCATATTCTGTGCAGTCTGATCTTGATCTAACTGGCCTCAAAGGCAGCAACAGCAGCGAAAGTGGCTATGACGGTTTACTCTTTAATAGACAAAAAAATTTGTGACTATTCTAAATCCAAAGCATTTGCAGGTGAAAAATTAAACCTGCTTAAATGGCTCAAATTGTCTTTGAAAAGATAGAAAACATTGTGGGAATTGGCAAAAATGCTGGTTACCAGCATTTTCTCTTTTTCCCACAATGTTTTCGAAAGTTATCTTCCTCAGGGTAGTTAAAGCTCTGAATTGTGTGGTCAAGATTTAAGACATAACAACAACATCTGTCAATGTTTGATGGTCTTTTTATTGTTCTCTGAAAATTTGAAACATTTATATACAACAACATGCAATTCATCAGGTATACAGAAATTCTAAAATAAAACCTGTATAGTAATCCCCGCAAGAAAAATGTCAGATTCGATTTATAAATTTTGATTATCTAAAAAAAATATTTTAATATTATCATTCTTAAAACTTTAAATGTGTCAGATAATGTTTTTCTTCTTTTAATTTGCATCAAGTTTTTTGCTACAAGAAAGCTCAGTGTAAAAACATGCCAAAATTTCCTTTTAAAGTAAACATAAATTTTTTAAACAAAAACTACTTAACAAGAAAAAATGGACGGAAATCTAAGAATATGGACGGATTCTGCAATCACATATCATATGCATCATTAGAGAGTCAATTTATTGAAATGGAACACTTTCTGGGAGTATTTCAAGCTTAAAGCTCATTTTTATCTCAATAGCTCAAGAAATATTGGACAATGTAGAGCAAGATCACATTGTACACATTGTAGTCTGATCTTAATCTATTTTCACTGTAGATAGTTATCATCTATACAGACGACCTTTCAACAAACAAAACTATCATAATCTCAAAATACTGATTTTTATACTCAATAAATTAACAAAAAAAAGTAACAAATATGGTAATATTTGATTGCCATAATATAATCTTATTTGCTGTACAAATCTACTGTTTCTATTTTTTATACAAAGATTCATTATCACAGATTTATTCATATAAATACCAGTAATTGATCTTTAAACAACAACCCCCCCTCCCCCATTTACCCCTCTCAACCCATTTATAAATATTTAATGGACAAAACAATAAGACAAGTGGCAAACTGAGTTCATCAAATAAAACTCTTTTGTATATTAACTCTTTACTATACAATCCCAACTTTTAACCACCCTGGGAAAGAAGCCTTTTGAAAACATTGTGGGAAAAGGAGAAAATGCTGGTAACCAGCATTTTCTCTTTTTCTCACAATGTTTTCAACCTTATCAAAGAAGAATTGCACTATTTGAGCTACATTAATATTGTCATCTGGGAATGCTTTCAATTTGGACAAGGCTAAAATTTTGTAGTCTGGTAAAGGATCAAACTTTTTGTATATAACTTCATGAGATCACAGTCCTCTTACAACAAAACAAAAAAAAAAAAATTCAGCATTAATTCATCTTCCACAAATTATCAATAGCATAAATGTTTGACAACTGCCTACAGTTTGATCGTAATCTTAATGTCCACATAAATTTTTCTGTCAGAAAAATTCCAGCTAGGCATTTTTATAAATTCGTTTACTTTATCAGTTGATTCTGGTTAACAAAAATGTCTGCAAAACAAAGTGTTCACAAGCATGATATTGCATGTTCATCCAAAAGCAAGAAATAATTTCTTGTTATTAGTCTGTTTGAAGTCCATGTCATAAAATATTTTATGTCACTAATGTTTTCACATGTTTTTCCTTTACTACAAATATTTTTTTCCATGTTCTTCTATTCCAACTTCTTTACTTTTGCTTTTTTCTTCATTTTCCAATCTTTTAAAATTACTAACTGTTCTGTATACTAGTAGTATATACATTAGCATTAGTTCCTTTGTTTTTACTCGAAGGAGTAAGATGTTTAGAACAAAAATATCATCAAACGCTTGTATTAGTATGTTTTTCATCACTTATTTTTTCTGTTCTTTTCAAGCATTCAGTTATTGTCATTTATGATGGTTTTTCAATGTCACTGTTCAATCTAGTCTGTGTTGAGGATCAAACATACGCCCTGTAGCACCCAGTGGCTGATATGTTCTGTTGTGGCCAAGTCAGCTTCAAATACCAGACCAACGCCCATAGCGTTACGTCTCTGTGATGTCACATACACTGGTGTTCGGAATGTATTCTGAAAAAAAGGAAAACAGAAAGTTGATTTTTAACCCTATACCACACAATCCAAAGTTTTAACAACACTGAGAAGGATGACATGAAAACATAGTGGGAAAAGGAGAAAATTCTGGCAACCAGCATTTCCTCCTTTTCCAACAGTGTTTTCTACCCTTCTCAAAACTAATTTCCATTTTGTTGTTTACAGATGTTTTCAATTTGGACAAGTCTAAAATTTTGTCGTTCGGTGAAGATGTGAACAATGTTTTGAGCAGCACATGTATGATCATGATAGTCACTGTCTTCCAAACCACTTTTCTTCTTTACCACACATTCACAACTTTTCATGACCTTGAGAAAAAAGCCTTTGAAAATATTAGGAAAAGTGGGTAATGTTGATTACTAGCACTTTTCCTCTTCGCACATTTTGTTTTAAAACATATTGAAGAAAAGTCTCATCTTTTCAGTGATATTTAATTTTTCGTCAGCAAATTTCACTTGGGATCTGTGTAAAATTTTGTCTTCTGATAAAGTGCTCAGCAGTGACCCTCAGAATTCTAATGGTTTAAGGTTATCTTAACCCTTTACCACACAATCCCGAGTTTTAACGACCCTGTGAAAGAAACCTTTTGAAAACATTGTTGGGAAAGGAGAAAATGCTGGTAACCAGCATTTTCTCCTTTTCCCACAATGTTTTCTTCCCTTTCTTAAACAATTTCAATTTTTTAGTCACATTTATTTTGTCGTCTGCAAATGCTCTCAATATGGACCAGTCTAAAATTTTGTCATTTGGTAAAGAGTTAAATCTAGTGATCCATGGCTAAATCCAAGTAACCCCTCCCCCAACAATCTAAAGTTGAAACTACCCTGGAAAAGGTAGTTTCTGAGGACAAAGTGGGAAAAGGAGACAATAACCAGCGTTTTCTCCTTTTTCAACAGTGTTTTCTACCATTTCAGAGATCATTTCCCACATTTGAGGCACATTTGATGTGTTGATTTGAAACACTTTGGATTTGGACAAAGTCCAAAACTTGTTGATGAAATTTTAGACTGTTCCAAATTGAAAGCAGTTGCAGACAATATACATGTACAATGTGTTGCTGAATTGATGGAATTTGCCTTTGAAAAGGTAGAAAACATTGTGGGAAAAGGAGAAAATGCGGGTTGCCTGCATTTTCTCCTTTACCACAATGTTTTTAAGAAGACATCTTTCTTGGGGTTGTTAAAACACAGAGTTACGTGGTACAGATTGACTGATTGATTCTATTTTCAACATTATTTCAGTTATATCACGGCAGCCAGTGCACCTATCCATGGTTTCCTGGAGTTTCTTTTACCAGTACTCCACACAATTTTCTTTCCAAGCCACTGGCTGCTTTCCCACATAACCATTGTGGAAACAGTGATCAGCAGTGAGAGAGGAATGAATCCTGTCGCAATGACTATCATCAATCCTCCGAAAGAAATTGGCTGAGCCTGGGATTGAACAAGCGACCCCTGTTCTTGAGTCCTGTATGCTACCGACTGCACTACCGGGACTAGGCTTATGTGGTACAGGCTAAACTCTTTACCAAAGAACAAAATTGTAGACTTGTCTAAATTAAAAGCATTTTCAGATGAAAAACTAAATGTGGTCCTTAAGATGGAATTTGTCTTATGTAGGATCTAAAACATTGTTGGGGAAAAAAGTGCTTGCTGCCAGCATTTTTTCCTTTTACCCACAATGTTTTCTAAAGACTTCTTTCTCGGTTGTTAAAACTCAGGACTGTGTGGTAAAGGTTTTCCCTGACTTTTAATGACCCTGAGAGAGAAGGTTTTGAAAACATGGGGAAAAGGAGAAAACTCTGGTAACTAGTATTTTCCCTCTTTTCACAATGTTTTCTACCCTTTCAAAGACAAATCCCATCATTAGAGCCACATTTAACATATCATCTGCAAATGCTTTCAATTTGCCCCGGTCCAAAATTTTGTTGTGTGGTTAAGAGTTAAGAGGAAAAAGCAACAGACCTGTAATTTCAGTTTGTGACTCTCTATTGGAATGATCTTCAGGATTGGTAACTCTTGTATCAACTGTTTGGGCTTCTGTTTAATTAGACAAGTCTCATCCCTGTTCCATCCTGCACCCTCCAAAAACAACCCATGGACAAAGCAACCTGAAAAATGATACAAAAACTTATGGTGAGTGGATTGATTGATTTATCGTATGGTGTTTAACACCGTTTTCAACATTATTTCAGTTATATCGCAGTGGCCAGCTCGCCTATCCATGCTTTCCTGGAATTTTTTGTTACCAGTACTCCACACTTTCCAAGCCACTGGCTGCTTTCCCACATAACCATCGTCAAAACCATGGTCAGCAGAGAGAGCGGAATAAATCCTGTCGCAATGACTATCATTGATCCTCAGAAAGAAATTGGCCGAACAAAGGACTGAACCAGCGAACTCCTGTTCTCAAGTTCTGTATGCTATAGACTGAGCTACCGAGGCTTGGGACGGTGAGTAGAGGAAGGTTGATGCACTAAATGAATTTTAAAAAAAAGGCAACCCAATTATTCAAGGGAAAAAGTTGAAGCCAATGCAGAAATTGTTCGTAATGAGCTATTTCTCTTTTAAACACAATGTTTTCACTTGTATGCATTTATTGAACCTAAATTCATGTATGACTATATTATTACAATGATGTTTCCATTGCCATCTGCTGAAAATGAATAGCTGACATAATGTTGAAAAAGTTTAAAATAACAAACAATGAGATTTGGATGATTAACATTTTATAGAAGATGATAGTGAAAAGAAAATACATGTTTTTCTATCTTTCTTCTCAATCTTCCCCTTAAATAATTCTCACTAATACATAAAATTCTGGTTTAAATGAAAAGACAGACACTCTGAGAGAGCATTACAGCACTTTTAAACATTTTTGCCTTCTCACTCAATGTTTCCAAGTTCAAATTTTCCATGAATCCTTGCTAAATTTTCCTACTATATTTGGCGATTCTTTGCAAAAACTTCACAAGAAAAATTCAGTGATCCCTTCCTCACATTTTCCAAAGTCATTGATATATTGCTATCTTATTCCAAACTAAAGTAAGTACTTCTTTGTTCATTTTTTTTCTAAATTAAACTGAATGATCCTTCCTCAAGTTTTCTTAACAAGGACAATTATTCCTTGTGGAATTTTTTCTCAGTAAAATCACTGTGCAATCTTTCTTGAACACAACCCACAACCAATGATTTCTCGTTTAGTTTTCCACTTACAGATACATGAAAATGAGTTCTCTACTAACAACAGTCAGTGTTTCCCTGCTGATTTTTTCCTGCTACAGCAAGGGCAGCAATATTTCAAACTTGTTTTTTTTTCCCAAATATGGTCAGTAGTTCCATGATGAATTTTCTAGAAACAAGTCAGTTTTTACAAATAAATTTCAGAGATCCCTTGTTAATTTTTTCCTAACTTAAGTCAGGGGTTCATTAAGTCAGTGATCCAAAGTTAAACTTTCCTTACAGAAATTCTTTGCTTTTAATTTCTCCCTAACTTTAGTCAGTAATTCCCAGCTTATTTTTTTCCTCAGGAAAGTTAGCATTTCCATACCTTTTTACCTGTATGCCACATCAGTGATACCTATTCATGATTTCTTTTATTTCTGTTCACGCAATTCCATTTATTTCAATTTCAATTTTCCAAACCAAAGTGAGTGCAACTAATAAATACAGGTGTGTGGAAGTAACACATTAACAACTGATCAACGTTTTCCACCTTGCAGCTGGCCACTTTTAAGCACATTGATTTATCACTTTACCTGATCATAAAATTTTAGACTTGTCCAAATCATTTTTTTGTATTAGAGTTTTGGGCCATTTCAATGGCTTATGTCATATCACAGTAGCTAGTGCACCTACATGTGAGTTTCCTAGCTTTCTCACACAAGTACTGACACAACTTTCTTTCCAAGCAACTGACTTCTTTCTCACATGCATCAGAGGTGAGAGACAAAAAATCACAGTAAAGAAATTTTGCAGCCACCTGTATCGAACTCGCAACCACCAGGTCACAAGTCAGATACCCTAACCACTGAGCTAACTGGCCTGGCTTTGTCCAAATTAAGATAAAAGCATTTGTAGACTACAAAATACATGTGCTTCAAATGATGGTGTTTGTCTTTGATGAAGGTGAAGAAGACAATGTGGGAAAGCGAGAAAATGAGCATTTTCTAATTTTCCCACATGAAAACATGTCAAAATATTTTGGGCAAAATGAGAATTTGTATCTTTATTTTTTCTGGAGCAACCTTTTCTCTTGCCAAAATGGTTTCAACATTGACTGCTGCAAGATGCAATAGCTAAATGCACAAGGTAATGTGTTAATGTTGAATAGTCCAAATATAGATGTCTGCATAAAAAACACAAAAATTCAGGAAGTATTTTATTTTTCTTCCCAACACCATTTAATGCATGTGCAACAGCATACCTCCTTTCATAGTAGCAAAACTATTCAATTCTAGCCCTGAAACTTTTTGAAAAATAAATTCAAATTTCTGAAGAACATAATGTACTACATTTACATCTTAGCACTTTATCAAATTATCCTGACTTGAAATAACCAAAATAGAGACAGCTTATGGAAACAGCATTTTCTCCTTTTCCAACAATATTTTCTACCATTTCAAAGACAACTGTCATTGTCCAAAATTATGGATACTGTCTGTAAATAAGCAGAAAACATTACAGAGAAAGGAGAAAATACTCATACCTGCATTTTTTTCCTTTTTTCTACCCTAGCAAAGACAGAAATCATCATTTTGGCCACATTTGATTATTCATCTGCAAATGCTTTCAATTTGGACAGGTCTAAAGTTTTGTTGTTTGGTAAAGGGTTAACCCATAGTGAGCCAAATATACCCAACATACTTTTTAAGTCAGCAAATAATTGCAACATTATGATTAATTTTGTCTGTACTGTTTCTACAAAGCAGACAGTGTAGATCAAAGATCAGACTGCACATTTTGTGCAGTCCGATCTTGATCTACACTGGCTGCAAATGGAACTATAGTCATGAAAGGCGCTTTAAGAGTTAATTGGTCTCTGCCACACTGACTACAAATACATGTAATATTAAAGCCATACCTTGATGAGCTTTTTCTGTCACTTCATCAGGATCCAGCCATTTTGTCACAGCTGTATACAGAGTGGATTTATCCAGAGGCCAACCGTTCTTTCTACATGTAGCCTGCACAAGGGCCGTCAGATAAGATTCCGGGATGTGAAGGCCTGATAGCCACATCACAGCTGGTTCTGAATCATTTACCTGAAGTGAGAAATTTGACAGTCGAATATTTGAATGGAATTACATCTGAATCTGGCTTCAATTTAGTGTATTTGATATGTAATATTGACCAAAAAGTCAACTACATTCCAATGCTCGGCTGCAGTTGCTTGATTTTCAGTGAAAAAGGGGTGTAAATGTGCCAAATATTTTGATGGTTACCTGCTCCTTCTGTATGGGTTCCCCTTTTAATTGTTAACAACATGTCTGATTTGAAGTAAATATCTTCAGTCATAACAGAAATATTACAAAACGTCAAAGTTTTTGCACAACAACACAGACAGCGCAAGCAAAGTCTCGGCTACGACAATACCTCAACAATTTCTTCAAAACAGCCGAGCTGATAAAATGAAAGTTTCAGCTGAGACTTAAAATCCACATATTTGATTCTGAGGTTCTATTTTCCAGAAAAATCTCATCATATCTGACATTGTAGATCCAAAATCAGTCTACAGGTTCTTTGAAACATGATCTTCATCTACGCTGTTTTCAAAGGGCCCTTAATTTGCTTTATGAAGCCTAAGGGTTAAGAGATTTCTCCTTTAGCAAAACTAATTATTTTATAATGTAGCAGGATCACCAAAACAAACCTTAATCAAAGATTCAACTGTTTATTGATCAAATACGAGCCCTGGGTCCATATGCACCAACCATTCTTGAGAACGTTCTTATTCTCCAGAATGTTCTAAATTTGAAAGTAACAAAACTTCTGATTGGCTATATCAAATGGTTAAGCCAATCAGAAGTTACTTTACTTTTAAATTTGGAAAATCTTGGAGACTAAGACTAAGAATGTTCTCAAGAATGGTTGATGAATACAGACCCTGACCTTTCTACAACAGACAGCTTTTGAACCCTTTGTAGGAAACACCTGTCACCAGCATTTTCTCTTTTTCCCCATTAACCCTTTTCCACACAGTCCTGAGTTTAATGACAATGAGAAAAGAAGCCTTTTGAAAACATTGCTGGAAAAAGAGAAAATGCTGGTAACCAGCATTTTCTCCTTTTCCCACAATGTTTTCTACCCTTTCAATGACAAATTATACAATGCGCCACATTTAATTTTTTGTCCGCAAGAGCTTTGACTTTGGACAAGTCTAAATATTTGTTGTGTGGTGAAGGGTTAAGTTTGCAAAAAACACGAAGTCTTGTGCAGGAAGAGTTTAATAAATCTTAATCAATGAATGGATAAAATCACTTCAAGGTAAGCCTTACCCAGCCAGAGTACTGTTTATATCTGTGCTCAAAGTGGATAATCCAGTTGCCCAGGGACTTCAGGGTGGCTGGTGCAAGTCTACGCCAAATGGATGGAATCTGACCATTGAAGAGTGACCTGGCAACATCATCAAGTTCACTGGACATACCCACCTCTCCTGCCAGAGCCTGAAAAACACATTGAAATACTTGTATGTTTGTCTGTGTGAAAGGACACTGTTCCAAGTTTGATATCCAGTTGAGGCAAACTTTCTTTACCTTTTATTTTTCACCTCTCACCTTTGATGCAAGTGAGAAGAAAAGGCAGTGGCTTGGAAAGAAAGTCGTGTCAGTACTGGTGTAAGGAAGCCGGGACACATGCGTAGGTGCATTGACACCCGTGATATGACCTAAGCTGTTAAAATGGCTTTAAACTCCAATACCAAAGTGAGAGGACACTTTAAGACCAATAGAAACATGGGCAAATACTTGCCTAGGTCCAGCTCAGGTAAGTACCTACCTATGTCCAAGTATGCTGTTGAATCAATACAGTTTACTCTTTACCAAACAACAAAATTTTAGAACAATCCAAATTAAAAATATATATTCAGATGACAAGATAAATGTGACCCAAAAATTGAGATTTGTTTCTGGAAGGCAAGAAAATGTAGGAAAAGGAGAAAAAGCTGGTTACTGGCATTTTCTCCATTTCTCACAGTATTTTCAAAAGACCATACAAGGGGTGTTAGAAAAGTGATCTTTCATTGCAGGTAGCCTTTTAATTCAAGTTTGACTACCTTAACCCTCAGAGTGCCTTTCATGACTATAGTTGCCTTTGCAGGCAGGGTAGATCAAGATCAGACTTGACAAAACATGCAGTCTGATCTTTGATCTGCACTGACCAATTTGCTGAAACAATGTAGACAAAGGCAACCTTGCAATTGTGATTATTTTGGATTTATTTGCAGATTTGAATTATCTTATGGGTTTATTCGGTGCTCTAAGGGTTAAAATAAGCGGGGATGTATAACCTAAACACTGGTCCCTCAGCCAGGTCTCTAAGCCAAGTTTTTTACCTTTACTTCTAAAATTGTTCATCTTCAGTACAGAAGATTAGGGCTATTATGTAAAAATAATTTTAAATTTCATTCCTAGTCAAATTCTCAAGAGTTTTCTACATTTCAAATCATCACATTTTCTGACTGACTAAACCCATATGATCAGAAAATATTGCGTTAATTTCTAAATACGGATTTAGACTAAGAATACAATTAAGAATGGTTGGAGAATACAAGCCCAGACTGCATCTTCTATAAGAGCCATGTTCTGTGAAAAGGGAGATTAATGCATCTGCGAAAAGCATCAACTTGGGTCAGCCTGTGCTGTCCATTCAGGCTGACCAGAGTTGACATTTTTTTCGGTCAATTTTCTGAATGTGAAGGACCAGTGTACTTCCAGATTCAGTCCGTTGTTAGACAAAATGGATTTTTATGAATCCATTATTACGTGATGACTGGCTTGGTATCATGCATCACAGATATGCATTAACCTCCTTTTCCGAGAGCACAGCTCATACAGTCTACTTTTCATCCACATAATCTGCAAAAATACAAAATACTGCCTCTGCAAAGATGAGAGTTCAAACCACATACCCTTTTCAAAGTAATGAGAGACTTTTTCATCCTGTTCACAAGACCATTCCACCTCTCCAGTTCCTGCAGCAATACTACAGTGGTTGGTGTCACATCCAGTCCGTATTTCTTGCGTATCTTATCCAGTTCAAATTCTTCCGGGATTTTACCCAACACGTCGTTGGCAATCTTCTCGATGAAATCCTCACGACTGATGCCAGATGAGCTCTCACCTTTTCATGAACAAAATACACAAAATGATAATATACATTCACAGAATACAACATACTCGATCCTGGCTGTGTTATAAAGGGTAATTCTTTTACATAAAATCTTTTTCGTTTGAAAAGACCAATTCTTTCACAAATTATCTGCAACAGACATGCAGTAAGCCACTCTAGACAACACCATTGTAAAAAGAGAAACTCCTTATACTTAGCAACTTCTCCTTTTATAACAAAATTTTCATGTGTTTAAGGATTACACCTCGTATTATACTGATAACATGTATTTCTGCTTTACAAGGTTATCAAAGTCATCTGTCACAAGTTAGGTAGTTTCAAAAGAAAATGAGTTAACCCTTTTCCAACATTCACAACGTTAGGCTCATCTATTTTGAAAGACCTTGAAGACAAAACCAGGGAATTGTCTTTGTAGCCTAGACAAACATTGTGTGAAAAGAAGAAATGCTGGTTACCAGCATTTTCTCCTTTTCCAACAATGTTTTCAAAAGCCGTCTTTCACAGGGTTGTGAAAACTAAGGATTGTTTGATAAAGGGTTAAAGTTATTGAGGAAACAATCAAAAACATCCATAAAGGGGGTTGCAGTCTTAATATAGACATAATCTTCTAAAACAAAAATCAATACACTGCAAATACGGTAGGATCTAAAATCAATTTATAAAAGCATTTAAATGCACACTATTTGAAAATAAATGAACACACTTTTTTGTCAAGTGACTAAAATGCACACAAATTAGAAATCAATAAAAAAATAATTCTTTAATATGAGTCATGCTCTGTGAAAAGGGGGCTAAATGCATCTGTGAAAAGTATCGACCCAGGTCAACCTGCGCATGTTCGCACAGGCTGACCTGGGTCGAAACTTTTTGCTATTGGTCAATTTTCTGTATGTCAAAGGGACCAGTCTACCTCCTGATTAAGTCAATTGTTAAAAAAAAGTGGCTATTGTGGATCCATAATTACCTGATAGTTTGGTACAGTGCATCACAGAGATGCATTAAGCCCCCTTCTGCTGGAGCATGGCTCATAATTTGATATTACATACCTTAAATCTATCTAAATTTTAAACAAATTCATCTTAAATTAATAGCAAAACAAATTCTTATAATATTACATTAACCCTTTCAGTGCCACAGGCAAACACATTGGATTTTTAGGACGCATAGATCAAGATCAGACTGCACAAAGTGTGCAGTCTGATCTTTGCTCTATGTCGTCCGCTTGTTTCGTCAAGCCTTGAAGGTAAAAATCTTTCTGATCTTTAAGATGGTTTTGTATATTCGCCCTGGAAAGAGGTCGAGTTTATATATTTGGCGCTGACAGAGTTAAACACTCTCAATGATTGGTTCTTGGAAACCTCAACCAGTACTTGCTCTGTCATGTGGGTAGTTCCAAAGGTCGACCCCACTCATCATGGGATTCAGGACTGCAACTTTCAATGTGAGAGGCCGACGCTCTACCCCTACACCACTCTCTCCCACTATTTAAACTTGAGCACATGGTTTACAACTCAGATGATTAGGGATACATTGAAAAAATAGATGAAGATCAGACTGCACATAATAAGCAGTCCTATGCTTGATCAACACCATCCAATAATACATGTAAATAAGCGAGTCTCTGGTAGAAGGCGTTTTTTGTTAGGATAGAAAACATTGTGGGAAAAGGAGAGAATACTGGTTACCACCATTTTCTCCTTTTCCCATAGTGTTCTCAGAAACCTCTTTTGTCAGGTTTGTTAAAACTCGCGACTGTGTGGTAAAAGATTAACTTATAATACAGGAAAAGTTGTTTGCATGGAAGGGAAAGATAGATAAACTACAGATAAGGGGAGTCAAAAGACAATAACATTTAAGTTCTTTGCCAAAACCAATGTTGTGGGTACCTATATGCACTGTCTCTATGAGACATATAAGTACCCACAAGCGGTAATAGCTAAGAAATGCTGATATTAGGAAAAAGGATGTGTTTTTTTTTTAATGCAGTTTTGCATGGCTTTCGACAATATTTCACTTACATCAAATCAAAGTTCACTTATTCAAGTCCTTTGGTTTCACCGGTACAGAACTGGATCTCTGCTTTACTGAAGGACAACCCACTTGATCAGTGCTTCCTGCGGGAATCAAGCCAGGGTTTTCCAACTATATAACCCTTTACCACACAATCCCGACTTTTAACAACGCAGAGACACAGAGCTTCTGAAAACATTGTGGGAGAAAGAGAAAATACTGGTAAGCAGCATTTTCTCCTTTTCCTACTATGTTTTCTAACCTTCCAAAAACAAATTTCAATTTTGAGCCACGTTTATTTTGTTGTCTGCAAATGCTTTCAATTTGGACAAGTCTGAAATTTTGTCGTTTACTAAAGGGTTTACAAATGCCTTAACTCTTTACCAAATGGCAAAATTCAAGACTTGTCCAAATTGAGAGCTTTTGCAGATGAAAAATTAGATATGGCTCATATCATAGAGTTTGTCTCTAAAAGGATAGAAAACATTCTGGGAAAAGGAGAAAATGCTGGTTAACAGCATTTTCTCCTTTTCCCACAATGTTTTCAAAAGACTTCTTCCCCAGGGTCATTAAAACTCGGGATAGTGTAGTAAAGAGTTAATTACTCAAGCCAATAAAGAATCATTGGGAAAATTCATAGCCCAAATTATCTCTAATGAAGGGATATGGGTTAAGTATTTATACAACACAACTTTTTCTGCACTGTTTGGTTAAGTCATGTGAAAACATGCTCCATTCTAGTCTGTGATTTCTTATGAGCCCATGGGATAATGTTTGACATTTCTGAGAGGTAACAATGGTTGTGTGCAGTGAATCATGCTTGATTCCCAAATTCTGTTGTTTTTTTTTATGAGCCTGGCATAGGCCACTGTTGGGAGATTTCTTGATGAAAACAGTGGGTGTGTTTTTTGTGAAACATGCTTCATTCCAAAGATTGTGATTTTGATAATGCCCATTGGACACTGTTTGAGAGCTCCTGGTGGGACAATGGTTGTTTTTTGGTGAAAACATGCTTCATTCAAAGGAAGCAAATGGAAAAATCAACTCTTTACCAAACAACAAAAAAATTAATGCTAGACTAGTCCAAACTGAAAGCATTTGCTGACAACATAAATGTTACTGAAAAATGGAAATTTGTAATGGGAAGGGTGGAAAACATTGTGGGAAAAAGGGAAAATGCTGAATACCAGCATTTTCTCCTTTTCCCACAATGCTTTCTCAGGGTCGTTAAAAGTCAGGATTGTGTGGTAAAAGGTTAATAGACAAAATGAAAATGTGACTTCAAACTAAGGATGTATCATCTAAACCTAACTCAATTCAAAATGCAAAATTCAAATAAAAATCACATAATCATTCTTACTTTTTAGGTTTGTAATGTTAATCATATATCAGTTTTGTGCTTGTCTAGATTTTATGATGCAACTGGCCTCCGTATAATGATGGATAGCATCCAGTAACTCTTTACCAGATCAAAAAAAAATTTTGACTGGTCCAAATGAAAGCATTTCCAGATGACGAATGTTACTCAAATGATTAAATTTGTCTTTTACAGAATAGGAACAATTCTGGGATAGGAGAAAAATGATGGTTTCCAGCATTTTCCTCTTTTCCCACAATTTTTTCAAAAGCCATCTTCCTCAGGGTTATCAAAACTTTAGATTGTTTAGTATTGATGTACGTTTTCCACAGATTTACAGAAATGAGGAAATTGTGCCTTTTATGAGTTTGATATTGTTCTTTCAGTATTTCAGTTATATCACTGTAACATTATTATAAATATTTATGCTTCAGACAACAAGTAGTAGATTTAAGGGGAAAGGGCTTTCACTAAGGATTTTCCACCCTGCTTTCTGAAGCAGGGATAAAACTTCTACATGCCTTCTTTATGACCCTTTTCCACAATGCTTTTACAAACTGCTATCTTCAGGGGTTGGAGCCCATACTTGCACAATAATGGGTTGACCAGATAAGCATTTATGACTGTTTCAGGCATGAAATGATTGTTTTTCTTTGAGACTTGCTCTAATATAATGTGTGACAACATATGAGATTGAGAGGATGTGTTTTGATGAAAAGGTGTTTGAAACTAAACATTTCATTCATGGTAACATCAATATGCTGTGCAGTATCTTAGAATTTTGCCCATGAGTAAATATAGAGAAAATTGCCTTCAATTAGAAATACTATAGCTTTGACTAACCAGACTAAACACTATGAAATATTAGATATCTCCCCTCCCTTTTAACCTGTTTTACAAATTACTGACTCCATTCACAGGGATGTAAAATTCCACTCGCCCGCTTGCATTGGCGAGTGATCTTCGACTTCGGGCAAGTACAAGAAATACCTGACTCGCCCAACAGGGCGAGTGCATTTTCTGACATATTTTATGCACTTCAAGTCCATAAAATTCGGCAAAATATCAGTCGGAGAACTGCTAATCAAACGGAAGTTTACATCAGTTATTTGAGGTTCTGTCTATTTACAAACCATTACATGCATACGCACAATACAATGTCAATTTCGCCACGCCCAATCTGCATCAAATCTCTACAGTGAACCAGTCAGGTATCATGTATGAGATTGAGTCGCTGCCCATAATTTCTAAAAGCCATGCTTTGATTCTGCATAATATACTGGGTATTTAGCAACGACCTCGGGACGACTCGGAGTAAATCCGGTTGTCCACGCTTTAGTATTTATTTCTTTTCTTACGGGAATAGCCGGGGGAATTCCAAACTAGTTCAGTGGTTTTCGAAAAATATTCTGAAGAAGTGGCATGACCTATTTTTCATTAAATTGATTGAATCACTAGATGCATTACAAAAAAGGTTATGTAAGAATATAATTATGTAAACAAATTAGGTTGATTTTGCACTCGAACGGTATGTAATTTGATCAGAAAATTTGATGGTGCAGATAATGTATTTTTAATTCAGACATGATAAAATTTCTTGGCTTTTATTTTAGATCAAAATTATGTGTAAGTATAATTAATCACATGACTTTCAGTTCTATAATTAGACAAATATTTCATAAAAAAGAAGGGCGAGTGAAAAAGTCTGCAGGGTGAGTAACCTTTAGCCTGGCGGGCGAATAGATAAAAAAGTAATTTTACATCCCTTCATTCAGAATACTGTTTTCAAAAGATATTTACCCTGTAAGGATAAAAATATCTGTCTGTGTGCGTGGTAACTTGATAACATAGTACCAGTGGTAACGAGTTTAGCTTATGTGCTTAAAAAATAAAAACAAAGAACAGGGTCAGTAAATGTAGATATTATCTCAATACCAAATTCCATGAATAACTATCTCACTGGCTGGGATATTCTGTCTAGTCTGGCTGGTACTTACTTGGGACAACATTCTAAGATGTTTGAACATGTTTTACACCTGATGTAGGGAACATTGATAACATTAATACATGTAACAGGTTTGTACTGGGGTTGCATTGTTACCATGTTTTATTTTAATTTTCTGATCTAACAAATAAACAAAGATAGTTAATGTACACCATAAATGCGGAGTTCTATTTCTATAAAGGTCAATAATTTATAGCATTTAACCCTTAGGCTGCTAAGCTCAACTCACTGACCTTTTGCGGACACTGTAGATCAAGATCAGACTGCACAGAACGTGCAGTCTGATCTTGGATCTACACCGTCCGATAAGGAGATATTCATTATCCAAAAAATGAATTTGAAATCTCCCTAGTCGAGTTTTTACTATCGGCTTGAAAGTTTCATTTAATTTATTTAGCAGGATAAGGGTTAAATAGTAGCTTTGGGTACTATATTAACCAGTATCCTAATCAATTACTGAAATGAAACTTTTAAGCCGATAGTAAAAAACCTCAATTTTACTATTTCAAAGATAATTTTTAGGGAAAAATCTGTCTTTATCGTACAGTGTAGATCCAAGATCAGAAAATCTCCATAATTGATATCATAGATCTTTTACAGGACTTGTCCATAGAGGCATTCCCAGATAACACATATAACATGGTCAGATTGGTGGAATTTGTCTTCCAAAGCATAGAAAGCATGGTGATAGAGGAGAAAATGCCTCAATGTCTTCAAAAGCCCTCTTCATATGGATTATTTGGTATGGGGGATGAAAGTTATTACAGTAGAATCAATCCCTCTGCCCTATATGTATATTACAATTCTTGAGACAAAAATGGCAAACAATATTCAAAATTGATAATAGGAAATACTGGTAATAAATAGAGTTTATTTCATCAGCTTGTGGTTAATATGGGGAAATATTTGCCGAAAAAGGGAAAGGTATGCGAAAATAACGAGTGCCGTAAGGCACGAGTTATTTTCGCGGACCTTTCCCTTTTGAGGCAAATATTTCCCCATATTAACCACAAGCTGATGAAATAAATTATATATTATATTTCCTCTGATTATTTTGTCAACGAATGCCACTTTTAAAACTTAAAAACTTAAAAAACTTAAAAAAGTAGTTCCAGATTTTCGGCAAGAGGAAAATATTCACTGTGACGGGGAAATAATTCCCCCCAGCTTAAATTACGACATTTCTTTACCCATAACATTTCTAAAAATAGACACATGAAATATAATATAAATGCAATACTACACTAGATAACTTTCTTTTGTGTTATTCAACAAATCTAACATCCAGGTCCGTATTCACCAACAATTCTTAAGAATGTTCTTAGTCTTAGTCCCCAGAATTTTCTAAATGTGAAAGTAACACAACATTCTGATTGGCTAAACCATTTGGTTTGGCCAATCAGAAGTTGTGTTACTTTCACATTTAGAAAACCTTGCAGAATTAGACAAAGAATATTATTAAGAATCGTTGGTGAATACCGACCCTGAACAGATCAAAATTCATTCCTGGTAAGAAGACATTTCAACCTGCATTCTAAATAGGATCTTAATTTATTTACGAATAGTATAATAATGCTGATTGATATTCAAAATATATCGCTAAATTGGCTGAAAAACTGTTTCATATTATGTTAAGTCATATTAAGATTCGTCTTATCCCAAGCCACAAATTAAAGACTCTTCCAAACAGAAAGCATCTGCAGACAAAAAATTCAGAAGCGGTGCAAATAAAATGACGTTCTTTAACATGATAGAAAACATTGTGGGAAAAGGAGAAAATGCTGTTTAACAGCATTTTCTTCTTTTCGCCACAATGTTTTCAAAAGCCCTCTTTCTCAGACTCATTAAAACATGGTATTGTTTGGTAAAAGGATAAGATCAATTCATTACTGTGCTATAAATGGCAGTTACATATATAGCGAGAGCAACACCATACCTGTTTGAGGTTGAAGTTCCACCAGATGAAGCCACATATCTCGAGCAGCTTGTGTATAGTAGCCAATCTCAGCATTTGGGTGAAGCCCAAACACTTCTGGGGTGTTTGCCAATGGGAGTGATTCAATGAAATCTGTTAAATTACAGAAAAATGGAAGAATGATGAACATGTCTGATATTTTGAAAATGAACAATCAGTAAAGCCATGATTTAATGTAATATAGGGGGTTTATTGATTGGACAAAAAGCAGACAAATGGTGGCCAATCTAGACTTTAATTGCCCCTGCTAATAGTATAGATGAAGATCATAATATACAGTACATGCTGTCTGATTCTGTTCTGTATCTTGTGGAATTTTCTGACCAAAACGGCCTTAAAATTACAGATTAAGAATCTTTTTCACAGTTGCAACTTTGTTCATGTGTGAAAGTAGCCACTGGCTCCGTTAGAGTGTTTCACAAAGCACTATTAGAGAAATTCCAGGAATTCATGGATAGGTGTTCTAGCAGCAGTGGTACAACTTACACACTGTAGAAAATAGTGTTAATCCCTTTCCCAAATGACAAATTTTTTACTTCCAATTTCAATATATCTACAGATGACAAATTTGAAATTAGCACATATGAGCTTAGGTTCTCTGATAGGATAGAAAACATTGTTGGAAAAGTAGAAAATGCTGGTTACAAGCATTTTCTTCTTTCTTTAATGTTTTCAAAAGCGTTCTCCTTTAGGATTGTTAAACTTGGGATAATGTAGTAAGGAGTTAACATTAAACAAGTACAATAAAGGGTATTACAAGTAAAAACCTCTCACCAACATAGTTATCTCTTGGACCATCATCCGGAATTCTGTAATCCACATCTTTGTTGTGATAGAAATGGAATGGCTGGAAGGTGTCAAAAATAAAATCTCCCATGTATTCATTCATGTAGGTATTTAGGACCCGCCTATCGAAGTTGTCAATGGCCCGCCCACCGTACATGACTTCACCAATCAGGTACTTCAAACTGTTCCATGGAATCTTGGGGTCACCAAGGTCAAATGACTTGGTCAGGTAGGTCTTCAAAATTTGCTGACAGACTGAGAAATCAGATTCATTGAAATCGTAGGATATGTTCCATCCAATTTTCCCGTATTTTCTGCGTTCCTGGACAACAGCATGGAAGAAGGCCAGTACAAATACTAGAGCTGAGAAGGATGGGTGAGGACATTCTGTAAGAGCAGTATTAGAGATCTTGTGGTAGGTGTTTCGAAGGTTTAGTTTCAAACCATTTGGTGGTTCTGTGACAACCTAAAATGACAATAATTTTTTTAACATTTATTCATAAAGAGCAGGTGATGGAATATGTCAGATTGATCTTAAATTATCAGTGCATTAGCTTAGTATATTTTGTTTTTTCTTTGGTGGTGAATGCCATTTCAAAAGTTTATTTCAGTCATATCAAGGTAACCAAAGCACCTATCCATGCATTCCTAGAATTTCTTTTACCAGTTCTTTGCACAATATTCTTCCTAACCACTTGGTGCTTTTCAAGTTCAGCAATGAAAGAGTATCTATCCTGTTGAACTCTAGCCTAGGAAAGACTTTGGCTGAGCCAGGAATCAAACTCATAACACCTGAATTACCAGCTCAGTATGTTAACAGCTGAGCTACTTGGCTTGATATGGCTTTTAACCCACATTCTGCCATATCAACAGTGTTGACCACCATAAACAAAGATTTTGCTAAGTTTACTGACATTCTATTGTAAAAACATGACTGAAACCATTGATAGAGGAGAGAAATGTATAGCAAAAGATCAGATTGCACATAATTGCAAGCTGATCTTGGTCTAAACTCCCTGCAAAAACATTGTCATGGTCATATGAGGCAGGGTAAGAATCAACTCAAGGCCCTCTGAATCAATTGCCAACAAGAAAAAGTTACTGCTCCGAACTGAATTCCTTTGTCAAATTAGACGGAAGAACAGGACAGAGAGACAGATGGACAATGCCAAAACAATGTCCTCCTTCTTTTCTGTAGGGGATAATTAAGTTTTTATACATACAAGCTATGCTCTGTGAAAAGGGGCTTAATGCATTTTCGAAAAGTATCGCGCAGATCAGCCTGCGCAGGCTGATCTGGGCCAATACTTCTCGCTAATGCTCAGTTTTCTGTATGTTCAAGGACCAGTGTACCTCATGATTAAGTTGGTTGTTAAAAAAAATGGCTATTATGGATCCAGAATTATGTGATGGCTTGATTGGCATCATACATCATGGAGATGCATTAAACCCCCTTTTTGGAAGAACATGGTTCAAATAAATAGCAATTAAAACATGAACATCTTTGGAAGTCTGACATTCAAAAGTACCTTAAGTGATCGCTGAAGAATACCAATAGGGAAGCTAGCTATAGGCTCTGTTGTCAACCAGAGACGGAAGTCAGGGTGAGGTTTTGTCAATTTCTCCAGCTGTTTCTCCAACTCTCTGAGCCATTTCACCAAGAGATGACAGTTCTGTAACATCAACCATTGACCTCTGGCTATGGCTGTCTCTAGTAATTGCAATGCAACCTGAAAAGTAAGATAAATCGTTTAAAAGGAGGTACTGAGATGTAGTGCCGTTAACCCATCTAATTACAGTTGACATTGAGTTTTTAAATGCATGTCTTAATTGCTAATTGGGCTTATGCAGTAATGCTTAGTGAAAATGTGGGATTTATGCATCAGTCAAAACACTGCTTAGCCACACTGCAAAGGGCAATCCCTTCATTTAAATATAATTCAATATTAATAGTTTTCATGAACATTGGCGAGTTCTGATTGGCTGAAAATTTTTTTTCATAGCTCCATGAAAAAAAAAAATTTAGCAGTGCCGGAACTACTTTTGCAGTCAAAGTAATGTAAACAAACATATATATACAAGATTTCATAATGTTTTTTCGGTCTGATTTTATATCGAGTCCGAAGATTAAATTGCTAGCTGAATTTGTTTTTTCTGAATACTGAAAAAAAAGTCCAACAGTAAATTCAAAGAGAGAGCTGAAAACTCATTGTTACTCTGCTGGGTTTAAACGATCTTATTTTCAACTTAATTCTAGTGTATTGAACTTCTAATAATAAATCCACTCAATCTGCAAACGTTCAATACTGTAATGACGTCATGAATTACGTCATTTGACGTCATGAAGGAGCAGTTTTACCGCGCTTTGAAATATCAATGAAAAGGACAGTAAATAAATACGCAATGCTGGATTTACACAAAAAGAGCAGTTAGTATTATTTAAGTGCATATTTGTTGTCTGTGATATTGAATTATAAGGAATGAAGAGAATTTTTTTTTGTTTTCATGGAGGTATGAAGAAAAAACCTAATCACACTTTTGTATGAAACCGCTTCGCGGTTTCATACAGTGTGATTAGGTTTTTTTTTCATACCTCAATGAAAACAAAAAAATTCTCTTCATTCCTTAAATAACTCTACAAGCCATCATCACACATTTTTGCATACAGACATCTATAAACAATGCTTGATAACTATAATGTAACAGTCCCAAAAGCCTAAGCAATATTTAGCACAACACTTGTGTAATGTAACTAAATACATATTCTGTTTAGAAAATTCATTATTTTACAAAATACTTTCACACTCATCCTTCTAATTTGAAGTTTAAATTTACAAAGTATCAGTGTCAAAACATTTTTTAGGTTCATTGAGATAATGGAAATCCACATGCCCAACCTTTAATGCATGAAACCTCTCACATCAAATTAGAAGCAGAGGACTTGGAAGAAATTAAGATACATGTCACATGATATCAAGGGTCATATTCATAATTTTTTTAAATTTCAAAGTAACACAATTTCTGGTTGGTTAAACCAAATATTTAAACCAATCAGAAATTGTGTCACCTTCTAAATTCAGAAATAGATTAAGAATGCATGTTAGGATGGTAGGCAAATATGGGACCTCATTGCTGAAGCAGGTAATAGAATTTGTCCAGTGATTACATCATACTGACCTTCTCTTGACCTTGACCCATGGAAAGGAACTTTATCTTGTTGTTTCCAAATTCAATTCTCTCTGCCAGCTTCATGAGATCACTGGCAGGATCAGAGCCCGGGCTTAGAATAAACACAATGGGGGACATTGGTGTGCTCTGTTCAAAGATGGCCTCATAGCTGATGATTGGTGGGGTCACATATTTCTCACTCATACACTTAGTGACGTACTCTGTGATGGCTCTGTAAATTCTGTCCACACGGAAACAGCGCAGGAGCATTAACCTTTTAAATCCTTGTAAACTTTCCTGGTATTTCAATGGGAAGGGTTGTGATTCAGGTGAATCATGGTCGTACCACTGGAAGATAAAATAATGTAATTTCCATAAAGGGATTTGAAATAAAGCCTTCAAAAATTGCGAGTTAACCCATAAGTTTACCCATTGCTGCAAAACTGTAATTTAAAGTGTGACCAAAGTGGAAAAGATTTCAAAAACATTATGAGAAAAGGAGTGGCTGCTTATGACAAGCAACTGTCTTTCTTTTTACAATGTTTTCTATACAATTGATAAAGATGTTTGAATTTCTGTAAAATCAAATTTGTCTTCCTTGAGTCATTTACATTAGCATATAAACCAGTGAAGAAAAGAGTACATAATTAATGTAGTAGATAGAGAAGACAGCTGTTCAAATCTAAGTTCACTCTAATATATTTTATGATATGTTAATGTACAACTAAACCTTCGTTTGTGGGGGTTTTACTGTTTACGATATGACAAACTTGTCTCAAATCTATGTCTGGTAAAATATTTAGAGGTTGAATATAATCTAATCTTAGTTTGTCAGAGGGAAAAAAAAGTCTTTTGGAAAAATCATTTGACATACACAATTTCTATATGTATACCTTTTTCCAGGCTTTTTCATTTCTCTCAATATCCTCAAGCAAACTTCCGAAGAGATCAGGGAAAATCTCTGCAAGTCTGATACAGTCTTCCCAACCCTCATCTGGGAACCACACAAATGGCTTCTTTCTCTTACTTTTCTCTAGAGCTATGTTACCCTGTATAACAGAATAAAAAACACGTCACTAAATTCCTGAGAAGCAATGGACAATTTTTCGCGGGGTTTAACTCTTTACCAAACGAGAAAATTTTGGACTAGTGCAGACTGAAAGCATTTGCAGATGACAAAGTAAATGTGAATCAAAAATTGAAATTGGATTTGGAAAGGGTAGAAAACATTGTGGTAAAAGGAGAAAATGCTGGTTACCAGCATTTTCTCCTTTTCCCACAATGTTTTCAATGGCTTTCTTTCTCAGGGTCGTTAAAAGTCGGGATTGTGTGGTAAAGAGTTAATGTATCTCCATGTTGCATCATACCAAGCAAGTTGTCACATAAATATGAATCCATAAAATCCATTTAGTCTAGCAATCAACTGGATCTGAAGGTGGAATGGTCCTTTGCCATGCAGAAAATTTACATATAGCAAAAAGTTTTGACGCTTGTCAGCCTGCACGGACTGCACAGACTGAAATGGGTTGATACTTTTAGTAGCTGCATTAAGCCTCCTTTTCAGAGAGCATGGCTCAATTACTTCTGTAAATAGTGCAGATCTGTATGGAACAAATAAACTAATCTTTTACTACACCAATCTGATATTCAGTTTGAGATTCTGGGCCAAAAGCACTGAACAACCTTTTCTCCGAGTGAAAAAAAATATATATATTTCTTTTTTTTCGGGAGGTGGAGGCACTCTAAGGATCAAATTAACCAGTATAAAAACTTAATTCATAACATTTACTCCTAATGAATTTTTTTTTAATTCAATCTTCACAGAATATACACAAGAAACTGTCTAATTTACTCATCATCTCTTGGAAAATACAATGTGGCTGACAGCTTTGAAAACATTCTGTAAAACATGGCTAATCAACATAAACTAAGATTCCATACTTTATACATTGGAAAACAATGTCACACAAAGAGATATTGCTCCTTATCAGCAGTTTCTCAAATTGCGTTTCAACAGCGTTTTGCTGTGAGATTAAATAAAAAGACTATGCAGGTGAAAATTTGCTCATGAAACTGAAATACCTACAAAAGCTAGAACAATTTGAACAAAGCCATACCTTGATGAAGAAATCCAATTCATCCTGTGTAACATGATTGAGGTCCATTTCCAGCTTGATACAGATTTGGAAAGAGAACAGTAACTTGTGTTTCTCAAAAATACCTGAAAAAGAGAAGGAATTAGTCATGATTATTTATGGTTCATAGTTGATTAAAGCTTGTTTTTAGTTGTTTGGTTGTATGGTGTCTAACACCATTCAACATTATTTCAGCTATATCGCAGCAGCCAGTGCATCTATCCAGACTTTTCTTGGGTTTCTTTTAGTGGTACTCTGCACAATGTTCTTTCAAAGCCAGTGGCTGCTTTCCCATATAACCATCATTGTAACAATTATTAGGAGGACTTATTGTTAGATATACTACTGACTAGTACAAATATCACAAGGACATACTTGTATAAACAGATAAAAATGTATCTTTTGAATAATTTGGGATAAATTTTGATGAAAAAGAGCAATTGTCTGAAACAAAACTGGCTATTAACTGAGAATACATCCTTGATGTTTTTAACTACTTAATGCATTTTCAATGAGCAAAAGTACCAACATATCTAGTGTACCTGTGCATCCATAATCATAGACATTATGTGTCAGGGTGTCCATAATATTTTTCAAACGTTTCTGCAGGATGGTATCTGGCATGCTCTTCTTTAACGAGTACTCAAACACTTCCAGATAAGATGACAGGGAGTACTGGTACATAGTGTTGATGGAGGACAAATCTGCCAACACGAAATACAAGATAGAACCACGTCTAGCTGCAGGACGGTAACCATCTCTCAGTTTGTCAATGTCCTGGGCTGTTTTGGCTCCCAGCTTCAATTTTTCTGATACCTTTTAAAACACAAAAACTTATTTGGTATGTCTGCAAGGTAGAAGATGCTACTTTATTCAATTTAACAAGCTATCAGGGTCCATATTCACGAACCATTCTCAAGAACAAAAGTCTAAGTCTAATTCTAGTTTTATAAAGTAACACAACTTCTGATTGGCAAAACCATTTGGTTAACTCAATAAGAAGTTGTGTTTCTTTCAAATTTAGAAAGTTCTTGCAAATAAGACTAAGAATGTTCCTAAGAACCATGGGTAAAATACAGACAGGTCTCTCTTTGTGGAAACAGAATTGTAGAGTTGCAATGTCAGCCTCTCATTCTAGAGGTTCAAAAGTTTGAATCATCTACTAACTTCCTAAAACAGGTTTGCAGCATGAATGCATGAAAAAACATAGCAGAAAATGCTTATATCGAGAAACTGACAAAAAGGTAGACTGACCAACAGACAGACAGATATTGCAAGTGACACATGCCAGGCAATACAAAATAACCTCTCAACTTGGATGGAAGTGGGGGTGGAGATCCCATAGATGTTACTAAAAATGTGCTATGCTGTGCAAAAAGGGGGCTTAATCGCATCTGCAAAAAGTATTTACCCAAGTCAGCCTGAGCGTACTGGATTTCATGGATTCATAATTATGTGATGACTTGCTTAGTATACTTTATCACAGACTTGCATTAAGCCTCCTTTTGCCACAGCATGGCTCAAATAATGAAGTATGTACCTCAGTAGCTTTTGTCTTGGTTTCCTCAAGCGTTTGAATGAGTTCCACATTGTCCAACATGTTTCCTTGAGACTGGGCCAACTCTCTCAGCAGGGAATCTTCCAGGTCCTTCAGAAGCTTTTTGTTGATACTTGTCTCTTGAATCAAGCGTTCACGTTGCTCCTCCAGCTCTCTTCTTTCAAACTTCACAATGACACTGAGCAACTGGTCCTCCAAACCCTATAGAAGAAATGAGCATTTGCTTTACATTTTACCAAAAAGACAAAACTCAAAGCATCCGTAGATGGTCAGTTATGTGTTTCCAAAATATAAGGATTTATCTACTTAAAGGTGGAAAACATTGTAGGAAAAGGAGAAAATGCTGGGAATCAGCATTTTCTCCTTTTCTCACAATGTTTTCAAAAGTTTTTTTTCTCAGAGTCGATAAAAGATAAAGGATTAATGGTAAAATAATAGCTGTTTAACATGTTTCATAATTATATTTCATCATGTGCAAAAAATTCAGTACAGTATGTTGTATTATAAATGTAACAGAGATGCACTGCTGCCAATACAGCATAGCGAAAGGTCTCAGTCATGCTGGTTGATCAAATTTTTGACAAGGGCAATTTAACAATTACACACAAACAATCATCTTTACAAATGTAGCAAATATTGACACCCATTACCTTAATATTGATTTAACACTGACAGTGTTCAACTAAGCACAATGACCTTGACCTTTAACCCTCTGACAAGCTGCACGACAGTTTGTCTATCCAATGTGCTCATTTGTGCAATGTTATTCTGAAATCTGACCATGCATTTCTAGTATATGTGCAAGACAGAAACACCCTTCATCACTAGAAATATAAGTAACATTAACAGAACTGTACTAAGCAGTGATCTTGACCTTTGAGCGGGTGACACAACTGTTGCTCATTTGTGTCTATCAATAGCAATCATTTGTGTAAATCATTTCAAATCTATTCATGCATGTACAGGTTACCAGCTGGGCATGAAGAACAACTTTTCCTAAACATACAAACACACACAAGGATTGGGGGTAACACTATGTGCTTGTCCACCATATCATGGCAGAAGCATAAAAAGTTACTGTGTGTTTATCCAGTAAGGTGAGTAACTACATGCATTTCACATCAACAAATCTCTCCTTTTGCCTCAATCTTTTAAAAAAAAAAGGTCCACTGAATGATATAGAGACTTGTCTGCAAGAGGTAATTAGTATGATCAAAAGGAGACTTACCTTCAATGTGACAGTATAATTGATCACCATAGATTTCCCAAATACGTTGGGAGAGTATTTTGGGTTGGCTAGCTTCGTGTTCAAATACAGGCGGAAATTTGGGTCATAATCCACCTCTTTGTCTCCAAGGACAACAAACTCTCTACCTTGTCCTCCTGAAAAATTTGAAAAAAGAAAATATAACACAAATTCTGTTTGGCAAACTTGGTGTTCAGATAAAGGCAGAAATTTGAGTGGCAATAGTCATTCTTGTCACCAAGGACAATACACTCTTGGGCTTTGACCTCCTGAAAGAAACAATCAGAAAGAAAATTTAAGACCCAAGTGTTACTAGTTCAAAGCACTTATTTGTTCCAGAACCATCATTTGATACTGTGTTGTCAATAGTTTTGTATAAGAATAAAAGGGGTAAAACACTCACAAATGCAAACATTATGGATCAACATATATTACTTAAATTCTACATGAAAATAGCTTTAATAAGAAATATAAACATTTTGTGAAATTCAGTCTAAAACAATAATTTATGTCTGTGACAAATTAGTTCCTGATAATAAAATGGAATTGGGTAAATTGATGAAAATGTGACATAATGTCTTTTTATTGTTTTCCTTTCTCTGAAAAATACATACAGGACTACAAAAATCAATACAATTCTTTTCTACACATTGACATACAAGAATCATGCTATATGCATATCAAAATGGCACATACATCAGGAACCCTAATCTTGAAACAATGAAAATGTAGAATTATGCTGTCAGGGGTATAGCTAGCCCAAAATGAAGTACATGTATAAGCAAAAACTAATCCAAGGCGTGAAGCAGAGGGCCTCAGGTAATACAAGTACCTTCGGTATTACTTTTTGAAGCTATTTTTTTGAACAGTTTTTCTCTAATTTTTGAGACTATAGTTTGTAGGAGCTCTTTTTTTTTGGTAAAACTTTGCCGTAGTAAGGGCTTAGAATTTAAAAAAAATATGGACTTTGACCATAACAAGAAATCTATTTACTAATTTTTTTTTTCTTCCCCTTTTTTTCCCAATTGTACGCAACTGCATTAATTTTTTCATACAGGCAGCTATGCCCCTGGTTGTTATAAATATACTAGGATACAGATTTGTGGTTTGTCTTTTTGTTTTTTATTGATGTTTTTTAAGCTGCTTTCAACAGTTTTTCAGTCAAATCACAGTGACAGCTCCATGGTTAATGCTTAAAGCACCTTTCACCACTATAGTTTCCTTTGCTGCCAGTGTAGATCAAGATCAGACTGCACAAAATGTGCAGTCTGATCTTTGATCTACACTGTCCGCTTTGCTGAAACATAACTGACAAAAGGCACCCATTCAATTGCTATTATCCAGAACTTACTCTAGAATGAGTATGTCCATTGGGTTCATTTTGCCCTTTCAGGGTTAATGTCTTTTTTGGGTTTCACTGGCACAACAATGAAGCTTTGCAATGGCTTACCCAGTGATACTTTAAAATGACCTAGGCCCAGAGAGTATCAATACAAATTTCATGATAATAAAGTCCACATAATGACCACTGAGCCATGGAGGATGATGATATTTCGAGATCTTCACTAAGATCTATCTTGTGCATACTCATATCACAGGTATTCATATCAAAATCATCTTCAAGCAATTTAGAACAATTTTGCATGCTGACCATATACAGCTCTAAAACAATCTGACAAACAGGACTATAGTACACATAAACATGTTATTGGTTGCTTCGAGCATAATGCAGTTGATTGCCATCAGACAGTCACTAAACAACAAATACATATAAGCCACTGGCTGCTTTGCATATTGGTTACTCTCAGCAAATCACTGAACAACATATATGTACATACACAAGCTACTGCTGGATGTTTGTGCTTATGATTGCTATCAATTAATTGCTTTAAGAGTGTCGGCCAACCCCACTGAAAATTAGCTGTCCTGTATGGATCTGAGGAAAGCCTACTTAGCATCAACAACCCTGGAGAAAGAGGCTTTTGAAAACATTGTGGGAACAAGAGAAAATGATGATAACCAGCATTATCTCTTTTCCTCACAATGTTTTCTACCTTTAGTCCTTTCTGTTAGCCCCTCTTTACCCCACTCACAAGTTTTTGAAAGTGAAAATTAAAGTATAGTAGACTTAACATTTAGGCTGCAAAGCGTGACTCACTGACCTTTTGCGGACAGTGTAGATCAAGATCAGACTGCACAGAACATACAGTCCGATCTTGGATCTACATTGTCCGATAAGGATATATATTTTCCCAAAAAATTTACTTTGAAGTAGCAACATTTGGGCTTTTTGGATCAACTTGAAAGTTTCATGTTAGTTAATTCAGCAGGATAAGGGTTAACCCAAAAAGTTTACACTTATCAGCACACCATAAAGTGCCATGGTTGTATAGTGTTTCTAACTTTGATATAAGTATGGCTTACATTATCCCAGAAAAAAACACATGTATCAACTTCAGAGAAACAAACTTTGTGATTTACTTGGCTATAATATGCAATGCAATTTGGGAAATCTAGAAGTAACCCTGTGAAAACAACAATTATTAGATGTACTATTATGTATGTGGTGATGTGCTGCAGTCAATGTATGTCAGTTTTTAGAACCTGAATGACCAACCATAAGCCACAAGTTTTTATGCAGCCATTCTTCAAGGACGCATTCTGAAGCTCATGACAGAAACTCTCTTTCAGCCTCAAAACTTTCCACAAATGATTGAACTTATCTAGTATTAAGCAATATATTTGACAAAAGCCACTTGTAGTGATTGCAAGGCTGTTCTGTGTGGTGTCCATGGTTGTGAGGTAGAGCATCAGCCTCATAATCATAAGGTCCTGAGTTTGATACCCATGAGCGGGTGTCAAATTTGAGACTATTCATTGGCCCACACATACGGTGCAAGTGCTGGTATAGTTTCCAGGAAGTAGAATTGAGAGACTGGTATAAGTTGCAAGAACCTGTTCCTAAATTGATGTAAAACAGATATGTTTAAACTAAGGCGAGTAGCCAAACATGTACATGTAGATAAACGATAAGACTGCATATTCTGTACAGACTGATCTTGATCTACACAATGGCAAAAGCATGTTATGTTGCTCTTTGCATGCAAAGACTTAACAACTTGACTTCTTTCACAATACATACTACAGTGCAGATATACCTTTACCTTTTGACTTAGCTGACAAATTGGATGCCTCTGTCAAAGCGGATGATTATACTATACCGTTATGCTCATTTCAACTCTTTACCTGGCCAGAGTTGCTCTTAGTGAAAATTTTAAGTAAAAAAAGGGGCATAACTGTGTCAAAAATATTTTGAAGATTACCTGCCCCTGTGATATTTGATAGTTAACAACTAGTCCAAGTTTGAAGTAATGACAGAGATTTTATAAATGTCAAAGTTTTTGCATGAGAAAGCAGATGCTAACGAGATCAGGGCTATGACAATACCTCTATGTTTTCTTTTAAAACAGCCAAGGTAAAATATGAGTTTATTGACAACAAATATAACAATGATAGAATTAAAACAAAGTACATTCAATTGTACTGAACATATTTTATCTGCCAGAATGTCTTTCTCATTTTTACTTAAAGAAAGTTTTGATTATACCAGTTTCATATCTTATCCTTTTCATCAACTTTTTTCTCAGGTGTATTTTAAATCAGAGCAAGTTAATAACTTTTCACATGTATGTTTCTATAATCTTATTCAGTAAAATTTATCATCAATAAGATTGTTTGCTTGATTTTTATAGTGTTTTAGGTAAATCATGGCATCCATGGATTCTTGATTTTTCTATTCAATCCTTAAAAAAAAGTTTCAGGTATGAATTTAGATTACTAACCAGACAGTTCACACAAAGCCTTGCAAAGATCATTAACTCTTTACCACACAACAAAATTTTGGAACAGACCAGATTGAGCACGATTTCAGACAATAAATTAAATATTGCTACAATGATGAGTTCTGTCTGAGATAGGCTGGAAAACATTGTGGGTAAAGGAGAAAATGCTGGTTACCAGCATTTTCTCCTTTACCCACAATGTTTTCAAAAGCCTTCTGTTTCAGGTTCGTTAAAACTCGGGTCGTTAAAACTCGGGACTGTGTGGTAAAGGGTTAAGGATGAAAACATAATATTTTGAGCCATGCAGCAGCAAAAGGGGGTTTAATGCATCTCAATGATGCATGATAACATGTAAGGCATCACATAATTATGGATCTATCAAGTCCATAAACTGAATGATGAGGCAGAATGATGTTTGAACATGTAGAAAATGTACCAAAAGCAAAAAGTTTCCACGCAGGTCAGACTGTGTGAACTGCACAGGCTGACCCAGATCGATACTTTCTGCAGATGCATTAGAACTCTTTTTTACAGGGCATGGCTCATATACAAACATAACTATGTTTTAGGACAATACTCAAACTTAAGAAAAAAATCTTATCACAGCTTTTTTCTTTGTTTTTTCTTTCGGAATGATGGGCCAAAAACTGAAGTACAATCAATATATTGACACAATATTATACAACACTTGTGTTACAAAAACCTACCAGAGGTCACTTTCCCATCTTTTGATTTTTTTGCACCTATTTTGTAAAAAATTGAAACAAATAACACAAACTGATTTCAGAACTGAACAATTAGGCATTAACACTAAAAAATACTTTTGATCCAAGATATAGAAAAAATATTTTTAGATGCTATTTCAATTCTATGTAAATTTCTATTAATCTGAATTTCAATATTTTTTTTTTAGACAATTTAGTAGGGAAAATAGAAAACTTAGAAAAGATTCCAGAGACTATTTTTGACACATTAAAAACTTAAAATGCATCAAGTCTCATCTTGATTCATATTGCAAAAAATCCTGATGTTGCAAATTTATAACTAGCAATAAGCTAACAAAGAAAATGGTTTTAGCTCTTTCTAAGTATACTTGTCTAAGTCTGGCATTTCAAGAATGATTTACAAATGGGCAAACTGTATATACATGTTGACATGTAATAAGAAAGATGATACTCTGACTGATGGGAAAAACAAATCTGTTGAAATATAAATTCCACTGTGAAAATTGAACATATAACTTAAAACTTAACAGTACATGTATAAGATCTGGTCATACAATAATGAAATGAACGATTTTTTTGAATATCTAATGCATGTGAGAGTTAGAAAAAAAATCATAAATTCATTAATGTAAATTAGGAAAGTTTTCTCAAAAGGCACTCATAAAAAAATACATCAAAGATCATGCATTTTGATACCCAATCCAACCATTATGGTAAATTGGGTTTTCAAATTCTTTATTAAGACATTACGTCTTTATCTATAACCTATATTGTAGGCACTTATTTGACTGGTCTTATTAATCCTTAGAGCACCTTACACAACTATACTTGCTTCTGTGGCCAGTGTAGATCAAGATCAGACAGAACAAAACATGCACTCTGATCTTTGATCTACACAGTCTGCTTCACCGAGACATTCTAGACAAAATTGGCCTTAATATTGCATTTATTTGGGTCTTATTTCTAGAGTTGAAATGTCTGTTGGATTGATTTAGCGCTCTAAGATTAAGACAATTTGGATGAGTACCTACATCCCAGACTTTAGCGAACAACTTAGAAAGTCTTGATACTACTCATTGAGCAAAATTATCCTGTTATCTGGATTGCTCATTTAAATACATATCTTAATTAATTGAAAGTTCGAAAGTTCAAACTATTTTGATCAACAACCAAGTTTAAACAATGTGAACTAATGAAATGTGAAGTTTTTTCAACACGATCAACATACTCAGAAACAATAAAATGTATTTCAAAGTTTATATACTAACCTCCTGTTTATTTCAAGATCATTTTGAAACATAGTTACAGAAAAAATTATTAACAAAGTAAAACTTACTCACTGCCTTCTACAGTGGACTTTATCTGTCATCAAGATTAAGTTTCAAAATATTTTGGCAAAAAGAAGAAATTGCTCATAATAAGTAATTTCTCCTTTGGCCAAAATGTTTTCACCTATATTAACATATTACACTTCAATACATACTGTTCACTCAAATTCAACAAGGATGATTCTTAGCCCTTTATCACTTAATCCCCAGTTTTAATGATTCTGAGAAAGAAAACATTTTCTCCTTTTCCCACAATGTTTTCTACTCTGTCAAAGAAATAGTTTATCCTTTCCGCCACGTTTAATTTGTCGTCAACAAATGCTCTCAATTTGGACAAGTCTAGAGTATTATCGTTTGGTTAAGAGTTAAAGCCATATTGATAATTTGTTACAGATGGCAAAGAGTTAAAAAAATTTACTGAAATCTTTATACACAAAGGATCTAGAAATTTCTCTCAATACACAATCATAATTATGTAGGTTCAAAATCAACACTTAGCCTGCAAAATGAAGGAAATAGATAGTGTCAATTCAATGAAAATGACAACTTATTGTAATTTCATTGCTATGTTGGCATGAATCACATATAAAATATCAGACAGTATAGATCTTATCTACAATGTCTATAAAAATACCTGTAGTAACGCACTGTATGTTTTGATGTTGACCCTTGATGTAACGCCATCTTTGACAACAATGTTTTCAAAGGCTTTAAACTATTGGGGTATACAAAGTAGTAATCTCTCAGTAAACAGGTTCATAAATAAAGATAGTCATCACATTTCTACACTAGTCTTTGGATGTGATATTTTTTTTTCTTTTGTTTAACTATCAAAAAAGCAGATGTTGTAGTGTCACAACTGCGTTTTTAAATACATGTTTTTGTTGACTGTGATTGTAATCTTTCATGAAGCATAGTTTCCATTGATGTTCGAATAGACCTGAATCAGGCTGCATTTCTGTCTGTTTAGGTCTAGATCTATTCCAACAGTCACTCATATTACATACATGTATTAAAATTATATTTGGACAATAAACAACAAGAGCAGCTAAAAGTAAACTAAACTTCAATTGTATTTGTTGCAAAATGTCACTCATTATATATACATGTAATTGTATATCATGTAATTGTAAATGGGCAATAGGCCTAAATACTTGAGTAAAGATATTGAAATCAGAATTGGAACTATATGAATTTTCAGAGAGATACTTTGCCAGGTATCGTTGCAAAAATAGCTTTCAAATTAGAAGTAGGTCTTTTTTTTCCGTAATTTAAATTTTTTATTTCACATATTTAGTGCTCTGAGGTATACTGATTCTACAACCCTGAAAACGCTAATGTCATTCTGAAACATGAGTATGTGTACACATATATATGTAACACAATGTGTGGAAATACAGTGTTAACATGGCATCCAGACAACACAGTTTACAAAACTTACCAACTTTTTATTTTTTATTCAAATGATAGAAAAGTAATTTCTTGTATTAAAAACAGTAAAGTCATGATATATGAATCATTCTCTGTGAAAAGGTGGTTTAATGTATCTGCAAAAAGTATTTTTGACCCATGTCAGCAAACACAGTCTGCAAAGATTGACATAGATCGAAACCTTTTGTCATTCGTAAACTTTCCACATATCCAAGGATTATTCTACCCCAATCTGTTGTTAGACGAATTGAATTATATGGATCCATTATTATGTAATTTTTTGTTTGGTATCATGCATGATGAAGACTTTCCCCAGAGCATGTCTCATATATATCTGAGGTTGCTCTTCAAGCAGTGAGTAGCCACATAACTTCAGTCTTTACTAAAACAACCCCATCTTTTAATGCCTCAGAGAAGAAGGCTTTGGGAAACGTGGTGGGAAAAAGAAAAGAATTGCTGACAAACAGTATATGATCATTTCTCACAGTCTTCTACACTTTCAAAGACAAACCCCATTAGATTAGCTTAATTTGCGGTCTGCAGATGCTTTCAATTGAGAAAAATCTTAATTTTGTCAACTGGTATCTCTGTTGCTATTTAGATGCTGGGTATCAGTAACAGGGATCAAAATCAAACAAACAAAAAAATGTTACAAAAACCTAAGAAATACTTTATCGTTAATTTAGAAAAAAAATGGTTTTTAAACACTAAAAGATAAACTCTATATATTGGGAACATAAAAAGCATATCAAACCTAGTAACTGTAATTTGGTAATTCAAAATGGACTGTTTGTGATCATTCACACAATTTGCAGTCTGATCTTGAATCAACACTGTCTTCTAAGTTGATAAATTCTCGCTACATAGCCTTAAAATTGCAATATTTGGGATTTTGATTTTGTGTGTGATTGAAAATGTCCATTTAGATTATTTGGCATTAAAAGGGTTTAACTCTTTAACACAATCCCAAGTTTTAACGACTTTGAGGAAAACTTCTTATAAAAACATTGTGGGAAAAGGAGAAAATGCTGATAACCAGCATTTTCTCCCTTTTCCACAGTGTTTTCTACCCTATCAGAGAACTTAGGTATATTTATACCAATTTTGAATTTGTTGTCTGCACATGTTTTGTATTTGGACAAATCCAAAATTTGTCATGTGGGAAAGGGTATAAAAGTAGGACACTCACCTTTGATATTTTTCTCTAACACATTGTCAATAACAGGATCTATGTACTCATCTACATCTTTAAACAAGAATGGGAACCCATACTTAATGGCCAACTCCAGTTGCTTTAGGAAATCTGGGTCATTGAATGTACACACCTGGGAAAAAAAATTTTGTTTGTTTGTATTGGAGTTCAACACCTTTTTAACAGCTTAGGCCATATCACGGTGTTCAGTGCACCTTTCCATGTGTTTCCTAGCTTTCTCACACCAGTACCAACACAACTTTCTTTCTAAGCCACTGACTTCTTATCTCACATACATCAGAGGTGAGAGGCAACAAATCACTGAAAAGAAAGTTTGCCGCAACCGAGTACCGAACCCCCAACCACCAGGTCATGAGTCAGTCACGCTAACCATTGAGCTACCGGGTCAGGCTGAAAGAAATGGTTTGAAAATTCTTGAAAATTAGTATTAGGAAGCACTTTAGACTGGTCAATGGATACAACCTGAGTTTTCCTTTTTCATTTACTTGGTGTAACACCCTCGAAACACTGCAACTGGATTTAGTTTTCACCTTGACAGTGTAAATCAAATAAAGTAAGAAAAAACTAGAGCTGTCACTGAATGTGACTTAATACCCCCGCCAGCGCTTTGACAGAAAAAAGTGTCAAGTTCAAGGGGAGATAATTCCTCAACTAGGAGGAGTTGACACTTGAAAATTGTGTCTTGCAAATCTTCAATATATGGTCAATATATGTGCAAAGTTTCAATACAATTGAAGGAAAACTGTAGGAGGAGTTTGCGACACAAAATTACTAGTATTTTGTACACAGACGGACACACGGACAGACAGGCTGATTCCAGTATACCCCTGAAAACATTCGTTTTGCTGGGGTATAATTATGAATGATGATCATTTCCATGATTTTCAAGTCAACCTTGAAAAGAGTTCTGGCTGATTACTACTTTTCAGGTGTTTCCTGGACCTTTTATAAACTCTTACGACTAACATGTGACATCACTGAGAAATATTTGAAGATATGAAGAATATCTATATAACCCTTTACCAAACAACAAGATTTTAGAATAGTCCAAATTGAAAGCATTTGCAGACGTCAAAATTAATGTGACTGAAAAATTGAAATTTGTTTTTGGAAGGATAAAAAACATTGTGGGTAAAGGAGAAAATGCTGGTTACCAGCATTTTCTCCTTTTCCCACAATGTTTTCAAAAGGCTTCTTTTTCAGGGTCGTTAAAAGTCGGGATTGTGTGGTAATGGGTTAATGAGATTGAAAACCTTGTGCGAAAAGGAAATAATTGCATGTCACAAGCAAGGGCACCTGTTTCACCAAATTTTTCATTTGTTCCTTTACCAAACAAATCTCATGTTTTAACAACCCTTGTGAAACAAAATTTTAAAAAAATTTCAAACAAAAACCCCATTGATCGAGTAACATTTTAACTCTCTACCAAACGACGAAAATATAGTCTTGTTCAAACTGAAAGAATCTGCAGACAACAATTTAGATATTACTAAAATGATGGAACTTGTCTTAGATAGGGTAGAAAATACAGTGGGAAAAGGAGAAAATGCTGGTTACCAGCATTTTCTCCTTTTCCCACGATGTTTTCAAATGGCTTCTTTCTCAAGGTTGTTAAAAATCAGCCTTGTGCGGTAAATGGTTAATCATTGTTGCAAATACTCTCAATACAGACAAGAATAAAATCTCATCTTCTGGAAACTAGATCAATCATCTATTCTTTCCCTTACTTTCAGGTTGTTTTGTTCCTCCTTTTTCTTGATCCAGTTCAGGGCTTGTTGCTGCGGGTCAATACACAGTGGGAACCTACTGGCTCGAGTGGTCAGTATACCATTCTGGATGGACAGCTCATCTGGGGGTAAACTCTCTGAGGTCCACCTATATGAGTGGAAAAAATAGTTGTAGAAACCAAAACTGTCACAAAGTGTGACTTTATACATTTACCAAAGAATCATGTGTTTTAATGACCCTGAAGAAGTAAAATTCTGAAAACATTGTGGAAAAAGGAGAAAATGCTGGTTACCAGCATTTTCTCCTTTTCCAACAAAGTTTTCTTGCCTTTCAAAGAAAAATAATATAATTTGAGCTACATTTGATTTTTCATCTGCAAATGCTTTGACTTTGGAACAAGTCCAAAATTTTGTTGTTTGGTAAAGAGTTAATACTTTTACCAACAACATAGACAGAGAAGATAGATATTCAAGTTAACCCTTTACCAAACAATCCCGAGTTTTTACGACCCTGAGAAAGAAGCCTTCTGAAAACATTGTGGGAAAAGAAGAAAATGCTGGTAACCAGCATTTTCTCCTTTTCCCACAATGTTTTCTACCCTTCCCAAAACAAATTTCAATTTTTGAGTCACGTTAATTTTGTCGTCTGCAAATGCTTCCAATTTGGACTAGTCTAAAATTATGTCGTTTGGTAAACAGTTAAACAGAAAAGTGCCTTTGCTGATGCTACTAAAAATGATTGCAGGAAAATCAGAATTTTCTAGTTTCGAACTATTGTACCTTCCCTACTCTGTTTTTAAGATTCAACCAAATTTTGAGTTGAAATGGGTCTAATTGACACAGTACTGCTTATATTTGAGTCATGCTCTGTAAAAAGGGGGCTTAATGCATCTGCTAAAAGTTATCCACCCATGTCAGCCTTCGCAGTCCATGCAGGCTGACATGGGTCGAAATTTTTTGCTATTGGTCAATTCTGTGCATGTTAGAGGACCATTCTACCATAGGATTTAGCTGACTGTTAGAGATAATGGACTTTATAGATCCACAGATATGTGATGACTTGCTTGGTATATTGCATCACAGAGATGCATTAAGCCCCCTTTTGCCAGAGTATGGCTCATTTGTAAAATACCCAAGGAACTGGGTTCAGGTCACATTTTCACAACTTACTTGCTAATTTCAACCTCATTAGTAAGTAGTTCTTCTAGCTTGTACGGATCACTGAGGGGAACTCCCTGCTCCTGTAAGTTTTTCAACCATTCCTTATTTACCAGGTCATTTCTAAACTCCCAACTGAAAGCTCCAACGTAGCTCAGGAAAGCTGAGCCGATCAAACAGTCACCAAGAAGTCGCACTCGCTTCTTTTTCAATTCTTCAAGATCAGCGGTCCATCTGAAAAATAACAATTTTTGATTGGTAAGAATATACTGCAGTTACGTTTTCTAAAGCTTACAGCATGCTAAAGGTGATATTGCAAATTCAAATTAATTTCTCCTTTTTCTGAAATGCTCTCACATGTATTCATGTATTTAACTCTTTACCACACAACAAAATTTCAGACTGGTCCAAATTGAAAGCATTTGTAGACAACACATTAAATGTGGCTCAAACGGTAGGATATGTTTCTGAAAGGTTTGAAAACATTGTGGGAAAAGGAGAAAATGCTGGTTACCAGCATTTTCTCCTTTTCCACAATGTTTTCAAAAGTCTTATTTCCCAGGGTTGTTAAAAATAGGGATTATGTGGTAATGGGTTCACCTCATTACATGTTTATAAGCTATATTATACAAGGATGCTATTGAAATTGTATGCTGCATGTTAGTTTCACTATGCACTTTCAGCTTGCCAACAGAAAAGTGTGTGCCTCATTACATAAAAGAAAAACTCATCAAATTATCCACAATGCAAAATCCACTGTCTGTCAGATTGACTGAATGATGATAGATTGCATACTCATCAAGTACGCAAAGCCTTTTTGTTGCAAAAACTGTTTGTTTACCTAAAAAATTCTGTGTTTTAATGACCCTGTGGCAGAAGGCTTTTGAAAACATTGTAGGGAATGGAAAAAATGATGATCACCAGCATTTTCTCCTTTACCTACAATATTTTCTACCCTTTCTGATACAATTCCCAGCATTTGTGTCAAAAGTAATTTGTCTGAAAATGCTTTCCATTTGGACCAGTCTAAAAGTTACACTAAAAGAGTCAAGTTTTAAGTTGTGTTGGCCAGACTGTTTTGCAAAATATCAGACAGTAAAGATCAAAGATAATGTGTGCAGCCTGATCTTGATCTAAACAGTCTACAGAAAGGACTTGAGGCTCATTTTGACAAATGAACACTTGATTTCATTACCATACCTGACATTCTCTGATCCGAGACCAGAAATAAGTTTATCTGCAGCAATGAGACGTCGTTCCATAATAGCCGCTTCATCCGAAAGTTTCTTCTGTTCAGCCATCGCTTCCTCATACTTTTTGCCCAGGTCCGCAAGCTCTTTCTCTAAGGCAGACACTTCATTGGTGATCTTTTCTAAATCTCTTTTAGCTTGGAAATAATTTCTTTCCAATTTTGCTACCTGTGAAAATATATAACCATGAAGTTCAGCTTAAATATGCAAGAGTAACCATTTGGCACTTTGTGCTCAAACTTTGTAGACCCAAAATCCAACTGCACATAACATGGTATGGTCTTAGATCTACAAAGCACATAATTTATAAGAATAGGTATCTAAATTAAATCAATTGTGTCTGTTTGTCTCCCTGGAAGAATACACTACTGGTATAGCTTGTGTTTGCTATTCTGTTATTGCTTGTATTCATTACCAACTAACTTAACTCTTTCCCACACAATCCCGACTTTTAACAACCCTGAAAAAGAAGCCTTTGGAAACCCTGTGGGAAAAGGAGAAAATGCTGGTAACCAGCATTTTCTCCTTTTCCCACAATGTTTTCTACCCTTCCCAAAACAATCTTTGAAATTTGAGTCACATTTATTTTGTCGTCTGCAAACGCTTTCGATTTGGACTGCCTTAAATTTGGTCGTTTGGCAAAGAGTTAGCTGGAACATTAGTGCTATAATTTCATACTTCAACTCTTTACCACACAAAAAATTTAGACTCTTCCATGTTGAAAGTATTTGATTTTGACAAATTTAATGTGGCTCAAAATGATGGGTTTTGTATCTGAAACAAGAAGGGTAGAAAAAATGGTGGGAAAAGGAGAAAAATGTTGACCAGTTACCAGCATTTTTTCTTTTTTCAACAATGTTTTCAAAAGGCCCTAACCCCCCAGGATCATTTAAACCTACAATTATATGGTATAAGGTTTTAAGGTTTAAAAAAAAAAATGTTGAATTATAAATATGGTTGACTAAAAAAATATTTGAATCTTGCCTAGGATTGTGTCATACTGTGCTATTTTAGTCCAGTTGTAATGTAAATGACAATGAACAAATTAATATCAATGAAAGATCCCCTATAACTTGACAAATATTGATTTCACAACATCTTCTGATATCCAACATACAGGTGAACCCAATCTCAGTCAAAAACCACCTATATGCAGACCCTTGAATTTACCATACCTTTTCTCTCTTGGGTTTGATTTCCCTAGCCACTGCACAGTAACCCAGTACGGCATCCACAAACTTCAGCAGACCTGCTCCAGCTCTACTCACAGATTTCATTTCCTCTAGAGAGATGTCAATCTCCTTCAATAACGCTGAAAGGTAAGTATGAGAAGACTCTGTACAATCACATTCTAACTCATTGCCCTTATGCGGAATTTGCTTCTAACAATAATTTTTCAGTCAAAACACAGTCACCTTACTTTTTCATGTAGTGAATCATGTCTGAAAACAATACAGTAAAAGGTGAAATTTCTCCATTTGGCACCATGTTTTCACACATATTTAACAATTTTTAAAAGTTGTCTGCAAGAAAGATGTTTTATGGATTTTACAAAAAGATGCCAATTGTCAACCCAAAGGGAGGGGCTGTCAACAAGAATTTTCTCCTTTTCCCACAATGTTTGCTATCCTTTCAAAGACTAATCCGACATTTTGTGCCACTCATAATTTGTTGTTTGCAAATAATTTCATTAAGGACAAGGCTAAAATTTTATCATCTGTCAAAAAGCTAACACTTTATCAAACAATTGCATGTTTTAACAAGCCTGAGGTAGAAGTCTTTTGAAAATATTGCAGAAGAAGGAGAAATGGTGGGAACCAGCATTTTCTCCCTTTTCCACAGTGTTTCCACCCTTTCACATGACAAATCTCATCGTCTGAGCCACTTTCAATTTGTTGCCTGCAATGCTTTTAATTTGGACAAGACTGAAATTTTGTGGTCTGTATAAAGAGTTCAAGAACATAGAATAAATAAGTTATAGCTTACTTTTTGTGGCTGTGGTTTGTTTCTGTGTGATGTTGTCCACATCCATTTTTTTCAAGGCTGCCAAGAAATTAGCCTCTGCCATCATAGCTTTAGCTGATTTCCATGAAACTTCTTTAATGCCTCTCAATATCGTTACACACTCACAGATAGTCTGTACGGCCTTGGGTGGTTTGGCGAAAGATCTATCAAATAAATGAATGGTCTTTTATGGTGCCATAACTCTTTGCCAAATGACAGAATTTTAGTCCGTCCAAACTGAAAGCATTTGCAGACCATAAATACAATATTGCTTAAATTATGAGTTTTTTCTAAGAAAAGGATAGAAAACATTGTGGGAAAAGGAGAAAATGCTGGTTACCAGCATTTTCTCTTTTTCCCACAATGTTTTCAAAAGGCTTTTTTCTAAGGGTCATTGAAACTCTGAATTCTATGGTTAAGGATTAAATGGTATCTTCCAATTCTGTCAGATCTATGTTATGTATATAGGATATACATGTAACCTGTTTTCATGATCACTTTCACTCTGTATACAGAATATCCTAGAAACAAAAAGAACATTCATTGGTTTTTTTCATTGTGGTTATTTTTAGAAACAGGTTGTTAGTAAACAAGCTGTTTATCAATTCATGTCAATAAACATCTTGTTGTCATCTTTCTGGAAAGACTAATCTAGAATTTTCCAAGCTGATATAAATAGGAGTGACTTACTTGGCGATATGGATTTTGAACTTAGACCTGTGGCTTTGAGGATACAGAATTAGTGAAAAGTGTTGGATTTAAATTGGAATATACTGTAGATCTGTAAGTTGGAATTATTTATTTCTTAAACAGATTGCTCATATCTATTTGCAAGTTAAAACTATTGTTAATTTAGGTTTTAGGAACCAGAAATTTCATACTTTTTGTAGTCTAAACATAATTCTTAATTTTAAAGGACTTATTCTATTTCTTGTTCTAAGATTAAAAATTGTCAAAATTTCATTCAAACTTAACTCTTATTGTACTCTTTTGTCTTTATTCATTAATAAATATTGTTAATTGTGAAAGGCTTGTTGCTGGTTTTCTTTCTAGTTATGCTTGTCTCATAACATCTACCAAAGACAATTTATCCATTCAGGAAATATGTCATCCAATATTTTGTGAGATAGATAATCAATAGGTACTTATAACCCTTTACCACACGGCAAAATTTAAGACCAGTCCAAATTGAAAGCATTTGCAGAAGACAATTTCACAGTGGCTCAAATGAGCAACTTTTCTTTGGGATCTTAGATGAAAACATTAATTTCATTTATTTGGGGTCTCTGTTGCTCACTAGTTAAGGCCTTGAATTAATAATCAGGAAATCTAGGTTCGATCCTTGTTATGAAGGGCAAGTAATCTAAGAAAGCCCTTGGGCATGGTACTGCAGAGCCAAGACTTTGTCACTAATACTGGTTAAACCATAAAAAGATATGACTGAGCTGTTGCCATACTATGATTCATGTTAGAAATAATGCTGAAAGTGGTGCAGAACACAATTTAAAAAAAAGATCACCGTTTTGGCACTTTAGAAGTTAACCATTACTTCTGATTTTAACCAATCCAATAAGGAATATTACACTGTGCTAAATAAGTTTTGCCATACCTGATTTCTGTAACATCAGACTTATCCAAGTCATCAAGAGCTAAACGAGCCGCTTCTAGGGCAGGCAGAGCTTCAGCTAAGGCTTCCTCTGCTTCATGCTGTAAAAGTTTGGTAAAAACTCTTGAGCCATAGTCTAGCAAAAGGGAGTTTAATGCATCTCTGTGATGCCAAGCAAGCCATCATATAAGTATGGAACCAAAAAATCCATTTTGTCTAACAAACAGCTCAATCCTGAGGTAGACTGGTCCTTGACATGCTGAAAAGTTACCAATAGCACAAAGTTTCGACACAGGTCAGCCTGTGTGGACTCCTGGTTTGATACTTTTTTCTCAGAGCCTGGCATATATTATGATACCTGAAACAAAACTCCCATGTCTTCTATTCTGAGGGGTAATGCCTTGGCCACTCTTCTATTTGAATTTAGACTTTTTAAACAATATGCATGTTGAACAAATTAAAAATGAATAGCTATTAGATTTATTGCAATAATCACATTGATTTTACATGGTTTTGGACATGCCAATGCACCTATCCTAGTGTTCCTGGAGTTTATCACACCAGTGCTTCGTCTGATGCTCTTTTCAAGCTCCAGGCCACTTTCCGACATAACATCTGCAAAACAATGCTTTAAAGAAGTGAGGGAAGTGAGTCTGTTGCAATGATTATTATCAATCCTAGACAAGACTCTGCAGACAATCTATTTTCTTGCCTTGCAGCATGCCACTGTTGAAAGCATACGGGCAAAGAGAAATACTGCTCTTTATGAGCAATTTTTTCCTTCTGACATAATTTTTTCCAACATATTCATGAAATTAGAGAAATTAATTCATGTGCATTTACAAGGATGTTTAAAAGTCATCTGCCATATATTAAATTCATTTGAAGGGGTAACAAATGAGATCTACATCTTTTACCTTTTCTACTTCAATAATTTTACTTTGCTCTGCAATTTCTTTTCCTTTGGCTTCTGCAAGTTTCTTCTTTTCTGTCGCCCGTTTTGTACCAGAAGCAATTTCCTTAAGCAAGGCCTCACAAGCAGCTGTTTTCTCTGTCACCGCCACTTTCTGTACGGCAAGCTTTTCATTTAGAATGGCAAGCTGTTCACTGGCTTCAGCAATCTTCTGTAGACCACCTTGCAACCGATCACACTGTAAAAGTATATGTTATAACTTTAAAAACCATAAACAGAGTTATATCAAATTACTTTGTTTATTTCTTGTAGCTTACAACTTTGTTATCAATCTAGAGCCAACTGTTGCAGGTATACAGGCCTATCCAGTGTTTGATATAACATTTAAGTCCTTAACAAATGACAAACTTAAGACAAGTCTGAATTGAACTCCTTTGCAGATAGTAATTAAAGTATGGCTAAAATAACAGAATTTGTCTTGAAAGGGTAGAAAACATTGTAGAAAAAAAAGAGAAAATGCTGGTATTGCAGATTTTTCTGTGATAACTTGGTTGATGGAATTGATCTCTTGGTTACAAGAAAAGAGGCAGGGCATTAATGGGGAGGGCATTAAATGACAAATATATGGTATATAGATCAGGGTTTCCAAATCTTATCTGATAAACAAAAATTGTTCTTAAAAATAAGACATACCTGACTCAGTATGAAAGTATCTTTATCCTGTAGAAGCTTGAGATAAGTATTGATGAAATCTAAATAATTCTTCGGAGTCACATAGTTACTTCTCCTCAACCTTTGTGCAAATAGTTTGCTGTACTGTCCAACACTTGTGTGTACCAACACAATATGTGACACAACACTGTCGCGATGATCTTCTGCTATCAGAGGGTTCTGTAATAGTAAGAGCTTGTAACATGTAAATTCGAAGGTCGAAATCTCCAAGCCTCCAGCATCAATTTGATACATTACCTCCAGTACACAACTTTATGCAAGTTGCACCAGACTGCTTGTGAAAACATTTTCCAATAAGTGTCTATCTGATGAATTGAATCAAAATTCACATTCAAAACTAAACTAGAGAGATATAGAGGATATTTGTTTTTTCTGTCAAAGATCGAAATTTATTTCATCTCGGGAACATCATCGGTAATATTTTCATGAGTGGCACAGCCACTCGTGAAAATATTACCGATGACGTTCATGAGATAAAACATACTTCGATCTTTCACCTGTGGCTGTGCCACTAATGAAAATATTACCAATGATGTTCATGAGATGAAACAGATTTCGATCTTAACAAAAAAAAAAAAATTCTGTTTCATGCTTCTAAGCACTGTTTTGTTGGGATTTTTGTCAAAATTCAGTACAGTTGTTTTAGGTAATTCCCTGTGGTGTACCCCCTCACATAACAACAAATTTACAATATTACGAAAAGAGCGAGAAAATATTCGGTAAATGCATGTAAATTCTATCATATTTTCCTCTGGATGAATGGCACGCGCTGTTTACCTCGGTAACTTGTGCATGGGAACTACTGTTTCCGCCTTCAATTGAAGAGATAAAATATATGAAATTGGTATTTTTCACTGGTCATAACCATGAAATATCAAACTATATTTCACCATTATTTCTCAATAAAGCAACCGAAAAGCACGAAATAATTGTTCATATTTTTCTAAGTTTACCCTTTGTCCATAATGACTACACATCTGGACAATAGCAAACACTTACATGTATAACTAAGATCAGATATATGGAAAAGAAAAAGCTAAATCTGGGTCTAAAACAGGGACATTTGTCTACATAATGAACCAAACTGTTACACAGTGTACCACTACTAAAACGCCTGTATGAAATTTTGACACTTTGAATTCTACAGAAAGTTTGATTTTTCACATTGAAAATGTTCATAAATATGGACTCAACCTGATAGCAAACAAGCACTTATCCAGCAGATTTCTAGTCAATTTTCAGTAAGTTTTAATTCCATCTTAAATGTTTGTAAACTTCCTTTTTTTATTAAAAAAGATTAAATTACTTTTAGCTCAAATGAGTTTGTGTAACCCTTTACCAAACAATTATGTGTTTTAGTGACCTTGAAGAAAGAAGTTTATGAAAACAGTGTGGGAAGAGAAGAAAAAGCTGGTGACCAGCATTTTCTACTTTTTCCTCAATCTTTTCTCACCTTTCAAAGGCAAATATTGTCCTATAACACCATTAATTTATTGTCTGTGAATGTTTCGAATATGGTGAGTCCATAATTCGTTGCTTCGTAAACAGCTAAAAACAACGTATGAGGTATGTCATTAAAGAACATCATACACAATGTACCCAAACAAAATTCGCAACATGACTGAGAAGAAAAGCAATATAATGCACTCTGCACACACGACAACAAAATAATAATTGGCAATGTTGAAAAATTAACAGATAAGCCATTTTGGCTTCAACAATATCATTTACAACAAAATTGCATGATATCCCCATTGCCCCTTTTCTCAAAATACTTCCAAAAGCTGTCAAATGCAGGGAACACAAATCTGTATCTGTACATGGTAATATAGAAAGCCGTGATTGGTATGAGGCACCCCTGTGAAAAAAACTACATTTAAAACATTCCCACATTAGAAAAGTAACAGTTCCTTCGCAACAACTGAAATTCTCGTACTTTTTGATGAACTGGGTCCGTATTCACCAACTATTCTTAAGAACTTTCCTTGTCTTATTCCCAAGAATTTTCTAAATGTGAAAGATACACAAATTCTGATTGGCTAAACCATTTGGTTTAGCCAATCAGAAGTAGTGTTACTTTCACATTTAGAAAATCTTGGAGAGTAAGATACAGAATGTTATTAAGAATGGTTGGTAAATACGGACCCTGGGTCTTTATTCACTAAACATTCTACATAGCCCTCATATTGTAATTCTATAGAATTTTCTAGATTTCAAAGTAATGCAATTTCTGACTGGCTAAAACAGTTAAAACAGGCTCCTACGGATTAAGATATTTCAATGTAGGAATGTACTGAAGCATATCACTCACCTTTCTTGATCTAGAACTTTTAATCACCTTTAATACATAGTTTCACAGATAACTGCAGTGCAAGCATTTGGTAAATCAATCATCATTGTCATTACTTATTATCATCAATCAATATTATGGAGAGTTCACGACTGTTAAACTCCATTCAGGGCTTTGGATGTTAATTTTTTACACCTCAACAGTTTGTATTTGTAATGCGCCCTTTGCTCTTGTTGAAAACCTTGACATCAGCAGGCAAAAGCCTTGTTAACGCTTTCAAAGCAAAATTGTCTACATTGAAAATGTATGCACGCAATATATTCATTGCAGCTCTTATAACACAGTACATCTTTGAAAGGGCAGAAAACATTGTTGGAAAAAGAGAAAATGCTGGTTACCAGCATTTCCCTTTTTCCAACAATGTTTTCAAATGCCCTCTTCCAAAGGTCATAAATACATACAACATACTTTGAATAGTCTTGAAAAGATTTCCAATAGAAAGACATTGTAAAAGAAATAACTTACGTCTGGTGAGATAAACACGCTTGCAACAGCATACAAAGCTTGCTCTGGCCACGGGAAAAACCAGTCTATGTTTGCACAGTTGACCATTCCTGAAATCAAATATTAACTCTTTACCACACAATGACGACTTTTAACACCTCTGATAGAGAAGGCTTTTGAAAACATTGTGGGAAAAGGAGAAAATGCTGGTTACCAGCATTTTCTCCTTTTCCCCACAATGTTTTCTACCCTATCAAAGAAAAATCATTTCATATGAGCCACATTGAAACTGTCGTCTGCAAGTGCTTTCAATTCGGACAGGTCTAAAATCTGTCGTGTGGTAAAGGGTTAAGAGATTATACCAATGTTAAATCTTATTTTACACCTAGACACTAACACTAAATGAAATTGCTCAAATACTGCCACTTGAGAACAAAATATCTGAATTCATATTTGACTCTGTAGAATCCTGAATTATGACTTTTACAGAACAAGGCTAGAGCTATGAGTGTGGATACTTGTGGTGTAGAGTAGCTGCTCTTGTAAGCAAGCCTCTCACAAGAGGTTCAGGGTTTGAGCCATTTACTTGTTCAGATCAACTCTTGAAACTGCTCACTTTTTGGATGCATCCATCGCCAGTAATTGATAGTTTTTTTTTTTTTGTAGAACTTGTTTTGAACTCATTATGAACAAAACTAGGCTGTTATTTGATATTTTGTCTATTGACCTTCTCACAACTTTTAATTGACCGAATGGTGCTATACCCTGCTTTCAACAATAATTCAGTCATATCATGACAACATCTCACACATTTATGCACATCCTAGGTTTCACCAGTACTAAGCCTGGGCTCTGAAGTGTCATGCCCAAGGACACTCCCACCAAAAACCCAGGGCTTCCAGTGAAGCTGGAACCCAGGGCCTGCAAGTTACAAGTCTAACACTTTATCACTGAGTCACACAGGACCTCTCAAGAGTTTTGAGATATGTTTTAATAGTCTTGAAAATGGAAATAGCTGAAATACCTGAAAAAGAAAGGTTTACTTCCTGGTGTTTTGTCTATTCACAGTGGATTTTACAGTTATTGTGTTTCAATTGTGTTATGCAATAAATGTAAAACAAATAGGTTAAACCTAAACAAACCTGGGAAATTTCTACATCTTGTTCTAAGAGCGTCTCCCACAGGGGACATAGCCAGTACAATGTGTAGGTTGTTTGAACATTTAGTTACAAAATACTGCCAGATACTTTCACGAGCATGGCCTGCTCCAGCTGCGATGGCTTCCTGGCGAATCTGTAAACATTTTGAAATATAAGTAAAAATCTGTTTTAATATTTTCCTGATTTTCTCTAATTAACAAATACAACCTAGTGAGGTAAGATGTTGTTGACATTTAATTTAAGTCTTCTAATTATTCATTACTAAAATGGATAATTGACAAAATCTTTTTACTTCTAATTACCAGCAAAATGGTGCTTTCTAAAAAATGTTTACAAAACTAAAGGTATCTGAATAAGCTTTAAACTCTTTAAGAAAATTTATTAAGAGAGAAATATTCTACATTCTTACTCTGTTGTACCATATATAATTCCTTTCTCATTTCTTTACTACACGAAAAAATTTTAGACTTGTCCATATTGAAAGTGTTTGCAGATGACAAGTTAAATGTGGCTCAAATGACTGAATTTAGGTTTGAAAGGTTTGAAAACACTGTGAAAAAAAAAAGAGAAAATACTGGTAACCAGCATTTTCTCCTTTTCCCACAATGTTCAGTACCCTCTGAAAGACAACTTTTCCCACAATTTTTTCCACCCTTTCAAAGACAATTCAGATTATTTGAGCTTTATCAATATGCCATCTGCAAGTGATTTTGACTTGGACACTGTAATCTTTTTCATTTGGTAAATAGTTAAAGAACAGAAATCTTACTTAGAGCAAGTCTTCATCAACACGAGGTGATAAATACATATACATGTAGGTTTGTGAAATGAAATGTCTGCACATACTAAACTGTTGAATGTTAAACATGTTGAATACAAGGGAAATTCTTTGCATAACTGATATGTGAAATGCAGTATACAAAACTATTATTTGTTGAGAATTTATATGTTTGTCTGGTGTTTTTTTTATTTTGGGTTGATATGTAAGTATGAACAAGAGAACCTACAGGAAATATCCAAAGGATGCATTCAGTTTTGATTTATTCTGCCGTCTGCTGTAAAATGATGTTATTTGGTTTAAATTAGACTCATTAATTCTGGAGATATTTCTGGACAGTCACCCAAAAAATTCAAATGTTTTTATTAAAAAATGCCCTTATGTATCCCTCTTATTAGGGGAAATATTTGTGGATAAACCATAGGAACACGATTCATTACTGTTTCTTCATCATTAAAACAAAACAGAATGATGACAACAATTAAAACAATATTGGTCAACAAAAATATTACATATACCTGTCTGTCTAAGAGAAGCTAGTATCATAAAAATACAGCATCTAGTTATGAAAGTATATATTTTCTGCACAGTAATATGATTGATTATTTTTAAAATCAAAATGACAAATTTTGGTCAAAATTATCAAATATCTCAAGACTGCATGGGAATTTGTAAATTTACATCTACCTTGTTGTTTTTACACAAAAATTGAATCTCAGAAAAAGGAACCGCTTCTTTTTAAATTATCTAAAATAGACACACAATATCCTGCAAAATGCACTGACAATAAAACTCATGACCAAATGACATGATCACACACCATTCCTCAAAACTGAAGTAAGACTGCACACAATGCACGTAAATGAACTTAACTCTTTACCAAACAACGAATTCCAGAGTCTTCAAACTTGAAAGCATCTGCAAAACTACAAATTTGAAAATGTTATAAATGAGTTGAAGTTCTTTGACAGGGTAGAAAACATGGTTGGAAAAGGAGAAAATGCTGGTTACCAGCATTTTCTCCTTTTCCCACCATGTTTTCAAAAGGCTTCTCCTTCAGGGTCGCTAAAACTCTGGATTGTGTGGTAAAGTGTTAAATGATACATTGGTAATTCTGGTGAAGTATGCCAAAATGTTAAGGTACATTCTATTTACTTGATAAGGCAGATCAAGAGCAATTTACATGTAAGAAATTACCCCAAATTGACTAAAGATTTATTTCAAATCGTTTGTTCTATAATAGTGAAAATAAAAGACAAGTCAGTTATGGCTGAAATTTTACAATTTTACAAACTACTGTGCGATTATGTTTTTTGGCCCCTACAATCATTTTGGTTTTTGTTTTAAAGTTTTCTAGACAAAATATTTAAGTTTCAATGTATTACAGAAATATGTAAGGTGGACATTTATATCTTGCCAAAATCAAACCTCACACACACACACACACACAATTGTATACTAGTAATGCATATACAAGGAAAGATAATAAAATTTATATAAATGAAGAAACTAAAAGATAATGCAATCATATGTGACACTGACAAAATCACCTGAGTTACTTCTTCCACCTTTATATAAGTAATTCTCTTTTATTGAAGATTATTGAAGATTATTTAACCCTTTACCACACATCAAACTTTTAGATTTTTATAAATCGAAAGCATTTGCCAACAACAAAAAAGATGTGACGAAAAATTGAAAGTTACTATTGGAAGGGTAACAAACATTGTGGGAAAAGGAGAAAATGCTGGTTACCAGCATTTTTTCCTTTTCCCACAATGTTTTCAATAGGCTCCTTTTTCAGTCATGAAATCTCTGGATTGTGTGGTAAAGGGTTAAATAGTAAAGCACCAAATAAACCCGAAAGACAATTTAGATTAAATAAACAGACCCAAATAATTGAACATTTGGTTGTTTACATCTTTAGTGTTTCAGCACAGCGAACAGTGTAGATCAAAGATCAGACTGCATGACTTGTGCAGTATGATTTTGATCTACACTGGCCATAAAAGCAACTTTATTTGTGAAAGGTGCTTTCAGGGTTAACATTTAACTAAGAATATCAGATTTGTTTGTTTGGTGTACGGTTTGCTTCGGGCAACATAAGCTGAGTTTTTTTTAACAATGTATATCAAGATCAGACTGCACAGAATGTGGAGTCTGGTCACTGATTTACACTGTCTGATATGTAGGAGATATTATGGTAGATAGTTGTATGGTTGCACAGTGTTTAACGACATTTTCAACATCATTTCATGTATATCACGGTGACGAGTGCACCTATCCATGCTTTTCTGGAGTTTCTTTTACCAGTACTCTGGACAGTATTCTTTCCAAGCCACTGGCTGCTTTCCCTTATAACCATCATCGAAACATATTATGGTAGCAAACAGCTCTGAACTTGCTACAATAGGGTAAGATTGACTGACTAAAACTTAAACTGCCACAAAAGATGACTAAATACCTGAGCAATGTGTTTTGATAGAGAGGAGAGTTACTCAAATCCAATGTTCATTATGAACAAAAATGTCTTAATTCTAGTGGAGATAACCCTTCACTCTTTACCTCATGACAAAATAGAGACTTGTCCAAATTGAAAGCTTTTGCAGACCACAATTTTAATGTGGCTCACATGATTGGATTTGTCTTTGCAAGGTTAGAAAACATTGTGGGAAAATGAGAAAATGCTAGTTACCACCATTTTCCTCTTTTCCCACAATGTTTTCTAAAGCCTTCTTCCTATGGGTTATTAAAACCTTGGACTGTTTGATGTCCTGCCATGTGCTTTGATTCAAATCTTATGAGCATTACGAATAAAACAGTTTTAAGTTCTAAGAGAGATATTAGAAAAGGCTAAAAACTAGACTCTATCATTGCTAATGGAATTATAGTATACAGAAATATTCAAAAAGAAAGTTAATGTACATACAGAACCAATGATGGCTTCTTTTTCATCATCTGGGTAGAGAGCTGGAACCATTCCCGAGGTCAACATATTGTTGATGTTCTCCAAGAACCCTGAAAATAATGAATGGCACATTCACAAATAGGCTCCAAAAGTTGCCCAAAAATGAAAACAACTCAGTATCTTCTGAATATTTTGACCAAAAATATTCTTAGGAACAAATTTGATGTCTGGACCATAAGATAAAGGGATAGAATGTGGGGTAGGAAATTTTATAGAAAATATTAAACACAGCAATAGGATATATAGGGGATATTTGTTTTTTTTTTTGTAAAAGATTGAAATTTATTTCATCAAGTGAACATTATCAGTGATATATTTCATCAAGTGAACATTATCAGTGATATTTTTACGAGCTGCACAGCCGTAAGTGAAAATATTACCAATGATGTTCATGCTTCTAAGCCCTTTTTTGTCTGGACTTTCATTATTCTTTTTGGTTATTCCCTGTGGCATACCCCCTCCACATAACAATGCATTACAATATTACATAAAGCCCAAGAAATGTAGGTAATAGCGCGTAAATTACATCATATTTCCCTCTGGTTGAATGGCACATGCTGTTAACCTAGGTAACTAGTGCGCTGGAACCACTGTTTCTGCCTTCAATTGAAGAGTTAGAAAACATGAAATCGGTATTTTTCACTGGTTGTAACCATGAAATATCAAACCATAATCCACCATTATTTCTCGAAAAACTACCAAAAAGCATGAAGTAAAAAATGCGTTTCCAACTTGTATTTTCTATCAGAGTCTTAGTTTAAGGTCCATCTTTGAAGATAAATATAGATATTTACTTTCTGTAGCCTTTCATTTACTCTTTGAACTAAAAAAACAACTCCTGTTTCATACCTTCTTCAGCTACATGCTGGTCTGTAAACAGGAAAACAGTTTTTTTATTCTCTGTTCCCAGTTTGTTGTACAGCACTTTCAAATCATCTCTAAATGACTGTTCGTTATATCCTCTACTCAACTGAATTTCAAACACCTCACAGCCTGCCGTGAACGATGCCAGTTTACACAAACTTTGTTTGCCGCTACCACCGACACCAACTAGCAGGGCATGACCCTGATCCATCCGAATAACTCTGTGGATGCGTGTCAAATGTTCGAGAGCATCATCAAACAGTACGAGATTCATCGGTGTGTGACTGTCATTGTATTCTTCAGCAATCTGCAGCAATATCAAGGTTAGAGATTAACACATTTCCTAATCATATTTTGCAAATGACTGTAAAACATGTGGAAAAAAGTGTACTCTCAAATTACATGTAACAATTATAAATGTTGTGCATTCTACTCTATTTTTCTACAAGACTGTTTGACAAACCTCATACTCAGTTGCAAGTTGCATGATAACTAATGTTCCAGGTCAAAACGCTATCATATCATTAACTTACAGGTTTGCTAACCCTAAGTGTATACATGTATTTCCATAGATGTAAAAATACATATTTTCAATTAAGTTCAGATTATGAAACTGAACATAAACACCACTAATTACATTTTGCCCGCGAGTTTGATGGTGGCGATTGTATTAGATTTACAATAAATACTCTGACGCAAATGATGTTGTGCAACTTTCAGAATGAAGGTCACTAAAATCAAAACCAGGAGGTCTACTGTTCTTTAAACTCGTCCAAAAATTTTGAGAAATCTTAGAAGAATTTTCAAACAGGATAACTGTAATAAATTTTAAGGTTACCTTGAAATTTTTATTTTTTCTGTCAAATTAAGTTCTGTACAGACCAATCAAAATTTTAAAAAAAAAAGAAAAAATGAAGGAAACAAAAATATCTGATATTTCTTGGACAGTATGGAAAATATTGTGTGAAGAAGGAGCAACTGCTTGTTACAATCAATTGCTCCTTCAGGGTTCCCTCTGGCTACTTTTTTTCTTGCGCCATCACTTTCGCCAAATTAGAAAAGTTTGCGCCAGATTGAAATAATTAGAGCCAGTTGGTGCCAATTTTAAAATGAAAGTTCAGTAGGTCGGGCATAATCAAGAATTGGTCAATAAATTATCATTGCATGGTTGTGTAATGAGCAATAATATAAACAAAAAAAAAAAACATTTGTTTTTATCAGATTTAATTACTTGTATCTTGTATGTTTATTGGCTGAATAAATTCCAAAAATTAGTTTTGTTAACAACGAAAAAATATTATGTACTAAGTTTAAGTAGATCTGTCATTAATGTTTGTAAAACCACTGTGACAAAAGCAGAACTTGGTCATTGATAACAATTTCTCCTATCGTAACAAAGTTTTAAAGAGAGACTTTTACGAAACAGATAGAAGTTTAAGTCGTACAACCCAAACAACAAAGTCAATGTGTGAAAAATTGTTATGAAAGTAGAAATTGCTCATTAAGAGAAATTTCTAAATCTGTAAAAAAAATATTCATGAGGGGACTATTTACATTTTGAAACCTACAGAAGTTAAAATGTTAAAAACCAAACAAGTTTTCCCACTGTATATTAATTCAATACAGAATCTATCGATTCTACGTGCGATTATGAATCATTTTGACATTTAGTAACATTCACGATTTATATGGGACACTGGTCTTCGATACTTTCACTTTCTTACAGTTTTCCCAAGTTAACTGACAAGTTTTGTATATATAGCCGGAAGTTTATTTTATCGGAAGTGTATGTATATTCGGATAGTCAGATGTAAATGACATCTATTTGTAAAGTATTTTGGATTACGTCGATGCCGTAGTTTATTCCTGCTGATTTATTTCAACTTTATCGATGAATTGGCGGTCATGCATCCATGCATTGCTGTGAAGGGGACCAGTATCAAAATGTACGGCATCCCGATATGAGAAATATCGGCGCCAGTCATTTTCACCAATAGGCATTTTCTTGCGCCACATTTAAAAATCTATCGCAAATGGCGCCAAATGCGAAGCCCAGCGGGAACCCTGCTCCTTTTCTCTCAATGTTTTACAGAGCTGTCAACTGTAGAGGTGTAAGACGTTGTATTGGGATAATGATTAAGTGTATGACATGAAAGTTTTCTAACCTCTTGGAAAAGTGCTTTTGCTGCTTCGTAATCCTGGATGTCCTCATACAGCCTGGGTTCACTTTCTTCCAGAGCTGTGCGGAAATCTCCATACAAAATGGGATCCCTCAGGACGTAATCAACACTTGTCTTGAAGTTCTCATCCAGTAATGTTTTCAGTTGTCCCTGAGAAAAGAGATCAGAAAATTTTCCTCCAAAAATTTTTGAAGAGATTCACAACACAGTATTGTTAATCTTTGCTTACAGGCAAGGTACATCAACATCAGATTCAACTTTTTTAACATTTTTACAAAGGAACCCTTCCTTTTCTCACAATGTTTTCAAAGGCCATTCCTCTGTAGAGGTGTAAAATCTTGTATTTGTGCTCCTTACAGACATGCTAGAACTATTGAAAAGAAACTTGAGACCCAATTGGTCTTTGATTTTGTCTTTCACAGCCACAGTATCTGATTTAAAGTGGAACAAAGTTTTGATCAAATGTTGGCAAAACTGAGAAGGGAGTTTGCAAAAAAAAAATATATCTATGGGCATGCTAGGAAGGATCTGTAGCATGCCATGTAAAATGTCAAGTCAGTTTCAATTTATCTCAAAAACATTTCACTATACCCACAAAAATTAATGCCTTACATTGAGATATTCCTTGTCTGTGTCGTTAATCAATCTATCTCCGATCACACGTAGACACTCGTTCCTCCAGACTCGGACAAACTGTTCCACTTTTGTAAACCTGTCTGAGGTTGTAAGACACATCCCGTGATAGATGCGGGACAAGTCTCGCAGGTTGAAAATGTAGTGGAACTTGGACGGTGTGGGTGGAAGATCCTTCACTATTGTGCTGCAAGTACAGAAAAATAAACATAGACACTGATTCTTTACTTCATATTGACACCTATTCTTGACTTAACCATTTAACACACAATCCTGAAATTTAACAACCCTGTGGAAGAATGCCTTTCGAAATACCCTGAGAAAAAATACTTGTAACCAGCATTTTCTCTTTTTCCCACAATGTTTTCTTCCTTATTAAAGAAAAATCTAATCTTTTGGCTACATTTTATTTGTTGCCGGCATACTCTCAGAATATGGATCAGTCTGATATTCTTGAATCTGATAAAGAGCTGAAAATGTTCACTTATATGTAAAATAGACTTTTGAAAAATTGAAGACAAATGAAGCAAAGAATAAGCTTAGTGGGAGTATAAATTACCCCACACTACAAATCAAATTGAAAAAATATATATAAATAAAATTTTGTAACAATTTGCTACAAGGAAAACAGAAAAGCACTAACTCATATATTTCAGTGGTTATGCAAGATTATATAATATTTCATTTCTGAGTAATAGGTATGAGCAATGCTCTGTGAAAAGAGGGCTACATGCATCTGCAAAAAATATCGACCTAGATCAGCCTGCGCAAGCTGACCTGGGCTGAAACTTTTTGATATTGGTCAAGGACCATTTTACCTCATGATTAGTGGGTTGTTAATAAAAATGGATGAAACGGATCCATGATCAAGTGATGACTTGCTTGGTATCATGCATTACGGAGATGTATTAAAACCCCTTTTGCCAGAGCATGGCTCATTTCAAGATGAATTATCCTACCTGTACAGACTCATTGTCATTCTAGTAATAGTTGACACAACTCCTTGAATATCTGCCGACATGGCCTGAGCGTGTCCTGTCAGAATCGAGTTGTAAATGTGGAATAGCGACTCATCTGATGGGAAAGTCATGTTAAAAACGCTGAAAAGGGACACAAATCTAGGATCTGTCTCATTTCTACCACCACCAGCTTTGCCCATTGCGGCGAGGTAACCTATGTCTCGCATGTTTTTCCAGTTCAAGTCTTTACCTCTGTCATAACAACCACCACGTTCCAAAAGCAGCTTCAACAGTGCAATAGGCTGTTGTGTACCATATGTGTCAACCTGTCAACAACAACAACAGCAACAGTAACTACTGTAAAGTTTCAATAAATTGTATCTGAAAAAGACTTCGAAATTATTTAACTCTTTACCACACAATCCCGAATTTTAGCAACCCTGAGAAAGAAGTCTTTTGAAAACATTGTGGGAAAAGAAGAAAATGCTGGTAACCAGCATTTTCCCCTTTTCCCACTATGGTTTCTACTCTTCATAAAACAAATTTTAATTTTTCAGCCACATTTATTTTGTTATCTGCAAAATGCTGTCAATTTGGACAAGTCTGAAATTTTGTCGTTTGGTAAAGGGTTAAGTCTAAACAAACAACTTAATCATCAGGCAGAATGGTCCTTAGGCATACAGAAAATTTACCAAAAGCAAATAGTTTTGACACAGGTCAGCCTGCATAGACTACGCAGGCTGACCTAGTGCTACACTTTTTACAAACGCATTAAAACCCCTTTTCACAGAACATGACTCATTTAGATTTAGCGAGACAAGCAAATGGACAAATGGAAAGATTTCAACACAGATGGCCATAGTGCAAGCTTGTAGTCCTTTAGGTAATACTGGTAGGGGACTTATAAACAAGACAGCTATGTCTGAGGTGAAATGATACTCAAGAAAATCAATCCGATTCCTTCACAATATGCATATATTTGGTAAATTCATACCACATTCCAAATATCACATTTCTGTCCAGTCGAAAAAGAACCACACAGAGGCAAATGCATGGCTGAAGAACTATTTCAAGTAAGAACTGCATTATTTCTACTCACAGCACCTAAAAGGGCTAAAACAAATACCTGAGGCATGTTCATATCATCTACAAAAATCAGCAGCCTCTTGCCAGGTGGAGGTCCATATGTGTCCTTTGTTCTCTTTTCCACATTGGCCTCCAAGTTTCTCTGTACATCCAGGGATGTGGTTCTGCTGGAGAAGTTCATGTTCAACAGTAGCTGAAAATGGCAGGGAAAACATATGTTTTTTAACTCTTTATGACAAAAAGAATTTGTTCTCACTGCATGCATTTGCAGATACGTTAAATGTGGTTTAAATAACAAGATTTCTCTTTCAAAGGGCGAGAAAATCATGGAAAGATGAAATAGCTATAGAGGATTTGACACTTCCTTACCTTTCATTAGTTCACACTTCATTCATAACCAAACTTGTATCTAATGTTACCAAACAATGAAGGAAAAATATGAGAAAAAAAACCCTAGAAATGTGACAATACAACAAAGATGTCCCATTGCATAACTTGCATAATAATCGGTGAATTTTATCCAAAACTGAACTTGACCTACACAGACACCAGCATTTTGAAAAGAAGAGCTGAAAAATGGCTATAACTCCTATAATAATCCATGGATTTTATCCATAATTGAAGTTGACCTAGATTGTACAATATATGTGTATGAATTTGAATCTAAATTAATGCACAAATTTAATTGAAAGTTAAATGAAAGTTGTGTGAAAACATTTTTTATACATACAAAAGTATAAACAAGATTGATACTTCATCGCCCCCTGCCCTCTTACTATTGCATGGGCATAAAAAAAAGAACACCCCAAGACCATTAAACTTACATGTGATTCCTGATCCAGGGTACGCAAGAAGTTTGAGATAGTAGCTGTTTTTGAAGTACCAGTATCACCAACTAATACCACAGGTCTCTTGATCCTCACCATCATATTAACAATCCAGGTTGTTCTCACTGTATCTACAGTTGGCACCAGTATTTCATTGTATTTTTTCTCAGGCATATGGACATATTTGGGTACCAGCTTGGTCCAGGGAATCCATTTCTTCTGCTCAATGTCATAGAAGTACTCATACATAGTTGGTTGAGTGGTTGGTAACTCGCCTGAAATTTTAGTAACAAAAGTGCCGTAATACCTAACCATACTCTGTGAAAAGGGGGTCTAATGAATTTAGTTAGTCTGCACAGGCTGACCCGGGGTGATAACTTTTTGCTAACAGTCAATTTTCTGCACATCAAGGATCAGTCTACCCCATGATTCAGTCAGTTGTATATGAAGACTTGTTTGGTATATTGCATCAGAAAAATGCATTAAACCCCCTTTTGCCAGAGCATGGCTAAAGTCTTTGTTGCCATCTCTATTTAGTGAGCAAACTGAGAAAGTAAGCAAGAGCAACACATGTGGGAGAGAATGCTTGGCTATGGTTACTTTTTCAGTTAAAATTTTAAGTAGAAGAAAGGACCATAGGTGCATCAAAAATATTTTGAGGATTACTCAGCTTTCTGTTATTGGTTTCCCTGTAACACTTTACCAAACGACAAAATTCTGGACTGGACCAAATTGAAAGCATTTGCAGACAACAAATTAAATGTAGCTCAAATGATAATTTCTGTCTTTGATTGGGTAGAAAACATTGTGGGAAAAGGAGAAAATGCTGTTTACCAGCATTTTCTCCTTTTTCCACAATGTTTTCAAAAGCCTTTTCATACAGGGTCGTTAAAACTTGGGATTGTGTGGTAAAGACTTAAGTATTTAACCCTTTACCAAACAACAAAAGTCTACATTTGATCATATGACAATATTGAAAGCACTGCGGATGGCAAATAAAATGAAGCTAAGGTGATAATTTCTGTCTTTGAAAGAGAAGAAAACATTGTAGGAAAAGGAGAAAATGCTGGTTAACAGCATTTTCTTCTTTTCCCAAAATGTTTTCAATAGCTTTGTTCTCTAGTGTCTTTGAGAGTCTGGATTGCATGGTAAAGGGTTGATAACTAGCCCAAATTTGAAAAAAAAAAAAAAATTCAATAATGACAGTGATATGATAAAATATTCAAGTTTTGCAACAACAATAATCATGAGGCAGCTATGAGGGCAACGACAATACCTACATGTTTTCTTGGAAAAAAAGTCATGTCATAAATTCTATTTGTGCAATAAGAAATTAATTTGTGGCCATGAGACAAATTCTCATTTTTTTGCTTGTTGCCTCTTTGCTGCATTTTAAAGCAAACTTGATTATTTATTTAGAAATAAGCAAGCCTGAGTTGTTCTTTAAGACAGTGCAGATAAAGATCTGAAACAGAATATGCAGTCTGATCTTGAAAATGCACAGTCTGAGATTTTGTTAAGTATGTTCACCGAAACAGCATTTAACTCTTTCATTGCTAATGATGACTTACATAGCTTTGGTGGAAAGCATGGGTCAAGATCAGACTGCACAGTGTGCAGTCTGATTTTGGATTTACAACATCCACAACCAGATTCAATACCATTACCAAAGTCATATTGAGTTGTAGTGGTAATCAAATTATAGGCATAAAAAAGTGGAGTTTCTGGAGTTGAATGTGGAAGAATTAAAGGACTGAAAATATTAATTTCAAATCATTTATTTGAACCAAGAGTTAAACTTACGAAAAAAATCAAATTTTCTGTGAGAACAGTCAGACTTTTCTAAATACCCTGAGTAGTATAACACCATTGGGTTTTAACATAAAACTTATAATCTATACCTAATCCAGCAAAATGTTTATCATCATCTTGAATGTTGGACATGGCAGCCAGTGACTTCAGCTGGGCATCAAACTTGATTCTCCCATCCTCGAGGAGACCAGCACCAATAGACCAGGTCAGGCATTGAATGAAGACAGCCTCCAGTTCATCAGCTTCCTGAAGCTCCTTGGTTAACATGGCATCTAGCATGTTGGCAAGTTGTGTCACCTTAAATACAACAGAAAGTCAATGCTTGGAAGTACAGTAATACATTTAACTCTTTACCAAACAACAAAATTTTGGAATACACCAAATTGAAAGCAATTGCAGACAACAAACTTACCAAATGACAAAATTTTAGAATACACCAAATTGAAAGCAATTGCAGACGACAAACCTAATGTTGCCAAAATGATGTTTTCTGTCTTTGATAGGGTAGAAAACACTGTTGGAAAAGGAGAAAATGCTAGATACCAGCATTTTCCCCTTTTCCCACAATGTTTTCAAAAGCTTTCTCTTTCAGGGTCATTAAAACTCGGCATCATGTGGTAGAGGGTTAAATCAGGTTCAGTGAAATTTTACTTTAAGAGCATGCAGTGTATGAACATGCAATACAAAGGAAGTTCAAAAAGTATTTGAGCCATGCTCTGTGAAAAGGGGGCTTAACGTATCTGCAAAATTTATGGACCCAGGTCAGCCTGCGCAGTGTGTGCAGGCTGACCTTGGCCGAAAAATTTTGCTATTGATCAATTTTCTGCATGTCCAATGACCAGTTTACCCCATGATTCACTTAGTTATTGGACAAAATGGACTTTATGGATCCATGATTATGTGATGACTTGCTTGCTGCCATGCATTACTAAGATGCATTAAGCCCCCTTTTGCCAGAGCATGGCTCATTTGTATTATGGTCTAACAAAAAAAAAAAAAAAAAACCAGAAAGAAATTGGCCGAGCTGAGGATTCAAACCACAGACCCCCTGGTTTCACGCCCTTTATGTACCTACTGAACAACTGGGATCCGCCAAAAATAAAAAAAAAAAAAAAAATCAAACAAACAAAATAAAACATACCATATTTAGATTAGTCAGTGGCACAATGGTCTTCATTTTTTCTCCCTGTCTTCCATCAATAATTCCTTCCACCACCATATCTATCAGGATTTGAACATATTTCTCGTAAAGTCTCATCAAGTTGTCTTTCTCTATCTTCACTGTGCGACTATTCACCCATTTCTGCCAGAAGGGGAGGTAACCCAAGTTTTTGGGATCTACGTACACCATTCCACATCTAGATACTGTAGCTGGAGAGGCATACTGAAGGTCAAATACCTGTAATGTATAAATAGAAGAGTTTAATTTACATTTCAGTTAATTCTTGATACCTCAGGTTGATTACCATTGACTTATTGAAACAAGATTTCTAAAATTAATTTATGGTTGCCTCTTAACCCTTTACCACACAATGACACCTTTTGACGCCCCTAAAAAAGAGGCCTTTTGAAAACATTGTGGGAAAAGGAGAAAATGCTGGAAACCAGCATTTTCTCCTTTTCCCACAAAGTTTTCTACCCTATCAAAGAAAAGTTGCGTCATGTGAGCCACTATGAAATTGTCGTCTGCAAATGCTTTCAATTTGGATAGGTCTTAAATTTTGCCGTGTGGTAAAGGGTTAAGTGCCTTGTCGGTAAGGGTCATTATGGCCTTAACCCTTATCCTGCTAAATAAATGAAATGAAACTTTTAAGTCGATAGTAAAAACCCAAATTTTGCTATTTGTGGGAAAAGATGCCCTTATAGGACAGTGTAGATCAAAGATCAGACTGCACATTCTGTGCAGTCTGATCTTGATCTGCCCTGTCCGCAGAAGGTCAGTGAGTTGTGCTTAGCAGTCTAAGGGTTAAATTTTAACCCCACAATCAAAAGGAATCATTTACAGTTCATAGTAAATATCTGTACCAAGTTTGGTAAACTTAGTTCAAACTAATGTCAACTTATTATCTGGAGAGGACTAACAACAACAACCTGACTGGCTGATCTGGATGCACAAACCAATATACTCCTTCTGCTTTGAAAGGTGAAATATATATTTTGACTGCAGTTTTGCTGCAATGTTTTTTTGAAACACTTAGAGTATCAAGCACGACATGTTTTGTTTTTTTTATGGATTGGCCATACAAAACAAAAGAACATACAGTCTGATCTTGATCTACACCATCCACAGTTGGCCCTGGCATTTCCCACATCAGCAATTAAAATAATGTTATAAGGTAAGAGAGTATAGATTAATATCACAATAACTTTCATCAAACTTTGGATTTTTCCAAATTCCCACAATAATTTTGAAAACCTTTTCCTCAGCATAAATGTCAGGGTGAGTATTCACCAACCGTTCTTAAGAAAATTCTTTGTCTTACTCTTCAAGATTTTCTATATTTGAAAGTAACACATCTTCTAATTGGCTAAACCAAATGGTTTAGCCAATCAGAAGTTGTGATACTTTCAAATTTAGAAAATTCTGGAGAATAAGACTAAGAATATTCTGAAGAATGGTTGGTGAATATAACACTGATTTCATACCTCAAACAACATGGCACAATGTTTCTGAAGACGAATTCTTTCTCCATTTGCAAGGGTAAGTAGCCTGTTGTCGTCCATCACAGAGTTCATGTTTTCTACCCACAATGCATCCACATCTCCATCATACACAATGTACTTCCTTTCATTCTTGTCAGTGGGTTTGTTGATTTCACGGAAAATGTTTGACAGCAGCCCATCTGTCCAGTCACGAGTGACTGGATCTAAAACTCCATACAGTTCTATCACACTTCTGTCCTTGGGATTGATGGTAAACAATTTTGTTACTGTACCAAGTCTAAAACAAAGATATTAAAATGTATAAAAAAAAATACAGGAATCAACAAGAAAAGATAGTGACCTAGGCTGTGTTGTTAGTCATGGCCCTAGAAAACAACAGGTGTTTCATATGATGGAAACAGGCCATTAAAAAATATACAAAATATGTGGTTACAGGAGAAAATGCTGGTAATAAGTATTTCCTCCGATAATGTTTAACAAACAATCTGATGTTTAACAACCCTGAGGTGGAAAGATTATGACAATATTGTGGGAAAAGGAGAAAATGCTGGTAACCATCGTTTTCTCCTTTTCCCACAATATTTACTATCTTCTCAAAAAGAATTCCAATCATATGAAACACCTTTGATTTGTCGTCTTCAAATGCTTTGAATTTGGGTCAGTCTGTAATTTTGTCTATAGGTAAAAGAGTCAACCCTTTCCCAAACAACAAATTTAAGACTCTTCCAAATCGAGAGCATCTGCAGGTGACAAATTTCAAAGTGGCACATTTGAACTTACCGTAAGTTCTTTGAAAGGATAGAAAACAATGTGGGAAAAGGAGAAAATGCTGGTAACCAGCATTTTCTCCTTTTCCCACAATGCTTTCAAAAGGCCTCTTCCACAGTTTCGTTAAAACACAGGATTGTTTGGTAAAGGATTAAACACAATCTTTTCTACCCTGTCACAGACAAACACCACTATGTGATTAACAATTTATTTGTCTTCTGCTAATATGGACAGATGTAAAATTGTGTTGTCTGGTAAAGAGTTAAGCATTAAGACTCTTGTAAGCTTAGGAACAAACTCAATACAGAATGAACTCAAGTGTTATTTATAAGCAGGAGCCAAAGAGCAGCTATTGTGTGTGTGAATACAAACCTGGTTTGTGCCTGAGCCAGTGTATTGATAACCACAGATTTTCCACCACCAGTTGGCCCCACAATCATAGTTGTGTGACGTGTCATCATTGTCTCGTACATCTGCACAACCTTGTCCACTTGAATTGGCAGCAAAATATATCCATTGTCTTCCAAGACAGCCTCGACGGCGTCGTTGAAGTTAGGATATCTGACACGAGGACAGTCAAGGCCTGGGAAAAGATCTCCTATGAGACCCAAGAAGAGTGGGACGTCTTCAAACACAAACTTGGGCAAGTTCATGTCTCTGAGGGCTCTCATTAATACAACATCCTGTAATAATTAGTAAAAGCAACTTTGAATTTTTTTGTTTAACGCTTTACCATACAATTGCAAGTTTTAACAACCCCAAACGAAGGACTTTTGAAAACAGTGTGGGAAAAGGAAAAAATCCTGGTTACCGGCATTTTCTCCTTTCCAACAATGTTTAGTACCCAATCAAAGAGAGAAATGATCATTTGAGCTACATTGAAATAAGCCTACCAGCTATCAGAGAACAAATATTTATGGTTGTAATTCAAATATCTCAACTCTTAACAAGACAGAAAAAGTTCAGACTCAATTAACTTAAGAAAGTGGAAAAGTGGATAAAATTTTAGACTCAATTAAATTAAAAAAATTGTAAGATGTCTGAATAATTACAACTCAAATAAATGGCTTTGATTATGAAAGGGTGAAAAACATCGATGGAAAAACAGAAAATGTGGCTAACAAGCAATTTCTCCTTACTCAATATGGAGAAGCCTAAACTTTTGTTGTTCAGCAAAAGGTTGACTATACTCTTTACCGAATGACAAAATTTTAAACTGGTCCAAAGTGTCTGCAGACAAGAAATTACAATGTAACTAACAAACTGAAGTTCCTTTCAGGAAGGGTAGAAAACACTGTGAGAAAAGGGGAAAATGCTGGTTACCAGCATTTTCCCCTTTTTCCCACAATGTTTTCAAAAGCCTTCTCCATCAGGATCATTAAAATTTGGGATTCTGCAGTGAAGGGTTAACTAAGTCATGACATTATAGAAAATATATCTCGTAAAGCACCAGACATTGTAGATCAAAATCAGAAAAAAAGTTTCCAAACAAACATATAAACCTCGTGCAAGTCAGGTGACCCTCTCTTCAACTCTCCGGCCATGACCAACACAGACTTCAAGGCTCTCAAACCAAAATCATAATGGTACTGTTTGGACAACTGTTCTTTAGCCAGCTTATACAACACTGTCATCTTTTTGGCTAATACCTGCAGGAAGAAATGTTACACTGCATACAGTAGTGGTAAAATATACACATAGGATATGATTTATACATGTGCTCACCAACTAAAAGTTATGGAGGGGTACAGATACTGAAACTAATTGCTGACTTTTCGAAGTGAAACTGGCCAACTTTGTTGATTAACAGTTGTTTCAAGCTTACAACTCTTCAGTGTATCCCAAAAAAGTCAGTTAGGTATCGTTTTTTTTTCTGAAACCTACCATTTAGAAATTAGTATGAGTTTCAACAGTATGGTTTTGGTCATTTACCTAAGAAAGTGCCTAACAAGATGTCCTGCTTTGCATAAATACAATAAAGGTGTTTCAAATGGTAAAAAGAGGATTTGCATATTATGAAAGACCAAATAAATTTCAGAATGTAATGATTTGATAGCTAATCTTGGGTCTTATCTACTGCCAGAAAAGATATTTTGTCCTCAGCCATCAAAAACTATGGGATAGAAAGAATACAAGCTGAAAACCAACCTTAGCCATCAAAAATCCTTCAGAGAACAACATGATCTCACAAATCTGCTGTAAGTCTGGCACAATGACCACCACTGGACGGAACAAAGCCTTCACAGACTCTGGTAGCTCTGTTCTACCAGCATACCCTGGGTTCATGGTGATGAAGATACCCACTCTGCCATCGATACTGATTTCCTGACCTTCAAACTGAAATATACAAGCAATTGACTCTTTAGCTTCTAACAGCTGACTTTCATTATGCTGTATACAACTTTGAAAACACTATGGCAAAATGAGAAATTGCTCTTGATGAGCAATTTCTCATTTTGCCACAATGTTTTAACAAATTATTCAGGTATTCATATTCAGAAACTCGTAGAAAAAGAAATCTGATACACTTCTGAATGAAGTTTTTGTTATCACGATAACCATAGTGCATTGTTCATGAGAGAGAGAGAGAGAGAGACAGAGACAGAGACAGAGACAGAGACTTGATTGATTGATTGTATGGTGTTTAACGCCTTTTTCAACATTATTTCAGTTATATTGCGGTGGCCTGTGCACCTATCCATGCTTTCCTGGAGTCTCTTTTACCAGTACTCCACGCAATTTTTTTCCAAGCCACTGGCTGCTATCCCACATAGCCATCGTCAAAACAATGGTCAGTGATGGAAGAGGAATGAGTCCTGTCGCAATGACTATCATCAGTCCTCAGAAAGAAATTGGTCGAGCCAGGGATCGAACCCACGACCCCGTGTTCCCAAGTCCTGCATGCTACCGACTACGCTACCGGGGCTCGGCAGAGAGAGGGAGGGATAAAATGGCATGATGGAATGGCAACAAAAGATAGGGTGTCCCTTTTCATGCAAACAGTATGACAAGAGGTTGACAGAAACAGTGAAAATATTGTTTTTTGGTGCTTCAGTCAATCAGTACTACTCTATAACATTTATCATGACATCAATAATGAGCATGTTTGAAAAATACTTACATGAAATCTAGAAAGTTTGAGGATAAGGGCATTCTGTATAGTTTTTAGCTGTGTGGAGATGACAGAAAGCACAGACACATCAATACGGTTAAACTCATCAAAGCATCCCCAGGCACCACACTGACATAGACCTGAGTAGATCTTCCCTACAGCCTATAGATGGAAAACAGTTGAGACAGTTCATATGAGTAAAAGTCATAAGAAAGTACATGTACCTAAAACGTATCTACGACATAGATTATGCAGGAATGCATATCATCAACTGTCATATGATAATGAAAATCCTGTAGTTTTCTCCTGTGATTTCATATGACAAAACTTACTCCTACTTTGCCAATCCCCTTACCACACAACAAAGTTTTAGATTGGTCCAAATTAAAAGTACATGCAGATAACAAATCACAAATGTGTTTCAGTATGGTATTTGTCTTTGATAGGATAGAAAACATTGTGGAAAAAGGAGAAAATGCTGGGAACCAGCATGTTGTGGCTTTATTTGTGTGGGCAAGAGGCCAGTGGCTTTAAAGCCATCTTGGTCTTTACAAAAATTCAGTCTTTACAAAACAATTCTGAATTCTGATAAACTAAATAAGAAAAAAAGCTTTTGCAGACATTGTGGGAATAGGAGTGGTAACCAAAAAATAGTCCAACATTTGAGTGACATTCACTTTGCCATCTCCAAATCTCCAAATGCTTTCAATATGACCAAGTCCAAAAATTTTGTTTGTATAAAGTTAAAAGCAAAGCAAACAAAGCTACACAAAGTAAATGATATCACTCACCTTGAAATCCATACCCTCTCCACAGTTGGTGACCACACACAGCAGCCCTAAAGCCTTGGCCAAATCTTTCACTGTTTCTGTTTTACCTGTACCAGCAGGGCCGGCTGGGGCTCCACCCAAGTTCATGGATAAAGCCTGTGAAAGTGATTGCAGTTATTTCAGTCATTTAAAACTTATCACTCTCTTTACTGTACAAGAAATTTCATGCCTAATAAAGAGCTATTACAAATTTCACAAACAACAAACATCTGAAAGTAAATGGTAATGTTTATATCAAAAATAGGGAAAAATTGTCAAAAAAAGACATTGTAAACTATGCTTCATGTTATTTCTTCTTTTCCTAAAATGATTTCTAAAGCTCTACTGAATGGGTAGAAAAATTTGTTTTTCTGCTGTAATGGGCCATTGTGATAAATGTAAATGACAAACTTGTTACCTGTGTCAATGTGAGATAAATTCTGTCTGTCAGTGGTGTGATGACAAGACGGCCATTAAGACCCATGTACTCGTAACCATACCCAAACTCTCCAGTACACTGTCGTACCATCAGCTCATCTGGTTCCTTCACCCAGTAGAAACGGAGCTGTGACTCCCACTCAAACTCATTGGCATCCATAATACTGTTGAAGGAAAGAAACAACAAATGAAAGAATATCGAACAGTCACATTTATATGAGCCATGCTCTGTGAAAAGGAGTGTTAATGCAACTGCACAAAGTATTAAACCAGGTCAGCTTGCGCAGTTTGTGTCGGCTGACTTGTGATGAAAGATTTTGCACAGGTCAATCATAATAAAATTACGAAGAGAATTAAGATTTGAAAATGATGCCCACAATAAATGGTATGTAATGACAATATATACAATTGACCTTGCTGCAAACGCGAGTTTGGCATGCCCCCTATGGCAACACAAGATTTTGGTTGCCATGTCTGACAAGCATGTTCCAAAATGGCGTCGATCAGAGGACGGAACGAATGTCAATTTGCGTTGCATTCCGTCAGATTTCTCTTAAATGTATCATCCAGACAAGAATATTCTGTTAAAGTCGAAGCAGCAAGGATATAAATTATTTTGCAAAGGAATATTTTTTTGATATTTAAGTTATATAAATGGACGAGAACACGATATCTGTTAGTGGAAAGTGTCACAGAAGTCATCGAAAGTCTGAAAAACCACAGGGAAGAAGGGTTTTTAAAACATTGTAGGAAAAGGATAAACAGCTTGTAACCAGATTTTTTTTCTCTGCTCTTCAACTTTCAGCCCTTCTAAAGACAAACCAAATCATAAGAATGAAATTATTTTTCACTTGCAAGTTCTTTCAATTTCAATGAATTGTTAATTTTGCCCAATGGTAAAGAATTAAAGTAGCATGTGATTATGTAAGATATATCTTCATTGTAACACTACTTATTACATGATAAAAGATGTATCAATTTATTTTAGTGGTTATTTTGTTATTTATAGTCTTTGTATTGCCCTATTATAACCATACAACATGAACATTAAAATTGTTTTAGGTTTCAAAATAAAATTGTAAACACTTGAAATGATCTTTTTTTTTTTACTTCATATCTTCCGTTATTTTAGTCTTTCTGTCAGCCCCTAAAGCATTGATATACCCCAAGAAGTTGGTGACATAAACCCCTCTTCTTTGAGTGTTTTTTGTTACTAAACTATGCTGAGATACAGATCAGATTGCAAATAGTATGCAGCCTAGTCTTTGATTTAAACAATCTGCTAATTACATTATTAAGCATACTTACAGAACATTTAAAGGTCTCACTTCTATTCTGTTCTGTTTCAGAAGCTCAGCTTAAAAGGCAACTTATCTTAATTAAATCAACTTTTGATTTAGCCATATTTAAGTGGATTAGCACATCTGCCATTTCAAAGGGTTTGTCAGTAAACTGTTAATTTGATAGAATGTGTGTTTGATTGCAAACCAAAATTGCCGCTCTAATCCATTTGACCACCCGTTGTCTTGGCATATCATAAGATAAAACAAACTATTGTCAATGATATTAACAAGTTTGTTAATTGGCAGCACACATTAACACATTTTAAAATCACCAAACAACCAGTTTTCCTTAACCCGAAATTGCAACTTTTCCGTTGAATCAGACAAACAATGAATATTCGAAATGCATGTAATTCAGTGTAATTTACTACTGAATACGGTGTGGAGACAACTTAACTTGCCTCACAAAAACAATAAACATCTTTAATTCCATTATTCTTTGGCAAAACTGAAGTATCTTTAGGTGTTTCATTCTTTCTCATTGAAGTTTAAAACTTTTCTGAAACATGTAAATCTATTGAACAGTCCTTAGCCCCCGAAATTCGGACTTTTTGTACTTATCCTAGTGTAAATTAGTTAAAGCAACTCTGAAGTTAACGAAGAAGAAGATTTATCTTATCACCACGGATCCATGTATTCTGGTTACCAGTATTTTCTCCTTTTTCGCATAATGTTTTCAAAAGCCTTTCTCCTGAGAGTCTGTATTAAAGGGTTCAGCAAAATAAAATTGAAAGGTAGTTATCCAACAGACCTTGTTGGTGATTGAAACAGCAATTTTCTTCTCTTATATGGGGTTTTTCTATACCTATTTTTTTTTGCAAGTACTTCCTAAAATGACATTTATACATACCTTTGTGCATATATTACGATTCTTATTGATCCGTGATGGATTAAGCTGTTCACGAGCTCTTCCACATACTTTTATCCATCGAAAACATTTTTCGAGATGTGTTTTCGGCTTTGGAAATGGGACGAATTTAACTCCCTCCTATAGTCTATCTGGATAACGATTATCAGTGTCGCCCAATCCGTAACTACACCTTTTCACAATTTCACAGATTTTTATTGATCGATAACACAATCGCTGTTTTGATAATTAAATAGATACCATCAAATTATCTCATGCTTATAACAAATTGTGTCTAACCCTTTTGTTTACATGACGCCCAGTGCTGCGTTTTGATTGGCCAAAAAGACCTGTGAATCGAAATCAGCAGAAAGGCCAATTATTATATATCTGAAAATTTACCAGCTTAGAAATGTGCTGTGCATGCACATAAAACATCACACATGACAGAAAATAAATCTATACCTACACAGCATCAAATACGGTTCCAAATATAGTATGATGACAAACCTCACTCATGGATTGATTTTGAATTTGATTTGTCCAAAACTTACACTATAATATTCATCCACCATTCATAAAAACAAAGTTACTACCAACTAAACCATTATTTATTTTACTTTGTTTACCATTTTTGAATAAAATGTCAGTAATAGTAAAATCTTATCATTGAAAGTTAAAGGTATATAGTAAAAGGAATATTATGTTGTAGTAACTTTCCCTGCACCAGTATTTGCTCCTCGCCACCCAAGAAAGTTTTGAAATCTCGATCGACCTTCAGTCTCATGTGAAGTCAAATTTTCTCACACTGCTCAAATCAAATAAAAGCGCCAGGAAAGTTACTACAACATATTATTCCGTATTTATTCCTGTAAGATAACATACCTGTCTCTGACAAATCCATCAATAATATCTCTAGCATGTACATCAATGATCAACACTGTGTTATACTTGCTTCTGTCATTCTTGCTCAGTGGGGATCTTACCTATACAGACAAACAGATCAATAAACTGATGAATTTTCTTCCACTTCAATTTTATTACAGAAATATAACAGTGACAGCTTATTTACTCATGTGTTTCATTGGTTTCAGTTCTGTTAGACTGCAGTTTCTTGCAAAAAAAAAAACCACCACCTGAAACACCTTTAATAAACTTACACATCTGAAAACATGTGATGACAGTGTAACAAAAGGAAAAATACCTATGCAAGTTACAATCATTATTTTTACAAAGTGTTCTGCTGCAAGACAAAAAGAAGTTGTGTACTAGTGCCGATGTCCTATCTCTTTAACTCTTTACCACATAAAAGAATTTCAGACTTGTCGAAATTGAACGCATATGCAGAAAGACAAATTGAATGTGACTCAAATCATGCCATTGTCTTTGAAAGGATAGAAAACATTGTGGGAAAAGGAGAAAATGCTGGTTACCAGCATTTTCTCCTTTTCTCACATTGTTTTCAAGAACCTTATTGCTTTGGGTGGTAAAGGATTGTGTGGTAAAGGGTTAATAAATAGTAAAATTTCAGACTTGCCTAAACCAAAAGCATTTGCAGCTGTACATTTAAATATGTCTAAAATGCTTAGATTTCCCTTCCAAAAGGTAAGAAAACATTGTGGGAAAAGGGGAAAATGCATAGTCTCTTTTTCCCACAATGTATTCAAAAATCTTTTACCCTTTACCATTAACCCTGAGTTTTCACATCCCTGAACTTGACGATTTTTTGAAAACATTCTGAGAAGAGGAGAAAATGCTGATAACCAGGAATTTATGAATTTCATCAATTGAGCCACACTGAATTTGTCATCTGCAAATGCTTTCAATTTAGAAAAGTCTTAAACTTTGTCATTTGGTAAAGAGTTAAAATGGATTGTTTATTTTAGGTTAAAAAGTATGAAAAAAAATTACCTTCATGACAAGTTCATCAATTTGTCCATGAAGTTTCTTGGCGTAGTCTTTAAGAGCTGTTTTCTGACCTTTCTTGACCTTGCTAAATATATCCTCAACCTCCCAGGTCCACCACACCTGGTTTCCAGCAAGACAGACCATACCTTGGTACCCCATCATCCAATCAACTCTAAAGCAGAGACAAGGGAAAACATTACATGGTAAAAACCTGCCACAGTGGTTGCTTGTAAAAAGTGGCTACCTGCCTTGGACAGTCATAGTTATCATGTCTCAAATCCTAGTTTGGAATGTATAAGTCATTGTGTAAAAGTTCCCTTATAAGTTGTTACCTGCACTGAGCAATCATTATTCAATTTTCTGGATTTTAAATGTAACAGCCAGTGCTTTCAACAGCCAAGAGTACCTCATTGTTTTCCTGTGGCTGACTGCAAATTTTCAATTTGAAGTGTACAGCTCTTAGAATGCCTTCTGAAACTAAATTTCATTGCAGTACAGGCACCCTTCTGGGTCTAATTCTATCCATTTTGGCAGTAGAATACTTATTCTTGATCTCTTTTTCCTTCTTTTCTTCTGAGTCTATTTTATCATTGTTGTGCTGGCCAATTTGGCAGAAAAACAATAAAATAATATTGAAAATATCCATGTAAAATGTGGATTACAGTTTACTACACAAAAATTATCTCATCTGTGGTGAGCCCTAAAAACAAAGTATGGAACAAGGAAAAAGAACATCAACATCTAAGTCTACCTATCAGGGCAAGCAATTTCTCCAACTGTCAGCTGTCAGCTGTAAATTAGAAAGTTTCACACAAAACTTAACACTGACTAACCTTGACTTGTTATCACAATAGTAGAAAACTGCTTCCTTTGTAATCAGTCTATTTGTAGCTCTCATTTCTCCAAGGACATTGGTCATCCAGTCTTCAACTCTCCCCTCAGCTGGTATATGTGTCCTGAATTCCATGACCTCTCCTTCAGCAGATATCATAGCTGTGGCCAGTGTCTCCTGATTGCTTCCTTTACTGAACCTTAGACTAGCAATGTTGTCAAACATCTGTACGAATAGTGGGGTAAAAGGGGTTTACTTATATAACTCAATTCTTAATTCATAAGCAAACTTATATTGCTTTTGCAGTCAATGTAGATCAAGATTAGACTGCACAGAACTGCACAGAATGTGCAGTCTGATCTTTGATCCACATTGTCTACTATTTCATAACATCTTCTTGCCAATCAACCTTAAAACTGTAATACCTTGGCTAATTTTCCTTACTGTATAGGTCCATTTCATTATTTCAGAGCATTGCGGGCTAACTCATTAGCTACTGAAAAAAATTTGCAGCTTATAACTTTGCTTACTAAAAAGATCTAATTATCATGTACTAGTCTAATCATTTACCAAGAGGTAACTAAGATGTGATTCAAAGATTGAAATTCGTTTTTAGAAGGGTAGAAAAGGAGAAATTAAAAAGGAGAGAATGCTGGTTACCAGCAGTTACCAGTATTTTCTCCTTTTCCCTCAATGTTTTCAAATACCATCTTGCTCAGGATCGCTAAAACTTAGGATTGTTTGGTGAAGGGTTAAATAATTTTATCTTACATCCAATATGAGACAGGTTCAAGCGCTAACATACATTATCAATCACTCTACATTAATACTTCCTAAATATATGATTAGTGCTAAGCTATAGGTAGCTCCAAATGTTACATTCTCTCTCAGCCAATCAGTTGGCTAGGCTTGAAATTAGGACATTGAATGAAAAAAAAAAAAAAAAAAGAATGTTTGCCCAAGATGGTCCCTTTACCACACAATCCCAACGACCATGAGGAAGAAGACTTTTAAAAACATTGTGGGAAAAGAAGCAAATGCTGGTAACTAGCATTTTCTTCTATTCTCACAATCTTTTCTACCTTTTCAAAAGCAAAGTCTATCATTTGATCTACATTTCTTTTGTCGTCTGCAATTGCTTTCAATTTGGACTAGCCTAAGATTTTGTTATGTGGAAAAGGCTAAGCAAAGATTGGCTGACATTCAACAAATTTAACAATAGCAAAATTCTCATAAGAAAGGAAATACTGAATACTGGTACATTTATCTGCAATATGGCTGAACTAACCTTAATCATATGCTCTTGTACACAAGATGGATCACTACTACCCAGAATGCTCAGCAATTCATCGTCAGAGATGAAGAAGAATCTTGGGAAGGCATTTCGCTTTGAGTCCAAGTAGTCATTCAAAGATTTCTGACATTTCTCAAGCCCAACACTCAAACCTTCAAGGTCACTCAGGCGGTTTTGGGCATGGCAGGCTATCTTGATAGTTGGATTCTTGTGGGTATCATTCATAATCTGAAATACAAAGAAAAAGTTGCTTTAACACTTAGGCTATAAAGCACAACTTTGTGGGCTTTTGCGGACAGTGTAGATCAAGATCAGACTGCACGGAACGTGCAGTCTGATCTTGGAACTACACTGTCCGATAACAAGAAATTTTTATAGCGTAACCTATGGATTTTCACTATTGGCTGGAAGTCTTTCTTTTATGTAGCAGCTTATTTTTAAATTTTTATTGGACAACAAAATTCTCAACTTGTCGATACTGAACTTTTTGTAGAGAACAAATTAAATGTACCTCTAAAGATGAATACCATCAGAGAAAAAGGAGAATTGCTTGTAACATACAGTTTCTCCTTTTCCTACAAGGCTTTCAAAAGCATTCTTCCTACAGATCATATAAACAAATGATCAACTGGTAAAGGATCAATCCTTCAAAAGCTAAGCACATCTTGAGTTGCTTTTAAGGACAGTGTAGATTAGCTCTTAGGCTGCTAATCACGACTCACTGACCTTTTGCGGACAGTGTAGATCAAGATCAGACTGCACAGAATGTGCAGTCTGATCTTGGATCTACACAGTCCGATAAGGAGACATTTTTCTTCAAAAAGGTAAGTTTGAAATAGGATTAGTTGAGTTTTTACTATTGACTTGAAAGTTTCATTTAACTTATTTGGCAGGATTAGGGTTGAAAAAAGACTGCACAATAACTGCAGTATGATCTTAGATCTACACTGTCTTGTACTTTGTAAGGTATTCTGACCAAAACAGAACTGAAAATACAATGCTTAGATCTTATTTTGGTATTATGTCCGTTTCATTTATTTCATATTCTTAGTTAATAGCACTCCAATACAGGAACAATTTATTTAACAGCCAATGAAAAAAGAAACAGAACAATATCAATAATTAATAAAAACAAAAACCAGTAATTTATCACAGCTTTCAATGCTTATGTCTTATTTTTGTTCCAGATAATTTTTCAAATTTATTCACATTTTTATTTTGCATGTCCATACTGATGTAGCCTAAATCTCTGCATTATGACAATATACCTCATATGTTGAGGTCCACAATAGAGCATTCTGTCCTGTTCTGTGAGAATAGTAGAGAATGGTTAAAAACTAATTTTTCAATAAAATTTCATTTGCAAAAAGGGAATTTCTACCTGTCACAATTATAACTTGTCCAAATATCATTTGAAAAAGCACAAAAACACCAAACAAACAAACCTTTTTGAAAGTTTTATCTATCTGGTCAAACTTTTTGGCCTCCTCAGGCAGCTGAGATCTAATGTCACCTCCAATAAAGATACCCTCTAGATACATCCACTTTCTTTGAACAACCATCCATACCTAATAATGGAAAAGATTTTTTTAGAAGTGTAAAAAGTGCATTTTTGGGGCAATTCATCTCAATGTTTTATTACTTCAAAAATACGATTTTTATGTCCCGATTGGAAAGCCTTTGAAAACATGACAGAAAGTAAAAAAATAGTTGAAACAAACAAATGCTCATGTATCCATAATGTCTCCATAAAACTCAGGTAAAGTACTTTCATTTCCTTCAATGTTTTTTTTCTTTTTGTCACTTTAACCACTTTTTGGTAGTTCCAGAATGAGTCTGTAGAGTAATGAGAATAATGGGTTAAATCGAAGTCAAAATATCAAGCTCATCTACTTAAGCAAAGAGAGAGAGAAAAAGAACAGAGACAGGGACAGACAGACAGAGAGTTCAGTGGAAAAGAGGACAAACTTACATCCAGGACTTCTGAAATATGTGACAAGCTTTTTTCCCACATTTGCACACTGTTAAGGAAGGGACCAATGAATCTTGATGCAGACATGCTTTGTAAATTCATGGCACTATCATCCAAGTTTTGTAAAATTTCATCAATGGCACCGAGAATAAACCCTCGATTTGAAGTTCCTTTCATATAGGGCACCACAGTAAATTTCATGTTGTTCCATGTCTCCTCAATTTCTTTGACTCCCTGTAGAGCAAAAAAAAAAAAAAAAGAAAAAAGTCATTATTTCAAAATGTATAAAACTTTTCTCATACCATGTAGTGAACCAATATTTCTTAAACCTGTACATTGAATTAAACAACTTTAAGAGATTTATAACTAAATTTCACAGCAGAAAGGTACAGTTATAAAGTTTTACATTCATTGATGGCACTGTTCACATCTGTTTTCAAACTACATGTATGCATTAGTGACATCACACATTATTGACATCATGAAGTAATAGAATCACTGACAGCATAAACACAATGATATCCTGATAAAATCACTAAGTTAAGGGTAGAAGATCCCTTCTTTAACCCTTAGAGCGCCAAGTAAATCCAAATGACATAGCCTGTCTAGAAAAAAGAATGAAATATCTGCAATTTGACGGTTACTTTTGTCTGTAGTGCTTAAGCTGAGTGGCCAGAGTAGATCAAAGACCAGACTGCACATTTTGTGCAGTCTGATCTTTGATCTACAATGGCCGCAAAGACAACTATAGGGCACTTTAAGGGTTAACTGTTGTAACATGTAAGAAAGAGAAAAATTATCTTGCATGCTTTGTGAATTCTGATCTTAATTTAAATTAACCCAGTTATACAGACACACAAATGTGTGCCTAGCAGATTAAAATGACAGGAGAAAAAGGAAAAAAACGTGTAAAACACCAACCTTTTCAATGCCCATTTCTTTACTGGCCATTGTGACTATCTCAGCTATAGTTTCCTGATACCTCTGTAACTCCATGGCAAAAATGTTGGCCAGTGTAAATGTTTCTGGATTGATGTCAAATTTCTGTCCTGTTTTAGTCATCAAATCCTTCCAATGGCTGAAAGATAAAGCATATTGAATTAAACTTGCTCTTACCCTAAATTTTTCTATGGTTAAAGACTGCAAAAGTAAGCCAACCTAAGTTAAAACAACTTATTCCAACATTGTATCAATCACTACTATTAAGATCCTTGATAAAAATTCTTCAATTGTAAATACAGCAGTTGACAAGCACAGAAGAAACAATAATATGAAACTTCTATTATTTTAAAAATTTTCTTATTTCCATTCATGACTGCAATCATCAAAACCAATTAAAAACAAAACTTCTAACCTAAATATATGGCCCTTTCATAACTCTTGTTCATATGGGTAAATTGATAAATGTCTGTATTAAGCTTGAAGAACCCAGCTAAAAGTAAAAGCCAATGTCTACCAATGGAACAGGCAAGGTTTAGTATCCCAACATACTGACCAACAGTAAACATATATATGCAAATCAGTATGACCCCTCCACTTTCAAGGGGACATGAAATTAAAATGTCAAATACTGTAGATTATTAACATCTCTGAAAACTTACCGATCTCTCAGAGCCTCATGTTTCAAGTCCACAAACAGTGGTAATGAATCTCTAAATTCTTTCATTTTTTCTTCCAAGGCTCTTGCTACAGGCATCTGTTTTACTTCTCGAGGCATTTTTCTGAGGTTTTTCAGGAATGTTTCAATACCATCTTGTAAAATCTGTATGTTCAAGTTGGCCCATAACGTCTCAGACCATTGTTCTCTGGCAGCCTGAAGGATGTATATTTATCATATACTACAGTTGCTTTCAATGTAATATACCAAAGCAATTTTCTTTTTCATCTTTCACATTCTAATTGGTTTCACACTGATTGTTAAAGAAATTTCTTACAAATTAAGTGAATTCTTTTCCATGACAGCTTCCTGGAAACCTAACCAGTATGTGAGCTGAGATGAAGGTATCACCCAATGAAAACTCAGCTGATCATCATATTCAAACAAGGAACCTCTGATATACCTTATGTATAAACCTTAGTTCATGTTAGTCATCCTGTTTTAAAAGAATGTTTTCAAAGAATACTTCACATCAGAACCCAAAATATAGGTTATGGAAAGAACTATTGGTTTTAGAAATATTTCAGTAATTCAAAAAAGTATTTCATAGGAACATCTAAAAGGCTATGTTGTGGGTACTCCTGTGGTTGTCCTATCATGAACAAATGATTTTAGGACTAGGAGTAATCCCAGTGTTACCCATTGCTATACAAACTACGGCAAGAACTATCAAAACTATATAAATGTGTATTACAAATTATATCTATAGAAAACAAAATACTGATTTTTAGCAGTGTGGTTTCAAATCAATGTTAAATGAAACAATCTTTGTAGGCAATGTTCCTCATTATTGTCAATTACAGGGGTGTGAAAACTCGTATTTGCACATTAAAGGGTTAAGTAAGCCCCAGATCAGACCAACCTGTTGTTCCTCATATAGAGCATAGACCATCTCGAGTCCTTTCATCTGTTTTTGGACCTGTTGTAAATCAGGATACATAGTGATGGGCAGGTCAAACAATTTCTCTGCATTTGCGAGTTCTTGTCTTTCCGATTCATACTTGTTCACCTCTACTCTGTATTGTTTCATCAGTTCCAGACCTGTAATATAAAAATTAATGTCATTTCAATCAACCCTATTTCAGAGATAAAACTTTTCACAGTCATCCATAGCAAAATTTTCTCTCTAGGTGAGGAAATAAAGAAGATTTTGAGGTTCTTTCTCAACTATAGGAGAAAAAGTATATTCTTAACAAGAAGTACAATCAACAGATTTGGATAACCCTTTAACAAACAATCCCGAGTTTTAACAACAATGGACTATTGAAAACATCCCTGGATGAGGACAGAATGTTGGAAAGCAGTATATTCTCCTTTCCCACAATGGATTCTACCCTGAAATATGATAACAAAACAAAAAAACAACAAACAAAACAGTAATTTAATGAACTAAAAGAAAAACAAAGGAAATCGTATGGAAACCATCTAAAGTTTGTATTTTGCCATTCAAAGTAGACCAAAGGATGATGCACCATCAAGTTACAAATTCAGAAGGAAAATATTTCATATAACAAACTTTTAAAGGCAAAAAAATCATAATTTAACTCTTCACCAGTTCACAGAGTTTCAGACATGTCATATTGTAAGCTTATGCAGAGAACAAATAACTGTGGCTCAAATGATGAGATATGTCTTTTAAAGAGCAAAATGAGAAAATATGGTTCCCAGCATTTTCTCTTTTAACAATAATATTTTAAAGAATCTTCTTCCTCTAGGTCATAAAAAACACTAATTGTTTAGTAAAGAGTTAACAAAACTTTCAACTGAACTAAGTTTGTGCCTTACCATCACTGACTGTAGAATATAAACAAATAATGTAATGTCTTTCACATCACAGATCAAGATCAGATAGCTCAGAACAGAACATGCCATCTGATTTTCGACCCAGAAACTTTCTGCTGCTTTATTTCAAGGTACAGTTGTTCTTTCATTTTCAGATGAATAATCTTTTAGACATGTACTATTTCATGTTCATTTATCTGGCAGTATTCTAACAATATAGTCAACCCATAAAGCTCTTTACAGACAAACTGATATTTCAAGCCTAAACAGAAACCAAGATACAGCAGTCTGCTTTGATTAAAATATCTTTTAAAATAGCAGAAAGTGAACATACATGATGACACAAAAAACTAGAGGCGCTTGAGCACCTGTATCGCTCCACAGGCCTGATATTTCTATAATGGCGAAAGGAAGTTTTTAACAATTATCATTCAATCCTGCATTTTAGCTCACTGAAGAAACAATTTGGTAGACAACCACCATAGGAACTTACCTGCAAAACAACAATGAAATCCAATGAATAGTTTTAGAGAAGAAATTTTTCAAAGATTTTACTTTATACCATAAAAGGAAAATGAGTCTCCCATAAAAGCCATGTTTTTTGACAGATCTTTTTTTTTTTAAGGAATTCTGTAAACCTGTATCTAAGGAACATTCCTGCAAAATAATAATGCTATCCAAATAGCGGTTTGGGAGGAGAAGATTTTTAAAGGTTTTTTACTTTGGTTGCCATGGCAACCAGAACTCTTCATGGAACACAATTATTTGAAGGAATTTGAAAGAGGACCACCAAAGAAACATTCCTGTGAAATTTGGTAAAAATCCAGTCAATAGTTTCTGAGGAGAAGTTTTTTAAAGAAAAAGTTTACGGACGCACGCACGGACGAACGAACGAACGAACAGACGGACGGACTGACGCACGACGGACACAACGCCATGACAATAACTCGCTGGCCTTCGGCCAGTGGAGCTAAAAATTGTATCTTCTCTGAGAATATTTTCTATTATATTTGATTAAGATATTCTCCCTTCCACGGAATACTTCTCTTTTTGTTCATTTGTATAATTCAGTGATATGTCGCAAGTGGCCCATTCACTAATGAATTAATTAATTATGCTAGCGTTTATCAACATAATCTAAAATTACCCCCAATAATTTAAAGCAAACTGCATATTTTCAAATGATAAATGATTCAGGAACTTTTTACCGTAAAAATACATCATGTTTGATCTGTTTGGTGCTCAATACTGTGAATTGGATCTTACAAAGTACTATACTTACCTTTATCTAGATTTGAACCTACAGCTCCTGGGCCTTCTAGATAGAACCTGTCTGAAAACTCCTTCAGTTCCTTGCTGAAATCTTTAATTTGCTCTTGTGTAATCTAAAACAGCAAAAAATAAAATAACCGATTTCAATACGTCTCAAACCTGTCTGTTTTCAGGCAGCAAGACTCAATCCCACAAAAAAACAAGAGGGCCATGATGGCCCTGTATCGCTCCACTGGCTATTAAGTAAAAACACTACAAGCCAAACATTACAATATTCAGCAAATTGATTTCAAACACGAGGACATGCAAACATTTTTCTATCTAATCCTACGAGAAAGTTGTGATCCATGGGCAAAGCCAATTTTGATCGCAAAGCTATAATTATTTGAATCCTGGTGGAGGTCCACAATATAAAGCTCCATACCAAATAATTCAGTTCTTGAATGTTATAAACAAGAAGATTTTCAAATTTTTCTCAATTTGGGCACCCTTGATAGAGACCCCCTAGATAAAGCTAAATGCAAAATTTGATAGCCCTAGCCCTTATAGCTAGATGCGAAAGATTTTCCTATATAAGCCTGCCCATGTAAAACATGTTACCCCCCGGAGCGAAGTCAAATTTGACCCTCGGCTATAATTTGGACACCCTTGGTACAGGTCCACTAGATAAAGCTACATGCCAAATTTGGTCGCCCTAGGCCCCATGGCTAGGTCAAAGAAGAATTTTAAAGTTCTCCCTATATAAGCCCATGTAAAACTTGTTATATAAGCCCATGTAAAACTTGTTACCCCCGGGCAGGGCCTAATTTGACCCCAGGGCTATAATTTGAACAATTTTGGCAGAGGTCCACTAGATAAAGCTACATGCCAAATTTGGTAGCTCTAGGCCCTATGGCTAGGTAGAAGAGGAATTTTAAAGTTCTCCCTGAATAAGCCCATGTATAACTTGTAACCCCTGGGGCGGGGCCAATTTTGACCACAGGGCTATAAATTGAAGAAACTTGGTAGAGGTCCACTAGATAAAGCTACATGCCAAATTTGGTAGCCCTTGGCCTTACGGTTTCAGACAAGAAGATTTTCAAAGATTTTCAAAATTTTTCAGTTTTGTTGCCATGGCAACCAGAGTTTTTGAAGGAATTAAATTCTTTCAAGAAATTCTGAAGAGGACCATGGCAGGATCATTTCTGTGAAGTTTCATCAAAATTGGATGGGTAGTTTCAGAGAAGAAGACGTTTTAAAAAAAAGTTAACGCACAGACGGACGGACGGACGGACGGACGGACGGACGACGGACAACAGGCCATGACATAAGCCCGCTGGCCTTCGGCCAGTGGAGCTAACAAATAGGCTTAAGTCTGTAACAACTTGTAAGAAATTCTTGCAATAGGTTAATAGGGTTAAGACTAAATAGAAGTAGGCTTTCAATTTTTCAAAATAAAAAAAAAAGAAGCACCTATATATAAAGATGGGGGAAAAAAAGAAAAGTATTTTCAATATGTCCATATTTTTCTGCTCTGTCACATTTTCATGACATATTCACTTAGTTCAACTCTGATGCAATAAACTTTGCATATAATCTTCAGCTTACATGAACTGACTGATTCAGAAATTTAGCTAAACTTTTACCACAAAATGCCCAGTTTTAACTCTTCACCAAATAACAAAATTTTAGCCTGGTCCAAATTCAAAGCATTTGCAGACGACAAAATAAAAGCGACTGAAAATTTGAAATTTGTTTTGGGAAGGGTAGAAAACATTGTGGGAAAAGGAGAAAATGCTGGTTACCAGCATTTTCTCCTTTTCCTACAGTGTTTTCAAAAGGCTTCTTTCTCTGGGTTGTTAAAAGTCAGGATTGTGTGGTAAAGGGTTAAGGACCTTGGGAGAGAAAAATTTTTGAAAACATGGGAAAAGGAGGAAATGCTGGTAGCCAGTGTTGTCTCCTTTTCCCACAATGTTTTCTACCCTTACAGAGACAAGTTTCACTATATCAACTAAATTGTCTGAAAATGCTTTAGATTTGGGTAAATATAAATTTTTTCGGTATGGAGTTAAACTTACAACAAATCATTCCAATAAAGAAAAACTGAGAACAACAATAGTTAAATGAAAATAAACACACAAAAATGTGCACAAAAATTTTTATCAGCAACACCTATCTTGTCTCACAAACTCAGTCATTTTGCCTTTTATCAAATTCCCCGTCTTAAACTGTTTCTTCAATACATTAAAATGACCTGCAGATGGCTTTTTCTGACTGACATAAAACCACTTTTGACAACCTGTCTTTAATAATTTTGATTACTCCATTTTTACAGGATTGTTATCAAAGTTTCTGCGGCCAATTTTTTTTTTAAGACGCAACCCATTATCTCTGAGCTCAGTACTGGAAGTAACATACAAACAACATATATGCATAAATAAAAAAGGTATATCTTACAAACACAAAAAAAAACACATAAAGTGTACACACGTTACACTTCATATAACAAGCATTTCAGCCTGAAAATAACATTTTCTTGCAAATACAACGGGTCTTTGTGTCATTTCAGGGCCATAAGCTTTCATTTACTGCATATATATTTCTAGTTCACATAGATTAACACCTGTCTTCCTATCGCTACTTGAGAAACTGATCAGACACTGCATTTTGTAGTAGTTAAACCCTTTACCACACAATCCTGACTTTTAAAAAACCCCGAGGAAGAAGGCTTTTGAAAAAAAGTGGGAAAAGGAGAAATGCGACCAGCACTTTCTCCTTTTCCCACAATGTTTTTTACTCTATGAATGAAAAAGTTCATGTTTTGAGTTACGTTTAATTTATCGTCTACAAATCCTTTAAATTTGGACAAATCTAGAATAAATTTTCATTGTCTGGTAAAGAGTTAACATTGTCATCTTTTTTATACATTGTAAAGCATACATGCCTGTGTTTACCTATCTGTATAAAAAACATCTTTGTATATGGATTTCTTGCCAAGTCTTCTGCTGCAAATTTGTCTCAGGTGTAACAAAGCAGTAATAATATGTGTTGTGCATACAATCATTCAGTTTCACTGTCACATGTGACACAATATAGATCACTAAAGTACGGAGATATCTCCCTTACCCCTCCTTTTCCAGCATGTAACAACCCTCGCTACACAATGTATCATAAAAGTAACATCATTTGTAGGAAAAATTATGACCAATGCAAGTTCGTGCATCATACATTCTAGACACTCACTCGTCACTCACACTCTCTCTCTTCTGGCTCTCCTTTCAGTTTTGTTCAGCTAATCAGAAGTTGTGTTACGTTCAAATTTAGAATATCTTGGAGAATAAGACTGAGAACATTTTACTGACTTAAAAGCTAAAATCTTATTCTTCACTACCCATAACATTACCTAAACTCTTTTATCACTAAATGTATGATTTTGAATTTTTTATATCACTACAAATACAATTGAAATGCAAATAAAAATGCTCTTTGTCACAATCAAGGATCAGACAGTATTTGTCCATGACAGGACTGTGTGTTTGATGCAGTCTTATCTAAACTCTTTACCACAGAAAAATTTTGATTTATCCATCGTGAAATAGCTTACAAATGACAATTCAAATGTTTTTCAAATGATAGTTTTTGGCCTTGAATAGATAGAAAACACTGTGGGAAAAGGAGAAAATGCTGGTTACCAGCATTTTCTCCTTTTCTCACAATGTTTTCAAAAGGCTAATTTCTGAGGGTCATTAAACTTGGGATTGTCTGGTAGAGGGTTAATCTTTCCCTTCTGCAAAAGCAAATATATCAACTTTGAGCTAAACAAAATAATTTTTCTGTAGATATGACATATGCAAAAATGAGGACCATTCTTCAGTTATTTCCCTTGATTCCTCTCCAGCACTACATTGATCCTAATAAGGGGATTACTTGGTTTTTGTCCTTGATTTTCTTGCACTGAACAGCTTTTTTTCTTGAGATAATAGTTCAAGTAAATTTAGTTGGGTTGTTTTACAAATCCATCTATTCGTAGTTCCTGATGATTAAAAACAGAATTTGTTTTGAATTACATGGGGGCACTACACATATATCCTAAATCATTATCATATTTATCGCAACATCCCAAGGGAAACCAAGGATAAAAACAAAGGAATACAGGTAAAAGGACCAATCTTTTATTTGGTTACCTTTAGTTGTTATCTAGCAAGGGAGACAACTTAATTTACAGGAATGGCCCCCCATTCCGCAGGAAAAGTCAGAAACATTTCTATGAATTCTCACCTCCTTGAATTTCTTCTTCACTACAAAAAGACTAGCATCCACATTTTTAGACTTCCACACAAGGTCTTCCCAAATCTGAGGCATTTTCCACTGTAGCTCTTTCTCTTGTTCTGTAACCTGTGATAAAAGCCATTGATTTGCAGGATGAAAATGTATAACAATAAGAAGAAAATATATAACAAATACCTATCCCTCCTCTAGAGCATTCAGTGAGATGTGCTCTGGGAAAAGGGGCTTTAATGCATCTCCATGATGCATTATACCAAGCAAGTCATCCCAAAATTATGGATCCGTAATATCCATTTTGTCTGACAATGCACCAATCATGAGATTGAATGATCCTTGGACATGAAGAAAATTGAAACATAGCAAAAAGTTTCCACCCAGGTCAGCCTGGGCAGGCTGACATGGATTGATACTTGTTGCTAGTGCATTTTCACAGAGAAATGCTCAATTCATAATATCATTACCTCCTCTAACAAACACAGGAAGTTTTTTATGTTCATATTGTCTCTCTCATTAAGTTGCATCTATTCTGAAGTAATCTTTTCCCCAAAATTCAAATAAAACTATTCTAAAATGTTGAATGCCACTCAATATGATAACTCTTTACAACACAATCCCGACCTTTAAAGACCTCTAAAAAGAAGGCTTTTGAAAACATTGTGGGAAATGGTGAAAATGCTGGTAACCAGCATTTTCTCTTTTTCCAACAATGCTTTCTACCCAATCAAAGATGAATTCTATCATTTGAACCATATCTAAACTGTCGTCTGCAAATGCTTTCAATTTGGATGACTACATTTTTGTCATGTGGTAAAGAGTTAAGCTTTAAACTGCTAGGCAAAAATCTGACAGTATAGATCTAAAATCAGAATGCACATTACATACAGTCTGATCTTAGATCTATACACTTACAGATTTTCAGAGCGATATTCTAGAAGTTTAACAATCTTTAAGATACAGGACATTTTTCTTTCTTCTGATTTAAAAATTTCTATGTTATTTACATAATATTCTAACAGTGATGAGCAAGCTATGCTATTTTACACTTAATCTTTTACCAGATTGAAAATGTTTGCAGATGAAAAGTTCAATGTTGCTCAAATTATGGGTTTTATTTTTGTATGGATAGAAAATGTTAAGGAAAAAGGAGAAAATGCTGGTTACCTGCATTTTCTCCTTTTCCCACATTTTCAAAAGACCTCTTCTTTACATGATTCTTCTTTAAGTGAAATGGATAATTCCAGTAAAGAGATAAAAGATACCCTTTGCCCGTCACAAAATTTCATGACCTGAGTATCTTATAAAATATCAGACTACATGTTCTGTGCTAGTCTAATCTTGACCTTCACTGTTAGCTAAAGCTAAGCCAGCCAAGGTTTTTATAAATACTGTACCTCAATATCATACATAGACAGTGTTCTATATCTTTCCCTGATGTCTCGTATCTTGTCCTCAACCTCTAGAGACATGGCTTTGATATCAGATATGGTGGTCAGGACAAACTTCAAATCTTCTAAGGTACTTGGTGTTTGATCTAAGTCGTCGGATTTGTTCTGCAGCATAGAAATATAGTGGTCAAGGCAAATTTCAGACTTTCCAATCTACTTGGTGATTTACCTTATTCATATGATTGGTCAACAAAACGAGAAAAATAGTGGTCAGACCAAACTTCTGACTGGGCCTGTATTCACCAACCAATCTTAGTCTCATGCATAGTCTTATTCCAGATTTAGAAATAAACACCACTTCTGACTGGCTAAACCAAATGGTTTAGCCAATCAGAAGTTGTGTTATGTTCTTAGTCTTATCCATAGTCTTATTCTATATTTAGAAAGTAACACAACATGTAATTGGCTAAATCAAATGGTTTAGCCAATCAGAGGTTGTGTTATTTTCAAGTATGAAAAAATTCTTGAGAATGAGACTAAGAATGTTTTTTTTAGAATAGTTCCTGAATATGAAACCAGGGTCCGTATTCACCAACCATTCTTAAGAATATTCTCTGTCTCATTCTTCAGAATTTTCTAAAGTTGAAAGTAACACAACTTCTGATTGGCTAAACTGAATAGTTTAGCCAATCAGAAGTTGTGTTACTTTTAAATGTTGAAAATCTTGCAGAATAAGACTAAGAATATTCTTAAGAATGGCTGGTGAATACGGACCCAGATCTTGTAAATTGCTAAGTATTTGATAAAAGTCATTTGACTTGTTCTACTATAGTGAAAGATAAAAAAATTCTTTTGTGGTGCTAATGTGTTATTAAATTTGATTGATTTTCTGCAAGAGATTTTGCATTTTGTAGACAGTACTTACATCCAAAGTATCATTGAGCTGATATAGATTGTCCTTGGCTGAATCCCTCAAGAGTTTACCTAGACAACCAATCCATTGCTTGGCATGTTCTGAAATACAGATTTAACTTAGAGTGTGCTACATGCAAAACTGAGTGATGTTGCTAAAGGTCAAAATCAAGATCAGATGGAATGAAAAAGACATACAGTCGTATCTTGGATCTACGTCTTTTGAAAAATATTCTGGCCAAAACAGCTTTGAAATTGAAACATTTTGGGTGAATTCAACTATTTTCTTTTTCACTTTAAGATACAATTGCCATTTTTCAACCAACTTTTTATTTTGTATTCTGTAAATGCTTTCACTTCAGACAAGTCCAAAATTTTATCATTAAGTAAAGATTACACTAAATAAACTAGTTTTGTTACAACTCTCACAAAAATCAGATTCCTCTTATTCTGTAAAACACTAACAAAATTTTCACTCTTTACCGAACAATTCCAAGTTTTAATGATTATAAGGAAGAAAGCTTTTGAAAACAAAGAGGAAAAAGGAGAAAATTCTGATAAACAGCATTTTTGTCCTTTTTCCACCATGTTTTCTACCCAAACCAAAACAATCCCATCATTTTAACATTTTATTTGTTGTATGCAAATGCTTTCAATTTGGAAAAGTAAAATATTTTGTGGTTTGGTAAAGTATTCACTCATTTATATACAGGATAATTAATCCTACCAAACTCTTTGTTACAAAGCAGATCATATGTCATAATGCAAAATGCTGAATCACTAGTTTCCTATACCTTTAACAGAGGTGGCCAGAGGTCCCATGTGAAGCCGTATGCACTCCTGGTCCTTAACCACAGGAATTGTTTCAACCTCATCTATAGTTTTGAAATAATACTGTAACTTGTTATCAAATGACACAACAGTTGGATCTTTCTGGAACCAGCGATCTGCTAATGCTTGCTGTAAAAGAAAAAAAGAATTATTTATACAAAAAAAAAACTCTTTAACTCTTTACCAAATGAAAAAGTTCAAGACTCAAACAAATTGAAAGTATTAATGGAGATTGCAAATAAAATGTACTTCAAATGAAGATTTCTGTTTTTGATAGAGTAGAAAACATTGCTGAAAAAGGAGAACATGTTGGTTACCAGCATTTTCTCCTTCAACTACAATGTTTTCAAAAGCTTCCTTCTTCAGGGTCATTAAAACTCGAGATTACTTTCTTTCCCAAGGTTGATTAAACTCGGGATTGTTTGGTGAAACAGTACCCTATTCAAAAACTTACCAAAGTTTCAGCAAAACTTTTCTGGAAATGTAGCGGCAAAGAGAGGATACTGCTTGTTAGGAGCAAATTGTTGTGTGCATGCAAAACAGTATAAATAAACATGCATTTCGTCATTCTTGCTCCCCAACTTCCATCATGTTAAGAGAGCAACCATATCTTTTTCATTTTATTGCAAAAGGTCAAACTTTGACAAATTAATTACCAGCATTTGTTGTGCAACATCATTTAGGCTGAAAAGCATTTCTCAGATTCATTTCTTAATTAGTTTTCTTCACAAAGCTGATAGATTCATGTTTAAGCATTCTAAAAGATCGATCAATATTGGAAAAGAGAATAGAGTTGATTCAACATATGAAAAAGTTTATAACAATTTAGATAATTCACTGATTGTTTTTTGAAATTAAAACAGACTTTATCTGTACTAAATAAAGAGAACAAACTGAAAAAACCAGCTTATGTTTACTTCTTCCAACATTTACTCTCAGGAGACCAGCTTCAGTTATTTTTTACTTTTATTTAGTGACTCAACCAGCTGCTGCATTGTTGCTAGTGTGCAGCATAATTTTTAGTGTCAGAAGTGAGAGCGGTTACCAGCACTTTCTCTTTCTTTTTTTTTTAAAGGTTTTCAAAAATTTCTGGTGACCAGCTCTTTTACCTCCTTTTTCCGCCGAGTCATTAAAAAAAGGGATAGTTTGGTACAGGATTGAAAACATTTGGCATACCTTGTCTACTTTCCAAATACTTCTATATTTCTTCCATCGATTGAGATACCTCTGCATGTTTGTCAATGTATTTTTTATGTCAAAGTGGATTGTCTGTACCAGGTCTATAGTTTCTGTATTGATGGAAATATCAGAAAAAAACGTAAACTGATACAGCTCATCTTCCCCCTCCACCTTCTGAGGTTGTGTCTCGATACAGGTACCATTCATCCAGCGTACAAACAACTTGGTACTGGAATAAAACAAAGACAACAATGGCATACTCTCACAGCCAACGTCAATATGGCTGAAGACTGTGTGTCTATCCCTAACAGGTTCATACTTTCTCTATGAGTTTGTAATTAAATACTTTTATTTTTCAACTAACCTAATATCCACACATTAACACCTATGAGATATTCATTTTGGATATACTACAGACCACAGATATTTATAGAACAGTATGTGGAGCCGCAACTACAAGTGATGTAAAACATAACCTCTTGTTGACCTTGATGCTAAATTCATATTTGTTGTTGTTTGAATAATAAAACAAAAACAAATCAGAAATTTAAAAGTAAATATAAAACTTAAATAGTATTGTTGTATATCAAAAATATTGACGGTCAGTTGTGAGAATTGATTTATAACTGTCTCACCAATTATCAAGTCTCCCAACCTCGTTAGATAATTTTTCTGTACCACAACACTTTATCTGTACTATATATATTTCTCTATACCAGATGACAAAATTAAAGACTTTCAGTGTGGTCAAATCATAGCTTGAAATAACAAAAGCACCGCATGCAGGTGCCAATACTCGGCTGCAAGTGCGTGATTTTCAGTGAAAATTCTAAGTCAAAATAGGGGCATAACTGTCAAAAATACTTTGATGGTTATCTGCCCTTATTGTATGGGTCTCACCATTGAAATTTAACAACTTGTCTGAGTTTTAAGTAAATGTCTTCAGTTATGAGGCAGATATAACAAAATGTCAAAGGTATTGCATGACAACGACGCAGGCGACGCCGACACCAGGGCTACAACAATACCTCAATGTTTTCTTCGAAAAAACAGCCGAGCTAATAAAAACTTTGCATATGCCCAAAATGACATGTTTTCATTTATGAAAGAAGGCTTGAAGCCCTATGGTAAAACAGACTTGCTTAGCAAACTAACAACAAATTTTGCTGTGTGGTAAAGGGTTAATTCTAACGCGACACATGAATTCGGCTCTATAAACACAGTGCAATAAAATCGTGGTGAAATCTATGTCATTCTATATAGAGTGAAGTCATTCTGTATACAGTTAGTCGCCTGTGGCTGTTCCATGTCTGTGCCCTCCATTATTTTATCACTGAATGTCACTTGACGTAAACAAATCGTCATTTTCGGCTACTCGACCAAGGATGAAGGAAAAAACTCAAGGATTTACCGAAATTAACTGTTTTTGATAAAAATTGACAACAATGAAACTATTTGAAATGTTACCGGCAAACTTATATATATCAGGTGTCTTTCATGGTGAACGTTAGTTCAAACCTGGCCGGTGTTGCATTGAAAATTGGAGTGGGAGTGGGTGGAGTAATATTCAGAGAATTCGAAACGACTGCGACTCTAATACTTGACGATACATTCTGTCTTCTTTGTTATTTGAAAGGGAGAAAATATAACAGTAAAACGGTAGGGTTTTTTTTTTATGTTACGTTCGATGCCTAAGGTTTTATTGAACTTTTGATACTTTTTGTATTTACCGACCGGGCAGTGGAGATTTGTTTTGGATAGTAGCTGGAACAGCCATGGTTTATTCAAGGGAATATTGTCTGCATCCACTCTTGTACACTAAGTATGAACTTGTTTTCCTTTGATAAAGAGCTGGTCACGTTAGAATCGAAATAATCTTCTTTCTATCGTGGTTTATCGTTCAATAAACCATGTTATGAGTTATGAGGCGCCATGAATAAACCACTCGGGCTATCGCCCTCGTGGACTATTTATTGTGCCTAATAACTAACAACTGTGAAAAATAAACCACGATGGAATGAAGATTAATTCTTAAATAATATATAATAAACACAAACGCAATTAACCTGTACCACACAACCACAAATGCAGAAAAAAATGGTGTATAAAGTATGTAACAAAGACCTACCCTTCCACACAGTCTCTGACACACTGTAGTGTTACCTTGTACACCTCATTAGCCTGTGGATGTAGTACCACATCTGGGGCTGCCAAAAGGGTTTCCACTTGAAACAGGGGCTTGTCTGACCTAAGAGCCACTTCAAACCGCCTCAAGTTGTTCAGTATCAACTGAAAATTAGATTAAAACAAATGTATCTGCCTATTATCAAATTAAGTCTTGACTTTGAGTTTTAATAACCTTGAGGTAGAATGCTGTTGAAAGCATTGTGGGAAAAGAAGAGAATGCTGGTAACATGTAATCTCTCCCTTTTTCACAATGTTATCTTCCCTGTTTTAAACAAATTTCATTATTTCACTCTCACTGGATGACAGTGACTAACCAAGATCAGATTGCGTGTTATGTTTTGCACAGTCTGATAGTAATCATCACCTGCCATTGACGGAATTAGAGTTCAGATAGTTGTTGGAAGGGTAGAAAACATTGTGGGAAAAGGAGAACCAGCATTTTCTCCTTTGCCCACGTTGTTTTCAAAAGGTTTCTCCCCAAGAGTTATTAAAACTCAGGACTGTGTGGTAGAGTTAACCTTGTGAGACTTTCGGAACTATTAAACACAACTTCAGTTACTAATGTGAATAATGTAGATCAAGGAAAATGCGATCTCATCTTTTGATCTACATTGTCCAATATTTTGTGAGATAAGCAGCCAGGAGCAGTCTTAACCTTTTTACTAGATTGTTATGAGCAGTTTTTTCCTTTATCACAATGTTTTTTGCAACACAATCAACATGAAGTAATCATATTTTTTCCACCAAAACATTCAGTGTTTTCATGACCCTTAGGAAAAGGGTTCCAGATTACATTGTAGATAAATGAGAAAATGATTGTAACCAGTGCTAGTAACAAATGTTTTCTATTATTTCAAAGACAATCCAATCATTTAATACAAATTTACCATGTTGTTTGCCTATGCTTTCAATTTTGCCATGTCTAAAGTCATTGTCGTTTGGCCAAAATTTAACAGCCAATAATACAAACCTGAGTCAATGCTTCATACACTTTCTTTTCCCAGTGTGAGTAATACTGATGAAGTTTAGGAGACCGTCCCGAGTTTGTATGAACCACCAGTCCTTCCATCTTGGTCAACAGTGGGCCTATAGCTCGATACTTCCTGGCAAGAATTTCAAAGTCTTTCGACCTTTCTTTCTCAATATGTTCAAAATATTCCTTACAGCTCGGTAAAATATCTGGGTACTTTCTTGGCGGTGACTTGAAGAGGTTGGCATTTTCAATCATTGACAGCCTCTGGTTAATATCTTTAGCATTCTTCTGAATTTGGTTGACCAGGGATTCAAACTTAGCAATGGCCTGAAATTGACAGAAATGGGTGGGTTTTTATACAAACAAACAACAACCTTTCAAAAGCTACTTGTCACTTTTCCACATAAATAAAGCCATAAGATTGTTCAGCAGCAGGTGAATGAGGGATGAAACCTGTTCCAGCGCTTTTCATCATTCCTTAGAAAAAGTTTTTGCAAGTCAAAACCTCAAACTCATATCCTCTGGATTAACATCTCTGTGTATTACCAATGAACTACCAAGGCTTAGCAAGGAAAAAGAAATGACTCAGTATTTGTTTTCTAACTGGAAATCTTAAGTTCATTCATTAGCTTTCTTAGGATAAGCTTGTAACAGGGAAATTATAAAATAATCCAGCAAGATACTTTTCAATTCACTGAACAACATGTCAGAAATAAAGCTGTCTGGCCTATAACCAAGTAATCCTGTATTATAATCCTGAAAGTAAAAGGCTCTTGGAAATATTTTGGGAAAAGGAGAAAAAGCTGGTGACCAGCATTTCATACTTTTCCCACAATCTTTTATCACTACCATTTGTCATCTGCAAATTACTTCTTTATATTTTTCTTGACATAAAGTTTACCTGTTCACATTTATGACAGTAGTCCTTGATACCCAGAGAATTCCAGTTGAGACGTTTGGCTCCCGGTCTTATCACTCGCCTTAGGTCACGAACATGGTCCTCTAACAACAAGCTCTGTGTCGTAAAAAATATATGACAAATATTGGATAATATTCAAAATATACATAATCACTTAACTGACCATTAAAGCTCCTTTCACAACTATAGTTGCCTTTGCAGTCAGTGTAGATCAAGATCTTTGATCTACGCTGTCAGCTTTGCTGAAACACTGCAGACAAAAGCAACCATGAAATTTCATTTATTTCAGTCGGATTTCTATGATGAAAATGTCCGAAAGGTTTATTCCCCGCTCTAAGGGTTAAAAAAAAAAACAACAATCACTCCTGCTATTATCATTATCATAAGGTACAGGCTCCGTATTGCAGAAAGAAATGAGATTAATAGAAAATGTTCCAAATCACTTTATCAAAATATACTTTTTATACTAAACTAGTTTTTTTTTTTTTTAAAAAAACCTAATATGTATTTGAGTGGCACCCACACAAAAGGGGGTTTAACCCTTTACCAAACAATCTCTGGTTTTTACGACCCAGAGGAAGAGGCCTTCTGAAAACATTGTGGGAAAAGGAGAAAATGCTTGTAACCAGCATTTTCTCCTTTTCCCACAATGTTTTCTACTCTTCCAAAGTCAAATTTCAATTTTTGAGTTAGGTTTATTTTGTTGTCTGCAAATGCTTCCAGAATGAACAAGTCTTAAATTTTGTCATGTGGGAAAGGATTAACACATCTCCATGACGTGTTATACCAAGTCATAATGTAATTATGGATCCATAAAATCCAGTTTGTCTAACAACAGGCTAAATACAGAGATAGAATGTCCTTTGACATGTAGAAAATTTATAAATAGCAACAAGTTTCAACCCATGTCAGCCCATGTCAGCCTGTGTGGACTGTGCAAGCTGAAATGGGTCAATAGTTTTTGCATATGCATTAAACCCCCTTTTTACAGAGGAATCTTCCTACAGACTGACACTACAATTAGCGCACATTTTTTATGGTAAAGTAAGTTTGATGGAAAATAAAACATGTAAAGTGCTCTCGTTATTTGGTACACTGCAGATTGAACAATGGCAAATAAACTGAAACATCCACTCTTGATCAATAATTTTATTTGTAATATATAAACAAAATGCACATTATGGGCAGTTTTCCCTTGCCACAATGTCTCAAAGTTATGTCTGCTGCCTGAGCTGACAAGTTAATTAAAATGGCCAACAACATTAAAAGCAACACTGATCATGGACAACTTTGAAAACTTGCTTGTGAACTTTATTTATAGCAAAAACCAATCTAAATTGTGGTTTTATTGTATGTGAAAACAGTGTGGCTGAGGGAGAAATTGTTTGCTAGCAGTAACTTCTCCTTTAAATACCATCTTTTCAAAAGCTCATCTGCTGCAAGACAAAAAAAAAAAAAAAGCCATCTGCATGTTGCAATGTGTTTAAACATAGATACAGAAAAGCAGATCAAAAGCAACAGTGCCAAAGTTCATTTTGAAGCCACTTGGGTGATTTCCATACTATCTATTTTTAACAGCTCATTTTTTTTTTGTATACCTGCATCCTCACAATGGGCTAGTGCAGATATGAGAGAAGATATTGAAAACAATCCTGGACTAGACAATTATACAAAGTAGGATGTTGAAAACAGTACTGGACAATATAATACAACCATGCTCTGTGAAAAGGAGGCTTAAAGTACCTGTTAAAAAGTATCAACCCATGTCAGCCTGCACAGTTTGTGCAGGCTGACATAGGTTGAAACTTTTTGCTATGGGTAAATTTTCTGCATGTCAAAGGACTAGTATACCTCACGATTCAGACAGTTGTTATAAGTAATGGATTTTATCTATTTATTAAGTGATGACTTTCTTGGTATCATGCATTGTGTATAAATATAAGATGTATGAAGCCTCCTTTTGCCAGAGCACGGCTAAATTATAACTGGTTACAAGAAAGGGCTTTGGAAAAACGTCATTCATCCTAGTAGTGCTAAATAAATGAAATGGACATTTTGATTCAGAGGAGAACATGCATGCCATATTTACAGTTTTAAGACTGTCTTTGTCAAGACTGTCTGGCAAAAAAAGGGGATAGTGTAGATCCAAGTGGTTTGCAGCTTAAACAAATTAAGCCCTCTAGACCAGCCTGAATAGCTGAAGTGGTAGAGTATAGGACTTGTAAACGTCAAGTCTAGGGCCACTTGAGGATGTGGATTCAAGCCCAACAGCTGGCCATCTAAAATTACTGATAGTCTTTTAGGTAAGATGTTAAACTGAGGTCCTATGTAATGGTGCTATTCACCAAGGCCTTCACAAACAAGGAGTAACTTAGGATGGATTGTGTCCTATATCTTGTACTATCCCTGGTAACATAACTAACAGCCTTCTGGGCCTGTCACCCATATGGGCAACCAGTGGCTATGATTGATAAACAGAAAATCAATCAATCAATCAATCAAAGTCTTTTGTAGGTAGCAAATTTGTCAAAAGGTCTAGATGTTATGCTATACTGTAATATAAATATACAAAAACAAATATTTTTTTATTTTCTCCATGACAATTTTGACTCATTATATACTAAAAGTAATTACCATGTATGCATTTCGCTGTTACCACACGCTTTTAACAACCCTGAGGAAAAAGACTTTTAAAAAACATTGTGGGAAAAGGAGAAAATGCTGGTTACCAGCATTTTCTCTTTTTCCCACATTGTTTTCTACTTTCTTGAAGATAGATTAAATGTTTTGGTTAATAGTTATTTTGCCGTCCCAAAATGTCGCTCCAACAACAGGATTTGTCTCTTCACACAATGCTTTCAAAAGCTTTCAATCTCTTGGTCATCAAAACTTTTGATTACTTGGAATAATAAAAATGTTTTGATGAATTAGATCACTCTTTTTTTTCATGGGTCCATATTCACTAAAACCATTCTTAAGAACATTTTTAGTCTTATTCTAAAGAATTTCTAAATTTGAGTGAAACAAAACTTCTGATTGGCTAAACCAAATGATTCAATATCCAATCAGAAGTTGTATTACTTTCTAAATCTACAATAAAATTTACATTGAAATAAAATCTAAACTTTGTCCTCTGTTAAAGAGTAGAATCTCACCTCTGCACTATCCAGACTGGCTAACAGTTTGTTGTACCTCAGTAACATATGCGTCAGACTTTCTACATATTTGATGTACTTTTCATCCTATAAGATAAATACAGTAAATGAGTAAATTAAACCATTATTGTATATATGTAAATTTATAAGACTTTCCAGTACATAGTTATTGAAAAGAAAGAGGGAGAAGGCGCATTTGTTTGTCACAAGAAAATGCTGATTTTCACAAAATGTTTTCCGTATTTTTTTTTAAAACAGTATCTTTCCTTCAAATTCCTGTCATATTAAGCTTTTGAAAAAAAATGCGAGAAAAGGAAAACAACATAGGTAACCAGCATTTTATCCTTTTCCCAACATATTTTCTACCATATTAAAGACAAAATTTCATTATTTGTGCAAAATCTAATTTGTCGTCTGCAAATGCTTTCAACTTGGAACAGTCTAAAATTTTGTGATCTGGTAAAGAGTTAACTTACCAAATACAAAAAATGTGGATTTGTCCAAAATGAAAGCATTTGCAGACAACAAATTAACTTAGGCTCAAAGATGGAATTTGTCTTTAGACAGAGTAGAATACATGGAGGGAAAAGGAGAAAATGCTGGTTACCAGCATTTTCTCCATTTCCCTAAATGTTTCTTTAAAAACCTTTTTCCTCAGGGTCGTTAAAACTCGGTATGGTTTTGTAAAGTGTTTAGAAAAAAAATTTCCTCACCTGAAGAGCCACATTTCTAGCCAGCTCTGGTACAGAAAACCCAAGCTGTTCCATGTATTTTGTCTCTGAGATGATTTCTCCCAACATAGGATCAAAGTCTACTATATACTTCACTTCATATACATTGGCTGGAAGATAAACAAATGAAGTAGTTCTAAATTTACAGTGTAGAACTTAAACATCTTTAATAGTGTACTATTCAAATATTACGTTTTTGATCTAAGTAAAATCATGAAAAAGTGCAAACTAATATCTTAACAGAACAATTTTAAGTGTCTGGACAGTCAATAACTACACCAAACTTCACCAATATTTACAATACAACAATTTTCAGAGATAGCTGCTACTTTCATTTTACTGTCGAGTACTTTAAGCACTTTTACATACAACAGTATATTTCCAAATAATGATAACAGAGGATGATCCTCATGGTGGCAACAACAGTACCGTAATATTTGCAAAGGAGACAAAAACTCCAGCACAGAGTTAATATAATGGATCTACTAAAAAAGGCTCACTCTTGGAAATAAAATCTGGATAAAAACTTACTCTGATAAGTATGAAAGTACATAAAGAAAACAAAATATAGAAAATAGTCCATTAACAAGTGCGTATCTTCATTTGCTCATCTTCTTACAATTCAGAGTGAATAAAAGTCAAATCACAAACATATGTGCTTTCAAAAATCACAAACATATGTGCTTTCTGCAAACAGAATCAAATGATATTCTATACCTGAAAAGCTCTATATGCCAACATGAAAACTCAGATATAGAGTCTATTTGACATACTGTAAGAAAGGACAGTAACATTTCTTATTTTTTACAGAGATGCAAACATTACTAATGAATGCTTACAATTAAAAAAAGTTGAATTCAGTTATTTTGTACCATGGTTCACAGATTATGATGCAAAAGTGATTAAATATTAGTGGATGGCATTTTAACTTAAATCTTTACCATAGAACAGACTTTCAACTTGTTCATAATGAAAGCATTAGCTGGCAGTGCTTGAAATGTGACTCTTGTCTGTGACAGAGTAGAAAGCATTAAGGTAAAAAGATAAAATACTGATTATCAGCATTTTTCCCCCTTTCCAACAATGGCTAGGATTGAGCTTACTTTACTGAAAAAAATTATAACATCCAGCCAGCCTAGTTATGGTGATATCAAGGCTAGTTTGATAACTGTGTCTCATGTGTCTCTCAATATGTGGCAGCATCATTCAGAAGTCAGCAATCAAGAACCAGCCCTAGAACTAATCGTGACACAGGGAAACTAAGAACACCACCAGCTTATCCTTCAGGACTAAGCCAAAAATACATTGACTGATTGTGCAAGGTAGTCTTTAAAAGTGACAGCAAAAAAAAATATGAAAAACCTCTTCCACCATTTATCAACTGGCCCCATATTCACAAACCATTCTAAATAGTCTAATTCTAAATTCAGTAAGTAACACAACTTCTGAGTGAACTAGAGCTGTCACTGAATGTGACTTTATACCCCCGCCAGTGCTTTGACAGTATTTTGTACACAGACGGACACACAGACGAACGGACACACAGACACACGGACGGACAAACACACGGACAGACAGGCTGATTCCAGTATACCCCTGAAAACATTCGTTTTGCGGGGGTATAAAAACCATTTGGTTTAATCAAAAATGGTATAGCCAATCAGAAATAGCTTTCCTTTACAATACATAAAATTCTTAAAAATTAGAATTAGAATGCATTAGAATGGCTGGTGAATTGACCCTGACTGCCCCATCCCCATTTCACTCATGAGCACAATGTAGTGCAGGATATTTACAGCTTTGGGTGGGGACCTGACTAACAGTGTGGGGTGTGGGTGCACTGCGGGACTGACTGTAAGGACTGGACAAACTACGCAGCTCATCAGTGGGTGAGGATTTCTCTTGACTACTTTCAAGGCGAATTTCTATCAAGTTACCAAAATGTAAACTTTATCATGCTCTGAACTCTTTACCAAACAACAAAATTTATGACTTATCTAAATTGAAAGCATTTGTAAACAACAAATGTGACTCAAAAATTAAAATTTGTTTTTTGCACAATGTTTTCTAAAGCCTTCTTCCTCAAGGTCCTTAAAACTTGGGATTGTGTGGTAAAGGATTAATTAGGTAAAGAAATCTCATTCATCTTTGGGAAAATGACCCTACATTTGTACATTGTAATCTTGAGTTTTAAACCTGTTGAAATAACTACTACTCAATCGAGGTTGTATCAGAAACAACTTTTGAGGTGATTCAGGTAAAAATGAGAAAATACTTACAATGAGCAATTTCTCCTTTTACCACATTTTTAAAATACAATCATGCATAAAACCTTAATTCATGCCAATCATGCTTATTTCACAAGGATATTTTTAAAATTGTCAACAGCAAATTTGTTACAAGTGTTAACAAGTTTCCATAAATGCATACTATGGTTTGTTGATACTTAACACAAATAACTTGCATCAATTTTTATGGAGTTCATCATGTAAGATTGAGATATTTTTTGCTATTATTATAGCTTATCAACTGATTTTGAACAATTCGTTCAACTGTTTTAAAACAAATATGATTCGACTCTTAATCAATAGGTCTACTCTTTTACTCACTAAGGAAGATTGCTAACTGACAAGTAGAGTCTTTAGTTTATTGGTATTTATTGATAAATTGTCATGTGACAGGAGCCTACTACCCCCTGCCCCCAGTGTTGCAGCAAACCGCTTTTGAAAATACTGTGGCAAAAGGGGAAATTGCTCACTGCAAGAAATTTCCCCTTTTGCCACAACATCATGAAATTTTTTCAAGTATTCAACCTTAGTCTATCTTGATTGCCCCAACTTTGAAAGGATGTCTGCTGCAAATTTCTTTTAGGATGTAAAAGAATGGAATAAAATCTGTAACAACATGTATGATAGTCATTGAAAATTCTTGAACAAAGCTTTGTTTTATAACTTCTTCAGGATATTTACAGAATTTAAAGTTATATCTTTAATTTCTTTTCTCAGACTGTAACAAACCCAAAACCTACCCTCTCCTTCCTGACCGTCTTCCTGGGCTTGCTGTTGTTGAAGCTGTAACTGCTGAGCCTGCGTTGGCTTGACGATGAGATTACGCTTGAGTAAGGATGGGAGTACTTGTTCGACATGCTCTCTCCACATCTCATACTTCTGATCTTCGTACATCTTCATCTGCTTACCGACACTGAGGTATTTGGCCCTGGTCTGTGAAAATGTAAGAACTGAATTTCACTCTTTCTCAAAAAAAATCTCTCTTTAACCCTTTACCAAATGGCACAGACATGTCAAAATTGAAAGCGTTTTGCTGACAACAAACTAAATGTGGTCCAAATGATGGTATCATTGATAAGGCAGTAAAACATTGTGGGAAAAGGAGAAAATGCTGGTTACCAGCACTTTCTCCTTTTCCCACGATGTTTTCAACAGGTCATTTCCTCAAGGTCTTTAAAACTCGGGCTTTGTGTGGTTACAGTTTGAATCTTTACCCAAAACTACTTTTTAGTCTGTCCATTTTGAAAGCATTTGCAGGCGACAAATTAAATGTGACTAAGATGATAGAAATTTACTTCTAAGGGGTGGCAAACATTGTGGGTAAAGGAGAAAATGCTGATTATCAGCATTTTCTCCTTTTCCCACAATGCTTTCAAAAGCTTATTTTCCTTGAGGGACTGAAATCATGGAATTATTTGGCAAAGGGTTAAAAATAAAATTCACCATTTTTTTTCTTTACAAAAACTACTAAGTTTAATATAGAATTCTAAGTCTTAAGTCCAAGACATTCAATCTGATCAGCTGAGATGGAAAATTCTTTCCAAAATTAATGAAAATTGTAGTGAGCAGTTTCTTTTCTCATAACTGCACATTGTTTCAACTATCTTTACAAGGCAAGGCAGCCAGCAGCTTAGAAACAGTGTTGTGAATACCTCTGGTTCAGGATCATCACAGATACATGAATAGGTGACTGGTCACTATAATGACTTGATATACTGTTTAACTCTTTACCAAATGGCAAGATTTTAGACTTATCCAATTCAAAAGCATCTGCAGATGACAAATAAAATATGGGTCAACTACTGGAAATTGTTCTTTAGAGGGTAGAAAGTATTGTGAAAAAATGAGAAAATGTTGGTAACACCCTTTACAAAACAACCCCTGGTTTTTACGACCCAGAGATAGAAGCCTTTTGAAAACATTGTGGGAAAAGGAGAAAATGCTGGTAACCAGCATTTTCTCCTTTTCCCACAATGTTTTCTACCCTGCTGGAAACAAATTTCAATTTCTGAGTCACGTTTATTTTGTCGTCTGCAAATGCTTTCAATTTGGACCAGTCTAAGATTTTGTCGTCTGGTAAAGAGTTAAACAACGTTTTCAAAATCCATCTTCCTCAAGGTCAGTAAAACTTGGGATTGTATGGTAAAGGGTTAAAAGGGAACTAACCCCTTATCATCAGACAAAATCTCAAACCCACCCATATTGAAACCATTGCATACTACAAATTAACCATGCCTAAAATCATGACACCTGTGTTTGAGAGGATAGAAAACATTGTGGCCAAAGCAGAAAATGCTTTTTAAAAGCCTTTCTCTTTATCCCACAATCTTTTTCACAGACATCTTCACTTGGGTCGTAAAAATCACGGATCTGGGGATGGTTTAGTTTGAGACGCCAAAAAACCTAAGAGCCTTGCTCCATGAAAAGGGAACTTAATGCATCTGCAAAAAGTACCGACCCATGTCAGCCTGCGCATTCAGCTCAGGCTGACCTATGCTGAAACTTTTCGTTATTGGTCAATCTTCTGCATATCCAAGGACCCATCAACTCAAGTTTCAGTCGGTTGTTAGACTAAATTGACTTTATAGTTATATGATGACTTGCTTGGTATAACGCATCATGGAGATGTATTAAGCCCCCTTTTGCCAGAGCATGGTTCCTATTTATTACACTTACAGATTTTCCCATATCTGTGGTCATCATGTCCTCCATAGATTGAAATCTTATGATCACATGTTTTATTCGATGAAACAATGATCGCTCCCAATATATTGAGCCAGCCACAGGCGGGTGATTTTTGTGTAGTGGAGGACTTTCCCTTTGTGTTTGAAATAGGTTATCCATCGTGTCTACCTCCTTCTGATACTGCACTAAAATGTCTCGGAATTTCTGCATCATTTGGTCGTTGATGGCCTTCCTAGATCGAATGTGTTTGAATTTCAACAGCATGTTGAAAGCGCCCTCTGCTGATCGCAAGGATTGGAAGGACTCATCAATAAAGTTTTTGGCTTCATTTTCGATGGCTAAAACCTCTCTGTTGAAATGGTCCATTACACTTTTCCAGGGCGACGCATGGCGGATCATGAATGGATCAAAGGTAACCTAAAAGAAATTATTCATTTTCTTCACATAAATTGAAAATATCACAAGTCTTTCAATTCATGTGGTACTGTGAACTTTATTTGTGTTGGGAGGTGAGTGGTTGCCGAGATATAGCTAAAATACTGTTGGAAGTGGCCTAAAAGTAATTTCATGATCTCTTTTTGGATTCAATTGATCAAGATTTTACAGTACATACTTTCTTGCTTTGATAAAGCTTTAATGTTTATATTTTGGTTATTTGACTCTTTACAACACAAAAATTACTTAGACTGGTTTAAATTAAAAGTGTTTGCAGATGACAAATTAAATATTGTTCAAATGATTGGAATTGTTTCTGAAAGCATCAGTAAATATTGTCAAAAAGGAGAAAGCGCTGTTTACCAGCACTTTTGCCTTTTCCCACAATGTTTTCAAAAGGGTTGTCAAAACTTGGGATTTTGTGGTAATGGGTTAAATAGCTTTTTTCGTGACTGACATTCTGCTGAAAATTGCATACAACACCTTTCAACAAAGACCCATTTGAAAAAAAAAAAAAAATATATGTGGATTTTCTCTACCTCTTCTAGTGGCACAACAAGTGCGTCCACTCTGACTAGAACTTCTTCAATCCTCTTGGGATCTCCTGTAACAGCCTTCAACTCTGGACCAAAGATGTTGTAAAACTCCTCCAAAACCTGGAAGAAAGCAACGAGAATTCATATATAACTATAAGTCACATCAATGTGGGTGAATTCATTTGAACCTGCACAGGCTGACATGGGTTGAAACTTTTTGCTACTTGTAAATTTTCTGCATGTCAAAGGACCATTGTACCTCCAGATCTAGTCGATTGTTACACTAAGTGGATATTATGGATCTATAATTATGTAATGACTTGCTTGGTATCATGCATCACAGAAAAGCATTAAACCTTCTTTTGCCAGGGCATGGCTCATATATTTGTATGAAGATATAACATCTTGTGACAAAATGGGGCATCCGTGATGCAGAGTGGAACAATTTTATCCAAACCTTTACTGCACAATCTCAATATTTAATGACCCTGAGGTAAAAGATGTTTGAAAACATTATAGGAAAATGAAAAAATACAGATAACCACCATAAGATGAATAACACATAAACATTAAAGGAGGCAATTTCTAAATACTTATAATGAATCATTTAAAATTTGTGGCACATACATCTACAGTTTCTTATTAACTATTTACCTTTTTAACTTGTCGAAATATGAAATTTTTGACAAGTTTAGAAAGTCCTAAATATCTATATTTGTCTTTGAAAGAGTCCAAAATATTGTGAGAAAAGTAGAAAATGCTGGTTGTTAGCATTTTTTCCTTTCCCCAAGATATTTTGGACTCTTGTTTTCAAAAGCCTTCTTCCTCAGGCATATTAACCCTTTACCACACAGTCTTCCCTGCATGTTAACAACCCTGAAGAAGAAGGATTTTGAAAACATTGTCAAAAAAGGAGTTAATGCAGGTAACCAACACTTTTATCCTTTTTGGATAGCGTTTTCTACCTCTTTCAAGAGAAACTTCCACTTTTCAATCCTATATAATCTGTCTCTGTAATTACTTTCAATTCGGACTTGTCTAAAATTTGCTGTTTGTAAAGAATTAGAATTTGGGGTTGCTTTGTAAAGGGATAAGAATAAAATATTGATATTACAACTGCTGAATTCAAGTAGTACCTGGGCCACATCATAAAGGTCCTGGCATATATTGGACATATAATCTGTCCTCTCAAACAGTTTCTTTCTGTCAAACTCCCATCTCTGATCCCTGCCTGACTGTTCAATCTTAGCTCTCACTTCAAAGTAGCTGTCCTTCCAGACTTGTAACGTTTTTTTTGCTTCTGATGTTCTTCTTTTCACATCGTCTGTTGTGTCTCTGCAATAAAAAATAGATAAAAATGAAATGTGCTCTCAGAAAGGGGGTTTAATGCATATCCATGATATACTATACCAAACAAGGCATCACACAAATCTGGATCCTAAAAATTCTTTTTGTGTAACAACCAACTGAATAATGATGTAGACTGGTTCTTTGACATGCAGAAAACTGACCAAAAGCAATGAGTTTCAACCTAGGTCAGCCTGAGTGGACTGCACAAAATTTAGACTCTTACAAATTCAAAACATCTGCAGACAACAAATTCAAAATAGACAGAAATGAGCTAAAGTTCTCTGATAAGATAGAAAACATTGTAGGAAAAGGAGAAAATGCTGGTTACCAGCATTTTCTCCTTTTTCCACAATGTTTTCAAAAGCCTTCTTTCCCAGGGTCGTGAAAACCAGGGATTGTTTGGTAAAGGGTTAAACCCCTTTTCAAATTAAAGTCTTTAACAGAAAAGAAATATTGACTTGCAAAAACTGAAAGCAGATGCGAAAGACAAACTAAATGTGGTTCAAATGATGAGATTTATATTTGAAAGTGCAGAAACGCTGTGGGAAAAGGAGAAAATACTGTTAACTAGTATTTTCTGCTTTTCCCAAGATGTTTTCATAGGCTCTCTTCCTTAGGGTCGTAATACATGGAAGTTTGTAGAACAGTTTTAACTCACTATCTCTGAACCAGATTTGCAGTAGACAACTTTAAAAACAACTCAGTAACATATGAATGGTCAACATGAAATCAGAATTAAGACATGACCACATTAGAAAACAATCTAGAAAACTCACAAATCAATTGCTTGTAGCAAAAGTTCTGAAAGGAATAATTGCTCATAAAGAATTTCTCTATTTCCTGCAATGTTTTCAAATGTGGTCTTTTGCAAGAATCGATTAACATGACGCTGATGGAAGTTTACGGACTGGTCTGTCGGACCAAAGATGTTATATGGACCGAAGTGCAGCGAGGTATAATATAAACAAATGTTCACAGGAGGTTGTAAATTAAATGACCTACTTGAATATAGTTCTTATGTTGATAACTTTATCAACACGCTCAGCCAGCTCCCAGGCAATTCTCTCCATGAGGGGAACCATTCTCTCATCTTTATTATAATGGCGGGAAATGATCCAAACCATTCTCAGGGCATTCATCATGGATGGGATGGTTTCTATGACAACTTGGAATGTTGCACCATGGGTAATATTTTTGAAATGACGTTCCAGGGTTGACAAGAACCTCACATTGTCTTTGGCTTCAACGTAATACTTATTCAGTTCTGATTTCACATCATCAAAGTCAGATTCCAAATGAGAATAAGCTTCAAGCATTTTAGCAACCATTGGAATTTTCAACTGCTCAACAAGAGCACTTAGAGCTGCATTCCTCTCTCTCCAGAAATCAATCTCAGCCAGTGGGCCTTTCCCTTGTGGAACCTTTTTGATCTGCACTTCTAGAGCAGTTCTGACTAGTCTGGTCCATTCATGACAAATTTCACGGATTTGATCCATAAGTTCTGCATTAGCAACTACTTCATCAATGTTATCACTGAGTTCTAGATCAGGAATCTCAAGCCTAACTTCTCCTTCAATTTGTTGAATTGTTCTTGTAATACTGGAGGCAAATTTCTGCATACTGATCAGAAACTCATCTCGTAACATGGCTTTAGCTCTAGACTCTGCTACGTTCACTTTCTTTTCACTTTCCTTGTCTTTCTCCTCATCCTGTGTGTCAGGTTTCATTGACGATCTAGTTTCTGGACGACTACGAACATCCGGTTTTGCCTCTCCATTCTTATGTTGGTTGAATGATAACAAAGGCATGTAAACCTGAGGGGGAAAGAAATAGGATATGGTGATGTTACATACTGCACTTGTTTGTCTGGTTTGTGTGGTGTTCACTGCTGATTTCAACATTATTTCAGTAATACTATGGCAGCATGGGTACCTATCCATGCTTTCCTGTAGCAGTTTCTTCTAACAGTACTGTGAACAAAATTCTTTCCATGCCAATGGCTGTTTTCCCACATAACCATCGTTGAAACAATGATAATTTTTGAGAGATGAATGAATCCTGTCACAATGACTATCCTCAATCCTTCAACCCCCTGGTTTCAAGTCATGTATACTACTGACTGCATCATCAGTCTCATACTTTACACAGAGAATCAGTAATCACCACTGTTATCATCACTGGCATGCAGAAAAGAACCAATTATGAGTGACTTCTCCAAATGCTTACATAATTTGACAAGTCGAGAATGGAATCAACATGGGTCTGGCATAAAAAAAAAAAAGTCTTCAGCTTCACAATCACTACAGTTGACACTAAATGTAGATTAACTCTTCACTTAACGACAAAATTTAAAACTTGTCCAAAGTTAAAGCATTCGAAGACAGCAGAATTTTTCTTAGAAAGGGTAGAAAACATTATGGGAAATGTAGAAAATGCTGGTAACCAGCCTTTTTTCAAAAGACTTTTTTCTTCAGGTTGTTTACACAAGGGATTGATTGGTAAATGGTTAAGTGATTGAATTTGTCTTTGAATGGATAGAAAGCACTAATGGTAATAAAGAACGAAAAACTGCTACTTACCAGCTTTTGCTACAAATGTTTTCAAAATCCTTCTACCTTAGATTCTTCTATCATAGGATGTTAAGGACAGGAGATGGGTTTTTTAACAAGATAACTTATCTTTCTGAATTGAAGATACTGATCAGCATACCTGAGAGATTATATGTTCCAACATGACTAGAGAATGTCCGTTGAGAAGCCCAGTCTCAAAATAATTGGGCAACGTCTCCAGGGCTTCATCCTTACTGTTGGGGAGTGGTACCATACCCGGAGTATTTCTGATAAAGTACACGCAGTCCTGGTCGGCAAACTCCTCCGGAAGGAATTGGTAGCACATGTAGAGGTAGGTACGAATCACTTTTTGGAGGATTATTTTCTGAAATGTGAAGAAAAAAATGTTGTAATTTTTTTTGTAAGTATTGTCTTCTAGTATTACATGGTTGCCACAATACTATTTGCTCTGAAGTATTTAACCATTTACCACAATGCCAGACTTAGGAATGGTTTATATTGAAAGCATTTGCAGATGACACAAGTAAATGTGGCTAAATGATGATATTTATTTTCGAAATGGTCATAAATATTGTCGGAAAAGGAAAAAATGCTGCTTACCAGCATTTTCTCCTTTTCTTACAAGGTTTTCAAAGGCTTCTCCCCTAGGGCTGTTGAAACACTAGATTGTGTGGTATATGAATAAAGAGTCTATTTCAACTGTGGCTCTTTATGTTGCAAGTATAAGTCAAGATCAGACTGCATAAAAAGGTTTCCCGTCATAATTCAATTCTTTACAATCTTAAGTTTCAATGATCTTTAGGAAGACAGCTTTTGAAAACATTGTGGGTATAGGAGAAAATGCTGGTAACCAGCCTTTTCTCCTTTTCCCGAACTATTTTCTAACCTTTTTAGACAAATCCAATCATTTCACTTTGTCATCTACAAATGCTTTTGATTTGGTGAAGTCTACATTTTTCTCATTTGGTAAAGAGATAAATCTTTCAAAGACAAACCTGATCATTAGAACCTTTTCTAATTTGTCACATGCAAATGCTTTCAGTTTTGACAAGTTCTGAATTTGGTCATCTAGGAGAGTGTTGAATCTTTGAGTTCTGAGTTGTCCAATAAGATTATAAAACGTACATGTCCGTAATTATAACATTACACCAAAGTTGGCAAATCATCAAAACAAACTTGGTCAACAGCCATCCTACTTTATACAATTTGTCCAAAATGATTTAATGTATTTATTATCTGACTCAAAAAATGAAGGAATGCATTGCACAACTATTGTTGCTTTTGTTGATAGTGTATGGTCAAGATCAGACTGCACAAAACATGCAGTCTTATCCTAAATCCACAGACAGAGAGAGACAGAGAGAGAGAGTTATCATAGGTACAGAATTCAAGGCATAATATCTCTTTTGTTCTTCTGTCATTCAGACGGTTATAATGAGTATCTACAACAAAAGGTTTTAACCTTTTAGAGAGAAAAAATGTGTTATTTTTAGAATTCGGTGAAACCCCCTCCTCCCTTTTATCTGCAGCTCTTTTATGTTATGTGTCCATATAATCTTCATGAAATGTTGATGAGTGGATCAAGTTCAGAAACTGAGCTTCATATCCGATACCGTAATGTCTTGAGCATCATTGGCTAAGACAGGCTTTTTAGGATGGCACAGATTAAAGGCCCAAAGTAAAAAATGGATTTAAATCTAAGTCATAATATTTAAAACTATGGAAATCATTGTGAAGATCACAATCTGTTACTGTACGGTCGGTCCCAGTGTTAGTCTCTCGCAAAAAAATAAATTTTAAATCCAGCTAAAAAGTAAACAAAAGATAGAGTGACTTTTTTAGAGTGATTTTTTTACCTAGTTATACAATTCTTTTTTTTTTCTGTCAGCGACTAACACTTGGACCGATCATACAATAACAGATTGTCATCTTCACAATGATTTCCAGACTTTTGAAGCTCAGAAAGAATTTTGTCATCTGGTGAAGAGATAACATAAAACACACCATACTTACAGTTTTGGGTGCTTTGTCTTCTTCATTCTCCTCTCCTCCTTCTTCACCTTCCTCGCCCTCAGGCTTAGCATCTGTAACCTCAGGGGTTGGGGGAACTTCTCCTTTACTTGACTCTGTCTCGGCTTTGTCACCCGTGGGCGTGCTTCCCTTGCGTCTGCCTTTCCTCCCTGTACCTAAAAAGTTACCATTTATGACTTATTTGAGTGTGAAATACTTTTCCGAAAATGAAATCACTTTCGTTTTTTTAATACATTTATATAAATGCATGCTGGAGTGGGGAAAGAGGAAGGAATTACAAAGGTCCTTTTCTTTTGTTCTTTTGAGACAAGATTTAAAAAACCTGTATCTGATGAAATAAAGTTATAGTAATGAAATAATTTTTCAAGCAAATCTCTAAAACTTCACTGTAAGAAGAAGAATTCTGCCTGCCAAATGGGGCTATCAGTTAACACTTTAACTATCAAAAAAATTTCAGACATCTCCAAATTCAAAGCAGTTGAGACAAAGGTTCACTTTGGCTCAAATGATGAGATTTCTCTCTGTAATGGTACAAAACATTGTGGGAAAGGGAATAAATGCTAGCTATCATCAATGCTGTTAAAAGCCATCTTCCTCAGGATCTTTAAAACACAGAATTGTTTGGTAAAGGGTTAACCCTTTACCACACAATACCGAGATTTAATGACCCTTAAAAAGATGCCTTTTGAAAACATTGCTGGAAAAGGAGAAAATGCTGGTTACCAGCATTTTCTCCTTTCCCCACAATGCTTTATACCCTATCAAAGACAAATTCTAGTATTGAGCCACATTTAAATTATTGTCTGCAGTTGCTTTCACGTTGGAGAAATCCACATATTTGTTGTTTGGTAAAGGGTTAAACCCCACTCAGACTTATTGCAGCGCAGACTAGTCGCTCACCTTTTCTTGGAGTCTCCTCTTCCCCAGTGGGTGTTGAAACACCAAGAGCTTCTTCTTTAGGTTCTGCATTCTCATCTGCAACAGCATTTGTTTCACCTTGTGCATGTTCTCCACCCTCTGCCTCTCCCCCCTCTTCTTCTTGGGTAATATCAGGAATCTCGGGTTCTGTAATGATTCTTCTTGATCAATAGATGCACAAAAATGCCTTTTCCTACCTCGTGTTGTAATCAATTTTTTGAAAACATTGTGGGGAAAGGAGCATATGCTTTCAGTAAGCAGTCCCTCCCTTTTTTATTTTTTTAAATACTTGCCTAATCATTAAAAAAAGATACTTTCTTTGTCCTTTCCTTCAAATGTATTTGAGCCATGCTCTGTGAAAAGGTGGCTTAATGCATTTGCAAAAAGTATCAACTCTGTGCAGGCTGACCTGGGCCGAAACTTTTTGCTTTTGGTAAATGTTCTGCATGTCAAAGGACCTGTATACCTTAAGATTCAGTCATATGTTATACAAAACAGGTTCTATGAATCTACACTACTGTGATGACCTGCTTGATATCATGCATCACGGAGAATCATTAAGCCTGCTTTTGCCAGAGGGTGGCTCATTTCTTTTGATGCACTTGCAACAGTTTTTGGTATGTTTAAAAACAGACTCTACAATACTGGGTTAAGTCTTGTATCTATCACCCCCTCCGCAGACCTTTAAATGCCCCCTGTAATTTTTCTATTAAAACCTAAAATCTAAAAACTGTTTTCAGATTCAAAACGTCAAAGTTTCAACAAAAAGGCATGTGTGACTGACAGTGTATCCCTGCCGAAAGTACCACTTTTGACTTTACACTGTTTACACTGTTGTAGGATCTATATAGGCGTTGGCCTCTGGGATACGTTTTGATAGGGTTTATTCCTTACCGATTGTGGTTCCAGTCTGTAGCACTCGGCTTCACACTTGACTGGTAGGTGTTTCCAAACTTCATTTAAATTACGTTTAAAACTATCTACAGTTTCACATAAAATTAGGTCTTCAGGCAGACTATTTCAGTCCTCAACTACTCTTTGAGAGAATTAATTTTTCTTAGATTTGTGTGAATACTTTTTAAAAATTCTTTGGTTGTGTCCCCTGGTATTGTATTGTTGATTCTCGTTCTTTGGAAACATTTTATTTTTATCAATTTTGTCAAACCCCTGGCGAATCTTGTAAACTTCAATAATGTCAGTTCTTCTCCTTCTATATTCCAATATTGGTAGTCCAAGGGTCCTTAAACGATTGCTGTAAGACAGGTCTTTAGTTTCTTGGAGTAGTTTTGTAGCTCTTTGTTGAACATTTTCAATTTTGACCTTTTCTCTTTTATATTTCGTTGCCCAGGCTGCACTTCCATAATCTAAATGAGGTCTAACCAGACACTTGTAGAGATTCAAAAACATATTTTTGTCTAATTGTAAAAAAGCTCCGTTTTATGAGGCCTAGCATTTGCTTTGCCTTTTTAACTTTACTGTCAATATGTTCTTGAAAATTTAGGTTGTTGTCTATAATTATTCTTGAATCTTTCTCTGATTTTGTTTTTTTGATTGTTCTGTTTGATAATTTATATTCTGTATCTGTGTTTTTGCCAAAATGTAAGGGACTACACTTTTCAGGATTGAACTTCAATAACCATTCCTGGGACTTGTTTTCTAATTTTTTTAGATCGCTTTGCAGATCATTCTGGTCAGTTTACTACTGAATATGTTTTTGCATTGTCTGCAATGAGCTTTGTGGTATTACAGACCACATCTGGTAGGTCATTTATATAAATAGTAAAGAGGACTGGTCCCAAAACACTCCCTTGCGGGATACCGCTTGTTACCTCTGCGAGAGAGGATTTAGCTCTATTTTGGCTGACCACATTACATATATGAAGAAAGTATAGGGATCAAATTCATTCATGCAAAGCTGTTTTTGAGGATGTAACTTTGTTGTTTTCCGATTATCATGCATCAATACTCATTGATGGTATTATTACCTGGTTAGAATAAATAATACCATTTTTCCAAATGGTCTTTCTGCTTTATCAGCTTCCATGATTATTTCAATTCTTACATTATGTCAGGATCTCATGTTTGGTAAGCTTGGGCTTGTGATGTGGTAAGCTGTGTCCTTGTATGCTCCTGGTAGAGTTAGCTTAGTCCCACATTTAAAAAGCACATGTTTGTTTTGGTGGATAAAAAACAGATCACTTTGAAATAATCTCTGTGAATAGAAATTCCTAGACAAGATATGATACAAGTCTAAATTTCTTTGTTTAATCCATCTGATGACCTTGGAAGCTTTTCCAGATCTCATATTTTTCATAACAATTTCAGTGATGTATTGGTATCATTGTAATCAAATAACTACTTTATGAATTAATTAAATAATCAAAATTTTAACATCTGAACTCACCACATTCCACTTCTACCTCTTCCTCCTCTTCTTTAGTAATTTTGTAGAATAAAATTGAAGATTCATTCTCTTCTGGAGTGTCATTCAGAAACTTTCCAAGTTCACGTTCCCAAATTCCGTCGTCTCTGTCCAGTAATTCTTCGAACACCTCATTTTCTTTAATGTCCAAGGCAAGAAAAACTTGCTGCCTTATCCAGTCTATTCGCTCGTCATCCATATTTCAATGATTAACACTTTTACTCGCTCATGATAAGTTTCAGGAAAGGTCCACCAGACGATCGTTGTCTATGTTTTTCACTCAGCGTAAGAAAGTAGTTCAAAATAACTCAGTAACTAAATCATCTGTGTATCGTTGAATATAAATCCGTAGTCTTTTAAAACTTAGCCAAGAATCGTTTTTATTAGAGACGGAATAGAATATGCTTGTAAGTTCTAAATTACAAAATTAGCGTATGAATTTCGCATAGGACTTATTTTAAGTCATCCGACAGAACTTCCATGTTGTTTAATTAGTTGCCCCTGGCAACAGACTCCACTTTTATATAATAATTAAAAAAATATTGATAAGTTTGGAAACTATGGAAATTGAATTTGGACTGACGATTGAAACTTTATGTAATTATTCGTAAAAGCTCTAGAAAATGAAATATTCCACGAAAATATTTCGACAGTATGTCTTGTCAGACGATAACCAGACAAGCACCTGTTTTAAAGATGGCGAAAGGTTAAAACCGAAAGTAGACGTGAGGATGGATACGTGTATCACCGAAATCGTTAATTATGTATTGAGTGATTCTGTACTCTCTGGCATTTTTATAATTATTGTCCTATACATATTGCAAATGAGATTTGATCTCTACATATTCAAAATAGACCATAGAGATACGACTGATCCCTCAATTGAAGAATATCCGGAACACGTTGATATAACTCAATGCATTGATGCAAAATGTGTGAGGTGTCACAAATATAGGAGCATTCTAAGTACAGCCCATCTTAAACTAGAAACACTTGAAGAAAACAAATCCTGCACACACAATATTGACATTCTTAGAAATATGACTTCAAACAGTTCTGAAAGTGAAATGGAGCAAGCTATTCAGAAATGTAGACTATCTTTGATGAATGAAATTCCACTTGACATTGCTGAAAAAAGAATGGACCAGAATCCAAATGTTTATCTCCACAATTCATTGACCAGTCGAACTTTCTGGAATGAAGCAGATCTCTCTAATGAAATACAGAATGATGTCAAAAGACTTGAAGAAGGCTTGAATGGGATATTGACTGAATTTAAGCACATCTACACAGATAAGTTTATACATCACTGGAAAAGGAATTCAACTGACTCAGGATCTTGGGATGTTTGTCATTTAATGAATCAAGGCACCTGGGTAAAAGAAAATACAAATTTGTGTCCTCAGACAACAGATATTGTCCAACACCTTTCCTCCATTATGATGGAAAATGTTTTTGGGAATATTCTGTTTTCTGTCATTAAACCAGCTACACTTATTTCACCTCATTATGGTCCAACCAACCTAAGACTGCGATGTCATCTTGGTAAGTTGTAAGTTAGAGAACCAAAGGTTCTGGGTTGAATCCTAGCAAGTGGAACTAGTCTTGCAGAATTTTCTTTAGGCAAGGCATTTCAAAATGACCTGCCATTTTTAGCCTAGAAAGTAAAAATAAAAAATTTCTGAAGTTCTATGAATATTTTAACCCTTTGCCAAACAATCCCTTGTTTTCTCAACCCAAAAGAAGACACCTTTAGAAAACATGGTAACCAGCATTTTCTCCATTTCCCACAATGTTTTCTACCCTGTCAAAGAACATAAGTTTATTTGTACCACTTTCAAATTTGTCATCTGCAGATGGTCTCAATTTGTAAGCATCTAAAATTTGTTGTTTGGGAAAGGGTTAACGGGCCAGGATATCTCTACTTAGCAGGCTGTAAAGATCAAGAATAGAATACAAATCCTCTGGAGTCTGATCTTAAACCACTCTGTCCCCTCAAGCAGTCATATCCATTGGTGTGTGGCTTTATGTGGATTGAAATGGTTTTTGTGGTATTTGTCGAAGACAATACCACTGTGAGTTCAATAATGAATTTTGAAGACCATGTATCGTATTTTGTGCAAAGCCGAAGGAAATAAACCCAATGAAACTCATTTTTTCTCGGATAAATGAGTTTTTCTGTAGCACTCAGATATGTAATTGGAAATGGCGTGTTAAAATACACTGGGTGAGGCAATCGATCGTGCAAATACTAATTTTTGATTGAAAATAGCTTCACCCGCTCATAGCCTTCTATTGGCGCAATGATATAATTATACACAAAATTTGTCTACTGACCGCTTGGTCCTGGGCTTTTTCGTTCCAAAACCAGTTCGTACCCTGGCTTGTTCGTCCAATGATTGCGCACTACTCCATTTGATTGTGCATGAATATTTATAGATCGAAATAATTGATTGTGATATTGGAAATTAAATCTTTACAACCAAAGATATCTCAAAATCATAGTTTTCAGGTACAAACTGAATTTTAGAAGATATATTTATGTGGTTTCTCTCTCTATCCATCATGCATTCTACTGTCAAGGGACGTTACTCCTGACTCCTCCCAATGATCAAAGGGAGACCACCAATACACAAATAATCCTAACTTTGTCAAGAGTACTCTCCCTTCAACCAAAAAAGGTATTAATTTGCTTAGAAGGTTGACTTTCAAGCAAATATTTGAATAATATTTCTCTTTTTCTTTCAAATTATTAATTCCACACAATGGTTTCCTTGACAAATACCACTCAAGGGTTCTCAACGCTTTGATTAACCCTGTAAATGCTTTTCACAATAGTATAGATCAAGATCAGAGTGCATAGGACATACAGTCTGATCTTTGGTCTACACTGGTTGCTTTACTGAGACATTCTGGACAAAAGTAATTGAAAACTTTCTACATTTGTCTGGTCCATATCTGAAAACTTAAAATGTTTATGAAGCTTTTCCATCACTGTAACGTTTTACCATACAATTTTGTGTTTTAACAACCTTAAAGAAGATGGAAATGCTGGTAGATACAATGTCCTCTATCCATTTGTTAAATGAAACCATTTGAGTCACATTTGAGTACATGTCTTTCAAATTCTTTGGATTTGGAAGGGTCCTTATTTTTGTTTTTAAGGTCCATGGCCCATAACTCATTGGTAAACATCAAGGCTATTTGGCCAATCTCGGCAGCTTTCGTCTTTTAATATGAGAGTTAGGGGCCATAGACCTTAAGTTAAGAGTTAAGGGTTGGGGGTTGGGTGGTACCCAAATTGAATACTCCATCAGGAGTTAAACACTAAAATAACTGGTAAGGTCTTTTGCCAAAATGACTCAGCACAGCAGATGTTGTAGATCAAAAATCTGACAACATGTTTAATGCAGTCTGATCATGATCTAAACAGGCTGCAGAAGAAACTACAGTTTTTATCTCCTTGCCATACAACACGTTTTATTTCACACCTACAAACAAACTCCCAATGATATCGCTTAAATACTACCACGTGAGTACATAATATCTGATCCATATTGGACTCTGCAGAGTGCCGAATATGGATTTTTCAGAACGAGGCAAGACTCCCGAATATGGATTTTTCAAAACGAAGTTAGAGTCCCAAATATCGATATTTGCCTGAAAGAGTAGACTACCGTTGTCATAAAGCAACTTCATTCGCTTAAAAACCTTCTTGCTTTGTTGTAAGTATTTTTTTATTGAAATGGTCCAATACTTGTTGTTTATTTTAAAGTCAATACAGAAGCGTGAAATAAAGAGGTCATTTAACATGCTTGGGTACAATACTGAATTCAGTTGGATTTGTACACTGCAGAAACAGTCTATATTTTGGACTCGGCTGTTGCTTTCTCCAAAATATAGACTGACTCTGCAGTGCACCCATCCAATAGAATTCACTGTTGTACCCAAGCATGTTATAACCTCATAGTATTGTAACTGAGCATGTTAAATAACCTCATATTATTCTCCTCCTTATCTATCACAAAATGTAGTGAACATGTTAACTCTTCACTACCCAACAAAATTTTAGACTTGTTCTAATTCAAAGCATTTGCTGATGACAAATAAAAAATTAGCTCAAGTGATGAAACTTGCCTTTCCATAGAGTAGAAAACATTGTGGGAAAAGGAGAAAATGCTGGTTACCAGCATTTCCTCCTTTTCCCACAATGTTTTCCAAAGCTTTCTTTCTGAAGGTCGTTAAAACTGGGGATTGTGTGATAAAAGGTTAAATCTATCTCAAGGGAATTTGGCATTTCAGGGAAGTTAATGTAGTGAGGAACAGTAAATACACATGTAACTGGTTTTCAGCACATTCTGCCTTCTACACAATATTTTCAAAAGCTTCGTTCCTCAGGGTCCTTAAAACACGGGGATTGTTTAGTAAATTTTAAACGACATTAAGAAAGAAACCTTTTGAAAACATTGTGGGGAAAAGGAGAAAATTTTGGTTACCAACATTTTCTCCTTTTCCCAGAATGATTTTAAAAGCTGTCTCTTTCAGGACGTGAAAGTCAGGATTGTATGGTAATCCTTAGCTGTTAGCAGAACACTGAGCACTTTAACACCTTACCATACAGTAGAATTTTTGACTTGCCCAGTAGAATTTTTGACTTGCCCACATCTTATTTCATTGGAGACAGGACCTCTTTAATGGGAGTATACTGATCCCATTGGAGGCTCCACACTTTACCAGTTTTAACACTCATTTCCTAGGAAAAGTAATATTCACAGTCTTACCTTTTTATTAATCTAAAACTTTGGAGTAGGCAGGGATGCCCAGCCACTCAGTATCATATTTTGTGCACATTAAAAATGACACATATTTCTTCTTCATTTAAAGACTTCTTACTATCAATCCAACATTTTGTTCAAATCTTTTTATCACATTCATAACTTTATCATTTAAAACTTTTGAGTAGATAGGGATTGCCCTGTCACTCAATAATGTCCTTTGTGCATATTAAGGTCACACATAATCCTTCTTAATTCAAACCTTTTACTATTATTAATGTATTCAAACCTTTTTCAGTTTAAAAGTTCCACTTTTATTACCTTTTAACACAGATATGCACGCTAAATGACAAAAGCTGTCGATGCACCATAAAACAACATTCATTCAGTCATTCATTGACTTGCCCAAATTAATGTTTTACCACACAATCATGATTTTCAGCTAACCTGAAGAAAACAGCTTTTGAAAACATTGTGGGAAAAGGATAAAATGCTGGTAACCAGCATTTTCTCCTTTTCCCACACTGTTTTCTACTGTATGATATACAGATTTCATATTTTGAGTTACAATTAATTTGTCGACTGCAAATGCTTTAAATTTGGACAGGTCTAAAATTTTGTCATCTGGTAAAGGGTTAAAAGTTTTTCAGAGGGCTAATTGAATGTTGCTCATAGAATGGAATTTGTGATTAAAAGTGGGAAAAAACATTGTGGGAAAAGGAAAAATGCTGGTCACCAATATTTTTAAAACCCCTTTTCATAGGGGTCATTAAAACTTTGGATTGTGTGATAAGAGTAAACCCCTTTACCACATGGCAGAATGTTAGACTTGCCCAAATAGAAAGCCTATGCAGATGGGTATAATCTGATTTGTAATTAAAAAGGGGGGGGGGGGGGGGGGGGGGGTAAATATCGTCGGAAAATTAGAAAATGCTTGTTATTATTTCTTCCTCTTCATCACAATGTTTTCTATACTCCTTTTTAGGGGTTGTTAAAATTTGGGATTGTGTGGTAAAAGGTTAAGAGTTAACAGTATACTAAACAATACTATACTGTGTTTTAACGACCCTGAAGAGAAAGGCTTTTTGAAACATTGTGGAAAAAGGAGAAAATGCTGGTAGCCAGCATTTCTCCTTTTCCCACAATGTTTTCTACCCTATCACAGACAAGTCTCATTATTTGAGCCTCATTCAATTTGTCCTCTACAAATGCTTTCGATTCAGACAACTCCTAAATTTTGTCATCTAGTAAAGAGTTAATGGAATTTCACATTAGATACCTTTTTGAACTATTGAGATAAAAAAATTTGAACTATTGAGATGAATTTTTGAGATAAATTTGAAATATTACTTGTTTTTATTTGCAGATTTGCTTACGAACAATGAATGTGTTTTACATGTTGGATCAGATCAGACAACATGGTCGGAAGGAAAGTGTTTAGTTTTTGATGATTCATTTTTACACAGTGTTGAACACTTAGGGAGTAACAGAACTTTGCTCAGAGGAAGTGAAGAAGAAAGTGAAAGTACGCTTAGTTTGGATGGAAGTTTACTTGAACAGGGAGATAGAGCAGTTTTGATCGTGGATGTATGGCATCCAAAAGTGTCCGATGTGGAAAGGTGTATTTTAAATTATTTATTTTCTTCAGATTTGGATGAAGATGATGGTTAGTATAAAACCTTAATCCCTTAGCACATAACAGAATTTTAGACTAGTCCAAATTCAAAACATTTGCAGACGACCAATTACTGTTACTCAAATAATCCCATATGTCTTTTAATGGGTAGAAAACATTGTGGGGAAAGGAGAAAACACAGGTTACCTGTATATTCTCCTTATCCCTTAATGTTTCAAATGTTTTTTCTTTCAAAAGGATCATTGAAACATGTGTGGTAAAGGGTAACTTTATACTACATGTCACAGTTGTAAAACTTTTTAAATTGAAAACATAGGTAAGCAAAAAATTTAATTTTGATTTAGTATTGGGATTTGAAAAGGTTACAAAACATTGTGGGAAAAGGAGAAAATCCTAGTTCCCATGAAGTTTTGCATGAATGAGTGCGATGATGCAGTTATGTGACTGAAATAAGGTTGAAAGCAGAGTATTTTCAAAAAAAAAAAATACAATGCAATTGATCAGTAGTGATGAAAGTAAGGTCATTCCACAAATGTCCATTTTTGAAAACTTAAATTGAAGTTGTCTTTTGAAAGATAGAAAACACTTTGAGAAACATAGAAAATGTTAGTTACCAATATTTCCCCCTTTTCAGTGCTGTTTTTACATGCTTTATTCCTCAGTTGTTAAAACACAGGTTGTTTAGGAAAGGGTTAACTCTTTACCACATTGCAAAAGTTTCGACTCAACCAAGTTGAAAGCATTTGCAGACGACCAAATAGATGTAACATAAATGATGATTTTTTTCATTGATAGGGTAGAAAACATTGTTGGAAAAGGAGAAAATGCTGGGTACCAGCATTTTCTTCTTTTCCAACAATGTTTTCAAAAGCCCTCTCTTTCAGGGTTGTGAAAACTTGGGATCGTTTGGCAAAGGGTTAAAGGAAGTATTATTGGGGTGACAGAAAATGCAGTGTAACACATCATTAGTTAAACTTGTGAGAATTTAGGCAAAGGTAAGATAGAAATTGTCATTCTGTGTAATATTTCTAAATTGTTTTCTGCACTTTATATAATTTTACTCTTCATTAGACGTCAAAATTTTAGACTTGCCTATATTAGAAGGATTTGCAGATGACAAATTAAATGTGGCTCCAGTGGTAGCATTTGCTTTTGAAAGGGTGGAAAAATTGTGGGAAAAGGAGAAAATGTTGGGTACCAGCATTTGTATCCAGCATTTTCACCTTTTCCCGCAATGTTTTCTAAATGCTTCTGAATGCTTCTTCCTAGGATTTGTTAAAAACAAAATTGTTTGGATTAAATTAAAATGTACTCAGTACCATTATTCAACCTAAATCAATGTAGATAATTGGCTTTGGCCATTCTTTCCCTCATTGCCAAATAATCCCATGTTTTAACATTCCTGGAGGACACTTTGAGCAAAGGAGAAAATGCTGGTAACCAGCTGGTAACCAGCATTTTCTCCTTTTTCACCAATATGTTCTACTCTTTCAGTATGAGCCTTATTTATTTTGTTGTCTGCAAAAGCTTTCAATATGAAGGAGTCCAAAGTTTCAGTAACAGCTACTAGTATTTAGCTTGGCTGCTTTTTAACACTTTACCAAACGACAAAATTTTTTGACTTGTCCAAATTGAAAGCGTTTGCAGACGACAAAATAAATGTGACTCAAAAATTAAAACTTGACTTCAGAAGAGAAGAAAACATTGTGGGAAAAGGAGAAAATGCTGCATTTTCTCCTTTTCTCACAATGTTCTCAGAAGGCTTTTTCCTCTGGGTCGTTAAAACACAATCCTGACTTTTAACGACCCTGAGAAAGAAGCATTTTCAAAATATTGTAGGAAAAGGAGAAAATGCTGGTAACCAGCATTTTCTCCTTTTCCCACAATGTCTTCTACCCTTCTCAAAACAATTTTCAATTTTTTAGCCGTATTTATTTTGTTGTCTGCAAATGCTTTCACTTTGGACTGTTCTACAATTTTGTCGTTTGGTGAAGAGTTGAGAAAACATTGAGGTACTGTTGTTGCCCTGGCATTGTGTCTTTGTTGTCTGCATTGTCATTGTGCTAAAACGTTGACATTTTATAATATCTGTGTCATTACTGAAGAGATTTACTTCAAACTTAGACTAGTCATTAGCTATCAAAAGGGGAAACCTTACAACGGGCAGGTAACCATCAAAATAATTTTTACACAGTTATGCCCCTTTTTCCACATAAAATTTTCACTGAAAATCAATCTATTTCTCAAAGCATATGCAGTTGAGCGTTGGCACCTACCTGCGGTGCTTTTCTTCAACAAAACATTCTACCCTTTCAGTTTGTCATCTGCAACAACTTTCAATACAAATCTGAAATTTCGGTAACAGCATTTTTCTCTGTCCAATTATGTAATTTATCCTTTCTTTAACAAGTTCTTTTGTTTGATCCACATTTCATTTGTCATCTGCAAATGCTTTCATTTTGGACTAGTCTGTAAATTTGTTGTCTGGTAAAGAGTTATCATAGGTACAGAATTCATGTCATAATATCTCTTTTGTTCTCCAGTCATTGAGACAGTTATACAAGGGTTGTTCGGAAAGTTCGTAGAATTTTGTTATAAATCACACAATATTCTCAGTATTACAAAGAATTTCATACCTACTTAAACTTCAACATCTCTTCTATAAATTCTATGAAAACCAAAACGATGCTCTACATCACACGAAAATTATGTCTATTTAAAATAAGTATGTTAGAGGTACCCGGAGCATGCCGAAGTCAATATGACGTCGTGTAATCATCAAGCGTCGTTTACATCAAGCGATCGTCACACTTTCTCAACATAGTCACCAGCAATATCTATGCATTTCTTATGTCAGGTCATCCATTTGTTGTAAGTTTCAATGTACCAGTCCTCAGTTAGTGACGATACAACAATTTGAGTCTGTTCTGTAAGTTCCTCTGCTGAATCGAATCGCTTTCCACACAAACTCGCCTTCAACTCGGGAAAAACCCGGAAATCCATAGGAGCCAAATCTGGACTGTATGGCAGATGATCCAATACTTCAAAACCAAGTAAATTAATCTCAAGCTGTGTAGATTCTGCTCTGTGCCCAGGGGCATTATCCTGATGTAGAATTATTCTGTCCAGAGACATGTGTGGGCGCTTCTTTCGAACAGATTCGTAGCGGTGAAGAAACTTCTGTGAACAGTGTACTCGGCGCTCCTTTTCATTTTCCTTGAGTAATCGTGGTACCCACCGAGCACTCACTTTCGACATGCCAAGTTCCTCAGTTAGTATACCATGTACTGTTGAGCACGAAACACCGAGTTCATTAGCAATAGTTCTGACGGTGGTTCTTCTGTCGGTCTGAACCATATCCTTTACCGACTTCTTAATCGAAGAAGTTATGACTGCCGGTCGACCGCTCCTGGAATCGTCATTAATAGATTCTCTTCCGCTCCTAAAACGCGAATGCCATTTGTAGACAAAAGCTGGACTGCATTTATCATGTGCTCCTGTTGATTTTATCATTTGCAGTGTTTCTGTTGGACTAGAGATAGAACAAAATTCTACGAATTTTCCAAACAACCCTCGAGTACATTGTATCTACAATAAAGGTTTTTAGCCTTTTAGTGAGAAATAATGTGTTATTTTTAGAATTTGGTGATCCCCTCCCCCCTTTTATCTACAGCTGTGTTATGTTATGTTTCCATATTCATGAAATAAAAGATGTACATGCTGTAGTGTGTTTGCTGATGCATTTTGGTGTATAGTCAAGGCAGAGGGCTATTCAGCCACGACTCACCATTTGAATAGTCATAAGTAAATTGCCACTACACCCACAGAAACCTAAAATCCACTTTCTCACGGTCATTCCACTTGAAAAGGTTTGCTTTCAGGCTGATCAAGCCCAGAAACTGGACAACATGGCTCATACCTGAATCCTTTACCAGACAATGAGATTACAGATTTGTCCATTAAAAGCAAATTCAAGCAACATTATATCAGCAACATATTTGTTTTTGATAGGTTAGAAAACATTGTGGAAAAGGGAGAAAATGGTGGTTACCAGCATTTTCTTCTTTTTACCACAATGTTTTCAATAACCTTTTACCTCAGGGTGGTTAAAAATTGGGATTTTTTGGTAAAGGGTTTACTATCGAGTCACTGATGACCCTAGCTCCTTGTACTTTCAGTGTTTCCTCAAGGTCATTAAAAATGGATTGTTTGGTAAATGGTATACCATTGGGTCATTGTTGACAGCGCCCATACCTTAGCTTCCTGTGCTTTCAATGTTTTGATTTGTTAGTTAGTTTATTACTTTTTGCCCATACTGCTCACATAACCCTAAAAGAGCCTTGCCAAAGGACATTCCCAATGGTCATTGCCAAGCATGGCCAGCAGTGAGATGTGGATGCGTAGGTCGAGTCGAGAAACTGAGCCTTAACTCTTGACACCGCAACCCTTTGAGCGCCATTGGCTAAGATGGACTTATAACGATGGCATAGATTATCATCAGACTGCAGAGGGATCTTCCCTTTAGAACCCCTCACCACATAAAACCTTCTTTTAATGACCCCGAGGAAGAAGCCTTTCGAAAACATTGTAGAGAAAATGCTGGTAACCAGCATTTTTTTCCCCACAAGATTTTCTTTCTGCACTTTCACCGGCAGTTACCATTATTTTAGGTTTCAGTGCCAAAGGCAACAACAGGGGCATTCTGCAGATGGCATAGATCAGGATCAGACTCTGCACAGTATGCATTCTTATCTCGGTTTTATGCCATCCTCTTGTTTATTCAAGCCTGTAAGATAAAAAAAAAATCTTTTCAAGTTGTAGTGGAATGTGTATTAACCCTTATCCTGCAAAATAACTAACATGAAACTTTCAAGCCGATAGTAAAAACCCAATTTTTTGCTGTTTCAGTGGTATTTTTGAGAGAAAGATATCTCCTTATCGGACAGTGTAGATCCAAGATCAGACTGCACTTTCTGTGCAGTCTGATCTTGATCTACATTGTCAGCAAAAGGTCAATGAGTCGCGCTTAGCAGCCTAAGGGTTAAGACAGCAAAAGAGTCAAAGAAGGTATTTATTCGAAATTTTACAAAACAATCCCGTGTTTTTATGACCCAGATGAAGAATGCTTTTCAAAGCATTGTTCGGATGATTGATCGATTGTTTGTATGCTGTTTAACGCCGTTTTCAACATCATTTCAGTTATATCGCGGCGGCCAGTGCACCTATCCATACTTTCCTGGAGTTTCTGTTACCAGTACTCCGCACAATATTCTTTCCAAGCCACTGGCTGCTTTCCGAAAAGACCATCGTCGAAACAATGGTCAGCTGTGGGAGAAGAATGAACCCTGTCGCAGTGATTATCATCAATCCTCGGAAAGATATTGGCCTTGCCAGGGGTGGAACCAGCGACCTCCTGCTCTCAAGTCCTGTATTTATCTGGATGAAAGGCTGCTTGCCATGCTACTCGAGTCGTGCGAAGTACTACTTGCAGAAACTTGAACGCTTTCGTGCGTTGGCCGTCGTGGTATGACTAAAATTATGATAAAAAACGGCGATAAACATCAAACAAACATTTTAATGAGTGTGTTTTTTGTTATCATCTCTACTTCGTAATTACAGTGCACAAGGAAGTTAAATTCAAACCAAACTAGATAGGGTATTTCCTTTTTATTGCACCGAATACATCAATGGGTAATTTTCCGTCTCGCATTCAAAACATGAAAAGGGTTTTACATCCGAGTGTACTCAGAGACATAGCAATGTAATCTGACAACATTGCGATTTTTTACCTCTACTGGCTGAGAGCCAGCAGAGCTTATGTCATGGCGTGGTTTTCGTCGTCCGTCCGTCCGTCCGTTAGTCTTTTTTTTGTTTATGCGATAAAGTGTTCATTTGTGGTCAGATTTTCATGAAACTTGCACAGTTTGTTTATGTCATCAATAGCTTCAACCCTATTGATTTTGAAAAAAAAATCCAACAAACAGTATGGGAAAAGTAGCCATTTCACGTTGAAAAGTTCCATTTCTTGTTTACATGATAAAGTCTGCATTTGTAATCAGATTTTTGTAAAACTTTCACAGTTTGTTTATCTCATTAATAGCTTCAACCCTATTGATTTTGAAAAAAAATCCAAAAAACAGTATGGGAAAAGTAGCCATTTAAAGTTAAAAATTTCCATTTCTTGTTTACGCGATGAAGTCAGCGTTTGGGTTGCATCTTTATAAAACCTGGACAGTTGCTTTGTATCATAAACAGCTTGAACCCTATTGATTTTGAAAAAAAAAAAAAAATTGACAATCAGTATGGGAAAAGTAGCCATTTAAAGTTGAAAATTTCCATTTCTTGTTTAGGCAATGAAGTCCACTGTATTCATCCAAATCTGATGAAACTTGCAAAGATTATTTGATTCATCAAGGGATTGAACTCTATTAAAAGTGAAGAAAATCTAGAAAACCGTTCAGGAAAAGCAGCCATTTGATGACTTAGTATCGTTTACTCAACAAAGTCCACATTATCAGTCACATTTCTTTGAAATATGCTAGGATTCTTTAATACAAGGCATTCTGAACGCCTATCAAATTTGGCTGGATTCCAAACAGTTAGTTTTAAGAAATTGCACTTCATTTTTTTTTCACTATTTGTTCAATTCACTATGCCTACTTAAATGCTGTCTTAGTGGTTTCAAGCCCAGTTGCAAGAACTCATTTTTTTTTTTTTTTTTTTGTTTTTGTTTTCTGTTTGCTTCATGAATTCATAATGTATGCTAGCAAAAAAAGCAAAATCACTACCAGTAGAGCGATTTCAGGCCCTCAAGGACCTCTTGTTTGAAAACACCTGATGGGCATACGATAATATTTCGGCAGTATAAAGCGTTACAGAACTTTGTTATAAAGTAGGCTTTGGAGTAGGACAACAATTATTTCAGTGGCAGGAGGCTGATCTGTTCCACCCTTGCATATCTGAATATTGAGGTGGGTTAACCTTCGTTTGTTTTTATTTAAAACTATCACTTTTCGCTGCGAAAGTACTACTTCATGTAAGTCTATGCAAAAAGAAAATGAGCCACGTTTTGGCAAGAGGGGACGTAATGCATTTCCGTGATGCACGATACCAGTCATCGCATGATTATCGTTCGCGAAACCGGTTTCGTGACACTGATTTTACACAAACACTCGTGTTAAAATCCTATATTTAGAGAATTTTCGACACTTTTCGATCGCTCATTATCTTTCGCTTGATGGCATTTTTTTTTTTCAAATACAGACCTGTCTGATTTGGGCATTCTGGGTACAGAACCGGACTACTTTTCAAAATCGTTGGGCTATTCAAAGCAACGCTAATTCAAACGGTTCATTCAGTGGCATAGTTAACTGGCATATGCTATGCAGCAGTGCCTTTATAGGCCTTGAAAATAGACCCAGTATAAGTTAAGCATGGTTGGGAAATTTTTCTTGTTGTCAAAGTCTGGGAAAAACCGTGCACAAATCATTGTTTTCCCCATGTCTATATATAGAAACAGAATACAAAGATTTGTAGAAAACAATGGTGTTTTTTTAAAACTACATTATTTTTCCAGTTCGAAATTTTTACGTTTTTAAGAATTTGGAGGGAAAAAAAAACCGGTTTCATTTCTCCTTAGACGTATCCTTTAAAGCCATTTACTTTTTAGCGAGAGAGTTTTTGGTTTACGCATTGTTTATTAAAATTTGTTCTACACAGGGTAGTGATATGTCATAGCAGACAGGTCAGTCTTCGAAGAACATGACATGCACAGACAACGCTTGATCGATATATCGAGGGGAAAAGAAATTTCACTTCCGGTTGGTACATGTATGTAAAACGTCATGCCCACTGCTGTTATCGCATGTTGTTTTAATCCCTCTAAAATTCACAGAAAAACATCCTTATTGCAAGGCTCAGTAAAATGATTGCTTTTTGTTATGTTGAAATTAAATTCATACGTTCGCGAATTCGTTTCTTCGAAACTTAACCGTTAGGCTGCTGAGCGCGACTCGGGCGCTTTTTCGGAAAATAAAGATCATGATCACGCTGCATAAAACGTGCAGTCTGATCTTGGATCTAGACTGTCAGTTACGGTATTTTCCCGTTAAAATCAACTTTGAAATCGCAGTACTTAGGTTTTTTTTTTTTTAACTAATGGGTGGAAATTTGTTTTATCTATTTAGAAGCTATAGGGTTAAATTAAAACAATGTACGTGTCTAAATTTATTTTCAACGAAAGTGAAAATAAGTAAAAACCTGTCTCCATCTTAATGGATTGAAAACTCTTAAAGGGTTGAAAACTGTTAAAGGGTTGAAAACATTGTGGGAAAAGGCTGAGAAAATGCTTGATACCAGCATTTTCTCCTATTCACGCAATGTTTCAAAAAGCCTTGTCGCGTACAGGGTGACCCTTTACTAATCAATTCCTTGTTTTCACGACCTTGTAGTAGAAAGCTTTTGAAAACTGGTGATCAGCATTTTTCGCCTTTTCCTGCAATGTTTTCTACATTTTTTTAAAACAGAAATACTATCATCCTTTTGCAATGCCTTTGTCTGTCTGTCTGTCTGTCTGTCTGTCTGTCCGTCCGTCCGTCCGTCTACTGTCTCGTAGTCAATAGAATGACGTAATCTTATAACAATCTTTTAGTATCCCTTCACCAAATCCAGGACCAACATTTACCAAACATTCTAAATTGGGTTATTAGCCTAATTATCAAGAATATTGAACATTTCAAAGAAAGACGAATTCTGTATTCCAAGTGTAAGTCGCTGGCAGAAAAATGAATTTTAATATCAGGTTAAAAGTAAATAAAAGATGGAAAGACCTGGCAACATTTCACCTACTTTTAAAAGTAATTTCTCTGTCGGCGATCAACACTTGGACCGACCACACAATAACACGTTGTCACCTTTATAACAACTTCCATACTATTAAATGGCATGATTTAAATTCAAATGCATTTAAATATCCGCTAACTAGGGCTTTAGATTGGTTTAACCCCTAGGCTGCTAAGCGCGACTTACTGACCCTTTGCGGACATCGTAGATCAAGATCAGACTGCACAGAACGTGCAATCTGATCTTGAATCTACACTGTCCGACAAGGAGATGTTATTCTCCAAAATATAACTTTGAAAGAGCAATATTTGGAATTTTACTATCGAATTGAAAATTTTATTTTAGTCAATTAGCAGGATAAGGGTTAACGATTATACATGGTTAGAATGGTTTTAGAAAACACCCCCAAGACCTTCGATTCCCAATAAATTGCGTGATTTCGGTCCATATAGAACAAATGAAGGGGTGAAATGAACAGTTATTCTAAAGAGAGGTTCAAAATTTCGTTTATCAAGGGAAGTTTGTCCGGGGTATAGATTGTAAGAATTGACCTGGCAGCGCGGACCTATCATTACAGTTCGCTGCATTTCAGTTTGATGTAAACGAAGTTATTCGGAAATCATCGTGAGTAGCCACATGAAACGCCGAATATAGATAAAGAACGCGAGAATTGAACAACATTTATAAGAAGTACCTTTTTTTCACAATGTTTTCACTGCATATGTCCACAAAGCAAAGGATCGATAAAGTACTGTTATGAGGCAAGTGTTTACGTAGATTTACGACGAACGATTCCGAACTGGCACGAGACCACTATAAAAATGAAAAATAAACTCTTCGACTTATATGAAAGGTTAACCTCGCCCTGCCTGGTCAATTCTTACAGCCTATATAGAATGGTGTGTTTATTCATGCCCAATATCTATCTTTCTTGTCATTATTTTGTGACTGTAGGTGTGTGTGGGCACGCGTGTACATGTGTGTGTTTGTGGGGGGGGGGGGGGGGTTTACTGTACATGATCTGATAATTTCTGGAGCCCTTCATTTTCTTTCTTTTCCTGTTTATTCACTTCTCCAGCAGTGATTTCAAATTTGTCGTATTGTGTGTGCTGTTTTAACGGAAGATAATCGATACCTCAGTGCACAGAAAGAAACTATGTGTTCCTCGTAAAGTGTTGCGACGAAGGAAAAACATAAAGCATGGGGAGAGTTTGAATATGACGTTGCTAAAAAAAAAGGAAGTAATGATCTTACAGGTGTCGTATCACACTGAAATTCTTCCGGGTCTTGAAAGTGAAAAGTAGTCCCATTTGAGAATTTGACACCAAATATTTTCGAGGGTCTGTTTTATTAAGAAAAAATGGAAAGGCAGGTTTCAGACGTGTATTTGTTGCTGATTTGATGATTTCTGTGAAAGCTGAGAGTACTATTGTCATATATTGGGGAACTATTTTGTACTTTGACCACATGAAGGAATGTGGTCTGCAAGGGTCTTAATTCATTGAATTTTCAAAGATATTTATATATTTATTGTGGATTAAAAAGAAAAACGGAATCGCTTGAGGTATCTGTCTGTCTGTCTGTCTCTCTATCCATCTATCTTATCTAAAATTACAACAACGATAACAACAACAACAACTCTGTCTACTGCATTTTTGAGAAGGCAATTGGACATATATTTCATTGAAACAAACAGGAGATCTGTGTGTGCCAATCAAAGAGTAGAAGAGAGTCAAAGTCGTTGAATTTCAGTCTACTTTTCACGTAGAAAAAAAAAAAATGAGTAGTGTGACACCAATACCTTTCATGAACCAAAATCGGTACGAATAGGTGATAGTCGAATTTTGCTAACAAATAGATTTTAATAAGGGACCAATTCATTAAAAATTAATTCATCTGATGGTCACAACTTTTTTTTTCTAATATTGATAGCATAAAAATAGCATGTCCAAACGTTTTCAAACCGGTGAAATATTTTTCGATATTTCATGGTTACGACCAATGAAAATACCGATTTTTATATTCTAACTCTTCAATTGAAGGCGGAAACAGTTGTTCCCTCGCACTAGTTACCTAAGTAAAATGCGCGTGCCTCAAAACCAGATGGAATTATGACGTAACCTACCTTACATTTCTCGCACTTGACGTAATATTGTAATGCGTTGCTATGCGGAGGGGGTACGCCACGGGGAATAACCGAAAAGAACTGTACTGGATTTTGATTAAGTTTCCCCCCCCCCCCAGAAAGCGTTAAAAGCATGAAATGGATAGAATATTTGTTTTTTTCGGTGAAAGATCGAAATTTAATTCATCTCGTGAACATCATCGGTAATATTTTCACTCGTGGATGCGCAACAAAACTTAAAATATCGGAAATCTTTGAAAATCTTCTTGTCTGAAACCATTAATACTAGGGCTACCAAATTTGGCATGTAGCTTTATCTGGTAGACCTGTATCAAGTTTCCTAAAATTATAACCCTGGGGTCAAAATTGGCCCCGCCCCGAAGGTCACAAGTTTTACATGGGCTTATATAGAGAAAAGTTTAGAAATCTTCCTGTACGTAGCCATAAGGCCTAGGGCTACCAAATTTTGCACGTGACTTTATCTAGTGGGCCTCTACCAAGATCTAGAGTGCCCAAATTATAGCCCTGGGGTTAAAATTGGCCCCGCTCGGGGGTCACAAGTTTTACATGGGCTTATATAAAGAAAACTTTAGAAATCTCCCTGTACTTAACCATAAAGCCTAGGGCTACCAAAATTTGCATGTAGCTTTATCTAGTGGGTCTCCACCAAGAGTGCCCAAATTGTAGCCCTGGGGTCGAATTTGATCCCGGGGGTCAGAAGTTTTACATGGGGTTATATGATGAAAACTTTAGAAAAATCTTCTTGTTACTAACCATAAGAACTAGGGCTACCAATTTTAGCCCTGTCTCAGGGGTCTCATGTTCGAAACTATTTGGCCAAGTATTGTAATGTTTGGCGTGAAGGGTTTTTACTTATTAGCCTGCGGAGCGATACAGGACCATCATTGTCCTCTTGTTTTTACATGTTGTGTATTTTGAAAATCTTCGCCGTACTGAAAATCATACAGACTAAGGCGCTTTGATTGAGGAACTGGTTTAATTATTTTTTCATTCATTTTAATTCCAGATTAAATCAGATCAAGCCAGAGCCTGAATCAGGATGGGAAGCAACAATAAACCAACCTGATATAGTGTAGGACCAAAGTAGAACATCGCAAGGATTAGGCTAACTTTATTCATTCCAAATACTTTAAAACTGTGAAAAATTGGTATTGAATTGAAACCCTCAGAGACATTCTACAAATACAAACAGTCATGTTCAGTTGGTCACGCCATCCAAGGACATTCTTGCCGTGCATGTTATTCATGGTTGAATGGGTCGCACCAACCCCGACTGAAAAATGCGAACATACGAAATGTAAATTCGAAATAGCCAACAAGAGCATGGAGTACTTTCACAGTCGGTTACTTGAGGAAGATCCTAAGTTCATGAAATTCAATATCAGGTTCAATGGAAACCAATCCTTTAATGCTACAAGCGACACTTTCCAGCCGACTGAATGGGTTTGGACTTACAACTCCTCGCGCGGAATGTACCCCTACTTATATTGGAATGTAGATTTTGGGGTCTTGTCCTTTGGCCTACTAGAAGCCAAAACGTTGCGGGAACATCCCTTTGTTTTTATGGACGTACAACAACAACACGAAGGTTGTGTTGTGACCTTTGGAACAAGAGACACGACTAAAGGCATTGCTTGTGCATTTCAGAATTTGTTACAAAAAGAATTTCGAAAACCAAAATACCAGAACAGTTACTACTGTTTCCTTGCAGAGAAGCCTGGAGTTCGAAATTCGATGGAATACATCGCTGCCATGTATCTCTTGTACCCGTTGGAATTCATAAACTATAATTGCTGTGTAACCGGGTTTAATTATACAGCTGGAGTACCCATAAATGACTGCTTCGAGAACCAGGTCAGAAAATGGCCGCAATGTACAATTTTACCCTATATATTGGGCTTGTGCCTCTTTCTGTATTTCCCTGTCGTTGTACTCAAAATAGGGGATGCCCTGTCCAGAAACATTACGGTTATTCCACAGGAGTACGAAATGATCGGTGTTGAGAACGAAACCTGTCCTAGCAACAGCCCAGCAGATGACGGTTGGGTTTATCTAAATGAATTTAGTCCATACAGTATCTTGGACTGTATGTCCCATTTGTGGTGTGGATTGGATAAGTCACATCCTGTTGCAGTTTCGAGGACCAAGCGTTTGCTCTTTCTGATCTTGGCACCAACGCCTGTCTTCATTCAGTTGTTGATTTATAGTTGCTACTGGGAACATGGTATGGTTGATAAGTTTGTGCGGCACGGTACTCCAATGGGATTTCTTTCTTTGCTAGCAGACAGATCTGTGAGGGATCGTTACTTTGTACCAGCGTTTGGTGGAGGTTTGAATATTCTGCTTGCGTATGGTATCTTGGGTCTTGTAATCGTTGTCATGCCATATAACTTAAAACAAATCCTAGAAGATGGTATTTCTATATCTTCCAATACAGTGACATCACCTCTGTGTCTTGGAATATGGGAGATGCATGACCTCTCCATGATTCAGACCAGTTCCAATCCAGGTTATGGGAAATGTTCTGAAATTTGCATCAGTGGTATTTATCTTATCTTCAATCCACGATTCTGGGTCCGGGTGGTTTTCATACAATACAACAGACTGCGTTCTCTCCTAGACACGTTCTGTCCTGAGAGGACGATCCTAGGCTTTCTTAAAGTCATTATCATTCCCTTCTACATTCTGTTTTGCGTTTTTGAGGCGAGTCTTTGCTTGGTTTGGTACGGTATCCCATTCTTTCGATTTATCTACTTTTTACTACGTGGCGTTTCTTCGTCATTATTGATATTAAAGCTCAACTCTGAGGGTAGACCCAATAAGTTTTCACTGTTTATCAGAAACCCGGTGGTATTTGGCTTTATATCTGTTGCTTTGTTTTCGATTTCTTCTTTCTTCACTTATACCTATTGTCTCATCTTTGTCCAAAGCTTTGACTTTATTGCCCAAGTTCTCGTTTTCTGCTTTGTAGCCGTCATTGTGTACCCCGCCATTTCCTTTGGCTATCTTTTCTTCTTTATCATGTTGATCTACTACATCTTCCACATGATGCGTGGCTTTGGAGACGTCTATCTGATGTTGCTGTCGGAAGCAGTTGAGGTCAGCAGAAACTTAGACGGGGAGATTAATTATACTTCTACCTTTGATAACACTTTACAAGTGTCAAATATCAGAGCACATGGCATCACTCGTGTGATGATCGAGGGTAGGCAAGTGTGTTGTCTACCACAGAACTTTTTTCAGTCGATTGTCGATGAAGGTAGAAAAAGACCGAAAGTACAGCTTCGGAACAACATGTACGGAATTCCGAAGAAACTGTTCAACCTTCTGATATCCAAACACAAGCCGGTCAACCAGCAAGTGTTGAAAATTGTGTTTCAGTTTGTCCTAATAACATTACTTTTAACTATCACAATGAGTATCGCGGGTGGTTTTGTCACGGGACCCACGAGCGAAATTTCTGACGTCATGCATGTGATATTCATCGTTTCTATTGGTGCATTACCAAGGGTTCTCGAGGTTGCCGTGACAACGGCGAATGAGTCTGTCAAACGTGAAATAGAACTGAGACGTCTTGAGCAAACAATCGTGCGCTACTGGGAGAGAGAGGAGATTGAAATAATCTAATACCGTCAAATGAATGATATGAGACATGCTCTGTGAAAAGGGGGCTTAATGCATTTACGAAAAGTTTCGACCCATGTCAGCCTGCGCAGTCCGCGCAGGCTGACATGGGCCGAAACTTTTCACTATCTTTGAATTTTCTGCATGTCAAAGGATCATTCTACTCCATGATTCAGTCGGTTGTTTGATAAAATCGATTTTATGGAGACATAATTATGTGATGACTCGCTTGGTATCATGCATCACGGAGATGAATTAAGCCACCTTTTTACCGAGAATGACTTATATGGATATGCATGTTTTAACTTAACCCTTTACCGGACAGGACATTTTTAGACCTCTCCAAATTGAAAGCATTTGAGCCACGCTCTGACAAAAGGGGGTTTAATGCATCTTTGTGATGCAACATTCCAAGTAAGTAATCACATAATTATGGGTAAATAAAATCAATTTAGTCTAGCAAACGACTAGATCTTGAGGTAGAATGGTCCTTAGCCATGCAGAAAATATACATATAGTAAAACGTTTCGACCCATGTCAGCCTGCGCAGATTGCGCATTTTTTTTTTTTGCAGATACATTCAGCCCTCTTTTCACAGAGCATGACTCATTTACAGATGATAAGTTAAAAATGACTCAAATAATGGAATTCGTCTTTGAAAAGATAAGAAATATTGTGGTAACAGAAGAAAATGCTGTTTACCAGCATTTTTTCCTATTCCTAAAATTTCTTCAAAAGTCCTCTTTCTCAGGATTGTTGAAATACGGGTTTTTTTTTTTGTGTAAAATGGATTAATTCGGCAGATTTTGCTGGTCTATCTCGACTTTACACTGCCCGAAAAAGAAACTAAAATAGTCATTCTTACCGTTTCAGTTGAACCCCTGTTATTTCATTGTGATAACCTACTTGCAATATACCTTATGTGATATATTGTAGAAACTGGGGACAAAACTTTGTGATAAAATTGTAGAAACTTGGGACTAAATTTCTCGACAAATTGTAGAAACTAGGTACAAAATTTTAGGACAAATTGTGCAAACTAGGTACAAAATTTGAGGACCAATATGTAGAAGCTGAATAAAAGATTTTGCGATAAAGCGTTAAAACTTGGAACAAAAATTTTGGGATCAATTGTAAAAAAATGGGTAGGCTACACAATTTTGAGACAAATCATGTGTAGAAACTATGGACAAATTTTAGGACAAATCGTAAAAACCAGGTACAAATTTTTTGATAAATTGCAGAAATTGTGGACTAAATTTCGTGACAAATTGTAGAAACTAGGTACAAAATTTTAGGACAAATCGTAGGAACTAGGTATGAAATTTTGGGATAAATTGTAGAAAGTGGAGATTAAATTTTGAGATTGATATAGAAACTGGAGACAAAATTTCACGACAATATTCTTTCCCAAAGACAAAATTTTGGATATGTCCAAGTTGAAAGCATTTACAGACAACAAGTTCAACATGGCTCAATTGACAAAAGTAGTCCTCGACGGGGTAAAAACATTTTTGGAAAGGGAGAAAATAGTGGTTACCAACACCTTTTTCTTGTCAAACAATATTTCCAAAAGCCTTCTTCCTCAGGGTCGCTAAAGGTCGTGATCATTTGGTTAGGAGTTGACCCAATATTATACAATCCCAAGTTTGACAACCATGATGAGGAAGCCGTTTGAAAATATGGGGTACGGACAAAAGCCCCATAGAACAAAAGCCACGTAGGACAAAAGCCCCATAGGACAAAGGCCCCATACGAAAAAAGTCCCACGGTCTAAAGCCCCATAAGATAAAAATCCTATGCACTTATGGTTGAAAAAGGGGAAAATGTTAGTAACCAATGTTTTCTCCTTCTTTCTACAGTGTTTTCCGATCTATCAAAGACAAATTCGATTATTTGAGCCACTCTTGAATTGTCGTCTGCAAATGCATTTTAAATTTTTTGTTTTCCGGTAAAGAGTTGACCTTACCAATCTTTAGCGAAACAAGAAAATATCTTTGAAAAAGATAGACGGCGTATATGTGCCAGAAAAATAGGGAGGGGCCCTAAGAATAAACATGTCTACATTTTTGACCAATCATAAATTTCTGTTTATTCATTTTTTAGTAGAGCTTAAAAGCCAGCACATTCAGCGACGCCGAATAAATGACTGTTGACTTTCATAGTCTGTACTAGTTAGTTAAGATGCATAATTTGTCCGTAAACGTATCTAGCGTAAGTAGAGAAGAACAAAGATCAGACTGCAAGTCCTGTGCACTGACCGCAGAAAGCTCTTTGTATTCGATGCCATCTTCTGGTTTGTTTGTCAGGCTTGACAACCGAAATACCGCGTTACTAAGGGGGGCGTGCCAAACTCGCGTTTACAGAAAGTCCGGGTTCAGGACTATGGGGATTACTTCCTTTTGGATTGTTTTCTTCATTGTGATATGCCATTTGTTTCAATTTTTAGCTCAATTTTTTGGAAACTGCAATAAAGAGTAATTTTCGTTTTCTTATTTTTGATGACTTCGGGACATTTATTATTCTGTGTGTTAGTCAATTGTTTTTTAACCTTTACGACACAAACCAGTGTTTTAACGTTCCTAAGGAAATAGACTTGAAAACATTGTGTGAAAAGGAGAAAATGCTGGTGACCAGAAGTTTCTCCTTTTCTTGCAGTGTTGTGCACCATATTAAATCACAACATCTCATTTTCCAATTTTTGAATTTGTCGTCTGCAGTTAAGTTCAGAAAGAGCCGACAATTTGTTGTTTGGAAAAGTGAGAGGGATTAACCCTTGTCCTGCTAAAAAAAAGTTAAATGGAACTTTCGAACCGATAGTAAAAACCAGAACAATGCTTTTTACACACACTTACTTTTTGGAGAAAACTATCACCTTATCGGACAGTGTAGATTCAAGATCAGACTGCACGTTCTGTGCAGTCTGATCTTGATCTACACTTTCCGCAAAAGGTCAGTGAGTCGCGCTTAGCTGTCTATTCAAAGTTATGTTTAGGTAATAATACCTCCTTATCGGACAGTATAGATCCAAGATCAGACTGCACGTTCTGTGCAGTCTGATCTTGATCTACACTGTTTGCAAAAGGTCAGTGAGTCGTGCTTAGCAGCCTTAGAGTTAACACTACCTAGCTGCTACTAAAGACAATGTAGATCTAGATCAGACTACACAGAACGTGCAGTCTGATCATGGATATATATATGTATACGCTGTCGGATATTGTAACATATTTCACAACATTTATGGAGTTTTTTTCATTTTATTTAAATGCAGAAAAGCAATTGGAAGGGAAAAAATATGAGACATACTCTGGCAAAACGGGGCTTAATGCATCTGCGAGATACATCATAGCATAGCAAGTCTTCATATAATTATGGACCCATAAAAAATCCATTTTTTTTTTATATTAACATGCTGAATTATGAGGTACACTGGTCCATTGACATGTAAAGAACTTGACCAACAGCGAAATGTTTCGGCCTAGGTCAGCCTACGCGAACTTCACAGGCTGACCTGGGTCGATACTTTTCGCAGATGCAATATTAGCCTTTTTCATAGAGCATGGCTCAAATAAATTGGGCTCATAATGGCATTTGTTTTTAAAAGGGTGGAAAACATGTTGGAACTGGAGGAAATACTGGTTACCAGCGCTTTCTTCTTTTCCCACAATGTTTTCAAAAACTTTTCCCCTCTGGATCGTTTAGCATGTTTTTTTTTTTTTTTTTTCTTGCGAAGGAATAAAATATTAATATTTTAACCCTTATCCTGCTAAATAAATAAAATTTATTTTCAACTCGACAGTAAAAACCCAAATATTACTATTTAAAAGTTATATTTTGGTGAATGATATCTCCTTATCGGACAGGGTAGATTCAAGATCAGACTGCACGTTCTGTGCAGTCTGATCTTGAACTACACTGTCCGCAAAAGGTCAGTGAGTCGCGCGTAGCAGCCTAAGGGTTAAATTCTGTACTTTAGCCATAAATATCTTATATTATTTCCGGCAGGGTTTCATTTTTTGTTTTTTTTTGTTAGTGGTTACAAACCACATAATTTCCTGTCCTAATTTCTTTTTCGTCACAATAGGCGGCATATTAAGAAGCCTTTCTTTTCCTCATACCATGTAGATTAAAAACAGGCTGCACAGAACATGCAGTCTGATCTTTCATTGTACACCATCCTCTTATTCATTCTAAACTTACGGTCGTTTTATATCCCTTCCTCTGCAGTGGTGAAGTATATTTAGTTGATGGAAAGAAAAGCTGGTTGTTGTTTTTTTTTTTGGTTAACCCTTTACCACACATTGCCGACTTAAACGACTCAGGGAAAAAAGCCTTTTGAAAACATTGTGGGAAAAGGAGAAAATGCTGGTAACCAGCATTTTCTCCTTTTCCCACAATGTTTTCTGCCCTATCAAAGAAAAACTTGCACCATTTGAGCCACATTGAAATTGTCGTCTGCAAATACCTTCAATTTGGACAAGGCTAAAATTTTGTCGTCTGGTAAAGGATTAAAGAGTTAATCCTTTGCCACACAGTCCCGAGTTTTAAGGACCTTGACGAAAGAAGGATTTTGAAAACATTGTGAGAAAAGAAGAAAATGCTGGTAACCAGCATTTTCTTCTTTTCCCACAATATTTTCTAGCCCGGCAAAGACAAGTGTCATTCTTCGAGCCACGTTAAAATTGTCATTTAAAAATGGTTGAAATTTTGTCCAGTCCAAATTTTGTCACTGGCTAAAGAGTTCAACCTATTTTACCAAGCGACAAAATTTTAACGAAGCCATATTGAAAGCATTTTCAGGCGGAAAATCTAGTGTGGCGCAAATGACGGATTTTGTTCTTCATAGGATAGAAAAGATTGTGAGAAAAGGAGATATCCTGGTAACCAAAAGATTTTCTTTTACCTGTGATGTTTTTGAAAGCCTCTTACCTCAGGGTCGTTTACCATCCCCCCCCCCCAGAAAAAAAATGGATTTGTCCAAATCCAAAATGTTTAAAGACAACAGTTTAAATGTGGCTGAATCAGTGGAAGATTTTACTTCATTTTCCCCCTTTTTTAACCTTATGATCACTCCGAATTTGAATCTCCTAATATAACAGGAACGACCAAACTGTAAGAGTAGAAAACATTGTGGAGAACGAAGAAAACGCTGGTAACCAGCGTTTTCTCCCTTTCCCACCATGTTTTCAATAGGCTTTCCTCCTGAGGGTCTTTAATATTTTGGATTGTGTGGTAAAGGGTTAAACCTTTACCGAATAATCTTGTGTTTTTCGACCCTGAGGGCTTTTCAGAGTATTGTCGGAAAAAAAGATAAGTAGTAGATCTAGTTTCTCCTTTTCCAACGATGTTTTTCTGCGTCAAAGACAAATCCCCATAGTGAACTCTTTACTAAACAATCCTTTTGTTTTAACGACCCTGAGAAAGAGAGCTTTCGGAAACATTGTAAGAAAAGGAGAAAATGCCGGTAACCAGCATTTTGTCGTTCTCCCACAGTTCTTTTTAACCCCGTCAGAGGCAAATGTTATTAAATGAGCCATAATTAGTAATAGCATAAATGTGTATAACAGAACAGGACAGAATGCTTTATTTTCCACTTGAACACATACGGTTTCATCGTTCGTAACTTTGAAAAGATATTTATGTACAAAACACAGTAAGCGTATTTATGTGCAAACATGGTAAAGATGTTTGTGTACAAACACGTAATAATTGTACAAACTTAGTAAATGTTCAAAATTTACCCTTGTAAATGTACAAATCGCTCTTTACAAGCAATATTTTCATATGTTATAATGTTTTCAACACTTACATGTATCTTTGGTTGTTGAGGTAAATGATGGTTACATAGAGAATAGATGATTGGTGTCTTGGATAGGTTAAGTTTATCGGGCAAGGCGAAGGAATTTATCTGGTGAGCCGAAGGCGAACCGGAAAAATTTATGAGCCGAGCCAGATAAACTTAACCCATCCAAGACACCAACCATCTATTCTGTTTATCCTGTCACTCACTGTAACGGAACAACACAAAACAAACAAACGGGGAAAAAAATTGCTAAAGACCATACAGTACCTTTAACAAATTCCGGAGCCGAGCCGGATCGACCTTCCCAATCCAAGATACCAACCGTCTATTTTATTTATCCTTTTTGTCAATTATAATCCAAAATCCGACTAAATTGAACATTTCGCTCAAAATAAGACACATATTAACATCTTTCTCACTAGATCTATGAGAAACTTTAAAAAAGGAAGAACCGTGTTTACAAAACCCTCTGGATATGCAGCTGCAATAATGACGTCATGAATGATATTGGCTAGACTACGTCATAATTATTAAACGTGACGTATATCAGCAGAAAAATAATGTGGCGAAGAAAACAATGTGTTTTAACATAACAGACTATTAATTAAAAGCAAAAGTATTCGCTAGCGATTGTTTAATTCATTACGGCAGTAAGACGCTTGGTTGAAAATAGTCCCAGTTAGCAGGTGCGCACTTAGCGGTCACGTGAGCAACTGACGGATAACAAAAAAAAAAATATACGGCACCCTGTTATCGGGTCGAAGGTGACAGGATAAATAAAGACGTGTGTATCTTATGGTTGGCTTTAAATAAAACACTTCCAGGGCGACCCCATTCCATTCTAATTTTCATACGCCTGAACGGACATACTGTGTCATGCCCCGGTCGTCCGCCCGTCGGTTAATAATTTCATGTCTGCTCTTTATCTTTTGAACTCGCAGTCTGATTTTGTAAACTTAACACACGTGTGCACCTTAATGGGACGACGTGCAGAGCAGAGGCTTCGGATGCCAGGCTTCAAAGTGAAGGCCTTGGCAGGGAGTGTCAAAGGTCACGTGCTCTTGATAACTTCCATAGAGCATTATCTTCCGCTAGATGGCATTCTGCAAATACACATCTATCTGATTTGGGCATTCTGGGTACAGAACCGGACTACTTTTAAAAACGACAACCGTTACTATGAATTTCAAAATAAAATAAACGTTTACTCAATAAAACGCTACCTGGTGCGATTCATTCAGCTATGATCAGTTAGCATGTAACCTATGCACCGACCATTGATTAAAACAACCCCCGACAGGCTTGGGTAATAGCTTCGGTATAAGCCCTACTTTTCCCATCTATATGGGACGGGTAATGCGTCGTAGCAGACAGGTCGAATCTTCGAAGAATATGACATGCGCAGACAACGTCCAAAGAGCATTATTGCTCCGCTTTGCGGAGCCCTTATTTACATAGCGCTTTGTGCCACTTTCAACCGTGACAGTATATCCCTGCGTTGCCTGAGTTGATCCAAGCACTCCTTTGGCTCGTATTCATCAAGCTTTCTACATTGCGTTCTCGGCCAAATTGTGAGGAATTCTCAACATTCTAAAGTAATGCAATATCTGATTGGTTGCACCAAATGGTTTGACCAATCAGAAATTTTGTCATTAACTCAGATTTAGACGAAAAATGAAAGTTAGAATGGTTGATGGATACGGGCCCGGGGTTTTACCAGCACTAGGCAAGGGCTCTGCAGTGCTTTGGTTTATGAACGCTCAAATGGTACGAGCGCCATACGCCGGAATCGAACTTGGAACGTTTTTATCACAAATCTAATGCCCGAACGACAGAGCAACGAGATCCAGCACCTATCAAACTGAGAAAACGGACGATGGAATGGTTCTTAATAAGCAGTTAATACCCTGTCTCAAGAATAAATACAGTAATCATTCAATATAAACAGATTTAATCAGCACGAGCAATTAGCAGCGATGATAAGCAATATTATTCTTTGTCTAAGATTTCATACGGACGTGTTTTTTCGTCGATCTGAAGACACTGTGACAGAAAGAGGAACTGCTCATAACGACAAAATTTCTCCTTTTCTGTAATGCTTTCATTTCACAGTTGTTAAAGTTGTTAAACTTTCGTGATTAGTGTCCGATTGCTCTGTGAAAAAGGGGGCTTAATACATCTGCGAAAAGTTTCAACCCAGGTCAGCCTGCGCAGTCCGCGCAGGCTGACCTGGGCCGAAACTTTTCGCTATTGGTCAATTTTCTGTATGCCCAAGGACCAGTCTATTTCATGATTAAGTCGGTTGTTCAAAAAAGTGGATATTATGGATTCATAATTATGTGATGGCTTGCTTGCTACCATGGATTACGGAAATGCATTAAGCCCCCTTGTGTCAGAGCATGGCTCATTAGTTTTTATTTAGTTCAGAAAGAAGAGACAGATCCTGTGTATATTTACTGTTAACCGCTTCAGCAGCGTAAGTGAAGACGGGAACCTTTGCGGACGGCATTAACCAAGATCAGACCGAATAGAAAGTACAGTCTGATCTTGGATCGAATCCGTCTGCTTGCTTAATCGAACCCGTAAGATAAGAATCTTTTTGAGTTTCAGTGAAATGTACTCCCAGCAGTCGAAAAAAGCAGAGTTAATATATTTGGCGCTTAGAATGATGTCGAGCCCGTCGCTCAGCCGGTAACGAGAAGTGCTTGAAAACCAGGGAGTCACTGGTTCTAATCTCACGGTGTCGAATTATTTCCCAGATCTGATGAAAGTCATTACGACGGGATTCATTCTTCTTAAAATTACCGATGAAAATTGTTTTGACGATGTTTCTGTAGGAAAGTAGCCAGTGGCTTGGGCAGAATATTGTGTGAAGTACTGTTAAAATTATCGCCGCAATATAAATGAAACCAGCAAGTGTCACTTCTGAACATTGATTCGATAATGTTTTTATTTGGGAATACAACTGATGACTTGGAAAAATGTTGTGCGAAGTTCTGGCATTTTTTCCCAGAAAAGCCTGGAAAGGTGCACTCGGCGCCGTGATATAACATATATATGTTAGGGCTCGTGACCTGAAGGTCCTAGGCTCGATCCTCGCTGGATCCACAGGTTTTTCATGGTAGTGTCCTTGGGCAAGAGACTTCAGAGCCCCAGTCTAGTACTGGTGAAACTCATAAGTTACATTAATATATGCGAGTTGTTGTTGCCGTGATATGACTCAAATTATGTTGAAAGCGGCGTAGAACACCATTTCAACCAATCAATCGATCAATCAATCAACACTGCATGAAACACCAAACATACAAACAGAGCTAGACGGATGGAAACAACAACTTGTCTATGAAGAAGGACACTTGGCAGCCAACAATATATTCTATCAGGTTTTTTGCCATTGTAGTACATTCTTGGAGCTTACTGGATACTATGGAAACCATTGGCGGAATATCAGAGGTAAGACGTTCAGAATATCGGTAGTTTTAACCCATTGTCGCCTGCAGTCGAATTTTTGGCGCCGTGTACATGTATCAGACCTCTTTTTGAAAATATTATGACAAAAGAAGAAATTGCTAGTAACGAGCAATTTCCTCTTTTGTTACAATATTTTCAAGATAGCCCTTTGCACTTTTTTTTTTTTTCGAAGATAAATTGGTCATTCCCGATATCCCCTTTACAGCCTAAACGATAAATTTTAACCCTTAACCTGCTAAATTAATGTAATGAAACTTTCAAGCCGATAGTAAAACCCATAATTCTGCTAATTTAAGATTATTTTTTGGGGGAAATATAAACTCCTTATCGGACGGTGTAGATTCAAGATCAGACTGCAAGCTTTGTACAGTCTGGTATTGGATCTTCACTATCCGCACAAAAGGTCTTGAGACACGCTGAGCAGCCTAAGGGTTAAGTTAAAATTTGAAGGGTCTATTGGCGAATTTTGTTGTCACGAATATAACTTTACTGACAGTATGTCTAGTTAATTTTGCATACTAATTCCAATATAACATATGAGCTATGCTATGGCTAAAGGGCATTAAAACTTAAATGCGTCTCCGTGGTGCGTGATACCAAGCAATTCATCACATATTTGTGGATCTATAAAATCCATTTTGTATGACAAACGACTGGAATCATGAGATACACTCATGCAGTCCGCGCAGGCTGATCTAGATCGATACAGTTTGCTTTCAGTCAATTTTATGAATATCAAAGGACAAAATTAATGTACCTCATGATTCAGCTAGTTGTTAGACAAAATGGATTTTACGGATTGCTAGGTATAATGTATCGCGGAGATGCATTAAGCCCTCTTTTGCCAGAGCATGGCTCAAATCCCGATTTATTGACTCGCTGTAATGACTTTGATTCGCTTTGATTCGAAGAGTTTTGTTGGAATATTTTTTCTTCACAAGATTGGAATAACAGAACTATCGCCTGATGTGACTGATTGCATGATGTTTAACGCCGTTTTCGACATTATTTCAGTTATATCATGGCGGCAGTGCATCTATCCATGCTTTTATGGAGTTTCTTGTACCAGTACTCCGTACAATTTTTTTTCCCAAGCCACTGGCTGCTTTCCCATATAACCATCGTTGAAACATTGGTCAGCGGTGAGAAAGGAATGTGTCCTGTCACAAAGACTATCCTCAATCCTCGTAAAGAAGTCGGCCGAACCGGAAATCGAACCAGCGACCACCTGTTCTCACGTCAGTACACTACCGACTGAGCTACCGGGGCTCGGCTCACCTGATGTGGCTAAAAATATCCTGTAAAGCATCGTAAATCACCATTCCATATATTCATCTGTTATTCGTTGGTGTTAAACGCTATTTTCAACTCGTACCTCAGTTATACCATGGCTGGCAGTGAACCTACCCGTGTTGCTCATTTTTTTTACCGGTACCTCGCACAACATTGTTTCAAAGCTACTGGCGGCTTTTTCACATTAACAACGTCGAAAAGATGTCCAGCGATGAGAAACCAATCCTCGCAAAGAATTTCGCTGCTCTAGGATTCAAACCAGCAACCCCTTCGTTTCAAGGCCTGTAAAATACTGGCTGAGATACTGATTTCTGCCTGAAGACATTTACCATTGTCATGATGCCTGAGATACTAATGCAAAGGACAAAACACCTTTCAAATGGATCGACAAGGATCGAAGAATGAATCCTGCATGTCTCAGTGGTGAAGATTAACCCGGAGGCACAGGGTATGATCCTGATCCGTGGCGCTTGGCTTCTCGTTTGAATGTCCTTAAGCAAGACACTTAATACTGTTGAAAGAGACATAAAACATCAAATAGGCAGTCAGTCGGTCGGTCGGTCGGTCGGTCAGCCAATCGGCCAGTCAGTTGATCGATCGATTTATTCCCCGTTATCAAACAACAAACGAACCAGTCAATCTATTGATGAATCCACTGCCTTTTGAGAATCATCATATTTTTGTGCAGGTTATAATCATATTATGTCGTGTAAGTTATCGCCTTATGTGATAAGCGATCATATATGGTCTGCTACACGCGAAAAGGGCATTCGGACATTTGCGTAAAGTGTCGTTTAGGATCAGCCTGCGCAGTCCGCGCAGGCTAATCCGAAGCGAAACTTTCCTTTTTTATGTAATTTTCTGTTTTGCACAAGTCTATTGTAACACGAAATCTAATGTAATCGTAAAGTGCCGTCTCGGATTAGCCTGCGCGGACTGCGCAGGCTGATCCGAAACGACACTTTACGCAAATGTCCGAATGCCCCTTTTCGCCTGTCGCAAGCCATATCACAGTGTTACATATTTCAGATATCACAACTGTCGAGCACTATCACTTTTATGGCCCTTCAGTGACGAAAAGAACATGTCCAAAATGCAAAACAGACGAAAAATATAATTCCTGCAAAACCCCAGGTTACCAAGCACGATTCGATGTGCTTTCTCGCACTGTGTAGATCAAGATCAGACTGCACGGAACTTGCAATCTAATCTTGGATCTACACTGTCCGCTACTGTGAAAATTTGACTAGGAATTTTGAAATCGGAGTAATTCTGTTTTTATTTTTGGCTAATAAACCCTTCATTTATTTATCTAGTGAGCTTTTACTGGACGACAAAAGTTTTTGGCTTGTTTCAAATGAATATTTCCGTCGTTAATATCAGATGTGTCTCAATGGGGGCCATTCCTAGAAGTCAAATTATCTCCCTTGCATGACAAAATCTAAAGGTAACCAATTAGCATATTAGTCCTTTTATCTGTATTCTTTTGTTTTTATCCTTGATTCCCTTTGGGATGTTGTGATAATTGTAACATGATTTATGATATATGTGTATGGTACCCTTGTAGTATGAAATAAAATTCTGTTCTCAATCATCAGAAAATACATATATATCAATTTGTAAACTAATCTAACTATACTTAGTTGAGATATTATTTCAAGAACATTGCTGTGTAAAGCAAGAAAATCAAGGATAAAAACCAAGTAATCCCCATATCAGGACCAATGTAGTACTGGAGAGGAACCAAAGGAAATAACTGAAGAATAGTCCTCATTGATGGAATATGCTTTGAATGCGTAGAAATTGGTAGAATACATTGACGGAAAAGGAAATAAACGCCGGTCTCGTTTTCCCACACTGTTTTAAAAATGCTTACTTTCATGGGGTCGTTAAAACTGGGAATCGTGTGGCAAAGGGTTTAAAGGTTAATGTGGACTTTTTCGTCTTGCTGTCAACGAGCAAATTCTCTTTTTTTTTCCACTCTGATTTAATATGTATCTAATCATATTCATTTATTTAAGTATATATTTTCAAACTCATCTGCTGCAAATTTTCTTTCAGAAAGAAAGGATTTTAAATGATAAAAAGGACACACACACACACACACACACACACACACACACACACACACACACACACACACACACACATCCACACCCACACCCACACACACACAAAAAGACCAGATGTAAATTACACAAGATCATACTGCACATGATTCGCAGTCTCATTTTTTTCCACAATGTTTTCAAAAAGCCTTACAGCTCAGTGTCACAGCTTCGTAAGATTGTCACTCCCTTGTTTTGTTTTTCTATGCATCATTCATAGTTGAAGATAAATGTCGCAAATTTATTCATTCGTGCAAAAAATATGCTAATTTAGGAAAAATCGATTTCTAAATAGGGAAGTCGTATACGCTCGTATAAGTTTTTGTCGTATTTAAATTTGAATTCGAAACACGTCTCACTCTCTCTATAAGTTGTAAACTACTTTACAAAATAATCCGTGTTATAATGATCCTGAGATAAAAGGCTTTCATAAACATTTTGGAAAAAGCAGAAAAATGATGGTAACTCCCCTTTTTCAACAATACTTTCTACTCTTAACCCTTAGGCTGCTAGGCTGCTAGGCTGCGACTCACTGCCCTATTGCGGGCAGAGTAGATCAAGATCAGACTGCACAGAACGTGCAGTCTGATCTTGGATCTACACTGTCCGATAAGGAGATATCTTCCACCCTCAATACCTATGAAATAGCAAAATTTGGGTTTTTACTATGGGCTTGAAAGTTTCATTTCACTTATTCAGCTGGATAAGGGTTAAGAGGCAAAACATGTCAGTTTAGCCACATATGGCCTACAACACGCGAAAAGGGGCATTCGGACATTTGCGTAAAGTGTCGTTTCGGATCAGCCTGCGCAATCCGCGAAGGCTAATCCGAAACGACACTTTCCGTTTTTATGTAACTTTCTGTTTTGCGCAAGTCTACTTTAGCACAAAATCTAATGTAGTCGTAAAGTGCCGTCTTGGATTAGCCTGCGACACTTTACGCAAATGTCCGAATGCCCCTTTTCGCGTGTTGCAAGCCAATTATAATTTGTCGTCTGGAAAAGCTTTCAATATTCGAACGAGTCTGAAAATTTAACGTCTGAAATCCAGTTTAGGAAAACCTAAAATGTTACGTCATTAACTCCTGGAAGAAGTTTGCTGTCGACAACAGATAACATCTGTTACGGTAGCCTCAAAAGGCCTCCGGTTTTGAGATTATCTCGTCGTTATAGGAAAAGAATATGGCAAAATACCGACGTTTTTTAGGCCATATCGTATCAAATTCACTGTCCTTTCTTTTCAAATAATTCTTTTTAAATTTTGTCGCTTCGACAGGAAATTTTCTCGTTTAAATCTTTTGTACACGTGGAAAAGTCCTTAAGGATAGGGCACCCTAATGGGATTCATGTAACATTCGTGTAACATCGTCTTTCATCGTCAAAATCGTACGGATTCGGCTAAGACTCGGGTAATCCGTAATCGAGGCAGGGACCGTTTTCTGTGCATACCATATTCTTCGAAGATTCGACCTGTCTGCTATGACGCATCACCCATCCCATATACATAGGAAAAGTAGGGCTTACACCGAAGCTATTACCAAAGCCTGTATGGGGCTGTTTTAATAAATGGCCGATGCATAGGTTACATGCTAGCTGATCATAGCTGAATGAATCGCACTAGGTAGCGTTTTGTTGAGTAAACGTTTATTTCATTTTGAAATTCAAAGTAACGGTTGTCGTGTTGAAAAGTATTCCGGTTTTGTACCCAGAATGCCCAAATTGAGATGTGTATTTGTAGAACGCCATCTAGCGGGAGATAATGAGGTGGGGACCAACGTCTATCGGCCGATCGATTACGGATTACCCGAGTCCTATCCGAATCCGTACGTGTTTTCGGCGATGAAAGGCGATGTTACACGTCTCTCACTAGGGTGCCCTATTCTTGATAAAGTGGAAGTCTTGCAAGGCTGCCGTACAAAATACAACTTCTTGTCTTGGCTATTTCCTGCTTGATAGAATACATAAATTATTTTCCATCCAAAAAAAGGACTTTTACGAATTTTTATCAAGATTTCACTGAACATCTAATTTCCTGAATTTGCTGGAGACGATTACCTGGAGTTTTAACGACCCTGGGGAGGAAGCCTTCTGATAACATTGTGGGAAAGGGTTTACTGCTGGTAATAGCAATTCTTCCGTTTCCCACAATGTTCTCTATTCTCTTACACAGAAATCCCACTACCTGAGTCACAATTATGTCGTCGTCTGCAAGTTCTATCAATTTGGACGAGCCTTGATTTTTATTTCGTTTGGTAAAGAGGTGAAATATATCCTTGTATTATATAGATAATCCTCATGGATTTATGTTTGATATTTAAATATGAGTAAAATGTCATGGATCAAAGACAGATGGCTCGTGAGAAGCAGTTTCTTATTTTGCCACAATGCTTTCAAGCGCAAATTATCTTCTGCTTGTGATGAGTAAACGGGTATCATCATCTATCGGTTGATTGAATAATTCAATGTTGCTTGAAAGCGATGTGTTGTTTGGTTGTTTAACTTCCTTTTCGATATTCATAAATCACGGTAACTCTTTCAAAACCACGGATAATTATTCATATGCTCTTTTTTAAATGTATTATTCCTCTTACCTTTTTGCACTTATTATTATGAATCTGAAAGACTCCTACCTTGCGGTGTGTGGTTGTTTTGACACTTTGGTCATTTGACATTTCGGAAACCGTGGCAACTTTTTTTCAACCTCAAAGAAATGACCAAAAACAGTCCACTTTTTTTTGTGTGTAAAATTCGGCTAATATGCACTTCTTATAGAGGAACTAGTTATCTAGAGGACTATGAAGTTATTTTGCACGTTTTTATTTTGTCTTATAATTTCCATTTAGTGATGATGGAAAAGCGGAGAAACTTTGCAGCAAGTGCACTGAATTAAAAAAAAAGACAAAAATGGAGGGAACTATTAGTTTTGTTACGGGGTATAGTGGAGGGAACTGCTATGCCCCTTGTCGAATTATTCAAATGTCTCTTGTCGCAATATACCGTCTGACAATGCCGGATACCAGCATTTTCTTCGTTTCCCACAATGTTTTCAACCCTTGTTTTTGGTCACCCTTATCTGAATCTCATTTGGTTCGTCGTCTGCAATAATTGCAATTGATATGGACAATTCTAAATTCTTGTAAATCCGATACAGAGCTAAACGAAAAATGAAAAGAAGTCGGCGTGTCTAAATTAGAAGACGAATAGGGGGAAAAAAAACAATGTTTCTAAAGAAAAAAAATAGGGAAAGTACTTGGACGTATATGTTATTTCCCCTTGACAAATGCTGTCTTTTTGACCCGGTGTCTTTGATTAATGCGGTCGGTATAAATTACGCCCGAAATACACCGAGACACTCTAAAGCTCGACTGGCCAATCTGCATGTCTGAATGTTTTCGCTGCAGCCGTACAATCTGCCTTTTAACATACTTCTTGCTATTAACCCTTAACTAACATCAAACTTTCAAATCGATAGTAAAAACCCAAATATTGCCATTTCAAACATTTTTTGGGGAAAATATATCTTTATCGAACAGTGTCGATCCAAGATCAGACTGCACGTTTTGTGCAGTCTGATCTTGATCAACACTGTCCGTAAAAGGTCAATGAGTCGCGCTAAGCAGCCTAAGGTTTAGCCTCGAATGAATAAATTGTAATTAGCGATTGGTGAAAAATTTGGACATTTATTCTGCGGGCCTATTAATGACACCAATCGATACCCAGCGGTGTTTATTTTCAGACACAGCAGATTTAACAACAACTGTTTCTTTTCCCACGATGAGTTGGATTCATATTTAACTCTTAACTTGCTAAATAAGTAAAATGAAACTTTCAGGCAGAGAGCAAAATCCCAAATTTTGCCTATTCAAATGTATTTTTTGAAGAAAAATATCTTCTAATCGGACAGTGTAGATTCAAGATCAGACTGCACGTTCTGTGCAGTCTGATCTTGATCTACACTGTCCACAAAAGGTCGTAGAGTCGCGCTTAGCAGCCTAAGGGTTAATTTTGAAAAAAAAATATCTAGTACCTATTTCTATGTTTAACAATATCCAAAGCAATAAGGAAAAAAAGAATAAATTGCTGGCATGGTTACTTTCTTTATTTCTTTTCAAATAGAACCACAAATGAGTGTTAATGTTCATATTCCAGTACCTCTTACGCCGTCTATCTTTTCTTAAAAGAACATTTTTTCTATTGCTAAAAACAGAACTGTATGAAACACTTTTTATAAGCCACTGGCAGCTTCCAAACACAATCAATGTATACGTATGAGGTGACAGCGAATAATAAACTTTTGTAATGACTTCCATCTTGTTGGTCGAGCCGGAATTTGTCGATTGATTGAACTTGCATTTATTTAACGTTGCCACCTGTTATCCGTATGGACGACACCTCAAGCCTGTTACTTTTGTTACGGGGTATAGTGGAAGATACACGACGAAACCCATTCAAAGTTACGCCTGGATTCTTTAACGTGCTCGGTGTATACCAATATTTGTACTCAAAACGCTTGAATGTGCTCTCTCTGAGCCACTCGGGATTGGCAGCTGAGTGCTTGGAAATTGCTCCTGAGATAATGTCTTAATCCTTGGGCTGCGAAGCGCGACTCACTGTCCTTTTGCGGACAGTGTAGATCAAGATCAGACTGCACAAAACGTGCAGTCTGATCTTGGATCTACATTGTCCGATAAGGAGATAATTTTACCCCCCCCAAAAAAATATCTTTGAAATAGCTTCAATCGGGGTTTTAATATCGGCTTGAAAGTTTCATTTAACCTTTTACCAAACAATCCCTGGTTTTTACGATCCAGAGGAAGAAGCCTTCTGAAAACATTGTGGGAAAGGGAGAAAATGCTGGTAACCAGCATTTTCTCCTTTTCCCACAATATTTTCTTCTCCTCTACAGTCAAGTTTCAATTTTTGAGTCACATTTATTTTGTCGTCTGCAAATGCTTTCAAATTGGACAAGTCTAAAATTTCATCGTTTGGTAAAGAGTTAAATTATTTAGCGGGATAGGAGTAAACTTTTTCAGGGCAACATGTTTAAACTGTACCTCTTCAGACGGCTGATAATATAATCTACTGAAACTCAGAAACATCTTATATCCTTAAGGCCGTCTTCTAAAGGGTTAAGTTTGTTTCCGGATTTTCATTTTCAAGATCAAAAACATATGAGCTATGCTCTGTGAAAAGGAGGCTTGATGCATCTGCAAAAAGTATCGACCCAGGTTAGCCTGCGCAGTCCGCGCAGGCTGACCTGGGCCGAAACCTTTTGCTATCTGTCAATTTTCTGCATGTCAAAGGACTAGTCTAATTCGTAATTCACTCATTTGTTAGAGAAAGTGGATTATATAGATCCCTAATTTGATGATGTCTTGTCTGGTACGATAAATTAGGGAGATGCATTAAGCCCCATTTTTTCAGAGCATGGCTCATTTAGAATTTATTACGCCGAATTTAAACAATCTCAAGAGTCAGTTGCGTGCACACATAATCAGGTACAAGTGCATGCAAAACAAAATACCTTCTTGAGTGCCAAACACAATGTTATTTGCGTTTGCTTCTAATTTTCCTTGTTTAAATAAGGTAAATTTACGATTCCAGTTTATATCATGACAGCTTGTACATGTGCGGCGTTTCGTCAAAAGGGAGTTTAATGCAACTGCATGATGCATTACACCAAGCAAGTTGTCATATTATTATGGATCCATAAAATCCAACGACCGACTTAATCATGATTTAGAATGGTCCTTTGGCGTGTAGAAAATAGACCAACGGCAAAAAGTTCCGACTCAGGTCAGCCTGCACGGACTGCGCAGGCTGACCTGGGTTGATACTTTTTAAAAGTGAATTAGATCCCCCTTTTCACAGAGCATGGATCACATATTTTCCTTATTAGGCTTGAATCTTCAACGTCTTGCATATAAATTTAAGGATTATTTTAAAGGCCCAACTTTTCTTAGGTACGATTAAGTTTGTGTATATTTATCAATGGGCTACTCTAACTATGTATACATAATTGGTCATAGCGTGCATATGTAAGAATCGCACCCTGAGGGAGATCGTACGATTTTCACTTATGGCTGTGCTACATTTTCAATAAAACCGGCGTAAGGTTTGTCGAGTGATAATCTTAGGATAAGATTTACGTGCATGTGTAAGAACCGTACCCTCACAGAGATCGTATGTTTTCGCGCATCTCGGCGTGACATTTTTTGTCAGCAAAACCGGCGTAAGTTTCGTCGTGTGATAATCGTACAATTAAACTTAACGCTAAGACTTTCATAATCGTATAACTGTTTTAAAACGTACAAGAAACCACTCGAAATTGCATTCTTAGTCTTACACTAGATTTTGAAAGTAACACAATTACTGATTGGCTAAACCATTTGGTTTAGCCAATCAGGAATTGTGTTACTTTGAAATTTGGAAAATTTTGCGAATCAGACAAAGAATACTATTAACCCTTCACCACACAATCCCGGTTTTTAACGACCCCGAAAGTAAAGGAAGTAAATGCCGATGAAATATTGTAGGGAAAGGATAAAATGCTGGTAACCAGCATTTTTTTTCCATTTTCCAAATGTTTTCTACCCTATCAAAAGCATATATCATTATTAAAGCATCATTTAATTTGTCGTCAGCAAATGCTCTTTACATGGTCAAGTCCAAAATGTTGTCGTTTAGAAAAGATTTAAGGATGGTAGGTGGATATAGGCCCCAATCTTTATGTACATTTCCTAAATCCAGAAAATACCTAAGCAACGATCTGTGAACAGTCGGTTGTCCGGAGCCTTCTTACGGTCTCTTGTAATGTGAACTAACGAAACTTTCCGACTGTAACAAAAACTCGTCTTGTCGCCACAACAGTTTTAAGTTCATTGTCAATGCCCTTGAGTTCACATTGTGCAGTGTTTCATTGTCGCAGGAGGATATGGATAACGAAAAGCTGCCAGAAGCTTTTGAAGAAGAAGCGTTGACTGGCGGTAGCAGCGGTGCTCAGAAAGTAAAGAAGAGGGAGACGTGGACTAAGCCGTTGGATTTTTTGGTGGCCTGTTGCGGGTTTTCTATAGGTTTGGGAAATGTTTGGAAATTTCCTTTTCTGTGCTATAGGAATGGAGGCGGTAAGTTTTATTTTTGTTATATTTGAGCAATGCTCAGCCAAAAGGGGAATCTAATGTATCTCCGTGATGCATTATTCCAAGCAAGTCATCACATAATTATGGATCTATAAAAAAAAAAAAAAAATTTGTCTGACAACCGACTGAATCATGAGTATGGTCCAAGGACATGCATCAAATTCACAAATAGCAAAAACTTCGTCCTATGTCAGCCTGCGTGGACTGCGCAGGCTGACATGGGTCGGTCTTTTTGCGGATGCATGAAGTCCCCTTTCTTCAGAGCATGGCTCATTGTTATCACGCTTTATATCTGCCGAGCCTCGCAGTGCAGTCGGCGTCCCACGGTATTTGAAACCTGGTTCGAATCTCCAGCTCAGCCAACTTCAGTCCGAGGATTGATGATAGTCATTGCAACAGGATTAATTCCTCGCCCACCACTGGCCATTGTTTCGACAATGGTCATGTGAGAAAGCAGTCAGTGGCTAGGAAAGAATACTGTGGAAAGTTATAATTTAAAAAAAAAAAGTAAAATAAATTTAACAAAGAAACGAAAGGGCTAACAATCGAACAACATTTCTGAACGTTGCATAGCCATTTGTTTTATCTAGTGCCAAATATTCGATCAGGGTCCGCATTCACCAACCATTCTTGAAAGCATCCTAATTCTGATTTGCCAAGATTTTCTAAAATTTGAAAGTAATACAATTTCTGATTGGCTGGTATTTCCTACTGTATCATTTTAGAGTATCGTTTGCCATTTTTTCCCCCCAATATCAGATTAGGGGTTTCTGGAGCTTACAGGCACATTAACGACCAAAAGTAAATAACTCAGGTCAAAAAATGCGGACATATTTAATTCATACTATTGAAAGGTACAGATATATTATGATTCTGATGATGTGTTACAATGCTATCTGTCATACTTGGCAACTTCTAGTTTTACAATACGTTTTTCTGCCAGAGAGTGGAACTTTGACGGATTGCAGTATAACACATAGTATACAACCATATATGATACTTTTTGTGTTACACACTAGCGTCTCAAACTGTTTCGCATTTTATTAGAAAATATCATCATCCTAGTTTCATTTTGCAGGAGCATTTCTGATTCCCTACTTTACTTGTGTCCTTATCGGTGGTATACCTACTTTCTTTCTCGAAGTCTCCATTGGTCAGTTTATGTCGAGAGCTGGCATGAACGCCTGGAAAATTGTGCCTTTATTTCAAGGTATGTATGCACTAATTCTTACATTGTGACTGCTTGCATCACCATCATCATCATCATCATCATCCCCTCTCTCTTCTTCATTGTCACCATCATCTTCAACACCACTGCACCTATACTTATTGTGAGTATTATTTTCGCCATCATCACCACCACCACCATTCTCAACACCATGTTGATACAAAATGTGAGAGGTCGCCGTGAGACAATTGAAATACTGTTGTTTAAAGTAAACTTCATCTTCTGTCGTTTAAAGCGTTCTAATTGAAAACACAGTCACCATTGATATGATACCATTGAAATCTTGATCATTGTCTGAGAAATATTTTCATAGTTATTAGCCTACTTGAAAAAAATATGACCGGGCCTCATATTTGCGAAACCAGCCAATAAAATTTGGCCATGAAATGATTGCGTCCATTTTTAACTAGGATTATGACATTGTCTCTTGAACGCAGCTTTTGGACCTGTTTCGTGTTTTGCGAGTAATGATTTTCGTACATGTGGATACTCAAACTCTTGACCAGGTTTTCGAAAGCCTTCTTCATCAGGGTAGTAAAAATACCCAACCTTTTGCTAAACTTGCTAATCGAATTAAAGTAGATGGAATTTGTTTCATGCCCAAAATTACATTTCATTTATACACAGGTATTGGCGTTGCAATGGTGATAGTGATTTTCGAGACGAATTGCGACTACAACGTACTACTTTCTTACGCCATCTACTACCTGTTTGCTTCCATGACGTCAGAGTTACCGTGGTCACATTGTAAAAACGAGTGGAATACCGAATCTTGTAGTACAACAGATTGGAAAGGGATGGCAGCTAACGTCAGTGTAGATGGTGTTATGACGTCACGGGCAGGGATAAATTACACCGTACAAAGTGCGAAGTCTTATGTGTCGGATCCGGTCACAGAATTCTGGGAGTGAGTTATTTTTAGATATTTCTTTTTTGTTGTGTTGAAATTGTGTTTTTCGTACGAATTCTCTTTCAGTTGGACTTCGTTAACTCTTTTAGCGCCCAATATATATATAAAAACTTGAACTCGTTTGAAAGTTTCTAAATAAATTAAATGAAACTTTCAAACCGATTGTAAAGCATCAATGTTGCTATTTTAAACTTACTTTTTTGAGAAATAGATCTATAACTCCTTATTGGACAAGTTAGATCTCAGATCAGAGTGCATGTTCCGGGAAAAGGATTACCAGCATTTTCTCCTTCTCCCACAACGTTTTTACCCTTCCAAAGACAGAAATCATTCATTCAACTACATTTCATTTGTCTTCTGCAAATGCTGAGAATTTGGTCGAGTCCAAATTTTGTCGTTTCGTAAAGTGTTAGAATAGTGATTTATACTATCCAAACGTAGTTGTGTTTATCTCAACTGAGAAAAGAATAAAACTTTGCCTGCAGATCTTCTATACACACAAAAAAAAGTATTCGCCTGTCAGCATCAGACGTTAAAAAAAATGTCGGCGGATAAAAAATATTGTAACATTTATGGGGCATGTTGGATGATTTACGGCCACTTAAGTGACAATGAGGTGCTTCCGTCCATAAGAATGTAATAAACCACACGTTTGACCCTTAGACTCTTGAATACATGATAATTATAACTCCTCATAATAAATGTTTGAGAGCACGTACCTTTATCATCCCGTCCGTCCGTCCGTTTGTCCGTCCGCCTGTCTGTCGTTATACATATGGGTATGTGCCACACATCGACAAAAGAGGGTTTAATGCATCTCCGTGATGCATGATACCGAACAAATCATCTCATTACTATGAATCCATATAATCCATTTTGTCCAGCAATCAACCTAATTAGGAGGTAGAATGGTCCTTGGACATGTAGAAAATCAACAAAAAAGCAAGGGGTTTCGATGCATGTCAGCCTGTGCAGCCGAAACTTTTTGCAGATGCATTTAACACTTTTGTCACAGAGCATGACTTCTTGTTATATCTTATAAAGATCATTTTTAGTTTTTAAGCCTTATCATACTAAATAACTAAAATGAAATTTTCAACTCGATAGTAAAAACCCAAATATTGCTATTTCAAGGGTATGTTTTGGGGAATAATATCTTCTTATCGGACAGTGTAGATCCAAGATCAGACTGCACGTTCTGTGCAGTCTGATCTTGATCTACACTGTCCGCTAAAGGTCAGTTAGTCGCGCTTAGCAGCCTAAGGGTTGGGTGCGGGAAATTGGCACAAAACATTTCATAGCATGTGTGTGTGTGGGGGGGGGGGCGCTGGCCCATGCTGCCTTTCTTCCTCAAACACCTGCAATTTTAAGGTTGTTGTATTTAGTTCCCAAGTGTAACTCAACATAGTGGACAGCGTAGGTCAAAGATTAAGTCGCACAAATTCTTGTTCTACACTGTTCACAAAAGCAAGTATTGTGAAATCAAACGACGTAGGGAGATTACCGATTGGTAAAATATCAAATTCAAACATGTTTATCTCCCTTTAAGTTCGTATCAGACGACAAATAGATAGACATCTGCTTTGACAGCATTTGCAGACGGCAAAATTTAGCTGAATAAATTGTAAGAATACAAAGTTAGAAAAGGAAAACAATGCCGTCCAACAGGATTTTCCTCTTTTCCAAAATTTGTTTTCGAAAGAGCATAATAAAAAAAAAAGCAGACGGCGATATCCGGTGTTTATGTAAAAATGATTAAACCACAAGCCCTATCACCAGATCATAAGGCTATTCTACTCAGTAGCAACAGCATAAGTTATAGTGACTAATGTTGTTGAATTCGAATACACCCTCCCGTCCAAAGGAAAATTTCTTATGAGTCATGCTCAGACAAAAGGAAGTGTGATGCATGAGTGTGGCTCATATATACATGTATATACAGTATCACAGCAATGAGTTTTAAAGACTCCGAGAAAAAGAACTTTTGAAAACATTGTGGGAAAAGGAGACGATGCTGGTAACCAGCGTTTTCTCCTTTCCCCAACAAATTTTACACCCATTTGAGACATGTTGATTTTGTTGTCTGCAAACGCTTTCAATCTGGACAGCACTAACATTTTGTCGTTTGGTAAAGATCAATGCGTATTTTACAGACGTAAAGTTTTGGCCATATCTGATGGTGTACACGAACCCGGCAATATAAAATGGGACCTTTGCCTGTGTTTACTTCTGGCCTGGCTGCTCGTCTATTTCTGTATATGGAAAGGAATCAAGGGCTCCAGTAAAGTAAGTGCTCCAGAAAAGCTAGAGTTTCAGTAAAACCAAATGCGCCGTGAAATCAAGTGTTCCAGTAAGGTTAAATAGTCGGAAAAGAAGTGTTTCACTAAAGTGAGCATTCCAGTAAAGTAAGTGCTCCAGTACAATAAGAAGAACGGTAAAGTAAGAGATCAAAGATAGTTTCCGTTCCAGTACAGTAAGTGCTTTTGAAAATTAATTGCTCCGGTAGGTGATCAAAGACAGTAAGAGTGGCAGTAAATTAAGCACTCAAGTAAAGTAAGTGATCAAAGAAAGAAAGTATTCCAGTAGAAAAATGTTATAAGAAATTTAGCGCTGTAGTAAATTAAGTGCTCCGACAACTGAGTGCTTCGGTAAAGTAAGTGATCAAAGAAAGTGCTCCAGTAAAGTAAGAGTTCCGAAAAACCAAGTGCAATTATAAAGCAAGTGATAAAAAAGTAAGCATTTCAGCCAAGCAAGTGTTCCGAAATGTCAAATTATCAGGTAAAGTAAGTGATCAAAGGAAGTAAGTATTCAAATGAAGCTAGTGCTCAAGTAAAGCGAGAAAATCATTTTCAGCTAGAACAAGTAATTGTTTCAATAAAGTAAGTTCTCAATTGAAGAAACTGTCCGCGCATAATTTAGCAGTTTGCATTCACAACAGTTACTGTTTGCAATGTGTTTCAACCGGGTGTTTGATACACTGTTAATATTACCAAAATATTGTCAATGGCGCCGTAAAACACCACTTATAAACTACCAGACAATGTAAAGTGTGATTGTTGTAAGCCCTTGTTTTTTTCATTGAAATGCAAAGTTACAGGGAAGCGAGTAAGATAAATGTTTAGATCTTTATTGTTGCAATTACTGTTACTGGTAATTTTGAAAATGTCATATATCTCCGTGTAAGGTTTTGAAGATTTTTTTTGAAAGACAAATAAGACTCGTCTGATGTAGTGACTGTGTATTATTTTACAATCTTTTTTAATGATGGTTCACGAAGAACAAAAAATACACAAGCTTGCTCACATTACAATCGAACAACTTTAAATGAGTTCATTAGTTCTGTTTTACAGATTATGTATTTTACCGTAACGTCACCATATATTCTGATGATAATCTTGTTGATACGAGGATTGACTTTAGAAGGTTCCGGAGATGGCGTTAAGTTTTACCTCACCCCTGAATTTAGTAAACTGCTCGATGTCCAGGTATCTAAGTTTTTCTTTCTTCCGTGTTCAAAACGCTTTTCTTAAGACCATTTTGCGTATGTCCCAGGCAGGCAATGTAAATATACCTTTTTAGCTCACTCCTTGTAAATTGTTAATCACGAAATTTACATTGCCTCGTTGACACTCCCGTAGTTATGTTGGAGACATTAGTGTAGAAGTATTGCATCAGGCTATCTTGTCTGAGGTTCTAGGTTTGTTGAAAAGTTCAACGAAATTCAAAGTTTAGAAATTAAGAATTTTTTATCCCCAAATTCAAAGTTGGTGTGATATAACCAATAGTTTCACTAGACTTCGACCACATTCATCGTGCATAGATATGACGTGGAGAGTATATGAATTATTCATTGGTAACAAAGGTTGTAATACCTAAATTTGGAATGTCGTGTCACAAATCAGAAGAAGAAGGGGTCAATATAAAAGATCTATAAGAAAAAATATGCAAACTTGATACATACGAGTACAATTAAAGAAAATGAATACAATTTACCTCACACTGTCTGCAAAATGTCACCAAATGCGATTACAGGTGTGGGCAGATGCAGGAAACCAGGTGTTTTATTCTTACTCGTTGTCTTCCGGAATTCTGATTGCCCTAGGAAGTTATAACAAATTTCACCATAATTCCTTCAGGTATGTTCTTTTTGGATATTACCAGTTCTTAAAGTATTTTGAAATGCTATACTGTGGTTGGTTAGACAATATCATCCCACTTCCGTTCAATATATCTTCATCTAAATTTTCGTTAGTCTTTTTTTAAAGTATTCCTCAATTACATTTCTGCTATATTTATTTACTCTTCAAACTCTAAACCCCCAACTACCAGAGTTACCATCTACAGCTATAGTACTAGACAGCCTGATCTCACATCTATTGTCAGTGAGCCTTTCTGCAGTCTTGGAAACAAACAGAAGTCGGAGAGGTATACCCGGCGTCAGAAAAAGCAACCTTTGCAAAATGTGATTAGTTTTCTTTATAGAAACGCAGTGGTCTCATTACAGATCTTTGTTTCTCCAGCTTACTTTTACATATCCATGTCCTTCCTGTTGTAGCGTTCATTGTAGCACCTTATACAGGTTCTGTCATAATGATTATCAGATTTTTGCTGGAACTGTTGAGAAAAGTCATTTTTTTCATTTGATTTTCTGGTTATACCAAGCCAGATATTGGGTCTCATCACGGACAAATATGCATATAAACAGACAGTCATTTGATAGATCCTTTGAAAGACATAAAAATAGAATTTCATCATACTTCCAGGGGTCAGCAAGATTTGTAAAATTAGACTGAACATGCACGTTGAACCCATCAATAATCTAGTTCGACTTTTTCCTTTCAGGGACTGTGTGGTGTTTGCTTTCATGAACAGTTTCACCAGTTTGTTGTGTGGGTTTGTGATATTCTCTGTGCTTGGTTTCATGGCACACAAACAAGGAGTGTCGATAGCTGATGTTGCTGAATCCGGTATTATAGTAGTTGTAGTATTGATGAATTCTGCTGTACGCGCCTTTTAACAACATTTCCGTCACATGACAGCAATAACTCACACAGTAATGTCTTAAGAATAACCAGTGCTAGAATGGGCTTCTTCAAAGGACACGCTAATTCAGCGGGAATCGATCTCCAGATTTCTTATTTACAAATCCAACGCCTGAATTACTGATCAACAGAGGATTGTGAATTAGCTATTATAGCCGAAAGGAACTTCAGTTTTATACATTTTACACTTTACAAACTAAAGAATTTATCGGCGAAACTCTAAAAATATTGTTTTTGTTTAAAGAACTACCGTGGAGAATTGATAAAACACTTAAGAATATGTCATTTTTTTACTCGGATGATATGTGCATGCATTCTATCTTATTTACATTTTTTCCATGTCATTTTCAGGCCCAGGTCTCGCATTTATAGCCTATCCGGAAGCTGTTGCTCAGATGCCAGTGGCACCCATGTGGTCAATTATCTTCTTCCTTATGTTGATACTCGTTGGTCTAGACAGTCAGGTATCATAGGTTGTGGTTCTGTACAAACCGATATAATAATAAAAAAATACCTTAAGCTATCTCTCATTCGACACTTTATAAGCGAGCGAACAAAAATAATTTGTTCACTCAGAACATCGATTCATTATACCATTATACACACTAAACTAGTCAACAAATTCAAATGAGTGATATAATTGACAAAAACAAATTTTAAAAAATTACAACCAACATGTGTTGAGTTTTTATTGCTGACCTCTTTTTCAATGTTTCTAACAAGTCTTTTGACATGACTCAAAGTGTATAAAGATATTCTAATATATTGTAAAGTAAGTTTGTTCTCTGGATTTAAGATTTCCATATTCCATTGAAAAAAAGTTTTTTTCTTTAAAAACATAAGTTACATTAAACGATAATTCTTAGCTATGTGTTAATGTCTATATCGTTTTTTTCTACTTTTAAACAACGACCTGAACATTTCAAATGAATTAGAACAAGATAAATCGCTTGACATCTATCAAAGGTAAAAGTAACATTGGTCCAAATTTCTTAATGTTGTCTCTTTGATATCTATTTCTTTATTGCTTTTAGTTTCAATTCTTGCTTCAGTCATTCATGATAAGTATTCAATGAATTATATACATGTTTTTCTTAACCCAACATTTAGGATATAAATATTCCTTTCTCCGTACTGTAAATGGTGTAATACTGTTGCGGCTTTAAGTTAGAAAACCTCAGTGACTGGCTTAGAAAAAAGATGTGACTACTGATAAGCGATTACAATAAATGTAGAGTATGACAAACATCTTTTAAAATCAGATATTTTGATACAGAGATATTGAAGAGGACTTCTAATATTATATCTTTAAAAACATTTGTTTTAAGGTTATTTCAAAACAATGCCACCAGCAAAAACAGGGCAAACTGGAAAGAGTAAATGGCCACAAAAATAATGAAACCAAGCAACAGTTAGCGTTACATAATTACTTAAGATAGAAATAGAACAATGACAATCATTCCATCCGAATTAAACAGCTGTTTACCACAACAACTGCAACATCAGTTGGTAAGACTTAAACATAACACAACCTTTCTGTAACTGATATTAGCTTGAATTGACATAAGTTTAATAACAAATAAAGCTTATGTTATCTATATAAAGATACATGTATATTCAAAACATTTGACTGGTTTTTAGGGTTGGTGTAATACTTGATCAAGATTTGGCTCTCTTCATCGCTTTTTTTTTCAGTTTGTTGGTGTAGAAGGCATGATAGCTTTCCTGATAGATCTATATCCAAGAACGTTCAGAGTTGGGTATAGACGAGAGATTCTCATAGGTGTTGTGTGTGCAGTCTCGTTTTTAGTCGGTTTATCGATGGTTTGTGAGGTAAGTCACATGTCAAAGACTTGCGCTCTTCTTATATTCAATTAAACCTCAGTCTTTTTTCCTTTCTTTTTAAAGCTTTTATTGGACGTTGGAAAAAAACCTTATCCAAGTTCAACGTCCTCTTTAAAGTGACATGGTAAGTATCTGTTCATTCAAATATTGTGGATGAGGTCATTTTGATAAAGCATTAAAAAAAAAAAATCAGAGATACGAAAAACTTCTACAAGTTTAAGGTATTCGTAAGCTGTAGAAACTTTCAGATCAATGCCAGAAATGACACATATCTTGTAAGTGTGATAAAGAGTTTAATTCATTTTCATTTCACTTATTTGAAGTGTAAAAATCGTAATGATATTGAAATTAATTTCAAAGACTAAATATCTCTTGTTAGACACACAAGGCAGAGAGTTTATTCTAATGAAAGGCAATAACTTTATTGTAGTAAAATGAGCCACGTTGCGGCGGAAACACTTTTTTGGATGCTGATTTTTTAAACCAAGGTCACATCAAACGTGAAAAACGATGCCCGATTTTTGCAGATCTATATAGTAATGAAAGAAGCAAGGATGCTAACTCAAGAAAAAAGATGTAATGTCAGAAAATGTATTAGTCACTGGGAGTTGAACAGTTTTCCATCTATTTGGATAGTCTCAATGTTTCGGCCAATCAAATTAGCTTTATTGAATCTTTAATTTTGAAAGAATTTGGAGAAAAGTTCTGAAATTTTCAGAAAATTTAAAACAAGCTACGTGAAAATATAAAGATGTTCCAGCATTCCTTCCTTGAAAGAAAAAATGCTATAGCAAGTTGTAAATTTTCATTAAGAATTAAATTTTTCATGAAGATGACTTTGCATCATGTGAATATTAGGCAATCTAAGTTATTAGACTGCAAAATCCAAAATGGGCACTTTTTTTTAATAGATGACAATCTCTGCAAGCTGAGTCCAAATATAAAAGTAAAAAATCAACTTCACTTGCAGAAATGTTTCCACGCACGTCGGCTCAGTATTAACCAATCAAATCCTTCCTTAGGGAGGGATGTACGTTTTTCAGTTGTTCGACTACTTCTCTGTGAGCCGAACCATTTTCGCTATTGCCTTCATAGAAATGATCGTCATCTCGTATGTCTACGGTATGATCCTTAATTAGTGTGGAGCGATATAGAGATACAAATGAGCCACGCTTTATTTCGAACACACTTGGGAGTCGTAGGTTTTGTCATGGTCGTCACTTTCATCGGTCTCTTTTGCTGCAGTGATAGTCTTTATATCATGATCAGACTTGGTTCAGGACGATATGTAGGAAAAATTTACAAACACTTTCATAGTATGGCGAACATTTATACCGACATTATTCAAACATTTCTATGAATCTATCATATTACCTGATGAGTATCAGATTCGAATCGTACATGGGAAAAGAATTAGGACTTTAAAAGCGGATAGAGACTCTCAGACACCCAATTATTTAGACTTAGTTTGATATGGACAATAAACTGAAAGATGCAGAGGGTATTTAACAGCACGATTGCAAGTACTGATGGCGAATCATCCTCAATTTATTTGTATTGTGTTTTTGAAAGGTCTCTATCAATAATTGCACGTTTTGGTTACAGCTGTATCAAGATTATCCACAACCTGTCTTTTTATCTAGACTGCCATGAAGAGGCCTTTTGACCTCGAGTGTATTCGCAAAAAAATTACCAAACAGTATCTACCTTTGTCGAATGTGTAATTTCTTCAAAATTCCTTTCTAAAAAGAATTTCTCGGAAACAATCACCATCCGAGTTTTAGCAATTCACTTTTTGTTTACCAAGACTTTCCTATATAGCTAAATTGTGTACTGACAGAGATACGATGGGACAAATAGATTTAAACTTGTCAGCAAAGGTAGACATGTTTGATTCGGCCTCATTTGTTTCTTGATCGATCCACAACCTACCAGAAGTATAACTGCTTCTGTAGGAAGACAGGATAAAGAGCTTTACATACAAATTATTCGGAACTGAAATGAACATATAAAGTCAATTTTTAAGGAAGGAATTAAACTCAAACTGAATAAATAAATGCCATCACATACATGCAAATGATGCAAATGAAGCAGGGATTTTGGAACTTGGCAAACAAGATTTGATCTGTCACTGTTGCTTGATTACTTATGTCATTTTTTTTTTTCATGTACATGCATAGCAATCGTGTTTGCTTGCCACGAAGCATTGGAATATTTAACAAGAAAACATTGGATAATTTGACTCAGAATGACTCCGATATTCATCCACAAATACTGGGTTCCTCATAAACTTTAAAATCAAAGCGAAAAGAGATTGAAATGGCTCATCAGAAAACGTTATTTGTAGAGTAAACCAGTATGTTGTATTTGGTGTTTTACAAGGAAAGTGAATCGAAAGAAGCCAAATAAAACTAAGAAAGTATTCAAAATGATTCCGACATTCACAAATAGCAGACGCTGGAAACTTAACAAGGTGCATTGATAAACGTAATTTGTACTCTTGTACAGGTCTTAGATGTAAACTGAGGACCTGAAAACAATTGAATGTACATACGGGATCATTGTTTTCGGGAGACAAGTTTACAATCGAAATATCAGCATTCTTCTAAAAAGCAGTAAATCTAGTATCGGACAGCTAATATTTATAACCTCATGATTGTTACAACTGAATAAGCTTACGTTATAAAGCATGTAATGTATTGAATATGTATTAGTTTTCTCATGGAATGATTAGGTTTTAGCAATTTACCCGAGTGTTTTATAAAAGAAAGGATAGACTCCGTAAGTCCTCTTGAATACTATTTTACCAGGCACACATAAAGGTAAGTTGGGGAAAAAAAACACAGAATCTAATGAAATCAAGCATATAAAACTAAAGTCTCTACAATTGTTGGCGAAAAATGTCTTGTTTTCATCTGAATGTAATGCATTTAACGATCAATAAATTCACGGCTTGTTCTATCTTTTAATATCCAGGTATAAACCGTCACTATGGAAATCTTGAACTAATGTATGGTTTCAAGGTATTCCCTGTCATCAAGGTGTGCTGGGCGTTCATTACACCACTCTTCATCTTGGTAAGTTATTGGATTCAGTTTCCTTATTCACCAAATGCTTTTAATACATCTTATTCTTAGGCTAATCTTGGAACTTAGGACAATGCTGAAAATGGTTGGTGAATATGGCCTCTGGTCAAAAACTCTTTATATAGGTTTTATTCCTGATCTGAAAGTGTGCAGGACGCTGGATATTTCTCAAACAAATCTTGTCTTTCAAAAAACGATTATATAATTTTTTTTAACACCTTTTTTTTCATTGAATACTGTAATATGATCTAAATCGAAGACTGTTGTTATTAATTTGACAAATTACAATACAAAAATATCTTTTGCAAAAAGAAAGTATTGATGTTGTTTTATGCCTTAAGCCACACAGCGAAAATCGAAGCGAGAGAATAATGTTAAAAAGAAAAAAATAAAAAGAACAGAGTAACTCTAACCGAAGGAAAGAGTGACTGTCGTGACGAAGATGATAATCATGCTGCTGCTGCTGATGACATTATTATTATGATCAAAGAAAATAACAAAAATTCTTTTACCACAAAGAAGCAGCAGTCATGATTTTAATGGTAATAGTGGTAATGTAGATATTAATGATGTTGGTCATATCAAATGGATATTACCTTTTTATTGCAGGGTTTGTTTGTTGTTGGAGTAATGTCCTATGATAAACTGACGTACGACCGGAAATCCGTGTCTTACGAGTTTCCTGATTGGTCAATTGCTATTGGCTGGTTAATGGCAATTGTATCAATTATTTGGATTCCAATTGTAGCAGTTTATGAGCTTTGGAAGGCTGATGGTACTTTGAAAGAGGTAAATTTTTCTTTTATTTTTTGGGGAGAGAGAGAGAGAGAGAGAGAGAGAGATTATAACACTCGATATGGTTCTGTTACGAGCTGAGCTACTTAGACCGGCCTATCTTCATCTTCAGACAAAACTGTGAGGAAACTACGCTTTGAAAGGGGAGAACATTGAAACATATGGTATGAAAAGGTTGTAGAAATAATTACTAGCAATTGCGCAAGCACTTTGATTTTTGCAGTTTGTAAGAGGTCCTTGAGACGATAATGAGAAACCAACACATGTTAAATCTTCTAGCGAAAAGTAGAGTCATAACTGGTTCACTAGAATATTCATTTTAAAGAAGTTGAAGTTGAAATGAAATCATTTGATTAAGCTAATCAAAATTTGCATTGCTTGTAAATTTAGAAAATTCTTGAAAGTAAGATTGAGAATGGCAGATGAATACTGGCCAATATGTGCTACCTAAAATCTAGCACTCTCTGTGCTACCTAAAATTGACTTTACACTAGAAAGTGTTGACTCATGTCTTACGAGCATGAAAGTTCGCAACAAACGCATAGCTCAAATACAAACCGCACCTCTCGAGGTTTAAAAGACCAACACCAAAGAGAATTCTCCCTAACGCAGTTGTCAGGTTCTGATTTTATACGGGAAGAAGCCATGTAGTAAGGAAGGAGTGATCTCCCGTAACACTTGAACGGGCCATGGCAAATGTCAGGGCAAGAATATCCAGACGAAATAATATCATATTTGGGCGCTAGGAACTGAGATTAATGTACGTCATTTAACCAACATGATATATTTCATTTGGCGATAATTTAGGTCAGGACAGGTTGGACAGTTTGACCAAAAAAAAAGCATAGCTATCCTGTCACCTCAGTAAAAGATATGGTGCTGTCAGAAAATGTTGAGGATTGCCATACATCTTGATAATTTATCTCATTCATTACAAAAACCGCAAACATTTATAATGTCGCTCACCTTGGCTCATTTGCGGTTCGTAAAGAGGTTTATTGTCTGTGTGTCTGTCTGTCTTTTTCTCTCTCTTTCTCTCTATCTTTGACCCTTTCTTTTTATGTCTTTGTCTCTCTCACCCACTCTTTCTCTTTATTAATCTAGTTACAAAGTTGAATCATTTTGTTTGTAACCACAGTCAGGATTGCATTTGAATTGCTCATTTTTCTCTTACAATATTTCAAACGTGTCTGTCATGAACGCTTGAAAACACGTAACAAGGTGGGCAATAAATTCTAATGCTCGCGCAGTCTAGCATGCTAAATCCAAAAGTGTATGTTGGCATTTTTCTCGTGAAATATTACTTGTTTTTCGGCGTAGCTGCGTGCGGTGGCTTTTGACTTACATGTACTACTTGGTATTATGTTCGAATGAATAAATAGCGATTTGTAATTGGTCAAAAAATGGACTTGTTTATTATACGGGCACCTGCAAGCTTATTTTCGGTACCTTACGCCGTCTATAATTTTTTATTTCTCTCTTGCTTTCCATGACATGAATATGTAATATCGATCTTACATATTTTCCCTATTTTCACAGAGACTTCAGTACACTCTTAGACCTGTACTACGACTACACCAAGTGGGACCGCATGAAGATGTGAATAAAGTAACGCTAGTTGATTATGACGACGACTTTAAGAAGCCAGACCTTTAACACCAGATGGAGTCATATTAAATAGACAAAAGTGAATGTTTCTTATTGATAACACCACTTCAAATAGATATTGCTTGATTTTGTAACCCTTCGCCCGATAATGGTGCTACATATATTAATTGATCAAAAGTACTGTAGATTGACAGTGGGAAAATATGAAAACAGTAGTGCTACTTGATTATTATGACAATTTTGAGACACTCAACACCTACAGGAGCTATATTTAATCCTAAGACATCTAAGCGAGACTCGATGACCTTTTGTGGACAGTGTAGATGAAGATCAGACTGCACAGAACTTGCGGCCTAATCTTGAATCTATAGTGTCCGATTGGGAGATATTTTCCCCTCAAAATAAGTTTGAATTAGCAATATTTTGGTTTTTTACTATCAGCTTGAAAGTTCCATTTAACTTGTTTAGCAGGTTTAGGGTTAAATTACTAAACTAAATGTATATCATTGATAACAACGATTATTCTAGACATTGCTTTTGTATATATCCTTTGCTCCGTGATGGTGCTAGATGTATACGGTAATACAAGTAAAGTATTTTGATCGCTGCAAAATAAGAAATACTAGTTGATTTTTATCATGATTTTCAGACACCGCATCTTTAACACCCGCAGAAGCTATATTCAATACACAAAACTAAATGAGCCATGCTCTGGCAAAAAGGGGCTTAATGCATCACCGTGCTACATGATACCGGCCCAATTATCACATAATTATGGATCCATAATAGCCACTTTTTTCAATAAACGACTTAACCATGAGGTAGACTGGTCCTTTGACAAACAGAAAATTGACCAATAGCGAAAGGTTTCGGCCCAGGTCAGCCTGCGCGGACTGCGCAGGCTGACCTGGGTCGATACTTTTCGCAGATGCATTAAGCCCCCTTTTCACAGAGCATGGCTCAAATGTATACTAATCAGAAGAATGCCTCTTTTTTTAGATATTTAGATACTGCTTAATTTTGTAACCTTTTGTTTTATAATTTTTGTTTTATAATAATACAATCAGTGCAACGGTAAATAAAAAAAAAAGAGTTAACCACATTAAGATCCGAATCAAGATAAGCAAGTTAATCAAGATGACGATTATTAAAAATCAGGTCTTTGAAGAACAAATTCAGGTAAATATCTTTGATCAAAATTTTCTGCAAAACATTGATAAATACCGCGAAAAACACTATATATATTTTTCTGCAAGCAAAACAAAACTAGATGGTAACATATGGCAAAAAGTGTAATTTTGGCGTTTTGGGACCTTGTGTTGGAATCGATAACTCTGTCTTTATGAGATCAAATATGACGTCATCACGATTGTTTGAATACCATTTCATACAATCTACTTCTGCTATTGACATTTCTATAAACATATGCAAAACATTGGCCAAAAATCTATAAATATATTTTAGAGACTACGTAGCTACTTCACTCGTTAAGGAAACTCCATTAGAATATTTTCTATTTACTTTTCTAGATTAGATTTAGCTTATTTGGTATTCAGGCCTCTGGCCCTGCGTATAATTATACATTCCATATAATACCATTCCCTTGAATAAAATACATACAAAAGGCAATTAATGAACATACAACTTTTGAAACAAAGTAAAGAGAAAAAATACATATAGGTCAAAGACCTGTGTGCAGGGAAGAAATTCTAGATTATATGCTAGATTCTACCTCCAACACAGTTCCTTGAATGATTAAATCAAACCCATTGAGAAATGCCACATGAACTATTAGAAAGATAAAGTTTCAGAAAATATCTCCTACATAATCAAGAAGGTACCTGAAATATACCCTCAATATTGAATATAACTCATTAATGGCATAATGGAACAATGTGGGAAGAGAAAAAATGCCAGGCACCAGCATATTCTCCTTTCCCCCATTGCTTCTTGTGATAATGAAATGGTAGCGGAACAATCCTATCCGGATACACATATATATACAAGGTGAACCTTTCATATAAAAAAGGTATGTTTACATTCTCAAATCTCTACAAGACAGCATTTTTGGAGGGGCTTAATTGCAAGCATTGACTTAACCAATGGAGCGCCAAACAAATCAGGGACTGTTATTTCCAGGCAACAAAACAAAAATCAAAAATAGTTGCAATTATAGAGTTACCTTTGCTAAGAATATAACAGGAGCATGAACAGTATAGATCAAAGATCAGACAGCTAGTTTTAGCAGTCTGATCCTGATCTATTCCGGCCTCAAAAGTAATTACAAATGTGAAAGGCGTCCTAATAGTTAATTATAGCTCCAGTAATAAAGTCTCTCATACAAAGAGTAAATAGCATTGTAAGGAAAGGAGAAAACGCCCGCTACAAGCATTTTATCCCTTCCCTGCAATGTATCCTGACAAATACTAGTAGATCTAATCAAAGCTGCAATAACATTGGGTTGTCCGGTAAATGGATTGACAACAATAAAACATTTGTAGTTACATTTCAATAGCAAATAATATCAAATAAAAAGGCACCCTTTTTGAGTATTCAAACTTTACCGCAGAACCCTGACTTTTAACAACGCTGAAAGAGAAGGCTTTGAAAAACATTGTGGGAGAAGGAGGAATTGCTGAATACCATCATTTTCCCCTTCTCCACAAAGCCCTCCATCCCTTCCGAAACACTCAAGTTCTTGAGTTACACTTTTTGTCTTCTGCAAATGCTTTCGATTTTACCTAGTCTAAAATCCTATTGTTTGGTCAAGACTTAATGTTTGTGTGTCAGACAGCTTTTCTACTATCAAAATTATATACTATTCTTGTTTATTTCCAGTATTTTGTGGACAAACTTACATATATTTAATAGTAAAAAAAATTCTTGTTTGCTGGCCATAAATGTAAGAAACATTTCAATATTAAAGATAAGATTATGTCCGAGATAAATTTTCCTACAATAGTCATATTTTTGCACTGGAAGAAGACATGAAATTCGTCCTCTATCACTGAAATTGAAGAGTTGTCAAGACAGAAAGTACAGATACGTTCTTCTCTTGGTATATTATAATGTCTACCAGCTTCAATATTCAATTTATGATCAGAACATCTAAATTTTGCAAATGCTTGTCTGAGATGAAATGTAAAATTAAATGAAATATAATTTTCTACATCCAATAATGACTCGTATTGACTATATAAATTAGCTTTTGAAAAACTAATTAAGCTTTTATGCCTATCTTGTTGCAGTATGTCTTTAACTCTTATTCTGAATTCTTTGATAAAACTGTTTATATCGTCTATATCTTGAGAAAGCCAAATAAAACCGTATCCATAGCTAAACAAAAGATTTCTTACTTCAGAAGCATATGTATGCTTATTATTTTCATCCAAATCCTTCAGCATTAAATAACATTGTTTTGGGTACCTATTGCTTGGCATCTGCACTAATTTACACCAGTATTTAATGAATCGAACAAAATAATCTAAACATAAAGGATATCTACCACAATCACCGAAAACCATAGCATTACAAGTTGTTTTACCGACGCCTAAAAACTGTTTACAGGTCTGGATATGTACTCTTTCCATGACGTCTCTCTATATGTATAGCCCCAAAATTCTGACCCGAAGCAAAGTATTGGTTTAACCATTGCGTCGAATACTTTAAAATGTTCTTGGTAATAGAGAGTTCCATATTGGTAGTTTAACGTTTTAGTTGCCTGCGCAGATAGATTTCGAAGAGCCTTTGTCCATTTCAGTTTTAGTTGCCTGCGCAGATAGATTTCGAAGAGCCTTTGTCCATTTCAGTTTAAGAGTAAAAAGTATTCCCATATATTTATAAAAACTAACTACAGATAAAGATTTATTTCCAAATTTACAGTTTTCACTTTTCCGTAATCTCCCACCTTTCCTAAATACAACAATTTGAGTCTTTTTAACATTAATTTGCATACCGGTGTCCTTACAGAAATTCTCAACTTTGTCTATCTGACGCTGAAGCTGTACCACTGTATCAGCCTGACTATCAACGTCGTCGGCAAATAAAAGATGTTATTTTAGGGATGTTTGAGTAAATAAATATACCAGTGTCCGAATTAACACCCACTTTTCTACAGAGATCGTTTATGAAGCGATTAAAAATTTGGGGACTACAGGTATCCCCTTGTCGGGTTTCCTTCCAGAAGGGGAAGTAACTAGTACAGGAATCTGCTACTTTTACGCAAGAGTTGTTTTTCTTATAAATCTCCAAGGGGATGTTCAAAAACTTTCCATTAACGCCCTTGCGAGATAAATTTTTAAAAAGCTTTTTATGTGATATATTATCAAAGGCCTTTTCAAAATCAATGAAAACAACGTAAAATCTGCCTTTTCGTTTAGAGAGATATTTTTGGATCATTGCATGTAAGGTAAACATATTGTCTACTGCTAAATAACTAGCTCTAAAACCAGCCTGAGCTTCATCTACAAATTGTTTTGTTATCGGACCATAGACATAGACGTGTGTTTAGAATATTGGCAAAAACTTTGTGTTTAAGAATATTACTGAGAGAGATTCCACGATAATTATTTGTATCTTCTAACGACCCAGATTTATGTATCGGACAAATAATGTTCTCTGACCACAATTTAGGGAGTTCACTCCTGTAAAAAATAGCATTGAAGAGTCTAGTTAAGGTTGGAATAGTTACATGTTGTGTTGAAGTAATAAAGTGTCCAAGAATACCATCTAGCTCAGGCGATTTACTGGGATTTATCTTTTTAACAGCTGCACGTGTTTCATCTTCTAAAATCTGTGTATTTAAAATATCGTTATGATTATTATTATTTGGTTCAGGTCTTCAGCGTTATAATCAAATTATTCATTGCCCATCAAAAGGTTAGAAAAATGGATAAACCAAGCCTGACCTGAGATTCTAGGCTGCACTGCCTTTGGATTGAGCCTCTTTCTGAGTAAATTCCAGAATGCTTTCGGGTCATTTCTACAAGTTGTCAACTCTTGTCTGCTTTTTGCACATAATATATTCTTTGTCTTCCTACAAGATAATTTAAATTTCTTTTTAATTTCATTGTACACATTGAGATCATTTATATAATTGGTTTTTCTAAACAGTTTCAAAGATGCATATTTTATGTCTTTTAGAACTTGTAACTCATCATCCCACCATAGTGGTTGTTTATTAGTTTGACAATATTCTAAATTAATTGGCTTGCTTTTGCATTTCATATTTAATTCGGTGGCGGTCTGTGTGAACATATCGTTGAACATGGAGATTACTTTATTTATGTTTGTATCAATCAAATATACAATGTCATCGTAGCTAAGATTAAATTTCAAATTAAATAACGAGACGAGTTTATCTCGTTTATTTTCATTCCAATAGAATTTGCTCAGTGGTTTAAATGTGTTAGATTTATTATTTTGAATGTATCTTATTCGACAGTTTGCTTGCTAATGCCTTACTGAAATCAGTTTTAAAACAACTTAGAAGCTTTGTTAACTACAATTTTCCTTATCGTTCGTTTAAAACGGCACGCTGACAAAAGAAATGTGCACAGTCACTTGTAAGCGGTTAATAGATCTCAGGCAACTATATAATCGCCTACAAGTGACTGTACAAATTTGTTTACTCAACGTGCTATTTAAAACAATGGATAAGGACAAAATGGATATGGACAATTGTAGTCGACTTTGTTACCAAATTTTGACATGTTTTCACAAAAATATGAATAAAGAAACTGTTTATACATGTTTCTTTGGAAGAACAGGTTTTTCAATCGAATAAAAACGGCATTGTTTTTTAGGACAAAATCATCTGTATTTTTAGCACGGTCAACTGATCAAGGCATCTCAGTTGCTCTAAGGAAGGTTCGAAGCGTATATACATGTGCCTTATATGGTCTATACATCACAAACAAATAACTGGATACGAATATTTTATAACAACTATAAAAAAATAAATGAAAAAGCACCAATTTGACTTATCGTGTGAACACCCAAGTGACAAGCTGTCACTGTACAGAATCCGAGGTTCTATACAATCTCAAACACTGTACACATCCGGTCCTGCACTGTGGTATCTCTCGCGAAGAAATGTACCGTGTAGGTGCATTTCACCCACTGTTATATAGTGGATGTCCGTCACAAATCGTGTCCGCTCTATAACTAGAAAAACCTTTTAAGATATTTTGATAAAACTTCACACATTTGTAAAGCACCATGAGACGAAGTGTCATGCACAAGAACCATAATTCTGGCTTATATATTTTTCGAGTTATTTCCCTTTCATTATTTTCCGTCACAAATCGTGTCCGCTCTATAACTCGAAAATCTTTAAAGATATTTTGATAAAACTTCAAACATTTGTAAAGCACCATGAGACAAAGTGTCATGCACAAGAACCATAACTCTTGCTTGTATATTTTTCGAGTTATTTCCCTTTCATTATTTTCCTTCACAAATCGTGTCCGTTCTATAACTAGAAAAACCTTTTAAGATATTTTGATAAAACTTCACACATTTGTAAAGCACCATGAGACAAAGTGTCATGCACAAGAACCATAACTCTGGCTTGTATATTTTTCGAGTTATTTCCCTTTCATTATTTTCCTTCACAAATCGTGTCCGCTCTATAACTCGAAAACCTTTAAAGATATTTTGATAAAACTTCACACATTTGTAAAGCACCATGAGACGAAGTGTCATGCACAAGAACCATAACTCTGGCTTATATATTTTTCGAGTTATTTCCCTTTCATTATTTTCCTTCACAAATCGTGTCCGCTCTATAACTTGAAAACCTTTTAAGATATTTTGATAAAACTTCACACATTTGTAAAGCACCATGAGACGAAGTGCCATGCACAAGAACCATAACTCTGGCTTGTATATTTTTCGAGTTATTTCCATTTCATTATTTTCCTTCACAAATCGTTTCCGCCCTATTACTCGAAAACCTTATAAGATATTTTGATAAAATTTCACACATTTCTAAAGCACCATGAGACTAAGTGTCATGCACAAGAACCATAACTCTGGCTTGTATATTTTTCGAGTTATTTCCCTTTCATTATTTTCCTTACTCATTTTACGTACAATTTCGTGTCTGCTCTATAACTCGAAAACCGTTAGAGAAAAATGACCATTATTTCAGTAATAAATTGCCTTAGTGACATATCAATCCTTCTAACACCAAAAAGGGGGGAGACATCTGTTTTTTTGTAGAAAAACAAGTTGTAGTTGATTTATTGATTTGATTGGTCAAAATGCGTCGTCATAATATTCATCTGCCATTCATAAAAGTAAATTGTTACCCACTAAACGAGTATTTAATTTCATTTCTTACCGTTTCCGTATTCGAAAATGTTACCAAAATGTACTGTTTTGCTGTTAAGAAACTATAGACATGGTAACAGGACTGTTATTTTGTAGGCACTTTCATCCTGCTGGCATTTGCTTCTTGCCGCGAGGGAAAATTTTGACATTTCGCTAGACCTTTGGTCTGGCCCCGAGAAATCGATTTTCCCACACAGCTCGGAGTTAATACAGGCACAAGGACAGTTACTGTAGCATATTTGAGCCATGCTCTAGCAAAAGGGGGGGGGGTTTCAATGTATCCCTGTGATGCATGATACCAAGCAAGTCATAATATCATTATGGATCTATAAAATCTTTTTTGTACAACAACCTACTAAATTACGAGGTACACTAGTCCTTCGACAAGCAAAAAAGTTTCGACTCACGTCAGCCTGCGCAGACTGCGCAGATTGACCTGAGTCGATACTTTTTTTTGCGGATGCATTAAGCTCCCTTTTCACAGAGCATGGCTCAGTTTATTTTATATCTTTTTCAGTATTTTAGTTTGAAGACAATCTTTGTAGGCAGCCTGATAAAGATTATCACTTTAAATAAGACTATTTTTTAAAAAATTACCCGAAACTAATGATTATGTTCGGGTTAATATTTAAGAAGAGGACTGCGTGTGGTTTACCTATAAAACTAAAAGGTAAAATTAAAAGGTTAAAGCATGTTTGATAAATGCATTGTTTGTATATGGTTATATTTATAAAACGAACATCAATTTATCGAGCTGTTTTCATTGTCGTATATCTTGAAAAAAATATTGATGAAGTGCAAATAGTGTCTTTCGTACTATTATCATCTATCATGCTCCAAGGTCAGGGGATTAGAGCGAAAAGGTGATATCTGCTTAAAAATAAAGAAGGTAGTTAGCACCCTTTTACGTAAATTCTAGATCCCTATGAATTCACCTATCATTCTCAATAACATTCTTCGTCTAAACATTTTGAGTAGCCAATAAAAATTGCATGGCTCGAGTGTTTGTGGATACGAACCCTGGATCTCTTGAACTCTCTCATGATTAATGTAATCCTGTGGTTGAGAGTTCGAATCTTTCCAAGATTCTTTCCTGAGAGGTTTGATGATACTTGTTGCAGACAGACTGAGTTGCAATTCCACCTTTACAGCTGAACATTGTTTCCACACGGTTTTACCCATTGCTATCTGACAAGTATTTGCAGCTTTTTTTTTGACTTTATAAATATACGAACAGAGCAAAACAGAACAATCTATTGATTTAACGTGCACAGGTAATAATCACACAATAAATCGTTTGACATTAACTCTTTACCAAACGACAATATTTTAGACTGAACCAAATTGAAAGCTGATTTGCAGACAACAAATTAAAGGTAGCTCAAATGACGAAATTTGTCTTTGATAGGGTAGAAAACATTGTGGGAAAAGGAGAAAATGCTACTTACAAGCATTTTCTCCTTTTCTTACAATGTTTTCAAAAGCCCTTCTTTTCTGGGTTGTTAAAAGTCGGGATTGTGTCGTAAAGAGTTAACAATGTAAATTATACTAGAAGCAAAAATTGCAGTGTGATAAATATACGTATTAGTACACAAGGAAACAGAATAATGTTTTAAATATAAACTTTTGAAAATGTCATATTAGAACAGGTAATATGTAGTAAAATATTGAGCTTGAGGGCCTTTTGGGCACCAGTAAAATCGTTACATAAGGAAAAGGCTCCATAAACACAAAATCCTAGCTACTTTATTGTAATTCTTGTTATTTTTTTTTCAATGTTAAAGTTCGACGAATTTGTACATGCAAGGTTTAAAATATAAATGAGACATGCTCAAGCAAAAAGGGGCTTAATGCATCCCTCTGTGATCCATAGTTACAAGCAAGCCATCACATAGTAATGGATCCATAACAGCCACTTTTTTTAGCAACTGACTTAATTATAAGGTAGACTGGTCCATGAGCATACAGAAAAATGACCAGCAGTGAAAAGTGTCGGCCCAGGTCAGCCTGCGCGGATTGCGCAGGCTGACCTGGTCGAATCTTTTCGCAGATGCATTAAGCCCCCGTTTCGCAGACCATGATTCAAATATTTCTTAATGTGTTTCATTCTTAGATGCAGATAGAGTTGACATATCAGAAAGAAATGACATTCGTCCTCTATGTCAGCTCTACTGAAAAAACTCATTCATGCTTTGTAAAGCATGTATAACCAATGCGAATTAAGGATTGGCTCACTTGACCACCCCGAATAGGTCAAGTAGTGGATCAAGAGACTTGTTAACGACAAATCTCCGGCCACTTGAGAGTGTGGGGTCGAGTCCCACGGCTGGCCCTCTAAAGTTAAGAGTTTTTCAGTTGAAACGTTAAACCTGGGTCAAGCACGTTAGAAAATCAGTCGTGACCTGGATAGATCTCGTCCTGTATCCTGCACCATTCCCTGTAGCAGAATTAACAGCCCTCGGGGGGGGGGGGGGTCGCCTAGATTTGCAACCGGTGGCAACAATAAATAAAAAAAAATTAATAAATTTGCTCACATATCGTCTCATTTGCCGTCATGGAGATACCGACTCGCATAAATTTTCAGGTGAAAGACACATAGAAATGCTGACATCTAGCAGAACAACACTTGAATTGCGATATCTTTCTGCTTAGTGAAGAACAGACCTCATACATTTAAAGCAATGCGTAACCTTTTAACCCTTATCCTGCTAAGTAACTGAAATGAAATTTTTGAGTCGATAGTAAAAATCCAATTTTGGCTATTTCAAAGGTATTTTTGATCAGATAATATGTCTCTATCGGACAGTTTAGATCAAAGATCAGACTGCACGTTCTGTGCAGTCTGATCTTGATCTACACTGTCCGCAATAGGTCGGTGAGTCCCGCTTAGCAGCATAAGGGTTAAATGTGGTTTACAGACAATTTCTTAATTGTTCAATTCGCCCAATCGGCCCCATGCTATGAAAGCAATGATTATGCAATCGAATAAATGGAAACATTTATTCCAGCTTTTTGTGGATTATAAAGGTAACAACTTTCTAACCTTGACTTTACCCTTCACTACTTAAATCTGTGTTTCAACGACCTTCAGGGAGAAGCCTTTTAAAAACATCATAACAAAAGGAGAAAATGCTGGTAACCCTTTGCACGACAAAGCTTAACCTTTGAGGCTCTTATTTTTTTCGTCCGAAAATGCTTTCTATTTAAACAAGCCTAAAATTTTGTCGTCTGTGTAAAAGGTATTAGATAATATATCGAATATCTCATACAGCGCATACACGCAAAAAAAAAGCTTTTATAAAATGGATTATTTTGAACAAATGCGATTCGCGTATTGCTATGCATCACCTGCTATGCATCACCAGCTCATCATAATAAAGTTCATCTAAAGTCAGACGTTTATCGACATGTATTTTGTTAAATAGAGCAGATGAACATTATCAATTAACATAATTTTCCAGGTTCTGTCGCCACTTTTTTCTTCCCTTTTATTTAAGACCTTTGAAAATATTTAGTTAGATGAAATAAGTATGATAGTTGTACGCTCTCTCTCTCTCTCCGCACACCCCCCCCCCCACACCCCCCCCCCCACACACACACACCTAGCCTAGTGGATACTAATTTGGACAAAACACAAGGTCATATTGAATTTAAACACAACTCTTACTTCGTAACGCCTCACCAATCACCTGCTTCAAGTAAGTTTACTCTTTCTTTTCTTCCAATTTACAGGGGAGTGGAAATCTGATGTCCAAATTCTGTACGTGCAGTGCACATACAGGAAATCGTTTTTTCTTGAACTGGGACCCTGCTTTAAATTGTGTCAATACTATTGAGTTAGAGAATAGAAGACCGGCTGTCACGCTGGATTATCTATGGACGCACATATAATTCGGCAAACTCGGGTGATCTAGTGGTCAAGTCGCACGGTTGTATCACGTAGCTCGATATGCATTTACATGGTCAATTTATTCGCCGGAAGTACACCGTTTTACTGTTTTTGAATTTTTAAGGCTTCTCTTAAAAAGAGTACATAATTTACAATTTTTTATCGTTAACTTTGTAAGAATATTTCCATTGACGAACAGACGCCGTCATGTTTAAGGTCATATGATTGGCAGTTCAAGATGGAAACCTCCTTTAAATACGGACGAGGTTACATGTAGGTATGGGATCGGCCGAGTTGTGACGAGTGCGCACAGATACGAATCTTTGCAGCTGGCTTTTAATGGCGTCATTTAGTGTTGTCTGTCGATAATTGTAAAACAATGCCATACGAGTCGAAACTATAGGAATGAGGAAGACACCGGCTTTAGCAAAGCCGTCTACGTCGAATGCTGCATATGACAATGAAGAAAGATCTACAAGTACGGCAAAGTCTCCGCAAAGAGGGCGGGGAAAAGGGTTTCAAATAAGCTAGCTTAATATCTTTTCTTGGCTACCGTTTGATGACGAAAGTAAAACAATTAACTGTCTTACATGCATGTGAAAACGCACAACGGCCCAGGGAAAAAAAATCATTTCTTTTTCCAATGAATTACATAACACTTACCTCACAGTTTTTAATGTGCACTCCTAGTTTAAAGATTTTGCCACTCCCACGGGGTAAAAAAAAAAACCTTGCTGAAAAAGGCATTGGAACACTGCCCCAAACAACACGGTTAGGGCACAGGTAAAGGATTCGTCCAACTCCCGGTTATTTGTCTCACTCCCTCAACACACACCTCGCCAAAAAATAATCAAAGCGTTGAAAACACTGGAGTGGCATTTGCCAAGGAAGCCATTGTTTGGAATTAATAATTTGACAGAAAAAGAAAAATACTATTCAAATATTGCTTGAAAGTCAACCTACTTGGTTGAAGGGAAAGTACTTATGACAAAGTTAGGATTATTTGTGTATTAGTGGTCTCCCTTTGATAATTCAGGAGGAGTCGGGAGTAACGTCCCTTGACAGTAGGATGCATGTTGGGTAGAGAGAGAAAATTTGAGTTTAATTCGGGTTTATTTCCTTCGGCTTTGCACAAAATACGATACATGGTCTTCAAAATTCAATATTGAACTCATAGTGGCATTGTCTTCGACAAATGCCACAAAAAATAAAACAATATACAACCCGGGAATATCTGTGAAAGCTGTATTTCAGTCGATAGGTGACTTTTGTTTCAGTTTACAAACTTTTTCCTTACACATTTATGTGTCCCTGACTGTGTGATATATCTCACTCGCTTACACCCCTCCCCCCCCCCAAAAAAAAAAAAAAAAATGTAAAAGTTGTATTAAATCAAAATGTGACTAATATATTTTTTTTCTAGATCTTTTTCCTTACACACTTGTATGGTGGACTGTCCAGTTTTCAAAGAACTTAGATCTAATTGACTATTTTAGTTTACGTATATCTAAATGGAGTACTGATTATCAAAACGATTTTACAACCCAAAACACCAATTTTAAATGACTCTATAACCATAAGTTCTGCTCGAATCATGCATATTTTTTAACCATAACAAGACGCTTCATTCTTGTGCCGGAAGCTGAAATGGCGCATGGAAAAAAAAACCTCCCTTCATTTCGTGGCTATCAATATCGACAGAACAGTTCATAAATATAGAACTGAAAAACATCATGTACTATAACCCCATCGAAATTGTTTACCTGCATAAAATGGAATTGTTTTAAACAACACAAAATAATAGCTTTTAAAGGCAGTTATTTTCAGTTTTTGAAGAAGGCTGACATGGACGGATGAATGTCATGACGGCCATCGGCCCTCTCGTGACAGCAGCACCAGAATACCAGAACATCAAAAATTAAGGCAGTATCTATCAATTCTATCAATTTATATGCACCTATGAAAACAGATTAGGAATTGTTTTAAACCCCATTTTATCATAAAACATCTGAAAATATTGAGTGTGTTATAAAAGTGTTGGCAACGTTTACTCTCAGTAGCTTCGAATGTTTAGGAAAACTGTTCAGTCATCTGATAAATGACCAAAAAAATAAATAGGTTATAAAATTCTCCGATCTATTTATAGATTGGAATCTTGTCACATTATTCCAGTGTGGTCACATAATATTTGTCCATCAATAATGACCATGTTACATGCAGGGAACTTTTCAGGGGTAAAGATTTAAAACGAATATTGGATGGAGAGTTTCAATTGTGCACTACCGGGTTGAACAGGGTAATAAGAAATTTAGGTTGACCGTAGTCGTATCGCGTGAAATTATGCTATATGCAGCAGATGAGAGAGAGAGAGAGAGAGAGAGAGAGAGAGAGAGAGTATTAAAAAAAAAAGTTGAAAAAAAAAAAACATGTCAGTCCTGTAAGATGGACGACAGTCAAGTTTCGTGTGAATGTATCGGACAGAGTTTTCTTAGCTTATAAATTCAAGAATGGTTTAGGCAATTAAAAGGAGCCTACCAAGATTTTAAACATTTAATCAATAACTTACGACGTTCAATCGAAGTTCATCTGTTACCTTGACCCCAAAACAATAGGGTACCTCCCAGGGTCCTAGGTCAAAGTGCTTTTGAGTTAGAGCACGGAATTGAAAACATAGACGGATTGACGGAAAGACGGACGGATTAACAGACAGACAGACAGGTTGAAACCAGTATAGACCCTTCTACTTCGAAGGTGGGGGTATAGTAAGTGTAAAAAAGTAATAATGGTAGATCTAGTATTAAAAGATTTTGTGCCTAAAAATCGCAATGACTTATGAAGATGTTAAATGATCTATAACACGCATCGACTTTGTGGAGTCAAAACGCCAAAATTGTTTTCCCTGAATAAAAAGAACTTTTATTTCATGCCATCGAGAAATATGGGTGAAATATTTTTCGATATTTCATGGTTACGACCAGTGAAAATACCTTCAATTGAAGGCGCGCACTAGTTACCTAGGTAAAATGCGCCGTGCCTCACAACAGGGATCGTATATATAAGATCCTTGCTCACAACCAGATGTAAATATGACGTAATTTACCTTATAAGATCCCTGCTCACAACCAGATGTAAATATGACGTAATATACCTTATATTTCTCGCGCTTGACGTAATATTGTAATGCGTTGCTATGCAGAGGGGTACGCCACGGGGAATAACCGAAAAGCACTGTACTGGATTTTGATTAAGTTTCCCCCAGAAAGGGCTAAAAGCATGAAATAAATAGAATATTTTTTTTTCCGGTGAAAGATCGAAATTTATTTCATCGAGTGAACATCATCGGTATTATTTTCACTCGTGGCTGCGCCACTCGCGAAAATATTATCGATGATGTTCACTCGATGAAATAAATATTTCACCGTAAAAAACAAATATCCTCTATTTATTGTGTCAAGCAAACAAATGTATATGAGCCATGCTCTGGCAAAAGGTGGCTAAATACATCTCCGTGATGCTTGATACCAAGCAAGTCATCACACGATCATGATCCATAAAATCTATTTTGTCCGACAACTGACTGAATCTTGTGGTAAACTGGTCCTTTGGAGCCCGGTTAGGTAGCTCAGTGGTAAGCGTGAGTTCGATACCCGGTTGAGGCAAACTTTCTTTCCGGCGATTTTTTGTCTCTCAACTCTGATGCATTTGGGAAAAGTAATCAGTGACTTGGAAAGAAAGTTGTGTCAGTACTGGTGTGAGAAAGCCAGGAAAAACATGCGTAGGTGCACTGACCGCTGTGATATGAACTAAGCTGTTAAAACGGCGTTAAACTCGAATACAATCACTCAACTGTCCTTGGACAAGCAGAAATTGGCCGAAAGCATAAAGTTTCTGCGTGGACTGCGCAGGCTGACCTAGGTCGATACTTGATGTAGATGCATTAAGCCCCCTTCTTACAGAGCGTGGCTCATATCTAAATATGTTCTTTCAGGAAACAGTATATGCCTACTCTTTGCGATCAAGTACATACTTTTTTTGGCGTAGATGAATGAGCTGCCTTTGACCTACTTTTTGAAATCGATTACAAATGAAAGAAAAAAAAAAAGAAATTTGTGATTGGTAAAAAATGTCGACATGTTTATTTTAAGGGCCCCTCCTATTTGCTGGCAAGTTTACGCCGCCTGTCCTTTTCGAAGATATATCTTGTTTGATTTCTCTTTAAATGTCCACGGCCTGACTTCATCCCTTATTTGAATACGTAAAACGTTCCAAACTATCGTAATGAAAAAAAAACAGACTGCACACAAAGTCTGCAAAGGCTGACCTAGGCCGAAATTCTGCGCAACAGGTCAATTTTCTGAATGTCAAAGGACCAACCTCATCCTGATTCAGTCGATTGTTAGTCAAAGTAGATTTTCAAGATCCCTTATTATGTGATGTCCGTCTCGGTACAATTCATTACGTAGATGCATGTCAAGAAATGCGATGACGATTAATGTGTTTGTTTCTCAGGTGACAATGTTTAACTGGGAATATGGTCAGTTCTGGTGATATATAGAATTTTTCTCAGGCTATCTAGCCTCTATGGATTTTAAACTAAAATACAAAAGTATCTTCGTACTCTGTTTAGGCTGGATCCGTAAAACAGACTTCTCAACTTCGAATTTTTTGGAACCTGTCTTGGAACGAGTCTACTTGAGGCTGGGTCTGTTTGAAACGTGTTGAGAGAACAGCCCATCACGTCAGACTTCGATTTTTATTTGTAGATCTAATTGGAAGTATTCTTTCTTCTTTTTCAGCATGACCAAGTGCTTTGACGCACCAACGCATTATGAATAGAATGGCCGCCACTGGTACTTTGCAAGGGTGACGGTTGCGTGATTGAAAAATTTGAAATGTGTGTTTCTGCCACCACATACCAAGTAAGGACTATCAGTTCTTTGATGATTTCACGCGCAATCAGTCACGTGTTTTGTCAACAAATCAAAATTGCCACCTAGCGGAAGAAAGTGGCTGGATAAAAGCGGCGAGAGAGAGCTACAGGATGAAGGGGTAGCCATCTTGAATAGCTGAAAAAAATAATAAGTAAGTCTCTGAATTCTTTGTAATAGTTAAAGCCTCCATTCCAGAATGACCAAAGTAGTACGTTTTACTGTCTTCCTCCCATTTTCCGACTCGAGGATACACCACGCTCATCCCCGAACCTACTCCCGATTCGGGGTCTAGCTCCGATGTAGTCCAAATATTTAGACGTACACATGCTTATTTGCTGTTCAACATTTATCTATCGGACATTTCACATTTTACTTTTCTTTTGCATGTTACGTCTAAACGGGCCCCACTTAGTTCAATGTAGCAAATTCGATTTCCTAAAATCCGAGATAATGTCGAAAAGCACTGAACTAAACATGAAAGATAACTGGATACAAATTTACTTTTTTCTCTCAAAAAGGGCCACATTTATGATATATTCATCTAGAATTCAATCGTGTAACTTTTTCAACACAAATGCCGCCATATTTACAAGCATATTTCGGGTTAAATAAAGAACCGACATTCCGAACGATTTTTGAACGAAATTAGGTTTGCCCCCCCCCCCCCCCCCCCACCACGGACCGGATTGTAACGTTGGTTTTGGCAACCAGTTTTTTTTAAACTTTTTAGATATTTTGAACTGCATTCAGTAACGATTATGAATTCACTGTCTCTGTCAATTGCATAAAGATCGGTGTTTTTGCACAATTTCCTGTGGCCAACAAGCATTTTGACACAGAATAAGTGACAGGGTGGACCAACGATTCGAAGGGCTTAATTGACGGTTTTATTTCACGAATATTTAAATGAAGTTCTGTTTACCAAAATTATTTTTATAACCCCCACATAAATTAATGTGAAATGCCTGTATAACCATAGTCCCTACTTGAATCATGTCTATTCAACGATAACAACATATTCAGCACTTCGGTCTTGTGCCAGAAGCTGAATTTAGACATGGGAAACCCCGACCGCATTGCGTGGCTTTAAATATCAATTGAACAGTTCATGAAAAAAGATAATGTATACTAAAACTCAACTAAAATGCTTCCTTTCACTAGAACTAACTTTTTTGGTTAGTATAAATGAACAGTTCTAAGTCAATTAGCTTCGGTTTTTGAAGTGCGATGAACAGAACGGACGAGTGTAAAATTTAGCGTCCATTGGCCTTCTCTTGACAGCAGTACTAGAATACCAGAAAATAAAAAATAATGCTTTTTGCAGTATTTCTGCTCAAGCAAATTAATACGAAAATCAAGTTGTGGAATTGAAATTCACGTAATAAATTTTGGTTACATGTGAAACCTCACGCAAGAAAAAAAAAAATTAAATAAAAAAGAGCCATTTTTCCGTTACCTTGTGTAAAATGACAGTTTTGTAATAAATTGACACCCTTATTTGACATTTTCTTTGTCAAATCATGCGGAAATACCTATCCATAAATTAACAGACATGAAAAATTGATCGGTGCAAAAAACGCAGAAACCCATGACACATAGTGTTCCGTTAGCAGGGGTCAAATTTAACTTTTTTTTCAACTAGCAAAAATTTGCTAATGACCATTTTTTCTACTAGCCAAAATCAATTTTGTACTAGCAATATTTTAACCCAATGCCACTCAGTCCTGTTTTTTAACGACTCTGAAATGAGAAACTTATGAAAACATTGTGGCAAAAGGAGAAATTGCTCATAATGAGCAATTTCTCCATTTCCCACAATGTTTTCTACATTATTAGAGAATTAACTTTCCTTTGTACCAAATGCAGACGCTTTCAATTTGGGAGAGTCTAAATATTGTTGAGTGGGTCTCCTCTGTTTGCTCATACAATATTATAGCTCAGACTCTGCACATTCTGCATGGCAAAGAAATATCCTTTGTTTGGACAAACTGTTTGATCATTAATTTATATTAAATAAATATTCCGGCGATGTCACAGAATCCGGCCTATTGCCGAAAAAAATGGATATTTTCCACTCCATACTCTCAGCGAGGCAATGCAGACGTATAAACAACGTCAGAATCGTCTACGCGCTTTAAATATCGGATACATGTATTTACAATATCGCAACAAGCGTCTCTACGAATACCGGTCACGTGGTCGGTGATACTCTCAAAGGATAGTTCTACATTGCATACGGCAATTCAGTGTACACGAAAAACGATCACATTTATGGATTAATTCAGATTTTTAAGCGGTAGGTTTGCCCATTTTCCGGCGCACTCGCAAATTATTTCAAGTGCTAGAATTTGGCACTCGCATTTTTTCATTTCAGCTCGCATTTTGCGAGTTTGCGACCGTTAAATTTGAACCTTGGTTAGACTTAGCCCGATCAGAGAACTCAGACCGTCTTTTCAGCTTTTTAATTACTTTAAACAGAAAATTTTCACAATTATCTTGATCTAACAGACTTTTTTTGCTGCAAATAATAAGTATGGGTTGCTTAAGCTGTAGTTGAGAACCATTATTGTCCAACCCTCTAATATGAAATCTTAACCACAGATTTACAGCTCAGGCGTTAAGTGTACCCTAAGCGGAAATACCGGTTTTGGTTCCTTCTATCAATTTATTAGCAGCTGTAAAGAAGGACTAGGAATTTTCTTCAAAACTACTTTATCATAAATCACCTGAAAATATTCAGTATCTTAATAAAAGGGTTGGAAATATTCACTCTCAGTAATAACAGCGAGTGGTCTGGATTTATTTCCCGTCGTAAGAGACAAAAAAAAACATACTCTGATCCAAAAAAGGTCATAAAAATGCCACTAAAACCGATCTTTCCTTTAGAAACATGCATACGGTCTTGTTTTGGTTGCAGTTCCTAAATTAACAGCAGTGAAACTATTGTTTGCTAAGGGGTTCATAAAAAAAAGGTGACGTCTTTCACTTCATAGTACGCAAGAAAACTGGGATGCATTTCGGGTTAGAAAACATGCAACCCTCGAAAACACGTTGATCGACGATAGATCTAATTCCTCTTTCATGAAATGAAGCTTTTCAATATTTACCAAAGTTATAGTTTACATAAATACTTGGAGCCTCACTGCCGTACGTTCATTTATGTCCATGTCTTTATCTACGTAAAATAAAGCCATGCACATCAAACATCTTAAAATCTGATATGTAACACTTAACCAATCATTCAAGAAAGTTGTCACTCTATTTAATACACCAACTCCAGAAAGTGTCAGAAACTCATGTTGGATGAGGAATCTGGGGAAATCGATTCAGAATACGTGGGAACGAACTAGATTTGGGACGAATTACTAGGACATTCTCTTGGCGTTTCTTTTATTTATAAACAGTCTTAAAACTCGATAACTGTCTGTTATGGACCATTAGACGATTCAGTACTTCTTTCTAGGCAAAGTTATGTTTGTGAATGAGGGTTGCCCCTGTCTGTAACACTTTAATGAAGGTAAAGGAATTTCGTTTAAAAAAATTCTTTTAGTTGCGTTAACTACACACTTACACACCGGTTTCACTTCAAAAATAGGGTAGTGTGAAATAGAAGCGGATTTAACTCATAAAACGTAAGTCTTTTACAATCAAATCTTTAAAATTGGTTCAATATTGATTTATCTTGTTACCGATATAAGTTTTATTGGGCACTTTGTATTTTAAGTGTCCGAATTTGTTGCTCAAACAGCGACAAAATTCGATGTCGGAGTTTGCTAAAGAAACCTAAGAAGGAACCGATAAGACCTTACATACACGATGAATGTCAAAATGTGAAATAACGTACGTAGGGTCTTATATATAGGACTAGCTCCGATGTTACTTTTGTGATTGTTTCTCCGCTAGACTCCCGCAGCAGCCTTCTTTAAAAGCATCTGGAATGAATACGATTTTACCGGCATCTTTTAAAACGGCTCTATGCGACAAAATTTCCATTGACAGCTAATAAAATGTGCATGGATTGTTAGATAAATGATTAATCTTTATTATCACACAAGCTGTGCTGCAAAATACCAATTAAATCAATGGAAATTTACCTTTTTTCCCAACGTAAATAAATCCAGTGAAATTTGTAAATAACTTACATGGCGACTTCTGTTAAACAGACATGCGCACTCAACGGAATTTGAATTTTGTACAGTCTGGTTCTCTAACCCTACCAACCATTTTCGTATAAGGTGCCTTTGTCAACAGTGGAATTCCCAAAATGAACCGTCCTGTAGCGTGTCAGAGATACTGCGATTTCTGCCGAGACATGCGCTTTGATGATACCACCATGTTTTGATTTCTGGTGAAGTAGGTCAACGGTTATTTACATTTAAAAGTACAGATTTGCACGAAGGTAAGATTTAGATATTAACTAACATCAGTTTTTTTGTAAAGATTAATCATTTATCTAACAATCCATGCCCATTTTATTAGCTGTCATTGGAAATTTTGTCGCATAGAGCCGTTTGAAAAGATGCCGGTAAAATTGTATTCATTCCGGCTGCTGCGGGGGTCTAGTGGAGAAACAATCACAAAAATAACATCGGAGCTAGACCCCGAATCGGGAGTACCCCGAACCCTCCGATTACATCAGAAAGAAGTTGCTCTAATAGATCTAGATCTACATATCTTGGCATAATACCGGCAAACGCCCCTCCACTATACAGCCCTATGCATACATGTGGGCTTGTTTTATGAATTAAAAGATAAATTAATGAAATTCTCTGCTTCATTCCGTTGACCAATATTGTATTTGATATATACAGAATGAATCCATAAGAAATCAAAATTCTCTTGATACACGATTTAGATTTTCATGAGTTTTTGTGATATAGTGGAGGGGCGTTTTCCGGTATTATGCCAAAACATGCTGAAAGAGAACAAATTACATGGCGTTTACGAGCATGGGTTGGGCCTTCGGTCCCGAATGTCCCCGCAGGATTGCTCAGTGGTTTAATACTATATCTTACTCATGACCAGGTGCCTGCTGGTTCGATACTTGATTGACACAACCTTTTTCCTGCGATTTTTCACCTCGCGCCTCTGATGCATGTGAGAAAAGCAGTCGGGGGCTTGGAAAGAAAGTCAGGAAACACACGCATAGGTGCACTTACCATCCTGATGTGACCAAAGCTGTTAGAATTGGGTTAAACTCCAATACAAACAAACAAATCATCCCAAAATTTGTTGGTCCAGTAGAGACTTTGCGAAACACGTCGGTCCAATGGACATGACCAACAAATCTTTACAGGGACCGGCGATTTTTCAGGCCTGATCGGTCCAACTGTCCGGCATTTATTCCGACCCGCTGAAAACGTAATCGCAACGTTTTGGACAAAAATGGTGTTGTTACAATATCACGAAAGTGCGAAACCCGGTAAAAAAAAACGTTAGAGGGGCGCGCTGAAAAGAAAAAGAATATGAGAAAAAAAGACGGGAGAAAAAATTTAACGAGAAATGGAAGCAGCAATCAGAATGGTTGGTTTATGACTCAGAAAAGGTGCAAATGCACTGCACAGACTGTTGGTATTTTTACTGCGAGAAAGTAAGAACAGACCAACATCTTCGCCTTATAAACACCTTTATTCCTGGATGCAAAAATTTTAGAGCATTCTCAGTTGATGACCATGAAAAATCTAAACTGCACCATCTTTGTTTTTGTTAAATTTGATTCGGTCTGACAAGTAATGACATTCAGCAGAGAATAAATAGAGTGCAAGAAATTTCAGCGACTTTTGAAAGTCTTTAAGAGTGGAGAAATAGTTTAATATCATTATATGCATAACGTTGGTATAACTGTTACCTTTCTTTCTTACGTTTTCTTTGTTTTCGGTAAATTTGATTCAGTCTGACAGATTTTCTTTCGGTCTGACAGATTTTCAGTGCTTGTCAGACTGAATGTCTGACACTTTTTATGAACTTTCGGGAAGTCTGACATCCACTTACACTTGCAGATGTTCGCCAACAGTCCTAACGAATTTGTTTGCAGCAAACAGTTGCAAACAATTGCAAATACTTTTTCAAAGTGGTAAGCAAAGCAAACAAAGATGGCTGAAAAGTGATAATTACCTGTTATTTTAAAGCCAGTTGTGAAGAAATGAAAATTTAAGTATTTCTGGCTTTTTGTAGAAATGTCTGTACATGGGCAAGTTAGTATTGATCATATCACTATGATTATGTAATCTGTAAGTTTTTATTTTTTTACCCATTTCAGTTGTTACGATTTTAGAACTAGCCAATTACAGCCGATTTAAATGAGAAAATAGATCTAGTTATCCGGACTGAAACTAATATGCAGTTTATTCCATACTTTTATTTTCTAAATATAGAAAATCAAAAATGCAATCACTCACATCCCAGGTAAAAAGAAATATGGTCAATTTCTTGATATAATCCATTCCACTCTAACAAGTGTCATGAATAAGTATGCTTTTTCCCAAAAAATAATGGCAAGGAACGCAAATTTTTGTGACACAGAATCACCCTTTCCTAGTTTATTTAAAGTACATGTACAGCTCATAATTTGGCCAATTATTAGAAAGAACTTGGATCAGGAAAACTGAAAATGGTTGTTGGTGTCATGTACCAAACAATTTCAGAGCTTTAAGCCACCCCAAAGAAGAAGTGGAAAAACAGAAACACTGGAAAAAGGAGAAAAAGCTGGTAACCATCATTTTCTCCTTTTCCCACAATGCTTTATTTCCTTTCAAAGACAAATTCTACCCTTTAACCATTTTTAACCCTTAAGCTGGTAAATAAGTGAAATGAAACTTTCAGGCCGATAGTAGGGAGAAAATTTTGCGATTTGAAAGTTATTTTTTGGTGAAAAATATCTCCTTATCGGAAAAGTAGATCATAAGATCAGACTGCATATTCTGTGCAGTCTGATCTTGCTCTATGCTGTCAGCAAAAGGTCTTTCAGTCGAGCTTGGAAGATTAACTCTTTACCACACAATCCTGACTTAATGACCCTGAGAAAGAAGCCTTTTGAAAACATTGTAAGAAAAGGAGAAAATGCTGGAAACCAGCATTTTCTCCTTTTCCCACAATGTTTTCTACCCCTCCCAAAACAAATTTCAATTTTTGAGGCATATTTATTTTGTCGTCTGCAAATACTTTCAATTTGGACTAGTCTACAATTTTGTCGTTTGGTAAAGAGTTAAGGGTTGATTTGTCCTCTGCAATGCCTAAAAATTTTGTACAAGTCTAAAAATTCGATATCTGATACAGAGTTAACTCTTTACCACGCAACAAAACTTTGGGCTTGTCCAAATTCAAAGCATTTGCAGACACCAACATAAACATGACTCGGAATTTGAAATTTGATTTGGGAAGGATGGAAAACATTATGGGAAAAGGAGAAAATGCTGGTTACCAGCATTTTCTCCTTCTTCTGCAATGTTTTCAAAAGGCCTGTTTCTCAGGGTCATTAAAAGTTGGGATTGTGTGGTAAAGAGTTAAAATTGTATATTGTATATAAGTTTCTCTCTAATAAACAAATACAACTTTATATACCAAACAGGTTACAGCTTAAGATATCAGTGAGGAAAAGAATATTTGCCTGCAAGAAGTAATAGCTCCTATTCTAACACTCCTTTCTCTTAATGTATGTCCTAGGGGTGTGGAAATCCTATGTCCGAATTGTCCAACTTGGGGGAAAATTCATCATCAGACAAGTGACTTTTTTCAATTTACTTGTCCGCGAACAAATAGAAATTAAGGGGAAAATTTTGAATTAAAGATCTGTTGTTTACATTACGCAGAGTAAGATTTGTTTTTTTAAACTCATAACCATTTTATTTTAAATACATTTTCTTAAGAATGCAAGAGTTTGTAGAAATATGCTTTTTGATGTCTAGAAATTGGATTTGACCTTTCCTGAGTTTTACTGAAGGTGAGAAAGAAAGATTTTGAAACAATGTAGAAAAGGATTATATGCTGGTTGTCAGCATTTTCTGCTTTTCCCTCAATGTTTCCATCCTATTAAATCTTTATCTGATGAAAAATTTTCAGACTTTCCCCTATTGAAATTGTTTGTAGACGAACATGACCCGCATGATCAAATTTTGTCTTTAGTAGGGTAGAAAATATGAGACATGCTATATCAAAAGGGGGCTTTATGCAATTGCAAAAAGTATCGACCCATGTAAGCCTGCGCAGTCCAATTGGTCAATTTTCTGTATGTCAAAGGCCAATTATACCTCATGATTCAGCAGGTTGTTATGCAAAACAGATTTTAGGGATGTATATTACTGTGATGACTTGCTTGGTATCATGCATCACGCAGATGCATTAAGCCCCTTTTTGCCAGAGCATGGCTCATATATATTGTGTGAAAAGTAGAAATTGCTGGTTATCAGCATTTTATCCTTTCCTGATAATATTTTTTAATGACCTCTTTTTCAGAATTGTTAATACTTGGTAAGGAATGGAAAGATGGGGTTCACTATTTTAGCCAAATTAATTGTTTTACTGCAAAATGCATTCAACTATGATAGGTCTAAAACAGTGTGATTTTGTAACGATTTGATTATCTTTTAAAACTGTTTATCATTTTATTTGAAAGACAATTTTATTGAGAGAACAAAGAGTTTCTAGAAGATGCTTTTTAATGTAAAGAAACTGAGATCACAATTTAGATCACAATGCTGAGTTTCAACAATTTTGAGGAAGAGGCTTTTGAAAGCATTGTGGGAAAAGGAGAAAATACTGGTAATCAGCATTTTTTGACTTTCCCACAATGTTTTCCATCTTAGTAACCCTTTACCATCAACAAAAATTTAGGGCCGTCTAAATTAAAACCATTGGCAGATAACAATTTAAGAGCGGCTGAAATAATGCTATTTGGCAGGGAAAGAGTTCAAAACATAGTGGTAAAGGGAGAAATTGCTGGTAACTGGCATTTTCTTACAAAAAATTTTCATCACTTAATGCAGATTCATTTTGTTTTCTGATAGTCTAATGAACTCAAACTTGATTTGTGTAAAATGTTGTGGTTTGGTAGGCATAAAGGGTCAAAGAGGTAGACATTGTAGATGTCATTGTAGATGTCATTGTAGACGTCATTGTGGATGAATATTATGGATGTCTTTATTTCCGGTATACAGTGGTATACACCTGTACATTATACTGGCTGGAACTACTTTGAAGTGAAACTCAATACCATATTAATTTCAACTGATTTACCATTTTGGTTTCATGTCACAGCAATGGCATAGTTTGAAATTTCCTTAAGAATATTTTCTTACTCATTTTCATCACATGATTCCTCATTCTTTCTCAAATTCACAGCCAATTCAAAGAAGTGAAAAACTGAAAAACACATATCATTCTGCACTGATATTTCTCTATAAAATGGAAAGTTGAGCATTTCTATTACAATCGCGTGACATAATCATTGAACGCATGAGGAACTATCACTTTTGGGCAACACAGATAGTTTTCGTCTTCATTTAAATCACACGCGCCATGTAAGGATACAGTCACGTAAAATGGTTTCAAAGCATTTGTTTAATAATTTTTAGGTGTTGCAGCAGACTACATTAACTTTTCTTGAAATAACATGTGATTTATGATGTACATTTGAATGGTTGATGGACGATTGAAAATGAACAGTACAAAAGTTGTGGACGTCACGTAAGGCTTCAATGAAAAAAGCAGACTCTTTAATACATGCAAATTAGTATAAATGTCGGTATTTTTCCAATTCTATCACTATAAAGTGTTTTTATCATCAAAGCAAAATAAGTTGATATCGATCATGGTTTATCTTTCAATTTAAACTAAATGGTGGACCTCGAACACACTTGTATGGTAAATGTCACATAGTATACAATGGAGTTGTAACAAAAATCAACCATGAAAATGTCATTATTTTTAGTTTAAGTACACATGAATCTTTTGCTTATATTCTGTTGTAAGTACATAGAATTAAGATCAACATGAAAAATTGAAATACCAGACATTTCACAAGAGATTTCGTGTTTCAAATACATGAAAACACAGTTGTGACACATCATTTAAGGGGGGAAGCTGCTGCTTTCGAAGTGGAACTTTTCAACCAAAAACTTAAATTACAAACATATAATAATGTTTTTTAGATGATGTATAAAAAATACAGAATAATATAATACAACCTTCCAAAATGTCTAGCAAGTGTGAAATAACTGAGTGACATGCTCTTGGCCAATAATTTGAGAATGACTGTCTTGCCTGTCGCTTCTGCTGTCATAAAAAATTTGCTACAAACCATCTTCAGATACCGATCTGCAGTTTGCCATTTTACTTTTGTTTTCAAGAATAACCTGACTAAACATGCGTCTTTGTCTGCTAAAGTTTCTGATGATTGGATGGTTTCTTTGAAAAGATTAGTTCATGTCTATACACTCTATGAATGAATATATCCAAAACCGCAGATAATATTTGAGCCAAGGAGTATTTAAGCATCATTTTCTCATGATAAGGGTAAAATGACAGCTTGTTGGCTCAGCCACAATCAGATGCAAATTTTTGTTTCATCAGAGGTCAAAAATTAAGTTCTTCCAATCCACTTCTTGTATGTATTCTCACATTCTTTATACCATATCTTGTCTTAAACCAGTTGGAGTTATAACATATCCAAAGTACCAATCCTCACATTTCTGCTTGAAAGATGAGTTTATGAGGAAAAAAGAAGACGGCACACTGTCAAAATTAAACTGACTCTTTTTCACTGAAGTTAAATCTATACACTCAAATGGTCTTATTTTTTGAACAGCACATCATAGGGAAAATTTTGGTACCAAAATGAATTCATTTTGTTCCTTTTCATGTTTTTTCTGGTCTGTGGAAGCACAAAATTGTATATAAATACAATGAAATGGCTCCTATCAGTTGCTATAAGCCTGTTATATAGAACAAATGCTATTTGCATGGAACATTATGACAAACAAGAACATACAACAAATCCACAGAGCTTTCAGTTTTTATTCTATGTCGTCTAGTTGCTAAGTTACAGGCTTTAAATATTGTCTGTGAAATTTAGCTAAAATGTCTACTGACAAGACAAAAGGTACATGTGTCAAATAAATATATGAAAGCATACATGATACCTTCTTTCTTATGTCTCAATATGATAACCAAAACAAATTATACACAGACGATAGAATGTTTATAACTTGTCACAATTTTTTTTCATTTTTTGGAGTGGAACTGAATGAAAAACATGTATGCAGCAATGGAACACTGGCTTTTATCTAGAGAAATCATTCATAAAACACAGTTCTTTGCACAAAAACAAGTGTTTTATAGTTGAAGTCTATAAACAGGTGTTAAACAACAGTGCTTTCAAACTAAATTTGGTATAGTTACGCAATATTTTCAAGAATTGTGGCATAAATGAACATGTCTACAGACAGGACATATTTTTGTAAAGCTAAATATATCTTTAAAAACTGTGCAGAAGTCATACATATATGTTTTGATTTAGATAAGGCAAAATCAGTCTGAAATTTGTATTTATGCTTTGGGTTTGATAAAATATGGTGTCTATACGTATACGGACAAGACAGTTTTACTGTGTGGAAGCTGCATATACAAGTAATTAAATGCATAAAAAGTAATTACTACAAAAAATGACTTCAATTTAGAAATTCTAAAGTAATCAAATGCAGGAAACATATTAGTTATCAACTGCAAAAAAAAAATTCATTTTAGAAATTCTAAAAAGTGTATAGAATGTCGCTTGTTTAGGGATATGTATTGTACCTAACTCCAAATTGAAAATCCCATTTATCTTTTAATCTAAATCTTGCATTTCATTCACAACAAGTAAAAGTTGCTAATATTGTATAATAGAAATATCCATCATGCCCAGATACCCTAAACAAGCCTCACTGAACGTTTTAAATATAACTTAAGTATTATCAACTATACAAACAATTCAACATGAATGAATAGAACTCATTGCAAAAACATGCATATTCGCGTAATTAGGTCTAACAGCTGTAAAATTATAATTTTAAGATGAAAAATTGTGATATTTTTCTTATTTCTGCTCAGAACATAGAATGTTGGTACTTGTTAGAACCGCTGATGTGGCGGTCTAACAAGCACCAACAATCTAACTTTTAGAGCTGAGACTTGTAGGATCTGACACAAGAGTTGGTGTTTGATATAAAATTTTATCAAACACGTCAAAGGAAAATGTTATTAAGCAAGCCTTTGGCGAGCTAACATTTTTTCTTGACGAGTTTAATAAAATTTTATCTCAAACACCAACAAATATCAGATTCTTTATTCACATAAGGATATTTCACAAAATTATGTTTCAGAAGATGCAAAACCATCTAAAGATGCATCTGCGGTAATATCCATCAGACCCTTTCACTTTAATGAAATACAAACAAAATGATGTCAAAGAATGAAGTCACAATTGTGATATCAATCGTGTATAAGATAAGAAAATTCGTAATGGGTATGTCGAAAAGTAGGTCTCTGGGCTAAATCTAAGAAAAAACCTTGTGTGCACTCCAGAGGCCACGTTTTCAGTCAGTTACTCATGAAACTTGGTCAGATTGTTTGTCTTGATAATATCTCAGACAATTTTGAAATTCCAGGGTTTTGACAGGTCAAAAAGTAGGTCACAGGGTCAGATCTAAGAAAAACCTTGTGTGCACTCAAAAGGCCACATTTTCAGCCTATTATTCATGAAACTTGGTCAGAATGTTTGTCTTGATGGTATCTTGAACATGAACCCATTTGGCTGCTTGTAGACCTGCACGCTTCTAAGATAATTTTTAAACAAAGAGCTGATGTTACTTAACCCTTTACCACACGGCAAAATTTAAGACCTATCCAAATTGAAAGCATTTGCAGACGACAATTTCATAGTGGCTCAAATGACGCAACTTTTCTTTGATAGGGTAGAAAACTTTGTGGGAAAAGGAGAAAATGCTGGTTACCAGCATTTTCTCCTTTTCCCACACTGTTTTCAAAAGGCCTCTTTTTCAGGGGCGTTAAAAGGCATCATTGTGTGGTAAAGGGTTAAATTTCAAGAATTGACGTTATGTAAGACACTTACTGTGAAATGGACTTGTCACAAAAAGTGTAGTGTGTCAAAGAATGTTTAGGTAATGTCTGTGTATTATATATGAAATAACATTTCATTGTGTCTGCAAAAAAGTGGTAGCTTTCCATATAATTCAAACTCACATGTGTAGACAATGTTCTTGTTTAGAATAAGGACAGATATCATGAAACACCCTGTAATATTTGAAACAAGTTTGATTTTTGGTCATGTTGGATCAATAAGTAGGTTACAAACACTCGGTGTGTTTTTATTATCACAATCAGGATGTCTCCATCTTTGTTAATCCTAGAAGCTTTTACTCAGGTGGGTGCTGTAGGGCCAATGTCCGTTGTGTTGCAGATGCATTAAATGCCTTTTTCACAGAGCTTGTCTCATTTCTGTTTCAGACATCACATACAGGCCAAGTCAGTGCAACTTGTGTACAGAACTTCAATCTAGAACTTGTGTTTAGTTCAGATCCTCTCATAAAAGATGGAATCTTCGAAATAAACAGAAAAAAAAATCGAAACTTTGGTGTGGTTCCCTGTGCACTGGGCTGACATCGATGGCTATTTTAGACTTGACACCTTGGCTATTAGTCCTCTGTTCTCTTTAGAACTTACAACAAAACCCACACGGATAATTATGGAATCAGAAGTTAAAACGTGGAGTTACCATCAAGGAGAACTATGGAACATCATCAAAAAGAAAAGAGGTGATTTTTTTTCTTGGTATTGTGTCTTAGTATCATATCATTATTAACATTATACTTAGTTCATTCAGAGTTGAACCTTTCCACTAACATTTGCAACATTCGTTGATTCTGTAGATGGTCTTGTTTCAGAATCAAACAGCACTGTAGCCTTCTGTGGATGTTGTAGATCAAGATCAGATTGCACAGATTAGATATTTTGATCTTGGATATACACCATTCTCTATTTGATTTCAAGTAATGACATTCATGTATGTGACAGTGAAAGAGCTGAAAGACTGATGGGGTGGGTTATCATTTAACCCTTTACCATACTACACCGAGTTTAAACGACCCTGCCGGCCCCGGTAGCTCAGTCGGTAGGATACAGGACTTGAAAACGGGAGGTCACCGGTGCAATCCTTGGCTGGGCCAGTTTCTTTCCGAGGATTGATGATAGTCATTGCGACAGAATTCATTCCTCTCCCACTGCTGACCATTATTTGTACCATGGTTATGTGGGAAAGTGGCCAGTGGCTTGGAAAGAACATTGTGCAGAGTACTGGTAACAGAAACTCCAGGAAAGCATGGATAGGTGCCCTGGCCGCTGAGATATAACTGAAATAATGTTAAAAACAGCATACTAACAAACACCATACCATCAATCAATCAACTAAATGACCCTGGAAAAGGGGGAGTTTGAAAACAATGTGTGTAAAGGAGAAAATGCTGGTAACCAGCATTTTCTCCTTTTCCTATGATGTTTTTTACCCTATCAGAGAAGTTCAGCTTATTTGTGCCAAATTCAAATACAGTATTGTTGTCTGCAAATGCCTTCAGTTTTAAAGAGTGTGAATTTTTTTTGTTTGGTAATGAGTTAACATTGCACTAGATAATAATTTCAATGTTATTTTGAGGGTGTTAAATCTTTACTAGATAGCAACATTTGAGATATGCTCAAATTGAAAGCACTCACAAATTTAACTGTAGCTCAAACAATTGGAGTTACCTTTGAAAGAGTTGAAAACATGGTGGAAAAAGGAGAAAATTACAAGCATTTTCTCCTTTTAACACAATATTTTCAAAACGCATCTTTTTCAAGGTTTTTTAAACTCAGGATTGTGTGGTAAAGGGTTGATGTTATTCTGAGGGTTGTTGTTGTTCATTATTTTGTGTACATAGGATTTATACCATGATGCTTATAGACTCTTCTATAGAATGGACATTATGCTATCACACTTTTACCCAGAGATCCTATGTTTTGACCACCCCAGAGGAAATAGGCTTTTGAAAACATTGTGTGAAAAAGAGGAAATGTAGGAAACCAACATTTACTCCTTTTCCAATCATGTTTTGACAATTTTGTCTTTTGAGCTGTACCCCAATTTTTTTGGGGGGGAGTGTTTTTTATAGGCGACATATATTAGTGTCATCTTCTCTGTCTGATGGTCCGTCCGTCCCTCCGTCCGTCCGTACGTACTTCCATTTCTTGTGAAAGCAACTCCTCCTACAATTCTCGAAGGATTTGGATAAAATTTTCACAGAATGTTTCTCATCACGTGACTTTCAAATGTTGTCAAGGATTTGCGATTTGTAGCTGCGTCATGGAAAAAGGGGGCTTCATGTTATATTTCATTCCATTTCTTGTGAATGCAACTCCTCCAACATTTCTTGACGGATTTGGATTAAATTTTCACAGAATGTTTCTCATCATGTTACCTAGTGCATTTTGTCAAGGTTTTGCAATTCATAGCTGCGTCATGGAAAAAGGGGTCTTCATGTTATATTTCATTTTTCAACAATATCTGTTTAATTACTGGACATATCTCAACGGATTTGAATGAAATTTTCACAGATCATTTGACCTAGCGCATATTGTCAGGGTTTTGGTATTTATTGCTGTGTCATGGAAAAAGGGGGCTTCATGTCAAATTTAATTTGTCATCGATGTATCTCCAACTAATGGATATAATTTCATGAAACTTCATATTTCTATTAGTTAACCAAGCCAATGACCAATGAGTCCCTCGTGGGTCCGTTTGTTCATCCATCAGTCTGTGTGTAAACCTTTTAGATCACAAGTAACACAATATATCGCCCGCCCGGGTGGCTCAGTGGCGAGCGTGTCGGACTCATGACCTGGTGGTTGTGAGTTCGATACCCGGTTGAGGCGAACTTTCTTTCGGGCGTATTTTTGCCTCTCGCCTCTGCTGAAGCATGTGAGAAAAGTAGTCGGTGGCTTTGGAAAGAAAGTTGTGTTAGTACTGGTGTGAGAAAGCCAGGAAACACATGTGCGTGACCGACCGCCATGATATGACCTTAGCTGTTAAAGTGGCGTTAAACCCCAATACAACCAACAACCAACACAATGTATCCATTGAGCTACCCAGGCAGGTGCTAGAAATTCCAACACTTTAGTCTCTATAGCTAGCTGCTTGAAATAGCAGCCATGTGGTGGCGTATATTGTGACAACGGCACTCTTGTTTGAAGATGGAAGTGTACAGAGTTGTTGTTATCTGGTCAAGTATTTGTGCAGCAGAGCCAGCAGAGTTTAAAATTAAGAGGCACAAGTAGGGTATTTTTGATGGAGAAATGAGCCATGCTCTGTGAAAAGGGGGCTTAATGCATCTGCGAAAAGTATCAACCCAGGTCAGCCTGCGCAGTCCGCACAGGCTGACTTGGGCCGAAACTTTACACTATTGCTCAATTTTCTGTATGTCCCAGGACCAGCCTACCTCATGATTTAATGGGTTGTTAAAAAAATGGGATATTATGGATCCATTAGTATATGATGGCTTGCTTTGAACCTTGAACCACGGAGATGTATTAAGCCCCCTTTTGCCAGAGCATGACTCATTTAATATCTAGTATGGTTAAAATCTTATTTCTTGTATTTAAAGGTTGGGATAACAGTTGGAATAAGATGTCAAGATGGAACAAAGGATGTCTATTTGAATGGAGAAAACCTTTGTGTGGCAGCTTCTGAAATACCAAAGGTTAGTGCTGTGCATTAACTCTCACCAAATGACAAAGTTTTACACTAGTCCAAATTGAAAGCTTTTGCAGACAACAACGTGAAAAAGGTTCAGTTATCAGTATTTTCTCCTTTTCCAACAATATTTTCAAAAGCCCTCTGTTTCAGGGTCCTTAATCCTATACCAAATGACAAAATTTCGCATTGATCTAAATAGAAAACATTTGCAGACAACACGTTAAACATTGATCAGATAGGATAGAAAAATTGCGGGAAAAGGAGAAAATGCTGGTTACCAGCATTTTCTCCTTTTCCCACAATGTTTTCAAATGTTTTCTTCCTCAGACATGTTAAAACTTGGGATTGCATGGTAAAGGGTTAAAATGGGGGCTTATTTGGTAAAGGGTTAAATAGTTTTTGTCTCAGTATTTATCATATACGTACCCTTATATTCAGTGTAATACCGTCTTTGTGAATTTTCTTATCTTACACATGTTTAATGCTTTACCAAAAAAAATTTAGGACTGGACCAAATTGAGGGTATTTGCAGACAAAAAGTTAAATGTTGCTAACTCGATTTTTTTCTGTCTAAGATAAGGTAGAAAACATTGTAGGAAAAGGAGAAAATACAGGTTGCCAGTGTTTTCTATTTTTCCCACAGGTGAATGACGAGCGACAGTGTCTCAAATCATAATATTACACACTGATACGCTGAAAGGTGAACAACTCTAAACATATTTTCAATACCCTAGTCATGGATTTCACGCTGTTTACAAGTCATTTTACAACCAATTCCAACATCCATAGTACCAACGGATAGCGGAAACATTATTCTACAAGGAAATCATGTCAAAATTTCAGACATTTCAAGTTGCTAAGAAATGTCTAGCTTTAAGCTGTCAAACAAACCAACTCGGAAAAGGTCTGATTGCATTGATTCACAAACTTTCAAGAGAAAAAACCTATTTTAACATGAAAGCTGTTCAATATCCAACAAGTAACACTTCAGGTACATCAATCTTAAACCAGATTAGCCTCAAACCTTAAACAATTTGCTGTAAATAGGCTGTATAAACCTTTTTTCTTTTGAGAAAACTGTACAGTGTTCCACCTTCCACCATTCTCAGGGGTGTGGAAATCTTGAAATTTTCTATTTGTCCATGGTAGTAAATCTAGAAAATCTACTTGTCCGTCAGATAAGCTTACTTGTCCAAAACAAAACAATTTTAAATGGCACACAAAGACCTAACTGAATGTATCGTAGTTTGTAGATAATGATGTTCTTTTAACCATTTAAATTTGCTTTGTTTAGGTTTTTAAAAATAATGATGAAAATAAATCAAGCAAACCTTTACAGGGCTTTTTTCCAAAAATTGGGAAGGGGCCTTAGCCTTTCATTTTGGGATATTAAAGCGTGATTTTGGCCAAATTGGGAAAAAGCATACTAGCCTTTCATTTTGGGATATTAAAGCGTGATTTTGGCCAAATTGGGAAAAAGCATACTGTCTTTCAAGGTACATCAATAAAACAAATTAATGGCACTGTGCATACATACAGTAAATAAAAAGAAAGGTGCAACAATTTAATAATTGAAAAAGATTCAACAGTTACAGAGTAACTGCTTAAACCATGACCAAATATCTCAGCGTTTGCACTTACAGCCCTTTTTAACACTACTTTGGTACACCCATGGGTGCCGGAGTTAATACTTTAGCAGAACTGCTTACAAGCCATCATATGATACAAGGGAATAATTATCTGTGGAAGTTAAAAAGCTAGGCTTGGTTATTGTGTATGGAGATGTAGAGTTTGCATCATATGCAGTGATAATAATTGTCTAGTTAATTTCAGACAACGGGAGATCGGCGATGTCCGACAGACCCGGCACTTCAGATTGAGACTCAGTATGCGGAGATTTGATTACCTGCAGATCGATCTGCAAAGAATTTGAACGTTTTACGCCGAAAGTAAAAAGACTGCGCTGGCCTTTATCGTCTACAGCCCTTATAACAAACTTTTTGTAATGTTTCCCGGTTCTTGACATGTTTTACTTGGATACAGCGTGTTTGGTTTTCTCTCAAATACGTTTACTGCAACCGAGTAAGAATGTGTTCCACAGTGTTAAATTAAGACAACTTCTATTGTCAGCTGTAAGTTTTTGCAAACAACAAAAAAGAATTTAATATTGAATGATAAGGAAATGACAACCGCGTCAAGTCTACATGTGGTGTTATAATGTGCGAAAAATAACTTGGTTCGGTTATGGTTGCCTCCATTAAACAAACCAAATGGCGCCAAGAAACCACAACATTTCGGCCGTACTGCAGCTTAGTCAAAATCAATAAAAAGCCTGCGTGGGTGATAAAATCAGAGTCAGCAAAATGTTTTTGATTCCAGATATCAGGGAAGAGTTTATCATAATTCAATTTAAAATGTTGTTGTTTACGAAGTGAGACGGAGAGAACATTTCTATTTCTCAAGGATTATGTCATATAATGCAGATCTTTACTTTCAATTTCCTCCTCGTTTCCTACTTGTGCGCGGACGAGTAGATTGCAAAAAGCCACTGGTCCGACGTCAAATTTACCCGAGTCGGACGAGTCGGACGTAGGATTTCCGCACCCCTGATTCTGACCTACCTTGGTTATTTTGAAACGCATATTTTCACTGGTTATCCACGGAGATGTGTCTGACCTCGACCAATGCGAAAATGCTTTACAAAATCTGCACAGAACAGCATAACGGATTACAGTTTAGATGGCTTGACATTTTCAAACGGAAAAAAGGTTCGTACAATCGAAAAACATTTATGTTCAAACTTTAGTGCATATATACTTTTAAGTTTGTGGACCTGAAGTGTACGTTGCACAAAAACGGAATACTTTCACATTTTAAATGCTTTTTAGTCTTGAAAGTTTTTGCTTATCAATGCAATCAGATCTCTTCCGAGTTGGGTTGTTTGACACTTTCAAGCTAAATATTTCTTAGCAGTTTAAAATGTCTGAAATTGTGATGTGATTTTCCTGTAGAATAATGTCTCCGCTATCCATTGGTAATATGGATGTCAATATTGGTAGTAAAATGATTTGTAAACAGCGCGAAATCCGTGACTAGGGTATTGAAAATACATTACGAGTTACTTACCTTTCAGTATATAAGTATGTAATATATGATTTGAGACACTGTCGCTTGCAGTTCACCTGTGATTTTTCCCACAATGTTTTCAAAAGCCTTCTTCATAAGGGTCATTAAAAGTTGGAACTGTGTGGTAAAGGGTTAACATAAGCAAATTGTGCTGCAGGGTTCATTCTAGAGTGTGCCCCTGTGCTATTTTCACATGTTTTTCATCTTTTGTGCATCAGAAATCTTATCTGCAGGCCAAACCAATGCATTTTTTTTGTAAGGTGTAAATATGATAATGAGAATTTTTTCTCCAATTCACACTTTTGAAGAATCAAGTGCAGCCAACAAATGACTGGTTAATAGTTGGGAAGCTCTTACTGGTTATTTCTGTGGGTGTGTCACTAATATCATCCAGTCGAAAATGGCATACCTCAAAACCTAGTGAATCACCACGTTACTGCTGTCTTACTGCAGACGTCTCGGCCAATATTGTTACATTCCATGGCCCAAATAACCCAAATAACCAAAGAAATACTGTCAAGGTAACACTTATAACAAAATTTCCATGATAAGTGATAAACAGGATGTTACTTGGAGCAAAACCATGTAGTGACAGGAAGAAATAATGTATAACTGAGATTATTTCGTTGTTGTCATGTTTTTAATTACAAAATGTTTGAGGCATTTGGAGAAAGAAGGTCATTAGGGCAGTAATGGAAAAAAAAATTGTCTTATGGTGGCAAAGATGAAATCTGTAAATTTCTGTGATGGTCCCATTTTTTCTAATGAGAGGGCCAGTCAGCCCCATAGATTTGATTTCTAGAATGAACCTTCGTGCCATTATCAAGTAAAAACTGTTTAATGATACTCAAGGTGAGCTTTTGTGATTGTGCTGTGTCTGTTGTCTGTCATGTATGCTCCATAGGCCAGATTTTCAGTCTGGTACTCTTAATTTTAGTTAAAATGTTTCTCTTGATGATACAGTACAGTTGGCGCGTTTTTTTGCTATTTTCGCTCTCCGCGGTGGACCTAGCGCGGACCCAACACGGCGATTTTAAAACACAGGTGAACCCGAACCAATCTTAAATGCGGCGATCCCTGGCAGACCACGGCGGTCTGGTTACGCAATGAAAACGACGCGATGACTCCGCCGCGATCAGACAGGTAAGTATTTTTTTTTCAGTGTAGCAAATGATTCAAGAATGAACCGAAATTACGCACCATTTTACTCTTTTACAAAGTCGTATTACACATATGTATCTACATGAGAATTTTTTTATATCAGAAAGAAAAAAGATGATAAGTAGTCATCATTGCCAAGCGAATTATTCAACGGACATTGATTTAAATGGTTATAAAATCAAAACACTTAAACCTTTAACCACACATGCTGAGTTTTAAGTGCTGTGAAGAACAAGGGTTTCGAAAACATTGTAGAAAAAAAAAATAACAGGCAGGCAACCAATGCAATGCATCTCCTCTAATGCAATGTTTATCTTCCGTGTCACACACTCTTCGACAATTACGAGTGATGTTCATATTTCCTTAACTCTTTACCAAACGACAAAACGACTTGTCCAAATTAAAAAAAAAAAACATTTGTAGACGAATTTCTGAATCTAACTCAAAATATAAAACTTGTTTTTATCAGGTGGGAACATTTTGGGAAAAAGAAGAAAATGCTGGTTTGAGACATAATGACAGCGCCGACATGTATCGTCACGGAGAAATATTTCATGAGCTGCTCTTAGGCCTATTAGGTCTTGACTCTTGAGCTTATTTTTTCCTGCTAATGATAACGATCACTAGCATACAAAATGTTTATTTTTACACATTGATATAATTATCTGCACATGTTCATTACAAAATAAATTAATGAATCTCGCAGGACCGAATGATTAAAATCAAACATCCTGGTTCTTCCCTGAGGGTTTTGGTTAAAAATTAACTCTTTACAAAGGCACAAAAATGTATTCTTTTCCAAATTGAAAGCATATGCAGACGACAACTAAATGTAGCAAACGTGACATTTGTCTTTAATATGATAGAAAACATTCTGGGATAAGGAGGAAATGCTGGCTACTATCATTTTCTCTGTTTCTCACAATGAAGACTTCTTCCCAATGGGTAGATAAAAATCAGGATTGTGTGGTTAGGAATTAAATCAAGACTGAAAATCACAATATGCTAGGAAATCGAGGAAGAAAGGGTGTTAAGTTTACACGACTTGCCAGCATGAATTTCACAGTACGTCACACAGACGTTGTGTGCACAATGTTTCTAAGACGTTGACATCAAAGAAATGCCGGTCAAACTTTACCCTTCCATTAAATCCTCCTAGATGCTTGTTTTTTTACTGTTATTATGGCAATGTTTTTGTCAATGTTCAGAGCAATTTGAAATTCGATTTGGTTTTATTTCCCGGAGGTTTATAAGTAATCAGTGTCGCTATCTAGAATGTCCGCACCACTCCAAGTTAAACACAACTTTTATCATTTTTAGGATCATAATAACTCAGCTGTACATAAGTGTAGGCAAATCTCTGTAAGTCGACTATAACTCTTGCGGACGCTTTACATTAATAAAAAAGTTTTTTGCAGGCAATACAAAAACGACAAAATATTGCAAAGTGAGGCCTGATATGGGTCAGAACATTTCACACACTGTCAGTGTGTTCCTATATCCAATATCATTACATGTATAGTGTTGAGCACTATTCTCAACATGATTCCAGTCATCTCAAGGCTGCCAGCTAGTGCATCTGCATCTCTTTTCCAGTACTTTGTAAAATTATTTTTCAAGACAATGAAGACACTGATTGCTGTCCTATACACAAATCGTAGAAACAATGCTCAGTTGTCAGAGAAGAATGAATCTTGTTGTAATGACCAATATCAATCCTCGAAACGAGTTTTTCTGAGTTGGGATTCCGTGTCACAAGCCTGCATTACTAGCCAGCTAACGTGCTCGGCAGATTCAAGATCGGATATCACGTTCTGAAATATCATGGGAGGATTTGAAGATCAGTGGAGAAAGGGTTCGGTTTGTTAAACTTTCCAAAGTGTTAAGGGATATAAGGGTTTGATTAACAAAAGACGCGTGCAATTTGCAAAATAAAGATTATCAACCTCCGGATTTGGCTGATCTTGTTCTAAAGTTGGAAGATAGGTAAACTTGACCTTTAACCGTTCAACAGACGACAAAATTTTAAACTCAACCATATTGAAAACATATTGGCTCAAATGAGAAAAGTCGTCTTAAAAAGGTTGGGATACGTTGTGGGAAAATGTTAGCAAAATTTTTCCCCTAACCACAATGTTTTCCAAAGCTTTCTGTCTTGGGATCGTTTAGACTCGTGCTTGTGTTGTAATGGGTTAACCAGTTGGGAAAAATGATATCTGTTTGTGCAATGTAACTGGTTGTGTTTGTCTCCATGTACATGTGATAAAATGAAGAAGAGCATGTGATGATTGTTTTCGTTCCTAAAGACTGGTATATCTATGATTACGACCTATTATTTATTTTTTTCTACGAGACAACATTCCGTCATTTTCTAAAAGATAAAGGGTTAGGGTTTCATACACAAATGACACGTGTTAACTCTTTACCAGACCTCCAAATCTTGGTGGAAAACGTCGGAAGAGAAGCAACTGCTGATAATCGGCACATTTTCTTCTCCTACACTGGTTTCTCGAGGCTCTTAAAACCTGGGATTATTTGGTAAAGGGTTAACAATATACAGACAACTCCCGCCTATTTTTATTGCCAAATTTGCTTGTCGGGGTGTGGATAAGCTTTAACCCTTAATCCGTACAGCATTAAATAAATGGAGCTGAAACGTCTGTGAAGAAGATGAAGATTATGAACTTTTCACAATTATTTTGAGTTAGAACATGTCTTAGAATATCAGAGTAAAAAGATAAATTGCTTGTTACCTGCATTGTCCTTTTTCCTCAATGTTTTCAAAAGCCGAATAGTATTATTTGGTAAACGCTTAACACACAGAGTGCAGCTTAAATTCCTTTCAGTCTTGTTTACAGAGGATGTAGATCAAGATCATGCTGCATGTTAAACGCAATCTCTTAGAACAGTATGTACTGTTAGATATTCTAGCCGAGACGAAATTAGGATCTTTAAATTCTTGGTTCTTTGTATGGAGGAGTTATTTTTGTAGTGTTTTTAGGATAAAATAGAGTAAAGCCTGTACCAGCGATCTAGGGTTGAAAAGAGCGTTAAAAAGAGCCCGAGTAAAAAGGTTTTGAAAACACCGTTGGGAAAGGAGAAAATGCTGTTAAACAATATACCATCCTAGTTCCACAATATTGTCTACTTCTCAAAGAGAAACCCGATCATTTGAGACACACTAAATTTGTCGTCTGCAAATGCATACAAATTGAACAAGTCTAGAAATTTGTCGCCTTATTCAGATGTAGGATGCGGATAGCATAGGCTCCACGGCAAGATTTGTTTGTAGGATGTATAATGCCGTTTCAACATATTTCAGTTACATGGCAGCGGGCAGTGAACCTATTCAAGTTTTCCAGGAATTTCTTTTAACAATAACATTACTCCACACAGTATTCTTCCAAGTTACTTGTGGCATAGATAGTACCAATGCCGAGAGAGGGAGAGAGAGACAGTGGGAGATTGGGGATAATGAGATTTTCCAATGCTATTTTTTATATGAAGAAATACATGTCATCAGACGGCTGTTGCATGACTTTATGCTGTCTTTTACAAAGTCAGTATTAAAAGCCCAACAGCAAAAAAAAAAAGCACTGCAGGTGTTAACATTCATTTAAATTTAAACCATTCCACTTAAAAGTATGGAAAATATTCCGAGAATGACAATCTCTGTATTCTGTCCAAATGTAAGTTGCAGGCAGAAAAAATCATGTCAAAACCAGGCAAAAAGTAAACTTAAAGATACAGTGACTTGCCAACTTTTAACCTAATTTTTACATTAATTTCTCTGCCAGCGACAAACAGTTGGCCCAACCATGCGATAACAGATTGTCATCTTCACAATAATTTCCACTCTTTTAAATGCATTTTAACACCCGCTTTGTTTACTTTGGCAACCATTATTACTTACGACACTCGAATGCAGTCAAACGCAACTGGTACTAAATTTAGAGTGCCTGTTAGGATTTTTACAGTCATTGTGGATTGAGATCAGACTACGCATCAGGCAATGTCTGATCTTTAATATTTACTGTCCGCATCCTAGTGTCAGAGTTACCCGATCAGCCTGATTCTACATTTTATTTTTGTAACTCTTTCCTAAGGTTGATGTCGATTCCATTTGAGCCATGCTCTGTGAAAAAGTGGTTTGGTGAATCTACAAACAGTTTCGACTCGGGTAAGCCTGCGCAGACCATGCAGGCTGACCTGTGTCGAAACATTTTGCATTTTGGTCAATTTTCAGCATGTCATTCTACCTCATGACTCAGTCGGTTGTTAGATAAAATGGATTTTACTGATCCATGTTTTGTGATGGCTTGCTTGGTATAATGCGTCGTGAACATGCATTAGAACCCTTTTTCACAGAGTATGGCTCATTTATTTGCACTCAACAAAGAAATAACTGTTTGGTTGTTTTAGTAGGTCAGCTGATTACCAGTCCGAAGGGAAACAGCTTTATTTAGTGTAATGGTGATTTTCTTTCTTTTGTTATAGCAATTTCTCTTGACATTGAAATTTCATATCGATACTGATTTTTCCAAAAATGATGATGAAATAGAAATAATATTGTGTATCCAATTCAGTTCTCTCCTTTTAGTAAACATTTTAACCTATTTCCTTCTTCTTTAAATGCCTATTCAATCACTTTTCCTTGCATGAATGACATGTGTTGTGTTGTGCGATTATTTTTTGGGCTGTTTGAGTATAACAAAAAAGTCTTTCATAATCTCGGACAGTTTAGATCCAAGATGTGAACGCATGACGTTTTCTGATCTTGGTCTGCTCTGCAAAAGCAACTTTATGCTGTAAGGTTTGAGATGCTGAAGACAACTCCAGTCACGTTTTCGAAAACTGTGAAGATCAAGATTCTGCCGAAAGCTAAATCCATTCCGGTATGGTATGATACACCCTGATATTTGGTGAGATATTCTAGCCGAGATAACCTTCAAGTCCAAAAGATTACATTACGTTTAGCAGTGTTGATGGGATAGGATCCGCCAATATCTAGGCCTAATGGCAGCAAGATGACGAGAGAGAGAGAGAGAGAGAGAGAGAGAGAGAGAGAGAGAGAGAGAGAGAGAGGGGGGGGGATGTAACCATTTTTCCAGTTTAAAAATAACTTAGGTGAAAAAAGGAGAAAATATTCCAAACATTTTAAGCGACATATTTCTAGACATCCGCTGCTATTCGAATATTTTATTTTCTTACAGAAAATAAACAGATCTATAGTTATTTTGACTTACCAAATGAACGGGTAATCCATCATCGGAATCTAAGTTGTAAATATTCAAGAAAGGTTAGATAAGGTCGTATAAAAAAGTGTCAGTCAGTTTAGTATGACACGTGCGTGTGGAACTAACAACTGGGACAGTACTTCACACTGCCGGAGTGCTATACCAACATCAAAGGAATACCGAGTTAACCCTTGCCTCTCCTTGTGTTAAGTTTGGGTATATGTTATTTAACCCTTTACCAAACGACAAAATTTTAGACTGGTCGAGATTGAAAGCACTTGCAGACGACAAAATAAATGTAACTCAAAAATTGAAATTTGTTTCCAGCAGGGTAGAAAACGTTGTGGGAAAAGGAGAAAATGCTGGTTACCAGCATATTCTCCTTTCCCCACAATGTTTTCAAAAGGCTTTTATCTCAGCGTCGTAAAAAACCAGGGATTGTTTGGTAAAGGGTTAAAAAGAAATGAAAAGAACGGATTTTTGTTGAAGAGAACAAGAGGAATATTTAAGTTTAGAATGTGGACCGATGTTTTGTTTTTCTGACGATCCGACCTGTATTTTGAAAAGGCTAAATATATATAAAAGTTTTATTCGTTACCCTTTGATTTCCTTACATCAAGAGACTAAGAAAATGAGGATAAACAGTGTGATAATATACAGGGTAGCATATATTTTTAGCTCCACTGGCCGAAGGCCAGCGGGCTTATGTCATGGCCTGTTGTCCGTCGTCCGTCCGTGCGTCCGTGCGTCCGTCCGTGCGTTAACTTTTTTTTTAAAACGTCTTCTTCTCTGAAACTACCCATCCAATTTTGATGAAACTTCACAGAAATGATCCTGCCATGGTCCTCTTCAGAATTTCTTGAAAGAATTTAATTCCTTCAAAAACTCTGGTTGCCATGGCAACAAAACTGAAAAATTTTGAAAATCTTTGAAAATCTTCTTGTCTGAAACCGTAAGGCCAAGGGCTACCAAATTTGGCATGTAGCTTTATCTAGTGGACCTCTACCAAGTTTCTTCAATTTATAGCCCTGGGGTCAAAATTGGCTCCGCCCCGGGGGTTACAAGTTATACATGGGCTTATTTAGGGAGAACTTTAAAATTCCTCTTCTACCTAGCCATAGGGCCTAGAGCTACCAAATTTGGCATGTAGCTTTATCTAGTGAACCTTTGCCAAGATTGTTCAAATTATAGCCCTGGGGTCAAATTAGGCCCTGCCCGGGGGTAACAAGTTTTACATGGGCTTATATAACAAGTTTTACATGGGCTTATATAGGGAGAACTTTAAAATTCTTCTTTGACCTAGCCATGGGGCCTAGGGCGACCAAATTTGGCATGTAGCTTTATGAAATGGCAATATTTAGGTTTTTATTATTTACATGAAAGTTTCATTTAATTTATTTAGCAGAATAAGGATTCAGAGGTCTGCTACATAACAAACAAAGATACTGCCCTTAAAAATACAATGATATGCTCAGTCACAAAAAGAAATTCAAAATGAAAGCACAGCTCCAGATAAGAGAGAGTGATCATATTCTAAATCCATTATTTCTCGTTCAAACCCTATGTTGTGGGTTACATATTTCAGATTCTTTGCTAAAAATTTGATCTGGCAATGGATGTGGCTGCTGTGGGCTTGGCTTTATTAAAGATTATAACTGGTTATATGATTTAAGTTTACATACTGATAAAAGGAAATAACTCTTCTTCTGTCCATGCAAAAATAAATTGCATCAAAACATTGCTGTTCCAGTACATTATAATTTATAGTCTACATCTTTTTTCCTTGCTTCAAAGTATGGTGGAGAATTTTAAAATCTTCTTGTCTGAAACCATAAGGCCCAGGGCTACCAAATTTGGCATGTAGCTTTATCTAATGGTCCTCTATCAAATTCCTTCATATTATAGCCCTGGGGTCAAAATTGGCTCTGCCTTGGAGATCACAAGTTTAACATGGGCTTATAGGGTGACTGTAATTTAGAATAGTAATCAAGGGAAATAACTCCTGTTATACAAGATAAAGTTTGTTACTATTTACCTCCCTTGATTATCAAACTGCAGTTATACGTTATTGGAGTTTGGTATTCAAGTTTTTTGGAGAGGAAATGTTCTGTTTTAAGAGAGAGTTTTTTTTAACTGTATTTTTTTTTACTGTACCAAGTTTAAAGCCATTGCAAAAAGACAAATTGAATGTAGCTTAAATGACTATTTCTGTCCTTGATAGTTAGGAAACGTTGTGGGAAAAGGAGTAAATACTGGATGACAACATGTCCTATTCTTACGATGTTTTTGAAAGCCTTCTCTTTCAGGGTCATTAACACTTTGATTTGTGTAGTAAAGGGTTAAAAAGCCAGTGGAGCGATACAGGGCCATCATGGCCCTCTTGTTTTAAATTGTCTTTCAGTTTTTATTTATCAACAGAATAAAAATACAAATGGCTAATTAACTGCTATATCTGTTTCATCTAATGAAGGATTAGAAAGAATGTTTGATGAAAAAATACCAGAAGCCTGTTGTACATGGACTTGTAAATTGTACGTTTTTTTTCCATTGTGCAGTTTCAGACCGCGGGTGTAGTGGTAAATTTTCGATAATGCTACATTACACGTTTTTGTACTTTAACCCATTAATTAAACGGCATTCACAACAATAATTGCCTTTGCGACTTATATAAATCAAGTTCAGGCTGTACGAAATGTGCAGTCTGATTTTGGATTTATACTTTGCGCTCTTGTAGGACATTGAGGAAAACAACATTGAAAAAATGCTGGTTTTGGGGTCTTTTTTTTTAAAATTAAATTGTAGAGTATGTTAGGAGTTTTCGGCACTCTATGGGTTAAGTTATTAATTGGGATTCCAGAGTTTTTCCTCTTCTCAAGTACACGGTGCTGAGTCACAAACAATCAGGAAGTAGTAACTTTGGTTTTCGGTTTTTGGAATCAAGCATGAAATTGCTTTTTTAATCCGAAATTTCATATCGCTAAATGTGCGATAGGCCTACAAGTTTGTAACTTAGCGAATAGCTGAATTAAATGATATTTATAACGTTTTGTGGCATCAAATCTAAAGTAATCCCTGTAGGCAATGCTTATACCAGCATTTAAAGGTACGAAAATGTTGCGGTCGTAATGGAAGAATTAATTCTTGGTTCCCGAAAACAGTGGTTCTCTAAAACAGTGGGGAAAATTACAGATATTTATGTATAAAAATTTACCGTCATCTGGCGATGTATTCCCCCGCGGTCTCTCGCAAGTCGCCGCGATCCACTGCGATTACCTCCTGCTGTGAAGCTGCCCGATATTTTTTCAGGCCGCGGTGAGAAGTCCGCCGCGTTTCCCCTACTTTTACCTTTTCAGCAGATTTGCCGCGGACAAATTGGTCAGCCGCATCTCGCGGACTTGAGCAAAAAACACGAGAACTGTACTGTATCTCAGATGCGTTCGAAGATTCGTCCCTTTGGGTCAAAAACTGAGTCACTACGTCAAATCTTTGAAAAACCTTGTTTACATTGTAGAGGCAACATTTTCATTCCAAAATGTTTGTCTTGGCGATATGCATGATTAGTTAGAAAGTGGGTCATGTCTAGTCTAAAACAAGGTCTTAGAAAAACTTGTTCACCCTGGAGTCCACATTTTCAGTTCATTACTCTTCTGTCTGATAGCAGAAGTTAATGAATTTAAAACCAGAATATATGTATGTTTGCATAGTGCTTGATTGTGGAGAGAAATAGGATTTTTCCCATTCTGCAGAATTGTGTCTGCAATAGACCTAAAAATAGAAGATCTCAGAGATAACCAAATGTCCAGAAGTGTCATTGGTTACCTCCGTTCATTGTTTTCAGTGTTATTGAAATTGTTCTAAAGAACATTTTGTACCCTTTTCTTCCAGTCTATGAATGTTATCCTTTTTTCCTCCCTCAATTCTTTTCTTTGATTAGAAAATATTTGTACTTTGTCTTTATTTTAGCAATATTGGTGTGATTAAGATGATTTTAGCTTGAATTTCACAGTTGTGCTTGTCTAGAATAAACACTGATATTATTGTGAATACCAGAACTTGACCTGTTGTCTGAGTGTAACTAAAATTATCCTTTCTTGACTCTTTATCAAATGACAAAATTTTAGACCAGTCCAAATCGAAAGCATTTGCAGACCGCAAAATAAATGTAATTCAAAAATTGAATTTTGTTTTGGGAAGGAAAACATTGTGGAAAAAAAGAAATGCTGACTACCAGCATTTTCTTCTTTTCCAACAAAGATTACAAAAGCTACCTTTCACAGGGTCCTTAAAAGTTGGCATTGTGTAGTAAAAGGTTAAAGAAAGAATTGCTTTTAAAATGGTTAGTTTGTTTTCAGCTCACCTGGGCAAAAAGTGTTCAAAGTGAGCTTTTATAATTGTGGTGTGTCCATTTTGCTTGGTCCGTCATGCTGTCATCAACATTTACTTTTTGTGCACTCTAGAGGCCACTTTGTCAATCAGACACTCATGAAACTTGGTCAGAATGTTTGTTTAATAAAATCTGGGTCAAGTATGAAATTGGGTCATGTCAGGTCAAAAAGGAGGTCACTGGGCAAAATCTTACAAAATCTTGTGTGCACTCTAGAGACCATAATTCTAGCCTGATACTCATGAAACTTGATCAGATTGTTTGGCTTGATCATATCTTAGACAAGTTAAAATTGTGTCATGTTGAGTCAAAAAGTAGGATAAATCTTAGGAAAACCTTGTGTGCATCATAGAGGTCACATTTTCAGCCTGATACTCATGAAGATTTGTCAGAATGTTTTATCTTGATAATATCTCATATAAGTTTGAAATTGGGTCATGATGGGTCAAAAAGTAGGTCACAGGATCAAATCTTAGAAAAAATGTCTGAGCACTCTTGAGGCAAGATTTTCAGCCTATTATTCATGAAACTTAATCAGAATGTTTGTTTTGATGATAATATTGAACAGGAATAAAATTGGGTTATGTTGGGTCAAAAAGTAGGTCATAGGGGCAAATCTTAGATAAACCTTGTGTACACTCTGGAGGCCAAATTTTCAGCCTGATACAAATGAAACGTGGTTAGAATGTTTGTTTTAATGATAGCTTGGATGACTTTGAAATTGGATCATGTGAGGTCAAAAAGTAGGTCACTGGGCAAAATCTTAGAAAAAACCTTGTGTGCACTCTAGAGGCCACATTTTTTAGCCTGATACTCATGAAGATTGGTCAGAATGTCTGTCTTGATGATATCTTGGATAGGACTGAAATTGGATCATGTCGAGTCAAAAAGGAAGTCACTGGGCCAAATCTTAGAAAGACCTTGTGTACACTCTAGAGGCAGTGTTCAATCTAGAGCGCTCCATTGCGCCATATGCCCCCTGAAGTCCCAGATGGCTCAATTCTTAACTAACCCCGTGGCCCTTAGGGCGCACTCAAGTCGAAAAAAAAAAAGCCATTTGGCAAATTAGGGTCGTTTTGTCCGTTTCTGATCTTTCTGCTAAATAAACATAATACCTGTGATTTCCAGTAAGAATTCAACAATAACCTGACAGATGTTAGGGTAAAGGACCAAACTGGTATCCTGCTATGGATCTCTGTATCGGATGGCTACACAACGTACAACAGGTGCCAGGTTGATTACGAATCTTTCAGCTTCTGTTGATAATTCAACATCACAATGAAGCAAATTTCTGAGTGATTTAGAAGCCTAAATGAGGCAAAAAATTCAAAACCTGTTGAAATGCTACCCTTAGTTCAAGCGACGATAATAAAACTCCACAGAAATGGGAGTTTAAACCAAAATGGCTTCCTGACGATCTGTAAAAAAATTGGTTAGCATGACAATAAAGTTAGACTTATAAACTGTAGTTTGAGTGATCAACGGAAAAATCAAATGCCTTCTGTTACAGGATGTCAGAGTTTTTGAATGTCTACCATTATCAGACATATTTCATCATTGTATTAAGGGTTAAATAAATAACGAAAACAGGGTTGTGTCAACAACAATGATTATTTCTGCAGTACTGCAATTTTATTAGCACAATATTCATGGATAAATGAATACAATTATTAAATAAAAAGGTTAACATTCCAATAATAAAATATGATTTTTAGCTCCACTGGCCGAAGGCCAGAGAGCTATTGTCATGGCGTTGTGTCCGTCGTGCGTCCGTCCATCCGTCCGTCCGTCCGTTCGTCCGTGCGTGCGTGCGTCCGTAAACTTTTTCTTTAAAAAACTTCTCCTCAGAAACTATTGACTGGATTTTTACCAAATTTCACAGGAATGTTCCTTTGGTAGTCCTCTTTCAAATTCCTTCAAATAATTGTGTTCCATGAAGAATTCTGGTTGCCATGGCAACCAAAGTAAAAAACCTTTAAAAATCTTCTCCTCCCAAACCACTATTTGGATAGCATTATTATTTTGCAGGAATGTTCCTTAGATACAGGTTTACAGAATTCCTTAAAAAAAAAAAGATCTGTCAAAAAACATGGCTTTTATGGGAGACTCATTTTCCTTTTATGGTATAAAGTAAAATCTTTGAAAAATTTCTTCTCTAAAACTATTCATTGGATTTCATTGTTGTTTTGCAGGTAAGTTCCTGTGGTGGTTGTCTTCGGCCAGCGAGCTATTGTCATGGCGTTGTGTCCGTCGTGCGTGCGTGCGTGCGTCCGTCCGTCCGTCCGTTCGTCCGTGCGTGCGTGCGTCCGTAAACTTTTTCTTTAAAAAACTTCTCCTCAGAAACTATTGACTGGATTTGTACCAAATTTCACAGGAATGTTCCTTTGGTGGTCCTCTTTCAAATTCCTTCAAATAATTGTGTTCCATGAAGAATTCTGGTTGCCATGGCAACCAAAGTAAAAAACCTTTAAAAATCTTCTCCTCCCAAACCGCTATTTGGATAGCATTATTATTTTGCAGGAATGTTCCTTAGATACAGGTTTACAGAATTCCTTAAAAAAAAAAAGATCTGTCAAAAAACATGGCTTTTATGGGAGACTCATTTTCCTTTTATGGTATAAAGTAAAATCTTTGAAAAATTTCTTCTCTAAAACTATTCATTGGATTTCATTGTTGTTTTGCAGGTAAGTTCCTATGGTGGTTGTCTACCAAATTGTTTCTTCAGTGAGCTAAAATGCAGGACTGAATGATAATTGTTAAAAACTTCCTTTCGCCATTATAGAAATACCAGGCCTGTGGAGCGATACAGGCGCTCAAGCGCCTCTAGTTTATATGTGGCCCCCAGTTTTCCCAAATGGCCCCCATATCAATGTCTGTGGGCCTGATGGTCTCTCTTACAAGCAAAGCTAGATTGAGCACTGCTAGAGGCTACATTTTTAGCCCGATACTAATCAAACTTGGTTACAATGTTTGTCTTGATGATAGTTTGGATGTAACTGTTACTTCAGATAACTGTCAAAATAACTGTGATAGATAATCTTTTCTTCCTTTGTTGTTCAGATGACCCTAAATGGCTTACAACACGCGAAAAGGGGCATTCGGACATTTGTGTAAGGTGTCGTCTCGGATCAGCCTGCCCAGCCTGCGCAGCTGATCCGAGATAGCACTTTATGTTTTTATGTAATTTTCTGTTTGCACAAGTCTACTGAACAACAAAATCTAATGTAGATATAAAGTGCTGTCTCGGAGTCCGCACAGGCTGATCCGAGACGACACTTTACGCAAATGTTTGAATGCCCCTTTTCGCTTGTTGCAAGCCAAATGAAAACAACTTTTGACATTACCAGTAATTCTGATAGCCCTTCCATTTAGCTGTTACAAAGTCCACATAAAATAAACTACTCAATGCTTTTGCTGTCTTTGAAAGATAAACAAAAACATGAAAAATACAGTAAAACCTTGCATTTTTTAAATCCTTTTTGATATGAATCATTACTTCCATACTTGCAATAGATGACTTTAATAGAAGTTCTGAGATGATCAAACATGTATTATCATTAGCTCACCTGAGCACAACGTGCTCAAGGTGAGCTATTGTGATCGCCCTTTGTCTGGCATCCGTCGTCCATCAACAATTTCTTTAAACATCTTCTTCTCCTAAACCACTGAGCCAATCTTGATGAAACTTGGCAGGGATGTTCCTTGGGTGAAGCTCTACCAAAGTTGTTCAAAGAATTGAATTCCACCCATAACTGGTTGCCATGGCAACAAAAAGGAAAAAAATACAAAATCTTTGAAAATCTTTTCCTCTGAAACCAGAAGGTGTAGAGCTTTGATATTTGGTATGTAGCATCTCCTAGTTGACCTCTACCAAGTTTGTTCATATGATGCTCCTGGGGTCGAAACTGGCCCCGCCCCGGGGGTCACAAGTTCGAACATGGGAACAAAGAAGGAAAACTTTAAAATTCTTCTTCTCTGAAACTGGAAGGCATAGAGCTTTGATATTTGGTATGTAGCATCTCCTAGTGGGCCTCTACCAAGTTTGTTCATACACTGCCCTTGGGGTCAAAACTGGCCCCACCCCGGGGGTCACAAGTTAGAACAAAGGAACAAAGAAGGAAAACTTTAAAATTCTTCTTCTCTAAAACTGGAAGGTGTAGAGCTTTGATATCTGGTATGTAGCATCTCCTAGTGGACCTATACCAAGTTTGTTCATATGATGCCCCTGGGGTCAAAACTGGCCCCGCTCCAGGGGTCACAAGTTTGAACATAAGAACAAAAAAGGGAAAACTTTAAAATTCTTCTTCTGTGAAACTGGAAGGCTTGGAGCTTTGATATTTGGTATGTAGTGAACCTGTTCTAAGTTTGTTAGCCCACCTGAGCACAACATTTTCAGTGAGTTCAAGATTGGGTCACCTGGGGTCATAAACTAGGTCACTAGGTCAAATTAAAGAAATACCTTAAGGGCACTCTAGAGGCTACATTTATTGCTCAAATGACCTGAAATTTGGTCAGAATGTTTGTCTCGATGAAATCTCAGATGAGTTTGGATTTTGGTCACCTGGGATCATAAACTAGGTCACTAGGTCAAATTAAATACCTTTAAGGCACTATAGAGGCCACATTTTTTGCTCAATTGACTTGAAAATTGGTCAGAATGTTTGTCTAGATAAAATCTCACATGATTCTGAATTTGGGTCAACTGGGATCATAAACTAGGTCACAAGGTCAAATTGAAGAAATACCTCTAGGGCACTCTAGAGGCCACATTTATTGTTCAATTGATTTGAAAATTGGTTAAAATGTTTCTCTTGATGAAATATAAAATGAATTTAAAGATTGAGTCACCTGGGGTCATAATCTAGGTCACTAGGTCAAATTAAAGAAATACCTTAAGGGCTTCCTAGAGGCCACATTTCTTGCCCAATTGACTTGAAAATTGGCCAGATTGTTTGTCTTGGTGAAATCTGGGATGAGTTTGGATTTGGGTCACCTGGGATCATAAACTAGGTCACTAGGTCAAATTAAAGAAATACCTTTAGTGCACTATAGAGGCTACATTTTTTGCTCAATTGACTTGAAAATTGGTCAGAACGTTTGTCTTGATAAAATCTCACATGAGTCTGAATTTGGGTCAACTGGGACCATTAACTAAGTCACTAGGTCAAATTGAAATAATACCTCTAGCGCACTCTAGAGGCCACATTTATTGTTCAATTGATTTGAAAATTGGTTAAAATGTTTATCTTGATGAAATCTAATACGAGTTCAAAATTGGGTCACCTGGGGTCATAATCTAGGTCACTAGGTCAAATTAAAGAAATACCTTAAGGGCACTCTAGAGGCCACATTTCTTGCCCATTTGACTTGAAAATTGGTCAGAATGTTTGTCTTTATAAAATCTGGGATGAGTTTGGATATGGGTCACCTGGGATTATAAACTAGGTCACTAGGTTAATTTAAAGAAATGCCTTTAGGGCACTCTAGAGGCCACATTTTTTGCTGAATTGACTTGAAAATTGGTCAGAATGTTTGTCTTTATTAAATCTCACATGAGTGAATTTGGTTTAACTGGGCTCATAAACTAGGTCACTAAGTCAAATTAAAGAAATACCTTTAGGGCACTCTAGAGGCCACATTTCTTGCTCAATTGATTTGAAAATTGGTTAAAATGTTTCTCTTGATGAAATCTAAGATGAGTTCAAAATTGGGTCACCTGGGGTCATAATCTAGGTCACTAGGTCAAATTAAAGAAATACCTTTAGTGCACTCTAGAGGCCACATTTCTTGCTCAATTGACTTGAAAATTGGTCAGAATGTTTGGCTTTATGAAATATTTGATGAGTTTGAAATTGGGTCACCTGGGATCATAAACTAGGTCACTAGGTAAAATTAAAGAAATACCTTTAGGGCACTCTAGAGGCCACATTTATTTTTCAATTAACTTGAAAACTGTTTGGAATGTTTGTCTTGATAAATATTTTGATGAGTTCTAAATTGGGTTACGTATGGTGATAAAGTAGGTCACTAGGTCAACTTACGGAAATTTCTTGTGGATGCTCTAGATGTCACATTTTAAGCTCAATTGACCTGACAATTGGTCAGAAATTGAATTTTGCACGTGGAGTGAAATTTCGCCTATTGACTAAAGTGAGCGATCTAGGGCCATCATGGCCCTCTTGTTTTTATTAAGCGAGTGGGCTAAAGTTATATGAAATGAGCCCTGGAGAGTGTCTTATACATTTTGTAAATGAGTTTGATAATGATTGTTCATGAACAGATTCTCAGATTGTATCTATCACATAAAACCAATGACAGGCAAATAAGTATCCATCACCACCTTCAGCCTGTATACCATTCATGGGTCCATGTTTACAGATGTAGTTAGGTTTGAAATGCGAACATACACGAGAATATAGCTTCAACATTTGCATAGAAAATACAGCTAAGCAATTTATAGATGGAGTAGATGGAAAAATTTCCACAATTTTGTTGATTTTAATTAGTTTTGCTGCATTTCTTCTTGTATTAAATATAAAATCATAACAGTTTCCTTCCATATACAACTTGGCACCAATGAAGTGATTTTCAAAGAAAACGGCAAGGTAGTACAAAGTCCAGCAGGTGCTGTGATTGGTTGCCGGCTTCACACACCTTAACTACAAAAACAGCCAGAAACAGGACAAAAAAAAATTATACACTAATGTATTATCAAAAATAAGTCATGGGTCTAATACACTGCTTGAGGAGGTTTTATCTAATAGAATAATTTATAGTCTTTGTGAAAAGTTCTACATAGGCTTATATATTGAAATCTTTGAAACATCTTCTGGTTCTAAATAATAAGATGTAGGGCTATCAAATTTGGCATGTAGCTTTATCTAATTATGTCTCCCCCCGTCAGGGTCGGGAGACATTGTTTATCCCCGTTCATCCATCTGTTTGTTCGTCTGTCTGTCTCTCTGTCTGTCCATCTGTCCGTCACAAATCATGTCAGCTCTTTAGCTCAAAAACTTTTTAAGATATTTTGAGAAAACTTCACACATTTGTAAAGCACCATGAGACAAAGTGTCATGCACAAGAACCATAACTCTGGCTTGTATATTTTTTGAGTTATTTCCCTTTGATTATTTTCCTTACTCATTTTACGTACAATTTCGTGTCCACTGTATAACTGGAAAAAATAGAGAAAAATGACCATTATTTCAGTTATAAATTGCCTTGGTGACATATCAATCCTTCTGTTACCAAAAAGGGGGGAGACATCTTTTTTTTTTGTAGAAAAACAAGTTCTAGTGAACGTCTGCTATGATTCTTCAAAATATAGCCCTGGGGTAAAAATTGTCTCTGCCCAGGGATTAAATGGTTTACATTTGCTTATGTAGTGAAAACTTTACAAATCTTCTCTTTCCTAACAATAAGACCTAGGTTTGCCAAATTTTGCATTCAGCTTTATCTAGTGGGCCTCTACCAAGAGATTTCAAATTATAACCCTTGGGTCAAATTTAGCCCCACCATGGCAGTCACAAGTTTTACATGGGCCTACAAAGTGAAAACTTTCAAAATCTCATTCCTAACCATAAGACCTTGGGCCATAAAATTTTGCATGTATATTTATCTAATGTCCGCTACTAAGATTGTTAAAATTGTAGCCCTAGCGTCAAAATTGACCCCACCCCAGAAGTCACAACTTTTTACACAAGCTTATATTGTGAAAACTTTAAAGATCACTTGTTTCTGACCTTGTTTATAACCACACTGCCTAGACCTGTATTATTTGGCATGTGGCTTTATGTTGTAGACTTTTAACAGGATTTTAGTAATTGTCAACTCTGTGCCCTTGGGTGACAACTTTCACATGGCCTTTGGTAGAGAAAACTCTATAAGACTTGGTCTTCTTGTTCAAAACCATTTGGCCTGGAACTGTAATGTTTGGAATGTATGGTTTGTACTTATTAGTGGAGCCATCAGGGCCAACATTTACCAGGTGTCCAGCAACACTGATATAATTTATTTACATTTTATATTGCAGGTGCAAAAGAAAAATCTCTACATCCTCCTACAGAAGAACATCCATCTGTAATAAGAAATGGTGAATATCACAATGTATGTATTAGTCCAGCTGTCTTTACCAGGTAACTATATATGTCTCTTTGGGTTACAGGCTAGTGCTTCTTTTCCTGAATTTTTTAAAAAAGATGAAGGGTTGGAATAAGTGTAGTGGTAATGGCTTACATGAACCTTTTGCTAATAAACATTGTGGGAATGGGAGAAAATTCTATTTGCCTCCATTTTCTTCATTTTCCACAATGTTTGTGTTAGCCTTTATTCTCAAGTTTAAGGACATTAAAACACAGGAGCATGTGGAAAATGGTTGACTCATTATTTACAAAAGCAAACTTGCCACAGACATTCTGAAAATACCATTGTAAAGAGTGGTTTCATCTATAAGTTTTACAATTAATCAGAACTTGCACTATTTCCAAAGTAAATAACTAGTATGATGACTGAAGACCAAGAAACATAAGGCACATTTTCCCAGCTCCTTACTTTCTGGATGTAGTATTAGTAAAAATGTACATACTACAAGAATGTAACTATAAAAAAACAACAACAACTTTAAACATGTGAGGGGGGGAAGTAAGACATGAAATAATAAATTTGAAAAAGAATATATAAATAAAATACAAAGAAAAAAAATGTTTTTTCTTATTTGAAAGGAAAAATAATGATGACAATGTTTTTATCAAAAATAGAACAAAAAAGAAATAAAAATTGATATATTTCATGAATATTAAAAAATGATTAATTAATGCATTTTGAAAACAATGTAAATGAAAATTATTTGCTAAAAACTACGATTAAAAAAAAAAAAGAAAGATAAAAATGAAATAAAAAAAGGAGAAATGAAATAGTAAAAAAAAAAAAAAAATGGGAAAAAAAAAAATATACAATGAAATACAAAGAAAGAAAGAAAGAAAAGGATTGAAATATTTTTTTTACAAGGAAATATAATGGTGACAATGATTGTGTTAAAAAATGAACAAAAAAAAATAAAAAGTGATATATTTTATGGAAATTTTAAAAAGACAAAAAATAAAAAAAAAAAAATGATAAAATAATGCATTTAAAAAAAAGTATTAATGAGTAATAATTGCTAAAGACTAATTGGGATTAAGAATGAGAAAATATAAAAAAAATAGAAAGAAAAAGTGTATGCCTAAAACGTTTGTAGGTGTGTTTGTGTGGTGATTACAACAAAAGTCTGATGTTCAGATTCTTGATTCTGAAAATATAAGAGTAAACCACTCAAGGGGAGACTTTCAAAGACTGTTGAAGAAGGAGAATTTAGTTTTCAATATCCATGTCCAACATAATGATTTATGTTAGAGATCTGTAATTCAGTATTAAAAAGAATAATAATAATTGAATGCCGCTTGCAATATTTGTTATTGAGAATGTTTAATATAAGAGTACTCATATATAAATGAAAACATTGCTGAAAGATGCCTGCTGGAATTATTTATTTGTCTGGCAACAAAAAATCAGACCAAGAAGAAATTGAAGACAGTAAGTCAAATTTGTTTCATTTGTTTAGGATTTGTGTTTGAAATGACAGAAGACAATTCCTTAGCAGGTCCTATGTGGCTTGGTGGTAAAGTGTGGGACTTGTAACCTGGAGGCCCTTGGTTCGAGCGGCACTGGATCCACTGGTTTTTTTGTGGGAGTGTCCTTGGGCAAGACACCTCAGAGCCCTAGCCTAGTGCTGGTAAAACCCAAGAAAACATGAATATGCAAACAACAGCTATATTTCAGAACAGAAAGAGTTGGAATGAAAAACAAATAAATCTGGCATGTTTGAGGATAGCAAATGAATAACTGTAGGAACTGACACAAAGTAAACAGTAATCGCAAAAAGACCCTGGGTCAAAATTGGCCCAGCTCAATTTGTCATAACTTTTTCACAGGCTTATGTATTGAGACTTGAAAAGTCTTGTTGATTGAGGCCATCAGGCCTAAAACAAGTAATATATGGTTTGTCGTATCATTTTGTGAACATTTTCACAATGATTGTTCAAATTATAGGTGGGGTCCTGTGATGCTTAGAGGTAAATTGTAGGACTTATGACCTGGAGGCCCCTGGATCAAGCCTCATTGGGTCCACTGCAGTCTGTGCAGGCTAATCTGAGACGGCACTTTACGACTACATTAGATTTTGTGCTACAGTAGACTTGCGCAAATAAGAAAATTACATAAAAATGGAAAGTGTCGTTTCGGATTAGCCTGCGCTGACTGCGCAGGCTGATCCGAGACAACACTTTACGCAAATGTCTGAATGCCCCTTTTCGCGTGTTGCAGGCCATATAGCATTTGGAACACATCCCCTATAACAAACCTTTGGAATGTGGCTTTTGAAAACACAATTTTGGCTCTTTCAAAGAGAAATCTCATTTCAGCAAGATTGGATTTGTTAAAAAGTTCTTTCAATTTTGGTAAGTCCTAGAGTTTTATCATGTAAAGAGGTAGGCTATGAACTGCCAAATTTGGAATAAAGAATGTTTTTAACCCTTTGTAAGATTTTCTTCATATCTTACTTAACATAAAGGGGTAAGTCTAGGTCTACCAAAGTTTGAGGTAATTGTTTTGTGGACCTTTTTTTTGTTTTAGTTTTGTTCCATGAAACCCAAAGATTAAGAGATAAGCAGAACCTTTGCTAGTGTATTTATGCTATGATAGTGCTTTTCATAGGCCCGGGTCCAAAATGGCTCCATCCTGTAGGGTCACTAGTTTTCAATACTCATGTAGCCAGTCTTTAAATAAAATTCTTCAAAAACCTTTAAGCCTAAGTCTACTAAATGTAAAACACAGTATCGTCTTTGATAAATGTACATCCAGACTCATTCATATTTTTGTCCTTGGAATAGAAGTTTTCAAGCCAAGCCCTGGGAGCATACAGACTTTGAGACCAGAAGGTCGCTTGTTTGAATTGATAGCTCTATCACCCCTGACTTTGTTTTGAAGATGTTTATGTGGGAAAACAGCCGGGGGATTGGGAAGCATATTTTGCAATATACTGGTTAAACGAACTCCAGGAATGCATGGATAAATGCACTGGCTGCCACAATAGGATTGAAATAATGTTGGAAATGGTGTTCAACACAATACAAAGAATGGAATAGAAATAAAAGTTTTTTTCAATATTGTAAGTGATAAATCTGCAGTTTCATTTGCAACAGTTATTGAACAAGTTGTTACTAATTTAGGAACTGTTTTTTAAATTGATTTTTCATTTCCTGTCCAATATTTTTCATATTCAATTGGACTGAATTGGAGAAAAGCTTGTCAACATTGGCAAAATTACATTTCTTGATACAAGAAAGTTTGTTGCATTCTTTACTAGATGACAAAATGTTGGACTTGTCCAAAATGTGTAGTTATTGCAAAAAGTGAAATGTGGCTCACATGATGAAACTTATCTTTGAAATGCTAGAAAATATTGCATTCTTTAGGCCACACTTTCAGTTCAATGCACAAAAAGCAACTGACATTTACAGTTCAGAACTCATAAAATGAGGTTTAAGGCTCTAAAAACAAGCCACATTTTAAGATCAGTGCTCATGAAACTGAAATGATGACATTTTAAATAAAATGATAATGCATTTTGAATATAATATGGATGAAAATTGTTTACTAAAATAAATAATCATGAAATAAAGTACCAAAAAAAAAAAAAAAAGAAAATGGAAAAAAATAATTCTTCTACAAGGAATAATAAAAATGACAACTTTTTATATAAAATTTAAAAAAAAAAGAAAAAAAATTGATATTTTTTATGAAAATTGAAAAAAAAAAAGGAAAAATAAAAATGTGTGTGTGTGTGTGTGTGTGTTTATTTTGTGTGTGTGAAAAATGGTGAATAGAGATCATTATAAATAACCATATTTTTACGAAAATATTGTGTTCTTCCCTAGTGAGGAAATTTCAGTCCTGTATTTCTAATCTCAAGCGCATGTGTTTAAAATTGGAGAACAGAAAGTAAAAAATGAGAAATACAAATGATTCTTCATCTCATGCAAAGTCGGATTTCCATGATCTTAATTTTGAAAATATATGAGTTAAGCACTCAATGAGAGACTTTCACAGATTGTTGAAGGAGATTTCAGTTTTCAACATCCATGTCTAACATATTCATTTATGCTAGAGATCTGTAGTTTAGAATTAAAATAATAATAATTGAATGTATCATGCAATGTTAGTTGTTAAGGATATTAAATGCTAAAGTAAATAATTGAAAACATTACTGAAAGATGCCTGCTGATATTATTTATTTGTCTAGCAACAAAAATTAGGACAAGAATTTGAAGACAGTAAATCAAATTTGTTTCAATTATTAGGATTTGTGTTTGAAATCACAGTAAACAATTTCTTAGACCAGAGAGAGTATGAATCAATTACAAATATATTTAGCATGTTTGTGTATTGCCAATAAATAATTGTAGCAAGTGAACTAAAGGAAACAATAATCACAAAAAGCCTCTGGGTCAAAATCAGCCCAGCTTGATGTGTCATACTTTTTTCATAGGCTTATGTATTGAGACTTGAGAAGTCATGTTGATAGCTACCATCCTAGAACTTGTAATTTTTCATATGTAGTATCATTTTTGTGAACAATTTTTACAATGATTGTTCAAATTATAGCTGTTAGGTCAAAAGTGACTGTGCTCCAAGATTGTTTATATTACAACACGTGAGTCAAATATGGTCTTACAAGAAAAATGCACCACTTTAATTTTTTTCTTTAGTTCAGGTATTTTGAAATCGTTACAGTAATGGTAAAGCATTTGAAGAACATATACCTCTTTTAACAACCCTTGGGAAGTTGGCTGTTGGAAACACATTTTCAGTTGTTTCAAAGAGAAATCTCAGCTAGATTTAATTTGTTAAAAAGTCCTTTCAATTTTGGCAAGTCTTACAGTTCTATCATTTAAAGAGGTAGGCCATGAACTACCAAATTTAGAATAAAGAATGGCTTTAGACCTTTGTAAGATTTTCTTCGTGTCTTACTTTACATAAAGGGGTAAGCCTGGGTCTTCCAAAGTTTGAGATAATTGTTTTGTGGACATTCCAAAATTTTTTTTGCATGTTGTATTTTACGTGAACTCCAAGTGTTTTCCTCTTTTCTAAATTTAGTACTTGTTTATAGGAAAAACATTATGCTTGCAGTTGTTGAACCGTTGTAAAAATATATGAGCTCAAGCCTTTTCTTTTGCATCTAAGAAAACTGGAACCACATGTCATTTTACTAGATTCTTCTGTTTTTCTCATATTCTAATGTAATTTCAATCTATCACATTGTTCTTCATAGAAAATTTGGAAGGAGAGCATTCTTAGGGTAGTTGGGTTGGTTTAGGTGTGTTGGGTTTGGAATGGTTGGATATATTTTGTAAGGGGTGGAATGGGTTGGTTATGGGTTTGGTTCATGGGGTAGGGGTAGGTGGGTCTTTTAGAATAGTTTAGGTAGTTCAGGTAGGGTAGAATATTAGAGTAGAGTAGAATTTGTAGATAGGTAAACTTTAGTAGATAGGTAGGTTTAGAGTAAGGAGATAGGCTAAGTCAGAAGGTAGGGTGGTTAAATAGATAGGTAGGTTGAGTAGAGTAGGTAAGTTTAGTAGAGTAAGTAGGCAGGCTTAGTGAGATGGTAGTGTTCTTGAGTAGATGACTAAGGTTGGTTGAGTTGAGTAGGTAGGTAGGTTTAGTAGAGTTAGAAGGTTGATTAGGTAGTTCAGGTATGTAAAGAAGGTTAAGAATAAATGATAGGTAAGTTTGTTAGGTGGAAAAAATGGTAAGGTATTTACAGGTATGTGGGTTAGAGGAGAAGCGGAGGTACATAGGTCAGTAGATGATAGAGTAGAGTTGGTCAGATTAGAAGGTACAGTAGAGTTGGTAGATAGAGTCAGTAGGTTGGTAGGGTAGAATAGTAGAGTAGAGTAGAATTTGTAGATAGGTAAACTTTAGTAGATAGGTAGGTTTAGAGTAAGGAGATAGGCTAAGTCAGAAGGTAGGGTGGTTAAATAGATTGGTAGGTTGAGTAGAGTAGGTAAGTTTAGTAGAGTAAGTAGGTAGGCTTAGTGAGAAGGTAGTGTTGTTGAGTAGATGACTAAAGTTGGTTGAGTTGAGTAGGTAGGTAGGTTTAGTAGAGTTAGAAGGTTGATTAGGTAGTTCAGGTATGTAAAGAAGGTTAAGAATAAATGATAGGTAAGTTAGTTAGGTGGAGAAATGGTAAGGTATTTACAGGTATGTGGGTTAGAGGAGAAGGGGAGGTACATAGGTCAGTAGATGATAGAGTAGAGTTGGTCAGATTAGAAGGTACAGTAGAGTTTGTAGGTAGAGTCAGTAGGTTTATAGGGTAGAATAGTAGAGTAGAGTAGAATTTGTAGATAGGTAAACTTTAGTAGATAGGTAGGTTTAGAGTAAGGAGATAGTCTGTCAGAAGGTAGGGTGGTTAAATAGATTGGTAGGTTGAGTAGAGTAGGTAAGTTTAGTAGAGTAAGTAGGTAGGCTTAGTGAGAAGGTAGTGTTGTTGAGTAGATGACTAAAGTTGGTTGAGTTGAGTAGGTAGGTAGGTTTAGTAGAGTTAGAAGGTTGATTAGGTAGTTCAGGTATGTAAAGAAGGTTAAGAATAAATGATAGGTAAGTTAGTTAGGTGGAGAAAATGGTAAGGTATTTACAGGTATGTGGGTTAGAGGAGAAGGGGAGGTACATAGGTCAGTAGATGATAGAGTAGAGTTGGTCAGATTAGAAGGTACAGTAGAGTTGGTAGATAGAGTCAGTAGGTTGATAGGGTAGAATAGTAGAGTAGAGTAGAATTGGTAGATAGGTAAACTTTAGTAGATAGGTAGGTTTAGAGTAAGGAGATAGAGTAAGGAGATAGGCTAAGTCAGAAGGTAGGGTGGTTAAATAGATTGGTAGGTTGAGTAGAGTAGGTAAGTTTAGTAGAGTAAGTAGGTAGGCTTAGTGAGAAGGTAGTGGTCTTGAGTAGATGACTAAGGTTGGTTGAGTTGAGTAGGTAGGTAGGTTTAGTAGAGTTAGAAGGTTGATTAGGTAGTTCAGGTATGTAAAGAAGGTTAAGAATAAATAGTTGGTAAGATTAGAAGGTACAATAGAGTTGGTAGATAGAGTCAGTAGGTTGGTAGGGTAGAATAGTAGAGTAGAGTAGAATTTGTAGATAGGTAATCTTTAGTAGATAGGTAGGTTTAGAGTAAGGAGATAGGCTAAGTCAGAAGGTAGGGTGGTTAAATAGATTGGTAAGTTGAGTAGAGTAGGTAAGTTTAGTAGAGTAAGTAGGTAGGGAGCATACAGACTTTGAGACCAGAAGGTCGCTTGTTTGAATTAATAGCTCTATCACCCCTGACTTTGTTTTGAAGATGTTTATGTGGGAAAACATCCGGGGGATTGGGAAGCATATTTTGCAATATACTGGTTAAACGAACTCCAGGAATGCATGGATAAATGCACTGGCTGCCACAATAGGATTGAAATAATGTTGGAAATGGTGTTCAACACAATACAAAGAATGGAATAGAAATAAAAGTTTTTTTCAATATTGTAAGTGATAAATCTGCAGTTTCATTTGCAACAGTTATTGAACAAGTTGTTACTAATTTAGGAACTGTTTTTTAAATTGATTTTTCATTTCCTGTCCAATATTTTTCATATTCAATTGGACTGAATTGGAGAAAAGCTTGTCAACATTGGCAAAATTACATTTCTTGATACAAGAAAGTTTGTTGCATTCTTTACTAGATGACAAAATGTTGGACTTGTCCAAAATGTGTAGTTATTGCAAAAAGTGAAATGTGGCTCACATGATGAAACTTATCTTTGAAATGCTAGAAAATATTGCATTCTTTAGGCCACACTTTCAGTTCAATGCACAAAAAGCAACTGACATTTACAGTTCAGAACTCATAAAATGAGGTTTAAGGCTCTAAAAACAAGCCACATTTTAAGATCAGTGCTCATGAAACTGAAATGATGACATTTTAAATAAAATGATTATGCATTTTGAATATAATATGGATGAAAATTGTTTACTAAAATAAATAATCATGAAATAAAGTACCAAAAAAAAAAAAAAAAAGAAAATGGAAAAAAATAATTCTTCTACAAGGAATAATAAAAATGACAACTTTTTATATAAAATTTAAAAAAAAAGAAAAAAAATTGATATTTTTTCTGAAAATTGAAAAAAAAAAAGGAAAAATAAAAATGTGTGTGTGTGTGTGTGTGTGTTTATTTTGTGTGTGTGAAAAATGGTGAATAGAGATCATTATAAATAACCATATTTTTACGAAAATATTGTGTTCTTCCCTAGTGAGGAAATTTCAGTCCTGTATTTCTAATCTCAAGCGCATGTGTTTAAAATTAGAGAACAGAAAGTTAAAAATGAGAAATACAAATGATTCTTCATCTCATGCAAAGTCGGATTTCCATGATCTTAATTTTGAAAATATATGAGTTAAGCACTCAATGAGAGACTTTCACAGATTGTTGAAGGAGATTTCAGTTTTCAACATCCATGTCTAACATATTCATTTATGCTAGAGATCTGTAGTTTAGAATTAAAATAATAATAATTGAATGTATCATGCAATGTTAGTTGTTAAGGATATTAAATGCTAAAGTAAATAATTGAAAACATTACTGAAAGATGCCTGCTGATATTATTTATTTGTCTAGCAACAAAAATTAGGACAAGAATTTGAAGACAGTAAATCAAATTTGTTTCAATTATTAGGATTTGTGTTTGAAATCACAGTAAACAATTTCTTAGACCAGAGAGAGTATGAATCAATTACAAATATATTTAGCATGTTTGTGTATTGCCAATAAATAATTGTAGCAAGTGAACTAAAGGAAACAATAATCACAAAAAGCCTCTGGGTCAAAATCAGCCCAGCTTGATGTGTCATACTTTTTTCATAGGCTTATGTATTGAGACTTGAGAAGTCATGTTGATAGCTACCATCCTAGAACTTGTAATTTTTCATATGTAGTATCATTTTTGTGAACAATTTTTACAATGATTGTTCAAATTATAGCTGTTAGGTCAAAAGTGACTGTGCTCCAAGATTGTTTATATTACAACATGTGAGTCAAATATGGTCTTACAAGAAAAATGCACCACTTTAATTTTTTTCTTTAGTTCAGGTATTTTGAAATCGTTACAGTAATGGTAAAGCATTTGAAGAACATATACCTCTTTTAACAATCCTTGGGAAGTTGGCTGTTGGAAACACATTTTCAGTTGTTTCAAAGAGATCTCAGCTAGATTTAATTTGTTAAAAAGTCCTTTCAATTTTGGCAAGTCTTACAGTTCTATCATTTAAAGAGGTAGGCCATGAACTACCAAATTTAGAATAAAGAATGGCTTTAGACCTTTGTAAGATTTTCTTCGTGTCTTACTTTACATAAAGGGGTAAGCCTGGGTCTTCCAAAGTTTGAGATAATTGTTTTGTGGACATTCCAAAATTTTTTTTGCATGTTGTATTTTACGTGAACTCCGAGTGTTTTCCTCTTTTCTAAATTTAGTACTTGTTTATAGGAAAAACATTATGCTTGCAGTTGTTGAACCGTTGTAAAAATATATGAGCTCAAGCCTTTTCTTTTGCATCTAAGAAAACTGGAACCACATGTCATTTTACTAGATTCTTCTGTTTTTCTCAAATTCTAATGTAATTTCAATCTATCACATTGTTCTTCATAGAAAATTTGGAAGGAGAGCATTCTTAGGGTAGTTGGGTTGGTTTAGGTGTGTTGGGTTTGGAATGGTTGGATATATTTTGTAAGGGGTGGAATGGGTTGGTTATGGGTTTGGTTCATGGGGTAGGGGTAGGTGGGTCTTTTAAAATAGTTTAGGTAGTTTAGGTAGGGTAGAATATTAGAGTAGAGTAGAATTTGTAGATAGGTAAACTTTAGTAGATAGGTAGGTTTAGAGTAAGGAGATAGGCTAAGTCAGAAGGTAGGGTGGTTAAATAGATAGGTAGGTTGAGTAGAGTAGGTAAGTTTAGTAGAGTAAGTAGGCAGGCTTAGTGAGATGGTAGTGTTCTTGAGTAGATGACTAAGGTTGGTTGAGTTGAGTAGGTAGGTAGGTTTAGTAGAGTTAGAAGGTTGATAAGGTAGTTCAGGTATGTAAAGAAGGTTAAGAATAAATGATAGGTAAGTTTGTTAGGTGGAAAAAATGGTAAGGTATTTACAGGTATGTGGGTTAGAGGAGAAGCGGAGGTACATAGGTCAGTAGATGATAGAGTAGAGTTGGTCAGATTAGAAGGTACAGTAGAGTTGGTAGATAGAGTCAGTAGGTTGGTAGGGTAGAATAGTAGAGTAGAGTAGAATTTGTAGATAGGTAAACTTTAGTAGATAGGTAGGTTTAGAGTAAGGAGATAGGCTAAGTCAGAAGGTAGGGTGGTTAAATAGATTGGTAGGTTGAGTAGAGTAGGTAAGTTTAGTAGAGTAAGTAGGTAGGCTTAGTGAGAAGGTAGTGTTCTTGAGTAGATGACTAAGGTTGGTTGAGTTGAGTAGGTAGGTAGGTTTAGTAGAGTTAGAAGGTTGATTAGGTAGTTCAGGTATGTAAAGAAGGTTAAGAATAAATGATAGGTAAGTTAGTTAGGTGGAGAAATGGTAAGGTATTTACAGGTATGTGGGTTAGAGGAGAAGGGGAGGTACATAGGTCAGTAGATGATAGAGTAGAGTTGGTCAGATTAGAAGGTACAGTAGAGTTTGTAGGTAGAGTCAGTAGGTTGATAGGGTAGAATAGTAGAGTAGAGTAGAATTTGTAGATAGGTAAACTTTAGTAGATAGGTAGGTTTAGAGTAAGGAGATAGGCTGTCAGAAGGTAGGGTGGTTAAATAGATTGGTAGGTTGAGTAGAGTAGGTAAGTTTAGTAGAGTAAGTAGGTAGGCTTAGTGAGAAGGTAGTGTTGTTGAGTAGATGACTAAAGTTGGTTGAGTTGAGTAGGTAGGTAGGTTTAGTAGAGTTAGAAGGTTGATTAGGTAGTTCAGGTATGTAAAGAAGGTTAAGAATAAATGATAGGTAAGTTAGTTAGGTGGAGAAAATGGTAAGGTATTTACAGGTATGTGGGTTAGAGGAGAAGGGGAGGTACATAGGTCAGTAGATGATAGAGTAGAGTTGGTCAGATTAGAAGGTACAGTAGAGTTGGTAGATAGAGTCAGTAGGTTGATAGGGTAGAATAGTAGAGTAAAGTAGAATTGGTAGATAGGTAAACTTTAGTAGATAGGTAGGTTTAGAGTAAGGAGATAGAGTAAGGAGATAGGCTAAGTCAGAAGGTAGGGTGGTTAAATAGATTGGTAGGTTGAGTAGAGTAGGTAAGTTTAGTAGAGTAAGTAGGTAGGCTTAATGAGATGGTAGTGTTCTTGTGTAGATGACTAAGGTTGGTTGAGTTGAGTAGGTAGGTAGGTTTAGTAGAGTTAGAAGGTTGATTAGGTAGTTCAGGTATGTAAAGAAGGTTAAGAATAAATGATAGGTAAGTTAGTTAGGTGGAGAAAATGGTAAGGTATTTACAGGTATGTGGGTAAGAGGAGAAGCGGAGGTACATAGGTCAGTAGATGATAGAGTAGAGTTGGTCAGATTAGAAGGTACAGTAGAGTTGGTAGATAGAGTCAGTAGGTTGATAGGGTAGAATAGTAGAGTAGAGTAGAATTTGTAGATAGGTGAACTTTAGTAGATAGGTAGATTTAGAGTAAGGAGATAGGCTAAGTGAGAAAGTAGGGTGGTTAAATAGATTGGTAGGTTGAGTAGAGTAGGTAAGTTTAGTAGAGTAAGTAGGTAGGGAGCATACAGACTTTGAGACCAGAAGGTCGCTTGTTTGAATTAATAGCTCTATCACCCCTGACTTTGTTTTGAAGATGTTTATGTGGGAAAACATCCGGGGGATTGGGAAGCATATTTTGCAATATACTGGTTAAACGAACTCCAGGAATGCATGGATAAATGCACTGGCTGCCACAATAGGATTGAAATAATGTTGGAAATGGTGTTCAACACAATACAAAGAATGGAATAGAAATAAAAGTTTTTTTCAATATTGTAAGTGATAAATCTGCAGTTTCATTTGCAACAGTTATTGAACAAGTTGTTACTAATTTAGGAACTGTTTTTTAAATTGATTTTTCATTTCCTGTCCAATATTTTTCATATTCAATTGGACTGAATTGGAGAAAAGCTTGTCAACATTGGCAAAATTACATTTCTTGATACAAGAAAGTTTGTTGCATTCTTTACTAGATGACAAAATGTTGGACTTGTCCAAAATGTGTAGTTATTGCAAAAAGTGAAATGTGGCTCACATGATGAAACTTATCTTTGAAATGCTAGAAAATATTGCATTCTTTAGGCCACACTTTCAGTTCAATGCACAAAAAGCAACTGACATTTACAGTTCAGAACTCATAAAATGAGGTTTAAGGCTCTAAAAACAAGCCACATTTTAAGATCAGTGCTCATGAAACTGAAATGATGACATTTTAAATAAAATGATTATGCATTTTGAGTATAATATGGATGAAAATTGTTTACTAAAATAAATAATCATGAAATAAAGTACCAAAAAAAATATGAAAAAGAAAAAGGAAAAAATAATTCTTCTACAAGGAATAATAAAAATGACAACTTTTTATATAAAATTTTAAAAAAAAGAAAAAAAATTGATATTTTTTATGAAAATTGAAAAAAAAAAAGGAAAAATAAAAATGTGTGGGTGTGTGTGTGTGTTTATTTTGTGTGTGTGAAAAATGGTGAATAGAGATCATTATAAATAACCATATTTTTACGAAAATATTGTGTTCTTCCCTAGTGAGGAAATTTCAGTCCTGTACTTCTAATCTCAAGCGCATGTGTTTAAAATTGGAGAACAGAAAGTAAAAAATGAGAAATACAAATGATTCTTCATCTCATGCAAAGTCGGATTTCCATGATCTTAATTTTGAAAATATATGAGTTAAGCACTCAATGAGAGACTTTCACAGATTGTTGAAGGAGATTTCAGTTTTCAACATCCATGTCTAACATATTCATTTATGCTAGAGATCTGTAGTTTAGAATTAAAATAAAAATAATTGAATGTATCATGCAATGTTAGTTGTTAAGGATATTAAATGCTAAAGTAAATAATTGAAAACATTACTGAAAGATGCCTGCTGATATTATTTATTTGTCTAGCAACAAAAATTAGGACAAGAATTTGAAGACAGTAAATCAAATTTGTTTCAATTATTAGGATTTGTGTTTGAAATCACAGTAAACAATTTCTTAGACCAGAGAGAGTATGAATCAATTACAAATATATTTAGCATGTTTGTGTATTGCCAATAAATAATTGTAGCAAGTGAACTAAAGTAAACAATAATCACAAAAAGCCTATGGGTCAAAATCAGCCCAGCTTGATGTGTCATACTTTTTTCATAGGCTTATGTATTGAGACTTGAGAAGTCATGTTGATAGCTACCATCCTAGAACTTGTAATTTTTCATATGTAGTATCATTTTTGTGAACAATTTTTACAATGATTGTTCAAATTATAGCTGTTAGGTCAAAAGTGACTGTGCTCCAAGATTGTTTATATTACAACATGTGAGTCAAATATGGTCTTACAAGAAAAATGCACCACTTTAATTTTTTTCTTTAGTTCAGGTATTTTGAAATCGTTACAGTAATGGTAAAGCATTTGAAGAACATATACCTCTTTTAACAATCCTTGGGAAGTTGGCTGTTGGAAACACATTTTCAGTTGTTTCAAAGAGATCTCAGCTAGATTTAATTTGTTAAAAAGTCCTTTCAATTTTGGCAAGTCTTACAGTTCTATCATTTAAAGAGGTAGGCCATGAACTACCAAATTTAGAATAAAGAATGGCTTTAGACCTTTGTAAGATTTTCTTCGTGTCTTACTTTACATAAAGGGGTAAGCCTGGGTCTTCCAAAGTTTGAGATAATTGTTTTGTGGACATTCCAAAATTTTTTTTGCATGTTGTATTTTACGTGAACTCCAAGTGTTTTCCTCTTTTCTAAATTTAGTACTTGTTCATAGGAAAAACATTATGCTTGCAGTTGTTGAACCGTTGTAAAAATATATGAGCTCAAGCCTTTTCTTTTGAATCTAAGAAAACTGGAACCACATGTCATTTTACTAGATTCTTCTGTTTTTCTCAAATTCTAATATAATTTCAATCTATCACATTGTTCTTCATAGAAAATTTGGAAGGAGAGCATTCTTAGGGTAGTTGGGTTGGTTTAGGTGTGTTGGGTTTGGAATGGTTGGATATATTTTGTAAGGGGTGGAATGGGTTGGTTATGGGTTTGGTTCATGGGGTAGGGGTAGGTGGGTCTTTGGAGGGGTGGTGTGGGGTTGGGTAGGGATGGGTGGGTTTTGGGTTGGGAGGGGTAGTAGGTAGAGTAGTTTAGGTAGTTTAGGTAGGGTAGAATAGTAGAGTAGAGTAGAATTTGTAGATAGGTAAACTTTAGTAGATAGGTAGGTTTAGAGTAAGGAGATAGGCTAAGTCAGAAGGTAGGGTGGTTAAATAGATTGGTAAGTTGAGTAGAGTAGGTAAGTTTAGTAGAGTAAGTAGGTAGGGAGCATACAGACTTTGAGACCAGAAGGTCGCCTTGTTTGAATTAATAGCTCTATCACCCCTGACTTTGTTTTGAAAATGTTTATGTGGGAAAACATCCGGGGGATTGGGAAGCATATTTTGCAATATACTGGTTAAACAAACTCCAGGAATGCATGGATAAATGCACTGGCTGCCACAATAGGATTGAAATAATGTTGGAAATGGTGTTCAACACAATACAAAGAATGGAATAGAAATAAAAGTTTTTTTCAATATTGTAAGTGATAAATCTGCAGTTTCATTTTCAACAGTTACTGAACAAGTTGTTACTAATTTAGGAACTTTTTTTTAAATTGATTTTTCATTTCTTGTCCAATATTTTTCATATTCAATTGGACTGAATTGGAGAAAAGCTTGTCAACATTGGCAAAATTACATTTCTTGATACAAGAAAGTTTGTTGCATTCTTTACTAGATGACAAAATGTTGGACTTGTCCAAAATGTGTAGTTATTGCAAAAAGTGAAATGTGGCTCACATGATGAAACTTATCTTTGAAATGCTAGAAAATATTGCATTCTTTAGGCCACACTTTCAGTTCAATGCACAAAAAGCAACTGACATTTACAGTTTAGAACTCATAAAATGAGGTTTAAGGCTCTAAAAACAAGCCACATTTTAAGATCAGTGCTCATGAAACTGAAATGATGACATTTTAAATAAAATGATAATGCATTTTGAATATAATATGGATGAAAATTGTTTACTAAAATAAATAATCATGAAATAAAGTACCAAAAAAAAAAAAAAAAAAAAAAATGAAAAGGAAAAAGGAAAAAAATAATTCTTCTACAAGGAATAATAAAAATGACAACTTTTTATATAAAATTTAAAAAAAAAGAAAAAAAATTGATATTTTTTATGAAAATTGAAAAAAAAAAAAAAAAAGGAAAAATAAAAATGTGTGTGTGTGTGTGTGTGTGTGTGTGTGTGTGTGTGTGTGTGTGTGTGTTTATTTTGTGTGTGTGAAAAATGGTGAATAGAGATCATTATAAATAACCATATTTTTACGAAAATATTGTGTTCTTCCCTAGTGAGGAAATTTCAGTCCTGTATTTCTAATCTCAAGCGCATGTGTTTAAAATTGGAGAACAGAAAGTAAAAAATGAGAAATACAAATGATTCTTCATCTCATGCAAAGTCGGATTTCCATGATCTTAATTTTGAAAATATATGAGTTAAGCACTCAATGAGAGACTTTCACAGATTGTTGAAGGAGATTTCAGTTTTCAACATCCATGTCTAACATACTCATTTATGCTAGAGATCTGTAGTTTAGAATTAAAATAATAATAATTGAATGTATCATGCAATGTTAGTTGTTAAGGATATTAAATGCTAAAGTAAATAATTGAAAACATTACTGAAAGATGCCTGCTGATATTATTTATTTGTCTAGCAACAAAAATTAGGACAAGAATTTGAAGACAGTAAATCAAATTTGTTTCAATTATTAGGATTTGTGTTTGAAATCACAGTAAACAATTTCTTAGACCAGAGAGAGTATGAATCAATTACAAATATATTTAGCATGTTTGTGTATTGCCAATAAATAATTGTAGCAAGTGAACTAAAGTAAACAATAATCACAAAAAGCCTCTGGGTCAAAATCAGCCCAGCTTGATGTGTCATACTTTTTTCATAGGCTTATGTATTGAGACTTGAGAAGTCATGTTGATAGCTACCATCCTAGAACTTGTAATTTTTCATATGTAGTATCATTTTTGTGAACAATTTTTACAATGATTGTTCAAATTATAGCTGTTAGGTCAAAAGTGACTGTGCTCCAAGATTGTTTATATTACAACACGTGAGTCAAATATGGTCTTACAAGAAAAATGCACCACTTTAATTTTTTTCTTTAGTTCAGGTATTTTGAAATCGTTACAGTAATGGTAAAGCATTTGAAGAACATATACCTCTTTTAACAACCCTTGGGAAGTTGGCTGTTGGAAACACATTTTCAGTTGTTTCAAAGAGAAATCTCAGCTAGATTTAATTTGTTAAAAAGTCCTTTCAATTTTGGCAAGTCTTACAGTTCTATCATTTAAAGAGGTAGGCCATGAACTACCAAATTTAGAATAAAGAATGGCTTTAGACCTTTGTAAGATTTTCTTCGTGTCTTACTTTACATAAAGGGGTAAGCCTGGGTCTTCCAAAGTTTGAGATAATTGTTTTGTGGACATTCCAATTTTTTTTTTGCATGTTGTATTTTACATAAACTCCGAGTGTTTTCCTCTTTTCTAAATTTAGTACTTGTTTATAGGAAAAACATTATGCTTGCAGTTGTTGAACCGTTGTAAAAATATATGAGCTCAAGCCTTTTCTTTTGAATCTAAGAAAACTGGAACCACATGTCATTTTACTAGATCCTTCTGTTTTTCTCAAATTCTAATGTAATTTCAATCTATCACATTGTTCTTCATAGAAAATTTGGAAGGAGAGCATTCTTAGGGTAGTTGGGTTGGTTTAGGTGTGTTGGGTTTGGAATGGTTGGATATATTTTGTAAGGGGTGGAATGGGTTGGTTATGGGTTTGGTTCATGGGGTAGGGGTAGGTAGGTCTTTGGAGGGGTTGTGCAGGGTTGGGTAGGGATGGATGGGTTTTGGGTTGGGAGGGGTAGTAGGTAGAGTAGTTTAGGTAGTTTAGGTAGGGTAGAATAGTAGAGTAGAGTAGAATTTGTAGATAGGTAAACTTTAGTAGATAGGTAGGTTTAGAGTAAGGAGATAGGCTAAGTCAGAAGGTAGGGTGGTTAAATAGATTGGTAGGTTGAGTAGAGTAGGTAAGTTTAGTAGAGTAAGTAGGTAGGCTTAGTGAGAAGGTAGTGTTCTTGAGTAGATGACTAAGGTTGGTTGAGTTGAGTAGGTAGGTAGGTTTAGTAGAGTTAGAAGGTTGATAAGGTAGTTCAGGTATGTAAAGAAGGTTAAGAATAAATGATAGGTAAGTTAGTTAGGTGGAGAAAATGGTAAGGTATTTACAGGTATGTGGGTTAGAGGAGAAGGGGAGGTACATAGGTTAGTAGATGATAGAGTAGAGTTGGTCAGATTAGAAGGTACAGTAGAGTTGGTAGATAGAGTCAGTAGGTTGGTAGGGTAGAATAGTAGAGTAGAGTAGAATTTGTAGATAGGTAGGTTTAGAGTAAGGAGATAGGCTAAGTCAGAAAGTAGGGTGGTTAAATAGATTGGTAGGTTGAGTAGAGTAGGTAAGTTTAGTAGAGTAAGTAGGTAGGCTTAGTGAGAAGGTAGTGTTCTTGAGTAGATGACTAAGGTTGGTTGAGTTGAGTAGGTAGGTAGGTTTAGTAGAGTTAGAAGGTTGATTAGGTAGTTCAGGTATGTAAAGAAGGTTAAGAATAAATAGTTGGTAAGATTAGAAGGTACAGTAGAGTTGGTAGATAGAGTCAGTAGGTTGGTAGGGTAGAATAGTAGAGTAGAGTAGAATTTGTAGATAGGTAAACTTTAGTAGATAGGTAGGTTTAGAGTAAGGAGATAGGCTAAGTCGGAAGGTAGGGTGGTTAAATAGATTGGTAGGTTGAGTAGAATAGGTAAGTTTATTAGAGTAAGTAGGTAGGCTTAGTGAGAAGGTAGTGTTCTTGAGAAGATGACTAAGGTTGGTTGAGTAGGTAGGTAGGTTTAGTAGAGTTAGGTTGATTAGGTAGTTGAGGTATGTAAAGAAGGTTAAGAATAAATGATAGGTAAGTTAGTTAGGTGGAGAAAATGATAAGGTATTTACAGGTATGTGGGTTAGAGGAGAAGGGGAGGTACATAGGTCAGTAGATGATAGAGTAGAGTTGGTCAGATTAGAAGGTACAGTAGAGTTGGTAGATAGAGTCAGTAGGTTGATAGGGTAGAATAGTAGAGTAGAGTAGAATTTGTAGATAGGTAAACTTTAGTAGATAGGTAGGTTTGGATTAAGGAGATAGGCTAAGTCAGAAGGTAGGTCGGTTAAATAGATTGGTAAGTTGAGTAGAGTAGGTAAGTTTAGTAGAGTAAGTAGGTAGGGAGCATACAGACTTTGAGACCAGAAGGTCGCTTGTTTGAATTAATAGCTCTATCACCCCTGACTTTGTTTTGAAGATGTTTATGTGGGAAAACATCCGGGGGATTGGGAAGCATATTTTGCAATATACTGGTTAAACGAACTCCAGGAATGCATGGATAAATGCACTGGCTGCCACAATAGGATTGAAATAATGTTGGAAATGGTGTTCAACACAATACAAAGAATGGAATAGAAATAAAAGTTTTTTTCAATATTGTAAGTGATAAATCTGCAGTTTCATTTGCAACAGTTATTGAACAAGTTGTTACTAATTTAGGAACTGTTTTTTAAATTGATTTTTCATTTCCTGTCCAATATTTTTCATATTCAATTGGACTGAATTGGAGAAAAGCTTGTCAACATTGGCAAAATTACATTTCTTGATACAAGAAAGTTTGTTGCATTCTTTACTAGATGACAAAATGTTGGACTTGTCCAAAATGTGTAGTTATTGCAAAAAGTGAAATGTGGCTCACATGATGAAACTTATCTTTGAAATGCTAGAAAATATTGCATTCTTTAGGCCACACTTTCAGTTCAATGCACAAAGAGCAACTGACATTTACAGTTCAGCACTCATAAAATGAGGTTTAAGGCTCTAAAAACAAGCCACATTTTAAGATCAGTGCTCATGAAACTGAAATGATGACATTTTAAATAAAATGATTATGCATTTTGAATATAATATGGATGAAAATTGTTTACTAAAATAAATAATCATGAAATAAAGTACCAAAAAAAAAAAAAAAAAAAAATGAAAAAGAAAAAGGAAAAAATAATTCTTCTACAAGGAATAATAAAAATGACAACTTTTTATATAAAATTTAAAAAAAAAGAAAAAAAATTGATATTTTTTCTGAAAATTGAAAAAAAAAAAGGAAAAATAAAAATGTGTGTGTGTGTGTGTGTGTGTTTATTTTGTGTGTGTGAAAAATGGTGAATAGAGATCATTATAAATAACCATATTTTTACGAAAATATTGTGTTCTTCCCTAGTGAGGAAATTTCAGTCCTGTATTTCTAATCTCAAGCGCATGTGTTTAAAATTGGAGAACAGAAAGTAAAAAATGAGAAATACAAATGATTCTTCATCTCATGCAAAGTCGGATTTCCATGATCTTAATTTTGAAAATATATGAGTTAAGCACTCAATGAGAGACTTTCACAGATTGTTGAAGGAGATTTCAGTTTTCAACATCCATGTCTAACATATTCATTTATGCTAGAGATCTGTAGTTTAGAATTAAAATAATAATAATTGAATGTATCATGCAATGTTAGTTGTTAAGGATATTAAATGCTAAAGTAAATAATTGAAAACATTACTGAAAGATGCCTGCTGATATTATTTATTTGTCTAGCAACAAAAATTAGGACAAGAATTTGAAGACAGTAAATCAAATTTGTTTCAATTATTAGGATTTGTGTTTGAAATCACAGTAAACAATTTCTTAGACCAGAGAGAGTATGAATCAATTACAAATATATTTAGCATGTTTGTGTATTGCCAATAAATAATTGTAGCAAGTGAACTAAAGTAAACAATAATCACAAAAAGCCTCTGGGTCAAAATCAGCCCAGCTTGATGTGTCATACTTTTTTCATAGGCTTATGTATTGAGACTTGAGAAGTCATGTTGATAGCTACCATCCTAGAACTTGTAATTTTTCATATGTAGTATCATTTTTGTGAACAATTTTTACAATGATTGTTCAAATTATAGCTGTTAGGTCAAAAGTGACTGTGCTCCAAGATTGTTTATATTACAACACGTGAGTCAAATATGGTCTTACAAGAAAAATGCACCACTTTAATTTTTTTCTTTAGTTCAGGTATTTTGAAATCGTTACAGTAATGGTAAAGCATTTGAAGAACATATACCTCTTTTAACAACCCTTGGGAAGTTGGCTGTTGGAAACACATTTTCAGTTGTTTCAAAGAGAAATCTCAGCTAGATTTAATTTGTTAAAAAGTCCTTTCAATTTTGGCAAGTCTTACAGTTCTATCATTTAAAGAGGTAGGCCATGAACTACCAAATTTAGAATAAAGAATGGCTTTAGACCTTTGTAAGATTTTCTTCGTGTCTTACTTTACATAAAGGGGTAAGCCTGGGTCTTCCAAAGTTTGAGATAATTGTTTTGTGGACATTCCAAATTTTTTTTTGCATGTTGTATTTTACATAAACTCCGAGTGTTTTCCTCTTTTCTAAATTTAGTACTTGTTTATAGGAAAAACATTATGCTTGCAGTTGTTGAACCGTTGTAAAAATATATGAGCTCAAGCCTTTTCTTTTGAATCTAAGAAAACTGGAACCACATGTCATTTTACTAGATCCTTCTGTTTTTCTCAAATTCTAATGTAATTTCAATCTATCACATTGTTCTTCATAGAAAATTTGGAAGGAGAGCATTCTTAGGGTAGTTGGGTTGGTTTAGGTGTGTTGGGTTTGGAATGGTTGGATATATTTTGTAAGGGGTGGAATGGGTTGGTTATGGGTTTGGTTCATGGGGTAGGGGTAGGTAGGTCTTTGGAGGGGTGGTGCGGGGTTGGGTAGGGATGGGTGGGTTTTGGGTTGGGAGGGGTAGTAGGTAGAGTAGTTTAGGTAGTTTAGGTAGGGTAGAATAGTAGAGTAGAGTAGAATTTGTAGATAGGTAAACTTTAGTAGATAGGTAGGTTTAGAGTAAGGAGATAGGCTAAGTCAGAAGGTAGGGTGGTTAAATAGATTGGTAGGTTGAGTAGAGTAGGTAAGTTTAGTAGAGTAAGTAGGTAGGCTTAGTGAGAAGGTAGTGTTCTTGAGTAGATGACTAAGGTTGGTTGAGTTGAGTAGGTAGGTAGGTTTAGTAGAGTTAGAAGGTTGATAAGGTAGTTGAGGTATGTAAAGAAGGTTAAGAATAAATGATAGGTAAGTTAGTTAGGTGGAGAAAATGGTAAGGTATTTACAGGTATGTGGGTTAGAGGAGAAGGGGAGGTACATATGTTAGATGATAGAGTAGAGTTGGTCAGATTAGAAGGTACAGTAGAGTTGGTAGATAGAGTCAGTAGGTTGGTAGGGTAGAATAGTAGAGTAGAGTAGAATTTGTAGATAGGTAGGTTTAGAGTAAGGAGATAGGCTAAGTCAGAAGGTAGGGTGGTTAAATAGATTGGTAGGTTGAGTAGAGTAGGTAAGTTTAGTAGAGTAAGTAGGTAGGCTTAGTGAGAAGGTAGTGTTCTTGAGTAGATGACTAAGGTTGGTTGAGTTGAGTAGGTAGGTAGGTTTAGTAGAGTTAGAAGGTTGATTAGGTAGTTCAGGTATGTAAAGAAGGTTAAGAATAAATAGTTGGTAAGATTAGAAGGTACAGTAGAGTTGGTAGATAGAGTCAGTAGGTTGGTAGGGTAGAATAGTAGAGTAGAGTAGAATTTGTAGATAGGTAAACTTTAGTAGATAGGTAGGTTTAGAGTAAGGAGATAGGCTAAGTCAGAAGGTAGGGTGGTTAAATAGATTGGTAGGTTGAGTAGAATAGGTAAGTTTAGTAGAGTAAGTAGGTAGGCTTAGTGAGAAGGTAGTGTTCTTGAGTAGATGACTAAGGTTGGTTGAGTTGAGTAGGTAGGTAGGTTTAGTAGAGTTAGAAGGTTGATTAGGTAGTTCAGGTATGTAAAGAAGGTTAAGAATAAATGATAGGTAAGTTAGTTAGGTGGAGAAAATGGTAAGGTATTTACAGGTATGTTGGTTAGAGGAGAAGGGGAGGTACATAGGTCAGTAGATGATAGAGTAGAGTTGGTCAGATTAGAAGGTACAGTAGAGTTGGTAGATAGAGTCAGTAGGTTGGTAGGGTAGAATAGTAGAGTAGAGTAGAATTTGTAGATAGGTAAACTTTAGTAGATAGGTAGGTTTAGAGTAAGGAGATAGGCTAAGTCAGAAGGTAGGGTGGTTAAATAGATTGGTAGGTTGAGTAGAGTAGGTAAGTTTAGTAGAGTAAGTAGGTAGGCTTAGTGAGAAGGTAGTGTTCTTGAGTAGATGACTAAGGTTGGTTGAGTTGAGTAGGTAGGTAGGTTTAGTAGAGTTAGAAGGTTGATTAGGTAGTTCAGGTATGTAAAGAAGGTTAAGAATAAATAGTTGGTAAGATTAGAAGGTACAGTAGAGTTGGTAGATAGAGTCAGTAGGTTGGTAGGGTAGAATAGTAGAGTAGAGTAGAATTTGTAGATAGGTAAACTTTAGTAGATAGGTAGGTTTAGAGTAAGGAGATAGGCTAAGTCAGAAGGTAGGGTGGTTAAATAGATTGGTAGGTTGAGTAGAATAGGTAAGTTTAGTAGAGTAAGTAGGTAGGCTTAGTGAGAAGGTAGTGTTCTTGAGAAGATGACTAAGGTTGGTTGAGTAGGTAGGTAGGTTTAGTAGAGTTAGGTTGATTAGGTAGTTGAGGTATGTAAAGAAGGTTAAGAATAAATGATAGGTAAGTTAGTTAGGTGGAGAAAATGATAAGGTATTTACAGGTATGTGGGTTAGAGGAGAAGGGGAGGTACATAGGTCAGTAGATGATAGAGTAGAGTTGGTCAGATTAGAAGGTACAGTAGAGTTGGTAGATAGAGTCAGTAGGTTGGTAGGGTAGAATAGTAGAGTAGAGTAGAATTTGTAGATAGGTAAACTTTAGTAGATAGGTAGGTTTGGATTAAGGAGATAGGCTAAGTCAGAAGGTAGGTCGGTTAAATAGATTGGTAAGTTGAGTAGAGTAGGTAAGTTTAGTAGAGTAAGTAGGTAGGGAGCATACAGACTTTGAGACCAGAAGGTCGCTTGTTTGAATTAATAGCTCTATCACCCCTGACTTTGTTTTGAAGATGTTTATGTGGGAAAACATCCGGGGGATTGGGAAGCATATTTTGCAATATACTGGTTAAACGAACTCCAGGAATGCATGGATAAATGCACTGGCTGCCACAATAGGATTGAAATAATGTTGGAAATGGTGTTCAACACAATACAAAGAATGGAATAGAAATAAAAGTTTTTTTCAATATTGTAAGTGATAAATCTGCAGTTTCATTTGCAACAGTTATTGAACAAGTTGTTACTAATTTAGGAACTGTTTTTTAAATTGATTTTTCATTTCCTGTCCAATATTTTTCATATTCAATTGGACTGAATTGGAGAAAAGCTTGTCAACATTGGCAAAATTACATTTCTTGATACAAGAAAGTTTGTTGCATTCTTTACTAGATGACAAAATGTTGGACTTGTCCAAAATGTGTAGTTATTGCAAAAAGTGAAATGTGGCTCACATGATGAAACTTATCTTTGAAATGCTTAGAAAATATTGCATTCTTTAGGCCACACTTTCAGTTCAATGCACAAAGAGCAACTGACATTTACAGTTCAGCACTCATAAAATGAGGTTTAAGGCTCTAAAAACAAGCCACATTTTAAGATCAGTGCTCATGAAACTGAAATGATGACATTTTAAATAAAATGATTATGCATTTTGAATATAATATGGATGAAAATTGTTTACTAAAATAAATAATCATGAAATAAAGTACCAAAAAAAAAAAAAAAAAAAAATGAAAAAGAAAAAGGAAAAAATAATTCTTCTACAAGGAATAATAAAAATGACAACTTTTTATATAAAATTTAAAAAAAAAGAAAAAAAATTGATATTTTTTATGAAAATTAAAAAAAAAAAAGGAAAAATAAAAATGTGTGGGTGTGTGTTTATTTTGTGTGTGTGAAAAATGGTGAATAGAGATCATTATAAATAACCATATTTTTACGAAAATATTGTGTTCTTCCCTAGTGAGGAAATTTCAGTCCTGTATTTCTAATCTCAAGCGCATGTGTTTAAAATTGGAGAACAGAAAGTAAAAAATGAGAAATACAAATGATTCTTCATCTCATGCAAAGTCGGATTTCCATGATCTTAATTTTGAAAATATATGAGTTAAGCACTCAATGAGAGACTTTCACAGATTGTTGAAGGAGATTTCAGTTTTCAACATCCATGTCTAACATATTCATTTATGCTAGAGATCTGTAGTTTAGAATTAAAATAATAATAATTGAATGTATCATGCAATGTTAGTTGTTAAGGATATTAAATGCTAAAGTAAATAATTGAAAACATTACTGAAAGATGCCTGCTGATATTATTTATTTGTCTAGCAACAAAAATTAGGACAAGAATTTGAAGACAGTAAATCAAATTTGTTTCAATTATTAGGATTTGTGTTTGAAATCACAGTAAACAATTTCTTAGACCAGAGAGAGTATGAATCAATTACAAATATATTTAGCATGTTTGTGTATTGCCAATAAATAATTGTAGCAAGTGAACTAAAGTAAACAATAATCACAAAAAGCCTCTGGGTCAAAATCAGCCCAGCTTGATGTGTCATACTTTTTTCATAGGCTTATGTATTGAGACTTGAGAAGTCATGTTGATAGCTACCATCCTAGAACTTGTAATTTTTCATATGTAGTATCATTTTTGTGAACAATTTTTACAATGATTGTTCAAATTATAGCTGTTAGGTCAAAAGTGACTGTGCTCCAAGATTGTTTATATTACAACACGTGAGTCAAATATGGTCTTACAAGAAAAATGCACCACTTTAATTTTTTTCTTTAGTTCAGGTATTTTGAAATCGTTACAGTAATGGTAAAGCATTTGAAGAACATATACCTCTTTTAACAACCCTTGGGAAGTTGGCTGTTGGAAACACATTTTCAGTTGTTTCAAAGAGAAATCTCAGCTAGATTTAATTTGTTAAAAAGTCCTTTCAATTTTGGCAAGTCTTACAGTTCTATCATTTAAAGAGGTAGGCCATGAACTACCAAATTTAGAATAAAGAATGGCTTTAGACCTTTGTAAGATTTTCTTCGTGTCTTACTTTACATAAAGGGGTAAGCCTGGGTCTTCCAAAGTTTGAGATAATTGTTTTGTGGACATTCCAAATTTTTTTTTGCATGTTGTATTTTACATAAACTCCGAGTGTTTTCCTCTTTTCTAAATTTAGTACTTGTTTATAGGAAAAACATTATGCTTGCAGTTGTTGAACCGTTGTAAAAATATATGAGCTCAAGCCTTTTCTTTTGAATCTAAGAAAACTGGAACCACATGTCATTTTACTAGATCCTTCTGTTTTTCTCAAATTCTAATGTAATTTCAATCTATCACATTGTTCTTCATAGAAAATTTGGAAGGAGAGCATTCTTAGGGTAGTTGGGTTGGTTTAGGTGTGTTGGGTTTGGAATGGTTGGATATATTTTGTAAGGGGTGGAATGGGTTGGTTATGGGTTTGGTTCATGGGGTAGGGGTAGGTAGGTCTTTGGAGGGGTGGTGCGGGGTTGGGTAGGGATGGGTGGGTTTTGGGTTGGGAGGGGTAGTAGGTAGAGTAGTTTAGGTAGTTTAGGTAGGGTAGAATAGTAGAGTAGAGTAGAATTTGTAGATAGGTAAACTTTAGTAGATAGGTAGGTTTAGAGTAAGGAGATAGGCTAAGTCAGAAGGTAGGGTGGTTAAATAGATTGGTAGGTTGAGTAGAGTAGGTAAGTTTAGTAGAGTAAGTAGGTAGGCTTAGTGAGAAGGTAGTGTTCTTGAGTAGATGACTAAGGTTGGTTGAGTTGAGTAGGTAGGTAGGTTTAGTAGAGTTAGAAGGTTGATTAGGTAGTTCAGGTATGTAAAGAAGGTTAAGAATAAATGATAGGTAAGTTAGTTAGGTGGAGAAAATGGTAAGGTATTTACAGGTATGTTGGTTAGAGGAGAAGGGGAGGTACATAGGTCAGTAGATGATAGAGTAGAGTTGGTCAGATTAGAAGGTACAGTAGAGTTGGTAGATAGAGTCAGTAGGTTGGTAGGGTAGAATAGTAGAGTAGAGTAGAATTTGTAGATAGGTAAACTTTAGTAGATAGGTAGGTTTAGAGTAAGGAGATAGGCTAAGTCAGAAGGTAGGGTGGTTAAATAGATTGGTAGGTTGAGTAGAGTAGGTAAGTTTAGTAGAGTAAGTAGGTAGGCTTAGTGAGAAGGTAGTGTTCTTGAGTAGATGACTAAGGTTGGTTGAGTTGAGTAGGTAGGTAGGTTTAGTAGAGTTAGAAGGTTGATTAGGTAGTTCAGGTATGTAAAGAAGGTTAAGAATAAATGATAGGTAAGTTAGTTAGGTGGAGAAAATGGTAAGGTATTTACAGGTATGTTGGTTAGAGGAGAAGGGGAGGTACATAGGTCAGTAGATGATAGAGTAGAGTTGGTCAGATTAGAAGGTACAGTAGAGTTGGTAGATAGAGTCAGTAGGTTGGTAGGGTAGAATAGTAGAGTAGAGTAGAATTTGTAGATAGGTAAACTTTAGTAGATAGGTAGATTTAGAGTAAGGAGATAGTAGATAGGTAGGTTTAGAGTAAGGAGATAGGCTAAGTCAGAAGGTAGGGTGGTTAAATAGATTGGTAGGTTGAGTAGAATAGGTAAGTTTAGTAGAGTAAGTAGGTAGGCTTAGTGAGAAGGTAGTGTTCTTGAGAAGATGACTAAGGTTGGTTGAGTAGGTAGGTAGGTTTAGTAGAGTTAGGTTGATTAGGTAGTTGAGGTATGTAAAGAAGGTTAAGAATAAATGATAGGTAAGTTAGTTAGGTGGAGAAAATGATAAGGTATTTACAGGTATGTGGGTTAGAGGAGAAGGGGAGGTACATAGGTCAGTAGATGATAGAGTAGAGTTGGTCAGATTAGAAGGTACAGTAGAGTTGGTAGATAGAGTCAGTAGGTTGATAGGGTAGAATAGTAGAGTAGAGTAGAATTTGTAGATAGGTAAACTTTAGTAGATAGGTAGGTTTGGATTAAGGAGATAGGCTAAGTCAGAAGGTAGGTCGGTTAAATAGATTGGTAAGTTGAGTAGAGTAGGTAAGTTTAGTAGAGTAAGTAGGTAGGGAGCATACAGACTTTGAGACCAGAAGGTCGCTTGTTTGAATTAATAGCTCTATCACCCCTGACTTTGTTTTGAAGATGTTTATGTGGGAAAACATCCGGGGGATTGGGAAGCATATTTTGCAATATACTGGTTAAACGAACTCCAGGAATGCATGGATAAATGCACTGGCTGCCACAATAGGATTGAAATAATGTTGGAAATGGTGTTCAACACAATACAAAGAATGGAATAGAAATAAAAGTTTTTTTCAATATTGTAAGTGATAAATCTGCAGTTTCATTTGCAACAGTTATTGAACAAGTTGTTACTAATTTAGGAACTGTTTTTTAAATTGATTTTTCATTTCCTGTCCAATATTTTTCATATTCAATTGGACTGAATTGGAGAAAAGCTTGTCAACATTGGCAAAATTACATTTCTTGATACAAGAAAGTTTGTTGCATTCTTTACTAGATGACAAAATGTTGGACTTGTCCAAAATGTGTAGTTATTGCAAAAAGTGAAATGTGGCTCACATGATGAAACTTATCTTTGAAATGCTAGAAAATATTGCATTCTTTAGGCCACACTTTCAGTTCAATGCACAAAGAGCAACTGACATTTACAGTTCAGCACTCATAAAATGAGGTTTAAGGCTCTAAAAACAAGCCACATTTTAAGATCAGTGCTCATGAAACTGAAATGATGACATTTTAAATAAAATGATTATGCATTTTGAATATAATATGGATGAAAATTGTTTACTAAAATAAATAATCATGAAATAAAGTACCAAAAAAAAAAAAAAAAAAAAAAAATGAAAAAGAAAAAGGAAAAAATAATTCTTCTACAAGGAATAATAAAAATGACAACTTTTTATATAAAATTTAAAAAAAAAGAAAAAAAATTGATATTTTTTATGAAAATTGAAAAAAAAAAAAAAGGAAAAATAAAAATGTGTGTGTGTGTGTGTGTTTATTTTGTGTGTGTGAAAAATGGTGAATAGAGATCATTATAAATAACCATATTTTTACGAAAATATTGTGTTCTTCCCTAGTGAGGAAATTTCAGTCCTGTACTTCTAATCTCAAGCGCATGTGTTTAAAATTGGAGAACAGAAAGTAAAAAATGAGAAATACAAATGATTCTTCATCTCATGCAAAGTCGGATTTCCATGATCTTAATTTTGAAAATATATGAGTTAAGCACTCAATGAGAGACTTTCACAGATTGTTGAAGGAGATTTCAGTTTTCAACATCCATGTCTAACATACTCATTTATGCTAGAGATCTGTAGTTTAGAATTAAAATTATAATAATTGAATGTATCATGCAATGTTAGTTGTTAAGGATATTAAATGCTAAAGTAAATAATTGAAAACATTACTGAAAGATGCCTGCTGATATTATTTATTTGTCTAGCAACAAAAATTAGGACAAGAATTTGAAGACAGTAAATCAAATTTGTTTCAATTATTAGGATTTGTGTTTGAAATCACAGTAAACAATTTCTTAGACCAGAGAGAGTATGAATCAATTACAAATATATTTAGCATGTTTGTGTATTGCCAATAAATAATTGTAGCAAGTGAACTAAAGTAAACAATAATCACAAAAAGCCTCTGGGTCAAAATCAGCCCAGCTTGATGTGTCATACTTTTTTCATAGGCTTATGTATTGAGACTTGAGAAGTCATGTTGATAGCTACCATCCTAGAACTTGTAATTTTTCATATGTAGTATCATTTTTGTGAACAATTTTTACAATTGTTCAAATTATAGCTGTTAGGTCAAAAGTGACTGTGCTCCAAGATTGTTTATATTACAACACGTGAGTCAAATATGGTCTTACAAGAAAAATGCACCACTTTAATTTTTTTCTTTAGTTCAGGTATTTTGAAATCGTTACAGTAATGGTAAAGCATTTGAAGAACATATACCTCTTTTAACAACCCTTGGGAAGTTGGCTGTTGGAAACACATTTTCAGTTGTTTCAAAGAGAAATCTCAGCTAGATTTAATTTGTTAAAAAGTCCTTTCAATTTTGGCAAGTCTTACAGTTCTATCATTTAAAGAGGTAGGCCATGAACTACCAAATTTAGAATAAAGAATGGCTTTAGACCTTTGTAAGATTTTCTTCGTGTCTTACTTTACATAAAGGGGTAAGCCTGGGTCTTCCAAAGTTTGAGATAATTGTTTTGTGGACATTCCAAATTTTTTTTTGCATGTTGTATTTTACATAAACTCCGAGTGTTTTCCTCTTTTCTAAATTTAGTACTTGTTTATAGGAAAAACATTATGCTTGCAGTTGTTGAACCGTTGTAAAAATATATGAGCTCAAGCCTTTTCTTTTGCATCTAAGAAAACTGGAACCACATGTCATTTTACTAGATCCTTCTGTTTTTCTCAAATTCTAATGTAATTTCAATCTATCACATTGTTCTTCATAGAAAATTTGGAAGGAGAGCATTCTTAGGGTAGTTGGGTTGGTTTAGGTGTGTTGGGTTTGGAATGGTTGGATATATTTTGTAAGGGGTGGAATGGGTTGGTTATGGGTTTGGTTCATGGGGTATGGGTAGGTAGGTCTTTGGAGGGGTGGTGCGGGGTTGGGTAGGGATGGGTGGGTTTTGGGTTGGGAGGGGTAGTAGGTAGAGTAGTTTAGGTAGTTTAGGTAGGGTAGAATAGTAGAGTAGAGTAGAATTTGTAGATAGGTAAACTTTAGTAGATAGGTAGGTTTAGAGTAAGGAGATAGGCTAAGTCAGAAGGTAGGGTGGTTAAATAGATTGGTAGGTTGAGTAGAGTAGGTAAGTTTAGTAGAGTAAGTAGGTAGGCTTAGTGAGAAGGTAGTGTTCTTGAGTAGATGACTAAGGTTGGTTGAGTTGAGTAGGTAGGTAGGTTTAGTAGAGTTAGAAGGTTGATAAGGTAGTTGAGGTATGTAAAGAAGGTTAAGAATAAATGATAGGTAAGTTAGTTAGGTGGAGAAATGGTAAGGTATTTACAGGTATGTGGGTTAGAGGAGAAGGGGAGGTACATAGGTCAGTAGATGATAGAGTAGAGTTGGTCAGATTAGAAGGTACAGTAGAGTTGGTAGATAGAGTCAGTAGGTTGGTAGGGTAGAATAGTAGAGTAGAGTAGAATTTGTAGATAGGTAGGTTTAGAGTAAGGAGATAGGCTAAGTCAGAAAGTAGGGTGGTTAAATAGATTGGTAGGTTGAGTAGAGTAGGTAAGTTTAGTAGAGTAAGTAGGTAGGCTTAGTGAGAAGGTAGTGTTCTTGAGTAGATGACTAAGGTTGGTTGAGTTGAGTAGGTAGGTAGGTTTAGTAGAGTTAGAAGGTTGATTAGGTAGTTCAGGTATGTAAAGAAGGTTAAGAATAAATGATAGGTAAGTTAGTTAGGTGGAGAAAATGGTAAGGTATTTACAGGTATGTTGGTTAGAGGAGAAGGGGAGGTACATAGGTCAGTAGATGATAGAGTAGAGTTGGTCAGATTAGAAGGTACAGTAGAGTTGGTAGATAGAGTCAGTAGGTTGGTAGGGTAGAATAGTAGAGTAGAGTAGAATTTGTAGAATTTGTAGATAGGTAAACTTTAGTAGATAGGTAGGTTTAGAGTAAGGAGATAGGCTAAGTCAGAAGGTAGGGTGGTTAAATAGATTGGTAGGTTGAGTAGAGTAGGTAAGTTTAGTAGAGTAAGTAGGTAGGCTTAGTGAGAAGGTAGTGTTCTTGAGTAGATGACTAAGGTTGGTTGAGTTGAGTAGGTAGGTAGGTTTAGTAGAGTTAGAAGGTTGATTAGGTAGTTCAGGTATGTAAAGAAGGTTAAGAATAAATGATAGGTAAGTTAGTTAGGTGGAGAAAATGGTAAGGTATTTACAGGTATGTTGGTTAGAGGAGAAGGGGAGGTACATAGGTCAGTAGATGATAGAGTAGAGTTGGTCAGATTAGAAGGTACAGTAGAGTTGGTAGATAGAGTCAGTAGGTTGGTAGGGTAGAATAGTAGAGTAGAGTAGAATTTGTAGATAGGTAAACTTTAGTAGATAGGTAGGTTTAGAGTAAGGAGATAGGCTAAGTCAGAAGGTAGGGTGGTTAAATAGATTGGTAGGTTGAGTAGAATAGGTAAGTTTAGTAGAGTAAGTAGGTAGGCTTAGTGAGAAGGTAGTGTTCTTGAGAAGATGACTAAGGTTGGTTGAGTAGGTAGGTAGGTTTAGTAGAGTTAGGTTGATTAGGTAGTTGAGGTATGTAAAGAAGGTTAAGAATAAATGATAGGTAAGTTAGTTAGGTGGAGAAAATGATAAGGTATTTACAGGTATGTGGGTTAGAGGAGAAGGGGAGGTACATAGGTCAGTAGATGATAGAGTAGAGTTGGTCAGATTAGAAGGTACAGTAGAGTTGGTAGATAGAGTCAGTAGGTTGATAGGGTAGAATAGTAGAGTAGAGTAGAATTTGTAGATAGGTAAACTTTAGTAGATAGGTAGGTTTGGATTAAGGAGATAGGCTAAGTCAGAAGGTAGGTCGGTTAAATAGATTGGTAAGTTGAGTAGAGTAGGTAAGTTTAGTTGAGTAAGGAGGTAGGGAGCATACAGACTTTGAGACCAGAAGGTCGCTTGTTTGAATTAATAGCTCTATCACCCCTGACTTTGTTTTGAAGATGTTTATGTGGGAAAACATCCGGGGGATTGGGAAGCATATTTTGCAATATACTGGTTAAACGAACTCCAGGAATGCATGGATAAATGCACTGGCTGCCACAATAGGATTGAAATAATGTTGGAAATGGTGTTCAACACAATACAACGAATGGAATAGAAATAAAAGTTTTTTTCAATATTGTAAGTGATAAATCTGCAGTTTCATTTGCAACAGTTATTGAACAAGTTGTTACTAATTTAGGAACTGTTTTTTAAATTGATTTTTCATTTCCTGTCCAATATTTTTCATATTCAATTGGACTGAATTGGAGAAAAGCTTGTCAACATTGGCAAAATTACATTTCTTGATACAAGAAAGTTTGTTGCATTCTTTACTAGATGACAAAATGTTGGACTTGTCCAAAATGTGTAGTTATTGCAAAAAGTGAAATGTGGCTCACATGATGAAACTTATCTTTGAAATGCTTAGAAAATATTGCATTCTTTAGGCCACACTTTCAGTTCAATGCACAAAGAGCAACTGACATTTACAGTTCAGCACTCATAAAATGAGGTTTAAGGCTCTAAAAACAAGCCACATTTTAAGATCAGTGCTCATGAAACTGAAATGATGACATTTTAAATAAAATGATTATGCATTTTGAATATAATATGGATGAAAATTGTTTACTAAAATAAATAATCATGAAATAAAGTACCAAAAAAAAAAAAAAAAAAAAAAAAAATGAAAAAGAAAAAGGAAAAAATAATTCTTCTACAAGGAATAATAAAAATGACAACTTTTTATATAAAATTTAAAAAAAAAGAAAAAAAATTGATATTTTTTATGAAAATTGAAAAAAAAAAAAGGAAAAATAAAAATGTGTGGGTGTGTGTTTATTTTGTGTGTGTGAAAAATGGTGAATAGAGATCATTATAAATAACCATATTTTTACGAAAATATTGTGTTCTTCCCTAGTGAGGAAATTTCAGTCCTGTATTTCTAATCTCAAGCGCATGTGTTTAAAATTGGAGAACAGAAAGTAAAAAATGAGAAATACAAATGATTCTTCATCTCATGCAAAGTCGGATTTCCATGATCTTAATTTTGAAAATATATGAGTTAAGCACTCAATGAGAGACTTTCACAGATTGTTGAAGGAGATTTCAGTTTTCAACATCCATGTCTAACATATTCATTTATGCTAGAGATCTGTAGTTTAGAATTAAAATAATAATAATTGAATGTATCATGCAATGTTAGTTGTTAAGGATATTAAATGCTAAAGTAAATAATTGAAAACATTACTGAAAGATGCCTGCTGATATTATTTATTTGTCTAGCAACAAAAATTAGGACAAGAATTTGAAGACAGTAAATCAAATTTGTTTCAATTATTAGGATTTGTGTTTGAAATCACAGTAAACAATTTCTTAGACCAGAGAGAGTATGAATCAATTACAAATATATTTAGCATGTTTGTGTATTGCCAATAAATAATTGTAGCAAGTGAACTAAAGTAAACAATAATCACAAAAAGCCTCTGGGTCAAAATCAGCCCAGCTTGATGTGTCATACTTTTTTCATAGGCTTATGTATTGAGACTTGAGAAGTCATGTTGATAGCTACCATCCTAGAACTTGTAATTTTTCATATGTAGTATCATTTTTGTGAACAATTTTTACAATGATTGTTCAAATTATAGCTGTTAGGTCAAAAGTGACTGTGCTCCAAGATTGTTTATATTACAACACGTGAGTCAAATATGGTCTTACAAGAAAAATGCACCACTTTAATTTTTTTCTTTAGTTCAGGTATTTTGAAATCGTTACAGTAATGGTAAAGCATTTGAAGAACATATACCTCTTTTAACAACCCTTGGGAAGTTGGCTGTTGGAAACACATTTTCAGTTGTTTCAAAGAGAAATCTCAGCTAGATTTAATTTGTTAAAAAGTCCTTTCAATTTTGGCAAGTCTTACAGTTCTATCATTTAAAGAGGTAGGCCATGAACTACCAAATTTAGAATAAAGAATGGCTTTAGACCTTTGTAAGATTTTCTTCGTGTCTTACTTTACATAAAGGGGTAAGCCTGGGTCTTCCAAAGTTTGAGATAATTGTTTTGTGGACATTCCAAATTTTTTTTTGCATGTTGTATTTTACATAAACTCCAGGTGTTTTCCTCTTTTCTAAATTTAGTACTTGTTTATAGGAAAAACATTATGCTTGCAGTTGTTGAACCGTTGTAAAAATATATGAGCTCAAGCCTTTTCTTTTGCATCTAAGAAAACTGGAACCACATGTCATTTTACTAGATCCTTCTGTTTTTCTCAAATTCTAATGTAATTTCAATCTATCACATTGTTCTTCATAGAAAATTTGGAAGGAGAGCATTCTTAGGGTAGTTGGGTTGGTTTAGGTGTGTTGGGTTTGGAATGGTTGGATATATTTTGTAAGGGGTGGAATGGGTTGGTTATGGGTTTGGTTCATGGGGTAGGGGTAGGTAGGTCTTTGGAGGGGTGGTGCGGGGTTGGGTAGGGATGGGTGGGTTTTGGGTTGGGAGGGGTAGTAGGTAGAGTAGTTTAGGTAGTTTAGGTAGGGTAGAATAGTAGAGTAGAGTAGAATTTGTAGATAGGTAAACTTTAGTAGATAGGTAGGTTTAGAGTAAGGAGATAGGCTAAGTCAGAAGGTAGGGTGGTTAAATAGATTGGTAGGTTGAGTAGAGTAGGTAAGTTTAGTAGAGTAAGTAGGTAGGCTTAGTGAGAAGGTAGTGTTCTTGAGTAGATGACTAAGGTTGGTTGAGTTGAGTAGGTAGGTAGGTTTAGTAGAGTTAGAAGGTTGATAAGGTAGTTGAGGTATGTAAAGAAGGTTAAGAATAAATGATAGGTAAGTTAGTTAGGTGGAGAAAATGGTAAGGTATTTACAGGTATGTGGGTTAGAGGAGAAGGGGAGGTACATAGGTCAGTAGATGATAGAGTAGAGTTGGTCAGATTAGAAGGTACAGTAGAGTTGGTAGATAGAGTCAGTAGGTTGGTAGGGTAGAATAGTAGAGTAGAGTAGAATTTGTAGATAGGTAGGTTTAGAGTAAGGAGATAGGCTAAGTCAGAAAGTAGGGTGGTTAAATAGATTGGTAGGTTGAGTAGAGTAGGTAAGTTTAGTAGAGTAAGTAGGTAGGCTTAGTGAGAAGGTAGTGTTCTTGAGTAGATGACTAAGGTTGGTTGAGTTGAGTAGGTAGGTAGGTTTAGTAGAGTTAGAAGGTTGATTAGGTAGTTCAGGTATGTAAAGAAGGTTAAGAATAAATGATAGGTAAGTTAGTTAGGTGGAGAAAATGGTAAGGTATTTACAGGTATGTTGGTTAGAGGAGAAGGGGAGGTACATAGGTCAGTAGATGATAGAGTAGAGTTGGTCAGATTAGAAGGTACAGTAGAGTTGGTAGATAGAGTCAGTAGGTTGGTAGGGTAGAATAGTAGAGTAGAGTAGAATTTGTAGATAGGTAAACTTTAGTAGATAGGTAGGTTTAGAGTAAGGAGATAGGCTAAGTCAGAAGGTAGGGTGGTTAAATAGATTGGTAGGTTGAGTAGAGTAGGTAAGTTTAGTAGAGTAAGTAGGTAGGCTTAGTGAGAAGGTAGTGTTCTTGAGTAGATGACTAAGGTTGGTTGAGTTGAGTAGGTAGGTAGGTTTAGTAGAGTTAGAAGGTTGATTAGGTAGTTCAGGTATGTAAAGAAGGTTAAGAATAAATGATAGGTAAGTTAGTTAGGTGGAGAAAATGGTAAGGTATTTACAGGTATGTTGGTTAGAGGAGAAGGGGAGGTACATAGGTCAGTAGATGATAGAGTAGAGTTGGTCAGATTAGAAGGTACAGTAGAGTTGGTAGATAGAGTCAGTAGGTTGGTAGGGTAGAATAGTAGAGTAGAGTAGAATTTGTAGATAGGTAAACTTTAGTAGATAGGTAGGTTTAGAGTAAGGAGATAGGCTAAGTCAGAAGGTAGGGTGGTTAAATAGATTGGTAGGTTGAGTAGAATAGGTAAGTTTAGTAGAGTAAGTAGGTAGGCTTAGTGAGAAGGTAGTGTTCTTGAGAAGATGACTAAGGTTGGTTGAGTAGGTAGGTAGGTTTAGTAGAGTTAGGTTGATTAGGTAGTTGAGGTATGTAAAGAAGGTTAAGAATAAATGATAGGTAAGTTAGTTAGGTGGAGAAAATGATAAGGTATTTACAGGTATGTGGGTTAGAGGAGAAGGGGAGGTACATAGGTCAGTAGATGATAGAGTAGAGTTGGTCAGATTAGAAGGTACAGTAGAGTTGGTAGATAGAGTCAGTAGGTTGATAGGGTAGAATAGTAGAGTAGAGTAGAATTTGTAGATAGGTAAACTTTAGTAGATAGGTAGGTTTGGATTAAGGAGATAGGCTAAGTCAGAAGGTAGGTCGGTTAAATAGATTGGTAAGTTGAGTAGAGTAGGTAAGTTTAGTTGAGTAAGGAGGTAGGGAGCATACAGACTTTGAGACCAGAAGGTCGCTTGTTTGAATTAATAGCTCTATCACCCCTGACTTTGTTTTGAAGATGTTTATGTGGGAAAACATCCGGGGGATTGGGAAGCATATTTTGCAATATACTGGTTAAACGAACTCCAGGAATGCATGGATAAATGCACTGGCTGCCACAATAGGATTGAAATAATGTTGGAAATGGTGTTCAACACAATACAACGAATGGAATAGAAATAAAAGTTTTTTTCAATATTGTAAGTGATAAATCTGCAGTTTCATTTGCAACAGTTATTGAACAAGTTGTTACTAATTTAGGAACTGTTTTTTAAATTGATTTTTCATTTCCTGTCCAATATTTTTCATATTCAATTGGACTGAATTGGAGAAAAGCTTGTCAACATTGGCAAAATTACATTTCTTGATACAAGAAAGTTTGTTGCATTCTTTACTAGATGACAAAATGTTGGACTTGTCCAAAATGTGTAGTTATTGCAAAAAGTGAAATGTGGCTCACATGATGAAACTTATCTTTGAAATGCTTAGAAAATATTGCATTCTTTAGGCCACACTTTCAGTTCAATGCACAAAGAGCAACTGACATTTACAGTTCAGCACTCATAAAATGAGGTTTAAGGCTCTAAAAACAAGCCACATTTTAAGATCAGTGCTCATGAAACTGAAATGATGACATTTTAAATAAAATGATTATGCATTTTGAATATAATATGGATGAAAATTGTTTACTAAAATAAATAATCATGAAATAAAGTACCAAAAAAAAAAAAAAAAAAAATGAAAAAGAAAAAGGAAAAAATAATTCTTCTACAAGGAATAATAAAAATGACAACTTTTTATATAAAATTTAAAAAAAAAGAAAAAAAATTGATATTTTTTATGAAAATTGAAAAAAAAAAAAGGAAAAATAAAAATGTGTGGGTGTGTGTTTATTTTGTGTGTGTGAAAAATGGTGAATAGAGATCATTATAAATAACCATATTTTTACGAAAATATTGTGTTCTTCCCTAGTGAGGAAATTTCAGTCCTGTATTTCTAATCTCAAGCGCATGTGTTTAAAATTGGAGAACAGAAAGTAAAAAATGAGAAATACAAATGATTCTTCATCTCATGCAAAGTCGGATTTCCATGATCTTAATTTTGAAAATATATGAGTTAAGCACTCAATGAGAGACTTTCACAGATTGTTGAAGGAGATTTCAGTTTTCAACATCCATGTCTAACATATTCATTTATGCTAGAGATCTGTAGTTTAGAATTAAAATAATAATAATTGAATGTATCATGCAATGTTAGTTGTTAAGGATATTAAATGCTAAAGTAAATAATTGAAAACATTACTGAAAGATGCCTGCTGATATTATTTATTTGTCTAGCAACAAAAATTAGGACAAGAATTTGAAGACAGTAAATCAAATTTGTTTCAATTATTAGGATTTGTGTTTGAAATCACAGTAAACAATTTCTTAGACCAGAGAGAGTATGAATCAATTACAAATATATTTAGCATGTTTGTGTATTGCCAATAAATAATTGTAGCAAGTGAACTAAAGTAAACAATAATCACAAAAAGCCTCTGGGTCAAAATCAGCCCAGCTTGATGTGTCATACTTTTTTCATAGGCTTATGTATTGAGACTTGAGAAGTCATGTTGATAGCTACCATCCTAGAACTTGTAATTTTTCATATGTAGTATCATTTTTGTGAACAATTTTTACAATGATTGTTCAAATTATAGCTGTTAGGTCAAAAGTGACTGTGCTCCAAGATTGTTTATATTACAACACGTGAGTCAAATATGGTCTTACAAGAAAAATGCACCACTTTAATTTTTTTCTTTAGTTCAGGTATTTTGAAATCGTTACAGTAATGGTAAAGCATTTGAAGAACATATACCTCTTTTAACAACCCTTGGGAAGTTGGCTGTTGGAAACACATTTTCAGTTGTTTCAAAGAGAAATCTCAGCTAGATTTAATTTGTTAAAAAGTCCTTTCAATTTTGGCAAGTCTTACAGTTCTATCATTTAAAGAGGTAGGCCATGAACTACCAAATTTAGAATAAAGAATGGCTTTAGACCTTTGTAAGATTTTCTTCGTGTCTTACTTTACATAAAGGGGTAAGCCTGGGTCTTCCAAAGTTTGAGATAATTGTTTTGTGGACATTCCAAATTTTTTTTTGCATGTTGTATTTTACATAAACTCCAGGTGTTTTCCTCTTTTCTAAATTTAGTACTTGTTTATAGGAAAAACATTATGCTTGCAGTTGTTGAACCGTTGTAAAAATATATGAGCTCAAGCCTTTTCTTTTGCATCTAAGAAAACTGGAACCACATGTCATTTTACTAGATCCTTCTGTTTTTCTCAAATTCTAATGTAATTTCAATCTATCACATTGTTCTTCATAGAAAATTTGGAAGGAGAGCATTCTTAGGGTAGTTGGGTTGGTTTAGGTGTGTTGGGTTTGGAATGGTTGGATATATTTTGTAAGGGGTGGAATGGGTTGGTTATGGGTTTGGTTCATGGGGTAGGGGTAGGTAGGTCTTTGGAGGGGTGGTGCGGGGTTGGGTAGGGATGGGTGGGTTTTGGGTTGGGAGGGGTAGTAGGTAGAGTAGTTTAGGTAGTTTAGGTAGGGTAGAATAGTAGAGTAGAGTAGAATTTGTAGATAGGTAAACTTTAGTAGATAGGTAGGTTTAGAGTAAGGAGATAGGCTAAGTCAGAAGGTAGGGTGGTTAAATAGATTGGTAGGTTGAGTAGAGTAGGTAAGTTTAGTAGAGTAAGTAGGTAGGCTTAGTGAGAAGGTAGTGTTCTTGAGTAGATGACTAAGGTTGGTTGAGTTGAGTAGGTAGGTAGGTTTAGTAGAGTTAGAAGGTTGATAAGGTAGTTGAGGTATGTAAAGAAGGTTAAGAATAAATGATAGGTAAGTTAGTTAGGTGGAGAAAATGGTAAGGTATTTACAGGTATGTGGGTTAGAGGAGAAGGGGAGGTACATAGGTCAGTAGATGATAGAGTAGAGTTGGTCAGATTAGAAGGTACAGTAGAGTTGGTAGATAGAGTCAGTAGGTTGGTAGGGTAGAATAGTAGAGTAGAGTAGAATTTGTAGATAGGTAGGTTTAGAGTAAGGAGATAGGCTAAGTCAGAAAGTAGGGTGGTTAAATAGATTGGTAGGTTGAGTAGAGTAGGTAAGTTTAGTAGAGTAAGTAGGTAGGCTTAGTGAGAAGGTAGTGTTCTTGAGTAGATGACTAAGGTTGGTTGAGTTGAGTAGGTAGGTAGGTTTAGTAGAGTTAGAAGGTTGATTAGGTAGTTCAGGTATGTAAAGAAGGTTAAGAATAAATGATAGGTAAGTTAGTTAGGTGGAGAAAATGGTAAGGTATTTACAGGTATGTTGGTTAGAGGAGAAGGGGAGGTACATAGGTCAGTAGATGATAGAGTAGAGTTGGTCAGATTAGAAGGTACAGTAGAGTTGGTAGATAGAGTCAGTAGGTTGGTAGGGTAGAATAGTAGAGTAGAGTAGAATTTGTAGATAGGTAAACTTTAGTAGATAGGTAGGTTTAGAGTAAGGAGATAGGCTAAGTCAGAAGGTAGGGTGGTTAAATAGATTGGTAGGTTGAGTAGAGTAGGTAAGTTTAGTAGAGTAAGTAGGTAGGCTTAGTGAGAAGGTAGTGTTCTTGAGTAGATGACTAAGGTTGGTTGAGTTGAGTAGGTAGGTAGGTTTAGTAGATTTAGAAGGTTGATTAGGTAGTTCAGGTATGTAAAGAAGGTTAAGAATAAATGATAGGTAAGTTAGTTAGGTGGAGAAAATGGTAAGGTATTTACAGGTATGTTGGTTAGAGGAGAAGGGGAGGTACATAGGTCAGTAGATGATAGAGTAGAGTTGGTCAGATTAGAAGGTACAGTAGAGTTGGTAGATAGAGTCAGTAGGTTGGTAGGGTAGAATAGTAGAGTAGAGTAGAATTTGTAGATAGGTAAACTTTAGTAGATAGGTAGGTTTAGAGTAAGGAGATAGGCTAAGTCAGAAGGTAGGGTGGTTAAATAGATTGGTAGGTTGAGTAGAATAGGTAAGTTTAGTAGAGTAAGTAGGTAGGCTTAGTGAGAAGGTAGTGTTCTTGAGAAGATGACTAAGGTTGGTTGAGTAGGTAGGTAGGTTTAGTAGAGTTAGGTTGATTAGGTAGTTGAGGTATGTAAAGAAGGTTAATAATAAATGATAGGTAAGTTAGTTAGGTGGAGAAAATGATAAGGTATTTACAGGTATGTGGGTTAGAGGAGAAGGGGAGGTACATAGGTCAGTAGATGATAGAGTAGAGTTGGTCAGATTAGAAGGTACAGTAGAGTTGGTAGATAGAGTCAGTAGGTTGATAGGGTAGAATAGTAGAGTAGAGTAGAATTTGTAGATAGGTAAACTTTAGTAGATAGGTAGGTTTGGATTAAGGAGATAGGCTAAGTCAGAAGGTAGGTCGGTTAAATAGATTGGTAAGTTGAGTAGAGTAGGTAAGTTTAGTTGAGTAAGGAGGTAGGGAGCATACAGACTTTGAGACCAGAAGGTCGCTTGTTTGAATTAATAGCTCTATCACCCCTGACTTTGTTTTGAAGATGTTTATGTGGGAAAACATCCGGGGGATTGGGAAGCATATTTTGCAATATACTGGTTAAACGAACTCCAGGAATGCATGGATAAATGCACTGGCTGCCACAATAGGATTGAAATAATGTTGGAAATGGTGTTCAACACAATACAAAGAATGGAATAGAAATAAAAGTTTTTTTCAATATTGTAAGTGATAAATCTGCAGTTTCATTTGCAACAGTTATTGAACAAGTTGTTACTAATTTAGGAACTGTTTTTTAAATTGATTTTTCATTTCCTGTCCAATATTTTTCATATTCAATTGGACTGAATTGGAGAAAAGCTTGTCAACATTGGCAAAATTACATTTCTTGATACAAGAAAGTTTGTTGCATTCTTTACTAGATGACAAAATGTTGGACTTGTCCAAAATGTGTAGTTATTGCAAAAAGTGAAATGTGGCTCACATGATGAAACTTATCTTTGAAATGCTTAGAAAATATTGCATTCTTTAGGCCACACTTTCAGTTCAATGCACAAAGAGCAACTGACATTTACAGTTCAGCACTCATAAAATGAGGTTTAAGGCTCTAAAAACAAGCCACATTTTAAGATCAGTGCTCATGAAACTGAAATGATGACATTTTAAATAAAATGATTATGCATTTTGAATATAATATGGATGAAAATTGTTTACTAAAATAAATAATCATGAAATAAAGTACCAAAAAAAAAAAAAAAAAAAATGAAAAAGAAAAAGGAAAAAATAATTCTTCTACAAGGAATAATAAAAATGACAACTTTTTATATAAAATTTAAAAAAAAAGAAAAAAAATTGATATTTTTTATGAAAATTGAAAAAAAAAAAGGAAAAATAAAAATGTGTGGGTGTGTGTTTATTTTGTGTGTGTGAAAAATGGTGAATAGAGATCATTATAAATAACCATATTTTTACGAAAATATTGTGTTCTTCCCTAGTGAGGAAATTTCAGTCCTGTATTTCTAATCTCAAGCGCATGTGTTTAAAATTGGAGAACAGAAAGTAAAAAATGAGAAATACAAATGATTCTTCATCTCATGCAAAGTCGGATTTCCATGATCTTAATTTTGAAAATATATGAGTTAAGCACTCAATGAGAGACTTTCACAGATTGTTGAAGGAGATTTCAGTTTTCAACATCCATGTCTAACATATTCATTTATGCTAGAGATCTGTAGTTTAGAATTAAAATAATAATAATTGAATGCATCATGCAATGTTAGTTGTTAAGGATATTAAATGCTAAAGTAAATAATTGAAAACATTACTGAAAGATGCCTGCTGATATTATTTATTTGTCTAGCAACAAAAATTAGGACAAGAATTTGAAGACAGTAAATCAAATTTGTTTCAATTATTAGGATTTGTGTTTGAAATCACAGTAAACAATTTCTTAGACCAGAGAGAGTATGAATCAATTACAAATATATTTAGCATGTTTGTGTATTGCCAATAAATAATTGTAGCAAGTGAACTAAAGTAAACAATAATCACAAAAAGCCTCTGGGTCAAAATCAGCCCAGCTTGATATGTCATACTTTTTTCATAGGCTTATGTATTGAGACTTGAGAAGTCATGTTGATAGCTACCATCCTAGAACTTGTAATTTTTCATATGTAGTATCATTTTTGTGAACAATTTTTACAATGATTGTTCAAATTATAGCTGTTAGGTCAAAAGTGACTGTGCTCCAAGATTGTTTATATTACAACACGTGAGTCAAATATGGTCTTACAAGAAAAATGCACCACTTTAATTTTTTTCTTTAGTTCAGGTATTTTGAAATCGTTACAGTAATGGTAAAGCATTTGAAGAACATATACCTCTTTTAACAACCCTTGGGAAGTTGGCTGTTGGAAACACATTTTCAGTTGTTTCAAAGAGAAATCTCAGCTAGATTTAATTTGTTAAAAAGTCCTTTCAATTTTGGCAAGTCTTACAGTTCTATCATTTAAAGAGGTAGGCCATGAACTACCAAATTTAGAATAAAGAATGGCTTTAGACCTTTGTAAGATTTTCTTCGTGTCTTACTTTACATAAAGGGGTAAGCCTGGGTCTTCCAAAGTTTGAGATAATTGTTTTGTGGACATTCCAAATTTTTTTTTGCATGTTGTATTTTACATAAACCCCAGGTGTTTTCCTCTTTTCTAAATTTAGTACTTGTTTATAGGAAAAACATTATGCTTGCAGTTGTTGAACCGTTGTAAAAATATATGAGCTCAAGCCTTTTCTTTTGCATCTAAGAAAACTGGAACCACATGTCATTTTACTAGATCCTTCTGTTTTTCTCAAATTCTAATGTAATTTCAATCTATCACATTGTTCTTCATAGAAAATTTGGAAGGAGAGCATTCTTAGGGTAGTTGGGTTGGTTTAGGTGTGTTGGGTTTGGAATGGTTGGATATATTTTGTAAGGGGTGGAATGGGTTGGTTATGGGTTTGGTTCATGGGGTAGGGGTAGGTAGGTCTTTGGAGGGGTGGTGCGGGGTTGGGTAGGGATGGGTGGGTTTTGGGTTGGGAGGGGTAGTAGGTAGAGTAGTTTAGGTAGTTTAGGTAGGGTAGAATAGTAGAGTAGAGTAGAATTTGTAGATAGGTAAACTTTAGTAGATAGGTAGGTTTAGAGTAAGGAGATAGGCTAAGTCAGAAGGTAGGGTGGTTAAATAGATTGGTAGGTTGAGTAGAGTAGGTAAGTTTAGTAGAGTAAGTAGGTAGGCTTAGTGAGAAGGTAGTGTTCTTGAGTAGATGACTAAGGTTGGTTGAGTTGAGTAGGTAGGTAGGTTTAGTAGAGTTAGAAGGTTGATAAGGTAGTTGAGGTATGTAAAGAAGGTTAAGAATAAATGATAGGTAAGTTAGTTAGGTGGAGAAAATGGTAAGGTATTTACAGGTATGTGGGTTAGAGGAGAAGGGGAGGTACATAGGTCAGTAGATGATAGAGTAGAGTTGGTCAGATTAGAAGGTACAGTAGAGTTGGTAGATAGAGTCAGTAGGTTGGTAGGGTAGAATAGTAGAGTAGAGTAGAATTTGTAGATAGGTAGGTTTAGAGTAAGGAGATAGGCTAAGTCAGAAAGTAGGGTGGTTAAATAGATTGGTAGGTTGAGTAGAGTAGGTAAGTTTAGTAGAGTAAGTAGGTAGGCTTAGTGAGAAGGTAGTGTTCTTGAGTAGATGACTAAGGTTGGTTGAGTTGAGTAGGTAGGTAGGTTTAGTAGAGTTAGAAGGTTGATTAGGTAGTTCAGGTATGTAAAGAAGGTTAAGAATAAATGATAGGTAAGTTAGTTAGGTGGAGAAAATGGTAAGGTATTTACAGGTATGTTGGTTAGAGGAGAAGGGGAGGTACATAGGTCAGTAGATGATAGAGTAGAGTTGGTCAGATTAGAAGGTACAGTAGAGTTGGTAGATAGAGTCAGTAGGTTGGTAGGGTAGAATAGTAGAGTAGAGTAGAATTTGTAGATAGGTAAACTTTAGTAGATAGGTAGGTTTAGAGTAAGGAGATAGGCTAAGTCAGAAGGTAGGGTGGTTAAATAGATTGGTAGGTTGAGTAGAGTAGGTAAGTTTAGTAGAGTAAGTAGGTAGGCTTAGTGAGAAGGTAGTGTTCTTGAGTAGATGACTAAGGTTGGTTGAGTTGAGTAGGTAGGTAGGTTTAGTAGATTTAGAAGGTTGATTAGGTAGTTCAGGTATGTAAAGAAGGTTAAGAATAAATGATAGGTAAGTTAGTTAGGTGGAGAAAATGGTAAGGTATTTACAGGTATGTTGGTTAGAGGAGAAGGGGAGGTACATAGGTCAGTAGATGATAGAGTAGAGTTGGTCAGATTAGAAGGTACAGTAGAGTTGGTAGATAGAGTCAGTAGGTTGGTAGGGTAGAATAGTAGAGTAGAGTAGAATTTGTAGATAGGTAAACTTTAGTAGATAGGTAGGTTTAGAGTAAGGAGATAGGCTAAGTCAGAAGGTAGGGTGGTTAAATAGATTGGTAGGTTGAGTAGAATAGGTAAGTTTAGTAGAGTAAGTAGGTAGGCTTAGTGAGAAGGTAGTGTTCTTGAGAAGATGACTAAGGTTGGTTGAGTAGGTAGGTAGGTTTAGTAGAGTTAGGTTGATTAGGTAGTTGAGGTATGTAAAGAAGGTTAATAATAAATGATAGGTAAGTTAGTTAGGTGGAGAAAATGATAAGGTATTTACAGGTATGTGGGTTAGAGGAGAAGGGGAGGTACATAGGTCAGTAGATGATAGAGTAGAGTTGGTCAGATTAGAAGGTACAGTAGAGTTGGTAGATAGAGTCAGTAGGTTGATAGGGTAGAATAGTAGAGTAGAGTAGAATTTGTAGATAGGTAAACTTTAGTAGATAGGTAGGTTTGGATTAAGGAGATAGGCTAAGTCAGAAGGTAGGTCGGTTAAATAGATTGGTAAGTTGAGTAGAGTAGGTAAGTTTAGTTGAGTAAGGAGGTAGGGAGCATACAGACTTTGAGACCAGAAGGTCGCTTGTTTGAATTAATAGCTCTATCACCCCTGACTTTGTTTTGAAGATGTTTATGTGGGAAAACATCCGGGGGATTGGGAAGCATATTTTGCAATATACTGGTTAAACGAACTCCAGGAATGCATGGATAAATGCACTGGCTGCCACAATAGGATTGAAATAATGTTGGAAATGGTGTTCAACACAATACAAAGAATGGAATAGAAATAAAAGTTTTTTTCAATATTGTAAGTGATAAATCTGCAGTTTCATTTGCAACAGTTATTGAACAAGTTGTTACTAATTTAGGAACTGTTTTTTAAATTGATTTTTCATTTCCTGTCCAATATTTTTCATATTCAATTGGACTGAATTGGAGAAAAGCTTGTCAACATTGGCAAAATTACATTTCTTGATACAAGAAAGTTTGTTGCATTCTTTACTAGATGACAAAATGTTGGACTTGTCCAAAATGTGTAGTTATTGCAAAAAGTGAAATGTGGCTCACATGATGAAACTTATCTTTGAAATGCTTAGAAAATATTGCATTCTTTAGGCCACACTTTCAGTTCAATGCACAAAGAGCAACTGACATTTACAGTTCAGCACTCATAAAATGAGGTTTAAGGCTCTAAAAACAAGCCACATTTTAAGATCAGTGCTCATGAAACTGAAATGATGACATTTTAAATAAAATGATTATGCATTTTGAATATAATATGGATGAAAATTGTTTACTAAAATAAATAATCATGAAATAAAGTACCAAAAAAAAAAAAAAAAAAATGAAAAAGAAAAAGGAAAAAATAATTCTTCTACAAGGAATAATAAAAATGACAACTTTTTATATAAAATTTAAAAAAAAAGAAAAAAAATTGATATTTTTTATGAAAATTGAAAAAAAAAAAGGAAAAATAAAAATGTGTGGGTGTGTGTTTATTTTGTGTGTGTGAAAAATGGTGAATAGAGATCATTATAAATAACCATATTTTTACGAAAATATTGTGTTCTTCCCTAGTGAGGAAATTTCAGTCCTGTATTTCTAATCTCAAGCGCATGTGTTTAAAATTGGAGAACAGAAAGTAAAAAATGAGAAATACAAATGATTCTTCATCTCATGCAAAGTCGGATTTCCATGATCTTAATTTTGAAAATATATGAGTTAAGCACTCAATGAGAGACTTTCACAGATTGTTGAAGGAGATTTCAGTTTTCAACATCCATGTCTAACATATTCATTTATGCTAGAGATCTGTAGTTTAGAATTAAAATAATAATAATTGAATGCATCATGCAATGTTAGTTGTTAAGGATATTAAATGCTAAAGTAAATAATTGAAAACATTACTGAAAGATGCCTGCTGATATTATTTATTTGTCTAGCAACAAAAATTAGGACAAGAATTTGAAGACAGTAAATCAAATTTGTTTCAATTATTAGGATTTGTGTTTGAAATCACAGTAAACAATTTCTTAGACCAGAGAGAGTATGAATCAATTACAAATATATTTAGCATGTTTGTGTATTGCCAATAAATAATTGTAGCAAGTGAACTAAAGTAAACAATAATCACAAAAAGCCTCTGGGTCAAAATCAGCCCAGCTTGATGTGTCATACTTTTTTCATAGGCTTATGTATTGAGACTTGAGAAGTCATGTTGATAGCTACCATCCTAGAACTTGTAATTTTTCATATGTAGTATCATTTTTGTGAACAATTTTTACAATGATTGTTCAAATTATAGCTGTTAGGTCAAAAGTGACTGTGCTCCAAGATTGTTTATATTACAACACGTGAGTCAAATATGGTCTTACAAGAAAAATGCACCACTTTAATTTTTTTCTTTAGTTCAGGTATTTTGAAATCGTTACAGTAATGGTAAAGCATTTGAAGAACATATACCTCTTTTAACAACCCTTGGGAAGTTGGCTGTTGGAAACACATTTTCAGTTGTTTCAAAGAGAAATCTCAGCTAGATTTAATTTGTTAAAAAGTCCTTTCAATTTTGGCAAGTCTTACAGTTCTATCATTTAAAGAGGTAGGCCATGAACTACCAAATTTAGAATAAAGAATGGCTTTAGACCTTTGTAAGATTTTCTTCGTGTCTTACTTTACATAAAGGGGTAAGCCTGGGTCTTCCAAAGTTTGAGATAATTGTTTTGTGGACATTCCAAATTTTTTTTTGCATGTTGTATTTTACATAAACCCCAGGTGTTTTCCTCTTTTCTAAATTTAGTACTTGTTTATAGGAAAAACATTATGCTTGCAGTTGTTGAACCGTTGTAAAAATATATGAGCTCAAGCCTTTTCTTTTGCATCTAAGAAAACTGGAACCACATGTCATTTTACTAGATCCTTCTGTTTTTCTCAAATTCTAATGTAATTTCAATCTATCACATTGTTCTTCATAGAAAATTTGGAAGGAGAGCATTCTTAGGGTAGTTGGGTTGGTTTAGGTGTGTTGGGTTTGGAATGGTTGGATATATTTTGTAAGGGGTGGAATGGGTTGGTTATGGGTTTGGTTCATGGGGTAGGGGTAGGTAGGTCTTTGGAGGGGTGGTGCGGGGTTGGGTAGGGATGGGTGGGTTTTGGGTTGGGAGGGGTAGTAGGTAGAGTAGTTTAGGTAGTTTAGGTAGGGTAGAATAGTAGAGTAGAGTAGAATTTGTAGATAGGTAAACTTTAGTAGATAGGTAGGTTTAGAGTAAGGAGATAGGCTAAGTCAGAAGGTAGGGTGGTTAAATAGATTGGTAGGTTGAGTAGAGTAGGTAAGTTTAGTAGAGTAAGTAGGTAGGCTTAGTGAGAAGGTAGTGTTCTTGAGTAGATGACTAAGGTTGGTTGAGTTGAGTAGGTAGGTAGGTTTAGTAGAGTTAGAAGGTTGATAAGGTAGTTGAGGTATGTAAAGAAGGTTAAGAATAAATGATAGGTAAGTTAGTTAGGTGGAGAAAATGGTAAGGTATTTACAGGTATGTGGGTTAGAGGAGAAGGGGAGGTACATAGGTCAGTAGATGATAGAGTAGAGTTGGTCAGATTAGAAGGTACAGTAGAGTTGGTAGATAGAGTCAGTAGGTTGGTAGGGTAGAATAGTAGAGTAGAGTAGAATTTGTAGATAGGTAGGTTTAGAGTAAGGAGATAGGCTAAGTCAGAAAGTAGGGTGGTTAAATAGATTGGTAGGTTGAGTAGAGTAGGTAAGTTTAGTAGAGTAAGTAGGTAGGCTTAGTGAGAAGGTAGTGTTCTTGAGTAGATGACTAAGGTTGGTTGAGTTGAGTAGGTAGGTAGGTTTAGTAGAGTTAGAAGGTTGATTAGGTAGTTCAGGTATGTAAAGAAGGTTAAGAATAAATGATAGGTAAGTTAGTTAGGTGGAGAAAATGGTAAGGTATTTACAGGTATGTTGGTTAGAGGAGAAGGGGAGGTACATAGGTCAGTAGATGATAGAGTAGAGTTGGTCAGATTAGAAGGTACAGTAGAGTTGGTAGATAGAGTCAGTAGGTTGGTAGGGTAGAATAGTAGAGTAGAGTAGAATTTGTAGATAGGTAAACTTTAGTAGATAGGTAGGTTTAGAGTAAGGAGATAGGCTAAGTCAGAAGGTAGGGTGGTTAAATAGATTGGTAGGTTGAGTAGAGTAGGTAAGTTTAGTAGAGTAAGTAGGTAGGCTTAGTGAGAAGGTAGTGTTCTTGAGTAGATGACTAAGGTTGGTTGAGTTGAGTAGGTAGGTAGGTTTAGTAGATTTAGAAGGTTGATTAGGTAGTTCAGGTATGTAAAGAAGGTTAAGAATAAATGATAGGTAAGTTAGTTAGGTGGAGAAAATGGTAAGGTATTTACAGGTATGTTGGTTAGAGGAGAAGGGGAGGTACATAGGTCAGTAGATGATAGAGTAGAGTTGGTCAGATTAGAAGGTACAGTAGAGTTGGTAGATAGAGTCAGTAGGTTGGTAGGGTAGAATAGTAGAGTAGAGTAGAATTTGTAGATAGGTAAACTTTAGTAGATAGGTAGGTTTAGAGTAAGGAGATAGGCTAAGTCAGAAGGTAGGGTGGTTAAATAGATTGGTAGGTTGAGTAGAATAGGTAAGTTTAGTAGAGTAAGTAGGTAGGCTTAGTGAGAAGGTAGTGTTCTTGAGAAGATGACTAAGGTTGGTTGAGTAGGTAGGTAGGTTTAGTAGAGTTAGGTTGATTAGGTAGTTGAGGTATGTAAAGAAGGTTAATAATAAATGATAGGTAAGTTAGTTAGGTGGAGAAAATGATAAGGTATTTACAGGTATGTGGGTTAGAGGAGAAGGGGAGGTACATAGGTCAGTAGATGATAGAGTAGAGTTGGTCAGATTAGAAGGTACAGTAGAGTTGGTAGATAGAGTCAGTAGGTTGATAGGGTAGAATAGTAGAGTAGAGTAGAATTTGTAGATAGGTAAACTTTAGTAGATAGGTAGGTTTGGATTAAGGAGATAGGCTAAGTCAGAAGGTAGGTCGGTTAAATAGATTGGTAAGTTGAGTAGAGTAGGTAAGTTTAGTTGAGTAAGGAGGTAGGGAGCATACAGACTTTGAGACCAGAAGGTCGCTTGTTTGAATTAATAGCTCTATCACCCCTGACTTTGTTTTGAAGATGTTTATGTGGGAAAACATCCGGGGGATTGGGAAGCATATTTTGCAATATACTGGTTAAACGAACTCCAGGAATGCATGGATAAATGCACTGGCTGCCACAATAGGATTGAAATAATGTTGGAAATGGTGTTCAACACAATACAAAGAATGGAATAGAAATAAAAGTTTTTTTCAATATTGTAAGTGATAAATCTGCAGTTTCATTTGCAACAGTTATTGAACAAGTTGTTACTAATTTAGGAACTGTTTTTTAAATTGATTTTTCATTTCCTGTCCAATATTTTTCATATTCAATTGGACTGAATTGGAGAAAAGCTTGTCAACATTGGCAAAATTACATTTCTTGATACAAGAAAGTTTGTTGCATTCTTTACTAGATGACAAAATGTTGGACTTGTCCAAAATGTGTAGTTATTGCAAAAAGTGAAATGTGGCTCACATGATGAAACTTATCTTTGAAATGCTTAGAAAATATTGCATTCTTTAGGCCACACTTTCAGTTCAATGCACAAAGAGCAACTGACATTTACAGTTCAGCACTCATAAAATGAGGTTTAAGGCTCTAAAAACAAGCCACATTTTAAGATCAGTGCTCATGAAACTGAAATGATGACATTTTAAATAAAATGATTATGCATTTTGAATATAATATGGATGAAAATTGTTTACTAAAATAAATAATCATGAAATAAAGTACCAAAAAAAAAAAAAAAAAAATGAAAAAGAAAAAGGAAAAAATAATTCTTCTACAAGGAATAATAAAAATGACAACTTTTTATATAAAATTTAAAAAAAAAGAAAAAAAATTGATATTTTTTATGAAAATTGAAAAAAAAAAAGGAAAAATAAAAATGTGTGGGTGTGTGTTTATTTTGTGTGTGTGAAAAATGGTGAATAGAGATCATTATAAATAACCATATTTTTACGAAAATATTGTGTTCTTCCCTAGTGAGGAAATTTCAGTCCTGTATTTCTAATCTCAAGCGCATGTGTTTAAAATTGGAGAACAGAAAGTAAAAAATGAGAAATACAAATGATTCTTCATCTCATGCAAAGTCGGATTTCCATGATCTTAATTTTGAAAATATATGAGTTAAGCACTCAATGAGAGACTTTCACAGATTGTTGAAGGAGATTTCAGTTTTCAACATCCATGTCTAACATATTCATTTATGCTAGAGATCTGTAGTTTAGAATTAAAATAATAATAATTGAATGTATCATGCAATGTTAGTTGTTAAGGATATTAAATGCTAAAGTAAATAATTGAAAACATTACTGAAAGATGCCTGCTGATATTATTTATTTGTCTAGCAACAAAAATTAGGACAAGAATTTGAAGACAGTAAATCAAATTTGTTTCAATTATTAGGATTTGTGTTTGAAATCACAGTAAACAATTTCTTAGACCAGAGAGAGTATGAATCAATTACAAATATATTTAGCATGTTTGTGTATTGCCAATAAATAATTGTAGCAAGTGAACTAAAGTAAACAATAATCACAAAAAGCCTCTGGGTCAAAATCAGCCCAGCTTGATGTGTCATACTTTTTTCATAGGCTTATGTATTGAGACTTGAGAAGTGATGTTGATAGCTACCATCCTAGAACTTGTAATTTTTCATATGTAGTATCATTTTTGTGAACAATTTTTACAATAATTGTTCAAATTATAGCTGTTAGGTCAAAAGTGACTGTGCTCCAAGATTGTTTATATTACAACACGTGAGTCAAATATGGTCTTACAAGAAAAATGCACCACTTTAATTTTTTTCTTTAGTTCAGGTATTTTGAAATCGTTACAGTAATGGTAAAGCATTTGAAGAACATATACCTCTTTTAACAACCCTTGGGAAGTTGGCTGTTGGAAACACATTTTCAGTTGTTTCAAAGAGAAATCTCAGCTAGATTTAATTTGTTAAAAAGTCCTTTCAATTTTGGCAAGTCTTACAGTTCTATCATTTAAAGAGGTAGGCCATGAACTACCAAATTTAGAATAAAGAATGGCTTTAGACCTTTGTAAGATTTTCTTCGTGTCTTACTTTACATAAAGGGGTAAGCCTGGGTCTTCCAAAGTTTGAGATAATTGTTTTGTGGACATTCCAAATTTTTTTTTGCATGTTGTATTTTACATAAACTCCGAGTGTTTTCCTCTTTTCTAAATTTAGTACTTGTTTATAGGAAAAACATTATGCTTGCAGTTGTTGAACCGTTGTAAAAATATATGAGCTCAAGCCTTTTCTTTTGAATCTAAGAAAACTGGAACCACATGTCATTTTACTAGATCCTTCTGTTTTTCTCAAATTCTAATGTAATTTCAATCTATCACATTGTTCTTCATAGAAAATTTGGAAGGAGAGCATTCTTAAGGTAGTTGGGTTGGTTTAGGTGTGTTGGGTTTGGAATGGTTGGATATATTTTGTAAGGGGTGGAATGGGTTGGTTATGGGTTTGGTTCATGGGGTAGGGGTAGGTGGGTCTTTTAGAGTAGTTTAGGTAGGGTAGAATATTAGAGTAGAGTAGAATTTGTAGATAGGTAAACTTTAGTAGATAGGTAGGTTTAGAGTAAGGAGATAGGCTAAGTCAGAAGGTAGGGTGGTTAAATAGATTGGTAGGTTGAGTAGAGTAGGTAAGTTTAGTAGAGTAAGTAGGTAGGCTTAGTGAGAAGGTAGTGTTCTTGAGTAGATGACTAAGGTTGGTTGAGTTGAGTAGGTAGGTAGGTTTAGTAGAGTTAGAAGGTTGATTAGGTAGTTCAGGTATGTAAAGAAGGTTAAGAATAAATGATAGGTAAGTTAGTTAGGTGGAGAAAATGATAAGGTATTTACAGGTATGTGGGTTAGAGGAGAAGGGGAGGTACATAGGTCAGTAGATGATAGAGTAGAGTTGGTCAGATTAGAAGGTACAGTAGAGTTGGTAGATAGAGTCAGTAGGTTGGTAGGGTAGAATAGTAGAGTAGAGTAGAATTTGTAGATAGGTAAACTTTAGTAGATAGGTAGGTTTAGAGTAAGGAGATAGGCTAAGTCAGAAGGTAGGGTGGTTAAATAGATTGGTAGGTTGAGTAGAGTAGGTAAGTTTAGTAGAGTAAGTAGGTAGGCTTAGTGAGAAGGTAGTGTTCTTGAGTAGATGACTAAGGTTGGTTGAGTTGAGTAGGTAGGTAGGTTTAGTAGAGTTAGAAGGTTGATTAGGTAGTTCAGGTATGTAAAGAAGGTTAAGAATAAATAGTTGGTAAGATTAGAAGGTACAGTAGAGTTGGTAGATAGAGTCAGTAGGTTGGTAGGGTAGAATAGTAGAGTAGAGTAGAATTTGTAGATAGGTAAACTTTAGTAGATAGGCAAGTTTAGAGTAAGGAGATAGGCTAAGTCAGAAGGTAGGGTGGTTAAATAGATTGGTAGGTTGAGTAGAATAGGTAAGTTTAGTAGAGTAAGTAGGTAGGCTTAGTGAGAAGGTAGTGTTCTTGAGAAGATGACTAAGGTTGGTTGAGTAGGTAGGTAGGTTTAGTAGAGTTAGGTTGATTAGGTAGTTCAGGTATGTAAAGAAGGTTAAGAATAAATGATAGGTAAGTTAGTTAGGTGGAGAAAATGATAAGGTATTTACAGGTATGTGGGTTAGAGGAGAAGGGGAGGTACATAGGTCAGTAGATGGTAGAGTAGAGTTGGTCAGATTAGAAGGTACAGTAGAGTTGGTAGATAGAGTCAGTAGGTTGATAGGGTAGAATAGTAGAGTAGAGTAGAATTTGTAGATAGGTAAACTTTAGTAGATAGGTAGGTTTGGATTAAGGAGATAGGCTAAGTCAGAAGGTAGGTCGGTTAAATAGATTGGTAAGTTGAGTAGAGTAGGTAAGTTTAGTAGAGTAAGTAGGTAGGGAGCATACAGACTTTGAGACCAGAAGGTCGCTTGTTTGAATTAATAGCTCTATCACCCCCGACTTTGTTTTGAAGATGTTTATGTGGGAAAACATCCGGGGGATTGGGAAGCATATTTTGCAATATACTGGTTAAACGAACTCCAGGAATGCATGGATAAATGCACTGGCTGCCACAATAGGATTGAAATAATGTTGGAAATGGTGTTCAACACAATACAAAGAATGGAATAGAAATAAAAGTTTTTTTCAATATTGTAAGTGATAAATCTGCAGTTTCATTTGCAACAGTTATTGAACAAGTTGTTACTAATTTAGGAACTGTTTTTTAAATTGATTTTTCATTTCCTGTCCAATATTTTTCATATTCAATTGGACTGAATTGGAGAAAAGCTTGTCAACATTGGCAAAATTACATTTCTTGATACAAGAAAGTTTGTTGCATTCTTTACTAGATGACAAAATGTTGGACTTGTCCAAAATGTGTAGTTATTGCAAAAAGTGAAATGTGGCTCACATGATGAAACTTATCTTTGAAATGCTAGAAAATATTGCATTCTTTAGGCCACACTTTCAGTTCAATGCACAAAGAGCAACTGACATTTACAGTTCAGCACTCATAAAATGAGGTTTAAGGCTCTAAAAACAAGCCACATTTTAAGATCAGTGCTCATGAAACTGAAATGATGACATTTTAAATAAAATGATTATGCATTTTGAATATAATATGGATGAAAATTGTTTACTAAAATAAATAATCATGAAATAAAGTACCAAAAAAAAAAAAAAAATGAAAAAGAAAAAGGAAAAAATAATTCTTCTACAAGGAATAATAAAAATGACAACTTTTTATATAAAATTTAAAAAAAAAGAAAAAAAATTGATATTTTTTATGAAAATTGAAAAAAAAAAAGGAAAAATAAAAATGTGTGTGTGTGTGTGTGTGTGTTTATTTTGTGTGTGTGAAAAATGGTGAATAGAGATCATTATAAATAACCATATTTTTACGAAAATATTGTGTTCTTCCCTAGTGAGGAAATTTCAGTCCTGTACTTCTAATCTCAAGCGCATGTGTTTAAAATTGGATAACAGAAAGTAAAAAATGAGAAATACAAATGATTCTTCATCTCATGCAAAGTCGGATTTCCATGATCTTAATTTTGAAAATATATGAGTTAAGCACTCAATGAGAGACTTTCACAGATTGTTGAAGGAGATTTCAGTTTTCAACATCCATGTCTAACATACTCATTTATGCTAGAGATCTGTAGTTTAGAATTAAAATAATAATAATTGAATGTATCATGCAATGTTAGTTGTTAAGGATATTAAATGCTAAAGTAAATAATTGAAAACATTACTGAAAGATGCCTGCTGATATTATTTATTTGTCTAGCAACAAAAATTAGGACAAGAATTTGAAGACAGTAAATCAAATTTGTTTCAATTATTAGGATTTGTGTTTGAAATCACAGTAAACAATTTCTTAGACCAGAGAGAGTATGAATCAATTACAAATATATTTAGCATGTTTGTGTATTGCCAATAAATAATTGTAGCAAGTGAACTAAAGTAAACAATAATCACAAAAAGCCTCTGGGTCAAAATCAGCCCAGCTTGATGTGTCATACTTTTTTCATAGGCTTATGTATTGAGACTTGAGAAGTGATGTTGATAGCTACCATCCTAGAACTTGTAATTTTTCATATGTAGTATCATTTTTGTGAACAATTTTTACAATGATTGTTCAAATTATAGCTGTTAGGTCAAAAGTGACTGCGCTCCAAGATTGTTTATATTACAACACGTGAGTCAAATATGGTCTTACAAGAAAAATGCACCACTTTAATTTTTTTCTTTAGTTCAGGTATTTTGAAATCGTTACAGTAATGGTAAAGCATTTGAAGAACATATACCTCTTTTAACAACCCTTGGGAAGTTGGCTGTTGGAAACACATTTTCAGTTGTTTCAAAGAGAAATCTCAGCTAGATTTAATTTGTTAAAAAGTCCTTTCAATTTTGGCAAGTCTTACAGTTCTATCATTTAAAGAGGTAGTCCATGAACTACCAAATTTAGAATAAAGAATGGCTTTAGACCTTTGTAAGATTTTCTTCGTGTCTTACTTTACATAAAGGGGTAAGCCTGGGTCTTCCAAAGTTTGAGATAATTGTTTGTGGACATTCCAAAATTTTTTTTGCATGTTGTATTTTACATGAACTCCGAGTGTTTTCCTCTTTTCTAAATTTAGTACTTGTTTATAGGAAAAACATTATGCTTGCAGTTGTTGAACCGTTGTAAAAATATATGAGCTCAAGCCTTTTCTTTTGAATCTAAGAAAACTGGAACCACATGTCATTTTACTAGATCCTTCTGTTTTTCTCAAATTCTAATGTAATTTCAATCTATCACATTGTTCTTCATAGAAAATTTGGAAGGAGAGCATTCTTAAGGTAGTTGGGTTGGTTTAGGTGTGTTGGGTTTGGAATGGTTGGATATATTTTGTAAGGGGTGGAATGGGTTGGTTATGGGTTTGGTTCATGGGGTAGGGGTAGGTGGGTCTTTTAGAGTAGTTTAGGTAGGGTAGAATATTAGAGTAGAGTAGAATTTGTAGATAGGTAAACTTTAGTAGATAGGTAGGTTTAGAGTAAGGAGATAGGCTAAGTCAGAAGGTAGGGTGGTTAAATAGATTGGTAGGTTGAGTAGAGTAGGTAAGTTTAGTAGAGTAAGTAGGTAGGCTTAGTGAGAAGGTAGTGTTCTTGAGTAGATGACTAAGGTTGGTTGAGTTGAGTAGGTAGGTAGGTTTAGTAGAGTTAGAAGGTTGATTAGGTAGTTCAGGTATGTAAAGAAGGTTAAGAATAAATGATAGGTAAGTTAGTTAGGTGGAGAAAATGGTAAGGTATTTACAGGTATGTTGGTTAGAGGAGAAGGGGAGGTACATAGGTCAGTAGATGATAGAGTAGAGTTGGTCAGATTAGAAGGTACAGTAGAGTTGGTAGATAGAGTCAGTAGGTTGGTAGGGTAGAATAGTAGAGTAGAGTAGAATTTGTAGATAGGTAAACTTTAGTAGATAGGTAAACTTTAGTAGATAGGTAGGTTTAGAGTAAGGAGATAGGCTAAGTCAGAAGGTAGGGTGGTTAAATAGATTGGTAGGTTGAGTAGAGTAGGTAAGTTTAGTAGAGTAAGTAGGTAGGCTTAGTGAGAAGGTAGTGTTCTTGAGTAGATGACTAAGGTTGGTTGAGTTGAGTAGGTAGGTAGGTTTAGTAGAGTTAGAAGGTTGATTAGGTAGTTCAGGTATGTAAAGAAGGTTAAGAATAAATAGTTGGTAAGATTAGAAGGTACAGTAGAGTTGGTAGATAGAGTCAGTAAGTTGGTAGGGTAGAATAGTAGAGTAGAGTAGAATTTGTAGATAGGTAAACTTTAGTAGATAGGTAGGTTTAGAGTAAGGAGATAGGCTAAGTCAGAAGGTAGGGTGGTTAAATAGATTGTTAGGTTGAGTAGAATAGGTAAGTTTAGTAGAGTAAGTAGGTAGGCTTAGTGAGAAGGTAGTGTTCTTGAGAAGATGACTAAGGTTGGTTGAGTAGGTAGGTAGGTTTAGTAGAGTTAGGTTGATTAGGTAGTTCAGGTATGTAAAGAAGGTTAAGAATAAATGATAGGTAAGTTAGTTAGGTGGAGAAAATGATAAGGTATTTACAGGTATGTGGGTTAGAGGAGAAGGGGAGGTACATAGGTCAGTAGATGATAGAGTAGAGTTGGTCAGATTAGAAGGTACAGTAGAGTTGGTAGATAGAGTCAGTAGGTTGATAGGGTAGAATAGTAGAGTAGAGTAGAATTTGTAGATAGGTAAACTTTAGTAGATAGGTAGGTTTGGATTAAGGAGATAGGCTAAGTCAGAAGGTAGGTCGGTTAAATAGATTGGTAAGTTGAGTAGAGTAGGTAAGTTTAGTAGAGTAAGTAGGTAGGGAGCATACAGACTTTGAGACCAGAAGGTCGCTTGTTTGAATTAATAGCTCTATCACCCCCGACTTTGTTTTGAAGATGTTTATGTGGGAAAACATCCGGGGGATTGGGAAGCATATTTTGCAATATACTGGTTAAACGAACTCCAGGAATGCATGGATAAATGCACTGGCTGCCACAATAGGATTGAAATAATGTTGGAAATGGTGTTCAACACAATACAAAGAATGGAATAGAAATAAAAGTTTTTTTCAATATTGTAAGTGATAAATCTGCAGTTTCATTTGCAACAGTTATTGAACAAGTTGTTACTAATTTAGGAACTGTTTTTTAAATTGATTTTTCATTTCCTGTCCAATATTTTTCATATTCAATTGGACTGAATTGGAGAAAAGCTTGTCAACATTGGCAAAATTACATTTCTTGATACAAGAAAGTTTGTTGCATTCTTTACTAGATGACAAAATGTTGGACTTGTCCAAAATGTGTAGTTATTGCAAAAAGTGAAATGTGGCTCACATGATGAAACTTATCTTTGAAATGCTAGAAAATATTGCATTCTTTAGGCCACACTTTCAGTTCAATGCACAAAGAGCAACTGACATTTACAGTTCAGCACTCATAAAATGAGGTTTAAGGCTCTAAAAGCCACATTTTAAGATCAGTGCTCATGAAACTGAAATGATGACATTTTAAATAAAATGATTATGCATTTTGAATATAATATGGATGAAAATTGTTTACTAAAATAAATAATCATGAAATAAAGTACCAAAAAAAAAAAAAAAAAAAATGAAAAAGAAAAAGGAAAAAATAATTCTTCTACAAGGAATAATAAAAATGACAACTTTTTATATAAAATTTAAAAAAAAAGAAAAAAAATTGATATTTTTTATGAAAATTGAAAAAAAAAAAGGAAAAATAAAAATGTGTGTGTGTGTGTGTGTGTTTATTTTGTGTGTGTGAAAAATGGTGAATAGAGATCATTATAAATAACCATATTTTTACGAAAATATTGTGTTCTTCCCTAGTGAGGAAATTTCAGTCCTGTACTTCTAATCTCAAGCGCATGTGTTTAAAATTGGATAACAGAAAGTAAAAAATGAGAAATACAAATGATTCTTCATCTCATGCAAAGTCGGATTTCCATGATCTTAATTTTGAAAATATATGAGTTAAGCACTCAATGAGAGACTTTCACAGATTGTTGAAGGAGATTTCAGTTTTCAACATCCATGTCTAACATACTCATTTATGCTAGAGATCTGTAGTTTAGAATTAAAATAATAATAATTGAATGTATCATGCAATGTTAGTTGTTAAGGATATTAAATGCTAAAGTAAATAATTGAAAACATTACTGAAAGATGCCTGCTGATATTATTTATTTGTCTAGCAACAAAAATTAGGACAAGAATTTGAAGACAGTAAATCAAATTTGTTTCAATTATTAGGATTTGTGTTTGAAATCACAGTAAACAATTTCTTAGACCAGAGAGAGTATGAATCAATTACAAATATATTTAGCATGTTTGTGTATTGCCAATAAATAATTGTAGCAAGTGAACTAAAGTAAACAATAATCACAAAAAGCCTCTGGGTCAAAATCAGCCCAGCTTGATGTGTCATACTTTTTTCATAGGCTTATGTATTGAGACTTGAGAAGTGATGTTGATAGCTACCATCCTAGAACTTGTAATTTTTCATATGTAGTATCATTTTTGTGAACAATTTTTACAATGATTGTTCAAATTATAGCTGTTAGGTCAAAAGTGACTGTGCTCCAAGATTGTTTATATTACAACACGTGAGTCAAATATGGTCTTACAAGAAAAATGCACCACTTTAATTTTTTTCTTTAGTTCAGGTATTTTGAAATCGTTACAGTAATGGTAAAGCATTTGAAGAACATATACCTCTTTTAACAACCCTTGGGAAGTTGGCTGTTGGAAACACATTTTCAGTTGTTTCAAAGAGAAATCTCAGCTAGATTTAATTTGTTAAAAAGTCCTTTCAATTTTGGCAAGTCTTACAGTTCTATCATTTAAAGAGGTAGTCCATGAACTACCAAATTTAGAATAAAGAATGGCTTTAGACCTTTGTAAGATTTTCTTCGTGTCTTACTTTACATAAAGGGGTAAGCCTGGGTCTTCCAAAGTTTGAGATAATTGTTTGTGGACATTCCAAAATTTTTTTTGCATGTTGTATTTTACATGAACTCCGAGTGTTTTCCTCTTTTCTAAATTTAGTACTTGTTTATAGGAAAAACATTATGCTTGCAGTTGTTGAACCGTTGTAAAAATATATGAGCTCAAGCCTTTTCTTTTGAATCTAAGAAAACTGGAACCACATGTCATTTTACTAGATCCTTCTGTTTTTCTCAAATTCTAATGTAATTTCAATCTATCACATTGTTCTTCATAGAAAATTTGGAAGGAGAGCATTCTTAAGGTAGTTGGGTTGGTTTAGGTGTGTTGGGTTTGGAATGGTTGGATATATTTTGTAAGGGGTGGAATGGGTTGGTTATGGGTTTGGTTCATGGGGTAGGGGTAGGTGGGTCTTTTAGAGTAGTTTAGGTAGGGTAGAATATTAGAGTAGAGTAGAATTTGTAGATAGGTAAACTTTAGTAGATAGGTAGGTTTAGAGTAAGGAGATAGGCTAAGTCAGAAGGTAGGGTGGTTAAATAGATTGGTAGGTTGAGTAGAGTAGGTAAGTTTAGTAGAGTAAGTAGGTAGGCTTAGTGAGAAGGTAGTGTTCTTGAGTAGATGACTAAGGTTGGTTGAGTTGAGTAGGTAGGTAGGTTTAGTAGAGTTAGAAGGTTGATTAGGTAGTTCAGGTATGTAAAGAAGGTTAAGAATAAATGATAGGTAAGTTAGTTAGGTGGAGAAAATGGTAAGGTATTTACAGGTATGTTGGTTAGAGGAGAAGGGGAGGTACATAGGTCAGTAGATGATAGAGTAGAGTTGGTCAGATTAGAAGGTACAGTAGAGTTGGTAGATAGAGTCAGTAGGTTGGTAGGGTAGAATATTAGAGTAGAGTAGAATTTGTAGATAGGTAAACTTTAGTAGATAGGTAGGTTTAGAGTAAGGAGATAGGCTAAGTCAGAAGGTAGGGTGGTTAAATAGATTGGTAGGTTGAGTAGAGTAGGTAAGTTTAGTAGAGTAAGTAGGTAGGCTTAGTGAGAAGGTAGTGTTCTTGAGTAGATGACTAAGGTTGGTTGAGTTGAGTAGGTAGGTAGGTTTAGTAGAGTTAGAAGGTTGATTAGGTAGTTCAGGTATGTAAAGAAGGTTAAGAATAAATAGTTGGTAAGATTAGAAGGTACAGTAGAGTTGGTAGATAGAGTCAGTAAGTTGGTAGGGTAGAATAGTAGAGTAGAGTAGAATTTGTAGATAGGTAAACTTTAGTAGATAGGTAGGTTTAGAGTAAGGAGATAGGCTAAGTCAGAAGGTAGGGTGGTTAAATAGATTGTTAGGTTGAGTAGAATAGGTAAGTTTAGTAGAGTAAGTAGGTAGGCTTAGTGAGAAGGTAGTGTTCTTGAGAAGATGACTAAGGTTGGTTGAGTAGGTAGGTAGGTTTAGTAGAGTTAGGTTGATTAGGTAGTTCAGGTATGTAAAGAAGGTTAAGAATAAATGATAGGTAAGTTAGTTAGGTGGAGAAAATGATAAGGTATTTACAGGTATGTGGGTTAGAGGAGAAGGGGAGGTACATAGGTCAGTAGATGATAGAGTAGAGTTGGTCAGATTAGAAGGTACAGTAGAGTTGGTAGATAGAGTCAGTAGGTTGATAGGGTAGAATAGTAGAGTAGAGTTGAATTTGTAGATAGGTAAACTTTAGTAGATAGGTAGGTTTGGATTAAGGAGATAGGCTAAGTCAGAAGGTAGGTCGGTTAAATAGATTGGTAAGTTGAGTAGAGTAGGTAAGTTTAGTAGAGTAAGTAGGTAGGGAGCATACAGACTTTGAGACCAGAAGGTCGCTTGTTTGAATTAATAGCTCTATCACCCCCGACTTTGTTTTGAAGATGTTTATGTGGGAAAACATCCGGGGGATTGGGAAGCATATTTTGCAATATACTGGTTAAACGAACTCCAGGAATGCATGGATAAATGCACTGGCTGCCACAATAGGATTGAAATAATGTTGGAAATGGTGTTCAACACAATACAAAGAATGGAATAGAAATAAAAGTTTTTTTCAATATTGTAAGTGATAAATCTGCAGTTTCATTTGCAACAGTTATTGAACAAGTTGTTACTAATTTAGGAACTGTTTTTTAAATTGATTTTTCATTTCCTGTCCAATATTTTTCATATTCAATTGGACTGAATTGGAGAAAAGCTTGTCAACATTGGCAAAATTACATTTCTTGATACAAGAAAGTTTGTTGCATTCTTTACTAGATGACAAAATGTTGGACTTGTCCAAAATGTGTAGTTATTGCAAAAAGTGAAATGTGGCTCACATGATGAAACTTATCTTTGAAATGCTTAGAAAATATTGCATTCTTTAGGCCACACTTTCAGTTCAATGCACAAAGAGCAACTGACATTTACAGTTCAGCACTCATAAAATGAGGTTTAAGGCTCTAAAAACAAGCCACATTTTAAGATCAGTGCTCATGAAACTGAAATGATGACATTTTAAATAAAATGATTATGCATTTTGAATATAATATGGATGAAAATTGTTTACTAAAATAAATAATCATGAAATAAAGTACCAAAAAAAAAAAAAAAAAATGAAAAAGAAAAAGGAAAAAATAATTCTTCTACAAGGAATAATAAAAATGACAACTTTTTATATAAAATTTAAAAAAAAAGAAAAAAAATTGATATTTTTTATGAAAATTGAAAAAAAAAAAAGGAAAAATAAAAATGTGTGTGTGTGTGTGGGTGTGTTTATTTTGTGTGTGTGAAAAATGGTGAATAGAGATCATTATAAATAACCATATTTTTACGAAAATATTGTGTTCTTCCCTAGTGAGGAAATTTCAGTCCTGTACTTCTAATCTCAAGCGCATGTGTTTAAAATTGGATAACAGAAAGTAAAAAATGAGAAATACAAATGATTCTTCATCTCATGCAAAGTCGGATTTCCATGATCTTAATTTTGAAAATATATGAGTTAAGCACTCAATGAGAGACTTTCACAGATTGTTGAAGGAGATTTCAGTTTTCAACATCCATGTCTAACATACTCATTTATGCTAGAGATCTGTAGTTTAGAATTAAAATAATAATAATTGAATGTATCATGCAATGTTAGTTGTTAAGGATATTAAATGCTAAAGTAAATAATTGAAAACATTACTGAAAGATGCCTGCTGATATTATTTATTTGTCTAGCAACAAAAATTAGGACAAGAATTTGAAGACAGTAAATCAAATTTGTTTCAATTATTAGGATTTGTGTTTGAAATCACAGTAAACAATTTCTTAGACCAGAGAGAGTATGAATCAATTACAAATATATTTAGCATGTTTGTGTATTGCCAATAAATAATTGTAGCAAGTGAACTAAAGTAAACAATAATCACAAAAAGCCTCTGGGTCAAAATCAGCCCAGCTTGATGTGTCATACTTTTTTCATAGGCTTATGTATTGAGACTTGAGAAGTGATGTTGATAGCTACCATCCTAGAACTTGTAATTTTTCATATGTAGTATCATTTTTGTGAACAATTTTTACAATGATTGTTCAAATTATAGCTGTTAGGTCAAAAGTGACTGTGCTCCAAGATTGTTTATATTACAACACGTGAGTCAAATATGGTCTTACAAGAAAAATGCACCACTTTAATTTTTTTCTTTAGTTCAGGTATTTTGAAATCGTTACAGTAATGGTAAAGCATTTGAAGAACATATACCTCTTTTAACAACCCTTGGGAAGTTGGCTGTTGGAAACACATTTTCAGTTGTTTCAAAGAGAAATCTCAGCTAGATTTAATTTGTTAAAAAGTCCTTTCAATTTTGGCAAGTCTTACAGTTCTATCATTTAAAGAGGTAGTCCATGAACTACCAAATTTAGAATAAAGAATGGCTTTAGACCTTTGTAAGATTTTCTTCGTGTCTTACTTTACATAAAGGGGTAAGCCTGGGTCTTCCAAAGTTTGAGATAATTGTTTGTGGACATTCCAAAATTTTTTTTGCATGTTGTATTTTACATGAACTCCGAGTGTTTTCCTCTTTTCTAAATTTAGTACTTGTTTATAGGAAAAACATTATGCTTGCAGTTGTTGAACCGTTGTAAAAATATATGAGCTCAAGCCTTTTCTTTTGAATCTAAGAAAACTGGAACCACATGTCATTTTACTAGATCCTTCTGTTTTTCTCAAATTCTAATGTAATTTCAATCTATCACATTGTTCTTCATAGAAAATTTGGAAGGAGAGCATTCTTAAGGTAGTTGGGTTGGTTTAGGTGTGTTGGGTTTGGAATGGTTGGATATATTTTGTAAGGGGTGGAATGGGTTGGTTATGGGTTTGGTTCATGGGGTAGGGGTAGGTGGGTCTTTTAGAGTAGTTTAGGTAGGGTAGAATATTAGAGTAGAGTAGAATTTGTAGATAGGTAAACTTTAGTAGATAGGTAGGTTTAGAGTAAGGAGATAGGCTAAGTCAGAAGGTAGGGTGGTTAAATAGATTGGTAGGTTGAGTAGAGTAGGTAAGTTTAGTAGAGTAAGTAGGTAGGCTTAGTGAGAAGGTAGTGTTCTTGAGTAGATGACTAAGGTTGGTTGAGTTGAGTAGGTAGGTAGGTTTAGTAGAGTTAGAAGGTTGATTAGGTAGTTCAGGTATGTAAAGAAGGTTAAGAATAAATGATAGGTAAGTTAGTTAGGTGGAGAAAATGGTAAGGTATTTACAGGTATGTTGGTTAGAGGAGAAGGGGAGGTACATAGGTCAGTAGATGATAGAGTAGAGTTGGTCAGATTAGAAGGTACAGTAGAGTTGGTAGATAGAGTCAGTAGGTTGGTAGGGTAGAATATTAGAGTAGAGTAGAATTTGTAGATAGGTAAACTTTAGTAGATAGGTAGGTTTAGAGTAAGGAGATAGGCTAAGTCAGAAGGTAGGGTGGTTAAATAGATTGGTAGGTTGAGTAGAGTAGGTAAGTTTAGTAGAGTAAGTAGGTAGGCTTAGTGAGAAGGTAGTGTTCTTGAGTAGATGACTAAGGTTGGTTGAGTTGAGTAGGTAGGTAGGTTTAGTAGAGTTAGAAGGTTGATTAGGTAGTTCAGGTATGTAAAGAAGGTTAAGAATAAATAGTTGGTAAGATTAGAAGGTACAGTAGAGTTGGTAGATAGAGTCAGTAAGTTGGTAGGGTAGAATAGTAGAGTAGAGTAGAATTTGTAGATAGGTAAACTTTAGTAGATAGGTAGGTTTAGAGTAAGGAGATAGGCTAAGTCAGAAGGTAGGGTGGTTAAATAGATTGTTAGGTTGAGTAGAATAGGTAAGTTTAGTAGAGTAAGTAGGTAGGCTTAGTGAGAAGGTAGTGTTCTTGAGAAGATGACTAAGGTTGGTTGAGTAGGTAGGTAGGTTTAGTAGAGTTAGGTTGATTAGGTAGTTCAGGTATGTAAAGAAGGTTAAGAATAAATGATAGGTAAGTTAGTTAGGTGGAGAAAATGATAAGGTATTTACAGGTATGTGGGTTAGAGGAGAAGGGGAGGTACATAGGTCAGTAGATGATAGAGTAGAGTTGGTCAGATTAGAAGGTACAGTAGAGTTGGTAGATAGAGTCAGTAGGTTGATAGGGTAGAATAGTAGAGTAGAGTTGAATTTGTAGATAGGTAAACTTTAGTAGATAGGTAGGTTTGGATTAAGGAGATAGGCTAAGTCAGAAGGTAGGTCGGTTAAATAGATTGGTAAGTTGAGTAGAGTAGGTAAGTTTAGTAGAGTAAGTAGGTAGGGAGCATACAGACTTTGAGACCAGAAGGTCGCTTGTTTGAATTAATAGCTCTATCACCCCCGACTTTGTTTTGAAGATGTTTATGTGGGAAAACATCCGGGGGATTGGGAAGCATATTTTGCAATATACTGGTTAAACGAACTCCAGGAATGCATGGATAAATGCACTGGCTGCCACAATAGGATTGAAATAATGTTGGAAATGGTGTTCAACACAATACAAAGAATGGAATAGAAATAAAAGTTTTTTTCAATATTGTAAGTGATAAATCTGCAGTTTCATTTGCAACAGTTATTGAACAAGTTGTTACTAATTTAGGAACTGTTTTTTAAATTGATTTTTCATTTCCTGTCCAATATTTTTCATATTCAATTGGACTGAATTGGAGAAAAGCTTGTCAACATTGGCAAAATTACATTTCTTGATACAAGAAAGTTTGTTGCATTCTTTACTAGATGACAAAATGTTGGACTTGTCCAAAATGTGTAGTTATTGCAAAAAGTGAAATGTGGCTCACATGATGAAACTTATCTTTGAAATGCTTAGAAAATATTGCATTCTTTAGGCCACACTTTCAGTTCAATGCACAAAGAGCAACTGACATTTACAGTTCAGCACTCATAAAATGAGGTTTAAGGCTCTAAAAACAAGCCACATTTTAAGATCAGTGCTCATGAAACTGAAATGATGACATTTTAAATAAAATGATTATGCATTTTGAATATAATATGGATGAAAATTGTTTACTAAAATAAATAATCATGAAATAAAGTACCAAAAAAAAAAAAAAAAATGAAAAAGAAAAAGGAAAAAATAATTCTTCTACAAGGAATAATAAAAATGACAACTTTTTATATAAAATTTAAAAAAAAAGAAAAAAAATTGATATTTTTTATGAAAATTGAAAAAAAAAAAAGGAAAAATAAAAATGTGTGTGTGTGTGTGGGTGTGTTTATTTTGTGTGTGTGAAAAATGGTGAATAGAGATCATTATAAATAACCATATTTTTACGAAAATATTGTGTTCTTCCCTAGTGAGGAAATTTCAGTCCTGTACTTCTAATCTCAAGCGCATGTGTTTAAAATTGGATAACAGAAAGTAAAAAATGAGAAATACAAATGATTCTTCATCTCATGCAAAGTCGGATTTCCATGATCTTAATTTTGAAAATATATGAGTTAAGCACTCAATGAGAGACTTTCACAGATTGTTGAAGGAGATTTCAGTTTTCAACATCCATGTCTAACATACTCATTTATGCTAGAGATCTGTAGTTTAGAATTAAAATAATAATAATTGAATGTATCATGCAATGTTAGTTGTTAAGGATATTAAATGCTAAAGTAAATAATTGAAAACATTACTGAAAGATGCCTGCTGATATTATTTATTTGTCTAGCAACAAAAATTAGGACAAGAATTTGAAGACAGTAAATCAAATTTGTTTCAATTATTAGGATTTGTGTTTGAAATCACAGTAAACAATTTCTTAGACCAGAGAGAGTATGAATCAATTACAAATATATTTAGCATGTTTGTGTATTGCCAATAAATAATTGTAGCAAGTGAACTAAAGTAAACAATAATCACAAAAAGCCTCTGGGTCAAAATCAGCCCAGCTTGATGTGTCATACTTTTTTCATAGGCTTATGTATTGAGACTTGAGAAGTGATGTTGATAGCTACCATCCTAGAACTTGTAATTTTTCATATGTAGTATCATTTTTGTGAACAATTTTTACAATGATTGTTCAAATTATAGCTGTTAGGTCAAAAGTGACTGTGCTCCAAGATTGTTTATATTACAACACGTGAGTCAAATATGGTCTTACAAGAAAAATGCACCACTTTAATTTTTTTCTTTAGTTCAGGTATTTTGAAATCGTTACAGTAATGGTAAAGCATTTGAAGAACATATACCTCTTTTAACAACCCTTGGGAAGTTGGCTGTTGGAAACACATTTTCAGTTGTTTCAAAGAGAAATCTCAGCTAGATTTAATTTGTTAAAAAGTCCTTTCAATTTTGGCAAGTCTTACAGTTCTATCATTTAAAGAGGTAGTCCATGAACTACCAAATTTAGAATAAAGAATGGCTTTAGACCTTTGTAAGATTTTCTTCGTGTCTTACTTTACATAAAGGGGTAAGCCTGGGTCTTCCAAAGTTTGAGATAATTGTTTGTGGACATTCCAAAATTTTTTTTGCATGTTGTATTTTACATGAACTCCGAGTGTTTTCCTCTTTTCTAAATTTAGTACTTGTTTATAGGAAAAACATTATGCTTGCAGTTGTTGAACCGTTGTAAAAATATATGAGCTCAAGCCTTTTCTTTTGAATCTAAGAAAACTGGAACCACATGTCATTTTACTAGATCCTTCTGTTTTTCTCAAATTCTAATGTAATTTCAATCTATCACATTGTTCTTCATAGAAAATTTGGAAGGAGAGCATTCTTAAGGTAGTTGGGTTGGTTTAGGTGTGTTGGGTTTGGAATGGTTGGATATATTTTGTAAGGGGTGGAATGGGTTGGTTATGGGTTTGGTTCATGGGGTAGGGGTAGGTGGGTCTTTTAGAGTAGTTTAGGTAGGGTAGAATATTAGAGTAGAGTAGAATTTGTAGATAGGTAAACTTTAGTAGATAGGTAGGTTTAGAGTAAGGAGATAGGCTAAGTCAGAAGGTAGGGTGGTTAAATAGATTGGTAGGTTGAGTAGAGTAGGTAAGTTTAGTAGAGTAAGTAGGTAGGCTTAGTGAGAAGGTAGTGTTCTTGAGTAGATGACTAAGGTTGGTTGAGTTGAGTAGGTAGGTAGGTTTAGTAGAGTTAGAAGGTTGATTAGGTAGTTCAGGTATGTAAAGAAGGTTAAGAATAAATGATAGGTAAGTTAGTTAGGTGGAGAAAATGGTAAGGTATTTACAGGTATGTTGGTTAGAGGAGAAGGGGAGGTACATAGGTCAGTAGATGATAGAGTAGAGTTGGTCAGATTAGAAGGTACAGTAGAGTTGGTAGATAGAGTCAGTAGGTTGGTAGGGTAGAATATTAGAGTAGAGTAGAATTTGTAGATAGGTAAACTTTAGTAGATAGGTAGGTTTAGAGTAAGGAGATAGGCTAAGTCAGAAGGTAGGGTGGTTAAATAGATTGGTAGGTTGAGTAGAGTAGGTAAGTTTAGTAGAGTAAGTAGGTAGGCTTAGTGAGAAGGTAGTGTTCTTGAGTAGATGACTAAGGTTGGTTGAGTTGAGTAGGTAGGTAGGTTTAGTAGAGTTAGAAGGTTGATTAGGTAGTTCAGGTATGTAAAGAAGGTTAAGAATAAATAGTTGGTAAGATTAGAAGGTACAGTAGAGTTGGTAGATAGAGTCAGTAAGTTGGTAGGGTAGAATAGTAGAGTAGAGTAGAATTTGTAGATAGGTAAACTTTAGTAGATAGGTAGGTTTAGAGTAAGGAGATAGGCTAAGTCAGAAGGTAGGGTGGTTAAATAGATTGTTAGGTTGAGTAGAATAGGTAAGTTTAGTAGAGTAAGTAGGTAGGCTTAGTGAGAAGGTAGTGTTCTTGAGAAGATGACTAAGGTTGGTTGAGTAGGTAGGTAGGTTTAGTAGAGTTAGGTTGATTAGGTAGTTCAGGTATGTAAAGAAGGTTAAGAATAAATGATAGGTAAGTTAGTTAGGTGGAGAAAATGATAAGGTATTTACAGGTATGTGGGTTAGAGGAGAAGGGGAGGTACATAGGTCAGTAGATGATAGAGTAGAGTTGGTCAGATTAGAAGGTACAGTAGAGTTGGTAGATAGAGTCAGTAGGTTGATAGGGTAGAATAGTAGAGTAGAGTTGAATTTGTAGATAGGTAAACTTTAGTAGATAGGTAGGTTTGGATTAAGGAGATAGGCTAAGTCAGAAGGTAGGTCGGTTAAATAGATTGGTAAGTTGAGTAGAGTAGGTAAGTTTAGTAGAGTAAGTAGGTAGGGAGCATACAGACTTTGAGACCAGAAGGTCGCTTGTTTGAATTAATAGCTCTATCACCCCCGACTTTGTTTTGAAGATGTTTATGTGGGAAAACATCCGGGGGATTGGGAAGCATATTTTGCAATATACTGGTTAAACGAACTCCAGGAATGCATGGATAAATGCACTGGCTGCCACAATAGGATTGAAATAATGTTGGAAATGGTGTTCAACACAATACAAAGAATGGAATAGAAATAAAAGTTTTTTTCAATATTGTAAGTGATAAATCTGCAGTTTCATTTGCAACAGTTATTGAACAAGTTGTTACTAATTTAGGAACTGTTTTTTAAATTGATTTTTCATTTCCTGTCCAATATTTTTCATATTCAATTGGACTGAATTGGAGAAAAGCTTGTCAACATTGGCAAAATTACATTTCTTGATACAAGAAAGTTTGTTGCATTCTTTACTAGATGACAAAATGTTGGACTTGTCCAAAATGTGTAGTTATTGCAAAAAGTGAAATGTGGCTCACATGATGAAACTTATCTTTGAAATGCTAGAAAATATTGCATTCTTTAGGCCACACTTTCAGTTCAATGCACAAAGAGCAACTGACATTTACAGTTCAGCACTCATAAAATGAGGTTTAAGGCTCTAAAAACAAGCCACATTTTAAGATCAGTGCTCATGAAACTGAAATGATGACATTTTAAATAAAATGATTATGCATTTTGAATATAATATGGATGAAAATTGTTTACTAAAATAAATAATCATGAAATAAAGTACCAAAAAAAAAAAAAAAAATGAAAAAGAAAAAGGAAAAAATAATTCTTCTACAAGGAATAATAAAAATGACAACTTTTTATATAAAATTTAAAAAAAAAGAAAAAAAATTGATATTTTTTATGAAAATTGAAAAAAAAAAAGGAAAAATAAAAATGTGTGTGTGTGTGTGTGTGTGTTTATTTTGTGTGTGTGAAAAATGGTGAATAGAGATCATTATAAATAACCATATTTTTACGAAAATATTGTGTTCTTCCCTAGTGAGGAAATTTCAGTCCTGTACTTCTAATCTCAAGCGCATGTGTTTAAAATTGGATAACAGAAAGTAAAAAATGAGAAATACAAATGATTCTTCATCTCATGCAAAGTCGGATTTCCATGATCTTAATTTTGAAAATATATGAGTTAAGCACTCAATGAGAGACTTTCACAGATTGTTGAAGGAGATTTCAGTTTTCAACATCCATGTCTAACATACTCATTTATGCTAGAGATCTGTAGTTTAGAATTAAAATAATAATAATTGAATGTATCATGCAATGTTAGTTGTTAAGGATATTAAATGCTAAAGTAAATAATTGAAAACATTACTGAAAGATGCCTGCTGATATTATTTATTTGTCTAGCAACAAAAATTAGGACAAGAATTTGAAGACAGTAAATCAAATTTGTTTCAATTATTAGGATTTGTGTTTGAAATCACAGTAAACAATTTCTTAGACCAGAGAGAGTATGAATCAATTACAAATATATTTAGCATGTTTGTGTATTGCCAATAAATAATTGTAGCAAGTGAACTAAAGTAAACAATAATCACAAAAAGCCTCTGGGTCAAAATCAGCCCAGCTTGATGTGTCATACTTTTTTCATAGGCTTATGTATTGAGACTTGAGAAGTGATGTTGATAGCTACCATCCTAGAACTTGTAATTTTTCATATGTAGTATCATTTTTGTGAACAATTTTTACAATGATTGTTCAAATTATAGCTGTTAGGTCAAAAGTGACTGTGCTCCAAGATTGTTTATATTACAACACGTGAGTCAAATATGGTCTTACAAGAAAAATGCACCACTTTAATTTTTTTCTTTAGTTCAGGTATTTTGAAATCGTTACAGTAATGGTAAAGCATTTGAAGAACATATACCTCTTTTAACAACCCTTGGGAAGTTGGCTGTTGGAAACACATTTTCAGTTGTTTCAAAGAGAAATCTCAGCTAGATTTAATTTGTTAAAAAGTCCTTTCAATTTTGGCAAGTCTTAACAGTTCTATCATTTAAAGAGGTAGTCCATGAACTACCAAATTTAGAATAAAGAATGGCTTTAGACCTTTGTAAGATTTTCTTCGTGTCTTACTTTACATAAAGGGGTAAGCCTGGGTCTTCCAAAGTTTGAGATAATTGTTTGTGGACATTCCAAAATTTTTTTTGCATGTTGTATTTTACATGAACTCCGAGTGTTTTCCTCTTTTCTAAATTTAGTACTTGTTTATAGGAAAAACATTATGCTTGCAGTTGTTGAACCGTTGTAAAAATATATGAGCTCAAGCCTTTTCTTTTGAATCTAAGAAAACTGGAACCACATGTCATTTTACTAGATCCTTCTGTTTTTCTCAAATTCTAATGTAATTTCAATCTATCACATTGTTCTTCATAGAAAATTTGGAAGGAGAGCATTCTTAAGGTAGTTGGGTTGGTTTAGGTGTGTTGGGTTTGGAATGGTTGGATATATTTTGTAAGGGGTGGAATGGGTTGGTTATGGGTTTGGTTCATGGGGTAGGGGTAGGTGGGTCTTTTAGAGTAGTTTAGGTAGGGTAGAATATTAGAGTAGAGTAGAATTTGTAGATAGGTAAACTTTAGTAGATAGGTAGGTTTAGAGTAAGGAGATAGGCTAAGTCAGAAGGTAGGGTGGTTAAATAGATTGGTAGGTTGAGTAGAGTAGGTAAGTTTAGTAGAGTAAGTAGGTAGGCTTAGTGAGAAGGTAGTGTTCTTGAGTAGATGACTAAGGTTGGTTGAGTTGAGTAGGTAGGTAGGTTTAGTAGAGTTAGAAGGTTGATTAGGTAGTTCAGGTATGTAAAGAAGGTTAAGAATAAATGATAGGTAAGTTAGTTAGGTGGAGAAAATGGTAAGGTATTTACAGGTATGTTGGTTAGAGGAGAAGGGGAGGTACATAGGTCAGTAGATGATAGAGTAGAGTTGGTCAGATTAGAAGGTACAGTAGAGTTGGTAGATAGAGTCAGTAGGTTGGTAGGGTAGAATAGTAGAGTAGAGTAGAATTTGTAGATAGGTAAACTTTAGTAGATAGGTAGGTTTAGAGTAAGGAGATAGGCTAAGTCAGAAGGTAGGGTGGTTAAATAGATTGGTAGGTTGAGTAGAGTAGGTAAGTTTAGTAGAGTAAGTAGGTAGGCTTAGTGAGAAGGTAGTGTTCTTGAGTAGATGACTAAGGTTGGTTGAGTTGAGTAGGTAGGTAGGTTTAGTAGAGTTAGAAGGTTGATTAGGTAGTTCAGGTATGTAAAGAAGGTTAAGAATAAATAGTTGGTAAGATTAGAAGGTACAGTAGAGTTGGTAGATAGAGTCAGTAAGTTGGTAGGGTAGAATAGTAGAGTAGAGTAGAATTTGTAGATAGGTAAACTTTAGTAGATAGGTAGGTTTAGAGTAAGGAGATAGGCTAAGTCAGAAGGTAGGGTGGTTAAATAGATTGTTAGGTTGAGTAGAATAGGTAAGTTTAGTAGAGTAAGTAGGTAGGCTTAGTGAGAAGGTAGTGTTCTTGAGAAGATGACTAAGGTTGGTTGAGTAGGTAGGTAGGTTTAGTAGAGTTAGGTTGATTAGGTAGTTCAGGTATGTAAAGAAGGTTAAGAATAAATGATAGGTAAGTTAGTTAGGTGGAGAAAATGATAAGGTATTTACAGGTATGTGGGTTAGAGGAGAAGGGGAGGTACATAGGTCAGTAGATGATAGAGTAGAGTTGGTCAGATTAGAAGGTACAGTAGAGTTGGTAGATAGAGTCAGTAGGTTGATAGGGTAGAATAGTAGAGTAGAGTAGAATTTGTAGATAGGTAAACTTTAGTAGATAGGTAGGTTTGGATTAAGGAGATAGGCTAAGTCAGAAGGTAGGTCGGTTAAATAGATTGGTAAGTTGAGTAGAGTAGGTAAGTTTAGTTGAGTAAGGAGGTAGGGAGCATACAGATTTTGAGACCAGAAGGTCGCTTGTTTGAATTAATAGCTCTATCACCCCTGACTTTGTTTTGAAGATGTTTATGTGGGAAAACATCCGGCGGATTGGGAAGCATATTTTGCAATATACTGGTTAAACGAACTCCAGGAATGCATGGATAAATGCACTGGCTGCCACAATAGGATTGAAATAATGTTGAAAATGGTGTTCAACACAATACAAAGAATGGAATAGAAATAAAAGTTTTTTTCAATATTGTAAGTGATAAATCTGCAGTTTCATTTGCAACAGTTATTGAACAAGTTGTTACTAATTTAGGAACTGTTTTTTAAATTGATTTTTCATTTCCTGTCCAATATTTTTCATATTCAATTGGACTGAATTGGAGAAAAGCTTGTCAACATTGGCAAAATTACATTTCTTGATACAAGAAAGTTTGTTGCATTCTTTACTAGATGACAAAATGTTGGACTTGTCCAAAATGTGTAGTTATTGCAAAAAGTGAAATGTGGCTCACATGATGAAACTTATCTTTGAAATGCTTAGAAAATATTGCATTCTTTAGGCCACACTTTCAGTTCAATGCACAAAGAGCAACTGACATTTACAGTTCAGCACTCATAAAATGAGGTTTAAGGCTCTAAAAACAAGCCACATTTTAAGATCAGTGCTCATGAAACTGAAATGATGACATTTTAAATAAAATGATTATGCATTTTGAATATAATATGGATGAAAATTGTTTACTAAAATAAATAATCATGAAATAAAGTACCAAAAAAAAAAAAAAAATGAAAAAGAAAAAGGAAAAAATAATTCTTCTACAAGGAATAATAAAAATGACAACTTTTTATATAAAATTTAAAAAAAAAGAAAAAAAATTGATATTTTTTATGAAAATTGAAAAAAAAAAAAGGAAAAATAAAAATGTGTGTGTGTGTGTGGGTGTGTTTATTTTGTGTGTGTGAAAAATGGTGAATAGAGATCATTATAAATAACCATATTTTTACGAAAATATTGTGTTCTTCCCTAGTGAGGAAATTTCAGTCCTGTACTTCTAATCTCAAGCGCATGTGTTTAAAATTGGATAACAGAAAGTAAAAAATGAGAAATACAAATGATTCTTCATCTCATGCAAAGTCGGATTTCCATGATCTTAATTTTGAAAATATATGAGTTAAGCACTCAATGAGAGACTTTCACAGATTGTTGAAGGAGATTTCAGTTTTCAACATCCATGTCTAACATACTCATTTATGCTAGAGATCTGTAGTTTAGAATTAAAATAATAATAATTGAATGTATCATGCAATGTTAGTTGTTAAGGATATTAAATGCTAAAGTAAATAATTGAAAACATTACTGAAAGATGCCTGCTGATATTATTTATTTGTCTAGCAACAAAAATTAGGACAAGAATTTGAAGACAGTAAATCAAATTTGTTTCAATTATTAGGATTTGTGTTTGAAATCACAGTAAACAATTTCTTAGACCAGAGAGAGTATGAATCAATTACAAATATATTTAGCATGTTTGTGTATTGCCAATAAATAATTGTAGCAAGTGAACTAAAGTAAACAATAATCACAAAAAGCCTCTGGGTCAAAATCAGCCCAGCTTGATGTGTCATACTTTTTTCATAGGCTTATGTATTGAGACTTGAGAAGTGATGTTGATAGCTACCATCCTAGAACTTGTAATTTTTCATATGTAGTATCATTTTTGTGAACAATTTTTACAATGATTGTTCAAATTATAGCTGTTAGGTCAAAAGTGACTGTGCTCCAAGATTGTTTATATTACAACACGTGAGTCAAATATGGTCTTACAAGAAAAATGCACCACTTTAATTTTTTTCTTTAGTTCAGGTATTTTGAAATCGTTACAGTAATGGTAAAGCATTTGAAGAACATATACCTCTTTTAACAACCCTTGGGAAGTTGGCTGTTGGAAACACATTTTCAGTTGTTTCAAAGAGAAATCTCAGCTAGATTTAATTTGTTAAAAAGTCCTTTCAATTTTGGCAAGTCTTACAGTTCTATCATTTAAAGAGGTAGTCCATGAACTACCAAATTTAGAATAAAGAATGGCTTTAGACCTTTGTAAGATTTTCTTCGTGTCTTACTTTACATAAAGGGGTAAGCCTGGGTCTTCCAAAGTTTGAGATAATTGTTTGTGGACATTCCAAAATTTTTTTTGCATGTTGTATTTTACATGAACTCCGAGTGTTTTCCTCTTTTCTAAATTTAGTACTTGTTTATAGGAAAAACATTATGCTTGCAGTTGTTGAACCGTTGTAAAAATATATGAGCTCAAGCCTTTTCTTTTGAATCTAAGAAAACTGGAACCACATGTCATTTTACTAGATCCTTCTGTTTTTCTCAAATTCTAATGTAATTTCAATCTATCACATTGTTCTTCATAGAAAATTTGGAAGGAGAGCATTCTTAAGGTAGTTGGGTTGGTTTAGGTGTGTTGGGTTTGGAATGGTTGGATATATTTTGTAAGGGGTGGAATGGGTTGGTTATGGGTTTGGTTCATGGGGTAGGGGTAGGTGGGTCTTTTAGAGTAGTTTAGGTAGGGTAGAATATTAGAGTAGAGTAGAATTTGTAGATAGGTAAACTTTAGTAGATAGGTAGGTTTAGAGTAAGGAGATAGGCTAAGTCAGAAGGTAGGGTGGTTAAATAGATTGGTAGGTTGAGTAGAGTAGGTAAGTTTAGTAGAGTAAGTAGGTAGGCTTAGTGAGAAGGTAGTGTTCTTGAGTAGATGACTAAGGTTGGTTGAGTTGAGTAGGTAGGTAGGTTTAGTAGAGTTAGAAGGTTGATTAGGTAGTTCAGGTATGTAAAGAAGGTTAAGAATAAATGATAGGTAAGTTAGTTAGGTGGAGAAAATGGTAAGGTATTTACAGGTATGTTGGTTAGAGGAGAAGGGGAGGTACATAGGTCAGTAGATGATAGAGTAGAGTTGGTCAGATTAGAAGGTACAGTAGAGTTGGTAGATAGAGTCAGTAGGTTGGTAGGGTAGAATAGTAGAGTAGAGTAGAATTTGTAGATAGGTAAACTTTAGTAGATAGGTAGGTTTAGAGTAAGGAGATAGGCTAAGTCAGAAGGTAGGGTGGTTAAATAGATTGGTAGGTTGAGTAGAGTAGGTAAGTTTAGTAGAGTAAGTAGGTAGGCTTAGTGAGAAGGTAGTGTTCTTGAGTAGATGACTAAGGTTGGTTGAGTTGAGTAGGTAGGTAGGTTTAGTAGAGTTAGAAGGTTGATTAGGTAGTTCAGGTATGTAAAGAAGGTTAAGAATAAATAGTTGGTAAGATTAGAAGGTACAGTAGAGTTGGTAGATAGAGTCAGTAAGTTGGTAGGGTAGAATAGTAGAGTAGAGTAGAATTTGTAGATAGGTAAACTTTAGTAGATAGGTAGGTTTAGAGTAAGGAGATAGGCTAAGTCAGAAGGTAGGGTGGTTAAATAGATTGTTAGGTTGAGTAGAATAGGTAAGTTTAGTAGATTAAGTAGGTAGGCTTAGTGAGAAGGTAGTGTTCTTGAGAAGATGACTAAGGTTGGTTGAGTAGGTAGGTAGGTTTAGTAGAGTTAGGTTGATTAGGTAGTTCAGGTATGTAAAGAAGGTTAAGAATAAATGATAGGTAAGTTAGTTAGGTGGAGAAAATGATAAGGTATTTACAGGTATGTGGGTTAGAGGAGAAGGGGAGGTACATAGGTCAGTAGATGATAGAGTAGAGTTGGTCAGATTAGAAGGTACAGTAGAGTTGGTAGATAGAGTCAGTAGGTTGATAGGGTAGAATTGTAGAGTAGAGTAGAATTTGTAGATAGGTAAACTTTAGTAGATAGGTAGGTTTGGATTAAGGAGATAGGCTAAGTCAGAAGGTAGGTCGGTTAAATAGATTGGTAAGTTGAGTAGAGTAGGTAAGTTTAGTTGAGTAAGGAGGTAGGGAGCATACAGACTTTGAGACCAGAAGGTCGCTTGTTTGAATTAATAGCTCTATCACCCCCGACTTTGTTTTGAAGATGTTTATGTGGGAAAACATCCGGCGGATTGGGAAGCATATTTTGCAATATACTGGTTAAACGAACTCCAGGAATGCATGGATAAATGCACTGGCTGCCACAATAGGATTGAAATAATGTTGAAAATGGTGTTCAACACAATACAAAGAATGGAATAGAAATAAAAGTTTTTTTCAATATTGTAAGTGATAAATCTGCAGTTTCATTTGCAACAGTTATTGAACAAGTTGTTACTAATTTAGGAACTGTTTTTTAAATTGATTTTTCATTTCCTGTCCAATATTTTTCATATTCAATTGGACTGAATTGGAGAAAAGCTTGTCAACATTGGCAAAATTACATTTCTTGATACAAGAAAGTTTGTTGCATTCTTTACTAGATGACAAAATGTTGGACTTGTCCAAAATGTGTAGTTATTGCAAAAAGTGAAATGTGGCTCACATGATGAAACTTATCTTTGAAATGCTTAGAAAATATTGCATTCTTTAGGCCACACTTTCAGTTCAATGCACAAAGAGCAACTGACATTTACAGTTCAGCACTCATAAAATGAGGTTTAAGGCTCTAAAAACAAGCCACATTTTAAGATCAGTGCTCATGAAACTGAAATGATGACATTTTAAATAAAATGATTATGCATTTTGAATATAATATGGATGAAAATTGTTTACTAAAATAAATAATCATGAAATAAAGTACCAAAAAAAAAAAAAAAAAAAAAAATGAAAAAGAAAAAGGAAAAAATAATTCTTCTACAAGGAATAATAAAAATGACAACTTTTTATATAAAATTTAAAAAAAAAGAAAAAAAATTGATATTTTTTATGAAAATTGAAAAAAAAAAAGGAAAAATAAAAATGTGTGGGTGTGTGTTTATTTTGTGTGTGTGAAAAATGGTGAATAGAGATCATTATAAATAACCATATTTTTACGAAAATATTGTGTTCTTCCCTAGTGAGGAAATTTCAGTCCTGTATTTCTAATCTCAAGCGCATGTGTTTAAAATTGGAGAACAGAAAGTAAAAAATGAGAAATACAAATGATTCTTCATCTCATGCAAAGTCGGATTTCCATGATCTTAATTTTGAAAATATATGAGTTAAGCACTCAATGAGAGACTTTCACAGATTGTTGAAGGAGATTTCAGTTTTCAACATCCATGTCTAACATATTCATTTATGGTAGAGATCTGTAGTTTAGAATTAAAATAATAATAATTGAATGTATCATGCAATGTTAGTTGTTAAGGATATTAAATGCTAAAGTAAATAATTGAAAACATTACTGAAAGATGCCTGCTGATATTATTTATTTGTCTAGCAACAAAAATTAGGACAAGAATTTGAAGACAGTAAATCAAATTTGTTTCAATTATTAGGATTTGTGTTTGAAATCACAGTAAACAATTTCTTAGACCAGAGAGAGTATGAATCAATTACAAATATATTTAGCATGTTTGTGTATTGCCAATAAATAATTGTAGCAAGTGAACTAAAGTAAACAATAATCACAAAAAGCCTCTGGGTCAAAATCAGCCCAGCTTGATGTGTCATACTTTTTTCATAGGCTTATGTATTGAGACTTGAGAAGTGATGTTGATAGCTACCATCCTAGAACTTGTAATTTTTCATATGTAGTATCATTTTTGTGAACAATTTTTACAATGATTGTTCAAATTATAGCTGTTAGGTCAAAAGTGACTGTGCTCCAAGATTGTTTATATTACAACACGTGAGTCAAATATGGTCTTACAAGAAAAATGCACCACTTTAATTTTTTTCTTTAGTTCAGGTATTTTGAAATCGTTACAGTAATGGTAAAGCATTTGAAGAACATATACCTCTTTTAACAACCCTTGGGAAGTTGGCTGTTGGAAACACATTTTCAGTTGTTTCAAAGAGAAATCTCAGCTAGATTTAATTTGTTAAAAAGTCCTTTCAATTTTGGCAAGTCTTACAGTTCTATCATTTAAAGAGGTAGGCCATGAACTACCAAATTTAGAATAAAGAATGGCTTTAGACCTTTGTAAGATTTTCTTCGTGTCTTACTTTACATAAAGGGGTAAGCCTGGGTCTTCCAAAGTTTGAGATAATTGTTTTGTGGACATTCCAAATTTTTTTTTGCATGTTGTATTTTACATAAACTCCGAGTGTTTTCCTCTTTTCTAAATTTAGTACTTGTTTATAGGAAAAACATTATGCTTGCAGTTGTTGAACCGTTGTAAAAATATATGAGCTCAAGCCTTTTCTTTTGAATCTAAGAAAACTGGAACCACATGTCATTTTACTAGATCCTTCTGTTTTTCTCAAATTCTAATGTAATTTCAATCTATCACATTGTTCTTCACAGAAAATTTGGAAGGAGAGCATTCTTAGGGTAGTTGGGTTGGTTTAGGTGTGTTGGGTTTGGAATGGTTGGATATATTTTGTAAGGGGTGGAATGGGTTGGTTATGGGTTTGGTTCATGGGGTAGGGGTAGGTAGGTCTTTGGAGGGGTGGTGCGGGGTTGGGTAGGGATGGGTGGGTTTTGGGTTGGGAGGGGTAGTAGGTAGAGTAGTTTAGGTAGTTTAGGTAGGGTAGAATAGTAGAGTAGAGTAGAATTTGTAGATAGGTAAACTTTAGTAGATAAGTAGGTTTAGAGTAAGGAGATAGGCTAAGTCAGAAGGTAGGGTGGTTAAATAGATTGGTAGGTTGAGTAGAGTAGGTAAGTTTAGTAGAGTAAGTAGGTAGGCTTAGTGAGAAGGTAGTGTTCTTGAGTAGATGACTAAGGTTGGTTGAGTTGAGTAGGTAGGTAGGTTTAGTAGAGTTAGAAGGTTGATAAGGTAGTTCAGGTATGTAAAGAAGGTTAAGAATAAATGATAGGTAAGTTAGTTAGGTGGAGAAAATGGTAAGGTATTTACAGGATGTGGGTTAGAGGAGAAGGGGAGGTACATAGGTCAGTAGATGATAGAGTAGAGTTGGTCAGATTAGAAGGTACAGTAGAGTTGGTAGATAGAGTCAGTAGGTTGGTAGGGTAGAATATTAGAGTAGAGTAGAATTTGTAGATAGGTAAACTTTAGTAGATAGGTAGGTTTAGAGTAAGGAGATAGGCTAAGTCAGAAGGTAGGGTGGTTAAATAGATTGGTAGGTTGAGTAGAGTAGGTAAGTTTAGTAGAGTAAGTAGGTAGGCTTAGTGAGAAGGTAGTGTTCTTGAGTAGATGACTAAGGTTGGTTGAGTTGAGTAGGTAGGTAGGTTTAGTAGAGTTAGAAGGTTGATTAGGTAGTTCAGGTATGTAAAGAAGGTTAAGAATAAATGATAGGTAAGTTAGTTAGGTGGAGAAAATGGTAAGGTATTTACAGGTATGTTGGTTAGAGGAGAAGGGGAGGTACATAGGTCAGTAGATGATAGAGTAGAGTTGGTCAGATTAGAAGGTACAGTAGAGTTGGTAGATAGAGTCAGTAGGTTGGTAGGGTAGAATAGTAGAGTAGAGTAGAATTTGTAGATAGGTAAACTTTAGTAGATAGGTAGGTTTAGAGTAAGGAGATAGGCTAAGTCAGAAGGTAGGGTGGTTAAATAGATTGGTAGGTTGAGTAGAGTAGGTAAGTTTAGTAGAGTAAGTAGGTAGGCTTAGTGAGAAGGTAGTGTTCTTGAGTAGATGACTAAGGTTGGTTGAGTTGAGTAGGTAGGTAGGTTTAGTAGAGTTAGAAGGTTGATTAGGTAGTTCAGGTATGTAAAGAAGGTTAAGAATAAATAGTTGGTAAGATTAGAAGGTACAGTAGAGTTGGTAGATAGAGTCAGTAGGTTGGTAGGGTAGAATAGTAGAGTAGAGTAGAATTTGTAGATAGGTAAACTTTAGTAGATAGGTAGGTTTAGAGTAAGGAGATAGGCTAAGTCAGAAGGTAGGGTGATTAAATAGATTGGTAGGTTGAGTAGAATAGGTAAGTTTAGTAGAGTAAGTAGGTAGGCTTAGTGAGAAGGTAGTGTTCTTGAGAAGATGACTAAGGTTGGTTGAGTAGGTAGGTAGGTTTAGTAGAGTTAGGTTGATTAGGTAGTTCAGGTATGTAAAGAAGGTTAAGAATAAATGATAGGTAAGTTAGTTAGGTGGAGAAAATGATAAGGTATTTACAGGTATGTGGGTTAGAGGAGAAGAGGAGGTACATAGGTCAGTAGATGATAGAGTAGAGTTGGTCAGATTAGAAGGTACAGTAGAGTTGGTAGATAGAGTCCGTAGGTTGATAGGGTAGAATAGTAGAGTAGAGTAGAATTTGTAGATAGGTAAACTTTAGTAGATAGGTAGGTTTGTATTAAGGAGATAGGCTAAGTCAGAAGGTAGGTCGGTTAAATAGATTGGTAAGTTGAGTAGAGTAGGTAAGTTTAGTTGAGTAAGTAGGTAGGGAGCATACAGACTTTGAGACCAGAAGGTCGCTTGTTTGAATTAATAGCTCTATCACCCCTGACTTTGTTTTGAAGATGTTTATGTGGGAAAACATCCGGGGGATTGGGAAGCATATTTTGCAATATACTGGTTAAACGAACTCCAGGAATGCATGGATAAATGCACTGGCTGCCACAATAGGATTGAAATAATGTTGGAAATGGTGTTCAACACAATACAAAGAATGGAATAGAAATAAAAGTTTTTTTCAATATTGTAAGTGATAAATCTGCAGTTTCATTTGCAACAGTTATTGAACAAGTTGTTACTAATTTAGGAACTGTTTTTTAAATTGATTTTTCATTTCCTGTCCAATATTTTTCATATTCAATTGGACTGAATTGGAGAAAAGCTTGTCAACATTGGCAAAATTACATTTCTTGATACAAGAAAGTTTGTTGCATTCTTTACTAGATGACAAAATGTTGGACTTGTCCAAAATGTGTAGTTATTGCAAAAAGTGAAATGTGGCTCACATGATGAAACTTATCTTTGAAATGCTAGAAAATATTGCATTCTTTAGGCCACACTTTCAGTTCAATGCACAAAGAGCAACTGACATTTACAGTTCAGCACTCATAAAATGAGGTTTAAGGCTCTAAAAACAAGCCACATTTTAAGATCAGTGCTCATGAAACTGAAATGATGACATTTTAAACAAAATGATTATGCATTTTGAATATAATATGGATGAAAATTGTTTACTAAAATAAATAATCATGAAATAAAGTACCAAAAAAAAAAAAAACAAATAAAAAAAAAAATGAAAAAGAAAAAGGAAAAAATAATTCTTCTACAAGGAATAATAAAAATGACAACTTTTTATATAAAATTTTTAAAAAAAGAAAAAAAATTGATATTTTTTATGAAAATTGAAAAAAAAAAGGAAAAATAAAAATGTGTGTGTGTGTGTGTGTGTGTTTATTTTGTGTGTGTGAAAAATGGTGAATAGAGATCATATAAATAACCATATTTTTACGAAAATATTGTGTTCTTCCCTAGTGAGGAAATTTCAGTCCTGTACTTCTAATCTCAAGCGCATGTGTTTAAAATTGGAGAACAGAAAGTAAAAAATGAGAAATACAAATGATTCTTCATCTCATGCAAAGTCGGATTTCCATGATCTTAATTTTGAAAATATATGAGTTAAGCACTCAATGAGAGACTTTCACAGATTGTTGAAGGAGATTTCAGTTTTCAACATCCATGTGTAACATATTCATTTATGCTAGAGATCTGTAGTTTAGAATTAAAATAATAATAATTGAATGTATCATGCAATGTTATTTGTTAAGGATATTAAATGCTAAAGTAAATAATTGAAAACATTACTGAAAGATGCCTGCTGATATTATTTATTTGTCTAGCAACAAAAATTAGGACAAGAATTTGAAGACAGTAAATCAAATTTGTTTCAATTATTAGGATTTGTGTTTGAAATCACAGTAAACAATTTCTTAGACCAGAGAGAGTATGAATCAATTACAAATATATTTAGCATGTTTGTGTATTGCCAATAAATAATTGTAGCAAGTGAACTAAAGTAAACAATAATCACAAAAAGCCTCTGGGTCAAAATCAGCCCAGCTTGATGTGTCATACTTTTTTCATAGGCTTATGTATTGAGACTTGAGAAGTGATGTTGATAGCTACCATCCTAGAACTTGTAATTTTTCATATGTAGTATCATTTTTGTGAACAATTTTTACAATGATTGTTCAAATTATAGCTGTTAGGTCAAAAGTGACTGTGCTCCAAGATTGTTTATATTACAACACGTGAGTCAAATATGGTCTTACAAGAAAAATGCACCACTTTAATTTTTTTCTTTAGTTCAGGTATTTTGAAAGCGTTACAGTAATGGTAAAGCATTTGAAGAACATATACCTCTTTTAACAACCCTTGGGAAGTTGGCTGTTGGAAACACATTTTCAGTTGTTTCAAAGAGAAATCTCAGCTAGATTTAATTTGTTAAAAAGTCCTTTCAATTTTGGCAAGTCTTACAGTTCTATCATTTAAAGAGGTAGGCCATGAACTACCAAATTTAGAATAAAGAATGGCTTTAGACCTTTGTAAGATTTTCTTCGTGTCTTACTTTACATAAAGGGGTAAGCCTGGGTCTTCCAAAGTTTGAGATAATTGTTTTGTGGACATTCCAAATTTTTTTTTGCATGTTGTATTTTACATAAACGCCGAGTGTTTTCCTCTTTTCTAAATTTAGTACTTGTTTATAGGAAAAACATTATGCTTGCAGTTGTTGAACCGTTGTAAAAATATATGAGCTCAAGCCTTTTCTTTTGAATCTAAGAAAACTGGAACCACATGTCATTTTACTAGATCCTTCTGTTTTTCTCAAATTCTAATGTAATTTCAATCTATCACATTATTCTTCATAGAAAATTTGGAAGGAGAGCATTCATTCTTAGGGTAGTTGGGTTGGTTTAGGTGTGTTGGGTTTGGAATGGTTGGATATATTTTGTAAGGGGTGGAATGGGTTGGTTATGGGTTTGGTTCATGGGGTAGGGGTAGGTGGGTCTTTTAGAGTAGTTTAGGTAGGGTAGAATATTAGAGTAGAGTAGAATTTGTAGATAGGTAAACTTTAGTAGATAGGTAGGTTAAGAGTAAGGAGATAGGCTAAGTCAGAAGGTAGCGTGGTTAAATAGATTGGTAGGTTGAGTAGAGTAGGTAAGTTTAGTAGAGTAAGTAGGTAGGCTTAGTGAGATGGTAGTGTTCTTGAGTAGATGACTAAGGTTGGTTGAGTTGAGTAGGTAGGTAGGTTTAGTAGAGTTAGAAGGTTGATTAGGTAGTTCAGGTATGTAAAGAAGGTTAAGAATAAATGATAGGTAAATTAGTTAGGTGGAGAAAATGGTAAGGTATTTACAGGTATGTGGGTTAGAGGAGAAGGGGAGGTACATAGGTCAGTAGATGATAGAGTAGAGTTGGTCAGATTAGAAGGTACAGTAGAGTTGGTAGATAGAGTCAGTAGGTTCATAGGGTAGAATAGTAGAGTAGAGTAGAACTTGTAGATAGGTAAACTTTAGTAGATAGGTAGGTTTAGAGTAAGGAGATAGGCTAAGTCAGAAGGTAGGGTGGTTAAATAGATTGGTAGGTTGAGTAGAGTAGGTAAGTTTAGTAGAGTAAGTAGGTAGGCTTAGTGAGAAGGTAGTGTTCTTGAGTAGATGACTAAGGTTGGTTGAGTTGAGTAGGTAGGTAGGTTTAGTAGAGTTAGAAGGTTGATTAGGTAGTTCAGGTATGTAAAGAAGGTTAAGAATAAATGATAGGTAAGTTAGTTAGGTGGAGAAATGGTAAGGTATTTACAGGTATGTTGGTTAGAGGAGAAGGGGAGGTACATAGGTCAGTAGATGATAGAGTAGAGTTGGTCAGATTAGAAGGTACAGTAGAGTTGGTAGATAGAGTCAGTAGGTTAGTAGAGTAGATAGGTAAGTTGAGTAGGTAGCTCAGTAAAGTAGGTATGGAGGTATATTATGAAGGTAGAGTGAATTATTTAGGTAGAAGAGTGAAGATATAGTAGAGTAGGTAGGATGTAGAGAATGTATGTAGTTTATGTAGGTAGGTAGAGTCAGTAGGTAGGAAGAGTAGTTAAAAAGATAGGTAGGTTCAGCTGATAGATAGGTTGATAAAGAAGGCAGGTTCGTAGACAGGTTTGTAGAGGCTAATAGGTAGGTAGGTTGGATGGTTTGAATAAGTTGGTAAATAGAATAGGTAGGAAGGTTTTATGATGTCTAGGCAGGTGGTGCAGTTTTAAAAATTAAGAAAGGTTCAGTCGTAAGGCTAAGTAAAGTAAGAAAGGGAAGAGGGTGGAGTAATGAAGAAAGAAAGGAAGGAAGGATGGAAGAAGGGCGGTAAGTGAAGGTGGTGAGATGAGGATGAAAAAGAGGAGGAACGAAGATAGGGGTGAGAGCAGGAGAGTTTTGGTGGGAGAAAAAGGTTGGGTGAGAGGAGAGATAGGAGGGAGGAAGGAAAGGAGAGAGAAGTGGAAATGGGAGGGAGAAAGAAGAGATGGAAGGAAGAGCAGAGAACAGAGGAAGCAAGGCGAGAGAGATGGGAAGGACGGGAGAGAGATGAGAGGTGAGAAAGAGGAGAGAAGGCGAGTGGTGAGATTAGATTAGTTAGGTAATATAGAGTAAATGGGAAGGGTAGGGAGGGAGAGGGAGGGTAGGAGAAGTGGGGGAAGGAGAGGAGGATGGAAGGCAGGGGGGAGGGAGAGGTGGGGGGGAGGGGGGTCAGGCAGGGGAGGGGGAGGTTGGAAGTAAATTAAAAAGTAAGTATAATGGAGGGGACGGGGACAGAGGAAGACAGGTAGGAAGGGATCAATAGAGTTGTTTAGGGGTGAAATTAGAGAGGAAGGAATTTTAGATAGATATTAGGCTGTGTGTTTCCAGACAAGGTTAATTCAAAGTATGTTTCACATCTCATACAATATTAAAGTTGCATATACCACAGAAAAAGTGTTTGCATTCCTTTTAGACTTTAAAGAGATACAGATGTGTAAGTGACATGCAAAGGAAATAGATGCATAGATATCAAACTTTACAAGTTGTCAGGGAGGAAGAGATGGAACCAATTTTATGAATCTTCTGGAAGATGGATCAAATTACAGTCCTTTGGTCAGTTTGAAATGCCGAAGGGCCATGCTATTTTATGTATTAATGTGTTAGTTTTGTTCCATGAAACCCAAAGATTATGAGATAAGCAGAACCTTTGCTAGTGTATTTATGCTATGATAGTGCTTTTCATAGGCCCGGGTCCAAAATGGCTCCATCCTGTAGGGTCACTAGTTTTCAATACTCATGTAGCCAGTCTTTAAATAAAATTCTTCAAAAACCTTTAAGCCTAAGTCTACCAAATGTAAAACACAGTATCGTTTTTGATAAATGTACATCCAGACTCGTTCATATTTTTGTCCTTGGAATAGAAGTTTTCAAGCCAAGCCCTGGCAGCATACAGACTTTTGAGACCAGAAGGTCGCTTGTTTGAATTAATAGCTCTATCACCCCTGACTTTGTTTTCAAGATGTTTATGTGGGAAAACAGCCGGGGGATTGGGAAGCATATTTTGCAATATACTGGTTAAAGGAACTCCAGGAATGCATGGATAAATGCACTGGCTGCCACAATAGGATTGAAATAATGTTGGAAATGGTGTTAAACACAATACAAAGAAAGGAATAGAAATAAAAGTTTTTTTCAATATTGTAAGTGATAAATCTGCAGTTTCATTTGCAACAGTTATTGAACAAGTTGTTACTAATTTAGGAACTGTTTTTTAAATTGTTTTTTTCATTTCCTGTACCATATTTTTCATATTCAATTGGACTGAATTGGAGAAAAGCTTGTCAACATTGGCAAAATTACATTTCTTGATACTAGAAAGTTTGTTGCATTCTTTACTAGATGACAAAATGTTGGACTTGTCCAAAATGTGTAGTTATTGCAAAAAGTGAAATGTGGCTCACGTGATGAAACTTATCTTTGAAATGCTAGAAAATATTGCATTCTTTAGGCCACACTTTCAGTTCAATGCACAAAAAGCAACTGACATTTACAGTTCAGAACTCATAAAATAAGGTTTAAGGCTCTAAAAACAAGCCACATTTTAAGATCAGTGCTCATGAAACAGAAATGATGACATTTTAAATAAAATGATAATGCATTTTGAATATAATATGGATAAAAATTCTTTACTAAAATAAATAATCATGAAATAAAAAAAAAAAAAAAAAATGAAAAAGGAAAAAATAATTCTTCTACAAGGAATAATAAAAATGACAACTTTTTATATAAAATTTAAAAAAAAAAGGGGGGGGGGGAAAAGAAAATGATATTTTTTATGAAAATTGAAAAAAAAAAAGGAAAAATAAAAAAGTGTGTGTGTGTGCGTGTGTTTATTTTGTGTGTGTGAAAAATGGTGAATAGAGATCATTATAAATAACCATATTTTTACGAAAATATTGTGTTCTTCCCTAGTGAGGAAATTTCAGTCCTTTACTTCTAATCTCAAGCGCATGTGTTTAAAATTGGAGAACAGAAAGTAAAAAATGAGAAATACAAATCATTCTTCATCTCATACAAAATCGGATTTCCATGATCTTAATTTTGAAAATATATGAGTTAAGCACTCAATGAGAGACTTTCACAGATTGTTGAAGGAGATTTCAGTTTTCAACATCCATGTCTAACATACTCATTTATGCTAGAGATCTGTAGTTTAGAATTAAAATAATAATAATTGAATGTATCATACAATGTTGGTTGTTAAGGATATTAAATACTAAAGTAAATAATTGAAAACATTACTGAAAGATGCCTGCTGATATTATTTATTTGTCTAGCAACAAAAATTAGGACAAGAATTTGAAGACAGTACATCAAATTTGTTTCAATTATTAGGATTTTTGTTTGAAATCACAGTAAACAATTTCTTAGACCAGAGAGAGTATGAATCAATTACAAATATATTTAGCATGTTTGTGTATTGCCAATAAATAATTGTAGCAAGTGAACTAAAGTAAACAATAATCACAAAAAGCCTCTGGGTCAAAATCAGCCCAGCTTGATGTGTCATACTTTTTTCATAGGCTTATGTATTGAGACTTGAGAAGTCATGTTGATAGCTACCATCCTAGAACTTGTAATTTTTCTTATGTAGTATCATTTTTGTGAACAATTTTTACAATGATTGTTCAAATTATAGCTGTTAGGTCAAAAGTGACTCTGCTCTATGATTGTTTATATTACAACACGTGAGTCAAATATGGTCTTACAAGAAAAATGCACCATTTTAATTTTTTTCTTTAGTTCAGGTATTTTGAAATCGTTACAGTAATTGTAAAGCATTTGAAGAACATTTACCTCTTTTAACAACCCTTGGGAAGTTGGCTGTTGGAAACACATTTTCAGTTGTTTCAAAGAGAAATCTCAGCTAGATTTGATTTGTTAAAAAGTCCTTTCAATTTTGGCAAGTCTTACAGTTCTATCATTTAAAGAGGTAGGCCATGAACTACCAAATTTAGAATAAAGAATGGCTTTAGACCTTTGTAAGATTTTCTTCGTGTCTTACTTTACATAAAGGGGTAAGCCTGGGTCTTCCAAAGTTTGAGATAATTGTTTTGTGGACATTCCAAATTTTTCTTTGCATGTTGTATTTTACATGAACTCAGAGTGTTTTCCTCTTTTCTAAATTTAGTACTTGTTTATAGGAAAGACATTATGCTTGCAGTTGTTGAACCGTTGTAAAAATATATGAGCCCAAGCCTTTTCTTTTGAATCTAAGAAAACTGGAACCACATGTCATTTTACTAGATCCTTCTGTTTTTCTCAAATTCTAATGTAATTTCAATCTATCACATTGTTCTTCATAGGAAATTTGGAAGGAGAGCATTCTTAGGGTAGTTGGGTTGGTTTAGGTGTGTTGGGTTTGGAATGGTTGGATATATTTTGTAAGGGGTGGAATGGGTTGGTTATGGGTTTGGTTCATGGGGTAGGGCTAGGTGGGTCTTTGGAGGGGTGGTGCGGGGTTGGGTAGGGATAGATGGGTTTTGGGTTGGGAGGGGTAGTAAGTAGAGTAGTTTAGGTAGGGTAGAATAGTCGAGTAGAGTAGAATTTGTAGATAGGTAGGTAAACTTTAGTAGGTAGGTTTAGAGTAAGGAGATAGGCTAAGTCACAAGGTAGGGTGGTTAAATACAGTACAGTTCACACATTTTTTGCTGTTTTCGCTCTCTGCGATAGACTTAGCGCGGACCCAACGCGGCGATTTTAGAACACAGGTGAACACGGACTAACGACGACTGCTTTTAAACGCTGCGATCCCTGGCGGACCACGGCGGTCTGGTTACGCAATAAAAACGACGTGAGGACTCCGCTGCGATCAGACAGGTAAGTTTCTGTTCAGTGTAGCAGATGATTCAAGAATGAACCGAAATTACGCACCATTTTACTATTTTACAACGTCGTATTATAGATATGTATTTACATGAGAATTTTTATATCAAAAAGAAAACATGATAAGTAGTCATCATTGCCAAGTGAATTATTAAATGTGCCTTGATTTAATTGGGTATAAAATCAAAGCACTTAAACCTTTAACCACAAATCCCAAGTTATAAGTGCCGTGAAGAACAAGGGTTTCGAAAACATTGTAGGAAAAAGAGAAGACGCTGGCAACCAGCATTTTCTCCTCTTATGCAATGTTTATCTACCCTGTCACACACTCTTTGACAATTTCGAGTGATGTTCATTCTTCCTTTACTCTTTACCAAACAACAAAATTAACAACTTGTCTAATTTGAAAAAAAAAACCAAAAAACATTTGCTGACAAAATTTTGAATCTAACTCAAAATATAAAACTTGATTTTAAAAGGTTCATTGTGGGAAAAAAAGGAAAAAGCTGGTTTGAGACATAATGATAGCGCTGACATGTATCATCATGGAGAAATATTTCATGAGCTGCTCTTAGGCCTATTAGGTCTTGACTCTTGAGCTGACTTTTTTCCTATTTATCATAACGCTCACTAGCATACAAAATATTAATTTCTACACATTGATATATCTGCACATGTTCATTACAAAATAAGATTAATGAATCTCGCAGGACCGAATGGATAAAATCTATAACCCTGGTTTTTACGCGAGGGTTTTGGTTAAAAAATAACTCTTTACAAAAGCACAAAAATGTATTCTTGTCCAAATTTAAAGCATAAGCAGACGACAACTAAATGTAGCAAACGTGGCATTTGTCTTTAATATGATAGAAAACATTCTTAGACAAGGAGGAAATGCTGGCTACTATCATTTTCTCCTTTCCTCACACTGTTTTCAAAAGACTTCTTCCCCAGGGTAGATAAAAATCAGGATTGTGCGGTTACGACTTAAATCAAGATTGAAAATCACAATATACTAGGAAATCGAGGAAGAAAGGGTGTTAAGTTTACACGACTTGCCAGCATGAATTTCAAAGTACGTCACACAGACGTTGTGTGCACAATGTTTCTAAGACGTTGACATCAAAGAAATACCGGTCAAACCTTACCCTTCCATTAAACCTGACCATCCTAGATGCTTGTTTTTTACTGTTATTATGGCAATGTTTTTGTCGATGTTCAGAGCAATTTGAAATTCAATTTGGTTTTATTTCCCGGCGAGGTTTATAAGTAATCAAGAGTCGCTATCTAGAATGTCCGCACCACTCCCAAGTTAAACACAACTTTTATCATTTTTAGGATCGTAATAACTCGGCTGTACATAAGTGTAAGCAAAAATCCGTAAGTCAACTATTACTCTTGCGGACACTGTACATTAATAAAAAAAAGTTTTTTGCAGACAATACAAAAATGACAAAATATTGCAAAGTAAGGCCTGATATGGGTCAGAATATTTCACACACTGTCCGCGTGTTCCTACATCCAATATCATTACATGTATAGTGTTGAGCACTATTCTCAAAATGATTCCAGTCGTCTCAAGGCTGCCAGCTAGTGCATCTGCTTCTCTTTTCCAGTACTTTGTGAAATTATTTCTCAAGACAATGAAGACACTGATTACTGTCCTGTACACAAATCGTAGAAACAATGCTCAGTTGTGAGAGAAGAATGAATCTTGTCCTAATGACCAATATCAATCCTGGAAACAGAGTTTTGCTGAGCTAGGATTCCGCGTCACAAGCCTGCATTACTAGCCAGCTAACGTGCTCGGCAGATTCAAGATCACATATCTCGTTCTGAAATATCATGGGAGGATTTGAAGATCAGTGGAGAAAGGGTTCGGTTTGTAAACTAAATCTTAGCCTGTTAAACTTTCCAAAATGTGAAGGGATATAAGGCTTTGATTAACAAAAGACGCGTGCAATTCGCAAAATAAAGATTATCAACCTCCAGATTTGGCTGATCTTGTTCAAAAGTTTTAAGATAGGTAAACTTGACCTTTGACCCTTCAACAGACGACAAAGTTTTAAACTCATCCATATTGAAAGTATTTTGGCTCAAATGAGAAAAGCTGTCTTAAAAAGGTTGGGATACGTTGTGGAAAAATGTTAGCAACATTTTTTCCTATACCCACAATGTTTTCCAAAGCTTTCTGTCTTGAGGTCGTTTAGACTTGTGATTGTGTTGTAATGGGTTAACCAGTTGGGAAAAATGATATCTGTTTGTGCAATGTAACTGGTTGTGTTTGTCTCCATGTACATGTGATAAAATGAAGAAGAGCATGTGATGATTGTTTTCATTCCTAAACACTGGTATATCTATGATTACGACCTATTATCTTTTTTTTTTTGTCTACGAGAGAACATTCCGTCATTTTCTAAAGAATAAAGGGTTAGGGTTTCATACACAAATGACACGTGTTAACTCTTTACGAGACCTCCAAATCTTAGCCATATCCAATTTTATAACATTTGCAGATGACTAGATGTAATTCAAACAACGAAATTTGTCTTTCCAGTGGTTGAAAACGTTGTCGGAAGATAAGCAATCTGCTGATAATCAGCACATTTTCTTCTCCCAAACTGGTTTCTCAAGGCTGTTAAAACTTGGAATTATTTGGTAAAGGGTTAACAATATATGGACAGCCCCCGCCTGTTTTTATTGCCAAATTTGGTTGTCTGGGTGTAGATAAGCTTTAACCCTTAATCTGTACAGCATTAAATAAATGGAGCTGAAACGTCTGTGAGGTAGACGAAGATAATGAACTTCTCACAATTGTTTTGAGTTAGAACGTGTTTCAGAATATCAGAGTAAAAAGATAAATTGCTTGTTACCTGCATTCTCCTTTTTCCTCAATGTTTTCAAACGCCGAATAGTATTATTTGGTAAACGCTTAACACACCGAGTGCAGCTTAAATTCCTTTCAGTCTTGTTTACAGACGATGTAGATCAAGATTATGCTGCATGTTAAAATCAATCTCTTACGAGATATTCTAGCCAAGACAAGATTGAGATCTTTGAATTCTTGGTTCTTTGAATGGAGTTATTTTTGTAGTATTTTTAGGATAAACTAGGGTAAAGCCTGTACCAGCAATCTAGGGTTGAAAAGAGCGTTAAAAAAAGCCTGGGTAAAAAGGTTTTGAAAACACCGTTTGGAAAGGAGAAAATGCTGTTAAGCAATATACCATCCTAATTCTACGATATTATCTACTTTTCAAAGAGAAACCCAATCATTTGAGACACACTAAATTTGTCGTCTAGAAATGCATACAAATTGAACAAGTCTAGAAATTTGTCACCTTATTCAGATGTAGGATGCGGATAGCATAGGCTCTGCGGCAAGATTTGCTTGTATGATGTATAATGCCATTTCAACATATTTCAGTTACATGGCGGCGGCCAGTGAACCTATTCATGTTTTCCAGGAATTTCTTTTAACAATAACGTTACTCCACACAGTATTCATCCAAGTTACTTGTGGCATAGATAGTACCAATGCCGAGAGAGGGAGAGAGAGTGGAGGATTGGGGATAATGAGATTTTCCAATGCTATTTTCTATATAAAGAAATACATGTCATCAGACGGCTGTTGCATGACCTTATGCTGTCTTTAACAAAGTCAGTATTAAAAGCCCAACAGCGAAAAAAAACATTGCATTCATTTTAACCCTTTACCAAACAATCCCGACTTTTAACGACCCTGAAGGAGAAAGCATTAGAAAACATTGTGGAAAAAGGAGAAGATGCTGTTTACCAGCATTTTCTCCTTTTCCCACAATGTTTTCTACCCTGTCAAAGATAAAAATCATCATCTGAGCTACATTTATTTTGTTGTCTGCAGATGCTTTCAATTTGTACGAGTCTAATTTTTTTCATCTGGTAAAGAGTTAAATTTAAACCATTCCACTTAAAAGTATGGAAAGTGTTCCTAGGATGACAATCTGTGTATTCTGTCCAAATGTAAGTTGCAGGCAGAAAAAATCATGTCAAAATCAAGCAAAAAGTAAACTTAAGATACAATGACTTGCCAACTTTTAACCTAATTTTTGTATCAATTTCTCTGCCAGCGACAAAAAGTTGGCCCAGCAATGCGATAACAGATTATCATCTTCACAATAATTTCCACTCTTTTAAATGCATTTTAACACCTGCTTTGTTTACTTCGGCAACCATTATTATTTAAGGCACTCGAATGCAGTCAAACTCAACTGATACTAAATTTAGAGTGCCTGTTAGGATTTTTACAGACATCGTGGATTGAGATCAGACTACGCATTACGCAATGTCTGATCTTTAATATTCACTGTCCACATACTAGTGTCAGAGTTACCCGATCAGCCTGATTCTACATTTTATTTTTGTAACTCTTTCCTACCGTTGATGTGGATTCCATTTGAGCCATGTTCTGTGAAAAAGTGGTTTGGTGAATCTACAAACAGTATCGACTCTGGTAAGCCTGCGCAGACCATACAGGCTGACCTGTGTCGAAACATTTTGCTTTTTGGTCAATTTTCAGCATGTCATTTTACCTCATGACTCGGTCGGTTGTTAGATAAAATGGATTTTACTGATCCATGTTTTGTGATGGCTTGCTTGGTATAATGCGTAGCGGATATGCATTAGAACCCTTTTTCACAGAGCATGGCTCATTTATTTGCACTCAAGGAGGAAATAAGTGTTTGGTTGTTTTAGTAGGTCAGCCGATTACCAGTTCGAAGGAAAACGGCTTTATTTAGTGTAATGGTGATTTTCTTTCTTTTGTTATAACAATTTCTATTGACATTGAAATTTCATATCGATATTTCCAAAAATGATGATGAAATAGAAATAATATTGTGTATTCAATTCAGTTCACTCCTTTTAGTAAACATTTTAACCCATTTCCTTCTTCTTTAAATGCCTATTCAATCACTTTTCCCTGCATGAATGACATATGTATTGTGTTGTGCGCCTAAATAGCGAAAAAGGCTTCAAGACAATTTTTTTGTGCTGTTTGAACATAACAAAAAAGTCTTTCATAATCTCGGACAGTTTAGACTCAAGATATGAATGCATGACATTTTCTGATCTCGGTCTGCTCTGCAAAAGCAACTTTATGCTGTAAGGTTTGAGATGCTGAAGACAACTTCAGTCACGTTTTCGAAAACTATGAAGATCAAGATTCTGCCGAAAGTTGAATCCATTCAGGTATGGTACGGTATGATATTTGGTGAGATATTCTAGCTGAGATATTCTAGCCGAGATAACCTTCAAGTTCAAAAGATTACATTACGTTCAGCAATGTTGATGGGATAGGATCCGCCAATATCTAGGCCTAATGGCAGCAAGATGACAAGAGAAGGAGGGAGGGAGGGAGATGTAACTTTTTTTTCCAGTTTAAAAATAACTTTGGTGAAAAAGGAGAAAATATTCCAAACATTTTTAAGGGACATATTTGTAGACATTCGCTGCTATTCGAATATTTTATTTTCTGTAAGAAAATAAACAGATCTCTAGTTATTTTGACTTACCAAATGAACGGGTAATTCATCATCGGAATCTAAGTCGTAAATATTCAAGAAAGGTTAGAAAGGGTCGTATACAAAAAGTGTCAGTCAGTTTAGTATGACACGTGTGTGTGGAACTACCAACTGGGACAGCACTTCACACTGCCAGAGTGCTATACCAACATCGAAGGAATACCGAGTTAACCCTTGCCTCTCCTTTGTGTTAAATTTGGATATATGTTATTTAAAAAGAAATGAAAAGAACGGATTTTTGTTGAAGAGAACAAGAGGAACATTTTAGTTTAGAATGTGGACCGATGTTTGGTTTTTCTGACGATCCAACCTGTATTTTGAAAAGACTAAATATATATAACAGTTTTATTCATTACCCTTTGATTTCCTTACATCAAGAGGCTAAGAAAATGAGGATAAACAGTGTGATAATATACAGGGTAGCATATATTTTTTTAAATTGTCTTTCAGTTTTTATTTATCAATAGAATAAAAAACAAATGGCTAATAACTGCTATATCTGTTTCATCTAATGAAGGATTAGAAAGAGTGTGTGATGAAAATATACCTGAACCCTGTTGTACATGGACTTGTAAATTGTATTTTTTTTCCATTGTGCAGTTTTAGACCGCAGGTGTAGTGGTAAATTTTCGATATTGCTACATTACACGTTTTTGCACTTTAACCCATTAAATGGCATTCACAACAATACTTGCCTTTGCGACTTATATAGATCAAGTTCAGGATGCACGAAATGTGCAGTCTGATTTTGGATTTATACTTTGTGCTCTTGTAGGACATTGACGAAAACAACATTGAAAAAAATGCTGGTTCTTTTTTTTTTTTATTAAATTGTGGAGTATGTTGGGAGTTTTCGGTGCTCTATGGGTTAAGTTATTAATTGGGATTCCAGAGTTTTTCCACTTCTCAAATACACGGTGCTGAGTCACAAACAATCCGGAAGTAGTACGTTTGGTTTTCGGTTTTTGGAATCAAGCAGGAATTGCACTTTTAATCTGAAATTCGAAATTTCATACCACTAAAACTAAATGTGCGATAGGCCTACAAGTTTGTAACTTAGCGAATAGCTGACTTAAATGATATATATAACGTTTTGTGGCATCTTAACTGAAGTAATCCATGTAGGCAAAGCTTATATCAGCATTTAAAGGTACGAAAATGTTGCAGTCGTAATGGAAGAATTAGTTCTTGGTTCCCGAAAACAGTGTTCTCTAAAACAGTGGGGAAAAATACAGATATTTGTATAAAAAGTTACCGTCATCCGGCGATGTATCCCCCTGCGATCTCTTGCAGGTGGCCGCGATCCACCGCGATTACCTCATGCTGTGAAGCTGCCCGATAATTTTTCAGGCTGCAGTGACAAGTCTGCCGGGTTTCGCCTACTTTTACCTATGCAGCAGATTTGCCGTGGACAAATTGGTCCGCCGCATCTCGCGGACTTGAGCAAAAAATGCGAGAACTGTACTGTAGATAAGTTTGGTAGGTTGAGTAGAGTAGGTAGGTTTAGTAGAGTAAGTAGGTAGGCTTAGTGAGAAGGTAGTGCTCTTGAGTAGATGACTAAGGTTGGTTGAGTTGAGTAGGTAGGTAGGTTTAGTAGAGTTAGAAGGTTGATTAGGTAGTTCAGGTATGTAAAGGTTAAGAAGGTTATGTGGGTTAGAGGAAAGAGGAGGTACATTGGTCAGTAGATGATAGGGTAGAGTTGGTAGATAGAGTCAATAGGTTGGTAGAGTAGATAAGTAAGTTGAGGAGGTAGCTTAGTAAAGTAGGTATGGAGGTATATTATGAAGGTAGAGTGAATTATTTAGGTAGAAGAGTGAAGATTTAGTAGAGTAAGTAGGATGTAGAGAATGTATGTTTGTAGTTTATGTAGGTAGGTAGAGTCATTAGGTAGGAAGAGTAGGTACGTAGTTAAAAAGATAGGTAGGTTCAGCAGATAGATAGATTGATAAAGAAGGTAGGTTCGTAGGCAGGTTTGTAGAGGCTAATAAGTAGGTAGGTTGGATGGTTTTGATAAGTTGGTAAATAGAATAGGTAGGAAGGTTTTATGATGTGTAGGCAGGTAGTGTAGTGTTAAAATATAAAAAAGAAAGGTTCAGTTGTAAAGCTAAATAAAGTAAGAAAGGATAGAGGGTTGAGTAATGAATAAAGAAAGGAAGGAAGGAAGGATGGAAGAAGGGTGTAGAGTGAAGGTGGTGAGAAGAGGATGAAAGAGAGGAGGAAAGAAGGGAGGGGCAAGAGCAGGAGAGTGTGGGTGGGAGAAAAAGGTTGGGTGGGAGGAGAGATAGGAGGGAGGAAGGAAAGGAGAGAAAAGTGGAATGAAAGGGAGAAAGAAGAGATGGAAGGAAGAGCAGAGAACAGAGGAAGCAAGGCAAGAGAGAACGGGAGGAAGGAGAGAGAGATAAGAGGTGAGAAAGAGGAAAGACAGAGAGTGGTGAGATTAGAGTAGTAAGGTAATATAGAGTAAGTGGGAAGGGTAGGGGGTAGGGAGGAAGGAGGTAGGGAGGGTGGGAGAAGTGGAGGAAGGAGAGGAGGATGGAAGGCGGGGGGGGGGGGGGAGGTGGGGTGCCGGGGAGGGGAGGGGGAGGTTGGAAGTAAATTAAAAAGTAAGTATAATGGAGGGGACAGGGACGGAGGGAGACAGGTAGGAAGGGATCAATAGAGTTGTTTAGGGGTGAAATTGGAGAGGAAGGAATTTTAGATAGATATTAGGCCGTGTGGTTCCAGACAAGTTTAATTCAAAGTATGTTTCACATCTCATACAATATTAAAGTTGCATATACCACAGAAAAAGTGTTTGCATTCCTTTTAGACACAAGACAAATTTTTGATGCATAGCATCATAGAAGCCGCAATCTTTTGGTGGACAATTTCAGAAATAGTGACTGTCTTTAGAAATTGTGATTGCACTTTTTGTATCTGTTTACCCACACGCCCCACCAACTGAAAATCATGACGAATGGTACTAAAATGCAGTAGATGTATTCTAATTCTAAAGAATAAGACAGAAGTTTAGAGGGGAATCTTAAATAATCTTGTTATTATATTATTATTATTATTATTAGTATTATTATAAAGTGATAATGTTTATGTGGGAAAAAAAAAACCCACACACACACACACACACACACACGTAAAAGCATCGGATTTTTTAAATTTCTGCTCGAAATTTGAAAATGGAGAAATTGCGCATTCAAGAACAGCATTTTTTCATTTATTAAAATGATTTTAGAAACGAAGCTTCTGTAGCGGCATCAAAGCAATACTACGGAATTATTTAAATTACTAATTATTCAAAGTGATATTAAGATCGTTATTCACATAATGATGTTTACATGTATTTACAATTTTTATCAGCGATCTCTTCTTTGCGTTTCATTTTTTTTTTTAACACAAAAAAAAAAATGCAACAACTTTTTTCTAAAACACGATCGTCCTGCTTGTCAAAAAGTATCTTAGCATGCTTGTAACACAGTGAATCTTTACATTTCTACTCCAAAAACAAAAACTTTTGCATGGCATCTCAAAAGTTATTCTGATCATAGCCTGCACAGATGGCATAAACCACGTTTCTTTTATTCCTGGAATGGCAGTCACACACACAAAAAAAAGAAACCCATTTTTTAAGTTTTTAAAGATCTGGGTATAATCAACCACAACATAATAACTATTACTATACATATTTCGTTTAACCCTTTTCCAAACAATCCCTGGTTTTTATGGGTCAGGAATAGAAGCCTTTTTAAAACATTGTGGGAAAAAGAGAAAATGCTGGTAACCAGCATTTTCTTCTTTTCCCACAATGTTTTCTACCCTATCATATAGAAAAATCATCTTTTTAGCAACTGTTAATTTGTCATCTGCAAAATGCTTTCAATTTGGTCTGGTCCAAAGTTTGCCGTTTGGGAAAGGGTTAATAATCAGTAGTTTGAACCATTTTCTGTATAGGCCTTGTACAAACCTAGTGTAAAACGTCTAATGTAAATTTCAAGAGCTATTCTAAACCTTTGACCAGCGGCGACGTAAAAAGTTGTACAGTAATAGGTTCTGTAATAACTTTCACCCTTCGACTGCACAACGAAATTAATACACTGAGTAAGGAAAACAAACAATTTTTTTTTTTATGTTTACAGTATCTTATAGAATTTTAAAAAAATATTACACGGGCTATGTGCTGTCTGATCTTCATCTATTTCTGTCATTTCCGACCAGCTTTAACCCTTAGAGCACAAGGCACCACCGTGATAATTTCTGTAGTCAATGTACATCACAATGGATACATTTTTCACGGGGTTTGTAGATCGGGACCATAGTGTACACCACGTACAGTCTGATCATAACAGCTTCCACACACAACACAGTGAATGCTAAATTTTACAGGTATCATAAGGTAGATGTTCCGTGTAACAAAAATCCATTCGGCTAAAGTGTCGACAAAGGGAAGAAAAAAGGGTTATCTTCTCGCAAGTATTCTATAAATAGCTGCCGTAGACTCCTCTTTGTTCTTCGATTAACTGTGTAGAAGGTAACCAATCTATACTTTGATCAAAGGTTTACCGCCCTATCATCTACACGGATTGAGAATGGACGAAAAACTTGTACATAAAATTGCTTCTGATTATCATATTCTAAGATGCTCTCTATAACATAATTATCATTATTTTGTTTTGTAAAAAAGTACACAAATGCAAAAACCATTGGGAGGTGGGAAGGCTTGTGATAAACGGAAAGCATAACAACTTCTTTTGGGAAAGTAGAAGGAATCCTGTATGTTTGAAAACTTCGGGGGACTAGCCAATTAAAGGAGGTTTATTTTTCTGTATTATTTATTATTATTTGGGAATGAACTATATATTGCAAGAAAACCAGGCTTGATTTTCATGTAGGTCTGTTGGAATATTTAAGAAAGACTCATGTGGAGTAATTCTGTCACAACAACATGACATTATTAGAAATTTTCCAAAAATAATGTCCAATCGAATAATTACTGATCATCTACATGGTAAATAGTTTAGGTACATTCCTACTGGAAGCCGCTTTCGAGCAGCTTCCAATAAAAGAGATACAGATATGAAAGTGCCATAAATGGTTTTAAGAAATTAAGAGGTATATTACAGAAAAATCAGTTAAGATATGCAAAGAAAATAGATGCATAGATATCAAGTGTTATGATAATGGCTTGTTAGGGAAGAATTGTTGGCCATAATTTATGCATATATACTGTGCATAGTTTTTATTTATTGTCTTTAATTTTCATTACTTTGGAATTGAATTTGGCTAAGTTTTGTGATACCAGTTTTGTCCTTGCATTCAACAGACAAAACAAATAATCAGCTGCTGCTTAAACTTTACACAAGATGTTAGGGAGGAAAAGATGGAACCATTTTTATAAATCTTCTGGAAGATGGATCAAATTACAGTCCTTTGGTCAGTTTGAAACACCTAAGGGTCACGCTATTTTATGTAGCAATGTGTTAGTTTTGTTCCATGAAACCCAAAGATTAAGAGATAAGCAGAACCTTTGCTAGTGTATTTATGCTATGATAGTGCTTTTCATAGGCCCGGGTCCAAAATGTTTCCATCCTGTAGGGTCACTAGTTTTCAATACTCATGTAGCCAGTCTTTAAATAAAATTCTTCAAAAAACTTTAAGCCCAAGTCTACGAAATGTAAAACGCAGTATCGTCTTTGATAAATGTACATCCAGACTCATTCATATTTTTGTCCTTGGAATAGAAGTTTTCAAGCCAAGCCCTGTCTGTCTGTCTGTCTGTTAGCAATTTCTTGTGTGCGCAACTCCTCTTACAGTTTCCATTGGAATAAGTTCCAGCTTACCACAATGAATCTCTATGATGTGTAGTTGTGCATGTGACTCTTAAAATTTGGATCTCTGTAGGCATTCTAGATTTTAACCCATTTCACTGACAAGCCCCTTCAGGCCTATATGCGTGGCTCTGCGAAGCCCATTTTTTTTTCTATTTTTCCAGTTTTTAGCTCTACTGACTGAAAGCACATCTTATGTCATGGCGTGGTTTCCGTCAGTTTGTCCATCCATTAGTTTTTTTTCTTGTTTATGTGATAAAGTCCACATTTGTGGTTGGACTTTTGTGAAACTTGCACAGTTTATTTATATCATCAATTGCTTGATCCCTATCAATTTTGACAAAAATCTGAGAATCAGTAGTAAGGGAAAAGTAGCCATTTCAAGTTGAAAATTTGCATTTGTTGTTTACCTGATAAAGTCTGCAGTTGGGGTCAGATTTTTAGCTCTATTGGCCAAAGGCCAGCGGGCTTATGTCATGGCCCGTTGTCCGTCGTGCGTGCGTGCGTCCGTCTGTGCATTAACTTTTATTTTAAACATCTTCTTCTCTGAAACTATCCATCCAATTTTGATGAAACTTCACAGAAATGATTCTGCCATGGTCCTCTTCAGAATTTCTTGAAAAAATTTGATTCCCTCAAAAACTGTGGTTGCCATGGCAACAAAAGTTAAAAATATTGGAAATCTTTGAAAATCTTCTTGTCTGAAACCATAAGGCCTAAGGCTACCAAGTTTGGCATGTAGCTTTGTCTAGTGGGCCTCTATCAAGTTTCTTCAAATTATAGCCCTGGGGTCAAATTTGACCCCACCCCGGGGGTCACAAGTTTTACATGGGGTTATTTAGGGAAAACTTTAGAAATCTCCCTGTACCTAGCCATAAGGCCTAGGGCTACCAAATTTTGCATATGGCTTTATCTAGTGGGCCTCTACCAAGAGTGCCCAAATTATAGCCCTGGGGTCAAAATTGGCCCTGCCCCGGGGTCACAAGTTTTACATGGGTTTATATAGAGAAAACTTAATAAATCTCCCTGTACTTATTCATAAAGCTTAGGGCTACAAAATTTCGCATGTAGCTATATCTATATCACCAAGAGTGCGTAAATTATAGCCCTAGGATGGAATTTGATTCATCCCGAGAGGTCAGAAGTTTTACATGGGCTTATATAGTGAAATCTTTAGAAATCTTCTTGTTACTAACCATATGAACTAGGGCTACCAATTTTAGTCCTGTCTTGGGGGTCTTATGTTCAAAACCAAATGACCAAGTATTGTAATGTTTGACATGTAGGGATTTTACGTATTAGCCAGTGGAACGATACAGGGCCATCATGGCCCATTTTTTGTGAAACTTGCAATTTGTTTATATCATCAATAGCTTGAACACTATTCATTTAAAAAAAAAAAAAAAAAAAAAAAACTCTGACAATCAGTAAGGAAAAAGTAGCCATTTCAAGTTTGATCATCAATAATTAACTTGATGTGCACTCTAGAGGCTATATTTTCAGTCTAATACTCATGAAACTTTGTCAGAATGTTTGTTTTGATACAATCTAGGACAAATTGAAATTTGATCATGTTAGGCCAAAAAATAAATCATGGGGACAAATCTTAGAAAAACTATGTGTGCATTCTAGAGGCCACGTTTTCAGCCTGATATTTATGGAACTTGGATAGAATGTTTGTGTTGATATCTTGGACAAGTTTTAAATCGGGTCATGTCGGGTCAAAAAGTATGTTACAGGGACAAATCTTAGAAAAACCTTGTGTGCATGAAAGAGGCCACATTTTTAGTTTGGTACTCATGAAACTATTTCAGAAGGTTTGTCTTTATGATATCTTTGCCAATTATATACAGTACAGTTCGCACGTTTTTTGCTATTTTCGCTCTCCGCGATGGACCTAGCGCGGACCCAACGCGGCGATTTTAAAACACAGGTGAACGCAGACTAACGCAGACAGATCTTAAACGCAGCGATCCCTGGCGGACCACGGTGGTCTGGTTACGCAATAAAAACGACGCGATGACTCAGACAGGTAAGTTTCTTTTCAGTGTGGCAAATGATTTAAGAATGAACCGAAATTACGCAGCATTTTACTCTTTTACAAAGTCGTATTACATGTATGTATCTACATGAGAATTTTTTATATCAGAAAGAAAAAAGATAAGTAGTCATCATTGCCAAGCGAATTATTCAATGGGCATTGATTTAATTGGTTATAAAATCAAAACACTTAAACCTTTAACCACACATCCTGAGTTTTAAGTGCCGTGAAGAACAAGGGTTTCGAAAACATTGTCGGAAAAAAAAAACATTGTCGGGAAAAAAAAAGAACAGGCCGGCAACCAGCATTTTTACCAAATGACAAAACACTTGTCCAAATTGAAAAAAACATTTGCAGACGAAATTTTGAATCTAACTCAAAATATAAAACTTGTTTTTATTAGGTGGGAACATTGTGGGAAAAAGAAGAAAATGCTGGTTTGAGACATAATGATAGCACCAACATGTACCGTCACGAAGAAATATTTCATGAGCTGCTCTTAGGCCTATTAGGTCTTAACTCTTGAGCTTATTTTTTTCCTGCTAATGATAATGATCACTAGCATACAAAATGTTTATTTTTACACATTGGTATAATTATCTGCACATGTTCATTACAAAATAAGATTAATGAATCTCGCAGGACCGAATGGATAAAGGTTCTTCCGTGAGGGTTTTGGTTAAAAATTAACTCTTTACAAAGGCACAAAAATGTATTCTTTTTCAAATTGAAAGCATATGCAGACGACAACTAAATGTAGTAAACGTGGCATTTGTCTTTAATATGATAGAAAACATTCTGGGACAAGGAGGAAATGCTGGCTACTATCATTTTCTCCGTTTCTCACAATGAAGACTTCTTCCCAATAGGTAGATAAAAATCAGGGTTGTGTGGTTAGGACTTAAATCAAGACTGAAAATCACAATATGCTAGGAAATCGAGGAAGAAAGGGTGTTAAGTTTACACGACTTGCCAGCATGAATTTCAAAGTACGTCACACAAACGTTGTGTGCACAATGTTTCTAAGACGTTGACATCAAAGAAATGCCGGTCAAACTTTACCCCTCCATTAAAACTGACCATCCTAGATGCTTGTTTTTTTACTGTTATTATGGCAATGTTTTTGTCGATGTTCAGAACAATTTGAAATTCGATTTGGTTTTATTTCACGGTGAGGTTTATAAGTAATCAGTGTCACTATCTAGAATGCCTGCACTACTCCCAAGTTAAACACAACTTTTATATTTTTTAGGATCGTAATAACTCAGCTGTACATAAGTGTAGGCAAATCTCTCTAAGTCAACTATTACTCTTGCAAACGCTTTACATTAATAACAAAGTTTTTTGCAGGCAATACAAAAATCACAAAATATTGCAAAGTTAGGCCTGATATGGGTCAGAACATTTCACACACTGTCAGCCTGTTCCTATATCCAATATCATTACATGTATAGTGTTGAGTACTATTCTCAACATGATTCCAGTCATCTCAAGGCTGCCAGCTAGTGCATCTGCATCTCTTTTCCAGTACTTGTAAAATTATTTTTCAAGACAATGAAGACACTGATTGCTGTCCTATACACAAATTGTAGAAACAATGCTCAGTTGTGAGAGAAGAATGAATCTTGTCATAATGACCAATATCAATCCTTGAAACGAGTTTTGCTGACCTGGAATTCCGTGTCACAAGCCTGCATTACGAGCGGTGATCGGAAAAAAAGTCACTGGAAAAAAAGTCATAGAAATAAAGTCACAGAAAGAAAGTCACAGGAAAAAACTTGTAAAGTATGTTCATGCCTCACAGGTAGGTCTGTCTTTTTTTCCTTCAGTCTGTCTGTTGGTCTATTTGTTGGAAAAGAAGAAAATGCTGAAATTTAGACTAGTATCAATTACTTCAATTTCCTCAATGTATGCAGCTGACTAGGTGTTAAGACTGGCACCTCCTGTCAGTAAAGAAACTTGTTTAATGCTAAAAAGTATACTGTGTATACCTGCTTCAGAGGTGTGAAGAATAGCGCTTTTTGACTCTTACAGGAAACAATTGACAGCTGCTCAGTACTTTGTTGCACGGTTTATTCCGCAGGACATAGTGCAAATTTAGTCCACATGATGCATTGGATCGCTTCAAACTTAGATGCAGAAAAACCTAGAGCGTTAATTCGCAGACAAAACCTGAAAAGGTACCAAACTGAACTCAAAAATTGGAAAAAATAGTTTGAAAAAGAGAAGTTCGGCATTTTCATTATTATGCTCCCCGGAGGAGGGGGGGGTCGGGGGGGCGCATATTGCCGCTGCTTCGTCTGTCCATTCTTCCTAACGTCCGAACTTGTCCGGACCATAATATAACTCCTTAAGTATATCAGCTATAAACTTGTCACTTCATAATCAGATAGATCTCATTGGGGGAGAGTGCAATGCACAAGAACCAATTCTGTCATCATTATTTTCAGAATTATTGCCATTCGCTAATTAATACTCCGATCTGAATAAAACATTGTAACTTTGTTTTTTTTCTTTTTAATTTATCTCGCATATCTTCAAAAACATCACTATATAAATCCTTTTTTTATTTTTTTGTGACTATTTTTCCTGTGACTTTTTTTCCTACCAAAAACTGTGACTTTTTTTCTGTGACTTTTTTTCCTGTGACTTTTTTTCCTACATTCCTACTAGCCAGCTAACGTGCTCGGCAGATTCAAGATCAGATATCACGTTCTGAAATATCATGGTAGGATTTGAAGATCAGTGGAGAAAGGGTTCGGTTTGTAAACTAAATCTTAGCGTGTTAAACTTTCCAAAGTGTGAAGGGATATAAGGGTTTGATTAACAAAAGATGTGTGCAATTTGCAAAATAAAGATTATCAACCTCCAGATTTGGCTGATCTTGTTCTAAAGTTCGAAGATAGGTAAACTTGACCTTTGACCCTTCAACAGACGACAAAATTTTTAAACTCATCCATTTTGAAAGTATTTTGGCTCAAATGAGAAAAGTCTTAAAAAGGTTGGGATACGTTGTTGGAAAATGTTAGCAACATTTTTTTCCTTTACCCACAGTGTTTTCCAAAGCTTTCTGTCTTGGGATCGTTTAGACTCGTGCTTGTGTTGTAATGGGTTAACCAGTTGGGAATAATGATATCTGTTTTTGCAATGTAACTGGTTGTGTTTGTCTCCATGTACATGTGATAAAATGAAGAAGAGCATGTGATGATTGTTTTCGTTCCTAAAGACTGGTATATCTATGATTACGACCTATTATCTTTTTTTTTTGTCTACGAGACAACATTCCGTCATTTTCTAAAAAATAAAGGGTTAGGGTTTCATACACAAATGACACGTGTTAACTCTTTACCAGACCTCCATATCTTAGCCATATCCAATTTTATAACATTTGCAGATGACTAAATGTAATTCAAACAATGAAATTTGTCTTTCCAGTGGTTGAAAACGTTGTCGGAAGAGAAGCATCTGCTGATAATGAGCACATTTTCTTCTCCCACACTGGTTTCTTGAGGCTCTTAAAACTTGGGATTATTTGGTAAAGGGTTAACAATATACGAACAACCTCCGCCTGTTTTTATTGCCAAATTTGGTTGTCTGGGTGTAGATAAGCTTTAACCCTTAATCCGTACAGCATTAAATAAATGGAGCTGAAACGTCTGTGAAGAAGACGAAGATTATGAACTTCTCACAGTTGTTTCGAGTTAGAACATGTCTCAGAATATCAGAGTAAAAAGATAAATTGCTTGTTACCTGCATTGTCCTTTTTCCTCAATGTTTTCAAAAGCCGGATAGCATTATTTGGTAAACGCTTAACACACCGAGTGCAGCTTAAATTTCCTTCAGTCAAGTTTACAGACGATGTAGATCAAAATCATGCTGCATGTTAAACGCAATCTCTTACAACTATATGTACTGTGAGATATTCTAGCCGAGACAAGATTGAGATCTTTAAATTCTTGGTTCTTTGTATGGAGGAGTTATTTTTGTAGTATTTTTAGGATAAACTATGGTAAAGCCTGTACCAGCGATCTAGGGTTGAAAAAAGCATTAAAAAAGAGCCCGAGTAAAAAGGTTTTGAAAACACCGTTGGGAAAGGAGAAAATGCTGTTAAGCAATATACCATCGTAGTTCCACGATATTGTCTACTTTTCAAAGAGAAACACAATCATTTGAGACACACTAGATTTGTCGTCTGCAAATGCATACAAATTGAACAAGTCTAGAAATTTATCGCCTTATTCAGATGTAGGATGCGGATAGCGTAGGCTCCACGGCAAGATTTGTTTGTAGGATGTATAATGCCGTTTCAACATATTTCAGTTACATGGCAGCGGCCAGTGAACCTATTCAAGTTTTCTAGGAATTTCTTTTCTTAATAACGTTACTCCACACAGTATTCTTCCAAGTTACTTGTGGCATAGATAGTACCAATGCCGAGAGAGGGAGAGAGAGAGAGAGAGAGAGAGAGAGAGAGAGACAGTGGGGGATGGGGGATAATGAGATTTTCCAATGCTATTTTCTATATCAAGAAATACATGTCATCAGACGGCTGTTGCATGACCTTATGCTGTCTTTTACAAAGTCAGTATTAAAAGCCCAACAGCAAAAACAAAAACAAAAATCACAGGTGTTAACATTCATTTAAATTTAGGTCATTCCACTTAAAAGTATGGAAAATATTCAGAGGATGACAATCTGTGTATTCTGTCCAAATGTAAGTTGCAGGCAGAAAAAATCATGTCAAAATCAGGCAAAAATGTAAACTTAAGATACAGTGACTTGCCAACTTGCAGTCAAACATGACTGGTACTAAATTTAGAGTACCTGTTAGGATTTTTAGAGAGATCGTAGATTGAGATCAGACTACGCATCACGCAGTGCCTGATCTTTAATATTCACTGTCCGCATACTAGTGTCAGAGTTACCCGATCAGCCTGATTCTACATTTTATTTTTGCAACTCATTCCTACCGTTGATGTCAATTCCATTTGAGCCATGCTCTAGGAAAAAGTGGTTTGGTGAATCTACAAACAGTATCGACTCCGGTAAGCCTGCGCAGACTGTACAGGCTGACCTGTGTCGAAACATTTTGCTTTTTGGTCAATTTTAGCAAGTCATTCTACCTCATGACTCGATCGGTTGTTAGATAAAATGGATTTTACTGATCCATGTTTTATGATGGCTTGCTTGGTATAATGTGTAGCAGATATGCATTACAACCCTTTTTCGCAGAGCATGGCTCATTTATTTTGCACTCAACGAGGAAGTAAGTGTTTGGTTGTTTTAGTAGGTCAGCCGATTACCAGTTCGAAGGGAAACGGCTTTATTTAGTGTAATGGTGATTTTCTTTCTTTTGTAATAACAACTATTGACATTGAAATTTCATATCGATATCGACTTTTCCAAATACGATGATGAAATAGAAATAATATTGTGTATTCAATTCAGGTCACTCCTTTTAGTAAACATTTTAACCAATTTCCTTCTTCTTTAAATGCCTATTCAATCACTTTTCCTTGACATAAGTGTTGTGTTGTGCGATTAAATAGCGAAAAAGGCTTAAAGACAATTTTTTGGGCTGTTTGAATATAACAAAAAAGTCTTTCATAATCTCGGACAGTTTAGATCCAAGATGTGAACGCATGACGTTTTCTGATCTTGGTCTGCTCTGCAAAAGCAACTTTATGCTGTTAGGTTTGAGATGCTGAAGACAATTCCAGTCATGTTTTCGAAAACTATGAAGATCAAGATTCTGCCGAAAGTTAAATCCATTCCAGTATGGTACGATACACCCTGATATTTGGTGAGATATTCTAGCTGAGATAACCAAAAGTCCAAAAGATTACATTACGTTCAGCAATGTTGATGGGATAGGATCCGCCAATATCTAGGCCTAATGGCAGCAAGATGACGAGAGAGAGGAGGAGAGGGAGATGTAACTTTTTTTCCAGTTTAAAAATAACTTAGGTGAAAAAAGGAGAAAATATTCCAAATATTTTAAGTGACATATGTCTAGACATTCACTGGTATTCGAATATTTTATTTTCTTACAGAAAATAAACAGATCTATAGTTATTTTGACTTACCAAATGAACGGGTAATCCATCATGGGAATCCGAGTCGTAAATATTCAAGAAGGGTTAGATAAGATCGTATAAAAAAAAGTGTCTGTCAGTTTAGTATGACACGTGCGTGTGGAACTAACAACTGGGACAGTACTTCACACTGTTGGAGTGCTATACCATCATCAAAGGAATACCGAGGTAACCCTTGCCTCTCCTTTGTGTTAAGTTTGGATATATGTTATTTAACCCTTTACCAAACGACAAATTTTAGACTGGTCCAAATTGAAAGCACTTGCAGACGACAAAATGAATGTAACTCAAAAATTGAAATTTGTTTCCAGCAGGGTAGAAAACATTGTGGGAAAAGGAGAAAATGCTGGTTACCAGCATTTTCTCCTTTCCCCACAATGTTTTCAAAGGCTTCTATCTCAGCGTCGTAAAAACCAGGGATTGTATGGTAAAGGGTTAAAAGAAATGAAAAGAACGGATTTTTGATGAAGAGAACAAGAGGAAGATTTTAGTTTAGAATGTGGACCGATGTTCTGTTTTTCTGACGATCCAACCTGTATTTTGAAAAGGCTAAATATATATAACAATTTTATTCGTTACCCTTTGATTTCTGTACATCAAGAGACTAAGAAAATGAGGATAAACAGTGTGATAATATACAGGATAGTATATATTTTTTGAAATGTCTTTTAGTTTTTATTTATCAACAGAATAAAAAAAAAAAAAGCAGATGGCTAATAACTGCTATATCTGTTTCATCTAATGAAGGATTAGAAAGAATGTGTGATGAAAATATACCTGAAGCCCGTTGTACATGGACTTGTAAATTGTACGTTTTTTTTTTTTCATTGTGCAGTTTAAGACCGTGGGTGTAGTGGTAAATTTTCGATAATGCTACATTACACGTTTTTGCACTTTAACCCATTAAACGGTATAAATCAAGTTCAGGCTGCACAAAATGTGCAGTCTGATTTTGGATTTACACTTTGTGCTCTTGTAGGGCATTGACGAAAACAACATTGAAAAAATGCTGGTTCTTGGGCCTTTTTTTTTTTTTAATTAAATTGTAGAGTATGTTAGGCACTCTATGGGTTAAGTAATTAATTGGGATTCCAGAGCTTTTCCACTTCTCAAGTACACGCTGCTGAGTCACAAACAATCAGGAAGTAGTAACTTTGGTTTGGTTTTTGGAATCAAGCATGAAATTGCACTTTCAATCCAAATTCGAAATTTCATATCGCTAAAACTAAATGTGCGATAGGCCTACAAGTTTGTAACTTAGCGAATAGCTGAATTAAATGATATATATAACGTTTTGTGGCATCATAACTAAAGTAATCCCTGTAGGCAATGCTTATATCAGCATTTAAAGGTACGAAAATGTTGCGGTCGTAATGGAAGAATTAGTTCTTGGTTCCCGAAAACAGCGGTTCTCTAAAACGGTGGGGAAAATTACAGGTATTTATGTATAAAAATTTACTGTCATCCGGCGATGTATTTCCCCGCGATTTCTCGCAACTCGCCACGATCCACCGCGATTACCTCCTGCTGTGAAGCTGCCAGATATTTTTTTAGGCCGCGGTGAAAAGTCCGCCGCGTTTCCCCTGCTTTTACCTTTACAGCAGATTTGCCGCAGACAAATTGGTCCGCCGCGTCTCGCAGACTTGAGCATTAAACGTGATAACTGTACTTTAATAGGGTCACTTCCAGTAAAAAAATGTTTGTCACTCAGACACCGGGACAAATCTTTGAAAAACATTGTGTGCACTCTAGAGGCAATATTTTCAGTCTTATACCCATGAAACTTGGTCAGAATGTTATTCTTGATGATATCTTGGAAAACTTTGAAATTGGATCATGTTGGGTCAAAAAGTGATCACTAGGACTAACTTATGAAAAATCTTTTCTGCACACTAAGGGCTATATTTTCATGAAAGATGGTCAGAATGTTTTTCTTGATGATGTCATGGATGATTCTGAAAATGGGTTACAATGGGTCAAAAAGTAGGGCACAAGGTCAAACTGTAGGTCACATGTTCAATCCTGGTGAAATTTGGTCAGAATGTTTGTCTTGATGATATCTTGGATGAGTTTATAAAAGGGGTCTATTGGGTCAAAAACTAGGTTACTAGGTCAAATATTAATAAAAAAGAATCTTAAAAATCTTAATAAAAAAGAACAACCATGTGTACACTCTAGAGGCCATATGTTATGTTAAATTCTCATGAAAGTTGGTCAGAATGTTGTTCTTGAGGATATCTAGGATGGTATTTAAAAAGGGTCACACAGGGTAAAAAACTAAGTTACTGGGTCAAATCTGTAAAAATCATTTGTATGCCTTAGAGGTTACATTTTTGTTCTGTACTCATGACACTTGGTCAGAATATTAATTTTGTCTTGATCATATCTTGGATGAGATTGAAAATGGGTCAAAAGTAGGTCACCAGGTCAAATATTAGAAAAACCTTATGTACATACTAGATGCTACATTTTCTGTCCAATACTTACAAAGATCATAGTTATACTCACCTAGTTATATTTTGAAATTTCGCCTGGAGCATTGAGCAGCTTATACATCAAAATTTACATCCATAGCTCCTAAATGATTTTTAAATGGGCTAACCAAATTGTTCAAATTTATTTCATGGAAACTGTAGATGACCCCCAACATGGAAAAACAGTTGCAGTTAATGATGGGTCAATATAATGAAATGCCTGCACCATGTTATCAGAGAGTTTGCTCTAATTGTAGATATTTACAATTTTTTTCTTGTTTTCCATTGATGACTTAACTCTGTATCAAATGACAAAATTTTAGACTGGCCAATAATGAATGCAATTACATATGACAACAATAAAATACTGATGTATAACATAAATGGCACCGCAGATCACTTGTTTCAGAAATAGGGCACATTAGAACGGGTTAATTTTTTACGCCAAGGGCATCACTTGAACAAACTTCGTAGAGGTTCATGTGGTGATACTAGATGACAAATATTTAAATTCTGGGCCATCTGGGATAAAATCTGGTTATTATCAATCTGGCAATGAAAGTGTGGTATTTTACATGTTAAAAAACAAAAAATCGGTCCAAATAGAAAAACAAAGTTGGTATGGGCTCAGTCTGGTTATGAAAGTACCGTATTTTTACATGTATGTAAAAAAAAAAAACCACTGAACCAGTGCATGTAGGAAACAATATGGGGTGACATTTCATATAAAAGCAATCAATCAACACACAGACTGATAACCGGACTGGTAGGAGCATGCAAGCTGACAGACAAACATGAAAGCAAGCATTCAAACGTTGTTCATTTGGTATACAGACTATGGGCCAAAATTGTAATGGGCCGAAATTGTTATGGCCAAAATGTCCCATAATCCAATATGGCTATCTCCATATGCACTTTTCAAAAGCGAATAAGAATGTAGTGCCGCCCCTCATGTGGCGCCACAATTACAGTATTTTGCGTATGTTTTGGAACACCCAAAAAAAAAAATCTTTCAATCTGTTTGATACCCTTTGTTTGAAACTATTTATTTCGCGCAATTTTATTTCTACACACGTAACGTCGTAAGTAATGGGAGTTTCCTGATTCAAGACAAAAAACTCGATCACCTGACAGTCTAATTTAAACCCCAATTCAAAAAGAAATCTGACGTAAGTGTAAAAAGGGTGTGATAAACTTGTATCCAAGATACATAACGTGTATATGTACATCCGAAGTTGACAGAGTTGACACGCATGTATTTCACGGTCAATCGAATTCATTGTTTATAAATAGAAATCAAGGTACAGCATTCTAGTTTACCCAAGGTTTATTGATCGAAGATCGACGAACCAATCAAATTTGAGAACGGTCCGAGCAGGTACTTGCTAGAGTGGAATTAACGTCGTTCACCTCACGTACATGTAAGCAGGTAAAATATGTTGTGAATTTATCTACAAATGCAAAATAACATCGTCATCGCGATCCCAGGACGTAGACAATAATGAGTGACAAGTTAATCATCAACGACAACAATGAGAAAAAGCGAAGTTTTAAGCTCTTAGTGCTCAAATTGATCGGTGAAATTCCAATCTGTCTAAAAATAGACCAACCTGCATATGATTGGATGTTTATCGACATCAATGACGTAGCAATATTTTAACGTCGGCAATATTCAACGGCTTAGCGGCCATTGACTTTCAGTATGACAGATTGTCTTGTTTGACCATAAGTTTTGGGACAGCTGACAAGATAATTATTTTTTGTAGACCAAAGTATTGGGACACGAAAAAAATTAATTATTTTTTACTGTCCCAAAACTTAAGCAAATTACAGTAAAGGTGGCCCTAATGGTGAAATTTGTCTTTGATAGGGTAAAAAGCATTTTTGGAAAAGAAGAGAATGCTAGTTACCAGCATTTTCTTCTTTTCAAACAGTGTACAAATACCTTCTTCCTCAGGGTTGTTATGAGTCAGGACTATGTGGTAAAGGGTTAAATCATGTGATTACCTGTTTCTTATGATACCTATATCATAAGCCAAACAACCATAAACTAGTAGATTTTCTCTTGGGCTCGTAAAAATTCCTAATGTACTAGCCCAATGGGCTTGAAAAATGCAGATAGTTGGAAACTGATTCTACTTCCATTTTCATTTTGTAAATAAACCTTTCGAGCCTCTAATATCATTCAATCTGTCACTTGTATGCTAACCTTGTCATGAATGGTCAATTTTGTTTACTGTGCTGCAGTAACCACACGTTTGGTTCCTGAAAATTAAAAAAAAAATCTATACTAAAATAACATCAGCTGCGCCAAAGGGTAAATTGGATTTGCAATCCGGTGTAAGCCAATTTGGCCAGTTAATGGCTAGTGTATTCTGTTAGATTAGTCAGCTAGCTTAAAACTGGATGGATGTGCAAAGGAGAAGTTGTATCAAATGCAGATATATTTTGAGCAAATTCAAGAAATAGTAAATCTTGAATTTTATTAAATTAATGGTAGATACAGTGTTTGATAGATACCAACATTTCTAATCAGAAGTTGCATGTCAGTTGGAAAAGGAGAGCTGAATGTTCAAACACTTGTAAAAAAAAAAAATGCAAGTGCAATCTATGGAAGGTCAATTTTGCAAAAGTTGTACATGTGAATCTTTTTCGTTCTACTCAGGGGTTATGTCATACTGAGAAAATTGTTTGACGATTAATTATAAATTTTGCGGGAATTTAAGAGAAGTGTAAACATCTAAAATCGAGAACTATGTAAGAAACTAGCAACTGTGGATGAATCAGGCATTGATCATTGGGTCAGAAAAAATTAGTGATTCTTATATTACAACATTTGTGTCCACATGAAAAAAGGAAGGTCAAAGAAGCATTCTTATCTGTAAATGATTCTTCAAAGATCTCTGAAATATACAATATGTATCAAGCGTGAAAGTTACCTTTTCATTAATGAAAAACATGACCATGTAAAATGACAGCTAATTTGGCTTATCATTAATGAAAAACGTGACAATGTAAAATGACAGATTTTGAAGTTAGCTGTTACCATTATTGAAAAATTTATGTAAAATTATGTAAAAATAGCTATCCAAAATTTATCTGACATAAAAGATAGATCCATGAAAAAACCATGACAAAAGGTCAGTTTAACACTCAGATCAGAGGCACTAAAGCAGGGTTTTCCCTCATTATTAAAAATTAGGGGTCATTGTGACCCTATGTTTGTTTAATTAAGGGTTATTTATTTAATTTTTGGGGTCAAAATAGTGTTCAAGTTCAAGCATGGATTACCATACATTTCACCTTTAAACTCCAACCAAGTACTGTAGAGCCTTTAACCCAGTTCTGACGGAGAGGTTGACTTCAACTTTTGGGCCTGTATTTACAACAACTGTCGACTGTACTTTAATGTAATAATGCGTAAACTAGTCATATTCTATAAATTAATTACCAGAAAACCACTTTTATCTTAAATAAACGCTGTAGTTAAAAAAAAAAGAGTGGCGTGGATCTGATATTGAAACAAGATCAGACTTTGATTAATGACGATTTATTCAAATTCCTAGATGATTCAGATTTTTGCAAAGATGCGTCACTGATGGCGCAGTGTTTTTTATTTTGGGGGTCATTTGAGTTAAAATAGTGTCATTGATGCAGGATTTGTGTATTATGGAAAACCCTGACTTTCGACTGTCTTTTCAGCTTTAATAATGACTCTAAGCAGTAAATTTACACATATATCTGTTTAAAAAAAAATAATTGGTTGCTAAATCTCTGTCTGATAATGGGGAAAAATTTTGGTGATTTTATGAAATGAAAATATTGGACTGCCTACAAATTAGACGGGGGGAGGGAGTGAGGAGTAAATTTATTGCTGAAATTTGACATAGTACAGATAACTGTCCCCAAAGGCAATGTTACTTTTTTAATGGTCGCCTCTGGGTACAGAGACAATCAAGACAAAAACAGTCAAAATCTCCGCACAGATTTTGTGCGCAAGTTTGAACCCTCATAATTTCACAAATAGAGCACAAAACTAGGATTTAAACATACCTGTTGCTTGCATATTCAATAATCCTTCGTATTTCGTTTTTCAATACAAATATTTTCAATTTAAACGCTGAACATAAGAAAAAACAGTTCATTTTATCTGTTATTCGAGTAATTTACGTTCCTAAAACACACAAAATGGCCGCCACTCATGGTAGGTTTCGTCATTTTTTCCCCCCTGAGATTTACATGTTATAAATGACTTCTACATGCTCTTAAGGTAATGAAAGGTTTAATAATTTGTCTTTGGTCATGTTTGTTACTAAAAGTTAAACTGCATTTCACGACAATACAGATTAAATTGATGAAACAGAAAGTCAGTATAGCGCACTATCTTTGCTACCGGAAAGTTTATGATGGACTTGAGATGGTATGGTGCACAATATATGTCCAAATATGAAAAAAAAATCACCGGAGTGTCTCATTATTGAGACTAAAATTTGACACTGAAGAACAAATATTTAATGAACTATGTAGGTAAAAGGCTGTTTTGTACTTGCTGTAATTAATTTTTCTAATTGTTTTAAAACTTCAAGAAAAAATGATGAAAAGAGAAATTGGGAAAAACAAAATATGCATTTGAAAGGGTTCTAAAACAATGCCAGCCCTATACTTTTTTTATCAGTGAAAAAGAAGCCACTGCCAAAAATTTGCCAGTAGATTTAGAAATGAAACCCTGAAATATCTCAAATTAGTGATGGGCTCAAGCCCACAGGTGAGGGGCGAGCAACAATGTCTCGGTCATAAATTACACACTAATTAATATTATTAGCAAGTGGTGAGGGACACCGTCTCAAATCATATATTACACACCGATAATAATAGTACTAGTGTGTAATAATATTATATGATTAAGACATTGTCACTCGCCACTCACCTGTGCTGAAGCCTACCTATGCAGTTTGTTACAAATTGAGTACACTCATGGCGGAGAAACTTTCACTGAACTTGAGGTATATTTCCTGTTCAAAATTAGATATAAGCTCCGGTGGGTTGTTGGGCGAGCAGCAACATTGAAAATTATATAATTCGTACCCAGTAAACTGACAGTGAATTAACTCTTTACCAAATGACAAAATTATAGATTGGTCCAAATTGAAAGCATTTGCTGAAGACAAAATGAATGCGACTGAAAAATTGAAGTTTGTTTTTGGAATGGTAGAAAACATTGTGGGAAAGGGAGAAAATGCTGGTTACCAGCATTTTCTCCTTTTCTCACAATATTTTCAAAAGGCTTCTTTCTAAGGGTCGTTATAAGTCGGGATTGTGTGGTAAAGAGTTAAGTTTTCTCTAAGACTTTATAAATTTGTTGGATATTTTTTTCAATTTATGATATTCAGAGAAAATAAACTTTGCTAGCATTTGAACTTCACACTCGGTATAAAATCAGAAAGAAAAACATTATGAAATCTGGTATACATGTTTGTTAACATTTTGTTTGACAGCAAAAGTAGTTCTGGTACTGCATGATTTATTTTTTTATGGAGCCAAGAGTTTCTTGTTCAGCCAATCAGAAATTGCCAATATTCATGAAAACAGCTCATATTGAATTCTTTGCTTATGAAATAAAGTTGTCTTACACGAAACTAGAGATTTAAAGATGTTGTATGACCTCCTTGCTTGTCGCAGAATAGGAAATGATACTGTTAGCTATGCTCACACTAGTCTGGCGCAGGGCTACAGAAATCCGAAAAATTGTCGGATCAGAATGATTCACAACACAGAAAACCTAATTATTTTGAAAAACTTCTTTCAGAATAGGTCTGAAAAATCTCGATATGGCCAGTCAGAAACACCCTTGCAAACCTTTTAATCACTCCAGAAAAAAAACAGATTACCCTGACAGACAAGTAAAAAATCCAGTTTGAATAAGATTCGATATAATGCGAGGGTTGTTCGATATGTAATGTGTATTGTACGATATCTCAAAAGCATTCGACTCAAATAGTGAAATGAACATTACATCCCTTCAAAATATTCTCCGCGGTTTGAAATACATAATTTCAATCTCTGAATCCATTTCTGAAATGCGTCAGGGTACGCTGATTTAGGTAGACCTCTGAGGCACTGACTGATGGCTGAGCCAAGGGCTTGTCGGGACTTGTAACGACGACCAGATAAGAACTTTTTAAGTTTTGGAAAAAGGAAAAAGTCGCATGGGGCTAGATCTGGTGAGTATGGTGGGTGTGGCAAGACAGTAACCTTCTCTGACTTCAAAAATTGCTTCACAAGCTCAGATGTATGTGATGGAGCATTATCATGAAGTAGACGAACATGCCTAAATCCTGACACAGGGTCATTTAAGATAATATTTCTTGAGCTTTTTTAGTATAACATCACGGTAATACCGACCTGTAACAATTTTGACCTTCGGCACCGGAATTTGTACGGCTATACCATCACATGAGAAGAATATGCAATAAAGAACCTTCTTTGTGCTAATGCTTCTTTTGGCAAATACAGGCCTTCTACCGTGTTTAGTTAGCCATATTTTGTTTCCAATTTTTCTTACTGGTTCGAAATAGTGAACCCATGTTTCGTCACCAGTAACAATGTTTGCAAATTGTCTTTGATTGAATTTGGGAAGCATTTTGAGCAATTGCTTAGCGGTTTGTACTCGTACCCGTTTTTGGTCATCTGTCAATATATGCGTTATCCATCTGGCAGAAATCTTTCGTACTTTCAAAATACGCTTCAAAATGAAATGCACCCGCGATAGCAATATGCCAACAGCGTAGGCATTATCACGAATCGTGTATCTGCCATCACTTTCAATTATTTCCCTGACTTTTGAGACATTTGCCTTGCCTGTTACAGTCACAGGTTGGCCAGATTTTGCTGCATCTTTGACGGACTCTCTGCCAGTCAGAAATTTCTTTCTCCACCTACGAACTGTCTCATAAGATACCTTATCAGACCCATAAACTTCCCCCAATTCTCTAAAAATCTGCATTAGTGAATGACTGAGTTTTGTGCGAACTTTTATATAAGCTCTAATTTCTTCAATATTATTAATCAGTTTCCCAACCATTTTTACAACAGTGGTCAATGACTAGCTCTAATGAAATGACTATAAGTTTAAAACTATGTGGAGCTAAAGGCTCATGTTTATACCATTGGATAGGTATTGAATAGAGCTATTCAAGCGTACCATCATCCACGAAATTGTTGAAAGCATTATCGTGCTGTGGTACAATACACATTACATATTGAACAGCCCTCGTAATGGTAAAAAGGGTGTGATAAACCCCAAGGTACAATTTATATATGTAAATCTAGAGTTGACATGTGTGTATTTCATGTTCAATCGAGTTTATTGTTTATAAGTAGAAATCAAGATATAGATCAAGGATTGTGAACCATTCGAATTCGAGGACAGGCCTAACAGCAAATGAGGCACTTTTCAGAGCTGAAATCAAATCGCTGTTCACCTCACGTAAATAGATGAAATAAATTGTAAAAGGATTTACAAACACAAAATATGGAAGTTAAAGTAACGAAATTAGTAATAAATACAAGGTTTTTAACTTGTATGGCACAAATTGACCACTGGAATTCCAGTTTGTCTTTAAATAGATTGACCTGCAACTGATATGACATCAATGATGTAGCAAAATTTGACTGGTTACCCTCGACAGAGTATTGTACCAATTCCCAGGACACTGATTGCAGGAACCGTAATAAACGCTGCATCGGTAACCAAGCGTTGCCAAGTGTTACTGATGCAGAAGATTTCCAACAGAATTTTCCGCTAAGAGCAGGGTTTTTTTTATTTTCTCCACGCATTTGAGATATTTTACATATAGGCAATTCAGGTAAAATAATTTAATTATTGCTATTCCTCTTTGACAGAAAACACAGGTTATCGAGATCTCGTCTTGCCTCCTACAACAAAAAAATACACTGGGAAATCCCAACCTAAGTTGTATGAAAAGTATGATTTTCTTCCTGTATTTGTTTTATACAACACACAAATAAAAACATAAGATGCAACAGTGAAACCAAGTACGCAATGATGAAGATTGTTTATGTCTGAAAGACGACATTGATGTCATCGATCCTCTTCTGTAGCCCTGGTCTGGCACTACAAAAGATTTCCTGTTATTGTGACAGGTGTCATTCTGTTACTTTTCCTGTGAACACCTATGTCTTCCCAACATTGCCTTTTCATCATCCACCATCTTTGCAGCTTGTCAGGTGAAAGGGCACCTAAAAAAGACCTATGATTGAGTCTAGACAAAGCAGCAGTTTGGCCAAATCAAGTGCTTTGCCTTATTGTGTTTTATTTTGATGGATAGCCTTCTTTAGCATGTTAGCCAATTATTCTGCATGCCTTCTATTCCTTCTATAGCCCTTGAATCTCAAGAAACTGGCCTTAACAGTCCATATAGAATTTTTTATGGAAATAATGGCATTGGTATGCATTCTGTTTTGTGATACATAAAAAGTGAGGGGTGTGGGGCTTGCTGTCAGTACTGCATGTATTTGACCAGAATCTTCCAGGTTTATGCTTATTCTAGAGACAAAAAATAAGTTCCTTATAACCTTTTTTGGTAAAGGATGGTGATTTGAGTTTCAAAGTGTTTGTAGACAGAAAAATCTTACCTTGTCAAATAGTGTAGATCCAAGATGTTCAGTCTGATCTAGATCTACTTTATGTGCAAGTTTAGGATCTTAACCCTTACAGTGCTGGAACCAAGTTTACTTGATTTTGCAGATAGTGCAGATCAAGATCAGACTGCACAGAACGTGCAGTCTGATCTTAGATCTACACTATCTGCTACCTTATTACATGTTATGGCTGAAACAATCTTGAAATAACAATATCGGGGTTGCTTTTCCTACTTGAAAAGGTTCAACTCATTAATTGATCGCTTTAAGTGTTAACTATCTACCACACAATCCCGAGTTACAATGATCCTAAGAAGACTTATGAGAACATAGTGTGAAAAGGAGAAAATGCTGGTAGCCAGCATTTTCTTCTTTTCCCACAATGTTTTCTGTTCCATCAAAAACAAACTCCATCGTATGAGCCACACTTAGATTATTGTCTGCAAATGCTTGTAATTTGGACCAGTCTAAAATTTTGTGGTTTGGTAGAGTTAAATGCAAAAATTTTGTGGTTTGGTAGAGTTAAATGCAAACATTTTGTGGTTCGGTAGAGTTGAATGCAAAAATTTTGTGGTTCGGTAGAGTTAAATGCAAAAATTTTGCGGTTTGGGAGGTTAAATGCAAAAATTTTGTGGTTTTGGTAAAGAGTTAAATGCAAAAGTATTGAAGTAAACATTAGTGACACTTAGACCTTTTTTATCTTTTACCACACAATCCTGACTTTTATTGACTCTGCTGAAAAAGACTTGAAAACAGGGTGGGAAAAGGGGAAAATACTGGTTACCGGCATTTTCACCCTTTCCCAAAGTGGTTTCTATTCTTTGAAAGACAATTAAATTTTGAGTAATATTTGATGAATTGATTGCAAAATACTTTCGATTTGGACAAAGCGAAGATTGTATAGGTTGGTTAAGAGTTCGGGGGGGGGGGGTAATTCAGATTTTTTTAATTTCAGGAGACTTTACCACAAAATCCTGACTTTTAACGACCTTGAGAAAGAAGCCTTTTTAAAACATTGTGGGAAAAGGAGAAAATGCTGTTTACCAGCATTTTCTCCTTTCCCACAATGTTTTCTACCCTTCTCCAAACAAATTTCAATTTTTCAGTCACATTTATTTTGTGGTGTGGTAATGCTTTCAGTCTGAACTGGTGTAAAAATATTGTCGTTTGGTGAAGGGTTAAGGTGATAGGTGTCAAACCACCAGTAAAGAAGAAAGGCAAATGTGAGAGCATAATGTTGTTTCCCTAATTGCGCATAGTGGTATTTCCTTAACCCTTTACCACACAATGCTGACTTTTAACGACCCAAAGAAAGCTTTTGAAAACATTGTAGGAAAAGGAGAAAATGCTGGTAACCAATATTTTCTTCTTTGACTGCAGTGTTGTCTACCCTATGAAAGACAAATTTTAAGTTTTAAGAAACATTTATTTTGTGGTGTGCAAATGCTTTCAATCTGGACAAGTCTAAAATAATGTCATTTGGTGAAGAGTTATGGTGAAAGCTGGCAAACCACAGGTAAGAAGAAAGGCAAATGTGAGAGCATAATGTTGTTTCCCAAATTGTGCATACTAGTGTTTCCTTAATTGGCTACATAGCCTCTTGAGATATTTTTTGGATTTTAAACCAGAATTATGCAAAGGTTTGTCAGAATGTCAAGTGATCTACAACACAAGTTGTTTATGTGGGATCGTATTAAAATAAGTACAAAGATATCAAATTTGATCTCATAAAAATACACCGAGTTACCAATTGCAAAATGACTGCCTCATTATTTGAACCCCAAATTAACTTTTTATTCTGTATTACGATCCAGTTTTTTTTACCTTTGCAGAGAACAATACATTTTGTAGTACTTATAATTGTTTCATAAGAAAATTTAGTTCACAGCAAAAACATCTCTAAAGTCCTCTAAACTTTAACCACACAAGCTGAACCTGTAACAACCCTGGGGAAGAAGACTTTATTGAAAACATTGTGCGAAAAGAGGAAAATGCTGGTAACCAGCATTTTCTTCTTTTCCCACAATGTTTTCCACCCTATGAAAGATGGGTATTGTGTTTAAGCATTATTTATTTTGCCGTCTGCAAATGCTTTCAATTTAGACAAGGCTAGAATTTTGTTGTGTACTTCAGAGTTAACCCTTTACCATACAATCCAGAGTTTTAATGACCCTGGCAGAAAAGACTTTTGAAAGCATTGTGGGAAAAAGAGAATATGCTGGTAAACAGCATTTTCTCCTTTTTCCACAATGTTTTCCTTTCTTTAGGAGACAAAATCCATTGTTTGAGAGACACTGAATTTGTTGTCTGCAAATGCTTTCATATTAAATCAGCCTAAATTTTAAGCGTTCAGTAAGGAGATGTCATTTCTCAACATTAAAGTTTCAACATATTATATCGTTAGAGGCAGGACCAAAATGCCAGTGTTTTGATACCATATCAGGATTCACTTTTCTCAAATTGAAGGTTTATCTACATTTTTCACTTGCAGCATTTTACTATTAATTGTTCTTTTTGTGAAAATCTGTAGTTCTATTTAACTGTCTACTAGAAAACAAAATTATACAGTTGCCCAGTTCATAGCATGTGCAGACTACAGATTAAATGTTGTGTAAATAATGGGCTTTGTCTATTGAAGAAAGGTAGAAAACATTTCAGGAAAAGGAGAAAATTCAAGTCAAAACACTTTTGCCTCTTGATAGCTACCATTAACAATCTTAATTCTTGTAATTTTGAGCAGAGCCCCCATTGCTCAGTCCATAGCATACATGAATTGATAACAGGAGGTTGCTGGTTCAATCCCTGGCTTAGCCAATTTCTTTCCTAGGATTGGTGTTAGTCATTGTAACAAGATTCATTCCTCTCTCATGGTTGACCATTGTTTCGATGATGATTATGAGGGAGCTAGTGTAGCTAGTGGCTTGGAAAGAATATTGTGCAGAGAACTGGTGAAAAGAAATCTATGAAAGCATAGATAGGTGTACTGACTGAGGCTATATAACAAAATAATGTTGAAAATGACTTTAAACACCATACAGTCAACCAAATGAAATTTTGAGTCAATAAAACTGTGGATGCTGTATGGAACAATATTCATTCATTCATTTATAATGTTAAAAATGACTTTAAACACTATACAATCAACCAAATGAAATTTTGAGTCAATAAAACTGTGGATGCTGTATGGAACAATATTCATTCATTCATTTATAATGTTGAAAATAGCTTTAAACACTATAAAATCGAGCAAATGAAATTTTGAGTTAAAAGGAATTGCCCAGCCACTGAATAATGTCTCTTATTGACCCAAACTATGGATGCAACATAGAACAACATTCATTCATTCATTCATTCACAATCTATCTTCATGTAAATGTTTTAACTACCACTTTATTATTTTGTTCAAAACCTCATAATGTCAAAAGAGTTAATGTATCAAACCTCTTTTTCACAGATCAGATTTTGCCTGCAAAGGCAAGGAAACTGGTTAAAAAGCCTGAATTTTCACATTTAGAGTTCATGTATTTATGCAAAGGCATGGAAACTGGTTAAAAAGCTCGAATGTTTCCATTTTGTGTACTTATGCTAGCATTTCCATTTGCCTGAGATTTTATTGAGTCGATACTCATAGTCACTGAAAAAATTCAGTCCCACTGAGTTTCTTCTGACTCTAATTTTTCTCTGCATAAATCATCATTTTAATAAATCAAAACCTTGTCGGAAAAAACCTACCCTCTACAAGAAATTTTTTGTCCATATCTGTATCTTATACAGGATTACAGTTATAAATACCAACATTTTGTATTGCCCTGAACCATGATTGATATTTAAATGGCTTGGCTTTAAGGGAACCTTTTGCATGTTTGATATGCAGGGTCTGACATTGCCTGTTGTTAAATGGTTGTTTTTACGGTTCCAGAGCATCTTTTGGTTCAGTCTAGAAGAATACGGCGTCGTGCCAAAAGTGAAGTCAAGTTTCAGTGTTCAATCTAGCTTTGCTTGTAAGGGGGCCCATCGGGCCCCCAGACATTGAAATAGGGGGCCATTTTGGGAAAATGGGGGCCACACATAAAAATCGTAATTTATTACTGTAATATTAACCTTTTTACTTTACAAATTTTGCCTGCTTATTTAACAAGTATATTCTCATTCATTTATCTATGAATACCATTCTATTAAAACTGCAACTCTGCAGAAATCACCATTGTTACTGACGCAACCTTGCTTCCACCATTAATTTAATGGTAAAAGAAAAGAAAAATGACGAAATATATCTGTCAATAGTAAATTCTGATATCCCGTCACAGACAGATTTAACTTTCCCGTCGATCACTCAAACAAGAGTTTAATGTTCTCATCGTAAACTAACCAACCTTTGAACCGATCGTCTGGGTGCCATTTTGGCTGAAACTAGCGTTTCTGTGGGGTATTATTATCGTCGCTTGCAGTGTTCCTTCTACCTTTTTGATGGCAAGGGTACACTTACCCTCTGGGCTGAAAATCTGGGCATAAGATTTCATATTACAGGGTATGACAATAATGGTCCCCAACTAGAAGTAAAGCAATCCATATTGATAATTTGCAGCAAAATAGTCTGTTATATTAAGATATCTACGTAAATTTACTGCTTTAAGTCACTAAAAAGCTGAAAAGGCAGTCTGAAGTGACTCTGCTCGGACAATGTCAAAGAGACATTACGAGGGTTGTTCGATATGTAATGTGTATTGTACGATATCTCAAAAGCATTCGACTCAAAAAGTGAAATGAACATTACATCCCTTCAAAGTATTCTCCGTGGTTTGAAATACATAATTTCAATCTCTGAATCCATTTCTGAAATGCGTCACGGTACGCTGATTTAGGTAGACCTCTGAGGCACTGACTGATGGCTGAGCCAAGGGCTTGTCGGGACTTGTAACGACGACCAGATAAGAACTTTTTAAGTTTTGGAAAAAGGAAAAAGTCGCATGGGGCTAGATCTGGAGAGTATGGTGGGTGTGGCAAGACGGTAACCTTCTCCGACTTCAAAAATTGCTTCACAAGCTCAGATGTATGTGATGGAGCATTATCATGAAGTAGACGAACATGCCTAAATTCTGATTCAGGGCGTCGTTTAAGATAATATTTCTTGACCTTTTTTAGTATAACATCTCGGTAATACCGACCTGTAACAATTTTGACCTTCGGCACCGGAATTTGTATGGCTATACCATCACATGAGAAGAATATGCAATAAAGAACCTTCTTTGTGCTTGTGCTTCTTTTGGCAAATACAGGTGTTCTACCATGTTTAGTTAGCCGTATTTTGTTTCCAATTTTTCTTACTGGTTCGAAATAGTGAACCCATGTTTTGTCACCAGTAACAATGTTTGCAAATTGTCTTTGATTGAATTTGGGAAACATTTTGAGCAATTGCTTAGAGGTTTGTACTCGTACCTGTTTTTGGTCATCTGTCAATATATGCGGTATCCTTCTGGCAGAAATCTTTCGTACTTTCTAAATACGCTTCAAAATGAAATGCACCCGCGATAGCGATATGCCAACAGCGTTGGCAATATCACGAATTGTGTATCTGCCATCACTTTCAATTATTTCCCTGACTTTTGAGACATTTGCCTTGCCTGTTAAAGTCACAGGTCGGCCAGATTTTGCTGCATCTTTGACGGACTCTGTGCCAGTCAGAAATTTCTTTCTCCAACTACGAACTGTCTCATAAGATACCTTATCAGACCCATAAACTTCCCCCAATTCAGTAAAAATCTGCATTACCGAATGACCGAGTTTTGTGCGAACTTTTATATAAGCTCTAATTTCTTCAATATTCTTAATCCGTTTCCCAACCATTTTTACAACAGTGGTCAAGGACTAGCTCTATTGAAATGACTATAAGTTTAAAACTATGTAGAGCTGAAGGCTCATGATTATACCATTGGAAAGGTATTAAATAGAGCTATTCAAGCGTATCATCATCCACGAAATCATGCAAACCGTTATTGCGCTGTGGTACAATACACATTACATATCGAACAGCCCTCGTTTGTTGTGTCATGGGTTTCTGCATTTTTTGCACTGATCGATTTTTCATGTCTGTTAATTTCTGGATAGGTATTTCCGCATGATTTGACACAAACTTGTGAATAAGGATAAAAGGTAACTTCAAAACCTGTTATTTTACACAAAATAAGCGGATGATGGCCCTTTTGTGCGTGTATTTTCTTACGTGAGGTCTCGTGTGTAACCAATATTTGTTACGTGAATTTCAATTCTATAACATGATTTATGCAATAATTTGCGCGAGTGGAACACTGGGAACTGGCCCGATTGTGCTTTCTGAAGTTATATTTTAAACAGCTTTTGCATTTTTTCACCCCATTAATGATTCCAAAATACTCAGAAAATCGCTTCATCGCAATATTGAATGATGAGCGGATACTCAAAGAAACGTAACCTCTGGTACCCGTAATTCTGCCGAAACTGTCTGACACAAAGATCGATAACAGTCTATCGATAAATTCTCTCTAGAAAGCTTGGCATTATGTTTATTGAACGGAAAAAAGAGTAGAAACAGACTAAAGGACCCCAATTCATTGAATGGCACTTTTATGATGGAGTGCGCCCAACAGGCCCGAGGTTGGTTTAGAATTGCGCCATCTGGAACTTTAGGGGGTCTATGGCGCAATGGCGCGCTATAGATTGAACACTGAAGTTTTATAATGGCGTCACTATCAATACACCTGAGCGTAAAGCTATTGATAAATTTTTTAGGGTCATGCAACTAAGTACATGTTTATCTCGAGTAAATGATCTATTTTTAGTAGATTTGTGTACATGGTGTCCAGATATTTCCATTCTAGAAGTTTCTCAGCGGTAAAATGGCTAAACACGGAAAGAATTATCTAGCGTAACAAAATCAAACATAATTAAAATGATTGAGAATGGATTAGCTAGCTAAGTTTCTAAAAGATTAAATACATTTTCTCGGTTTTTAAATCGATGGAGAGAGCAGAAAAAAAACAAATTAGGAGTCCGACGTCCGAAGCTTATGTTGAAGAGAGGTGAACAAGTTTTATCAAGGATTGTTAAATGTAATAGATGGTCATGTTTAAAGGAAATAACTAGTGAATATAATGAGGCAACACTGTGTAAAGTATCCACTAGAACAGTGCAGAGGAAGTTGCATTTTTTTTTGGTTATACAAGACGGACTGTTAGGAAGACCATCAGAATCAGGGCTGTGAACAAAAAAAAGAGAGATTGGCGTGGTGTAGGGAAAAATTACATTGGAATATTAAAAACTGGAAAAAGGTCATGTTTACTGATGAAATGATTATTGTTATTAAACCTGATGGAAAAACAAAAGTGTGGAGAAAAGCATCGGAAAAGTGGCGACCTGAATGACTTAGGGACCGAAATTGACAATGAAAATTATGATATGGGGATGCATTACGTATCAAGGAATTGGAACTTTAGCTTTTGTTGATGGAAGTATGAATTCTGAAAAATATATTCGGACACTAGATGATAACATTTGGCAAGTTGTGGCCAAGAACTACGGAGTTAACAGCTGGCTCCTCCAAGATGATAATGTCCCTTGTCATCGGTCACGTCTCTTGGAGGAAATGAAACACAAGAATCAAATACCACAACTCAGTTGGCCAGCACAGTCCCCTGATTTATCTCCAATTGAAAATGTTTGGCACTTTATGAAAAATACAATTAAAAATCGTATGTACCAGATCCGCAATGTAAATGACCTAAAAGACCGATTGATACATGCTTGGAATGATGTCCCTTTATTCTATGTTCTAACATGACACATGAATTCGGCTCTATAAACACAGTGCAACGAAAGCGTGGTAAAATCTACGTTATTCTATGAAGAGTGACGTCATTTTATAAAGAGTGACGTCATTCTGTATAAAGTAAGTAAGTAAGTTATTCGATGGAATATAATCTGCATCCGCGTTTTTGCTCTAAGTATGAACTTGTTTTCCTTTGCTTAAGAGTTGGTCATGTTAGAATCGAAATAATCTTCTTTCTATCGTGGTTTATCGTTCAATAAACGACGTTGTGAGTAATGAGGCGCAATGAATAAACCACTCAGGCTATCGCCCTCGTGGATTATTTATTGTGCCTCAGAACTCACAACTGTGGATTATTGAATGATAAAACACAAAAGAAAGAAGATTATTTCTTAATTCAAAAGCTTTTCTGACAGTTTACCTCAGCGTTGTCAGCAAGTGATAGTGCAAAAAGGGGATATTACAAAATATAAATACAAACTTTCAAACATCAGAGGGTAAGCTGACCTATTTAGATTCGTTTACATTTCATTTATTGCATGACGCCATTAAAAAACTTGACTTACTTTTGGCACGTCCCTGTATTGCTCTGCTGGCTCCCTAGTCTCATGGGTATAAGGGGCAATGAAAAGGCTGAGTGGACATTGTCCCTTCCCAGATTTGATTCAAGTTTCATACATAGATTTTAAGCCTTCTATTTTAACCTATGTCCAATCTTCTTGGCAATCACATTCATTGAAACTGGTCCTGGGTGAATGTTACCCCGCATACATGTCCATTGGCCGAGAGGATGTAGTAGTTGCCTGGTGTAGAATTGGACACACACGTTTAATACGTTACAAGTATAAGTACAAATATGTGGCAATTATATAGTGCAAAAATTATGAAACAGTCATATTCTGTTGCGCTTCACAAGTACCTTACACACATTCTGTTAAAAAAAAAAACAAAAAAAAAACAAAAACCTTATATATTGTATATGAGTATTAATTATAATACGTATATCATTTCACATCTTTTGTATCTGAAGAGGGCTCATCTGTTCTTTATGGAATTTACTAAACAAATATGTTTTCAATTTTGATCTAAAGTTGCCTTCTGACTTAGTTTCTTTTAGATAACAAGGTAGATTGTTCCACCATTTGGGACCAACAACAGCCAATGATGTGTCTGCTAATTTTGTTTGCCACCTAGGGATGTTGAAATTAATGTCACTTTGTGATCACAGTCTGTAATGTAGTTTAGTAGGGTCAAACAGTTCCCGCAGATATGCTGGAGCTGTGCATTTGATGACATTCTTGGCTGTTAACACATGATGAGGCACCAGAATGCATTTCTTGCAATGCTCCTTTTTCTATCGAACACATTTTTCGTGATTGTGTAGATCCTCACCCATTTCGTTCCAAACACTTTAGTTTTAGCAGTATGAGAGCTCTCTTTGATACTGTCAGCACTGAGGCAATTTATTGCCTTCCTCAAGGAGGTTGGACTCTATACAAAACTGATATTTTTAACTTTTTCTTCCTGCTCAGACTGTTTATTCTTTCATCACTTTATATCTGTTTCATTTTATATCCATCACAGAATCATTTCATAATATATCTTTCATCTTATACTCAATACTCATTTTGTTTATATTCTATTTATGCCATTTAATTATTTTAATATTTTATTCTGCATGATAAATGACCATAGATGTACATGAATTAATAATTCTACCAAAGGTCACTTTATTGCTGGTATATGCAAATGCAAGATCTGCCTGTTTGGAAATTTCATTTAGATATTGTGTACAGTAGTTTTTTAAAAAATCAAACATTCAAATGGATCAGTTTTATAAAACTACAATAAATTTCAGCAAAAATGTTGGTGGATTAAGGCATACCAGAAAGGTTGTCCATCTAATCAGAAACATTGCTTACCTCAAGGAGACTGGAAGAGACTTTTCTGAATATTCTGACTATTTTATTCCTATCACTTTATATCTATTTTATTTCCATTACAGAATCTTCTCACAACATATCTTTCATCATATACTCATTACTCACTAGCTTGTAAGAATATTTTTTTCTTTTCATTCTTTCTTCCATGATAAAGACCCTGCAAGTTGATGGGCAATAAGACACCATACATTAAAAAAAAGTGACAATGCGTATGGGAAAAGTAGCCATTTCAAGTTGAAAATTTACATTTCTTTTCTATACAATAAAGTCAGCATTTTGGATCCAATTCTTTGAAACTTGCACAGATTATTTGTCTTGTTAAGGAATTGAACCCTTTTGAAAATGAAGAAAATCCAACCATAAGAGTAGGCACAGCAGCCATTTGATGACAGCCTTCTTTGCTCAACAAAGTTCATATTCTTGATCCCATTTATTTGAAAAACTTACTAACAAAAGTAAACAAAAGATAGAGCAACCTACCAACTTTAAACCTAGTTTTAGATATCATTTTTTGGTCAGCGACTAACATATGGACAGACCATACAGTAACAGATCGTCATCTTCACAAATAAATCACACTTTTTAATGGTATGATTCTAATTTAAGTCCATTTTAACACCCACATTGTTAACTTTTGGCAGCTATCGGGCTTTTGATAAAATGAGTACTAAAATCCAATCAAGTTTGGCTTGATTTCAAACCATTGGTTTTGATGACTATTACTTTGTTTTCACTTTTTGATTTTTTTCCCATTCAAACCTTGTATTTTGGAGATTATCTTAGGATTAATGAATTGAGATTTTTAATCCATATATAAAACTTAAAAACAGCACCTAGATAAGCAGTTAGACAGCTCATAAGTTTTTTACGACTGAAATACTTATTACTGCAAGGCAAAATATAACATGAATGTACATGCTGTGAGTCATGTATCTCACTTATTGAAATTTAGAAGACCATGAGAAAATGTTTGGCTCAGATCAATGATAAAGATAGTTTGCTTATAAGTGAAGACTGAAAAGGTGACTTAAAAAATTACTGAACTTCATATCATCAGAGTTTTACTGATGTCAAAATCCTCAAGAACCACAATGGTATAAAGCAATATCAAAACTGTGTAAATACACAGATAAATATTGAAGTTGTTTGACAGAAGGAAGGAAATTCTAATGTTGAGAATATCAAAGTACCATAACTCCCCTACATAGTTGTGAATTTTGACCATAATCAAACTCACTTGCCATCTCATTTATAAAAGGATCCTTTTCCATTTTGATATCATCTGACAAACACTGGAGTTAGCCAGTGGAAACCAAATTATATAGACAAACAGACTGACAACTGGACAAACATATGGAATAAAAACAAAATGCCCTTGATCTATGATCTTAGGGAGATAAGAAGAGTCAGTGTCTCATGCAGTGTTGAATGTTAAGGATCTGGAATCCAAATGTATACTAGTAAAAAACTTGAGGACTTGGATTAAAATGTTAAGTAAAGCAGAATTTACATAATTGTCTTTTCAGACAATCACATAAGTCAGATTGGGTTTGATTGGTAATTTAATCTGTTGATAGAAATCCTTAAAATGGCTTGAGTAAAGAAAAATTATTGCTATGCATTGGCAAAATACTTAGGTGAAGTAAAACTGAATTAACCATTTACCATCAGAATGGACTATTGGATTGGTTGCAGGAAAAATGGATGTCTATTGACCAAAATGTTGGATGTTCTAATTATGAACAAACTCAAAAATGGAGATAAACTGTCACCAATGACGGATTAAGGCAATCCAGAAAGGTTGTTAATCTATTCAGGGGCAGATAATTGTAATAAAATTCATTCTCTCAATGATTCAAAACGCCATAGTTCCCTATCACTAAAAGGCTTAAGTCTGCACCCAGTTATATGGATGTCCTAAGAAAGTGTGCTATATTTGAGTCTACAGCAGTTACCTGAGCAAGTATACCTACTGACTGAAAATAACAATTTTCTTTAAACATTACTCAAAGATTGAACTTAACATATTCTAAAATTGAATGTGTTAAGTTATTGGAGCAAATGAGAGTCTTAAGTATTTGGCAGATTTATTATAACCACACAATTATATGCAAAGAGGGAGCTTACGCAGTCACCAATGACAGATTGAAGGGAGATTGAGCTCTTTGGTCTATTCAGGGACAGCCATGTTTCATTTTCAGAGTGGGGTACCCTTTCACATCTAAGCTTTTTGGTCAAAAGCCAAGTAATTGAAAAACAAATTAATACACGTACAGCACATGGAAAAGAGGCCATTTTGAAAAGCTATATCAATAGATTTATTTTACCTTTTCTCTGCGAAGGCAATGTAATAAATTTATACAGATAGCTGAAACCAGGATCAGACTATTATACAACTATTACTTTCGGGTTGTGGACAGGCAACAGCTTTGGTTTATACATATGGAGTGAAACAGATCTTAACCCCTAAAGTGCATACCATAGTTGATGTTGATTTAGGCCAGTGTAGGTCAAGATCAGACAAAGCATGCAGTCTGATCTAGGATCTACACTGTCCAATATGTTGAGACATTTTGACTTAACTCAGTCATGAAATGATAATAATTGTGATCTTTTTATATTGCTGGGATCAAAGATGGGGATGCATATTGTTTTTGGTCCATCTCTTAAGTTAGTTTGTCTGCATAACTTGGTTCCCATTAGATAAGGCCATAGACTTCTCTGTAAAATGAAAATCAATTTAGGTAGTGGATTTAATATGTAGGTTTCAGACCGACTGAATAAAATTTAATGGCATGTTTTTTCAGTTTGTTTTTTATTCTATCCAGAAGAACTCTCAAAAGCACTTCAACATACTTGTTACATGTTTGTGTATCTAATATTTTACTAAAGAATTCTGAGTTTTAAAGACCCTATGAAAGAGAGCTTTTGAAAACAGAGAAAAGGTGATTTTCTCTTTTTTTCACAATGTTTTCTATTCTTTCAAAGACAGATATTATAATTTTAGCCCCATTTAATTTATTGTCTACTATTGCTTTACTTTTGGACAAATCTAAAAATTTGGCATGTAATAAAGAGTTGAAGGAAAGGAGGTTCAGTGCCATGGTGAAATGGAAGGTTGATATTTTTTTTTCGTGGGTAGGAAAAGAAGAAACAGCATTAGGGTTGTATGACTTAGTTTAAATTAGATTCCACATAAATTCATCAGTGGCTAACCCTATCTGTTGATACTTACCAGAGTTGCAGGACTTAAACATTATGAAAATTAGAAATTTATTGTTTCTGTCAAATGACTTTTGTATTTATGAACAAATGTGAAAATGGATAAATAACACAGATTTGGTAAATAAATATAAAAAAAAATATGTGAAAACATTGTAACATTTAGAAAAGCTATTGCTAATCATGAGCTAATTTCTTAAGATGTTGTATTGCAGAAAACACACATTTTATATAATATGACATTATGAAAAACTGAGGATAGCAATATTCAAGGATTATTAATGTTAACTGAGTTTGTGTGAGCATTTACTTCTCTTTGCTCCTTCTTCCACTTCTGAGAAAAAAGATTTAAGGCCACACTGTCCCTTTAAAAATTTGAATTACCTGTAAAAATAGCAAACCTTTACAACCTGACTCATTTATGTCAAGTACAAAAATACCAAACATCCAAAATCACAAGCATTTAGGCATATTCATATCTGATGATGGTACATGGGACTCAGTGGATAAGGCTTGAAGTAACATAAATATCATGCACAGTCTTAAATGTCATTGAGATAGGCAATTGCTTCAAATTATTTATTTTTGCTTTATTTGTCCCTTAATTGAATATGGAGATGTAGTATGGGATAACTGTCCACAAAATTTGAAAGAACAGCTTAGCAAAATTCAGATGGAATCTGCTAGGATAGTGACTGGCTGCACAAAATTAGTATCCCTCAATGATCTTGCAAAGGAGGCAGGATGGGAATCCCTGCATTACAGAAGACACAAGCATATCAAAATGGTCAAAGGACTAAGTCCTACTACCTTGAGCTCATTAGTACCTCAAAGTGTCGGTAGCATATCCTCATACAGCCTCCATGGTTCTCAAAATCACCGAATTCCACAATGTAAAATTGATTTTTACAAAAAGTCTTTCCTTCCCACAGTTGTTGAGGATTGGAATGAATTACCAATTGAAATACGGAATGAAGACTCATTATCTGAATCGGAACAAACCCAGTCCCAACAAGTTGTAGGTTTGTTGGAGAAAGGAAGCTATAGGTTATACGTACAGGAATAAAAGTAGTGCTCTCAATCACAATTTGTTTATAAAAAATATTGTTGATTGCCCTTTCTGTATTTGTGATGGGATTCGAAAATTTATTATTCCAATGCAATAGTTATGATGCTATTAGGACTAGATTATTCAACACAATATCAGCATTTGGTAATATTGATCTTGAGACGCTATTCTTTGGAAAAAGTAATCTAGTATATCCTGACAATGAGAAAATTCTTACTGAGGTCCAAAAATTTGTAAGGGATAGCAATCATTTTGTAGTATGACAGTTTTGTTCTTATTTTTAGCTCCACTGGCCGAAGGCCAATGGGCTTATGTCATGGCCTGGTGTCCGTCGTGCATTTGTCCGTCCGTCCGTGTGTGCGTGCATCCGTCCGTGTGTGCGTTAACTTTTATTTCAAACTTCTTCTTCTCTGAAACCAAACATCCAATTTTGATGAAACTTCACAGAAATGATCCTGCCATGGTCCTCTTCAGAATTTCTTGAAAGAATTTGATTCCTTCAAAAACTCTGGTTGGTATGGCAACAAAAGCGAAAAATATTGAAAATCTTTGAAAATCTTCTTGTCTGAAACCATGAGGCCCAGGGCTACCAAATTTGGCATGTAGCTTTATCTAATGGACCTCTAAGAAGTTCCTTCATATTATAGCCCTGGGGTCAAAATTGGCCCGTGCCAGGGATCACAAGTTTAGCATGGGCTTATATATAGTGACTCTAATTTGAATAGTAATCAAGAGAAATAACTCCTGTTATAAGAGATAAAGTTTGTTACTATTTACCTCCCTTGATTATCAAAACTGCAATGATACATGATAGATGTTGATATTCAAGTTTTTTGGATAGGATATGTTCTGTTATCAGGGAGAGTGATTTATTTTGATGCTAGTAGTTATGCTTACATCAGTGGAATATTAAACTTAAAGTAAGGTTTCTGTCATTCAGTTTTCTTTCCAGAACGTTTCCTTTCATGCCAATGAATAAACCTGCTTGTATTCACTGACATAATCAGGGGGGAGGTTATGTTTTCCAAGTAAGTTTATTACCATACAGACTTTTTATGCTGTATGTCTCTGTAATGCCATTTAAGTGCATGATATGTTTATTTTACTCTTTAAGACAGGACAAATTTTTTGACTTGACCAAATTTAAAGCCATTGCAAAAGACAAATTGAATGTAGCTTAAATGATTATTTCTGTCTTTGATAGGGTAGGAAACATTGTTGGAAAAGGAGAAAATAATGGCTGACAACATGTTGTACTTTTCCCACAATGTTTTCAAAAGCTTTCTCTTTTAATTAAAGGTCATTAACACTTAAATTTGTGTGGTAAAGGGTTAAAAAGCCAGTGGAACGATACAGGACCATCATGGCCCTCTTGTTATACAGTTTTAGCAAGAACAATAAAACTCATCATAAAATGGAACAAATTCATATTTGAACAGTATAAGGGTCTTTTATGAGCACTCCTTTACCTTATCTCTTCCATTTCCATATTGTTTCCCTTTTTCTTCCTTGACTTCTCAGTCTAACTCTTCACGTTTTACGGTTGAAACATATCTCTCCTCTTAACCTACTCAGTTACTAGAATTATTTTTCTCCCATTGTATAGTGTATAAGCTTAAATGACTTGTACTATGCCACCAGTTTGGAGAACAAGACTACAGGCTTTGCTTTCATTCTGATTCATTTGGCAGAAAATTCTGAATTATTTCTGAATTATTATGTGCATTTCATATGAATTTGCAAATAAAATATGTTTAATTGTTTGGCCTGTTATCATCCACCATTTTTGTGGCTTGTCACATGACAAGAAATAGTACCTCAGCAGTGATACCACTAGTATGGCAGTCCATGAGATTTTCGGATAATGTGACAGGTTTCATTTTCATTTTCTATCATGTAACAAGTTTAACCAACCCAACATTTCTTCTACTTCCATAGCCAAGGCAGACAAGAAGAGTGTTCAGTGTTGGTCTTAGCAGGTTCTCTGTTTCTGTCATAAAAATATCTCTACATGCATAAAAATCTGTTTGGGTGCATGATACAATGCTCATTGCATCCTTGGGATGCAGACAAAAATAAGTCAAAACGTTCTATTAATCTGAATACGTCAGCATTGTAAACAGTGTAAAAAACACTGTTTTTAGTATGCACAAATTTACCAATGAACTTTTAAATTGTCTACAAATATATCTTAATGCGCTTGTGTATTATGATGTAACCAAGAATTTGGGATTGTTGTTCTGTTTAACTCAATGACATCACACCAACTGTTGCATAGCATTACTGAAGATGAATATGGATTCCAGAAATTTCTTGTTAAAAGCAGTTTTATGCCCCCACAATGAAATAGAGGGGGGGTGGATATAGTGTTACCCTTGTCCTTGTATTTGTTTCTCTGTGTATGTATGTATGTATGTGTGTGTTTGGCACAAATGATTTTCATGGATAGAAACACCCGTAGCGCTGGCTCAAAGGTCAAGGTCACAGTGAATGTATATAAGTTTGGTACCAAATTTAAGCTTATCTTATTTCCTACTAGGTGGTAAAACTTTTTTCAAATAGTGATTTGTAGAGAAATGTGTTAATTGTTAAAGCGAAGTAGGGGTCAAAATAGAAAATGCATGAATAGTGATATTGGTTTTATTGTATGTAAAATTAAGGTCAAAGACTCTCCTAATGATGTAGTTGTAATGATTTCATTAATATTGGGTATAACCTCCATTTTGGTATATTACCTGTACAATACATCATCTTGTGCAATTGACTCAATGTTGTATAGTGTGCAGAGGCATGTTATTCCATTCAACATGCAAAGCATGCTTTAACTCCTGCAGATTGTTTACATGATGCCTTAGTCTTACTCTACAACCAAAAAGATCCCACATATGCTCAATGGGATTTAGGTCTTAGGAAACCACAGGCCAAGGCAAGACGTTAACACTATTTACATTCAGATATTGTTCCCCAATGTGAGCTGTATGCGTACGCACATTGTCATGCATCAATGTGGCAGGAGCATGCTGGCGGATGAATTATGAACCCAGCAGCATTGAGATTGCCATTCACAATTACCAGGTCAGTTTTCCTATTCCCCTTTATCCCACCCCACACCATCACACTGCCCCCACCAAACCTGTTTCTTTTAACAACGCAGGCGTTAGCAAATCGCTCACCTCTCCTTCTGAACACCCTCACTCTACCATCATGGTAACTGAGGCCCAACCTGGATTCATCAGAGAAAGCAGTTTCATTCCACTGACGCCTTTGCCAACGGAGATGTTGTTTACTCAGTTCAGCCCAACAACTGGATGGGGTTGAGTGAGTACGCTTCAGACGTAAGGCCATCTTGGTCTTATTGGCCAAACACATTGATGAAGGCACCTCACCTCAGAATGGTGTACCTGCTTATACCATACTGTCTTGTTGTAGTGGCGTCTGGTGTGCGTCAGTTCCAAGTGGCGGTCTAATCTGGCATCAGTAATGCTAGGCTTGCCGCTTCAAAACTGATCTGCAACGGTGCCTGTTTGCTAGAACCTTGTTCGCAGATTACTGATAGTGTTTCTGTGGCAATTAAAGGCCTACTCAACATTATCAATACAGTCGCTTCTATTGAGCATCATCAATGCCTAAGTTTGGTGACGTTCGTGACGTTCCAAAAGTCTTGGCATTGTGAGTTTTGATTTTTCTGTAATCATTGTGTGTTTTCTTACTCCATGGATTTGAAAGGAAGAAAGAGTTCATCTGACCGATTTTGCATTTGACAAGCAGTTGCATGGGCAAATTATGCGATTTGCCTGTTTCAGGACATTACGTAACATTTATCCAATACTGACAAAGTGATGCACATGCTTCACATGGCACAAAAATGAAATGCATGCCTATGACCAATATAAGTAGAGTTATCCAAACTTGAAACATGAACAGTTTCTTTTGTATGCGCATATATGTAAATTAAGTGACCTATGCAAATTGGGCTCATCTAAATTATTTATCCTATTTTTGGAAGGTGTTGTAGGTCAGTACAAGTTCGTCCAACTGATAAAAATTAAAAATGCATGGAAAGCTCACAGAACTCTAAAAGTATTTATATGCCAAATCATCAAACTGGTATGTTCTTTATTTGCTTTTTTCAATTAAAGTTCAACAAACAGCATTTCTTCATGACATTTCCAAAGTGACAGGTAAATGGCAAACCAGATTGAACATTAGTTTCCACGAAAGGTCAGCAAACAGCATTTCTTCATGGCATTTCCAAATGTGACAAGTAAATGGCGAACCAACCTTAGTTTCCATCTAAGCCTGCCTTTGCAGGATGATCTTGGTCGATACACTTTGCAGATGCACTAAACCCCGTTTTCGTCAAAACATTTTAGTGTTGATAGCTTACAAAACTTATTTTTACATGTACAACAGAATAACATTTTAGAATACCTAAAAGAGATAGATTTTTATAATAAAATATAGACTTTCAAATTAACATTTTATTGTTTAATTTCTAATTATTATCTTCAAGCGCGCTAAATGACCACAGCTGTCGATGCGCCTTAAAACACCAATTAATAATAATAATAATAATAATAATAATAAACCCCGTTTTCACAAAGCATGGCTCATACATTTTTAAAGCCAATACATAGAAACATTCAGTAAAAAGGTACAATCAGAGGCTTTTAAATAACCACAGTTTTGCACTCCATAACTCATACATTCTGTTACATTAGGTACGACATCATTGTACAGGCCAATTTGAATTCAAATTCTGGTAATTGACATGTGCTGTAGATCATGTGGCATTCCCAGAAGCCTTTGTGAAGTTCTGGTGCAAAGTTTTAAAAGTACATAAACCCTTAACTCTTTACCACACACTCACCACTTTTAACAACCCTGAGAAAGGGGCCTTGTGAAAACATTGAGGGAAAAGGAGAAAATGCTGTTTACCAGCATTTTCTCCTTTAACCACAATGTTTTCTACTCTTCCAAAACAAATTTCAATTATTCAGTCACATTTATTTTGACGTCTGCAAATGCTTTCAATTTGGACCAGTCTATAATTTTGTTGTTTGGTAAAGAGTTGAACTGTGAAATAAATGAAGCAGAAATTTCCACTCAATAGCAAAAGCCTAAATTTTGCTCTTTCAAAGTTGATTTCACGGGAAAGAAAAAACAGTGTTGGACAGTGTAGATCAGAGATCAGGCTGTACACTTTTAGATCAGACTGTATATATTGTGCATTGTGATCTTGATCTACACTGTCCGCAAAAGTGTCACGAGTCCGGCTTAGCAGCCCAAAGGATAAGAGTCTATGTAGCCCATTTAGCCTTTGCCTTACAGTCCTGAGTTTTTATGAAGATAAGATAGAGATGCTGAAAATATTGTGGGAAAAGGAGAAAAAGCTGGTAACCAGCATTTTCTCCTTTTTCCACAATATTTTCTACCTTTTCAAAAAAATATTTCACGAGTTGTGCCACATTTAATTTGTTGTCTGCAAATGCTTTCAACTCTGTATGTCCACCCCCGGAGCTCAGTGGTTAGACTGACTCGTGAGCTAGTGGTTGCGGGTTTAATACCCGGTGTAGGCAAACTTACTTTCCCACAATTTTTAGCCTCTCACCTGTGAGAAAAGTAGTCGGTGCCTTGGAAAGAAAGTTTCATCAGTACTGGTGTGAGAAAGCCAGAAAAAACATGCATAGGTGCACTGACCGCCATGATTATGACCCAAGCTTTTAAAATGGCGTTAAACTGCGATACAAACAAATTACTGTAACTCTTTACTAAACGACTGGACCAAATTGAAAGTGTTTGAAGACAAAAGAACTAAATGTTGCCAAAATGATGATTTGTCTCTTTGATGGAGTAGAGAACAAAGTGGGACAAGGAGAAAGTGCAGGTTTTTCCACCTTTTCCCACAATGTTTTCAAAAGTCAAATCTACCACGATTGTTATAAATTGGGATTGTGTGGTGAAGGGTTAATTTAGAAAAGTCTAAAATTTTCTCATTTAGTTAAGGGTTAACCCTTTACCAAATGACAAAATTTTGGACTTGTCCAAATTCAAAGCATTTGCAGACGACAAAATTAATGTGAATAAAAAATTGAAGTTTGTTTAGGGAAGGGTAGAAAACACTGTGGGAAAAGGAGAAAATGCTGGTTACCAGCATTTTCTCCTTTTCTCACAATGTTTTCAAAAGGCTTCTTCGTCAGGATTGTGAAAACCAGGGATTGTTTGGTAAAGGGTTAAGTATGGACTATAGAAAAAAAAATATTTGCCAAAAATATTTGCCAGTCTTCTTTCCCAATGACAGAAACCTTGGTAGCGCAGTTGGTACCATACAGGGCTGGAGAACAGGAGGTTGCTGGTTCAGATCCCCAGCTCTGCCAATTCTGTCAGAGGACTGATTATAGTCATTGCAACATGACTCATTCCTCTTGCAATCACAACTGATTATTTTTTTTGAAAATGATTATGTGGGCAAGCAGCCAGTGGCTTGGGAAGAATATTGTGTAACGTACTGGTGAAAAGAACTCCAGGAAAGCATTGGTAGGTGCACTGGCTACCATGATGTAACTAAAATAATGTTGAATATGGCATTAAACAGCATACAATCAATCAGTCTTTACTGATGATTTGCCGGCTATCAACTAACTCAATTCAGAGATAAACCATTGCTCAAATTTGATTGGATTATAAAAATCTGAATAACCTAGAACTGTTTACCATAAAATCCAGTGTTTTTATGACTCTGTGAAAGACGCCTTTTGAAAACATGTTGGAAAAGGAGCAAATGCTGGTAACCAGCATTTTCTCCTTTTCCCACAGAGTTTTCTATCCTATCAACGAGAAAATCCATCCGCTAAATGACCAAAGCTGTCGATGCACCTTAAAACAACATCCATTTGTTCATTCATTTGATTTGGACAAGTCTGCATTTTTTTTTATCTGTAAAGAGTTAAGTAATGAAGATTTGAATTTCTGATAAAAGTCATCAGCCGATATTAGGGGTCCTGTGTGGCTCAGCGGTAGAGTGTGGGACTTGTGACCTGGAGGCCCTAGGTTCAAGCCTCTGTGGCTCCACTGGGATTTCAACAGGAGTGTCTTTAGGCAAGACACTTCAGAGCCCCAGCGTAGTACTGGTGAAACCCAGGAAATACATGAATATGTGAGCATTAAGGGCAAAGGAGAAAATTCTGGTGACCAACATTTTTTCTCCTATTCTTACTAAGGTGAATTCCAACATTTTAGCCACAATTAATGTGTCATCTGCAAATGCTTTCACGTTGGACCAGTTTAAATACTGTTATTTGATTTTTGCTATAAATTTAAGTATTATAATGAAGTCTCAATAATCTGTGTACATAATTGGGCAACAGAAGCCTAGCAGAGAGCTCTTGAAAAAGATCATTATCTTATCTAGTGTAATTTATCATTTCTTAATGAGATTTAAGCAGCTTGTACATCAAACTTTTACACCTTTGGCCTCAACATGATTTTTAAAGTGGGTCAACCAATTGATGTAAAATTAGGTCATGGAATCAGCAGTATGACCCCAACATTAAAAGACAGTCGGAGTTCAAACTATTGATGTGTCAATATGAGCGAATATAGGAAAGAAATTGCATGCAACTTAGTAGAAAATACTGGTAGCTCAGTCGGTAGTGTGTACAGGACTTGAGACTAGGGGTGGGGGCGCTGGTCCTCCAGCTCGCTAGATTGATGATAGTCATTGTAACGGGATTCACTCCTCTCACGGCAAACCATTTTTTTCAACAATGGTTATGTCTGAAGCAGCCAGTGGTTTGGGAAGAACTATGTGCAAATTACCGGTAAAAAGAAACCTCAGGAAAGCATAGATAGATATACTATCGGACTCAACATAACTTAAGTATAGGCAAATTTGGGATCAACTCCCAATACGTATTGCTGCACCAGATAGGTGCTGTGTTAGGAATGGGGCTAAATGATACAAAAAGAATAAAAGAGCAAAAAGAGTTTTTTATCGTATGTAAATAATTCAATATTAGTTGTTTTCATCAATGTTGGTTAGTTCTCATTGGCTGAAATTTTTTTGTCATAGCTCCATAAAAAAAAAATTTGCAATGCCAGAACTACTTTTGCTGTCAAACTAATGTAAACAAACATGTATACAAGATTTCATAATGTTGTTTTTTTTTCTAATTCTATACTGAGTCCACATTTTAAGTGCTAGCTAAGTTTATTTCCTCTGAAGATCATTAACTGAAAAACAAATTCATGAAATGTAAGAGGGAACTTAAAACTCATTGTCAGTTTACTGGGTATGAATTAGCTAATTTTCAACTTATTTCCAGCGAATTAAACTTCTAATAATAAATCTACTAAATCTACAGTATTCAATGCTTTGATGACGTCATGAATTACACATTTTTTTCATCATGAATGAGCTGTTTTCCCCCTCTATGAAATACCAATGAAATGGGAATTAGAAAATGCAATATTGGATGTACGAAAAAAAAAAGTGCAGTTAGAATTATGTAGAGCATTGTCGGGTATTTCAGGACAGCCAAGCAATATTTGTTGTCTTGAATATAATTATGCTCAAAACTGGCCTGACTACGAAAATTTAGAAACCCCTTTTACAACCTGTTGTTTATTTTGGTGCCAAGACGTAAGCATAACAAAATCAGGGCAATATGAATAAAGAAAAAAATCTAACCTGCATTGTTAATTTCCAGACATGTCTGGAATTTCAGGTCACAATGGAGGGTATTTTGGGGCACTTTAAACTTTTTTCAAAAAATATCTTGTAAAACGCTGAAACAAAACTAGTAAATGTAACAAGATTATATAATCATATAATGCAATCATGATTAATACTCATTCTACTTTATGATTGCCCTCCAAAAACCCTGTATTCTAAAGATGGCGAAAAATCAGACTCTGTCCATAATATGGATGTACATATATTTTTAGCAATGACATAATTTTATTTAGTAATTGATTTAAGTCAAAAACTTATTCCATTGGGCCTAGGTCTATTCCATTATAGGAGCTTAAATAAAGATTATCATTCTGAAGTGGTAACGGTAAACAACAAACCATTTTCAGCTTTTACGTACATATTTTTTGGTATCCACTATTTTCAGTGTAATGTACCACGAAGTTGAACATGGAAGGGGACCCAGCACAAATGCAGACAGAAAGAATAAATCCTGCATTCTGGTCATGTTCTTGGTGCAGTCTTGAAAGTTTTCTGATAGAGTTTGTTAACAAAAAATTCAGAGTATTTTCCGAAGCTCAAAAGTATGTGACTTTCTGGTTTGAAAATACTAATGTCGGGTATTTTCAAACCATTCATAGTTTAAAATCGAGAGCAGCTGGAAGGATGCATATGCTCCGATTTCATTTGCAAACCATTCATATCTGATACAGTGTGAACTTGCATCGAGTACTGATCTAACAAGTGAAATAATTTTTTTTAGTGATGCAGGTAAAAAAAAATAAAATCTGAGTTTGAAATTACATACTTTGAAAAAAAATCACTGCTAATTGACCATGCAGATAACAGAGAAGACGCTTGCAGAAAAAGGATGACTTGAACAATTTTTTTGATATGTCTCGTAGGTCGAATAATGACCAGTAATGGAAGTAAATAATGCAGTCGAAAACAAGTAACCAATGGTTCGTGAATACTGACACCGCTCTTTGTGTGTATTCATTGTCTGTGATATTGAATTATATGAAATGAGAAGAGAATTCTTTTTCGTTTTTCAAGGAGGTATGACAAAAAAGACCTTATCACACTTGTAATGAAACTACACTTCCATGAAAACTGAAAAATTCTGTCACCACACTTACCCTGTACTCAAAGAACAAATCTCACAGGCTGCAAAATCTAGCGCATCTGCAGACACAAATGAAACAGATCTCATTTGATAGGAATTGTCATTGAAGGACTTAAAACTTTGGAAAAGGAGAAAATACTGGTAACCAGCAATTTCTCCCTTTCCCTCTGTTTTTAAATAGCCTCTCCTGAGATTGTTTGGTAAAGGCTTACATAGAGTCTGATATAGTAATTATTTAATGGAACGTGCATGGTCAAGGAAAATCCTGGAATAATGAATGCATTTTTTGCACATTAAATGGGCCTCATCAAATTTTTTTGTTGTCAGTCTTTTTTTGGAAAGCACCGATAAATACTTTAAAGGGTTTTTTCCTGCAAAGGTAAAAAAAACTTGATGATTACATTGGAAAAAAAAGTGCAATTTTAGCGTTTACCAGCATTTTCTCCCTTCCCTACAGAGTTTTCAAAACCTATTCATAATGGTCATTTAAACATGGGATTGTTTGGTAAAGTTTGGAGAAGTTGTTTCTTTCTAGCATCTGAGTCTCACACATGTATGTAAAGGAGGTTCAATTCAGAAGTAAATCAAAGTTCAGTAAATCACAGGACTTACAGTTTTGAGAGCAGCCTGGTGAGTTGAATACACGTTAATTTATGATGCAAAACTGGGGTTTTCATTTTCTAAAGAATATGGTCAGTTTTTTATCATTGAATCATCTGTTTATAACACCAATCCATGACTTCAATGCTACAAAGGAAATAGGTTTAAGAGTTTATTGTAGAAGCTTTACTGCAAGCAACTAATACACAAATTTATTGAGGAGTACTCCATTTTCCATGAGGTTTTTTTGCATTAAGTTTAGACAAAACAGGTTTTCTTTTGAGTCATTGTAATGAAGCAATACACATTTTATACCTAATACTGTGAAATGCTGTGAGGATAGTAATTTGCTGTGATGACAGTAACTGAAAGGGCATTTGACTCAATTTGTCCATTTTTCCTCCTCTGAGTAAAAGGGTTCAAGGCCACACTGCTCTTTGAATTGATTGGCCTTTTATCATCCACCATCTTTGTGGCTTGTCACATGACAGGAAATAGTACTATCAGCTATGCTACCACTAGTCTGGCAGTACAAGAGATTTCTGTTATGTGATGGATACATTTATTTCATTACCTTTCATGCGAAGTTTTCATCCCAACATTTTTACCATTTTCCTAGCCAAATGAGGAAGGCCTCAGTGTGGTTTCATTATTTGTATTGCATTTGTACATGAGTTGTATTTATGTCAAAATAGGAGTGGTGACACTATATTATTTGTTTCGGAAATGCTGTATTTTATCTACAAATTTAGAATTGTGCTTCATCGGACTCACAAAGAGAAGAAACCATGCATTCCATCTGATTTCTTTGCATAATATAATAAATGTTTGAAATGAAATTACCATTATCAAACATCACTTAAAAATAAAAGTTGTAAATGTTATTGCTTAATTGCTACCCAGATGTTAAAATCCTTTCAAAAGGGGTCACACTGAGCAGCATGAAGTATGCAAAGAAGTAATGAGAAAAGCAGGTATCATTTGATGTATAAAATGTTCCCAACTGCAAGGGCCAAATGACCTCTTTTCAAAAGAGAAATTCTGAAAATACTGAAAGAAAGGAGAAATTGCTCATAATAAGCAACTTCTCCTTTTGTCACAAAGTCCTCAAGTTTATATAGTAACTACATCTGCATTTTTAAGAGATTTAATACTTGTTTTTAAAGTTGATCATTTATTGTATCAGGGATAGGGATAAAAGAAGTGCTAAGTAAGCTTAGGCCTTGAAACGAGGTAGACTAATCTCCACCATGCCCCCACCCATCTGTAGGTTGTTCAAAATTTTTGTTTCATACACTGAGTCAAGATTTTCCTCATTATTAGACAGATTTTAGCACCTAATTATTTTTGTGGTATTTGTCGAAGACAATACCACTATGAGTTCAATATTGAATTTTTAAGACCATGTATCGTATTTTGTGCAAAGCCGAAGGAAATAAACCCAATTAAACTCAATTTTTCTCAGACAAATGAGTTTTTCGGTAGCACTCAGATATGTAATTGGAAATAGCATGTTAAAATACACTGGGTGAGGCCATCAATCGTGGAATTACTAAGTTTTGATTGAAAATAGCTTCACTCGCTCATAGCCTTCTATTGGCGCAATGATACAAAATTTGTCTACCCATCACTTGGTCCTGGGCTTTTTCGTTCCAAAACCAGTTTACTCCATTTGATTGGGCATGAATATTTATAGATCGAAATAATTGATTGTAATGTTGGGAATTAAATGTTAACGGCCTAAGATATTTCAAAATCATAGTTTTCAGGTACAAACTTAATTTTATTCGATATATTCACTTCGTTTCTCTCTCTATCCATCATGCATCCTACTGTCAAGGGACGTTACATCTGACTCCTAATGATCAAAGGGAGACCACCAATACACAAATAATCCTAACTTTGTCATGAGTACTCTCCCTTCAACCAAAAAAAAGGTATTCATTTGCTTAGTAGGTTGACTTTCAAGCCAATATTTGAATAATATTTTTCTTTTTCTTTCAAATTATTAATTCCACACAATGGCTTCCTTGACAAATACCACTTCAGGGTTCTCAACGCTTTGATTTATACTGGTATTTGTGTAAATTCACTGCTTAAAGTCACTGTTACAGCTGAAAAGACAGTATTAAGTGCTTCCGATCAGACAATGTCAAACTCACATTTTTGTGTCATGGGTTTTCACATTTTTTTACAGTGATCTATTTTTCATGTGGGTTAAATTTTGGATGGAAATTTCTGCATGATTTTACATAAATTTGTCAGTAAGGGTAGCAGGTGACTTAAAAACCTGTCATTTTACACTAGATAAGTGGATAAGCTCTTTCACTGACAAGTATATAAATTACATTTTTTCGTTGGCTCTAAATATGGTTTCACTGCAAGATGAAGAGACAGTTTGGCCTTAATCTAAAATAAAGAAGAGGTCAGTGTAGATCAGAGATCAGACTGCACAGATACTGCACGGCTATGATAACAGTGACATGTGCGTCCTTCACACTTGATACAAAGTTTGTTTCAGAGAGCTTTACCGAAGGGTTATTTATAGGCAATGATGCTTCTTGGGCTTTCCTTTTACGTTATGGGGACACAAATGATGTAAAAACAGAGTTTCTGACACAATGATCAATCTTAGATTCTTGTGCAGTTGCAATGCAATGACACAGTGCTCGGTTTTTCAGATGCTTTACTGTTGAGTCGATCCAAGAACTAATTGACATTTCTTCAAAACTCTTGGAAAAAATTATAAATGGCCATCAAAGGATTTTCTCATTGCGACAATACCCCAGTTTAGACCGAAAAGGGTTACCATATTTGTATTCACATGCATAATTTATTTCATTTGGGAAATTGGCCTCTATAATTTGCACTGACTTTTTTTTTTCTGGAATCTCAGAAACACAGCCCAATGAAAATCATTGGGACTGACATATTTCATTGTTTGTGTATCTCCATCTGTAATTCTGCATCCAGGATGCAGGAAAAAATAAAAACACTGAAGGTATGCCTGTGTATTTCTGACAGCTGGTTATCATTGATGTTTTAGGGTCAAAATATCTCAACAAAAGTTCTTACAACTTCCAGTAAAAATTCTGCTGCTAGATATACTTAAAGTTAGTGGTGTTCCTGAATGATCCTTTTTTAGCTGCCCTTGCAAAATGATATTAGTCAGTCCAACTGAATAAGTTGGTCCATTGGTACTTACATATGCAGTAGTCATGTGATTTCCTTTTTATACGCCAGAAGGGTTGTATTATGTTATGGCCCCGGTCGTCCGTCCGTCCGTCCGTTAGTAATTTCTTGTGTGCGCAACTCCTCCTACAGTTTTCATCGAAATAATTTGAAACTTACCACAATGAATCTCTATAATGTGTAGTTGTGCATGTGACTTTTAAAATTTGGATCTCTTTAAGCATTCTCGATTTTAACCCATTTCACTGACAAGCCCCTTCGGACGTATATGCGCTGCTCTGCGAAGCTCTTGTTAAACTTTGGGTGGAAATCAAGTGATCACATGACTTAAATTATCTATGAAAACAAAGGAATTGTAGAATAACAAGTGATCACATGATTCAATTCATCAAAAAAAGACAGGAATTATAAATATTTACAATGAGACTTAATTCCCATCTTTTGTGATAACATGGTAGGGGCAGTTTTAGGCAATTTTCACCGAGGGTACCTTTCACCGACCTGCGTAGATTTACGCAAATTATTGATTGATTGAATTGGAGTTTAACACCGTTTTAACAGTTTAGGTCATATCATGGCGGTCAGTCTCACACCAGTACTGACACAACTTTCTTTCCAAGCCACTGACTTGGTTGTATTGGTTGTATTGGGGTTTAACGCCACTTTAACAGCTAAGGTCATATCATGGCGGTTGGTGACGCACATGTGTTTCCTGGTTTTCTCACACCAGTACTAACACAACTTTCTTTCCAAAGCCACCGACTACTTTTCTCACATGCTTCAGCAGAGGTGAGAGGCGAAAATACGCCGGAAAGAAAGTTCGCCTCAACTGGGTATCAAACTCACAACCACCAGGTCATGAGCCACTGACTACTTTCTCACATGCATTAAAGGTGAGAGGCAAAAACTCGGCAGAAAGAAAGTGTGCCTCAACCAGGTATCAAACTCACAACCATGACATCACGAGTCCGATTCACTATCCACTGAGCTACCTGGGCAGGTGCAAAATTATTGGGCAAGTGGCAATTTTGATGAAACTTAATAGAAATGATGCCAACGTGGTCCTCTTTAGGATTTCTTTAAAGGGTTTGATTCTCTGGTTTCCATGGTAACAAAACGGAAAAATATTGAAAATCTCTAAAAATCTTCTTGTCTGAAACCATATGGCTTAGAGATACCAAGTTGGTTTGTAGCTTAATCTAACAGATCTTTACCAAACTTCTTCAAATTATAGCCCTGGGGTCAAAATTGGCCCCATACCCGGAGGTCATAAGTTTTACATGTGCCTGTATACGGCCATTCTCAGTAAGTAGAAACATGCCGTATTTTGTCCAATACAAGAGCCATTTTGGCTTAAATATTTTCATTTTTAGGGTTAATTGATATCTATATACTATTTACAACATTTGAATATGGTATCGTTCTTTTATAACACAATACACAGTAATTATTTGACTTTATACCTGTAAAATTCAAACTTCTGTTAACTGTCGCCGCGATAAAACTTAATTTTTAAGAGCGTTGTTTAATAATAAAATCACATCTTAACTATCAAAAATAGTGCTAATTATTATCACTGATGTGTCTACTTAAAGTTTAGGGTACATTACACTCATACAAACCAATGACTGTAAATATTCTGTTGACATAATACTTGTCGCCGGAATTTGTGAATTTTGTATACCATCAAGGAAATAATACTAAGTGATGTTTGTACAGCTTCGGCGATATTAACTATCAAACACAAAGGGTGGTCAATTTTGGTATGCAAACATAAAATTTCTGTAACCGTCAGTTCGACGGTAATGCTTTAAAAGTGGAAATTCCAGAAATACAAATAGATGTACAGTACACTAAAGATTGTTACAGGTAGCATTTGCATAGTGTGTGATTATTTTCTTGTTGTCGGTATCAGCATTTGTGACGAAAGTAAAACTTCCATTACCAAAATTTCCATTACCGAAATCCCTAATTTTCTTCTAAGGAGATACAAATTTAACATTATATTGTTGCGTGATTTCATTTCATAGCATATTAACATCGTCAAGATGTTTTAGTTCTATAGATATTGTATAGAAACAAATTTGAAAATACGAGATTACTTGTAGATACTGGGGTCATTTGTACTCAAGCACATTCAGATAACTAACTTCATGGGACTGGATATTAGAACTACTTTTGTTTGTAACAGCCCCAAATAGATTTTTTAAAACGGGCACACACAGGAAATTGCAAACTACAAGCTGTTTACAGCCCTGTCAATGTAGTGAAATTTCTGTGACCTGAAGGTAACAGAAATTTTAAGTCATTGCCAGTGTCAAAAAGGACGCATTGTCTTGTATTTTGCCCTATTTGAGGCCAAGATTTTTTTTGTTTTAATGTCACTTTGTGATAAGCTTATTTTATATAAAAAATCTTCACCGAAACTCTCTCTTTTCCATACTGAGATATGCATTGATCATGTAAAGGTTCCCATATTAAAAAATAAAAACTTAGTACTGGAATTCTACTTCAACTTATTCCTGGTAATCAAATAAAAAACGTGCAAGGTAATCAGTATTTTCTTCTGGAATAGGAAATTTGGTTTGCCACATAATGTTGCATTCCATTTCAGTAACAGAAACTAGCTGTGGTAACGGAATTTTGATTTTTTCAGGAACAAAATGGGGCAAAAATCAAGGGCAGAAGTCTAACAACGTGTTGTGTTGATTGAATGCTTTATGTAAAAAAGGTTTGCCTATACAAGTAAGTGACTGGGTTTACGCTTATATGTAGTGTATGAAAGCTTAATAAATAGTGGCAATAAATATTAGTACATCATTTCAAAAATTAAAGTACATCATTTCGAAAATTAAAGCAACATACACAGTATTATGAATTTTGACTTAAGAGTGTCAGAATTTGATTTAAACTTCAGTCTATCAGTTAGAATATCTTAAATGTAACAATATCTCTAATTATTCGATGTTAAGAAAGTTTCAAATAAAAAAATAAAAAGACTTTTAAGTTTACTGTGCTATGCAAGTTGACTGGTTGATATTTCACTGAGGAACACATTTTCTATAGATAACCATGTACCAGTAGAACAGAACCTAAGTATCAAAGTGTGCATTGGTCTACTTAGTACTTGCTATTTGATGTCAAACTCATAGGAATGCACGTAATGGATATTCAATTTTTCATCCATTTTGCAAGACCAGTGTCATTAGATAATCGTTCATAAGTTCGTAACCATTTAAGCTGTGCATTCAAAATTTAGATTTAAGGTCCTGAATGCATTCCTTGCAGTAAAAACATCATGGCATATGTATTTGACGAAGTCGAATTTTTGACAAATTTATAGATGCCGTGTTCCTACTTATTGAGAATGGCTGATAGTAGGCACTGTTAAAGTCTTCTTGTTCCTAACCATAAGGCATAGGGCTACCAAATTTGGCATGTAGCTTTATCTAAAGGACCTCTATTAAGATTCTTCAAATTAGAGCCCTAAAGGTCAAAATTGGCCCTGCCCTGGGGGTTACAAGTTTTACATTGGCTTGTATAGTAAAAAGTTTAAAAATTCCCTACCATAAGACATAGGGTAACCAAATTTATATTTATCTAGTGGACCTCTACCATGGTTCTTCAAGGTATAGCCCTTAGGTAAAAATTTGCTCTGCCCCAGAAGTCACAAGTTTTACATAGATTGATTGAATTTGCGTTTATTTATCGTCGCCACCGGTTTCCCATATGGGCAACGCCCCCTGAAGGCTGTTAGTATTGTTACGGGGGATAGTGCAGATACAGGACGAAACCCATCCTAAGTTTCGCCTGGTTCTTTAACATGCTCGGTGTATAGCACCATCACACCGGACCTCGGTTTAACATCTCATCCAAAAGACTATTAGTAATTTCAGATGGCCAGCCGTGGGGATCGAACCCACACCCTCATGATCACGAGTCCTACGCTCTACCAACTGAGCTAATCAGGCTGGTCAAAGTTTTACATACGCTTTTGTAGAGGCTTTTATAGGCACCAAATGGTGGACTTTCACCAGGATTCACGTAGTTATAGCTCTGTAGTCAAAAATAGCCTCACCCTTGGGTCACAACTTTCATACAGGCTTTACACTATATACCACACGACAAAATTTTGGCCTTGACCAAATTGAAAGCATTTGCAGACAACAATTTGAATGTGGCTCAATTGATGGAATTGGTCTTTGATAGGGTAGAAAACAGTGTGGAAAAAGAAAAAAAAATGCTGGTTACTAGCATTTTCTCCTATTCCCACAATGCTTTGAAAAGGCTTCTTTCTCAGGGACGTTAAAGTTTGGGATTGTGTAGTAAAGGGTTAATTAAGTCTATGCCATGTTTGTCTCTTTGATGGCATGAAAGTACCATTTAGATTTGCGCTCATATGAACAAAGGGGGTATAAACATCAAAAGCATGTCAATTCATTATATTTGGATTATGTGCATGGATGATCTCTCCAATGACACTTAACGATGACACGCTGCAGTCATTGTACCAAAATCCTTCTACTTTGTAAAAGTGATAAAAAAATGTGTGAAAACCATCTGCATCAAATTACATATATTGATACCAGACTGGTATAAGATAAGTAAAAATAATTTTGAAAAATGCGAAAAATGCTAATGAGTAAAAAAAAACTGTGTAGAATTGTTTATGTGTAAATGTAAAAAAAAATACTCTGTGTGGAAGGTGTCATAATCATTATCTTTTTTTAAGAAAATTATCTCCCTGATTTTTATTTAATTTGTAAACAGTTCAAATTCACATGAGACTATAACATGAATTTACAAGCAAAATTTTTCTGTTAAGTCTTTACCAAATGACAAAATTTAAGACCTGTCAGAATTTAACCGTTTACCATGCGACAAAATGTTAGACTCAACCATATCAAATGAGTTTGTTGATGAGAAACTTAGCATGACTCAAATGATGAGATTTGCTTGACAAAGTACAAAACATTGTGAGAGAAGGAGCATTTTCTCCTATTTCCACAATGCTTTTGAAAGTCTCTTTTCTCAGGGTTAAAGCATTTGTTGACAACAAATCAAATGTGACTCAGACACTGAAATTTCTTGTTGAGAAAGCATTTTGAGAAAAGGAGAAAATGCTGGTACCCAGCATTTATTCATTTTCCTACAATGTTTTCTAAAGCCTTTGTCCATAGGGTTGTTAAAACTCAGGATTGTTCCGTAAAGGTTTACACAGGAGCAATATTGGTTAAAGTGACCCATGTTTGCTTCTGTGTATTATACTAAATAAAAACTGAACAATGGGACTCGTAAATTATGGTATGTTGTTCCAGTCTGATCAATCACATTAACTCTTTACCAAACAATCCCTGGTTTTCACGTCCCTAAGAAAGAAGCCTTCTGAAAACATTGTGGGAAAAGGAGAAAATGCTGGTAGCCAGCATTTTCTCCTTTTACCACAATGTTTTCTTCCCATCCCAAAACAGATTTCAATTTTTGAGACACATTTTGTCGTCTGCAAATGCTTCCAATTTGGACTAGTCTAAAATGTCGTTTGATAAAGAGTTAAACAGGTCTGTTACCCCTTATCCTGCTAAATAAATTAAATGAAACTTTCAAGCAGGTAGAACGAGTAAAAAATCGAGATTTTGCTTCTTCAAAGGTATTTTTTGCAGAAAAAAGGTCAGTGAGTGGCACTTAGCAGCCTATGGGTTAAGATTGTTTCTGCTGGGAATTACATTTTTTTTTATTATTGAATTGTATTATTTAATATTAGCAAATATACTTTTCCATGCAAATGTAAGAAACTACATGGTTAAATGCAGTTAAAAGGTTCAAAGGTCTCGTTCACATAGTGTGTTAGCCATTTTGCAGTCTCTAATTCTTTCTATCTTTATACCCCCCACAACGAAGTGGAGAGGGGTATACTGGAATCGCCATGGCTGTCTGTCCGTCTGTCGTCCGTCCGTCTGTCGGTAGACACAAATTTGTCCGGCGAAATACTCTGACAGTTTTTCAGCTACTGAACTCAAATTTGCACACAGTATTCTTACATATATGAAGTTGTGCATGTGCAATTTTCATGACCTTGGTGCGATTTGTTGCGGAATTATCTCCCCTTGAACTTTTTTCAACTCTTACTTTTGTACTAAACCATTCTGCTTTCTGTGACAAAGACCTGTTTTGTGACAAAGAGCTGGTGGGGGGTATTGATCACGTTTAGTGATAGCTCTAGTCGTTAGATCAGATGTGATGTCATTGTACTTTTTTAACCCTAAACCACACAATCCTGAGTTTAAATGCAGGACCTCTGAGGAAGAAAGCTTTTGAAACATTGTTGGAAAAAGAGAAAAAAAGCTGGAAACCAGCATTTTCTCTTATTTCCACAATGTTTTCTATCCATGCAAAGACAATTTCCACCATTTGAGCAATTTTTAATTTGTTGTTTGCAAATACTTTGGATCTGGAAAGGTCCAAGTTTATGTTGTTAGGAAAAGACTTAAATACTGTTCCACTAATCAATGTATGTTTTTGATATTGGACGTTACCATAAAACTTTGAGAAACTCTGGAGCAAAATCTAGAAGTACCTTAAGAGGCTAAAAACATAGCCTATTAAGAAAACAAAACTCAAAAAAAATATTTTCTTAAGATTTTCTTAAGATTTGTCTGTTATTTACTGATAGTTTGCCTACTTTTGCCTCACTTAATTCAGTAATGATTTTTTTTTATTAAGTTTGAAGAGATTATAAAAATCTGAATAGCCATCTTTCAGCAAATTTGAATAACAAGTCCAAATAAAAGAGAGGCCCTACTGAGAGACCCATACTGATGGGGAGTAAAAGAAATTTGAATTCTTAACATCCAAATCTCAAGCAAATTTTAAGGTCTAGTACAATTTTGGATTTAAGGATCCCAAAATTATTTATGTAAAAATGTCATGGATAGCGAGTTTTTTTCTGAGATTTGACCTAGTATACATAATTAGTTAATCCATATAGGTATCATTTTGGTTGCAAGCAAGCAGTTTAGTGAATCCTGATGAACCTTTGTGAGATTGTTTATTTTGGTGATTCCTTAGATAAGTTTGTAATAAAGTCACCGAAACAACAGTTTGTTGCAAGACATTGATTGGAATATTTGAAATGAATAAGTGCCACTGAGAGTTATGGCAAATATCAATTGTTTCTGTAGTCTAATGTGAAAAACATTCATGAACACATTAAAGCTGATTTTAGCTCGTCCAGACAAAGTGTGAACATTTATACTTAAATGAATGAAAACTTGTTTCGTTCATGTAGCATCATTCTAATGTAACAATCAATTAAGCTTTCTTTATTTGGGATTTTACTGTATGTTAATATTTCAATGTGATGGTTAAATCATAGTACAACTCTCACATGATCATAGATTCATCTCTGGCAATTTATTGCTATATATAAAACTGCGCACTTGTGTAGATCATTCATGGGTCAACATAACTGACTTTCCCAGCAATAGAAACATGACAATGGCCTCAGCATCTCCCCTTGTCTTGAAAGGAAATATTTTACAAGTTTTGCTTATCAATGAAGAATGCCCTTGAAATAGAACAAAAAAAAAATGACTTTACACTGTAGCTCCTTCATTATTTCACCACACCTAATTGTATTTTACCACAATATACATGACCTTATTATCTTGGATAAGTGTAATTTTCAGCATGATTGGACAGTTACATTTTAGAGTTACCTGCCCTTAAAATAAAAAAAAAATGCTTAAGAAAATTGGTAAAAAACCTTCCTTACAAAAAATGAAATGTATGTGTGCGCTGGCTATCTCTCTACTCTTAACTTTCTTTCAACTTTGTCTAATCAGTATCATTTGTATTTAACATATCATACTAAATGTAAACAACTGTAGTGCATGGATCCATGGAAATCAATATAAGACCAATCAGGTTATCGCATCTATTTTGCTCAATGTGCAATCTTGCTGACCACTATTTTGGCTCCCAACTTAACAACTGTTTACGTTGAAGATATGCCATAGTTTCTGTTTATTTTGTGTTTAAATTGTTTGTACGAGGGTTGTCCCAAAACTCTGTGACAAACTTTATAAACGAGCCATTTTTAGCGTCAGGGCATTCATTTTCACACATTTCATCCACGAAGATGTTATTTCACTTTCTATTAAGTCTCCAGTGAAATATTAGCTTTATTTTTACTTTAAATTCACAAACTTGATGAGGAGGTATCATTTCCCGGCGCACGCCATTTTCTCCATGTATGTTTTTGTAAGAACTCCAATCATGTACGAATATTTTCGATATTTGATATCATTTCTGCTTCATATTACATGGACGTTTTCTCCTGAATTTTTGATGTCATCACAGAAAATTTGAACGTGATCAAGTAAACAGTAGATGGTATACAAACTAACAAAAAAGATAAATAGAAAATAGGAAGTTTGAAATGACGACGTCAGAATATCGCGCGGCGCAGCGAACCGTTATAAAATTTTGTGCTGATCTTGGAATGAAACTCGACTAGACTGTAGAACAAATTTGGTGTACTCAAAGGTTTAAAAACATTTTTTGAGCACTGGTTTACAAGTGCCATGGCAGTAAAACAGACGTAAGGGCAGGTGTACGCTAGGAAGAGAAGAAAGCACAAAATGGTGGGCCAATTTCCTTAGATGAAGAGTCATATGATTTGGTGAACAGATGCATTTTCGCAGATCGGAGACTTACAGTCAGAGAGGTACCATCGTCAACCGCCATTTCAAGGTTTTCTGTCTACAGAATATTAGGGACAAACTGAATATGTCACAAGTCAGTCCGAGCTGGGTTCCACGTTTGCTATCTGATGAAAACAAACAGGAGGGGTCACATGTCCCTAGAGTTTCTTGCTCGATTTGAAGAAGAATACACTCTGTTGTATCCTCTTTTTATAGCAGACAAAAAGTAGTTAAACTACTTCAAACCCGAAGGAAAACGACAGTCCAGTATATGGAAGACACCTGGGACCCCTCCATTCAAGAAGGCAAAGATTTCTACTCCGATATACAACTTTGCCTGCTTTCCACAGCTTAAGGAGGATCTACGAAGTCGCAAGTTTGATTCCAGCAATGAGCTGATATCTGCTATATTTGCTTTTAACAGAGGTCTGACAGAAATGTGGTTTAAGATAGTTTTTGACCAGTCATGGATTAAATGACATAGCAAATGTGTTGAATTTCATGGAGAATACTTTGACAAAGGCGCTAAATCTTAACATTGACGTCGTTATTGACGCTTGATGTGCGCCGCAGTGTGGGTACTTGTTGTGGTATTTATGCTATAGTTTTCTTATTTGTAAAGATTTTCGTCTGATTTTTTTATATACATGTTTGGTTTATATGTATTGAAAACATATCGGAAAATTGCATTTGTAGCGTTCCATTTTCTTTCACTTATGAAATTGTCACGGAGTTTTGGGACAACCCTCGTAATAAAAAAAAAGGGTTAACTCTTTACCAAACGACACAATGTTGGGCTGGACCAAATTCAAAGCATTTGCAGATGACATACTAAATGTAGCTCAGTGATGATTTTTGTACCTGATAGGGAAGAAAAAATTGTGTGAAAAGGAGAAAATGCTGGTTATTAGCTTTTTCTCCTTTTCCTATGATGTTTTCAAAAGCTTTCTCCTTCGGGGTTGTTAAAACGTTGGAATGTTTGGTAAAGGGTTAAAATGTGATTTGTGGACATATATTGCCAACATGAAATATAATGCAGGACTAAAAGTTTGCACTATAATAATGACTGGCAATGGGATCTGTGAAAAGAATTTTGATCAACACTACATTACTAAATGGATTAATTAAGGCTAGGTTTTGCTTGGAAAGATACACTGTGGTGGGGAAAAAAGTAAAAAAAAAAAACGTATGAAATACTAATAAAAAGAGAGTGTGTTCACTTAATCATCTAACCTTGTTAAATACATGTATTTTCAACACAACCTATCAAAGAAAGTAATTGTCACCATTTTCATTTCCACATCAACCTTTACACTTGGTAAGTGAAGAATATGCTGAATTTGTAGATACAGATCATACTGCGAATACCATACAGTTTAATCTTGGATTTAACTTATCTGTGACTTAAATTTAAATTCTGACAATGCTGAACACAAATTTTTTAAGTGCATTAGCATGTATTCCTTATTCAATGTACATTTTAATTATGCAACATCTAAGTTCTGTTCTGTACTGGGTAAGAAGTTCAGCTCCAAATGCAACTATTTTAATGAAATCAAAATTTGACGATGCAATTTTGAACCCGTGTAGCACACCTAAGAGTGTGTCGGTATACTATCAATAGTTAGGATGTATCTTTGATTGCAAATTAAATAGCCGCTCTTTTGAATAGCTGCTCTTATCCAGTTGACCACCCATTATCTTCAGTTATCATGAGATAAAATGATCAATCAGCTGCCAACAATGGTATTATTGTTAAGATTGTTAATTGGCAGCACACTTGACATTTATCGTAGTCAGCTACAATCATTTACCACTTAATTTTAAAAAGAAACTTTTTTAGACTTACAGCAGTCTGTTGAATCAGACAGTGTATAAGTATTTCGAAATGTTTGAAATTCAGAGTAAACTGTTATAAAAAATAATGTTCAGTCAACTATAATAGCATAACTGAAACAAAAAGCTTTTCAATTCTATTATTCTATGGCAAAAATGAAGATGATGAGGTGTTTCATTCTTTCTAAATGAAGTCCAAAACTTTGTTGAACTAAGTATTATATTGTGAGTAGCCCCCGAAATTTGTATTATATGTGCACATCCTTGTGTAAATTAGATCAGTCATCTCTCTAAATTTCACTCCGAGAATTTACCAGCAGCAGACAAATATGATTGGAACATTTTTCCATGATTTTGTCGAGAGAAACAGTCATGACAGCAAAATTCAAGTAGCAGTCCGCTATACTGTATTATTTGTATACCATGTTTGTTTGGGAGCTTATAGCAACAGTAACCAAGTAAGTCAGTTTATCTTACTGCCACGGATCCATGTATACATATTGAAAATAATATTGTGTAGAAAATAAGAATATAGTGGTTTTAAAATAGTGCTGAATTTGAATTTGTTTACACTGTAGCTTCTTCATTTTTTCACCAATCTTGATCACATTGTTACAGAATTTACATGACCTTACGATCTTGGATGAGTTCATTTGGATTTATTGGACCAGTGTATCCAGAGTTTTCTGCCCTTGAAATGGAAAAAATTGCTTAATTTGACTTTGTTTACACTGTAGCTCTTTCATTTTTTCACCAAACCTGATCAAATTTTAATACAATGTACATGACCTTAAAGATCTTGGATGAGTTTAATTTTGAGTGTGACTGGACCAGTATGTTTAGAGTTACATGTATCTGCCCTTGAAATTAAAAAAAAAATTGCTTTATTTGACTTCATTTACACTCTAGCTCCTTCATTTTTTATCAAAACCTGATATATTTTAAACAGAATGTACATGATCTTAAGGTCTCTAACAAGATCGATTTTGAGCATTAGCGGACTTGTATGTTTAGAGTTATCTGCCCCTTGAATTTAAAAAATTCATGATTTTACACTCTAGCTCCTTCCTTTTTTTTCAGCAAACCTAATCATATTTTAACAAAACTTACATGAGGGAGGCTATTGTCCGCATTGTAATCTTGAATCAGGGCTTTATCCAGGTACTTTGGGAAAAGGCCCCTGGCCAAATTGGGAAAAAAAAGTCATTGACAAATGTCAAAATTGGGTAAAAAATATTGTCAAATTAATAAGGCATTTTATGTACAAGTGAATCTGTGTTATTTCTTTTTTCAATCTTTGTTCTTTGTATGAGCGTGCTCTCACTTGTTTTTTGTACTAAGTACTTCCAGTGCTCTTAGCTGCAAAACATCCCCCTCTCATCTAATTTATGTAGTTTGTCCATATCTTATTTTAATTCTCTTGTAAAGATCATCTATTTTTCTAGTCTATGGACAGAGGAATTAATTCATGCTTTATTTTCTACATGGTATGTATGCAAGTCAGCTGTTTAAAGCCATTATCAAGGCTAAATAAAACAATTTGATGGGCCATTGGTCCCAATATAGGTTCGACGTTTACTGGTACACCTTTCATATTGAGCAGGAACTTCATGAGGAAATGTATGTTAACTACATCATAAAACCAGTAAGTTATACATGTGTCATAGATGCTTTCTAGCATAAACATACATAGAAATTGCTAAATATTTAGTAGTTTCAGTGTTCACACTAGTTTTATCAATCTCTACATGTTCCAGTTTTTGTGTTCCATGGTTAGGTATGTGAAAAGTGATTGTACTGTGCAAACGGCAAGACCTAAAATGACCCCATTCACACTTTCCAATGGACAATAGGTTAGTGAATGATAAAATAAAGTTGAAAGTTTAGCAACGTGACTTTCATTTTCGATCATTTCTTAGCATGAACTTGCTCTTCTTACTGATTTTGAATGTTATAGTCACAATCAATCTTTGGTCCAGGCACGAATAATTTGATAATCACCCCTTATCTTGGTCTCCTTGTGATGGTCTATACAGTTCTCTAGCAATAAACTGCTAATCTGTTTTATAATTACTATTGCCTGGGACAGTCACACATTTTTCCTTGATTACCATTTTTAGCTCACCTGAGCATGTAGTGCTCAGTGTCAGCTATTGTGATCGTCCGTCCGTCCGTGAACAATTACTTAAAAAATCTTCTCCTCTGAAACCGGCAAACAGATTTCAATGAAACTTCACATAAATGATTCTTAGGTGATGCACTTTCAGAATACTTCAAAGATTTGAATTCCATGAAGAACTCTGGTTGCCATGGCAACTGAAAGAAAAAAAACTTTAAAAATCTTCTTGTCCCAAACCGTAAGGGCTAGAGCTTTCATATATGGCATGTAGCATCATCTAGTGACCCTCTACCAAAATACTTCAAATTATGGCCCTGGGGTCCATTTCAACAAACTGCGTAGATTTATGCCAATTTTTTGGGGATTGAATAAACACATGTAGGATCCCTACTTTACCCAAACATATGAAGTGGCGTAATGTTATCCAAATTCTTAATCAAATCGTAAAGTTGTGTAGTTCAGTGAAACTTGTTTTCAGACTTAATGCTTGCTTACAAAAATTGTGTATGCAAATTTCGTGTGTACGCAGTTTAGTGAAATGTGACCCTGGTGTGGAAATTGGCCCTATGTTGTGAGGTCTCGGATTTCACATAAAGAAGGAAATCTTTAAAAATCTTCTTGCCCTAAATCCTAAGGGCTACAGCTTTCATATTTGGCATGTAGCATCATCTAGTGGACCTCTACTGAAATACTTCAAATGATGGCCCTTGTTTGGAAATTGGCCCTTTGCTGTGGGGTCACGGATTTTACATAAAGATAAAGAAAGAAATCTTTGAAAATCTTCTTGTCCCGAACCTTAAGGGCTAGTAAAGCTCTCATAAAAAATCTCATCTTCGCAAGCCAAGGGTGACGATCCATTACGCTACTCTATCCTTGGCGGATCAAGCTTGATTTCGACATTCCCGCGATACGCATTTTCATTGGTTGCAGCTAGCTCTAACTGCATGAATCAAATCGCTCGTAGCATTTCATCTTTGACAAAAATAGAACAAGGTCGCAACCTTTCGAATAAAAATAGAAGGTAAACATGGATACCTCCGTGGATGTGTGCAGGATCTGTAATGATTTATTACCGAAAAAACATAGACAAACAATATTTACAGAAAGTTTCAGTGTGACCAATCAATTATCGGAGGTTTTAGGCTCTATTCCAGCACCTGACGATGGAATGTCGAAGTACGTTTGTATTTATTGCTTCATGTTGAATTATTGTATTCGTAAGCGGTTTGTAAAACGATATTTCATTGGCTATCAGAAATGAGATGTAAAGGGGGATAATAACCAGCATCCAATAGGGGGCGTATCCCGGGAATTTCGAAATTGGGCTCGATCCGCCAAGGTAAGATCCACGTAGTGATCGTAACCTTGGCTCGCAAAGATGAAAAAATCTTCTCCTCTGAAACCGGCAAACAGATTTCAATGAAACTTCACAGAAATGATCCTTAGGTGATGCACTTTCAGAATACTTCAAAGACTTGAATTCCATGAAGAACTCTGGTTGCCGTCATAGGGGTCTGTAGTTTGACTCCTGGCACCCATAGCCTATATAGTATAAACAAGGGATTTAAGTGTATGCAGCCCGTTACTCGCCCCCGGTTACAAGAAAACAACGTATCTTTTCTACCCCATCAGTTATTCTCCTAATTTTTTCTACAGCTGAGAGCTAAAACATTTTTCTACCAGAAAAACATAACTGTTTGTCAGTGGCTAATGCAGTCTGGCTGATACATTCGCTCGAACTTGTAAAGTCGCTCAAAAATCTTCACCATTGACACGGGTTCGTACATTTGATACTGACGTTCGCGCATATAAACCAATGAAATTTCTCGTTCCAAACAGTGTCACCGTACTGTCACGTGACAAAAAGGTGTGAGCAGCTGTACGAAATTTCATTGGTTGAATTCACGACTGTTAGTATATATCAACCGATGAAATTTCTCGTTCCAAACAATGTCACATGACAGAAGATGGCTGCAGCAGTTCGAAATAAGAACATGGATCAAAAATTCAACGAATTCTGAGGCGTTTCGTCGTTATTGAAGATAAAGACTATAGGTCAGTAGTATTTTTAAACATGCTTAAAGGGTGGGTGCCGCTAATGCTGCGTTTCATTGGATCTAAAGTGCATTTTATATCTTGAAAACGGATGTACGAACCCGTGTCAATGGCGCTGATTTTTGAGCGAGTTTACAAGTTCGAGCGAATGTATCAGCCAGACTGCATTACCCACTGACAAACAGTTGTGTTTTTCTGGTAGAAAAATGTTTTAGCTCTCAGCTGTAGAAAAAAATAGGAGAATAACTGATGGGGTAGAAAAGATACGTTGTTTTTTGTAACCGGGGGCGAGTAACGGACTGCATACAGTTAAATCCCTTGTTTATACTATATAGTCTATGGGTGTCAGGAGTCAAACTACGGACCCCTATGGTTGCCGTGGCAACTGAAAGAAAAAAACTTTAAAACTTCTTCTTGTCCCAAACTGTAAGGGCTAGAGCTTTCATATATGGCATGTAGCATCATCTAGTGACCCTCTACCAAAATACTTCAAATTATGGCCCTGGTGTGGAAATTGGCCCTATGTTGTGTGGTCTCGGATTTCACTTAAGGAATGAAGAGAACTTTTTTTGTTTTCATGGAGGTATGAAAAAAAAACCTAATCACACTGTATGAAACCGCGAAGCGGTTTCATACAAAAGTGTGATTAGGTTTTTTTTTCATACCTCCATGAAAACAAAAAAAAATTCTCTTCATTCCTTATAATTCAATATCACAGACAACAAATATGCACTTAAGTTCTACTCTAACTGCTTTTTTTGTAAATCCAACATTGCGTATTTATTTAAAGTCCATTTCATTGATAATTCTTAGCGCGGTAAATCAGCTCGTTCATGCCGTAATAATGACGTAATTCATGACGTCATTATAGTATTGAACATTTGCAGATTTAGTCGATTCATTATTAGAAGTAGATCTACAATACGCTAGAATTAAGTTGAAAATAAGATTGTTAGAACCCAGCAAAATGACAATGAGTTTTCAGTTCTCTCTTTGAAATTACTGTTGGATTTCTTTTTCGATATTCAGAGAAAATAAATTCAGCTAGCAATTTGAACTTCGGACTCGATATAGATCTAAAATCAGAAAGAAAAAACATTATGGAATCTCGTATACATGTTTGTTTACATTTTTTTGAATGCAAAAGTAGTTCCGGCACTGCTAATTTTTTTTTTTCATGGAGCTATGAAAAAAATTTTTCAGCCAATCAGAACTCGCCAATGTTCATGAAAAAAATTAATATTGAATTATATAGAGATAAAGAAGTAAATCTTTAAAAATCTTCTTGTCCTAAATCCTCAGGGCTACAGCTTTCATATTTGGCATGTAGCATCATCTAGTGGACATCTACCGAAATACTTCAGATGATGGACCTTGTGTGGAAATTGGCCCTTTGTTGTGGGGTCACGGATTTTCATAGAGATAAAGAAGGAAATCTTTAAAAATCTTCTTGTCCTGAACCTTAAGGGCTAGAGCTCTCATGTATATTGCATGTAGCATTGTCTAGTGGACCCCTTCTTAAAGACTATCTGTCGTCCGTCCGTCCGTTCACATTTTTTTTTTGTTTACACTCTAGCATCTACAAATATCAATCAATCAGCACCAAACTTGGTCAAAATATATATGACAATAAGATCTCAAATGAGTTTGATTATGAGTCTAATCGGACCAGAGCAACTGGAGTTATTTGCCCTTAAATTAGAAAAATTGCCATATTTGACTTTGTTTACACTCTAGCATCTACAATTTTTAACCAATCATTACCAAATTTGGTCAAAATATATATGACTATAAGATCTCGGATGAGTTTGATTATGGGCCTTATCGGAACAGAACAACTGGAGTTATTTGCCCTTGAATTAGAAAAATTGCTATATTTGAATTTGTTTACACTCTAGCATCTACAATTTTTAAATAATCAGCACCTAACTTGGTCAAAATATATATGACCATAAGATCTAGGATGAGTTTGATTATGGGAGTAATCAGACTAGAACAACTGGAGTTCTTTGCCCTTGAATTAGAAAGTTCGTTAGAATAGTTCTTTGACCGGAGCATAACTTTTTCATCTACAGTCCGATTGACTTGAAACTTGGCACTTGTGTTTGTTGCAATAATATGGAGTGCAGCGCAAAAGAACCATAACTCTACCTCGTACTGTCTATGAGTTATTTCCCTTTGATTGTCATTTTTACAGCATTTTCTGCTTGTTAGGAATATAACTTTGTCATCTCTAGTCTGAACATCTTCAAATTTGGTATGCATGATTGTTGAAAAATTACGGAGGCAGTACACAAGAACCATAACTGTTCAGAGCACGAATTTTGAGTTATTCCCCCTTTGATCTTCATTTTTATAGCCTTTCGTGCTTGTCCGGAGCAAAACTTGGTGATCTTAAGTAGGAATGACTTGAAATATGGTATGCTTATTTGTTGCAATATTTGGAAGTGCAGTGCACAAGAATTGTAACTCTACCTTGTGCTGTCTTTGAGTTATTTCCCTTTGATCTCATTTTTACAGCATTTAGTGCTTGTCCAGAATATAACTTTTTCATCTCAAGTCAGGACAACTTCAAACTTGTTATGCATGTTTGTTGCATTATTACAGAGTACAGTGCGGAAGAACAATAACACTACCTAGAGCGGATTTTGTGTTATTCCACTTTGATCTTCATTTTTACAGTATTTCTTGCTTGTCCGGAACAGAACTTTGTCACCTCAAGTCAAATTGACTTGAGACTTGGTTAACATGCTTGTTGCATTACCTGCCCTTTGCGATTATTATACCTCCACGACAACTGGTGGTGGTACGGGCGTATCTTGCGACAATTTGCCACTCTTGCTTCATTACCATTTGGCCTTGAACCTCGATATTTGGTATTTATCTTCATTGTAGACCTTTACTGCTTAGTACTCAGGTGAGCGATATAGGACCATCATGGTCCTCTTGTTTTTCAAATGATATAAATGTAGGTAATTGTATTTTACTTGACATCACAGTGTGGATAAGCAGAAATGATAGTGTCAAGGCAGCATCAAGTGTTGCAACCTTACAACATTCCTTGAAAAAGATTTATCATCAAGCATCCAAATAACTGAATGTATTTGTAAAAAAAGTCTCCACAATTTGTTATGGGATAAAATATCTTAAATTTGAGCTTTCGTCCTTCTTTGAAAAATTTAGAAATCATTTCTGAGGATAGGAATTCAAACAAGTTTAAAGCTAGTATCATAATCAATTACTGCAATAACTTGACCTTGCATACTGCTGTAATTGACAACTATGGCAAACAACTATGTGAAACAAATGGGAAAAGGAGCAATTACTATGACCACATGACAAAATTTTACAGGTGTCCAAATTACAATGTAAATGCATTTGCAGGCAACAAATCAAGCTTTTCTGTAAAACTGAAATTTGCCTTTGGGACAGTATAAAGCATTGTGGGAAAAGGAGAAAATGCTGGTTACCATTATTTTCTCCATTTCCACAATTTTTTCATGAATATTTTGGTGAGAGCCTGCTGTGGTGAGTGAGACATGGTTTTTGCTGTAGTATGTGAATGAGTGTGTGAGTGCATTAGTGTATCAGGATTTGTATGGACCAAAAGTTCTACAGACATGGATGGATTTCAACATAATTTGGCACAGTTATTGTTCTCCTTCATGGGTTGAAGTGCCATTTGAAACATTTGTTCAGGTAGGTCCAAGGTCAAGGTCACACTTGAAGTCTTATGATAACATTGACATAGTGAATGTTCTCTTAGCCATAACTTCTACATTTATTCCTGCACTTAAGGGTAAGATGGCACATTTGTTCTCCTTTACCAGAAAAAGTGCAGTTTGTATCATTTGTTCAGGTAAGTCCAATGTCAAGGTCACACTTAAAGGTCAAGTGACAAAATTGTCATACATGGAGCTTGTACGAGCCACAACTTATGCATTTGTTCTCTACCAGTCGAAATACCATTTGAAGCAAATGTTTAATTAGGTCCAAGGTCAAAGTCATACTGAAAGGTCAAGTTGTGAAGTTGCCATAAATAGATCATGTCTAAGCCATAAATTCTACATTTCAGATTGATTTCTAGATAATTTGCATGATTTCTAAATAATTTGGCACAATTATTCTCCTTCATGTATAGATGTGCTTTCTCTTCTCTAGGACGCCTGATTACGGGATTGAAGCTGATTTTTTTTCAGATCACACAAATTCAGATTGAATGAGTTGCAGGCCTGTGTAAGAAAAAAATCCATTAAAAAGTTAAAAAGAATGAATTTACTCTTGCCTCGCTGGAAATACCACTGCTTTGATTGAAACAGCATTGATTGTGTAAGCTGTTTTGCAACGTATTTTGTGAATTAAAGTTACCTCCTTTGACAGGATTTGGGTCAAAATGGCCCACTTCCAAAACAACCCAGTCCAAAATGGCCCACTTTACCTAGTCATAGACTTCTGTACTTGCAATGACTTTTATCAGAATGAATTTTACAATTGTCTTACTCTTAACAATTTTTATACGCCCGTCGAAGAAGGGACGTATTATGGGATCACCCATGACGTACGGGCGGGCGGGCAGTGTCCAGTTTTTGTCCGGAGCATAACTTTGTCATCTCCAGTCCGATTGACTTGAAACTTGGCATGTGTGTTTGTTGCAATAATACGGAGTGCAGTGCAAAAGAACCATTACTCTACCTCGTGCTGTCTTTGAGTTATTTCCCTTTGATTGTCATTTTTACAGCATTTTCTGCTTGTCCAGAGCATAACTTTGTCATCTCCAGTCAGATTGACTTGAAACTTGGTATTTGTGTTTGTTGCAATAATACGGAGTGCAGTGCCAAAGAACCATAACTCTACCTCATGCTGTCCTTGGGTTATTTCCCTTTGATAGTCATTTTCTACAGCATTTTCTGCTTGTCCGGAGCATAATTTTGTCATCTCCAGTCCGATTGACTTGGAACTTGACATGTGTGTTTGTTGCAATAATACGGAGTGCAGTGCGAAAGAACCATAACTCTATCTTGTGCTGTCTTTGAGTTATTTCCCTTTGATAGTCATTTTTACAGCATTTTCTGCTTGTCCGGAATATAACTTTGTCATCTCAAGTCAGAGTGACTTCAAACTTGGTATGCATGTTTGTTGCAATATTACCGAGTACAATGCACAAGAACAATAACTCTACCTAGTGCGGATTTCGAGTAATTCCACTTTGATCTTCATTTTTACAGTATTTCTTGCTTGTCTAGAACGGAACTTTGTCACCTCAAGTCAAATTGACTTGAGACTTGGTAAACATGTTTGTTGCATTACCTGCCCTTTACGATTATTATACCCCCTCGACAACTGGCAGTGGGACGGGCGTATCTTGCGACAATTTGCCGCTCTTGTTCAAAAACTAATTTAATTGACATTTAAACAGGCAGTAAGTCAAGTGTATAGTCTTGGACAGGAAAAAATGTCTCTTATATATGAGCTATATGTTTTCTGTCCATTTAAAAATTGTGAGGCCTTTTTTGTGAAAATCCCCCCTACTTTTTAGTTGTAGGGGGAAAATCGCCACACATTTTTCTCTTTTTCCCCACTCTGTTTTCTAACCGTTCATGAGACAGAATTCAACATTTGAGTCAGTTAATTTGTTGTCTGTCAATGCTTACAGTTTGAACATGTCTTAAATTTTGTCATTAGGTTAAAAATTAAATGTCCCTTTTGCACTGAAGTTTGCTTAACATTTAAATGGAAGATGAAAACTTTACACTTTATTTGTTTGAAATTATGTGTTGGTGTTATAGACATAATTGAAAACTTTACAAGAGATTATCAAATTTACTGTAGATATAGATTTTCTAAAAAAGAATTGTTTGTCAATGCCTTCAAGTTGTAAAACTGTTTTCTTTGCTTGTGTGCATCACAGTATATGTTTCTTTTACATTCTCTGCATCAATATTATAAGCTGTAAACCAGAGATAAAATGCAATTTTGTTTTGAAATTCATCAGCATGATTGTAGTGATGCCTGTGATGTTTTATTACTGACTAGAAACTTTACCTGATCCAAAATTTCTATATAGACATACTGCACATTTTTTCAGGCTTCATGGACCTTATTGTTAAACCATTTACCACATAATCCTATCTTTTAATCTAATGTGCATTGCCAACTACATTTAACCTGACTCATGTCAGCATCATTTACATAAATCAAAATTCTATTGTTACCTATGGCATCACATGGGGCTGCCTTCGGCGTATCTTCAGAATGGTGACAGAAATATTTCGTACGGCATGCACAAATCAAATTGCTTACGTGTACCTTCCTGTAGCTATATAACTTCCCGAATAATAGTCAGAATTCTATTTATATGCTTACTTATATATTCAGCATAAGGGTCAGGACCATGTTAAATGAAGCAGGCAATAGTGTTACTCTCTGACTTGTGAACAGCTCCTGCATGGCTCAGTGATAAAGTGTAGGACTTGTATTTCTGAGTCCCCAGATTGGAACCTCAGTGGATAAACTTGCCTTTTCATGGGAGTGTCCTTGGGCAAGACAGTTAAGTAGCCTAGCCTAGTACTGGTGAAACCTAGCACTTACATGTATAAGCAAGCTGTTGCTGTGATATGACTAAAATAATGTTGAAAGTGATGTAAAACACCATTTAATCAATCAGTCTGTGGTATGGTGTTGGATATGTAACCTGGAGGCTTTGGGTCCAATTTTTACTCAAAGTACTTGGTTCTTCATCGGTGTGTCCTCAAGCAAGACATTTCATAGCCCCAGCCTAGTTTGCCGGACACCAAGGACATACATGAATAAGTGAGCTGAAGCCTTGCTTTTGTTGAAAGCTGTGACAAACACCATTCAATGAATGAATGGTCTGAAAGTCAAGCAACTGCAGGCAAGCATTGGCACCCACATGTAGTGCTCCAGTTTATATTGATAGGATTATGCACTCAATCCTAAAGTCCTAGCTGCTTTTTTTGACCGTAACCATTTCTAATGAATGAATCAAACATTACTGGAACCACATGTTTTACATGTAATGTTTGTGTTACTAGTACATTATTCTATGCTAGAAAAGAGGAAGGAGATTGAAAGTGTATAGGGTTGGGTTTGGTTGATATGGTGGGTTGGGTAAGGGTGGGGTTTGTTGGTTTTTTGTGGTGAGGTTGATGGGTAGGTAAAGGATGGCTGGGTTTGGATGAAGAATGGGGGGGGGGAGGTTGGGTGGGGTACTTAGAGTAGGTAGGGTAGGTTGGTAGGTAGAGAAGGTAGGTAGATTAGGTTGGGTAGTTAGGTAGGTACAGTAAATAGGTAAGGTACGTAGGTAGAGTAGGTCGGGTAGGTACAGGGTGATTAATAATATCTGATACAGTTTCAGTCCTTAATAAGTTTTTTCTGCTGGCACATTCCTTGTTATAATTCATGTCACAGTGTTCTACAATAATTACAGTTTTAATAGATATTCACTGTAAAGTACCTTCAATACTTACATGTTGAAGAAAACAGGACAAATCTTTTCACAACATTTACATATGCTCTATATGACGTCCATTCTTGGCTATTGCAACATTAAGGCTCTTATTTCTGGAGTTACCTTTCTCATTTCTCGACGAATAGATTGTTTCAACCTTCCAACAGTGTTTGGTTTAGGTGAATATACATTTTCCTTCAAGTGTCCCTATGAGAAAAAATCCAACAGACTAAGGTCCAGGGAATGAGAGGGCCAAACATTGTCAGTCCTGAAGGAGATAAAGTTTTTCCGAAAGTTTCATGAAGCCACGTCAATACAGAGCGTGCTGTATGGGGTGCTGCTCCATCCTTTGGAACCAAATGTCTTTAATCTCCTTTTCTATGTAAAGCTGGCTAAAACTTAAGCAATGTCAGGTAACATTCACTGATTATTGTATGCCTCTCTCGACCTTGTTTAAAAAAGAATGGTCCAACCACACCATGGTAACTAAATGCCACTCATACAGTAACTTTTTCATCGTGTAGAGGATTTTCATAATAAATGTGAAGCAGCATCCAATACAGCATATTCATTATTGTCATGGCTTCATGAAACTTTCAGGAAAACTTATCTCCTTCAGGACTTACATCATTCCACAGACTTTTGTCTATTGGACTTTTTCTTGTAGAGTCTCTTGAAACAAAATATATATTCACCCAAACCAAACTGTGTTGGAGGGTTGAAACAAGAGAAAAATAACTCCAGAAATGTGTTCGTTGGTGATCCCAAACTTTTAAAAGAGGTTTGATTTTGCAATAGCCCAGAATGAATGTCATATAGAGCATATTATTTATATGTTGTAAAAAAGTTTGACTTATTTAATTTAACATGTAAGCATTTAAAGTACTTAACATTGTATATCAAACAAAACTGTGATTATTGTAGAGTATTGTGCTCAAAATTATAACAAGGTATGTGCTGGGAGAAAAATATTACAGATTGAAACTGTATCAGATATTATGAATCAACCTGTATGTAGGGTAGGTAGGTAGAGAAGTTTGGTAAGTAGGTAGAGTAGTTGGTAGGTAGGTAGGTAGGTAGAGTAGTTAGATAGATAGGTAGGTAAAGTCGGTAGGGTAGGTATGTAGGGTGGGTAGAGCGGGCAGGTAGAGAAGTTTGGTAGGTAGAGTAGTTAGTAGGTTGGTAGTTACAGTAGGAGGGTAGGTAGAGTGGTAAGGTAGATAGAGTAGGTAGGTTGGTAGGTAGTTAGGAAGGTAAGTAGGTAGAGTTAATAGGTAGGTAGAATAGATAGGTAGCTTGCTAGATTGGTAGGGAAGGTAGGTAGGGAGGTAGGTAAGTAAGTAGGTAGGTTGGTAGGTAGAGTTGGTAGAGAAATTAGCTAGGTAGGTAGGATATTTAGGTAGAATAGTTGATTGATTGGTTGTAAGGTCTTAAATGCTGTTTTCAACATTATTTCAGTATATTGCGGTGGCCAGTGCACCTATTCATGCTTTCCTGGAATTTCTTTTACCTGTACTCCACACAATATTCTTTCCAAGCTGATGGCTGCTTTCCCACATATTCATCATAGAAACAATGACCAGCAGTGAGAGAAGAATGAATCCTGAGGCAATGATTATCATCAATCCATGGAAAGAATTTTGCCGAGCCGGGGATCGAATGAGCAACCTCTTATTCTTGAGTCCTGTACACTACTGACTGCACTACCAGGGCTCGCCATGTAGTGTAGTCAGGTAGGTGAGTAGAATATGTAAACTTACGTTTGTAGGAAGAGTAACTAGGGTGGATAGGTAGAGCAGGTAGAGTGGCTAGAGTAGGTAAATGTAGAGCAGGTAGATTTGCTAGGGCAGGTAGAGTAAAATAGAAAGTCTAGCTAAAGGAAGTAGATAGAGTAGGCAGAGTAGTTTTGTTAGAAAGAGGGGGTAAGAGAAGCTCGGCAAAGTTGCTGCAATAGGTAGGTAGAAACGCTAAGTAAGGTTTGTGGAGCAGCTAGGTGAGGTACAGAAGGTTAAGTAGTTAAGGTAGGTAGAGTAGATAAGAGTGGCTAAAGCAGATGGCTAGAGTAGGATAGGTAGCTTTAGTAGGTAAAATAAAGTTACTAGATTAGCGAGGATGGGTTCAGTAAATAGAGAAGCTTTGATAGGTAGGTGTTTTCATTATTTAAGGTAAAAAAAGGAAAGAGAAGCTAGGTTAGGTAGGAAGGGTAGCTAGGGTAATTTGACAAGAGTACAATAGCAAGGATAGAGTGGGTAGAGTACCAAGAGTAGGAAGAGTAGAATAAGTAAGATAAGATAGGGTAGGTAGGTAGAGTAAAGTAGCTAGGATAGATGCAGTAGAGTAGGTAAATGGCCAAGGTGGGAAGAGTAGAGTTTTTCAAGTTGCTGGGATATGTAGGTATAGTAAAGTAGAATAGGTGTATCAGTATATAAAGTAGGTAGAGTAGCCGGGGTAAGTATGTAGTGTAGCTAAGGTAGGCAGGTAGTGTTGTTAAGTTGTAGGGTAGGATAGCACAGGTAGATTAGCTAGGGTTGGTAGGTAAAGCAGCTATAGTAAGAAGACCAGATTAGGCAAGAGTACATGCAGTAGGTAGATAAGATTATCTAGGGTAGGACGGAAGAGTAATTAGAGTACCTACACTACCTACCTCAGCTACTTTACCTACCAATTCTAGCTAAAGTAGCTAGGTGAGGTAGGTTGAGTAGCTAGAAAAGGTTGATAGAGTGCTAACAGTAGATAGATTTTTTATGAAGTTAGAGAAGGGAAGAGTAGCCAGTGTAGGTAGGTAGAGTAATTATTATGGTTGGTATGTAGAGTAGCTAAGTTAGGTAAGTGAAGGGGAGAAGTTGAGTAGCAAAGAAATCAAGGTAGAATACGTAGAGTAGCTAGATTCATACGTGGGTAGAAAAGGTTTAACTCGAACAAATTGACTTCTATGCATAGAATAATTAAAAAGTGAATATCTATATCATGTTTTACTTCATTTTCTTTATAGACACGATAAATCTATTAGCCGCATAAAGACTTGAATTTTACATTCCAAACTTATCTTAGGCTGTCGTCTGCGTGCAGAACTCTGTGAATGATTTTCAAGTATGTAATATACTGAACCAAAAAAGAAACTTCCCCTGTGTTTAAGTGCAAATGCAATGTTATTAAAAAAAATCAAAATGTCAGATGACCTACTTATATTCGGGCGAACGATTATGTGTCCGATAAAACAAATTTTAACTCAATTGAAAGCATTTTGCAGAAGAAACCTGCTGAAAGCGATTTTCACGTGCATGCACGGACCAGTATAATTCGTGTATATTTTTTTAAAACTTTCAGTCTAATTTTATAGACTTTCATGTCAATAAGAAAAAGACGTTGAAAAAAATTAAATTCTTTTTAGTTTTCTTTATTCTTGATATGCCTAGAATTCCGCAAAATTTACGCGGACGTGCCATTGGCATGCTTAATGCTGGTATGACGATGAATGCTGTTGCTATGAATATTGGATGTTCTACTCGTGCTATTCGACACCTTAGGCAATGTTTTCAAGCAACAGGGCGTACGGAAGATCGACCACGTAGTGGACGTCCTCGCGTCACGACGCGCGGCCAAGACCGCTATATTCGGAACACCCACCTGCGCAATCGCTTCCAAACTGCCACAGCCACTGCTGCTAACACCCCTGGTACACATAACAACCGTATATCTGCCCAAACTGTGCGCAATTGCTTGCGCGAGGGTGGGCTACGTGCACGTCGTCCATACGTTGGTTGTGTTTTGACGCGATGTCACCACGTAAATCGTGTTAATTGGGCACGTACACACCAACGTTGGCTTAGACAACAATGGAATAGCGTTCTTTTCTCTGACGAGTCGAAGTTTTCCATTCATCGAGGTGATGGCAGGGTTCGAGTATACCATAGGAGAAATGAACGTTATGCCGATTGTTTCGTACTTGAACGAGATCGTTTTGGAGGTGGGGGTTCTGTCTTGGTCTGGGCGGGCTTGCACATGGCTTTCGCACTAATCTCGTCATTATCGAAGGGAATTTAAATGCCCAACACTACCGAGATGAAATTCTTGCGAGGCACATTATCCCACTGTTTCAAAATAATGCCAATATCACTCTTTTTCAGCATGATAATGCCACAAGCCATACAGCTAGGGACAATGTGATTTTCCTCAGGGTGAATAACATTGCATTTATTAATGACTGGCCTGCCAAAAGCCCTGATCTGAATCCCACTGAACACCTTTGGGATAATTTGACCAGCGTGTTAGATCTCGCCCTATTCCACCGTCAAACGTCATTCAGCTAAGACAAGCCTTAATTCAGGAATGGAACAACATTCCACAAGCCGAAATCAATACACTTATCCGTTCTATGCGCCAACGATGCCAGGCAGTCCTTCATGCTGAAGGTGGTCATACCCGGTATTAATTTGTGATTTTGGTGAGCAACCCCTTCCGCATTTTAACTACCATTTCACTACTTTTGGATAAACCCTCAGCAATAATTTTTTTCACACAAAGTAGCAATAAAATACTCTTTCAATGCATATAAATCTAGTTTAATCCTGATTTTCATATTTGTGTATATCTGCACTTAAACACAGGGGAAGTTTCTTTTTTCGTTCAGTATATATGGTAATAGAGGTCATTTATTTCTTGTCAATTTGTTCGAGTAATAAGAGTAGCCATTGAAGGCAGGTTAGTAGAGTAGGTAGGGTAGGTTAGGTAGAGTAGTAAAAATATAGGAAATATGCAGTAGGTACAGTATTCTCCTGACAATAAGCGGCTGCACTGTTAAGGCCACACCCTTTCATTTTAGAAATAAAAAATATTGTATAGGCCGCTGAGGCAAGTAAGCCCCGGCCGATACCCTTGGTGTATGTACAAGATATATGTTCCGGTACATGTATTGTAATACACACATGAGACAAAATTAATCTATCCACTGTTGTTTACATTTCTTTCATTCCATTGGAGTGATTTTCCCTTTTGAAGATCAAATCACTCAGAGGACTTGAGACCGTTATCATTCGTTTATCCCTCATTGATTGTTTTAAGGAATTCGTAGTTGTCAAATTACCACCTTGATTGACGGTTCAGGCCAAACAATGCCTTTAATTACATTCGCAGTTAACCTTTGATTGGTACCAATGGACATCAAAAATCAACAGGTGTAAAATAAAGGTTGGTCTTTGAGTTTTAACACCTTGATAAGTTTGCCAGCAGATTAATTAATTTACCAACTGAATTTTAAGTATAAGTGTTCGAAAAATATTTAAGGGGCGTGGAACAAAATTGAGCCCACATGGGGAATCGTAATCTGGTTTTCATTTATTGTCAGTTTTATAGGCCACACAAAAAGATCAATTACAAAAATAAACTTGACGGATAAGCCACTTTGTCTTACTGGCCGCTCTCTTGAAAATTTCCACCTTTTTAACGCATAGGCCACGGCCAATTGTCCGGAAAATAAGGTATATTGGATAACTTAGAGGTAAGTTTAGGTAAGAAAGGGAAAAAGGAAGGAAGGTAAATTACTAGTGAAGGTAGAGAAAGTAGGGTAGATAGAGAAAGTAGGTAAGTAGAGGAGGTAGCATAAGAAGTTAGGCAGAGAATGAAGCACTTGTAGAGGAAGTAAGGTAGGTTGAGGAGGTAATGGAGGTAGTGTAAGTAGAGAAGGTAGGGTAGGTCGATGAGGTAGTGATAATAGAGGGAGAGGAGGTAGTGTAGATAGAGCAGGAAGGGTAGGTAGAGGAGGTAGTCTAAGTAGAAGAGGAAGTTTAGGTAGAGGAGGTAGTGTTGGTAGTGGAAATAGAAGAGGTAGAGTAGATACAGTTGCAGCTTTGGCAGAGGAAGTTATGATAGAGGAGTAAGTGTGGATTTAACAGTTGAGGAAGGAGATGAAGTGTAGGTAGAGGAGGTTTTGCAAGTGGAGAAGGGTCGTATAGATAGAGTAGGTAGAATATTAAGAAGAGGAAAGGTACATGGAGGAGAAAGTATAGTGATAGGAAGGAGTGTACTCAGACAAGGAAGTGTAGGAAGTGTGTGCAGAGGAGGTAATGTATGTATAGGAGGTAGTGTAAATAGAGTAGTTTGTGTAGATGTGTTACGTTGCGTATGTTGTGTAAGTTGAGGAGAAAGATTAGATAGCAGAAGTAGTATAGGTTGAGAAAGTTTTGTCAAAAGAATAAGTTGTGTCGTATGAAGAAGTAGAAAAGAAAGCGTAGATATAGAAAATAGTGTAAAATGGATTGATTGATTGATTGTATGATGTTTAACGCCGTTTTCAACATTATTTCAGTTATATCGTGGCGGCCAGTGCACCTATCCATGCGTTCCTGGAGTCTCTTTTACCAGTACTTCGCACAATTTTCTTTCCAAGCCACTGGCTGCTTTCCCACATAATCATCGTGGAAACAATGGTCAGCGGTGGGAGAGGAATGAATCCTGTCGCAATGACTATCATCAGTTCTCGGAAAAAAGAAATTGGCTGAGCCAGGGGTCGTAGCCAGGGATCGAACCCTGGACCCCGTGTTCTCAAGTCCTGCACGCTACCGACTGAGCTACAGGGGGGGCTCAGCAGTGTAGAAAGGAGGTGTGTAGATAAAGATAGTGTTGCTGGAGGAGATAGTATAGATAGAGGAGTGGTGCTGATGGAGGACGTAGTGTAAGAAGGGGCGTAGTGTAGATAAAGGAGGTAGTGTAGGTAGAGGGATAGAAATGGTAGTGAAGAGGCGGTAGTGTTGAGGGTTTAGTTTAGGAGGAAGGGTAGTGTAGGTAGCGAAGGTAGTTAAGATAGAAGAGGTTGTTTAGATAGAGGAGGTAATGTTGATGGAGATAGAGGATTTTTTGTAGGTAGGTATCTTTGTAGGTGTTGGCAGAGGACGTTGTGTAGATATAATTGGTAGTTTAGATAGAGCAGATGGTGCTTAAAGATAAGGGTAGATAGAGGAGGTTATGTATAAGGAGAAGTTAGTGCAGATTAACGAGGATGGGTAGAGGAGGTAGTTAATGTAGAGGAGATGGTGTGGGTAGAGGAGGTAGTTTAGGTGAAGGCGGTAGTGTAGGTAGAGGAGGTATTCTATGTGGGAGTGTAGATGAAGGAGTTAGTGAAGATAGAGAAGGAAGTGTAGGTAGAAAAGATACAGTACAATTCCTGCAATTTTTAGCTCCACTGGCAGAAGGCCAGCAAGCTTATGTCATGGCCCTGTGTCCGTCATGCATGGGCGTGTCCGTCCATCCGTCTGTGCCAGCTTAAGTTTTATTTCAAACATCCTTTCTGAAACTATACATCCAGTTTAAATGAAACTTCATAGAAATGATCCTGCAGTGGTCCTCTTCAGAATTTCTTATCTAGTTGTCATGGCAACAACACTGAAAAATATTGATACTATTTAAGGTAAAAAAAAAATTCTTGTCTGAAACCAAGGCCCATTGAGGCGGGATTTTTGGCTTATCTGAGCAATTCGTGCTCAAGGTGAGCTTTTGTGATAATACTGTGTTCGTTGTGTTTGGTGCGTCGTCCGTCGTGAATATTTACCTTGTGTACGCTCCAGATACCACATTTTTAGCTTGATACTTATAAAACTTGGTCAGAATGTATGTCTTGATGATATCTCGAACAAGTTTGATAATGGGTCACTTCCAGTAAAAAACGATGTCACTGGATCAAATCTTAGAAAAACGTTGTGTATAATCTAGAGGTGACTTTTTGAGTTAAATATTCTTGCAAGTTTGTCAGAATGTTTGTCTTGATGGTATCTTGGATGGCTTTAAAAATGGGTCATGTAGGTCAAAATCTAGGTAACTGGGTCAAATCTTTGAAAAATACTGTGTGCACTCTGGAGGCCACATTTTTATACAGATACTCAAGAAACGTGGTCAGAATGTTTGTCTTGATAATATCTCAGACAAGTTTGAAAATGGGTCATGTTAGATCAAAAACTAGGTCACTAGGTCAAATGTTAGAAAAACCACGTCTACATTCTAGAGATAACATTTTCAGTCAAATATTCTTGAAAGCTTGTATGAATGTTTGTCTTGATGAGATCTGAGATGACATCGAAAATGGCTCATGGCTCAAAAACTAGGTCACTAGGTCAAACTTTAAAAAAACTTGGAATATCCTCTAGATGCCATATTTCAGTCCGATACTTATTAAACTTGGTAAGGATGTTTGTATTTATGATATCTTAAAGGACTTTGTGAAAAAGTCAAGTCAGGTCAGGTCAAAAACTAGGTCACTGGGCCAAATCTTTGAAAAACCTTTTCTTTACTCTAAATGCCACATTTTGAGTCCAATACTTGAAAATTGGTCAGAATGTTTTTCTTAATGATATATCGGACAAGTTAAAAAGATTGGCCGTGTAGAATAAAAAAGTAGGTCACTTGGTCAAATCTTTGAAAAATATTGTGTACGCTTTAGAGGCCACATTTTTAGCATGATACTAAAGAAACTTGGTCAGAATGTTTGTTTTCCTGATATCTCAGAGGAGTTTGAAAATAGGTCACGTCTGGTCTAAAATTAGGTCACTAGTTCAAATCTTAGAAAGACCTTGTGTACAATCAAGATGCGACATTTTCAGGCCAATTTTCTTGAAAGTCTATCGGAATGTTTGTCATGATGATATCTCGGACACGTTTAAAAATGGGTCATGTAGAGTCAAAAGCTAGGTCACTGGGTCAAATCTTTGAAATACCCTTTTTATGCTTTACAATATTTGTCATAATATCTCGGAAAAGATTGGAAATGGGTCATTTTTGGTCAAATATCTCGGGTGAGCAACTTCAGGGCAATCATGACCCTCTTGTTTAAATGTAAGTGAAGAGATCCTCTGAAATACTTGCAATAAAACTGAATGTAGTGTCAGCACTGTGACCAGGTAATATTTGCAGAATATAAAAAGAATTTATTATCCCTCCGCCTTCATAGTTTTAGTCTGTCCGTCCGATCGTCCGGGACAGTATCTCCAATACCATTGGACGGAATTTCTTGAAACTTTAAATATGCGTATAATAATTCATTCCGCCAATATACTTTTTAGCTCCACTTGCTGAAGGCCAGCGGGCTTATGTCATGGCCCGGTGTCCATCGTGCTTCTGTGCATGCATGCGTGCGTTAACTTCTATTTCAAACATCTTCTCTGAAACTACTTAACCAATTTTGATGAAACTTCACAGAAATGATCCTGCCATGGTCTTCTTCAGAATTGATTGAAAGAATTTGACTCCTTCAAAAACTCTGGTTTCCATGGCAACAAAACTGAAAAATATTGGAAATCTTTGAAAATTTTCTTGTCTGAAACCATAAGGCCTCGGGCTATAAAATTTAGCATGTAGCTTTATCTAATAGACCTATATCAAGTTTCTTTAAATTATAGCCCTGGGGTCAAAATGGGCCCCGTCCCGGGGGGGGGGGGCACAATTTTTACATGGGCTTATATAGAGAAAACTGTAAAAAACTTCCTGTACCTAGCCATAAGGCCTAGGGCTACCAAATTTTGCATGTGGCTTTATCTAGTGGTCCTCTACCAAGAGTGTCCATATTATAGCCCTTGGGTCAAATTTGACCCAACCCCGGGGGTCACAAGTTTTACATGGGCTTATTTAGGGCTTATTTGTTTTCTTTTCATTTATTTTTCTTTTTTTATATAATGCGGTATCATGGAAAAAGGGGGCTTCATGTATATTTCCATTATGGATCAGTATCTCTTTAACTTAAAATCCTTGACGATAATTTACGAAACTTCATACGTGTGTTCCTTATGATAGTCTGCAGATATGGTTATTTTTGCTTTTTTGGTTAAATGTTGTGTCATGAAAAAAGGGGAATTGGTGTATTTTTCCATTATGGACAGTATCTTTTGAAATGATATCCCCTGCCGAAGACGAAATTTTATGGAACTTCATACTCATATTGTTTATCATAAGCTACAGACAAAAGATATTCGTTTTTATTTCATGAAATGTCATGTCACGAAAAAAGGGGGCTAACTGTATAATTTCATTATGGACCAATAACAGTTTATTAGCCCGTCTGTCCGCCCGTCCTTGACAAAAATTGATAAATTTTCATGCATGTTCCTTTGGATAGTCTGTTGGTACAATTTTTTTTTTCATGTATATAATGCCGTGTCATGGAAAAAGGGGGCTTCATGTGTATTTCCATTATTTGTTTTCATTTAATGAAATGCCATGTTATGGAAAAAGGGGACTTTATGTATAATCTCATTATGGACCAGTAACAATAAGACCACGTGTAGATGCAAAACATATACCTCTTACATAATTTTTATTTGATGAAATGTTGTGCCATGGATAAAGGGAGCTTAATGTATAATTTCATAATGGACCAATTACAAAAAGGCCACATGTATATGCAAAACACAATACCTCTAATATGTTTGTATCAAAAAAGGTCTTTTTCGGCAGGGGAAATTGCTTGTTGACTTTATATTTCTATACTCGTATAGTTTCAAGTTGATTTATCTGATAAATATGAAATATTACAACAGTCTGCATTTCTGCGTGGTCAGACCATGTTGAATTGGGCATGTAAAGAGGTGCATATCGGACAAGACCCAATGAGTTTCGATATAAATATGCACTATATGAAAGAACCTCGTGTAGGTAGAGAAGAATAGGTGAGAGAAGTTTGAATAGGTAGAGAATATAGGGTAAGAATAGATAAGGTAGCTAGGTTGAGTAGCTGGAGTAGGTAAGTACATTCGCTAGGGAAGGAAGAGTAATGTCAATAGGAAGAGTAGAGTTTTGAAGACAAGCTCGAGGAGGCAGAGTTGAGTAGGTAGGAGTAGTGAAGGTAGCTTAAGTAGCTAGGGTAGGTAGGTAGAATATGTCAACTTATGTATGTTTGAAGAGTAAATTGGGTAGGCGGGTTGAGTAACTAGAATGGATAGGTAGAGCTGGTAGAGTGGCTAAAGAAAGACTAGCTCAAGTAAGTAGATACAGTAGGTAGGATAGTTCTGTTAGATAGAGAGGGTTAGAGAAGCCAGGCAAAGTAGCTAGAATAGGTAGGTAGAAAAGCTAGGTAAGGTTGGTGGAGCAGCTAGGTAAGGTACAGAAGGTTAAGTAAATGAATTAGGTAATGTAGGTAGAGTAATTAAAGCAGATGGCTAAAGTAGGGTAGGTAGCTTTTGTAAGTAAAATAAAGTGATAGATTAGCTAGGATGGGTTGGTCACAAGTTTCAACACATGCGTAAGTTTCCCAGCGGATTAATTCGTCTTTCAACTAAATTTAAGACTTCGTGTTTGATATATACATAAGGGGCGTTGAACAAAATGGAGCCCACATTGGCAATCGTTGATTGGTTTTCATTTATTTTCAGATTTATAGGCTGCACAAAAAGATCAGTTAGAAAAAAAAGTTGATGCATACACCTGCTTTGTCTTATAGGCCGCACTCTTGAAAATTTCAACTATTTTTACGGATAGCCCGCGGCCTATTCTCCGGAAAATACGCTATAAAGGATAATAGTAATATAAGGTAAGGTAAGAAAGGGAAAAGGGAGGAAGGTAAATTAATTGTAGTGAAGGTAGCGAAAGTAGGTTAGGTGGAGAAAATTGGTAAGTAGAGGAGGTAGCATAAGATGTTAGGAGGAGGATAAGGCATAGGTAGCATTGTTAGTGCTAGTATTGGATATAGGGCAGGAGGTAAAGATAGATGCCATAAGGAACGTTGAGGAGGTAGTGTAGGTAAAGGTCGTAAAGTAGGTTGAGGAGGTAGAGGAGGAAGGATAGGTTAAGGATGTATTGTAGACCTGTAGAGGACATACAGTAGGTTGAGAGGGTAGTTTTGGTACAGGCAGTAGGGTAGGTTGAAGAGAAGTGTAGACCTGTAGAGGCAGTAGGGTAGGTTGAGGAGGTAGTGTAAGAAGAGAAGGTAGGGTAGGTGGAGGAGGTACTGATAATAGAGGAAGAGGAGGAAGTGTAGATAGAGCAGGAAGTGTTATTAGAGGAGGTAGTCTAGGTAGAAGGGGAAGTTTAGGTAGAGGAGGTAGTGTTAGTAGCAGAAGTAGAAGAGGTAGTGTGGATATGAGGCAGCATAGGCAGAGGAATTTAAGATAGAGGAGTAAGTGTACATAGAAGGGTTAGTGCAGGTAGGACATGAAGTGTAGGTAGAGGAGGTTGTGCAGGTGGAGAAGGTCGTGTAGATGGAGTAGGTAGTGTATCAAGAAGAGGTAGGGTACAGAGAAGAGGAAGTATATTGAAAGGAAGTAGTGTACACAGGGGAGGAAGTCTAGGTACGGTATTTAGAGGAGATAGAGGAGTTCGTGTAGATGGGTGAGGTTGTGTTTGTTGTGTAAGTTGAGAAGAAAGTTTAAATAGCAGAAGTAGTATAATTTAAGAGGGTTTTGTCAAAAGAAGAAGTTGTGTCAGTTGAAGAGTTGGAGAAGAAAGTGTAGACAGAGTAGGTAGTGTAGAAAGGAGACAGTTTAGATAGAGGAGAAAGTGTAGATGGATGAGATGTGTAGAAAAAGAAGGGTTTCAGATAGAGGGGTTAGTTTAAGTATAGGGAGTAGTGTAGAAAGAGGAGGTAGTGCAGGTAGAAAAGGTCGTGAAGAGGCGGTAGTGTTCAAGGTTTAGTTAAGGAGGCAGAGGAGGTTGTGTAGATAGAATAGGTAGTTAGATAGAACAGATGGTGACTAAAGATAAGGGTAGATAGAGGAAGTTTGTATAAAGAGAAGTTAGTGTAGATTGACGAGGGTGTGTAGATAGAGGAGCTAGTTAAGGTAGAGAAGATAGTGTAGGTAGAGGAGGAAGTTTAGGTAGAGGAGATAGTCTAGCTGGAGGGAGTATCGATGGAGGAGTTAGTGAAGATAGAGAAGGTAGTGTAGGTAGAAGAGATACAGTAATGTTCCTGCAATTTTTAGCTCCACCGGCAGAAGGCCAGCAAGCTTATGTCATGGCCCTTAGTCCGTCCATCCGTCTGTGCCACCTTAAGTTTTATTTCAAACATCTTTTCTGAAACTACATGTACAATTCTGATGAATCTCTATAGAAATGATCCTGCCGTGGTCCCCTTCAGAATTTTTCCAGAGTTTGTTTCCTGTAAAAACTCTAGTTGTCAGGGCAACAGATACCAAGGCCCAGAAATACCAAGTTGGTATATGGCTTCATTTTATAGTTCTTTATCAAATTCCTTCAAATTATAGCCCTGGGGTCAAAATTGTCCCAACCCCGGGGCCCACAAGTTTTACATTGGCCTATATAGTGAAAACTTGAAAAGTTTTCTAGTTCCTAACTATAAGGCAAAGAGGTACCAAATTTGGCATGTAGCTTTAGGTAATTTTACTAATATTCTATAAACCGTATAAAGTTTCCAAACAGTAGACCGCGGCCTTTCTGAAGAAAAAAAGGTGGAAATTTTCAAGAATGTGGCCTATAAGACGAAGCGGCTCTAGCGTTAATTAACCTACTCTACCTACCTTAAATACTTAACCTTCTGTAGTAACCTAGCTACACCACCAACCTTACCTAGCTTTTCTACCTACCTACTGTAGCTACTTTGCCTTCTTTTCCTAGATTCTCTTACCCTCTCTACCTAACAAAATTACTCTACCTACTCTATCTACCTACTTTGGCTATTCTTTCTACTCTACCTGCCATAGCTTATCTACCTGCTCTACATTTACCTACTCTAGCCATCCTACCTGCTCTACCTATTCACCCTACTTACTCTACCCGCCTACTCTAGTTACTCTTCCTACGTACCTACCTACCTACCATATCTACATAAACTCCTACCTACTCAACTCTACCTCCTCGAGCTTGTCTTCCCAACTCTACTATTTCTATGAACAATACTCAACTTAATCTACCTACCTTACAACCCTTTCTATTCTTACCCTCTATTCTCTGCCTATTCTAGCTTCGCTATCCTATTTTTCTCTACCTACACTAAGTTCTCTTACCTAGTGCATATTTATATCGAAACGCATTCGGTATCGTCCGATACACACCTCTTTACATACCCAATTCAACATGGTCCAACTACGCAGAAAAGCAGACTTGTAACATTCCATATTTATCCGTTGTCTGCAAATGTCATATTCTTAGAAGATTCGACCTGTCTGCTATGACGCATCCAAGACACTATCCTGTACAGGATAATATTAATACGCTGCTAATAAAGTAGTAATGGAGAAATGGCCATAAAAAATACACCACTGGAAAAATGTGGCTTGTTTTTGCTCCAAATATTTTGAAAATTTAATTATTTCAAAAGGGAATAATAGTTTTCACAAATACTTTTGTATTACATCTTTGAATACAGTTTCTAAATGTAGACTTTAGGGAAACCAGAATTCGTGCAGGATTTTTCCAGAGACATATCAACAAGAAGTGTCTAGGTTTACGCCGAAGCTATTACCCAAGCCTGTAGGGGCTTTTTTTTCTTTCTTTTTTTTTTAAATAAATGGCCGGTGCATAGGTTACATACTGATTATAGCTGAATGAATTGTACCAGGAAGCGTTTTATTAAGTAAACGCTTATTTTATTTTGAAATTTAAAGTAACGGTTGTCGTTTTGAAAAGTAGTCTGGTTCTGTACCCAGAGTGGCCAAATCCGATTGATGTGTATTTGAAAAATGCCACCTAGCGGAAGATAATGATATTCATCCGATTAGTGAACTTAAAACTATAAACGAGAATAAAAATATAAAGTCAATGATATTTTTTTTAATTCTGCAAATATTACCTGGTCACCAGATTCATCGTTATTGCAAGTACCGTATTTTCAGCACAATAAGCCACTGCACTGTATAGGCCGCACCCGTTCATTTAAACCATTTTAGCAATAGAAAATGTCGTATATACCGCACCGACACATAGGCCACAGCCGATACGCTTGGTTAATGTACAAAGTCATCCGTCTGAAGATATATGTACCAGTATATATGTTATAATAACACAACAAACAAATTAATCCGATGTTTTCCCTTTTTTTTCATTCCATTGGAGTGATTTCCCTTTCTGGAGATCAAATCACTCAGAGGACTTGAGACTGTCATCATTCGTTTATCATTCATTTATCACTTGTCGAATGTTTTAAGGAATTTCGAAATTGTCAGATTTTCAGTTCAATTGACGATACACACCAAACAGTGTCTTTAACTACCTTTGCAGTTAACCACTGATTTGTGCCAATCGACATTATCAATTATCAGGTGTGAAAATATAGGTTTGGTCACGAATTTGAACATATTCGTAAGTTTGCAAGCACATAAATATACCTACCAACTATAGGTATGGGTAGGTATAAATGTTCGAAAAAATACTTCGGGGGATGAACAAAAATGGCGCACAGATGGGGAATCGGAATCTAGTCTCCATTTATTTTCAGTTTAAAAATCCGCACTAAAGGATCAATTTAAAAAATGAAATTACCATATAAGCAGCATTGTCTTATAGGCCGTACCTTTGAAAATTTCCACTATTGTCCGGAAAATACGGTGTTTCAGAGGATCTCTTCACCTACGGTTAAACAATAGGGCCATGATGGCCCTGAAGTCGCTCACCTGAGCTATTTGACCAAACATGACCCATTTTACATTTTCTCCCAGATATCATGACATTCTAAAGCATACACTAGGTATTTCAAAGACCAGACCTGACATGACCCATTTTCAAACCTATCTACGATATCATCAAGACAAACATTCTGTCAACGTTTCATTAGTGTCAGAGTAAAAACGTGGCCTCTAGAATGTACACAGTACATCCGAGACGATACTTTCCGTTTTAATGTAATTTTCTGTTTTGTGCAAGTCTACTGTAGCACAAAATCTAATGTAGTCGTAAAGTGGCATCTCGGATTAGCCTGCGCGGACTGCGCAGGCTGATCTGAGACGACACTTTACGCAAATGTCCGAATGCCCCTTTTCGCGTGTTGCAGGCCATTTGGCAAAGAAATGATATTCTTTGTAGCACGGTGACAGCAGAAGGAGTGGATAGGGTTGATTGATCAGTAAACGTTTCATCGGGATCAATTAGTTCGTTCAAAGGGTTTAAAATTATTTTTTTATTCGTCATGGTCTTTAACTACTTTAATCTGAGCATTGTTAAATAATACATGTATAATATGGGCCATGCTCTGGCAAAAGGGGGTTTAATGCATCTCCGTCCAAGTAAGTCATCAGATAATTACGGATCCATAAACTTCATTTTGTCTGACATTCGACTGAATCATGAGTTTGATTGGTCCTGTGACATGCCGAAAATTGACCAATAGCAATAGATTTCGGCTGACCTGAGTTGGTTCTTTTTGAAGATGCATGAAGCCCCTTTTTCACAGAGCACGGCTCATTAATTGATACTTCAAATTCATTTCGAGTAATTCTAAGAGTGAAATTCTTGTAAAGTATGAGATTTGGTAAATTTCGCATAGTTTGTTTCGTGGAGTAAAACCTTTAAATGTTGCTGGTTTGCAGGTCCTTTCCGTTATCTATCATTCAAGAGTAACTTATCAACCAGCAAGCGCTTGCTGCGCAGAATGAACGCCATGGTTTTGCATGTAATCCAAACCTTACAAAAGCACTGTTTTGGAAGTAGTACTCTAAGGACTTGGATTGTTTGGGAAAAAGTTATTTAGAGTTTATAAATCTTAATTATAGTGAAATCACATTTAGATCAGAACGGATAGTCCCTGTACAATGATCAGCATCTATCTTCATGAGAAGCTTCATACAGGCGTCTTACCTTTTATGTTACTACAGGTTCTTACATAATAATGAGTGGCGCTCTGGCAAATGGGCGTTTAATGCATCTCCGTGATGTTGTATATTAAGCAAGTCGTGACATAATCTTGATCCATAAAATCCATTACGTCTGACTAAATTTGATAATTTATGAACCTAAACTTTTTATCAACAACTTCCCTCATTACATGAAGAAGGCCTATGAAAGCGGCTTCGCCTTATTCCAAGTTTTCGGCGTGTTTGATCCTTGTATAGAGTTTTACATTAATTGCGTTATGAGAACATTAACATTTACCTTCCAAACGTTATTACATCTTGTAATGTGTTTACTTTCTTGTCAAGCTGCTTCATTTTCCCTTTCAGACTCTCAATGACTTGTGCAACCTTTCGCCTTTGCTTCTCCATTTGTTGTCGGCTGTAATTATAAACCCAAAATACATAAAATTATACCAGTGTTGTAACCATAAAATGACTGCAAAAAGATCAGGCTTTAATTATAATAAGAGTATATCAGTGCTTCAGGAGCAAACAGATAAAAAACGAGAGGGCCAAGATGGCCCTGGATTGCTCACCTGAATTTTTGAGAGGACCATAGCCAATTTTTTTGAAGTATTGAAATTTTGGAAACAAAATCATTATTTTGCCAAGCAATTTTGAAAAGGTCGCCTGTAAAAATCATTTCAAAATCTGTCACCACCCCTACAATCACCACAGCCATGTTTTTGACGAATCAGAATTCTGCAAATAAATTTTGGGATAGGTCACCCAAGGACCATTTCTTGAACAAAAGCACATGCCTGATAAATATCAAGTCGAGCAAGATCACCGCGTGCGGGTGCCAACGATTGGCTATTGGCTGCTGGATAGTAAATTAAAATTCTAAGTCGAAAAGGGGGCATAATTTGGACTAAATGATTTTAGAGTTATATGTCCTTTTTGTATGGGTTGCTCTTTCACTAGTGAACAATTATTCCAAGTTTAAAGTACATGTGTTGAGTGGAACGACAACGACAACAACGCAAACGACAATAACAGGGCTATGACAATACCTCGATGTTTTCTTCAAAAACAGCCGAGCTAAAAGAGGGGCATAATATAAGGATCATTTCTGTGAAATTATTTCAAAATCTGACCAGTGGTTTCAGAGAAGAAGAATTTTTAAGTATTTCTTCATGTCCGTATAGTGCAAATAGCCCATCACCACCACAGCCATGTTTCTTGACGGATCAAAATTTCGCAAACACTGTTTCAAAAGGGGCACCCAAGGAACATTTCTGTGAAATTATTTCAAAATCTGAACAGCGGTTTCAGAGGAGAAGATTTTTAAAGAATTTCTTAGAAAATTCCATTTGGTTGCCATGGCAACCAGAGTTTTTGATGGAATCAAATTCTGTGAACAGTTTTTAAAGAGGACCTCCCAAGGAACATTCCAGCCAAGTTTGGTCCAAATTGGCCCAGCGGTTTAGGAGGAGAAGATGTTTAAAGAATTGTTGACACCGCACGACGCAAAGAGTCCCCCCACCACCACGGCCATGTTTTTCAACGGATCAAAATTTCGCGAACAGTTTTTGAAAAGGGTCACCCAAGGAACATTACTGTGAAATTATTTCAAAATCTGAACAGCGGTTTCGGAGGAGAAGATTTTTAAAGAATTTCTTAAAAAAGTCCATTTGGTTGCAATGGCAACCAGAGTTTTTGAAGGAATTAAATTCTGTGAACAGTTTTGAAAGAGAACCTCCCAAGGAACATTCCAGCCAAGTTTGGTCCAAATTGGCTCAGTGATTTAGGAGGAGAAGATGTTTAAAGAATTGTTGGCACCGCACGACGCAAAGAGCCCCCCCCCCACCACCACGGCCATGTTTTTCAACGGATCAAAATTTCGCAAACAGTTTTTGAAAAGGGTCATCCAAGGAACATTTCTGTGAAATTCTTCAAAATCTGACCTGCAGTTACAGAGGAGAAGATTTTTAAAGAATTTTTTAGAAAATTCCATTTGGTTGCCATGGCAACCAGAGTTTTTGATGGAATCAAATTCTGTGACAGTTTTGAAAGAGGACCTCCCAAGGAACATTCCAGCCAAGTTTAGTCCAAATTGGCGCAGCGGTTTGGAAGATGTTTAAAGAATTGTTGACACCACACGACGGAAAGAGCCCCCCCCCACCACCACAGCCATGTTTTTAGACGGATCAAAATTTCGCGAACAACTTTTGAAAAGGGTCACCAAAGGAACATTTCTGTGAAATTCTTCTAAATCTGACTAGCGGTTTCTGAGAAGAAGATTTTTAAAGAATTTCTTAGAAAATTCCATTTGGTTGCCATGGCAACCAGAGTTTTTGATGGAATCAAAATTTGTGAACAGTTTTGAAAGAGGATATCCCAAGGAACATTTCTGCCGAATTTGGTTGACATTGGCCCAGTGGTTAAGGAGGAGATTATGTTTAAAGAATTGTTGACGACGCACGACGACCGACACACGACGCCTGACGGACACAGGGTGATCCTAAAAGCTCCCCTGAGCACGTTGTGCTCAGGTGAGCTAAAAATTATATAATGGCCAGCAACACGCGAAAAAGGGGCACTCGGACATTAGCGCAGACTAATCCGAAACGACACTTTCCATTTTTCAGTGTAATTTTCTGTTTTGCGCCAGTCTAAAGTGGGACAAAATCTAATGTAGTCTTAAAGTGCCGTCTGGGATTAGCCTGCGCGGATTGCGCAGGCTGATCCGAGACGGCATATTACGCAAATGTCCGAATGCCCCTTTTCGAGTGTTGCAGGCCAATTATATGAATACCGATATCAGCATAAAATTATAGTTTTGAGCCTGAGGTTAAATTCATCTAGTTGCATCTTGTTAGGTATTGTGTTACAGACTAAGACCAAGGACGACTTCTCATGGTGAACCAGTATTTCTCTTCATTCTTTTTTTTAATTGAGACAGCAGTACTAAAATGTGGTAGTTCATTAAGAATTAAAGGGACATATAAAACTTCAAATGCCTTACCAATACAAAGTTACCACAAAATGCGTATCACTTTTCTGTTCTGAGCTCCTATCAACATTTGTCATCGAAATCGATCGGAAATAAGCTTTTCATTTCATAACACACTTTAAGAGCTACAGAGTTCGGCTCATTATGTAGGTACATGTATGTGCATAGTTTACATATCAAGGTATATCGGCAGTGTTAAGTAGACAGCTTAAGGAGAGTTCAAGTTACATGTATCACAAGTCGAATTGTAACAGTTACACTGACCTTTGCTTCAGCGGTTACACCAGTAGATATAAACGGAGAAAACTGGGACAAGGTCAAAGGTCACGCCTCAGAGGTCACGCTCTCCCCCCAAAATCCATTTTTCCCGTGATCCGGCTAGATCCGGTTCCGGTTTTTGGTTGGATTCGGTTCCGAGGTCAGCCATCCTGTCAAGGTCAAAATCTCAAAAATCAAATTTTCCCTGGCCGGGGGCGCGGCTTCGCCGTAAAAAAGATTTTTAATACACGTATACTAAAAACTCGACTCAAGGCATCAAGGCAAAACTTTCGACTCAAGGCATCAAGGCAAAACTTTCGACTCAAGGCATCAAGGCCAAGTCTCGCATCAAGGCAAAGTCTCGCATCAAGGCCAAGTCTCGCATCAAGGCAAAACTTTCGACTCAAGGCATCAAGGCAAAGTCTTGCATCAAGGTCGAGTCTTGAATCACCACTCAAGGTATCAAGGCAAAACTTTCCACCCAAGGCATCAAGGTCGAGTCTCGCATCAAGTTTCAAAATTCCGCGTATTTATCTTAGTGTGCCCCCAAGCTAACGTTTCGATATTGTTCTCGAGGATATAGCGTTTATCATCGTTACCGCTCAAGGCGATTTTATTTACCTCTTCAGTATACAACTCGTGATTATGACTCCTAATAACTGCCATTCTCCTTAATTGCGTTTTATTTTCGAACAAACACTTTTTATAATGATCGTGTTTAATAAATGCTTCTACTACATGCCTTTTAATTCCCTTACATTTTTTACTCTCATCATCATCACACATTTTATAAGAGTATAGTTTAGACCTGAGTCCAACAAACTCTTCGATAATCTTACCTCTCGTCTCATCTTTAAACATACCCTCAACTTTCTTATTTAATCCCGTGGGAATACCTGAAGGATGATCGGACGGATAATCGCTTGTATCAAACCAATCTTTAACATCGTCGCTAATATCTTTATAAAAATCTTCCGTTTCTATTTCATACATTAAACTATCTGTATCGGTGAAAAGAAGTTTAGCTTTTTTGTCGTATTTATCTTTAATATAATTATAATGAAAGTTATACATCAATGTCTTACTTAAATCTAAAATACACATCCCCGCATAAATAGGTTTATTAAATATTAAACGCGGTTTTTTCATTTGAATTATACATGAATTTTCGTCGAGGACGGTTATATCGTAATAGTTTGGTTTAGCGGCTAATTTTTCTGCCTTTTTCCTGGTACTAACTATTCTTATATCTACTCTATTCCTAATATTTTCCATAGTCTTACCAAATACGTAATTGTTCATGAATTTAAAGAAATCCTTTTCAAACGCGGTTTTAGCTTTCGCTCTTAGGCTAGTATTTTTATCGATATAAGGTTTTAACCATTCGCTTTCATCGAAAGTTAACCCTCTATGAATCTTTTTAAGCTTTAGACCCAAACTCAAATACAACTTTAAATTTTCGCGATGTAATATATATTTATTTTTATCGTGTAAATTAGGTATAAGTTTCTCGACTTTACCAGTCTTTAATCTTTCAGGAGCTACTGGGAAATCGTTATGCCAGTCGTGTAATTCTTTAGGATATTCTAAATCAACCTCCAATATGCAAGGTTGACTTCGCCAATTTTCTAAATCGTCCATCCATTTAAAATTACCGATAGGAAGTTTTTGACGCATCGCCCAACCATAGAGATTATTCGCGTCCAAATAAGTAATAAATCTCGAGGATTCTTTCGGATCGTATTTTTCGTCCATATATTTATTATTCGCTTTCGCGTATCGTTTAAATATAGTCGAGACACCTCCTCTTATTCCATTTTCGATAAATAAAATCATGTCGGGGTCCGATAATAATTCTAATTTTACCTCGGTAGTTTTTAACATCGCCTCCCAAGCTAATCCGGGCGCCGTATAAAACCAAGATGGATCTAATCCGTAATTATCGAAGCAAACATTCCTGAAATTTTCGAAGACATCCGCCAACAGTAAAACGTCGGTCTTATTATATAAGTTGTGATAATCTTTAAAAGTTTTCATCTCGAATATTTTCCATACATTTAACGCGTGTCAATAATCCTCCTTATCAATTCCGCTATATTTAAGCTTCGAGTTAAATTCTCTTCGCTCGGGTAATCTCGTTTCCTCTAATTTACTGAGGCTATCGAACCATTCGTACAGGAATATACCCTTTTGAGAGACCAATTCGAGCATTTCCCCCTCAAAATATTTCGCGAGATTAGTCTTTTCTTCCTTAGCTAGAGTGCTAGCTAATTCGTCTAAACTTTTACCTAAAAATTTTAAACTATCGAGGAATCTAATCTCATGCGTTTTAATCTTCTTCATCCCTTTAACGTCGTATTCTATCAGCACCTTTTTAGACACGCTTATATACGTTTCCTTGTTTGTTGGTATACAACTCATCTCACCAGGTGTACTCATTAAATCTTTTATAAATAAATGAGCATCGTACTTACTATAATTATGAAAGAATACGGGAGTAAAAGTAGGTCTTCTATATTTTAAATTACACTCATTGTGCGCGGCTCCCCTAAACTTCCCGGTATAATGGCAATGGTCTCTCACCTTTTTCGCCAGAGAAGAAAATGGCTCCCCGCATATCCAACAATTTCTCGCTCCATAAAACTTTCTTTTATCCTCGAGTCTATAAATCATTTCCCCCGTGGGTATACTATCTATTTCTCTTATAACATTTTCTAAATCCTCTACGAATTTCTTAGACGCATTTTCGCCGGAATATTGGAAAATTCTCGAAGGGAAAACATTTTCGTAAAGCGATTTAACGTAAAAACAATACCCCGAAACTTTATGCACATTAATTACTCTCGTAGTGTTACCTTTATTTTCGTTTTTCTTTTCTAATGTAGACTCCATATCCGCATAAATTGTAAAAGGGTGCCTCTGTTGTTTATAAAAATTCTTAAAAGATATCTCGGTACCCTTTTCGGGTAAGTCTATTCTACAAGCATCTTTTTCGCCGCAATACTCTAAATGTTTATTTAAAGTTTCTTCTGTTTGGAAATGATTTAAACATCTTTCGCAAATATAAGTTTTACTGTTATGATCGGATATTTGTTTAGATAACAATCTACTCATATTTTTAATTAAACAATAATGTTTTTTACCATCCTTCTCAAGAAGTAAAAGATTAACATAATGATCTCTTTTATAAACTTCTTTACTTAAACTAAGTGGGTAGACACCAACAGATTCGCTATACGCGTGTATCGAAACAGATATTGAAGGATTTTGTTTCTCAAATTTAATTCTATCCTGAAGGGAAACGGGGTAATTAATCCCTTCCATATTTAATGCGTTTAAAAATGGTCTTAGTCTTTCGATTCTTTCAGGATGTTCAATTGTCGGGTTCAAAGCTATAAGAATACAATATGCGAAACACATATCATCATTTTTATTTATCAGATTAATAACGCTTTTTGTACTCGCTATTTTAGAAGGAGTTGGGAGCCAAGAATTACCTCTTATTGGGTTATATGATACTGTGTGCAATCTTAAATCGATTACGTAAATAACTCTCCAATAATCTTCTTGCATCTCTTTTTCCGCAATTTTATTTAATATGTCACTCGCCATTTCTTCATATATTTCATTCGCATCATCCCCATCTAAATTAACGATTGGATAACCGGAACCAAAATTCATAGGTTTTAATTCTTTTGTTTTAGAGTGTTTCATCATACACATCATAATAAGTTTAACTTTTGTTTGCCGATTATTTCTCATAACATCGGTTAATTTATCTTTAGCCAAATCGAGGAAACTAGCCGGTGTAAAGGAGCTTTTAGCTTTTATAAGATATTGTCTGGTAAATCCACTAAATGCTGATGGTCCTTCTTCAATCTCTATTTCATCTTTATCCTTATATAACTTTTTTATTTTTCTTTTTAAAGCTTCTATCCTAGGTGATATATTTCTCGGAATTTCCTTAATGCTATCTAAATATTTTATCAACTCATCAGTTGCGGTTGTAACTGGTGTTGGTGCTGGGGGTGGTGGTGGTGTGTAAGGCGTTGATTGCAATACCGGGGCTCCGAGATTACTAATATCATAATCTAATAATGGCGCTCTCCGATTACTTAGAAGGTCGATTAATTCGGATCTTTTAAGTCTAGAGTATCCTCGAATTCCTAAAGACCTAGATTCCCATTTTAAGTCTCTTACTGTACGGCCCGCCCGGGTGGCTCAGTGGTGAGTGTGTCGGACTCATGACCTGGTGGTTGTGAGTTCGATACCCGGTTGAGGCGAACTTTCTTTCCGGCGTATTTTCGCCTCTCACCTCTGCTGAAGCATGTGAGAAAAGTAGTCGGTGGCTTTGGAAAGAAAGTTGTGTTAGTACTGGTGTGAGAAAGCCAGGAAACATATGTGCGTGACCGACCGCCATGATATGACCTTAGCTGTTAAAGTGGCGTTAAACCCCAATACAACCAACCTTACTGTACGCCCCCTGAATTGATCGGCTAGACTAATAGGCGGAGGATTACGTAGACGCTCAATTAATTCGGCTCTTCTAAGCGTAGAGTATCCTCGGATTCCTTTAGACTTAGCTAAATCTTTTAGACCTCTTACGGTATATGTATTATAATTAATATTCTCCATTTTTTTTTATATAAAAAAATAAATGCTTATCTTAAAATATTTTTTATATAAGATTTCATATATATTTTCTTTTAAAAAGTTAAGAAAATATATATCTTCAATCCGTTAGGATCTTAACCTTATATTTATTTTTCCAAATTTTCCCATCAAAGTTATTAACCGTTTGTGCGCTGCAATCAAAAAATTTACTCGTCTTATAAAGCGATAGAAAGGTTTTTATTTCGCCAGTTTCAACATCTTCTAAAGTAACTTTCTTAGGATTATTCATATTATTTTTTAATCTATCGTACTTGGGGTCTTTACTTCCTTCTTTTTTAGTAGGGACTTTACTTCTTTTTCTATTAGGTAGCTTATCGTACAATCCGAATTTTTTCGTCAACTCAATTAAGCGATTTTTACTCCAGTATGAGTAGAAAATTATTTTATTTTCTTTAAGAATTATTTTTAAATCCTCAACCATTATCATTTTTTTTATATATAAGATCCATTTGCTTAACTTCAATTTTTTCCATTTGCTTCACTTAACTTCATTTTTTTTTTTAAATCACTACACTCATTTTATTTCCATCAGACTGGAAGTTAATTAATTTATCGCAAATAATAACAGCGTATGCCTCTGTGTTTCGGTAAACTTTGCTTTGATTTGGATATCGGTGACCGAGTATTTTAATCTCTCGCTCTGTTTGGAAACGTCGAATAAAAACAAAGGATAAAGGGTTTTATAATCAGAGGGGGTAATGTTAGGGTTTGACACCAATTCATCCATGTTATAAAACTTAGATCTAAATAAAGCGGCATCGCCATACACTGTACTAAATTGGTTCGCAACGAACGAAAGATTATAGTCAGCCGCGGGATATCTAGTAGAATTTAACATAACGTATATATTATTAACGTTTCTGTGATCGAATATGGCCGGATTTTGTTCTTGATTACCAGTTTTACCGGTTTGAAAACCGACGATAATAAAACGTGGTACCTCGGGTGATGATTTAACGGAAAGTCTCCAAGTAAACGTCGATGACTCAGGAACCGCGATTGAGTCGCATTGCCGCATTCTATATCTGACCGGTATTTTTTCTTTTTTCTCAGTAATTTTATAAAGTCCCATCTTCTCTCCATCTGCGGGTAACACGTGCGGTATAAACCATGATATCTTATCTAATCTAATTCTACCTTCGGGAGCAGCGTTGGCTCTAAAGATTGCATCATTATCGTCATTTCTCGTTAACGTGAGAGTTTGCTTCATTCCGTACAATATTTTATCATAGTCATCACAAAAACCCAATATATGCTTTAAAGGAACTCTAAAAGAACCTAACGGAACAACATTATTAATAATATAATCTCTTCTTACAATAAAACCAGTGTTTCCAGCAGCTCCTGCGGCTGTTGTATCCTTATATCAACATTGATTTAACCCTTGTGATTTGGAAAAATCGTCCGGATATTTTAACAACCCGAGCATCATAGTAGCCTGACCAGGATACAATATGGATTCAATCTCCATACCCGAAAGTTGATACTTAATATTTTTAAAAAGATACATGAGGCCATTGTTTGTTAAAGCAACATTAAGGTTATCTGTCCCATCAACATAAGGAGTTCCATCATTTTTTACTAATTTACCTATAATAAGCAAATAACTTTCGCTAGGATGGGTAAAAATATCTTGGGTTTCGATGTTAATCCTAATTTCTCCTCCCGGGTTGTTGAGGTTTGTACCGGTGATTGGTAGGTACTCAAAGTGTTCATACTCATCAATACTATCATCTTTTAAAATTGGTTCGGTGATTTTTAAAATGTCCATATTTTATAATTACAATTATAATTTTTTTAAATAAAAAATTATATTTTCATACTACTTTAATACCCGCTCCACCGTTTAATTTTTTAACTAAGTCTTGAATAGCGATAGCGCTTCCATCTATTAATGTACTAATGTTTTGCGTTTTGACTCGCTCCTCAGGGATATCATATTTTTGTAAAATTTTCTTCGATTTTGGTGTCAAAGCTTTCGTAACCAATTTTTTCCCCGTTTCTATAGCCTCACTTTTTCCGACCTCTAAAGCTTTCTTCGCACCTTCCTTAGCTGCACTCTTTCCCACATCAAGGGCAGAACTCGCGAGTTGTTTAGCCGCGCTACTCGTAAAAAGCCTCGCTAAAAACTTAGCGATACTATCGAAGATTCCGGAACCACCGTATGAATACCTTCTTTTAAATCCACGTTTTTTAATAATCATATTTTATAATATAGACATTAATTTTTTATAAGCGTTCGAATTTAAAACGCCTTGTCTTTTTAATTCGTCGCAAATACCTACTAGCTCGTTCCTTACTCCCGTGTTGCCCGCCTCTTTACTCGCCAACAACAGGTCTGGTCTTTCTAGTAACGCGTTAGGATCAGACGGGATAAAAACGATGCCCTCTCCTTCATAAAATCTTTTATTATCCAAAATAGGTCTAAGTATAACGTTCCATTTTTTACCATTAGAAGCTTTAGGATATTTATTTCTCGGATTGTTGTCGCGATAAATGGAGTTGGTTTTTACCAACAACTTCGCGTAATTTCCGTAATCCTCATTCGTATAAATATTACTATCCGGATTTTTAGATACGATTAACTCCCATAAACTGGGGGTACCTTCATATTCCTCATTTTCCACAATAATATCGTTGTCTCGAATAACAATTGGTTTGTTACCGATATAAAACCTTTTATCTTTATCATGCGTTCTATCAGCTTCAGACTTAGTAGCAAACTTTCTTAAATATTCACTCGCTATTTTTCCAATAAATATCGAATCTTCTTCTTCTTCTGACGGTTTATCATAAGCTGTGATAGAAGGAAAGGCTGGAAACTTGATACCTTGCGGCAACTGTTCAATACCCTCTTTAATAGGTTTAAGTTCTTCCGTAATCTCCCTCGTTGTAGCTTTTTGCGTTTCCGTAATAGGTTTAAAAAACTTTGAGAGATCAGCTTGAAGTTGCTGTTAGGCCGTTCTCTCCGCTAATAGATTATCCCGAATATTCTTTCTTGTTTCGAGACTCTCCTTTACGATTAAGTCCCTTTTTGCGGGATCAGCGATTTTTAAAAAAGACATTTCTTATTATTACTAAATTAATTTTTTAACGCAGTTTTCAACTCGTTTCGTAACTAAAGCTGCACGAAAAATTTATTTTTCTACGAAGTGGTACTATTCTTTTCAACCAACCTCCGAAAGGACTCGCGCGCTTCTTGCCTCCCTCTCTCAATTAAACTTTCTTCGTTTTCGGTAGTTATCTTCTTCTTAATTTTCGTTCTTATCTCGTCCTTCATATTCTTATACTTCTCTTGTTCTTCCATGATAAGTTTAAATTCTTCGTCCGATATATAATTGTCGATTAAAGCTTTCAATATATGCGAAGCGATTGTATCGAACTTAGCATCGGCTATCATTCGAATCTTTTGATGTTTTTCCGCCTTAGTTCTCGTATTTCTTACAGCGTATTTACCTACTAACGAAAGAAGCTAGGTTGCCGCGGCTGATACTTCTAACGCTATTACGGCCGGAATAGCTACGACGGTAGATAATAATCCGATTCCGCCTACTCCCGAAGCCATGGTCATCGTGATCAAAACCGTGTCAACGTTGTCAACGATTCTCGCGGCTCTAAAATATTTTTTAGCTAAGGCATCTCTTTCCTGAATTTCGTTCTCGAGATACTCTCGTACTTCAGATATTTTTTGTAAACGGTAGGAATGACCTTTGTCATCCATCTCAATAGGTGGGGCGCTTGGATTAGGTAAGGGAGGATAGATTTTTTTAGAGGGATGTTCTTGATCAGTATCTAACATTTTTTTATTAAAATGATAATTTTTTATGCCAAATATTTTAGAAAGCAAAATAACTCGCCCTCGGGTATTTCGATCGCTTGTTGCGAGAAATTATAAATATAGACTAAGATATCATCAGCCCCATTATCGAGATGCGTTCCATTAAGAATGGTTAAACTATCTTTCCATTTATTACTAACGGATATCATTACAACTCCTCGTGTAGTTATATAACCAAATCCTAGCGAAAGTCTCATCCCATCACGAGGAGGAATCTTGATATTTACTTGCGAGTATATTTTCCATTTTACAGGATTTTGCTTTAAGGGAGGATATCTTAGTCCGTGTAAATGAGGTTTCCAAAATATAGTTTTATGTTGAGTAGTAATATTAGGTTTTATACCGAATTTGTGTATATCCATTTTATTTTGTTGTAAATAATATTTATAATATAGCTCCTAAGATAGGGATATTTGCGAATGGATTATTAGGTCCGAGTAAAAGTCCTCTTCCGTCATAAATCTTCCCTCCTTGCTTTAAATACAAACCATCACCGAAAGAGTTTAATCCTTTACCTTTGTATGGCTTTAAGTATAATCCAGATCCATCGGTTTCAACTTGACAAACGCTTCCTCCTTTTTTAAGAAAAAGACCCGACCCCATCGCTTTTTGTACTCCCGATTGAGCTAATCCGGAAAGAGCACCGACGCCTAAAGCTGGTAAAACGGTTTTTGCGATCATCGGTAAAACTCTAGCGGCCAACCCGGCTAACATTCCGAGAAAACCTCCCTCTATTTTCGTGTTATATTTAAGTTGTTTCGCGGACATTTTAATCGTGATACCCTTACCATCCTCATAGGCTTTAGCTATTTTTCTCGCTTGCGAATCGGTTAATGCTAAAACATCATTACCTCGTAAATCTTCGTGACCTAAACGTATACTTACCAGACAACCGGCTTTAACGGCGTGTTGAAGCTTTTGCTTTTGTCCTTCTGATATATTTACTTTAACATTAGTATTATAACTCGCCATTTTATATAATTATTTTTTTTATTTATCTCGTTTCTCTAATATGAAACCTAATCGTTAAATTTTCGCCTCTAAGATTTAGTAAATTACCGTCTTGATCCGTAATACTTACCTCTAGGTTATGTATTTCGTCTAACGTTATCGGTAAGTATACTAAATTAACTGGCGACTCGATTATCTTATATCCAGGCGCAACATCCGGGAAAAAAGAATAAATAACGTTTTTCGTTGTACCATTAAGGTAACTTCCCGAAATAATATCTATGCTAACGAGCAAACTGTTTATACTAAGAATGTTCACTACATTCTCCGACTCGTGAAATCCTCGTATATATATAGCGTTAGTAAATCCTAATACTTTAGCGATGGAGCCCGGTTGATTAAAATCTACTTGATAACCATTTTCCAGAGTAAGAACGGACTTTAGGGTATTGGTGTTCGCGGAAATGTTAATATAATACCCTTCATTAACTTCGTCATAATGTCCCTTTTTTCTCATTTCCTGGTGAATGGTATCATTAATGTCAACGAGATCGTAACTTCCCTTGGGTATTTTTATTTTAATCCATGAATTACCGTTGTCCGGAGAATAAACGAATACGTTGTTCGTTTCATCGATATTCGGAAAAGAGTAGTAAGTTTCGAGGTTTACTAAAGCTATTTCATACACTTTTATCCTTTTCCAGCTGAATGGGAGGATTAAACCTCGTTCAAAAGCGCGTTTTGTTGTCGCTTACTATAATTTGAAACGATGTTTTGTGTTCCGTATTTTTTACGATTTGTTCTAAAAGTTCTTCCATTTTATAATATATTTTTTATATTTTAAAATAATCACAAGCGATATTAAAGAATTCTTCTAACGCTTCTTGCAGGGTACAGCTAGAATTATAAATATCGAGAAAAAAATCATTAAACTCTTCTTCATCAAGGTCTCCATAAGTATAACACGCGGATGTCATATAAATAATAAAATTTATATTAAAATAAAAATCATACAACAATTTCACGCCTCTATACTCATCTCTCGTTACCATTGCTTGTATGAGCTCCGATTGTTTTTTTAAGTATTCTATTAATATATGTACTAAAAAGTATTTTCCATCAAAATCGTGATTTTGCACGCCTATTTGTTCTAATATCATTTTTAAATCTTGTATCGTAAAATGTTCTAAACGATTATTTATTTCTTTTTCTAATTTTTCAATAATTAATTCGCATTCACGCGCATATTTTATTAAATCCATTTTTATAATAAATATAATTTGCTTAACTTAATACCGACTTTGGCACGTAAAAATTGTCAAAACCGTTTCTATACTTCCCATCATGTTTTTTACTGGTTAAATCGATGATAGCAAAACCGTGCGGTCTTTCCCAAGCCTTTTGACAAAATTTTCTAAACTCGTCCTTAGGCATATCATCACCCACATGATCGTTATAAATATGATTAACGTTTTTTAGGTCTTGCGGGAAAAGGCAAATAAAATTAGCGTTTTCTCTAATAGCTTGTCTCGGTAGTCTGAAATAATTTTGTGAGAGGTAAAAACAGTCAACATTACTATGCCTTCCTCGAACGTAATAACACTTGCATTTATTTTGCCTTTCTAAAAGTAAATCGTCAAAAATCACTAAATTTTTATTTTCCGAGTTTAACTCTCTCGGATCGGGAACATCACTCGCATTTTCGAAGAAGTTGCAATTTATATCCGATTTATTTTTAATCGTTTTAATCCATTCTTCAACTAAAGCCGTTGGTGGAACGTTTAGCTCTTGTATCTCATCACGCATGTTAAGATACAGTCTTTCGGTAGTTTTTCTTCGAAAGCCTTTTTTAATATTCGGTATTCGGGTTGAAAAAGACTTTTTTCAAAGACACTCAAATGGTGGTAGTCGAGCCAACCAGGTCTAAGTAAAAGGTTTAACAATAAAGTAGTTTTACCGCATCCCGATTTACCTATAATTAAACCTCTAATACTTTTCGGTAAAAGAGAGTGATTAAATCTCCTCGATGCTCCTTCATTCCACGATAAGTTTATAATATCCATTTTATATAAGATTTTTTTTTTTATATATATAAAATGTATTTCGTTAAATGTAAAAAACGTACTGATACAAGCGACATAAACCATGTTATTACTAAAAATAATAGACATATGAAACGTGGGAAATGTACGGTTTGCGGAACAACTAAAACCCAATTTGTGAAGACAGTGAAGGGTGGATCGATACTAAATAAAGTTATAAACAACATGCCTTTCGAAATGCATCTCCCCGGTCATAATTTTATGGTACCCGGTACTAAATTAAAGAAAAGACTCAATCCGGATTTAACGCCGAGAAAGTGGAGTAAACCGATAAACCGCGTCGATAAAGCCGCTTATCATCACGATGTTTGCTATCTTAAGCATAATGACACTGCCACGAGAAACGCGGTATGCGATAAGAATATGTTAACGGAGTTAGAAGGTATTTACAATCCTACTATTAGAGAAAAGATGGAAAGGGGTTTGGTAAGTAAACTCATTGGAACGAAGATGCAATACGGAATGGGAATTAAAAAAAAAAATCCCGAAATGATGAGATTAGCGCAAGAATTACATAAACCCGTAAGAAGAAAATTTAGGAAAAGGAGAGTTATAGTAAACGGTATAGATAAGATATGGGCCGCGGATTTAGTAGACATGCGAGCTTTTTCTAAATATAATGACGGTGTAAAATACCTTCTCGCAGTCATCGACATCTTTTCTAAATACGGATGGTTAGTGCCATTAAAAAACAAAACGGGGGAATCTACCGCTATAGCGTTAAAAAGTATTTTTAAGGAGAGGAAACCCGAAAAAATGTGGGTGGATGAAGGTAGAGAGTTTTATAACAAAAACGTAAAAGCGCTGGTTAAATTGTATTCTACCGGAAACGAGGAAAAATCTAGTGTTGTTGAGAGATGGATTAGAACGATGAAAGAAAAAATGTGGAAGTATTTTTCCGCTAACAACACATACGTTTACATCGATGTCTTACAAGATCTCGTAAAAGAATATAATAATACGAAGCATTCATCCATTAAAATGACGCCGGTAAATGCGAGTAAAAAAGAAAACGAAACGAGAGTTTGGAGAAATCTTTACCCCCATCATTCCGAAATAAAAGAAATTCCTAAGTTTTCCGTCGGAGATAGAGTAAGGTTAGCTAAAAAGAAAAAGACTTTCGAGAAAGGTTATACGAAGTGATGGACTGAAGAGGTTTTTACGATTTCCGAAGTAAAACATACATAGTCTATCACGTATAAAATTAAGGATCTTAATGGAGAAGAAATAGAAGGTACATTTTACGAACCCGAACTTCAAAAAACTAGTCAAGAGACGTATAGGATAGAAAAGGTTATTAAAAAAGGAAAAAAGAAATCTCTAGTAAAGTGGCTAGGCTATTCCGAGGAATTTAATTCGTGGATCGATAACAAGATTATTATTAAAATGACAGATATCGAGATTACGAGAAACGTAATTTTACCGAATAAACCGTTGAATAGTTTCGAGTTAGAAGATGCCGCGAAAAGATTAAAGATTCCTTCTTTTAGAGGAGTTTTTTTTACTAGATACATTACCGAAAAAACTGACTAAAAAAGAATGCGGTATAGTAAACTTCGATAAAAGTGGTGGACCCGCTACACATTGGGTCGCTTGGTATAAAAACGGTGAAACTAAAATTTATTTCGATAGTTACGGAATACAACCGCCTAACGAAATTCGAGAGTATCTAAAAAGCCCGATATACTATAATACCGATCAAATACAACGAGCGGGGCAAGTATTTTGCGGCCATTTATGTTTATACGTTCTAAAAGAGTTAGGCTCGGAAAAAAAGTTTCGAAACGTTTTAAATATTTTTTTTTAGTATATAAAATATGCCTGTCGATAAATTCGGATGAATGAAAGGTGATGAACCGGGCGACAGTGACGGTGTGTCACTCGCTTACGTGAATAATAATTTTTTACGTATAGATGGAACAACCGTTGTTACTGGTTCTATAGACATGAATGGTAATACATTGACGAGGGTTAGTAATCCGGTAAATCCTCATGACGTTGCTACAAAACATTACGTTGATGGAAATTCTGGCGGGGGGTTATTAAAAGAAAACGGTGGATACCAAGCCCTCGGATTTTTAAATATGGGTTTCAATAAAATAAGAAATGTTAAGGAACCAACAGAACCGAACGAAGCCGCTACTAAATATTATGTGGATAATGTCGATCGAGCCTTCGTTTATGAAGCTGGTAGGTGGTATGTGGCAGTTGATGAAGTCTCTATGGGAGGACGAAGAATTAACAATGTTGGAAGCCCTTTAAGAAATGATCAAGCTGCAAATAAGTTTTACGTAGATACCACCATTGAGGTGGCTACTGTGGGTGGAAAAGCTTTAACAAAAATACAAGACGGATTCTATTCAATGGATGGTGAAATAGATATGAATAATAACCTGATTACTGGGTTACCTAACCCCTCATCCCGCGATGCCGCAGCCAATAAAAATTATGTCGATAATGGTGGAGCTATTATAAAAAATCCAGATGGAAGTTTCACGGCGGTTACTGACATAGATCTTCAGGGTTTTTCTATAAAAAACGCGGCAACCCCGGTAGAAGAGAGAGATTTAGCAACAAAATCCTACGTGGATAGAAAAGTATCCCTTCCTTCTCTCATAGGTCCTAAACCTATTATATCCGTGTGGGCTGAAGAAAATGGACCAATTGGAAACGGTAATTTCGAATTTTCATTCGGTAATGGTAATTCGGGTAGAAAGCATGGTTTGGGTGGCTATTGTATGAATGCTACGGGTAGAATCATAAGAGGAAGTTTAACAATCGTTAAAGATGATCCTAATACACGGGGAGAAGAGGTAAAAGTTAATATAGCGGTAAACGGAACAGAGCAGGTTAATTACTCTATTATTAAAAAAGCGGACGAAATTTGTAGCTGTACAGTTTTTCCGAAGGCGTTGGAGGTAAAACAATGCGACATCATAAACTTTATCTCGAGAACAGACAGTTGTAATATAACACACGCTTACATATCTATTTTGATAGAATTAGACTTGTAAAAAATATAACTCGGTTTATAAAAGTTATATTTTTAAATAATTTTTTATCGAAAAATTACTAGCTTCTATCGCTTTTATATCGTCTTTAAAGCGTTTTACTAAATCTAGGAACCATTCTATAAGCGGAGTTTGATATTTCTCGTGAACACCGGAAAATAATACTCTTCCTGTTGGAAATATAGATATACTAATATATTTCTTTAAAGCTTTATGAGTTCTAAACTCGCTATAAGTTATATTAGGTTCTTCTATTAATCTTTTGTCTTCTATTCTAATTTTATAAACTGGCATATCATCTATCGAGTCTATAGTTACGAGATACTGCTTTCCTATAAATCCTTCTATAACGGGAGATATTTCGCGACCATCCGAATTTTCAATTATGTATTGGCCTAACTTTTCTCTATCTACTTGGAATCCTAAATTAAAATTAACGTTTCTCATTACCGAAACTATATGAGCTTCTAAATGATCGACCTTAGAACAACATTCCCAAAATAAAAGTAAACCCGTTTTACAATCATTGAAGTTTTTACAACCCGTAAGTTGAATTACTCCGTTTCTAAAAAGTTTAAGGTTTACTCTTTTATCATCTTTGGAAAAAGTAAACGAAATACAGTTTAAAAAATGTTTCGTGGTTGCTTTAGTCTTTTTCCTTTTTTTAAAACCTTTTTCTCTCTCTTTATATAGCATATGGATGAGAGAAGAATTTATGGGGTGTGTGAAGTTGGCAGTAAGTTCGATAATTGGAGTTCGATATTCAATATCGAAATGAATATGCGGATGAGTTGAATTTCATGCCACAGTAAATTCGCTTTTTTTTCAAACTCAAGGGAAAGTTACAAAAATTAATGAATCCTGATTTGAATATCGAAATAAATTTCATGCTAGTAGCAGATTCGCGGTTTTTTTTTTTATGTAGGGGCATATCGATGGTGTATGAAATCGAATGTCGATTTGAATATCGAAATGAATTTCATGCCAGCAGCAGATTCGTCTGATTTTATGTATAGGCATATGGATGGTGTATGAAATCGAATGTCGATTTGAATATCGAAATAAACATCATGCCAGCAGCAAATTCGCATTTTTTCATGTATGGGCATAAGGATGGTGTATGAAATCGAATGTCGATTTGAATATCGAAATGAATATCATGCCAGCAGCAAATTCGCATTTTTTCATGTATGGGCATAAGGATGGTGTATGAAATCGAATGTCGATTTGAATATCGAAATGAATATCATGCCAGCAGCAGATTCCCGTTTTTTCCTGTATAGGCATATGGATGGTCTATGAAATCGAATGTAGATCTGAATATCGAAATGAATTTCATGCTAGCAGCAAATTCACATTTTTTCCTGTATGGGCATAAGGATGGTGTATGAAGTTGAATGTCAATTTGAATATCGAAATGAATTTCATGCCAGCAGCAGATTCGCGTTTTTTCATCTATGGGCATAAGTATGGTGTATGAAATCGAATGTCGATTTGAATATCGAAATGAATATCATGCCAGCAGCAAATTCGCATTTTTTCATGTATGGGCATAAGGATGGTGTATGAAGTTGAATGTCGATTTGAGTATCGAAATGAATATCATGCCAGCAGCAGATTCGCAATTTTTCCTGTATGGGCATAAGGATGGTCTATGAAATCGAATGTCGATTTGAATATCGAAATGAATTTCATGCTAGCAACAGATTCGTGTTTTTATGTATAGGCATAAGGATGGTGTATGAAGACGAATGTCGATTTGAATATGGAAATGATAATCATGCCAGCAGCAGATTCGCGTTTTTTCATGTATGGACATAAGGATGGTGTATAAAGTCGAATGTCGATTTGAATATCGAAATGAATTTTATGCCAGCAGCAGATTTGCGTTTTTTCCTGTATGGGCATAAGGATGGTGTATGAAGTCGAATGTAGATTTGAATATCGAAATGAATATCATGCTAGCAGCAGATTCGCGTTTTTTCCTGTATGGCCATAAGGATGGTGTATGAAGTCGAATGTCGATTTGAATATCGAAATAAATTTCATGCCAGCAGCAGATTCGCGTTTTTTTATGTATGGGCATAAGGATGATGTATAAAGTCGAATGTCGATTTGAATATCGAAATGAATATCATTCCAGCAGCAGATTCGTGTTTTTTCCTGTATGGGCATATGGATGGTCTATGAAATGGAATGTAGATTTGAATATCGAAATGAATTTCATACTAACCGCAGATTCGCGTTTTTTTTATGTATGGGCATAAGGATGGTCTATGAAATCGAATGTCGATTTGAATATCGAAATAAATATCATGCCAGCAGCAGATTCGCGTTTTTTCCTGTATGGGCATAAGGATGGTGTATGAAGTCGAATGTAGTTTTGAATATCGAAATGAATTTCATGCTAGCAGAAGATGCGCGTTTTTTTATGTATGGGCATAAGGATGGTGTATGAAATCGAATGTCGATTTGAATATCGAAATGAATTTCATGCCAGCAGCAGATTCACGTTTTTTTATGTATGGGCATAAGGATGGTGTATGAAGTCGAATGTCGATTTGAATATCGAAATGAATATCATGCTAGCAGCAAATTCGCATTTTTTCCTGTATGGGCATATGGATGGTGTATGAAATCGAATGTCGATTTGAATATCGAAATGAATTTCATGCCAGCAGCAGATTCGCGTTTTTTTATGTAGGGGCATATGGATGGTGTATGAAATCGAATGTCGATTTGAATATCGAAATGAATTTCATGCCAGCAGCAGATTCACGTTTTTTCCTGTATGGGCATAAGGATGGTGTATGAAGTCGAATGTAGATTTGAATATCGAAATGAATTTCATGCTAGCAGAAGATTCGCGTTTTTTTATGTATGGGCATAAGGATGGTGTATGAAGTCGAATGTCGATTTGAATATCGAAATGAATATCATGCCAGCAGCAGATTCGCGTTTTTTCCTGTATGGGCATATGGATGGTGTATGAAATCGAATGTCGATTTGAATATCGAAATGAATTTCATGCCAGCAGCAGATTCGCGTTTTTTTTTATTGGGCATAAGGATGGTGTATGAAGTCGAATGTTGATTTGAATATCGAAATGAATATCATGCCAGCAGCAAATTCGCGTTTTTTCCTGTATGGTGATATGGATGGTGTATGAAATCGAATGTCGATTTGAATATCGAAATGAATTTCATGCCAGCAGCAGATTCGCGTTTTTTCATCTATGTGCATAAGGATGGTGTATGAATTCGAATGTCGATTTGAATATAAAAATGAATTTCATGCCAGCAGCAGATTCGCGTTTTTTCCTGTATGGGCATAAGGATGGTGTATGAAGTCAAATGTCAATTTGAATATCGAAATGAATGTCATGCCAGCAGCAGATTCGCGTTTTTTCCCTGTATGGGCATAAGGATGGTCTATGAAATCGAATGTAGATTTGAATATCGAAATGAATTTCATGCCAGCAGCAGATTCGCATTTTTTCCTGTATGGGCATAAGGATGGTGTATGAAATCAAATGTCGATTTGAATATCGAAATGAATATCATGCTAGCAGCAGATTCGCGTTCTTTCATCTATGGGCATAAAGATGGTGTATAAAGTCAAATGTTGATTTGAATATCGAAATGAGTATCATGGTAGCAGCATATTCGCGTTTTTTTATGTATGGGCATAAGGATGGTGTATAAAGTCGAATGTCGATTTGAATATCGAAATGAATATCATGGCAGCAGCAGATTCGCGTTTTTTTCTATATGGGTATATGGATGGTCTATGAAATCGAATGTAGATTTGAATATCGAAATAAATTTCATGCCAGCAGCAGATTCGCATTTTTTCCTGTATGTGCATAAGGATGGTGTATGAAATCGAATGTCGATTTGAATATCGAAATGAATATCATGCCAGCAGCAGATTCGCGTTTTTTTAATGTATGGCATAAGGATGGTGTATGAAACCGAATGTAGATTTGAAAGTCGAAATGAATATCATGCCAGCAGCATATTCACCTTTTTAGCTCACCTGAGCACTTCGTGCTCGGGATGAGCTATTGTGATCACTCACCGTCCGTCGGCGTCCGGCGTCTATCCGTCCGTCCGTCGTCTGTCCATCCGTTCACATTTTATTTTTTTACACTCTAGCATCTACAAATATTAACCAATCAGCACCAAACTTGGTCAAAATATATATGACCGTAAGATCTCGAATGAGTTCGATTATGGGTCTAATCGAACAAGAACAACTGGAGTTATTTGCCCTTGAATTAGAAAAATTTCTATATTTGACATTGTTTACACTCTAGTATCTACAAATAACAACCAATCAGCACCAAACTTGGTCAAAATATATATGACCATAAGATCTGGGATGAGTTGGATTGTGGGTCTAATCGGACAAGAACAACTGGAGTTATTTGCCCTTGAATAAGAAAAATTGCTATATTTGACTTAGTTTACACTCTAGCATCTACAATTTTTAACCAATCAGCATCAAACTTGGTCAAAATATTTATGACCATAAGATCTCGGATAAGTTTGATTATGGGTCTAATCGGAACAGAACGACTGGAGTTATTTGCCCTTGAATTTAAAAGTTCTATAGAATAGTTCTTTGTCTGGAGCATAACTTTGTCATCTCCAGTCCGATTGACTTGAAACTTGGCATTTGTGTTTGTTGCAATAATACGGAGTGCAGTGTGAAAGAACCATAACTCTACCTCGTACTGTCTATGAGTTATTTCCCTTTGATCGTCATTTTTACAGCATTTTCTGCTTGTCCGGAATATAACTTTGTCATCTCTAGCCTGAACATCTTCAAATTTGGTATGCATGATTGTTGAAAAATTACGGAGTGCAGTGCATAAGAACCATTACTCTTCCTAGCACGAATTTTGAGTTATTCCCCCTTCGACCTTCATTTTTACAGCATTTCTTGCTTGTCCGGAGCATAACTTTGTCATCTTAAGTAGGAATGACTTGAAATATGGTATGCTTATTTGTTGCAATATTTGGTAGTGCAGTGCACAAGAATTGTAACTCTACCTCGTGCTGTCTTTGAGTTATTTCCTTTTGATCGTCATTTTTACAACATTACAACATTGTCCGGAATATAACTTTGTCATCTCAAGTCAGAACGACTTCAAACTTGGTATGCATGTTTGTTGCAATATTACAGAGTACTGTGCGCAAGAACAATAACTCTACCTAGCGCGGATTTTGAGTAATTCCACTTTGATCTTCATTTTTATACGCCCGTCGAAGACGGGACGTATTATGGGATCACCCATAACGTACGGGCGGGCGGGCGTCCAGGCGGGCGGGCGGCATCCAGTTCTTTGTCCGGAGCATAACTTTGTCATCTCCAGTCCGATTGACTTGAAACGTGGCATTTGTGTTTGTTGCAATAATACGGAGTGCAGTGCTAAAATTTCTGTACTAGCAATAGACGATGCATGAAATCGAATGTAGGTATGACTATCGAACTGAAATTCATGCTAGCAGCAAATTTGCTAAAATATCTGTACGGGCATAAAAACTGTGCATGAAATATAATGTAGATTTGAATATCGAACCGAATTTCATGCTAGCAATTTAGAACAATTTGTCACCTAAATATGCCCAAGTACTTATTGTTGTCAGATAGGCTGTTTATTCAAGATGATTGTGAATTTCTTAAAACGCATGGGAAAAGTCGTCTATTGCACAAGATACGTTCTTTCTTGTATGCATGTACACAAAAATAGCATTCACCTCACAAAAAGGTCAATGATTTAAACCAGTGAACGTGAAAGTAGTTTCTTTTGTGAGTGAAATGTCAATATTGGTAGATAAAAAGCATTGAATATATATAAGAAATTTATCAGCTATAAAATCATCTACAGAATGAACAAAATGGAAATAAGGGATGCATAACCTGTTTTTTTGTGTGTGTGTCACCCTGTAGATTTAAATATAGTTTGACATAGATTCATTATCATGTCCATTTTATCTCATGTAACATGCATTTATGTTGTCATTTTTTTATGTAGAAATAAAATTATCTTTGTACAGTTTTCATACTAGAACATAGAAAGGAGTGCAACTATGTAAGGAGTAACGTTATGTCAATGTTTTATGGGTATTGAAAAACCACATGATACAATAAAAGACGGTGCAAGGCTGACTGAACTAAAGTAAGATCACTCAGCTACGTCGAAAAAAGAAATTGAGAAAAATAATTTGACTAATTACTTAAAACCCCCAGACTAAATAAGGGTAAGTAAATGTTCTTTTTCACAACCTTTGGACGTCATGCAAAAAATTACAGCATATTTTTGTTATTCTTCATATTCTAAGTGTGTCATATGAACAGATATTACCTTTACTAGTGTAGACTAATTAAGTACAAGTAGTGGTGGTAGTAGTAGTAGTGGTAGTGGTCGAATTCTGTAGTCATCCATCAGTAATATATATACCCGTTTCCATTTTTAAGAAACTTCATACTATTTGCATAAGGTTGCCTGTTTAAAAATAGCTACTAAGACAAAGGCTTAAAGCAGATAAGTTTTTTTTTAAACTAACTTTCACTTTACATGAGAAGTAAAGTTATATACAAGAAATTGGATTTGATTTGGCAGTGCGGCTACTTAAGAAAAGTCCAAACTGGGTCTTAATTTCTACTCATGTGAGCTAAAAAAAAAACTCTATTTGTCATAAAACTGTACGTATAACCGACTCAGGTTTGATTTCAGAGGGTAGAATCTTTAAGGCACAATAATAACAGATAAGAACTTACCATCACGACGACACTTTTATTTTACAACTTGACTCGTCTTCTAGAATTCTGAAGCAATGAATTACAGGGTACTATTTTCACAACTTGCTGCTTGTTTTTTTCGATCTGCTGCTGACATGAGATTTAAATCGCTGATGAAATCTTTATTCGACTTCATAAACAATTTACATGCTCAAATCGAAAGTTTCGCGAATCAGTTGCCGCCATGAAACTAGTATCACTTGTAGGGTGCAGGACAACTCGCCCTAAAAGACAACTCGCCCTACAAAAAATTCGCCCCAAGACAACTCGCCCTACCTTCAAAAGACAACTCGCCCCAAATTCTGAGACAACTTACCCCATTTTTATTACTATCAACTGTAGGTAATACCCCCGTCACACCAAACTCGTTCTCACTCCGTTCCGAAATTAGCTGCAAAACGGACTTAAACTGTTTTCGAAAGGAGTGAACGTATAAGCAACCTTTCACGATCTGTTTACGAACTTAATGGACGGGTTAGGACGGGAAAGGTGCTCCAGAACTTCGAGCCTGCTCAAATTTTTTGCCGTCCAACCCTCCCTGTAATAAGACGGAGTGACAACGTACTTAAAACGACATTGACATACTACAAACGGAACTGCCATACTTCGATCCTATCGCGGTGTAGTCGGGCATCAAATGGCAGTGCGTTTGCATTTTACCGACAGAAATTACACGTCCTATCCCGACCGCAGCCCGATTTACGATTTTTGTTGACCGGGTCAAGACTTTCTATCAACAGGTTCGGTGAGACAGAGGCTTCAGGCATTATCAGGCAAAAATTACACGTTCTACCCGCAACCCGTTTTCCGATTATGTCAGGGCGGGGTAACACGATTTTGTCAGGGAGGGGTAAGACGTTCTAAGAACTAGTTTGGTGTGACGGGGGCCTAAATAAGATAGAGGTCTACAACTGTTATGATTTTTATTCAGTTTTTATATTCAAATGTGTGGTGATTAATGCCATGCCAAATGTTTTTAACGGCGACAATTCACATATTCATGGTTCCTTACTATCTAAAACCCGTCTTTGGATCTGCAGGCAAGCTGTTTCGCCTTCATTTCAACTGAAATCATCGAGAAAGCGCTAGTAAGCCCTTGTAAACTCATGAAATTTTACCTACTTCTGTACAAATACGACTTCTTACGACCCTGCAGTTGGTCGCATTTGAAAAATCATGGAAACATGCGCAGTAATTATTTTTTTACAAGTCAGGGCCGTTGTCGGCTTGTTAAAAGTGGTACGGCTATGGAATGCAATGCAATGGAATGCATTTGGCGTTCCCTGACAGCCGAAGGCACAAGTGTGTGTGTGGGGGGGGGGGGGGGAAGCAAGACAGGGGATATCCCCTCTAGTGACGGATGTTTCTGGACCTACCTCTTGAAGACTTTTTATTTTGTTACAGGGCATATTGCAGGATACAGAACGAAACCCACACTGAGTTGAGCCTGTTTCTGTCAGTGTAAAGTACTGCCACACGGGACCTCGATTTAACGTCTCATCCGAAAGACTATTAGTATTTTTAGATAGCCAGCCATGGGGCTCGAACCCACACCCTGAAGTGACCCAAGACTTGATGCTTATATGTCCTACGCTCTACCAGTTGAGCTTTGCCGGCTGGTCAACTCAGAAAGATTGATTGAATTTGCGTTTATTTATTGTCACCACCGGTTTCCCATATGGGCGACGCCCCCTTAAGACTGTTAGTTTTGTTCCGAGGGATAGTGTAACATACAGGTTACAACCACCCTAAGTTACGCCCTGTTCTTTAACGTGCTCGGTTTATGGCGCCGTCACACAGGAAATCGGTTTAACGTCTCATCCGATAGACTATTGGTAATTATAGATGGTCAGCCATGAGGCTTGAACTCTCACCCTATAATAACCAAAGACTTGACGTTTACAATTCAGGTACGCTCTAACACCTGAGCAATGCGGGCTGGTCCAATTCAGAAAGGCAGTTTGTCAAAAACTTTATACCTGATCTGGCCGTCGGCATGTTGTTTGATTTCATTTCATAACTAGTTTGTTTGGTGAAATCACTTGTCTAAATATATTCGATTGCATACACCATCTGTATGCCCGCGTTGAAATTTTTGTGTATCATACTGCAGTATGAAATTCATTTTGATATTCAAATCGTTATTTGACTTTATACACCATTTGCATGTATATATGCAAATACAATGTCGTTTGGAAATCTGCTGCTCGCATGAAACTCGCGTCAGTATTAGATTGTACACACTTTATACATGAGCATTCATTTATTGATATCCATTATTGTCATTTTTATTGTTTTTCCTCCAAATCGGTGAACATTTTAACAACAGTAATGAAATATATACAAAAGATAAGAAGGGAAAAAAAAGAAGTATTCAGCAAAAATGGTTAGAATGAGAAACATTGCACAACTAAATTACAACCTGAAAATGGCACTTGCAAAAAATATGAAAATCAAGTTTTGGAACTTTGCAACGATAACGAAATGCAAGGTCAAAAAATGGACCAAACAAAAATATGGAACAAAAGAATAAATGGACAAATGAACAGACGCCTAGAATAAATGCATTAAGTGAGCAAGTGAATATATATTTATAAAATAAATAACCACTCAATCGCTCGATCAATCAATCAATCAATCGAGCGATCGATCAATCACTACCAATAGAAGTGCTCTAGTTAGCGACCTCTTAAAAGATACTACAAAATTTCATATAAGACAGGGTAATATGTTCACAAATTAATGTTGGTTTTTACCGAACTGCTTCTGGCATAAGATTCAAATCGATGGTGAAATCTTTATTCGATTTCATAAACTGTTTACATGCTCAAATTTAAAGATTTCATGGATCAGCTGCCGTCATAGAACTCGCATAAATTATTAATTCTATATTTGATTTCATAGACCATTTTCATGTCCGCAGAGAAATTATTCCGAACCATATTCTAGTATGACATTCAAAATCGTTATTCGGTGTTAAACCCCATCTATATACACCTTGCCTATGACCATATGGAAATTTCTCAAATCCGTTGTTTGCATAAAATTCATATCTATATTAGATATTTAATTTCTTATAAGAATTATAAGTACGGGTAATTTTTCTGTAAAGAATCTAATGCCGTCATGAAATCATACCAATATTTAAATGCCAATTTTGGTATTTTTGCGAATCGGCTTCTTGCATGAAATTCAGACAGATATTTCAAATGATATTTGATTCCAAATATCATTCATATGTCCATATGGATATTTTTGCAAATCTACAAATATTTTTGCTTATCCAAAACCTGCTCTTCATTTAAAACGCCATCTTCATGCCTAAATTAACATTTGATTTCACTCATTATCTATATCCTCATATTGACTTTTTTTGCGATTCTGCTGCAAACAGAAAATTCACTTCGATATTCAAACCTACATTTGATTGCATAAACAATCAATATGTCCATATAGATTTTTTTCCGAATCTGCTGCTAGCATGAACTTCACTTCAACATTCAAATCTACATTCGATTTAATAAATCATCTACGGGCCCGTGCAGAAATTTTGGCGAATCTGCTGCTAGCATGAAATTCAGTTCGATATTCAAACCTACATTCGATTTCATACATCATCTACAGCCCGTGAAGAAATATTGGCGAATCCGCTACTAACCTAAGATTCAGTTCGATATTCAACTCTATATTCAATTCCATACAAAATCCCAATGCCCATACAAACATTTAGCGAATCTGCTGCAAGCATAAAATTCAGTTCGATATTGAAATCTACTTTGGATTTCATACTGTATCTGCATAACATACAGGTTTTTTTTTTTGCGTATCTGCTGCTAGGATTAAATTCAGTTCCAAATTAAAATCTTAATTCGACTAAATAATCCATCTGCATGACCATTTAAAAATTCAACCGAATCTTCTGCTAGCATGAAATTCAGTTCCAAATTGAAATCTCAATTCGGATTAATAATCCATCTACATGACCGTATAGAAAGATTACCGTATGAAATTCAGTTCAACATTCAAATCTACATTCAAATGCATACACAGTCTTTATGCCCGTTCAAAAAATCAAGCGAATCTGCTGTTAGCATGAAATTCAGTTCAACATTCAAATATACATTCGGTTTCATGCATTACTTTCACGCCAGTACAGCTGCTGGCATGAAATTCATTTCGATATTCAAATCGGAATTCGATTTCATACACCATCCATATGCCCATACAGGAAAAAACGAAAATCTGCTGCTGGCATGATATTCATTTCGATATTCAAATCGACATTCGACTTCATACACCATCCTTATGCCCATACAGGAAAAAACGCGAATCTGCTGCTGGCATGAAATTCATTTCGATATTCAAATCTACATTCGATTTCATAGACCATCCATATGCCCATACAGGAAAAAACGCGAATCTGCTGCTGGCATGATATTCATTTCGATATTCAAATCGACATTCGATTTCATACACCATCCTTATGCCCATACATGAAAAAATGCGAATTTGCTGCTGGCATGATATTTATTTCGATATTCAAATCGACATTCGATTTCATAGACCATACTTATGCCCATACATAAAAAAAAACGCGAATCTGCTGTTAGTATGAAATTCATTTCGATATTTAAATCTACATTCCATTTCATAGACCATCCATATGCCCATACAGGAAAAAACGCGACTCTGCTGCTGGCATGAAATTCATTTCGATATTCAAATCGACATTCGATTTCATACACCATCCTTATGCCTATACATGAAAAAACGCAAATCTGCTGCTAGCATGATATTTATTTCGATATTCAAATCGAAATTCGACTTCATACACCATCCTTATTTCCCTACATGAAAAAACGCGAATCTGCTGCTAGCATGATATTCATTTCGATATTCAAATCGATATTTGACTTCATACACCATGCTTATGCCTATACATGAAAAAATGCGAATCTGCTACTGGCATGAAATTCATTTCGATATTCAAATCGACATTCGAACTCATACACCATCCTTGTGCCCATACATAAAAAAAAGCGAATCTGCTGTTAGCATGAAATTTATTTCGATATTCAAATCGACATTCGACTTCATACACCATCCTTATGCCCATACATGAAAAAACGCGAATCTGCTGCTAGCATGATATTCATTTCGATATTCAAATCTACATTCGACTTCATACACCATCCTTATGCCCATACAGGAAAAAACACAAATCTGCTGCTGGCATGAAATTCATTTCGATATTCAAATCGGAATTCGATTTCATACACCATCCATATGCCCATACAGGAAAAAACGAAAATCTGCTGCTGGCATGATATTCATTTCGATATTCAAATCGACATACGCTTTCATACACCATCCTTATGCCCATACAGGAAAAAACGCGAATCTGCTGCTGGCATGATATTCATTTCGATATTCAAATCGACATTCGATTTTATACACCATCTATATGCCCATACAGGAAAAAATGCGAATTTGCTGCTGGCATGAAATTCATTTCGATATTCAAATCGACATTCGACTTTATACACCATCCTTATACCCATACATTAAAAAGAACGCGATTCTGCTGCTAGCATGAAATCCAGTTCGATATTCAAATCGACATTCGACTTTATACACCATCCTTATGTCCATACAGGAAAAAATGCGAATCTGCTGCTGGCATGATATTCATTTCGATATTCAAATCTACATTCGATTTTATACACCATCCTTATGCCCATACATAAAAAAAGGCGAATCTACTGCTGGCATGAAATTCATTTCGATATTCAAATCGACATTCGATTTCATGGACAATCAATATGCCCATACAGGAAAAAACGCGAATCTGCTGCTGGCATGAAATTCATTTCGATATTCAAATCTACATTCGATTTCATAGACCATCCATATGCCCATACAGGAAAAAACGCGAATCTGCTGCTGGCATGAAATTCATTTCGATATTCAAATCGACATTCGATTTCATACACCATCCTTATGCCCATACATGAAAAAATGCGAATCTGCTGCTGGCATGATATTCATTTCGATATTCAAATCGACATTCGATTTCATACACCATACTTATGCCCATACATAAAAAAAAACGCGAATCTGCTGTTAGTATGAAATTCATTTCGATATTTAAATCTACATTCCATTTCATAGACCATCCATATGCCCATACAGGAAAAAACGCGACTCTGCTGCTGGCATGAAATTCATTTCGATATTCAAATCGACATTTGATTTCATACACCATCCTTATGCCTATACATGAAAAAACGCAAATCTGCTGCTAGCATGATATTTATTTCGATATTCAAATCGAAATTCGACTTCATACACCATCCTTATTTCCCTACATGAAAAAACGCGAATCTGCTGCTAGCATGATATTCATTTCGATATTCAAATCGATATTTGACTTCATACACCATGCTTATGCCTATACATGAAAAAACGCGAATCTGCTGCTGGCATGAAATTCATTTCGATATTCAAATCGACATTCGACTTCATACACCATCCTTATGCCCATACATAAAAAAAAGCGAATCTGCTGTTAGCATGAAATTTATTTCGATATTCAAATCGACATTCGACTTCATACACCATCCTTATGCCCATACATGAAAAAACGCGAATCTGCTGCTGGCATGATATCCATTTCGATATTCAAATCGACATTCGACTTCATACACCATCCTTATGCCCATACAGGAAAAAACACAAATCTGCTGCTGGCATGAAATTCATTTCGATATTCAAATCGGAATTCGATTTTATACACCATCCATATGCCCATACAGGAAAGAACGAAAATCTGCTGCTCGCATGATATTCATTTCGATATTCAAATCGACATACGCTTTCATACACCATCCTTATGCCCATACAGGAAAAAACGCGAATCTGCTGCTGGCATGATATTCATTTCGATATTCAAATCGACATTCGATTTTATACACCATCCATATGCCCATACAGGAAAAAATGCGAATTTGCTGCTGGCATGAAATTCATTTCGATATTCAAATCGACATTCGACTTTATACACCATCCTTATACCCATACATTAAAAAGAACGCGATTCTGCTGCTAGCATGAAATCCAGTTCGATATTCAAATCGACATTCGACTTTATACACCATCCTTATGTCCATACAGGAAAAAATGCGAATCTGCTGCTGGCATGATATTCATTTCGATATTCAAATCTACATTCGATTTTATACACCATCCTTATGCCCATACATAAAAAAACGCGAATCTGCTGCTGGCATGAAATTCATTTCGATATTCAAATCGACATTCGATTTCATGGACAATCCATCTGCCCATTCAGGAAAAAAACGCGAATCTGCTGCTGGCATGAAATTCATTTCGATATTCAAATCGACATTCGACTTCATACACCATCCTTATGCCCATACAGGAAAAAACGCGAATCTGCTGCTGGCATGAAATTCATTTCGATATTCAAATCGACATTCGATTTCATAGACCATCCATATGCCCATACAGGAAAAAACGGGAATCTGCTGCTGGCATGAAATTCATTTCGATATTCAAATCGACATTCGATTTCATACACCATCCTTATGCCCATACATGAAAAAATGCGAATCTGCTGCTGGCATGATATTCATTTCGATATTCAAATCGACATTCGATTTCATAGACCATACTTATGCCCATACATAAAAAAAACGCGAATCTGCTGTTAGTATTAAATTCATTTCGATATTTAAATCTACATTCCATTTCATAGACCATCCATATGCCCATACAGGAAAAAACGCGAATCTGCTGCTGGCATGAAATTCATTTCGATATTCAAATCGACATTCGATTTCATACGCCATCCTTATGCCTATACATGAAAAAACGCAAATCTGCTGCTAGCATGATATTTATTTCGATATTCAAATCGAAATTCGACTTCATACACCATCCTTATGTCCCTACATGAAAAAACGCGATCTACTGCTAGCATGATATTCATTTCGATATTCAAATCGATATTTGACTTCATACACCATGCTTATGCCTATACATGAAAAAACGCGAATCTGCTGCTGGCATGAAATTCATTTCGATATTCAAATCGACATACGCTTTCATACACCATCCTTATGCCCATACATAAAAAAACGTGAATCTGCTGCTAGCATGAAATTTATTTCATATTCAAATCGACATTCGATTTCATACATCATCCTTATGCCCATACAGGAAAAAACGCGAATCTGCTGCTAGCATGAAATTCATTTCGATATTCAAATCTACATTCGATTTCATAGACCATCCACATGACTATACAGGAAAAAACGCGAATCTGCTGCTGGCATGATATTCATTTCGATATTCAAATCGACATTCGATTTCATACACCATCCTTAGGCCCATACATGAAAAAACGCGGATTTGCTGCTCGCATGATATTCAGTTAGATATTCAGATCGACATTCGATTTCCTCACCATCCTTATGCCCATAGATGAAAAAACGCGAATTTGCTGCTAGCATGAAATTCATTTCGATATTCAAATCGACATTCCATTTCATACACCATCCATATGCCCATACAGGAAAAAACGCGAATTTGCTGCTAACATGATACTCATTTCGATATTCAAATCGACATTCGATTTCATAGACCATCCATATGCCCATACAGGAAAAAACGCGAATTTGCTGCTAGCATGAAATTCATTTCGGTATTCAAATCGACATTCGACTTCATACACCATCCTTATGCCCATACATGAAAAAATGCGAATCTGCTGCTGGCATGATATTCATTTCGATATTCAAATCGACATTCGACTTCATACACCATCCTTATGCCCATACATAAGAAAAAGCGAATATGCTGCTGGCATGAAATTCATTTCGATATTCAAATCGACATTCGATTTCATACACCATCCTTATGCCCATACATGAAAAAATGCGAATTTGCTGCTGGCATGATATTCATTTCGATATTCAAATCTACATTCGATTTCATACACCATCCTTATGCCCATACAGGAAAATACACGAATCTGCTGCTGGCATGATATTCATTTCGATATTCAAATCGACATTCGACTTCATACACTATCCTTATGTCCATACAGGAAAAAACGCGAATCTGCTGCTGGCATGATATTCATTTCGATATTCAAATCGACATTCGATTTCATACACCATCCTTATGCCCATACAGGAAAACCCGCGAATCTGCTGCTGGCATGAAATTCATTTCGATATTCAAATCGACATTCGATTTCACAGACCGTCTATATGCCAATACATGAAAAAACGCGAATCTGCTGCTGGCATGATATTCATTTCGATATTCAAATCGACATTCGAGTTCATACACCATCCTTATGCCCATACATGAAATAACGCAAATTTGCTCCTAGCATGAAATTCATTTCGATATTCAAATCTACATTCGATTTCATAGACCATCCATATGCCTATACAGGAAAAAACGGGAATCTGCTGCTGGCATGATATTCATTTCGATATTCAAATCGACATTCGATTTCATACACCATACTTATGCCCATACATGAAAAAATGCGAATTTGCTGCTGGCATGATATTCATTTCGATATTCAAATCGAGATTCGATTTCATACACCATCCATATGCCTATACATAAAATCAGACGAATCTGCTGCTGGCATGAAATTCATTTCGATATTCAAATCGACATTCGATTTCATACACCATCGATATGCCCCTACATAAAAAAAAACCGCGAATCTGCTGCTAGCATGAAATTCATTTCGATATTCAGATCAGGATTCATTAATTTTCGTAACTATCCCTTGAGTTTGAAAAAAAAGCGAATTTACTGCGGCATGAAATTCAACTCATCCGCATATTCATTTCGATATTGAATATCGAACTCCGATTATCGAACTTACTGCCAACTTCACACACCCGAATTTATGTCGACTTCATCGAACATTACATTTAAATCAAGGTCGTTTATGTTTGTGTATGCTGTGAAAGTGTGAGTGGATATGAAAAAGTCAGACATTTAATTTAGTAGCTATATGGACTAAAAAATTTCAATAAGGATCATACGCAACAATATTTTCTTTATGATATAGAAAATATTTTAGTTATCCTCGTCAGAACTTGGGTATTCATCTAAGATATTAGGTAAAATTTCCCTTTCCTTTCCCGGTAATTTTACATTCCTTTCTATTATTTTTACCGATATAACTTTAATCTGAATCGTTTCGATGTTTTTATTTTTAAATATTCCTTCTACTTTTAAAATACAAAACAACTTACAAGCAATTTTCTTATATGAAAGAGGGTTTACCTCTTGGTTGTTTTCATCGTAAAAGCGGGTCTTATCTCGATTGTTTTCGTAAAGCTTCGGGTATAACATAGCCGTTCCATCCTCATTATATCTTAAAATATTAATATTGTCGGGATTTTTAATTCTATCTTCTTTTACTTCCTCGTCCATTACATGATCTCGGAAGAAATCTGTTAGCTTTTCCAGATCTTCTTTAAAAGCTCTTTCCTTTTTCGTAGGCTTTTTATCGTTATAACATATTAAAGCTAAGGAGTAATCTTTTAGATCATTTCCAAATAGATAGATAGATAGATAGATTTATTAGTATATTCAGGCCACCGGCCCATTATACATATATACAAAGTGTACAATATATTAACAATAGTTATCGTTAGATATATAAATTTTCATTTTACCCAGAAAATATACACAGATCTCCTGTTTACCAAATAAACCCTGACTATATGGTCTTGAGTGCTCTTTCTGAGTATTTTCGCTTTTTCTACGTGAATGTTTTCTACAAGATTATTTCCCTTCGTTTCAGCCACAGTTAATTTGTCGTCTGCAAATACTTTCAATTTTGACCAGCTCAATATTCTAATGTAATAGTCTGAAGCAATATACATGTATCAATAGTATAGTCAAACATAAATTCACCTTTGATGGGAAAGATAGAAGAAGAAGAAGAAGAAAATGATAATAATAATAAATGTATATATCCCTCGACCCTTTACCAAATAAAGCCTGGTTATATAACCATGAATTGAGGTAATCAGCAAATGCTTTAACCGAGTATTTTTACTTTTCCTACAATGTTTCCTACATGATCAATTCCTATCGTTCAAGCTTCAATTATTTGTCGTCTGCAAATACTTTCAATTTGGATCAGATCAGTATTTTTAGTCTAGTAAATAGTTTAAAGCACTATACATGTATGAAATGTGTACAGTTGATTAAAAAGAGTTATCATCAAGCATCAATTAACATTTAACCAAACATTTAATGTACAAATCCCTCGACCCTTTACCAAATAAATCCTGGATATGTAGCATTGTAGACTGGGGAGCATTTTTCTACAATGTTTTCCACAAGATCAATTCCCATCGTTTCAGCTGCTATTGATTTATCGTCTGCAAATACTTTCAATTTGAACAAAATTAATATTTTCTAGTCTAAATAGTTTTATGCAATATACATGTAGCAATAATTGTAGTTATATAATACAATAATTATATACATTTAATAAGAAAAGAGATACAAGCACATATCTGTCGACCCTTTACCAAATAAACCCTGGTTATATAGCCTTGAGGTGAGGAAAGCAAGAAACGCTTTAACTGAGTATCTTCACTTTTTCCTACAATGTTTTCTTTAAGATCAAATCCCATCTTTCCAGCTTCAGTTATTTGTCGTCTGCAAATACTTTCAATTTGGGCTGGATCACTATTTCCTAGTCTACGGCCCTTTACCAAATAAATCCTGGTTATGTTGCATTGAAGAGTGGGAAGCATTTTCTTACAATATTTTCTACAAGATCAATTACCATTGCTTCTGCTGCTGTTCATTTATCGTTTGCAAATACTTTCAATTTGAACAAGATCAATATTATGTAGTCTAAATAGTTTAATGCAATATGCATGTAACAATAATTATAAACAAACATAAATGTACATTTAATAAGAAAAAGAGATACAAGTACTTATTCCTCGACCCTTTACTAAATGAACCCTGGTCGTATAGCCTTGAGGTTGGAAGCTGGAAACGCTTTAACTGAATAGTTTATAGCAATAAACATGTATGAAATCTATACAATAGATTAACAAGAATTATCATCAAATATAAATTAACATCTAACAAACAAACAAACAAAAAATGTTGAATGTACTTATCCCTCAACCCTACCAATTTAATCCTAGTTATATAGCCTTGAATTGTGGTAAGTATTTTTCCTACAATGTTTTCCAGAAAATATTTTCCATCCTTCCAGCTACAGTAATTTGTCGTCTGCAAATACTTTCAATTTGGACAAGATCAATATCTTCTAGTTTTGTAAATAGTTTAAAACAATATACATGTATAAAATGTGTACAGTATGTTATGTTTTCCAGAAAATATTTTCCATCCTTCCAGCTACAGTAGTTTGTCGTCTGCAAATACTTTCAATTTGGACAAGATCAATATCTTCTAGTTTTGTAAATAGTTTAAAACAATATACATGTATAAAATGTTTACAGTATGTTAACAGTCAAATACAATTATTGCCAAACATAAATTTACAATTCACAATAAGGAAAAAAAAAAAGTGTACATATCTGTCGACCGTTAACCAAAGTTAATGGTGATATATAGCTTTCTGTTTAGGGAAGTAGAAAATGCTCCCATTGGAGATTTTCACTTTTCCTACAATGTTTTCTACGAGACCAAGTCTAGTAAAAGCAATACATACATACATACATACATACATACATACGCACATACATACATACATACATACATATATACGCACATACATACATACATTACACCCACGCACGCACATATATCACTGTGTATTTTGATTTTCCTTCACTTTCATTATTGATGAGATGTAGATGGCAATTTTACGTACTGTTGATTCATTCTCGTTTTGCATTAAGCTATAGAAACTTTCTAATGTTGGAAGACCCCTATACCAAGTATACAAATACCGTCTTCGTTCATTTGTATATTGATAACAATTGAAAAAGGCGTGGAATTCATTTTCAACACAGATAATACCATAATTACCTAGACAAAAACTACAGTTTCTATTTTCTCTCTCTATTCCCATATGTCTACCGATTTCTATTTTAAACTTGTGGTTAGAGCATCTGAATCTAGCCAAATATTTCCAAAGCGAGAAGGACAAACCAGCATACAAGTATTTCTCAGGATTTAACATAGTTTTAAAATGTTTATATGTTTCACAACGAGTACTATTACTAATGGAATCCATCCAATTTTGCTGCATGCAATCTTTTAGTCGCTGTTTAAAATTGGTCAGAAATAATTCAGGATCTCCAACCCCTTGTGAAAGCCAAACAATACCAAAACCAAATCTATATAGAAGTTGTTTAATAGATGTTACCCAAGTAACCCTATCAATTTCATCCAGACTCTTTAACATTTGGTAGCAATTCTTTGGTAGTCTGTGGTCTGGCATACATAATAATTTCAACCAATATTTGATTGATTTCAGGTAATAAAAAATACAAAGTGGTAATCTCCCGCACTCACCCAAGACCATACAATCATTAGTTGATGAGCGTACACCCAGAAAATCTTTACAAAACTGAATTTGGACTCTCTCTATGGCTTCTATATAATCAACTCCCCAAATTTCTCCCCCGTACAGTAGAATGGGCTTAACCATACTATCAAAAAGTTTAAAATACTCAACATATGAAAATTTACCAAATTTCTTCTGGTAGGTTTTTATTGCTAAAATGCTCTTCTTAGCTTGTGCAGTTAATTTCAGATGTGCCTTTCCCCATGATAATGTATGACTAAAAAGTAATCCCATATATTTATAGACAGAAACCACCTTTAATGGGTGCTGGTTGTAGGTCCAATTTTCGTAATTGCGAAGTGGGCCTCCATTTCTAAAGACGATTACTTGTGTTTTGCCTAAATTTACATTCATACCCGTATTACTGCAAAATTCTGAAATAGTGTTAATTTGCGACTGCAAATTAATTGCAGTATCTGCGCAATTTGCAATATCATCTGCAAATAATAAGCACAAAACATCAGGAGTTGTTTCTGTCACAAATATGCCCCTGTGTCCTCTAACTTTTAGCAAGGTAGATAACTCGTTTATATATAAATTGAAGATGATTGTACTGCTTACATCCCCTTGTCTGGAACCAATGTTACAATTGAATGATTCAGTCAGTTTGTCATTTATACGTACATGGCAATTCATCTCAGAATACATGGAAACAAGGATTCTCAAAATATTGCCATGTAAACCTTTTCTTTTCAGACAATTAAAGAGATCTAAATGGTTTATAGAATCAAATGCTTTTAAAAAATCTAGGTATAAAACGTAAAACCGTCCACCAGGTTTGCTTATATACTTTTGAATTAAACTCTGTAGAGAGAAAATATTGTCAGTTGTTGAGTACCCAGAGCGAAAGCCTGCTTGCGTTTCATCTATTCTATTGTATATTTCTGACCATTTACATAACCTATCGTATATTATATTTGAAAATATCTTATACATCACATTAAGTAGAGAAATTCCTCTGTAATTTGAAGGGTCATTCCTTGCACCTGTCTTGTGTACCGGTACAATAATACTATTTCTCTACATATCTGGGAAATTTCCAGATGAAAAGACATGATTAAAAAGGGAACATAAGATTGGAGCTATATATGAGCTAGTGTTTTTGTAAAATTCTGCCACGATACCATCAGTACCTTGAGCTTTTCCAGGTTTTAGCCTATTAATACTTTGATAAATTTCATCAATATGAATTGGACTATTTAATATATAGCTGCTATCATCCTCTACATTCACTTCATATACGAAGGTAGATAAAGATGGTTGATTACTTTTACAAAGGAGATTTTTGTAATACTCCATCCAATCTGCTGAATTAACAATGCTGATCTCATTAACTGTACCAATACTCTGCTTCAATATTGACCAAAATGTCTTAGGATTATTTCTAGCTGAAACCAGTTTATTTCTTTTATCATTTTGATAGGCAATCTTTTTACGTAAACATAATGATTTGAATGTCTTACGAAGATTAATATAATTACAATAATCATCTTTGAGGTCTGTTACACGAAATCTACGTAGAGCAGAATATTTCAAATATTTAGCATGGCTACAATCCTCATCCCACCATGGCTGATTTGCAGAGATAAAGTTAGTTCTTTTTGGCTTAACCAGCATCTGTCTACCAGACCATTGGTACAAATGAACAATAGACTCAACAGCTCGATTTACGTCGGTACTGGCATAATGTATCAATTCTTGAGAGACTCTGTGAAACTCCCGCAAAAAATATATATTAAAGGACTGAGCGTATCTTTCATTCCATAAGTACTTGGAGTACGACAACAAATTATAATAGTCTGACTGCTCAGATGTATCTGTAGCTTGGGTAAAACTCAAAGTAGAATGAATAGGTAAGTGGTCAGATTCGTCCCTTTCTAAAATCTTAAAGTAACTTACGTGTGGGAAAAGGGGGGTTGATGCAATGTGGTAATCCACAACACTGCAGCCATTGCTCGTTAAACAAGTAAAGTTTCCTTCTACATCATCGTGTAACCTGCCATTCATAATATGAATATTGTGCACACAGCACAAGTCTACAAGAGTTTTACCAAATAGGTTATATCTCTCGCAATCTTTATTATTTCTCTCCATAGAAAATGTATCTGAAATATAATCAGTATCAGGATTAAAAACAAAGTTTAATGTATCATCTGGTATATAATCCAATAAATTTTTGGTTCGTGCGTTGAAATCTCCAGCTATGTACAAGTAACAATGTGGGTAAAGCTGCCGGATAGATGCAATGTTATTTTCTAAATTCACTATACCATTTCTCTCTTCCAAATTCTCATAAATGACTGATCCTTCCGGCGAAATATATGTAATAAAGATAATAATGTCTTCCATATCTTGGAATATACCAGATTTTACATATAAAACAATACAATCGTTGAATTCAGAGTTAATACGTTTAATGAAACTTTCTTTTAATAATGAATTTCGTATGTAAACACCCACGCCTCCTGTATCAACACCGTATGAAAACAGAACGGGGGTACGTATAAACAACGAACCATTTTTATTATTAGAAAATTTATACTCTATCGGAATCTTAACAAAAGCGAACTCTTTGCTTTTATATTTATTCGCGTAATTTATAGAAAGGTTTTCTTTACGAAGTTCTCCACTTTTGATATAACTCATTTTTTAATATAAGATTTACTTGTTTAATTTAAATTCATTTTTGAGCGGAAACGCTATATCCTCGAGAACAATATCGATACGTCAGCTTGGGGGCACACTAAGATAAATACGCGGAATTTTGAAACTTGATGCGAGACTCGACCTTGATGCCTTGAGTGGAAAGTTTTGCCTTGATGCCTTGATGCCTTGAGTGGTGATTCGAGACTCGACCTTGATGCGAGACTTTGCCTTGATGCCTTGAGTCGAAAGTTTTGCCTTGATGCGAGACTTGGCCTTGATGCGAGACTTGGCCTTTATGCCTTGAGTCGAAAGTTTTGCCTTGAAGCCTTGAGTCGAGTTTTTAGTATACGTGTATTAAAAATCTTTTTTACGGCGAAGCCGCGCCCCCGGCCAGGGAAAATTTGATTTTTGAGATTTTGACCTTGACAGGATGGCTGACCTCGGAACCGAATCCAACCAAAAACCGGAACCGGATCTAGCCGGATCACGGGAAAAATGGATTTTGGGGGGAGAGCGTGACCTCTGAGGCGTGACCTTTGACCTTGTCCCAGTTCTCTCCGTTTATATCTACTTACACCATCATGCAAAGTCTCGTATACTTAGCTAAAAAAAGAAGTACTGCTGATTCCATTTTTGTCTATCCTTAGTAACAGTGAACATTACCTTAACCACATAAAACACCCGGGTCACAAGCATAATCTATTACCATTCAAGATTTTGTAAAGCTTGCTTTTATGTAATAGCAGTTTCAAAAAAAAGTCCATGTGAAACATGTAGCTCTTGGGCTTGACAATTTGTTGTCGAGTTTCACATACATGTAATTCACAATTTTATTTGAAGGCCATAAGATGACAGTACTTACATGCCAGATTTTGTTATCAGAGAAAATGTTACTTTTTTCTGTGTACGACTCGGTGCATAACTTATGACCCGTATGGCATGGCAATACTTGACTCAAGGGACACAGTTTGAAAATCTTTGAAACAGGATCACAGGATGATGCTAAATACAAAATACCAAGATTTTTTGGCTTTGTACTTTTAAACATTTTTTTTTTAACTCTCCGTGTACGAGGAGTTTTCAGAAAGAGATTTTCTCAATCACTTTATACTGCTATAAAACATGGTGATAGAAATTATGTCAGTGTGTTTTTCTATCATTCTGCCACCTTATCCCTGAGGTTAGTTTAGTTCTGGTGATTTTGCGTAAATTTATAAGCTCTCGAAGAGATTCATTACCATGAACTCGGAGCAAGTCAACTGGATTTAAAAACAACGTCGTTATCTTTAAGGTGTGTTTTAGAGAAGTTCATTTCTTCTCAAAGTATTTCACGTTAATCTCAATGCATAGCTTTTGCCGGTGGATCCATTGTTTTTTTACACATCCTTGTACCATTCCTGATCGCACTGGGAAACATTGGAATGATTGAACATTGCCGCAATCTGTAGTTCTTGTAGAGACGTGAACTTATGACCTTCGAGTTGTTTCTTAATTGGGGGAAATATAGCGAAGTCGAACGGGACCAGATCTAGAAAGTAAGCCAGGTGATTAAGCCTGCTTCAAAACCTGGTATGTCCAGGATTTCTTTTCCAAGGGGGGATCCGACAAAATCAAGTAGATCCTTACATATTCAAATTTGCCACTGCATTAAATGTTTGTATTTCCTGTCATTGTGTGTACCGGTGTAACAGTATGGTAGCCTCACCAGTTTCCCATGGAGTTAATTGACAATTTTGGCTTATGCATATCGAAATGAAGTTTTTATCGCCAAAATCCTTTGATAAACAAACAAACATAATAATAATAATCTAGATGCATATAAAACCATACGTTCTGCTTGAACCATTCAACGGTAACAACATATTACACCCTTTAATCTTGTGCCGGAAGCTGAATTTGGTGTATGAGAAAACATGGCCTCAATTCGTGGCTTTCAATATCTATAGAACAGCATTCGGCAAATCTTGGGTGATCCGGTGATCAAGTCCCTCGGCGGTATAACGTAGCATTTTTTCGCCGGAAATACACCGCTTCGCCGCTCTTAAAATCGTAACACTCCACTAGGAAAGCCAACTAAAATTCACAATTTTCCTTGGGAATCTTTCTAAATGCATTTCCAATGACAAACAGTTCGTATTTTCAAACACGATCTATCATTTATACTGCATTTTTCAGCGATATGTTGATTATCACCGTGGCTGTTGTTGCTGTTGCAAACTGATTCACAGGGCGCCGCCATGTTTAAGATCATGTTACTGGCAGTATTTCAAAATGGAAACCCCTTGATACGGAAGAGGTTTGATGTAGATCTGTGTGGAATCGGCCGAGTTATTAAGAGTGACAGAACAGCTCATAAATAACGAACTAAAAAATAATCATGTACACACACACACACCACCCACCCAAGTTACAGGAAAGCATTTGTAAACGACATATTTAATGTAGTTCAAATGGGGAACGTTGTCTGACAATGGGTAGAAAACTTCATATTAAAAGGGGAAAATGCTGATTACCACCATCTCTCCGTTTTCCACGATTACTTTCGAAAGTCTGTTAGGTCAGTGTCGTTGAAATTCAGGATTATGAGGTAAAGGGTTAAAAAAAAACGCGGTTTTCGGCGTCTACCATATCAAAACAGGCGTTTCTAATTGCTGGGAAATAAGAAGATATTTTTATTATTACTAGAGTTTCATTCGTCTAAAACAATATTTACAAATGACATAAAAGACATAGAAGTACATGTACATGACCATTCGATATAGACTTATCAGAGACTAATATGAAAATAGGCAAAGCCTAGAAACGGACGAAAGAGACTTTTTCCTCAGACATGTGAAAACATAATCGGTACAATAACTGATCGGTGCAAATATGTTCATTTGACCCTGCCCAGCAAATTTTTGCTGGCAGTAGAAATCTGCAGACAACAAATTCGAAAGTGATACAAATGTAACAAAAATCCTCAACAGGGTAGCATTTTACTGGCATTTTATCCTTTTCCCGCAATGTTCTCAGAATCCTCCTTCTTGAGGGCCGTTTGAACTCGGGATTGTGTAGTAAAGGGTTAACTTGTGGAGAAATTTGGCCCCAAATTATCAAGAGTAGCTAATCCCAGCTGGACTAGTTTTTTTTCCCCCAAGAATCAATGGTAATCATTGCGACAGAATTCATCCACCTGTCATCGCTGATCATTTGTAAGATGGGAAAATAGCCACTGGGCTGGAAAGAAGTTAGTGTAATCCTAATTAAAGGAACTTTAGGAAAGCAAGGATAGGTGCACTGGCTGCCACGATAAATAACTGAAGTAATTTTGAAAGTGGCCGAATAAACATACAAATACCCGTATTTTTAATGGCTCTGTGTACATTAAGAAATATATTATTTCTGATCATTTTCATTTCGCTACATAGGGGTGTAGAAACCTATTCGCAAAAAAGGGAACTTTGTAGATCTAACATCTAGCTCTATATGTTGTACATAGATAAACAAGAAATATCGTTAGCATGTAATGTAGACGGCGTAATTTTCAGGCACTTGATTATGAATATTGTCAAAACTCTTTGGGGATTCAGTATTAACAGAAATAATGGAAAGTAAAATTGCAAGAAGTTGTCTCTTTTTCCTGCTTTGCATACCTATGAAAAGCCATGAAAGATTCAAATTATAGATCTAGATACATTTTTCAAGATTAGATGTTAATGCAAACCATGTTTGGAAAAGGAGAAGTTCCTCCTGAAATTAGTGTGTCTGAAAATAAAGTCAGACAGGCATACAGTTTCTTACGTGTTAAAGGGTCAAAACCAGGTCAATAGCAGGCCAAAAGCCATCGCAACCAGCTCCGTAGAAAAAAAAGTAAAAGCTAAAAGGATGCTTACGTCCTCACCAGGTACTACCAAAATGTACCTTCATCTCACCTCTGACCAGCTGATTAATTGAAATTGCGTTTATCGTGCACCACCCCCATTCCAAAGGCTGTTTGTATTGGTACGGGGGACAGTGCAGATACACGAGGAACCCTTTCTAAGTTATACCCGGTTCTTTAACTTGCTCAATGTATAGCACCGTCACACTGGACCTCAGTTTAACGTCTCATCCGAAAGAATATTAGTAATTTTAGATGACCAGCCGTGGGAATCGAACCCACACCCTTAATTGACCCAAAACATCACCTTCACGATTGTTACACTCTACCAACTGAACTTTGCGGGCTGGTCATTCTGACCCGCTCAGAGAGTGGGAGCCTGTATATGTAGGCTACAGTACTTCTTCCAGTGAGGTCCAGGATGTACATTCAACAGCAGCCCCCTTCTTACCTCTGATAATGCAAGAATTATGTGTATATGTGTATATTGTTTTTCTCTAGCTCTGCTTACCAGTTGCAAGAATGTGCCATGATTTTTGCTTGTCTACCTCTGAATTACTTTAAAAAATTTATACGATAAACTCGGAGTAGATCTTGATCAACATAATTTTGACAACTTGGATTATTTCTTAAATCTAGTAAGCTGCATATATTGATACTAAAACTATTTTTGAAATATGTCAGTAAATGAATGTGCTTTGCTCTTGTGAAGAAATTCTGGTACGGTCCAGTCTGTCACCGGAAGCTGAGCTCCAGTGGACGAAAAATCAACAAAAATTCAAATTGGCCGAAAAAAGTCTTATGGGGTTTGTTATTTGAATTATAACATTTGATGATTTTTATTCGTACGTGTAACCTATTGGCGGTCTTCAGACCGCGCCTTCGGCGCGGGCTTTCGCCCGTATCATATCGACGTTAAAAACAGCGCATAAACATTCAACACATTCTAAATGAGTGGTAAGATTCAGTTGCAGGTATGCCTGCTCTCGCATAATAACATCTGACCAATTAAATGACAAAATCACTGACACGTGGGACAAAAATCATACAAAATTTGATTGATTAATCCAGCCCCATAATCTTGATGTTTACTCTTTCACTGTGCTTTGGCTTTGAATAGCCCTTGTCGATAGCTTGGATCAAGATAAAAAATGCAGCCTTATCTTATCTTAGATCTACACAGTCCGCTATCTGATGCCATCCTATGACCAGCCTGCGCGGACCTGGTCGAAAAATGTTTTCAATTGGTCATTTTTCTGCATGTCAAAAGACCAGTCTACCTCATGACCACATTCGGTTGTTAGACTAAATGGATTCTATGGATGCAAAATTGTATGATGACTTGCTCGGTCTTATGATTTACGGAGACTCATCAAACCACAAAATCTTTTGCCATAGCGCCGTCCAAACGTATTCGAGCCATGGTATGTGAAAAGGTTGCCTAATGCATCTCCGTGATGCATAATGTCAAGCGAGTCATCACTGTATTATGGATCCATAAAATCGGTTTTGAATAACGACCGACTGAATCATGATGTACACTGGTCCTTTGACATGCAGAAAATTGACCAATAGCAAAAAGTTTCGGCCCAGGTCAGCCTGCGCAGGCTGACCTTGGTCGATACTTTTTGCAGATGCATTAAGCCCCTTTTTCACAGAGCATGGCTCCTTTTCTTTCCGTCGAACATCATCATTACTTCTCAGTGACTTGATACCTTTTTAATTGCTGCGTCATTATGTGCTGCATTGCTGTCTTAAATTGACGATTGTAAATGAATATGAATAGCATCAAAACTGCCGACTGTTAAATGTCACCTATAAAACGAAGTCTTTCAGCGCCAAATATATTTAGCCATTCTCTGTGAAGAGGGGGCTTAATGCATTTGCAAAAAGTATCGACCAGGTCAGCCTGCGCATTCCGCGCAGGCTGACCTGGGCCGAAACTTTTTGCTGTTGGTCAATTTCATCAGCTGAAAGGCTCATAATTCAGTCGGTTGTTAGACAAAATGGGTTTTATGAATCCACAATACTTTGAAGACTTGCTCGGTATCGTGCATCACGGAGATGCATTAAGCCCCCTTTCTCCAGAGTATAGCTCATATAAACTCGACCTCTTTCGACGGTTAAAAACACAATGCGCTATTTAACCCTTAAGCTGCCACATAAATAAAACGAAAACTTCCACTCGTTAGTAAAAACCCAAGTATTGCCATTTCAAAATTGATTTCACCGGGAAAATATATCGTATCTGACAGTGTAGATTCAGAATCAGACTGCACGTTTTGTGCAGTCTGATCTTGATCTACACTGTCCGTAAAAGCACCCCCAGCCGCGCTTAGCAGCCTATGGTTACGGGTTAAAACTCAGAAAGGTTTTTATCTTATAGCCTTGGCTAATTAGGTGAACAGTAAAGGTCACAAATTGGACGTTTAAAAAATCAATGGCGCAGACAAAATATGGAAAACGTTGTAGCAAAAAGAGGACCAGCTCATAGTGTGTAAGTTTTCTTTTGCCACAATGTTTTAGTTATATTGTTGTACGAAAGCCATAATTCATTTTGATTATTCAAATTTAGCTTCTACCAATTAATGCCTTTGTTTTACAACCCTTCGGAAGAATGCTATAGAAAAAAATAATATGCGAAAAAGGAAATGCAGGTAAGCGGCATTTTCTCCTTTTCCCAAATGTTTCCTACCATTTTACAGACAGATACCATTTTTCAAGCTTAACTTAATTTGTCCTTTGCAAATGCTACCAGTTTTCCAAGACCAAAGTTTTGTAATCTGATAGAAGGGTAAATAAACGATGTCTTGTCAAGGCTAATTGCTAATTGTTATGCATCTTTTTAACCCTTGGGCTGCTAAGCGAGACTCACTGACCTTTTGCGGACAGTGTAGATCAAGATCAGACTGCACAAAACGTGCAGTCTGATCTTTGATCTACACTGTCCGATAAGGACATATTTTCCCTAAAAAATTACCTCTGAAATAACAAAATTTGGGGTTTTAAGTTTCGTTTCACTGACTTAGCAGGATGAGGATTAACCCTTTACATCGATCCCGATGAAAGTGACTTGAAAATATTGTGGGGAAAGGAGAAAATGCTGGTAACAAGCATTTTCTCCTTTCCCCACAATGTTTTCAACCCTTTCAAATATAACTCCAACAATTTAAGCAACATTCAATTTGTCGTCTGCAAGTGCTTTGAATCTGGGTGCAAAACGAGTGCAAAATTTTGTCGTTTGGTAGTGATTTAACTCTTTACCAGACGACAAAAAATGCAAGACTCGTCCATATTGAAAGCATTTGCAGACGACAAATAAATGAAGTCTCCCCTGTTTAGATTTCAGTTGAAAAGAAAGAACGAAATTATAGATTTAAAAAAAAAAAAGGAGAAAATTCTTGTTTCCTGGATTTTTAATTTTTCTACGTTTTTTTTTTTTCGTTTCTATAAAACTCTCTCTGTAGGGTCGATAAAGAAAGCGGTCGTTCGGTAAAGGTTTAAGTCTTACCAAACGACAAAATTGTGGACCTGTCACAATTGAAAGCAATTACAGAAGACAATTTTAATTTGGTTCAAATGATGGGCATTTTCTCCTTTCCTCACAATGTTTTCAACCCTTTCGAATACAACTCTAACAATTTAAGCAACATTTAATTTGTCGTCTACAAATGATTTGAATTTGGACGAGTGCAAAATTTTGTCGTTTGGTAGTGAGTTAACTCTTTACCAAACGAAAAAAAATGCAAGACTCGTCCATATTGAAAGCATTTGCAGACGATAAGTAAATGGAGTCTCCAGTGTCTGGAATTCCATTGAAAGAGCGGAGAATAAAATAATAAAACTAAAAGGGAGAAAATGCTAGTAACCAGCTTCTTTGCCTTTCCACATTTTTTTTTTCGTGTGTAGAACTTTATCTGTAGGGTCGACAATGAAAGGAGTCGTTTAATACAATTGAAGGATTGATTATATGGCGTTTAACGCCGTTTTCAATATTATTTCAGTTACATCGCGGCGGCCAGTGCACCTATCCATGCTTTCCAGGAGTTTGTTTTTACAAGTACTCAGCACAATATTCTTTCCAAGCCACTGGCTGCTTCCCCACATAACCATCGTCGGAACAATGATCAGCGGTGAGAGAAGAATGCGTTTGATATAAGTTAAACTCTTCACGCAAAGATAAATTTTGGGCTCGTCAAAACTGAAAGCATTTTCAGAAGACAATTTTAATTTGGTTCAAATGATGTGCCTTGTCTTTGAAAATGTAGAAACATTGTGGGAAAAGTAGAAAATGCTGGTAACCAGCATTTTCTCTTTTTTTCCACAATGTTTTTAAAAGCAGTCTTTCTCAAGGTCGTTAAAACACGAGATTGTTTGCTGAACGCTTCAATAATGATAATAAATTATGAATGAAAATTAATGTTCAGTTAAATTGACTGCAGTCTCCACCTTGCATTTCAATGGATGTGCGCCACGCTCTGGCAAAAGGGGGTTAAAGCAACTCTGTGCTTCTCTATGATGCATTATACCGAACAAGTCTTCATATAACTACAGATTCATAAAATCCATTTAGCCTAACAATCGACTTGACCTTGAGGTAGAATGGTTCTTTACCATCCAGAAAATTTACAAATGGCAAAACGTTTCAGCTCATATCAGCATGCGCGGACTGCGCAAGCTATCATGGGTTGGTACTTTTTGCAGATGCATTAAGTCACATTTCAGCAGAGCAAGTCTCATGTGTTTTATAATTTAACATAAAAACTTCACAAAATCTGATTGGCTGACAAAACGCGTAATAAAATTGACGTTCCTCGTCGTAAATCCATATTTTAAGCCCTCTTTTACATAAAAATAAGGCAAAGAAATTAAAGTAAGCTGTTAAATAGGTAGACAATAGTTTAAGAAAAGACATTAGGATGTGGTTCATTTCTCTGAAGATTTATTTGATTAGGATAAATACAGAAAATCCTTGCCTGGGTACCAGTCTAACTATTAGACCGATGTTACAAAGACAGAAATCATCATTTAAGCTTCATTTATTTTGTCATCTGCAAATGTTTTCAATTTGGCTATATCAAAAATTTTGCCGTCTGGTAAAAAGGTAAATCTTTAACAGATGACACAAAAGCCTTGTCAAAAATGAAAGCATCACCATGCGACAAAATGAAAGTACCCTAAGTGATGTTAATTGTTTTTGAAAGCTTGAAGTCTTCAGTTTACCAGAATTTTCTTCTTTTCTCACAATAGCTTCTTGGGCCGATTTTTTTCCTCAGGGTCGTCAAACCACGGGATCTTATGGTGCAGGATTAAGCTATCATTTTTCAAACCATCTGATAGGTCCATTAATTTATTACTTCAGCATTGCGGTTAGACTGTTTCACCACAAGGTAAAAACTCTTTACTTGGTTCAAGTACATAAGCAATGCCCTGTGAAAAGGTGATCGAATGCATATGCAAAAAGTATCGACCCAGGTCAGCCTGCGCAGTCCGCACAGGCTGACCTGGATCGAAACTTATTGTTATAGGTAAATTTTCTGCATGTCAAAAGACCAGTTTACCTCATGATACAATCGATTGTGGGAGAAAAATGGATTATATTGATCCGTAATTATGAGACGACTCGCTTGGAATAATGCATCACGGAAATTTATTAGACCCCTTTTGCAAGAGCGCTGCGCATATAATTTGTTTCACTGACACGCTGTTAAAGGCCAACTTAAGTGCCAAACGTAAACAAGGGGGGTTTAAAACTGCTGGCTAACTTGATCAATATCATTCAAAAGTATGGATATCATTAGTCTGACCATATATCAGAACACGATCCGTTAAAATTCAAGTGACTCTCAGAAAAAATGAACTGTAAAACAAGAACTCCAGTTGCCAACTTTTGTTCTAGTTTTTGAGATTCATTTTTCTACCAACGGCTGGAACTTTGACAGGCTGCACAGTAACACATTGTTAGACTCATAATAATATCCGTACTATCAAATAGTACGAATGAAAGTCTGCAATTTTACTACATAATAGTTTACCTTTTGGCCGCTCGTGGGCTTTAATCCTAGGCTGCTAAGCGCGACCCCCGGCCCTTTTGCGGACGGTATAGATCAAGATCAGACTGCAAAGAACGTGCAGTCTGATCTTGAATCTGCACTGTCCGATAAGAAGATATTTTCCCCCAAAATAACTTTGAAATAGAAAAATTTTGGTTTTTTACTATCGGCTAGCAAGTTTCATTTCATTTATTTAGCAGGTTAAGGGTTAAGTTCGCTACCGCCAAACGTACAACAAAATTTCCTTTTGCCCTTTATAAAACTTTTCTATGTATCTAACAAAAGATTTTTCGAAGCAAAGGATGTCAAATTTTCACACGTGAAATTTTTCATGTAGGTGAACGTAACAATGCGAGAAAATGCTGAGAAAAAGAGAGACTTAACTCGTTTCAAGTGTTTTTCTTTTGTAAACGTCTCAAAAGGTCTCCAACCCGCGAAGCGTAATAAAATCTTACATAGGGACTCATATTTAATTATCTCGACTGACGTCATAAATAAAACCCTTACGTTAACGTTACTGACGTTATGAACCCTTCACCTACGGCGGATCCTTTTTTAAAATACAAATCTTCGCTTTGAATGAAACTGTTGTGACCGATGATGAATTAGATTCGTTGGTTGAACAGACAAGTTTGCAAAGTTCATTGCAGCATAATTATATACAAATTTAAAGACCATTAAAACAGAGCGTTTACGCTTTTAACCCTTCACCTGCTATATTCGTGAAATGAAACTTTCGAGCTGATAGTATATGCGCAAACCTTGCTATTTCAAAGGTATTATTGGGGAAAAAAGTCTACTTATTAGACAGTGTAGATCCAAGATCAGACTGCACGTTCTGTGCAGTCTGATCTTGATCTACACTGTCCGCAAAAGATCAGTGACTCGCGCTTAGTAGCCAAAGGGTAAACGTTACAAACAAAAAGTATCAAACAATGTTGGTCGGTGAAATCCGCGCAGGCTGACCTGTGTCGAAACCTTTCGTCATTGGTTAATTTTATGAATGTCTAAGGCCCATTTTACCTTTCAACAAAGCCGAGTTTTCGAAAACAAAGAATTATTTTATGTAACGACTTTCTTGGTATAACGAGTTACGAAGATGTATTAAAACATCATTTGCCTTAAGTGCCGCCTCTTGTTATTGGCTTGCAATACGCTAAAAGGGGCATTCGAACATTTGCGTAAAGTGTCGTCCCGGATCAGCCTGCGCAGTCCGCGCAGGCTAATCCGAGACGGCACTTTACGACTACACTAGATTTTGTGCAACAGTAGACTTGCGCAAGACAGAAAATTACATGCGCAGGCTGATCCGAAACGACACTTTACCCAAATGTCCGAATGCCCCTTTTCGAGTTGCAAGCCAATATGAGCCATGCTCTGGCAATAGCCTTTACGAAAACGTCGACGTTGAGTTAGGGGCCGTAGACCTTTAATCACCGTTTTCAAAGAGCATGTCTGATATACATATATGGCCTGCAACTCGCGAAAAGGGGCATTCGGACATTTGTGTAAAGTGTTGTCCCAGATCAGCCTGCGCGGTTCGCGCAGACTAATCCGAAACGATACTTTCCGTTTTTTATGTAATTTTCTGTTTTGCGAAAGTCTACTGTACAAGAAAATCTAGTCGTAATGTAGTCGTAAAGTGCCGTCACGGATCAGTCCGCGAAGCCTGATCCGAGACGACACGTTACGCTAATGTCCCAATACCCCATTTCGCGTGTTGAAGGTAAATGGCAATATGCCCTTTAAAGACTGGCTTTAGTAGGTTTTTTTTTTTGACATATTGCAAAGCTCATTATTTAATTACTTTATACAAACTAAAGGTCATAAAAGACGCGTTAAAAAGTTAATACGTTAACGTAATGGATGTAACATAACAGCTATCCTCTGTAAATAGAGTGTTTAGTGCATCTGCTAAAAATATCGACTCAGGTCAGCCTGCACAGTCCTTGCTGGCTGATCTTGATCGAAACTACTTGCTATTAATCAATTTTCTGCATGTCATAGTACCAGTCGACCTCATGACTCGGTCGTTTTTTTTTTGGGGGGGGAACAAAAAGGATTTTACAGATCTACAAGTATGTGATAACTTTGCTGGCACAATGCATCACGGAGATCCAGTTAACCCCTTTTTGATAGAATATGATTCATATCTGTCAAGTGCAGTGGACTTTTTTTTCCAATCAGCGAAGGAAGGAAGGAAGGAAGATAGGAAGGAAGGCAGGGAGGGAGGGAAGGAATGTAGGAAGGAATGAACAAAGAAATCAAGAAAAAAACAAAGAGGCAAAGGCAAATGAAAGACAGAAAATTAAAATAATTCACCGATTTACACGCCTCTATTAAGGGGGGGGGGGGCGGGCTTTTGAAAACATTGTGGGCAAAGGAGTGATGCTAATAAACAGCATTTTCTCCTCTGCAAAAAAATATCTTAGCTATTTCAAAATCAATTCATATCATTTTAACTACATTTGATTTGTCGTGTGCAAAAGCTTTGAAAATGGAAAAGTCTGAAATTTTGTCGTTCGGTAAAGAGGTAACCGACTGAAAACGTCTCTTTAATCGATTCAGCACTCTGAATGGTTGAAGTTTTACATGATGTAGACGACCGAACGCCTGTCTCCCGGATCTATTGAAATAAATCTACGTCAACTCTTTAACAAATGACAAAATATTACACATGTCAGAATTGAGACCATCTGCAGACGACAAAGTAGATGCGACTCAAAAAGCAAAAATTTGAATTGGGAATGGTAGAAAATGTTCTGTGAAAAGGGGAAAATGCTGGTTACCAGCATTTTCTCCTTTTCCAAAAATGTTTTCGAAAGCTCTCTCAGGGTCGTTAAAGCACTCGATGATGGAGTCAAGTGTTAAATATGTAACGACGTCAACGTAAAACGTTAATTTTATAACTTAATTATGATTGGCTGACAAAGGTTACAGCTCAATCATGATTGGTTTACCGACAAAAACGTTAACGTTATAAATATGCAGACTTTATTTTAACATCCAAGCGGTCTAGAAGTGTCGATAATCAAAATGGCATTGTTTCAAGTAGCTTGCAGTTTGATTGTTTTTGTCTGTGTGACAGATCTTGCCTTCGGTAATTTATTTATTTACTCATTTATTTACTCATTTATTTATTTATCTATTTATTAATTATTATTATTATTATTATTTTAGCCTATTTACTAATATGTGTTGCTATTCCAAAATATGATACCGAATTATAAACCGTTATGCTGCTAAGTCCGCCTCGAGGGGCTTTGGCGGACAATGAGGACCAAGATCAGATGGTAAAGAATGTGCAGTCTGATCTTGATCCACACTGTCCAATGCAGAGAAATTTGCAGGGTGATAAGGTCTGTCTGTCTGTCCGTCCCTCCCTCCCTCTCTCTATTACTCATGTAATATTCACACAAACTATGAAAAAAGTTGTTCATACTGTTTTACCCTTTACCAGACGACAAAATTTTAGCTTTGTCAATTTCAATGTGGCTCAAATGGGGCAATTTTTCTTTGACAGGGTAGAAAACATTGTGGGAAAAGGAGAAAATGCTGTTACCAGCATTTTCTCCTTTTTTCCACAATGTTTTCAAAAGGCTTCTTCCAGGGTCGTTAAAAGCCGGCATTGTATAGTAAAGGGTTAACTGTATGCCATCTGATACAAATTTACAGCAGACAACTCGAATCATCGATTATTGACACAATTAAGAAAAAACACAAACACATTTGAAAACATCATGGCAAAAGAAGAAAGTTACTTGTTACATACACATTTCCTTTTTTATCGTTAATTTTAAAACTAGTCTGCAACAAAACGTTCCAGTCGCCTACCGAAGGCAAGATATATTCAAATGCATCTGCACTGTTACCATGGCGCCAAGCCGAGTAGCTCAGTGATTAGCGGATCTGACTCGTACCAAGTGGTTGCGATTTCGATACGCTGTTGCAGCAACCATTTGTTCCGGTCCGGTGATTTTTTGCCTCTCACTTCTGATGCATGTGGGAAAAGTATAGTAAGTGGCTTGGAAAGAAAGTTGTGTCAATGCTGGTGTGGGAAAGCCAGGAAACATATGCGTGTGTTCACTAAAACGCTGTGATATGACCTTAGCTGTCAAAACCCCGTTTAACTTCAACAAAAACAAAACCAAAAGTTACCATGGCTACTTTTCAAAGGTCAAGGAGGTTACATTGGTCGCCAACGTGGAGGAGGTTCAATAACCAGATGTCCCCCATTTGTTTGTGGCCGCACCTGTCCAGGTGATGATTATGTTTATGATAGAAACGGATGTCGAACCTGTACATGTCGACACAGGCGTAAGTACCGCTTCCTTTCTTTGTTCTGCGCGATACCAACACAATACTTGAGCCATACTCTGGCAAAAGTGGGCTTAATGCATCCCCGTGATATAAAATACCAGGCAAGTCATTACATAATAATGGATCAATAAAAGCCAATTTTTCAAACAACCGACTATATCATGAGGTAGACTGGTCTTTTGACATACAGAAAATTGACCGATAGCGAAAAGTTCCGGCCCAGGTCAGCCTGCGCGGATTGCGCAGACTGACCTGGGTCGATACTTTTCGCAGATACATTAAGCCCTCTTTTCACAGAGCATGGCTTACTTGTATTTGGGCCATGCTTTGCCTAAAAAGGGAGTTTTAATGCATCTCCGTGATGCATCATTCCCAGCAATCATCACATAATCATAGATCCATGGATCCAATTTTATCTATTAACCGACTGAATCCTGAGGTAAAATGGGCCTTGGAAATGCAGAAAATGGACTGAAAGCAAAAAAATTTCGATCCAGGTCAGACTGTGCGAACTGCATACCCTGACCTGGGTCGACACTTTATGCAAATACATTAAATCCCCTTTTTGCAGAGCATGGCAAAATATGTTCCGTTTCCTCGCTGAAACCAAATGCTTGTCTCGCAGATGTAAGTACCGGAAATGCACTTTTCACTTCCTGTCGCTAACACTCCCGGTTTTTTTTTTTTATTATTAGGCTATTCCAACACGAGCAGTCTTTTAGTACCTTGGTGAAATTCAGAAAAACAAAAGTGTTTGGATTTTCATTGCGCATGAGAGACGACACGTCAATCCGAAACTGAACGTTTACGTGCTTCCAACATGCTCGTAGCAGGGGAAGAAAGGTTGCTACGCTGTTCGGAGTGCACTATGCAAGTCTTTTGAGAGAGACACTTTCAAAACAAAAGCAGGGTTTCAGATAACCCACTATCAGGGCGACACCGTGTGACCTCACGACGTCGATTATAAATATTCAGATAGCGACTTTCACGCAACATCTCTGGTCTACACCAATCAGTGGACGAAATGTTTGGTTTCGACCACAAGAGCACGGTATACGCTCGGGATGTCTAGTTATACGTCCCATGCTACGTCGTAACCAGCGTGTAGTTAGCCTGGCGTGGTGCAGTCAAAAAAATCCATTTTGTCTAACAACCAACTGAATCCTGAGATAAGATGGGTCCTTTGACATACGGAAAATCTACCTAAAGCAAAAAGTATCGACACATGTCAGCCTGCGCAGCTCGCCCAGGCTGACCTGTGTCGAAACTGTCTACAGATGCATTAAGTACCCTCTTTCACAGAGCATGGCAAAGATTTATACAACAGATTCTGTTTTAGCAATTGAGAGAGAGAATTCAGCATATTCGTTAGCCTGCAGTTTCAACGCTAAACTTTTCACCAAAACCATTCAGTTTCATAATTGTCCAGACTTGTCAAATTGATAGCTTTCGCAGATATCAATTTAAATGTGACCCAGACGATGGGACTTGTCTTTCAAGGTATAGATAACATTATGGGAAAAGGCGAAAATGCTGGTCACCAGCATTGTTTCTCTTTCCCGCTATGTTTACAAAAGAAAGTGTTTTTCCTTAGGATCGTTATATTTTCAAAATCCCATTTTCTTCGAGTTTAAGAAACAAGACCTTGCTTGATTTAGCGTAAAATTACTCAGTTACGTTGTAATTGGAAAATATCAAACAATGTTAAAATCCAAAATACTGTAACTTCAAATTTCAGTTCGCCTGGGAATATCATCATATCGGACAGTGTAGATTCAAAATCAGACTGCAAGTTATGCGCCATTTAATTAAGAAGTAATCTTCTTTCTATCGTGGTTTATCGTTATGGTTATAAAACACGGTTGTGAGTTATGAGGCACAATAGGTAATCCACGAGGGCGACAGCCCGAGTGGCTTATTCATTGCGCCTCATAACTCAAAACGTGCTTTATTTAAAAAATAATCTTCTTTCTATCGTGGTTTATCGTTCAATAAACCACGGTTGTGAGTTATGAGGCACAATAAATAATCCACGAGGGAGATAGCCCGAGTGGGTTATTCATTGCGCCTCATAACTCGCAATGTGGTTTATTGAACGATAAACCACGAAAGAAAGAAGATTATTTCGATTCTAACATGACCAACTCTTAATCAAAGGAAAACAAGTTCATACTTAGTGTAAAAACGCGGATGCGGATTATATTCCATTGAATAAACCACGGCTGTTCCACTTACTTACCAAAACGAAACCCCACTGCCCAGTCGGTAAATGTGAAAAAAATCGAAATTTCAACAAAACTTTAGGCATCAAACACAAGATAAAAAACCGCACCGTTTTACTGTTATACTCCCTTTCAAATGACAAGAAGAATGAATGTATTGGGGAGCATTAAGAGTCGTAGTTACTTCGAATGTTCTGAATATTACTCCACCCACTTCCAATCCCATTTCCAATGCAACGCCGGTCAATTTTGAACTAACCTTCACATTGAAAAGACATTTGATTTACATATGTTTACTGGTTACATTTCAAATAGTTCCATCGTTGTCAATATCTATCAAAACAATTAATATCGGCAAATCCTTGAGAATTTTCCTTCCTACTTGGTCAAGAAGCGGAAAATGACGATTTGTGTACGTCAAGTGACTTTCATTGATAGAATATCGGAGAGCGAAGACGTGGAACAGCCACAGGCGACTTACTTTGTACAGAATGACGTAGACTTTACCACGCTTTCGTTGCATTGTGTTCATAGAGCCGAATTCACGTGTCATGTTAGAATCTTGATTTTTACACCGCCCGTTAAAGCGCACATAATTGATCTAGGTAGTATATTTTGTATATTTATGTATCAAAATAGAAAAACTGGCTTTCAGTATTCTCAGATTTTTTATTTTTCTCTTGACAGCTCAGATCCTGCACCCGCCCCAACCAGAACATATACCTAGCCGTAAGTAGGGAATTCATATTTATTTTGCTGAATAATTTAAAATAAGACATTTATCTGGTTATCAAACAATACAGTGTTTTACCGACACCGAGAAAGAAAACTTTAAAAACTTTGTGGGAAAAAAGAAAATGCGGATAAACAGCATTTTCTTTTCTATCCCCACAATGTTTTCTACCTTTTCGAAAACAATTATTAGCTCTATAAAAATCTATTACCTTTATATAAATTGTCGTCTGCAAAAACTTTCAATTGGAAACGTCTAAAAATTGATGTTTAGTAAAGAACTGAAAGGATGGAAAAAGGACGTGAATAGTGTTAAAATTCTATCTATACTATCGCAAATAATATCGTGATAGATATGATACAAAATCTTGCAATATATTTATGCCGATCTTGATCAGCACACGTTCTTTTAAAAAAAATATAGAGAATTCTACGGTTCTTTCACTGTGTATGCAAATTTTGACATGTATAGTGAGATGCCAAAATTTGTTCACACAGCAAATCAAAATTTTCTACACAGCTTAAGTGAATACATGTATGTCCTGGTAAGTTACAACACAATCTTCCTTAAATGTATCCCTCTGCTCTGAGTTAGGTCGAGCAACAGACAGTTCAGGGCCGTATTCGCAAAGATGGCATTTGTAGTCTATCATTATTTGAAAATGTAAATAATCAATGTAATTATAAATACATTCAACTTCTAACATTCTTTCAAAGTATAAATTATCAATTCAGTTATTAATACTTTAAAGGCCCACTAGCTACCCAATGTCAACAATTTAAGGGTCAAATTGTAGACACATTCAATTCATAGCTTTTTAAGGAATGGATATTATTTTGAGTAATGTGTTACAGTGCAGTTTATGAAAGTTAATAGACGTGAAAAAGGACGCTATCTTTAAATTTTCTGCTCATCAAAGAATCATCGTACCTCATGATTCAGTTTGAAAAAAAAAAAAAATGGATTTATGGATCCATAATTATGTGGTGACTTTCTCGGTAAGATGCATGACGGAGATGCATTAACCCTTTTTTGTCAGAGCATGACTCTAATGTATTGGTCTAATTTCAAAATGCTTTCAATAAGGACATTTCTAATATATAGAGTTTATTTCATCAGCTTGTGGTTAATATGGGGAAATATTTGCCGAAAAAGGGAAAGGTATGCGAAAATAACGAGTGCATTAAGGCACGAGTTATTTTCGCGGACCTTTCCCTTTTGAGGCAAATATTTCCCCATATTAACCACAAGCTGATGAAATAAATTATATACTATTTTTCCTCTGATTATTTTGTCAACGAATGCCACTTTTAAAACTTAAAAACTTAAAAAACTTAAAAAAGTAGTTCCAGATTTTCGGCAGGAGGAAAATATTCACTGTGACGGGGAAATAATTCCCCCCAGCTTAAACTACGACATTTCTTTACCCATAACATTTCTAAAAATAGACACATGTAATATAATATATATTCAGAATTGTTTGAATTTAAAACATTTACAGACAACAAATAAGATATCTCTAAAATGATTTGATTTGTTTTTGAAGCTGGAGAAAACACTGTTTGAACAGGAGAAAATGCTGGCTACCAGCATTTTCTTCTTTTCAAACAATGTTTTCAAATGCTCTTTTTTTCAGGATCTTTGGAACTTGGAACTATGGGGTAAACAGTTAATCAATGTACCATAATTGAAACCTATATATATAATCCAAGGTGCTTGATTTATCTTCTTTTCTATCGTCTTTTCAGTTCGTTGTCCCCCTAACAATGTTTTTACACCGTGTGTCGTAGGACCAGACCAATGTTCTAGTAATTTTCAATGTGGTAACGGCCAAATTTGCTGTCCACGGGGATGTAACAGAGAATGTGTATATCCAGTTGGACATGCTCCGCCGCTCCAACCCATCCACAGACCAAATAGAGGGAGACAGAGGGGTAGAGTAGGACGACGAGGAACCGGTAGGAGGTGGCAAAATCCCCGATATTGACGCTATGTTTGAGTCTGTGACGTCATTACTCTCCATGTAACCATAGAGCTTTTTAATTGGATGCTTTGTCTGAATATAATTTGATTCATTGGAAATACCAGGCTTTTTGATTTGCAGAAAGACGGATGTCAAGACGATAGCTGCTTGTACACGTCAAAGTCATGTGATTGGCTGAGTGTTTGCGGGGGGGGGGGGCTATGGGGCTATGGTTTTGATTTGCTGAATGGCTGATGAATGGCTGAACCCTTTCAGCACCATAGGCCAGGGGCTTTTCCATGTGACATAGATTAAGACTAGACAACACAGAACGTGCAGTCTGATCATGGATCTATACCGTTCCCCTATTTCTATAAGTCTGTAGGAATAAAAAAAAAAAAAAAAAAAATCCGGGTTTCTGTGGCCATCTTATATATTTTTGGCCGTCGAAAAGAGGTCGAGCTTTTATATACGAGTATATGGTGCTAAAATAGTTGAGACAAAATAAAGAAATTATATTCACCAATGATTTTGAATTTTACTTTAATTCAAATTATCATTTTCGAAACGAGTCATCTGTTTGGTTAAGACGAGATGTCTCAGCCAATAGGATGGCTTGTTTTATAATTTAGGATTGGAACTGATTTTTGAAATTTGCTTATGAATAAAACATCCAAAACATCAAAGGGACACTTTATAAATTTGAATGAAATTTGTCGTTTTACTAATAAAACCATTATCATTGTAAGTGATGTTGACTTTTTGACTGCCTTATAACTTAATTGGACTTCTCAAATTTGAGCAAAATTTTTAGGTTTAGATATTGCGCTTTTAAAGATACATCTTTACAGCCAGAGAGAGGGGGGGGGGAACCGCTGTTAAAACTTGTGTAGAATGGCTCAGAATTTAGTCAGCTGTGAAAACAGATATATTACCAATACTTCGATTTAAAACCGGAAACGACAACAGCTATTTCTTTGAAGGCCTTCAGAAAATGAAAAGCATTTAGTATCGGTCGTATTCTGTGCAACCTTGCAACCGTCAGGGGGCAACATTTGGCATGAAGATACAAGAATGATTATGGTTTTATAAAATAAAGGCGAAATGGGTTAAGAACTGGCTGAAAACGAGTAAAGCTGTATCTTTAACGGTTTTATTTTAACCTGTTTAGAGCTATTAAGGGCTAAAACATGGTCTTTTGCTGGAAGCATAGATCAAAATCAGACTGCGCAGAACGTACAGTCTAAATTTTATTTTTACTGTCTGTCTGTTTTGTTAAGCCTATCAAATAAAAAAAAGAAAACCCTCTGAGTTTCAGCAGATTGCATTTTTCAGCCGTCGAAATCAAGATGTTTTCGAAAACCTTTCACCTCAAGGTCTTTAGATCTTGGAATGTTTGTTAGATGATGATAGAAATATTTCTCCTATTATAACTTAAAATAATTTAGAGGCATGTCTGTATGGACTTTAGTAGAATAGGACGAAGCATTGTGTGGGAGGGAGAATCTAGCCTGTTGTCGAGACTTTTTTCCTCAGCATAAAATGATTCCATTAAAACTATTTTTATCTAAACCATTTCAAAGCTTAGACTGTTTCGATTGATGTCTTTTTACTTGTATTTGTCAGGATGAACGCCACTATATGTATGGTTGTTGTACGCTGGGCCAGCGGCCTGACTGTTTAATAAAACACTTATAATAAATATACTGATTATAAAAAAAAAAAAAAAATGAACGGAATCTATTCTAAATAAATAACCAAACATACCAAGCACATGTACTGAACATTATGTAAAAGTATGTAATACATGTACATGAAAATGAAAACAGCGTTGAAGTTAGGGACCTTGGAAAATATATGAGCCATGCTCTGTGAAAAGGGGGGGGGGGATTTATGCATCTGGAAAAAGTATCGACCAAGGTTAGCCTGCGCTGTCCGCACAGGCTAACCTGGGCCGAAACCTTTTGCTCTTGGTTAATTTTCTGCATGTCAAAGGACCATTCTACTTTATGATTTAGTTATGTGATGACTTGCTTGGTAAACTTCCTTTTCCCAGTGCATGGCTCATTTTCAATGTTACCTTTTTGTCCCAACAATGGGGCAAAACGCATATCTAGGGAGGGAAATGCGCCCACCGATGGATGTCCCTCCATTTTCAATTTTTTTTTCTTGATTTATTTGTATGGTGTTTAGCGCCGTCTTCAACATTATTTCAGTGATGTCGTGGCCGCCAGTTCACATATCTATACATTTCTGGAGTTTCTTTACCAGTACCGATGGCTGCTTCCCCACATAACAAACGTAAAAACAATGATCAACGGTGAGAGAGGAATGAATCCTGTGTTAGTGACTATCATTAATTCTCGGAAAGAAAATCACCAAACTGAGTATTAGAACCAGCAGGTCCTGCAGCACTGACTACGCTACTACACTCATGCTACCGACGGAGCTACTAGACCTTCGCTACCGATTGCGCTACCAGACTCACGCGCGTAATCGACTTAGCCACGAGACTCACGATCTCGACTACACTTATAGACTTACGCTACCGAGTATGCTACTAAACTCACGCTACCGACTACGCTACTAAATTCACGCTACCAACAACTCTACTAGACTCACGATACCGACAACTATACTAGACTCACGCTACCGACTGAGCTATGCTTTCGTTCCAATCCTATTGATTTGTATTGTGTTTTATGACATATTGTACGTTAATAATCAATAAAATATGTTTAAACTACCGACTGAGCTACAAGACTCACGCTACGACCACGCTACTAAACTCACGCTACCGACTACGCTAATAGACTCACACAACGACAACTCTACTAGACTCGCGCTACAGATTGAGCTACTAGACTCACGCTACAGACTAAGCTAAAGAATAGCGCCTCGAATGAGCTTCTAGCCTCACACAACCGACTACGCTCCTAGACTCAAGCTATCGATTATGCTACTTGACTCATGCTACTAACTGAGCCTCTAGACTCACGCTACAGACTACTCTACTAGACGTTTCGGGATTGTGCGGTAAAGGGTTAGAGAATGAAAGCTATTTTCATTTACCATTTTATTCATATTTATAAACTTTCAATCCTTAACCTGATAAATAAGTTAAAAGAAACTTTCAAGCCGATAATTAAAACCCAAATAATGCTGTTTGAAGCTTATATTTTGGAGAAAAATATCATCGTATCGGACAGTGTAGATCGAAACCATACTGCACGTTCTTTGCGGGCTGATCTTGATCTGAACTTGCCACAAGAGGTCAGTGAGTTGCGCTTTGCAGCCTAAGGGTTAACGGTAGAGGAAGTTACCCAAAGGCTATTAAATATTTAACTCATTACCAAACGACAAAATTTTAGGTTTGTCCAAATCGAAAGCATTTGCAGACGATAAAATAAAAGTGACTCAAAATCTGAAATTTGTTTTGTGAAGGGTAGAAAACATTGTGGGAAAAGGAGAAAATGCTGGTTACCAGCATTTTCTCCTTTTCCCACAATGTTTTCCAAAGGCTTCTTTCTCAGGGTCGTCAAAAGTAGGGATTGTGTGGTAATGGGTTAAACGAGTATTGGGTGCGCAATGGTTTTCCATCCATTCTATGAACAGTGATGTGATTAAAACAAGGAAAAACGGAAAAAGAAAAAAATCTTTATGTATAACAAATAACACAGAATTCTTTTTGATTTAACAGGAAATTCAGAAGAATTTCCGTTTTAATTCATCTTTAAATAATTGGTCGACGATGGAAAAAGATCAACAGAAGTATTTTTATAACTAAAGCTTATAAACATTATCAGTACACCGCTAGTCAAACCCGTTGCAAAGTGTTGTAGGGCATGATTATAAAACCAGTTATTTGTAAAGTAAGTTCAGTGGTAATGATGAGGACTGAATTAAGCTCCTTTCTAGGAAAAAAAAACAGGAAAAAGATGGATAGGTGCACTGGCCGCCGCGATACGACTGAAATAATGTTGATTACAGCATAACACAATACACTTCAACATTCTCCAACATCGTTTAAACACGGGATCGTTTGGTAAACGATTAATGAAATTTTACGATCTGCATCAACAATGCATGCTAATGCATATAAATCGTGCTCTGTGAAAAAGGGGTTTAATGCATCTGCAAAACTTATTGCCCCATGTCAGCCTGTGCAGTTTGCGCAGGGTGACATGGGGCGATACCCTTTACCATTTGTACATATTCTTTATGTTCAAGCACCATTCTGCCTCGTGAATCAGTCAGTTGTTATACAAAATAGATTTTGAGGATCCATAATTATACGATGACTTGTTAATTGGTATAGTCTATTAACTCTTTACCAAACGACAAGATTTGAGACATGTCCAAATTGAAAGCACTTGCAGACGACAAAATAAACGTAACTCAGATATTGAAATTTGATTCCAGCAGGGTAGAAAACTTTGTGGGAAAAGGAGAAAATGCTGGTTACCAGCATTTTCTCCTTTTCCCACAATGTTTTCGAAAGGCTTCTTTTTCAGGGTCGTAAAAACCAGGGATTGTTTGTTAAAGGGTTAAGGAGATACGTTAAACACGCTTTTCCTAGAGCACTGCTCACATGTATAAGTGTATCTTCGTACGTGTAATCTGTAATGCATTACCCTTTTATCCACTTGCTGCTAGTGGCAACCCCAGCTTCTCCTGCTGGCAAATTTTTACTAAACACTAGCTCGGATCATCATCATCAACCATACTAAAAAGCATTTTATAGTCTTGTTCTAAAATTAAGAAGTAACACAATTTCTGATTGGCTAAACCGTTTTTTTTAAGCCAATCAGAAGGCGCTTTACTTTTTGAAAGTTTGAAATGTACAACTAGGATCGTCTTCACCAAGCATTCTAAAAAGCGTTTTTTTTTTTTGTCTTATTCTAGATTTAAAAGTAACAAAACTTCTGATTGGCCAAACCATTTGCTTTAGCCAGTTAGACATTACGTTACTTCTAAATTTAGAAAATATTTATGATTTAGAGAACGATTGGAATGTAGACTGTTTGGCGAAGACGGGCCCAGACTGCATATGTAATTAGACAAACAGAGACTAAAAAAACTTTGGAAATTGCAAACAAAGGCTTGTTCAAGGACACCTCAACAAATTTATTTGATAATCAGTTATAAATAGTCATACATAATGCAGGCAAAATGTCATTTAACCCTTAACATAGCTAAATAAGTAATATAAAACTTTCCAGCCAATAGTAAAACACACAAATAATTAAATTTCGAAGTTATTCTTCGGGTGGAAAATATCTCTTTATCGGACTGTGAAGATCCAAGATCATACTGAACTTTCTGTGCAGTCTTATCTTGATCCACTCTGTCCGTAAAAGGTCAGTGATTCGCGGTTAGCAGCCCGAGTTTTAAGATCTACAACCTGGCGATATTTTATGACTTTGTTTAGTTTAAGTTTAAACATATTTTATTCATAGAATTACATAGAAAAACAAATCAGTCAGTATAATAACAAGAATAATTCTATAAAATGGATTGGAACGAAAGCTAAGCTTATATAGTTCCTCTCCAAGTTCCGGTTAAGCAGCATGTATAAAGAAGTCACAAAAAACAAAAATGAAGAAAATAAAATAGAGAAAGACAAGAGAGGTAAAAAGAGGAAAAGATGGATGTGGAGTTATGCATACTGGTAAATTTGTCAACTAATAATCGATATGTAAGGACCATAGAAATAACTTACAACGTGACCTTACAATTCCGCAGGAATTTGTTATTACTCAGAAGACTTAAGCCAGTTTGGAGGACGGATAATTAATCATCGCTTAATAGAAAAAAATAAGATCAGTTTTGCTAATATCTAAATCTCCCACTTGCACGAATATAAGTATGAACTGCAGCAAATATTATTTCATTTGAAGGCAGACTAAGACTTTCGTCGCCATATAGGATAGTTCTAAGAGAGACTCTTGTTATATCATTAATGGTAAGGTTTAATTGATTTCTTATGTTATCATAATTTGGACATTGTAGAAAGAAGTGTTCAGTTGATTCGACGGAACCACAAGTGCAAAGAGGAGACTGTACTATCTTTTTTAAATATAGGTGGTGATTAAGAGAGCTGCATCTATTGCGCAATCGAGCATGAATAATCTGAATTTTTCTTTCGCCATAAAAATAAAGTTGTTTCGGTACGGGTTTGCCAAGGTTCAAACGATACTTAAAATCTGTTACTGTTTCGGCGCTCTTAATGTCATCAGTTAAGGAATTCCAATCACTAATTACTGCCGGTAGAAATGAATTTTTATAAAAAACTAGTTCTGCAAGAAATGGTTCGCAAGTTGTTTGGACTGCGTAGATTATAAGCTGATGAATTACCGACCGTTGGAGGTACGAGTGCATTAAGATAATTTGGTGAAAGCCCATTAATCATTTTGTAAAAACAGAATAAGTTTGTGTTTTCGCCTACGTTCGCTCAAAGTTTCCCATCCTGTTTCCTCATATAGATCAGCAATTGCCACAAGTTTTGTACAGCCTGTAACTATACGTGCAGCTTCATTTTGGAGTTTTTCTAGTTCATCCTTTAGCCCCTGAGAAAGGTTGTCCCAAATTACATCACCATACTCCAATAAAGGCCTAATGAATGAAAAGTAAATGGTTTGAAGAGACTGCCGATCAAGTCGTACTTTCAAACGTCTCATAATTCCAACCCTCCTCCATGCCTTCTCAAGAGATTTGTTGATATGAATATCCCAGGAACCGTCCTTAGAAAGAAAAATGCCTAAATGCTTATGACTAGAAACTGACGGAATTTCGATATTAGACATAAAGAGATTTGGGTGATTAGGTTTATTACGTTTACGGGATATTACCAGTAAAACACACAAATAATGACCGTGACTACCGTGTTTATAAACCTGTGCAGCGCATGCGCAGCTTTTGTATATGCAACCTTCACGTTTTGAAACCTATATATAACGATGAGCCAGTAACGAGTTTAACAATAAAAGTTGGCCCTCCGTGCTTCATGTCAAATGATTTTTTTCGGCGTAGCTGAATGTGCTGGTTTTTGACCTATTTTTTGGTATCGAAAACTAATGAATAAATAGAAATTTGTGATAGGTCAAAAATGTAGATATCTTTATTTTAAGGTCCCCTGTCTATTTGCTGACAAATTTTCGCCGTCTATATTTTTTTAAAATATATTTCTTTTTTTTAAATTTTTTTTTTATTTTATAAAATATTCTACGAAGAAAATAACAACATAATGTTTTGTTTAATACTACTATTTAAACCTTTACAAGACGATCACGTGTTCAACGACCCTGAGGTTGAAGGTTTTTGAAAACATTGTGGAAAAATGAAAACATACTGGTTAAAACCAGTTTATCTCTTTCCAAGAATGTTTTCTATCCTTTGAGAAACAAAACCTACCATTTGAGTCACACTTAATTTATTGTCAGCAAATGGTTCAATATCGATAAGTCTAAAGTTTTGTCGTTTGGAAAAGATTTAACCCTTAGGCTGCTTAGCAGGGCTCTATAACCTTTTGCAGACAGCGAAGATCAAATCAGACTGCACAGAAAGTGCAGTTTGATCATGGCTTTACGCTGTCCGATAAGAAGATATTTTTTATACCACAAATAACTTTGAATACATTGTATTTGGGTTGTTAACCATTACTAAGACGGATATAACCTGTATAACCTTCAGTAACCAATCAAAAAGCAAGTCAACTTCAAAATTTCAAAACATGCATTCTGATTGGCTCAGCCGAATTGCCATAGCCAATGAGATATCTTGTCTTTGAATTTATTTGAATTTTAGGATAACATCAGTATTCAAATGACTGGGGCATAGTTTTCTGGGAATAATGCTAAACTAATTTATTGTTCGATAATGCAACAACTTTTTTTGTAGATATTTTATTGTATTTAATATGGATTCAAAATGTACAATGTACTCTTTTGTCTTGTTTACAGTACATAGATGAAGATCGGTTGTTTCTAACTGTTAACCACAAAATCCCGAGTTTTGATGGCCTTGAGGAAGAAGCCTTTCGAAAACATTGTAACCAGCATTTTCTCCTTTTTCTCACAATGTTTTCTGTCCTTTTTCACACAATTTGCATTGTTTGAGACACTTTTTATTTGTCGTCTGCAAATGTTTTCAATTAAGACGAGCCTAAGTAAACAGTTAGTCGTATTTCAAACAAATAAACAAACAATACACAACTCCATCATCATTTAATTCTTTAAGCACAAAATTTATAAACTCGCCCTTATTCAACGGCCAAAAATACATTCAACTGAAGCTAAGAATTTTTTTTCTATGACGTAACCAATCCAGTTGACGGTGTAGATTCCAGTTGAGACTGCACGTTCTGTACAGTGTGATGTTGATCTTCTCCGTCAGCAAAAGATCTTGTTTTAGCCTATGGGGCTGAAAGGGTATACTCTTTACCATAAGACCACGTGGCTTTACTAACGTGAATAACGAAGCTTTTTGAAATATTATATGGTCTGCAACACGCGAAAAGGGGCATTCGGACATTTGCGTTAAGTGTCGTCTCGGATCAGCCTGCTCAGTCCGCGCAGGCTAATCCGAAACGACACTTTCCGTTTTTATGTAATTTTCTGTTTTGCGCAAGTCTACTATACCACGAAATCTAATGTAGCCGTAAACGTAAAGTGCCGTCTCGGATTAGCCTGCGCTTACTGCGCAGGCTGATCCGAGACGACACTTTACGCAAATGTCCGAATGCCCCTTTTCGTGTGTTGCAAGCCAATTATGTAAAGAAGAAAATTGTGTCGAACATCATTTTCTTCCCGAAACATTGTGTTTTTTTTTTTATTTTCTAAAGACATATCATATCTTTTGAGCCACATTCCGTATGCCTCATTCGTATATGGCTTGCAACACGCGCAAAGGGACATTCGGACATTTGCGTAAAGTGTCGTCTCGGATCAGCCTGCGCAGTCCGCGCAGGCTAATCCGAGACGACACTTTACGACTACATTAGATTTAAAGAGTTCAATAATAGAAATATATGATAAAAATATAAAAAGTAATCTTTATACAGAAAATAAACGTCTTCTATTTCATATAAGCCTCCAAGCTACTAGTATACACTTCATCAAAATCCCTTTAATTACAACATATTGTGTAGTTGTCTTATATTCGATTCTGTGATTAAATTGAATTTGAACGCATTTGGTACATTTCCTATTCATAAAGCTTCTCGGTGTTTCGTGGAGTTGATAATCTGGATCCCTCCGAGTATATGCTTTCATGTATGTAAATCTTGTTTATCTGTTCATCACGTTTGTATATATTTGTATATAAGTGAATGTATGTGAACATGTTCTTGTACATATCTATTTGTTTTCACCCCATCACTGTAAAATCTGGAAAATTGATCATGTGAATCATTGCCACTTCATGATTTTTTATTAATCTTGGAATTACGTATGCAGGTTGTAGGTATATGTCAGAGAGTATATGGGCATGTCTCTACATACTTTGCATATTTTGAGTATATATATATGCATTACGTATGTGTTCTTTAAGGTAAAGTTGCATGTGTGTACATATGTTTATTATTATTATTATTATCATTATTATTGTTTTGTTTTTTTTGGTCCAGATTTGTGTCTATTTACTCTATGGATAAACATGTAATTGCATATTCTGCGTATATGTACACCACGTATGTGTATTTTTGCATTTACCTGCATGTGCAGGTTGCTAATACATCTTAGAATAGTATATGAGCATGCCTATACATATTTTGTGTATATGTGCCTCACGTATATGTATTTTTATGTAAGGATGCATGTGTGTAGAAATGTTCTTGTACAGATGTTTACATATTTTGACTGGTGTACATTGCATTAATGTTTTCTGCACATGAGTGCACGTGTATGTATCTATGTACATCGCGTGCGTGTTTTTTGCATATGGGTGCATGTGTATGTATATGTGTGCATTATGTGCGTGCTTTTTTGCATATATGTTCATGTGTATATATATATTTTGTACAGATTTGTGTCTATTTACTCCATCGGTAAATTATGTACAGATGTGTGCATATATTGTCTATGTGTACATTACGTATGTGTTTTCTCCATATGTAGCATTCCTCCATCAAGGCTTATTTTCAGATTTCTAGACTCTATTTAATGACTGAGAGATCGAATTGTTAGAATTTTGATTTCTAAGATTTCGTTTCTGTTGAAAAGTCACTCCTGTAATGTCTTGGTTTCTATCTAGGTAAAACCAGCAGGAAAATGTAGAATTTTAAAACTTTGCATTTATACTTGACAGATTATGACGTCATGTATCCTCCCCATATAAGTTAGAAAATTAGTACCCATCTAGTCCACCTCTTCTACCAACTCTATCCAATCTGTTTCAAAATGTACCGATCATCATTTCTATCTTTTTTCTTACTTCTTCTTGTTTCTTTTTTTAACGTTTTATTTGCAAGAACAACCCTTCTTTATTTTCCTGTCATTATGTTATCGAGGATCCTTGCTACTTGTCGGGCTTCTGCTGTTTCGGACGTTTATCACGGATTTGTTGTTGTTTCGGTAGCTGCGCGTCTGATGACTGATAAATTGTTTGATCCACCATAGGTATAGAAGTTGCGATCTGGCGCGCGTCTATCGGAAGCTTCTATGCAAGTACACACAGCTGCATTAGACGATATCGTTTTATCATTAACCTTATAAACGCTTTCAATCTGATTCTCATCACTTTTTTAGATATATGCTATCAAACGTACTTAAGTATCAGGCCAAACTCAAAAGCAATTTTAACTTTCTCTCTTCATTACATTTTGTCTATATTACTTATTCTATCAGGTGATGTAGAGACCAATCCGGGACCCACTATGAATACCCCGTCATCTAGCGACAGACTTTCTATTATTCACCTTAACATTCGCAGCATTCGAAATAAACTGTCTTTCATCTCTGACCAGCTCTCGGATTTCGATATCATGTGCTTTACGGAAACCCATTTGAATAGCACTATTCCTACCTCAGACTTGACAGTTGATAACCATGACAGTACATTGTATAGACAGGATCTCACTTCACACTCCGGCGGACTCCTTGTATATGTTGCGAATTCCCTGTTCTCAAAAAGACGAACTGATTTGGAATACCTATCTATTCATTGTATATGGGTTGAGATTAAATACCGTTCATCTTCCTTTCTTCTTTGCAACGTGTACAGATCTCCAAGTACGCCGGTGGCCTTTTGGGAAAATTTTAATTCGACACTGGAAAGAGCTTTAGAATCTAATTCAAATATTGTGATAGTTGGGGATCTCAACCAAAATCTGTTAGACAAAAATGAGTCTCATCTCTCCAATACCATGGTCTTAAATAATCTAACTAACGTAATTACTAAACCAACACGAGTCACCAGTTTTTCTGAGACACTGATTGATCCAATATTAGTCACTGATCCTATAGATGTTATTGGAGCCGATACTTTAGATATTGACCCTATCATTACTGATCATAAAGCAACCCTGGTCATGTTGAAATTTACGTTTGCGCCAACGGTATGCTCTAAAAGAAGGATCTGGTATTACGAACGTGCTGATTTTAACGAGCTCAACCGTCTTATAATAACCGAAAATTGGAACTTTTTAGACAACTCTGACATTAACGACGGTTGCGAACTTTTCACTAATAAACTATTAGAAATGATGTCAATATGTATTCCGTCTAAACAAGTAACAATTAGACCTAATGACAGACCCTGGTATGACTCCGAGATAAGGAGACTTACCAGACAACGTGACAGACAAAAGAAAATCATGACAAAAAAAGGACGACCTAGTGACTGGGTAAAATATAAGTACCTAAGAAATAGGGTTAACAATTTGAAAAAAAATGCTAAAGAACGTTATTTTGATCATCTCGATGACTGTTTGTCTAATTATCGTCTCGATAATCCCAAAATATACTGGAAACACATACGGCGTTTGGTTAATATTAATAAAAAATCAGATTCCATACCAATTTTACGAACATTTGAAAATAATGCAGAAATTCTACATTATACAGACATAGAAAAAGCAGAGAGCCTTAATAAGTATTTTTGCTCTATATCATTTGTTGATGACTCAAGCGTTGAATTACCTAGATTTGAAGCTAGAACTGATTGCAAGCTTGAGAGTATTGTTATATCAGTACGTGAAATAGAAAGTATTTTAAGTACCCTATGTACCAATAAAGCTGCAGGTCCTGATTTCATTAGTCATAAAGTACTTAAGAATGTTAAAAACAGTATAGCCGTTCCACTTTTCAAGCTTTTCAATAAGTCGCTTAATGATGGAATTTTTCCAAACAGCTGGAAAGAGGCAATTGTAAATCCTCTTTTTAAAAAGGGAGACAAATCTTTAGTGAGTAATTACCGTCCTATATCTCTTTTAAGCTGCCTAGGTAAACTCATGGAAAGATGTGTTTACAAGCACGTTTATAATTATTTGCATTTTAATGATTTATTATACAAAAAACAGTCCGGATTCCTTCGTGGACATTCAACCGTATATCAATTGCTCGATATTTACCAACAAATTGTCTCTTCTCTAGATTCCAAACAAAACCTTTGCATGGTTTTCTGTGATATATCGAAAGCATTTGACAGAGTTTGGCATAGAGGCTTGGTATTCAAACTTCGCCAGCATGGAATAAGCGGACCTCTTTTGAACTGGTTTGTGAACTATCTCGAAGGCCGCAAGCAGTCAGTAGTAGTTAATTCCGTGAGGTCAAGGTCATTGTCAGTTAATGCTGGTGTCCCCCAAGGCTCAGTACTCGGGCCTCTACTCTTCTTGGTATATGTCAATGACATTTCGGAAAATTTATTAAGTATAAGTCGTTTATTTGCAGACGACACTAGTCTCGCCTGTTCTGCAACACGAATACCTGATATCGAAGGTATCTTGAATCATGATCTTTTCATGATTTCCAATTGGGCAAAACAATGGTTAGTAGACTTTAACCCTTCCAAGACAGTTGCTATGTTATTTTCCAATAAAAACATCGATCCTCCAACTTTACTGTTTGATAATGTTCATATTCAGTTTGTAGAAGATCACAAACATTTAGGTTTGACATTAAGTAGTAATGGTAAATGGCAGGTGCATGTAAACAACTTAACTAAGTCAGCGTCCAAAATTCTCGGAATCATGAGGAATTTAAAATTCAAACTCAAACGGGATTCGCTCAATCAAATTTATATATCTTTTCTGCGTCCGATCTTGGAGTACTCATCAGTAGTTTGGGACAATTGTACAGAGCGAGAAAAAGAATCATTGGAGAAAATACAAATCGAAGCAGCAAGAATAGTAACTGGCTTAACCCGATCTGCATCACTGACCAATATCTATAGAGAAATCGGGTGGTTAAGTCTTGATAATAGAAGAAAGTACCAAAAAATAATACTCGTATACAAGATAATTAATGGTCTTACTCCTAATTATCTTACTGACATATTTCCTCGACAAGTAAATAATAGAACAGATTACACGTTACGTAATGCCAATGACTTTGATTTGATAGCATGTAGGACTGAATTGTTTGCAAAATCGTTCTTTCCTTCAGCAGTTTCTCTTTGTATGAGCTTCCTCAAGATCTAAAATCTATAGAATCTATATCCTTATTTAAATCTTCGATTTTACGAACATTCTCAGTCCCCAAGGTACCTCGTCATTATTTTATTGGAGATCGCAAATATTCGGTATTCCACGCAAGAATACGTAACAGATGTAGTAATCTCAACCACGACCTCTTTACCAATCACATAATACTGGACCCAAGCTGTATATGTGGACACGAAGTTGAAGATGCAGATCATTACTTTTTTCATTGCACTCAATATACTGCTTCAAGAATAAAACTCTTCCGCGACTTACACCGCTTCCACCCTTTAAGTACAAGGCTACTACTTCTAGGCTCATCGGATTTTAGTTTTGAGGATAATGCTAAAATTTTTCGCACTACGCAAGTGTTTATAAGGGAATCTGAAAGGTTTACATAACGTCGTGCAGCTGCAACAACTCATGATTCATATACAACAGTTGTGTGATGCACGACCTGGCGTCACTTGCTCGACAAGCGGTAGGTCTATCCCGAGAACATATCTTCCATCAGTTTTTTTTTTTTTTTTTTTTTCTTTTCTTTAATTTATTTTTTTTCCTTTTGATTGACTTATTTCTTTAACAAATTTTCATTTGTATGCATGTTGTTTCCGTTCATGACCGGAAAGACACTGTCTTCTCTACATGCTAGCCCGAAAGTTATTTATTGTATGGTTTTCTTTTTAATATTTCTGGTATTATTGAAGACCTTATTCTGTGTAAGTTAAACAAAAGGGAATGGCCGAAGCTAAGTTGTGAGAACTTGTGGCCAGACCCTTTTGCCTTATTTAAATGATTACTATCTTTGTTATATAGAAAACTATGTATACAATTGGCAATAAAATATGTTTAAACTAAAACTAACATTAGATTTTGTGCTACAATAGACTTGCGCAAAACAGAAAATTGCATAAAAACTGAAAGTGTCGTTTCGGATCTGCGCAGGCTGATCCGGAATGGCACTTTACGCAAATGTCCGAATGCCCCTTTTAGCGTGTTACATGCCATATGACTTCATTATTTTCAATTTTGAAAATTCTAAAATCTTCTCAGCAAGTAAAAGTCAACAAATCTAATTTGTAAACAAAATTCCTCAAACCGGATGTGTCATGTACTCTGATCACGTCATACATGGTTTCGCAAAGCCATATTTTTCTTGCACTAATGCTACATAAACTTGCTATATAAACAGTTGCAATTTGGACTTTTGTTACTGTTCGATGCTGTTCGAAAGGAGCAACATAGAACAAAAAAATGGAAGTTAATTCGTTAATGATCTGTTCTCTTGCCTTCGTGTTTGTTGGCGCAGCCATGAGTAAGTATTTATATGTTATTATTTATAATTTCGGTGGAAAGGGAACTGCTTTCTCTACAGAACAGAACTAAATTCTATTAAAAAGTGAACTACAGTATTCTGCTAAATTGTTCTTCAATAAAGAAGTTGAAGTCGATGTTAGTATTGTGCCGTGTGATTTTCTCATTAAAAACTCAAGAAAACGCTCCTTTATAATTAAATGTATATTGCATACACAATTTTTTACAAATTCATGTGTCTCGACGACATTTAAGTGATCGCCATATACAAACAGCGGCAGAGTAGTTTTAAGAAGGTGATAACCTTTTAGGTCTCACCTTCTTATGGCAACCTGACTTTATCTAAAACTGGAAATGACAGGTGCGATTGCTTGAAACTTGAAATTCAGTTTCTATCTGTCGTAATCTGTGCAGTCTTGCAGTCATCAGGAGCAACATTTGACATGAAGATACAAGAATGATTATCGCTTCTTAAAATAAGGATGAAATGGGTTAAAAACTGGCTGAAAACTACCTGAAAACGAGAATAGCTCGTCTAATTAAAGAAGATAGATCCTCCTAGATCAAGGAGCAGATGCGAGTTTATCATTTGATATGTGAAAAAATAACATGTGGATTGAAAATCTGTGCAAGAAAATTACACAAACACTGAACCTCGGGGTTAAATGACATAGAATTAGCTCTAAAATTTAGTCTCGATTCGCAAGTATAACATGACCTAGTTTATAAGGTCTACATCGCGGATGAATAGGTAGGCGAAACACCCCAAAACACCCAAACAACACAGCAAACCAGTGTCATTATTCCCCAAACAACTTTCTTACACCTAAAACTGCATTTAAAACGCCTCAATACCCGTTTAATAATTATTAAAGTATCATTTCCACTTATTTTTGACATAAACAGGTCTGCGTCACGCTCGAAGACCACAAATATGCCCACCTGTGTGTTGTTTTAATAAAGCTCATTGCCGCACGAAATAAACTAGAGACAGACAGCTGTTGAGAAAGGCTTAACCTTTTCCTGAACAACAGCTGGTTGACTCTTGCGAACAGAAAGTAACTGCAGACGACAAATTTGAAAGTATCACAAATAACCTGCAGTTCTCTGATAGGCCAGAAAACATTGTTGGAAAATGAGAAAGTGCTGGTTACCAACACTTTCTCCTTTTCCTACAATATCTTCAAATGCTAAAATTCTCAATGTCACTAATATTCAGATTGTGTTTTAAAGGGTCTAGCATAATTCAAACAAGCATTTGAGTTATGCTCTTTTGAAAAGGGGACTTAATGCATTTGCAGAAAGTATCGACCCATGTCAGCCTGGGCAGTCAGTGCAGGGTGACACAGGTCGAAACTTTTAGCTGTCGGCCCATTTTCTGCATGTCCAAGGTGACTTGTCCTACTTGAAAGCATTTTCAGACAAATTAGAAGTGGTTCCAAACGGTGGGATTTGGCTTTGTCAAGGTAAAAAAAAAACATTGTTGAAAAAGGAAAAAAAGGGTGGTATTCTGTCCTCTCCCAACAACGTTTTTGAAAAGCCATTTTGATCAGAGTCGTTAAGATTCAAGATTGTTTGGTTGAGGTATGAACTGTAAAGTAAATGTAACATACATTTTTAGTCCATAGAAAATCAACTTCAAGGCTGTCTTGACCCAATAACTTCTTAAACTGAAGATTTAGCTACTATAAGGAAACCGGGAAAATGATGTCCTACGAATGTTTTGCAATTTTCCAATTGATTGGTCGAAATTTCTTGCATAGCGCCATCCCAGAACCAATCAAAATACGTTGCTAACTATATGCGAGAGCGAGATTTTTTCAGCAAAAACGGATGAAGTGAATCTTTACCGTTTGGTTGCTATGTGCGACTCCAGGCCCATTGCAGACGGTGTAGATCAAGATCAAGATCAGACTGCACAGAACGTGCAGTCTGATCTCGAATCTACGCTGTCCGATGCGTTTCATTCTTCCTGCCAAAAGGAACTTTAAAATCGCAAAATTTGGGTTTTAGTATTTAATGTAATATTTTGACTAAGATAATTCTCAAATTTTCGCACCAGCTAGTTCTGTCACAGTATAATTAAATTGCCCTTTCCAAGCCTTTTTAGTTATCTTAAAATTGTTCGCAATATCAAATTATGTTGCCAATTTATTTTAAATTTATAAATACAGATTCATTTACAGAATGCATTCTGGTACTTAAACTTGTTTGATGCTCTTGTTTTATGTGACAGCCTCCTCTTGCCCAAGAAATTCCAGAGCCGTTGTACCGGAACGAGGCTGTCGCGGATTGAGTTTGGGATCTTCCTTACAGGCCATTTACAGACAATGTGGTCCTAGCGCTTTCTGTTCTACAAGGAATCCGTTTGAGTTTGGAAAGTGTTGTTTTGAACTTGTTCAACAACGTAAGTATTGTATCTCGAATGTGTAATATTAAATCTGGTTTGACAAAACATCTCAATTAGACCTTGAGCCACCAACAGGCCCCCCTTCCCTCCCCCACGGGGGAATTTTCGGCACTATTATTTTCTGAAACCCCAGGGTCTCCTGAGTACTTTGTCAAAGTCTGCCACCTGGCGAGTGGGGCTTTTGCGAGTTCTAGAGGTAAAAAGTCATCAGGTGCACTGTTGCATACCAGATATCAATGAAAAGCAGTTCAGGTTATATTTTCATTTTATTTTCTACATTTAATATGTCAGAAACATGTTCAGATGGGATTATACACTCATTTCTATAGTCAAAACAGCTGTTTGATAGGAATATAAGCAATTTTGTTTGAATCAAAGTACTGAGAGAACTGTTCCTGGTCAAGTTTGTGAGCGTAAAATGGCTGGTACCCAAAAACGTATCCATTGTATACAAAATCATCATTATGACCTTAGTGATACAGAATAGATTCCACGACAAACATTGTGCCTTACCATTATAGTTTATTCTATCTATAAGCTGTGTCAGCGAAGGAAATCAGAGTATAAAAAGAGACAAATGTTGAGCTTTTTTTTAAAATCTAATGACATTTGCTGGAATTAAAGATATTTCTTGCTGTTGACCCATAAGAACTCACTGACGTCAGGACTGTATTTATCACTTCTATAATCAACAGTAATTTGCCACAATGATTGGTATTGTATTAAACCCAGTGAATAAAGTTGTTTACATCTTTTTCTTAATGGTGGCCCTTCATAGAGTTCGAGACTAATATGAAGTTGCCTTTCATTGAAATGATAACAATGATGTTTACAACATATCATTCCAGGCTATATGAATATCTATCCACTATCACCTATGGACCACATTCATGAAGTCAACACTGTTATCATCTTCCTCATTCCTTAGTTAAAATATATTTCACTATGTTAACTAAATCATGATTTATACTCTATATTTTTTTTATACACGTATTGCATGTCTATGACATGGGGAAGTGCCCAGTAAACATTGTGAAAATTCAATAAAGTGTCTGTTTTGTTCACATTATGACATTTTTACCACAATTGAAAAACATCAAAATGTACGCAAAGAGGGCTTGCATAAAACCATTTTTGAAACGCTCTGGGTTTGTTATTCTCTAAATGATTACAAGGTAGCATTCTGCAAAACAGGATTTATTTTTGTCGTACTACAGAGACTTCCCTTCACAGCATAGACTCTGCGAATGAAAAATCAGGTCAGAAAAGAAGGAAACGTCCCCCCATTAGATCACTGATCATTTCTTCCTACAGATAGGCAATTATTGGTGCATCAGTTATATGGAAATGCACTGTAAAATAAAATTTATCATTTTTAATATTGGAAACAATATCCTGGAAATAACAATAAGCCAATGATCGTGACACCAAAAGCAAAAAAATGTTCATCTGTTTATGCACAATAAAACAATTATGCTGATACTGGATGAGGTGGAGCTAAGCATAGTCTAAGTATATTACAGCAGGCATTTTCTTTTTGACATACGACAGGTACCTTTATATACATATTTGATAGAAAGAGGTAAAAAACAAAACTCATGCACAGGCCTTTTACCCATAGCAGAAATAAGGAGAGTTACTAATCATCTATCAAACAAGGTAAATCACGCCGGGGAATCACGTGACACAACAACAACAACAATGGCGGACATTTAAAGAAATTCCCCCGCTTTAGGCAAGAAAATCTTCAATAATTCCGTTAATACGTGACCGATTTGAATTTGGTATGAAGCAGAGAAGGCGGAAAAATGCCAGGGATTTGTGGTTTGATGTAGATCTTTTAACAACACCTGATAAAAAAGTTACTGACGAGCAAACAAATTTTTACCCCGGATAAAGTTCACGTCGAAAATAAATAAAACACACAAACAGGCCACATTTCTTCTTTTAGTGCTTATTGTGTTCCCATATGCATAAAATGTGGAGAGCATGAATAAAAAGTCTTGTCACAATCAATACTTTTTTATTTGAATACGATTTTCTACGTAAACAACGTTATTTTCTAAAATGATATAGTTCACGTCAGTAAATTTTTATGATAACGTTCACGTCATAAGTAGAATATAGAATATACATATTTCATCATCTTAGTTGCATCATGTTGTCTTGAATATCATGTTAATGCATACTTAGAATTATGAAATTGTCTTGATTTTAGCCATATTTAAATGTGTTACGTGTCGTATGTAGCTGTTTAAAGCATGTACAAAATGTATTCTTATTTAGTACTAATTACGCGCTGGGGTCCTACTGAAATACGCCATGGAGAATTTATACGCCATGGATACGCCATGGGAGTTTTTGCACGCCACAGCTGTTCCATAGCAGTGAAAGAATATATTAACTAGTAAAATATATTGATATATGCATTTTACATCACATATTAATGTTTCATCGATAGAAAAATCGTACTTTGCAAGATATTTGCCTTTGAAATTGTGATAAATAACAAAGGGAGACAACTCTTATGACATAAGTATGAGATATGAAACTTTGCTCGCCAGAGCAATAACATATTGATTGAAAAGGACAAAAATTTATTATGATTGTGTAAATATGCTACATTTCCACTGTGGTTCAATCTCAATGCGTAATATATCATAATTACTGTGAAATTTGTCTTTCTTTACACACGAAGATCGGGAGATTACGTAGTTTCGGCACGTCATGGGAGAATTTCCTCGCCAGAGCGTTTCAGCTAAAATACAACGAGTAAAATACTATAAATACTTGTTTTATTGGTTATTTATTACTACATGTTTAAATTTCAATAAGATTTATTTTGTATATTGCAGGAAATTTGGAATTACAAATTAACCTGATCGACGAGTGAAACAAGGGAAGTAATACCGTATTTATTAACAGGGAAAACAATCCATGTGTTTTCGAACACACAAGATATTCTTACTGTGTACTCAATATATCTGATTATAACCTACACTTTCTGAAACAAAACCTGAAATCATCTGACATTGAGAAAGAAAGCCTCTGAAAGCATCGTGGGAAAACGCCTTTTAAAAAATTCGTGCAAAAGTGAAAAATACTGGTAACCAGTATTTTCTCCTTTTTCCGCAATGTTTTCCTATATTCTCAAAACAAATTTTGAAAGATATGCTTTTAATTTCTTGTGTAAAGAACAAGACGAAATATTAGTTCTTTTCTTTATTAGTATTACAGATATCCATAATGTTGATAAAGAATTATTGCAAACAATACACAAATCTAGCATATAGTCTAGTTAAATTTTGTATACATGATTTTGGAAATTTCACGAAAGGGAGGCAAAGTTCAAATGCATTAACTTGACTCTTACACTTAACAGCTGCTGAAGCTGGTGCAGGGATCTATTGCAGACAGTGTAGATCAGAAGGTGTGAAAGCACTAACTAATTGCTACTCATTTATACCCAACTATTTTAATGTTTTTATTTGTGAAGGTTTTCGCAATGCGCACTCTTTTTATTTGTCCCGATTTTCTTTGCCACTTTTGCGGTGATAGGTATGGATAAATTTCCGTCTGTTCAATACATTAGACACTTGGTTTTCGGAACTAGAGAGAAATTGATCTATGTTTTCATTATCGATCAATTCTTTTTCCGAAGATGCAGTTTATTCAAGTTTTAATGACTCATTTGTTTTGTTTTTTTCACCAAGAAAAGTAGTTCTGATGCACAATCAATGTCTGACTGTGTATAGGACAATTGGTTTTCGAAAGTCGACATGTATGGATCATAAGTTGTATTGTCGGTCAATTCCATTACTGAAATTGCACCTTGCTCTTGTGTTAAGAACTCGTTTGTTTTTTCATCTAGGATCATTTGTTCTAATACACTATCAGAGTCTGACTGCATATTTGAGCTAAAATGCCCACATGAGTCTGGCTTTAAGTCTTCAGTGAGATCAACACGGGATTTATCATGATTACTTGCGTTGTCATTTTCTGATGATGCATATGATGAGATAAAGCCCTCTTCCGACTGATTTTGCAGCTCATTTAAAGCAGCATCAAACTGTGAATCGGAAAATATTCGACCGCCTAATGGAACTAGACACAGCATTACGAGCAGAAGGAATCAAGGATATATACTTTGTTGGGATAGTTCGACGTGGAAATATTAATAAAGCCCCTGGACAGAGAATGCTGTGGAGAAGCTTGTTGGAAAAGGAGAAAATGCTGGTAACAAGCATTCTCTCCTTTCCCCACAATTTTTTCTACCCCATGCAAGATGAATTTCATATTATCAGTCACATTTTATTTGTAGTCTGCAAACGTTTCGTTTTGTGACCAATCTAAATGTCGTTGTTTGGTACTGAAGGGTTTTGTGTACGTGTGTTCTGACGGAAAGGAAAGAAATCCATTACGGGCAATTTCTCCTTTTTCCACAATGTTTTCTGGACTTCAAAAGAGGAAATTCAGTACGGACATTTTATTGGTTCGCCTTCGATCTGGAACGGTCTAAAATTTGATCGTTTCGCAAAAAGTTAAAATGATTTTGAAAAAAATTATATGCACCAAGTGATTAATGACTTTTCTCCAGTCTAAAAATTCCACAATTCATCTTCGGTTAACCCTTAACATGCTAAAAAAGTAAAATAGAACCCTCAATTCGAAAGAATAAATCCAAATATTACTTTTTTTAAAGTGGGGGGGAATAATCCTGATCGGACTGTGAATGGTCTTACTTCACGTTTCTGATCTACACTGTCTGCAATAGATCCCTGCATCAGCATCGGCAGCTGTGAGGTGTAACAGTCAAGTTGATATTAATGTATTTGAACTTTGCCTCCTTTTCGTAAAATTTCCAAAATCATATAGATATCTATACAAAATCTTACTAGACTATAGATATGCTAGATTTGTGTATTGTCTGCAATAATTCTTTATCAACAGTATGGATGTCTGTAATATTGATAAAGAAAAAGAGCTAATCTTTCGTTTTGTTCTTTACACAAGAAATTGAAAGCATATCTATCAAAATTTTGTTTTGAGAATAAATGTATAGGAAAACAATGCGGAAAAAGGAAAAAATACTGGTTACCAGCATTTTTCACGTTTGCACGAATTTTTTAAAAGGCGTTTTCCCACGATGTTTTCACAGGCTTTCTTTTTCAATGTCAGATGATTTCAGGTTTTGTTTCAGAAAGTGTAGGTTATAATCAGAAAGTACACATTAAGAATATCCTGTGTGTTCGTAAATACATGGATTGTTTCCCCTGTTAATATTATTATTATTGCTCTGGCGAGCAAAGTTTAATATATCATACTTATGTCATAAGAGTTGCCTCCCTTTGTGATTTAATAAATTTTCAAAGGCAAATATCTTGCAAAGTACGATTTTTCTATCGGTGAAACATTAATATGTGATGTAAAATGCATATCTCAATATATTTTACTAGTTAATATATTATTTCACTGCTATGGGACACCATAAAAACTCCCATGGCGTATCCATGGCGTATAAATTCTCCATGGCGTATTTTAGTAGGACCGACGCGCTGTTCGATGTGTGAAAGAGCTTTTATTCAGTTAACAGATGAAGAAATATGCTCTTTTTTAATATGTATTTTGTTGCATGGTATTTAAATTGTTTGTTTTAGACACATTTGTTCAGTATAATTACAACAAAGTTAGCCTATTTGTATATATCCTTGTTATCAAGAATACAAGGCTTGGGCTCTGAAATGATACATTCAATGACATTCCTGGCGTTGAACGTGGAATAAGAATTTTTTAGCGCAGACATCTTTTACGACACAAGTCCGGCACCTATACCACCGCACCATGCGTGACCCATCTCTTAAAACTGCTCTACTACAGATTTACAAAAAATGACCCTGTGCATGGAAATACACGGGAAGTCTGTTTGAAAATAAGATGCATGATATATTTGTTCACAAACGGAGGAAACATATACGTGCCATTATCTGGAAGCATATATATTTGGAAAAAGCCGTGCATAATCAAAATTTCACTAAATATATATACTCATTAATCAATTTCTTAACTGTTTGATTAAGGTCAGGGGATTTTCCATAGAGACTAATCGAAACAGAAACATGTTGGCTTTATTTCTTTATATAATAGTTAATAAATGCATATTAATTTATATCTGGTTATCTTAATCAATTCTGCATGTTATATGATTCTGCAAGTTATACGGCTTATTTGATTTACTCTCTCTCTCTCTCTCCTTTCAAATCACACCAGTATTCATGATACAACTATTTTAATATGAAATGCTACTTATGACGAAACGTTATCATAAAAAATTTCCTGAGGTGAACTATATCATTTTTGAGAATAACGTTGTTTACCTAGAAAATCGTATTCTAATAAAGAATATTGATAGTGACAAGACTTTTCATTCATGCTCTCCACATTTTATGCATACGGGAACACAATAAATGCACTAAAACAAGAAAAGTGGCCTGTTTGTGTGTTTTATTTATTTTCGACGTGAACGTTATCTAGGGTAAAAATTTGTTTGCTCGTCAATAACTTTTTTATCAGGTGTTGTTTAAAAGATCTACCACATCCAGCAAATCCCTGGCGTTTTTCCGCCTTCTCTGCTTCAAACCAAATTCCAATCGGTCACGTATTGACAGAATTATTGAAGATTTTCTTACCTTAAGCGGGGGAATTTCTTCAAATGTCCGCCATTGTTGTTGTTGTTGTGTCACGTGATTCCCCGCCGTGTAAATGATAACTGGCTAGCTAAAATATCAAAAAAGTTTCTGTCTCTGTTAACCCTTTACCAAACAATCCCTGGTTTTTACGACCCAGAGAAAGAAGCCTTCTGAAAACATTGTTGGAAAAGGAGAAAATGCTGGTAACCAGGATTTTCTCCTTTTCCCACAATGTTTTCTACTCTTCTAAAGTCAAATTTCAATTTTTGAGTCACGTTTATTTTGTTGTCTGCAAATGCTTTCAATTTGGACAAGTCTAAAATTTGTGGTTTGGTAAAGAGTTAAATGTGTACAATATCAAACAAAAAACTAAAAAAAGCAAGTTTTGAATTTACACAGATGATAAATCACTAGAATACAATGTAATTGAGTAAAAGAAGAGAATTAGCCTTGAAGCTATGCAAGGAGAAAGCAAGAAGTTATACATATGTAAGAACAAGATAATCTGAGCAACAAAAGGATTGCTATTTGAATGATGATAATTTGCATGACCTTATGTCAAAAAATATGTTGAATACAAGAAAATTAACAGTACATGGTAACACATGGTAACACACAAAATGACCTTCATTTTAAAGTTACCATAAAAGGGAAACAAAATGAATAAAAGAATAGGGAAAAGAAAAAAAAAAAAAAAAAAAAAAAGAAGGGGGGGGCTCTTCATTGCATAGTTTAAGACTTAAGCATATTATATCAAACCCAATGCATCTCATTTCCAACATTTATACTTAGCCTTCTTTTATAGTCATGACACGATGCTTCATATTATTTCCTTGTTTCTTAATGCCAAGCAGTTAACCTGACATAATTCTGAACGGAAAAACAACAACCACAGTTTTCATAACAAAAGCACAAAGCCGCAAATATGGCTGGTAAGCATGAGAATGATGTTGGTGAAGGTTTTACTGAGCAAATACAAGCAGGAATGAGCTCTCATTCACTATAACACTATAATCCTCTGTAAATAAATACTGACCAACAATGTGAGATAACAGGTGTATCTTCTATTTTCAGATAAAATATCAAATCCAAATGAGGAATTCATTTAATCTTGGTAACTCAAATTGCTAGTAAATCACCTGATTACTTAATAGATGTGTGTGAAAAGACGCGTAAGATTAACTAGGAATAACATATCTCTGATTTTGGGTAGTTAACTCTTTTGGCGCCAGAGATTTAATGTCCACCTCTTTCAATGGCTGGAAATAGACTCCACTAAACTTGAGTTTTATAATATTAGGCTTGACTAAACAAGCGGACGAAGGAGATCCAAGATCAGACTGCATGTTCTGTGCAGTCTGATCTTGATCTATGTTGTCTGCAAAGGCCTCTGTTTTCGCCTATAGCACTGAAAGGGTTAAATTCATGCATATGTATGCTGTATTTAACTAACAAGGTGAATATGGCTGTAGGTCATACCTTTACTACTTCGTCATGGCATGGTTAAATTTTAGTACTTTGATATCATTGTCTTAGAGAACTAAATTGATTAAATAACAAGAGAAGGTACTGTAGATAGCATATGCAATATCTTCTTAGTAAACAAGATCAAAATATAATTTACTTTTAAACTTTTTTGTCCGTTGTTTAGATGCAAGAGTTAAATGGCACACAATGAATCAGTAACTTCAGTACATTGATTTGCACTAAAAGTTTCTCTTTACTGTAACGAATATAATTATTAAGGCCATGAAAAAAGCATACGAATAAATTTTAGATTTTTTTAAAATCTAAAATAAAGAAATGAACCAGATAGTTGTTGAATTCTCAGCAACTGATAAAAAATTAAAAAGTATATTAATGAACTTTGGTTACAAGTGCTTCCATTTTATCTATGAATATGACAAATTGATCCACAGTAAATCTGAAAATGCTGTTTGGGTTGCTTCTAGGATCGAGTCAAGGCATTTGTGATCAAGAAAATGTGCTTTATCTGAAAAATATCTCTGTAGTTTCTCAAATTATGATTTTTTGGAAGCTTGAATCATAAAAAAATAGTGCTGTCAGTGCTTTGATTTGCATTAAATGTTCTTTTATTTTGTTAGAAATGCATAGAATTATCTAAATATAAACTTATTACATTACCTGAGATCATTTGGGACTTTCACAAGGTATAAAATTTCCAAAGAAGTGTCAATTGAGGATCAACTAATAACGTTAGGGTTAAAGGTGCACTTGATGACCTTTGACCTCTATAACTTTCAAAAGCCCCACTCGCCAGGTGGCAGACTTTGGGAATGTGCTCAGTAGACCTTGGGGCTCAAGAAAATCATAAAACCGAAAATTACCCCGGGGGAGGGGAAGCAAAGACCCTACAGTGAATTGGCCATATGTATAGCATCAACTCCGAATTCTCACTGATTTACATGTATTTCCAAGTTTACTTTTAAGTTTAATGTGGATTTAAAATAACACCATCGTAATAAAATAAATATGAAAATATGATTGACAGTAAAATATATGAGTCATGCTCTGTGAAAAGGGGGCTTAAAGCATATGCAAAAAGTATCGACCAGTGCATCTCATGATTCAGTCAGTTGTTATGCAAAATGGATTTTATGGATCTGTAATACTGTGGTGACATGCTTGGTATCATGCATCATGGCTCATATATATTGACGGACTAGAAACAATTTAACAGGATAAAAATGTAGCTGTTTAGAAATGATTAACATTTTCGAAAAACGCTTTTTACGTTTATGTCAATGGCGACATCACCAAATATCAACAAAATGCCACTAAGTTTTAGTCCAAATATTTAGAGAATACATGCTTATTTACCATTCAACATTTATCTATCGGACATTTCACATTTTATTTTTCTTTTACATATAACGTCCAGACGGGTCCAATTCAGGTCTAGGTATTACTTGAACAAATTCACATGAAATAAATGACCTCTATTACCGTGTATTACACGCTTTAATTACTGTCCAAACTTAGTTTCGGCTAATGTCGTCTGCATGCAGAACTATGTGAACAATTTTCAACTCTATGCGGTTGAATAGATTTGTCGTGTCTTTAAAGAATACTAGTACTTAAAATATCTATAATAAACATGATTTTGTTCCGTTAAATTGGTAATACGTGGCTGGTGACATAGAAAGTATTTTCTTTGCAGTCTGATCTTGATCCATGTCATCGGAAAAAGCTTCTTGTTTTGCCTATGGCACTGAATGGGTCAGACCCGACATTTTCCGCGGGTAATCCGAAATCGATCGGCCGATAGATGCTGGTTTCCCGCATCGATTACGGATTACCCAAGTCTTAACCGAATCCATACGATGAAAGGCGATGTTACACGAGAATCCCAATAGGGTGCCCTATCCTTAATTTACATTTAAGAACAGCTTCATTTGAAAATAGTCAGCCACTGTCTTAATAAATAATTGGCAGTCTCATTCAAAATTCAATCAAATCACTTCCATGTGGGATTGCTGACGGAGCCACCGCCGTGTTTTACACTTATGCATACGGTTGCCTAACAAGCCTGAATTGACAACATTTATTTAACGGAAACTGTTTCAGTAATCAAACAAGACCGTGCCAAACAAATTTCGAGTAAAAAAAAAAGTCGTAATGGATTCTGTGAGTTGTTTTACCCTGTTTAAGTGGTTTATTTGGAATGATGGCATCTCTTCCACGGCAATTCATAACAAAACAGAGTCGTGTTGAATCAGAATGGATTAAGCTCGTAGATAGGCGAGTTTTGTAGAAATGTATTTTTTTAATCGAGAGATTATTGATGTCGGAGTTTGCTAAAAGAACCTATTTAAAAAGGAAATGAGAAGAACTTACGTATAAAATGAATGTCAAAATGAAAAATAACGTACATATGTGCTTATAAATAGGACTACACACGGTTTTAGAGAGCTGCAACTTTAATTTCAGACGAGAAACATAGGTAGCGTATAAATGAGCCATGCTCTGGCCAAAGGAGGCTAAATGCATCTGTTATGTAGATAGGATATGTATGTAACCTGTTTTCATCATCACTTTCACTCTATATACAGAGTATTCTAGAAACATAAAGAACATTCATTGGTTTTTCCATTGTGGTTATTTTTAGAAACAGGTTGTTAGTAAACAAGTTGTTTACCAATCCTTGTTGTCATCTTTCTAGAAAAGACTAATCAAGAATTTTCCAAACTGATATAAATAGGAGTGACTTACTTGGTGGATTTGGATTTTGAACTTAGACTTGTGGCTTTGAGGATACAGAATTAGTGAAAAGTGTTGGATTTAACTTGGGATATAGATCTGTAAGTTGGAATTACTTAATTTTTAAACAGGTTGCTCATATCTATTTGCAAGTTAAAACTATTGTTAATTTAGGTTTTAGGAACCAGAAATTCCATACTTTTTGTAGTCTAAACATAATTCTTAATTTTGAGGGACTTATTCTATTTCTAAGATTAAAAATTGTCAAAATTTCATTCAAACTTAACTCTTATTGTACTCTTTTGTCTTTATTCATTCCTAAATATTGTTAATTGTTAAAGGCTTGTTGCTGGTTTTCTTTCTTGTTACGCTTGTCTCGTAACAGAAATTGGGGGCTCGTCCGGGATTGATCATTTAGTCATTTTGGATATACTTTGAAATTATTTTGAACTTGTTACAATATTAAAGTTTATTAGATAATAAAAAGAATAATAAAAAAATAAAATTTGATTTTTATTCTACTGAACCAGCAAAAAGCAGTCATGTCTTTTGATCTTGAAAAATTTATTGCTGAACCTTCTCAGGAGATGTTAAATTTGGCAAAAAAGTCTGATTTATTAGATCTTGCTTCTCATTATAAACTGACTGCCATTAAAGGTACTATGTTAAAGCATGAAATTAGGAATTCTATTGTTCAGTTTTTAGTTGATGAAGAAATACTTGACTCGTCTGCTCTGTCTTTTATTCTTGTGTCTCAGACAGACGTTAAAACTAATATTGAGTTAGAAAAATTAAAACTACAGATGGAAAAAGAAGAAAGATTACAGGAGAAAAAATTAAAATTAGAGCAAGAAGAAAGGATGAAAGAAAAAGAATTAAAATTAAAATTAGAACAAGAAGAAAGAATGAAAGAAAAAGAATTAGAGTTAGAAAAAGAAAACATGTACCGGCATGCTGAATTAGAAGAAAGAGAAAAGGATAGGCAATTTCAGATAAGAATGAAAGAATTAGAAATAGAAAATAAAGAAAAACCATCTATGCATGTGATTAATGACTTTGACATAACAAAACACCTCACACTTGTTTCGCCATTTCAACAACAGGAAGTTGATACATAGTTTTCACATTTTGAAAGATTTGCTGAAAATTTGAAATGGCCAAAAGAACACTGGACCTTATTTTTGCAAAGCCTTGTAGCTGGAAAGGCTCGTGATATTTTATCTCAACTAAGTAATGAACAGTTTTCTAATTATGATAATGTTAAGGAATTGATTCTAAAGGCTTATGAATTGGTACCTGAAGCATATAGACAAAAATTTAGGAATTGCAGAAAAGAAAATGGTCAAACCCATGTTGAATTTGCTAGAACTAAAGAACAATTATTTCATAGGTGGTGCCATTCAAAGAAAATAGATTCAGATCACGGAAAACTTAGACAATTATTGCTAGCTGAAGAATTTAAAAGGTGCATTAATTCAGATATAAAAACTTTCTTAGATGAGAAAGGAGTTGAAACTTTAGAAGAAGCTGCTTGCCTAGCAGACAACTTTGCCTTGACGCATAAGGTCTCTTTCATAAATAAATCAAACCCTCGAAAACCTTTTTATTCATCTACTGGACCTAAACCAAATTTTAATCAACATAATGACAGAATATTCCCAAACCCAAATCTCCTTATGAAGCCAAAAGTCAAAATCCCTTATCTCGACCCACTTGTAATTATTGCAAAGAATCAGGCCATATTATTTTTGAATGTCCTGTTTTGAAAAGAAAATGGGAAAAACAAGAAAGTTTTAAGAATCAGGCTTTACTTCATTTAAGTCCACACCTCAGTCATGTATTAAGGACCAAACCCTTGTCCAGGCCAAAGTACCTGAGACTGATACCGTTATGGAGATTTATAAACCATTCTTGTCAGATGGTTTTGTGTCACTAAAAAGTGATTTTGCCCAGTCTACCCCTATTAAAATTTTACGTGATAATGGAGCTTCTCAATCTCTATTTTAGCAGATGTCCTGCCTTTTTCTGAGAAGACCTTTTCTGGGACAAGTGTCCTTATTCAGGGTGTAGAATGTGGATTTGTTAATGTTCCGCTTCATAACATTTATTTGTCTTCAGACTTAATTAATGGTCCAGTGACTGTTGGTATTAGAAAAAGTTTACCTTTTAAAGGTGTTAATTTGTTATTAGGGAATGATTTAGCCGGAGATAAGGTAATTGTTAATCCACTTGTAACTGACACACCTTGCATGGATCAATCGCCCAATCTGATTGAGGAAGAAATTCCTGACCTTTACCCGTCATGTGCAACTACTAGAGCTACGGCAAAGACAGCCATCTTGACTGAAAATCAGTCTGATATTGACTTATCTGATTCTTTGTTGGGTCATTTATTTAAAAATGAAATTAACAGGTCTATTTCACAAAACCCGTCTGAAAGTCAGACAAATTCTAAACATAATTCATCAGAATTTGATTATATATCTTCACCCTTAATTAATGAAGGCCATGATACAAGGTCAAGGTCAAAACTAAGTGAAGGCCAACCAATGATACAGAACTTGCACCTTTATTTCAAAAAGCTGTCAGTGAAACTGACCTTTCACAGGAACCTGTCTGTTTTTATATAAAAAATGGAATATTAATGAGAAATTGGCGCCCTCCTAAAGTCTCTGTTGATGATGAGTGGGCTGTCAGTCACCAAGTCGTCGTTCCTAAATCTTATAGATCAGAAATATTAAGCTTAGCTCATGAAACACCTATGTCAGGTCATTTAGGTACCAATAAAACCTATCACAAAATTCTTAATCATTTATATTGGCCTGGTCTAAAAGCAGATATATCAGATTATTGTAGGTCTTGTCATACTTGTCAAATGGTAGGCAAACCCAACCAGGTCATACCTAAAGCTAAACTACAACCGATCCTTGCATTTGATGAACCTTTTAGCAGGATTATAATTGATTGTGTAGGTCCATTGCCAAAAACTAAGGCTGGTAATGAGTAACTTTTGACTATTATGTGTGCTTCCACCCGTTTTCCTGAAGCAATACCTTTAAGAAATATAAAATCTACAACAATTGTCAAAGCTTTAGTGAAATTTTTCACTTTTGTAGGACTTCCTAAATCTATTCAATCTGATCAAGGGTCAAATTTCCCAACAAGTGATGCACGAGTTGGATATTAAACAATATAGATCATCTGCATATCATCCTGAAAGCCAAGGTGCCCTTAAACGGTTACACCAGACCTTAAAAATTATGATAAGGTCATATTGCTTTGACTCACAAAAGGATTGGGATGAAGGTATCCATCTTTTATTCTTTGCAGTAAGGGAGTCTGTACAGGAATCTCTTGGTTTTAATCCCTTTGAGCTTGTTTTTGGCCACACAGTTCGTGGACCTTTAAAACTTTTAAAAGAAACATTTCTTTCACAAGAAGACTCTCCTTTAAATTTACTTCAGTATGTATCTGACTTTAGAAACAGATTATTCAAAGCTTGTGAGGTTGCAAAATCAAATTTAAAGAAAATTCAATGTAAAATGAAAGAAAGATATGACAAAAACACTAAAGAAAGAAATTTTGAACCTGGAGATAAAGTTTTAACTCTTCTACCAATTCCTGGTAGGCCTCTACAAGCAAGATACTTTGGTCCTTATTCTGTAGAGAAAAAGGTCAGTGACTTAAATTATGTGATAACAACTCCTGACAGGCGAAAGCAAAAGCAATTATGTCATATTAATATGTTAAAAGAATATGTTGATAGGGATAATTCAAATATTTCACCAATAAATGTAGTTTCCTCAGTCCCTCAAATTCAAAATCACATTAACCATGAAGACATAAATTGTGAAGAAATAAACTTTAATAAATCTAACCTATTAGTTCAAAACTTCAGAATTCTGACATTTTAAGAAATTTAGATAAAATACTTTCACATTTAGATAATAATCAAAAAGATGAATTAAAAAAGTTAATTTTTGAATATGAGCACCTGTTCCCTGATATTCCAACACGGACAGATACAATATACCATGATGTGGACATTGAAAATTCAAAACCAGTGAAACAACATCCATATCGAATGAATCCCAAGAAACTGGAGCTTCTCAGAGAGGAAATCAAGTTTCTATTGGACAATGACTTTATTGAACCTAGTCAAAGTGAATGGAATTCTCCCTGTATTCTTGTACCAAAGCCAGATGGAACTTTTCGTATGTGCACTGACTATAGAAAAGTTAATACTGTGACCAAGACTGATTCGTTTCCAGTGCCAAGAGTAGATGACTGCATTGACAATATTGGTCATGCAAAATATGTAACCAAATTTGATCTTCTAAAAGGATTTTGGCAAATTCCTCTCACTGAAAGAGCTAAAGAGATTTCTGCGTTTGTAACCCCTGATGGACTATATTATCCCTGATGCTTTGTCTAGAGTTTATCTTGTGAATAGTTAACATTTGTCTTTATGTATAATGTATTTTCATGTACATTTATGTGTAATGATATTTTCTATCTTCAAACAAAAGAAAGTTTTACTTCTTAAAACTTTCTTTTCCTTTAGGAGGGGAAGTGTTATGTAGATTGGATATACATGTAACCTGTTTTCATCATCACTTTCACTCTATATACAGAGTATTCTAGAAACATAAAAAACATTCATTGGTTTTTCTATTGTGGTTATTTTTAGAAACAGGTTGTTAGTAAACAAGTTGTTTACCAATCCTTGTTGTCATCTTTCTAGAAAAGACTAATCTAGAATTTTCCAAACTGATATAAATAGTTGTGACTTACTTGGTGGATTTGGATTTTGAACTTAAACTCGTGGCTTTGAGGATACAGAATTAGTGAAAAGTGTTGGATTTAACTTGGGATATAGATCTGTAAGTTGGAATTACTTAATTTTTAAACAGGTTGCTCATATCTATTTGCAAGTTAAAACTATTGTTAATTTAGGTTTTAGGAACCAGAAATTCCATACTTTTGTAGTCTAAACATAATTCTTAATTTTGAGGGACTTATTCTATTTCTAAGATTAAAAATTGTCAAAATTTCATTCAAACTTAACTCTTATTGTACTCTTTTGTCTTTATTCATTCCTAAATATTGTTAATTGTTAAAGGCTTGTTGCTGGTTTTCTTTCTCGTTACGCTTGTCTCGTAACACATCTCAGTGATGCATGATTCCAAGCAAGTCAACACAATATTGTAGATCTTTAAAACTCGTTTTGTATAACGACTTATACTGAATCATGAGGTACATTGATAAGGGAGCTTAACGCATCTGCAAAATGTATCGACCCAGATCAGCATGCGCAGTCCGCGCAATTATTGGTGCATCAGTTATATGGAAATGCACTGTAAAATGAAATTTATCATTTTTAATATTGGAAACAATATCCTGGAAATAACAATAAGCCAATGATCGTGACACCAAAAGCAAAAAAATGTTCATCTGTTTATGCACAATAAAACAATTATGCTGATACTGGATGAAGTGGAGCTAAGCATAGTCTAAGTATATTACAGCAGGCATTTTCTTTTTGACATACGACAGGTACCTTTATATACATATTTGATAGAAAGAGGTAAAAAACAAAACTCATGCACAGGCCTTTTGCCCACAGCAGAAATAAGGAGAGTTACTAATCATCTATCAAACAAGGTAAATCACGCCGGGGAATCACGTGACACAACAACAACAACAATGGCGGACATTTAAAGAAATTCCCCGCTTCAGGTAAGAAAATCTTCAATAATTCCGTTAATACGTGACCGATTTGAATTTGGTATGAAGCAGAGAAGGCGGAAAAACGCCAGGGATTTGTGGTTTGAGGTAGATCTTTTAACAACACCTGATAAAAAAGTTATTGACGAGCAAACAAATTTTTACCCTTGATAACGTTCACGTCGAAAATAAATAAAACACCAACTTTTTACCCTTGATAACGTTCACGTCGAAAATAAATAAAACACACAAACAGGCCACATTTCTTCTTTTAGTGCTTATTGTGTTCCCGTATGCATAAAATGTGGAGAGCATGAATAAAAAGTCTTGTCACAATCAATACTTTTTTATTTGAATACGATTTTCTACGTAAACAACGTTATTTTCTAAAATGATATAGTTCACGTCAGGAAATTTTTATGATAACGTTCACGTCATAAGTAGAATATAGAATATACATATTTCATCATCTTAGTTGCATCATGTTGTCTTGAATATCATGTTAATGCATACTTAAAATTATGAAATTGTCTTGATTTTAGCCATATTTAAATGTGTTACGTGTCGTATGTAGCTGTTTAAAGCATGTACAAAATGTATCCTTATTTAGTACTGATTAAACGCTGGGGTCTTACTGAAATACGCCATGAAGAATTTATACGCCATGGATACGCCATGGGAGTTTTTGCACGCCACAGCTGTTCCATAGCAGTGAAAGAATATATTAACTAGTAAAATATATTGATATATGCATTTTACATCACATATTAATGTTTCATCGATAGAAAAATCGTACTTTGCAAGATATTTGCCTTTGAAATTGTGATAAATAACAAAGGGAGACAACTCTTATGACATAAGTATGAGATATGAAACTTTGCTCGGCAGAGCAATAATATATCGATTGAAAAGGACAAAAATTTATTATGATTGTGTAAATATGCTACATTTCCACTGTGGTTCAATCTCAATGTGACTAATATATTGTTATTATTGACAATTACAATCGTCCCAGGTGTTTACAATTGATCACACATCTAAAAATAGTTCCTTTGGAACCCTTTGGTACATTTCGCTATGAATATTACGCGCATTGATTCTTCATTTATTATTTGATATTATACACCTTTTTTTTTCTATTTTCTAGGCACCACCTTACCCTTGTAACTTCAAAATTTTTATTTATTTTCACCACACTGTGCGGTTGATAATATCATTTGCCGAGAGAGGATAGAGCGCTGCCACAGCAATCAGGATTGTGGCCCGCTCGAAAAATGCATTATCTTCCGCTAGATGGCATTTTTCAAATATACATCTATCTGATTTGGGCATTTTGGGTACAGAACCGGACTACTTTTCAAAACGACAACCGTTACTTTGAATTTTAAAATAAGATAAACGTTTACTCAATAAAACGCTACCTGGTACAATTCATTCAGCTATGATCAGCTAGCATGTAACCTATGCACCGACCATTTATAAAAACAGCCCCTTTAGGCTTGGGCAATAGCTTCTGTATAAGTCAAGACACTTCTTGTTGATATGTGTGTGGAAAAACCCTAAACGAATCCTGGTAGCCCTAAAGTCTATTTTTTAGAAAATGTATTCAAATATATGCAGTAAAACAAGAGTATTTGTGAAAACTATTTTTCCCATTTGAAATAATGAAATTTTCAAGATATCTGGAGCGAAACACGGGCTAAATTTTTCCACAGATGTATTCTTTATAGCCATTTTCTCCATTGCTACTTTATTAGCGGCGTATTAATATTCTCCCGTACAGGAGATGGTGATGAGTCATAGCAGACAGGTCGAATCTTCGAAGAATATGACATGCGCAGACAACGCAAAAAATGCTGTCCAAGAGATTGCGGTAAACAGTGTGTGCCTGCTTTTGGTGCAAGCTACAAAGATGTCTGGAACGTTTTTCAAAGTTATCATTTCAGTGCTTTTTAAATGAATGTGCATGTACTGTAAGTTGTGTTTGATAGAAAAAACATGACCTTCATTTTTTTTTTTTAAATTCAATTATATGAGCCATGCTTTGGCAAAAGGGGGCTTCTACATGATGCATTATACCAAGCAAGTCATCACATAATTAGGGATCCATAAATTCTATTTAGTTCTAAAATCGACTGAATTTGAAGGAAGAGTGGTCATTGGACATGAAGAAAATTCACCAATAGCAAAAGGTTGCGACTCAGGTCAGCCTGCGTGGACTGCGCAGGCTGACACGAATCGATACTTTTTGCAGATGCCTTGAACCCCTTTTTCACAGAGCCTGGTTCATTTGTACCTTATTTTTTTTTTCAAATTTACATTTCATGTTCAATGTGATGTCCCTTTTGGGCAATAATGATGCAAAGTCTCTAAAATCGTCAGTGACTAAATCACACATTTCCAGCGTTTCTTCCTGGTTCTCTTCGGATTGATATTACTAAGTCTTGCACTGTTACAGGTGCTGGAGTGTACATTTTGTCCATAATCTTTAACCACAAAATCGCGAGTTCTAACGATCCTGAGGAACAGGCCTATTGAAAACATTGTGGGAAAAGTAGAAAATGCAGTATTTTTTACTTTTCCCACAATATTCTCTACCCCATGAAAGAACGTCAGGTCATTTGTACCACCTTCTGATTTGTCGTCTGCAGGTGCTTTAAATTTAAAAGAGTCTAAAATTTGTCGTTTGGGAAAGGGTTAAGGGATACCATAAAAACAAAAGGTAAAGCAGGTCAATTGATTGATTGATTGTATGGTGTTTAACGCCGTTTTCAACATTATTTCAGTTATATCGCGGCGGCCAGTGCACCTATCCATGCTTTCCTGGAGTCTCTTTTACCAGTACTCTGCACAATTTTCTTTCCAAGCCACTGGCTGCTTTCCCACATAGCCATCATCGAAACAATGGTCAGAGGAATGAATCCTGTCGCAATGACTATCATCAATCCTCGGAAAGAAATTGGCCGAGCAAGGGATCGAACCCACGACCCCTTGTTCTCAAGTCCTGTACGCTACCGACTGAGCTACCGGGGCTTGGCTAAGGCAGGTCAAAGTCTGGTGAATGGGGAGGCCAGAATCCGTCTTCACTATCCAAACAACCATTTTTTCTTTTGTCAAAAAAATCAAAAGTTGTATTACTTTCAATCATAGAATATCTTGGAGAATAAGATAAAGAACGTTCTTAAGAATGGTCAGGACAGACGAACCCTGGCAGATTTCCTCAGTTTTGAAAGAGACAACATTTTCACCATAGGTTTCATGTTACCAAGACAATACATGCTTAAGAGTGGGGCGTCACTCCAAAATGCTCTTATCAAACACCTTCTATCCTTAAAATCATGTTTTGTGATGCTGGCATAAATTACTTCTTCAGTAAATGAATGCTCGCTGTTCTCTATCGAATTCTCGACATCCTGCTTAAAGACAAAAGGCTCTACCCCACCAGTACAGCTTAAATTTTTACTAAACAACAAACGTATAGACTTGTCCAAACTGAAAAGCAATGCAGGTGACGAAATAAAAAGTGGTCAAAAAAAGAAATTTGTTTTTGGAAGGTTAGAAACATTGTGAGAAAAAGAAGAAAATGCTGGTTACCAACATTTTTCTCTTTTTCACACAATGTTTTCAAAAGTCTTCTCAGTTTGAGCTGTTAAAACGGGTTTGTATGGTATAGGATTACAGAGGCCCATACCGCAATCGTGTTAAGTTTTTTTTTCTAAATGGATGTTCAGTTTTTTTTTCTAAGTGCGAGACAGAAGTTATGTTTTCAAAAGTCTGAAAATCAGTCTGAAATGACTAAAAACACTTAACTGTAACAAAGTAGTTTATTCTTTAAATTTATAAATAGATCATGTTCAATATTTTTAACAAAAAAGTGAAATCCATTACTTTGTCCGACAAATGGTATAGTCGAAAAACACGTCAAAATAGGCCTTTTTTTTTTTGCCTATAGTCCAAAATTCACACAATTCAAACCCAGGGAACAAGCCCGAATTACATGTACATAGCCAACAGGTACTGGTTGCTCAAAACACACTACAGTCTGTGGATGTAATGAAAAATAGCACGTTATCATATCGTTTTTTCTCAATCTTTTCTCCTCTCAATCGACTCTGCATATTGTACGTAGTATTAAGCTTTCAAGTTGGCATAAAGTTGAGCTCCACAAAATGGGGGCTCCTTTACTTTGTCAAATGGCCCTAACCCCGCCCTGAGAGAGGGGGGAGAGAAAGGGGGGGGGGGCAGGAGAGAGAGTGGATCCCTTTCACAAGAGCGCCGCTCAAATCAATAAAAACGGGGGAATTAAAGAATCATGATATTAACAAGCTGTGCAAGTTTAATGAAAATACATTCACAAATGCGCACTTTATCGAGTAAACAAGAAAAAGATTTACAGACGTACAACGGAAACCAGACATGGCATGAACTCTACTGCCCCATATAGTGAAAAAAAAAATCATATAAATTTAACCCTTTACCATACAATCCCGACTTAACTACCCTGAAAAAAAAAAAGATTTTGAAAACATTATGAAAAAAGGAGATAATACTGGTAGCCAGCATTTTCTCCTTTTTCTATTCTTTTTTTCAACCTTTCAGAGACATATCTAATCATTTGAACCACATTTAACTGTCATCTGCAATACTTTCACTTTAGGCAAGTTGAAAATTTTGTCGTCTGGTAAAGAGTTAATATTTTTATCTCCGTATCATAATTTTTCTCTGTCATTTGGGGGATGTACTGTTCGCGCTATGTACAGTCTGATCTTAAACTGCACCGTCGGCGAAAACAAAACGGATTGATTCAATGAAATCGTATAGAAGGATTTTTTTTCAGGATGACATCTTAACCCTTTAGCCGCTAAAGCACGATTCAAAGGCCTTTTGCGGACAGTGTAGATCAAGATCAGACTGCACAAAACGTGCAGTTTGATCCTGGATCTACGCTGTCCGATATGGAAATATTTTTGTCCAAAAATAAGTTTGAAATATCATTTTTGTGTTTTTACTATCAGCTTGACAATTTTATTTAACAAATGAGGCATACTCTGTGAAAAGGGGGCTTAATGCATCTGCGAATACTATTGACCCAGGTCAGCCTGCGAAGTTGGCGCAGGCTGACCTGGGCCAAAACTATTCTCTATTGGTCAATTTTCTGTATGTCCAAGGACCAGTATACCTCAGGGCTGAACTGGTTGTTAAAGAAGGTGGCTATTATGGATCCATAAGTATGTGATGGCTTGCTTGGTACCATAGATCATGGAGATGCATTAAACCCCATTTCACAGAGCATGACTTATATTTATCAGCATCAATAGTTCCAGAGATGAGACTGGTCATATCCAAGGCGTGCAGATTGATGAAAGCGAATCAGATTAATTAGAGTGAAATTCGTGAAGAGACTGGGTGCATTTCGACGTAAAATGGACGACATTTTGAACATTTGATGTAAATTAATGAATGTTTTGAAAGGCCCTAGCCGCGTCAGAAATTACGGTTTTAGTTTTCCGCTTCAGTGATATATGATAATAAAACTGCATGAACAACAATCAAAATGTCATCTTACATGTACCTTATTTTTGTGTAATATAAACATTTCTCACGTCCCATGTCCCAAAACCATATCTTGATCGCAGCTGATACAGATTTAGTTTATTTTGTCCACAATTTTTGTCAGTTTCCCCACCCCGCAGTACGGATTCTAGAACGTCCCGGTATCTCGAACTAACGTCCGGTTGATCGATTGATTTAATGTTGTTTAACGCCACTTTCAACGTAATTTCAACCATTTTACGGCGGCAGCTTAGATAATCTCTTATGTCCTTGGTTTCATCAGCTCTAAGGTAGGGCTCTGAGGTTTCTTGCCCAAGGACACTCCCATTAAAGACCCAGTGTTTGCAGTAAGGCATCGACGTCCGGTGCGTTTACATTTGGCCTACTGCTGTGACTCCATGTGTATAAAGAATAAAGTGGTGCATTTAAAACAAATCCTGCACACAAACAATTGCGCTCGTCAATATATATGAGCCATGCTCTGGGAAAAGGAGGCATAATGTGTCCACGTGATGCATTGTACTAATTAAGCCATCATATAATTATAGATCTATAATAGCCCCTTTTTTTGAGCAACCGACTAAATCATGAGGTAGACTGGTCTGTGGACATAGAGAAAATTGATCAATAACGAAAAGTTTCGGCCCAGGTTAGCCTGCGCGGATTGCGCAGGCTGACCTGGGTCGATACTTTTCGCAAATGCATTAAGCCCCCTTTTCACAGAGCATGGGTCAATTATAGCATTTACACATGACATTAAAGAGTGGCTAAAATGGTGTTTTTTTTTCCCTAAGAGGATTAACCCTTATCCTGCTAAGTAAGTTGAAAAAAACTTTCAAGCCGACAATGAAAACACGAATAATGCTTTTTCAAATTTACCTTTTGGACAAAAAATATCTCCTTATTTGACAGTGTAGATCCAAGATCAGACTGTACGTTCTGTGCAGTCTGATCTTGATCTACGCTGTCGGCAAAACGTCAATGAGTCGTGGTGAGCAGCCAAAGGGTGAAAAAAGCCCTATTGGTTAGCAGGGTTCTCTGTTTTTTTACGAATAAGTGTTCAAAAGCCTTCTTCTTTAAAAACTCGGTGTGGTCTTGACGTTGAATTATCTTAATCTGAAGTTCTTTTTAATAGTCTTATGATTATTCACTCTCTCTGAAAAATCGAGACTTTTCTTGTTCCTCTGATTAGTCGAACCTAGGCAGCTCGTGGTAATATACTAGTATCAGGCTTCTAATACACGAGTTGTAAGTTCGAATTCCGGCATTGCCCAAATTATTTCTGCAAACTGATGGAGGTCAATGCAACAGTATTCATTCCTCTTCCTCTGTTTAGCAAGTTTCGTCTTTAGTTGGGTGGTAAACTATTTAGAGAGAGAGAATGAGAGAGAGAGAGAGAGAGAGAGAGAGAGAGAGAGAGAGAGAAAGAAAGGAGGGATAGAAAGCGGATAGATAGCTAGAGAGAGAGGTGAGGAGGGAGAAATAGAGAGACTGTCAGTCAGTGAGAAAGAGAGAGGGAGAGAGAGGGGGAAAGAGAGAGAGAGAGAGAGAGAGAGAGAGAGAGAGAGCGAGAGAGAGAGAGAGAGAGAGGGATTTGTGAAGATTTGTGAGCTGTAACAAAACCTTCAAGAAAGCACAGATCGGAGCAGTATAAATGAATATTATGAATTCAATTAAAAAGAAATTAATCACCCACAAAATGAACAAAAAAACAAACACACATGTCATCTTTTCAAATTACGAAGCTTTCTTTTTTAAACATAAATTGTTCCGTAACTGTGCATGATAAATGAAACCTTTGTCGTGTTGTTTTATATATGAGCCATGCTCTGTGAAAAGGGGCCTAATGCATTTGCGAAAAGTATCGACCCAGGTCAGCCTGCACAGTCCGCGCAGACTGACCTGGGCCGACACTTTTCGCTATTGATCAATTTCTGTATGTCTAAGGATCAGTCTACCTCATGATTTAGATTATTAAAAAAGGTGGCTGTTATTGATCCATAAGTATGTAATGGTTTGCTCGGTGTGATGGATTACGAAGATGCATTAAGCCCCCCTTTGCCGGGGCATGGCTCATATATGGCTTGTAACACGCGAAAAGAGGCATTCGGACATTCGCGTAAAGTGTCGTCTCGGATCAGCCTGCGCACTCCGCGCAGGCTAATCTGAGACGGCACTTTACGACTACATTAGATTTTGTGCAAAAGTAGACATGCGCAATACAGAAAATTACATAAAAACGGAAGGTGTCATTTCGGATTAGCCTGCGCGGACTGCGCAGGCTGATCCGAGGCGACACTTTACGCAAATGTCCGAATGCCCCTTTTCGCGTGTTGCAAACCATTATAGGAGCCATGCTCTGGCAAAAGGGGGCTTTTTACGTCTCCGTGATGTGTGATAAGTAGCAAGCTATCACAAAATCATGGATCCATAAAGTCCATTTTGTCTAACAACCGACTAAATCATGAGGTAAACTGGTCCTTGGATAAGCAGAAAATTGTCCAATAGCAAAAAGTTTCGGACCGGATCAGCCTGTGCGGATTGCGCTGGCTGACCTGGGCCGAAAGTTTTCGCAGATATATTAAGCCCTCTTTTGACAGACCATGGTTAAATTATAGATAAGGATCTTTTTATGCATTTTAAACCCACATTACGTGTTGCCATCTACAATCAACCTTTTACTGAACAATCTCGTTTTTTAAACGACCCTTAGGGGATAAGCTTTTGAAAACATTGTGTGAGAAGGACAAAATGCTTGTGACCAGCATTTTCTCCTTTTCGCACGATGCTTTGTACCTGTTCAAAGACAAACTTTATCATTTGAACAACACTTAAATTTCAGTCTGCAAAAACCTTGATTTTTGAAAACTTCAAAATTTTTATCGTTTGATAAAGAGTTAACTCTATTTCAAAGTTAAATATACACATAGATCTACTCTCAATCATTTAACGTCAGAATATATTCAATCCACTGAAACTTATACAGAGTTTTATCGTGGACGTAACCAAACCAGCGGACTGTTTAGATCCAAGATCAGACTGCACGTTCTGTGCAAGTTGATCTTGATCTATAACGTCTGCAAAAGCCCGTGTTCTAACCTATTGGGCCTAAAAGGTCAACTCTTTACCAAACGGTCTTGTGGTTTTACTGCCATGAAGAACGAAGCTTTCGAATTATCCTCGGTAACGGAGAAAATGTTGGGAAAGATTATTTTCTCCTATTAACATTATGTTTTTCTAGGGATAAATCATACCATTTAAGCCACACTTCACGTTCTTTTGCCTTTGATTTCATTATGGAAAAATGAAAAATCTTGTCAGCAAGTAAAAGTCAACAAACCGAATCAATAAAAACAAAATCCCCCAAACCGGATCTGTCATGTCCGTTTATGACGCTTATGACGTCATACTTGGTTTCGAAAAGACGTAAATTTCCTTGTACTAACGCTCCCGTTTTGCTATATAAACAATCGTAATTTTGGCTTTTGTTACTGTTCGACGAGGTTCGAAAGGAGCAACATAGAACAAAAATGGAAGTTAACTCGTTAATGATCTGTTCTCTTGCCTTCTTGTTTGTTGGCGTAACCATGGGTAAGTATTTGATGTTATTGTTGATATTAAGGTAGACGGAGTTGTCTTTCTTGTCGAAAGAGATCTTTCTTTGAGGATAACAACTTTTTTTTGCATAGAGTACTACTTTCTTCTGCATAGAAATTCTCCGAAACAGAAATTGAAATCGACACTAGCATCTTGACGAGGGAATTCTTCATTTTAAGCTCTACAAAGTTTGTTTATGCAGGTGTATTTCACAACTTTTATTACAAGTTTATGTTTCTCCACGCTTTTAAGATGATCACGTTTTCTGAACAGTGAGCTATTAGTTAATTTGCTAATTTAACATTATTGAACGTAAAAAGGACAAAGACTCGAGTCCTAAACCTTTGAAAATCGTCTTACCCTTAGGCTGCAAGCGCGACTCGGGGTGATTTTGCGGACGGTGTAGATCAAGATCAGACTGCACAAAACGTGCAGTCTGATCTTTGATCTACACTGTCCGATACCTTTTTTTTTTTTCCAGTACAATCAACTTTGATATCGCAATGTGTGTTTTTTTTTTCTACTGAGTGAAAATTTCTTATTATTTTATTTAGCAGCTTTTGCAATTTCAAAGGTATTATTTTGAGATAAATATGCCCTTATCGGGCAGTGTTGATCAAAGATCAGACTGCACGTTTTGTGCAGTCTGATCTTGATCTACACTCCTCGCAAAAGGTCAGTGAGTCGGGCTTGGCAGCCTAAGAGTTAAGGGTAAAGTAACAGTAATTCTACACTGCTCAAAAAAAAAAGGAACATATGTCCTCGATTTTGATCACAAAATAATTCTTTCAGTACAGGACAGTGTATATAATTTTCTACTCGAAAGTTCATTCAGTCCTTTCACTATTAAATCTCACAATAGAAAAATGATTTGGTTTGCACAAAAGATGTATGGGCTATACCTGTACAAGCCGTCTTTTTGATATGCCACGCAGGCTCTTAAGAGAACCGGAAGTGTCATTATTTCTTCTCGTTTTTCTTCTTTCATACGATTTGACAAAATAATCAACAAAAGATTGGAAAAGTATGAGTTGTTTAACAAAAGAGTAGGGGGAAAAATCTTGATTTTCTTCTTAACATAGACTACCAGCATTTAAAATCAAACAAGAAAAGTACTGAGCAAAGAATGTAAGCTGATTGTTTTCAGAGCACAAAGATTGAATGTTTAATAAAGTGAAAGATTTGAACTTTGGAATTCGTGTGTTCCTTTAATTCTTTTGATCAGTGTATTTAAATATCTAGTGTCCTTGTGGTTTTCATTCTGTATTCTTGCGAAACTTAAGCAGTGGAAAGTTTTAAAACTAATATTGCCACTCGTCTATACACAAACAGGTCAAGATTATGGTCGCAGAAAACGATGCCCACCTGTGTGTCAAATCTTTTGTAAATATGGAAACGTGCCAGACAGTAATGGTTGCCCAACATGCCGGTGTAAATGTAAGTATCTTGTAGTTATTTCTAATTTACACAATATAGCGCTGAATCCGGATTTAATTGCTTTTGCGGACAGTGAAGATCGAGATCAGACTGCACATAACCGATACGGTTAGAACCTTCTTGCGAAAAGGAACTTTGAAATCGTAAATTGGGGTTTTACTGTCGACTAGAAATATCTTTACTTATCTAGAAATATCAGACTTGCACATAACGTGATAATAAGATCAGGAAATTGATGTCCCATGAATGTTTTGCAACGTTACAAATGATTGGTCGGAACGGTTCCGGCATTGTGCCATCGTGGAACCAATGAGAGTACTACACTTAATATGCACAAGAATGAGAATTTTCAGCCAAATCAGATGTTGTGTAACATAAACCTTGGGATGCGGGCAGTAAAGATCAAGATCAGACTGCACAAAACCGATACGGTTAGAATCTTCATTCCAAGAGGAACTTTGAGATCGCAAATTGGGATTTTACTGTTGACTGTAATATCTTGGCATAGATGATTCTCAAACCATCGGACCTAGTAGGTCTAACATCAAAATGCCCGTTCCATGCTCTTTAAAGATACATCTATTCTCATTCTTTTATCTCCATGCCAAATGTTGCCCCTGCCGATCTCAATGCTCCATAGATTACGACCGATAGAAAATGCATTTCATTTTCTGGGGGCCATCAAAAAAAAAATCACTGTTGAGACTTTTCCGGTTTTAAATCGAAGATTTCCGATATATGTATTTATCCTTACACCGTATATATCGGTAATTTATCTATGTGTACAGAGCTGACTAAACTCTAAACCATGCAACAGTCTACTAATTTTTTACTGCGTTTTTTTTTTCTCTCTGGTTGTAAGCACAGTGTAGGACCGGAAGTATGCATTGTATTTGACTTGCGATACGGTACCGTGACGGTCTTTCACTTGGGTGTTAAAAATTGTATTCACGCGATAAGTTTCTCATTCATTTTGATAGTTATTATAAAATAGCCATATCCATTTACTTGTCTGTTATGTATAGACCACATCAGGAACACGTAAGCGCGCTGTGAACCTTCCTTATAGTAATAGGGATGCCTTGATCAGTTGACCATACTACAAATATAGATGATTTTGTCCCAAAACGATGCCATTTTTATTTGATTACTTAACATTAAAAACCTCTTTTCTCAACGGAAAATGTGTTAACAGTTTCTTTATTCATATCTTTGTGAAATCATGCCAAGGAAATTTTCGGATGTACTGTCACCTGACATCCATTAACGGCTTACAAGTGACTGTGCAAATTTCTTTTCTCAACATGTCAATTTCAATAAAGGATAAGGAATACTGCAGTCGGCTTTGTTACCAAACTTTGTTTTCGGGAAAAATAAAAATGAATAGAGAAACTGTTTATATACTTTCCGTTGAGAAAACAGGTTTTAAGGCGGAGTAATCGAGTAAAAACAGCATTGTTTTAGGACAAAAATCACCTGTAACTTTAGCATGGTCAAATGATAAAAAGCATACCCAATACTCTAAGGAAGGCTCACAGCGCGCATCAGTGTTTCTGACATGGTCTATACATAACAAACAAATAACTGGATATGAATATTTTATAACAACTATCAAAATTGATGAGACAAACACCAGCTTGACTTAACGTGTGAACACAATTTTTAACACCAAGTGATATATCGTCACTATACAGAATCCCAAGTCACCTACAATACATACTTCCGGTCCCACACTGTGGTAAGGATACATGTTAATGTTATCTTGATCTGCTTTGTAAACTTTTCGCAATATCAAATTATGTCAAATATTTCTTTTAAAGTTATAAATATAGGATCTATTTACGACATACGCACTGCTCCTTAAATTAAGTTTATGCTCTTGTTTTTGTGACAGCCGCCCCTTGCCCAGGAAATTCAAAAGCAGTTGTACCGGAACGAAGATGTAACGAATTGGGTCTGGAAACTGCCTTACTGTCCCGTCACAGACAATGTGATCTTGGGCATTTCTGTTCTACAACTACTCCGTCTGAGGTTGGAAAATGTTGTTTCGAACATGTTGAACAACGTAAGTATTGTGTCTCGGTTGTGTAATGTTAACCCTTAAGCTGCTAAGCGCGACTCAAGGACCTTTTGCGGACAGTGTATATCAAGATTAGACTGCACAGAACGTGCAGTCTGATCTGGATCTACGCTGTCCGATATGGGGATACATTCGCCTCCAAAATTAATTTTGGAATAGCAATATTTTGGTCTTTACTATCGGTTTGAAAGTTTCATTTACTTTATTCAACAGGATAAAAGTTAAGTCTGTTTTGACATAAACATCTCTGGAAATATCGGGTATTGTAGGTCAAAGATCAAGATGCTCGTTCAGCTGAAGTCTTGCCTCGGTCTTCTATAATCAGTGGCTATAAATTTTTCAGCTAGCTCCGAATCCTGATTTATTTACACGTACTTCCAAGTTTGCATGTCAGTTCAATGTGGATTAAAAAGTAATGTACTGTTTTGAAATTTTTTATGAAAATAAGGCAAAGCTTATTTGACATGAAGTATATCAATTTGCCGACTCGATCCAATGTAATATGATAAAAGTATTGCTGTTTAAAACTGATCAGCATTTTCGAAAACTGTTTTTTATATTAACGGCAATGGTGTCAGTGCCATACTTAACGAAGTTATAACACCACAAGGTTTCAGAGAGCTACACCTTTGATGTCAGACGAAAAAAAAAAAAATAATAATAATAAAAAAGGATAGCATATTAGTTTAATTTGCTCCAGTAACCTCTTTTACTACAAGAGTAGTTTTCAGTAAAACTGCACGATTAGGTGCTGCACAATTAACTGTTTTGCAATCAAAAAGAGACAAGTTCTTACAATTCAATCTAAATTTGGAATTCAATGTTTTCTTTTTCATACTTTTGGTTACTAATTGTACATTGCATACTATCATAAATTTCATATTATATTGCTCAGGTTTTTTTTTTTTAATTTGTAAATATCGGGCATGCACAGGGTAAGGCATGAAATGCGTTGCAATATTGTATCTGGTAACATATGCCTTCTATGTTGAAACTTTATATTCTATAGTAAGATATTTATTGTCTATAAAATAATTTGTGTGTGAATGATATATATATTGTGTATGAAAAATATTCAAAAATATTTTAATTTCGCACATAAAGATTTTCGTAACTTATACACGATAAATATTTTCTATACACAATAAAAACATTTTATAAATAACAGATTTTTTTTTTTCACTCAATAAATATTTTTTTACACAAGAAATTTATTTTTATACACCACATAAATTTTTTTACCCAATAAATATTTTTATACACAATAAATATTTTTTATACACAATATATATCTTTTAACCCAATAAATAATTCTTATACACAATAACACAATATATTTATTTTATACCCAATATGTTTTTTTTTACTCAATAAATTTCTTTATACACAATGAATATTTTTTGTACACAATATATAATTATATCATTCACACATAACAAATTATTTTATAGCCAATAAATATTTTACTTTAGAATATAAATTTTTAATATGGAAGACATTTATTACCAGATACAATATTGCAACGTATTTCACGCCATAACAGGGATCCTTAAACTATGTATGGCTTTGTATTATGTAGAAGTTGTCCCTTGCCCGGGAAATTCCAGAGCAGTTGTACCAGAACGAAGATGTAACGGATTGAGTCTGGGATCCCCCTTACTGCCTCTGCACCAACAATGCCGTCGAGGCACTTTCTGTTCTACAAGTTCTCCGTTTAGGGATGGAAAATGTTGTGTTGAACACATTGAACAGCGTAAGTATTCTATCTTTGTCAGTGTATGCACATGTATGTTGGTTATGCCGTTCTCAATAGATTTTAGTCATATCAAGGCAGGAAGTGCATCTATATGTTCCTGTTGTTTGGTTTCAAGTACTACCCACAACTTTTCCAAGTCCTGAATTCTTCTTCAAAGAAACAGAATCAACATATTGCCGTTCTCAACAGATTTTAGTCATACCAAGGCAGTTAGTACATCTATCTATGTTTTCCTGTTGTTTGATTTATAGTACTGTGCACAACTTTTCCAGGTCATGACTACTTCTTGAAAGAAAAGGAATCAACTCAGCGCGGTTTCCTACACGTTTCACTCAGACCAAGGCAATAAGTGCAAATATCTAATAATTCTATGGTCAGTATTCACCAACCAATGGACAAAGTGCGTCAGAATGTAGGGAGATTATGTTTAAAAGTAATAGCTAACTTATAAATCATGGGTATTCCAAAGTACAAGAGGTTGAGAACTTTTTATCATACCTCAAACTACCATACTTTGATAAATTTCAAAATCGCCTTATCTATTTTCAGCACACTGTCCGGTTGATTATTCTATTACGATATGCCGAGAGACGGTAGACAGCTGTCTCAGCAATCGGGATTGTGGTCCGCTCGAAAAATGCTGTCCAAGAGGTTGCGGTAAACGGTGTGTACCTGCCTTCGGTGCCAGATATGTCCCGGGCTCCGTTAGACGTCCACCTGCAATGTAAACCAAGGCTATCGATTGACTTTCCTTTAGAATTTTGTACTTAGTCATTTTACCTGTACTTGTTTCTCAAACATCCATTTTAAATGTGATAATTAAACTGCAGTAAAAGAATTTCGATTTTCACTTTTGTTAATGGGAATCTCATATACGTGCCAAGCGCCATTAGTTTTCATATATATTACCCATTACCGAACGATAAAACTAAAGTCTTATCCAAATTCAAATTATTTGCCAACAACAAATGAAACTGCGACTCAAACTATGGGATTTGTGTTTGGAAGGATAGAAAACATTGTCGGGGAAGTGAGAAAATGCTGGTTCCCACAATGTTTTCATACGTCTTCTTTCTTAAGGTCTTAAAAACACGGTCATGTTTGGTAAAGAGTTAAAATAAACACAGAATGATATTAACTCATTATCAAAATATATAAAATTTTAGCCTTGTCCAAACTGAAAGCAGTTGTACACGATAAATTAGATATGACTCAAAACATTTTTGTCTTTCATCACGGGTAGGAAACTTCATATTCAGAGCCAATGGCTCCAACGAGAAAATGTTGTGTTGGTCTTCCGTTTCTGAAGATGTCGGTTGAAAAACAACCAAAAAACAGGTAAGCTTGTCATTTTTTGTAATCATGTGTTCTTATACCTTTGAAAGTCCAAAAAAGGAAAATGTCATGCAATGCTCTGGTCTTTCAACGTGTTTTCTACACTACGGAAAGTTGTAACAAGTGTACGATGTTGTCTGTATCATTTGTGGCGTGGGTTGACCTTAGCTAAAATAATACGTCACGGACCTAAATTCAGTCTATTATTGCCATATAATTGGCAATCAAAAGAGAGTCTTCTGTTCCAAAAGTGTGAATTAATGTCTTGAAATGTTACATTCACTGCTGGTAAAGAATTGAAAACAAATAGCACAAAAATGATGAAAATAAAGAAGGGCTCCGATTATGTGGGCCTGCTCTGAATATGTAAATCGGCACCGATTAATAAGGGCTTCCTTGCAGAAATTTAGTTTTTTGTAAAAATTTACTCAGGAAGTAGGCTTTGTTTTTCCGTTAATACCTTTTAGTCCAAAATGTATTACTTTTGTTGGATGGAACATGACTGAATTTATGAACATACAAAGGACTGGTATTGTCACGATTGAAAAATGCTGTCGAACATTAGTCTATCTAAATTTTGAAAATACTTTTATGTAGCTTTTGATTAACACAATGGTCTATACATGTATATAGCATTTGTCATGCTTTCGTCGTAAGTGCAGCCCACGTGTAAGCAAAAAAAAAAGAAAAAAATATTTGGCATCTTCGGAAGACTATCTGGTCTTGAAACAGTCATTAAAAAGCTAGATGGAAAATGTACCGACCGTAGCAGAGATGATGAATAGAAAAAAACTTTTACAAAGCGTGAGAAATACAATTGACCTATTCGCATTACACGCCTAGGGTATATGTGTGACCACTCTCAACTCTTCTCAACACCTAACACGACACAGTATGCCAACAGTACAACAGTATGCCGGGTGGGTGGGGTATATACAAGTCTTTAACAAACAAACAAAAAAAAAAAAAAATCAATTTCACAAGCACGCCAAGACAAAAAATGTTCATAGATCACTGATTTTGATTGTACTCTCTCAGATCTTTCAATGCAGAATATGTTATATATTAGTTATTTTCTAGCCTTTTTATTCTAAATAATGACCCAAAACAGCTAATTGCATACACGATCAGTAAATCATGATATTGGAGCTGCAATCAATCTAATTACGGCGTAAAGTGAATGATTTCTAATGATTACATTAGAAATGGGGAGGGGTCGGTGTGAGATTTTTGAAACAAGTGCAAACGACAATGTTTAGAACATTCATACAAATATCTAGGACGGAAAAATAAAAATAAATAACTCAAAGCTATTCATTATGAACCCTTAAAGTGCCTGTTACAACTTAAGTTGGTTCTGCAGCCAGTATAGATCAATACTAGACTGTACAAAACGTGATCGTTTGTTTGTTTGGATGAATATTTGTTTATCATCGGCTTAAAGATAAATGATATGTGACATTTTCTGGTCTAATATGCATCTGGTTAATTGAACATTGAAAGATCTGAGTAAGCACTATCAGAATGACGTATCTATGAACATTTTTGGTTTTGACGTGCTTGTGAAATAGATTTTTTTTCGTTGTTAAAGACTTGTATATACCCCACCCACCTGACATACTGTTGTGTATTGCGAATAGATCAATTGTATTTCTCACGCTTTGTAAAAGTTTTTTTTTCTATTCATCATCTCTGCTACGGTCGGTACATTTTCCATCTAGCTTTTTAATGACTGTTTTAAGACCAAAGAGCCTTCCAAAGATGCCAAATATTTTTTCATTATTTTTGCTTACGTGTGGGCTGCACTTACGACGAAAGCATGACAAATGCTATATACATGTATAGACCATTCTGTTAATCAAAATCTACTAAAGTATTTTCAAAATTTAGATAGACTAATGTTCAACAGCATTTTTTCAATCGTGACAATACCAGTCCTTTGTATGTTCATAAATTCAGTCATGTTCCATCCAACAATAGTGCTATATTTTGGACTGAAAGGTGTTAACGGAAAAACAAAGCTTACTTCCTAAGTAATTTTTTACAAAAAAAAAATAAAGTTTTGAAATGAAGCCCTCATTAATCGGTGTCGACTTACATATTCAGAGCCGGCCCACATAATCGTAGCCCTTCTTTATTTTCATCATTTTTGTGCTATTTCTTTTCAATTCTTTACCAGCAGTGAATGTAACATTTCAAGACATTAATTCACGCTTTTGGGACAGCAAGACTCTCTTTTGATTGCCAATTATATGGCAGTAATAGACTGAATTTAGGTCCGTGACGTATTATTTTAGCTAAGGTCAACCCACGCCACAAATGATTCAGATAACATCGTACACTTGTTACAACTTTCCATAGTGTAGAAAACACGTTGAAAGACCAGAGCATTGCATGACATTCTCCTTTTTTGGACTTTCAAAGATATAAGATCACATGACTACAAATAATGACAAGCTTACCTGTTTTTTGGTTGTTTTTCAGCCGACATCTTCAGAAACGGAAGACCAACACAACATTTTCTCGTCAGAGCCATTGGCTCTGAATATGAAGTTTCCTACCCGTGTTCATAGGGTAGAAAACGTTGCAGGAAAAGGAAAAAAAATGTTGGTTACAAGCATTTTCTCTTTTTCTCACAATATTTTCAAACGCCTTGTTCCTCAGTGTCATTAAAAGTCGGGATCGGGTGGGAAAGGATGCCCAAGCAAGAAACCTTGCTCGGCAAATCAATCTCTTCGATGTTTCGACATCGGTCATTTGGGAAAATAGCTAGTGGCTTAGGAAAAAACTGTAAGAAGTACTGGTAAAAATCTCCAGAAAAGCATGAATAGGTGCACAGGACCCCGTGATATAGTTGAAAAGATGTTGAAAACGGCGTTAAACAACATACAGACAAATCGACGTTTGAGGACAGTAACGGCGTCATGATTTATACCTCCATTTCCAAATATATATGAGCAATGCTCTGGCAAAAGGGGGCTTAATGCATACCCCTAATCCATCACACTGAGCAAACCATTACATACTTATGGATCCACAACAGCCACCTTTTTTAATAATTGACTAAATCATGAGGTAGACTGGTCCTTAGACGTACAGAAAATTGATCAATAGCGAAAAGTGTGGGCCCAGGTCAGCCTGCGCGGACTGCGCAGGCTGACCTGGGTCGATACTTATCACAAAGGCATTAAGCCCCCTTTTCACAGAGCATGGCTCATCTGTATACATGATTCAATCTTCCCACGAGAAAAAGCAGCCAGCGGTTATGAAAGACGATTCTACTCCATATGAGTTACACCGGAAATGCGTTGATAGGTACACAATGGCTATTGTGCAATTATCAAAAACCTTTTAGGAACAGACAAAGATTCATTTATTCGTTTGTTTTTGTAACAATGAAGCCCAAAAGTAAACAGAGCGGGTGTTTAAATGTATTTGAATTTATTAACGGAACGCGATAACCGTGGCCCTTGTTTACAACAATTCAGAGCATTCTATCTTTGTATACGGGAAGAACAGGTAAAGTATCCGATAATTTTAGTTAAAATGTACATTAAACAGGGTTAAAAGTTTTACAAGCCACCAATTGTACTAAGCGAGCAGTGGTGTAATGGATATAGTCCCTGCCTCTCAAGCCGACCATCCTGATTCGAGCCGCTAGACCCACCTTTTTTTTTTTCGGAAGAAAGTTATATATTTTTCGGTTTTCTCCTTTCTTTTTTTCTCCTTGTTTGATTCCCATTTTGTATTTCCTTTTTTTCCTTTTTCCTTTCTTCTTCTTTTTTAAGACGTGTAAATCTTTTTGTCATTAATATTCTTTTGTTATCATTACATTTTATTCTAATTCATTTTATTCTTCTTGTTTAAAAGCACATTTCTATATGATTGATACAACAATACAATGATAAGTGCGCAACTCTCATCCCTTGCTCTGGCGGTATCGGTATTCGCTTTTTCACCGGCCGTATCGTAACCCTAAGCCTCTTAACATTCAGTATCTGTTGGTTCTTCGTAGCTGACCGCAACAATTCACTGCTCACTGGCTTCTTGAACTGCAATGTCTGCTTTTAAAAAAATATTTATTCTACTAAGACCGCACGTCTGCAGTAACTTTTCAACTCAGATTGCTTTAGTTCTCAAGCCGTTCCATTCCACTGGTGCTTCAAATTAAATCCTTGTCCAGTCAAGCTTCCGAGATGCTTAAGTTTCCAACTGTAGGGAAAAGTGAGTAGACATGTCTCTCCCGTCAAAGCCATGAAACAGGAAGAAAACTAGTAGCCAGAAATTTGTGGCTTTAGTCATCTTAGAAGTCTAAAACACAAAGCTATTTCTAGCATCAATTCCTGTACAAGAAATGTCTTGGTTCATTTTTCCCAAATTTCACAAGGATCAATGTGCAATCTCGTGTGATATCAATTAAAAATAAATGGTATGATTTAACTTTAAATGTATTATTACACCTGCTTTGATATTTTGGCCTTTACCGGGACAACATACTAAATAACCTAAACTTTTCAGTCAATAGTAAAAATCTCAAATATTGCGTTTACAAAGTTATACATAGTGGGAAAATATGTCCGTGTCGGACAGTGTAAATCCACCACATTGTAAGAAAATGGGAATTTGCCGGTTACAGGCTTTGACTAAATTTGCGTTTATTTATCGTCGCCAACGGTTGCCCATATGGGCGACGCCCCTTTGAAGGCTGTTGGTATTGTTACGGGGGATAGTGCAGATACAGGACGAAACTCATCCTAAGTTACGCCTGGTTCTCTAACGTGTTCGGTGTATTGAGCCGTCACTCAGGACCTCGGTTTAACGTCTCATCCGAAAGACTATTAATAATTTTAGATGGCAGACGTGAGGATCGAACCCACACCTTCAAGTGACCCGAAACATCACGTTCACGAGTCCTATGCTCTACCTATTGAACTATGCGGGCTGGTCCAATGGCTCTTTCTCCAACATTCAGTTATAAAGCTATCAGCTACACGAGGCAATTTTGTAGAGAAATTGATAAACTCTTTACCAAACAATCCCTTGTTTTTAGTCTAAAATTTTGTCGAATCGTAAACAGTTATACACCTTAAACAATCGACACAGTTGTACTCTAAACAGTCAATTATTCTTCATTTTATAGCGGTTTGGTTTCTCAGAAGCCTGCAATAACACTAGCGTAATCAAGTTAATCACTATAGGAACGCTAAAGTTGATGATGATGATCCAATAACAAGAATTACAACAATTACAATGGGGAAAAAAGCCAAAGAAGGAATTCAAACAACGGTATTTAAAAGATTAACAAAATTAGTCTCAATTTGGTGGAATTTACAAAAAAAAGCTGTTCTCCGTTAAAAATTTATATATCATTTGGTTTGATTTCTTGATTGGATGGTTCTTACGCCGCTTTCAACATTTTTTTCAGTCATATCACAGCAACGAAAAAAAAAAGTATGCCTGTTTCTCATCTATTCACACCTTCTCATCTACACGATCCCTCGGCGAATTCCGAATTTTACCACGCGACGTATTTTAGAACGTCCGGACAATCGTGCATTTTGTGAAGTTAGTCAACGATATCGCTAAAAGTCGCCAAATTATGAAGAAAAACTGGTAAATATTGCCAAAAAAGGAATTTTTGTATCATAATTAATTGAAAATGCAGGACAAAAGTCACAAAAATACTGAAAATACCCCCAAAAAACATACCGAAATCGGCAATTTTCGTCACTTTTCGTTGCAGACACAACAATCTAAAACTGTGTCATGGAAACGCTTTACTAGGGGAAGCTACTGTGTATAACAATTCTATAGTACTGTTCATAAATTATGTTCCATATTTTCGCTAGAGAGTTTTTTTTTCTATAGAAGCAGAGAGAAAATAAGTAGAACATATTCAATTGAGAGCAGATGTTAGCTATGGCTTGTCCAATTCTAGCACACAGAATCTTGTTGAAGAAATAGCTTATAAAATCAAAAACAGAAAAAATATCACACCAATGAGTGATAATCAGCTTTATTCATTTCCTAAAAGGTTGGAGTCAAGCATAATTTATACAGTAAACCCCATCGATTAGACAGTTCTAGGGCTAAATGTTCAATACCTGAAGCATTCGATAACTACTTAATGCAGTTAAAAACTGTTCTCTGGGAAAATGTTTTATTTGACAATCCCCATAGATTTTCAGCCTGAGCATAAACCAGCAAATGTAATTGGAAACCGTAACACCAAAGTTAAAGCTGTTACTTCGCCGCATAGCACCAATACCACAGTCATTGCTTTGTGTGAGTGCATTAGGCCATTCTTTACTACCCCCCCTTTTTTTTATCTTTAAGGGTAAAAGGTGGAATCTGGATTTTATGAAAGGTGCATGTTTCAGAGCAAAGGGTATCATATTTTTCCATTTGACATGAACACTGTAAAAGCAGACCAATTTCTTCCATGTGAAAATTTCAGAGAAGCAATGACTTTTGAAAAGGTAGGAGCTATTAAAGCTGGACCTGAAGCTGTAAAAAGGTTCCTGAAAAAGAAAGAAGAAAATATAAAGATACATGTACCAGAAAAACACACTAAAAAGATAATGAAAAGGGAAAAGTCAAACCTCCTAATCTATCTGAAAAAGTTATAACAAATGATACATTTATCCCACAATGTACAAGCTACATAAGTGACAAAACAAAAACTAATAAATGTAAACTTAACAAGAAACAAATCAGCTGACACACAAGTCAGAAAAAAAAAGCTTATCGGAAGTCCAAAACCAACAAGCAGATTGCAAATTGATACCTATTATAAGGATGGACCTGATACTGAACCAGACCGGGACATATTAATTGGCAAAAAAAAAATGCTATGTACATGTATGTGCTTCATTAAGCCCACCTGACCACAAGACATGTCAATATTTAAAGATTGTATCATGGGGTCAGCGTAATGTGCGCAATCACTGGGTCCACTTGAGTTTTTGTACTCCGGAGCGTGTGGTAACATTCCTATTATCCTCATTATAAACTTAATTAGAAGTACCAGACTATCCAAAAAAGATGTATATACGTTTTACTTGTTAGAATTTTCATAGTTTAAGTGTTTCAAAACATTTCTCGATTGTTTTTTATGAATCTGGAGAAGCAAAACTTATGAACATAACTGTAGAAAGTTGAATTTTTCACCTCATCCAATCAGGGTGCGAATAGACGAGAAAGCGCCTTCATGATTATGACCGATGACCTCAATACGAAAAAGTGTGATTATTTTTAGATATACGTTTTAATAGTCTTCAATAGATACTTGATCCTTTGCACTAAAGCATAAAAGATATTTTATGATCAGCGAAAACAGTGTAAGGCAAGTTTCCTTTGCGCATGCGCAAACTTTATGGCTAAGGGGATCGAATAGGCGGAAATATAGGCTACTTCTTGTGAGTCTCGAACCTACCACTTTATGCTATACCAAACACCAAATAATAATAATAACAAGTAAATAAAATTAAAGCCGTTTTAGAACATTTAAAGAGGCCCTTATACTCATTTTAAGCCAGTTTTAACTCATTTTGTCTCTATTTTATCAAAATATAGTCATTCTTATATCTTCATGCCAAATATTGAGCCTGACGGTTGCAAGGTTGCTTAGATTACGGTCGATAGAAAATGCATTTGACTGAGTTGCGGCCTTCCATGTAAACAGAGTAGTCGTTTCCTGTTTTTGAATCGAAGATTTTCGGTATATCCGTTATACACTCGGGTAGATTCGTATGATGATCATGCATTCTGTCACGTGACTATATTTGACCTTCGCCCTCCGTTTAATGAGGTAAACAAAGGAAAATGGAGGCTTCTCTGTTGCAGCCTCGATTTTCAGACGGAGGTCGCAGGCTATATGCAAATTACACCGTATCCAACTCTAGGCGGAAACCAACGATAAATTTCCGTGACGCACCGCCATTGTTTACAGCTTCGATCGTCAGCCAGTTTTCTTCTGACCAATGTTCGGTTTCTAATACAAATCTCCGTGTTTCTTTTTTTCAATTACACCATATATGTCAGTAATTTATCCATGTTTACACAAAGGACTGATTTCTGTACCATTCTAAATTGTTTGAAAATTAACAGCGCTTTTGCTCACCGGCTGTAGACGGGCATCTTTATTTCAGCCTGATGTCATTACGTTTGTTCCAACAACAACAAATAAAAATAAACATAAGATTGCGGCATTTTTCAAAAAAGCTGCTCTCGGTTATAAATGCCTATTTTTGATTATGTCAAACAGCAAATAGGACTGAAATTTGAGAGAGAGGACACACATTTAAGAGAGAGAGAGAGAGAGAGAGAGAGAGAGAGAGAGAGAGAGAGAGAGAGAGAGAGAGAGAGAGAGAGAGAGAGAGAGAGCATGTGGCAGACAAGACTAAGGAGATAGAGCAAGTGGCAGACAAATGAACAGACGAAGAGGAAATTGGTTAGACACTTAGTCTGAATGATACATTTCAGAACAAAGATATACATGTACAGAATATGATAGAAAAGAGTTGAACATCAGCTCTACCTTCCCTAGTTATTATTCATGGCTGGTTTCTTAGTGCTAAATTCAACAAAAAATAGTGGAAATGACTGGTCTGCTGTTATATTCTATCTATTTAAGACCATCACCACCAACAACACCAACACTACTACCACCACCATCAACAACAACAACACTACAAACAACATTTTCAGAGATCCTTTTTGTGTGACGCAGTCCGAAGCTAAATGATTTCACCAGGTTCTGTATTCACCCACCATTCTGAAAAAAAAAAAAAAAAAATCCTAGTCTCATGCCGACAAATTTTCTAAATTTGAAAGAAATACAACTTCTTATTGGCTAAACCATTCGTCAACGGAAAAATATTCAGAAAGATTTCTATAGAAAAATATGACTCATGTTTTCTATTTCAAGTGGAGCCGTACAATTTTAAGAACTGTAAAAAGGCGTATTTCCGACGAGAAAGTGTACCGAGTGGGTAGGTATAAGCGACGAGAAAGTGTAACGAGTAGGTACATATAAAGCCGAGGGACTTCAATGGATCACCAGAGGTTTACCACATGTGGATACCGTAGACAACGCTGACAAGGTAGTGAACATTTTTATTAGACCCAGGAAACCCAGGCGCACGATAATCTGAAAGTACCCAATTTTGATCCTACAAAAAAGCGCAGCATGCGTGAGTTCGACGCCTATATTATTCCCATATGTGAGGTAGGCTAAGTCCAGATTGGTATATTTCGATAGCGGTTCGTTTAGACAGTGGAACTTTTCGACAAATGGCCTTGTTTTAGAATCGGAAAAAAATTATAGTCTGATAGAGGGAGACCAGGCAAGCAAGGGGGTCCTAAATAATTCGAAGCCGTAATGATCAATTGCAGCCATATCAAAGGCAGACTTATAAGCTGTGCGATTGTCCTGGTAAAACCGCACACCCTTACTGAGCTCTCATTGGCGATAGACCCTCATATGCTCTCTTAATCTCGTACCAAACAAACCCACCTTTTAATGACCTGTGGTTTGAAAGCATTGTCCAAAAAGAAGAAAATGCTGGTAACTACAATTTTTTCTATCCTTTCAAAGAAAAATCCCAAATTTGAGTCACAATTATTTGTCGTCTGCAAATGCTTTGAATTTGGACAAGTCTAAAATCTTGTCGTGTGGTAAAGAGTAAACTGTCTAATAAGTGATACTAAATAATGTTTGTTGATTGTTTGTCCATTGTTGGGACAATCTTTTGTAATAGTACTATCAGAATTCAAGAAAATTGATACCTTAACCTTGCCAACTGATGGAGCAGCTTTTGCCTTCTTCGTCGAGTATGAGCCATCGTGTTTCCATTGTTTCGATTGCTGTCTGTCCTCTAGGGTGAACAGATCAACCCATGTTTCATCCAGTCTCAACGCTGAGCAGAAATTTGGAAGGACCTGCCTCCCAAAATTTAAGATTAGCACGTGACATACTAGTATTCCGTCTTGGGTGCCTCTGATTAATTGTCAGCAGTCTTGGTACTCGTACCAAACGGAATGAGAGTTTTTCTCATTTCAAGATCGTCCGTAAGAATGTGATGAACTATTTCCTATAAAATCCCGTCATTACTTGTTTTATAATTCTCTTTAACACATCTGTCACCATTAAAAATAGCGTGGACTATAGTGGTCACGCTAGGAATGATCAGAGTCACAGGTCTTTCAGGACGGGGTTATTTTCAAAGTTCTGCCTACAACGCTTAAACTCCAACATCCATGTCTTATTGTAGCATAGAAAAGTTGGTTGGTTAGTTAGTTGAATTGTGTTTTACGCCGCTTTTAACATTATTTCAGTCATATTACGGCGGGAGCTCACATATTCACGTATGTCCTGGGTTTCACCAGCACTAGGCTACGGCTCTAAAGTGTCTTGCCCAAAGACACATCCACCAAAAACACAATGGTTCCGGTGAGGCTAGAATCCGGGGACACTAGGTTACGAGTCCTACACTCCACCACTATGCCACGCATGACCCAAGCATATAAGGGACATCCTTCCATAAAGTTGCTATTATATCAGCATGAATAGCCTAAGTTGATAAACCTTTCCTTAGTAAATACTTTGAATACTAAATCATTGGTATTACTCTCAGATGATAATCTTGGCCTTTGTTGACAAACACAATAGTGCAAAACAAACACATAACAGGTAAGACAGGTAATAAAACGCATTGCTTCATTACATAAACAGTACAACGGGCATTTTAAAAAAAGAATGCCAGTTTCCCCTACTATCATGAAATCAGCCAACCGTAAAAAGACATTGTTTTCGTCTGAGAGTAATACTTCGACGATTTGGTCTATTTACCAATTGCATGTGCTCTGTTTAATTTAGTGTTACCTCTTCGACATAAGATGACTAAATACGTTACCCCGGTCGTTGGCTACATGCCCTTAAATAGTAAAACATCAAATAGGCCATCATGGAGTAATCCTTCTCAACTCCTTAAATACAAGGCGCACAACTTATCCCAATCAGCCTTCGTGTTTTTGGACGGTAATGCAAAATCTATACGTTGATATTTCACGATTTATCGCCTTTGCAGATTTAGCTTGGTTGTTATGATCCGCATTTTCAAACCCCAAATATGTATTTTATCCGTAATTAACCCTTTACAGCACAATCCAGAGTTTAGAGCTTTCGAAAACATTGTGGCAAAAGGAGAAAATGCTGGTTACCAGCATTTTCTCCTTTTCCCATAATCTTTTCTACCATTTCGAAGTAAAGTCACATCATTTGAGCCAAATTTATTTGTCGTCTGCCAATACTTTCAATTTGGACGGGTCAAAAATTTTGTCAAATGGTAAGGAGTTTACAATCCAACTTTGAATAACAATCCGTAAAACAGGACATGCCCATGTCAACAGGTACCGGATGCGACTTTTTTACGTGGTTTTTACACTCCCTTACGTGCTATAAAAGCAACCGCCAATTAGATTTTATTTATTTTACGACAGCGCTTGACAGTGATGGCGTTTAATTTGTTAGTGATTTGTTCTTTTGCTGCTTTGTTTGCAGGCTTTGTAAGTGGTAAGTGTTCCATGTTTTTATAAGTATTTGGGTTGAGCAAACTATTTCTCTAAAAAAGGACTACTTTTTTCAAAAGTAGGGCCTAGATAATGTGTCTTCTATGGTGAAGGACGAAGCGCACTACTGCCGAAACGTTCCTTTCCCGAAACGTACCCCTGCCGAAACATACCACTTTTGGACTTGGCATAGCAGATATGAGCCATTCTCTTGGAAAAGGGGGTTTAATACATCTCTTTGAAACATGATACTGAATCATGAGGTACCTTTGAAATGCAGGTAATTAGCCAATACCAAAAAATTTCGACCCAACTCAGCCTGTGAGCGGACTGCATAGGCTGACCTGGATCAGTACTTTTTGCAAATGTATAAAGCCGGGGATCTTTTATACAGCGTGGCTCTTATACATTGTATGGGAAAACTATGGGGTCAAATTCAAGTATGCTGAAACTTCTCTCTTTAAAACAAAAAGGATAATTTCAGATAATCGTGTGACATAACCTGGCCATCCAGGTTAAATAAAAGCAATGCTCTTCTCTCTGACGAATGTTTTTTTCATTTATAAGTATTAGTTATTATTTAAATTCTTTATCTTTCACTTTTTTTTCTTTGATTTCATATGTCATACACTAAGTCCTGTTATATTTGAAGATTATCAACGTGAAGAAAAAAAAATCTTTGTAGATGAGAGTTAGTAAAGGTCTAGATAGATTCGAACCTTAAACTGTTCACCGTTTTCATTCTGTGACAGGTCAAGGTTACGGTTTCGGACTTGTACAATGCCCACATGCTTGTGACTTTGTGTGTGAATACGGAAATGTCCTGGATAAAAAAGGCTGTGCAACATGCAAGTGTAATCGTAAGTAATTTGCCCTACAAGCTTGTATAATTTGCGCATGATAACTTTATGTAAGCAAATCTCACGAAGGAGTGTTTATAATTGATAAATTTGTTAACACATGTATTGTTTCGAAGGCTTGAATGGTTGATTGATTGAATAATTGATTGATCGACGGATTGACCGATCGACCGACCGACCGATCGATCGATTGAATGGTGTTTTATGCCGCTCTCAGATTATTTCAGTCATATCACGGCGACATTTCACATATATATGTCCTGGGATTCACCAGTACTAGGCTGGGACTATGAGTGTGTCTTGCCTAAGGACACTCCCATGAAAAATCTAGTGCTTCAAGCGAGGCCTCCAGGTTACGAGTCCTACGATTTACCACAGATTTAAGCAGAGTCCCTATATCACGATCGTTAATTACTGAAAAAATAAACTTATTGGAAAAAAAAAAAAAAAAAATGGTAAATGAAAATACGTGAAAACATCTTGAAAATAAAGAAACTGCTGTTCATGAGTAGTTTCCACTTTTTTCAATATTGTGTCTATTGCTGGTCTGCAAAACAGAGGTCATACGCAGGTGGTAGTGCGGTTATAAACTGATAATTCACATTGAGAGGTAATTCAATACGTCAAGCTGACTGCAACGTTAGGGATCATGCCACGTTTTCTCGTTTTAACTCTGAAAGTGCCTTTCAACACATAAATTGTCTTTGCGGCCAGTATAGTTGAGAGATCAGACTGCACAAAACGTGCAGTCTGATCTTTGATCCACACTGTCCGCTTTACTGAGATACTCTGGGTAGAAGCAACCTTTGAATGGCATTTTTTTTTATAATGAGAATGTTTGTTCGGTTTTTTGGGCATTCTAAGGGTTAAAGGCTTTCTTTGGTGTCTTAATGAAGGAACTATACTACTCTGAACGTTGTATTGTCAGAGCGGCCAGCATTAGAAGAGTTAGTAACCAGTATCAAAACCCTTTATGAGCATGGATGACCGTTTGAATCTCACAAGGCACACTGCCAGTACTGGTTCTGAAGTCAGCCAAAAAGCGATCATCAAGAGTAAATGATCTAAGCTGTAAAAAGAGCACAGCATGCGTGTGCCAATGCTCGGCTTCGGTTGTATTTAGTGAAAATTCTAAGCCGACAAGGGGCATAACTGTCAAATATATTTTGGTGGTTACTTGCCCCTTTTGTATGGGCTCCCTGTTGATAGTTAATACCAATATAGCACAAGTCTGGAGTAAAAATCTTCGGTTATGACAGAGATATTATAAAATGTCATTTCCCTTTGAAAATTCTTAGTCGACAAAGGGTTTTGGTTTACCTGTATTTAGTGAAAATTCTAAGTCGAAAAAGGGGCATAACTGTTTCAAAATATTTTAATGGTTACCTACCCATGCTGTATGGGTTCCCTTTTTGATAGTTAACAGCAAGTTCGATTTTGAAGTAAATATCTTCAGTTATAACAGAGATGTTATGAAATGTCAACGTTTTTGCTCGACGACAAATACGCCGACGCAGATTACGGCAACGACGATGCCAGGGCATTGGCAATATCTTGACGTTTTCTTCGAAAACAACCAAGCTAAAAACTTGGTTTCACAATTGATATAGGATGCATAATTCCAACCAAACGGAACACAAGTATTGGTTAGAAATGCACATTTTTTCTAAAATTCCTTCATCAATCTCTCTGTTAATGTTCCAGCGGCTCCTGATGTCCCTTGCCCTCCTTATGCTATATCAGTTGAACCCAAACAACTCTGTAAAGGAGTGACGCTGGTTCCCGCGTTGATGCCAATGCCAGTTCGCAGAAAGTGTGGTCAAGGTGAATTCTGTTCGACAAGTAAGCCGTTCGAGCTTGGTGAATGTTGCAAACGACGACTGATTCAACCAGTCCGTGAGTATTTTTTTTTAAATTTTTTGTGTTGTATGTTGTAATTTCGTTAGATGTATTTTGCTACGACCATTTAACCCGTATATGAGCCATGCGATGTGAAAAAGAAGGCTTCATGCATCTGCAAACCGTATCGACCCATGTCAGCCTGCAGAGACTGCGTAGGCTGACATGGATCGAAACTTGTAAATTTTCTGCATGTCAAAGGACCATTCTACCCCATGATTTTGGGGTGCTTAGAAAAATGGATTTAATGGATCCACACTGATGTGATAACTTGCTTGGTATCAAGTATCACGGAGATGCACTACAACTCCGTTTGCTCCCTTTTCACAGAGCATGATTCATGTGTAGAAAATAAGATAACACAATTTTTATTTCCAGTGCGCTGCCCAAAGAATGACATCATTACGATATGCGTTGTTACAGAGGACCACTGCAGAAGCGACAAGGAATGTCCCTGGGGTCAAAAATGCTGCCCAAGAGGTTGTGGTAAACAGTGTGTGCCTGCTATTTGAACAGTTCATTTTTTTTTCAATCCGTGCTTCAATAGTGTGCCAGTGTAGATGCGGATTCAAAAATTTTTAGAATTTTGTACTTCGTTACTTATTTTGTAAAAAGGAAAATAAAAGAAGAGAAAAGTCAATTAAGTCTTTATCAAACGACAAAATTTTGGACTGAACAAAGTTCAAAACATTTGCACACGACAAATAAATGTAGTTAAAATGGTGATTTCTGTCTTTAATGGACCAGAAATCATTATGTGAAAAGGAGAAAATGCTGGTTTCCAGCATTTTCTTCTTTTCCTATGATGTTTTCAAAAGCCTTCTATTTCAGGGTCTTTAAAACTCGGGATTGGGTTGTAACGGGTTTAAAATACATTACAAGAAACGGTCTCTGTGTTTTTGAAATCAATTTCCCTTGTCAAGAGCCCTGCATACCCCAGGGTCCGTATACATGATATATCAAGTAAATTGCACTCTAATACTCTTTCTACATTTAGAAAGTTGCACAAACAGTTATTTGCTGAGCCACAAGGTTTAGCCAATCGGATATTGATCCCCTTTGAAATCTAGGAAATCCCTGCAAACTAGAATAGGAATGCAATTTCGAGTGTGTAATGGGTATGGCTTAAGGTAGTTGACCAGCTCATTCCTCTCTCACCGCTGATCAATATTTCGAAAATGGTTATGTAGGAAAGCAGCCAGTGGCTAGAGAAGGGTATAGTGCGAAGTACTAGTAAAAGAAATTCCAGGAAAGCATGGCGGACTGCGCCGGCTGACTTGAATCGATACTTTTCGTAGATGCGTTAAGCCCCCTTTTCACAGAGCAAAGCTCATATATGGAATCTGGCATAACATAGCATTCTAGATAGAATCTTATTAAAAGAAAATGTTATCAAGCGAGCCTCTGGTGAGCTTAAATAGAATTTTTTACGTGTTTTATAAAATTTTATCGCAAAAGCAAACGGGTGTCAGATTCTTTTTATCAGATAATTTAGAATGATGTTGTAAATGATAAGATCTAGGCCTATGTGCAAAATCTGCATATTCACGAAAAAGACCGGCCCACTGCTTTTACTGAAATGTACCTTCGGCATAGAAATAGTGCCAGAGAAGCAGACAAAAAACTAAATCGACTTGATTTCAGACCAAAACATGAAGTAAACCCTGGCTTTACCACGATTTCCAATTTTACACTTGAACTGAACCTGAAATTTCTGTTTGACGTATTTTAGAATAATAACAGGCGTGAATACAATGCTTTAACAAAATGACGTCACACTGCTCCAATGACGTCACAAAATTTTATTTCATCGGGTACAAGTGAGATATAGAGGATCCTACATTATTAGTTGTACGATCAGGTGGCAGGGGACTTGGAAACTTATTCACGGCTGTGGTGAATCATGTCGCCCCGAGCCGAAGGCGAGTCGGCGACATGATTCACCACAGCCGTGAACAAGTTTCCAAGTCCCCTTCCACCTGACCGTACAACGAATTTATTATACTGCAAAGTTTTACCATTCCAACGTGTGTTAAGCGAAATTTACCTGTTTCTTTTTTTTTTCAAAAATTGAGTACGCTGACGAAGTAGAATTTCCCTTCTGAGTGACCCAATTCAATGAAAACTGACGTCACTGGGAACTGACGTCATAGAAACCTTGGAAAAACGTGCAGTTTGGTGCATAATCTTGATATTAATCTTGATATACGCCGCCATTTTGGATGTTGTGTTGAAAGTGTAGTATGTATACGGGGCTCCCGAAAGGGAAACTGCTTTTACGTGGGTTTTGCCAGTGTACATGATATATATGTTCTGGGCATATCATCCAATCAGATCACGAGAAATTTCTTTGCAGTATAATAAGAGTTTATGTATTAAAATTTTTATCAAACGAGTTGACTAACTTGTACGACGCGAGCGTTGGCGAGGTGTGAGATTCTATTATCACATAAAACGAATGACAGACAAAACATTTCCTACTGTCCACAGATCCACGGTTACATTTGTAGTTCGGTTTCAAATCTGTACATACACAAGTAGATAGCTCCATGATATTTACACCGACAATAGAATAAAACAGTTTCTAGAGGGGGAAGTGCAACTAATTCAGCAATTTTGTTGTTTTTAAAAAGCTTTCGCAGCATTTCTTGCTTTTTATTAAACATGAAATCAAAAACTGTCCACACGTTTACGCCTTAGCAACAATGATGTCATTTTCCGCGGAACGGCGTAGTAGTAAACAAACTGCCTCATTCCACTGGGCGGCGATCCCACTGCGCTCATGGCGATCATGGCGCTTCTCCAAAATCTTCCGAATTGCCGAAGAAGCGGCGACATGTGCAACATTATCGGACTCGTGCATTTCCAGTACGCTTATCGAACGCTTCAATTATGATCTCGCTGCGCTGGCCGTTGTTGCGCTTCTACGGCGCTTCAAAGACGCTTCTACTACGCTCCCAGCCTCCCACTACGGCACGGGATTTCAGGCTTAAATCCCTGTCTCACCAGGGCGGCGATCCCACGGCGTCCAAGAAAAAATGCAGAACGCCGACGTGCGCGCAGTACGATAATGGTAATGTGATAAAATATCATTACAAAAACTCTTTAGAAGATGGCGTTTTTTTTTTCATGTTTACTTATTGGAAGCATTTGGCTTAAATGAAAAGATTTGTCTTTGAAAGGGTGAGAAAATGTAGACATGCCAATCAACAGAATTCTCTCCTTTTCCAAAGATGTTTTAGAAGACCCTCTTCACCAGGGTTGTAAAAAAGACGGAATCGTTTGGCAATGTATCTACTTGTAAACTACACGTGCACAAATTAAATATAAACCAAAAACATAACTAATAATAATTATTTCATGTTTTTCGGTAGTTTATCTGGAAATAATGTTGAATTATAAGGTTTGATCATTCATGGTTACGACCATTTAAATTAACCATAAAGGTTTCCATAACCATTCAAGTTAATGCGGAAACAGTATTTCCCGCGCACTAATAACCGAGGAAAACAGTGCATGCCATTCAACCAGAGGGAGATAAGACGTTATTTACGCGCATCTAACCTACATTTCTCTCGATTTACGTACAATTGCAGTGCGTTCTTACGCCACGGAAAACAACTCTACTGGATTTTTTTTATGAAATTCCCAACAAAGGGGAAACATGAAATAAATAGAATATATGTACAGGGTGTCTGGAAAATAAGGTAACACTTTTGCACGTCTAGAATATAGCTTTTAATTTCAGAGAAAGACATAAAAATATGTGTACATTTTTATAAAATATATAAGTTTTTTTTTTTGTGTGATAACTGTAATTCTATACGGCCTGCAACACGCGAAAAGGGGCATTCGGACATTCGCGTAAAGTGTCGTCTGGGATCAGCCTACGCGGTCCGCGCAGGCTAATCCGAAACGACCCTTTCCGTTTTCATGTAATTTTCTGTTTTGCGCAAGTCTGCTGTAGGACAAAATCTAATGTAGTCGTACAATGCCGTCTCGGATTAGCCTGCGCGGACTGCGCAGGCTGATCCGAGACGACACTTTACGCAAATGTCCGAATGCCCCTTTTTGCGTGTTGCAGGCCAAACCAAACAACAAAATCTTAGACTTACCCAAATTAAAAGCAATTGCTGTCGATAAATTCAATCTTACTCAAATGATGAGGTTCCTTTATGAAGAGATAACCAGCATTTTCTCCTTTTCCCCATAATATTTTCTATCCTTATCTATAAGTTTTGGTCGAGTTAAATTTGTAGTCTGCAAATGCTTTCAATTTGGAAAAATCTAAATATTTATTGTTTGGTAAAGAGTTAACTATTTGACTGTGTTATAGTAATAATTTAACGCTTCGAGATCTGAATGCAAAAAGTTTGGATTGTTGCAAAGTTCAAGACCAGACAGGACGGTCTGATCTTGGGGTCTATACAGGGCAATGCCTTAATCCCTCTAGATCTGAAATTTATCATTAACTTGTCTGGCACGCTAATATTTAATCAAACAGAAAACAATGATAATTGAAAAAAAAATGGATGTTTAAGAAATAACCTTCTTTCTATCGTGGTTTATCGTTCAATAAACCACAACAGTGAGTTATGAGGCACAATAAGTAATCCACAATGGCGATAGCCCGAGTGGTTTATTCGTTGCGCCTCATAACTCACAACGTGGTTTATTGAACGATAAACCACGATAGAAAGACGATTATTTCGATTCTAACATTACAAACTCTTAATTAATGGAAAAAATGTTCATACTAAGTGTAAAAACGCGGATGCGGATTATGTTCCCTTGAATAAACAACGGCTGTTTCACTTACTTACCAAAACAAACCCCACTGCCCAGTCGGTAAATATGACAAGAATCAAAATTTCAATAAAACCTTAGGTATCAAACCCGCCGTTTTACTATTATAGGGTACCCCTATTATATTTCTTCCTTTCAAATGACAAAGAAGAATAAATGTATCGTCAAGCATTAGAGTCACACTTGCATCGAATGCTCTGAATATTACTCCACCCACTCCTGATCACATTTCCAATGCAACACCGGTCAATTTTGAACTAACCGTCAACTTGAAAACTTGATTTACATATGTTTACTGATAACATTTTAAATAGTTCCATCGTTGTCAATATTTATCAAAAACCAGTTAATATCGACAGATCCTTGAGGATTTTCCTTCCTGCTTGGTCAAGGAGCGGAAAATGACGACTTATTTACGTCAAGTGACTTCCATTGATAAAATATTGGAGGACGAAGACATGGAACAGCCACAGGCGACTTACTTTATACAGAATGACGTCACTCTATATAGAATGACGTCTATTCTAACATTACACGTGAATTAGGCTCTATAAACACAGTGCAAAGAAAGCGTGGTAAAATCTACGTCATTCTATACAGAGTGACGTCATTCTGTATAAAATAAGTCGCCTGTGGCTGTTCCATGTCTTCAGCCTCCGATATTTTATCAATGAAAGTCACTTGATGTAAACAAATCGTCATTTTCCGCTCATTGACCTAGGAGGAAGGAAAATCCTCAAGGCTTTACCGATATTTTAAAACCGTTTAAATAAAAACTGACAACGATGGAACTATATGAAATGTTACCGGTAAACATATGTAAATCAAGTGTCTTTTTAAGTTGAAGGTTAGTTCGAAATTGACTGGTGTGGCATTGCAAATTGGATTGGGAGTGGGTGGAGTAATATTCAGCGCATTCGAAGTAGCTGCGACTCTTGCGCTTGACAATCCATTCATTCTTCTTTGTCATTTGAAAGGGAGAAGATATAAAGGTAAAAAGGTACGTTTTTTTTAAGTTGTGTTTCATGCATAAGGTTTTAATGAAACTTTGATTCTTTTCATATTTACCTACTGGGCAGTGTGGTTTTGTTTTGGTAAGTAAGTGGAACAGCCGTGGTTTATTCAATGGAATATCATCTGCATCCGCGTTTTTACTTTTAAGTATGAACTTGTTTTCCTTTGATTAGGAGTTGGTCATGTTAGAAGCGAAATAATCTTCTTTCTATCGTGGTTTATCGTTCAATAAACCACGTTGTGAGTTATGAGGCGCAACGAATAACCCACTGGGGCTATCGCCCTCGTAGATTATATATTGTGCCTCATAACTCACAACCGTGGTTTATTGAACGATAAACCACGATAGAAAGAAGATTAGTTCTTAATTTTAACATGCTTTCTTTGCACTGTGTTTATAGAGCCGAATTCACGTGTAATGTTAGAATAATAAACTTTCAAATTCACGAACGAACTTACGAACGTACAAAAGAACTTAAAAACGAACGAATGAATAAATAGATGAATTAACGAATTAAAATAAACAAATAAACAAATAAACAAATTTGTTCATTATGATTGGGAAACATCATAGGTACAGTTTATTAGGTTTGAACACTAAAAGGGGGACATATTAAAGATAACAGGAAGACGTCAGTTTTGACGTTGATTAGCTTAACTCGTTTGTTAACATAAGTATCTTTTGCGAACGGCATGGATGTAAGAAAGGAGTAGAAACAGCCTTTTGAAAACCTTGTGGGAAAAAGAGAAATGTGGGTAACATTTGCTCTTTTTCCAACACTGCTTTCTGCACTTTCAAGGACAATTACACAGACAATTACCATCATCTCAGCTAAATCCAATATGTCGTCTGCAAATGCTTTCAATATCGACCAGTCTAAAATTTTGTCGTTTGGTAAAGGTTTTTTCAAATGGCTTTTCTTACAGTTTTCAAGTAGTGCTACATTTTTTACACTAGTTCGGTTATTTCGCGGAGGCCATTGCAGCTATCCCATGACCTTGATTTACACTGTCCACAGATGCAATGTTTGTTGTGATTAGCGCTGTACTAAGTTCCAGTCTTGGAGTCAGGTGTCTGTGAACTTAGGTCTTCTGTGCTGTTCAAATCTGCTCCACACTACTTATAAATCCGATGGCCTATTGACGGTAGCTTTCTGTTCACATTTAGATCAGCCAAGTAACATCTAATTTCAACATTTTTGAAAGCGAACGTAGCCATATATAAAACTTGTAACTGATGTCCTACCACTGATGACTCCTTCCAGGTTGCAGTTGTCAGAAATCCCGTTTGAAATTATGACCAGAAGCAATTCTGTTGCTCTGTTTTGTAAGAAAAATTAAAAAAGACAGGTCTAATATGTATTTCTGGAGTTGAATTGATGACGTCTGTGGAAACTAGGTGCAGTTTGTCTTTCCTTGGGGAGCAATGTCGTGCCTGTGATTACACAGAGGAACGTGGTATACCACCCCGAAGGGCCTTTTGTCACTGTCATTTTTTCAGGGGTAGGTATGTTTGAGGTGGAATAGCAAAAAAATCAATCCGTTGAGATGCCATCTATTTAGCATCTTGTGTAGGCCACTAGAAATATACTAGTATTCGATAGAAACAAGCAGCCGATAAATGAAAAACAGCAGAAGGTCAAAGATGGTAACTTTCATCTCATTTTCAGTGTATGAAAAACAAACCAGTGGTATGACACAAATAATCCTACGTCGAACGTCCGCCATTTCAAAGGATGTACCGAATGACTTTTGAAACGATTTTTTTTTTACTGACTGAGGTTTAGATAGAGATCTATAGAAAAAAAAAAATCCTGATATACCAGAAGATACGATAACAAAGAACGCCCTCACATCTGCCGTAAGAGGAGTTGTACTTAATCTAATTGCCTTCACCGTTTGGTTAAGTTACGAATTTCTGTGTATGAATAATCGGCATCTGTAAAGAGACAAAGATGTAACTGGGTTCTGTGTTTGCCGATCACTCTAAATTGATTATTATAAGAAAGCAACGAAGCTTTTGAACATAAATTGTGTTCCTTTTAAGTTTTGAAAATTCTTCAGAACTAGCAAAAAGTACCGAATAGGAAAACGGTCCCAAACCCCTAGTCGCTTGTTTAGGCTCATGTGCAAGCCTATTTTCGTCCTCATGTCTGAGAACATTGCTGTTCTTGGAAACAGTTCTATCCACAGCATGGTGCTAAATAGTCTCATCATTATTAGTGATTTATGGTGGCATATTTCTGCCACGAGATACGACTTAGCTATCATGATAATTTTAGAAAACTATCGCGATAAATGAAAGTTTCCTGGAAATTTTATCGAGATAATGAAAAGTTTCCTGAAAAAAAAAAAAAATCACGATAAACTTAACATTTTAACGCAAAATTTCTCAATCGTGCACGAAGCCGACATCGAGATAAAATTATGGTGATAGTTCTATCTGCTTCTCGATATCTATAAATAGAAAATTCGTCATTTTGATGAACTCGGTAGTTTTTGACTGCACAAGATTGCAGTAAGTAAAACTTCGAATCATAAACAACAGTAGCTTAATTGGTAAATTTTGACAAGACTCGAAATGAATAGAAGCCTGTAAAATCACAAAGACGACTCGAAATGCCTCCTACGAACAACTTTAAAACCATTCAGGGAAAAGGAGAATTCATAAGGTTGTAGACGAAGATGTTCCGAATCCGTATCTAATTATAGATACCGTGAATGTCAGTTATGGGCACGAAAGCAAAAAGAAATCATGATAACAGTTAGAATTATTGCGATATTTTTATCGTGAAATTTTTTTATTATCTAGATAATATTTCCAGGAAACTTTGTTTTATCACGATAGTTCTGTTAAATTATCGCAATAGCTAGCTCGCATCTCGCGGCAGAAATATGCCACCATAGTGATTAGTTTCCTAGTGTGAGATATTGCAGCAGTCCGACGTACAAGCCCATCTCCGTCCTCATTTTTCAGGACAGTAGACTTTTTGAAAGGGAAATATAGACAGCATTATGATGATTTGTGTCACTGTGTGTACAGCTGGAACAACCTTTAGTGCAAGCCCATCTTCGTCCTTATATCTAAGGGCAGTGGACTTTTTATTTTTTTGGAAACGGAAATATTTACACAGTATCAAGATAACTGGGCCATCTTGTTGACAATTGCTTAACACCTAGGTACAAACTGATCTCTGCCCTCAAAATTTATGACAATGGAGTTTTTAAAAAAGTATGAGAGCGATTGTTACAGTGCAATGTACCAGTCGATTGCCATCCTCATATCTGAGGACAACGTTACTTTTGGAAAAAAAACATTACATTGATTAATCGGAGCAATGTACACATAATTATCCTCATCCTCATATCTGGGGATAATAGTTATCTTTGGAAATAGCACTTTAATGAAATGGAAATATAAACAGCATATTAAAGACTGGTTTCATTGGGCCGGTTGCATAATAAAGGTTTAAAGATAACCTCGAGTTTAAACTCAGGTTTTACGCTATTCCATTGCATAAACATAGTTTACTAAGTCCCGGACTAACAGTTAAACCCAGAGGTTTTCTTTATAATAGTTTAGCTTAAACTCAAGTTTAATTTATCCTCGTAACATGCGAAATCTAAACTTACATATAGGTAGATTTTAGCTCCAGTTTAAGGTAAAAATCGTACCTTATTTCACTTCAGAGAGAGAAAATGGCAAGCAATATTCTATTTTGGATCCAATACCGCTATGTCAGAATGCGGATTAGCCTGTGCAGGGTGATTTGGACGATTTGCCTTAGGATGATTTATAAGTCTGACGAAAAATATTTGGGTACAATATGGTTACTCGAAGCGCTGGGATTTTCGTAGGAGTGTCCTTGGGAAAGACACTTCAGAGCCCTAGCCTAGTACGGGTGAAAGCACAGGGCATTTCAAATATGAGAGCTGTCTCCGTGATATGTCTGAATACAGCAAAAAACAACATTCAATCAATCAAACCATAAAGATCAATCACGTATATCAGGATCTAACCCCAAAACACCGTTTTTTTTTTCCTTTTTAACTCATGTCAACCTTTGGACTTCGGACCAATGTGTAAAAAATTTATAAAAATACATTTGGAAACGTGGGAAAAAGAGACAATGCTCGTAATGAGGCCATTTTCCAGCAAAGTTTTTTTTTTCCTTCAAACACGTCTACAAACATCGTGCCGAAAAAGGGAACAAATGATTATTTTGACATTGGACGGGTGTCACAGTCTAATGTGGTTAGGATAACTTTCAATAATATTTATCTGACCAAATTGTTCTACATCCGAAGAAGATGCCATCCTTACCAGCATCTCTGATGTAGTATGGGTAAATAAGATTAACAATGACCGAAATTATTATTAAATATGTGCATTGCTGACCTTTATCTTTCCATTCGGGTGGACAATATAAACAACCATCAGCCTACACATACCTTCCGCTGCTTAAGCAACTTGTTTTTAGATAGATTAGGGAAAAGTGAAACTGCCCAGGTAAAGAGAATAAATGAACTCTTCCTATCTCCCTCAGAATAGGACTTTATAAATCAAAGGGTTTATAAATACGTTTCAAATGCAGATAAGAGCCTCCCAGCATCCTCATCTACGATCAAAATGAGGACAGTTTAGTGCAAGACCAGTATTGAACAACTATGCAATCTGATCTTAATCTAGGCCTCACACAAATTTAACCGATGTATTGCAACTTCATGAAGGGCTGTGATGGTTGATTATTTTGGACAGAGACACTTCTTAACACTTAACAAAATAAGCCCTGGTTTTTATGGTTTCCGAGAAGACAGATTTGAAAACATTGTGGAAAAAGGAAAAATGCTCGTACCAAGCATGTTATCAAACAAAATTTTCAAACTCTTGCAGAGAAAAAAAACATCATTTGAGCCAAAGTTATTTTGACGTGTGCGAATGATTTCAATTCGGACAAGATCAGAGTTATTCTCATATTCCATTTAGAATTCTATAATTGTTTTCTGTTATCATGGACTGTACTTAGACGGGGATTGTACTATGAGATCGATCAGTATATCTGATATGTACAAAGATATATATATCTGTGCTGTCTGATCTTGGTCAACCCTTTTTTTCGTATTTATGTATTCTCTGATCCAGAAATAATTACAATCTAGTTTTAAAAACAGTAACGGCTCTTCATGTTGATCCACCAGCAGCAGATCGTACTGGATAGCGGCGCATTCAAACCTGTATATAGACTCCGCCGTGCATAATCACGTTCAGAATGGTGTCGTTGTCTAGACAACAGCGGTGCGCTGAACAAAATCTACCCATCATTTAGTCCTACCTGGAGGATAGCTGAACCTAGTCTGGATAGACTGGGGCTGCGTAGATTCGAGCTAAACTAGTTTTATGCAAACCGGGTTAAAATCCTGGTCTACCCAGACCTAGGTTAGGCCTTGTTCCAGTCTTAAATAAACCTTTGTTGTGCAACCGGCCCATTATGTTTACAATTGCCACAGCGCTTAGTACAGGCCCATCTATGTCCTCATATCTCATAACGATTTTTTTTTTTTTGTTTAAATTCTGTATTAAAAGTATGAAATGACGTGAGTGACTGTAACAGTTAAATGTACAAGTCGAATGCCGTTCTCATATCTAATACATCGGAGCAATGTACAAGTACAAACCTATTGCCATCCTTAGTCAATAGTATCTTTGGATACAGCATTATGATAATTTGTGAAATCAATGAACACGATTTTAATTGCAGCTTAGACCTGCAGAAAACATTCAGGGAAAAAATAGACAATGCTGATTCTTCCCTGAATGTTTTCTATGATTTTTTTTTTTTTTATAATGATGCTTTTCAATAAGAATCGTACCTGTTTTGCAACATTTAAATTGTCGTCTGTAAATTCTTCTAATCTGGACGGGTCTATATATTGCCGGCTGGCTTAAGACTTAAGAATCAATCAGAATACAGGCCAACCTGTATAGAGCAATCACCAAAAGGACACTCAAAACGTGTCTGCTTAAGACAGTAGCTTGCTTTATACAAGTGCTTTTAACAAATTTGACTTTTCAAGAAACTCTATTCATGCTTGCTTAATATAGGTTGGTTGCGTTATACAAGCGGCCACTAGGACAGGTTTAAAGGTATCTTTACTTTTTGAAGAATTGCTGGCATCTTTCCGGTAATCGATGATAGTCATTGAGACAGGAATCATTCCCCTCATATCGGAAAGCAGCTAGTAGCTTTAGAAGAATATTGTTCGAAGTTCTCTTAAAATCTTAAAATAAACTCCGGGAAAGCATGGATATGTATACTTGCCGGCGCGATATAAATGAAATAATATTGAAAACGGCTTTAACTACCCTACAAACGAACGAACGAGCGAGCGAGCGAGCGAGCTAACGAACGAGCGAGCGAGCGATCTAACGAACAAACGAACGAACAAAGACACAAATCCTTACCAGAATTTGTTCCCCCAGGTATTGGTGGTATGGGTGGTAAAGGTCTAGCGGAGTTGTTGGGTGATTTGTTACTCTGTTTGTCCGGGAAGTAGTTCTCGTACACTATAGGAACTGAAATATTGAACACATATCTTCATTGAGCAATCCCCTTGCCTTGATTGTGTTGCTGCCGCCATGCTATGACAGAAAGGTATTTAATGCATCTGCATTTTATCAAGCAATCATTGATCCATAAAGCCTATTTTGTTCAACAACTGTCTGTCTGCACCATGAGGTAGAATGTTCCTTGAACACGCAAAAAAATGCCATAAGCAAAAACTCACAACCCAAGTCAGCCTGACATACTTTTTTCGATACTTTTTGCAGATGCAAAGCATGACCAAAATGCTTCAACCTCAGCTGATTTATCTACAAAAGTGCCCAAACACTTTGCCTTGCTAATTTCATGAGCATTCATTGGATGGAGGTAGTCATAACAATAATAACAACATGAAATTGAAAATATATGTGAGTCGTGCTCTGTGCAATTGGCGTATAACGCATCTGCAAAAAGTATCGACCAGGTCAGCCTGCGCAATCCGCGCAGGCTGACCTGTGTCGAAACTTTTTGCTTTGGGTATACTTATTACATGTCAAAGGACTATTCTACCTCATAATTCAGTAGTTTTTCAGGTAAAATGGATTTTGTGGATGCATAATTTTGTTATGACTTGCTTAGGGTAATGTATCACGGAGATCCATTAAACCCCCTCATTTGCCAGAGCATAGCTCATAAAGGTTTTCTTTTTTTTCCATAGTGACATATGCTATGCAATCATATGAGACATGTACTAAATTTAATTTTTCAGCACCCCGCCCCAAGGGCCTATATGTCACTCAGGGATCAATCATTCAATCAATCAATCAATCAGTCAATCGATCAATCAATCAATCAATCAATCAATCAATCAATCAATCAATCAATATCTTTGTTTAAGTATTTAGGCCTCTGGCCCATATACATTTACAAAATATAGGCTACAATTTTTGTACAATAAGTGACATATTTATAATAAATGAAATTAGAGTTTAGTTTACTTTTTGTTGCTTATCATCAAATGCTATTTGAGTACGTGTTTATAACATGATTGACGGTTGGAATAGATCTAGACCAAAACACACGGATATGCAGTCTTATCCAGGTCTGTTCAAACCGTCAATGAAAACTCTGCTCCATGAAAGATCCCAATCAAAGTTAAGGTAAACATACGGGTATATTTTACAACATCTAATGCTTTTTGATAAGAGAGGAAAAGAAAAAAGAAAACGCGTCCAAAGGCTAGCAATCAAAACATATAGAAAGAGAAAGTTAGAGAGATGAACGTGGTCTGGTACCCCGGTGTACTTCAAGAGTCAAAAGTATAACTTTGTGTTAGGGGCAGGTAATTCAGACAGATGAACGTTGCATTACCTGGTCGATTGATTCCCGTCCTATTACTGGTAATAAACTCGTCCACGTCGCACCCTACGTCACATTTCTCGAGACACAGTCTAATTGTCTCATTGCTCTATAACGTAAACATATAATAGAGTCGAATAAAATAACAGACAAACATATTTGTAAAGACAGCCTATTTATGTCATCGCTCTATAAAGTGAATAATACTAATGATCGAGTAAGGTGTCAAAACAAAATGACAAACATATGAGCCGTGCTCTGTGAAAAGAGGGCTAGATAATCTGCAAAAAGTATAGTACATTCCCGATGCTAAAAATAGTCTTAACTTCATGTAGATAAAAAGCGTTGTAGGTATTATGAGATCATCAAGAATGGCTTCGAAATAAGTCTGAATCGCCTTTCTCTACTCAGAAATACACATGTGCTTTGCTTGGTACGCTTTCACCGTTAACAACCATCATTTCTTCTCCTTATACCCGGGGACCACTCTCGGCCAATTCCGTGCATGAACGCAAGTATCAATATTCATGCACGAAATATGCCGAGAGAAGTCGATAAAAAAGATGGTGTACGGAAATTACCGAAATTAGTTTTCAAGAACAGTTTGGGCTTTTTTTTTTTGCTCAAACACTTTCAGTATATCATGTTAGTATTAAGCCATTACCTGATCCCAATCCACACAAAGTTGAGAATCAATGTTTGCAGATTTCCACAAATTGTCTCGTAACAAATATATCCTTTCCTCTTCGTTTCTTTGATAAACCTTGAGAAAAAAATATAATTATAATGAGTATGATTACTATAATGATGATGATGATGATGATGATGATATCATTAAAACAAATGCACCATTAAAGACCGCTCAAATCAAACTGAAGCCCTGTAACGCAAATAAATCATCACCCAGGGGATACCAAACGACAAAATTTCAGACTTGTCCAAATTGCAAGTATTTGCAGACGACAATTTAATTATAACGTTTTGACCAAATAAATCAGAAACAAAACTGAAGGCAGTCCGGTCGCGGGTTACGAATACCATATTTGGATCGGTATTTGACACTGTGTTGATACGGATGGCCGATTTCATACGCATACGATGCATGTACTTGAGTCGAAAACTTAAAAAGGTATATAACAAACAGGACAGCACAGGGCAATATAGTTCATCGACAGATACTATATTACACAATTGGCAAGTTAACTTTTGGGGCTCACACAAAGTCTCCAATTATTAATTTAAAAGCTTTAACTGTAACTCTGTCCTCAAATACAGGGTGACACAAAAAAAATGCTACCCATAAAATCGTTAATAAAATTCTTAATCCTTTCTGCAATCCAACCATTTTTGGTACAAATGAACTTCAGTCTATGCCTGACGTGCCCACCAAGTTTCAGCCATGAATGTCTAATAGTCTTTATCTCCATTCCATGATATGCTTCAAATGTGCACCTTTGCATTGCAAGCGACATGCAAGATTGACAATAACTCTGACACACTCGTCCCTCAGTATTAACTGCTTTGAGTGAACTCAAAGAATAACATCTTCTTTGGGACAACCCCACCAGAAGATTGTCTGCAGAGGCCTTGGTGCCCTCCATCAAGTACACTGCATGGGTTGCAATATCGAAACATGGGATCATCGGTACCTACTGGTTTGAAGACCAGAATAAACGGTCATTCACGATCAATACTGAATGCTACCTAGTGGTCGTTAAGAAGTTTTGAACAGACGAAGAGGTGTTTTTAGAGATGAACAGTGGTTTCAACAGGATGGAGCAACTCCCTAACTTCAAATGACTCGTTGGAATGGCTGCTTGGACACTTTGGTGATCGTCTCATCGGTAGGAGGTGTGATCCTGAATGGGCTTCACACTCACTGGACCTTAACTCCCCATATTCATTCCTGTGGGGTTGTCCCAAAGATAATGTCTATCAGAACAATCCCTAGACTATTCTTGAACTGAAGAGGGCTATCACCGCCAATATCAGGGCAATACTGAGGGAGGAGTGTGTGTCAGAATTATTGACAATTTTGCATGTCAGATCCAGGTGTGCTTGCATCGTAGATGTGCACATTGGGAGCATATCATGGAATGGAGATAAAACAAAGACTGTTAGACATTCATGGCTGAAACTTGGTGGGCACATCAGGCAAAGACTGAAGTTTATTTGTACCAAAAATGGTTGGATTACAGAAAGGATTGTGAATTTTATTAACGAGTTTATGGGTAGCATTTTTTTTGTGTCACCCTGTATGTGGCAAGAATTAGGCTGTACGTTCAATGTAGTGAATGGAGGCTTCATATAATTGAGCTATGCTCTGCGAAAAGGGGACTTAATGGATTTGCAAAATGTATCGACGCAGTCTGCGTAGGCTGACATGAGTCAAAACCTATTGCCATTTGAAAATTTCCTGCATGTCAATGGACCATTCTACCATCAGATCCAGTCGATTTGTTAGACAATATTGATTTTATAGATCCATAATTATGTGATGACTTGCTTGGTATAATACATTTCGAAGATGCGTTAAACTCCACTTTCCCAGAGCATGGGTCAGCTATATTAAACCTTTGACCTCTTTACTTGAATGGCTAACACCGTGGCATCATTTTTCATCACGCGGTCGATATATCAGTTTCAACCATACCTTTGTCCTCAATTATGGGGATAGAAAAGGGCTTGAACAGTGGACACTACATACATATGAGCCATGCTCTGGCAAAAGGAGCCCTAATACATCTCCGTGATGCATTGTTCCAAGCAAGCTATCACATAGTTATTGATCCAAAAACTCCTTTCTGTCTAACAACCAAAGGAATCATGAGGTAGATTGCTCCTTTAGAATGCATAAAATTAACCAATAGCAAAAAGTTTCGGCCCCGGTCAGCCTGCGCAGACTGCGCAGACTGACCTGGGTCGATACTTCTTGCAGTTGCATTAAGCTTCCTTTTCACAGAGCATGCTCATATTCAATTCACAGCGTAAAAAAAAATGTATCACTTACATCACAAGCTTCCTCCATTTCATTCTCCCACATCACTCGAGCTTGTTCCAGGCTTTCGGTAGTCTGTTTATATTGATGGTCTATGTATGAGAAAATTGGATATAACGGCTTCAAATGAAACTGGCCTGCTACATTGACTATTTTAGAGTCCCATTTGAGCATACATTATAAACATGGGGCCATATCATCAAACCATTCCAAGTTCAGTTTGGATTCTACAGTCAGAGGCAAGCCACGACAGAGACGTCTGTCTTACTTCTTTGTTAACCCTTCGGCTGCTAAGCGTGACTCAAAGTGCTGGCTTTTGCAGCCAGTGTACATCAAGATCAGATTGCACAGAACGTGCAGACCGATCTTAGATCCACACTGTTCGACAAAGAGATATTTTTTTCTCCCAAATTACCTTGAAATTGCAATATTTTGGTTTTAAAATATTGGCTAGAAAGTTTAATATAATTTATTTATCAGGTCAAGAATTAAATGATTGGAACTTAATTCACAAACTTTCTGATAAACAGAAGAAATTGCTCGAAAATAAAGATTGAACAAAAATCATCCAGTAGCAAATACTAGGAACTTGTTAATAACCATTTTCGTACAGAGAACTGATGATAGTCATTGCGACAGGATTTATTTCTCTCTTACCGGTAATCATTGTTTCGACAATGGTTATGTGGCAAAGCAGCCAGTGGCTTGGGAAGAATATTGTGAGAGATACTTAGAGAAACTACAGGACAGCAGGGAAAGGTACACGTGATATAACTGAAGTAATGTTGAAACGGCGTTAACTACCATACAAACAAAACGAATTTACTGTGAATGAGGAAACAGCAAGACTCGCCGTCTGAACTTTTGTGAGGTTATATAACAACAATATATTTTCATATATTAAAACAATGTTTTTATTTTAGATCTAAAAATAAAATCGTTCTTGAAGGAAGAATTCATGCATACCAGATTTTTCCATGGCCTCCCGACATTTCTCCAGTCTCACTTTTAACTAAAATAAAAAAACGCACAGTAAAACCTCGCCTTAGCGACATACAGTTGTTACGAGACAAGCGTAACGAGAAAGAAAACCAGCAACAAGCCTTTCACAATTAACAATATTTATTAATGAATAAAGACAAAAGAGTACAATAACAGTTAAGTTTGAATGAAATTTTGACAATTTTTAATCTTAGAACAAGAAATAGAATAAGTCCCTCAAAATTAAGAATTATGTTTAGACTACAAAAAGTATGAAATTTCTGGTTCCTAAAACCTAAATTAACAACAGTTTTTAATTTGCAAATAGATATGAGCAACCTGTTTAAGAAATAAATAATTCCAATTTACAGATCTACTGTATATTCTGATTGAATAGATTTAAATCCAACACTTTCACTAATTCTGTATCCTCAAAGCCACAAGTCTAAGTTCAAAAATCCAAATACATCAAGTAAGTCACTCCTATTTATATTAGCTTGGAAAATTCTAGATTAGTCTTTCTAGAAAGATGACAACAAGTTATTTATTGACATGGATTGGTAAACAACTTGTTTACTAACAACCTGTTTCTAAAATTAACCACAATGGAAAAACCAAAGAATATTCTTTATGTTTCTAGAATATTCTGTATATAGAGTGAAAGTGATACCGAAAACAGGTTACATGTAAATCCCATTTACATAACACTTCCCTTCCTAAAGGAAAAGAAAGTTTTAAGAAGTAAAACTTTCTTTTGTTTGAAGATAGAAAATATCATTACACATAAATGTGCATGAAAATACATTATACATAAAGACAAATGTTAACTATTTACAAGTTAAACTCTAGACAAAGCATCAGGGATAATATTATCCCTACCTTTTATGTGTCTGATATCCATGTTATACTCTTGTAAAAACAGACTCCATCTGAGTAAACGCTGATTCTTGTTTTTTATTTTATGGTTAAAAATCAGAGGATTATGATCACTATATACAATGATGGGTACAGGAGAAGACGACAAATATATTTCGAAATGCTGAAGAGCAAGAATTAGAGATAAACACTCTTTTTCTATTGTTGAGTAGTTTTTCTGATGTTTGTTAAACTTTTTAGAAAAATAACTAACTGGATGATCTAAACCATTACAATCTTCTTGAAGTAAAACACCACCTGCACCAGTATCACTAGCATCTACTGCAAGCTTAAATTCTTTTTCAAAATTAGGAGCTAAAAGAACTGGTTCACTTTTTAGTATGGCTTTTACTTTATCGAAAGCTTTTTGACAATCATCATTCCATATAAATTTTTTGCGTTTGCTGAGAAGACTTGTCAGTGGCTCAGCAATGACAGAAAAATTACCACAGAATTTTCTGTAGTAACCAGCTATACCAAGAAATCTCATAAGTTGTCTTTTGCATGTAGGTACAGGAAAATCAGAAATAGCTTTTACTTTATCTTCTACGGGTTTTACCTGTCCTTGTCCAACAACATGACCCAAAAATGATAAACTAGCATGACAAAATTCACTTTTAACAAGTTAATTGTTAATTTGGCTTTACTCAGTCTGTCAAAAAATTCTCTGATAGTCTTTAGATGTTCATCCCAATCATTGCTGTGAATGATGATGTCATCGATGTAGGCCCTACAGTCGTCCAATCCAGATATTATCATGTTGATAAGACGTTGAAATGTTGCCGGCGAGTTTTTCATCCTAAAAGGCATCACTTTGTACTGATAAAGTCCATCAGGAGTTACAAATGCAGAGATCTCTTTAGCTCTTTCAGTGAGAGGAATTTCCCAAAATCCTTTTAGAAGATCAAATTTGGTTACATATTTTGCATGACCAATATTGTCAATGTAGTCATCCACTCTTGGCACTGGAAACGAATCAGTCTTGGCCACAGTATTAACTTTTCTACAATCAGTGCACATACGAAAAGTTCCATCTGGCGTTGGTACAAAAATACAGGGAGAACTCCATTCACTTTGACTAGGTTCAATAAAGTCATCGTCCAATAGATACTTGATTTCCTCTCTAAGATGCTCCAGTTTCTTGGGATTCATTCGATATGGATGTTGTTTCACTGGTTTTGAATTTTCAATGTCCGCATCATGGTATATTGTATCTGTCCGTGTTGGAATATCAGGGAATAAGTGCTCATATTCAGAAATTAACTTTTTTAATTCATCTTTTTGATTATTATCCAAATGTAAAAGTTTTTTATCTAAATTTCTTAAAATGTCAGAATTCTGGAGTTTTGAACAAATAGGGTTAGACTTATCAAAGTTCATTTCTTCACAATTTATGTCTTCATGGTTAATGTCATTTTGATTTTGAGGGACTGAGGAAACTACATTTATTGGTGAAATACTTGAATTATCCCTATCAACATATTCTTTTAACATATTAATATGACATAGTTGCTTTTGCTTTCACCTGTCAGTTGTTATCACATAATTTAAGTCGGTGACTTTTTTTTTTTTTTTCTTCTTCTTTTTTTCTCTTATGACAAGACCTACAATAATCTGATACATCTGCTTTTAGACCAGGCCAATAAAAATGATTAAGAATTTTGTGATAGGTTTTATTGATACCTAAATGACCTGACATAGGTGTTTCATGAGCTAAGCTTAATATATCTGATCTTTTAGATTTAGGAACGACGACTTGATGATTGACAGCCCACTCATCATCAACAGAGACTTCAGGAGGGCGCCACTTTCTCATTAATATTCCATTTTTTATATAAAAACAGACAGGTTCTTGTGAAAGATCAGTTTCACTGACAGCTTTTTGAAATAAAGGTGCAAATTCTGCATCACTGTGTTGGTCTTCACTTAGTTTTGACCTTGACCTTGTATCATGGCCTTCATTAACTAAGGGTGAAGATATATAATCAAATTCTGATGAATTATGTTTAGAATTTGTCTGACTTTCAGACGGGTTTTGTGAAATAGACCTGTTAATTTCATTTTTAAATAAATGATCCAAAAAAGAATCAGATAAGTCAATATCAGACTGATTTTCAGTCAAAATAGCTCTAGTAACTGCACATGACGGGTAAAGGTCAGGAATTTCTTCTTCAATTGGATCGGGTGCTTGATCCATGCAAGGTGTGTCAGTTACAAGTGGATTAACAATTACCTTATCTCCGGCTAAATCATTGCCTAATAACAAATGAACACCTTTAAAAGGTAATTTTTTTCTAATACCAACAGTCACTGGACCATTAATTAAGTCTGAAGACAAATAATTGTTATGAAGCGGAACATTAACAAATCCACATTCTACACCCTGAATGAGGACACTTCTCCCAAAAGAAGTCTTCTCAGAAAAAGGCAGGACATCTGCTAAAATAAGAGATTGAGAAGCTCCAGTATCACGTAAAATTTTAATAGGGGTAGACTGGGCAAAATCACTTTCTAGTGACACAAAACCATCTGATAAGAATGGTTCATAGATCTCCATAACAGTATTAGTCTCAGGTACTTTGGTCTGGACAAAGGTTTGGTCTTTAAAACATGACTGAGGTGTAGACTGTAATGAAGTAAGGCCTGTAGGCTTATGACCTTCTTGTTTTTCCCGTTTTCTTTTTAAAACAGGACATTCAGAAATAATATGACCTGATTCTTTGCAATAATTACAAGTGGGTCGAGATAAGGGATTTTGACCTTTGGCTTCATAAGGGGACTTGGGTTTGGGATTATTCTGATTGGAATTGTCATTATGTTGATTAAAATTTGGTTTAGGACCAGTAGATGAATAAAAAGGCTTTCGAGGGTTTGATTTATTTATGAAAGAGACCATATGCGTCAAGGCAAAGTTGTCTGCTAGGCAAGCAGCTTCTTCTAAAGTTTCAACTTCTTTCTAATCTAAGAAAGTTTTTATATCTGAATTAATGCACCTTTTAAATTCTTCAACTAACAATAATAGTCTAAGTTTTCTATGATCTGAATCTATTTTCTTTGAATGGCACCACCTATCAAATAATTGTTCTTTAGTTCTAGCAAATTCAACACGGGTTTTACAATTTTCTGTTCTGCAATTCCTAAATTTTTGTCTATATGCTTCAGGTACCAATTCATAAGCCTTTAGAATCAATTCCTTAACATTATCATAATTAGAAAGGTGTTCATTATTTAGCTGAGAAAAATTATCGTGAGCCTTTCCAGTTACAACGCTTTGCAAGAGTAAGGTCCAGTGTTCTTTTGGCCATTTCAAATTTTCGGTAAATCTTTCAGAATATGAAAAGTATTTATCCACTTCCTGTTCTTGAAATGGTGGAACAAGACTGAGCTGTTTTGTTATGTCAAAATCATTAATCACATGCAAATATGGTTTTTCTTTATTTTCTATTTCTTTCATTCTCGACTGAAATTGCCTATCCTTCTCACTTTCTTCTAATTCAGCATACATTTTTTTCTTTTTCTAATTCTTTTTCTTTCATTCTTTCTTCTTTTTCTATCTGTAGTTTTAATTTTTCTAACTCAATATTAATTTTAACGTCTGTCTGAGACACAAGAAAGAAATACAGAGCAGACGAGTCAAGTACTTCTTCATCAACTAAAAACTGAACAATATAATTCTTAATTTCATGCTTTAACATAGTACCTTTAATGGCAGTCAGTTTATAATGAGAAGCAAGATCTAATAAATCAGACTTTTTTGCCAAATTTAACAACTCCTGAGAAGGCTCGGCAATAAATTTTTCAAGATCAAAAGACATAATTGCTTTTTGCTGGTTCAGTACAATAAAATTAAATTTTATTATTTTATTATTCTTTTTATTATCTAATAAACTTTAATGCTGTAACAAGTTCAAAATAATTTCAAATTATATCCAAAATGACTAAATGATCAATCCCGGACGAGCCCCCAATTTCTGTTACAAAACAAGCGTAACGAGAAAGAAAACCAGCAACAAGCCTTTTACAATTAACAATATTTTTTAACGAATAAAGACAAAAGAGTACAATAATAGTTAAGTTTGAATGAAATTTTGACAATTTTTAATCTTAGAACAAGAAATAGAATAAGTCCCTCAAAATTAAGAATTATGTTTAGACTACAAAAAGTATGAAATTTCTGGTTCCTAAAACCTAAATTAACAATAGTTTTTAATCTGCAAATAGATATGAGCAACCTGTTTAAGAAATAAATAATTCCAACTTACAGATCTACTGTATATTCCGATTGAATAGATTTAAATCCAACACTTTCACTAATTCTGTATCCTCAAAGCCACAAGTCTAAGTTCAAAAATCCAAATACATCAAGTAAGTCACTCCTATTTACATGTATATCAGCTTGGAAAATTCTAGATTAGTCTTTCTAGAAAGATGACAACAAGTTATTTATTGACATGGATTGGTAAACAACTTGTTCACGAACAACCTGTTTCTAAAAATAACCACAAAGGAAAAACCAATGAATGTTCTTTATGTTTCTAGAATATTCTGTATATAGAGTGAAAGTGATACCAAAAACAGGTTACATGTATATCCCATTTACATAACACAGTCTTAAGATGAATATCAGAAAAAGGTCTCATCATAAAGGACAGTGTAATTCCAAGATCTGACTTCACTTTCTGAACAGCCTGATCTTGGATATACTCTGTCCACAAAAAGAAACATGGAGTCGGGCTAAGCAGCCTAATGTTTGAGTCATTAAAGATCATAAGAAAGCGGTCAACCTTCCAAATTTGTTGTGAAGTCAGATTGGCGGGTTTTGGAGGATAAAATTAAAAATGTATTTTCCCCATATTTTGTTTCCATGGCAACCACGGTTTAATACGAAATCGGATTCTTTAAAAAGAATGATGAATCAAAATATATAGATTAAATAAATAAATAAATAAATAAATAGATAAATAAATGAGGACTATGGAAGAGCCATTTCTATAAATTTTGTTTAATATTGGATATATAGGATCGGACATGAGTTGCTGTTCAAGATAAAAGTTTATTAAACGAGTCTACAAAACATGTTATTAAGCGAGCCTATGGCGAGCTTAATACTTTTTGTGGACGAGTTTAATTAATTTTTACTTCAAAAGCCAGCGAATGTCAGATTATTTTTATCACATAACAGTATAACAAGAATTATAGTCCATAATGTATTAAAACCTAGGCATACATTTATAATATGTAAAGAAATTTACATGAAGCCTAGTCGCGTCTTTGACAGGTATATTACGAACGAAATATAGTTCCAAGGAAACTTGCATATACTGATTTTGTTCTGAATCTAAAATTGATTAAATTAACAACTTTATCATGATAACGAATTTTGACAGTTAATTTCACTCTGGAACCTGGGTCAGCAATCTTTTAGAAATATGGTGTATAATTACAAAGTGTCAACCAAATACAGAACTATTTTCTTATCTCACACGTGTGTGAGACAAGTAAATTCGTAATGGCTGTATTACATTTAAAACAAGAGGAGTTATGTGATAAATCTGACAGTTTAGATGTAAAATGTCTGAAACAAGAATTAATGCACGCTGATACTACTAGTCGCAAATAAGACCAAACAAGACGAGCCAGACTTATAGGGCAAAAGTACGTAACTGGAGCACTCGTATGCTGGACAAAAAGAACAAAATTAGTGAGACATCCGCAATTTTAAATGGAATATGCTTCAGGCTCTGCTCATATACCTTCATAAGCACTTTAAACTGATTTTGCTTAAAGCCTCTCTCATTTGCATTAAGGGGAGGTAATTGTGCTAGTCCTAACCGTCCCCTCCTTTCAACATTTTCTAGATGGAAAGCATTTTTCGAGCTTGATGTTTTGACGAACTGAAGCCATCTGACATGAAGTATCAAACAGTGTTTATCTGACAGGGGTGAGTCCATCCTGGACGAGCCCCCCCCCCCCCTTTGTTACAACTAGGGTCCGTATTCACCAGCCATTCTTAACGACGTATATCACAAATTTTTCTAACGGACAGATTTTTTTTTTTAACTCTGTACATACAAAGCTCATCATGTCTCTAAGAGATTACAGTAAAAAAGATATGGGTCACATTGCTCGTTTTTGAGAAATTTGCCTTTGAAAAGGGTATATACAGTGCCAAAGTTCAGCTTATATTGGATTTAACACGCCTTTCTTTAACAGTCATTTAAGCAGAAAAATTACCGGAAAAAAATTACAAATATACATCATTTTAATAAAAATTCATTTAGTTTTGCACAAAAAATATAAAAAAGCCTGGTTTTGATCATGGTAATTGTATAAATATGCATGTTATATACAGAACATTGGGTTATAAAGGAAGATAATTTGACAAAATTAAAGGTTAACCCTTAATAAATACATACTTTCTAACGGACAGTTTTCTTAAAATTTCAACACTTGTAGTATTCATAATTCTGAACAATGAAAAAAAAAAAAATAAAAATGGCACCTATCCGTGCTTATTTCGCCAGAAAACAAGGATACAAGGATGAAGGTCACTGTGGAAGTTAATTTTTTTCAAGGAAAAAAATATGATAAAAGTTCATCAGACATAATGGGAAAAAGGAGAAATTGCTCATTAGGAGCGATTTCCCCTTTTCCAACAATAATTTTCAAAGTGGAAACAGCTATACTTCCACAGCTTTAAATTTCCTGCCTTTGTTTGCTTGTTTGGTGTGTAACGCCGTGTCAACAGTATTTTGATCATTTCACGGTGAGAGTTCACAGATCCATTTTTTTTTCTCTCTTCACTAATACTCCTCGAAGAAAGTGCTACTTGTTTCAGTGCACCAATAGTGTTACCATGAAAAAAAAAAACATATGCGCAGTAGGATGCGGGCGAACATTTGTGATATACGTCGTTAAGAATGATCTTAGTCTTTTATCTGTAAGATTTTCTAATTTGTTGAAAGTTACACAACTTCTGACGGGTTAAACTAAATGATTTTGCCAATCAGAAGTTGTGTAACTTTCAAATTACAAAAAAAAAAAAAAAAAAAATTAAAAATTCTGGAGGAAAAATTAAGAACGTTCTTAAGAATCGTTGGTGAATAAGTACCCAGAAAGTCACAGCAAAGAGTAAACGGGACCAGCAAGGAAACTATGGCGAAAGCGCCTAGCTGGGGAACTTGGAGGGGCCGGGCCCTTATAGTTTTTATGTCGTAAATCATAAAATGTCTTGTAAAATACCATTAAAACAACTAAGTATAATTTTATTTACAATCATAAACTGTTCGGTTTAGTGAGAGAGAGAGAGAGAGGTGCAATTTTGGGCGCTTTAATAATGGGGAGGTCGTTTTGCAACTGGTACTCCATTTTATTACATCAGATTTGACATCATAATACTGATTTGTATAGCAGTCCTTGTTCGATGCTTGTTATTGATCATGTGACATTCCTAAAAGTCTTTCAAAACTCTGGCACGACAAAAATACCTAAAGAGGCTACGTAGCCAATTAAGGAAATGCCATTGAAAAACATTTTTTTCTTACTTCTGTATTTCTTCTTTATTGATGATTTTTAAGCTGTCGGCTTATTTGATTCAGTGATAATATATTTTTTAAATTTGGTGAGTTTATAACAACTTGCTTGGACTTCAAAAAGACCTTACCTTCTCTCTTTCCTTCTGGTTTGACGTCACACTAGCGCTAGAGACGTCAAACTGATTTTCAATCAGCAGTAATTCCCGGCATTTCTCAAAATAGACACTTTTGAGCTGCGAGAAAAAAAAATAACCATAATCAAGATACAAAAAGTATTGAGGGCCATGCACGAGAGTTTCGACAGGTGTTCGCAAAGTATATGGAAAAGTTTCATAGCTTTAGACTAACTCTTTTCTGTCCCAAATATAGAAACCGTGACCTCTTTCGATGACTGAAAATGCAAATCCATCTAAACTCTTGTAGTAGATACGTAGAGCGACTCGGCCTTTTATTTTTACCTAGTTTTAAAATTCATATTTCTGCCAGGGCCTAACACTTGGACCAACCGTACCATAACAGATTGTAATTTTAATAAAAGTTTCCATAGGTTCAAATGGTATGATTTAAATCTAAATAAGCCATGCTATGTGAAAAGAACTCCGGACAGGCTGACTTGTGTCGAAACCTTTTGCTTTAGGTAATTTTGTATCATATCCAAGGACCGTTTTATCTCATGAACCAGCTGGTGTTGAAAAAAAAAAAGAAGATTTTCTCCATAATGTTTCTATCAGTTTAAAGATAGATTCCATTGCTTTGTATCAAATTTTATTTGTGAACTGAAAAAACTTTGACGTAAAGAGTGAATTCGTTACATGTACAGTAGCCAAGCCCTAGTAGCGCAGTCGGTAGCGTATAGGCCTTGAGAACATGTCGCTGGTTCAAATCCCCAGCTCGGCTAATTTCTTTCCGAGGATTATCTCATCGCTGATCATTGTTTGGAGGATGGTCTTGTAGGAAAGCAGCCAATGGCCAAGGAAAAATATTGCACAATGTACTGGCCGAAGAAACTCCAGGACTCCAGGAAAGCAAAGATAGGTGTACTTGCCGCCACGATATAACTGAAATAATGTTAAAAGAGTCGTTAAACACCATACAATAATAAACAAGTACAAGTACAATACTATTGAAAAATACACACGTCCATGGTCCGGTTGTACAGCGTTTTCTTCGTTTTCTGTTTCTCCTTCACCCGATCTTCGACCTATAACAGACACGTGCTTTTCACTTCCAAATAATACAGTAGCTGAGCTTTTTCGTAAGATTTGGGCCATGTTCTGTGAAAAGGGAGCTTAATGCATCTGCAAAAAGTATCGACCCAGGTCAGCCTGCGCAGTCCGCGCAGGCTGACCTGGGTCGAAACTTTTTGCTGTCAGTCAGTTTTTTGCATGTCAATGGACCAGTGTACTTCATGATTCCGACGTTTGTCATACAACATGGTATTTATGGGTCCATGATTATTTGATGACATAGTTGGTATAACGTATCCCGGAGATGCATGAAGCCCCCTTTTGTCAGAGCATGGCTCATTTGCTTATGTCACTTTCAACAATTTTCCAGCTATATCGTTGATACAATTTAATCAGATATTTACACCCTAGATCGCATTAGCACTGAGCATGACTGCTGCAGTGCCTTGTCAAAGACCATCCCAACTTCACCAGCGCCGCCTACGGGGTTATCAGCATTTTTTTCCTTTATCTAAAAGGCACAATAGCTGCCAAAATTAAACAATAGGGATGTTTAACTGCATCTAGATTTCAATATTACTGTTTAAAAGCATGGAAATCATTATAAAGATTACAATCTGTTATTTAACGGTTGTTTCAAGTGTTACTCTCTGGCAGAAAAATGAATTTTAAAACAAGGTCAAAAGTTGCCAGGTCGTTTTATCTTTTGTTTACTTTTTACCTGATTTTAATTTTTTTTCCTACCAGAGACTAAAACTTGCACCGACCATACTATAACAGATTGTCATCTTCACAATAATTTCCGTACTTTAACCAGTATATTTTTTTCATGTAAATGCATTTAAACACTAAGGTGTTTACCTTCGGCCACCTCTGAACCTTTAACGTTTTAAAAGGCCCTTTGTCGAAGGAAAAATCATTTGAAAGTAAAAGATAAACTATACTATCTTCTACATGAAAATCGACATCTAACAAACCTGCTTTGTCATCGTTTTGCTGCTGTCAAGAAATTTCCCCAGGTCGTCTGCTAATTTGTTGTATTCATGCGCCGACGTCTCATAATAACGTGCAATAGCTTCTGTTTGTTCTTTAACTTCCGCCCAACTTCTGCCTAGTTCGCTTTAAATAAGATAGAAGGGTTTTCTTTTTATAAATGCATACTTGCACGTGCATGCATGCACGTTTATAAATACACCCGGATCTTCTTGACGAGGTTTAAGATGATATGGCCTGCAACACGTGAAAAGGGGCATTCAGACGTTTGCGTAAAGTGTCGTTTCGGATCAGCCTGCGCAGTCCGCGCAGGCTAATCCGAAACGACACTTTCCGTTTTTATGTAATTTTCTGTTTTGCGCAAGTCTACTGTAGCACAAAATCTAATGTAGTCGTAAAGTGCCGTCTCGGATTAGCCTGCGCGGATTGCGCAGGCTGATCCGAGAAGACACTTTACGCAAATGTCCGAATGCCCCCTTTCGCGTGTTGCAAGCCATATAGAGATAATAAAAAAGACAAGGTTGGACTTAACTCTTTATCAAACGACAAAGTTTTAGACTGGTCAAAATCGTGAGCACTTGCAGATAACAAATTAAATGAAGCTCAATAAAGGGTTTTTCTTTTGGAAAGGGTAGAAAACATTGTAGAAAAAGGAAAAAAATGCTAGTTACCAGCATTTTCCCCTTTTTCCACGATGTTTTCAACAGGCTTCTTTCTCATGATCTTTTAAACACGGGATTGTTTGGTAAAGGGTGAAAAAGGTTATTAAAAAAAAGTTAAGAAATGAGAGATTCAACCAAAGACCATGGTCACCACGCAGTCTAGTTTCTAGTGAAGAAGAAGAAGAAGAAGAAGAAGAAGAAGAACAAGAACAAGAACTACTCCTACTACTGCTAAAACTAATACTCCCTCCACTACTACTACAACTAGCCAGGTTAACCTAGGTCGACACTTTTTGGTAATGCATTAAGCCCTGTTTTAACAGACCAAAGCTCAATTAAAGATTTATATCAAAATCAGCGTGAGGAAGTGCAAACAATATCTTTCTTACCCAGTTTCCTCCTTGATATCCGCAGACCGGATAAGACCTTTCAAGGACTTGCTGTACTGTTGTTGAGCTTTAGATCTGCAAGATATAGGATATACAGTCGTCCTCGCTGGTACCGCGTCATCGATGATACCGCGGTAATCCGAAAAATACCTAATTTGCATACGTACCGCCACCTATCAACTATTTACTCCATCAGATCGAAAGCAGGTGTGTTTTAGAATCGCATCGGTTAAAAAAATATCGGATATTTCTTCATTACTGATAAGTTAATTTCAATATTCCAATTACGCAATTATAAACCACAGTTTTCCTCCATGTTTTAAAAATAATTACCCCCTATTCTCCCTAAAACCGATTATTCATGTTTGACAAGTGAATGTTGTCTGCTGTGACGTCATAATCCTCGCTGGATACAAAAACTATGGTTGTTAAATCATTTTCTAAAAATGTTCAAAAAATCATTTCATTGCAATTTTCCAAATTACAGGAGGTAACGCGGTACCACAGTGGACTCCGTTTGGAGCACCCGTTGTCAACATGGTAGCTTGAATTAGATATTTCTGTATGAAAAACACGACTAAAACTTTGATAGCAACATAATTTGTAACTTTACATGCAACACTTCATTACAGTATTAGAAAATAATACAAGCGACTTCTCTCTATTGTAACAAATTTTCGGTAAAATTATGTACCGCGGTACCAGCGAGGACCATCCTAAAATGATTTCACACGTTACCGACGAATGCAATTTAACAACAAAAGAAATCGTGTACTTTGCGAATATGGACAAACCTATCATTTACATCTCGTACAGGGACTGTAGTGTATGTACTTATGATTTTTGTCTCAGATAGTATCTAAAATATCCCAACTTTGAACTTTTCATTCCATTTGCAATTATCGAAGGGAGGTAATTAAGCCATTCAAAGCAGTAACAAAGGGACAATACTTGAGTGAGAACAAATACATAAAATATATTTGTATTTAACTCTTAAGCTGCTAAGCGCGACTCACTCACCTTTTGCGGACAATGTAGATCAAGATCAGACTGCACAGAACGTGCAATCTGATCTTAGATCTACACTGTCCGAGAAGGAGATATTATTCTCCTAACTGTGACATATTTTTGAAATGGAAATATTAGCATTTTAGTTATTCAGCACGATAACGGTTAAACTATACAGTTTGTACTTAGCTTTTACAAAGTATAGAGTAACTGTATGATTATGTATGAGAAATAATGATATATAATTAAGATTTAATTTATGACTTCCCGGAAAAAAATGCAGCATGAGCTACGACAATAAAAAAGAAATAGTCTCATGAAATACAATGTCTATACGTCTACTTTAAGACAACAATAACCGTCACCAGGGTAGTAAAAGAACATTTCTAGCTAATTCTCCATAATTTCCTAAATGTCAAAGTGACACTACACCTGACCAGTTAAACTAAATGAGCCAAGCTCTGGCAAAAAGGGGCTTATGCATTTCTGCAATGCATTATTCTATGCAAGTAATGACAAAATTGTGGATCCATAATATCCATTGAGAATGCAATTAAGAATGCTTGGTGATAAAAGAATGAATTCTATCCAGATGTCTTCCATCAATTTTAGTCAAGAAATGGCCGAGCTGGAGAACCGAACCAGCAGCCGCTGCTTTAAGGCCATGAGCGTTACGAATAGAGCTACTAAGCTCGACTTAATATCAACATATAAATATTATTTGAATAATAATAATAATAATAATAATAATAATGAAGACGATGATGATGATGGAAAATGTTTAATAATTTTTTAAAAGGAGAGATTGCCTACTTACTTCTTCCGAAAGAATTCTTCGATGTCCTTACATGTTTTTTGTCCCTCTTTTGTGTGTTTACATAGTAAGTCGAACCCAAGATTTCCATTAAAGTCCGTCTCCTGAAATTGATACACTCCGGCGTCCTTATACACCCACCACTCTATTTATCCTTGGGGCAACTTTAGATATTTTTAGAGGCAGTGTAGATCAAGACCAAACGGTACACACTATGCAGTCTAATCTTGATTCTATTTTGTGCGATATGCTGGCCAAAATAGTCTTGGGGAAAAAAATCGATCCTTTGCAATGAAATTTTGCATTCTGTTAATATAGTACGCTAAAGCAGTTCTGTTTCATGTTTAAAAGTTCAAGAATGGCTATATGATGCTGTTGTGACTAACATAGTTACCTCCCTTTATTGTTGTGGTGTGCCTTTACACAAGCAACATTATAAAAAGTGTTGTTTTTTTTCCCTCATTCATTTAATTCCTTACAATGTTGAAATTAAAAGCCAATAAACTATTTGAAAACACTGATTCTGAAATCTCCTGGCTTCTTTTTTTAAGAAGCAAATGTGTTCAGGCTTTAGTCAGGTATTTTACTAAATTACGCCAGGAATTCTTACGCGCTTTAGACTAGAAACACTGGACCTAATGCTGTTCTCAAGATGTTTTACCAAGACAACTTTTTTCTTACCATTTACTGAAATCACTTACACCATTCATTTGGGTTTTAATACCATTAATTCTTTTTAGTTTTAAAAACCGAAACCTTTATGCAAAATGTAAAATGTGCTTCCCAGACAAAAAGAAGAATCTTAAAATTACGCTTTTGCTGGAGTTACTTCCCTCTCTTTTTATCCAAAAGTTTTTTTTTTTTCCTCGTTTTTCTGTTTGGCTTTGGCTTGTTATTGATGCCGTTTCTTCAACCGGAAACACGAATGGCTGTCAACAGACTGCGTTGCTATGATAAAAGTTATGAGCCGTGTTCTGTGAAAAGGGGGCTTAATGCATCTGCGAAAAGTTTCGTAGTCCGCGCAGGCTGACCTGGGCCGAAACTTTTCGCTATTGGCCAATTTTCTGTGTGTCCAAGGCCCAGTCTATCTCTTGATTGAATCGGTCGTTAAAAATGTGGCTATCATGGATCCATAATTATCTGATCGTTTGATTGGTATCATGCATCATGGAGATGCATTAAGCCCCCTTTTGCAAGAGCATGGCTTGTATAGTTTTACCGAAGCAACTTCCTTCTTTTGTTTTCTATCCGGCCTTAGACCACAAATATTATTACATTTTCTGACTTTGTCACTGCCAGATGAATCAATCAGACCTTTCCATAACATGTAATACGTTTCAATGAGGAACATTCTTCAGTTATTTCCCTTGATTACTTGGCTTTCATCCTTAATTTTCTTGCACTGAATAGCTATGTTCTTGAGAAAAAAGTTAAGTAAATCTATTTAGATTGTTTTATGTATCGGTCTATACGTAGTTCCTGATGATTAAGAACAGAATTTGATTTGAATTACATGGGGGCCTTCCACATATATCCTAAATCATTATTATATTTATCGCAATATCCCCAGAGAAACCAAGGATAAAAACAAAGGAATGCAGGTGAATGGACCAATCTGTTATTTGGTTACCTTTAGTCTTTATCAGGCAAGGGAGACAATTTAATTTACAGGAATGGCCCCCCCCCCATTGTAAATATAAACACCGTTGATAGTCGTTTAGCTTACAGAAGCGGATGGTGTATAGCAAAGATCAGACTACACACTCTGTGCTGTCTATCTTGATCTGTAGCATCTCCAAGACATATAAATGCTGCGCGTAAAAATGAAATAGTTAGACCGGAAGTGTTCGGCGAATGGCTGTCGGCAAGATATGTTGCAGTGTTACAGATTAAATCTTTACCAAACGACAAAATTTTAGGCTTGTCCAAATTGAAAGCATTTGCAGACGACAAAATAAACGTGACTCAAAATTTGAAACTTGACTTTAGAAGAGTAGAAAACATTGTGGGAAAAAGGGGAAAATGCTGGTGACCAGCATTTTCTCCTTTTTCCCACAATGTTTTCAGAAGGCTTCTTTCCTTTGGGTCGTAAAAACCAGGGATCGTTTGGTAAAGGGTTAAATCTCTACGTGACCTTGTGCACAATTCTTTATCCATTTTCGCTGCATTTGAAACAGAGAGACACGTGATCTAACTTTCAAAGGTCCTCTAATATCTTGAGGCGGTTTTAAATGCTCGATAGAACATCAATGACGCCTTATTTTCTCGTACTTTGAGTGTTTTGATTTTGTCCAAAGTAAGGCCGACTGAACTGGTTACCACACAGTCCCGACTTTTAACGACCCTGAGAAAGAAAGCTTATGAAAATATTGTGGGAAAAGGAGACAATGCTTGTATCAAGCATTGTCTCCTTTTTCCACACTATTTTCTACCCTTCTCGTAACAAATTGCAAGTTATGAGTCATATTTATTTTGTCGTCTGCAAAATACTTTGAATTTGGACAAGCCTATAATTCTTTCGAGGGGCAGATGTAGATTGGCACTGCAATTGAAGATGGTCTTGATCATTGTTTAGTATCGGGTAGAGAACGTTGTAGATCTAGGATCAGACTGCACGTTTTGTGCATCTTGTCTTAATCTACGCCATTCTCAAAATTTGATTGAGTCGTCACAGTAAACGATAGTGCCAAACATTTTTACAGCTTCCATGATATACGGTGTAAATGCATCTGTTCATGTACACATATGGGCCATGCTCCGGGAAAAGGTAATTTACTGCATCTGTTAATGAGTATCGCTTCAGTCCAGGCAGCGCAGTCCGTGCAGGCTCTTTAGAAACGAGCCATGCTCTGACAAAAGGGGGCTTAATGCATCTCCGTGGTCCATGGTACCAAGCAAGCCATCACTTACTAATGGATCCATGATATTCACTTTTTTCAACAAACAACTTAATCATGAGGTAGACTGGTCCTTGGACATACAGAAAATTGAACAATTGCGAAAAGTTTCGGCCCAGGTCAGCCTACGCGGACTGCGCAGGCTGACCTGGGTCGATACTTTTCGCAAATGCATTAAGCCCCCTTTTTAAGAGCATGGCTCAAACATTTTCAACATTTTAATGGTCATTTTTCTGTGTGTCCAAGGACCATTCTACCTCATGGGTTACTCGTTTGTTAGAGATTTAATATTTTTCTTTTTTTAATCCATAATTATGCGATGATTGGCTTAGCTTCATGAATCGCTTATTTTCTGTGACTTTCGTAAACGCAAGGGCTTGTGGATTTAAAAGCCATGATCTTTGAAAAGGGGTCTTAATGCATCTGCAAAAAGTAGGGTGGAAACTTTTTGCTATCTTTAAATTTTCTGCATGTCCCATGACATGACCATTCTACCTCCAGTATTAGTCAAATGTTAGACTAAACGGATTTTCTGAATGTATAAATATGTGATGACTTGCTTGGTATCATGCATCATGGAGATGCATTAAGCTCCATTTTTACAGAGAACTGCTCATGTATTTCTTGGGCATTTCTCAATTACTCTTTGATTCGACCTGCGGATAGTAACTATCTACTATCTACTCTTTCACTGCAAACACCTTGGAAAACCTTTGAGGACGGCGTGGATTAAGATCAGACTACACTTAACGTGTAGTCTGATCTTGTATCTACACAACCCGCTACCTAATGCTAATTATAGATCAAAGCTAGCTTTAAATGCAACAAAATATACTTTTAAACCGTAAGATAAAGTGAATCCATTTCGTTGGCGGCAATAAAGGCAAAACCAGTAATTTCGTATTGGCCGAATAATGTCTTGTGTATTCACCCGAGGCTCGCAGACTGAGGACCTTCAACTCGGCGAAAACGAGATCACTTGATTTATGCCGATTTAATTCGAGCCATGCCGAGCCCCGGTAGCTCAGTCGGTAGCGTGCAGGACTTGAGAACACGGGGTCCAGGGTTCGATCCCTGGCTACGACCCCTGGCTCGGCCAATTTCTTTCCGAGGATTGATGATAGTAACTGCGACAGGATTCATTCCTCTCCCACCGCTGACCATTGTTTCGACGATGATTATGTGGGAAAGCAGCCAGTGGCTTGGAAAGAAGATTGTGCGGAGTACTAGTAAAAGACTCCAGGAAAGCATGGATAGGTGCACTGGCCGCCGCGATATAACTGAATAATGTTGAAAACGGCGTTAAACACCATACAATCGATCAATAATTCGAGCCATACTCTTGTAAATGGGTGATTCATGTATCCTTGTGGTGCATCGTACTAAACAAGTCATCACACAATTATGGATCTATAAACTCCATTTTGTCTACAACCGATTGGGTCATGAGATAGAGTAGTCCTTTGACATGTTGAACATTGACTGATAGCAAAAAGTTTCGGTCCAGGTCAGCCTGAGCAATCCGCGCAGGCTGACCTGGTTTCGATACTTTTTGCATATGCATTAATTTCCCCTTTTCACAGAGCATGAATCATAGATCAACGACCGGGATTTGTCGTCCATTTCGGGTTTTTTTTTTTTTGTTGAATCATATAGACCAACATTTTCTTGTATTGGCCAAATTTTGCTGATATTGGCCGAGTTTTTCATTTGGTATTGAACGGACCGTTCTAGTTATATAAATGCAAATAATACATTTAATTAATAATAAGGGACACAACACATGGCGGTTAACTAAACGAGAAGATAATATATATGACAATATTTTATGTAAAAGACTAAAAGCAAGAAGATAAAAAGAAACAAAAAATCTTTTAAAACAAAAATTACGAGGCGTAAATTTGCCAGCAAATAGGCAGGTTCCCTTAGAATAAACATGTTTATATTTTTGACCAATCACAAATTTCTATTCATTCATTTGTTATCAGTACATCAAAATAGATCAGAGATCCCTGGCCCGGCCAATTTCTTTCCGAGGATTGATGATAGTCATTGCGACAGGATTCATTCCTCTCCCACCGCTCACATTGTCTCGACATTGGTTATGTGGGAAAGCAGCCAGTGGCTTGGAAAGAAAATTGTGCGGCGTAATGGTAAAAGACTCCAGGAAAGCATGGATAGGTGCACTGGCAGCCGCGATATAACTGAAATAATGTTGAAAATGGCGTTAAACATCATACATTCAATACAATCAACAAAACAGTTCAGAAGCTAACACATTAAGCCACGCAAAAAAAAACCTGTATTCAATAAACAAGTTGACGCTATTCTCCAACACATACATTTTCATGAGCTAACCAAGCCCTTTGGCTTAACCCTTGTCCTGCTAAATAACTAACATGAAACTTCCAAGCCGATAGGAAGAACCCAAAATTCGCTATTTCAAAGGTATTTTTGGAAGAAAGATATCTCCTTATCGGACAGTGTAGATCCAAGATCAGACTGCACGTTCTGTGCAGTCTGATCTTGACCTACACTGTACGTACAAGGTTAGTGAGTCTTGCTTAGCAGCTTAAGGGTTAAAAAAGGAAATTATTGATGACACCTCACGAAAACTGCCTTTCAATCAGACTTTGGCTGATCACGCACTAGTCTTTTCCTGACGAAAGTGTAACCAACTTTTTGCCAAAACAATTTGGAGTTCAAACGACCCCGAAGGAAAGAACTTTTTAAAGCATTGTTGGAAAAGGAAAAACAAAACCGCTGATAAACAGCATTTCTTTCTCTCCCACAATGCCACATCGTTTTCTATCCTATCGAAGAAAAGCCAAAATTCAATGGAGAGAGAGAGACAGACTGACAGACAGACAGACAAACAGTCAGAGAGACTGACCAACAGTCAGACGGACGGACGGACGGACGGACGGACAGACAGACAGACAGACAGAGAGGCTGAGAGAGAGAGAGAGAGAGAGAGAGAGAGAGTGGCGTTTCAAAACATCAAAATTAAAAAAAAAACCTCTAAGAAGAAGGGTAGAGGTACAACCGGACAAACTAGCAAAGAAAGGCGGATACATGTAGATCGTTACTCTTTATACCAAACGACAAAATTTAAACTTGTTGCAGACGACAATTAAACGTGACTTTAAAATGACTGAAATTGTCTTTTGAAAGAAAGAACCCGTTGTCGGCAAAGGAGAAAATGCTTGTTACCAGTATCTTCTCCTTTTCCCACAATGTTTTCGAAAGCTTTCTTCCTTACTCGGGATTGTGTGGTACTGGATTAGGATAGCAATCAAACAAGCAGAAAAAGACGTATTTGCTTTATCTGTTCAGTGTACAAGCATTCCAAAATTTTTTGTCACATACCAAAGTCTTTTTTCGTTTTTTCAATGGCAAAAAAACACAATCCATTGAATGTAGAGATTGTTTACGAATGACTGGACCATGTAGATCCAAGATCTGGCTACACGTTTTGTGTAATCTGATCTCGAACCTTTATCTTCCGCAAAACGTAAAAAAAGTTACCAACTTTGCTTTGATGAAAGGGGAAACAACTATGAACAAAGAAATAACTGAAAGAAAACATCCCGAAGACTACAAAAACGAACAGATTTTTTTTTCTTCTCATTTACTTTTTCGCTTCCCCTTAACGAGTTTCTCGTGGCTCTGTCTGTTTGTCTGTCTGTCTGTGCGGACGGACGGACGGACGGAAGGACAAAGACAGACAGACACACGGACAGACACACAAACAGACAGGTTTCAAACTAGTCGTTCTGATTGAATTAACAATATGCAACACACAGACAGCACGACATCGAACGTGTTTGACAGACGGACGGACGGACGAATAGATGTGCAGACGGATGGACAGACACATAGTTTAATATCGAACTTCTCACCCAGAATGAATCGACAAATCGCAACACACAGACAGAACGACATCGAACATGTTTGACAGACAGAGCTGACGGACAGACAGCGGAACAGGTGGACAGACGGACAGACAGACACACAGTAAAATATTGAACTACTCACCCAGAATGAATCGACAAATCGCAGCCCAGACGACATCCTTTCTCAATCAATTAATCACTCACGCTACGAACTGTACAACACTTACTGTGATTTAAGCCTTATACACAATCCAGTCTTTACCAAACAATCCTGTTTAAACCTTTAGGCTGCTAAGCGCGACTCACTGACCTTTTGCGGACAGTGTAGATCAAGATCAGACTGCACAGAACGTGCAGTCTGATCTTTGATCTACACTGTCCGATAAAGACGTATTTTCCTCAAAAAATTACATTTGAAATAGCGAATTTTGGGTTTTCACTATCGGCTTAAAAGTTTCATTTCACTTATATAGCAGGATAAGAGTTAATAATACTGGTGAATTGAGGCTGTAGAAAACATTGTGGGAAAAGGAGAAAATACTGGTAACCAGCATTTGCTCCTTTTCTAACAATGTTTTTCCACCCTTTCAAAGACAATTGAAATTATTTGGTCCACGTTTAATTTGTCGTCTGCAACTGCTTTCAATTTGGACTTGTCTGAAATTTTGTCTTCTGGTAAGGAGTTAAGTTTTCTTTAAACCATTTTTCCTGCTCTCCCCTTTACCAGACAACAACATTTTTAATTCGTCTGCATTCAAAATACTTATAGACAACAAATTAAACATGGCTTGAATTATCAGATATGTCTTGGAATGGGTAGGAAAAACATTGTGGGAATAGGAGAAAATGCTGGTTACCAGCATTTTCTCCTTTTCCCACGGTGTCGTCAAAAATATCTTTCATCCAGGTCGTTAAAACCCTGGATTGTTTGGTAAAGGGTTAATGAGTTAAATGAGTTAAATGATGCTTTCAAGCCGACATTAAAAAAACCCGAACGTTGCTATTTAAAAGTTTTTTTTTTGGGGGGGGGGGGGAGGGATACCTTCTTATCGGATAGTGTATATCCAAGATCAGACTGCACGTTCTGTGCAGTCTGTTCATGATCTACACCGTCTGCACAAGATTTTAACCAGGATTTTTTCTTTCAAAAAAGCATCGAACAGTGTGAACGAAAGATCAGACTGTAATCTAATTACAGTCTTATCCCGAACTACACTATCGGCAAAACTGGATCGATCACCGTCAATGAAACGGACATGTTAAACCATTACCATACGACTAATTTTAAGATTCATCCAAATTCAAAGAAGTCGCAGACGACAAATTAAGTGTGGCTCAAATGACTAAATATGTCATTGAAAGGATGGAAAGATGGTGGGAAAGGGAAAAAAACAGGTAAGCATCATTTTCTCCTTTTCCTCCATTGTTTTCAAAATTCTTCTTCCCAGGGGTCGTTGTGTGGTAAAGCGTTTAGTCGAAAGAGGAAGATCTTAATCCTGTTCCTAAAAATCACGTGTTTTCCATGACCTTGAGAAAGAAGGCTTTATGAAAACATTGTGGGAAAAGAAGAAAATGCTGGAAACCAGCATTTTCTTCTTTTCCCATAATGTTTTCTTCCTTTTCACAAATACACCACATCATTTGAGCCACATTTAATTTGTCGTCTGCAACCGCTTTCAATTTAGACGAGTAGAAATTTTGTCGTCTGGAAAAGGGCAAATAATGAAGATCTTGCGTGGCTATAGTTTGTCAGAGTACCTGTTAACATACATAAGCCCTGCTCTGGCAAAAAAGGGTTTTCTGACAAAAGAAGCTTTCTTCCAGTTCAATGATGCATTATACCAAGCTAGTCATCGCATAGTTATTTGTCTAACAACCGACTGAATCATGTGGTAGAAAGGTCCTTTGACATGCAAAAAATTGACTGATAGCAAAAAGTTTCGACCCATGTCAGCCTGCAGTCTCCGTAGGCAGGCATGGGTTGATACTTTTCGTTGATGCACTAAGCCCCTTTTCAATGTGACAGGGCTCATTTCATATGTTTTTGATGATTAAAGGTCAGACTATTAGATGCTGGCAGTCTGATCTCAATCTACACTGTCTGCAATAGTAGTCGTATCTTGTGCACATCATCTTAACGGCTGATATACATTAATTTTGCACTTTATCTGTATTGACTACGCACACATCATTCAACTATTCAGGAAAAAGGAACACAGAGTTTGCTAAAAATAACCTTTTACGATTTGATACAAAGATTTAGCCTTTCTATTTCCATGAAAATCATATTTATACTTATCATGGGTTGGGATCCTGTGTGGCTCAGTGGTAAAGTGTAGGACCTGTGACCTGGAGGCCCCGGGCTCGAGTTTCACTCGATCCACTGGGTCCCTCCTAGGAGCATCCTTGGGCAAGACACTACAGAGCCCTGGCCTAGGACTGGTGAAAGCGGCGTAAATCATCATTTAAATATTCATTCAAAACTAATCAGTGGTTAATTTATGTACATAAATTGCTGAAATCCTGGTTCGATAAAACGGCAATGGTGTAACGGGTTGACCTTTTTCCACACAATTCCGGCTTTTAACGACCTTACGAAAGAAAGTTTTTGAAAACATTATGGGGAAACGGAGAAAATGCTGGAAACCAGCATTTTCTCCTTTTCACACAATGTTTTTTACCTTTCCCAAATCAAATGAAAACGTTTAAGTCACACTTGATTTGTCGTCTGCAAATGCTTTCAATTTGAACTGGTCTAAAATTTTGTCGTTTGGTAAAGAGTTAAACTCTAATAGATGACATTTTTTTTAAACTCGTTTATATTGAAAACATCGTGGTTTAGGACAGGATTCGTTTAATATGGGTAAACAATGGTGGAAAATGGATAAAATGCTGGTTAACACCAGTTTCTCCTTATCCAACATTGTTTTCAGAGACATTCTTTCGCCGGATCGTTAAAACATGGGATTGCTAAGTAAAGTGTAAATTTCAGTCCGTGTCTATCTCAAATATTCAATTTCCGTATTGTGAATCGACATTATTCCCCCAAGTTTAAACTTTTATAATCCTGAAATTGTAAGTTTTCGAAAATATCGTGCGAAAAGAAGCAAGTGGCTTTTGAAGGACTTGTTCGTTGACCCCGTCCCCTAAATTTTTACTTTTTCATCAAATATGTTTTCATTTTTTAACAATCATTCAAAGCTTGTGCTATTTTTATTACGATTACGGTTGTCTAAATTTAGCCTTCGAAGAAATGCGTGCGCTAGAATGTTGATAAAGCAACATCCGCATCTTACTATACTGATTTCTTTTAAAGATACATCCTTACAGCTAAAGAGAAAAAAAACTGTTAAAAATTGAAAGTGTGTAGAATAGCTCAGTTGTGTAAACATAGATAAATTAACAATATATATCGTGTAAGGGATAAAAAACACAAGGATTTGTTCTCACCAGACACGACAAAAGCGATTGCTTTGAAGACCTCAAAAACATGAAATACATTTTCTATCCGTTGTAATCTGTGCAATCTTGCAGCCATCAAGGGCAACATTTGGCATGAAAATACAAGAAAGATCATAATTTCATAAAATTAGGGTGAAATGGGTTACAAACTGGCTGAAAACTGTATCTTTAAAGTTGCCACAATTTCAGTTGAACTGACGATCAATACATCAATATTGCACTGATTCAAACGTGATTATGGATCAATAGACATGACTCGAAGTACATGTATAAGTGTATGCTCATGATTTTACTTCCTAAACGGCAAATCTAATTAAATGGAAAAATTCAGCCTATATCGACCACCCAAATATTACGTTTTCAAAGTCTTTTCACAGGGAAAATCTCACTGTATGGGATATTTAGATTTAGAGAATCTAGAGAGGTCCTGAATTTCGCAAAGGCTTGTGGAAATGTCACATGATCAAGATTCATTCGGCAAACCTCGGGTGATCCGTTGATCAAAAACCTCGGTTGATGATATTTACATACGCTGTTCATTTCTTTGCCGGAAATAAGCCGCCTTACTGCTCGTGAAATAATAAGACTCCACCTACAAAAACCCGATTGATCTGAGCCTGATCCAATAAAAATAGACCCACATTCTCGATTGCAATGAGCCTAGTCTCTTAAATATAGACCGGATTCCCGATTGCACTGAACCTAGTCTCATAAATATAGACCGGATTCCCGATTGATCTGAGCCTGATCTATAAATATTTAGACCGGATTCCCGATTGCAATGAGCCCGGTCTCATGAATATATAGATCGGATTCCCGATTGCACTGAACCTGATGTATAAATATATAGACTGGGTTCCCGATTGTGCTGAGCGTGATCTATAAATAGAAAGACCGGATTTCCGATTGCACTGAGCCGGGTCTCATAAATATAGACCGGGTTGCCGATTGCACTGAGCCTGTTTTCCTCTAAATATTTTAGTTACTCTCTGATCTGTATAAACCACAATAAAAATGAAACAATGTTAGACGTGTCTTTATTAAGAACATTGGCAGATGAAAATTAAACATGGCTCAAATGGAGGGATTTGCCTTTGAAAGGATAGTAACGATTGAGGAAGAAGGAGAAATTGTTGGTTATCATCATTTTCTTCTTTTCCCACAATGTTTTCGGGAGTTTTGGGGACCTTTAGAAAACAGAATTATTTCGTAAAGGATTAACTTTTTCCTACACAACAAAATTTTAGACTTTTCCAAATTGAGGACACCTGCAGGCCACATATTAAATGTATCTGTAATGGTTGGTTTTGTCCTTGAAAGGGTACCGGCATTCTCTCCTTCTCCCACATTTCTTTTCAAAATCCTTTCTTCTTATGGTCGTTAAAACTCGTTGTTGCTTGGTTACGGATAAAAGGTTGCGATTCGTCAGACATATAAGAGCCATAAGGACTTGTAGTGCATTTCCGTGATGTATCATACCGAGCAAGTCATCACATAATTATTGATCTAAAAAATCCCTTTAGTGTAACAATCGACAGATAGCAAAAAGTTTTGACCCATGTGAGCCTGCGTGGACTGCGCAAGCTCACATGGGTCGATACTTTTTGCAGATGCATTAAGCCCTGTTTTCACATAGCATTGTTAAATATCATACACGAAAGCTTCTTGATAAAACTTCCGTGTTACACTGATGAATCAAAAACATACATTTCTAGGAAAAGACGGCTTACACAGAAATATTAGGACCGGATAGTTTCAAGAGAAATGACCTGACTGAACTCTTCCTCCCGTTTAACACTTTATCAAACAATATTCCTACAGAGTTTTAAAGACCCATCTAAAAATGGCTCTTGAAAACATTGTTGTGAAAGGAAAAAATGCTGGTAACCAACATTTTCTCCTTTTCTCACAATTATTTCTACACTTTCAACCGAAAATGAACCACTTGCACCACATTTATTTTGTCGTCTGTAAATGCTTTCAATTTATACAGGTCTAAAATTTTGTTGTTTGGTAAATTGTTAAACAATGAATGAAAGCGGATTAACTCTTTACCAAACAAACCCGAATTTTGTGTAATGGAGAAAATGCTGGCAAACAAACACAGACAAAAACAGATATCATCAGTTTAGCAACAAATAACCTATCGTGCTTTCAATTTGGTCGAATCCAAAATTGGGTATTTTGGTAAAGAATTAATGAAAGGCGGAGGGGGAGGGGCACTCAAGACAAGTTCAAACTGAATTTGTTCTTATTTAGGTAGAATCGGGGTTCATTTCTGACCTTATACTCAATTTTATAACCGGCGACAAAAATTTAGACCAGTTCAAAATTGAAAGTATTAGCATATTCACCATTTTCTGAAGAAGAAGCCATTTAAAATCATGGTAGGAAAAAGGAAAAATGCTGGTAAGCAGCATTTTCTTTTTTTCCCATGATTTTTTCAACACTTTCAAGGACATAAGTGATCTTGTGGGCTACATTTAACATGTCATCTGCAAATGCTTTTAATTTGAACGAGTCTAAAATTTTGTAGTATGGTAGACTTAATTCTTTCAGCACAAAATAAACGGACACGGCCTCTTTCTGTGGCTGAAAATAACAACTACTGAAATCCAGGCAGATATTTGCCATTTAGGGAATGAAGAGAATTTTTATGTTTTCATGGAGGTATGAAAAAAAAAAAAACCTTATCACACTGTATGAAACCGCGAAGCGGTTTCATACAAAAGTGTGATTAGGTTTTTTTTTTTCATACTTCCATGAAAAAAAAAAATTCTCTTCATTCCTTATAAATTAATACACGTATTACAGACAACATACACCCACGGAAATAATTCAAACTGCATTCATTTGGAGTTTCTAAGCCCCTTCCACTCATATTTGTATGGCGCAAGGATACAAAGGGAAGTAGTTTCCCCAATACTGAAAATTAACCAATAAAACGAAAGTAAATGAACACGGCAGTGTGTAGGACCCGCACTGAGTAACCTTCAAGGAAAGTAGTTCCGGCATAACGTGATTTTTTTTTCATGGAGCTATGAAAAAAAATTTTCAGCCAATCAGAACTCGCCAATATTCATGAAAACAACTTATATTAAATTATATAGGTTTGACGCAACAAGTTGATAATACGAATCGAAGAGTAAACTGCAGGTTCTGTTTTCACCTATGGCACTGAAAAGGGTCAAAGTATCAAAGGGTTTGAGTTATCATCAGAAAATCTTGCTTCGTTACCCAAGCGCTGCACTAGCCAAAGGGTTGTCCTTGAGCAAGACGTTACACGGCCCCAGCCTCGTGCTGGTGTCATCATGGACTGATTGATCTATTGAATAATTTTTTCACAGCTTTCATTTTTATTTCAACTATATTGCAGCGACAGCTAACCCATGTCTGTGTGTTCTGGGTTTGACTGGTACTAAAATAGGGCCCTTAAGTGTCTTGCCAAAGGACATTGCAACTAAAAAGCATCGCGATTGAAGATCGAATTCGGAACCTCTTACTCAAGCTCATGAGCGTTTGGAAAAGGATTTGAGCAATGCTTCGGCAAAAAGGGGTTTAATGCATCTTTCTGATGTATTATACCAAATCAGTCATCACATAATTTTCGATCCATTAAATTCTTTTTGTCGAACATCGGCTAAATCCTGATGTAGAATGTCCTTGGATATGCAGAAAATTAACCTGACGCAAAAAAGGTTCGACTTCAGGTCAGACTGCGCGGACTGCGCAGGCTGATCTTCGTCGAAACTTTTTGCAACTGCATTTAACCCACTTTTACGGTGGCACAAAAGTGACATGGAAGATATATTTTATACTACGTGCGCACGCAGTAGCTAATACGTGCGCACGTAATACTACTGCGTGCGCACGTATTACTTATTACGTGCGCACGTATTAGCTACTGCGTGCGCACGTAGTATAAAATATATCTTCCATGTCACTTTTGTGCCACCGTACACTTTCCATAAAGCATGACGCATTTAATTTCTATACACGGAAGTAATACTGTTAAGTTGAAGTACGGTAAACCACTTACTATTGTTTCGTGATGACTGCGTACTCGTGAAACCGTTAACTCTTAGGCTACTAAGCGCGACTCACTGACCTTTTGCGGACTGTATAGATCAAGATCAGACTGCACAGAACGTGCAGTCTGATCTTGGATCTACACTGTCCGACAAGGAGATGTTATTCCCCAAAATATGATTTTGAAATAGCAATATTTTGGTTTTTATGATCGTATTTAAAATATCATTTTATTTATTTAGCCGGATAAGGATTAATAACAAATTCTTCAACATTTGAACGCCATAAGAGAAATAGGGACTTATGCGGACGGCAAAGATCAAGATCAGACTGCACAGAACGTGCAGTCTAATCTCGGATCTTTACCGTCCGCTTACTAGTACTTAGACAATCCTTTTATAAAATTGAAACATTTCTGAGTTTAAGTTTTTTTTACCTTCAGAAGTCTCGAGTTGATATTTTAACAGTTAAAGAGTCTTACTGCTAATGAGCAACTTGAATTTAAAACATGTACGGAAAGCACAGATCAAGACCAGGCTGCACAGAATGCGTTGTCTGATCTCGGATCTATAACGTTCCCTCGTTTAGTCATGCTTTGGAAATAAGAATCTTTCTTAGTGTAAGTGATTTTCTTTTTTTCAAAGAAGTTGAATTATTATTTTACAGCAAAAGACTTTACTCTTACCCTGCCAGTGGCATCTTAGAATGCTTTCTAAGGACGGCGTAGATCAAGATCAGAATGCACAGAACGTACAGTCTGATCGTGGGTCGAAGCCGTCCGATACCCGATCTAAACTTTGACCAAAATCTTTTCAGAACTGGCTCAGAAATCAACTATTAGACCTTGAAAAATGTCGGAATTATTCAATTGGTAGTAAACGGGTGAAAGCATTGCCATAAAACATGCAGTCTCATCTGGAATCCATACCGTCTACTTAACTATTTTTTTTTAATTTCAAAACGCGTGAACACGTGTATGTATGTACCAAGTTATTTCCCCCAATGTTTGTTATGGCGTCATAAGCTTGAGGAGAATCACATCCGTATTGAACATGTGCAACAATTTTTGGCTGATTTCTAACAACACACGAATACATGATATTATTAATACCTAGTTGTTTTTCTAGCAATGTCGTCAGAAGATAGCAGAGTAACATATCGATCTAAATTCTACATATTAAGGGTATTTGGCTTTTTTTTTTTTATCCAACACAAAAACGCATGTTAATTCCAAGGTATTTCATGTAACGTCATTGACCTTTAGTAATAACGTCCTAAGCTAGCGGGGTATTCTATCTGTATTTGACTATTTTGACATATTTCAAACAAAGCATGAACACATATTAATACCAAGCTTTTTACCTCAGATCCTCAGGTTATAACGTAAAAAGCTATCAAAGTATCATGGGTGTACTACACATGAGCAATATTTTTTGGTTTCATTTATACAATTTCAAAGCACGAAACATTTCAAAGCCAAGCTGTTTTCCCCGATGTCCTTGACCTTTGACCTTCACCTTTACCTATGACGTCAAAAGCTAGCAAAGTTTCATCTATTTATAGTAGGTTTAAAACAATCGACGTGAAAAATCACATTTTTCATTCGTTGTGCGAGACTGGCAAACGCTTGGATCAGACAATATCTGCTGGTAACGCTTGTTTCACAAGTATTCATGTCTTCGTTGAATCGCTTTTCTAAATCTGAAAGATAAAAAAAAAAAACAAGTACGTGTGTATATCAATACTTACTCTCATTGCTGCAAAATCCCGTTTTTTACAGCCCGAAAAATGAAAATATTTTTAAATTTTTTGTTAGAAAAACGGAGAAAATGCTGTCAATCAATATTTTCTCTTTTTTTTTTTTCAGTGCAGCATTTCTAAACCTTTTAAAAGCAATCCAATCATTTAAGTCACTTTTCATTTGTCATCTGCAAAGTGCTCATAATTTGTACCAGTTTAATTTGGCCGACTGGTAAAGGGTTGGTTTGGGCGTGCAAACATCCAGTAATGAGTCTTGGGTGTTGCAAGCTAGAGCGGGGATATTTCGTGCAATAGGTCTTATAGTTTGTTTGGTGGAGTAGCTTCCCTTGGAGGGGATTTTTGCTTTTAAACCTTAACTTGCTAGATAACTTAAATGAAACTTTTAAGCCGAAACTAATAATGCTACTCGAAATTTATTTTTTGGAGACACATGTCTCCTTATCGGACATTGTAGATCAAGGATCGGACTGCACGTTCTGTGCAGTCTGATCTTGATCTACACTGTCCGCAAAAGGTCAGAGAGTCGCACTTAGCAGCCTCAGAGTTAATATGCTTTGTGAGATAACATACACTACTAAGTAGTTTACTGGATAAGGGACGTGTTTTTCTTCTACATACATGTATAGGTCCCATGTTATCCATAGTTATTAGTGAAATTTGTTAACCTGGTGTCCCGCGTTTCGGCTGGAAAATGTCATCCCAAAAGGTTTTTTCCCCTCTATGGTCCGTATTCATCAACTATTCTCAAGAGCATTCTTGATCTCATTCTAGATTCATAAAGTAACGCAACTTCTGATTGGCTAAACCAAATGGTTTAGCCAATCAGAAGTTGTGTTACTTTCAAATTCAGAAAATTTTCAATAAGACTTAGGTTGTTCATAAGAATAATTTGTGAATACGATATCCAGGCTTGGTACTAGTACTTATATAGCCCAAAGAGTGAAACGACGCGTGCTTACGCCGTGATGTGACTTAACTATTGTTGAAAGCGGTTGTACAAAAATTGAATTAATCTAGGTTATCTCAGGTAAGATTAATTTGGCAATGTCCACGTAGTATAACTAAGTCCGCTTTCTTTTCCAATCGTATTTGGCGCAGGATGGTCATTCATGACGATCACGTGCCAGGCCGGGTAGCCTTGTGGTTAGCGTAGCTGACTCGTGACCAGGTGGTTGTGGGTTCGATACCTGGTTTCACCAAACTCTCTTTGCGGCGATTGTTCGCCTTTCACCTATGATGCAATTGAGAAAACTAGTCAGCGCCCTGGAAAGAAAGTACCTGTCAGTAGAGGTGTTAAAAAGTCAGGAAACACATGCAAAGGTGCACTAGCCGCCGTGATATGACCTAAGCTGTTAATAGCGGCTTTAAACTCCAATACAAATAAACAATCTACACTAATTTCTGATTGACTGGACCATTTGGTTTAAACCATTCAAAAGTTGTGTTACTTTAAAATTAGAAAAAAAATTGAATAAGACTAAGAATGTTCTGAAGAATAATTTGTGAATACGGACCGTGTCCGCAGTAGTTGACGAAGAATGTCTGGACCTAAGATTACGCCTTCACGATTATTTCAGATGGTTGTTATCAATAAAAATGAAATGACAAGTATATAATATGAGCAATGCTCTGTGTAAAGGGTGCTTAATGTATTTGCAAAAAGTATCGACCTAGGTAAGCCTGCGCAGTCCGCGCAGGCTGACCTGGATCTAAACTTTTTGCCATCGGTCATTTTTTCTGCATGTCAAAGGACAAGTCTAACTAGTGATTCGGTCGATTGTCAGACAAAATAGATTTTATGGATCCATAATTATATGATAACTCGCTCGGTATCATGCATTACGGAGATGTATTTAGCTCTCTTTTACCAGAGCATGGCTCAATTATCTAGAAAAGGACTCACGAGAATTTGTCGCCGATAAAATTGTGCTGACCTTTAACCTTTTGCGCACAATATTTGATTTTATGGCATCTAGATTGCGTATAACCCTTCTTTCAAGGATCTCTGAAAATGATAATTACGTATAAAATCAAAAACATTTAAAAAACAATTGAACCGTGTTCTGTGAAAATAGGGCTTAATGCATCTGCAAAAAGTATCGACCCATGTCAGCCTGCGCAGTCCGCGCAGGCTGACATGGGCCGAAACGTTTTGCAATTTTTTAATTTTCTAAATTTCAAAGGACCATTCTACTACAGGACTCAGCCGGTTGTTGGACAAAATGTATTTTATGGATACATGATTATGTAATGTCTTGCTTGGTACAGTGTATCATGGAGATGCCTTAAGCCCCCTTTTGAAAGAGCATGGCTAAAATACATATCACCGAGCCCCGGTTGCTTCGTCAGTAACGTGTAGGGCTTGAAACCAAGGGGGTCGCCGGTTCGAATTCCCGGCTTGGCCAATATCTTCCGAGGGTTAATGCTAGTCAGTGCGACAGGATTTATTATTCTCTCAGCTCTGTTCATTGTTTCGACGGTTACGTGGGATAGCAGCACATGGCTTGGGAAGAATATCGTGCGAAGCACTTGTAAAAGAAACTCCAGAAAAGCATGGGTAGGTGCGCTGGCCGCCCTGATATAACTGAATAAGTGTTAAAAATGGCATTAAACCCAAGAGAATCAATCAATCGATCGATCGATCGATCGATCAATCAATCAGTCAATCAATTAATCAATCAATCAATTTGTATACCATTAAAAGGCCATTATGGCTGGAACACTCAAAACGGGCTATTTAGTTTTTTATGTTGTAAATCAAAATTTCTTTAAAAGAGCGATTAATACACTAAAATACATTTTCCTTTGCAAACGTTGAAAGTGGACGGTTAAATATTGCCAAAAGATGCAATTTTGGCCCTTTTTAATAACGGAATGGTCGTTTAACAATTGGTAACATCGTCTAGTTTTATCACACCCGATATGACGTCATCATACTGATTTGAATACGAGGCTTTGTCAGCATGTTATTGATCATGTCACATTCCCACAAGTTTTTTAGAATATCTGTCGCGAAAATACCTCAAGAGACTTCGTAGTCCATTAATTTTCAGGAAATACCATTGAAAACTATTTTTTTTTAATTACTTTTGTCTCTCTTCTTTGATTTTGGCTCGACAGTTATCACTGCTTTATTCAGTCTTTTTTTTTTATGTTTGGTGAGATTATGAAAATCTCAATGGCTCCTTTGTCATAGGAAGTTATGAAATAGCTTGTATAAAAAGAAAGTATTTTCCACGTACCAGCACGTTTATCCTTGATTTTCCAAGTCAACACATTCAATTCCCTACTTTCCAACCTATCAAATCCGATGAATACGTGGGTTTTGTTCTCGAATCGGTAAACCAGTCTGTCAGTCTTTTCTGGTAGACAAGCAAAACTAACGACGTCATCCACACGCAACTTCCGTTGATTCGCGAATTTATCATGATGCAATGTCTCTAGAGATGCTTGTGTAACATCGTCTTTCTTTCTTGATTTTCCACGGTGTCTTGTTTTTGTACTTCTGTCTGACTTTCTAGCTGAAATCCCTCCAATTATTATGGCAGAGGTCATAATAAGTAAAACCTGGTGAAAGTTCATTTTTACCCTGTTGCAAATTTCTTCATTCGCTATTTAGTCTGATTTTTATAATGATGTAGATCTACTGTTTCCCTTTTTACACTGTTTTTCAGTCGATAAATTACTACATAAGCGCGCGGTAAGATCTACATGCACCATGAATTACAATCTCTGAAGCACTATTTTCGAACTTGAACGAACAAGGTATCAAAAGACTACAATGACTTGAAATCTAATGGAAAGTTTACCTATGTTTCCGTGATTTTCTTCAATCGGATATATCCTAGTTATATAATTATGTGTCGGAATCATCGAAACAGTTTCAAATTTATTTTCCTAAGATTATTGGTGAGTATACTTTGTTTAAGTATCACAAAATACGCGAGAGAAATAAAAAAAAAAACCACCCAATCTTCCTGCTTTATATTCCAAAAACGGTCTCGGATGTTGCTGAGTGGAATGTCCTACTGAATTCCAAATCAACTGTTTAGTCTTTCCCTCAAATTGCTGGAAACATCTACTATTTTCAATGCCAATGAGTGGTACCTTGCTTTGGATCTAGCTTTCTGACCTGAAACTATTAAAAAAGGAAATACTGTTTCAAGTTTGTTCGTGTGTATGGCGTTTAAAACAGGGCTATGGCCATACCTCAGTAATGTAACGTAAGCCATGTACATAGATATGTCGCTAATATAATGGACTAGAAAAACACTTTCTCCAAACTACTGACTGCTTTACCATGTAAATTCGAATTGTCCATAACGAGCAATTTCTTCTCTTGACACAATGTTTTAACGCCCATTCTATAATTAAACCGGAAGTCATTTTGATTATCCCTACCTTACATAAACGATTTTAACCCTTATCATGATGAATAAATTAAATGAAACTTTCAAGCCGATAATAAAAACCCAAATATTGTAAACTTAAAAATATATTTTGGTGAATAACATCACCGTATCGGACAGTGTAGATCCAAGATCAGGCTGCACGTTCTGTGCAGTCTGATCTTGATCTACACTGTCCGCAAAAGGTTACTGAGTCGCGCTTCGCAGCCTAAGAATTAACATCGTCTACTGCAAATTTGTTTCACGAAGTAATTAGGCAATCTCGCTCAATGTTAACTTTTACAATACGATCCGTTAATTTTTACGACTCTGCAGTTGAGGATATCGGAAAACATTGTAGAGAAAGGAGAAAATGCTGGCCAGCAATTTTTCCTTTTCCAACAATTTTTTTGCACTTAATTCCAAACATCCAAGTATCTTTACCCACTTTAACCCTTTACCTGCTAAATAATTGAAATGAAACTTTTAAGCCGATAGTAAAAGCTCCAAATCTTGCTATTTCAAAGGTATTTTTTAGGGAAAATATGTCCTTATCGGACAGTGTAGATCAAAGATCAGACTGCACGTTCTGTGCAGTCTGATCTTGATCTACACTGTCCGCAAAAGGTCAGTGAGTCGCAGATAAGGGTTAAATACTAAACTTAGTAGACTTTTCATCAACATGCTTTTGAGTATGCGATAACATTCTTTGTGTGTTGATACCATCTATCTCTCCTTTAACATCTGTGAAATGAAAATACAGCATAGAAACGACAGTGATCAAAGCGCTGAAAGTACTGAAAGTCTGTTACTGTGTCATGCTGCTAAACCAATTGTAAGCAAAAATCGAATTTAAATAGTAAATGAATAGTATATGAACCAGGATCTGTTGTTTTCAAGAGAAAAAAAGTGTCTTGAAAATGTTATTATTCACACCTGCAGCATGTTTGGTGACTTTTTTCGTTCTAAAAGACTTAACTTAAATTCGCTAAAATTCACATAACGTATTCTTTTTTTTTTTAAAGTAGCTGTATCTCAAGAATCAAAGGATATCGTATGCAAATATATGGTAATTTCTATGGTCGGTTCATTTTTTTGACACGAGCGTATCTTAGAAATGAAGAAATACTTTCAAAGACACATACCTGTAAACTAACATTTAATGACACAATTTTAATTAGGCAAGAGTACAGCGTCCTTGAGGCGATATCTGGGTCGAAGAAGGGACATAACTATGTTTAAATATTTTAGCCTTAGATGCCCTTGTCGTATGGATGCCCCTTTGGATCGTCCAGAACCAGACAAACCTTGAAGTGTTTATCTTCAGTAATTACAAAGATCCGATAAAACGTCGAGGTTTTTGCACGATGCAGACGACGATAGGGCTTTGGCAATATCTCAGGTTTTCTCCGAAAACAACCGAGTTAAAAATTAATTCTTAGCCATACAAGGGTCACGGATTTCCATAGTTGAACTGGGAAGGAAATAAAGATTAGTCATGTTTTGGAAATAAAGCGTGTAGGAAGGTAGTTTTTGGAGATCATATTCAAATGTTTGCCTTCTCTATTGCATAACCACAATACAATCTGATGAAACTCATTGAGATTCTTATTTTATAGCCTTGAAAAAACAAGCGGACGGTATAGACCTAAGACCAGACAACATGATCTGTGCAGGCTGCTCTAGATCTATGCCATCCTCCGCAGAAGTCTCTGTTCTCGCCAGTGGCGCTAAATAGGCTAAAAAGGGCTGGAAAATGAAACTTTCTGCCAATAGTAAAACCCAAATACTGAGATTCCAAAGATCTTCTCACTGAGAAAAATCCTAGCATATCGGACGATATAGATTCAAGATCGGACTGCCTGTTCTGTCGCAGACAGCAAACGCGCATTGATTCGTGCATAGCAGCCAAAGTTAAGGGGAATTAATTCACTTCACTTTTTTGCACTGGACTGCTTAAAAATATCCTTGTTTAATACGGATAAACAAAGTAAACCAAGGTTTAACAGATGAATGCATAAGAAAACAGTAAGGCAAAAAAAGACAAAAATTGGTCGTCAAGAGCAGTTTTCTCCCTTTGCTGTGATGTGTTTTCAGAAATAGCGGCAAGGCGAGAAACTCGTTTGTATATGTTGTGTAGTATATTGCATTAAAAGCTAATAAATTTGCGGCTCTCTGGCAAAAGAGGATTTAACCCTTTACCAAACAATCCCTGGTTTTCACGACCCTGGGAAAGAAGACTTTTGAAAACATTGAGGGAAAAGGAGAAAATGCTGGTAACCAGCATTTTCTCCTTTTTCCACAATGTTTTCTACTCTATCAGAGACCTAAAGCTCATTTGTAGCAATTCTGAATTTGTCGTCTGTAGATGCTCTCAGTTTTGAAGAGCCTAAAATTTGTCGTTTGGTAAAGGGTTAAAGCATCTCTGCCAAACATCATACCAACCAAGTCGTCACATAATTCTGGATCCATATAATCCACTTTGTCTAACAACCGACTGAACCATGAGGTAGATTGGTCCTTTGAGACGCAGAAAAGTAACCAATAGAAAAAAGTTGGCCCAAGCAGCCCATACGGACTGCGCAGGCTAACCTTGGTCGATAGTTTTTGCAGATGCATGAAAGCCCCTTATCACAGAGAATGACTCAAATACATGTATATACAAACAAAATACATTCTTAGATTTCCGTAAAGAGAATTATAGAAAATACCGTGGCAAATACAAAAAAAAAAAGAAATAATCGTTACAAACAATTTATGCTCGTGCTACTATGTTTCCAAAAGTAAGCTGCTGATATGCAAAGCAAAAGAAGTCATTTGTAGATTATAATCAGTTTTAAACACCGTCAAATACCTGTGTTTGTACCTAGGAACCGAATACATCCGGGGATTTTCCGAGGATTACTTTTCCTCTGAAGTTAACTTATGTATGATTACTATTTCATGTATATTTACGTACTTTCTAATCGTTTTACCGATGCAAAAGGCATAAAAAGCAAGAGAAACACATGTTTTGTACCTAGTAGAATCATCAACGATCTATAAAACGCAAACATTTCTAGAGTGCAACAGTTTTACATCAGAGAAAGTTATTGCTCATAAATACACGGTGTAAACCCTTATGCTGGCTTAATCCTGACTACTAAGCTCGATTCGAGGACATTTTGCGGACAGTGTAGATCAAGATCAGACTGCACAGAACGTGCAGTCTGATCTTGGATCTACACTTTCCTATCAAAAGATATTTTTCCACCCGAAATAAATTTGAAATAGCAATATTTGGGTTTTTTTACAATCGGTTTAAGTTTCATTAAACTTATGCAGCAGGTAAAGGGTTAGAATACAACCTACTGAAACTCAGTATGGCTGTCATCTTGCTTGGCTTGAAGAAACAAGCGTGTGCTATAGATCCAAGATGAGACTGCACGTTCTGTGTAGTCTGATCTTGATCTATGCAGTCCGCAAAAGCCCTTCTTTTCGCTCATGGCTCTGCAAGGTTGAGCCTCATAACACGCCAAATATACATGTATGTATATACTCGACCTCATTCAACAGCTGCAAAATACAAGCCACTGAAACTCGGTAAGGCTTTTATATCTTACAGGCTTGACTAAACAAGCGGACGGTATAGATCCAAGATCAGACTGTACGTTCTGTGCAGTTCCTGCAGGGTCATCAAAGACATTTCTACCATAAAAGGATCAGGTGAAGACCGAACTTTGAACGTTCGGGTTTGACAGTTTGCGCACTGAATCTCGATCGTCCACTGAATGCATTGATAGATAACCGTAAAAATGTAAATACGCATACATGTTTGAATGCGTACTGAAGTCATGCTTCAAGCCTTATAATGCAAACTACAACATAAGCTGTTTTTGCGGCCAGCACAAATCAAAATCAGACAGCACAGAACCTGTAGTCTGACCTCGGTTTCCTTGAAGGGTTTCGTGTCTATTACAGCCTTGAAAATTATTGTTATTACTCTCAGATGATAATCTTTGCCTTTGTTGACAAACACAATATTACAAAACAAACACATAACAGGTAAGACAGGTAAAACGCATTGCGACATTACATAAACGATATAATGGGTATTTTAGAAGAACGGGATACCGGTTTACACTATTGTTATGAAATCGGCCGACCGTAAAAAGACATGGTTTTCGTCTGAGAGTAATATACTAGTAGAGGTGGATGAGTTGACTGAGTTTATTGTGTTTTATTTTTCATCGGTATGAAATGTCAATCCCATATATTTGGCATTTCACGCGGTAAAAAAAAAACCCACTATCAATCTCTCCCCCCACCACAATCAACATCACATAAAAAGAAAAAACTTTGATAGAAGCAAGAGTGAAGAAAAAAGTGTTATTCTCAGTAAAAATAATCGAACAAAACACACAACCAAAAGTAGCCGGGCCATGCTCTTGCAAAAGGGGGGTTACTGCATCTTTATGATACGTGATACTCAGCAAATCATCACGTAATTATGGATTTATAAAATCAAATTTGTATAACAACCGACTGCGTCATGAGGTACACTGGTCCTTAGATATGCGGAAGATTTACATATGGCAAAAAGTTTCGACTCATGTCAGCCTGCGCGGACTGCGCAGGCTGACATGAGTCGATACTTTATGCAGATGCATTAAGCCCCCTTTTCACAAAGCCTGGCTCATATACTTTTATCTATTGGTGCGCGCTTAGATCATCAATCATTGCTGAAGCTATCTGTATTTTTTTCTCTCCTTACGCCACAAGAAAAAGTATTTTTGAATGAAAGAAAATACCAGTATTTATATCAATTGAAGTACGGAAAGGAAGTGACAGTTTGGGTTTTTGTCTTAGCTTAACGTAAGGTCTGTCTTAGAAATTAAAATCAAGATTCTGCTAAAAGTGATTGGTTCACACTTTACAAAAGAATCGTGAGTTTTAACGACAGTGAGGTCGAAGGTTTCCAAAAAATTGAAGGAAAAAGAGATAAATTCTTTAACCAACGTTTTCTCCATAGCCCACAATGTTTTCTAACCTTTCTAACAAATTCCATAATTTGATCCATATTTAACCCTTAGGCTTCTAACCGCGACTTAGGGACCTTTTGTGGACAGTGTAGATCAAGATCAGACTGCACAGAACGTGCAGTCTAATGTTGACTGATAATGAGATATATTCCTCCCCACCCCCTCCCGCCGAATAAAAAAAAAAAATTTGAAATAGTAACATTTCGGTTTTTACAATCGGCTTGAAAGTTGTCTTTAACTTTTTTAGCAGGTTGATGGTTAATTGTCGTCTGCAAACATTTTCAATTTGGTCTAAAATCATTTCGGCTAGTAAAGACCTAGCTCTTAAGCAAACAACCACAGTTTAAATGAAGAAGCCTTTTGAAACCTTGTGGAAAAGGGGAAAAAATGTTAGTAAAAACAGCATTTTCTCTTTTTCCAACTTTTTTTTTCTATCCTTTCTAGGACAAATTTCATCATATAAGTCAAATCTAATTTATCTTCAGCAAATACCTCCAATTTGATCTAAAATAATTTCAACCGGTAAAGGTTTAATTTCTTTACCAAACAACCCCAAGTTTCAGCGACTTTTATGAAGGAGGCTTTAGAAAACACTGTGAGAAAAGAAGAAAATGCTGTTAACCAGCATTTTCTCTTTTTCCCCTTCAATGTTTTATAGCCTTTCTAAGACAAATTCCGTCATAGGAGTCACATTTAATTTGTCCTCTGCAGATGCTTTCAATTTTATTTACTCTAAAATGATAATTGGCCTGCAACACGTGAAAAGGGGCATTCGGACATTTTCATAAAGTGTCGTCTCGGATCAGCTTGTGCAGTCCGCGCAGGCTAATCTGAAACGACACTTTCCGTTTTTATGCAATTTTCTGTTTTGCACAAGTCTACTGTAGCACAAAATCTAATGTGGTCGTAAAGTGCCGTTTCGGATTAGCCTGCGCGGACTGCGCAGGCTGATCCGAGACGACACTTTCCGCAAATGTCCGAATGCCCCTTTTCGCGTGTTGCAAGCCATATAGAAAGTGAACTGTGAGGGAAACCACAGAATATTAGATGGCATTTGTTTCCGGCTTCAACCTACGGTTAATAATTTGTGAATTTTACAATTAGCAAAAAAAAATCTACTTTTCATTGCGATACAACATTTTGTAGACGGTGATGTGGCCTCCTCGGTAGAATATTGCAAATATGCAGGCTAATTCATGTTTATGTTCAGTCAAATGTAGAGAATCTTAAAATTGTCAAAAAAGTAATGTATTCACCAAAGACGACTTTCGATGTCTTTTTTTCTTTTCATGCGTGTAGATTATGATCAGCCTGCATAGAAGATGTATGCACCATTTTACGACTGAAAAAAAATGAAATCGCAAAAAAAGAATTCAGTATTCAGGAGCTTCAAATTAACTGCTTATTACACCTTAATAGATCCTTTTTACGGCTGTATCGAAAACATAAGTCATGCACTGTGAAAAAGGGGGCTTAATGCATCTGCGAAAAGTATCCACCCAGGTCAGCCTGCGCAGTTCGCGCAGTCTGACCTGGGCCGAAACTTTTCGCTATTGGTAAATTTTCTGTATGTCCAAGGACCATTCTACTATATAATTAAGTCAGTTGTTTAAGAAAGTGGCTATTATGGATCGATAATTATGTGTTTACTTGTCCGGTATCATGTATAACGGAGATGCATTAAGCCCCCTTTTTCCAGAGCATGACTCATACATAATATGAGCCGTGCTGCGGAAACAGGGGGCTTAATGTATCTCCGTTTTGCATGATAGCAAAGCAAGCAATCACATACTTATGGATCCATAATAACCAGATTTTTAACAACCGACTTAATCATGAGGTAGGCTGACTCTTGGCAATACAGAAAATTGACCAATAGCGAAAAGTTTCGGCTCAGGTGAGCCTGCGCGGACTGCACAGGCTGACCTGGGTCAATACTTTTCGCAGATGCACTAGGCCTCCTTTTCATAGAGAACGCATGACTCATATACATGTATGATGCGTGCATTCGCATTTGCAGTGATTTATTACTCTTTTGAATAATAAACAATGATACAGCAATTTAAAAACTCCTTCATTAATGATACTTTGACTGAACCATGCTCTGTCAAAAGGGGGCTTAATGCATCTGCAAAAAATCGACCTATGTAAGCCTGCGCAGTCCGCGCAGGCTGACATGGGACGATACTTTTTACTATTTGTAGATTTTCTGAGTGTCCAAGGACCATTTTACCTCTGCATCAAATCAGTTGTGGGACTGAATTGATTTTATGGATCCCTTACTTTGTGATGTCTTGCTTGGGACAATGTATCACGGAGATGCATTCAGCCCTCCTTTTCACAGGACAGTCATTCTAAAGATATTTAAACAAATGAAAAATAATCAAATATTGACGATTGCGTTCAAGTTAAAAAGTGAGATTCGTGAAAATAATGTGGCAAAAAGAGAAATTGCTCTTTAAGAGCAATTTCTCTTTTTGCCACAATGTTTTCACAAGCCAGGAATGACAGATGCGTGAAAAATATTTCCAGATGAAGTAAGATTTATTTATTTATAGTTAATAGCTGGCAAAATTTGCATGCTACAGTTTATCAATCATATACAGATGAGTCAAAGAATGTGGGCGCGAAATGTCCGTCCTAGCCGCCCCCCCCCCCCCTTTGAAAAACACAATGGCTGGAATTTCATCCAGAAAATTGTTAGATGTTTTAAACTCATCCTTCCTAAATAAGTAATCTATTCAGCTCTTGCTAAAACGCATAGATTAGGATTAGACGGCACAGAGCCAGACTTCGGATCATTGAAAGACTCCTTTTTAAAGCGTGGTTACGGTGTTGGGTTTATACTCGCACTAAAGAAATCGTGATTCGATTCTCGGCTGCATTATCCGACATGCTGGAGTGTCCCTGAGCAAGGCACTGTGGAACCCCAGGCTTAGTGTTTGTGAAACCCAGGAATGGCATGAATGACTATAATTGGTTTGCAACATGCGAAAAAGGGGCATTCGGACATTTGCGTAAAGTGTCGTCTCGGATCAGCCTGCGCAGTCCGCGCAGGCTAATCCGAGACGGCACTTTACGTCTACATTAGATTTTGTTCTTCAGTAGACTTGCGCAAAACAGAAATTTACATAAAAACGGAAAATGTCATCTTGGATTAGGCTGCACAAATTGCACAGGCTGATCCGAGACGACACTTTTCGAAAATGTCCGAATGCCACTGTTCGCGTGTTGCAATCGGTATAACATGTCCCTTTAGTAGGGATCAAATGGTGTTGAAAGCGATATAAAATTCATTTTAACAAACAACAAGCAAACAAATAAAAACTGATCCTGTATGTATACAAGTTGATTCTGAAATAAGAAACAACAACAACCGTGAGCAGCAATAGCAGCAGCAACAGCAGCAACAACAACAACTTGTTGCAGAGGAGTTGTATTCTGTGTTTTCTTAGGTTGTTTTTCTTTTTGACGATTGCATGAACTAGAAATAGCTGACAATACATATTGATAAGCAAAAATGACATAAATTCATCTTATTGCGCATTTTATCGTAAGTTTCCTTTGAAGACTGAGTAGGTATAGATAAGATTGTAGAGAAGTTCTGTTCATTCTTGAATAAACACTATATGGTCTGCAACACGCGAAAAGGGGCTTTCGGACTGGACAGACTGATCCGAGACGACACTTTACGCAAATGTCCGAAAGCCCCTTTTCGCATGTTGCAAGCCATATTTGAATTAGATGTAAAATTCTAGGCTTTTCCGGCCATTTAATCTTTTTTTCTAAAGCTTGATTTTTTTTCTGATTTCTTAAAATGTTTTCTTTAACCTAGTCAGCGCTATGAGCGAAAATAGAGGCTTCCAGATCAGACTGCACAGAACATGAGATATGATCTTGGATCTATTCCGTCCGCATAATTAGTTAAGCCTATGAAGTAGAAGTCTTTCGGAGTTTCAGATGATTGCTGTAGCGCTGCATGAGCAGCGGCACTATATCTTTATTCGCTTTTGAACAGTGCCTGTGGAGGTAGCTATGTTGTTTACTACATGGACTGGTTCAGTGTTGTTTTTTTTTTAAAATATTTTTTGTAAAAATACGGTACTTTCATTACCAGATCGAGACCGTACCAACTTTCTTTTTCTATTTGGACTGATTTTTTTTTAAATATGTAAAATACTGTACTTTCACTGCCAGATCGATAAAAACCAGATCGTATCCCAGAGTTTAAATACTAGTCATGTAGTATCACCACGTGGACCTCTACGAAGTTTGTTCAAGCGATGCCCTTGGAGTAAAAAATTAAACCGCTGTAATGTGCCCTATTTCAGAAACAACTGATTTGCGACGCCATTGATGTTATGCATCAATATTTTCTTGTACGCTTTTTTTTCACTTGTCGAAAGAGGTCGAATTTATAGTTGACTTATGCTCTGTGGTAAAAGGTGTATCTGCAAAGATATTGATTCATGTCAGCCTGCGCAGTCCGCACAAGCTGATATGAGTTGAAACTTTATGCTTTTGGCACTTTACGTCTACATTAGAATTTGTGCTACAGTAGACTTGTGCAAAACAGAAAATTACATAGAAACGGAAAGTGTCGTTTCGGATTAGCCTGCGCGGACTGCGCAGGATGATCCGTAACGACATTTTACGCAAATGTCTGAATTTTCACGTGTTGCAGGCCATATCATTTTAGACTAAACAAAAAATTGAAAGCATTTGCAAAGGACAAATTAAAAGTGGCTCCTATGACGGAATTTGTCTTTAAAAGGGTATAAAACATTGTGGGGAAATTTTATGCACGTCCAAGGACCAGTCTACCTCGTGGTTCAATCGGTTGTAACACAAATTACAAGCTATACATCTATAAATGTGTGATAAATTTATTCGTATAATGCATCAAGAAGATGCATTAAACCCCCTTTTGCCAGAGCATAGCTCATGTCTTTGGAGCTTAAAAATTAAAGGAAACCAAGTTTAATTATTACTCTTGTGACAAGCTTACACGTCCGTTTAAACAAACAAAAAAAAAAGAATGTTATTTAAATGTCCGTTTAAAACCCAAATATTGCGCATTTTTGAGACGGTGTATTTCAATATGCCTTGCAACACGCGAAAAGGGGCATTCGGACATTTGCGTAAAGTGTCGTCTCGGATCAGCCTGCGCAGTCCGCGCAGGCTAATCCGAGACGGCACTTTACGACTACATTAGATTTTTTCCCACAGTAGACCTGCGTGAAATAGAAAATTACAAAAAACGGAAAGTGTCGTTTCGGATTAGCCTGCACGCAATGCGCAGGCTGATCCGAGACGACACTTACGCAAGTGTCCGAATGCCCCTTTTCACATGTTGCAGGCCATGTAAGATGATACAGAACGGTTTTTAGAACGTTGGATGAATAATCAAGCGGCTCTTTGGGTGATATCACCTGATGAAGCCGGTCTCACGGAAGTGTCCTGCCACAAGGACAATGCAGAGCCTTTGCCTAGTGCTCTTTTAACACAGAAAAAAAAAAGTGAACAAAAAGTTTGTCAGTTTGATTAAATCTTTACCAAACGCCAAAATTTTAGAACTGTTGAAATTGAAAGTATTTGTATACGACAAATTACACGTGTTTCAAATGATTGAAATTGTCTTTAAGAGGGCAGAAAACTATGCGGGAAAAGGAGAAGATGCTGGTTAGCAATGTTTTTATAAGCCTTTTTCTTTAGGGTAGTTATTTACCTCGATCGGGAAATAAGTTCTGCAGTTTTTCATCAACCCCTCTCGATGATTTTTTCCTAGAAAGCTAACCAGTCCTTTCGCTGTGATGTGGATCATCCCAAAGGTTGGCATCGCTCAACTTGGGATTCAAGTCTTAAAACTCTGACGTAAAGGGTTGACGTTTGACGTTTAACCCTTGTTTCACTGCGATTCAGTTGAAAGCCCCGTCAAAACACAGTTTAAAGAAAATAAAAGCGCTTTTCGAAAAAAATATGAAATTTTAAACCCAAATTTTGGCTACCAATTCATAACTTATACATCAAATTAATAAAATCATAATACTACCACCAAAAAGATTTTAAATACTAATACTGAAAGAAATGAATAGAAAATAAATGCCAGTTTATATATTGGAAAGCAAACAAACGGTCATAATTTACAAATATAATATATATTTAAATAAAAACAAACCTGATTTCAATTGTCACAAACCATCCTCTAAACATCATGATATATTTCCCACGCTCAGTGTTATCCTAACAGTTCACTTTATCAACCCATCAATTCGCTTTTCCCCGATACATCATCGTTAGGCAAATAGCTCGATATATATAGCGAAGGGAGCATTTAATAAGTTCTAAGATAATCGATGCTCTCGTTCTCTTGGGAGTTCGTAGTGCTAAAGAATGTATCATGCGTCATTTGGATAGGATTGGATTTCTTTGTAAATGTTTTGTGACTAAAATCTTATCGTAAACCGAGTCATACTTATTATTATTTTTTTTTTTGTCCCTGTTTACCAAAGGAGAGCATTTTAGAGTTGTCAAAATTTGAAGCATTTGTAGAGGACAAAATAAACGCAACTCAAACATTGAAATTTGTTTACAGAAGGAAAGCAAACATTGTGGGAAATGTTGGTTACCAGTAATTTTTCCTTTTCACACAACGTTTTCAGAAGCCTCCTTACTCAGGCTCGTTAAAAGTCGGGATTGTGTTGCGAAGAGCTAAGAAAGTCGAGTATCCAGTTCCATCCCCACTTGTGACGGAGTGTCCCTTGGCAAGGTACCGCACAACCGTTTCCGATTACTGATGGAACAAAGAAGTACAATTAAGTGGGCGTCTACGTAATATAACAGGTATTGTTGAAAGCGGCTTTAAACGTATTTCTAACGAAAAGTAAATGTCCCTTTGAGACAGTTGATACCAAGCACTCTTGCTGCACTGTTTTATCAGGAAAAATAATTGTAGAGCAGATCTGATATGATTGTCTGTTTGGGCCTGTATTCACCAGTCAATCTGAATAACAATCCTTTTGAAAGACAGCTTTTGAAAAAAATTGGTTACCAGCATTTTCTCTTTTTCCCACAATGTTTTCTATCTTTTATATGATAAATTTAATCATTCGATACACACTATTTATCATCTGCAAATGCTTTAGAACTGGACGAGTCTAAAATTTTGTCGTTTTGTAAAGAGTTAATCAAGGATAAGCCCGTAATAGGGGTTTAGAATGGTTGATGATTACCGGTCCCTTAGTTACTCTCTCTAGGCAGTTTAGGTAAGCAAACATCAAGTCGGAAAAGAAGTTCACTGAACTGCACAATTTTACAATTTGCGAAAATATTTGCATAACTCTACGGCAGCTTATATCTTTGGTAAAGCAGGGATTGTATGCATGTATATAATCCAAAATAATTTGCCTAAATTACACAATTAAATGAAAGGTACTCCTGGTGTTAATGTGGCAGTGCTTTTAGAAACTGAGGACATCTGTAGTATTTCATTCTTTTTTTTTTTTGTGACCATGACTATATAAAGAAACATTGTCTATTATCGGCAAGGACCCTTTTTCATTATGATTTCTCAAGGGTTGTTTTGTGTGAGGTGAAACAGAAAACAACGCAATCGGTTGAGACGCTTTCATCAACATCAACATTATAAACGTCATCATCATCATCATCATTCTCATCGTCGTTGTCGTCGTTATTATCATCATCCTTATCCTCATTGCTGTAATTTTCTTTTTTATAACTGGGTTTGCCAATAAAAGAGCAGCAGAAGGTCAATGAGAACGATTTTTCCAAAGTTTTCACTCAATAGCAAATGAGCAACAAAAATGACATTACAATTATACACTCAAATCTATGCTGTCCGCAAAAGTCCATGTTTTAGCTTATGCCCTTTAACTCTTTACCAGGCGACAACATTTATAACTTCTCCGGAATAAAAGCATTTGCAGACGGCAAATTAAATGTGACCCAAGTGATGGAGTTGGTTTTGGAAAGGTTGAAAACATTGTGGGAAAAGAAGAAAATGCTGGTTACCAGCATTTTCTCCTTTTCCCACAATGTTTGACATGGCCTGTTTTCTAAGGAGTGTGATAAATCTCTGGATTATTTTGTAAAGAAATAAAAGATAAAGGATATTTTTTTTTATTTGACAGTGGCTTACGACGGCCAACAGGTAACCTCGAATATAAACATTTTGAATTCTCCCCCTCTTAAAAAATACCTTTAGACTGTAAGGCAGTTAGTACACTTTTAATGACAGCGTAGACCAAGATAAGACTATACAAAACGTTGAGTCTGATCCTAAATCTACACTGTGCGGTACAGTAAGATTTTCCAGCGAAAAAAAAGGTTGAAATCTCAACATTTTGGATAATGCTATCCGAGGAAAATTTCCATTTGATTTTTAAATTCTTTAAAGAAATAAGCCTACAAAGATGCAAAAGCTATATACATCTATGCCCCATGCTCTATCAAAAGGGGCTTGATGCCTTTGCAAAAAGTATCCACTCATGTCAGCCTGCGCAATTCGCGCAGGCTGACATGGGTCGATATTTTTTGCTATCGGTAAATTTTCTGCTTGTCAAAGGACCATTCTACCACCAGATCCAGGCATTCATCAGGCAAAATAGACTTAATGAATCCATAACTATATAAAATGACTTGCTTGTACCAGTGCATCACGGAGATGTATTAAATCCCCGTTTGACAGAGCATGGCTCGTGATGCTTTGCAACATATATGTACCAACTGACCCTCTACACACGATAAAACTTAGACAAGTAAACGAAATTACCATTCTTTACCGTTTTAGCGCCATAGGCGAAAGCATGGGCTTTTGCGGACAGTATAGTTTAAGATCAGGCTGCAAAGAAAGTGAAGTTCTGGTCTTGGACCTATACCATCAGCTTGTTTGTTGATGCCTATAAGATTAAATTATTTGCTATTTCCAGCTGATTTTTTTTTTCAGCCGCCGTACAAGGTCGTGTTTATATATTTGGTATTGATAATGTTAAGGGTTAACGACCACAAACATGCAAAACTCATTTATTGTTTTACAACATACGCTGGTACATGTACTATTACACTCGAAAAAAACTTACACAAATGTAGGATTTTCCTCGTTTTTAACGCTTTCAGCGGCAAATGCAAGAACGGGCCTTTTCGGATGGCATAGATTAAGATCAGACAGCACAAAACCTGCAATCTGATCTTAGGTCTATACTGTTAATATGTTTAGTCAAGCCTGTAAGATAATAATCTTTCCGAGTTTCAGAGGACCGTTCTCTCAGCCGACAAAAGAGGTCGTGTTCATATGAGCTATACTCTGGCAAAAGGGGGTTAAATGCGTCTCCGAGAAGCATTGTACCAAGCAAATCATCACAGAATTATGGATCCGTAAAATCCATTTTGTCTAACAACCTATTGAATCATGAGCTAGAATAATCCTTAGACATGCTGAAAAATAACCAAAAGCAAGGTTTGCATGTTTGTTTGGTGTTTAACGCCGTTTTCTTCAGATTTCAGCTATGAGTCGGCGGCCAATGCACCATTCCATTTGCGGCTGGACTTTCTTAAATTAGAACAAAACATAACGCTCTTTCCATTGGCTACTTTCCCACATGAGCAAAATCTATGCCACGTATACTCAGTGTTAGCAGAGAAATAAGCTCAGAAACAACAAATGCCACCAGTCCAAGAAGAAAGGCTCGAAGCAGGGCTGAAACTCGATTTCACAACTGCTTGATTGCTGGTCCTAAATGTTACCACAGAGATTCCGGGGCTCGACGCCTGTATTTAGAAACGAGCCATGTCCTGGAAAAGGAGGATTTAATACGTCTCAGTGATGCATTATACCAAGCAAGTCATCACGTAATTATGTATCCATAAAATACATTTTGTCAAACATCCTGGGATATAATGGTCCTTAGACCTGCACAATATTGACCAATAGCAAAATGTTTCAACACAGGTCAGCCTGCGAGGACTGTGCAGGCTGACCTGGGTAGAAACATTTTGCAGATGCATTAAACCCCTCTTTTTCACAGAGAATGGCTTAGATATTTCCACAGAAGACCAAAGTGTAAAGTCTTGCAAAGAGACGTCAATCCGCCGTCATATGAGAAAAGCGTAATGTTGTCATTTACGTGTAATTACAAACAAAAAATAATTTCGCAATTAATTTACCTTACATAGAACATGCTTTGTTTGATATAGACAGCGCGCTTTTCAAAGCATGAACAACATTGCACCTGCCATTTTTCCCCAGTTTTTACGGTGGCCAAACATGAACATTAACAAAATTTAATGTGAAATCTTACGGTGTAGCATTATTTTGACTCCGCTATATTTTTCACTCGCTTGTAAATTATGCCAATGTGTTTCTGCGTGGAAGTTGTTTATACGTTTTGTTTTAAGATCAAAATGCCTAAACAAAAATTCTCGAAACTTCAGTAAAATTATGCTAGATCTACTTAAAGTGTATAGTATTCTTGAGCGATCCGGTTTACGTTATGTTTGCAAAAAAAAAAAATATTAGTCTATCTCATCCCAGTGGACAAGTTGGCCCGATGGAACATTTTAATGCAGCTAGTCATGTGATTCCCATTTGTAGCTTAGCGCGGGAAATCAAATGATCATATGGCTTAACCCATGATAACAAGATATATCTTTATAAACGATAAACGGCGCAAATCCCCCTTCCATAGACCTGCGTGGACCTGCAGAATTAATATGACTACATTTTCGACCAATCGCAAATTTCAATCTATTCATTTGAATATAGCAATACCAAAAAGTGGGTCAAAAGCATACGCATTCAGCTTTTCCGGAGAAAGAATAAAAGGTAATCGTGGGAAAACAAGTAATAACTTGATTTATTTAATTCCATGAAAAACAAAGGAATCAAAAAATTTTAATATCTTGTAACAGACGCAATTCACCATCTTCGCCTATAACTCGATAAGGACAGTTTAAGGAAATTTTCACAAGGGCCCATTATTCAATAACCATTCTTAGGAACGTACTTAGCCTTATTTTCTAGATTTTTTTTTTTTTTAATTTGAAAGTAGCAAAACTTCTGACCGGCTAAACCATTTGGTTTATCCAGTCGGAATTTGTATTTCTTCCAGCTCTAGAAAATCTTGTAGAATAAGACTATGAATATTCTTAAGAACAGTAGGTGAATACGGGACCAGGGCTGTAAGTTTTTCGGCCTTGGTGCTAGGCATCAATATTTTCTTGTGAATGATATATTACTGATGTTGCCTACCCATTACCCATTATTAAAAACACCACTTTACAGATTACCCTGTTTCTAGTTTTATCATTACCCTAACAGTACATATTTATACCCTTTACTAAGCAACAAAGTGTTCTAACGACTCTTGAGAATAGAGTTTTTGAAAACATTGCAAGAAAATAAGGAAATGCTTGTATCTCCATTCCCGCACTATGTTTACAAAGACAGATCCACATTTGATTTGGCGCGTGCAAATTCTTTCAAGATTTACCAGTCTATTTTGTTTTTGTTTGGTAAAAGTTAATAGTTTCTAGTTTCACCTTTGTCTTTTCACCATTAACCCTTATCCTGCTAAATAAGCGAAATGAAACTTTTAAGCCAATAGTAAAAACCCAAATTTTGCTATTTCAAAGGTATTTTTTTAGGGAAACATGTCCTTATCAGACAGTGTAGATCAAAGATCAGACTGCACGTTCTGTGCAGTCTGATCTTGATGTACACTGTCTGCAAAAGGTCAGTGAGTCGCGCTTAGCAGCCTAAGGGTTGATATTTTACAGTGTTTCCAGCGTTTAGATACCATATGAGTCAAAGGGTTTTTAATGTGCCTTCAAGTAAAGAATTATACCAAAGAAAGTAATCACATACATTTAATTATGGATCCATCATATCCATTTTGTCTAACTAGATTACGAGTTAGAATGATCCTTTGATCTGTAGAAAAGAAATGCAAATAGCAAAAAGTTTCGAAACATGTAAGCTTGCCCGGACTGCAGACATAAGTCGATACTTTTTGCAGATGCATTAAACCCTCATTTTATAGAGCATGGCCCATATTATGTTGTTAATGTCTTACCTACCAACACTCGTCGGAGCTCGGCCGATTCCATAACTACATCTTACCTCGTCTATATGAAAAAGGTTTGCGTATTCTGCTCTGTTCTGTTCTGTTCGGACTCCTGTCAGTCACACGGAGTTCGATATGACGGCGCCAAGGAAAATGGAATAGCAACGACATCTACAACCACGGTGGAATTATTCACATCTATCAATTTGTCGGTGAAAACTGCCAATGGAATTGATAGACCACATTAAAGACAAACTGATTGTCAACGGAAATGTATTCACAAAGATTTCGATAGAAAGTTGTGGCTTGTGTTTCTTTTTTTTTTAAGTGGAGTCTTACAATTTTAAGAACGGTAAAGCGGTGTACTTCAGGCAAAGAACTGTACCAGGTAGTTGCATATCACCCGTAATTAAGTCGAGGGATTTGATCACGGACCTGTCTTGTCATCTCACGTCCTACTGCTTTCATTTACTATATACGTTGTTTCTAGCTATATAAATACCATTTCTTACACTCTGTTAGTTCGATAATTACCGTTCTGCGTCATGTTAGCTGTACCGTTACAATTTTACATTGTTTTAAAAATTCGATTTAACCGCATAAAGTATTTCTTGTCTTATATCGATACACATCCATGTACATAGATGTTATTTCTTTGATGAGCCTTTGCCAGCATACAAAACTTTTATAGAGAAATCCGCACCAAAACATTAGCATGTAGTATAGATAAAATCGGTTTGCCTGTCTTTCTAGCTAGAATTATAGGTTTGCATGGGGTGTGAAGCATATTGAAAATAGATTATCGTAGCTGTTGAGTAAAAGTAGAACATTACTATCCCTTTCACTTTTATATGTGCGTGCTGGTAATTCATGCAGACATGGGAAATTCGATCAGTGAATCTATCTATATATATTAATTTATCAAAAGATCGATCCAAAAATAAAAAAAGAAAGTTCTCAAGAATGATGGATCAATCGAACAACAAATCAAAAACCGATCAAAAAGGCAATCTACAATCAGCCAGCAAGCCAGCAAGCAGTCAAGATATCAAGTTGAACATCCATCTTTCAAAATACTAAAAACTATACATGCATCGAAATAATGAATCTATGCATCAATCAGTGCTTCAGTGCGTTAATCTATACACCATTCAATGCCTCAATCAATGAATCAATCAATGGCTCATTCAAACAATCAATAAATCAGTTTATCAATAATGTATCAAACAATAAATCAATCGATGTATCTATCAATGTATCAATCAATTAATCAGTCAGTGGATCTATCTTTGTGTCAGTCAATGCATCAGTCAATAAATTAATCAATGTATCAATCAATATATCAATCAATGTATCCATGTATCAATCATTGAATCAATGTATCAATCCGTGTATCAATCAGTGCACTAATCAGTGTATCAGTCAATGCATCAATCGATGCATCAATCAATGAATTAATCAATGTAATTATGTTTCAATTAATGTATCAATCATTGTATACGTGTATCAGTCAATGCATCCATGGATCAATAAATGCATCAATCAATGTACCCATCAATGTATCAATAAATCAATCAATGTAACCATGCATCATTCAATGCATCAATCATTGAATCAATGCATCAATCAATGCATCCATGCATCAATTGATCAATGCATCAATTAATCAACCAATCGATCGATCAATCAATCAATCAATCCATGGATCAATAAATGCATCAATCAATGTACCCATCAATGTATCAATAAATCAATCAATGTAACCATGCATCATTCAATGCATCAATTATTGAATCAATGCATCAATCAATGCATCCATGCATCAATTGATCAATGCATCAATTAATCAACCAATCGATCGATCAATCAATCAATCAATCAATCAATCTATCTTTCTGTCTGTCTGTCTATCTGTCTATCTATCTATCTATCTATCTATCTATCTATCTATCTATTTTCTAATTAATCAACCAATCAATCTATCATCGAGTCAATTAGTCAATCGACTGATCAATTCAATCAATTTAATCAAATAAATCAACTTATCGACGAATTGAACTCCAAACACTCATCAGTCAACTATCTTCTCATCCTTTCATTCAAACCTCTATCCAATAATGAGTCATTCATTTAAAACGTAAATTCTTTATCAATCTTCTTAACATTCATCAATCAATCATAATGTAGGTCTGTCGCTTATTCTTCCGGTTGGTTTCTCTTCAATAGCTCAATTCCTCAACTCCTGGAGCGCCTTTAACAACTGAAAATGCTGTTGTGTCTAACGTAGATCAAGATCAGACTGCACAAAACATGTAGTCTAATATATGAACAACATTCCTTGCTTTGTTGAGACATTGTGGACAAGAGCAACATCGAAACTGCAATTAATTGGGGTCTGATTTTTTAACAGACAACATGTTTGTAAGGTTCATTCTGTATAATACATAAAATGTCAAGAACGAATGAAATAGAGAATGTTTGATTTTTTCGGTGAAAGATCGAAATTTATTTCATCTCGTGAACATCATCGGTAATATTTTCACGAGTGGCACAGCCACGAGTGAAAATATTACCGATGATGTTCACGAGATGAAATAAATTTCGATCTTTCACCAACAGAAAAAAACAAATATTCTATGTATTTCATGCTTTTAACCCTTTCTGGGGGGAACTTAATCAAAATCCAGTACAGTTCTTTCAGTTATTCCCCGTGGCGTACCCCCCCCCCCCCCCCGCATAGCAACGCATTACACTATTACGTCAAGAGCGAGAATTGTAAGGTAAATTACGTCATATCTTCATCTGGTTGTGAGGCACGTACATTTTACCTAGGTAACTAGTGCGCGGGAACAACTGTTTCCGCCTTTAATTGAAGAGTTAGAATATAAAAATCGGTATTTTCAGTGGTCGTAACCATGAAATATCGAAAAATATTTCACTGGTATTTCTGGATAAACTACCGGAAAGCATGAAATAAGATCTGGGTCCTTGTTCACCAACCATTCTTCAGAACATTCTTGGTCTCTTTCTCCAAGATTTTCTAAAGAGAAAATATCACAACGTCTGAAGTTGAGTTACTTTCACATTTAGAAAATTCTGTAAAACAAGACTAAGTTCTTAAGAATGGTATCTAAATACGGACACAGAGCTCCTATTCACCAACTATTCTTAAGAACTTTCTTGTCCTAATTATAAATTTTAAAAGTGACACAACTTCAGATTGGCTAAAACCACTTGGTTTAGCCAATCAGAAGTTGAATTACTTTTAAATGTATAAAATTCATGAAATTAGACTAAGAATGCCACGATTAGGGCCCAGGATTAGCATTTACAAAACTTACAGTCTTTTCTTTGGTACAAGATGTTCGTAATCTTTGAAGACATTCTGAAAGAGAGAGGCTTTATATCGATTTCTTTTGCATTCGATTTGTTGTCAAAAGTAAAATATTCAAGAAAGACAACTAGTGGTTTACTTTAAACACATTGCTTAGGGCTTTTCTTTTCTTACCGCCCTTGATTTAAAAAGTTATCGTGTGGAGCAACTGAACGAAGTTGAGAGGTGGTTTGGTCCTTTGCGCTGTTATGTGGCACAAGGTGACACTTTTGCTTTGATAAAAAACCAAATGAGTTATGCTCTGTGAAAGGGAGGTTTAATGCATCTGCAAAAAGTATCGACAAGGTCAGCCTGCGCAGTCCTCGCAGGCTGACCTGTGTCGAAACCTTTTGTTTTTGGTAAATTTTCTGCATGTCCGCGCAGGCTAATCCGAAACGACACTTTCCGTTTTTATGTAATTTTCTGTTTTGCACAAGTCTACTGAAGAACAAAATCTATTGTAGTCGTAAAGTGCCGTCTCGGATTAGCCTGCGCGGACTGCGCAGGCTGATCCGAGACGACACTTCACGCAAATATCCGAATGCCCCTTTTCGCGTGTTGCAAGCCAATTATTATTATAATGTCTTGATTGGTATAATGCATCAAGAAGATGCATTTAACTGAAGAAAAAGAAGGGTTTAAAACAATGTGGGAAAAGGATAAAATGCCAGTAACCAGTATTTTCTCCCTTTCCCAACGTTTCTCTGTCCTTTCAACGACAGAAATCATCATTTGACTGCTACATTCATAATATAACATTACATTTATTCTGCATAAAAAACAGCACTTGCATGTTTATAGCTTACAATATTTATGAAAAACAAATTCATGCTGACATGCACAGAAAACAATTGTTTTTTAACCCTTAACCTGCTAAATAACTGAAATGAAATTTTCAATTCGATAGTAAAAACCCATATATTGCTTTTTCAAAATTATGTTTGGGGAACAGTATCTCCTTATCGGACCGTGTAGATCCAAGATCAGACTGCACGTTCTGTGCAGTCTGATCTTGATCTACACTGTCTGCAAAAGGTCAGTGAGTCGCGCTTAGCAGCCTAAGGGTTAAAAACCGTCTTCTTCAGGGTCGTTAAAATTCGGGATGTTTAGCTAAAGGACTTACATTAAGGTCTGCTATGACGACGATTTTGGAGATTTTGTTGATAAAAATTGGAAATTAATCACTATGGTCAGAGAAGGTATACACTGATATAAATGATCTGTAATGCGATTATTCATTGGTCAAAGGTTCCGAAAATTACCATCACGTATCCAACCAGTGCAATGCTTAATTAATGATTCATGGGAACAGCTTTTCCTCGGCCAATAGGAAGTAAAGTAGCACAACTGTCGTGGGTCATGGACAGTGTCACTGTTACGTTAAATTACTGGCACCAGTCCAGCATGATACAAATCAAAGCGCTGAAAGTCCTGGAATCGGATTGGCGCTGGAATATAAAACGGTTTGCTTGCAGTTACATATAACCCTTAGACAGCTAAGCGCTGATCGAGGACCTTTTGCGGACAGTGTAGATTATGTTCAAAACTACAGTCTGAACTTGGATCTACTTTATCCGATAAGGAGATTTCTTTTTCCCTCCAAAAACATAAATTTGACATAGCAACATTTAGGTTTTTTACCATCGGGTTGAAGATTCCATTTTACTAATTCAGCAGGTTTAAAGTTAAAATTAATGCTGTTGTTAAGAATATGCCAGTCATATCACGAGGATGGTTGCACGTATTCATTTCTTTCTTGGAGTTCTTCAACAACTACTTTGGTCTCATTTTTTTATCTATCTACCCGCCGACACACATGTTGTCTGGCAGAATGTTAACTCTTTAACAGAAGACAAAATATTGGACGAGTCCGTTTTGAAAGCATTTGCACGAGACAAATAAAAGTTGGGTCTGGTGATAAAAGTTGTAGTTTCAGTGTTAAAAAAAAGACATTGTGGAAAAGGGTAAAACAGCTGGTCACTAGCATATCATCCATCTTCGATAATGTTTTTAGAGGACCTCTTCCTCACGTTCGTTAAAATTCGTTACTGTTTGATGAAGGAAGAGGACCTAAATTCATATGAAAAAAAGGTAGCAAAAGTGTGAAATGGTTTTATTTTTGTCATATTTTACCAGGAAAAGAAATCTTGCCCTTAGAAAGCAGCCATAGGTGATAAACAACGATAACACTGATAACATGGACAATCTTAACAATCGCTTGTTTGTTTCCCTTTAATGACACTGAATATAAAGTTTCCGTGAGTACAGAAATTAAGCGACTAAACAGTGCAAGGGAGGAAATTTTCACAACTTATCTAATGAGTAAATCCATGAAACAACTTTTAAAGTGTGTATTAAGCTTTTACAAAACATTGCTGCGTTTTCAGTACACTGTTGAAAAAATATAGAAAAAGGAAGAAAATGTTGCGGAAAGTTTTCTTCCCATTCCAAGGTATGGTGGCATATTTCTGCCACGAGATACGAGATAACTATCATGATAATTTTAGTAAACTTTCGCGACAAATCAAAGTTACCTGGAAACTTTATCTAGATAGTGAAAAATTTTCTGAAACCAAAATTATCACGATAAACTTTGTTATCTAAAAAGTCCACACTGATCAGTAAATATTTTAACGCAAATATTCTCATTCGAGCATGAAGCTGACATTTGAAATAAAATTATCGCTGTAGTTCTACCGGTTTCTCGATAGCTTTAAATATCGAATCCGCCATTTGGGTGAACTCGATAATTTTTGACTCTACAAGACGGCGGTAAGTTTAAATTCGAATTAGTTGTAATTGTAGCTTAATCGATAAATTTTGGCTTCTCATGAAATGAAGTAAAGTCTTATAAACACCCAGATGACCCGAAATGCCTCTTTCGACCGACTTTAAACCATTCAGGGAAAAGGAGAATTCGTTTACATGTATATTTATAATCTGGTTTTCCCAAAGATTTTCCGAATCCGTGTCTATTTGTATGCGTAGATACCGTGAGCGTTAGTTGTGGGCACAAAAACAAAAGAAATTGTGATAAAAGTGAGAATTATCGCGATATCTTTATCGTTTAACTTTTCTATTTTCTAGATAATACTTCCAGGAAATTTTGTTATATCGCGATGGTTTTCTTAAATTATCGCAATAGTTAACTTGAATCTCATGGCAGAAATATGCCACCATATAAAGCCATATATCTCATTATCTGAAACGCATGTAACTCTTTACCAAATGACAAAAATTTAGACTTGTCCAAATTGAAAGCATTTGCAGACGACAAAATAAACGTGACTCAAAAATTGAAACTTGACTTTAGAAGAGTAGAAAACATTGCGGGAAAAGGAGAAAATGCTGGTTACCAGCATTTTCTCCTTTTCCCACAATGTTTTCGGAAGGCTTCTTCCTCTGGCTCGTAAAAACCAGGGATTGTTTGGTAAATGGTTAATATGTCGCTTGCAAATGCTTTCTCTTTGGACATGTCAGCTTTTTTTTCATTTGCCAGTCATTCTCGACGATTGCTTCCTAGAAACCATACCAGTCCGTGCTTCCTGTTGTGGACAGTTACCTAGGTTGGATCCCCCCCCCCTATTACGGGATTCCAACTAGGAACCTTCTGTGTGACGCCGAGGCTCACCTCCTTCGCAACTATACCTAAAACTGTCGAGAAAAAAAAAGACAGTTCTTAAAACCCAGGGAGCCAGGATTTACATGTTGTTTTTAATTCGTCCTTCAAAAGAAAAAAAAAAAGAGGCATTAAACCACAGCAGAATCCATTTTACCCTTAACCTGCTATATTGGTTAAATGAAACTTTTAAGGTCAATAGTAAATACCCAAATATTGCTATTTCAATATCATCCTTTGGGGAACAAAATGACCTTATCGGACAGAGTAGATCTAAGATCAGGCTTCACGGTCTGTGCAGTCTGATCTTGATCTACTCTGTCAGCAAAAGGTCCTTGAGTTGCGCTTAGCAAACTAAGGGTCAAGATACTGAATAAAGGGTCATTTCTTTATGTTCTTGTTTGAAAAGTTATTTGGAAAATGAGGTTATGTTTATTGACCCTTATCCTGTGGAATTTCAATTGTTGACGATTTAACAAATAGATTCCTTTAAATTTATTGGCATTAAACTGGGTTTGTATAACTGATAGTACAGATAAATCAGCGGAGATGATACAGCAAGATCAGACTCCATGTATGTAGAGGTTGATATTGCTCTACACTCTCCGCAGTATATGTGAATGGTTTCTAACGGTAGAATCAGGGTAAATAGATAGACTCATAGATATATTGTATTTGAAAAATACTATTTGCTAAGCTCACCAACTGTGATATTCCTTGTCCCTGCTTATTTCATCATGTTGTTTCATAAACGTGTATTACATGTGATGAAAAGCTTATTTTACATTCCTCCACATTGTTGCTCCCTAAAATTCATTTTTTTTTTTTTCAGGATTATTCAAATAAGTTCTATGATTTAAAACATGTGTGTGGTTTTGAAAGAAAATCAACACCCAGGGAAGTTTAACCATTAAACCCAGCATACTTAATCCCGACACATTGTGCACCCATAAAAGGTTAATTGCCTGATTTACTATCGTTTGTTTATAGTCGCCACCGGTTGCCCATATGAAGACTGTTTGTTTTGTTAAGGGGAATAATGCAAGAAATAAAACGAAACTGGCCCAATCGAAGTTACGCCTGTTCCTTTAACGTACTCAGCATATAGCACTGTCACACGGGACATCGGTTTAACGTCTCGCGCAAAATAAGTACTTATAGGTAAAGATAGTATTACTCGTGTTTCCTTGTCTATGTCGAAACATCAAGATCACGTCAATGAATAAGCCAATCAAATTTTGTATCACAATTTCCATTCGTAATTAAAAATTGTTATTTCGCCGTTTATTTTTAGTTTTAGACGATGTTTTTTTTTTTTTATTTTATTTCTAATGTCGCTATTTAAAATATTGATTTGTAATGAATAATACTAATTTGTTGATTTAACTCTTTACCAATAGACAAAATTAAAGACTCGTCCAAAATAAAAACATTTGCCGACAACGAATTAAAAGGGTGACCTGAAAGACGAAATGTTTCCTTGATAGGGTAGAAATAATTGTGAGAAAAGGAGAAAATGCTGGTTACAAGCGTTTTCAGCTTTTCTCGTGGTTGTTAAGACTTGAGATTGTGTCGTACAGGGTTATCCTTATACCGCAATTTGTTATAGTACCAAGATTATGTTATATAGATAGGATATACAGTGATCTGTTTTCAGAATATTCTAGAAACATGAGGATCATTTATTGGTTTTTCCATTGTGGTTATTTTTAGAAACAGGTTGTTGGTAAACAAGCTGTTTACTAATCGATGATGTCATCTTTCTAGAAAAGACTAATCTAGAATTTTCCAAGCTGATATAAATAAAAATGACTTACTTGGTGATTTTGGATTTTGAAGTTAGACTTGTGGCTTTGTGGATACAGAATTAGTGAAAAGTGTTGGATTTAACTTTGGATATACATCTGTAAGTTGGAATTTTCTTTTATTTAAACAGGTTGCTCATATCTACTTGCAAGTTAAACTATTGTTAATTTAGGTTTTAGGAACCAGATATTTCATTCTTTTTGTAATCTAAACATAATTCTTAATTTTGAGGGACTTATTCTAATCTTGTTCCAAGATTAAAAATTGTCAAAATTTCATGTAAACTCAACTCTTATTGTACTCTTTTTGTCTTTGTTCATTAATAAATATTGTTAATTGTTAAAGGCTTGTTGCTGGTTTTCTTTCTCGTTACGCTTGGCTCGTAATAGAAATTGGGGGCTGCCCCGGGATTGATCATCTAGTCATTTTGGATATACTTTGAAATTATTTTGAACTTGTTACAGTATTAAAGTTTATTAGATAACAAAAATTAAAAATAAATAAATAAATAAATAAATAAATAAAATAAAATTTGATTTTTATCCTACTGAACCAGCAAAAAGCAATCATATCTTTTGATCTTAAAAAAATTATTGCAGAGCCTTCTCATGAGTTGTTAAATTTCGCAAGAAAGTCTGATTTATTAGATCTTGCTTCTCATTATAAACTGACTGCCATTAAAGGTACTATGTTAAAGCATGAAATTAAGAATTCTATTGTTCAGTTTTTAGTTGATGAAGAAATACTTGACTCGTCTGCTCTGTCTCTCATTCTTGTGTCTCTGAATGTCCTGTTTTAAAAAGAAAACGGGAAAAACAAGAAAGTTTTAAGCCTACAGGCTTTACTTCATTGAAGTCTACACCCCATTCATGTTTTAAAGACCAAACCTTTGTCCAGGCCAAAGTACCTGAGACTGATACTGCTATGGAGATTTATGAACCATTCTTGTCAGATGGTTTTGTGTCACTAAAAAGTGATTTTGCCCAGTCTACCCCTATTTAAATTTTACGTGATACTGGAGCTTCTCAGTCTCTTATTTTAGCAGATGTCCTGCTTTTTTCTGAGAAGACTTCTTCTGGGACAAGTGTCCTTATTCAGGGTGTAGAATGTGGATTTGTTAATGTTCCGCTTCATAACATTTATTTGTCTTCAGACTTAATCAATTGTCTAGTGACTGTTTGTATTAAAAAAATTTTACCTTTTAAAGGTGTTCATTTGTTATTAGGCAATGATTTAGCCGGGGATAAGGTAATTGTTAATCCATTTGTAACTGACACACCTTACATGGATCAATCACCCGATCCGATTGAGGAAGAAATTCCTGACCTTTACCCATCATGTGCAGTTACTAGAGCTATGGCAAAGAAAGCCATTTTGACTGAAAATCAGTCTTATATTGACTTATCTGATTCTTTGTTGGGTCATCTATCTAAAAATGAAGTTAACAGATCTATTTCACAAAACTCGTCTGAAAGTCAGACAAATTCTAAACATAATTCATTAGAATTTGATTCTATATATTCACCCTTAGTTAATGAAGACCATGATACAAGGTCAAGGTCAAAACTAAGTGAAGACCAACACAATGATCCAGAATTTGCACCTTTATTTCAAAAAGCTGTCAGTGAAACTGATCTTTCACAGGAACCTGTCTGTTTTTATATAAAAAATGGCATATTAATGAGAAAGTGGCACCCTCCTGAAGTCTCTGTTGATGATGAGTGGGTTGTCAATCATCAAGTCGTCATTCCTAAATCTTATAGATCAGAATATTAAGCTTAGCTCATGAAACGCCTATGTCAGGTCATTTAGTTATCAATAAAAGCTATCACAAAATTCTTAATCATTTTTATTGGCCTAGTCTAAAAACAGATGTATCAGATTATTGTAGGTCTTGTCATACTTGTCAAATGGTAGGCAAACCAAACCAGGTCATACCTAAGGCTAAACTACAGCCGATCCCTGCATTTGATGAACCTTTTAGCAGGATTATAATTGATTGTGTTGGTCCATTGCCAAAAACTAAGGCTGATAATGAGTACCTTTTGACTGTTATGTGTGCTTCCACCCGTTTTCCTGAAGCAATACCTTTAAGAAATATAAAATCTAAAACAATTGTCAAAGCTTTAGTGAAATTTTTCACTTTTGTAGGACTTCCTAAATCGGTTCAATCTGATCAAGGGTCAAATTTTATGTCTTGCATTTTCCAACAAGTGATGCACGAGTTGGGAATTAAACAATATAGGTCATCTGTATATCATCCTGAAAGCCAAGGTGCCCTTGAACGGTTACATCAGACCTTCAAAGGTCATATTACTTTGACACACAAAAAGATTGGGATGAAGGTATACATCTATTACTCTTTGCAGTAAGGGAAACTGTACAGGAATCTCTTGGTTTTAGTCCCTTTGAGCTTGTTTTTGGTCACACAGTTCGTGGACCTTTAAAACTTTTAAAAGAAACATTTCTTTCTCAAGAAGATTCTCCTTTAAATTTACTTCAGTATGTATCTGACTTTAGAAACAGATTATTCAAAGCTTGTGAGGTTGCAAAATCAAATTGAAAGAAAATTCAATGTAAAATGAAAGAAAGATATGACAAGAATACTAAAGAAAGAAATTTTAAACCTGGAGATAAAGTTTTAGCTCTATTACCAATTCCTGGTGGACCTCTACAAGCAAGATATTTTGGTCCTTATTCCGTAGAGAAAAAGGTCAGTGACTTAAATTATGTGATAAGAACTCCTGACAGGTGAAAGCAAAAGCAATTATGTCATATTAATATGTTAAAAGAATATGTTGATAGGGATGATTCAAACATTTCGCCAATAAATGTAGTTTCCTCAGTCCCTCAAAATCAAAATAACCATGAAGACATAAATTGTGAAGAAATGAACTTTGATAAGTCTAACCCTATTTGTTCAAAACTTCAGAATTCTGACATTTTAAGAAATTTAGATCAAAAACTTTCACATTTAGATAATAATAAAAAAAATGAATTAAAAAAGTTAATTTCTGAATATGAGCACCTGTTCCCTGATATTCCAACACGGACAGAAACAATATACCATGATGTGGACACTGAAAATTCAAAACCAGTGAAACAACATCCATATCGAATGAATCCCAAGAAACTGGAGCATCTTAGAGAGGAAATAAAGTATCTATTGGACAATGACTTTATTCAACCTAGTCAAAGTGAATGGAGTTCTCCCTGTATTCTTGTACCAAAGCCAGATGGAACTTTTCGTATGTGCACTGACTATAGAAAAGTTAATACTGTGACCAAGACTGATTCGTTTCCAGTGACAAGAGTTGATGACTGCATTGACAATATTGGTCATGCAAAATATATTACTAAATTTGATCTTTTAAAAGGATTTTGGCAAATTCCTCTCATGAAAGGGCCAAAGAGATCTCTGCATTTGTAACTCCTGATGGACTTTATCAGTACAAAGTTATGCCTTTTGGGATGAAAAACTCGCCAGCAACATTTAAATGTCTTATCAACATGATAATATCTGGATTGGACGACTGTAGAGCCTACATCGATGATGTCATCATTCACAGCGATGATTGGGATTAACATCTAAAGACTATCACAGAATTTTTTGATAGACTGACTAAAGCCAAATTAACATTTAATCTTGTTAAAAGTGAATAGACTTGTAATTAGTTAACATTTGTCTTCATGTATAATATTTCAATTTGTATTTAGTTAACATTTGTCTTTATGTATTTTCATGTACATTTATGTGTAATGATATTTTCTATCTTCAGACAAAAAAAAGTTTTACTTCTTAAAACTTTCTTTTCCTTTAGGAGGGGAAGTGTTATATAGATAGGATATACAGTGACCTGTTTTCAGAATATTCTAGAAACATGAAGATCATTTATTGGTTTTTCCATTGTGGTTATTTTTAGAAACAGATTGTTGGTAAACAAGCTGTTTACTAATCGATGATGTCATCTTTCTAGAAAAGACTAATCTAGAATTTTCCAAGCTGATATAAATAGAAATGACTTACTTGGTGATTTTGGATTTTGAAGTTAGACTTGTGGCTTTGTGGATACAGAATTAGTGAAAAGTGTTGGATTTAACTTTGGATATACATCTGTAAGTTGGAATTTTCTTTTATTTAAACAGGTTGCTCATATCTACTTGCAAGTTAAACTATTGTTAATTTAGGTTTTAGGAACCTGAAATTTCATTCTTTTTGTAATCTAAACATAATTCTTAATTTTGAGGGATTTACTCTAATCTTGTTCCAAGATTAAAAATTGTCAAAATTTCATTTAAACTTAACTCTTATTGTACTCTTTTGTCTTTGTTCATTAATAAATATTGTTAATTGTTAAAAGCTTGTTGCTGGTTTACGTTTGGCTCGTAACAATTAAAACTTGAATAAAGTTTTAGATGATTACTTAGCTCTTTCCTTGTCTAGATAACATCTACTTTTTTCGAGGTCTAAATGTAGATCTCATGCTGTCAAAATGATTTGAATTCAAGTATAGCATAGGGTAGCGAACGTTGTAGATCTAAGATCAGACTGCACGTTCTGTGCAGTCTGATCTTAATCTACGCCGTTCACAAAACATATTTCACTCACCATCGGCAGTGAGAGAATGAAAAGGACCAATTCAACCAAACATGCTGATAACATCCCCACTGACCGTCTCGTATCTTTTTGATACCAATAATTATCATACAAGATAAGCTGTTGTTGACCATTTACCTTTTCCATCATATGCAAGAGAATCTAATCGCTTTAAAGACACAACTTTACTCGTTTTCAGCAAGTTTTTTTTAAACCCATTTCATCTTTTTTTTTTTTTTTTTTATCAGAATATAATCGTTCTAGTATCTTCATCCCAAATCTTGCCCCTGGCGGCATATTCTCCTTTTCCAACGATGTTTTCAACACCTATTTTTACAGAGTTGTTAAAGCTCAGGATTGCTTGGTAAATGTTTAACGGTCCTTGTCTCTTTTGATCATTTCAGTTAAACAGTATTAAACCTTATCCTGCTAAATAACTAAACTGACAATTTTCAATTGGATGGTAAAAACCCAAATATTGCTATTTCAAAGTTATGTTTTGGGGAAAGATATCTCCATACCGGATAGTGTAGATCAAAGATCAGACTGCACGTTTTGTGTAGTCTGATCTTGATCTACACTGTCCGCCAAAGGTCAGTGAGTCGTGCTTAGCAGCCTAAGGGTTAAAGATAAGTCATATTGATAAGTTTAGGCGGACGTATAAATGTATGAGCCATGCTCTGTGAAACGACGGTTTAATGCATCTGCAAAAAGTATCGACTCGTGTCAGTCCGCGCATGCTGACATGAGTCGAAACTTTTTTTACTATTGGTAAATTATCTGTATATCTAATAACCAGCCTACCTCATGATTCAGTCGGTTGTTAGACAAAAAATAGATCCATAATAATGTGATGACTTTCTTGGTATAATGCATCACAGAGATGCATTAAAGCCCCTTTTGCCGGGGCGTGGCTCATAAATATCTATATAAACTTATTCCTTATGTGACAGTAGGAAAGGATATTTCTCTTTAAAAAGCTAAACAGTTCTTTGTTTAGTCTGTATGGTATATATGATCTTTTAGCGTATTTGTGTAGAAAATCAGCTTACTGTGTTCAGTCTGATAGTCATACACGCCTAGGCTCTATTAATTCTACTTTCGGTTTTAGCTAGTACACTTCAACCTCGCTTTTACCACAAAAGTATATACAGTCATACACGTTTATGCAGTCCTAAATTTAAAGGCTAAATAACTGAAGTGTAGGGATAAGGACCAGACTGCTTACGATGGTTAAACAACTTCAGATAAGCACCAACAGATGCACTGGCCTGTGTGAGACAACTGAAAAACTGTTGAAATCAGCTTTTACCCTTCTATAAGTACCAAATGACAAAATTTCAATATGACTCGTACGGCGAACGTGTCTATAAAAGGAGAAACATCGTCGGAAAGGGAGAAAACGATGCTTACAACCTCATTTATCCCACAATATTTTAGCCTTAAGTCCTTCTTCATTTCGATCGTTAAACACGAACTTATTCGGTAAAAAAAGTCTTAAACTCAAGACAAACTAATATGAGTTGCAGTGTGCATGCCGAGCCCGGTTGCGCTGTCGATAGCGTACGGGACTTGAAACCGTGGGGTCGCAGGTTCGAATTCCCAGATCGACAAATTTCTTTCCGAGAATAGATGATAGTCATTGCAACAAGATTAATTCCTCTCTCACCGCTGATCATTGTTTGTACGATAGAGGGAAAGAAGTCAATGGTTTGCTAAGTATGTTGTGCGAAGTATTGGTAAACAAAAACGCCAGGTCCACTGGCCGCCGTGAAATAACTGAAATAATGTTGAAAACGGCGTTTAATGGTCGCAATCGGAAACTCAGTCTACTTTTCTTAGAACAGAAATGACATCATCGTACTTGTATTTAATAAGATCCCACATAATCTTTACACAAAAGCCACACTCGGTGAAAAGGCGGTTTAATTCATCTGCAAAAAGTATCCACCTAGGTGAGCCTGCGCAGTCCGCGCAGGCTGACCTGGGTCGAAACTTTTTTGCTATTGGTCAATTTTCTGCATATCAAAGTACCAGTCTACCTTATGACTCAGTCGCTTGTTAGACAAAATGGATTTTATGGATCCATAATTGTATGATGACCGGATTAGTATTATACTTCACTGAGATGCATCAAGCCCCTTTTTGCCAGAGCGCAGCTCATATGGTTTGCAAGCTGTCGCCTTATTTAATTCAGTGATGAATTGTTATGGACGATTTGTCAACATTACTACAGTCATGTCACGGTTACAGCTCACATATTCATGTATTCCTGGGTATCACCAGTACTGGACTGGAGTTCATGTCTTGCCCAAGGACACTCACACGAAAACCAGAGGATCCAGTGAGGCTCGAACCCTTGGTCTCCAGGACACGACTCCTACACTTTACCACGCAAGACCCCTAAGTTCTATTTCAGCAAGGCTAAGTATTTGTCGTTTGCTAAAGAGTTAATATGCTTTCCCATGACAGAAATTAAGATTTATATCTGAATTATATTGCTACCCCGGAAAGTAGTTGACGTTAACCTAGTATTAGACAGTTTTAATTTAAATTGAGCCAAGCTCTGTGAAAAGGGGGATTAATGTATCTGCGAAATTTAAGGACTCAGGTCAGCCTGCGCAGTCCGCACAGGCCGACCTGGGCCAAAACCTTTCGCTATTGGTCTATTTTCTGCATGTCCAAGGACCAGTCTAGCTCATGAATAAGTTGATTGTCAAAAAAGGGGAATATTATGAATCCATAGGTATGTGATGACTTGCTTGGTACCATGGATCATGTAGATGCATTAGGCCCCCTTTTGCCCAAGCATGGCTGAAGCAGATTTTATTAATGCCAATTAACCTTCTTCCTGCTAAATAAGTGAAAAGAAACTTTCGAGACGATAGTAAAAACCCTAATGTTACCATTTCAAAGACATTTTTAGGCAAAGGTATGTCCTTAACGGACAGTGTAGATCCAAGATCGAACTGCACGTTCTGTGCACGGTCTGATCTTGATCTACATTGTCCGCAAAAGGTTCCGGAATCGCGCTTAGCAGTCTACGGGTTAAAAGTATGGCTATTGTCATGCGCCTGGTTATCTGTTAACCCTTAAGCGCGACTCACTGGCCTTTTGTGGACAGTGTATATCAAGATCAGACTGCACAGAACATGCAGTCTGATCTTTAATCTACACTGTCCGATAAAGACATATCATCCGCCCAAAAAGTACCTTTAACATAGCCAAAATTGGATTTTTACATTCGGCTCAAAAATTTCATTTCAGTTATTTAGCAAGATAAGGGTTAAAATAATGTTGGTTAAAATTTCAGTCACAGGCAGGACAATAGATATTAAAATTATTGTCAACCCTTAACCTGATCAATAAATCAAATGACAGATTCCAGCCGATAGTAATAATTCAAAGATAGCTTCAAAGATTGGGGGGGGGGGGAAATATCACCTTATCGGACAGTGTAGATCCAAGATCAGACTGCACGTTCTGTGCAGTCTAATCTTGATCTACACTGTCTGCAATAGATCCTTGACTTGCGCTTGGAAGCCTAAGAGTTAACGTCCCACATACTGATTCCAGTTTAAACATTTATTTTTCTGTCAGGGAATGGAACTTCGACCAACTGCACTTAAGCGATCGTTAGAATTACAATAATCGTCATAATTTTAATGGTATAAATAAAATTCTAACATGACACGTGAATTCAGCTCTATGAACACAGTGCAACAAAAACGTGGTAAAATCTTCGGTATTCTATGTAGAGTGACGTCATTCTATATAGAGTGACGTCATTCTGTATAAAGTAAGTAAGTAAGTAAGTAAGTAAGTTATTCAATGGAATACAATCTGCATCCGCGTTTAAGTATGAACTTGTTTTCCTTTGATTAAGAGTTGGTCATGTTAGAATCGAAATAATCTTCTTTCTATCGTGGTTTATCGTTCAATAAACCACGTTGTGAGTTATGAGCTATCGCCCTCGTGGACTGATGATTATTTATTGTGCCTCATAACTCATAACTGTGGTTTATTGAATGATAAACCACGATAGAAAGAAGATTATTTCGATTCTAACATGACCAACTCTTAATCAAAGAAAAACAAGTTCATACTTAGAGTAAAAACGCGGATGCAGATTATATTCCACTGAATAACTTACTTACTTTATGCAGAATGACGTCACTGTATATAGAATGACGTCACTCTATATAGAATGACGCAGATTTTACCATGCTTTCGTTGCACTGTGTTTATAGAGCCGACTTCACGTGTCATGTTAGAATTCTTAATTTACCTGTATTTTATCATCAACAGAACCGTTTACATTTGACTGCTAATGCCTCTTTTTAAAATGAACCATCCAATTTAACTTTGCATAAAAGAATATATGAGCCATGTTCTGTGAAGGAGGGGCGCTTAATGCCTTTGCGAAAAGTATCGACCCAGGTCAGCCTAGGCAGTCCGCGCAGGCTAGCCTGGGCCGAAACTTTGCGCTATCGGTCAATTTTCTGTATTTCAAAGGACCAGTGTACCTCATGATTCAGTAGGTTGTTATACAAAACGGATTTTAGGGATGTAGAATACTGTGATGACTAGCTTGGTATGATTCATCACGGAGAAGCATTATGACCCCTTTTGCCAGAGCATGTGTCAAATGTGTTAGTATTCTAAGTGTTTAAAAGAAACTTCGATTCACAGCAAATACCTACATAGCCCCCTTTAAAATCACACTGAACCCGTAGAGCGCCGAATAAAGACATTTTCAACCTTGAAATAAGACCTAAATAAATGTAATTTCATGGATTTTTTTATGTCTCTGGTGTTTCAGCAAAGCGGACAGTGAAGATCAAAGATCAGACTGCACGTTTTGTACAGTCTGATCTTGGTCTTAATTGGCTACAAAGGCAACTATAGTTGTGATAGGCGGTGTAAGGGTGAACTTTCCCTAAAACACACGCATACGGTTTACATACATCAAACATCGACGTTGGTGATACCCAGTTGACAACACTTGATCGATGGTGGGTAGTTTAAGATTTTTGTGAGTTTGTGAAAAATTGTGTTTATTTTCAATGTAATTGTGAAATTTTGATATCAGTATTATTCTTAGTTACCTGGTTAAGTGAGACGTCATTGAACTGGGAAAAATTTACCTTCGACCCGAAGGCTAGCTCTGATATTATTTTTATGACTGTGTCTCCGCTCAACTTCGCATCAGCCATTCTTTACATACTTCTGGATATTTCAAAATCCTACCGCTCATCTTTTCAAACTGTTTTATGTGTCTTTAATCTGCTTTTCAGCCGTGGAAATGGAAGTCGATCGGTAGATAAATGATTTAACTTCAATTGACACTAAGTTTAGTGAAACGTTTTCATCTATCTTATTGTATTTTTTTGACATAAACACACACGTTGTTATTTTAGTCGATTGCGCATGCCCATTTAATTTCATTTGAAAAATAGCTCCGTATGATCGGCAATTTAGGTGACAAGTATGACGCCTCGTAAATGAAATACATCCATAACTTTTTAGCTTTCTTTAATATGCCTAAGCTGATTTTAAAAAAATGCGGAAAAAATGAACTTTACTGTATTTGAAATGACTTCCGGAACATGCACAGTAAATGTCAAGCCTAGTTTGGATTTCTCCGGAAGTAGGTCAATGGATATTTATATTTAAAAATGGAATTGTAAGAAGGTAAGAGTTACTTTTGTAATTATTTTGGTGTTTTTGTTAAGATTAAGCATTAATATATCGATCAAGGACCTTATTGTAAGCTCACAATGAAAATATCGACGCATACAGCCATTTGAAACTATGGCAGTGTTTTCATTTTTCAATCCAGAAATGGGCAGAAGAACTGCTGCTCGGGGGACTAGCGGAGACAGGATTACAAAAATAACATCGAAGCTGACCGACGAATTTGGAATAGGACACATTATACATAGGCATAATCTTCGTCTTTTTGCACGAAGACCTGGGTCAATATTCACTAACAATTCCTAGGATATTCTTAGTCTTATTCTCAAGAATTTTCTCAATTTAAAAGTAACACAACTTCTGATTGGCTAAACCAAATGGTTTAGCCAATCAGCAGTTGTGTTACTTTCTAAATTCAGAATTAGACAAAGAATGTTCTTGAGGATGGTTTTACCAGTTCAAGTTTTCACCAACCATTCTAATATCTTTCTGAATCTAATTCTCAAAAATTTTCTATATTTCAAAGTGATTGGTAATTGGCTGCACCAAATGATTTAGCCAATTGGAGCTTGGTTTACTTTCAAAACCTTTAGAGTAAGATTGAGACTGCAATTTCGAATGGTTTACGAACATGGGCTCACGATCATATGGTATATTGTAACAAAAGTCAGTAGTTAAAGAGAACTAGTCAGTTCGGTGGTCCCACTTTTAACCATTAAGCTGCTAAGCGCTACTGACTGACCTTTTGCGGACAGTGTTGATCAAGATCACACTGCACATAACGTGCAGTCTGATCTTGGATCTACACTGTCCGAGAAGGAGATAATTATTTCACAAAGCATATTTTTGAAATAGCAGTATTAGGGTTTTTATTACCGAAATGAAAATTTCATTTCAGTTATTTAGCAGGATGAGGCTTTAAAAAAAAAAACCCTTGTCAATCAATATTTCACTATGTGAGGAGATATTGCGTTTAAAATAAAGAGTCCTGCGTGGCTTAGAGGTAAAGTGTTGGACTCCTAACCTGGAGGTGACGGGTTCGAGCCTCACCGGAAGCACTGGGTTTTTGGGAGTTTTCCTTCGGTAAGACATGTCGGAGCCCTAACCTAGTACTGTTGAAACCCAGGACTTACAAGAATATATGAGCTGTCGCTGTTGTGTAACCGAAATAATGTTGAAAGTGGCATAAACACGCTTCATGATTCTTTTATCGCTTAACCTTCTCAATAAGTGAAATGAAACTTTCGAGCCGATAGCACAAAACCCAAATTTTGCTATCAAAGGTATTTTGGAGGGAAATATCTTCTTACCGGATAGTGTAGATCCAAGATCAGACTGCACGTTCTGTGCGGTCTAATCTTGAATCTACACTGTTCGCAAGATGTCCTTTAGTCTTGCTTAGCAGACTAAGGACTAAAATATTCGTAAATAATATTGTGAAGTGTATTCATGAAGTTAGACGATGAATGGTCATCCTGAATTGGTTTCGTGTTACAATTATCAGAACAAATATTTTCATATTGATCGTTAAATGTAAATCCATTAGCCAGCAATTCCGTTTTGAACGAACCTCAAGAGTAGAGTTTTTTTGGGTTTTTTTTTGAAAAACAATGTGGAGAAAGGAAAATAATGCTGGAATTGAAACGACATTGGGAAGAGAATTTACCGTAATCTTTTACAACGCAATTCCGACTTATAACGGCCCTGAGGATGAAGGCTTTTGAAAACAGTTGGAAAAAGGAGAAAATGCTGGTAACCAGCATTTTCTCCTTTCCCAACAATGTTTTCTGTCCTTCCAATAACAAATTTCAATTTTTGATTAATATTTATTTTGCCATCTGCAAATGCTTTAGATTTCGACAAGTCTACAAATTTGTCGTTTGGTAAAGGGTTAAAATACTCACTAGTCCATTATGGAGGGATGTAAAGCATATGCTTGGTCACAAGATGTGTCTAAAGCACTGGTGGTAATCTCAAACGCTCAATGACCAGCCTGCATAGCTCAAGTGGTAGAGCGTTGGACTTGTAAACATTGTTACGAGACAAGCGTAACGAGAAAGAAAACCAGCAACAAGCCTTTAACAATTAACAATATTTATTAATGAATAAAGACAAAAGAGTATAATAAGAGTTAAGTTTGAATGAAATTTTGACAATTTTTAATCTTAGAACAAGAAATAGACTAAGTCCCTCAAAATTAAGAATTATGTTGAGACTACAAAAAGTATGAAATTTCTGGTTCCTAAAACCTAAATTAACAATAGTTTTAACATGCAAATAGATATGACCAACCTGTTTAAGAAATAGATAATTCCAACTTACAGAACTATATTCGAATTTAAATCCAACACTTTTCACTAATTTTGTATCCTCCAAGCCACAAGTCTAAGTTCAAAATCCAAATCCACCAAGTAAGTCACTCCTATTTATATCAGCTTGAAAAATTCTAGATTAGTTTTTTCTAGAAAGATGACAACATGGATTGGTAAACAACTTGTTTACTAACAACCTGTTTCTAAAAATAACCACAATGGAAAAACCAATGAATGTTCTTTATGTTCTAGAATACTCTGTATATAGAGTGAAAGTGATAATGAAAACAGGTTACATGTATAGCCTATTTATATAACACTTCCCCTCCTAAAGGAAAAGGAAGTTTTAAGATGTATAACTTTCTTTTGTCTGAAGATAGAAAACATCATTACACATTAATGTCCATAAAAATACACTATACATAAAGACAAATGTTAACTATTTTTAAGTTAAACTCTAGACAAAGCATCAGGGATAATATTATCCCTACCTTTTATGTGTCTAATATCCATGTTATATTCTTGTAAAAACAGACCCCATCTGAGTAAAAGCTGCTTCTTTTTTTTTTTCATATTATGGATAAAAGTGAGAGGATTATGATCACTATATACAATGATGGGTGCAGGAGAAGATGACCAATATATTTCGAAATGCTGAAGAGCAAGAATGAGAGATAAACACTCTTTTTCTACTGTTGAGTAGTTTTTCTGATGTTTGTTAAACTTTTTAGAAAAATAACTAACTGGATGATCTACACCATTACAATCTTCTTGAAGTAAAACACCACCTGCACCAGTATCACTAGCATCTACTGCAAGCTTAAAATATTTTTTAAAATTAGGAGCTAAAAGAACTGGTTAACTTTTTAGTATGGCTTTTACTTTATCGAAAGCTTTTTGACAATCATCATTCCATAACCAGCCATACCAAGAAATGTCATAAGTTGTCTTTTGCATGTAGGTACAGGAAAATCAGAAATAGCTTTTACTTTAGCTTCTACGGGTTTTACCTGTCCTTGTCCAACAACATGAACCAAAAATGTTAAACTAGCTTGACAAAATTCACTTTTAACAAGATTAATTGTTAATTTGGCTTTACTCAGTCTGTCAAAAAATTCTCTGCTAGTCTTTAGATATGCATCCCAATCATCGCTGTGAATGATGACGTCATTGATGTAGGCCCTACAGCTGTCCAATCCAGATATTAATATTGTTGATAAGACGTTGAAATGTTGCTGGCGAGTTTTTCATCCCAAAAAGCATAACTCTGTACTAATAAAGTCCATCTGGAGTTACAAATGCAGATCTCTTTAGCTCTTTCAGTGAGAGGAATTTGCCAAAATGCTTTTAGAAGATCAAATTTGGTTACATATTTTGCATGGCCAATATTGTCAATGCAGTCATCAACTCTTGGCACTGGAAACGAATCAGTCTTGGTCACAGTATTAACTTTTCTATAGTCAGTGCACATACGAAAAGTTCCATCTGGCTTTGGTACAAGAATACAGGGAGAACTCCATTCACTTTGACTAGGTTCAATAAAGTCATTGTCCAATAGATACTTTATTTCCTCTCTAAGATGCTCCAGTTCCTTGGGATTCGTTCGATATGGATGTTGTTTCACTGGTTTTGAATTTTCAATGTCCACATCATGGTATATTGTATCTGTCCGTGTTGGAATATCAGGGAACAGGTGCTCATGTTCAGAAATTAACTTTTCTAATTCATCTTTTTGATTATTATCTAAATGTGAAAGTTTTTGAAATAAATTTCTTAAAATGTCAGAATTCTGTCGATTTGAACAAATAGGGTTAGACTTATCAAAGTTCATTTCTTCACAATTTATGTCTTCATGGTTAATGTGATTTTGATTTTGAGGGACTGAGGAAACTACATTTATTGGTGAAATATTTGAATTATCCCTATATATTCTTTTAACATATTAATATGACATAATTGCTTTTGCTTTCGCCTGTCAGGAGTTGTTATCACATAATTTAAGTCACTGACCTTTTTCTCTACAGAATAAGGACCAAAATATCTTGCTTGTAGAGGCCTACCAGGAATTGGTAGAAGAGCTAAAACTTTATCTCCAGGTTTAAAATTTCTTTCTTTAGTATTTTTGTCATATCTTTCTTTCATTTTACATTGGATTTTCTTTAAATTTGATTTTGCAACCTCACAAGCTTTGAATAATCTGTTTCTAAAGTCAGATACATACTGAAGTAAATTTAAAGGAGAATCTTCTTGTGAAAGAAATGTTTCTTTTAAAAGTTTTAAAGGTCCACGAACTGTGTGGCGAAAGGCAAGCTCAAAGGGACTAAAACCAAGAGATTCCTGTACAGACTCTATTACTGCAAAGAGTAAAAGATGTATACCTTCATCCCAATCCTTTTGTGTGTCAAAGCAATATGACTTTATCATATTTTTTTAAGGTCTGGTGTAACCGTTCAAGGGCACCTTGGCTTTCAGGATGATATGCAGGTGACCTATATTGTTTAATTCCCAACTCGTGCATCACTTGTTGGAAAATACCAGACATAAAATTTGACCCTTGATCAGATTGAACAGATTTAGGAAGTCCATAAAGTGAAAAATTTCACTAAAGGTTTGACAATTGTTTTAGATTTGATATTTCTTTAAGGTATTGCTTCAGGAAAACGGGTGGAAGCACACATAATAGTCAAAAGGTACTCATTGCCAGCCTTAGTTTTTGGCAATGGACCTACAGAATGAATTATAATCCTGCTAAAAGGTTCATCAAATGCAGGGATTGGTTGTAGTTTAGCCTTAGGTATGACCTGGTTGGGTTTGCCTTCCATTTGAAAGGATGACAAGACCTACAATAATCTGATACATCTGTTTTTAGACCAGGCCAATAATAATGATTAAGAATTTTGTGATATGTCTTATTGATACCTAAATGACCTGACATAGACGTTTCATGAGCTAAGCTTAATATTTCTGATCTATAAGATTTAGGAACGACGACTTGATGATTGACAGCCCACTCATCATCAACAGAGACTTCAAGAGGCGCCACTTTCTCATTAATATTCCATTTTTTATATAAAAACAGACAAGTTCCTGTGAAAGATCAGTTTCACTGACAGCTCTTTGAAATAAAGGTGCAAGTTCTGCATCATTGTGTTGGTCTCCATTTAATTTTGACCTTGACCTTGTATCATGGCCTTCATTAAATAAGGATGAAGATATATAATCAAATTCTGATGAATTATGTTTAGAATTAGTCTGACTTTCAGACGGGTTTTGTGAAATAGAGCTGTGAATTTCTTTTTTAAATAAATGACCCAACAAAGAATCAGATAAGTCAATATCAGATTGATTTTCAGTCAAAATGGCTTTCTTTGCCTTAGCTCTAGTAACTGCACATGACGGGTAAAGGTCAGGAATTTCTTCCTCAATCCGATCGGGTGATTGATCCATGCAAGGTGTGTCAGTTACAAGTGGACTAACAATTATCTTATCTCCGGCTAAATCGTTGCCTAATAACAAATGAATACCTTTAAAAGGTAATTTTTTTTCTAATACCAACAGTCACTGGACCATTAATTAAGTCTGAAGACAAATAAATGTTATGAAGCGGAACATTAACAAATCCACATTCTACACCCTGAATAAGGACACTTGTCCCAGAAGAAGTCTTCTCAGAAAAAGGCAGGACATCTGCTAAAATAAGAGATTGAGAAGCTCCAGTATCAGGTAAAATTTTAATAGGGGTAGACTTGTCAAAATCACTTTTTAGTGACACAAAACCATCTGACAAGAATGGTTCATAAATCTCCATAACAGTATCAGTCTAAGGTACTTTGGCCTGGACAAAGGTTTGGTCTTTAAAACATGACTCAGGTGTAGCCTTTAAGAAAGGCCTGGTTCTTTGCAATGATTACAAGTGGGTCGAGATAAGGGATTTTGACCTTTGGCTTCATTGGGATTATTCTGATTGGAATTGTCATTATTTTGATTAAAATTTGGTTTTAGGACCAGTAGATGAATAAAAAGGTTTTCGAGGGTTTGATTTAATTATAAAAGAGACCTTATGGGTCAAGGCAAAGTTGTCTGCTAGGCAAGCAGCTTCTTTTAAAGTTTCAACTTCTTTCTCATCTAAGAAAGTTTTTATATCTGAATTAATGCACCTTTTAAATTCTTCAACTAACAATAATTGTCTAAGTTTTCCATGATCTGAATCTATTTTCTTTGAATGGCACCAGCTATCAAATAATTGTTCTTTAGTTCTAGCAAATTCAACATGGGTTTGACCATTTTCTTTTCTTCAATTCCTAAATTTTTGTCTATATGCTTCAGGTACCAATTCATAAGCCTTTAGAATCAATTCTTTAACATTATCCTAATTAGAAAGCTGTTCATTACTTAGCTGAGAAAAAATATCACGAGCCTTTCCAGTTACAACGCTTTGCAAGAGTAAGGTCCAGTGCTCTTTGGCCACTTTAAATTTTCGGCAAATCTTTCAAAATGTGAAAAATATTTATCAACTTCCTGTTCTTGAAATGGTGGAACAAGTCTGAGGTGTTTTGTTATGTCAAAATCTTTAATCATATGCAAAGATGGTTTTTCTTTATTTTCTATTTCTAATTCTTTCATTCTCAACTGAAAATGCCTTTCTTTCTGTCTTTCTTCAACATGCATTTTTTCTAACTCTAATTCTTTTTCTTTCATCCTTTCTTCTTGCTCTAATTCTTTTTCTTTCATCCTTTCTTCTTGCTCTAATTTTATTTTTTTCTCCTGTAATCTCTCTTCTTTTTCCATCTGTAGTTTTAATTTTTCTAAATCAATATTATTTTTAACGTCTGTCTGAGACACAAGAATAAAAGACAGAGCAGACGAGTCAAGTATTTCTTCATCAACTAAAAACTGAACAATAGAATTCCTAATTTCATGCTTTAACATAGTACCTTTAATGGCAGTCAGTTTATAATGAGAAGGAAGATCTAATAAATCAGACTTTCTTGCGAAATTTAACAACTCCTGAGAGGGCTCAGCAATAAATTTTTCAAGATCAAAAGACATTATTGCTTTTTGCTGGTTCAGTAGAATAGAAATCAAATTTTATCTTTTTATTATTTTTTAGTATCTAATAAACTTTAATACTGTAACAAGTTCAAAATAATCAAAGTGTATCCAATATGACCAGATGATCAATCCCGGACGAGTCCCCAATTTCTGTTACGAGACAAGCGTAACGAGAAAGAAAACCAGCAACAAGCCTTTAACAATTAACAGTATTTATTAATGAATAAAGACAAAAGAGTACAATAAGAGTTAAGTTTGAATGAAATTTTGACAATTTTTAATCTTAGAATAAGAAATAGAATAAGTCCCTCAAAATTAAGAATTATGTTGAGACTACAAAAAGTATGAAATTTCTGGTTCCTAAAACCTAATTTAACAATAGTTTTAACATGCAAATAGATATGAGCAACCTGTTTAAGAAATAGATAATTCCAACTTACAGATCTATATTCGAATTTAAATCCAACACTTTTCACTAATTCTGTATCCTCCAATCCACAAGTCTAAGATCAAAATCCAAATCCACCAAGTAAGTCACTCCTATTTATATCAGCTTGGAAAATTCTAGATTAGTCTTTTCTAGATTAGTCTTTTCTAGAAAGGTGACAACATGGATTGGTAAACAACTTGTTTACTAACAACCTGTTTCTAAAAATAACCATGGAAAAACCAATGAATGTTCTTTATGTTTCTAGAATACTCTGTATATAGAGTGAAAGTGATAATGAAAACAGGTTACATGTATAGCCTATTTATATAACAACATCAAGTCATGTCACTTGAGGGTGTGGGTTCGAGCCCTACGGCTAGCCATCTAAAATTAACATTAGTCTTTCGAATGAGACGTTAAATTGAGGTCCCGTGTGACGCTGCTATACACCAAGCACGTTAAAAAACTTACAATGGGTTTCGTCATGTATCTTGCACTATCCCCCGTAACAAAACTAACAGCCTTTATGGGGTGCTGCCCATATGGGCAACCGATGGCGACGATAAATAAACACAAATTCAATCAAACATAATCGCTCAGTTGCAACAATGAATAGCTGAGACAGTTTAGAACATATGCTACTCAAAGTTTGCTAAGCACTAAGATTTCCTAGCACCAAAGCAGAGTCTGTTTTCTATGTTTTTGTGAAGTTTATTTTCGAAATCATTCAGTGGTGTATCGAGAAGGTCTCAGTTCATGCATTGCCTTGTATCTCAGGCAAACTCCTTGTGCAAGTTCTTGCAAATGCAGATACCCAACTTTTCATAGTGTTTGGTGACACTGCATACATGTAGCAAACTTGTGTAACCACTCTTTATTCTTCACTTTCTTTTGAAAGGCTGAACGTTTTTGATGTTAATATGGCAAATGCAAATGTCAGAAGACATTTATCAGATGCAGACATGTTGCGGGCAAATGGAATGTTTGAATGAGGAGCTCTTCATCGTGAGGTTGGTGAGGCACTTGGTGTGCACCATACTGTTATTACCAGAGCCTGGGCGAAGTACCAGCAGTATGGTTCACCCATCAGGCGAAATGGTTGTGGCAGTAGAAGGGCTACATCTGCAGCTGATGATCGATATTTGGTCATACAGGCTCGGAGAAACCGTTTTGCGACTGCAACTCATTCTGACGTCCAAAATGCTTCTGGGGTCAGAGTTTCGGCTCAAACCGTACGCACACGGTTGCACGACAGTGGCCTACGATCGAGAAGACCATGTATTCGTATCCCCCTTATCTACAAACCACTGTAAGCATCGGTTTGCTTTGGCGATGGACCATGTTGGTTGAAGGAGAATGGATTGGCGACCTGTCCTCTTTACAGATGAGTCTCGATACTGCTTGGACTACACGGATATGCATGTTCAAGTGTGGAGAAGGCCAGGGAAGAGGTTTCATGCAGCAAACATTGCTGAGTATGGTCGGTATGGGGGCGGCTCTATCATGGATAAGCTGGGATGGACGAACTGGCCTGGATGTGCTCGATCGAGGCACATTGACTGCCCAGCAGTATCGAGATGAAATTCTCGACACACAGGTAAGGTTGTATGCGGGTGCTGATGGCGATGGGTTCATTTTAATTGGCGATAGTGCTCGTCCTCATTCGGCCCATGTTGTCCAAGAGTACTTGCAATGGGAGGGTATCCAGCGTATGGATTGGCCATCCCGTTCCCCCGACTTAAATCCAATTGAACACATGTGGAATGAGTTACAGGTCCACATTTTGGCCTGTCAGGTCCAGCCATTAAGTATGAAGCAACTTGGTGCATTCCTTGTCGAGGAATGGAATTCTATTCCACAAATGGTTATCCAAAACCTAATTGGGGCCATGCAAAGACGATATCAAGCTGTCATTGATAGCAACGGGTCACATACTCTTACATACATTGTTTCAGTTTTATCGCTGCGGCCAGTGCACCTATCCATGCTTTCCTGGAGATTCTTTTACCAATACTCCGCACAATATTCTTTCCAAGCCACTGGCTGCTTTCCCACATAACATTCGTCGAAACAATGGTCAGCGGTGAGAGAGCATTATCTTCCGCATTCTTCAAATACACATCTGATTTTGGGTATTCTGGGTACAGAACCGGACTACTTCTCAAAACGACAACCGTTACTTTGAATTTCAAAACAAAATAAACGTTTACTCAATAAAAACGCTACCTGGTGCGATTCATTCATCTTTGATCAGCTAGCATGTAACCTATGCACCGGCCATTTATTAAAACAGCCCCTACAGGCTTGGTTAATAAGTTTGGTATAAGCCCTACTTTCCCCCTGTACATGAGGTTGGTGATGCGTCATAGCAGACAGGTCGAATCTTCGAAGAATATGACATGCGCAGACAACTGTTAGAGAGGAATGAATCGTGTCGTCGCAGTTACTATCAGCAATCATCGGAAAGAAATTTGCCGAGCCGGGGATCGAACGAACTATCCCCGTTCTCAAGTCCTGCACACTACCGACTGAGCTACCGGGGCTATTTAACCCTATCTCGAAGACGTTACTATTTAAGGTCTACGGCCCCTAACTCTCATATTAAAAGATGGAAGCTACCGAGATTGGCCGAATAGCCCACGAAAACGTCGATGTAACACGATGTTCACCGATGAGTTGGTGAGTCTACGGCCCCTAACTCTCATATTAAAAGACGAAGTTGCTGAGGTTAGCCGAATAGCCTTTACGAAAACGTCGGTGTTTACCGATGAGTTAGGGGTCGTAATCCTTAAAAGTAATGTGACTACCATGTTCACAATAATTGTTCAAAAGGCCAATTTCCTTCCTGTTTTATAATTGTACACTTGCATGCATGTACAAACCCTTTTATCATGTTGGACAATTATGTTTACCCATAGACAGTTAAGCGAGACTCGGGGATTTTTGCGGACAGCGTAGATCTAGATCAGACTGCACGAAATGTGCAGTCTGATTTTGATCTACACTGGTAGATACGGTAGAATATGTTCCTTCTTAACGGTGAAATCAACTTTGAAACTGCTCTCTCTCTCTCTCTGTCTCTCTCTGTCTCTCTCTCTCTCTCTATATATATATATAGTTTATTATTGAGTGAAAATGCTCGTTTTATTTATTTAGCAAAAACTACAAACTTTAAAAAGGTTTAAAACTACAAGGAAAGTTCAAAGTCGACTACTGTAAATCTATTTCATGGGCGTAATAGTTTAGGAAATTGTCTTGTGACACAAACGAATCAGTTAAACCCCTAACCTGCTAATTAAGTGAAATGAGACTTTCAAGCCGATGATAAAACTAATAATATTAAAACCCATAATTTTGCTATTTCATTTTTTTAGGAGGGATATCTCCTTATCGGACAGTGCACATTCAAGATCTACACTGTCCGCAAAAGGTCCTTGAGTCGCGCTAAGCAACCTATGAGTTAATCTTCCTGTACAGATTTTAAATTAAGCTATTTCCGGATGCAATATCTGAACAAAGCATCGAGTAAAAGTGTTGTCATTATATGTATTGTCTCTATATTGACCCAATCCAATATTAGTATACTAGTACAAGAGTCTGATCTTGATCTACACTGTCCGCAAAAGGTCCTTGAGTCGCGCTAAGCAACCTATGAGTTAATCTTCCTGTACAGATTTTAAATTAAGCTATTTCCGGATGCAATATCTGAACAAAGTATCGAGTAAAAGTGTTGTCATTATACGAGGGGTGATCAGAAAGAACGTGGACCAGTGCCGCTATCTGAATATTGTTATAAAAAACAATATTTTTGAAAGTAACCTCCTTTGAGTTCTATAAGGAGCGTTGGCAAGTGTTTCTTTGTTTAGTTTTTGCAAAGTTTCCAGTACAAGTGTGGCTTTGTGAGCTAGGGCGTTATCTTGGTGTAAATTGACGTCCCTCCGCAGGACTTCTGGCTGTGTTTTTCGTATGGTGTTCGTGAAATTTATTTGAATAATGTGGGCATAAAACTCATAATTGACTGTAGTATGTAAAGATACAACATGATTTAGAAGAAAAACAGAACAGAAATACTTGATGAAGATAACTTTACCAAGTGACTTAGAAAGGTTGGCTTTACTAGCGGAAGGCGATGTTGGATGTTTCAATACGCTGCTTTTTCGTTTAGATTCAGTGTCGGTAAAGTGTACCTATGTTTCATCGCATGTTACAATACGATCAGTAAAGTTTGACCCCTCTACCCTAATGCTTTCTGAAATTTCTTAACAGATTTCGACCCTAACCCTCATTTTCTCTGGCGTCAGTTGCCGAGGTACCCACATTGTGCAAACACGCGACATTCCAAGACTCTCAGTCAAAATCTCCTGAGTACTTATATATGAAATGTCAAATGTGTCAGCTATTTTTCTGACAGCATCTCGGCCATCTTGTTTTACATGCTGCTCTACATCCGTTATGATTTTGTCTGTGATTGATGTTGATGGACGGCCAGATTTAGGGTCATCTTTAACAGTATCGCACCCTTGTCTAAACCGGTCCGATCCATGTACGAATATCAGATTCCTTGAGTGCAGAGTCCCCTTAAACTGTTTCTAAGTCGGTTTTAATTTCCGATAAATACTTTCCGAGTTTGACGCAAAACTTTATGATTACTCTCGGCTCAAATAAAACGTCGTCCGATATTTTGGACCACTAATGCAGTATATAACGTCATTAAAATGACGTCATACTTTACCTACTTTAATATGACAACATTTGAAAGCGTGAGTCAATTACCAGATAATTAATGCTCATCTATGCAAATTTGTGTAATCCTAAGTGTAGTAGTTTTCAAAATAACGAGGTGGTCCACGATCTTTCTGATCACCCCACGTATGTGTTGTCTCTATATTGACCCAATACTAGTATACTAGTACAAGAGTCTAGTATTGTGTCACGGTTAATAGGCAAAAACATTAGACGTGTTTTCTCCATATAAATTGTGGCGTGTAGGTAGGTGCAGATTTTTTTGTCCTTCTTTTTTTTTCTGAAAACAGATCAAAATTCTCTCTGAAAAAAGTTTGGTGGCACAAATACATGTGAGACGGCTTAACTCCTTACTAAACGACAAAATTTTAGACAGGCCCAAATTGAAAGCACTTGCAGACAACAAGATAAACGTAACTCAAAAAATGAAATTTGTTTCCAGCAGAGTAGAAAACATTGTGGGAAAAGGAGAAAATGCTCATTACCAGCATTTTCTCCTTTTCCCACCATGTTTTCAAAAGACTTCTATCTCAGGGTTGTAAAAACCGGGGATTGTTTGGTAAAGGGTTAATGCATCAACGTAAAGTATCGGCCCATGTCAGCCTGCGCGGACCAGGCAGGCTGACATGGGTCGAAACTTTTTTTGCTGTGAGTATATTTACTGCATATCAAAGTTTTATTGATATATAATTCATCCATACCTACACCTAAGGATTTGATTAACGGATCACCCGATTTTGGCCGAATGTTTCTTACAGTTTTACAGCGCACCAGTTTGCAGTTATGACTAAGCCAGTCAGGGTCCAAAATTTGTAGTCAAACACTTTCGTACGATTAAAGCTCGGTACACACAGCATGATCAGTCTCAGAGATGTTTTAATCTGAGACAAATCTTACTGTCTGTACATCCCTAATACATGTATTAAAAGATTAATACATGAAACTGTATTGGATTTAGAACAATGCCCTATTTCCTAAGATTTGTATTAGAGTATTATCCAATCACAGCTTGGCATTTCCTGGAAGGTGAGTTACCTGTAGATTTGTTGATGCTGTAAAGTGTATACACAATGAGTAAGCCACTTTCCTGATACACAAAAATGTATAAACTGTTTCATCTTGGCATCAGAGGAAAAGGCCTGAGAATGCTCAACAAAGTGATGACTGGTTGTACTGGTCGTGTTCTACCGCACGTGTTCTACCGCACGGACACTTAACCGAGCCTTACAGGATATTACCGGGCACCAGACAAGGCAGTATATTACACCATTTATCCACGTATGGTCGAATGCTTTCATAGTGTCAAGAAAACAAGAGTAGAGGACACTATGTCTTTCTTGGCAATAGTTTGCTGACTCCTGAAGAATGAATGAGGTCATTTTACATGATTTACCGCATGGGATCCGTATTGTAGAGGGTGAAGTTTTTTTTGGAGAAAGTTAACTTCCACAGTGACCCCAATCCCTGTTTTCTGACGAAATAAGCATGTACTTATTAAAATGTACCTTTAATTCGATCAAATTACCTCCTTTTTTAACTTAACGGTCTATGCATATTTGTACATTTACCATGCTCAAAACCAAGCTTTTCTGTTCCAAATAAGGATTTTTCTTCCTCTATGTCCAGAAGGGATATTGTACCCAATTGTGGGGATTATGTGCTCAGTAATGAGGATTCTTTATCCAACAATGGGGATCTTATGCCTGTTTCTCAGGATTTACTCAAAGTTCAGGATGTTTGTGTTTTATCTGACTTCTCACTTTCAGAAGTCTATGAACCTTTTATTTCGGAGGGTTTAATTTCTTTATTGAATGACCAAGCCAATGGAAAGAGGATTAAAATTTGAGAGGTACGGGCGCTTCTCAATCTCTATTATTAGGAGATACTCTGCCTTTTTCTGAGAAGTCCTCCTCTGGCAAGAATGTTTTACTTCGTGGTGTTGAGTGTGGCTAGTCAGTGCTCCCCTCCATCATGTTAGTCTTAAGTCAGATTTGATTTCTGGTCCTGAAACTGTGGGTGTTTGATCTTCTTTACCCATTGATGGAGTTCATTTGTTAATGGAAAATGACCTAGCAGGTGGAAGGTTATTGCAAACCTAATTTATTCAGAAAAGCCTAAGATGGACGAGGTCATCGACCCAAATGAGGAAGAAATTCCTGACTTGTATCCTTCATGTGCGGTCACTCGTGCTATGGCCCAAAAAGCAATTTTATCTAAAACTCATTGTAATAAGAGTTCTTCAGAGTACAATCTGGCTGACACATTCTTATCCCAGATTTTTTCTGATGAGGATGATAGTTTTCAAACTTCTTGGCCTCATTCTGGGATTCATAATTAGTCTTTTGACTTACGGTACCTGATACAGGATCTGTTGACGTTTTGTCGTCACAAATTCCTCAAAAGAAATTCTATGAAGATGGGATTTTTCTCCCTGGAAAAGACTTTGATGGAGTTAAAGGAAATTTCCCTAGATTACCTGAAAAGGTTATTTCTGACAAACGTCAGTTTTCTTCTCATCCTTTTAAGGATTCTTTGAAACCTTTGGTCGTTACTGGTGGTAATAATTCCAGTGTCGTCCATGGTTTTCACCGTCCTTCAGATGTCCATTCTTCTAGTAGACCCTTCTACTTTTACGCCTCACTGTGACTTACCTAAAAAGGATATTCGGTCACACGATTTAGATGTAGATTCTCATAAACTAAGGGTTAAATCTTCCACTGAGACTTCTCATGGATCTCAAGTTTTCTCTCGTGAGAATTTAATTATTAAACAAGAAAAAGACCCCGAGATTTCCAATCTTTTCAATAAGGTCTTGTCTGAAGATGATATTTCTTCAGTTCCTGTTGGATATTATTTCAAGAATGGCGTTCTTATGCTGAAGTGGAGACCCACTGACGTGTCAACAGATGGTGACTGGGCTATTAAACATCAAATTGTTTAACCCAAATTTTCTAGAAATCAGGTACTTTCAATAGCCGATGAAGTCCTTTAGCTGGTCATCTTGGAGCTACTAAAATTTACCTTAAAGGGCAAATCCTAAAATATTTTGACCAGACTGTTTTTTACCTTTAATCAACTGCAAATGATGTCAGCTAAACATGTGTCCGTCATTTTTCATAAATACCTCCCTGTAACATGCCATAAACCACGGCCGAATTGTCACGCTGATATACGGCCCTAAAAATGGTACATGGCTTACTTCCCCTGATTCGCTTATCTCCCGTGCATGTGTGACGTCATTGTCGAGTCGGTCTGTGTATACCGTCAGTAGACATAAAGTAGGAACGCGGATGATTGTATGCAGATATCTGAGTATTAACTGAGAATTGAGCCGAAAAAATGGTAAATTGTGCAGCCTATGGCTGCAACGTCGATTCGGGAACTCATAGAATTAGTATTTTCAAATCTCCGAAGGAATTAAGAAGGAGGAAACTATGGATTCAACGTTTAAACCGGGGCCGGACAGTAGCGACGGATTTTTTGCCATCGGTTCATTCGAAATTGTGTCTGAAATACTTCGATGACAGTCAGTTCTTAATAAGTCTAAAACTCGCATAAGAAGTTGGTTGTAGGAATTTTAGGCTGCGGTTAAAACCTGACGCTGTGCCGACATTATTCGAAACTCCGAGTCGAAAAGAGATAGGCCTTAAACCGAAACTCCGAAAGACAGACATTCCGCAACGGCAATTTCCAAAAAGAAAATCCAACATGAAGTAGGTATTTTTTTTTTTTCTTGAAATTGGAATACATGAATTGTTATTCGTACTATTTTACCCTTTTCTACATTATCGCTTCATTCTGAACAAAGGAGAAATTGCTGCCGTTTTCTCCCTTTTCCAAATGATTTCAACATTTAACAAAATTATAGATTCATCCAAATTCATAACACAAATTTTGCAAATAACAAAGTCGATATTGTTCAAATGATGTAAACTTTCAAGGGATAATAATCATTCTTTGAACAGCAAACATCGTTTTCTTCCCACACTGTTTTTCAAACACTCTTTCTCTGGGTATTGGAAACTAGATCTAGGGTTTGTATGGTAAAGGGTGAAGTCAGTATCTGGCTACCCCTAGTCATGGTCATAAATGTTAATCCATCACCGACCAGTTGAAACAATACAGGAAATGATTACATAACATTTGCATATCTCACCCCTTTACACTGTAATGTTTGTTTGTGACAGTAAACCCATGTTACAGCTTTTATCCCATACACTACTTCTCTTTGACATTTCACTCTTAAAAATGATTTGACAACTTACATGCATTTTGAACAAATTTTGAATTATATCTATACAATTTCGATTTGTGGATATTTCCTTTTCCTATCCATATTATGTCTTCTAGACAGGCTACCGAGAAAAATGTTTTGAACATGTCAGTATGAAAATATTGAAAATGCACATTTGACACAAGTCATTTTCTCTGATAATCAGACAAAAGTGAGAAAATTAAAAATAACACATTTTTTTTTTTAAATTAGGAAACAGAATGTTTTTGACCAGTCTCACACACCAATTCTTTTACCTCAAAATTCTGACCTTCAACCACCCTAATGGAGAAGGCTTTTGAGGACAGGGTGAAAGAAGGAATAAGTCCTGATACCCAGAGTTATCTTCTTTTCCTATAATATTTTCTACCCTCAGACCAATTGTCAAGGCCACATTTGATCGTGGTCTGCAAATACTTTCGGTGTGGAGTGGACAAGTCTAAAGTTTTGCCATCTGTGTAAGGGTTTAGCCTAACCCTAATCCAAATGATAAAAAATTAGAATATTTCAAATCTACAGCATTTAAATATGACCGATAAAATGTGATTGTTTATTGGAATTTAGTTTAACTTAGTTTAACCCTTTACCAAACAATCCTTTGTTTTAACGACCCTTGTGAAGAAAGAAAAACCTTTTGAAAACATTGTAGGTAAGGAGAAAATGCTGGTAACAAGTATTTTCTCCTTTTTCTACAATGTTTTCTACCCCATCAAAGACAAGTCCAAACATGTGAGTAAAATTTAATTTTGTTGAGTCCAAATGCTCTCAATTCGGTTGAGTCAATAAATTTGACGTTTGGTAACAATTTAAACATGTATTTTACATCTCTTGAGAAACAAGTTCATACAACTCGTACTAATCTCTTCGGATACTGCTTCCTGGGAACCAAAACAAAACTCGTGCCCAATGTGTGAGATTTATATTTAACCCTTTACCAATCAATCCCTAGTTTTTACGACGCTGAGACAGAAGCCTTTTAAAAACATTGTAGGAAAAGGAGATAATGCTGGTAGCCAGCATTTTCTCCTTTAACCACAGTGTTTTCTACTCTGCTGGAAACAAATTTCAATTTTTGAAATATTCAACTTTATTTTGTCGTCTGCAAGTAATTTCAATTTGGACCTGTTTAATATTTTGTCGTTTGGTAAAGAGTTAAAAATAGAAAATATTGTGGATAAAGGACCAATTGGTAGTTACCAGCTCTTTCTATGTTTTTACAGTGAATCTGAAATCGTCTATACTGCAATTTGACCGGAATGTCAGTATTAACCGCTCAGTCCCTAGTAGACGGTAGACCAATTTGAGACTTACCCAAATTGAAACAATTTGCATAAGACAAACAAGAACTGAAAAAATTACAATTCAGAGTTTAAGACTTCCACAGAGAAGCTCTATATGGAACATACAATAGCTATACATGTATGATAAATTTTTGCATTGAATGGATCATGTGGACAAGGTAAACAGCAAATAAGTATTTCACAGAGGTAGATCCCCTCTCCCCCTCTCTGATGTTCATGTATTTCTGTATGGTAAGAAATACAACTAAAATAATTTTCAAAATAATTTTGAGAATTAACTCTTAATAATCTCGGAACATATTCTTTTATCAAATTTCATGCTGGTTAACAGCATTTCAAAATATTCTTATTCTCATGAAAATCGTGATTTATTGTGTAACCCTTCACCCACGAGAGAATAAACTTGTACCCGTCAATGTTTACAGAATTCTTTACAAGGTACAAATATCAACAAGGACCCATCAACAAATAGTTAGAACTAACATCTTACGATTATCAATCGTAAAAGTCAAGAAAAGGGTTATTTGACATGAAACTAAAGTGTCGGGGAAATGTCTTCAAAAGTGTCGGGGAACTGTGTTGTCGTGGAACTGTCTTGAAACCGTATTTTTTTTTTTTTTTTTTTTTGTTTAATTCCGCCCGTTAATCTACTGAAAATGCTTCACGTGAAACAAAGTTTATGCCATACACTTAATTTTATCATGTATAGAATAATATTTCTGTAAGCGATGTTCGCCCTGTAATAGACGTATTTCAATAGCGCGCAATACTCAACAGGTTGAAAAGTCCGGCACAACATCGTCATTTTCGTCATCAGTGGGCGAAAAGTTACTTTTATCCTCATCATCAGAAACTTAATAAGTTTCTTTAAAAATTGGCTCGTACATGTACGGCCTTACCGGCCCAGAATCGTCTATTTCTTCGTCTTCAATATCGCTCAGTTCACTATCGTAAACAACATCCATAATGAAACAAGCTCTCCTATGACGTCACAAATCAAGGGACGCAACAATAAGTAAGGGAGATAAGCGATGCAATAAAAATTAATAAGCAGAAATATGAATTGAAAAAAAGTACTTTTACTAATTTTTTTTTTTTTTTTTTTTCTAATTACAACATTACCAGGTTACCATTTGATAAGTGTAGATTTGAAAATTAACCATATCTGAAACTTGTTGATTTGCCCTTTAAGGTACTTAGTCATTTTTTTTTTTTTTTTTCTTTGCCATGCATGAAAAAGGATGTTTCTAAGTTTTGCAGGATATGTCATAGTTGCCAAGTTGTAGGCAAGCCAAATCAGAAAATTCCTCGCGCGCCTCTTCATCCTATTCCAGCTTTTGAAGAGCCTTTTAGTAGAGTTCTTATTGATTGCGTTGGTTCTTTACCAAAATCTAAATCTGGGAATGAATACTTGCTCACTATTATGTGTACTTCTACAAGATTTCCTGAAGCTATACCTTTAATGAATATTAAGGCCAAAACAATTGTCAAAGCCCTTATTAAGTCTTCTACTTTGGTTTGTCTACCAAAATCTATCCAGTCACATCAGGGCTCTAACTTTATGTCTAGTATTTTTCAACAAGTTATCTGTGAGTTAAACACTCATTGATACAAGACTTCTGCTTATCATCCAGAGATTCAAGGAGCTCATGAGAGAGATCACCAAACACTTAAAAACATGATAAAGACCTACTGTCATCAAAAAGGTAGAGATTGGGATGAAGGAATTCATCTTTTATTGTTTGCTGTTAGAGAATCTGTTTAGGAATCTCTTGGGTCCAGTCCTTTTGAATTAGTTTTTGGACATTCTATAAGAGGTCCTTTAAAATTCTACAAAGAGAAACTTCTCTCTGAAGATGACACTTCTTTAAACCTTTTGAATTATGTTTCTGACTTTAGGATCAAACATATCTATTTAAAGCTTGTGAACTTGCTGAGGACAATCTTTACTCAAACAAAAATGAAAAACACGACATGATAAACAGTCTAAATCCAGGTTTTTCAAACCGGGAGACAAAGTTTTAATTCTTTTACCTGTCCCTGGCAAGCCTCTGCAAGCAAAGTACTTTGGTCCTTATAGTATACAGGAAAAAAATAGTGATCTAAATTATGCAGTTTGCACACCTGATAGACGCAAGAATACTCAATTATGTCATATTAATATGTTAAAACTCGGACATTCTTCAGGACTTGGATTAGAAACTGGGACATTTAGAATATTTTCAAAAGCAACAACTCAAGGAATTTATTTGTGAATACTTGTTTCCTGATGTGCCTTCAAGAACCAACAAGAATTTTCATGATGTGGACATTGGTGATGCCAAAGCAATAAAATAACATCCATATCGGACACATCCTTTCAAACAACAATATTTGAAGGAACAAATACAATATTTATTAGAAAATGGCTTTATTGAGCCATCAAAAAGTGAGGGGTCGTTTCCTTGCTTTTTGGTTCCAAAATCTGATGGAAGCTTTCGTATGTGTACAAATTATCGGATAGTCAATAATGTCACCAAAACGCACACTTTTCCAATTCCAAGAATTGACGACTGTATTGACAAAATTGGACATTCAAAATTTGACTTATTAAAGGGATTTTGGCAGATTCCTTTCACTGAAAAAGCCAAAGAAATTTCCGCTTTCTTTACTCCAGATGGTCTTTTCCAGTACAAAGTAATGTCATTTGGTATGAAAAATTTGCCTGCTACATTTCAACGTCTTGTCAACATGGTTATTTCTGGACTTGATGGTGTTGGAGCTTACATCGACGATGTCATTATCTACAGAAACACCTGCGAGGAACATCTTTGCAAAATTCGATCTTTCTTCGACAGACTTTCGGAATATCAGTTGAGAGTAAATTTGAACAAAAGTGAATTCTGTCATGGAACATTAACTTTTTTAGGACATGTGGTGAGGCAGGGTCAGGTGAAACCTATTTCTGCAAAAATTCAAGCAATCAATGATTTTTCTGTACCTTCGAGTAAGAAGCAACTTATGCGTTTTCTGGGTACGTCTGGTTATTACAAAAAATTCCGTGATAATTTTTCTTCTATTTCAGCTCCATTAACTGATCTTTCAAAGAAAAATAATAAACTCGTTTGGACTGAAGTTTGTCAAAATTCTTTTGAGAATATCAAAGCCATGCTTAGAAGTGCACCGGTGCTTTTGGCTCCAAATTTCTATTAACCGTTTAAACTTGCTGTTGATACTAGGGACGTTGGTGCAGGGGGAGTGCTTTTGCAAGAAGATGAAAATGGTGTTGATGATTCTGTTTGTTATTTTTCACATTAATTTAATAAACACCAGAAAATGTATTCCACCATTGAAAAAGAGTGTTTTGCTCTTATTCTTTCTCTTCAATTTTTTTAAGTGTATGTTTCATCCTCTTCTTTCGCTCTGTCTTCACCGATCACAACCCTCTCACTTTTCTTCATAAAATGAAAAATAAAAACCAGAGGTTGTTGCGGTGGAGCCTCCTTCTTCAAGAGTATAATCTCGACCTGAAACATAAAATGGGTAGAGATAATGTTATAGCAGATGCACTCTCCAGGTCTGAGTAGTTACTTCATTTTAGTTTGTAAAGTTTGTTTAAAAAATATATATTATTATTATGTTATGTTATGTGTAACACTCCTATATTTATGCTGTACGTTTATATGTTATGGAAAGAAACCTTTCTTCTTTTAAGCTTTCTTTTTCATTAAGTGGGGAGGTGTTACGGAATGTTCGTGACTATTACAGTACTTTCGGGGTTTTTTTACAAACAAGATGTACACAGAATGGTCTAGAAAGAATATTGATTTTTTATAATTATTTCGTAATTAGCGAATGATTATGATCGATAGTAATGTAGGTACTTAATTATTCATATGATAGGTCCATATCCTGGTCTCAAAGAAAAATCGATGTTATTATTGCCATAATCCAGCAAACATTTCTTATTTGGAATTCCCTTGTGTTTTCTCGAATATACTTCTGGTATATACAGGGTGTTTCATAATATATGTCCTTATTCTGAACATGAATATTGTCTGCATATGTAGGATTCAAATAAATTGAAAGCTACTGCCTTTTTGCAGACATAATAAAATTTCATTTGATATATAATACACAAACATTACCTAAACATTCTTTAACACACTACACTTTTTCTGACAAGTCCATTTCACAACAAGCGTCCTGCACAACGTCAATTCTGGGACTTTACATAATGTCAACACTTTGTTTAGAGATTATCCTAGAAGCGCAGAGGTTTACAAGCAGCAGAACGGGTTTAGAGCAACAGAGAAATCGTGCTTTCATATTGAAAAAACTGCTACACCAATGAGACAATTACCTCATGGGCTGTTTTCAGCGCAGACGGTATAGTGGTTCCCATATGTTTTTCGCAGGTGGCGAGGACAATGCCGACACAGTAAATAAGGAGAGCTATCTGAACATTCTGAGGAAGAATTTCATTCCGATGCCAAAAGAAAAAGGTATTAAGATCAAAGACACGGGTACTAGTACATACATTTGATTTTAGCAAGGAGGAGCCACACAACATACGACCGGAAGCATAACTGAATGACTTTCAAAAGCATCCTGGCAAAAGTTAATTTCTTTCAGGTCTGGTTACACATTTTGACCCTCCAACTTTTTCTTGTAAGGTGCATTATAAAAAGTGTACAGCCCAATGTCAGGAGATAGATCTATTTACGACTTTAAGGCTGCAATCAAAAAAGAAATTTATAAAAATAACGGAGGGGGGGGTCGAAGACATGTAATGAAAAACTCTCACAATAGGCCTACACTAGACGTCAGAATTGCTCACAGTAGACGTCATTGTTGTAAAGTGGACTTGTCAGAAAAAGTGTAGTGTAGTAACTATTATGTGAGTAATGTCTATGTACTACATATCAAATGAAATTTTATTATGTCTGCAAAAAGTTGGAAGCTTTCAATTCAGTTTAAATTGAAACTTGTAGAAAATACTGACTCGTAGAATAAGGACAGATATTATGAAACACCCTGTACATACTTACATACTTCGGGTGTACTCGATTCTTCTATTATGATATATAAGGGCTCAAACACCGAAGGCTTGGTAAAAGGAGAAAATTTGTGAGATTGATGTTTACGAATGAAGTTTGGAAAGAATTTAAAGATTAAGTATTCTACTGGCATTACTGTTAACTCTTATACTGTCATTATCATCGTTGGATTTTCAGCTTTTTAGAGTTCTATTGAGACCAGGAATTTTATGCGTTCTTCGTGAATTTCTCGGATTCTGGATTAACAGAATTGTTACATATTATGACAGTTTGAATTGGTTAGACTCTGTGAACTGTAAGTGGGAGCTTATAGTATCATTTGTGTTGTAAATTACTGTGTTTTGAATTATTATCCCCCGCCGAAAAGGCGGCGGGGGATATGGTAATAGTAGCCGTCCGTCATTCCGTCATTCCGAAATTCCGTCATTCCGTATTTCAATCATTCCGTCTGTTGTCCGTCCTTCCGTCCCACTTTCTTGTCCGGAGCATAACTCAAAAACTATAACAGGTGTAAACATGATACTTCACTTGTTGATAGATCTCATCAAGGAGAAGCGCAGTGCACATGAACTATAACTCATGATTGCATATTTTAAAGATATTACCCTTTTTTTTTCTCACTTAAATTTTGTCTAGAGCATAACTTGAAAACTCCTTAAGATATAAACATGAAACTTCACAGGTTGATAGATGACGTTAAGGAGAAGTGCTGTGTATAATACCAAAACTTCCAGTGCCATAATTTAGGAGTTATTGCCCTTTGTTATTTTTCATATTTAAATTTTGTCTGGTGCATAACTCAAAAAGTATAAGAAATGTAAACATTTTTTTCTTTTTTTTTTTCTTCTTAAACTTTATTTTTCACGTCTTTATGGTACTTGAGGGTCGTGGCCATCCCTCAATGCACCTTACAGATCGTTGTTAGTATTCTGTGTTAGAAATTAAACATTAAAATAGAAACAAAAGTCGTAATTACAGATTCCAGATTTTTTACAGCTACTATTGTATTACTATATTGATATGGCTACTAAAATATGAAGATTTTATCAATAATGACTAATAACAGGTTTAATTTTCTTATTTGTTACAGTTTTTTTTTAATATGTGGACAAAAAAGCTTATTTTTATATATAAATGTGTAAAAAAAAAATTGTGTGAGAGCTGCGTGAGAGTGAAAGTGATTGTGTTGATAAAGTGTTACTTTGATCTTGGTTCAATGTACAGTACTGAAACGTCAAAAGCAAAAAGGAAACGTTACATAAGGTAGGTACTCTTTTGAGGCTTCAGCACTGCAGCATTGTTCGTGTGCATGGAAAAAAAATGCTTTTGGTTTATGGGAGGTTTTGACTGATGTATTCTACAATTGTCGTAAGCCTTCGTTCATTTTCATAATTTTTTGAGCTTCTAATGATGCTAAGATTATAGAAGAGACTATTTTTCAGGCCTAATAAAGATGGTTTAATATCTTTGTTTTTACATTTGTAAATATATTTTTTTGTTTCAAGAAGTAATCTGTCTAGCTTCAGATTTGTTTCATTTGAACCCAAAAGCACGTTCTGTTTGCTTATTGACATCAACTGATCTAAATTATTAACAAGTATTGAAATGCGCTCCCAAATAGGTTTAATATTTTGACATTAATAAAATAAATGTGCTATAGTTTCTTCACATCTGTTACAAAAAGAACACATATTTGTTTCGACCAAGTTCATTTTAAAAAGAAGCGAGTTGGTTGGAAGAATTCTGTGTATTATTCTTGTTTGAAACCATTGGGAGTATCTGTCACTTGAATATTTAAAAACATTACTGTGTATAACATTCCAATTAATATTAGAGTTTGGAAAAGTGCTGTTCCACTTACTATGACATGTAGGTTTTTCGTTATTCTTTATCAGAACGTTATATGTGAATTTGTTACTACAAGACTTAATAATTATTTGATAAAAATAGCAGTTTATATTTGGGTTATGGAAACCTTGTAATGACTTATTCTTGTTAGTGATCTTATGTTTTGCAAACAGGGCTTAAATAGCGCTGATAATGCTATAAAAATCTAAAAAGTTGATTCCGTTATTAATGGTATTTTTCATGTCATTCAAGGTTTTAAAGCTATCATCTTCATTTAACAAGTCTTTAACATACCTTATTCCACCATTGTACAGAATGTGATTAAAAAAGTGCTTAGAGCCAATCATTAAGTTTTCATCATAGAATAGAGGCATATTGATTAGTTCTATCCAATTTGTAAAATAACATTTTGACATATACCTCATAAGTGAGTATAAAACGTCTTTCCAGAATTCATTTTTTATCATTTTGCAGAGCTGTTCACAATACTTTCTGCCAGAATTGAATAGTTTATTAATATCGAAAATATTGTTGGTAAATTCGTAACAGTCTTTGTTACCATCGGAAATGAGTTTTTTTATCCATTTAATTTTCATATTCAGGCTGTAATTAAGTAAGTCAATCATCTTTAAGCCGCCTTCTTCATAATCTTTAATTAGCACTTTTTGTTTAATTTTATTACACGTTCCGTCCGATACAAAGTTATATAACATGTCACTAATTTTTTTTAAATAGTTATTTGATGGAGACGGAATACTTATGAATAAGTGAGTTAAGATGGGTACTAGAATGCTTTTTACTACAGCTATTTTTCCAAAAGGTGTTAATTTTCTTTTTTTCCAATATCGTATACAGTTACTCATGCTTTGTACTTTTGGTTCAAAGTTTAATTTTACCATTTCTTTTAGATCAACGTGGAATAAAATACCGAGTAACTTGAATTGGGTTTCTCCCCATGATAATTTCCATTTAGTTTTTATTGAGCGAGTACTATACTTCATATTACCAATCCAAATCAGTTTTGTTTTGTCAAAGTTAATTTTAAGGCCTGAAATGTGTGAAAAATTTTGTAATAAATCTAAAGTACTGTTCAGCGTCTTTTGTGAGCCGTCTAGGAAGAGTGTCGTATCATCAGCGAATTGTGAGATTAAGTATTCTTTATTTTGTAGTTGTATACCTTTGATATTTTCATTATTTTTTAATTTGATATTTAGAATTTCTGTGCATAGAATAAATAGATACGCGAAAATTGGATCACCTTGACGACAAGCTCTCTTTACGGTGAAATATTCTGACAAAAAGCCATTTAATTGTACACAAACGTCGGTATTGTATAAAAATAATTTAATCCATCTTTTAAAAGTTTCACCGAAGTTAAAAAACTCTAGTGTCTTTTCTATGAACTTGAAAGAAATTGAATCAAAGGCTTTTACAAAATCTATCAACATTAAAAGACCAGGTTTATTTCTTTCATCACAGTGATGCATAATATCATACACTAATCTAGTATTCTCGCCTATAAATCTATCTTTTAGAAAGCCAGTTTGTTCTTTTGATATGATTTGATTTAAAACTGACTTTAATCTATTTGCAATGCTGCCTGAAGCAAGATTGTATAATACGTTCAAGAGAGTAATGGGTCTCAGATTTTTTAAAAACTGTTTTGGTTTATTTTCCTTAGGTATACATATGATTGTTCCTAATTTTATATTTTTAGAAAAGGAGTTATTTAAAAAAGCATGATTTAAAGCTCTTACAACAAACTTTCCTATTTTACCCCAAAATACCTTATAAAAATCTGTCGTAAAACCATCAATGCCAGGGCTTTTATCATTTTTCATATTTTTCAAAGTATTTGCTACTTCGTGATATTGTAATAAGCCTTCAATGCTATCTTTTTGAGCTTCGTTTAGTTTAATTGTGTTACAATTCATTAAGTCATTTTGTAGATTAGAATCATTATCACAAGCTTGTTCAGAGTATAGATTTTTGTAATATGCTTTTAATTCATTAAGTATTTCACTTTGGTCAAAACTGTGGGAACCGTCTTCTTTTTCTAAGAAAGGGATTGACTTTGATGCAATGTGTTGTTTTTCTAGGTTGCAAAAATATTTGGTAAATTTTTCACCGTTGTCAACCCAATTTGCTCTAGATCTAATGAAAAAACCTTTCATTTTGTTATTTCGGAAGTCCTCTAGTTCATTTTTTAACTCAATCACTTGGGCCTTATTAGTTTCATCTAAGTTTAATTCTAGTTTTTTGATTTCGTTAAGAAGATAGTTTTCTTTGGAGTCTTTTAATTTATTCTTATGGCTAGAAAAAGATATTGTTTCACCTCGAATTTCCATTAAAAGAGTTTCCAAAAAAAGTTGATCCTCAATTACAAATTGAATCTCGGATCGATCAATTTGAAGCACATTTTCGATATTATAAATAGGCAAACAATATTGTTTAATAATATTATCAATTTTTGAATTTATACAATTTATATATTCTATGTCGTTTAAAAGGGAGTTGTTAAATTTCCAATAACTCTTCCCATGAGTCTGGTTTTAGCTCAAGTACTATAATAGAATGGTCAGATTTATAACTTATGTCGATATCACAGAATCTTAGGAATTGTATTAAATTTTGCGTTAGTAAGAAGAAATCTAGTCTCCCTTTTTGTAAAGGATTGAATCTTTTCCATGTATATTTTCTGGAATTTCCATTTAAATGTCTAAAAGGGTCGGTTAAGTTTCTATCACTTATAATTGATATCAAAAGTTGTCTAGATTTTACATTATGATTGGATGATTTGTAATTCTCATAGTCAATGTTTGGGTCAAGAACTAAGTTGAAGTCCCCACAAATGATATACTCATCAATGTTATCGAAAGAATCTTTTTGTTGAAAGATATTTTCGAAAAAAATAGGGTTGTCTGTATTTGGTGCGTATATGTTTGCGAGAATAAATGGTGTATTATTGTACAATAAGTTCAGTGCGATAAATTGACCATTGTTGTCTCTTTTGCTTTCAACAATTTTGATATCAACATTCTTTTTAGGCAAAATTGCTACTCCTCTACAATTATGGGTACCATTACTGAAATAACATTGCCCATCCCATTCCGAATAAATTCAGTTTTCTATCATTTCAACGAAATGAGTTTCTTGTAAGCATAGTATATCAACATTTTTTTCCTTAAAAAGATTGAATAGGTCAACGCGTTTTTTTTTTGTATTATTTAATCCACGACAATTGTAGGAACAAATTTTTAGACTATCCGTGAAGACCGGTTAATAAGTAGTGCCACTTATCGATAATGGAAAGAACGAGTACTCCCACTTCAAAAGCAAATCTTTTGTGAAGTATATGTTGTTGATCATATTCAATGTATGGATCTGATCTGAAATAATTTGTGTATATTGTGGAAAAAAAAAATGTGAATTATTGGTGCGGTGTACTATCTTTGTAGAATTCAATTATATACACGCCTTATATTTTGTTGTAGATGGTAAGGTTTTATAATATTTTAAAGATTTTATCAGCATTGCGATTTATGTCGATGCTAGTTATACAGACAATTAAAAACAAAATTCCTAAGAAATATAAAGTCAAAGATTCATTTTTTTTTTTTCTTGTAATTTTACGAGTATATTTTAAACCGGGCCTCCACTCAAGGACAAGTTTGACCTTCAGTTTAAAACTTTAAGAGATGTAAACATGATACTTCACAGGTAGATAGATTTCATCAAGGAGAAGTGTAGTGCACATGAACATTAACTCTTGATTGCATCATTCAAGAGTAATTACCCTTTTTTTCCTTACTTAAATTTTGTCCAGAGCATAACTTGAAAATTGCACGAGATATAAACATGAAACTTCACAGGTTGATAGATAACATTGAAGAGAAATGCAGTGTACAAGAACCATAACTTTCAGCGCCATAGTTTAAGAGTTATTGCCCTTTGTTATTTTTCATAAATTTTGTCCGGAGCATAACTCAAAAACTATAATAGGTGTAAACATGATTCTTCACAGGTACATAGATCACATTGAGGAGAAGTGCAGTGCACAAGAACCATAACTCTTGGTTGCATTAATTTTTAGTTGTTAATTTTTTAGCCTCAAGTTTTCTTTGGAGCATAACTCGAGTTGCGTTGACATCACAGCTGGATAGTTGTCTCTGAGGAGGAGTGCAGTACACAAGAATGATAACTCTACCTTTCATGATTATTTATTTAGTGCCCTTTGTTGTTTTTCAGATTTTTTTTTCTGTCCGATTTCATATATGTTTACACTTAACAGCTATATAAGAAAAATGTACCATATTGAAGTTTTTTATAGTACTTTGTATTTAGCATTGCCAGAAAATAATTCTTAAATCTAGCTGTTTTAGCATTTAAACCAACCTACAAGAAGACACACATTTTCTATTGACCAAGCATTCGGCGGGGGATGGCCTTGTCAACATGGCTCATGTTAAATTTTAAAACACAGTGGAACTCTTCTGTTCTTTATTAATCTATTACATCGTCGTGTAAGCCATAGCCATTCAGTATCCAAGACACCGTAATAACATAAAATGATAATGAAATGTCTATCGCGTGATACCACCGACTCGGAGGATCGCTCCGATGTTATTTTTGTGATGTGTCTCCGCTTGCTTCCGTTGCAGATATTCTTATCCCCATTCTGGATTCAAAAGATGAAAAAAAAAAAAAAAAAACGGCATCGTCTCAAATGGCTGTAGGCGCCTATCCTTTCATTGTCAGCTAAAAGTTATGTTCTTGATCGGTACACTAGTAATCAATCTTTATAAAAACACCAAAATACTCATTATTAAAAAAGTGTAACTGTTGCCTCCTTGTAATTCCATTTTTTTAACTGAAAATATCCATTTGCCACATTCCAAGGAAATCGAAAGTAGGCTCCACGTTTACTGCCCATGTTCCGGAAGTAATTACAAGTACAGTAAAGGATTTTTTCCACAATTTGTCGTCTTTCTTATTACTCGGCTTGGGCATGGAAACGGAAACTAAAATGAACTTGATGTATTTCATTTACGAGGAGTCATACTTAACACTTCAATATCCAATCATGAGGTATGTGTTTTTTTTTTTGGGGGGGGGGGGTTAAATTGAATGTGCATGTGCAGTTAACTGAATTTATAATGACTGTTTGTCTTCAATTTGTTTACAGATGTGTTTATGTCAAAATAAAGGTAATACACAAACAGTTCGATGAAAGCCTTGTACTAAACTTGGTATCAACGTGGCGTAAATGATTTTTCTATCTATCCACATCCATTTTAATAGCTGACAAGCAGAGTTAAGACACATATTTCTGTCTGATAGATGACCGGTAAGATTTTGAAAATTCCAGAAGTCAAAAGAGGAATGGCTGCCACAAAAGTGAGCGGAGAAACAATCACAAAATAACATCAGAGCTACCTTTCAGGTCGAAAGTATCACATGAGAGCGACAGGGTGTTCGGAAAGTAACCTAACGCTTTTGTATTTTTATAATATTGCTTTAATTTGTGTGTGTGTGTGTGTCATAATTTCATTTCATTCATTACGCACTTTTATACAGATTTCAAATCAAAAGTACCTTTTTGTCATTGGCGTCATTTGAGTAATAAATGACGCTTTCAATGCGACAATCTTTTATGCTGTTTTAATGCCAAACACGCACCATGAAATTGTCAATCACTCTAGCGCACATGCCAATATCAATCTTCTTGGTTTCACGTTTAATGTTCTTTAACATTATGTATGTGTTGTCTGGCTTGGGATTGTAGACCTTTAACTTCTAATAACCGCCAAGGAAGAAGTCGCACAGGTGGAGGTCAGAACTTTGCGCAGGCCACGATATTCCGCAATCTTTTACCTCCGAATACCGTCTTGATATTATCCTATAACCGAAAGTACCGTACAAAAAGTATATCACAGTTAATCATGTCGTTAAAGACACTATGACATGACAATGCACACAATAATGTTAGATTTTTATTGTAGAGTGGTCTGTCTGTGAAACTGTGTGGTTGTTCATGTCCCTAAAAGCACATATTTAGTTTACAAACATATCCAGACAACAGGAAGTGAGACAACGTGATCAATTAATAAAATGACGCCACTGACAGAAAGGTACTTCTAATTTGAAATCTGTATTATAGGTGCGTAATGTTATGAAAATTAAAAGAAATTATTACACTTAGAACTTGTGTATATTTCATATACTCGTGTATACAATGTATATACATTTATAATATATATATATCTGAAATTTAAAGCCCTATTGTAAATGTACAGAACTGTTACCTTACTTTCTGGATACCCTGTAAACAGCTCGCTAATTCGTATGTCCCGATTCTACAGTGCTTTTTCAACGGCGCCCCATAAGTATCCCCCAGTACAGAACCCCCGGAAATCAAATCCATTATCTTAGCTTCTGATACACGAAAAATTAGAATGACGAGACCTGGGCCTGTATTCAGCCAAAATTTTCTAAGCTATTGGTTTTTGTGAGAGTGTCCTTTGAAAAGACACTTCAGAGCCCTAGCATTGCACTGGCAAGGCAAGCCCAGACCAAAAGTAGCATCTGCAATGACTTCATCAATCAACGAGCAAGGTTTATGAAGCCATGTTCTGGCAAAAGGGAGCTTAATGCATCTCCGAGGAAGTCATCACTCAATTATGGTTCAATAAAACCAATTTTGTATAAAAATAGACTGAATGATGCCGTAAGCCGGTCCTTTGACATGCAGGAAATTGACCAATAGCAAAAATGTTTGGCCGAGGTCAGCCTGCGCAGACTGCGCAGGCTGACCTGGGTCGATACTTTTTGTTGCTGCATTAAGCCCCCTTTTCACAGAGCAAAGTTCAAATGCATGTACAGTACAGTTCTCGCGGTTTTTTCTCAAGTCCACATCCGTATAATTATGTAACTTTTGATTTATTTTCATTGACTTTTGTGTGTGTGTTTGTGAATCTTCTATATGGAAGAAACAAAGAATCGAAGGACTGAAAGTCCTGAAAAGCGGATTTGTTGAACAGTTTCAAGTTATGATTTGATGTAAGAAAATTAAAATCTTTTATCACATGTAATGCATGTAGATCTATGAAATGTAAACAATAAATAGATTGAGCAAGGACAATGGAAGTCGAAGTCGTTCTACCAAGTGTGCTTTACAGCAACTGTTATTTTACTACTGTTTTAGAGTAATAATTTGATCCAAGTATACAGTGTTTAAAAAAGGTGAAGTTGTGGTGTACTAGCTAAAACTTGAAGTAGGATTGTTGGTGTGCAAAACATGCACACATGACAGTATCTGGTTTGGATCAAACCGATAACATTGTACGATCTTGAAAAAAGAATATTTTTCAAGGCTAACATCAGCATAAACTGAAGAAGTTTTAGAGATAATTATGGTTCTAAATAAAAGGTCTGTCTAATTTACACTTGTTTATTTCTTCAGAAATCTAAGATCCTTCTAAAGCTTTCAAAATCATTCAAACATTTAACATTTTTGTAGCAGAATGGTGTAGTGTAGCTACATGTAAACATACTAGAAAGTACAAACATGTTGAAATAAACCAGGATGGATTTATATAAGTAAAAATTATTTGACAAGTATATAAAACACTTCAGTTATTGATGAGTAAGATTAAAAAGAAACTGTACAAAATAAGACAGTTTTTGCCTCAAAGACAAATGATCATGATAATTCTGTAAAAACAAAGTGTTAAGGTCTACAATTGTCAATCAGTTTTAGCAAACATAAACAAATTTGATCAAAGAGTGCAATATATTGCTACTTACGCACGTGTGCAATATGAAATTTTTGGACCTTCTTATTGAACTCTTGACAAGAGGACAAAATATTTGCCTGTCCCAAATTAAAAACAACTATTTAGATGGAAAATTGTTGTTAAAGAACTAAGATAAGGTTTAGAAAAAAAATATCTTAATTGGTATTTCCTCAATGTGCTACATAGCCTCTATGGGTATTATTAGATTTCATGTCAACAACAGGCACGGTTGACAAGGATTCATATTCAAATAAGTATCAAGACGTTATATCTGGTGTAATAAAAATGAAAGAGTGACCTATTGTTAAAGTATAATTTCATTATCAAACGCCCAAATTTGCATCATTTTACTGAATTTAACCGTACACATTATGAAAATGGAATATTTCTCTGGTAGTATTTATTTGCCTTTTACAAATAATTTTGATTTGTGATATAAAAACTAAATAACTTCATATCAAGACCATTCACATACATTTCAATAAATATGGCTCAGATTATGTGGTTTGTATTTGTAAAGGTTAGAAAAAATTCTTGAAGAAAAAAAAAAAAAAAGAAATACTGATGTCTTATTTTCCAACAATGTTTTCATGAACCCTTTTACACAGGACTCATAAAACACAAGATTTATTGTGCGTTAAAAGGACTAAAAAAAGAAAAATCCTCAAAAATTCTCCCAATTTAACTTTGTATGACACAAAATTCAAGGGTCAAATATAGGTCATGTTTGGACAAACCATAAAGTATTCCAAATATTGATTATATGTATCTGTAACAGTTCTGCTAAATAGCCCCCCAAGGCTGGGATTGAACCCAGAATCTTCAGGTCCCAAGTCGAACAGTCTACCACACTACTACAAAAGCTAGCTCTATAGCAAGACAGTATACGTTTCCCCTTATACAAACACAATTTACATCAATCTGTGGGATAGACCAGTATACAACATATCCATGTCTGGTCATGGCATCCGACAACTGGATCTTGAGAAAATTTTGATTAGGGTTTATTTTAACACTTAAAAGTGTAAATACCAAACACTCTGTGTTAATAATCCTGAAGGAAATAGGCAATTGAAAGCATTATGAGACAAAGACAAATTCTGGTAAGCAGTATTTTAAGGAAATATGCAGTTGAAAGCATTATGGGACCAAGACAAATTTCTGGTAAGCAATTTTTTTTTTGTATTTTCTCCTGTTCCAATAGTGTTTTCAATTATATGAGTGAACTTCAGTTCATTTACAGGTGTTATTTTGTGTTGTCTCCGGATGCATTTAACTCTTTCCATACTATAGACAACACGAGAAGCTTTTGTGGACAGTGTAGATCAAGATCAGACTGCACAGAACATGCAGTCTGATCTCTGATCTCCACTGTTTACTACTATATTGTAGATTATGACCGAAACTGTTTCTTGATCTTGCAGAAGAAATGTATTTTTAGCTTTTGAGACAATGCAATTAATTTGTTTAGTAGTGAAAGAGTTAAAGTGCCTAAAACTTGTCATATGGGAAAGGAATGAACAACGAAATGGCATCCATTTGATTACAATATTTGATTAAAAAAACAAAAAGTAACTTATGCATAGATGGTTGACGTAGACTAACCTGAACAATCTTACAAAAATTAACTCCCATCTAAATGTGGATCTGGGGTCCTGCATGGCTCACCAGTAAAGTGTAGGACTTGTTACCTGATGGTCTAGGTCCCAGCCTCATTGGATGCACCATGTTTTTCTGCAAGAGTGTCCTTAGGCAAGACAATTCAGAGCCCTAGCCTAGTACTACTAAAACCAAGACATACAGAAATAAGCTAACTGTAGCAGTTATATGACTGAAATGATGTTGAAAGTGACAATAAACATCATTCAATTAATTACATGTGGATCTAACATTGGCCTGCAAGGTTAACCTTCATCTAACATTTCTGTCAGCCTCACAAAATGTAGCTGTTAAGTTTTTGAAAACATTGGTAGACCAACAGATTTTCAGTTTTCATTCTTGCTTAAGTCATTTTTCCCCATCCCATAACACCATTAAGGATACAAGGTAAGTGTGGCTATATTATCCCATTTTGAAGGATGTTCAGAAAAAACTTTTGAAACAACTTATCCAATTGGCTGAGCTTCATTCAGCAATTTTAGCCAACTAAAAATCAAAGGTTTTCAGAAGAACCAGTGAAGGTGTTTTATGTCTGAGACTTTGGTTTAAATCAGATTGACAATATTAACAGCTCACCCTAGGGTTTGTAAAGATGTGAGCTTACATAGATACACTAAACATGATGACTATATCTTTCTTTTCTATAGCATTTTAAGCATTTCTAAAATTATCATTATTCATCATTACGCAAGACTCTTTTAAAAGATTGAAACTTCTGTACTCAGGGTTTTGAATTTTTCAGCAGCATTTTACAATTCTAGCCTAAACACAACAATTTCTAAACTTTTATATGGTTGGTATAATCATATAATTCAAATCTTAAATAGTGTTTCTATAAGAATGGAATTTTACTATGTTAGGCAGTCCGATCTTAATCTACCTTTACACTTGTTACATACCATACAGACTGTCCACATTCTGAGGTATAAAGCATGCATTGTTTTGAAACTAGTACAGTTTAGTTTAAAAAAAACAATACAGGAGTCCTCTCAGGGAAAAAGAAACAGTGGTATTTTGTATGCAAAATCTTACTGAAAGCACATTGTCCTTTCCATAACTCTAACACATAGGAATCCCTTCAAGGATTCCTCCTAATTACTACACAACTTCAAACTATTAATTTCAAAATGAAACACAAAATCAAACTAGAAACAATAATTTGATTGTTCAGGTAAAATGATTTCTTCTTTCCTTTCATAAGAATGTTCTTGGTTTCATTCCTGAACTCAAAAATGTTTTGAAATAGTCTGAAAGGTGAAAACTAAGTGATGTGTTCAGTAATTTCTAAGATTTAGATCATGTGTAATTCATGAATATTGAATGTATCTTTCTTCTATAAGATAAATGAAAATTTACCGTGTATCTTCATAAAGAAACAAGTCAAGAAAATAATGATTTTACAAAGGAAAGTAAGTCAACTCATGCAGTCCCACAAAACATGAAATTGGTTGTAACTACCTTCAAGAATAATTTGATGGTCGACTGATTTCTGGTGTTTACATTAGTGTCAACACTGTTTCAGTCTTACAGTGACAACAATTCATCTATTTGTGTACCTCTTGGGTTTTACTAGGGCTAGGCTGGTTCTCTGCAGTGTCTTGTCTATGGGCATTCTACAAAATCCTAACATCTAGAAGAGCATAGAACCTGTGATAATCCATAAGTGGTCAATACTGGTCAATAGTGTTCGACTTGTAGAGGTCATTTGGAAATTCTAATGGTCAGATGAGTTTTAAAAGGACAGTTATGCTAATTAGTGGATGATTTGTTGTGTGGATTTTTTTTCCTCAGATAAGTTGATTTCATCAATATGAAAGAGAGGAGAGGAAAAACTGTTTTGTCCCTGCCAAGGGTACTCAGCAGCTGGCCTTTGCCACTTTCCCAAAACTGTGTAGAAGTTCCTAATAAGGTCTTTAGGTTCCATGTTTGACACCTTAAGTAATTGCTTGATGATAAGATATTATCATGATTGCATATAAGTCATTATTTCACGCTTTGGGAATAAAGCCTGGTGTCAAGGATAATACCCCAAATAGGGACACATGATTTGTCCCTTTGGTAATTTGATTTAAGCCACACCCAGAAAAGGGCAACTTTTAAACCTTTTAATGTGTTTTGACAGCAATTTAAAGGTGTAGATAGGCACTAAATGTACTTCAAAGACATTGATGTATCCTTAACTATTGTTTATTTAATCAGTTAGTGCCTTCTTCATGTGTACCTCAATATTCCTATAGATTAATGACACACCTGTATATTTCACATGTTTGCCTATGTATGACTGTTTTTTTCTGCAATTTAACATGAAAATTATATATTAGCTGCTTTTTTATGCTACCTTTGAACTTTTATGACCAAATACCATGTTAAATCATCTATATTTTTAAAACCTAAGTGTGTTTGTGGTGACAGAGAGAGAGAGAGAGAGAGAGAGAGAGAGTGTGTGTGTGTGTGTGTGTGTGTGTGTGTGTGTGTGTGTGTGTAGAACTATAAACATTATCTAACCTGTAAGGAATGATGATAGACAAACATTTTTGCTTGAAAAGAACCGACCTCTATTCAAGTTCAGTAAGGAAAGTCATTCCAACAACCTCTTCAGTTGACCAGCAATACTTGTCTTTTGAATTATGATCAAATAAAAAAGGACCTCATTAATAAAAACTATGATACTGATGATAATATGTAATAAACCTTCATGTACAGGATGTAAGAGGACCGCTTTTAATATTAATTTACCCAGGTGGGTATGTATGCCAGTGATTTAATCAACGAAATCAACCACTCCAATTGACCACCAATCGACCACTTGTGATCAGTATTGACCGTTTATAACCGGTTAAAACTGCCAGACAGGTCAATACTCATATTGACCTGCTCTTTGGCAACCTTGCATACTACAAAACTAAATCATTGCAGGAATATGTGTAAAAAATACCTGATGTAGCATTATGAGATACTTGAAATTCAATATTTACACTGGTATAAGGGTTATTCATTACATCCAATGCATTTTTGAGTGAATCCATTTCCATGGTCTAAAGAAAAGAATTAAAATCATTACTCATCACCTGGCAGAACATAGTCCTTTTCTTATATGTGTGAATCCAAGCCCTTGGTACAGCTGAAGGTACTTTAGCAGCCAGAATGGATCAAGTTCACACTCAGTGTGACAAGTTGTTATGCAGAGTACAAAATGACCTTAACATAACTAAAATGAAACTTTCAAGTTGAATGTACAAATCCAATTATTGCTATTTTGAAGTTATTCTTTGGGGAAAAATACTTTATTACCAGGCAGTATGGATCAAAGATCAGACTGCACTTTCTGTGCAATCTGAACTTAATCAACACTGTCTGCAAAAGGTCCTTGAGTAGTACTTAGCAGCCTAAGGGTTAAAAGAATTGGGTCACTCTATAAAAGTTTAAAAACTATAGGCATACTTTCACGCTAAGGTTTGAATTACATAAAACACAGTCACCGTCTTAAGTATGGGTTGAGCAGCAGTTCATAATAAAAATTTATAAGTAAAGTAAAAATATTTTCAACTTGCTCTATATACACATACACTTCTAATTCACAGGATCAAAAATATACCAAAGATTTTAAATCTATATGTCTAAATAGAAAGACGTATAGATGCATTCCTGTGGATCTTTTATCATAAATTTATCTGCAAATTCAGCATCTTTTTTTTCTGAAACGTCACAATATAAAATTCAATGTATCAGAAGGACTATAAATGGAGTTTTACATCTTGAAGACAAATTGTAAGCCTGTCTGAGTCTCTGAGGCTTCAAGTAAGTGGATGTCTAGTTCACTGAGAAGGACACGATTTCCCATCAAAAACCTTCAGTATAAATTCATGTCCCTGACTCGTACTTGATCGGGGCCGTTTGTAAATAAAGGATTTCTTAATGTCCCTTCGATAACTAGAGAGAAATCTTGGAAGCTTTTCCAATGCAGTCTTGCATAAATCAAACATTAAATAATTTTTTGATAGACTGCACGATCTCCATTCCTTCAAACTTTCAGCAAAAATGTTTCAAACAATTCGGAAATTCATCGATAGCGTTATACGAATGGCGGTAACTTGGTGCCGAGTCGACTTTATAAGTTCTGTGTATTCGTTATCGAAAGGGCTTTAAATTATTTATGGCCAAATTCTAGCTGGCTATCTAAACAGTTAAAGATATTTGATATAATACATGGTTGAAAATGTAATTTTATCGAGGAAGACTGCTTAATCTCCTTGTTTATTTTGGCAGCGGACGACACAAGTTGTGAATGAAAGTTCTTGAATGAAAACGAGGGCAGTGTAAACAATGTTCATACGCATATGGCTATATTTTGAAAAAAAAAAAAGAACAAACTTTGTTTCAGTATTTAAAGTATTTTAGATTGACAATTCTTTTAGTTTTGGCGAAATTTCGATAAAGAAATCAAACTTAATTTGTATGACTTGTTTAGGGTCAGAGTTGAATATCATTTGTAGATCTGCGTTGTTCGTCCCAATCACCAGCCATGCAAAACTGAAAGTAAGCGCGCATGCGTCGTTACGCATGATGTATTTGGTTCCGGTCAAAACGATCACAGTAAGGGGATTTGCTATATAGCAAATCCGCTAAAAACCTAAGAATGCAATGTTGGTGAATTGGAGACAAAAGACAGTTACTTCCCTTGAGAGCTCTCTAACACTTACTAGGTCCTGGAAAAGGTATTACTTGGTTTTTATGCTTGATATTCTTTGCACTGTTTAGGAATGTTCAGGTCTAAATATCTCCTTCAAAATTTATCAACACACAAATTTGATCTATTTGACAAATTTCAATTGTAACAGTGTGTGAAATTCAATTTGCAAATATTATGAAGATCGTACATATACATCATAAGTCAAATTATAATAATCGCTACAACTCTTAGTAAAGCAAAGATAAAAACAAAGAAAACCAAATAAAAGGACCTACTTGCAATTTGGTCACCTTGGATTTTATCTAATAAGGGAGATAAGTTGAATATCACTTTTTTCTCCAATTGTGGGTGAATCTGGATCCAGCTATTGTTAAGACATGTGGGCTATACAGGACCTTAATGGTCCTCGTGTGATCTTTATCAATGTTTAAGAATAGTTTCTTGTTCATTTTGCTTCGCAGATAATAGAGGACACGCCATGTTTAATGTCAACCGATGTCGCGTTTTATTTTTGGGCACAGTGTGTATATCACTGTTAACAATGATGTTATTCGATTTTGGATGGTCTGGACCTGTGAAAACCCCGCCGAAAAAGGCTCATCATCTGGTAAGTTCCACGTATATATCATATCATAAAAGTGTATATACCTTTGGAGACAGGGAGTGGGGGAATCTTGGTTTTTATCATTTTACCAAACTTTGAAAAAGTTGTATTGGATATATTTAGGTACAGAGTAAGTCAGTATTTCGTAAACTTTTCATAAATAACAAGAAAAAATATATAGATAGGTATTGATTATGCAAAAGCGTACAAACCTTTTTTTTTTTTCAGTGGTCACCTCAATGAACTCTTTACCAAACTACAAAATTTAAGACTTGTCCAAATTAAAAGCATTTGCTTAAATTAATTAATTAAATTTGGCTTAAGTAGTGGAACTTCTCTCCTAGATAGTAGAAAACATTGTGTGAAAAGGAGAAAAGATATCGCTGCTTCGATCCTCGCGGGCGGTACCTGTTGAGTGAGAGTGTACATAGGGAAGGCACTACATAGCCCCAGCCCAGTATGAATGAAACCCTCAAAATCCCACAAAAGCCATACATGATGCTGCCACAATATGACTGAAAAACTGGTGAAAGCGGCTTTAAACACTATCTAAGCAAACAAATTAGGGTGTCAGATGGATGTATTTGAGGTGAGAGCATTGTGGGAAAATGAGAAAATGCTCAGAACGGGCATTTTCTCCTTCTCAAACAATGTCTTCTACTATTATAGAAACAAATCCAACCGAACTGAGCCGTTGATGTATCTGCAGTAGACGCTTTCAATTTGGATAAGACGAAATTTCCCCGTACATCGAAAATGATAATGTCTCGGTTTAAATAATTATTAACATGTGAAATCTTGTGAGTGAATGTCTTGTAAAATTGCTTATATATTACGGGCTGGTGTCCTATATTTTTAAATAAATATTTTAATTTGAATTGAATTTGTCAGATTTGTTTGATTGTTTTGTTTGTTTGGTGTTTACTACCGTTTTCGAAATCATCTGTGTACCAGTCCTTGCTTATACATGGAGCACTTTGCAATATTTTTCTCAGCATAATCATTGTCGAAAAAAATGATCAGAGGTGAGAGAGAAATAAATCCTGTCGCAATTACTATCATCAATCCTTGGAAAAAAAATCATCGATCTTGGAATTCGAACCAGCGACCCCCCTGGTTTCAAGTCTTGGACCCTACCCACTGCTCTACCAGACTCGACGTATTTGTCAAAAGAAACCTCAAGAAACATGTATCCTTACTTTGTTCATGCGTAAAAAAAAAATGAAAATAAGCGTCTATAGACGTGTTGGCATCATAAACTTGGTGGAGGTAAAAAGACTTATAATCGCTATAAATTAAATGCTAAAGCTAAAATAAAATGACTCATGATTTGTGAAAAGGTAGTTTAAGGCATCTGCAAAAAGTATCGACCCCATGTCAGCCTGCACACTCCGATTTTTTCTTTTTTGATGGTGGAAATGACTCATCGTCACTTCCACTGTCTGAATAGGGTACTATTATTTTTCTTTTTGACATCGTTTATGTCTGACTGTAAGACAGACAATGACACGGTAAGTCAAAACCTAACATTTTATACAGCCTTTCAGCCCAATAATGTATAAATAGAGACGTTAGCTACGAAATCTACGAAATCTACATCATTCCTCTGATCGACCTCAGACAGTACAGTTGACAAAAAATAATGAGCGAGTTTAAGCTACAAAGTACATCACCACTTAGAAAGAGGGTGTATCTGTATGTTAACCCATACACCCACGATTATGAGATCAGCAATATTCCGTCAAAGTATCAAGTTCAACATATCGGGAACTACGTGGGATCATTTTTATCCCACCAACATTTAACAGAAAAAGATGTTTACCGTATTACCAGATACAGAGTTTTGGATCAAACGACCATCGACAAACGATATGGGGTGGATGGCAAGAGAACAAATATTTGTTTTACATGCAACAAACCAGGACATTGGGCCAGACAATGTCCAGAAAAAGAAAAGCAGAGAGGGACAATCGTTTTTGTCTACGTGGATCCACACAGTCACGATATCAAAATTTCACCAGCAATGGGAGTTGGTGTTAAATTTCAGCACATGAATTTTGTTGGTGTTCTAAAGTCATTCTGCAACGAAAATAAATGGAAAACAAGCTCACCACAGGCTACAACATATCGGTTGAAAATCAGATCGAAAATATGCAGATCGACAACACGACTATCAGCGATGCAGAGATCTGTAAAATAACAGAACAGAAAGAGAAAAAAAAATATCTACAAGCGATAATCTAAGAAAACAACAAACTTTGGATCTAAAAAACAACGAACTTTCTTCAGAGGAGGCTCTTTCACCCAGAGAGGAGAAACGGCAAAGCAGTGAAAACAATAGAAAAAGAACTATTTCTTTTGCAAATCAAAAAACATGGGGATAAAATCTGTCCAGATATGGTATTAAAAAACAATGATTAAGGGAAAAAACGTAAGAGTGAATGTGAATCTGACATTCCGGAGAAAAAAAGAAAAACACATTGAGTCGAAAAAATGTGTCAACAAAAAAAGTGTTTTTGGAAAAACTGGTTGAAAAATTGTTTTAAGTTTTAAAAAATGTTTCAACTAAAAACTGTTGCAAAAATATTGATTTAAGTTTTAAAAAAATGTGTCGATATAATATTGTTTTTCAATCCATTGTTTTTTTTCAATCCATTGTTTTCATTATTTTTTTCAGAGTTCATGTCTTGTTTCATTGTACAAAAGTTTTAAATAAAAACATTTTATTGACATTGACTTGTGAAAATCAACATTGACTTTTGACAAAAAAGTCTATGTTTTTCCACGGGTCGTATTCACCCCTAAGGAATACGTTTCCTTAATTCATGGGGGTGCTTTCGGGCAGGAACGCGCTCTTAATTCAGAACCAAACGAGGTCAATCCACCCGTAAACGTATAAAAGGCAGCGAAATTTTTCCCTATTCAATTGAACGATGGGAGAACTCAGAAAATCGGTTCAAAACTTAATGAGAGTGGCAGCGTCCCTCTCATTGAAATTAGAGAGGGTAAACGGCCAACTCGAGAAGCCAATGGTTGAGAAGGAAAAAGAAAGACTACCATCAACACCGCTGCCGCCAGTCAATAAGAAGGTCGTCATCCCAGAGACGGAGTGCTGGGATGACGACGACGAGCCACCGTTTTCGCTGCACTTCGACTTAGACGAGCAGCAGTTAAAGAAGCTGGGGAGGCGGACAGTGAGTAGCTGTCCAGCCTGTAGGAAAGTTGGAGGTTGTGCGTAAAAATGCAACCTCATAAAAACAGAAAAAACAGCCCATTTCAGGGCTACCCAACACCACGGAAGACCTTTCTTTCAAATTTGTCAATTTTTTTCTAACCAGCCAAAAAAAAAAAAAAAAAGACTAAGTCAATTCGTCAGTTTTCTACCTCAAAAAAAGTCTAAATCGTAATCCCTATCACTCACCCTCTAAAAAAAGTCTAAGTCCGATAACGATTTTACCTAAGGAAACCTTTCATAGACAATTTATCCCTCAGTTTTCCTTTGAAAAAAAGTCTTGAGAAAAATAGGTTATGGTCCATGTCCATTTTTTGCCTAAGGAATCCTATCATAGATTGACATTCTATCCTCATCTTCTCAAAAAACAGTAAAAAAAAATCCCCATCGTTAAAAAAAAGACTTAACTCCAACCATTGATCTCTATCCAACCATTGTTCTCTATCCATAACACGATCTTGTTTTTTTTACCCTTTATTTTATCCATCTATACTTTACTCGGTTGGGATAAAAAATGTAACGAGCCTTTTGATTGGACAACGTTAATTCTGAATCAAAAGTAACTCAATCCCCTATGCAGGAATATATATACCCCTGAACCTATCGTAAAAAAATATTATCAACCAGATATCCAAATCATCAACATGCCTTCAAGAATAAGAACTCTTGACAAACGTTTCACTTTAAATGATGCTAAACGACGTTTACAGTCAGATCGTCTTGCTGGAGCAACGTCTAGCCGAGGTGAAGAAACGGTACAAGATGGCAGAACGTACAAACAACAGATCGTTCCGCTATAACCTTCGACTGAAACTTGCTGTCATTGAAGGAACAATTGAAATGTATTACGAATATGCCTATTCCAAAGCTGATCAGATTATCCAACTTCACCGGGAACTGTTCAACGATTTGTCTGACTCTGAATAATTCGAGGTGATTTCTTCAAAACAGGCCTTTTCAGGGCTACCCAACACTACGAAAGATCTATCTTTCTTCAAATTTGTCGATTTCTCCAAAAGATTAAGCTTTTCTTTTTAAAAATTGTCATTTTTAAAAAAACAAATACACTTCAAAAAGATTATTCTTTCAAATTTTGGCATTTCTTCCTCTAAGAGTTACACTCAATAACACATAGCTTTAGCCCTTTCATCGGGGGTGCTTTCGACCGGGGTCGCGCTCTTCATTCTGACTCAAAGTAGGTCAATCCAGCTGTAAACGTATAAAAGCCAGTGAAATTTTCCTATACATTAATCATTCGACTATCAGCTCTCGAACAGTGTGGAAACAGTTTCAATATGGAACAAATAAATAATCAACTAGTTGAGACTCTCCAAGACTATCTGATTGCCGGTGAACAGCTGTTGGTACTAAACAACAGGATCATAGAAGGAGATAACATACAGGAGATTAAAAGACAGATAGATCGAGTATCTCAACCGTACAAAGATCTCGGTGAGTGATAACTTGAACTGTATTTACAGTCAATTCCTGATGTTACTTTGGTCGATGTCGAATTCGGAAGGAAGGTTACTTATAATGGTGGAGCATTAACAATCACAAGAAGAGTTGGTGCATGTCCAATCTGTCGGGCGAATTTTAGATGCTGTCACTAAAAGGAAAAACATACCAAGACAGAAAAAAACAGAAAAAACAGCCCTTTTCAGGGCTAACCTACCACCACGAAAGTTCTTTCTTTCAAATTTGTCAATTTCTCTAAGAGCTACACCCAAAAAGTCTAAGTCCAGATCCCTAGTTTCTCAAAAAAATAACACTGTATTCCATACCAAAAAATGAGTCCAAAAAAAAAAAAAAGTCCAACTCCGGTCCATAACACGATCTTGTTTTTCTAGCTTTTTTTTTTTTAACTCTGGCGAATAAAAAATATAACGAAGTTTCTGATTGGTCAACGTTAAAGCAACGTAGCTTCTGAATGGTCAAAACGTTAATTCTGTGGCAAGCTAAAAAAGTTTGACAAAAGTCTATATCTCAGGAATACGATTCTATATTTTTTTTTAATTCATAGGGTGCTTTCGCTCGGGAACGCGCTCTTAATTCATGGGAGGGTGCTTTCGCGCGGGAACGCGCTCTTAATTCTGAGTCAAAGTAGGTCAATCCCTATGCAAGAATATATAAAGTCCAAGTCAATCGTGAAAAATTATTATCAACTAGATAACCAAATCGAATCATCATGAATTCAAGAATTCTCGAGATAGAATTAAAGACAAGAACTCGTGAGATACGTTCCAAGATGAATGTTGTCAAACGACAATATTTAGAAGCCTTTATGCAGATCCACTTGCTAGAACATCGTCAAGACGAGGTAGAGAAAAAATACGGGTTGGCAGAACGTGCAAATAACAGATTGTTCTGTTATTACCTTCGGATAAAAGTTTGAGTTATTGAAGAAACACTCGATATGTACTACGAGTATGCCCGTGGTAAATCTGAGCAGATGGAGGAACTTCACCGAGAGCTGTTCAGCGATTAGGTCCGACTCTGAATAAATCGAGTTGATTTCTTCAAAACAGCCCTTTTCAGGGCTACCCAACACTAAGAAAGAGCAATCTTTCAAATTGTCAATTTTCTCTAAAAAGAGAAACCCTCCAAAAACACAGTCGAAAAAAAGACTAGGTCCAATTCCATTTTGCCTGAGAAAATATCCCATCATAGATAGACAAGGTAACCTTAACCATGGCCAGAGAACCAGAGGAGGTGGAAAAAAAAAAAAAGACAGAGGAATAGAGGTCTCCACCGACAACTCTCTAGCTAAATCTTTTCCCAAAGAACAAAATCGTTCCTCAAACAGACTAAGTCCAACAGTAATTTTGCCTAAGAAATCCCATCTCTCCAATCAAAACTTATAAAGATATAACGAACATTTTGATTGGATAACGTTAATTCTGAGTCAAAAGTAGGTCAATCCACTCTGCAAGCTATAAAAAGCCAATGTTTATACACCAAATCATAATCGATCAACCATGGTTCAGATTCTTCTTTGCCCTCTGTGTGCTCAAGCATGCGATATTGAGTGTGGGAAATGTACATTTCCCCTGCAGTATCTTGGACAAAAACACAATTGTCCCAATCCAGATGAGGGATTTTATGATGAAGATGAAGACCTAGGGGTTTGGTGCAAATATTGCTGGCAAGAGATCAGACCGGTGGTTTATACAGTGCAGGAATAGTCTCAACAGACAAGAAAAGACTATACAAATAGCCCTTTTCAGGGCTACCCAACACTACGAAAAGAGCTTTCTTTTCAAAATTGTCAATTTCCTCTAATTAGACAAAAAAGGACTAAGTCCAACACCATTTTCTATGTAAACACTAACCTCCGTTTTTTTCTCAGTGAACATAGTTCAAATATTTCGTAGTCACTATTCATAGCCCTGTAGACTAAAAAACATTCACAAAACACATTCACTCATCCCGTTAATCTCATTCGTCACTCAACTATCGTAGAGTTAAGTCGAACTAGCACAATGTTTGGATTAACAATTTTCCTCACATTGCTTAACTGGGTAGAAGAATGGGAACGTATTAGACATATAAGGCATGAAGTTGAGCATCTGATCCAGGTACTAAATGTAATGGAAACTAGGGAAATAAAGAGAGGAGGCTAAAGAGAGGAGATTGAAAAGTTAGCCTGCACAAACAGCCCTTTTCAGGGCTACCCATCACAAAGAAAGATCTATCTTTTCAAATTTTTGTCAATTTCTCCAAAAGAGTAAGCTTTTCTTTTTAAAAAGTTGTCATTTTTAAAAACAAATACATTTCAAAAAGATTATTCTTTCAAATTTTGTCATTTCTTCCTCTAAGAGTTACACTCAATAACACATAGCTTTAGCCCCTTCATCCTGGGTCGCGCTCTTAATTCTGACTCAAAGTAGGTCAATCCACCCGTAAACGTGTAAAAGCCAGTGAAAATTTCCTACACATTAATAATTTGACTCTCAGCTCTCGAGTAGTACGGATAAGCGCTAGCTAAAAACTGGATTTCAATTTAGACGGTTTCAACTTAGACGATTTCGACATAAACGAATTCCTACCAAAAGAAAACAATGGGGATATTCTATCGACAGCGATAAATTCAACACTCATCAGACCAACGACAGTATTGGACAACATTTTTGAAGAAGTAAGACAGTTGAATTCAAAACAAGATTCTTTATTGACTTGTATTTTAGAAGAACTGAAGACTTTCAACAAACATTTGGAGGAGATAAAGACTTTGAACGCAAACACCAATCAACTGGGCAGAAACATTGAGACATTATGGCAACAGAGAAAGCGTATTTCACCTGTTCCTGTGAAAATTCCGGTGGAGTTTGACTTTAATAAAAGCAGTCTTCATAAACTAGTAGACTCCATCGTGACTGTTGTAAGGAAAGAAAAACAACCAAAGGAAAATCAACAGTCAAAGGAAAAACAACCAAGAGCAACAAAAAGAAAATCAGAGGAAGACAAAAGTCAACTTCACAAAAAACAAGGAGTTCTCAACAACTGGACAATCTCGACAATAACGGGTCAGGGCAAATATGGAAAAAAGATTGATGACTTCGATGATTTCAAGATCCCGAAAAAACCAAAGAAAAGCTGTCAGTAGAGGGGAAAAAACATACCAAGACAGAAAAAACTGCCCTTTTCAGGGCTAACCCAACACCACGAAAGTTCTTTCTTTCAAATTTGTCAATTTCACTAAGAGTTACACTCAAAAAGTCTAAGTCCAGATCGCTAGTTTCTCTCTCAAAAAATCACACTGTATTCCATACAAAAAAAAAAAAGACTAAGTCCAAACCCTGGTCTTTTCTTGCTCTAAGCCCAATTAAAGCCCAAGTAGTGGTTAAAAAAGTAAACAATAGAGCAATCCTAACCCTAGCAGAAAGTCTGGGGACGCTCCAAACCATCCCTAGCCTCTGATCTGAGACAGTTGTTGGTGAATACGGTCCTTGAAAAAAGTAATAAGCCAGCTAGACACAACTTATCCGAAATGTTGCGTTTGGGATTAAAGATCCACAGCCTACCTCAGATAGTCAAACTAGTCAAAGACGAAAAATAAACATTTTTCCCCAGTTCCTCTACCCGGGATAGGGAAATCCACTCAGGGTAGAGGGATCAATCCAGCTCTAGCCTCTGTTCTGAGACAGTGTGGATCGAGATCAGACTTCACGGATAGGTAACCTGGGTGGACAAATTTGTTTCCATGGTTGCCAGGAGGTCAAGTGACTTTCTTAAGTTCCCGTAGAACAACCGGAAGTAGAACAACCGGAAGTAGAATTCGTTTCACAACTTATCCGAAATGTTGCAGTTTGGGTGAAGACCAAGGGACCAAGGTATTCCGCATAAGTTAAAGGCTAAGTGGTGCCCAAAAATGAGAAATTTCACGATTTAGTCGCTATTTTGCCTACCCGGGGGTAGGCAAAATAGCGACTTAACACCAAAAAATTCCACTCAGGGTAGGGAGAATAGCGGCTGCAGTCGCTATTATCCCTACCATTACTATTGACGGTTAACTTCTCTTTTTTCCAAAAGCGCTTTTTTAGGACAACCAGTATATGTATAAAACGTCTCATCCGAAAGACTTTTAGTAATTTTATATGGCCAGCCGTGGGGCACAAACCAACACGCTCAAGTGACCCAAGACTTGATCTTTACAAGTCCTATGCTATACCACTTGAGCTATGCGGGCTGGTCAAAGGTAATACAGTTAGACAACGAGTATGTGGGTATATACAATACCGCCCCCAACCCCCCACCCCCCCAAAAAAAAGCATTGCGAAAATCTACGCAGTTTAGAGAAAGGCAGCCCAGTTCTACTTCTAGCTCGAAGCATGCAAATTTTACCTGGCGGCACATTTCTCAAGTTTTCGTCGTTGCTAGGTCCCTCGGTTAAGAGTTCTTCAGTTTTCAATTTAGCTTATATGCTTGGCTGAAGAAGCGGACAGTGGATTAAAGATCCGATTACACGTTCTGTACAGTCTAATCTTGATCTATGACGTCCGCAGAAGCGCCTATTTTCGTGTGTTGCCCTAAAACGGTTAAGAAATATCAGATGCCCATATACACGTAATACAGTATGGAAAATTTATTAATGAACACCTGACAAGTGTGGTGAACATGGTACCCTTCAAAACGGAAATTCACAGATAACTTGAAACTAGTAAAATTGGTGTCTTCGTATGCATTTAAATTCCTGTCCAAATCATTATGGATCTATCCCGAAAACGATCGAGTTTGTAAAAGAAGATTCTGGCAATCTCTGCCCACATACATGTAGCGCCAGAGCTACCAAGAATATGGTGGCAGCCAACATTTTTCATGTCATGCCTTGGCCGGTCAAAAGCCTGGATCTTAAAACCAATGAAATATGTTTTGGACGTGCTGAAAAGACAGGTAAGAGATCTTCGGCAGATGCAAAATCTCGCTGAGCTTGCTCGTGATGTAATTACTGAATGTGCTAATCTGGCTCAAAATGATATCAGAAATTACAACATTTTAATAAAGGGCCAGCTGCCGGGCGGTCATTGTAGTAAAATGGGGCCATACAAATACAGTATGTGCTAATCTGGCTCAAAATGATATCAGAAATTACAACATTTTAATAAAGGGCCAGCTGCCGGGCGGTCATTGTAGTAAAATGGGGCCATACAAATACAGAATGTGCTAATCTGTCTCAAAATGATATCAGAAATTACAACATTTTAATAAAGGGCCAGCTGCCGGGCGGTCATTGTAGTAAAATGGGGCCATACAAATACAGTATGTGCTAATCTGGCTCAAAATGATATCAGAAATTACAACATTTTAATAAAGGGCCAGCTGCCGGGCGGTCATTGTAGTAAAATGGGGCCATACAAATACAGAATGTGCTAATCTGGCTCAAAATGATATCAGAAATTACAACATTTTAATAAAGGGCCAGCTGCCGGGCGGTCATTGTAGTAAAATGGGGCCATACAAATACAGTATGTGCTAATCTGTCTCAAAATGATATCAGAAATTACAACATTTTAATAAAGGGCCAGCTGCCGGGCGGTCATTGTAGTAAAATGGGGCCATACAAATACAGAATGTGCTAATCTGGCTCAAAATGATATCAGAAATTACAACATTTTAATAAAGGGCCAGCTGCCGGGCGGTCATTGTAGTAAAATGGGGCCATACAAATACAGTATGTGCTAATCTGGCTCAAAATGATATCAGAAATTACAACATTTTAATAAAGGGCCAGCTGCCGGGCGGTCATTGTAGTAAAATGGGGCCATACAAATACAGTATGTGCCAATCTGGCTCAAAATGATAGCAGAAATTACAACAATGTAATAAAGGGCCAGCTGCCGGGCGGTCATTGTAGTAAAATGGGGCCATACAAATACAGAATGTGCTAATCTGGCTCAAAATGATATCAGAAATCACAACATTTTAATAAAGGGCCAGCTGCCGGGCGGTCATTGTAGTAAAATGGGGCCATACAAATACAGTATGTGCTAATCTGGCTCAAAATGATATCAGAAATCACAACATTTTAATAAAGGGCCAGCTGCCGGGCGGTCATTGTAGTAAAATGGGGCCATACAAATACAGTATGTGCTAATCTGGCTCAAAATGATATCAGAAATTAAATCATTTCGGTGAGGACCAGGTGCCGAGCGATCAATGCAGCAAATGGGGACAATACAGTCTATTGACAAAACAGACACTAATTTCCCATTATCTGTGACTTACCGTTTTGAGGGGTACCATGTTCACCCAAATTGTTATTTTCTTAAATCTTTTCCAATTTGAATGAAATTTCACATGTTTCTATGGAATTAAATGAACTCACAACATATGAAATGGTTTTCCAGTTTGTACTTGAAATTTACCAACATACCGCAAAATATCAGGATTCCGTTTATAAGTTTTGCCACGTGTAGCTTCGTATAACTTCTATATATAGGTATTCGACACATCAAAATACATTGACAAGGAAGGGAGACTCTTTATACCAACCGACGAGGTCCTCAAAACGATGACGCTAGCAGAGCTCGAAGAGCTGTATAACAGGTGGGTTAGAACTAGTTTTGGTCGAGATTAGCGATAGTCTGATCTTAGATTTAAGCCTCAGAACATTGAAGTGACTCTTTCAGCGCAAAACACATAAACTCGGCCTCTTTCAACGGCTGAAAATATAATCCACTGAAACTCAGAAAGATGCTTACTTTTTCGGCTTGACTAAACAAGCCGATGGTATAGATCCAAGATCAGACTGCGCACTCTGTGCAGTCTGATCTTGATCTATACCGTCCACACAAGCCACTCTCTCGATTTATGGCGCTGATTTGGCAATAAGTTTAGTATATTTATCCAGACAAATAATTTTATCTAAAATACCGTAATCAAATATATTTACACGTAGGTTGAGCCAGAATTTTATATCACAAAAAAGCGGTACGATGCGGATCGATCAAATCATAGCTTGCCCATTCTGTGCAACCAAATCTTAATCTACACTGAAAACAAAAGCAAGAAAAATTGAGTTTAAAGCAATAAAGGTTGAACTGTCCGATATCATGTAGGATTTATTGAGAAAACGACATAGAAAATGCAATAAAAAGATATTTTAGCTCGACTGTTTATTACACCAAAGCTGCTAAGTGTGTGAAATGAAACTTTCAAGGGGATTGTGAAAACCCAACTGTTGCTATTGCAAAGATTTTTTTTTTTTTTTTTTTTTTTCTTTTCTTAATTTATCTTTTTATCGGAAAGTGCAGATCCAAGAACGTGCAGTCTGATCTTGATCTACACTGTCCGGTAGAGGCCCTTGAGTCGCGCTCAGCAGCCCAAGGGTTAAAAGATAAACGTCAAGGTATCATCATAGCCCCCTCGTCGCCTGCATCATCGTCGTCGTAAAAAAAAAAGTTGACACTTGCTTCAAACTTGAACTTTGACATTTGCTTTAAACTTAAGCTCGTTGTGAACTACCAAAAGGGGAACCAAAAGCAGAAGCGCAGATAATCCAAAGGTGACGGTTGCGTGATCGAAACTTTTGAAATGTGTGTTTCTATAATTAGAAAGATAGAATGATAGAATCACACTTCCAATTTTTCAAACACGCAACCGTCAACTATGAGATAATCATGAATATCTTCGACACGGTGTCGCCTTTTTTTTTTTTCGGGTTAAGATTTTCACTAAATAGCAAATGCAGACGAGCGTTGGCAATCACTTACGGTACTCTTGCTTCAAATATATGATAGTATCTTTCTAAGAACAAATTTCGGTAGTTTAGCCCTTGACCACATAATTCCGAGTTTAAACGACCAAGAGGAACAACCAGCATTTTCTCCATCTCCCAAAATGTTTTACACCCCATCAAAGACAGATTCCATCATTTGAGACACATTTAAATTGTCGTCTGTAAGTGCTTTCAATCTGGACTAGTCTACATTTTTATCGTGTGGTAAAGAGTTAACCCTTAAGCTGCTAAGCGCAACTGACCGACCTCTTACTGACAGTGTAGAGTCAGGATCAGACTGCACAGAACGTGCAGTCTGATCCTGACTCTACACTGTCCGTTAAGGAGATATCTTTCAAAAAAAAAAAGTTTGAAATAACACTAGTCTGGTTTTTGCGCTTGGAACTTTTATTTAACTTATTTAGCAGAATAAGGGTTAAGTCTTATTTTAGATAACGTGAAAATGATCTGTCTGTCACTTAGTCCTTGTAGAGATAAAGTATAGAGCACTTTGGCATGTTAGGTTCATTATACGCAAATTAAGATCGCTGTTAAGCTGTTGCTATGTTTTCTAAACCTACAGCTTCTCCCCCCCCCCTTTTCTCTCTCTCTCTCTCTCTCTCTCTCTCTCTCTCTCTCTCTCTCTCTCTCTCTCTCTCCCCCCCCCCTCCTCCTCCCCTCTCTCCCTATCTTTATATGCTGCTTTTTTGTAACCTGGGCCCGGTTTCACGAAAAAGTTGTAGTCTGTATTTTTTGCTCAAAACCCCTAACGGACTAATTTCGTACTTGAGTTTGTTATTTGAAACGCATTTCGCAGACATTAACAGACTTAAGTAACGTTCCCAAAAATCCTTAGCTGACACGTCTCAGACTCAACTCAGCAAATTTAACGGACTTAGGCCTACATGTAACTCAGTTAACAAACTTAAAGTGTCTCAATTAACAAACTCAAACTTAGTCAGAAAATGAGTCTGTGAGGGGATCTGAACAAAATAAGATACATGTACTTAAGTTTTTTCGTGAAACCGTGCCCTGTTTCTAAACCCTGTAACAGCTACTCTTTTTTAACAATTTTGTTTTTAAGGACCTTGGCTGCTTTTGTAAACGTTGTGGGAAAAGCAGAGAATACTGCTTACAAGCATTTTACAAGCATTTTCCCCTTTTACCATTTTGCTCTTAAAATTAGTCTATAAGAGTACTTCAGCTCGTTAGTCTGGTTTTAAATTTGTCATTTCGGAATCATAGTACAATCACAGGCTATTATCAGTGCAACTAATATATAGATCTACTGGCTGACGACCAGTGGCGGCCATTTTTTCAAACCTTTTCTAATCTACAAGTTAATCCTCTTCAAGTTGACAATGCATACTTATTGAACTAGGGTTCAATATAGTTAAATTCACGAGAGGAAATCTGAAATAGACTATAACTGAAACTCGAAACGTTATGGATAGCCCGGTCGGTCATTGGATGAACTTACGTTACGAAGAGTACTAGCGGCGACCACCCGGATTTTGTACACAGAATTAGATCTACTGTAATATCACAATCGCCAGAAGATATCGAATAGAAAATCATTTTTTCGTGAAATTATGCAATATTCTAGCAAGTCTAAGGTTTCATACGATCCATACAGACGGTTAAAAAGGAACAACCTACAGCTGGGTCCATATTCTACTATCAAAATTCATACACGCATGCGCGAGCCAAAAATAGATATGCACTGCGGCAGCTGAGGTTGCACAGGGGGTAGGATAATTCTGGAAGTTTATCAATATGCAACTGCATATATCATTCTTCCTGAAAATAGGGGAAAACGTGGAGGGAAAAACATACCTCGGGTGAGTATAAGCTCAGTTTTGTAATCTGACAGCATTTCATTTGTTGATGTACTTGGTTACGATGGTAAAATACTGCAAATTATTTCAATTAGGATTTTAAGGAAAAAAAAAGCCAATTATTTCATGAACACATAGTTTATAAAAAATGCTGATGCTGAAACTGACCCATTGAACAGATTAAAATTATATTTTGTTATTTCACAATCACAAATTTTATTATTTCACAATCACAAATACCTTTTTTAAGAGGAAGGTGTCAGGTGACTTCAGGTGATGGCACCATATGATCAGGTGCATAAACAGAAAAATTCAGTGGTGCAGAATGATGAATTATCATATTTCACAGAAAGATCTTAATTGTAAAATAGATGTTTTTCTTTTACAGCCAAACTCTCTCACTGACAACAATTACTACAGACAAAATAACTTTTATCCAAAACATGGATAAACCCACACTCTCTTGGTGAAACTACAAGTATCTGTTCTAACTCAATGCAAGCAGTTCACAATCTGGAAACACAGACTTTTAAACATACTTATCAGACTATCATCTAAAACAGTGTAAGACTGCTTTTCTTCTGTATTTGATTTTGTAGTCTTGTTAGTGCATTCAGAAGTTACACATGTATTTCTTCTTTTTCTTTTCTGCCCTCCTACTGTCTGTCTGCTCTTATCTCTCTTCTTCAGCATCTCTGTTTTCTTCCAGCCTATTGTGAACTCGTAAGTATGTTATCACTGTTTCCTACAGATTCAGAAACCCCAAACAGATATGGTGTTGATTTGACATGTACACCTATGTATGTACATTTTTTGTATAATTTTTTAGGGTCTGGTAATTAAAATTGAAATAGACATTTTGACTTTTTCAATATGTGAAAATGTTTGAATATTGCTTAACACCTGTTCATTATTTCATATTTAGATGAGAGAAGTACAAGTTTTATAGTGAAAGCTTTAAAAACTTTAACAGAGAGTCTGATCTGGTATTTTCAGATTTGGTTGGAGCTGGTGGAAATAAATGTGAGAAGGAATCTGGAATCAGGCCCTCCTTTAAAAGAGGATTGACTGAAAAAGTGCAAACTGGCCTAGCAAATTGAACCTTTCTTTGCTGCAGTTGTATGTCTAATTTCTTCTGCAGATGGTACCCTCTGTTCCTCATATCTGTCTCTACATTTGTATATCAGCCATGATGGAATTACATGTGTTATGTAAATGGAATCTCTGTTGACTAGAAGGATTTCACACTTCTTTTAAGAACCCCAGATGAGAGCCTTTGACTTTGATACACACATATTTATAAGTTTGCTTCATACAATCAACTTTTGGAGCAGAAGTAATTAAGTTAAAAACTGTTTGTAATTATTTGGTAATACGTTTGTGATATTTTAAACAGAGTTTTGTTAAATAAATCTATTATCATTATGATAATCATATTCTTACAGGTTGTGGCACTTATGATATTTAAGCTCACACTTTTTCTAATGGGTCCAAATATTGTAAAAAGTTACAGTCTCAGCCCTCAGAGTCTAATTGTTTATAGATGTACACCTTTGTTGACAGCACTGAGCAGTGGAACACAGATAGTCCATTGTGTGGCTTCAAACTGCAGGAAACTTGGCTTTGCTGATGATGGTATTCTTATCATTAAAACCCAGCCTTGCAGCCATCAATGAAAACTTCAGCTTAAGTAAAGCTGAATTTTGCTTTGAAACAAAAAAAAAAAAAAAAAAAACAGTTGTATTGCTTGAATTTTTTTTTCTTTTTTTTTTTTAGCTCATTAATTTTGAAAAGGTGAAAATTTAAAAAAAAAAGAAAGGCTTTCAGAAACAGAAGAGAAAGAAGAAAATGTGGGAAAGAAGAAAATGTATGCTATCAGCGTTGTTATGTTTTCCTACTATGTTTCTTCACTTTAAACTTCTTTTTTTTTATTGGAAACACATTGTAATGCCATCTGCACATGCTTTTGATATGCACAAGACTGAAACTGTATTGTAGATTTAGTAAAGAGTAAGATACAGCAATTGATTTAACATGAACTTGGTTGTCTATAAATTTCAATTCTATAGTTGTGTGTCCAATGCAATCCAATGTGTCCTCAAGAGGATCAAAGTCGTTGTTCATTACATTTACCATCCTTGATCTTTATCTGTTAAGTTTCCCAAGAACATTCTCTGCGAGACTTTGATATCTTCCCAAAAAAATCTTAACCATTTGTTAGATGGCCAACATCACATTATAAACAAAGTTACTGCTTCTTTGCATTAATTTACCCCCCCCCCTTTCCGATTATTGCTCCTTCAAAAACCTCATCTGGTCATGTATTCTAGGTAGATCTAATTGACTGATGCAATTTGCAACTTCTTCACCATAAAGCGTTCTGGCTTGGTGAAACTGATGTTACATTTATAACCGCACTCGCCGACATGCTGGGTCAAACTTGTGTTTCATTTATACACCCCCCCCCCCCCCATTTGGACCGTTTTCCTTGAAATAGAGCAGGCCTATAAAATTTTTTGTTGCTTGTCCGACAGTTATGGGCCAGATATAGCCATGTAAAGTCTTGTCGTTAAATAGGATTTTGCAGGCATCTGTTTAAAAATCGAAAAACTTCATTTTATATCTTTTTTTCACCAGTCGCACAGGAATACTGTTGATGTTGTAGATTTACATAGTACTTTTTTTTATTAATAGATCTAAAAGTATGAAATTTGAACAAATTCAATTTATATGGTAATCTAGAATCGTACTAGTTTTTATCATTTTTGTCCCACCATCCAATGGAAACCTGGTAAGCAATAACGAGGTTTATGAAAAAGAGTATAGTTACGGACTGAAGTGGATAGCTATGCCTCTGCATAACGTCATTTAACACTTGCCTTCTGCAAACATGGCGTGATTTGTGTTTCTCGTGAATATTTTGGATTTAATACTTAAACACTTAAATAATGGACTAATCGATGAGGTAAGTGAAAAATCACCGTATATGTGACAGTTTTGATACTGAAACATTGTTCTGTTGGATTATTTAAGGCTTAAATCGGCGATAGAAGTGATAGAGGTCAATCCCCTGGAAGTGATTTTTTGACAAATGGGGGTGACAGGGGATACTTGTTTATATTTTTACTTACGGTATGTCAAATTTCAACTTTTATTGGTCATTTGACACACCATTTCTTCTTTTTTAACATGACCAAGAGCTTTGATATGCTAATGTACGCACAAACGCGATATCATAGAAATGGCCGCCACTGGTACTTTGCCGCCACTGGTAGCGAACCATATGAGGTTATTTAACATGCTTGGGTACGATACTGAATTCTCTTGGATGAGAACACTGCAGAACCAGTCTATATTTTGGACGAGGCGACAGCCGAGTCCAAAATATAGACTGGTTCTGCAGTGTACGAATCCAATTGAATTCAGTATTGTACCCAAGCATGTTAAATGACCTCTTTATTTCACACTTCCGTATTGAGTTTGAAGTAAACGATAAATATATGGCCATTTCAATTTAAATGATAATGATAATAATAAAAAAAAAACCTATCAAAAGAGGGTTTTGAAATTGCTTTTTTAACAACGGACTTCGGTAGACTACTCTTCCGGTCAAATATCGATATTCTGGACTCTAGCCTCGTTGTGAAAAATCCGTATTGGACTGTTGCCTCGTTCTGAAAAATCCATATTGGACTCTTGCCTCGTTCTGAAAAATCCATATTGGACTCTACAGCGTCCAATATGGAATAAGATATCCTGTACTCACGTGGTAGTATTATAGCGATTTCATTGGACGTTAGATTGTAGGTGTGAAATAAGTAGAGGTTATTACACGGCTGATGAGGGCTGGAGAGTGATATCAGCTCGCCACCTCGAAATCTGCTCTCGGGCTTTTTAGCCCGAGGGCAGATTTCGAGGTGGCGGGCCGATATCAGCCGTGTAATAACCTGTTTATTATATTCATGGATCATTTGCTCGGTATTTTTGTTTTCTAACATGTTTAAACAATTAAAACGGAGAAATTCTTGTCTTCATTTGACAAAACTTATTTTCCGCGGGTAAACGTCACGTTCATGACGTAATCATGCATCGTTTATCATGACTATCGCAGCTGCATATGCAATATAAGGACTTTTAAACAAACATTTTCATCTTAATTCTTACTTAAAAAGATGTCGATATGTGTGTTTTTCCGAACCAATATTAGTATGATACGGATTATAAATGAGAAACAGGATAAATAGAATAGATGGTTTGTGCTTTGGATTGGGAAACTTTATCCGGCTCGGTTCCACCGGCTCATGGATAAAATTCGTAGAACTGGCTTATATACACCACGCCTTGCCCGATAAACTTTTCCAATCCAAGACAACAATAATCTTTTCTCTATTTATAGTGTCTTTGCTGGTTTTGCGATTCAATTTTCGTCTGTTGAAGATATGTCCGCTAGCGATTGACGGACTGATTCGGCCATTTTTTTTTTCAAACTGGGTGTTTTGAGAATGTTAGTTAACGAGCGAGTGTTCTGTTGCTATAGATTTAGAACAAAACTCTTGTCAACGGGCAGGATATTACATTCTGTTACTAATAATAGTAACATTTTCTACTAAAAATGGTGCAATATCAGTGTCACACGAGGGCAGATATGGCGGGGCAACGGGCTGATATCTGATATCCTGCCCGTTGACAAGATATTTGTTCTAAATCTATAGCAACAGAACACTCGCTCGTAAACTAACGTTCTAAAAACATCCATTTTGAAAAAAGAAAATGGCTGAAACAGTCCATCAATCGCTAGCGGACAAATCTTCAGAACTACAGTCAGTGATTGAATCGTTAAACCAACAAAGAGATGAGAAATAGAGAAGAGATTGTTGTTGTCTTGGATTGGGAAAGTTGATCGGGCAAGGCGTAGTGTCTATAGGCTAGTAGTTCTACGAATTTTATCCGTTGAGTCGGGTGAACCGAGCCTGACCAAGTTTCATACTTCGAAGCACCAACCATCTATTTCATTTATCCTGTTTCTCAGTTGTGATCCGCATGACATTAAATTGAATATTTGGATCGGAGAAATACTCATGTCAACACCCTTTTAATTATGAATAAAAATGAAGAAATGTTTGTTTAAAATGTCCTATATTGCACATATATGCAGCTCTACGATAGTGATGATGAATGATGCATGATTACGTCATTTATAAACGTGACGTTTACCCGCGGAAAAAAAGTTGTGTCGAAAGAAGACAAGAATTTCTCTATTTTAAGTGTTTAAACATGTTAGAAGACAAAAAAGATCGAGCAATAACCTCTATTTATTACACGGCTAATGAGGGCCGGAGAGTGATATCGGCCCGCCACCTTGATATCTGCCCCGAGGGCTTTAGCCCGAGGGCAGATTTCGAGGTGGCGGGCCGATATCACTCTCCGGCCCTCATCAGCCGTGTAATAACCTATTTATTACATTCATTGATCATTTGCTCGATTACTTCGTTTTCTTACATGTTTAAACACTTAAAACAGAGAAATTCTTGTCTTTATTCGACACAACTTTTTTTCCGCGGGTAAACGTCACGTTCATGACGTAATCATGCATCATTCATCATCACTATCGAAGCTGCATATAGCCTACAGTACAAAGACGTTTTAAATAAACAGTTTTTCATCTTTATTAATAGTTAAAAAGATGCCGGTATGTGTGTTTTATCGAGCCAAATATTCAATTAAGTATGTAACGTGTTATAAAATTAATGACAAACAGGATAAATAGAATAGATGGTTGGTGCTTTGGATTGTGAAACTTAATCAGGCTCGGTTCCCCCGGCTCAACGGATAAAATTCGTATAAGTACTAGCCTAAAGACACCATGCCTTGCCCGATAAACTTCTCCAATCCAAGACAACAACCATCTATTCTCTATTTATCGTGTCTTTGCTTGTTTTGCGATTCAATCATTGTCTGTAGTTCTGAAGGAATGTCCGCTAGCGACTGACGGACTGATTCAGCCATTTTTTTTTTTCAAACTGGGTGTTTAAAGGTGGGTATTTAGATTTTTCACATCTCACCAAATTAAAAAACATATATATCACTGAAATTTATATGAAAAAACAATACAAATCATCAATAATTAAGAATCATAAAATTACATAAAAAAAAATTTTTTATGGTGTTCCCTTAAAAGGCTACGTAGCCTCTTAAGGTATTTTAAGATTTCGCGCCAGAAATCAAAAAAGCATTGTGGGAATGTCAAGTGACTGGCACGTGACTTATGTCGCTTAAATTTCATAACATAACAAACATGTAATTATTTTCCATGATATCTTCTTCGGACGCTATGTTTGAAGCTTCCTCTGTGTATTTCTGGTATGTAAATTAGCGAGTTGCTCATGTAAAAATAGACCGTGTTTCCTGTCGGTGTCGACCTGGGCCCTACTAAATCTCTAATTTCTCTTGTTGTCGGATGGTTTTCGACTACTGGGGTTTTATGAATGAAAATTAAAAGGCTTTGGGAGTATAAGGATGATGGTTTTGTATTTTTGTAAAATTTTCGTCCCAAAATCTGAAGGGCCACCTTTAAAGAACGTTAGTTTACGAGCGAGTGTTCTGTTGCTATAGATTTAGAACAAATATCTTGTCAACGGGCAGGATATCAGATATCAGCCCGTTGCCCCGCCATATCTGCCCTCGCGTGACACTGATATTACACCATTTTCGGTAGAAAATGTTACTATTATTAGTAACAGAATGTAATAAACATGTATATGAGTCATGCTGTGGCAAAAGGGCGTTCAATGCATCTCGGTAATGCATTATACCAAGCAAGTCATCATATAATTATGGATCCGTAAAATCCATTTTGTCTAACAATCGACTGAATCAACAGGTAGACTGGTCTTTTGAAATGCAGAAAATTGACCAATAGCAAAAAGTATCGACTCAGGACAGCCTGCGGGGACTGCGCAGGCTGACATGGGTCGATATTTTTTGCAGATGCATTAAGCCCCGATTTCACGGAACATGGCTCTTTTATTATTTTAGATACCAGCAAAGTCTTCAAGTGGTCTGTCCTCGTTTGAGATTCATCGGGAAAGTGTTCGACGGCGGCTACCATGTTTGTGAAACCATGGTACCCAAAACATCCTGTCTGGCATATTCTTTCGGGTAAAATATATATTTTATTATATTCTTATCAGTGAATTACTGGGATTTCACAGTGAATAACACCACTAACGTTAGTGATGATAAATATGGTATCATCGCCAGTGACGATATCGTTTTAGAACTTTTTTCCAGGGCTACTATTTTCCTGTATTGCTCATATTGCACTATACTTCATAATTATAAGAATAAGAAAGGGTGAATTAGGAATATATTAAATAGGATAATCTACTGGTTGTGCGTGACATTAAAAATCTGTCACTAAATGAAGTTTGATGCGGTTAAAAAACTCGTTCTTCGGACTCGCTTATTCAACCGCATCACACCCCATTCTAGAGACAGATTTCTAATATCACACATAACCAGTTGATTATCCTCTATATCTAGATCTTGCTTAGAAGGCAAAAAACAGGTCAGATTTTGACATCCACCATAAAGATGGGGGGTTGGGGGTTGGGGGTCGGGGGAGTTTATGGAATGTAAAAGGGAGCAAATGTGGGCAGAACTACATACTTTTGCAGGAGAAGCAAACTTTACCACACTGGTAAGTTTAACCCCACACCAGCAAATTCTGCAATTATTGTCTGGCTGTCTGGCTTTACAATTTACTGACGAACAGAGAGTGGGCTGCTTCAAATTGTGCATCAAGCATTTGCACAGATTGGCTGCACACCTTATCTCTATTCAGTTATAAAGAGTGAGCTGCTATTCTCTAGAATAGCTTGCTGACAGAATTTCCCTATCCTTTTATGGGGGCTGCTGGTTGATATAACTTAGCTTGTGTATATACGTAATTGGTTTGTTTGTTTGTTTATTTGACCGTTTGTCTGTCTGTCAGATTGTTTGCTTACTTTTGTTGCTTTCATTACTTTGTGTGTATGTATTACATATATGTGTGTAAACTTCTGTCCTATGTAGGAGGCAATAAAGAATATACCTATACCTACCATACCCTACAAAAAAAAAGGAAAGCTTAAAAAAAGTGCCTTGGGTGGAACTCCATTCCACGGTGTTCAGAGTTTTAATTTTAAAGCCATTTTTGCAGGTGAATGAAAATTTGCCGTCTTTGTTAACCCTTGAGCTGCTCACTGACCTTTTTCGGAGAGTGTAGATCAAGATCAGACTTCACAGAATGTGCAGTCTGATCTTGGATCCACACTGTCCGATAATGAGATATAAACTACTGCAAATATAGCTTTCAAACAGCAATATTTGGATTTTTATTATCGGTTTGAAAGTTTCACATCACGCTTATTTAGCAGGATAAGGGTTAAGATTTTCTAAAAATTTGCGAAGCAGAATCTGATCTAATACCCCTTTATTATGATTCAGAACCTCCTGAAACAAAGTTTTTTTTTTTTTATTCAGTACTTTCAGTGCTTTGATTGTGAATCCTTGTTCAGCATAATTACCGGAGGTGTCACACCATTGTTTTTTTTTTGCCACATCGCAAATAGAGTGAAATTGACCATATTTGTAGCTTCACGAATTGGTTAAACCCATGGCTTCTCCGTCTGTAACTCTCTAAGGTACATCCATAGTCCTTTAAAAAAGCAAAAAAAAGTCATTCAGTTGCATATTTCGCTAAAAGCCAACCAACACAGAACTTGTCCACTCAGGAACACCTGTTCAAGGCAACGACCCCAAGTTTGTGACCTCCTGTGATACGGAGTAGTTTTGCCACTATAAAATATAAACACATCAGATATGTTCCCCACTGCCCAAATTTGAAGTAAATCTAATTATATACTACCAAAGTCCTCTCAACTCCATGAAACAGTGTAATAAAAGTGCCACTGTAAAATTTCATATGGGATTACTTTTGACTACTACTGCCACCCGGAAGCAATGTTGCAGTGGTGCGACACCCATACTTATACAAGAGCATTTCGTTTGTAAAAACTGTGCCTTTATTTTTGCTCTACCGAGATATCTAATTACTTCCCGATACAAAATAATCGACGGTGTTTGCACATAAATCATGTCTGTCTTCTCTTTCCCCCCCCCCCCCCCCCCCCCCAATAATCTTGCCAAGTTTTATCTTTCGAGTACAACATAATCTTATCTTAAACCCATACAGCGTCATACATGTAACCAGGGGCTTTTTAGGACGACATAAGTCCAAGATCAAACTGCACAGAACGTACAGTCAGATCTTTGATCTATACCGTCCGCCTGTTCAGTCAAGCCTATGCAACAAAAAATCTGTCATAGTTTCAGTAGATTGTCCTTTCAATCGTCGAAAGAGCCATGCTCTGGCAAAATGGAAATTAATGTATCTCCGTGATGCATTATACCAAGCAAGTCATCACAGTATTATGGATCCATAAAATCAATTTTGTCAATCAACCAACGAAATCATGAGGTATATTGGTCCTTTGACATGCAGAAAAAATGACCAATAGCAAAAAGTTTCGACCCAGGTCAGCCTGCGCGGATTGCGCAGGCTAACATGGGTCGATACTTTTTTGCAGATGCATTGAGCCCCCTTTCCACAGAGCATGGCTCATGTACATTTGAAAGAGTTATCCTGTATAATTATATGAGTATCTTTTGACACTGCGCATTTGACGGCTGTTATTATGTAAATGCAACCCTTAGTCCTCGAAAGGTCCTGTCTGCTGTATTCATTCGGGCTGAGCCCAGCTGCGTAGTCGGTAGCGTACAGACTTTACGACCCTGGTAAAGAAAACATTTGAAGACCTTGTCGTAAAAAAGGAGAAAATGCGGGTATCCATCATTTTCTCTTTTACCCCATAATGTTTTCTACGCTTTGGAGACAGATATTATAACTTGACCATCATTCAATGCATCGTTTTCAAATGCGTTCTATAGCGGCAATTTTTCAGTTATTTTCCTTTATTAATCTTCAGTTCAACATTGGGTCTGATAAAGAGATTACTCGGTTTTTGTCCTTGATTTGCATTGCACCACACATACATATTATAGAGTTAGGAATTTAACCAAATCTTATCAAATTGTTTCGAAAATCTATATTAATGCTTTTTTTTTTTATTGAATACAAAATTGACTTTAAAACCACATGAGGATCCTTACATATAATCATGTCAAAAATCAAATTATACTTAATGCAACATTCCCTGGAGGATACAAGGACGGAAACAAAGACATTAATGTAGGTAACAGGACCAATCTCAGATCGGGTACCTTCCCTGATACCGCTATTGTGCATATATGTGTACATGTACAACGGGGACCAGTTTAGACCAATCTATTACACTCGTCACAACTCGGCCGATTCCGTACCTACATCTAACCTCGTCCGTATCAAGGAGATTTCCATTTTGAAATGAGAATCACGTGATTCTATATATAGCGCGCCACTGACAGTCGTTTAGCAACGACATAAACAACCTCGATGAAGTTATTCATATCTGTTTATCTGTCGGTAAAAATTTCAATCGAAATTGATAAACCACGTTAAATAATGAATGTACGAACTGTTTGTCAACTGAACTGAAATACAGTTAGAAAGGTTTCGATAGAAAATTGAAACTCAAGTTCTCTTTTTTAAGAGGAGCCTTACAATTTTCAGAACGGTTAACCGGCGTATTTCCGGGTATGTATCGATCTGATGCATATTAATCCACCAGTTACAGCCGAGGGATATGATGGCTCCCATCACCCGAGGTGTGCCGAATGCAATCTATTATTTGGTTACCTTTGATTTTTATCTAACAAGGGAGATAATTTTGCTTACATGAACTGGACAAGTCTAAAGTTTGATTAGAGGTTAAACCTTACTCCTGCTAAGCTAATCTTCCGAATTGACTAGTTTAACTACGGCAAGTTCGACAATATCCTAATTTACCCTGGTAAAACGACATAATTTCTGGTCTTCATGGAAAAAGAGGGAAGGTGTTTTGAAGAATTAGCTGTCCCAGTTCAATATAAGCAATATGTATTAACTGTTTACCATACAATCCCGAGTTCTAACGAAGAAGAATGTTTTTCAAAACATTGTGAGAAAAGGAGAAAATGCTGGTAACCAGCATATTCTCCTTTTCCTCACAATTTTTTATACCCTATTTAAGACAGCAATCAGTATTAATTTTGACCTACATTCAATTTTTCGTCTGCTAATGTTTTCAATTTGGTCGAACGGTTCAAAATTTTTTCGTTTGGCAAAGAACTAAAGCTTAAATAGACGGGTAGTATACTGACAATCACTTAACAGTTTGTGGAATTAAATGCTTCCAGTGATTAGAACAGGTTCTAACTTAGCAAACAACTGTAAGTCACGTGAGCACTTTTAAATGTAAACACACTGTGACAAAAGGAGAATGTTCGTTTTAAAGCATTTTCTCATTTCGCCGCAATGTTTAACAGGTAGCCCTAGAAAAGTCGACCAAAGGGGGTCAAAGGTTAAACGGTTCCACACGCTTTGCAACCAATCAGGAATTGCGTAACTTTCCTTATCTGGCCTGCAACACGCGAAAAGGGGCATTCGGACATTTGCGTAAAGTGTCGTCTCGGATCAGCCTGCGCAGTCCGTGCAGGCTAATCCGAAACGACACTTTCCGTTTTTATGTAATTTTCTGTTTTGCGCAAGTCTGCTGTAGCACAAAATCTATTGTAGTCGTAAAGTGCCGTCTCGGATTAGCCTGTGCGGACTGCGCAGGCTGATCCGAGACGACACTTTACGCCAATGTCCGAATGCCCCTTTTCGCGTTTTGCAAGCCATCTAGAAAAAGACCGAGAACGACAGTTAGAATGGTTGGTAAATACGAACCCAGACTTCAAGCTTATCTTGGTCTGATCTTGATCGACTCTTAAACGATAGAGGTTGAAATTTTCATGGCGCCGGCTAAATTGGATCGAGACAACGGTGAACATTTTTTCGTCGCCTTGTTACTCGAATCGTTCAAAAAAAATTACCATGTTTATGGGGCTTTTTATCAGATACTGATTTTTCTTATCTTGACCTTCACGTATGTGGCCGAGCGCCAGGTTCCTCAATGGCAAGGATCCTATAAACACGCTGGAGAGACCAGGGTGATAAATCTTCTCGTCAAGGGCCTTCTTATCAGACATTGATTTTTTTTCTTATCTTGACGTGCATTTCTCCTGTACGTATGTCGCCGAGTCCCAGGTTGCTCTATGGCAAGGGGTGAATCTGGTAAACAGACAGTTTTGAGTTCGAATACGCGTTCGTCTCTTTTCTAGAATTTATGATGGGGAGGTATAACCCTTAACCAAACAATCTCGAATTTTAACGACCTTGAGGAGGAGAGCTTAAAAACAAATACATGTACAAGAAAATTGATTGATTGATTGACTGATTGATTGATCGGTGTTTCACGCCGCTTTCAACATTATTTCAGTCATATCACGGCAACAGCTCACATATTCATGTTTTCCTTGGTTTTGCCAGTACTAGGCTGGGGCTCTGAGATGTCTTGCCCAAGAAATCTCCCACAAAGGACTCAGTGGATACAGTGCGGCTCGAGCCGGGGGCCTACGGGCAACGAGTCCCACACTTTAACACTGAGCCACGCAGGACCCCTCAATTACAAGAAGAAGGAGAAAATTTATGCTGGCAACCGGCATTTCACCTTTTCTCCTGCAAGATTTTCTAGCCGTTGAACGACGAATTTCATATTGTGAGTAAAATTTAATTTGTCGTCTGCAAATGCTTTCATTTTGGAAGAGACTAAAATATTGTCGTTTTTTTCAAAAGTTAAGGTTTTGGAACTTACTAAATTGGAATCATTGCGGCTGACAAACAAGCCAACATCTTACATGTGTTAGTCCTTAACCCGTTAAATAAATAAAATGAAACTTTCATGCCGATAGTAAAAACCTAAATGTTGCAGTTTCAAAGTTATTTTTTGAGGTAAAAATATCTCCTTACCGGTCAGTTTAGATCCAAGATCAGACTGCACGTCTGTGCAGTCTGATCTTGATCTAGACTGTCTGGATAAGCAGTTAAATCCGATTTAAGCTGTTCAAGGCTTAAATCAAGAAAAAGTAATAATGTGTTGCTATGTATCTCTTTCAGAAATAACAATGACTATTCATTTGATGGTGGTCTGGCTGACATATACGGCTGCGAAGTCCATTCGTTCGATCCTGCGTAAGTTTATATTTTAACCATGCTCTGTGAGAAGGGGGCTTTATACATCTGCAAAAAGTATCGACCCATGTCAGCCTGCGCAGTCCGCGCGGGTTGACATGAGTGGATATTTTTTGCTTTGGTTAAATTTACTGCATGTTCAAGGATCATTCTAGCTCGTGCATTTACCAATCGGTTGTTAGAATTAATGGATTTTGTGGATTACATGCTAGGTATAATGCATCACAAAGATGCATAAGCTCCCTTTTGCCAGAGCATGGCTCAGTTAAATCAGCCTCTTATGTACCCGGGGTTTCTGCTTTCCAATTGAAAGTTATAGTTATTCCTTTCTGGTATACTTCCCCTCCTAAAGGAAAAGAAAGTTCTATGAAGTAAAACTGTTTTTTGTCTGAAGATAGAAAACATCATTACAAATAAATGTACATAAAAATACACTATACATAAAAACAAATGTTAACTATTTACAAGTTAAACTCTAGACAAAGCATCAGGGGTAATATTATCCCTACCTTTTATATGTCTAATATCCATGTTATATTCTTGTAAAATCAGACTCCATCTGAGTAAACGCTGATTCTTGTTTTTCATTTTATGGATAAAAGTCAGAGGATTATGATCACTCTATACAATGATGGGTACAGGAGAAGACGACAAATATATTTCGAAATGCTGAAGAGCAAGAATTACAGATAAACACTCTTTTTCTATTGTTGAGTAGTTTTTCTGATGTTTGTTAAACTTTTTAGAAAAATAACTAACTGGATGATCTACACCATTACAATCTTCTTGAAGTAAAACACCACCTGCACCAGTATCACTAGCATCTACTGCAAGCTTAAATTCTTTTTCAAAATTAGGAGCTAAAAGAACTGGTTCATTTTTTAGTATGGCTTTTACTTTATCGAAAGCTTTTTGACAATCATCATTCCATATAAATTTTTTGCGTTTGCTGAGAAGACTTGTCAGTGGCTCAGCAATGACAAAAAAATTTCCACAGAAGTTCCTGTAGTAACCAGCCATACGAAGAAATCTTGTAACTTGCCTTTTGCATGTAGGTACAGGAAAATCAGAAATAGCTTTTACTTTAGCTTCTACAGGTTTTATCTGTCCTTGTCCAACAACATGACCCAAAAATGATAAACTAGCATGACAAAATTCACTTTTAACAAGATTAATTGTTAATTTAGCTTTACTCAGTCTGTCAAAAAATTCTCTGATAGTCTTTAGATGTTCATCCCAATCATCACTGTGAATGATGACATCATCGATGTAGGCCCTACAGTCGTCCAGTCCAGATATTATCATGTTGATAAGACGTTGAAATGTTGCCGGCGAGTTTTTCATCCCAAAAGGCATAACTTTGTACTGATAAAGTCCATCAGGAGTTACAAATGCAGAGATCTCTTTAGCTCTTTCAGTGAGAGGAATTTGCCAAAATCCTTTTAGAAGATCAAATTTGGTTACATATTTTGCATGACCAATATTGTTAATGCAGTCATCTACTCTTGGCACTGGAAACGAATCAGTCTTGGTCACAGTATTAACTTTTCTATAGTCAGTGCACATACGAAAAGTTCCATCTGGCTTTGGTACAAGAATACAGGGAGAACTCCATTCATTTTGACTAGGTTCAATAAAGTCATTGCCCAATAGATACTTTATTTCCTCTCTAAGATGCTCCAGTTCCTTGGGATTCATTCGATATGGATGTTGTTTCACTGGTTTTGAAATTTTCAATGTCCACGTCATGGTATATTGTATCTGTCCGTGTTGGAATATCAGGGAACAGGTGCTCATATTCAGAAATTAACTTTTCTAATTCATCTTTTTGATTATTATCTAAATGTGAAAGTTTTTTATCTAAATTTCTTAAAATGTCAGAATTCTGAAGTTTTGAACAAATAGGGTTAGACTTATCAACGTTCATTTCTTCACTATTTATGTATTTATAGTTAATGTGATTTTGATTTTGAGGGACTGAGGAAACTACATTTATTGGCGAAATATTTATATTATCCCTATCAACATATTCTCTTAACATATTAATAGGGCATAATTGTTTTTGCTTTCGCCTGTCAGGAGTTATTATCACATAATTTAAGTCACTGACCTTTTCCTCTACAGAATAAGGACCAAAATATCTTGCTTGTAGAGGCCTACCAGGAACTGGTAGAAGAGCTAAAACTTTATCTCCAGGTTTAAAATTTCTTTCTTTAGTATTCTTGTCATGTCTTTCTTTCATTTTACATTGAATTTTCTCTAAATTTGATTTTGCAACCTCACAAGCTTTTAATAGTCTGTTTCTAAAGTCAGATACATACTGACGTAAATTTAAAAGACAGTCTTCTTCTGAAAGAAATGTTTCTTTTAAAAGTTTTAAAGGTCCACGAACTGTGTGGCCAAACACAAGCTCAAAAGGACTAAAACCAAGAGATACCTGTACAGACTCCCTTACTGCAAAGAGTAAAAGATGGATACCTTCATCCCAATCCTTTTGTGTGTCAAAGCAATATGACCTTATTATATTTTTTAAGGTCTGGTGTAACCGTTCAAGGGCACCTTGGCTTTCAGGATGTTATGCAGATGACCTATATTGTTTAATTCCCACTCGTGCATCACTTGTTGGAAAATGCCAGACATAAAATTTGACCCTCGATCAGATTGAACAGATTTAGGAAGTCGTACAAAAGTGAAAAATTTCACTAAAGCTTTGACAATTGTTTTAGATTTTATATTTCTTAAAGGTATTGCTTCAGGAAAACGGGTGGAAGCACACATAATAGTCAGAAGGTACTCATTGCCAGCCTTAGTTTTTGGCAAAGGACCTACACAATCAATTATGATCCTGCTAAAAGGTTCATCAGATGCAGGGATAGGCTTTAGTTTAGCCTTAGGTATGACCTGATTGGGTTTGCCTACCATTTGACAAGTATGATAAGACCTACAATAATCTGATACATCAGCTTTTAGACCAGGCCAATAGAAATGTTTAAGAATTTTGTGATAGGTCTTATTGATACCTAAATGACCTAACATAGGTGTTTCATGAGCTAAGTTTAATATTTCTAATCTATAGGATTTAGGAACGACGACTTGATGATTGACAGCCCACTCATCATCAACAGAGACTTCAGGAGGGCGCCATTTTCTCATTAATATTCCATTTTTTATATAAAAACAGACAGGTTCCTGTGAAAGATTAGTTTCACTAACAGCTTTTTGAAATAAAGGTGCTATTTCTGGATCATTGTGTTGGTCTTCACTTAGTTTTGACCTTGACCTTGTATCATGGCCTTCATTAACTAAGGGTGAAGATGTGTAATCCAATTCTGATGAATTATGTTTGGAATTAGTCTGACTTTCAGACAGGTTTTGTGAAAAAGATATGTTAATCTCATCTTTAAATAAATGACCCAACAAAGAATCAGATAAGTCAATATCAGACTGATTTTCAGTCAAAATGGCGTTCTTTGCCATCGCTCTAGTAACTGCACATGACGGGTAAAGGTCAGGAATTTCTTCCTCAATCGGATCGGGTGATTGATCCATGCAAGGTGTGTCAGTTACAAGTGGATTAACAATTACCTTATCTCCGGCTAAATCATTGCCTAATAACAAATGAACACCTTTAAAAGGTAAATTTTTTCTGACACCAACAGTCACTGGACCATTAATTAAGTCTGAAGACAAATAAATGTTATGAAGCGGAACATTAACAAATCCACATTCTACACCCTGAATAAGGACACTTGTCCCAGAAGAAGTCTTCTCAAAAAAAGGCAGGACATCTGCTAAAATAAGAGATTGAGAAGCTCCAGTATCACGTAAAATTTTAATAGGGGTAGACTTGGCAAAATCACTTTCTAGTGACACAAAATCATCTGATAAGAATGGTTCATAAATCTCCATAACAGTATCAGTCTCAGGCACTTTGGCCTGGACAAAGGTTTGGTCTTTAAAACATGACTGAGGTGTAGACTTTAATGAAGTAAAGCCTGTAGGCTTAAAGCTTTCTTGTTTTTCCCGTTTTCTTTTTAGAACAGGACATTCAGAAATAATATGGCCTGATTCTTTGCAATAATTACAAGTGGGTCGAGATAAGGGATTTTGACCGTTGGCTTCATAAGGAGACTTGGGTTTGGGAATATTCTGATTGGAATTTTCATTATGTTGATTAAAATTTGGTTTAGGACCAGTAGATGAATAAAAAGGTTTTCGAGGGTTTGATTTATTTATGAAAGAGACCTTATGCGTCAAGGCAAAGTTGTCTGCTAGGCAAGCAGCTTCTTCTAAAGTTTCAACTTCTTTCTCATCTAAGAAAGTTTTTATATCAAAATTAGTGCACCTTTTAAATTCTTCAACTAACAGTAGTTGTCTAAGTTTTCCATGATCTGAATTTATTTTCTTTGAATGGCACCATCTATCAAATAACTGTTCTTTAGTTCTAGCAAATTCAACATGGGTTTGACCGTTTTCCTTTCTGCAGTTCCTAAATTTTTGTCTATATGCTTCAGGTACCAGTTCATAAGCCTTTAGAATCAATTCTTTAACATTATCATAGAGAGCTGTTCATTACTTAGTTGAGAAAAAATATCACGAGCCTTTCACATTACAACGCTTTGCAAGAGTAAGGTCCAGTGTTCTTTTGGCCATTTCAAATTTTCAGCAAATCTTTCAAAATCATGTGGAAAGTATTTATCAACTTCACGTTCTTGAAATGGCGGAACATGTCTGAGGTGTTTTGTTACGTCAAAGTCATTAATCACATGCAAAAATGGTTTTTCTTTATTTTCTATTTCTAATTCCTTCATTCTCATCTGAAATTACCTATCCTTTTCTCTTTCTTCTAATTCAACATACATTTTTTCTTTTTCTAACTCTAATTCTTTTTCTTTCATCCTTTCTTCTTTCTTTAATTCCTTTTCTCCCAGCCTTTCTTCTTGTTCTAATTTTTAATTTAATTCTTTTTCTTCTTGCTCTAATTTTAATTTTTTCTCTTGTAATCTCTCTTCTTTTCCGATCTGTAGTTTTAATTTTTCTAACTCAGTATTAGTTTTGACGTCTGTCTGAGACATAAGAATAAGAGACAGAGCAGACGAGTCAAGTATTTCTTCGTCAACTAAAAACTGAACAATAGCATTCTTAATTTCATGCTTTAACATAGTACCTTTAATGGCAGTCAGTTTATAATGAGAAGCAAGATCTAATAAATCAGACTTTTTGGCCAAATTTAACAACTCCTGAGAAGGTTCAGCAATAAATTTTTCAAGATCAAAAGACATGATTGCTTTTTGCTGGTTCAGTAGGATAAAAATCAAATTTTATTTTTTTATTTTTTTTATTATCTTATGAACTTTGATACTGTAACAAGTTCAAAATAATTTCAAAGTATATCCAAAATGACTAGATGATCAATCCCGGACGAGCCCCCTATTTCTGCTACGAGACAAGCGTAACTAGAAAGAAAACCAGCAACAAGCCTTTAACAATTAACGATATTTATTAATGAATAAAGACAAAATAGTACAACAAGAGTTAAGTTTGAATGAAGTTTTGACAATTCTTAATCTTACAACAAGAAATAGAATAAGTCCCTCAAAATTAAGAAATAAGTTTAGACTACAAATAGTATGGAATTTCTGGTTCCTAAAACCTAAATTAACAATAATTTTAACTTGCAAATAGATATGAGCAACCTGTTTAAAAATTAAGCAATTCTAACTTACAGTTCTATATCCCAAGTTAAATCCAACACTTTTCACTAATTCTGTATCGTCAAAGCTACAAGTCTAACTTCAAAATCCCCATCACCAAGTAAGTCACTCCTATTTATATCAGCTTGGAATATTCTAGATTAGTCTTTTCTAGAAAGATGACGTCAAGCTATTTATAGACATGGATTGATAAACAACTTGTTTACTAACAATCCTGTTTCTAAAAATAACCAGAATGAAAAACCAATGAATGTTCTTTATGTTTCTAGAATATTCTGTATACAGAGTGACAATGAAAACAGGTCACATGTGTATCCTATTTCATAACACAACATATCAAACTAAATAGATATTGCGCTTAACCTTTAAGCTGCAGAGCGCGACTCACTGACCTATTGCGAACAACGTAGATCAAGATCAGACTGCACAAAAAGTTCAGTCGGATCTTGGATCTACACTGTCCGGTAAGAAGATGTTTCTCTCCAAAAAATAAGTTTGAAATAGCACTTTTCGTGTCTTTACTATCGGCTTCAAAGTTTCCTTCAACTCATGTATCAGGAGAAGGGTTTAAACAATCTAAAACTTTAACAAACGAAGGTGGGTAAATTTCACTAACAGATGTAGGTTAGTTTATTGATAAGGTTTCCTTAAAAAATACGCATGCGTATCTACAAAACTGAGGCTTGATTTGCTTGGGGTCTTACGCTGCTTGATCTCTTTTTATTATTTTTTAATTATCTTCTAAACTAACTAAAACTCACTCTCTCTCTCTCTCTCTCTCTCTCTCTCTCTCTCTCTCTCTCTCTCTCTCTCTCTCTCTCTCTCTCTCTCTCTCTCTCTCTCTCTCTCTCTCTCTCTCTCTCTCTCTCATTTGAATCGAAAGTGTCGTTTGCAAATGCTCTCAATCTGGACAAATGTAAAATATTATCACCAGGGCACGTATTCACCAACCATTCTTGAGAACGTTTTTGGTCTCAGTCTCCAGAATTTTCTAAATTCGAAAACAACGCAACTTCTGATTGGCTAAACCAAATAGTTTAGCCAATCAGAAGATGTGTTACTTTCAAATCTAGAAAATCTTGGAGAATAAGAATACTCTTAAGAATAGTTGGTGAATACGGGCCCAGGGCCCATATTCACCAACTATTCTTAAGACATTCTTGGTCTTATTCTCCAGGATTTACTGAATTTGAAAGTAACACAACTTCTGATTGGCTAAACCATATGGTTTAGAATCAGAAGTAATAATAATATAATAATAATATCAGAAGTTCTGTTACATTCAAATTTAGTCAATTCTGGACACTAAGACAAAGAACGTTCTTAAGAATATAGACCCAGATCTGGTACAGAGTTAAAAGGATGTTCCATTGTTTCCAGGGACGGTCAAGAAGATCACAAACATTCAGATTTGGTAACATTTCACAAACTTGGAATCTCGGGCACAGACGAGGAGAAGAATAATGTGAAACTGAAAACGGTAGACAGTGTTCGAAAACTTCTAAACCATGAAAATGTAAGTACGAGGGTTGTTCCAAATGTATGAAGATTGTTCCTACAGCTCGAATATTCAAGAACTTTTAGGCTACAGAGTGCGACTCGGGGCGCTTTTGCGGACGGTATAGATCAAGATCAGACTGCACAAAACGTGCAGTCTGATCTTAAACTACACTGTCCGGTACAGCATTTCTCCCTGGTGAAATAAACTTTGATATGGCAATATTCGGGTTTTTATTATTGAGTGGAAATTTTCGTTTGATTTATTTAGCAGTTTAAGGTATAACATAAGATAGTTCGATAGCCTGTTGCGGCGAACTTTCTATCTGGCGATTTTTAGCCTCTCACCTCTGATGCATGTGAGAAAAGTAGCCAGTGGCTTTGGAAATAAACTTGTGTCAGTACTGGTGTGAGACAGCCAGGAAACACATGGGTGCGTCACTGACCGCCATGGTGTGACCTAAGCTGTTAAAATGGCGTTAAACTCCAATACAAACCAAACCACATAACATAAGATACATGTCGGTAGCATTTCAAAGTTTGTAATTGTAAACCCGATCCATGTATTTTAATGAGTAACATGTATAAATGATGTATTCAATGACAAGTCGCAAAACTTCTGTGTTAAAATGTTGATAAAAAGTGGAGTTATGAGAAAAGTCTAAATGCTTCTGATACACTCCTCTTGTAAACGGTAAAATTAGTTTCTAATCACATCGATGTCTTGTGCAGTCTGGTCTTGATCAACACTGTCTGTATAACATCTTTGAGGTGCGCGAGGGATCTCAAATGGTTAATTCTTCTTTTAAATTGTTTATTTCAGAGAAACCTCGACATTCTAAAAATAGATACGGAAAATGCCGAGTGGGCTGCGTTTCCGCAGATCATACAATCCGGAACGTTGCAGAGGGCAAACGTGAAACTGATCATAGTAGAGTTCCATTCTGTGTTCATGACAAGAGACGTGAAATTCTATCTCGAATCCTTAAAAACACTTCGAGATTTAGACAACGCCGGTTATAAAAGGTACTATTTCCGGATGTGGATATACTGTAGAATAACGGACCCTGCGACCGAAATAGAGCGAACCGGATGTCACGAAGTGCATTTTATGAAAGTTTGAATTTTATACGATTGTGACCTTGACCATAAACTCTTCCAAACAAATGTAAAAATACGACTCATGTATTGATCACGTTGCAAATGATAGCAGATTTTTTTTTAAACGTATAAGAAAAAGACGAATTACAAGACACACCTTTTCTTACAATGTATCATGAAACATTAAGAAGTTCTGCAGAGGACACGTGTGAAACTGCTCGAAGGAGACCAGATAGTGGCGGTCAAACGTATACGTACTATTTCTGATTGATTGATTGATTGATTGCTCTTTTGATTGACTGATGATTTGATGATTGATTGTATAATGTTTAACGCCGTTTTCAACATTATTTCATTTATCGCGGCGGCCAGTGCACCTTTCCATTCTTTCCTGGAGTTTCTTTTACCAGTACTCCACACAATTTTCTTACCAAGCCACTCGCACCTTTCCCACATAATCATCGTCGAAACAATGATCAGTGGTGAGAGAGGAATGAATCCTGTTGCAATGACTATCATCAATCCTCTGAAAGAGATTGGCCGAGCCGAGGATCGAACCAGCGGCCTCCTGTTCTTGAGCCCTGTACGCTACAAACGTCGCTACCGGGGCTCTGGTACTATTTTAATATAATGTATAATAAATTTTATCGTTTGATAATGAAGATGGCCAGATGTCATGAAGTCCATTTTATGAAACTGTTTGAAAGCGTCGTTTGAGTGACCTTGAACTTAGATAATGCGTGAGAATAAAACGTGCAATTTCCGACTGTTGATAAGCAGTGAGATAGCGGATTCGCGATCAAAATAGAAAGGCCCCCAGTATACATGCACCAACCGTTCTAAACTACAGTCCTAGTCTAACTCTGAATTAAAAAAATAAAAACAATTTCTGATTGGCTAAACCGTCTGGTTTAGCCAATCAGAGATCGCGTTACTTTCAAATGTGATAATTTGATTATTTGAGAGAATAAGAATAAGAATGCAGTGAAGAATGATTGGTGAATAGGGGTTGAGGTGTCATGAAGTGCATTTTATGAAAGTGTGAAATTTACGCTTCTGAAGAAGGACAATTGACACAGGGCCAATCATTTTTCTAAAGTAAATCCTGATCAAGTTTGAAATCCATTACACTTTACACAGTGACCTTTAAATTTTATCTTGAAAAGACCATGAAAATATCGTTTGAAAAAGGGCAGTCTTGCCTTATGTGAATCCCACGACCAACAACGGAAGGACCATTTATTGACATTCAAAATATACCTTGAACTTACGTTTAATTGACTGGAACTCAAGATAATGTGGCCTTAAACTTAGATCCATGTAGTGTGTTGTACTAAAGGCAATGTTTCTTACTATAGATTTATAAAGAGATGTCGTTTATCCCAAAGTATGTCTATGAAAGTGCGAAAATTTAATATGAAGTAACTATAAAATCCACCGTCGATGGACAAGAATGATTTTAACTGCCCTGTAGTTCATCGGTTTTTGAAAAAGAAAAGAGCTTTTTAAAGGGTCAACTCATTACAATTTGAAAACATGTCAGAATTGTCCAAACTGAAAGCAGTTGCAGATGACAATTTCAATGTAGCTAGCATTGTAGGAAAAATGAGAAAATGCTGGTTAACAGCATTTTCTCCTTTTCCAACAATGTTTTCAAAAGCCATATTCCTAAGGGTCGCACAAAGTCGGGATTGTGTGGTAAAGGGTGAGATGTGAGTTTTTCCCAGTGTAGCGTGTTTTTCTTTTTGTGATTTTTATGAATAAAGTTTGTGCTTTAGAGAATTTTTTATTGTTCATTTGTTTTTGTCATAGGTGAAAAGTTATCTGGGAAACATGCACTTGTGAACTATTACGGTAACTGAATAAACATGTCACGTTACACGAGTTCGCGAGTGTGAGCAGAAGGGAGGTAACCAGCTCTTCACGGTATAAGTTAAAGTATAGTACTCTCCCTTAATAGGTTTCAAATTAGTGGTACACAGGAAAAACACAACCGAAACGTTTGGCCAGGTTTTGTAATTGATTGATTGTATGGTGGTTAACACCATTTCAACATTATTTCAGTTATGTTGCAGCGGTCTGAGCATCTACTCATCCTTTCCTTGAGTTTCCTTTTACCAGCACTACGCACAATATTCCCTCCAGGATACTGGCTGCTTTCCTTAACGGCATTTTTTTTTCCTTTTTACATTATATTTTTACAGGTTTCTTTCTTAGAGAGGTCAAAATATGGTGTCATTCGAAAAATGTTCAACCGAAAATATTGACCGCATCACAGTCTGCAATATATTCTGTCGCGAAAGAAATAGACCAACATTTTTGCATGTCTTCTCGAATTTCTCAAGAATTCGATTTTCTTGGCAACTTTAAGGTCCAATAGCGGCCGAAACTAAACTGTGTGGGTGTTAAAATGCATTTGAGCCACGCCTTAAAAAAAGGGTGCTTAATGCATCTCCGTGGTGCATTTTACTAAGCAAGTCATATAGTCATAGATCCATGAAATATATTTTGTATAAACACCGGCTGAATCATGAGGTAAAGCTGATCCCTTAACCCTTTACCAAACAATCCCTGGTTTTTACGACCCTGAGATAGAAGCCTTTTGAAAACATTGTGGGAAAAGGAGAAAATGCTGGTAACCAGCATTTTCTCCTTTTCCCACAATGTTTTCTATCCTGCTGGAAACAAATTTCAATTTTTGAGTTATGTTTATTTTGTCGTCTGCAAATGTTTTCAATTTTGACTGGTCTAAAATTTTGTTGTTTGGTAAAGAGTTAAGTTGCAGAAAATTGACAACGAGCAAAAGTTTCAACCCAGGCCAGCCCTCGCAGACTGCGCAGGATGACCTGGGTAGATACTTTTTGCAGATACATGAAACCCCCTTTATACAGAGCATGGCTCATTTGAATTTAAATCAAACAATATAAAAATATGGAAACTATTATGAAGATGGCATTTAAAAGTATGGGGATTATTGTGAACATTACAATCTGCTATTGTACGGTCGGTCCAAGTGTTAGTGTAGCAGAAAAAAAATGAGTTTTAAAACCAGGTTAAAAAATATTCAAAAGATAGAGCGACCTTGCAACTTTTGACCTACTTTTAACATTCATTTTTCTGCCAGCGACTAACACTTGGACCTACCTTACAATAGCAGATTGTAATCTTCGCAATAAACCCCATACTTTTAAATGATGTTGTTATACCCCGCACCTAGGAATTAGAGGAGGGGGAGTTATACTGGTTTCTCTGTTCGTCCGTCTGTCCGTCTGTCCGTCCGTCCGTCAATCCATCCATGATTTCGTTTCCATACTCTAACTCAAAAGTCGTTTGACCTAGGACGCTGAAAGTTTATACAAGTGTAGCTCATGACTTAAATAGGCACCCTATTGTTTTTGGGTCACATGGGTCAAAGATCAAGGTCACATATGAACTTTGTTTAAAAATCTTTTCCGTACTCTAACTCAAAAGCCGTTTTACCCAGGACCCTGAAACTTTATACAAGTGTTGCTCATAACTTAAGGAATGCCAAATTGTTTTTGGGTCACATGGGTCAAAGGTCAAGGTCACAGATGAACTTTGTTTGAAAATCGTTTCCGTGCCCTAACTCAATAGCTGTTTGACCTAAAACCCTAAAACTTTATACAAGTGTTGCTCATGACCCAAGGAGGTGCCCTATTGTTTTTGAGTCACATTGGTCAAAGGTAAAGGTCACAGATAAACTTTGTTTTGAAAATCATTTCCGTTCTCTGATTGTGCTGCTTTAGTGACAATGTGCTGGTGGAGGGTATTTGTCTGATTTGAGACAGTTCCAGTTTAAATCTAAATACATGTTAACACCCGCATTGTTTACTTTTGGCCGCCATTGGGCCTTTTAGCTTTATAAGACAAGTACGACTGTTAACTTCCTCAGTCTGCGCGGGATGACTTTGGTCGAAACTTTTTGTCATTTGTAAATTTTCTGCATGACAAGGACAATTCTACCTTATGATCCAATTATTTGTTAGACAAAATAGATTTTATAGAGCCATAATTATGGGATGACTTGCTTGATACCATGCATCATAGAGATACATAAACGTCCTTTGCCAGAATGCTGAGTATATATTTGAGCTATGCTCTGGCAAAATGGGGGGTGGGGGGGTGGGGGTGGATAAATGCATCTCCGTGATGCATTACACAAACAAGTTATCACATAATTATGGATCGATAAAATCCATTTTGTCCTACAACCAGCTGAATACTAGGGGAGAATGGTCCTTGGACATGCAGAAAATTGACAAAAAACAAAAAGTTTCGACCCAGGTCAGCCTGCGCAAGCTGTGCAGGCTGACCTGGGTCATTACTCTTTGCAGACGCATTAAACTCCCTTTTTATAGAGCATGAGTCATTTCTTCCCGTCTCATATCTGCACTTTTTGTACGTTGCAAAAAAAACAAAACTACAAATAACCGATATGGTAATGGATAAACAGGTCAGCATAACAGTATCAAATCTGTGTTTGCTGCTCCAAAATTCAAAGTACTGACATTACTGAAAGCCGGGCGCCCCTTCTTTTCCTGTGCATCATAGATTAACGTAAATCGATAACGTTGCATGTATTTTGTCATGACTAAGTTACAGTCCTAAGACCTTTTTAGAAGCAAAACGGTCCCAGCCTCTTTTAGATCTATCTTTATCGCCAAAGTCTCTAGTTTTATCGATCTATGTAACAAACAAGTATTTATTGTCTTAATTTAAAAGATTTATGAGTATTCAGGGAATATCCGGTCACTTTTTCATTTCAAAATTATCAATATTTCTTGGATTTTCTTATTCGCTAATCTTATTCTTTTGTTATCTTCTTTACAAGAAAAAATATACGTTTGTTTAAAACTTTTTCTTTTTCTTCATACCTTTACAGTCCCCATGAAGCATCATTTCATAGAGAACAGCATTCAAAATTTCATTGCCGACCATGATAGTTACGTAATCTTACCTTTCCATGCATCATGATACAAAAATTCAGTCTTAAATGATTTTCGTTTTATTTAATTATGCAGTTAAAATTTATAACAATCAAAATTTTGGATTTGAAACATCTTTTCGCAAGAAAAATCTCGGATTATTAGACAGTGTGGAATCAGGATCAAAGTGTGTTTTCTCTGAAGTCTTTTTCCAATCAACAATGTCTGTAAAAGCACCTAGAGTGGCGCTAAGCAGGCTAAGAAGATAAAAAAAAAAAAATGAAATAGTTTACAGGTAAACTTAAAGATCTACCTTTTTATCGCAGCAATACAAATTTGCAAGGATGATGCGGTCTACACTTCCGGCTGAGCACCGTAAAAAAAAAAAAAACGCTAAAGTCTAAGTTTCTCAGCTAAAGGACTGTCTGTACCGTGATTAATATGATATTTCCTACAGACGACACTTTTTTGTCTTGCAGCACCAACTTTCGAAAACATTGTGGCTAAAGCGGAAGTTTTTTGTTAGTAGCAAGTAGATAATAATATGGGTTATCTAGCTCAAAACCCAAAACCTAAGAAAGAAAGGGCGGGCAACTCAATGCCTTTCGAAAAATTCAATTTTTAAATCCCCCGCATATCAAGGGAGTTAAAAAAAAATTGACACCCCACCCTATCGAGTCCAATGTCTAGCATATAAAAAAAATTTATCCCTTTTGAAGGTTGAAGTTGTCCAATGTCTAGCATAAAAAAATTTCTAAAAAAATATAACTTTAAAAATAATAAAGTTATATTTTACGATCCTTACAAGTCTAACTCTATCAAAATAGTTATGTAAGAGTGACGCACCTTAACGTTGTCTGATCTTGAAATAAAGTTTATGATGTCGCATTCCTTTAGTTCGAGCGGTCTAGGAAAAACTACACAGCTAGCAACCGAGCTTTTACTCGCAGTAATAGAGTAATCAACCTGCTCTGTTCCGTTTACCATAATATTAACTTTTACCACCTCTGGTATATTAGGGTCTTCGTTAACAAACACTAAACAACCTCTTATAATTCTACCCGGCGCACACATACAATAACCACCCAAACCATGGTCATTGCCTGAGTTACCATTACCAAATGAAAACTCATAATTACCATCTCCTATTGGTCCATTTTCTTCGGCACACACGGATATAATACGTTTGTTAAATCTTCTCATTCCATCTACGTAAGCCTTAGTTGCCACGTCTTGTGGATCCCTCGCGTCTCCAATATTTTTTAAAAAGATGTTATTCATATCGATATTGCTAATAGCAGAAAAAGTTCCTTGTGGAGTTTTTAATATCGCACCACTCCCTGAAGAACGTTTAACAGCTTCTATATTGCTGTCTACGTAATACTTATTTACAGCTTGATGGTATTCTAAAGGTTGACCAATGTTAGAAATCTTAAATCCACTCATAGAAATGTCAGCAACGGCTACATACCCACCATCTACATGAACAAAGGCTCGATTAGCATCATCTACATATCTTTTGGTTGCTGCATCTTGTGGATATGTGGGATCTATAAGATTTGATAACGAATGCTCCTGCATATTTATATTTGCATCAGCTAAAAATATGTCATCAGACCTCCTAAATGGTCCTTTAATATTATCCACATATTTTTTTGTAGCAGCTTCACTCAGTTCTGTTGGGTCCTTAACGTTTTTTATCGGATTAAAACCCATATTTAAAAATCCAGTAGCATGATACCCTCCATTTTCTTTTAAAAATCCTTCAACAGAACGGTTATCAACATAATCCTTAGTTGCCACATCTTGAGAATTTACTGGATTACTAACCCTCGTTAATGTATTACCATTCATGTTTATAGAACCAGTAACAACAGTTGTTCCATCTTTACGTAAAAAATTATTATTTATGTAAGCGAGTGACACACCATCACTGATTGTGTCATCATCTTCCATTCTTCCAAATTTGTTAACAGGCATTTTTTTTATAATATTACTAAAAAAGTTTATTTAAAACATTTTGGAATTTATTCTGGGAGCCAACTCGTTTGGATAACTCTTTTAGAATGTACAAACATAAATGACCGCAAAATACTTGCCCAGCTTGTTGTAATTGATCGGTATTGTACTGTATTGGACTTTTTAAATACTCTCGAATTTCAATGGGTGGTTGTATACCATAACTGTCGAAATAAATTTTAGTTTTACCATTTTTATACCAAGCGACCCAATGTGTGCCAGGTCCGCCACTTTTATCAAAGTTTACTATACCACATTCTTTTTTACTCGGTTTTCTCGGTAATGTATCCAGTAAAAAAACTCCTATAAAATAAGGAATCTTTAATCTTTTTGCGGCACCCTCTAATTCGAAATTGTTCAACGGTTTATTCGGTAAAATTACGTTTTCAATCGAAATATTTGACATTTTTTATAGTTAAATATTTCTAATGTCTTTATTGTCAACCCACGAATTAAATTCATTAGGATAACCTTTCCACTTTACAAGAGATTTCTTTTTTCCTTTTTTAATAACCTTTTCTATTCTATACAGCTCTTGACTGGTTTTCTGTAGTTCAGGTTCATAAAAGGTACCTTGTATTTCTTCTCCATTAAGATCCTTAATTTTATATGTTACGGGTGATGTAAGTTTTACTTCAGAAACTGTAAAAACCTCCTCAGTCCATCTTGTTGTATAACCTTTCTCAAAAATCTTTTTCTTTTTACTTATCCTTACTTTGTCTCCAACTGAAAACTTAGGATTTATATCTTTTATTTCGAGATGATCGGGGTAAAGATTTCTCCAAACTCTCGTTTCATTTTCTTTTTTACTCGCGTCTACCGGAGTCATCTTAATAGATGAATGCCTCGTGTTATTATATTTTTTAACGAGATCCGGTAGCACATTGATGTAAACGTTTGTGGAGTTAGCGGAAAAATACTTCCACATTTTTTCTTTCATTGTTCTAATCCATCTCTCAACTACACTAGATTTTTCCTCATTTTCGGTAGAATACAATTCAACCAAGTCTTTAACATCTTTGTTATAAAACTCTTTACCCTTATCCACCCACATTTTTTCAGGTTTTCTCTCCTTAAAAATACTTTTTAGTGCTATAGCAACAGATTTCCCTGTTTTGTCTTTTAATGGCACCAGATATCCGTATTTAGAAAAGATGTCAATTGCAGCGAGAAGGTATTTAACACCACGGTTAAGCTTAGAAAATGCTTGCATGTCTACTAAATCCGCAGCCCATATCCTATCTATACCGTTTACTCTAACTCTCCTTTTCTTAAAATTTCTTTTTACGGGTTTATGTAATTCTTCCGCTAAAATTTTTATCGAATTTTTTTTTTTAACCCCATTCCAAATTTCATCTTCGTTCCAATGAGTTTACTTACCAAACCCTTTTCCATTTTTTCTCTAATACTAGGATTGTAAATACCTTCTAACTCTGTTAACATATCTTTATCACATATTTCATTCCTAGTTTTTGTATCATCATGTTTAAGATAGCAAACATCATGATTATAAGCAGCTTGATCTACTCTATTTATAGGTTTACTCCATTCCTTTGGGGTTAGATCAGGATTTAACCTCTCATCTAGCTTGGTACCTGGCCCCGTAAAATTGTGACCAGGGAGATGCATTTCAAAAGGCATCATGTTTATAAATTTGTTTAAGATGCTACTGCCATTAGTAGTTTTTTTTTTTTCTCCTTTTATAAATTGTGTTTTAGTTATTCCACAAACCACACATTTACCCCTCATCATATTTCTTTCATTTTTAGAAACGGTATACCCAATATTACTCGTATCAGTATGTTTTTTACATTTAACGCAATACATTTTATATATAAAAAATTAAAAAAGTTATATAAAATGGATATTATAAACTTATCATGGAATGAGGTAGTATCAAAGAGATTTAATCACTCCCTTTTACCAAAAAGTATTAGAGGTTTAATTATAGGCAAATCAGGATGTGGTAAAACTACTTTATTGTTAAACCTTTTACTTAGACCAGGTTGGCTTGACTACAACGATTTGAGTGTTTTCGGAAAAAGCCTTTTTCAACCGGAATACCGAATACTAAAAAAGGCTTTTGAAGAAAAACTACCAAAAGAATGTATCTTAAGGTTGTTTAACATGCGTGATGAGATACAAGAACTAAACATTGTACCAACAGCTTTAGTTGAAGAATGGATTAAAACGATTAGAAACAAATCGGATATAAATTGCAACTTCTTTGAAAATGCTAGTGATGTGCCTGATCCAAGAGAGTTAAACTCAGAAAATAAAAATTTAATGATATTTGACGATTTACTTTTAGAAAGGCAAAATAAATGTGAGTGTTATTACATTCGAGGAAGGCATAGTAATGTTGACTGCTTTTACCTCTCACAAAATTATTTTAGACTACCGAGACAAACTATTAGAGAAAACGCTAATTTTATTTGCCTTTTCCCGCAAGACCTAAAAAACATTAATCATATTTATAACGATCATGTAGGTGAAGATATGTCTAAGGACAAGTTTAGAAAATTTTGTCAAAAGGCATGGGAAAGACCACATGGTTTCGCTATCATTGACTTAACCAGTAAAAAACATGATGGGAAGTATAGAAACGGTTTTGACAATTTTTACGTGCCAAAGTCAGTATAAACAAGCCCCGCTTCAATCGTTTGGGCTAAAGAAATTATACTCTAAAATAAAATGAAATATATAAAGATATTTTCAAAGGGAAAAAAAGAAAAAACTATTGATATTCTTAAAAATCAAGTTATTAATCAGGATAAACGCATACAGCAATTAGAATTAATTATTGCTGGTTTAATGGAGGTTGTAAGTGATATGAAGAAAGAGAATAAACCTAAATAAACCTGTTAGAATATAATATTACTATTTGATTATATATTAAATATTATATTTAAATATTATAAAATGGAAGATCTTTTAGAACAAATTGTAAAAAATACGAGCAACAAAACATCATTTCAAATTATAGTAAGCGACAACAAAACACGTTTTAGAACAAGGTTTAATCCCCCAATTCAACTGGAAAAGGATAAAGTATATGAAATAGCTTTAGTAAACCTTGAAACTTACTACTCTTTTCCAAACATTGATGAAACAAACAACATATTCGTTTATTCTCCAGACAATGGTAATTCATGGGTTAAAATAAGAATACCTGAAGGAAGTTATGACCTTGTTGGCATTAATGACACCATTCACCAGGAAATGAGAAAAAAGGGTCATTATGATAGAGTTAATGAAGGGTATCCTATTAACATTTCTGCAAACACTAATACTCTAAAGTCTATTTTTACATTAGAAGATGGCTATCAAGTAGATTTTAATCAAGCGAGCTCCATTGCCAAAGTATTAGGATTTACTCGCGCTAAATATACGCAAGGATTTCACGAGTCAGAGAATGTAGTCAACATTCTTAGTATAAATAGTTTGCTCGTTAACATAGATATTATTTCAGGAAGTTATGTTAATGGTTCAACAAAAAACACTATTTACTCTTTTTTCCCAGATGTTGCACCCGGATATAAGATAATTGAGTCACCAGTTAATTTAGTATACCTACCAATAACATTAGATGAAATACATAACCTAGAGGTAAATATTACGGATCAAGATGGCAATTTACTAAATCTTAGAGGCGAAAATTTAACAATTAGGTTTCATATTAGAGAAGCGAGATGAGGGTTAAATAAATAAAAAATAGTTATATATAAAATGATGAGTTACACTAATGTTAAAGTAAATATATCGGAAGGGCAAAAGGAAAAGCTTCAACATGCTGTTAAAGCTGGTTGTCCAGTAAGTATTCGTTTAGGTCATGAAGATTTACATGGTAATGATGTTTTAGCAATTACCGATTCACAAGCGAGGAAAATAGCTAAAGCCTATGAGGATGGTAAGGGTATAACTATTAGAATGTCTGCGAGACAACTTAAACATAACACGAAAATAGAGGGAGGTTTTCTCGGAATGTTAGCTGGGTTAGCTGCTAGAGCTTTGCCGATGCTCGCAAAAACCGTTTTACCAGCTTTAGGTGTTGGTGCTCTTTCTGGATTAGCCTCAACAGGTGTACAAAAAGCAATGGGGTCGGGTCTTTATCTTAAAAAAGGAGGATGTGTTTGTCAAGTTGAAACTGATGGATGTGGATTATACTTAAAACCATACAAAGGTAAAGGGTTAGCTTCCGTTGGTGATGGTTTGTATTTAAAGCAAGGAGGAAAAATGTATGATGGAAGAGGACTTTTACTCGGACCTAATAGTCCATTCGCTAATATCCCTATCTTAGGAGCTATATTATAATGGGACCCAACTTGTTTGGGATAAATATTATTTATAACAAAATGAAATGGATATACATAAATTTGGTATAAAACCTAATATTACTACTCAACATAAAACTATATTTTGGAAACCTCATTTACACGGAGTAAGATATCCTCCCTTAAAGCATGATCCTCTAAAATGGAAAATATACTCGCAAGTAACTATCAAGATTCCTCCTCGTGATGGCATGAGACTTTCGCTAGGATTTGGTTATATAACTACACGAGGAGTTGTAGTGATATCTGTTAGTAATAAATGGAAAGATAGTTTAACCATTCTTAATGGAGCACATCTTGATAATGAGGCTGATGATATCTTAGTCTACATTTATAATTTCTCACAAAAACCGATCGAAATACCCGAGGGAGAGTTATTCTGTTATCTAAAATATTTACAATCTTGAGATAACTCGTCGTCGACTCGTTCGGTTAAAAAAATTATTATTTTAATAAAATGGCAGATACAGATCAAGAACATCCCTCTAAAAAAATATATCCTCCGTTACCCAAAGAACGAAGTACCGCAAGCGCCCCAATATTTACGGGTGAGCTCAAGAACATAGAACCCCATATGGACGGACCAGGTAAGAGTCTGGAAGGACATATGTATAGGTTAGGTAAGATATCTGAGATACAAAAATACCTTGAGAAAGAAGTTCAAACTAGAGATGTACTAGCTAAAAAGTATTTTAGAGCAGCAAAGATAGTTGACAATGTTGACACCGTCTTGATAACTGTAACAATGGCTACAGGAGCAGGAGGCATAGGTTTGCTCTCTACAATCGTAGCTATTCCAGCAGTTGTAGCATTAGAGGCTACCGCTGTTGCAACGGGTTTGCTATCTATCATAGGCAAGTATGTAGTAAGAAATTCGAGATCTAAGGCTCTAAAACATCAAAAGATTAGGATGGTAGCTGATGCAAAGCTCGATACAATTTCTTCGCATATATCCAAAGCTCTAAAAGATGACTACATCTCAGATGAAGAATTTAAACTAATCATGGAAGAGTTAGAAAAGTACAAAAGTATGAAGGAAGAGATACGTACCAAAATCAAGAAGAAGATATCCTCAGAAAACGAGGAAAGCTTGATCGAAAGAGGGAGGCAAGAAGCACGTGAATCCTTTCGGAGGCTTGTGGAAAAGAATAGTGCAACGACATCGTCCTCGGTGTAATCTACCCCAAATTCGATGTAAGTGTATTTGTGAAATAGGTGATACCTCAGACATGTAATATATAAGAGAATATATAATGCTCTTCTATGTTAAAAATTATTTATAAAAATAAATAATTTTCGATTAACACGTTTACTCCGTGGGAGGCATGTGGGGTAGATGGTAGTTAATAACAGAATTATTTATTATCACCTGAGGATGTGAGGGATAATGTAACGTATGTAAATCGTTTAACTTTTTTTCTTCCTCGATTATTTTATTACACTGATTTACTATCTCAGGGTGTAACGCGTTTTCGTAATAATCTTTCGCCTCATGAAGCTTATCGAGCTCCTTATAAACGTTTTCGATCTTTTCGAGTACTTTTCGGTACTCATCGATATATTTCTGCGTATTTTCCATTACGTTATATATTACGGTTGACTTTTTAAATTTCTCATTTCAAAAATTTTTTATAATTTTTTTTTTGGTCAGTTATGAAACATGTTTAAAAACTGTTATAAAAACTGTTATAAAAACTGTTACAAAAACTATGTTAAAAAATTATTTTAGTAATTAAAAAAATGTCTTTTTTAAAAATCGCTGATCCTACAAAAAGGGACTTAATCGTAAAAGAGTATCTCGAAACGAGAAAGAAGATTCGGGATAATCTACTAGCAGAGAGAACGGGTAAACAAGAATTACAAACCGATCTTTCAAAGTTTTTTAAACCTATAACGGAAACGCAAAAAGCTACAGCGAGGGAGATTACAGAGGGGCTTAGACCTAATAAAGAAGCTATCGAACAGTTACCACAAGCTATTAATCTACCAGCTTTTCCAGCAATAGAAGCTTATCCCTCTGAAGAAAGACCAACTATTGAGGAAAGGAAATTGGATGAATATCAAGGCACATTTTTAATTGGACCACTTGCAAGGGAGTATCTAACAAAATTTCTTGGTAATGATGTTGATAGAACATATGGATTACGTGATGAAGGTGGTAAATTTTATATTGGTCGCAAAATGGTCATAATTGAGGAGAATGATATTATTCTTGGTAAAGAGACGTATATAGGAACACCTGGTTTATGGGAGTTAATTATTGCTAAAGAACCAGAAGAAATATTATATACAGATTCAGATCTTGCAGATTATCAAGATTTAATGATAAAAACCAGCGCTCTTCATCGAAATAACGATCCGGATAATCCATATCCTAAAAGTTCTAAAGGGGAAAAATGGGCTAAAATTCTTAGACCTATTTGGTATAATAGAAAAAAGTATGAAGGAAAGGGTATCGTTATCCCATCTGACCCTAGCGCATTAATAGAAAGACTAGATCTGTTACTGGCAAGTAAAGAAGCAGGTAACACAGGTGTAAGAAACGAGTTAGTGAGCATTTGTGACGAATTAAAAAGACAAGGTGTTTTAAATTCAAACGCTTATAAAAATTTAATGTCTATACTATAAAAAATGATCATTACTAAGAAACACGGATTTTAAAAAAAAGTATTCATACGGTGGTTCCGGAATCTTTGATAGCGTTGCTAACTTTTTAGCGAGGCTTTTTACAAGTAGCGCAGCTAAACAAATTGCATCTTCAGCCCTTGATGTAGGAAAGAGTGTAGCTAAGGAAGGTGCAAAAAAAGCTTTAGAGGTTGGAAAAAGTGCAGCTGTAGAAGCGGGGAAGAAATTAGTTACGAAAGCTTTGACACCAAAATCGAGGGAAATTTTACAAAAACATAACGCAACACCTACAACGCAAAGTATGCCAGAGACGCAAAACATTAGTACATTAATAGATGGAAGCGCCATTGCTATTCAAGACTTAGTTAAAAGATTAAACAGTGGAGCAGGTATTAAAACAGTATGAAGAAAAAAATAAAATTAAGTTAAGAAATTATATTACTTATAAAAAAGATAATGCCAGAATTAAAATTTAATCGTGTAGATTATAAAAAATATAATACTAGTTCTATTACTATAGTAGGTGCATCTTTATCCCTAAAAGACTGTGAAATCCTCGAAATTAATAACACGAAATATGGTTATAAAAAAGCTGTTGTGAAGTTATCTCCCGAAAAAGTAATCAAGATGAAAGAGATTGAGGAAAAGGTGAATGAACGTTTACAAAAGTGGGGGATACCCCAAATAACGATTGTATACGGTAATAGAGTTTATCCTAAAACTAAACTGGAAACCGCAAAAAGCATTAAACTTGGAGCTGTATTTGTTAATGATGAAAATAAGTCTTTTCCACAGCTTTGGTTAGAAATTTAAGTAACGCAATTATAATTTTTTATTTAAAATTATAATTGTAATAATAAAATGGACATTTTAAGAATCACCGAACCAATTTTAAAAGATGATAGCATTGATGAGTATGAACACCATGAGTATGAACCGATCACAGGTGCTAATCTCAACAACTCAGGAGGAGATATTAGGATTAGTATCGAAACCCAAGATATTTTTACTCATCCTAGTGAGAGTTATTTACTTATTGAAGGACAATTAGTAAAAAATGATGGAACTCCTTATGTTATAGGCACAGACAACACTGATATTGCTTTAACAAACAACGCCTTGATGCACCTGTTTAAAAATATTAGGTATCAACTTTCGGGTATGGATATTGAATCCATAACAAATCCTGGCCATGCTACTACAATGCTTGGGTTGTTAAAATATCCTGATGATTTTTCTAAATCACAAGGGTTAAACCAATTATGGTATAAGGATACAACAATCGCAGCAGATGCTGAAAACAGTGGTTGGAATGTAAGGAACTTATATCTCATTACTAATGTTAATCCAGTAGGTTCATTTAGTTTTAGAGTTCCTTTAAAACATATATTTGGTTTTTGTGAGGACTATAATAAAATATTGTATGGAATGAAGCAAACTCTCACGTTAACAAGAAATAATGATAATGATGCAATCTTTCGAGTCAATGCTGCTCCTGAAGGTAGAATTAGATTAGATAAGATATCGTGGTTTATGCCACATGTGCTACCTGCTGATGGAGAGAAGATGGAACTTTATAAAATTATCGAGAAAAAAGAAAAAATACCGGTTGGATATAGAATGATACAGTGCGACTCTATCGCGGTTCCTCAGACAACATCATTTACCTGGAGACTTTCCGTTAAATCATCTCCTGAGGTACCACGTTTTATCATTGTAGGCTTTCAAAATAAAAGTAATAACCAAAGACAAAATCCATCTATATTTAACAATTTAAATGTTAGAAATATTTATGTTACGTTAAATGCTACTAGATACCCTGCGGTTGACTACAATCTTTCATTCGCTGCGAACCAATTTAGTAAAGCGTATGGTGACGCTGCTCTATTTAGATCCAAGTTTTATAACATGAATGAATTGGTGTCAAACCCTAATATTTCGCCTGTAGATTATAGAACTCTATATCCTTTGTTTGTGTTTGACGTTTCCAAACAGAGTGAGAGATTAAAATTTTCAGTCACCGATATTCAAATTAAGGCATTTTTTCGTGCAAATGTGGATGCGAACACGGAGGCATATGCTGTTATTATTAGTGATAGGTTAATTAACTTCCAGTCTGATGGAAATAAAATGAGTGTAGTGTATTAAGATATTTTTTCCTATATAAAAATGATAAAGATTACGGATTTAAAAAAAATTCTTCAACAAAATAATATAAATTTTTACGGTTATTGGAATAAAAAACGCTTAGAGGATTTGGTAAAAGAACATGGTTTGTTACCGGAGGAGTCGTCTAAGCTACCAAAAAAAGAAAGAAGCAAAGACCCTAAGTATGATAGATTAAAGACTATTATGCATAATCCTAAGAAAGTTACTTTAGAGGATGTTGAAACTGGTGAGATAAAAACCTTTCCATCGATTTATAAGGCTAGTAAATTTATAGATCGCTGCCCGCAAATTATTAAGATCTATAATGGAGGAATTTGGAATAATAAATATAAGATTAACATACAATAATTTTATTATAACAATGACGAAGTTGTAATAATAAAATTAAATTTAGTTTAAGTTTTTTTTATTATATATAAAAAAGATGAGTTTCCTAAATAGATTTACGAGTGCAGCTAGACGAGCTGCGTCTAATGTTTACTCTGGAGCAAGACGACTAGCCTCAGCTGTTGTTCCGGAATCTATACAAAGAAGAGTAACTGATTTCGGTAACTGGATAACTGGTAATGTGGAGACAACACAGATACCGCAAGTGTTGGATGAAATTGTTGCCCACGTTAGAGAAAATTACCCTCCAATACAACCGTTTGAGATTAGAGCTTCTCAATCCGCATTTAGAGGGTATGCTACACAACATGTTATAGAGGGTAGAGAAAATTATAACCCGCAAAGATTTTTCGCAGACACGTGGATGCCTCTTATAAATACTCTTAGAAATAATTTACGAGCAAAGGTAAAACTTGTATTTAGGTGTAAATTATGGAATATGACAGATATTGGCCAAGGTCCTGTTGAACGTGCTTTTCATAGTAAACAACATTTAAATTTAAACGGAGGAGAAATAGAGGATTTGTTGAATAGAATGATAGATGAAGTTTTAGAAAATTTAGCTAAGTTCCAAAGAGAAGGTAGTGGTTGGACTTTTGGAAGTATAGTGCAGATAGAAGTACATACAGCTGTTTATGATCCTTTAAGAGCTAATGGTTGGTTACCTTTACCGGAGTGGATTACTAACAAAAAAGCAGTTATCAATATGAAAAATAAAGATGACAAATGTTTTAAATGGTGTGTTTTAAGAGCGCTAAACCCTAAAAAGCATAATGCAGAAAGAGTTGACAAGGCTTTACAAGAAAAGGAAAGTAGTTTAAACATGGAGGGAATAAAGTATCCTGTTTCGTTTATGGATATCAGTAAGTTTGAAAAACAAAATTCAGAAATTAGTGTAAACGTGTATGGGTATCAGGAATATATTTATCCTCTTAGACTTGCAAAATGTGAAAAAAGTAAACACGTTGATCTTCTTTTTATTACGGGTGGAGAAAATATGCACTATGCTCTCATCAAAAACTTTAGTGGGTTGATGAGAACTCAAGTAACAAAAACTCATAATGGAAATATAGAATATTGCAAACGATGTATGAATCACTTTGGTAGTAAAGAACTTTTGGAAAAACATAAAAAATACTGTAACGAACACGAACCTATTACTTTAGAAATGCCAAAACCAGGTACCATGTTATCTTTTGAAAACCATGCTAGAAAACTTGAGGTTCCCTTTGTTGTATACGCTGATTTTGAAAGTGTTTTGGAACCAATACACACGTGCCAGCCAAACCCAGAAAAAAGTTATACTATACAACGTCAAAAGCATATACCTTGTAGTTTTTACTATATTATAAAATGCTTTAACGATGCTGTGTGTGCTCCTATAAAAAGAAGTTATGTTGGAGAAAATGTTGAGGAAGTTTTTATAAAATGGTTAAAAGATGATATAAAAGAAATTCATCAACGATACCACCAAAACCCAAAGCCTATTGAAATAACAATAGAGGAAAAAATAAAACATACACAACAAACACATTGTTGGATTTGTGGAGAAGAATTTACCAAAGATAATATTAGAGTAAAAGATCATTGTCATTTCACGGGTAAATATAGAGGTGCCGCGCACAATGAATGCAACCTAAAAGCTAAAAATGCTAACTTCACACCTGTGTACTTTCATAATCTTAGTGGATATGATGCTCATCTTTTTATTAAATATCTTGGCAAATCTGAAGGGAAGATTGATTGTATTCCAAACAATGAAGAGAAATATATTAGTTTTAGTAAAGACATTTGGGTTGGAAAAAATATAAAACATAAAATTAGATTCCTTGATAGTTTTAAGTTCATGAATTTTAGTTTAAATAAACTTTCAAGTAACTTAAAAGAAAGTCAATTAAAAATTTTATCGAGATATTTTACTAAGAATCTGTTACCGCTAGTTAGGAGAAAAGGAGTTTTTCCTTATGAGTACCTTGATTCATTCGATAAACTTAAAGAAGAGATATTACCACCCAAAGAAGCATTTTACTCGAGTTTGAACAAAGAAGGAATTACGGATGAAGATTATGCTCATGCGCAAAAGGTTTGGGAAACTTTTAATATGAAAACGTTGAAGGATTACTTAGAACTTTACAACAGAATAGATGTATTGCTTTTAGCGGATGTTTTCGAAAACTTTAGAGATGTTTGTCGTGAAAACTATGATTTAGATCCTAGTTGGTATTATACTGCTCCTGGTTTAGCTTGGGATGCGACATTAAAAATAACGAAAGTAAACCTAGAGCTTTTATCTGATCCTGATATGCTTTTAATGGTTGAAAAGGGTATCAAAGGAGGTGTTAGCATGTGTAGTAAAAGACACGCGAGAGCAAATAATGAGGATATGGGTGAATTATATGATTCTAGTAAACCATCAAAATATTTATTATACATAGATGCAAACAGCCTTTACCCTTGGGCAATGAGTCGCCCTCTTCCTACTCACGGTTTTAAATGGATGATGGGTAAAGAATTAGAAATTTGGCGAGAAATACCGTGTATATTAGAAGTAGATTTAGAATATCCTAAAGAATTACACGATTTGCATAATGACTTTCCTTTAGCGCCTGAACGTTTAAAAATAGAAAAGGTAGAAAAACTTATTCCAAACTTAAATAATAAAGAGAATTATGTTATTCATCATGAAGCTTTAAAAACATGTGTTGATTTAGGTTTAAAGATTACTAAAATACATCGAGGAATTAAGTTTGAGGAAAGCTCATGGTTTAAATCATATATTGATAAAAACATTAAACTAAGAAAAGCAGCTAAAAAAAATAAAAATAATTTTGAGAAAGATTTTTTTAAGTTGATGAATAATTCAGTCTTTGGTAAGACTATGGAAAACCTGAGAAATAGAGTAACGATAGAACTGGTTTCTAGTAAGGAGCGTTATAGGAAATTGGTAGCAAGACCGAACTATAACCACACAACAATATTCGATGAAAACCTAATAGCGGTACACATGAAAAACACTAAGTTAAAATATAATAAACCTATTTACTCAGGATTAAGCATTTTAGATATTAGTAAAACACATATGCAAAAAACTTATTATAATTACTTTAAAGATAAGTATGGTGAAAAGGTTAGAATGTGTTATACTGATACAGATAGTTTTATTCTTGAGATAGAAACTAAAAATTTGTATAAGGATATGGAAAAAGATGTGTTTGAAATGTTTGATACGAGCGAATATCCTAAAGATCATTTCTTAAAAAATAATTGTAATGAGGGAGTAGTTGGAAAGTTTAAAGATGAGTTAGGTGGTAAGATTATGACTGAGTTTGTTGGTCTAGGAGCAAAAATGTATGCTTATAAAACTTTAGATGGTGATGAGGATAAAAGATGTAAAGGTGTTAAAAAAGCGGTTATTAAGAAAGAGATAAACTTTAATAATTATAAAGAGTGTTTGCTTACGGGAAAGGATCAGTATAGAAAGATGTCTGTTTTAAGAAGTAGGGGTCATAATATGTATACTGAAGAGTTAAACAAAAAAGCGTTAGGATCAAGTGATGATAAAAGGTTTGTCTCGGAAAACAAGATTGACACATTAGCTTGGGGGCATCATAAAATATAACTTTGTTTATAATAAGTTATATTTTTTTAGAAATTTTTTTATGCTAGACATTGGACAACTTCAACCTTCAAAAGGGATAAATTTTTTTTATATGCTAGACATTGGACTCGATAGGGTGGGGTGTCAATTTTTTTTTAACTCCCTTGATATGCGGGGGATTTAAAAATTGAATTTTTCGAAAGGCATTGAGTTGCCCGCCCTTTCTTTCTTAGGTTTTGGGTTTTGAGCTAGATAACCCATATTATTATCTACTGTAGCAACTTTTCCTTTTTTCACAATTTCTTCGTATTTTAATATTATTAGACATCTTGATGCACAATGATAATCCTTTTTTTACCAGGATATAAGCCATGCTGTGGTAAAAAGGGGTGCATCTCTGTTATGCATAATACCAAGCTAGCAGTCATCATTTTATTATGGATCTGCAAAATTCATTTTGTCTAACAACCGTATGAATCCTAAGGTAGAATGGTCCATGGACAAGCAGAAAATTTACCAACGGCAAAAATTTAGACTCAGGTCAGCCTGCACGGACTACGCAGATGCATTAATCACCCTTTTCACATGGCATGTCTCAAAGATATTTTCAAAGTCTTCTACGACAGATTTCGATTGAGAGGGTAGAAAGTTAGGAATATTGAGAGAGACACGGAAAGTCGTAAAAAGCGATCATTTCTTCTTTACACTTATTGGCCATAAACTGAGAGGTGTTAGTTAGGGCGTCCCTTTGAGACCTTTCAGGAAGAGAGATCGTGCTAAACTAACACCCTGCAACCCTTTTTTGTCGGGGTAATGTCGACGTTTTGGATCCCTTGTCCCGTCTCAAGTTTAACCCTTATCCTGATAAAAAAAAATAACATGAAACTTTTAAGCCGATAGTAAAAACCCAAAGTTTGCTATTTCAAAGGTATTTCCGGAAGATAGATATCTCCTCATCGGACAGTGTAGATCCAAGATCAGACTGCACATTCTGTGCAGTCTGATCTTGATCTACACTGTCCGAAAAAGGTCAGAGAGTCGTGTTTAGTAGCATAAGGGTTAACCCTTTACCAGAGAACGCCGAGTTTTAACAATTCTGAGAAAGAAGCCTTTTGAAAACATTGTGGTAAAAGGAAAAAATACTTGTAATCATCATTTTCTTCTTTTCCCTCAATGTTTTTAACTTTTTCAGAGATAAATTTTAATTTTGAGAAACACTGATTTTGCCGTCTGTAAATGCTTTTAATTTGGACTGGTCTGAAATTTAATTGTTTGCTAAAGACTTAACGCGCAAAATTTTTTATCCCGACGACAATTTTTTTAGATTTGTCGATATAAAGCGTATTAGCAGACGGCAAATTACCCATTTTACTTCTTTACTTATTTAATATATGATTGTATATACAGACCTTTTGAAATTACAAATAGAGTATTGAAAGAAACAACGTGACGCACGCATATTTTAGAACATTTATACAACATGTGTGTCTTTAAACTCTGTAAAGTTTTTGTCAAATAAACGATGTTCTGTTCTGTTCTTATCTGTTAAAGACTTGACGCTCTAAATTTTTTTTCCAGACGACAAAATTTTTACATTTGTCAATATAAAACGGCATTAGCAGACGACAAATAAAATCTGACTGAAATAATGGGTTTTATCTCTGATAAGGTACAAAGCATGACGGGAAAAGGAGAAATGGCTGGTTACCAATGTTTTCTCCATTTTAACAAAATGTTTCAAAAGCAGAATCCTCTCAGGGATTTTGGAATTCGGGATTGTTTGGTAAACGCTAAAAAGCTGTGTGGTGTTAAAGCTGTTTTCAAATGTTATATGTACAATGACTATGTAACGGCGGTCAGTGTACCAATCCACGCGTTCCTCGTATTTCTACAATCTCAATGTTATATGTAAGCACATGATGTCCAAGCCACATGCTGCTTTCCCACACAACATTGTCAAAACCAAGTTAAGTCTTTGAGAAAGAGAGAGAGAGAGAGAGAGAGATTTGAACACACGACCTCCGAATAACGAGCTCTGTACGCTTTTGACTAGGCCATCGGAGTTAGGCGCTTAGCTTTCTTTAGAGAATTTTCCCGTCAAACTCTGTGTTTGTATGATTTTAGGATGAAACACTCCAAAACTATACCATTTATTTATCTAGCAGTGTAAAATTTTTCAGTACCAAAACATATCAACTTGACCAGTTTCGACAGCTGAATATACAATCCACTAAAGCCTAGAAAGTTTGTTATCTAATTATCTCACGTTCTGTGCAGTCTGATCTTGGTACATGCCCTCAGCAAAAGTCCCCTGTTGTTCATTTCACCTGTAACAAGAATATTGAATGGGAGAGTTGATTTCAAGAGATAAACGAAGTGCGCATCATTATCAATTAAAAAATTCATTTCAAACATGCTATTAACCTGAAAACTTCGCTAACGACCATAATTGTTAAACGGAAGGCTTTAATTTGAGAAAATATTGAAAAGGGCGCGCGAGGTGAGCTCCAAGTCGCGTTTTATTGCATTATTCTCTTCCATTGAAGGAGTCTCGCGAGATTTGAACAGATCACGTGAGTGTTAAGATCTCGTGTAAGTGCGAGTAAAAGATGAGAATCACGGGTTACGAGACTTCGGGGAAATAGTTCCGCGTTAAAACCTTATTGGGCTGTAGGACTGTTTGCGTTACAGATTGGGGAGAATCTCGATTCCATTTGTCATCATTAGTAACGACTGATTATCATTGTCAGTTTATATTTTCTGTTTGTCTCTACACTTGAAACGTTCTGTATGGATGCCTTTTTCTAGTTTTTTTTTTTTAGAAGAAAACCCACATATTTCTCCGTACAGACGACTTTTCTGCGTCGTGTCCAAATTACTTGTATGAAAAACAATGTTGCAAAAGGAGAAATTGCTCGTGACGAGCAATTTCTTATTTTGCCTTAGTGTTTTTCAAATGTATTAAAGTATTAAAGCTTTCAGGCCTAACTGCGGCCAAAAGTAAACAATGGGGGATGTAAAAATGCATTAGAATTTAAATCATACCTTTTAAGAGTTTGGAAATTGTTGTGGAGATGACAATCGGTCGGTCCAAGTGCGAGTTGCTGGTAGAAAAACATGAATATTTAAACCTGATAAAAAGTAAGGAAAAGATAAAGCGACCTGGCAACTTTTGACCTACTTTTAAAATTCTTATCTCAGGTTTCATTCCTTATTCACGCCATGAATTTCGTATCAACGATGTTATGCGGGGAAGCAGCCATTGGTATTGCCAGAATGTTTTGTGAAGCTCTGGTAAAAGAAACTCCAAGGAAAGCATGGAAGGATGCTTTGACCACCGCGATACCAGTCAAATAACGTTTAAAACCCGCATGAAATAAAAAAAAAAACCACTAATATAAAGGAGCGGATAGCTGTAGATCTAGGATCGAAACAACGTTTTCAAAAGCCTTCTTCCTCAGAGTCGTTAACTCTTTATCGACCGGCAAAAATGCAGACTTGTCAAAATTGAAAGGATTTGCAGAAGACAAATGAATGTGACTCACAAACTGAAATTTGTTTTCTGAAGGGTAGAAAACATTGTGGGGAAAGGAGAAAATGCTGGTTATGAAAATGACTGTAGGCAGAGACAGGGACTTTGGCGGACGGCAGAGATTCAGATCAGACTGCACAGAATGTGCAGTCTGATCTTGCATCTATAGCGTCTGCTTGTCTAGTCAAAGCTTTGACATAAAAAGAAAATCTCTCTCGATTTCAGTGCATTATGTTTTCAGCCATCGAAAGAGGTCGAGTATAATGAGGGCCATTCTTCAGTTATTTCCCCTGATTCCTCTCCACTACTACATTGGTCCTAAAAAGGGGATTACTTGGATTTTATCCATGATTTTCTTGCACTGAACAGTTATGTTTTTGAGATAATATTTCAAGTAAATCTAGTTAGATTGTTTTACAGATCGATATATACGTAGTTCTAGATGATTAAGAACAAAATTTGATTTGAATTAAATGGGGGCCTTACGCACATATCATAAACAATTATTATATCTTTCGCAACATCCCCAATGGAACGAAGGATAAAAACAAAGGAATACAGGTGAAAGGACCAATCTGTTATTTGGTTACCCTTAGTCTTTATCTGGCAAGGGAGACAATTTAATTTAGAGGAATGGCCCTCATTGGCCTGCAACACGCGAAAAGGGGCATTCGGACATTTGCGTAAAGTGACGTCTCGGATCAGCCTGCGCAGTCCGCGCAGGCTAATCCGAAACGACACTTTCCGTTTTTATGTAATTTTCTGTTTTGCGCAAGTCTACTGTAACACAAAATCTACTGTAGTCGCAAAGTGCCGTCTCGGATTAGCCTGCGCGGACTGCGCAGGCTGATCCGAGAAGACACTTTACGCAAATGTCCGAATGCCCCTTTTCGCGTGTTGCAAGCCAATTATATGAACCATACTCTGGGAAAAGGGGGCTTAATGCATCTCTATGATGCATGATACCAAGCAAGTCATAACATAATTATGAATCCATAAAACCCATTTTGTCTGACAACTGACTGAATCACGAGGTGAAATAATCTTTGAACTGGCAGAAAATTGACCAATAGCAAAAAATATCGACCCATGTCAGCCTGCGCGGATTGCGCAGACTGACATGAGTCAATACATTTTGCAGATGCATTTAACCCTTTTTTCACAAAGCATGGTTTATATACTTGTCGAAGGTAGAGTTTAACAACCAATTATTTATCTATAAAACCGATTTTGATCTGTCAAGTGGGATCGACGATAATTAGTGATCGGAACTGCAATCAATTAACATAAAGCGTGTCCTAGCAACAAAAAAAAAAAAAACCTATTAGTACTCATCTCGCGGTGCAGACGGCGGCCCGGGCCTGCGCTAAACAGCCCAGCACGCCTCGGCAGGGACAGGAACGAATCTGTGGCGTCATTGTTCAGATACCGCTCCATTCTTAACTCTTTTCAAAACCTCAAATTTTTAGACTTGTTCAAATTAAAAGCATTTCTAGACGACAAATTAGATGAATTTCCTTTGAACGGTTAGGAAACATTATGGGAAAAGGAAAATTGCTGGTTAACAACATTTTCTCCTTTTGCCACAATGCTTTCAAAAGCCCTTTTGGGACCCTTGAGGGTCGTTAAAACACGGGATTGTGTGGTAAAGGGTTTTACGATGAAGTTGTTCATTTCTTCCGCGTTCCCTTGAAATTTAGACAATTTTCGAGAACTAGTACAAAAATGTAAATTTAGAATGGTTAGGGAATAAAGTCATTCATAAACGCTTTGCAAAGTAACGTTATATTGACCAAATTTCTTTTCCACCAAAAAGAAAAACCGTCTCTGGAACCAAGCCCGTTGCCTTAAAATTTAAAGTCTGTATGTACTACCGACTGAGCTATCCATCTCAAATATCGAGTACCTCGTTTAAGAAATACATTTAAAAGCATTCAAATGTGTAAAAAAAAGTTATAAATTTCTCTGAATACCAGCGAAATTTGGACATTTTTCGTACATAAATTTTTGTACATGTATTTCTCTCAATTTACTAGTTTAACGGTTTACCATACAATACAGACCCTAAGGAAAGAGGCTTTTGGAAAAAAAAAAAAAAACATTGAGGGAAACGAAGAAAACGCTGATTACCAGCATTTTGCTTTGTCCCACAATAGTACGTACCCTTTAAAAACAATATCAAAACATTTCAGTCACTTTGAATTCGTTGTCTGCAAATGCTTTAATCTTTGTCCTGCTGAATGAATATTAAATGAAACTTTCAAGCCGATAGTAAAAACCCTTTTAATGATATTTCAAATTTGTTTTTTGGAGAAAAATATCTCATCGGACAGTGTAGATCCAAAATCAGTATGCACCTTCTGTGAAGTCTGGTCTTGATCTACACTGTCCGCAAAAGGTCAGTGAGCCGCTTAGCAGCCTAAGTCTTAATCTTGACGACTCTAAAATATTGTCTGGTTAATCCTTAGCCTGCTAAATAAATGAAATTAAACTTTCAAACCGATAGTAAGAAGCCACATTTTGCTATTTTAAAGTCATTTTTGGGAATAAAAAATACTGCCTTATCGGACAATGTAGATCAAGATCAGACTGCACGTTCTGTGCAGTCTGATCTTGATCCACACTGTCCGCAAAAGGTCTTTAAGTCGGGCTTACCAGTCGAATGGTTAACAAGTAAAGACCCTATTCGCAGGTGAACGGTACAGTATCAGTTTTTGTAAAGTTTCCTTTTTTTGCAACCTTGTCAAAACCAAATCTGGTTTTGCGCCAGTTTATAGGCACCTTGATAATTATTTATGTTATCAGATGCTGACAATGTTTTGCTCATTAAAGGCAAAACGTCACGTCAAAATTTCAATTATCAGGCCTTTCAGTCTGGTCCGCCTTGTATTAAAATTTGCTAACCATGAACAGGTTATAGTTTTGCACTTATATGAGCATTGCATAAACGACTGGCAACTGCTTTCATCCGCAAAACCAAAACAGCATCACATAACACTTTTCGCACCAATAGTATCGATTCGTCTTTTCTTTTTTCGAGACCTTCCAAAATAGTTTTAGTTACATAGTAAGATACTTTTTGTTAGTACCATTTATGTAAGTGATATAAATGAGATAGCGGACAGTGAAGATGAAGATCAGACTGTCTGATCCTGAACTACACCGTCAGTAAAGGCTTCTTACGAGTCACTCTCAAGGCAGTAAAGGGATAAAAGATTCAAGGTTGATTGTAAAACAGGAGCTCTGGTAGAGACAGAAATTATGCTATCTTTGTAAATCTTCTCTCCTTTTAAAGCTATTATTTTTTGAACTGTGGTGAGATTACAAAATTTGAAAACCATCCCCCTATTAACCATTGGCCCGGTCGGGTAGCTCAGTGGTTAGCGTATCTGGCAAGCGTACCTTTCACTAAACTGCGTAGCTTTACGCAATTTTTTGGGGATTGAATATACACACGTACAATCCCTGTTTTACCCAAAGATATAAACTTGCACTGAGTTATGCAAATATTTACTCAAATCGTAAAGTAACGCAGTTCAGTGAAACTTGTTTTCAGACTTGATGTTTGCTTACAAAAACTGCGTACGCAAAATTCGAGCGTACGCAGTTTAGTGAAAGGTACCCTCATAGTTGTTGGTTCGATACCCGGTTGAGGCACACTTTCTGTCCGGCGATTTTTCGCCTTGCATCTCTGATGCATGTGAAAAGAGTAGTCAGAGACTTGAAAAGTAAGTCGTGTCAGTACAGGTGTGAGAAAGCCATTAAACACATGCGTTGGTACACTGAGCGCCGTGATATGACCAAAGCTGTTAAAACGGCAATAAATTCCAATACATACAAACAAACTTTAGATACTTAAACACAGAGCACCCTATGCTTTTACCACGCAATCCCGACTTTCAACGACCCAGAGGAAGAAGCTTTTCGAAAACACTGTTGGAAAAGGAGAAAATGCTGGTAACCAGCATTTTCTCCTTTTCCTTTTATGTTTTCTACCCAAACAAAGACGAATCCCATCATTTGAGCCATATCTATATTGTCGCCTGCAAATGCTTTTAATCTGGCCAGATCTAAGATTTTGTCGTGTGGCAAAAAATTAACTTAAACACAAAATGTGAAAAAAAGAAAGCCTTCAAATTCGCATTATAAATGACCATATAAAAGAATACAACAATAAATGCACGCACAACAACTTCTTACTGGCACTCTTTACAAGTCAACAGAATGCTAGTATTGTCAATGTTGAAAGAATTGGCTGAGATAAAACTAAATGTGGCTAACATGATCGAACTGGCTACCTTTGAAAGGGAAAAAATATTGTGGGAAAAGGACAAAAAGCTGGTTCATAGCACATTACAAATTGAGTAATGCTCATTCTTTGTTTCTCCGTTTGCCTGAAAGTTTTCTTTGAAATCCCTGATTTGAACCAAAGGTTGTTTTTTTTCTTTCCTTTTTTAAAAATCTTTTATTGATATTCTACAATTTTCTTATTTAAAAAAAAAATCCGCTTAAGATGTAAAGGGTTGCTGCTCTTTAAAAATGCCATGCATGGAATAGCCGTAAGGTCACGTGTTATCTTCAAGCACGGACGTTGCGATTGTACCTGGTTTCTTCCTTTGTCTTTGCCCTCATAAACCAGCCATGTTTCTTTTAATTGTTTGCAGTTATTAAGAGATTTAACTTCCATTTTGAACATTCCAATTTGAAGGCGACTTCTTTTTGTCTTACAGCAGACCACTTTTGAAAATACCATGGTGAAATGAGATATTGGTCATAGGCATCTATTTTTCATTTTTCAACGATTTGAACTTGGCAGGAAAAGGATTAAACTTATATTGACTCAGATTATCCGTGCCTTATAATGATGCTATAATTGGCTTGCAACACGCGAAAAGGGGCATTCGGACATTTGCATAAAGTGTCGTCTCGGATCAGCCTGCGCAGTCCGCGCAGGCTAATCCGAGACGGCACTTTACGTAAATATTAGATTTTGTCCTACAGTAGACTTGCGTGAAACAGAAAATAATACACGATCGGAAAGTGTTGTCTCGGATCAGCCTGCGCGGACTGCGCAGGCTGATCCGGGACGACACTTTACGCAAATGTCCGAATGCCCCATTTCGCGTGTTGCAGGCCATATAAGTCACCTGAAAAAAATCTTTGCCAAACGACAAAATTTTAGACTTGTTAAAAATGAAAGCATTTTTAAACGACAATTGGATGTTGGTCATTGAATGGTATTTTGTCTATTTAACTCTTTCAGCACCAAATAAATAAACTCGGTCTCTCTCGACGGCTCTAAATACAATCTATTGAAACTTACAAAGATTTTGATTGTATAGGCTTGACTACACAGGCGGACGGTATAGATCAAAGATCAGACTGCACGTTCTGTGCAGTCTGATCTTGATCTTTGCCGTCCGCAAAAGTCACTGTTTTTAGCCTATGGCGACGAAAGGGTTAAGGTTAGACAACATTGTGGAAGAGGAATTTATGCTAGTAATCAGCACTTTCACCTGTTACCAAACATTTTGCTAAAGCTTTCTCATTCATGGGTATACCAAAAGCATCGGCCCAGGTCAGATAATCGATACTTTTCGCGGATGCATTTAACTCCATTTCAGAGAGCATGGACATTACTATTTGTCGGCTTTATTTTTACTAGTACATAATTAGTGGCAATATCCTGACATCGGCCGATCAGTTATAACAAATTCCTATGAACCCAAGAGGGAAGCAATGGCTGAAATTATATCGTTTTTGTTTAACTGTTTAACAAACGACAAAATCTTAGTCTGGTCCAAATTGAAAGCATTTGCAGACGACAAAATAAATGTGACTCAAACATGGAAACTTGACTTTGAAAGAGTAGAAAATATTGTGGGAAAAGGAGAAAATGCTGGTTACCAGCATTTTCTCCTTTTCCCACAGTGTTTTCAGAAGGCTTCTTCCTCGGGGTCGTAAAAACCATGGATTGTTTGGTAAAGGGTTAAAACTGACACTGGCAGGGATCCAACCCAAAATTATCAAGCATCGCAACACCTTAATGCTACGTCAATAATTTGAGAGCCTAATTGAAAACATCCTATAAACTGTGTCATAAATGTTTGAACGAAAACATCCTGTAGATCTATTGCGTCATAAACATGACGTCAGCACTGTGCACAACGCTCGTAACCTTGTGTCATAAGCGTGATGTCCGCACCGAAACATGAGGTCATAAGTATGACATCCCTAAAGCAACATTCGAAACATTATTAGTTGTACGGTCAGTTGGCAGGGGACTTGGAAACTTGTTCACGGCTGTGGTGAATCATGTCGCCTCGAGCCGAAGGCGATATGTTCGGGGCATATTATCCAATCAGATCACGAGAAATTTCTTTGCAGTATAATAATACGTCATGTGCATGACGTCTGTATCTTCAAGCTCGAAACACCGTGTCATAAGCGTGAAGTTTGCAACGAAACACTACGTTATAAGTGTGATATCCCTGACGCAAGGTCTAAAACATTACGTCATATGCATGACGTCTGCAACTTAAAACTCTAAACACTTCGTCGTGAGAGTAACATTCATTTGGTGACACCCAAGAATTGTCAAAAGTATTACCTACGTTCACATCTGCTCAGCATTTGCTAACCTCAATATGAGCCACAAAAATTGTTTTGTTTTGTAAAAAGTGCACGGTCATTTCATTGGCCATGTGCACAAAATACTACTGTATTTACTTCTTATGGGACATATAACCGCAGGAATAGATCCGAGTTCGGAAAAAATACCCAAAGATGGTTCTTGTTGCCTAATCGAGCACCCAGATTTGCTATGTTTTTCAAGCAATTAATTTGAACATAACGATGAATTCGAGTTATCGCATGTTCGTCACATCGACATGTCAGGATTTCATTGTTTGTATGTTTGATCTAGCACAGGGTTCAGACTTCAAACGTGTTTAGTGTGTAATTCGTTTCGGAAGGATTATTTTGAATGGTGCCGGCTGGATGTCGTAAACAGGCGAACAAATGCAGTAAGATAAATGTAATACTGATGAAAAAATCATTAGACATCAAACATCCCCTCTCCCCACCCCTCACTGAAAATATAAACTTGTTGGCCTTACATCACTTCTGAATAAAGTTCGTATGCAGACTCACGTCTGCAGGTTCTTGGAATTAAAATTGTTTAATTTCCGAGGATTGTTTTTTTTTTTTCAAATCATGGATATGGATTTAATTTTAAAACTAAGAAAAAAGAACGTGTCGAGTTGTTAATGTAAATTAGGCCCAAATCATAATTAATTTGGCGCTTTTCATGGACTGTTTTAATGTAGAAGTAATTCACTTATGAAAGGCGAATTGCCACTTAGAGGAATCACAACAATGAAAATGGCGTCTGCTTTAGAAAGCTAATGGCATTAACTCATTACGTTAACCTTTACCAAGCGACCCTGAGTTGTATCGACCCCTACAAAGAATGCTTTTTGAAAATATTGTGGGAAAAGGAGAAAATACTGGTAACCAGCATTTTCTCCTTTTCCCACAGTATTTTCTATCCATTCACAAACATATCCTATCTTTTAAGAGACATTAAAATTGTCGTCTGCATATACTTCGAATTTAGCCAAATCTAGGGTTATGTCGACCGGTACAGAGTTAAACCTTACAGTGCTAGATTAATATAATTGACCTTCTCAATAAAAGTAAAACCGCCGAAATAATCCTATGTCGATGTTTTTTGGAGTATGTAACAAAGTAGTGAACAAGGTAGATCTAAGATCACACTGCACGTTCTGTGAATTCTGATCTTGATCTACACTTCCTGTATATTAGCCTACAGATGGGTTCGTCTCTTGAAGGGTTCGTAACGCACGGTCCTTTTGGTCTGTTTCGTTCGAAATCTCAAGACAGCGTCTTAGTAAAATGATATCAAAGCCAGTGTTTCAGAGTTTGTTCAGGAATACAGAGCAAAAAAACAATGTACCAAATGAAGAGGTTTTTTTTTTTCAGAGTTTTGGTCGTCTGCCGTTAAAGGCGCGTAAACTTGCGTGTACATGGGACGGGGTTAAATCCCGGTCAGATAAAACGAGAAGTTGAGAGGTCGTCTCGCGCGTGCCGCCTTTATGTGTACACGTCACGAAATTTTGGGCTGGATTATATTCCGCTACTCGTCTAATTGTACACGTTACTTATCCTTTTCAAGGAAGCCTATCAGTGTATCGAAATATACCTAGCAAAAAAAAAAACAGTAGAGGTAAATTAAACCATCTTGGGCCTTTACTATGCAATCCCGAGTTTTAACGACTCTCACGAAAAATGGCTTGAGAAAACATTGCGGGAAAAGGAGAAAGTGCTGGTAACCAGCATTTTCTCCTTTCCTCACAATGTTTTCTACTCTACAAAAACAGAAAATCAGCATTTGAGGAACATTTATTTTATCGTCTGCAAGTGCTTTGAATTTTGCCGAGTTCAAAATGTTATGTTTTGGGAAAAGAGTTGGCAAAAGAAGATCCCAACTTATTTGATTAAACCCATATAGTAAATAAGTATGGAGTAGCTATTTCGTCTCCTTGCGTGTTTGCAGAAGTCGTCTGCTTTAATTCTCTTAAGGATATCGGTTTTATAGAGAAGATGCAATTAGCTTATTGGCCCATCTTCGATAATGACCGAGGCTTGTGTGAGATTCGAAAGAGTAAGACATGTGATTACCACTTCCGGTTTCCAGTGATGTGACATTGTCATTATTTTTTTTTAAATAACTAGATCTAGTATAGCGATATCAAGCTTTGTGAAATGTTACTAAGTTTCTTAACTCTTTATCAGACGAAAATTTCCTAAACTAGCCGAAATTCAAAGCATTTGAGCGGCACTCTAATAAATTGGGGTTTTCTTCGTGATGCACAACACCAAGCAAGTTATCACATGATTATGAATCCATAAATTCATTTTTTGTCAAACAACGGACTGTATCATGAGGGAGACTGGTCCTTTGACACACAGAAAATTTACCAATAGCAAAACGTTTCGACGTAGGTCAGCCTGCCCGCACTGCACACTGACCTAGATCAATACTTTTTGCAGATGCATCAACCCCACTCCCCTGTCACAGAGCATAGCTCTTTTTCAGACGACAAATAAAATGTGCTTCGACAGATGGAAATTGTCTTTGAAGAGGTAGAAACAAAAAAGGGGGAAAGAAGAAAATGCTGCCTACCAGCACTTTCTTCTTTTCCCACCATGTTTTTTTTTTTTAAGTCTTTAAAGTGCTAAACAAAGTAAATTAACATATCAGAAAAATGCATGAATACGCAAATATATCGATTTTAAGTTTCCTTTTCGCAGAAAAATATGATATCGAACCGACTGTATAAATCCAAGATCAGACCGAAAGTTTTGTTCATCCTTATCTTGGTCTGCACTGTCCACAAAAAAAAAAAACGACCTGAGTGGTGCTAAACAACCGAAGGGAATGCCACTGACAATCGACGAACCCTCAATACAATTACAAGTTTCAGTTTCAAAATTTTGGCAGTATTGCAATTTTAAGCGCCAACTAGGGGTCGCTGGTTCGATTCCCCAGCTTGGCCAGTTTCTATTTGAGGTTTGATGATAGTCATTGCGACAGGAGTTATTCGTCTCTCACTGCTCAACGTTGTTCCGACGCTGTTTATGTGGAAAAACAACCAGTGGCTTGGAAAGAATGTTTTGCAAAGTGCTGATATATAGAAACTCAGGAAGAAACATGGATACAAGGAGTTGAACAGGCCAGTGTGATATAACTTTTTTCTTTGATAGAGTAGAAAACATCGTGGAAAAAGGAGAAAATGCTGGTTATCAGCATTTTCTCCTTTTTCCACAATGTTTTCGAAGACCTTCTTCAGGGTCGTTAAAACTCAGGAATGTGTGGTAAATGGTTCTGCTACGGGCAAAAAAGACAGACAACCCTCGTTCAAAGCAAGATCTCACTAAACGCACCAGATGTCTCGATCGAGTTATCCTTGGGCAAGACACTTCAAAACCTATGCCCAGTACTGGTGAAACCCATGACATACATGAATTTGTGAGCTGTCGCCTTGATATGACTGAAATAATGTTGAAAACGGCGTCAACACCGCTCACACTCGTCACAGGTCCGCCGATTCCGTACCTACATCTAACTTTGTCCGTATCAAGGGGGTTTCCACTTTGAAATACATGGACAGCCAGGCACATGATCTTAAACATGGCGGCGCCCTACAACGGCAACAATAGTCACGGTGACAAGCAACCTATCGCTAAAAAATGCAACGTAATTGATAGACCGAGTTAGAAAATGAATTTACAAACTGTTTGTCATCGGAAATGTATTTAGAAAGATTCCCACGGAAAATTGTCACTAGAGTTTGCTTTCTAATTGGAGTGTTACGATTTTAAAAACGGTGAAGCGGTAAACATCCGGCTAAGAAATGTACAGGGTAGAAGCATAATATGAAAAACGCAAAGCCTAAATACGAGCGACATTAAGCATTTGTGGGATAAATAAATCTATTTCAAAATTCAAACCACAAGCTAGATCTTGAAACCATGCGGTTTTGAGTTCGAATCACGGCTCTGCCAAGACAATTTTTTAGGGTTTAGATATATACATGTGACCCTGCGAACCAGAGCAGCCGTCATGGCAGCCAATTCACCTGTTCTTGCTTTCCCTGAATTTTCTTTAATCAGCGTGCGTAGATTGCCCTACTCATATCATTTGTTGCTCTTTCTATTTTTGTCTTATCTGCTTTTCCACATGTCCATCGTTGAAACAATGATCAGTGGTGTCGCAATGACGCAATGACCCTGCGAACCAGAGCAGCCGTCATGGCGGCCAATTCACCTGTTTCTGCTTTCCCTAAAGTTTCTTTAATCAGCGTACGTAGATTGCCCTACTCAGATCATTTGTTGCTCTTTCTATTTTTTTTTTCTTATCTGCTTTTCCACATGTCCATCGTTGAAACAATGATCAGTGGTGTCGCAATGACTAGTTAGAATATCAGTCCTAGGAAATGTATTCGCTTTTAAAATATCTGGTAGATCTAAATATCTAGTTTATGACTAAAAGGAAAAAATCTTACAGGTCTATTAACAAGCTTTCATAACATATGAATAAATATAGATCTAGATTCTATACAGATCTAATAGAAAAGGAATAACAAACTCAAAATTCCGCTTTCTCAATTTTTTTGTCATTTTGTAGAGTTGGAGAGTTTATGCTTTAAATGAGTTGTAATCGAGATATTTAATTTTTTATATTCTTCTGGAAACGGTTTCCTTGAAAAATAAAAGTCATATAAAACACATAGTAAAGCATACAATCTAACTTAAATACAAATCAGATGCGAGAACTCGCACGGGATCACCATCTGATACTTTTTACATAGGCGCGTCAAGTTTAGTCCTTTAGTCCCCCAAATGCAGCCACGACCATGGCCCGTAACTCGCTGTCGTTTGTTATCAAGCTACGTGATACAGCCGAGGGACCTGATCAACGGATCACCCGAGGTTTGCCGAATGCACCGCTCATTCACTCAACAAATCAAAGCAAGATCATTTTCTCGTGTCCTCGTGGCGAACTATATCACACGCGGCTATCATCACTACATCTAAGGTGAGATGATCTTTCTGAGATAGTAAATATCACGAGTCTATTACCCTAAGGATAGATAACATACGCCTTTTTTCACGTTGTTCCATGGGTGAAAAAGATTACCTAATTGATAACTAGGTTGTTTCCTTTCATTTTTTCCGATGATTGATTAATTACGGGGATGAAACACAGTTCGTCTTTTGCGACTTTTTTTCTGTTTTAACAACGGGAACAAGAAAAGATCTTTTTATTTGGGAAAAAAGGGCGGGACGACGTTAGAGATACTGTAATACGAATATCGAAACTCTTTTGTGGTCAAATATTAAGAGAAAGAGAAAAAAATTACCTCTCCATTAATTTCTTCATTTCCCTCATTGTTTTGAATTTAGCTGAAAAGTAAAATCTTCTATATCACATCATCGTTAGGAAAGGAGAAACGGCGCGTCTGGACATACATTTTAAACAATGATCAAGAGCGTATCAACGTTGATATATTGTTGGACTTCAAAACCACTTTGGCAAGAATGCCAAACATATAAATGGGCATTGTAAATCTTATTATTGTAGATCAAGATCAGTCTACGTCCTTTGCTGTCTATCCTGTCCGCAAAGGCGACTGAAATTGCCCTCAGCCCCGCGCGAGGTCAAAGGAGAGACTAAAAATCTTTGGACACAAGTTTCAAGTTTAATGTATCAATTTATATCAAGTGCCGCCATAAACTGTACAAATTAATTGATTATGACCCTTGACAGCAGGAAAAAAGTCATGCTTTCTTTGACACCTTTTTTCTCATGACAACTTCGATTTTCGAGATCGAGAAAGTTACAGAAGCAGACAAACTTGTTATTATTTGATTTCTCAATAGATTCCGGAATTATTTCCGGCATTTGACGCAAGTTTCCTGTCAATAATTTTAAAACTATTTTTGTTACCTGTTTCCTAGAGTGAACAATTCTTCGTGCAAGAAATTGTCGACAGGTTTTTGGGATTAAAAGGTCGCTCCTTGTCGGGTAAAATATGTCAGGGGGCATCTCAGTTCTATTGACAAGTGGCACGCGCCATATTGAACGGAAAGCAGTCGTACGTCGCAAAATGTCGTAAACCGGCCTTATCAAGTTTATCAGACAATTATTGTCATAATTATCTACACTGTATCAAACGTCATTAACGTAAAGTGCAGGTAAAAAAGATGGCGCATGCTTTCTGGACATGATAAAAATCCATCTGTGTTTTCGACTCATCAAATTGCTGGGTTGACCTGCTCAGTTCGTAATACTTGTGGTTTTGTACATGTTTGAATTTGCAAAACAGACGAAGGTATCCCTCATATTGGATTTCTTGTCAGCGGTTGTTTTAAAGCTTTACCAAACGACAAAATTTTAGCTTTGTCCAAATTGAAAGTATTTGCAGACGACAATTTCAGTGTGGCTCAAATGGTGCAACCTTTCTTTGATAGGGTAGAAAACGTTGTGGGTAAAGGAGAAAATGCTGGTTACCAGCATTTTCTCCGTTTCCCACAATGTTTTCAAAAGGCTTCTTTCCCAGGTCATTAAAAGTCTGCATTATGCAGTAAAGTATTAAAGCTTTACCAAACGAAAAAGTTTTAGACATTGCTGATGCAGACGACATGATAAATGTTTCTAAAATGATGGGAATCATCTGTTAAACTGAGGAAAACATTGTCAGAAAAGGATATTACTAGCATTAACTTGCTTTTCGCACAATGCTTTCAGAAAGCTTTCTTCCATGTGTACTATATTTAGGTGGCTATGAGAAAAATGAATTTTGAAAACATTGTGTTAAAAGGAGAAAGTGCTGGTAACCAGCTACATTGAACTTGTCCCCCGCAAATACTTTCAATTCCGGCAAGTGTAAACTATGTCGTTTGGTAGACTCGAATAACCAAATGTGCATTTTGCAATTAAACCAAATGCACCAGACAATACGCTTTTAATTACTTTTGAATGTTTTAGCGAGAAAGTTTTACAAATAATAGAGCTACATTCTTCCAAAATCACGTCGCACCTTTTTTTGTCGTCTGATCTCAATCCATATTGTCTGCAAAAGCAAGTAAGTTACATGCAGTTACTTCAGGTTCAGTTGGGTTTATCAATAAATAAAGCCATACATAGTTCAAAGGAACTAATGGGGCTTAACTACTCACCCAATTTTACATCGATTTTACGAGCATTTCAACGCCGTGGCCCATCTATTGTTTTGATACAGTATAAAACGTTGATAAACGACCGAGATAACATTTTAAGACAATTTACTCGAGTCTAATAACCGAAAAAGACCTTATACAGCTGCAGCGTCTTCTGACGATTTCGACCACTCTTTATTGCCTATTTAAGTGTCTTCATAATTTCACAGTCTGTTGTACTTTTAATTTTTGTCTCTTTTCCCAATTTTTCCCAGCCTCGTCGTCTTTTCAGAAGATATCTGTATTGCGAAAAAGTAAATATAGTTCAAATCTTTTGTTTTCTCGGTCGTTATTTGCTGATTTATTTAACTACACTTACGTTATCTGTTGGCAAAACATTTTGACCTGCACTAATTTTCTACAAATCTTTTTCTCAAACAATCCCTTCTTGTAAACGACCCCTCTGAAAATGATCATGTAAAACATTGTGAGAAAGGGAAAAATGCTGGTAAGTTGTTAAAAGACGTGAGTGTTTGGTGAAGGCTTGAAAGTCGTCACATCCAGACTAAGAATGACATTACTGAAGTCATTTACGAAATTGTGACAACTTGTCTCGATCTTTTATTGTTTAAACTTACCCCTAACGTTGCTAAGCGCGACTCACTGACCTTTTTGCGGACAGTGTAGATCAAGATCAGACTGAACAGAATGTGAAGTCTGATCTTGTATCTACACTGTCCGATAAGGAGATTCCCCCCCACCCCCAAAAAAATAATAATAAGTTTATATAACATTATTGGGTGTTTCACCATCGGCTTGAAAGTTTCATTTCATTTATTTAGCAGGATAAGGTTTAAAGAGGCATTAAACCAGATTTCGACCCTATATTTTTTTCATTGGCTGAGAAAGTTGATATTGTTTAAGGAAAAATCACAAAAGGACGTGACTGTTTACCCTTATTTTGAAAAAAAAAAAAAAAAATGCCGTGGAAAAAATACTCTGGTGGGATTCGAACCCACGACATTGAAAATCGTAGTTTGCACTTCTGCTCACGAAGTTATCTGTAGAACAACTGCGTTAACCGTTATACCGTTACTAACGGAATAGAAAAAATTTACAGTGAAAATACAAAAAAAAAAAACCCTAGTTCCTCACGTTTTTCGTGTTTTCAACAGTTATTTATAACTAGTTTTAAAGCCACTTACATACGCGAGTGAAAATTTGCAGTCCTTGTTTTGGATTTTCTTAAAAAATGCGAAACAAAATCTGGTCTAAAGTCCATATAAGATGTTTGTAGACAATTTTAAACGCTTAGCAAACAGCAGTCTGATCTTGCGTTTGTATATTGAAATTTTTCGAGATATTCATGCCTAACTGGTAATAAAATTTCAACTAAGGGGCTTTTAAGACCGTGTTTTCTACTCCTTGAATGACAAATTTTATGTTTTAAGTAACACGTAATTTTCCGTCTGCAAATGTTTTTGATTTGGACAAGGCTAAAATTTTGACGTTTGGTAAACAGTAAAAATGCCCAGGTGTTTTTGCTTTTTATCTTGGCTAATGGCAAGTCTATGAAAACATGAATGTCTTTCACTTTTCTCGTGTGTAAGATTCTCAGACCTATTCGAGAATAAAGTCAACTATCTGATCATTTTCATTTTACTATAGTTTCAAAGTAGAAGTAGTAGTAGTAGCAACAGCAGGAGGAGGAGCGTTATGTTTCATACATATCTGATCCATGTTTTTCTCTTATTGAAAGGAATCTTTTAAACAGTGGTATTTAAAACCTCAGTTTTTCGATAGTTGACGATATGTGTGGTATGTGTGGTGGGAAAAAGTCACTTAAAGATGAAAGACTAATTTATTGTCTGTTCTTATCTTGTGATCTCCAAAAATTTAGAAAAATTGGTGGGAAAGAGACAAATTTCAACAAGATGCAACTTGAAAGAAACTCTTTCTTGCGATTGACATTATTCTGTGTTTTTGTATTTGACGGAGAAGTCAGACGGGAGTGAATGAGCAAGAAGCCCATTAAGAGGAAGATGGTGATAAAAGAGGCGGAAGGGGGGAGGGAGAGAGAAAAAGAAATAGATAGACAGACAGACAGACAGATAGATAGATAGATAGATAGATAGAGACAGACAGACAGACAGACAGACAGAGAGTTTGTTTGGTTGTATTTGAGTTTAACGCCGTTTTAACATATCACAGCAGTCAGTGCACTTCACATGTGTTTCCTGGTTTTCTCCTACCAGTATTGACACGACTTTCTTTCCAAGTCACTAACTACTTTTCCCACATGAATCAGAGGTGAGAGGCAAAAAATCGCCGGAAAGAAAGTTTGTCTCAACCGGGTATCGAACTCACAACCAACAGGTTGCGAGTCAGATACGCTAACCACTGTGCTACCCGAGCGGGGCTAGAGAGAGAGAAGGGTAGGAATGGCTGGAATGTTCGCCAGCCCGGCACGTTGCCACTGAATCACTGAACCACCGGGACTTGGAAAAGAAATGTTATAGGAGCAAGAACAATGAGGTTGGTAATGCCAGTATGTCTTGGATTCAATTCTTAAGGCGCCAAATATATAAACTCGACCTTTTTCGACGGTTTAAAAGGTATTCCACTGAAACCCGACAAATTGTTTTTAAAGCTTACAGTCATGACTCGACAAGCAGACAGTATAGATCCAAGATCAGACTGCACGTTCTGTGCAGTCTAATCTTGATCTATACTGTCCGCAAAAGGCTTCTTTTCGTCTAGGATTTAACTTTTTTTTTTCAGGTTCTAAAAGCGTTTCACGGTGCAAAGGGTAATTTCGAATCTAATACATTAAGTGAATGGAAAAATCAAATAAATGCATTCTTAATTAAGGTTAATCCCTTTTCCTAAAACAATTGAAGCTCTTATTCTTTTTGATGTTGGTTCATTTTGAAATTAACACGTATATGACTGTAAATGACTGTGTCTGTCATGCAGTGGACCAATATGGAAAACATACTGGCAAAAGGGAGAAATGGTCCTCAAGAGAAGTTTCTGCTTCTGTCACATTCTTTTCACATGTATTTATGTATTGGGTCATAGATGAAAAAGAAAATCTATCAAAACCCTGGAGAAGGCGTAAGCCGAAACGTTGAACAAGAATTTTCAATAAAACTCATACGCGTTGTTATAGATTTCATTATATTCTTATCAGTGAATTATTGGGATTTCACAGTGAATAACACCAGTAGTGATGATAAATAATAATGATATCATCACTAGTGACGATATAGTTTCAGAATGTTTGCCGGAGTTTCTTTAATTGCTAATACTGTACCATTCTTGATAATTATTAGAATTAAAAAGGATGAATTAGGAATATAATGAATAGGATAATCAACTGGTTGTGTGTGATATTAAGAATATGTCACTAGAATGGGGTGTGATGCGGTTGAAAAAAAACGAGTCCGAATAGATGATAATGAATAAACATAAACCCTTACAAAAAAAGTCCCGTGTTTTAACGACTTTGACGAAAGTGTGGTTTGAAAACATTGTGAAAAAAGGTAACCAGCATTTCCTCTATGACCCATGTTTCTTACCGTGCCGAAAGCAAATTCCACACCACCACAATTTAAGCTATATGATGAACGTATAGAAAGATATTGGCTTAGCAGGGGATTCGAACCATCGACTCCCTGTTCTCCCGTCCAGTATGCTACCACCGACTGCGCTACTGGAGCTCGACCACTACTCTTTGATGGTCTCTTTGTACAGTTTTGACAGTATTTCTCTGTCGACATGCACCGGCAAAAGGGCGCTTAATGCATCTCTGTGATACATAGTACCAGCCCAAGCCATTACATGATTATGGATCCATAAGAGCCACTCTTTTAAAAAACCAACTTAACCATGAAGTAGACTGGTCCTTTAACAAACAGAAAATTGACCAATAGCAAAAAGTTTCGGCCAAGGTCAGCCTGCGCGGACTGCGCAGGCTGACCTGGGTCGATACCTTTCGCAGATGCATTAAGTCCCCTTTTTACAGAGCACGTGTCATATCGGTTCGACATATTTCAGATCTGATAATACAATTCCACTGTGCATGAAAAACAAAACACGTTTTGGTCAGAAACTAAAATCACAATGAGGGCAGTGTAAACTCTAGATCAGACTGCGCTTTTTAACAATCCGATATTAATCTACGCCTTCCACATTAGCCATTTTTGTCACCCATGGTGCGAAAATAAGTATATCCAGTTGATTGTGTTTAAGTTAAGCCTTTACCAAACAATCCCTGGTTCTAACGACCCTTGGAAAGAAGCCTTAGGAAACATTGTAGGAAAAAGAGAAAATACTGATAACCAGCATTTTCTCCTTTTCCCACAATGTTTTCAACACTGTGAAAGACAGATTCAATCTCCTGAGCCACACTTAATTTGTCGTTTGCAAATGCTTTCAATTTGGACCTAAATTTTGTCGGTCGGTAAGGAATTAAGAATAGCCAACGATTCAAAAGCATATCGCAGTATATACTACATTAGGTATCGAATAGTAGAATCCTAAACTTATTACCAATCGACAAAGTTTTAGACTCGTCCAGTTGATTGATTGGCTGATTGACTGGTGTTTTACGCCGCTTTCAACACTTTTTAAAGTCATATCACGACGACAGCTCACATATTATTCATGTATGTTCTGGATTTCACAAGTACTAGGCTGAGGCTCGGAAGTGTCTTTCCCAAAGACACACCTGTGAAAAATCCAGTATTTCCAGAGAGGCTTGAACCTGTGGCCTCCAGATAACAAGTCCAACGTTTTACGACTGAGCCACGCATGACCCCAGACTTGTCAAAAATGAAACTGTAAAAATGCAGAAAACAAGTTCCATACGCTGCAAACGATAGGAATTGTCTTTAAAATAGAAGAAAACAATATTGAAAAAGGAGAAAGATGCTGGAAAAAAGCTTTTTCCCTCAGGTTCGTCAACCCTTTACCACACAATACCGAAATCTAACGACTCTGGGAAAAAAAAGCTTTTCAAAACATTGTGGGAAACGGAGAAAATGCTTTCCCACAAAGCTTCCTTCTCTATGGAAATCTTATTCCATGTTTTAAGTATTATTCAATTTTGTCGTCAGCAAATGCTTTCAGTTAGAACAAGTCTAAGATTTTGACGTGTGGTAGCGAGTTAACGCTAGAGTGTTTGGTCGCTCACAACGATTGTGAAGAGGCTTTGTAGAATATTTAGACAGGCAGACAATTGGAAACACTGTAGAAACGAGGAAATTGCTCATATCGGACCATCTCTTCAATGCCACCAACTTTTCAGGAATCATCGGGTGCTAATTTGACTAAAATCAGCTTTATGGGGGGAAAAGGCCAAATCAGGGTAAGTTTTCATGCAATGAAGGAGTGAAGGGTAAAACAGGGAAAAAGCTACGGTGATACCCAAACGTCGCATGTCGTCAATCGCAGCCTATCGATAAAAGATCGGTTACAGCCGGGGCGCTGGTTGGTTGTTTTTCAACATCAAATCGCGCGTGCGTCCTTTGCATAATTTAGCAGCAATGAATATTCATTAAACAGCATCCGCTATTGGTTAGACAGCGTTAAAACTATGTAATATATGTCCCCGTGATCTCTTTTAAGTAAATATTTCACGTTGAAATAGTTGCATTGAAATGGAAACATTGTTTCAACAACAAATGATGCACAACAACGCTTTTTATCAGCAATATCAGGGGTGAGCACCATTTTTTGTATTACTATTATTATCTTAGCTATTTATTATATCTTTGCATTTTCTTTGATTCGAATTTTTTCTTTAATTTACATACTGTTAGTGGTTCAAACCTCTCATTAAATGTTTTAAGCCATTATTATATAGAGAAAACTAGAATAAAACGTAGCTAAATTTTAGAATACCGAATTACTGAATTAACAAGTAAAAATGATTGCATTTATTACAAATTCAACTGAAGTTTTTACATGAATATCTCGCACTTATTTTCGGTCTTTAGGCTTTCTGCGAACGAGTTTCAAAAATATTGTGGAAAAGGATAAAATTTCTCGTTAACCCTTCACCAGACGAAAAGTTTCAATCTCGTCATAATTGAAAGCATTTTGCAGACGAAAAATTAAATTTGACTCATGTAGTGGTACTTGTCCTTTAAAGGGTAGAAAACATTGTGGAAAAGGGAGAAAATGCTGATTACCAGGGTCGTTAAAACTAAGAATTGTTTGTTGAAAGGATGAAAAAGGCAAAACTACCGAATATTCTGATAAAATAATTTTTTAATACCGTTTGAATAGGACTGTCTCTTACATCAGTTTTTCATGTCTATGAATTTGCAGCAGACGACTGCTGAAAACATTGAGGCAAAAGGAGAAATACATATTACACCCCATTAAACCTTTGTCAGAAATCCCTTGTTTTCACAACCCTGAGGCAGGTGGCTTTTTAAAACATTATGGAAAAAGGAGAACATACTGCAAACCAGGATTTTCTCCGTTTACCACAATATTTTTTACCCTTTCATAGACAAATACTATCCTTTGAGCAATATTTGATTTGTCGTCTGCAAACACTTTCAAATTAGACAAGTCTATCATTTTGTCGTCTGGTAAGGAGTTTAAAGCAAAACACGAGAACGAGAAGATTATTGTGAAGTCACCTGTTTAGAAAATAATTAAGTTGGAAAGCAGACGCTGACTTAGGAAAAGAAGTGTAAGAAACTCCAGGAAAGCATTAATAAGTGCACAGGCCTCCGCGATATAGCTGAAATTATGTTGAAACAGTGTTAACATCATACAAACAAACCTGTTTGGAAAAAAAATACATTCACTATAAATTTAAAGTCATCTTCAGCAATTTGTTAACATTGTGGGAAAAGAAAAACTGCTGGTTGCCTTTCTCAAAATAACTTTTTTTTTTGGAAAAAGGTTAAGATTTAATTACGCAGTGTTTTCGATATACCTTTGAGATGAGTCTTAACATAAACAGTGCAACTAAAGAATCATTTATATCTCGTATTATTATCTTTTTATTCCACACAATTCTTTCATTCATTATTTCAGACAGTGTTTATTCCAAAGCTCTCTACTTTCTTGCTGTTCTAATTCGATAGTTTACTTATTGTTATCTGTCTTAAAACCCTTTGTGTGTCAAAAGAGTTGGACAGATTGTAAATCGTTTCTCTGTTAGAGAAATATAATCTGTTGTTGTCATTAGTATTAGAATTAGTATTAAGTATTATTGAAAATTAGAATATAATCATTTTCGATGACATGATAATACCGATACTGTCGATACTGCTGAAGAGTCAATCTTGTTTTGCCGAGAATCAAAATTTCTTGCAAAATACCATTTTTTTTTTTTACCGTAAAGAAAGGGTGTGGTTGCATTCAGTAAACAAAAATGTGCAATTTTTGGTGTTTATAGTAACGGAATGGTCGTTTTGAAATCGGCAACTCCAGCTGTTCTAATGATATCATATTCTTAGTCATACATACTCTTCATGAATTTTCTAAATTTGAAACATGGTTACACAACTTCTGATTGGCTAAACCAGATGGTTTGTTCAATCAGAAGTTGTGTTACTTTCAAATTTAGAAAATTCTTGAAAATAAGACAAAGAACGTTCTTAAGAAAGGTTGGTGAATACGAACCCAGATATGACGTCATTGTACTGATTTGAATACAAATCCTCGTAACCGACGCGTGCCAATCAACATGTCAGATTCTCACAAGTCTTTGCCAAATTCTGGAGCAAAACCTTTAAAAAATCTTACGAAGCTACTGTAGCCCTTTAAGGAGATACCTGATTTAAAAAAGATGTTGTCTTACATTTCTCTTTCCGTCGGCTAACTTAATTCAGTGAAGATTCATTCTTGAAGTTTTTTGAGACCTGGGCCGAAACTTTTCGATATTGGTCAATTTTCTATTTGTCAAAGGACCTGTCTACCTCATGATTAAGTCGATTGTTTAAAAAAAGTGGCCATTATGGATCCATAATTATATGATGGCTTCTCTGGCATTATGTATCACGGAGATGCATTAAGCCCCCTTTTGCCAGAGCATGGCTCATATATACATGTAAATCAATCAACGATACTGTTTTAAAGGGTTTTCTCCGCTATAGACCAAAAACTATTTAATTCTCATTGACTTTGCTCGTACAGAGGAGCCATGCTCTGGCAAATGGGGGTTTAATGCATCTACGTGATGCATCATACCAAGTAAGTCATCCGTGACATTTTTTATGAATCCATAAAATCCATTTTGTCTAAAAACAGATTGAATCATGGGGTAGAATGGTCCTTGGATATTCAGACAATTTACTAAAAGCAAAAAGTTTCGACTCGGGTCAGCCTGCGAGGACTGCGCAGGCTGACCTGGGTCGATACTTTTTGCAAATGCATTAAACGCCCTTTTCACAGAGTATGACTCAAATATTCTTGCGGCCTGACAAAATTACTCTATCATTTTCTCACCAAACTATTTTTTTTTCTATAGAAGTAAATAAACATGCCGAAAATTCACTTCCCATGACAACAAAATTTGTGTCAAAAATAATATTGTGTGGTTTACGGTCGATTTAACTCCGTAACTTTAACAATAATTTTGGGTCTCTAAATTGAATCTTCACTTCTTACCAAAAGGTGAATTTTTTGAGTCGGGCAAATTGAAAGCTTTTGCAGAAAACGACCTTTATTTGGATAGACTGATGATATTTATCTTTGAAAGGGTAGCAAATTTTGTGGGTAAAAAAGAGAAAATGCTGGTTACCAGCAGCATTTTATCCCCTTTCCAAAATGTTTTATAAGAGGATTCTGCTTCAGGTCCGTCAAAATTTCGAATTATTTGGTAAAGGGTAAAACATTTTTCAATCGAAAGATGACAGTTTTTCGTTGTGATAAATACGGCTTTTGAATACATTGTGGCAAAAGGTGAAATTGCTCGTAATGAGCGTTTTCTCCTTTAGCTGCAACGTAATCTTAAGTGCAAATGCAGAAAATATTAACTCATGATACTTTTACCATGATATTTATAATTATTTTTATTTCAGATGTAATGCATTAACACTTTACCATATAATCCCAAATTTTAAAACTTGGGGAAAACACTTAAAAACACCGTGGGGAATGGAGCTGTTATTATTACTATTATCATTATATTATTATTATTATTATTGTTATTATTATTATTATTATTATTATAAGTTTTGAAATAAACTTTTAAAAACATTGCGTTGAAAGGAGAAAATACCGATAACCAGCATGTGCTCCTTTTTCCGCGGTGTTTAACAGTTTTCTATCCTATCAGAGATAATCTTATCACTAAAGGCATATTTCATTTACTATCTAAAAATCTAAAACTTTCAATACGAACAAGTCTAAAATTTTGTCGTTTGGTTTATTATCAGTACAAATACATAAAATATGAACGGGTCTATTTTGATGTTAGCGCCGTTCATACTTAAAATTGTGCCAAGCCCCGGTAGCTCAGTCGGTAGCGTACAGGACTTGAGAACACGGGGTCCAGGGTTCGATCCCTGGCTACGACCCCTGGCTCGGCCAATCTCTTTCCGAGGATTGATGATAGTCACTGCGACAGGATTCATTCCTGTCCCACCGCTGACCATTGTTTCGACGATGATTATGTGGGAAAGCAGCCAGTGGCTTGGAAAGAAAATTGTGCGGAGTACTGGTATAAGAGACTCCAGGAAAGCATGGATAGGTGCACTGGCCGCCGCGATATAACTGAAATAATGTTGAAAACGGCGTTAAACCCCATACAATCAATCAATAAATCAATCAACTTAAAATTGTTTATTTCTTGTTGTATTAGATTTTTCGGTAGCGTTTTCTTTATGTGCATGTCCTTTTTAAGATTTAAGTTTAAACGTATGTGAAGCATGCTCTGGCAAAAGGGCAACTCTTGTTTATTTTTTATGAGCTCAGTTATGACGTCAATGAGTTGATTCTTGCAAAATGGGGTTTAATGCCTCTCCATGATGCATTATAACAAGCAAGACATCATGATTGGCCAGCAACACGCGAAAAGGGGCATTCGGACATTTGCGTAAAGTGTCGTCTCGGATCAGCCTGCGCAGTCTGCGCAGGCTAATCCGAAACGACACTTTCCTTTTTTATGTAATTTTCTGTTTTGCGCAAGTCTACTGTAGCACAAAATCTAAGGTAGTCGTAAAGTGCCGTCTCGGATTAGCCTGCGCGGACTGCGCAGGCTGATCCGCGACGACACTTTACGCAAATGTCCGAATGCCCCTTTTCGCGTGTTGCAAGCCAATTATCATCGTGGATCCATAAAATCCATTCTGTCTAACATCATGAGGTAGAGTGATCCTTGGAAAGGAGAAAACTGGCCGAAAGCAAAATGTTTCTTTTTGCTTTCGACACAGGTTAGCCTGCGCGGAGTGCACAGGCTGACATGGGGATAGTTTAAGCAAATACATTAAAGCCCCTTTTCACACAGCATCACTTATTTATTTTACATCGATTGTAAACAAGGAACAAGTTTTTTTCAAATTACTAGTATATGAGCCAATAATAATAATAATAAAAATAATAACAAATAAATAAATTACTATGGCTTATTGCTTCTTGTGTTCCTGGGTCACGCGTGGCTCAGTGAGAAAGTGTAGAACTCGTAAACCTGAAGGCCCTGGGTGCGATTCTCACCAAAGGCAATAGGTTTTTCGTGAGAGTGTTCTTTAGTGTTCTTTAGCAAGACACTTCAGCGCCCTTGCCTGGTATTCCTAAAACCCAGGACATACACGAATGTGTGAAATGTCGCCGTGATATGACTGAAAATTTGTTGAAAAGTGGCGTCTAGCGCCATTCAATGATCGATTCAATTAATCCTGGTTTTCACCAGTTCTAGACCGATCCTCTTCGTTCCCCCGCCAGTTCTGATTCATCGATTTTCAATTTAGAATAGTTCAAAGTTAACCCTTTACCACAAAATGACGCTTTCTAAAAGTCCTGAAGGAAAAGCCTTTTAAAAACATTGTGGAAAAAGGAGAAAATGCTGGTTACCAGCATTTTCTCCTTTTCCCACAATATTTTTACCCTTCCCTAAACGAATTTCCGTTTTTGAGTCATTTATATTTTGTCATCTGAAAATGCTTTGAATTTGAACTAGTTTACTAGTTTAAAATTTTGTCGTTTGGTAAAGAGTTGACCGTATGAGTTATGATCGCGCTTTAAGATAAATCGCCAGATTTGGTACATATAGGGATTAAAAAGAACCGTGTGGGAATTGCAGACAATGCCAGTCCTAAATATACCGCATTTTAAATACGATAATTATTATTCATAGAATTGTAATGAATTATTTATTCATTTCCACACTGGTCAATTTCAATTGTTCTCTAATGGTTATCATAAACTGATGCCCTATTTTTTTTTATGTAGCCTTGGAAAGGCAAATATATATATTATTTGAATGCCATTTGCGTTGATTGGTTATAAATACAAGCATTCTGACTCAAATTCTTTACCTTGTATCACACAATCCCAAGTTTCAACGACCTCCGTGGAAGAAGCCATTTGAAAACATTTTTTGGAAAGGGAGAAAATGCTAGTAGCCAGCATTTTCTCCATTTCCCACAGTGTTTTCTAACTTTTCAAAGGCAGATTTCGTCATTGGAGCCATTTTTCATTTGTCTTCTATCGCAGCTTTAAATTTGGACGAATGTAATATTTTGGTAAAGAGCTAATCTTGTAAGTAGCGCAATCTTTAACTTCGTATATATTGGCCGATCTGAAATTGCGTTTCTTTGAAATTTAGAAACTTCTTCAGAATTAGAATAAGAATACAAATTAGAATGGTGGTGAACACAGTTTTAGGTGCCATATTCACTATTTATTCTGAATTAAATTCTAATTCTAAATTTAGAAAAACTATCGATCTAATTGGCTCAGACGTTTTGTAGCTGCCAACCAGACAGGCCAGTCTTGGGGATTTAGAATTAGAACATTACTTGGAATGATTAGATTATACGGACCCGGAACCAAATATTGTATTGTTAATTTGATTGTAGGGGAAGGGCCGAATCTAAGTTGTAAGAACTTGTGGCCCGACCCCATTCACTTAATGAATAAAATATGTTTTAAATAAAACCAAATATTTCAAATTGCAAGGCCTTTTTAGAAATTCTATATAACGAAAAGTCGGAAAAAGTAGAGCCGAGATCAGACAGTACCGTTTGCAAAAAATAACAATTTATGCTACATATTATGTTTTAGCTTCATTTTTGGACATTATTTTACACCATCTTATTTCCGTGACACTGTTTCGGTCCTTTCTTTTCATTCCTACCGGTATGGTTGAATAAGAACTAATGTCAAACTAACAATGTTACATGTAGAATGTATCAAATAATTATAACGGTTTCTTAGGTTATTATAATTATTATAAAATATCCTTAAGTTCGCCATATTATATTGTATTATGCATGTTCTATATATCTAATGGGTCGTTAACCTTCTGGTTTTGCATTAATAAAGAAAGAAAATAATAATAAAAACGGCAACAGGTGTTTTGTTAACTGTCAAATATTGCTTTTATTGAGTTTGTACGTGTATTTGCATAGCAAGGAGACACTGCTTTTTTTTTCGATAGTACTTGTCAACATGGCATCTGCAAACAACTTTTTTTGTTTTCGTCTTGCAGCAGATCTTCTGTGAAAACATAGTGGCAAAAGGGGAAACTGCTCGTAACGAGCAATTTCCCCTTTTGCCACAATGTTTTCATATGTAGTTATATACCAGATGTTTAATTTTTGTTTTATTTTGAGCATTCATTAAAAAAAGAATAAAATTGTCTGCTAAATTGTTTCATTTAGTAAACAGGTATCAGAACAGTCCTCAGATCACTCCCACTAAATCGTAACAGTAATTTTGCCTGTTTGTTTCGCATGAAATGTCTCTCTAATGTTGTCATCGTTTTCATCGCACTGTTTATTTTGTAACTATATTGAAATCGTTTTGAACTACATCTCTGTAATAACATATCACGACGTCCAGTACACCTATCCATGTATATTCCGGTGCACAGTTTGCCTACCAGACTGGTATCAGTCTGTTAAATAGAGCATTTTCATAATGAAAAAAGTCATGATATAAAACTTTAAACCAATACATTAATAAAATGTTCTCAATGTCTGATTTAACGCCTGTAAAAAGATAAAGGGCAAATAACAACACATTTTGCTGTAGGTTTATAAAGTTGTGTACCTTGCTTATTCAAATGACTAGAATGCAGGACCAGAATGCAAGGCTATTTCACTACCATAATTGCGCACAACATTCGTTCCAAATTGTTGGCTGCTTCCGCTTATAAAAAAAGTCGAAACAATGTCAAGCAGCGAGAGAGGAACATATCTTTGATCTTTGTCGAAATGATTTCTATCAATCCCAAGAAAATTTTTGACTTAGCACGTACTGTCGAGCTCGTTACCAATTGATTGCTATACCTGCTGGTTTTCACTGTCCTACTGGGGCTCGAAGAGGGGTTACTATAAGGCATGGCCTATTTTCTTGTAATCAGGAGAAAATGTCGTGATAATGAGAGCATTAAATCAGCGAAATAGTTGAACATATAACATAGTAAAACAAAACTTTGACATTCCAAGTTCGAAACTTTGTCGGTTTTTTTTTTTCAACAGGTAACCAAGAATCGGACAGTGTGGATTACAGATCACACTGCACACGTTCTGTGAAGTCTGATCTTGATCTACATTGTCGGGAAAAACAACCCAAATCTTTACCAAACGACAAATTTCGACGTGTCCAAATCAAAAGCATTTACAGACGAAATATTACATATATCTTAAATAAGGAAATATGTCTTTTTTCCATTAGTGTTTATAAATACCTTCTTCCTCAAGATCTTGAAAACTGGGATTATTTGGTGAGAGGTTAACTCTTCACTAAACAACAATTTAGGATGAGGCCAAATTAAAGGCATTTGCAGACTACAATTCAAATGATGGAACTCGTCCATGGTAAGGTAGAAAACACTGTGGGAAAAGGAGAAAATGCTGGCTACCAGCATTTTCTCCTTTTCATACAGTGTTTTCAAAAATGCTCTTCTTCCTCAAGGTCTTGAAAACCGGAATTATTCTGTGAGTAGGTTATAGCGTCTTTGGGCGCCGAAAGGGTTAGATAAAGGACCCCAGGCAACGGAGAAGGGTTTAACTCTTTACCAAACGACAAAATTTTAGACTTGTCCAAATTCAAAGCATACGCAGACGACAAAATAAACGTGATTGAAAATTTGAAACTTGACTTTAGAAGAGTAGAAAACATTGTGGGAAAAGGAGAAAATGCTGGTTACCAGCATTTTCTCCTTTTCCCACAATGTTTTCAGAAGGCTTCTTCCTCTCGGTAGTAAAAACCAGGGATTGTTTGGTAAAGGATTAAGGTACATAAACCAATACTCTAATTGATGTGATCAATTATTTAGCGTTCTTTTAAGTTCCTCGCGAGCCTTTTAATCAGTTTAAATACAGAACAAAGCCCTAATGGCCTTAGAAATTTAAGACCTTCCATGCTCTTGTTTGTTGCTCTTCGGTCATTTCCCTCTTCCTTAAAGATACATCCTTACAGCTAGAGAGAGAAAAAAAGACGTTGTTAAAACGTTGTTAAAAATGGAAAAGTGTGTAAAATGGCTCAGCTTTGTAAACATATGTAAATTACTGATAAATGTTGTGTAAGGGATACAAAAACACAAGAGATTTGTCCTCATTTAAAACTGGGAATGACAACAGCGATCGCTGAGAAGGCCTCCAAAACATGAAATGCATTTTCTATCTGTTGCAATCTGTGCAGTCTTGCAGCCATCAGGGGCAACCTTTGGCATGAAGATTTTAGTTTCTTAAAATAGGGATGAAATTAGTTAGATGTATCTCTAAGGACGACAAAGAGCCTGACAACCCGAAAAACATTGTGATTGAATACAAAATGTATGTTTTTTTTTAACAAGATCCACCAGTTGACCACAATGCAATTATTATCTGCAAATGCTAAGAATTTGGACCAGTCTAAAATTCCATCGTCTGGTATAGACGTTACCACCATTTTCTCCTTTTTCCACATTGTTTTCAAAGGCACTTTTCTTCAGGGTCGTCAAAACTCAGGATCGTTCGGTAAATGGTTAAGATCTCATAAAAAGTCGTTTTTACTTAGTAGGCAGTGAAAAAAATATACCAGGCAAGGATAGACAAAAGTCTCGTACACAGCGACATGGAGTCGCATCCAAAATAACGTTTTATCAAACCACAAGTCATATCTTACCCTATCAATGAGGTTACGAACTCGTACCAGAACCCAACTACCCAACATGGTTTTCACTGTATTTAAGGGAATTATTCAGATTTTCATATTCTTACCAAACTTAAAAAAAAAAGAAAGTTATCACTGAATTAAGTAGGGCGGTAAATGGCACATCATTAGTAAAGAAAAAGAAAGACATTAAGTAAGACAAAGATATTTATCAGTGGTATTTTTTGAATGGGCTACATGGCCTCTTGAGGTGTTTTTTAGATTTCGAACCAGAGTTTCGCAAAGACTTGTGGAATGTCACATGATCAATCACACGCGTCGATGACAAAGATTCGTGTTCAAATCATGATGATGATGTCATATCTGAAGTAATAAAAACAGACGGGGTTACCGATTGCGAAACGTTCATCCCGTTATTTCAACGTCCAAAACTGCATCTTTTTACTTAATGAAACTTTTAAGTTTACGAGTATATGACTGCAAAGAAAAATATGTCTAGTTGTGTATGTATTTATTGGTGTTTCAGAAGAAATTTTGACTTACGGAATAAAAACTAAATGGGCACAAACGTGCAGTCTGTTTTCGACTCTACATTGTCCGCGTTGCTTGGACATTCTGAAGAAAAACTGCATTTCAGGCAAAATTGCAATCATTTCGATCTTTTTTCTAGACTATGAATGGCGGATGGGTCTATCCTGTGCTCTAAGGCTTAATTTGGGAAAGCGCCAAGTGTCTTGGAAAGAGAGTTGTGCGAAGCACTGGTAAAAGAAACACTAGAAAAGCATGAATAGGTGCACTGGTCACTGTGATGATCCATGCTCTGATAAAAAAGGGGTTTAATGTATCTTCGTGATGTACATTACCAAGCAACTCATTACATAATTATGGATCCATGAAATCTATTTTGTATAAGTCTTTACTGATTGACAAAATTTTAGACTGGTCCAATTTGAAAGCAACTGCAGACGACATAATAAATTCAGCTGAAATGATGGTAATTGTCTAATAAAGTGTAGAAAAATTTGTGGGAAAAAGGAGAAAAATGCTGTTTACCAGCATTTTCTCCTTTTTTCTACAAAATTTTCAAAAGGCTATTTCCTCAGGGTCGTTAAATCTCGGGATTGTATGGTAAAGTGAACAGCCGACTGAATCATGAAATACACTGAATCTTTGACATGCAGAAAATTTACCAAAAGCAAAATGTTTTGAACCAGGTCCATACATTTTTCCAAGTGCATTAAACTCCCAATTCACAGAGCATGACTCATACATGTAGAAAATAATTTGGATCCCGGCATCAAAAACCAAAATAAAAGCAACAAAAAAAAAAACAAACGAACCAGAGTTCGCCCTAGTTAACAAAAAAATGCTATTGCAAAGCGTTTTTTTCCCCACTGAAACAACATTCTGGATAAGGGTAAACTACAAATTGAGGAATCTAGCTTGCCGTTTGAAGCTGTCATGAAGAAAAAAAAAAAGTAAAATACCACTTCCGGTATAGCGCCATTTTGTTTTGTGCTGGTTACATCATTAACTCCTGTATTTCTGTTGAATACTTGTTGAAGACAACTTATAAAAGCATTTTGCCAACAGAAGAAATTAATTGTAACCAGTACTATTTTTCCTTTGTATTGATGTATCAAACCTTTGATCCATTTTTAATTCAAGCCATGCTCTGGGAAAAAGGGGTTTAATGCATCTGCAAAACAGTATTGACCTAGGTCAACCTACGTAGTCGGCGCAGACTGACTTGGGTCTAAACATTTTGCTCGTTGTCTGTGCATGTCATATCCTTCGAAGATTCGACCTGTATGCTATGACGCATCATCCATATCATATACAGGGGAAAAGTAGGGCTTATATCGAAGCTATTACCCAAGCCTGTAATGCACTTGAGTATAGTCCAAAACAATGCGAAATGACACAGTAACGCCCTATTGATTTGTTTCCCTGATGCCACGGCTGTTTATTTGTCGATCAGTATCGCTGTAACAACGTAATTTGCTGCAGCGATAGTTACGTGAAATCGCTGTCTATTTTCAACCCTTAATAGACTTCTACAGTCAACTTTAAGCAAAAATATTGGTAATGCTATTAGTACATTATGAAAAAAAAAAAAAACGTATATTTGAGTTATGCATTTCGAAATGGGGTTTTAATGCATTTAAAAAAATATAGACGCAGGTCAGCCTACGCAGCCCGCTAGGACATTGGTAACACAATACTTGAACGTTTGTGAAAATATATATATATATATATATATATATATATATATATATATATATATGTGTGTGTGTGTGTGTGTGTGTGTGTGTGTGTGTGTGTGTGTGTGTGTGTGTGTGTGTGTGTGTGTGTGAGCCACGCTCTGGCAAAAGGGGGCTTAATGCATCTCCGTAATCCATCATACCAAGAAAGCCATCACATACTTATGGATCCATAATAGCCACTTTTTTTAACAACCGACTCAATCATGAGGTAGACTGATCCTTTGACATGCAGAAAATCGACCAATAGCGAAAAGTTTCGGCCCAGGTCGCGGCTCATATATATTTGAGGCATGCGCTGTGAAAAGGGGGTTTAATGCATCTGCAAAAAGTATCGATTCAGGTCAGCCTGCGCATTCCGCGCTGGCTGACCTATGTCGAAACTTTTTGCTATTGATCAATTTTCTGCTTGTCAAGGGACCAGTTTACGTTACGATTTAGTTGGTCGACAAAACTGATTTAGTGGACCAACAATAAGGTTATGACTTGCTCGGTATAATGCACCATGGAGATACATTAAACACCCTTTTTCTGGAACGCCCCTGTTTTGATTGAATAAATGAACAATAAAAGTGCAATAACAGTTTTGATTAGTTTCAACAGCTGTTTTCTTTTTTAATTCATATAAACTTACTTTTCAAATGTGTCTTCTTCTTCTTCTTCTTCTTCTTCTTATTATTATTATTATTATTCAAATAGTTTTTTTAGTTGTTGCTGTTTTTACTGTTGTTGATGATGAAATTGATAATGGTGATGATGATGTTGTTGTACATACATGTATATCGATATTTTGTACAGTTTCTATGTATCTGTATATTTCAGGATGATGACCCCGGCCCCACATTTCCCGATGATGTTTTCACCCCAGCAGAGACCGGGAACCACACAGATGCTCCCATTTAAGGCCCTCAGCGAGCTGTCAAATCGGTTTTTCAATGGGGCCACACAGCAGCACCTCCATAGAACGTTTTATTTCACTCAAGACGATTTAGATAATGTATTGTACGGATACTCGAGGCAGTCTGCGGGAACTAATATGTGTATGCATGCGCTTAGCGGTTTGAAAATAGGGGAGATAACACATGGTAAATTTTTTGGTTTTGGTTTACAACTACAAATCACCCTATATCCTTACGAAATATGTTTTTTTTTAACTCGAAGAATAATTGATAAGCTGTTTCTAATAGCTAAGCATCTGTGTTAATGCGTGGGACATGTAAATAAACTGCCCATGGCGGGACTCAAAGACCGTTTCCGTTCCAGTTATATATTTTGATAACAGTGTGTAGGGGAGAGGAAGGGGTAGATAAGGTAAAATTGCTAAAGATGAACAAATTCACCTTTTGTAATAGTTTATCCTAATATGAAACCATAAAATAATCACATACACATATGTACTTATTTTAGCAGATGTCGTCGATCTGAATATTCAATCACACTATGTGCGTCGGTTACCGGACCGAACTAACCCTGTAACCAAGTGTCTTGTATTAGCCAAGTTAGAAATTATACATATTTTTCCAGGTATAGATCGCATTTTATCACAAAACAACGGGACCCCGTCTACATTGATGATGTCAGCAATCAAGTATTCGAGAACCGACCCACCACCACATGATCTCCCACCAGGTATGTCTAACATTTAACATGGCGACAAACATTTGGACTTGTCCTCACTGAAAGCATTTGCATGCGAACATATTGAATGTGACTCAAATGATGGGACTTGTCTTTAAAATGATAGAAAACATCGGGAGCACAAGAGAAAATGTTCTATGGGTGATGGAAAGCCCTGAGCACTATGGTGCGATCACTAGCACCCTGAATGTCTAACATCTGATAAGGACCCAGCTGAGGATCGAACCCACAAACAGATACCAGTACACGCAACACTTTCCAATGTGAGTAGCATTCTGTCATAGGAATATTGACCATTCCGTTGTTGAAATTTCTTTAAGATTCTTCATTTTTTAAAAATCTATTCTATAGGATTTTTCTAAATTTTACTACGAGTATTCAAAGCAAGAAATTTTTAAAAAGAAGATGGCGTCATCTGAACAGAAGAGGACAGAATATTAATTTTTATTTTGTTAGTGCATGCATGTATTTGCATTTCTTATTTTTTTTACTCGTCTTAACCAAATTTAATTTTGAAAAATAATAATTGAATACAAACGAATAAGTATTCTACAGCAATTGCAAACTGATCATTGAAAAGCACGAATCATTGTTGTACTTCCAGAGCTATGTATATGCCCCACGAACGTTGCCGGTATTGTACATTACGGAGTGTTTTGTCGTAAACAGAGCATTCCAAAAGGAACCAGATACGGACCTTTCAAAGGGAAAGTTGTGAACACGAGTGAAATTAAATCTTTTGATGACAATAGCTATATGTGGGAGGTAAGAATAACTTTAACCCTTTACCACACAATCACGAGTTTTAGCTCTTTCTCTGCCAACGTCGCCTTGAATAACTTTTGCGGAAGGCGTAGATCAAGATCAGACTCCACAAAACGTGCAGTCTAATCTTAGATCTACACTGTCGGTTATCAGATTTTAAACTTCAAACAAAAACAGGTCAATTGAAACGAAAAAGATCCTTATAAACCTCGAGAAAAGACGGCTCCATTTTGTTGGAAGCGAAAGAGTTAAAGGTGCTTGGGAAAAGTCTTTTGAAAACACTGTATGGTGTCCGTAGTTGTGAGTTAGAGCGTCGGCCTTGTAACCAGAAGGTCCCGAGTTCGATACCCGGGAGCGGATGTCAACTTTCGGATTGTTCATTGGCCCACACATTCGGCGCCAATAATGGTGTAGTACCAGGAAGCAGAATCGAGAGAGATTAGTTTAAGTTGCAAAAACTTGTTTCTCAATCGATGTAAAATAGAATATGTTTAAAAATTTTGAAAACATTGAGGGAAAGGAGAAAATGCTGGTGATGTTTTCTACCCTTTCAGTTCCACAAAGTTCCACGATTTGAGCCACATATAATTTATCGTCTGCAAAACCTTTCAGTTTCGAAAAGTCTAAAATTTGTCGTTTGGTTAATAGTTCAACTAACGTTAGTGTTTGCTTTACTCTTAACTCTCTCATTCAGACGACAAAAGTCCAGATTTGTCTACGTTTAGAGCATCTGTAAACGATAAATTAAAAATGACTGCATGAGCTGACCTGGATCGATACTTTTGGCAGATGCATTAAACCTCCTTTTTACAGAGCATAGCTCATATGTATATACACATGTGACCGTATCATTGAAAAACTTAAATTTTGACAAGAAAATGTACTATGTATAAGTCTGAATAAGATTTTTTTTTTTTTTTCAGTTTGATACAATCTTAGGAGAAAAATAAATATTTATAAGCAAACACAGTGAGAGATTTTTATGCCCTAAGATGAATCATAATACGCGTATTTCAGGTATTCAAAGAAGGAAAACTTAGCCATTTTATTGACGGCCGTGGTGCGACCGGAAACTGGATGTCGTACGTAAATTGTGCCCGGCATGTGTCTGAACAAAATATTACTGTTGTTCAAGAAGGGAACCAACTATACTATGAAGTAAGTTACCATTTTCTCAGTGTTTTTTTTTTATGGATTCATTTGAATGTAGTCAGTGTCCCTTGGCACTAATGACGATGAAACTTTCATTTAAGTGTATAATACCGATATGACACGGTCCGGAATCAAACCAACATTACTTGTCTTTACTATTGAAAGCAGTCACTCTTATCATAACACCAAACAGGCAATTTCTATTATTACATTAATTTCAATTAAAGCACCAAATAAGTGAAAAGACGCAAATGTATTCTAATTTCGAGGCCTACAAAGTCAGACTATCTGAGAAAATATAGAACAGAGTTCTTTTCCGTCTTGATCTACACTGTCTGAAAATTTAAGTACAGTTTCTTTAGAGCTGCAAGAGTAAATTGTGAATTGAGCCATTGCTTGTGACAATGTAGTTTAATGCATCTGCCCAAAGTATTGACCATGTTGGCCTGCGCATACTGCACAGGCTGACATGGATCAAAACGTTTTTCGATTCGCAGAATTTCTGCATGTCCAAGGAACATTCTACCTCATGAATTAGTCTGTTTTTAGACAAAATGGATATTATGGATCCAAAATTATGTGGCGACTTGTTTAGTAAAATGCATTACCAAGATACGTTAAACCCCTTTTTCCCAGAGCGTGGCTCAAATGAAAAGGTTCCATGCCATTTTGAAAGAACTAAACCAAAAGATACCCGCGGCAAGCTATGTTCGCGTTTTTCTGTTGTTGGACATTGTCACGAATGTAAAAGGTCGCTTTTCAGACAAACATGCTGTTTTGAATTCCTCGACCACAGAGTTGCATTTACTACTTACCAGTACTAACAATATGAAGATTAACTCACTACATCTTATGACAAATTGCAGTAAACGTTCTGGAAATTATTCTTGTAAATCAGTCAGAAATATGCAACATAGATTGAGGTACGATACGTAAGTATATGTGTTAACATGGTGTATGAGGGAAAATTACTGGTGATGGGTTATCAGCATTTTCTTTTCTGCCACGGTGTAATAAGAAGTGGTCTACTGTACGAAGAAAGAGACATCTCAACATGGTATCAAGCGTCTAAGATATTTTGCAAAAGAAGTTGGCATCAAAAAAAAAAGCATCGAATCGGCCGAGACGACGTATTTTCGCGATGTTTTAAATTTACGATATTCTTCATTGTAGCGAAATTCGCGAATTCAAACTTCGCAAAATATTACGTTTTGTTAACAGTTTGATAATCATTTCAGGTGTGCCGCGATATCACTCCCGGTATGGAAGTCCTGGTCTGGTACAGTGACAAGTATTTACAATTCATGGGTATACCAGTCACCTTGAACACGTGCGACGAGGACCGGAAACACGAGGACGGGATTGAAGAAACAGAGAGTAAGCCAAATGGTCTGTGCAATACAGTTTAATGCTCAATAATAGAGCTTTTTTCGCTGAATGTACTGGCTTTTGACTTATTTTTTGGTATTGACAACAAATGAATAAATAGAAATTTCTGATTAGTCAAAACTGTACACATGTTTATTTCAAGGACCCCTGCCTATTTCCTGGCAAATTTACGCCGTCTATCTTTTTTGAAAATATTTCTTGTTTAAACTACATGTTGAACTGAGTCTCGGTAACTCATTCACAAAACATGGTGCTCACTTATCTATAGGCGCGTTGTTTGCCTCTTATGCATGCCTGTTCTGAAGTGTCCAAAGAGAGCGAAGGGTTCGGCGACTTAGTCCTTCTCCCCCTCGCTAACCTGTGAAATTTCGAGGAAAAAATGGAATCTTGCGCAACCATATCTTCTGAGGACGATCTGACTTGCTTTATTTTAAACCGAAGGCTGACAATATAAAAAATATACTGTTAACCCTCTACCATACAATTAAGAGTTTTAACGAAAACATTATGGGAAAAGGAGAAAATACTGGTAACCAGCATTTTCTCTTTTCCCATAATATTTTCTACCCTTTCTAAGACATATTTATTTATCGTCTGCAAATGCTTTAAATTCGGATAAGTCTAAGATTGTGCCGTACGTGGTAAAGAGTTCAATCATCGGATGTACAAATTATCATCATTTCTATATTCAGAGCTCGTTTAAGTTCACAATCTATTCTAATCTTAAATTCCGAGACTAGCAATCTGATTGGTTGAGACGTTTTGTCTCAACCAATCAGATTGTTAGTCTCGGAATTCAAAACTTTATTTGAATTAAGAATAAGGTAAGTACGGTCCCTGGTCGCAAATGATAGAAATTCCGTTTAAATCAGGGGGAAAATAACAAATAAACAAATTCAGTCTGTGGATTGTCGTTAATGGACAAAAAAAGTCAGAATCTCGATGTTCCTTTTTTTTATTGGCTGTTTTGACACCGGATCTAAAAGGCTAAAGAATCTTCTTTTTTTATGTCATAACGGAAAATTAGAAAACCTGAGTCGACCTGACAGATCATTTCTATCGTAATGCACGCGCCTTTTAATCATTATTACCACTGAGAATCGTATTGTATGTTAAGCGCGATTTTATTCCACCATTTTCTCAGTTAACGACTATTTTAGTATCAAATCTGATCCTGCATCTATTGTCAACAGGGATCACGTGATCAATATGGCGTGTTCACAATACAGACGATATTAACGCGAGATTTGGGACGAGATTACTATCGTCAAGTTCATATCCCACAATGCATTAGTGTTACCGTTTTCTCGCCTTCTTAAGAAGAGATTACATTTTATAGTACTAAAGCCGCAGAGGATGAGATTTCACGACATTTTACGAGGTTTCATGACTTTCTATCCGGTATTTCTTAGACAGCTGAACGTTGATTTATGAGGTAATCCAAATGTTTGATTTTAACCAATGAATGCGTGAATTCGGTCTAGTCGAGGGCGCTAGCCTTTTGCAAATACACATTTTTTTTTGCAGCTATAATTATAATCAAACGAAAACTAGTTATGTGCAATTACCAATCGTTCACAAAAAAAATATTTGCTCGTTTCCCAAACTGTTTTATAATTTCCCTAGACAGATCAGATATATCCGTCGCTTATCAGACCGTCTTCAGTAAAATGTTCTCTGATGCCGGCAAATAAAGGGCTAACCCTTTACAAATCGATCCCTTATTTTGACGACCCTGATGAAAAAAAAAATCTTTATAAAAACATTGTTGGAAAAGGAGAAAATGCTGGTAACCAGCATTTTCTCCTTTTCCCACAATGTCTTCTACATTTTAATTTAAATATAATTACTTGAGCCAGATTTTATTTGACGTCTGTAACTGCTTTGAATGTGGACCAGTCTGAAGTTGCGTTGTATGATAAAGAGTTAAAGATCATTTTGCACAATAAAACAGATCATTTTCTCTCAATCTTCACACATTGAAAGTTAATGGTGCGTTATGTTTGACAAACCGCAATTACTGTTACCCTTTTGGTCGCCAAGGATTTATAAGGCTTATTTATAAATAAAGTCTGGTTGGTGTTTTACGCTGTTTTCAACGTAATTTTAGTCATATCATGGAGGCCAGTGCGCCTATACGTGTGTTCCTGGAGATTTCTTTACCGATACGTCTCACAATTTCTTCAAACGTTTACCACAAAGTCCCGTTTTTAACGACTCCGAAAAAGAAAGCTTTTGAAAACAATGTGGGAAAAGGAGAAAATGCTGGTAACCAGCATTGTGTCCTTTTTTACCACAATCTTTTAGAACCTTAAAAGAAAAAATCCAATTATTCAACCCCTGTTTAATTTGCCCCATGCATGCTTTTTCAATTTAGGAAAGTCTAAAGTTTGTCATCTGGTAAAGCGTTGCCACATCAGCGGTGACGAATGATTGTCGCAGAAATCCTCGAAAAGATTTCGGCCGAATTTGGAATTGGATCTCCTGGGTTGTTAATCCTGTGCGTTGCCGACCTCTGTATACCCGAGATGACTTCTGTTGTAGACGATAGATTAAACGTTGCCCAAATGATGGGAATTTTCTTTGAAATGAATGGTTAAATGATCCGTCGATCATTCGGTCGGTCAGGACTGATACACTGAAAGATCATATCAATAGAATGAAATTTGTTTAGTTAGTCAATTGATTGACTGATTGATTCATGTGTACACATGTATTTAGTTGAATAGATTTGAGCCATGCTCCCGCAAAAGGTGTTTAATGCATCTCCGTGATGCAACGCTCCAAGCAAGTCATCACATAATTATGGATCCATGAAATTTAATTTGTCTAAAAACCGACTGAATCATGAGGAAGACTAGTCCTTTGACATGCAGAAAATTTATCCATATATCTAGCAAAAGGTTTCGACCAAGGTCAGCCTGCGCACACTGCGCAGGCTGACCTTGATCGATACTTTTTGCAGATTCATTAAACCCCCCCCCCCCCCTTTTCACAGAGGATGGCTTATTGATCTATCTCTTTATCGTTCATAAATGTATATCTTTAGTTCGATTTTAACTTTCAGAAGGAGAGGGCTATCAATGTGAGAGATGCGGTAAAGTGTTCGCTTACAGATACTACAGAGACAAACATCTGAAATATACACGGTGTGTGGATCAGGGCGACCGTAAATTTCCTTGTCATCTATGCTCCAGGTAAAATTAGGTCTCCTTTAGCGATATTTATATGTATGACTGTCTGTATGCGTGCACAAGTTTGTTTGCTTTTGTTTCTGTCCATCGCCTATTTTGCCAGCGGAAATTACAGAGTTCTATATCTAAAATACACGATGGGTAGATAAGAGGGTCCTTATATTTCTTGGTCATGCCTGTTCCAGATATAGTAAAATAATTGTGCGTGCGCATGTCTGTCTGCGTGGTACGTCTATCTGCTTTTTATTCCTCAGTGAACAGGTCTGTGTTTTGTCTTGGATATTACAGAGACTGCACATTGTGTGGATATGACGGACCGAAAGATATACACGGGTTGTTGGTCAGACTCATTGATTAGGGCGCCAAGTTTTCCGCATGTACCTATAAATGAGTTCTTTCTTGGCTAGCCTTGTAAAGGCACTTAAGACGCACAGCCTTTTCCTGGGAAAACCATGAATACAGACAAATCCGTAAATGCGCCGTAGACGTGATATAACCGAAGTATTTTCGAACACGGGGTAAAAGGTCATAATTCGAACAAAGGCCCAAACATGTTTTTCTTACATTTGCAGATCCTTTGAAAAGAGGGACCGCCTTCGAATTCACATTTTACATGTACACGAGAAACATCGACCCCATAAATGTGGAGTGTGTGGGAAAAGCTTCAGTCAGTCATCTAGTCTAAATAAACACATGAGGGTAAGTGAGTATTACGTTTAAATCATATCTTGACTTTGTTTCATCTGGAAGGGTTCGCTTAACATCTAACCTCCATTACCTCCAAAAGAAAGGTCGCGGCAGATACCTCTTAAGACACCGACGTGAAACAGATGATTCATTTAACTGATTTACACGCAGTACAGGCAGTTTCGCTCTTTGTCACAATGATGTTAAAAACATGTCAGTGGTTGGTGCATAATGTCCGTGGTTCTCAGTACTGCCGGTGCTTTGATTCTCTGAAGGCGCACAGCGGAGAGCGACTGTACACGTATGTGTTTTGTAACAAATTATTTACGACTTCTGGTATACTTTTGAAACGTACTTTCTCAGCCAATTAGATGGCTAGTCTCTGAATTCAAAATAACTACATGTACCACATTAAGAAGAGTTGATGTACTCACCCCCTGGTTCTCATTATTGTCAATTCTTTGATTCACTCCAGGTCCATAGCGGCGAGCGACCATACAAATGTGTGTATTGTAACAAATCATTCACGGCTTCCAGTATATTACGGACGCACATTCGACAACATTCGGGTGAAAGGCCATTTAAGGTAATACTATTTACTATACCATTATATACATCCGGGTAAGTCCTGAAGCCTAGTCTACTGGACCAGTTGGTAACATACAGTGCTAGTAATCCAAATGTCATACATTTGTTTCTCGTCTTGGCCAAAATCTTTCCGAGAATTTTTTAACTGTTATCAGCAAATGGTTTATTTCTCCATCAACTCTAAACCTTTAAGGTTCTGATTCCATTTATTTGGAAAAGCAGCCAGTGGCTTGGTAAGAGTGTTTTGCGAAGTAACGCTAAAAGAATTTCCGGAAGGTTTGAATAGGTACACCGGCCGCCGTTAGATGATTACTCAAAGCATAAAAAACAGCTGTAGACACAAAACAAATTCTCAAGACTGCCTCATGACCCAAAAATGTCACGATTTGTTTGAATCGCGTAAGGCTCTGTATTTCAGGACTAAAAAAGTTCACAAATTTTAAAATGAAAATATTAAGTTCTTAATTTTTAAATGAAAAAGAAAATCATAACTAGGTTGTCTATTTCCAGAAAATGTTGGTTTTCTTTCAACAAAAGTTTACAATTTTCTTTACAGTGTAAGTATTGTGGTAAGGCTTTCGCTTCACATGCCGCCCATGACAGTCACGTGAGACGCACGCATGCGCAGGAGAAGTCTAACACATGTAAGGAATGTGGAAAGCAGTTTGAACATGTCTTTGATTTAAAGTTACATCTACGAGTCCACGATGGTATGGCTCTACAATCAATTTGATTCAACAATTACAATTCAAAAACAACAATTACACGTATTTGCCATAATGGCGTTAACAACCTTTTTACAACTAGAACCAGCTAATCTGTAGTTCCTATGGCAAAGACAATGCATTGGGGGCCATTACTATAGGTCAAATTATCTTCCTTGCCAGATAAAGACTAAAGGTAACCAAATAACAGATTGGTCCTTTTACATGTATTCCTTTGTTTTTATCCTTGATTCCCCTGGAGATGTTGCGATAAATGTAACATGATTTATGGTATACGTGTACAGTTCTCTTACAGTTTGAAATCAAATTCTTTTATCAATCATCAGAAAATACGTATATATTGATTTGTAAATCAGTCGAACTAGATGTAGTGGAGATAGTATCTCAAGAACAAGAATGTGTAGTGCACAAGAAATCAAGGATAAAAACCAAGTACATGTAATCTCTTTATCATGACCAATGTAGTACCAGAGAGGAATCAAGGGAAGTAACTGAAGAATGGTCCTCATTGGTACAGAGGCTGTTATTTTTGGCGTTTAATCTGGGTCCGATTTCACCAGTAATTTTCAAGATTTAGAAAGTAACACAACTTCTGATAGGCTAAATCATGTTGGTTTTAACAAATTCAGAAAATTCTTGAAGACTAAGAACGTTCTTAACCCTTAGGCTGCTAAGTGCGACTCACTGACCTTTTGCGGACAGTGTAGATCAAGATCAGACTGCACAGAACGTGCAGTCTGATCTTTGATCTACGCTGTCCGATATGAAAATATTGTCCCCTAAATATTACCTTTGAAATAGCAAAATGTTGGTTTTTAACTCTCTGCTAAAACATTTCATTTCACATATTTAGCAGGATAAGGGTTAAGGAAGACTGATGAACACGAACCTGGTTTATTTAGTGGTTGTTTCTGTTGATTATCATAGATAACCGTCAAGTTGAGAATGAAAAAATAATTGAGCCATGCTCTATGAAAAGGGGGCTTAATGCATTTGCGAAAAGTATCGACCCATGTCAGCCTGCGCAGTCCGCGCAGGCTGACATGGGCTGAAACTTTTCGCTACTGCTCAATTTTCTGTATGTCCAAGGACCATTCCATCTCATGACTAAGTCGGTTGTTAAAAAAAAAGTGGCTATTATGGATCCCTAATTATGTGATGGCCTAATAGGTATAATGTTTCACGGAGATGCATTAAGGCCCCTTTTTTCAGAGCATGGCTCATATGTATTAAGCAGCTTTTCTCTAAAAGGTACAAACTTAATTTTGTAACACCCTTCATTAGAAAACATAAAATATGAAAAGGTGGATTATAACTCAATTTAGATAATAAAACTTATACTTCTTTTCTCCTGTGTGTATTCTGTACGATAGTTACTTTTAGTGCAGTTTTGGTTTCACGATTTTTTTTTCATTTCATTTGACAGGTTCCCATTTGCCTGCTAGCCAAAGAATAGCTTTAATCTCGGAGCAACAGTAGATTGTAAGAATTAAATGAAATAGAACAGTGAAAATGAAGCAACAATCAGCGACAAGACAACCATTATTTAAGAAAGGAGTCACCTTACATTGTCCATTCTTAAAACCAACTGTAGGGGTATTTCGACTAGTCACATAAGGATCAGAATACAGAGAACGTCCAGACTGATCCTGGACGTTCCCTTGTCCGAATTATGTTAGCCATGTGTAGAAAACATTGTGGGAAAAAGGAGAAAATGATGGATACCTGCATTTTCTCTTTTTTTTTTTTTACCACCATGTTTTCAAAAGCATTTCTTCTTCCGAGTCGCTAAAACACGGGTATCGTTTGTGTAAAGGCTGATTCAAAAGTATAACGAATACCTTCACAGAAATTGAACGAAATAGAAGAAAAGACAAATATTCCAATTACTGAGAAAATTCCAGAAATGACAGCCTCAAGACTGTTTTGACAAGATTCACCATTAAGTGAGTCATGCTCTGGCAAAAGGGGGGCTTAATGAACCTCTGTGATGCACTACAATAAGTAAGTCATTATCTAACTACAGATCCATAAAATTCATTTTGTCAAACAACAGACTGAATAGTGAAGTAGAATGGTCCTTGGACATGCAGAATATTGGAAGATAGCGAAAAGTAACGGCTCTTGTCAGCCTGCGCGGACTGCGCAGGCTGGCATGGGTCGGTACTTTTCGAAAATGCATTAAGCCCCCTTTTCACAGAGCAAGGTTAAAGTAAATTTATACCGGACGGCGTTTAACCCCTACCCTGCTAAATAACTAACCTGAAACTTTGAAGCCGAGAGTAAAAACCCAAGTTTTGCTATTTCAAAGGTATTTTTTGGGAGAAAGATATCTTCCTATCGGACAATGTAGATCCAAGATCAGACTGCACGTTCTGTGCAGTCTGATCTTGATCTATACTGTCCGCAAAGGTCAGTGAGTCGCGCTAAGCAGCCCAAGGGTTAAAGGCTCTCGCGGTGAGTGCTCCGACCAAACATTTCAAGGAAAGAGAAAATACTATTTTAAATTAGTATTGAAAACTACGGAAAACAATAGCTTCAAAGACGAAATTGCTTTTTACAATTAATTGCTTCTGTTCCCACAATGTTTTCAAACGCTGTCAGTTGTAGGTGGTTAAAAAGTTGTTCATATTTTGTAATAAATGGTTTAAACTTAGGTGTGAATTATAATATACGAAAATCTCTTAGCTACAAATTACGTTTGTGCAAGTATTTTGTTGATGAATGTACGTTTAAATAAACCACTAGTATATTATTCAACAATTGTGACATTGACTTATCGCTTCATGTTCGATTGATTATATTGATCTAGATCTGTAAATTAAAAGAAAAATCTGTTGGCAAACCCACACAAATTAACGTTCTATCCTAGCATCTATTTACAGCAACACCGGTATTTGTAGCCGCTTGGGTAGTAACACTTTATAAGTGTGCATTTCTATAAAATAACTGACCAATGAAATGACGAAACACTGGTCACGAGGGACAAATTCGATATCATTTTGATTGGATAACTCAGTCCCTCGACCTTGATGAATAATAAAATGGGGATGTATTGTATAATCAATGGTGTATAAAAACTAGGCAGTGGCCTGCCTTGTGCTGGTAAAACCCCTGTCACACCAGGGCGGTGATCCCACGGCGTCCAAGAAAAAATGCAGAACGCCGAGGTGCGCGCTGTACGATCGCAAGCATCGTCACAACAACGCAGTGGCATCTCGAGTAGACGCTTTGGGATCGTCGAGGACGCCGAGGGACTGCGCGCATTTTGAGCATACACAAAACAAGCGCCGTCCCTCGGCGTTCTGAGAAGAGCGCAGCAGGATCACCGGAAGGTCGTCTTAGCGGCGCAGTAAGATCTCCCACAACGCCATGGGAGCTCCGCCGGCGCGCACAGAGGTCGCAGTGCGAACGCTATGGTTGTCGGTGGCGCTTTCATGGAGATTGTACCGCGCGCTCTGAGATGTCACCGCGTCTCTACTGTGCTTATACGGTGCGTCAACGGCGCTTATACTGCGCGTCAACGGCGCTAACACGGAGTGTTATTTATTTCACTGCGCTCTTAAAACGACTCCTCTGAGCTGCAACGGCGATCACTGCGGTTGTAAGGCGCTTCTACAGCGTCCATCAGTCTTTGTCTGACAAAAACGAACATATAGTAGACGAAGTATGCAAATAAACATCCAATTCACCATGGCTGATGTACGCTAGCAAGCCGGGCTAGTAATGAATTAGAAGTTGACAGTGGTTGACTTGCTCCTGTTTGAGAGGGTTGGGGTTTATGTCCTGCTTTTTCCCCTTTTCTTTTTACGAGCATAGTTTTATTCTCCGTTGACTTTTCGAGAGCACAGCAAAGAAACAATTGATGAATAATGTGTATACATACAATACGTTTTCAGAGATAGTTCATTGTCACGCAGTCAGCGTACTGTGAGCGCCTTGAGAACGCCGTGAACGCCCAGTGCACGCAGTATGAGCACCATGAGAGCGCGGAGCACGCAGTAGTAGCGCCATGAGAGCGTAGAGAATCGCCAAGAAGAACTCCGTAGGAACGCGATAACGCGCCATAGGAGCTCCGTAGCAACGCCTTTGTCGTGGTGAGAACGCCATGACATCTCCGTCTTCGAGAAAAACATCCGATTTTCCTGCGATATCATGGCGCTCAGGGAAATTAAACAACGACGTCCCAACGCAGTGGAAACTCCGTATAGTGTGACAGGGGCTTAAAGAAACTCAATGAATGATATGTGCACTTTCCATCATGAATTAACTGAAACACTGTTAAAAGCCATATTTAGCAATACAAACCAAAAAATTGACAAGGATGGCGGAAGATTTCAGTCAAAGCAAAACTTACAAAGATATTCATGTGACATTTGTTTTATTTTATAGCATGTCAACAAATACAAGTTTCCATTGATTACCTCCCTTGAATTAATGCAAATGAGACAAGCTTTTTATTATGTGAGGCTTCAGCCGTCCTTATGAAGTTGTTTTTTTTTTGCTTGTTTGTTTGCAAGTTTGCAGTATGTTGCTCCAGCGCTTATGCTGTGTTAATACAGGCCTTCTTCTTTTCTCTATGTTGCGAATTCTCTAGAAGTAACCAACGGTGGCTGCTCTAGGAATCATTCATTTACTTACGGCTTCATGTTGTTGAAGGAACGACTTCTTAGCAATGGCAAAAAAAGAAACATCCAATGCTTTAGTTCTTCAGAAGATATATCTGCCGAGACTGATGCGATTCTATTGAAATGAGGGATGCCTCAGTCGGTCTGTATAATGCGGGTAACCAACAATTTCTTGTATACTATACCATGGTTTCGGAAAGCTTTTTCCTCTGGGTAGCTAATTCATGGGTTTGTTTGATAAAGGGTAAATCAATAGAATTTTATCATCATACATTTGTGACATGCTCTAGCAAAAGGCAGTTTAATGCACTTGCTTGAAACATTATAAAACAAGCAGCTCGTCACATAATTATGGATCCATAAAATTCATTTTGTCTAACAAACGACGGACATGGGTAGATACTTTTTGCAGATGCCTTGAACCCTATTGTTAAAGAACATAGCTCACTATTCTATAATCTGGCTTGCAACACGCGAAAAGGGGCATTCGGACATTTGCGTAAAATGTCGTCTCGGATCAGCCTGCGCAGTCCGCGCAGGCTAATCCGAAACGACACTTTCCGTTTTAATGTAATTTTCTGTTTTGAGCAAGTCTACTGTAGCACAAAATCTATGTAGTCGTAAAGTGCCGTCTTATTATATCATACTCTATTTCAACTCAGGAGCTGGATCGTTTTACCGAGTTTTGGAGCGTGGATCGTTGCCTATAAAAAATGACAGAAAGTTGCTCGATAATGAACATCGTATATTTTTTGTTTAGAACTGTGGTGAATAAAGCACATATGAATCACTTGGCAGAGCACAAACTTCAGCATATCGTGTTTGTATGTTTAACAAAGCTTTTGCTGACTTCCGCGTGTTGATTTTCAAGAAATCGTAGTCGCTAACGGAAGTTTGTCGGATTAAACGTCTTCAACAAACAACCAACCACAAAAAGAACAGTACAGAAATATGCACTGACATCCCAGACATTCTGTGTGACAACCGTCGACTGCATATCTATTCATCTGATTGTCAAAAAAGTATGTTTTGGTGTCTACCTAGCAAAATTCTAGGGCGCAGCCATGTTTTTACCTGGAGCGGGTACGTTCAATTGACAGGAGCAGTAACGTTGATCTGGAGCAAGAACGTACTTGGTCTCTCCAGGGTGTGAATAGTCGTGTATGATTCTCTTACATATATAATTAGTATCTATCCAGCCATTTTCAAATAGCACTTGTTCCTTATCTTGCTAACTCTTTCAGTGCCGAATAAATAAACTCCACCTCTTTCGACGGCTGTAAATACAATCCACTGAAACTTACAAAGATTTTGATTTTATAGGCTTGACTAAACAAGCAGACGGTATAGATCAAAGATCAGACTGCACGTTCTGTGCAGTCTGATCTTGATCTATGCCGTCCGCAAAAGTCACTGTTTTCGCCAATGGCACCGAAAGGGCTAAAAAACTAAAAATGAAATTTTCAATTCGATAGTAAATACCCAAATATTGTTATTTTAAAGGTATGTTTCGGGATATAATATCTCCTGATCGGACATTGTAGATCCAAGATCAGACTGCACGTTCTGTGCAGCCTGATCTTGATCTACGCTGTCCGCAAAAGGTCAGTCAGTCGCGCTTAGCAGTCTAAGGGTTGAAGACATAAAAGTGTAAATGGCTGGGAAGGTGCTGCATACTTAATACTCATTCGGACAGAGAGTTTAAAAAAAGTCAGAATTTTTCCTTTCAATTTCATATACTGAAACTGTAATACACTAGACCTCTTCAACAAAAATAATGTTTGGTCTGAAATGAATTTTTGGGGAATTTAAAAGTGCACCATTTATTACCTTTTGACTTACACAAGTACATGAAGACAGTTGTAAACAAGAAAGCGGTAGAGTCACGGATATACATGTACAAATATTGACTGCAAATTGAAAAACAAAATAAGAAGAACTTGTTATTCAGAGGACACATTTAAACAAAACATATCAAAATCACAAAATAATGAAGGACTACTAGGGCTTGCCTTTGATGAAAATATTTTGTGGCATTTTACTAACAAAGAAACTACTCTTAAGGTCTACGGCCTCGCATATTAAAACACGGAAGCTGCCGAGATTGGCCGAATAGCTTTTACGAAAACGTCGAAGTTACATCATATTTACCGATGAGTTAGTGAATCTACGGCCCCTAACCCTCATATTAAAAGACGGAAGCTGCCGAGATTGGCCGAATTGGCCTTTACGAAAACGTGGATGTTTACCGATGAGTTAAGGGCCGCAGACCTTAAAGTGCAGAGCGTACCTAATTTTCATTTTGTCATCTACAGCCTAGAGAAGTTCATATAAACATGAGCCATGCTCTGGCAAAAGGGGACTCAACACATCTCCGTAATACTTGATACCAAATAAGTCATCACATGATTATGGACCCATAAAATCTATTTTGTCTAACAGCTGACTGAATCCTGAGAAAGAATGGCCCTTTGACATGTAGGAAATTGACAAAAATGTTTCGACATAGAGTTTCAGCCCAGGTCAGCCTGCGCGAACTGCGCAGGCTGACCTGGGCTGAAACTCTTTGCAGATGCATTAAGTCCCTGTTCACAGCGCATGGCTGATATAAATGCAGGCAAATTTCATGCATATATAATTTTAGTATCAGTAGCCTAAAATTAAAAATGAGGAAAAGTGTGACGATGAAAAATATTTATCTTTTCACATAATGTTTCCAAAACACTTCTGTCTCAGGGTAGTTAAAATGTGGGATTGTGTGGTAAAAGATTGAGAAAGAGGGGTAAAGCTACATTGAAAAGCGAACAAATAACAACAAAACCGCTAATAAATTGTCAATGTCACATTTGCCCTTGGCATCCAAAGATTTACCAGTCTTTATTCTTGCTATATAAAAACATCATCCGATGAAATTTGGGACAAAACTCTGTGTGTTTGTTTGGTTCAAATCAGATCCCACACAGTGCAGGCAGGTGAAGATATTTGTCGGGTCCCATCGTTGTTTAATACCGAGCAGTCGGTCGTAATGGCCACCCCAGTACCTTTCTTTCCAGTCGGGAAGGTACGCTGACGGTTCGTTGAAGTAGGTGCCTTTTCCATGCTTTAGTAGTATCTTCGTCAGTTTCTCCCCATAAGCAACGTGAGCATCTTCTTCGCTTTCGGGCCAGCTGATACCACAGGTAAGGGACATAACTGCGGTCCTAAAGTTGGGATTCAACGCAGTGTCATCTGGATTCACATCTTTCATGTGGCCTGTGAATAAACGACGTAGCTAATATGAATTGACAACAGTATTTAGATGTTACACATCAAATATATATCCGCATAGTGTGGTCATAAACGACGTCTTTTGGTAATTCCGTACCCCATCATCACTAACGATCACATACGAAATATACCGAGAGGAATCGGCGGCCAATGGTCAAAAAACGTGGACATTACCAATTTAATCAAACCCTAGCAAATCGCAGCAAGAAAGTATCTCCTCGTGTTTTAATACTATAAAACTCAGTTTTCATTTCGTTTCAAATAATATCCCCTTGTTTTTCTCGTCCATTTCAGGCAAAATGTATATGTTTTTGGTCTTTGTTGACGTTTCTAATTTATTTCAGATCTGTTCTTACATCTTCAAAGTTAAACTAGAATTCATGCTGCCAATTTTTTCTTGTAGGTACTCCAGTATTTGAAAAATATGATATTACGTCGACAAGTGGAGATATAGCTTGATGCGAGAATTTTCTCTTACTCCCGATCTTTATGTAAGTCTTTCTCTCCCACCCGGTCGCACGACTTTTCCTCGCGTCGTCCCTGTGTCTGTCCGTATCTCAGTAATAAGCAACCCATTTTCGGGTCTTTGTAAAAGCCCCTGTCAAACCAAACTAGATCTTAGAACGTTTTACCCGATCTTAACAAAACCGTAAAATGGGTTACGAAAAATGGACGGCAAAAAATTTTGAGCAGGCCCAAAGTTCTGGAGCACCCTTCCCGTCCTAGCCCGTCCATAAAGTTCGTAAATAGATCATAAAACGTTGCCAATACATCTGCCCCATTCAAACAAAGTTTGAGTGTGTTTGACAACAATTTTCGGAACGTAGCGAGAACGAGTTCGGTGTGACGGGGGTATAAGCAACCCGTGGGTCAAATACATGCAACTTTAATTTATACCATTTATAGGTCTGACAATGCGTTACGGTTCAATCTGTCAAGGTTTCAATTGCTCGCAGAAAACTGAATGTTAAAACTAGAATTAAAATTTGGCAACTTGAATTTAAAGACAGAAATGTGCAATTTGTTTAGCCTCTGAAATCAACATATGAATAGCGCTTACGCGAACAGGGTCTTAATACATCTCCCTACTGCGTTACACCAAGCAAGTTATGATATAATTATTGATACATAACATCGTTTATGTCAATCAACCGACTATATCATGAGATAGAATGGCCCTTGAACATGCAGAAAATTTACCAATTGCAAAAAATATCGACCCATGTCAGCCTGCGCAGAATGCGCAGGCTGACATGAGTCGATACTTTTTGCAGATGCATTAAACCCCCATTTTACAGAGCATGGTTCATATCAAATTCACATTTTATCAAGCTAATACCTCCAATTAGGACTCCAGTGCATCCACCATTCGGCATTTGTGACTGAGAGTACAAAATTTTGGTCAGGTCGTTGTAAAACTCGTCCGTAAAACTGTCTGGCTGCATTAGGGTGTTGAAGATATAGCTCCGGTAATAGATCGGGTCTGTACCCATGGACGTATAGTCCAAGAAACCAGTCTTGTTCTCCCACTTGCAGTGTTGATCAAGGTCATTCTTTAAAGGAAGGATTGTGTTAAAAGATGGCGAACCATATTCGCCATAGTGGTTCATAATGATATAAAGCGCTCCACGGGAATCATATACACCCTCAGGAGAGGCTGAACTAAATATATGATAGCCGCCCCATTCTGGCGCGAGCGTGGTGCCCAATAGTCTATAGAATCGGTTCATGAAATCTTTTGCTGTGGGCCTATATAAGACATCATAAAGTGGGATGTAACACGTAAGAAGTTGCATTTTGGAGTCCACGTGTAGCTTATAGGTGAATGCTGTCACTATGCCGAATGTAGAACCCCCACCTCCGCGAAGAGCCCAGAATAAGTCGGTATTCTTGGTTGTTGTCGATGATCCAGTTTCCTTATCGATGATAGTTGTAGATGAAGCGTTTGCGTAGACTAGAGAACCGTTTGCCGTGACCATTTCTACTTCTAACAGATTGTCCACTGCTGCACCGAACTTCCGGCTAATAGGGGCGTGGCCTCCGCCTAATGTGTATCCGCCCATCGATACCGTGTGAGCTGAACCACCAACAATAGAACGGCCATGCTTGCTGCTCTGTAATACATTAAAATAAACCATTTCCACACAATCTCGAGTTTTGACAACCCTGGGGAAGAGGGCTCGTGAAAACGTTTTGGGAATAGAAGAAAATGCCGGTGACTAGAATTTTCTCCTTGTTCTACAAATGTTTTCTACTCTTCAAAATCATATTTCAAATTTTGAATCATACTACATGTATTATTTATTTTGTCTTCTGAAAACGCTTTCAAATTAGATAAGGCTATTACGAGGGAGAGTCAGAAAGTTCATAGAACAGCATATTGGGTCAAGCCTAACACAACATTTCTTTCCGTATTTTGACAACACAACATATCACCACCTTGAACATATCAAGTTCACTTGTCACAACATATTTGTGTGATTCTCGGAGGTATTGCAAGTTACTGACCATCAAGCAATGATGGAAAATCAAAATGTTGAGTTTAGGGCTCAAGTCATAATATAAGTTTGAACAACTAAATCACCCACCCTACAGTCCAGATCTTGCCCCCAGTGATTATTACCTATTTAGAAATTTGAAATCCCATTTGCGGGGAACCAGATTTCGCGATGATGAACTCAATGCTGCCACAGAGGCATGGTTTGAGGACCAAACCGAAGACTTCTATTTCAAGGGTATAGACAGTCTGAAAGAAAAGTGGGCTAAGTGCATCGAAGTAAATGGGGACTATATAACAATAATACAATATATAGTCTGCTGCTGAAATATATACCTCGTTCTACGAACTTTCTGACTCCCCCTCGTATTTTGTCTTTTGGTACGGAGTTAACTAGCATTATACAATATACAATAAAGAATCACTGGAAAACACAGATCAAGGTCCAACGATAAGGAATTTTATTATAAGATCGTTAACATTTTACTAAACGTCAAAATTTTAGCCGTGTCTAAGTTCAAACCATGTGCAGAAGACACATTAAATACAGCTCATAAAGTAGAAATTATCTTTGAAAGGGTAGAAATAACAAAGTAAATGTGGACGACTCAAATATCTAACCTTTTACCACACAATCCCGAGTTTTAAAGGCCCCCAAGAAAAAGGGACTTTTGAAAACATTTTTGGGAAAAGGAGAAAATGCTGGTAACCAGCATTTTCTCCTTTTCCCCAAAATGTTTTCCACCCTTTCAAAGAAAAGTTTCCGAATTTTTACAATATTTAGTGTATCGTCTGCAAATGCTTTCAGTTTGGACTAGTCTCAAATTTTGTCGTTTGGTAAAGTGTCAAATAAGATTCGTGTGTCAATGTCTATGGCATACCTATACCTCGGATAAAACACGCTCAGTTTCAAAGTTTATGGTAAACAAGAAATATCTTTAACCTATAACCTGCCAAACAAGTTAAATGAAACTTTCAAGCCGATAGTAACAACCCATGTGTCGCTATTTCAAAGTCATTTTTAATGAAAAAATATCTCCTTATCGGACAGTGTTAATCCTGGATCAGACTGTGTAGTCTTATCTTTAACTACATGTATACTGATCGCAAAAGGTCCTTGAGTCGCGCTTGGTAGCATAGGGGTAACAAAGAATGTACACGGCATAAGTACCTGGATATATAGAGGATATTTGTTTTTTACGGTGAAAGATCGAAATTTATTTCATCGAGTGAACATCATCGGTAATATTTTCACGGGTGGCGCAGCCACGAGTGAAAATATTACCGATGATGTTTAGTCGATGAAATAAATTTCGATCTTTCACCGAAAAAAAAACAAATATTATATTTATTTCATGCTTTTAACCCTTTCTAGGGGGAACTTAATCAAAATCCAATACAGTCCTTTTCGATTATTCCCCGTGGCGTACCCCCTCCGCATAGCAACGCATTACAATATTACGTCAAGCGCGAGAAATGTAAGGTAAATTACGTCATATTTCCATCTGGTTGTGAGGCACGCGCATTTTACATAGGTAACTAGTGCGCGGGAACAACTGTTTCCGCCTTCAATTGAAGAGTTAGAATATAAAAATCGGTATTTTCACTGGTCGTAACCATGAAATACCGAAAAATATTTCACCGATATTTCTCTATAAACTATCGGAAAGCATGAAATAAGAATATTTAAACTCTTTAGTAATTCAATATGAAGAGAAAAAATAAAAGTTACCCTACAAGCAGTTGCCTCTTTTTCCTCATCTTTTGTATACTCTTGTTGAAAGGTGGAATTTTCAATTAGATATATTTTTTAAGATGAGATGTTAATCCAAATCATCCTTGGAAAAAAAGCAGATCCTGCTAAAACTGATGAGTCTGAAAATACATGTAGCCTGTTGGGGCCCGCAGAATAAACGTGTCAACACCTTTAACTAATCGCAAATTTCTATTTATTCATTCCATTATATCAATACCAAGAAGTAGGTCAAAAGCCAGCGAAGTCAGCTACGCCGAAAAAAAATTATACATGTATTACACTATAGATGTCGTCGAAAACAAGAAGTAATACATAGAGGATATTTGTTTTTTTCGGTGAAAGATCGAAATTTATTTCATCTCGTGAACACTATCGGTAATATTTTCACGAGTGGCGCATTCTATTTATTTCATGCTTTTAACCCTTTCTGGGAGGAGCTTTATCAAAATCCAGTACAGTTCTTTTCCGTTATTCCCCGTGGCGTACCCCTCCCGCATAGCAACTCATTACAATATTACGTCAAGCGCGAGAAATGTAAGGTAAATGACGTAATATTTCCATCTGGTTTTGAGGCACGCGCAATTTACCTAGGTAACAAGAACATGAAAATCGGTATTTTCACTGGTCGTACCCGTGTAATATCGAAAAATATTTTCATTGCTATTTCTCGATATCCTATCGGAAAGCATGAAATAAAGTGATATAATAATCTCGTTATAACGCTAGCCACGTTATAAGATAGTTTAACCCTCTCAGCGCCATACACGAGAACAATGTCTTTGCAGACAGAGTAGATTTAGATTAGACTACACCAAATATGAAGTCTGATCTTGCATCTATAAGTTCCGCTTATTTGGTCCAGCCTGAAAGTGAAAATTTTCCTGAGTTTCAGTGAATTGTATTTACAGCCGTCGAAAGGCGCTGAGAGAGTTAACATTACAAACCTCGTTATACACTCGAATCCACGTGTTTCCGGATTGCGCCGTCACCTCTCCATCCGACCATCGCTTGGAGTTCAGATTGAATTTCAATCCTTTCATTTCTCTAAGGTTAATCTGCAGACTCCCATCGGCAGTAGCCCTACCAATGTAATCATGCCCAGATGATCGTATGGTGATCTTTATGTTAAATTTGTTGGCGAACTTGACGCATCTGATGACGTCATCTAAGTTGGCAACAAACACGATAAGATACGGGAACCTTGTCACACGCACGTTGTACATCACACTGTCGGCTTGATATCTAGGGTCATTGGAAAACTCAACATATCCGTCGATCGTACTATTGAAGTCTAGAAAATCCTGCATCCGGGGCCAGCAGCTACTTCCGGGATAGCAGTGTTTGCACTCCTCCGCAGTCGACGTCGTGGCAATAAAGCCTGCCATGATAATGGCTGTTGTGTACCACGTGATCATAGCTTTTGTTCTCTTGCCAAAAAACGTTTCTGTGGACGAGAACAGGAACCGTATTCACCCGGCCATTCTTAAGAATGTTCTTAGTCTTATTCTTAACGATTTTCTAAATTTGAAAGTAACACAACTTCTGATTGGCTAAACCAAATGACACCAAGAGAATTACACCAAGAACGTTCTTAAGAATGATTGGTGAATACGGGCCCAGCTTCCGTATTCACCAAATATTTCTTAGAACGTTCATAAGTAGTCTGATTGTCAAAGATTTTCTACATTTGAAGCCGAATTGTTTAGCCAATCAGAAGTTGCGTTACTTTGAAATCGGAAAATTCTGGAGAATAAGACAAAAAACGTTTTTAAGAATGGTTGGTGAGTACGGACCCTGCATAACTAGAGAGAAAGTATTTACGGAAAATTCTCAGTTTATCGCCAAAAGCATTGAACTTATTTTTCATCTTTTACTGTAGATTACAAAATAACTGATTATTTACATTTAAAAAAAAAACAGGATTGGTATCTTACCATTAAGCCTTATCCTGCTGAATACCTGAAATGAAACTTTCAAGCAGATAGTACAACTCCAAATGTTCCTATTTCACAGATATAGTTTAGGTAAAAAATTGTCTCTGTATCGGACAATGTAGATCCAAGATCAGACTGCACGTTCTGTGCAGTCTGATCTTGATCTACACTGTCCGCAAAAGGTCAGTGAGCAGTCTAAGGGTTAAAATGATATATGACATTACAAACGAATTGAACCGTTACCACAAAATAGTAACTTGCACACCCCTACAGAAGAAAGATTTTTGAAAACACGGAGGCGAATATTAGCTTTGATGCAAGCAACTGCTCCTCTGCAGTCGGTAGCTTACAGGACTTGATGGCATAGGATCGCTGGTTCGAATCCACAGCTCGGTGAATTTTCTTACCGAAGATTGATGAGAGTCATTGCAACAGGATTCATTCCTCTCTCGCCGCTGAAAACTTTTCCAGCGATGGTTATTTGGGAAGAATGTTGTGCGAAGCACTGGAAAAAGAAGCTCAGAAAAGTATGGACAGGTGCACTGGCGGACAATTTATAACTGAAGTAGTGCTAAAATCGACGTTAAATACCATACAAACAAACAAGTATTTTGCTTTCTTTTATATGCAAAAAAAGTCTGGACCTTAGAAAATCAGTTGCGTTGAAAAAGCGTAGTATACAATATGGGTTCACAAAACACCTTGGCTGCTTTTCACTAAACTGCGTACTCACAAAATTTGCAAACGAAAATTAAGTAAGCAAGTATCAAGTCTGAAAACAAATTTCATTTAATTGCATAACTTTACGGTTTTAGTAAAAATTATCATAACTTTACGACAGCTCATACCTTTGGGTGTTTATACAATCCCAAATAATTTGCGTAAATCTACGCAGTTTATTGAAATGCAGTCAAGGAACGCATAGATAGGTTCGCTGACCTTCATGATAGTCAACACGAACTGCCTCAAACTATTATTGATTGATTGATTGTATGGTGTTTTAATGTCGTTTTCAACATTATTTCAGTTATATCGCGGCGGCCAGTGCATCTATCCATGTTTTCCTGGAGTTTCTTTTACCAGTACACGTACTCGCACGATATTCTTTCCAAACCACTGGCTGCTTTCCCACAAAACCATTGTCGACACAGCGGTGAGAGAGGAATGAATTCTGTCGCAATGACTATCGGCATTCCTCGGAAAGAAATTGGCCGAGTCGGAGATCGAAAAAACGACCCCATGTTCTCAAGTCCTGTACGCAACCGACTGAGCTACAGGTGCTCGGCTGCAAACTCTTATATGTAAAGAACAAAAATAAAAGAACAGAAGTCGCAAGACCTGGGTACGGTTTCACGAAAAAACTTAAGTCTCTTTTTTGCTCACGTCTGCTGACGGACACCATTTGTGACTTAAGTTGAGTTTGTTACTTGAAACTTATTTTACTAATATCAACAGACTTTCTATAGCTGAGCTGAGTCAACTTATGATTTGAAAATGTTTCTGAAGTCTGATAACTTAAGTAAAATGCGTTTGAAATAACGATGTAAATTTAAATTGGAAAATGGGTCTGTTTGCTGACTTGAGTAAAATAAGAGACTTAATTTTTTTCGTGAAACCGGGCCTTGGCATTAGTGTATGTAATAAAAGACTTACTTGAGAGACTAACCTGATAGGACCTTTTACAAATATAAATAAAACGACCCGTCACTGTTATTTCGAAATCTAACATAAGACAAGCGATACTAGTGCAGACGTTTATATCCGCCTTAACCCTTTAACAAATAGCAAAGTAAACTAGTCAAAATTCAAAGCATTTACAGACGACAAATTCAATTTAGAACAAAGGATGAAATCTGTCTTTGAAAGGATAATAAACATTGTGGAAAAACGAGAAAATGCTGGTTACCAGCATTTTCTCCTTTTCCCACAATGTTTTCAAAAGTCATGTTCTATGGGGTCAGCAAAATTCGGATTGCTTGGTATAGGGTTAAACAAATAATTATTTTTGGAATATTTTTGTTGCTATCATCCATTATTCATAATAATGATACATGCTATGTGAAAAGGGGGCTTAATGCATTTGCGAAAAGTATCGACCCATGTCAGCCTGCGCAGTCCAAGCAGGCTGACTTGGGCCGAAACTTTTTGCTATTTGTCAATTTTCTGCAGGTCAAAAGACTGGTTTACCTCTTGATTCAGGCGGTTGTTAATCAAAATGAATCTTATGGATCCATCATTATGTGATGACTTATTTAGTATAATGCATCACGGAGATGAATTTAACCTCCTTTTGTCAGAGCATGGTTCAACTCATGACACCACCGAGTTACAGCTTGCTATAGGTCGAGCGAGGGACGTTATATAAGTAAACTGGCAGGGTGTCATCAATCTTCGTATCAACAACAGATCATTCGGCATACCTTGGGTGATGGGAGCCATGAAGTCCCTCGGCTGTATCTGGTAGCTTGATATGCACCTACACGGTGGAAATACACTGGTTTACCGTTATGAAAATTGTAAGGCTCCTCTTAAAAAAGAAAACTTGAGTCTCAATTTTTTATCGAAATCTTTTTAACTATATTTCAGTTGACAAACAGTTCGTATATTCATTTCTTAACGTAGTTTATCAATTCCGATTGAAGTTTTCACCGACATATAGATAGATGTGAATTACTTCATCGAGGTTATGTCGTTGCTAAACGACTTACAGTGGCGCCGCCATGTATAAGATTACGTGATTAGCAGTTTCAATGGAAACGACCGTTATACAGACGAGGTTAGATGTAGGTACGGAATCGGCCGAGTTGTGACGAGTGGAAGGCAGATATGATATTTTACGCAGCGAGAGGCATATACAAGCACCAGAAAAGTTTCTACAACATTCCATTTTATTATATAAAGAAAAAATAGTTTAACAGTAAAATATTCCATTTATTGACAATGATATACAAAAACAAAAAGAAAAAAAAATCATTTGAATTGATTGATTGATTGTATGGTGTTTAACGCCGTTTTCAACATTATTGCAGTGTTAGTGCGCCTATACATGCTTTCCTGGAGTTTCTTTTACCAGTAATCCCCACAATATTTTTTCCAAGCCACTGGCTGCTTTCCCACATAACCATCGTCGAAACAATGATCAGCGGTGAGAGAGGAATGAATCCTGTCGCAATGACTTTTATCAATCAAAGAAATTGGTCGAGCCGGGGATCAAACTAGCGACCTCCTATTCTCAAGTCCTGTACGCTACCGACTGAGCTATCGAGGCTCGGCAAAATATCATTTGGCCAGCAACACGCGAAAAGGGGCATTCGGACATTTGCGTAAAGTGTCGTCTCGGATCAGCCTGCACAATCCGCTCAGGCTAATCTGAAACGTATCTTTTTCGTTTTTATGCAATTTTCTGTTTTGCACAAGTCTTCCTGGCTTTCTCACACCAGTAATGACACAACTTTCTTTCCAAGTCACTAACTACTTTTCGCACATGCCTCTTTTGCGGATGGTATACATCACGATTAGACAGCGCAGAACGTGTATAGAAGGATTTGGAAAATATCATCGGAAAAGAGGAAACGCTAAAAACCTACATTTGTTCTCCTTTTCTCATAATGTTGCCTACCCTTTCAAAGACAACCCTCCTAGTTTCATTCACATCTAATTTATTGTCTGCAAAGACATTGAAGTTGAACAAGTTGAATTTTTTGTTGTTTGATAAAGACTAAATATAAGGTCAAGGTCAAAAATGATGTCAAATCATTCCGTTGTTAGCGACGAAGTCTTGCAGTGACAAGTTGGCTTCTTTAAAAAAAAGCCAGGAAAGGTCAACATCAATGTTTTCAAATAGTTTGTTGGCTTTTAATTTCAGTATAGTTTGGTACATGTAAACAAACAAGTAAAAAAGCCGTCACGTAGAAACCTCATATGCTTTACATGACGGTCATTTGACCTTCTTGTCGCGTTTTGAAGTCGCATGATCTTGTCCAGCGGTCTCTTTTCTCTATTTTAACGAAATTCTTCTTATTTTTTCTTCTGCTTAGATTTATTTGCTTAATGAAAAATTACAATTATTTGAGGGGTCATTTGCAGCCATGGCAAATTAATATAACAAATCTTTTCTGAAATTCGTCATATAAAAATAAACCACGTCTATTTCCTGTTTCGGTTTTTTGATTTCGCTTTATTTACCAAACCATGACGAAATAGACTGTGTATCAGAACGACTTCGCAAGAAAAATGGATTTAGACAGCAAATTCTGTGGCAGTCTGCCTTTAAACTCACCACTGTTGGAGAGGTCTGATGACCTCTCCAATAAAGATTGCCTTCTAAAATATGGTTTGCAACACGCAAAAAGGGGCATTCGGACATTTGCGTAAAGTGTCGTTTCGGATCAGCCTGCGCAGCTGCGCAGTCCTGCGCAGGCTAATCCGAAACGACACTTTCCGTTTTTATGTAATTTTCTGTTTTGCACAAGTCTACTGAAGAACAAAATCTATTGTAGTCGTAAAGTGCCGTCTCGGATTAGCCTGCGCGGACTGCGCAGGCTGATCCGAGACGACACTTTACGCAAATGTCCGAATGCCCCTTTTCGCGTGTTGCAGGCAATATATGACCCATACTCTGTGAAAAGGGAGTTTAATGCATTTGCCAAAAGTATAACATGGTTCAAAACAATTCGCTATGGGTATATTTTCTGCATGTCCAAGGACCATTTTACCTCTTGATCAGGTTGGTTGTTAAACAAAATGGTTTTTATGGATCCCTAATTGTGGGATAACTTGGTATAATGCCTCACGGAGATGCATTATACCCCTTTTTGCCAGAGCATGGCTCATATAATTTCGACAGGCGACTTTGAATCGAGAAGGGCCTTTTTTAGATTATTTGTTGTGCGAATTAATTTCTAAATCAAATACTGAAAAGATACTGCAAGATGTAGGTTCCTTTCGTCTGAAGTCGTGAAGAAATTTGACGGTTTCCTGCAGTGAAATGACGTTCAAATAACTGGCTTATCGCTTTACAGTTGGCAACTCAGTCGCTTTTTATGATATCAGATATATAAAGGATACTTTTTTATTTCGGTGAAAGGTCAAAATTTATTTCATCGAGTGAACATCATCGGTAATATTTTCACGAGTGGCACAGCATTCGTGAAAATATTACCGATGATGTTCACTCGATGAAATGAATTTCGATCTTTCACCGAGGAAAACAAATATTCTATTTATTCATGCTTCTACCCCCTTTCTTTTGTTGGGACTTTCATCAAAATCCAGCGCAGTTGTTTTCGGTTATTCCCCGTGGCGTACCCCATCCACATAGAGCTAGCTACGCATCATATCATTACGTAAAGCACGAGAAATGTAGGTTAAATTACGTCATATTTCCATTTGGTTGAATGGCACGCACTGATTACCCAGGTAAATAGTGCGCGGGAACTAAGTACTGTTTCCGCTTTCAAGTGAAGAGTTAGAAAATAAAATCGGTATTTTTCACTGGTCGTAACCATGAAATGTCAAACAATATTCCACCGTTATTTCTCGATAAACTACTGGAAAGCATGAAATAAAACAACATCTAATATATTTCCACTTAATCCACACGAGCTATTAATCGCTTGACAGAGCAGAACATAACAGAACATTTATTGCTTGAACTTGAACTGCATAGCAGTTCATCGTTATATGTATACAAAAGACAACATAGCATACATGCAACAATGGCATAATAAACCAGAAAAACACTTAAGGAATGAAGAGAATTTTTTTTTTTGCGTGGAGCACAACACTCATATATAAGATCGGAGAAAAACCTGAACGTGTCAGTTACTGCATTGGTTGCCATAATATACGCGTGCGAAAATGCATGGAGAAGCCCGTCGAGTTCAGGGACGCCATTGATCGAGACAGCCGTCGTTATCGTACGTGTATATTCGAACTATGTCTTCGAGAACGTCACGTGATAAAATTGCATCTCATTAGTGCTTTGACGTAGTAGACAGGACTATTGTTTACAATTCCAACACTATGTCATCGGAGAGTAAGATTGCTCATTCTGAACCTGTTTTCTTGTTTAGATGTAGTAAACTCTTCCTGTATTGATGATAAATGAATAAGCGATGATCAGCCTGTGTCGTTGTTTCTGTTTACGATGTCGATAAACTTACGTTTTTCAAGCCTAGAATGGGGACAAAACGATCAAGTGAATGAAGGGTTTGTTTCGACGCTTTGAATGATCACGTGGTGTTTACGTCACTAACACGTCACTGCGGAGATTTACGACGAAAACTCGGCTAATCGTCGGCGATCATCGATGTAAACAGATAATGCGGCATGGTAGGATCTGTTCTAGTTTCAAAATTCTTTTTGCTGCCACTGACTGGAACTTTTGCGAACTGCACCTTTACATATCGTGAAAGTCATAATAATCGCCATATTTTTGCATGGTAAAAATGAAATTTACTTTTATTTTGTAAACAAGTTGTTTATTCAGTTGGACGCTACTGAGACTTTAATATTACAGACAACATAAAGCCACTGAAATAATTCAAACTGCATTCATTTTCTTTATTTCTAAATCTAACGTTGGAGTTTCTAAAGCCCCTTCCACTCATATTTGTATGGCGCAAGAACACAATAGGGAAGCAGATCCCCAATACTGAAAATTAACCAATAAAACGGAAGTAAATGAACACGGCAGTGTGTAGGACCCGCACTGTGTAATCTTCAGCGAACGTAGTTCCGGCACAATGTGATTTTTTTTTTCATGGAGCTATGAAAAAAATTTTCAGTCAATCAGATTTCGCCAATATTCGTGAAAACAACTGATATTAAATTATTAACGAATTTTTCATAGTTTCTTATCTAAAATATTGGGACTTAATTTGGTTTACTAAAATTTGATTTGCGGACGCAAAAGTTAAATCGAAGGTTTTATAATTCACTTTTCACGTGTATTTATGCATGTCCCATCATTCTATTAAATGAAAGTTCATGCACATATATAATTGAAGAATGTATGAAATTACTCTTTTTGTTTTATTTTATATTGAAACAAATATGCAGTAGACGGCTTCGAAATTATCATTATATCATATAGTCATCATAAATTGGTACTTGATATATGAGAAATGCATCTTGAAACTAATGTGCAACAGACGGCTTTAAGAAAATCCGTATATGATAAAATAAATCTGAATCAGTGAACAATACATAAGTGATACATACACATTGACATTATGTATATACACACACATACATATATTATATAGTCAACATAAACTAGCGATAGACATATGAGAAATATGAGGACAGCTATGAGACTCTATGTTTATAACATAACAAACCGAAATTCTTGCCCGAAATCTAAAATACCTTAAAAGGCTACGTAGCCCATTAAAGGAAGCACTACTGTTAAAATGTGTTTTCTTGTATTTGTTCTAAATTGGTGGTTTTCCAGGTATCGCCTTACTTTATTTAATGATCAATCATTTTTGAAGTTTGGCGAGACTGAAAAAAACTGAATAGCCCTCTTTGAAACAACCATGTTAACTCTAAGGCTGCTAAGCACGACTCACTGACCTTTTGCGGACAGTGTAGATCAAGATCAGACTGCACAGAACGTGCAGTCTGATCTTTGATCTACCCTGTCCGAGAAGCAGATATCTTTCTCCAAAAAATAAGTTTGAAATAGTTTTATTCAGGTTTTAACGATCGGCTTGAAAGTTTCATGTAACATATTTAGCAGGTTAACTCTTTCCATACCATAGACGACACGAGAAGCTTCTATAGACATTATCGATCAAGATCAGACTGCACGGAACGTGCAGTCTGATCTCTGATCTACACTGTCCACTGCTATATTGTAGATTATGACCGAACTGTCTCTTGATCTTACAGAGGAAATGTATCTTTAGCCTTTAAAAAAGGGGAAATTTACTTATTCAGTAGTGAAAGAGTTAAGGGTTAAGCAGTAAACAATAAACATGACTAAAGGTAACGCACATGAGTACTTGTGAGAACAATGCAGTCATATGAGAAATATCACGTTTTTTTCCCTTGACTACACCAGTTTTAGCTGAGCATATTAACTGCTGCTTAGCAAGGAGACACTGAGAGAGCGCAGTAACAAATATCAACTTTTTTTTTTCAAAAGGGTAGCCAACATGGTCTTGTTCCAAAATACTTATGTTATCTTGCTATTGGAAGTAATACACATGCATTTTTCGTAATTCGAACGATTTGGCAAACATCTTGTGTAGAACGATTTGGTAAACATAGTTTGTAGGACGAACTTTTTCATGAAATCTGTTCTATATCTTCAGCTGTAATGGGAGAAAAAGGTGAAATTGAAATTATCTCCCTTGTAAGATAAAAAACCGAGTAACCCAAATTGCACCTAGGTCCTCGTTGTCTGCGCTTGTCATATTCTTCGAAGATTCGACATATCTGCTATGACGCATCACCCATCCCATATACTTGGGAAAAGTAGGGCTTATACCGAAGCAATTACGCAAGCCTGTAGGGACTGTTTTAATAAATGGCCGGTACATAGGTTACATGCTAGCTGATCATAACTGAATGAATCACACCAGGTAATGTTTTATTGAGTAAACGTTTATTTCATTTTGAAATTCAAAGTAACGGTTGTCGTTTTGAAAAGTGGTCCGGTTCTGTACCCAGAATGCCCAAATTAGATAAATGTGTATTTGTAGAATGCTATCTAGAGGGAGATAATGACTAAGTCCTTTTATTTGATTTCCTTTGTATCCTTGCTTTACTTAGAGATGTTGCGATTACTGCAATTTGACTTATGACGTATATGTAAGGTCTTCATAATATTTGCAAATCAAATTTCACACACAATTACCACTGAAATGTATGAAGTAGATCAAATTTGTGGTTTGATAAATTTTGAAGGAAATATTTAAACCTGAATATCAAGGATAAAAACCAAATAATACCTTATTCAGGACCTTGTAAGTAGTGGAGAGCTATCAAGGGAAGTAATTGTCTTTTGTCTCCCATTGGATGGAACTCTTTGCCACAAGCTACATGTACAAGGGCAATAGGCTCTCTCTCATCTTTTGGTTTGTTGAACATAGATTAACCAATTCCCTACAAACTGTGGGCTTTTTTTTCGGGAAAGATAACTGAAAGTTATACATGATCGTGTTAGATTGATTGATTGATTTTATGGTGTTTAACGCCGTTTTCAACATTATTTCAGTTATATCGCGGCGGCCAGTGCACCTATCCATGCTTTCCTGGAGTTTATGTTACCAGTACTCCGCACAATATTCTTTCCAAGCCACCGACTGCTTTCCCACATAACCATAATTGAAACAATGGTCAGCGGTGAGAGAGGAATGAATCCTGTCGCATTGACTATCATCAATCCTTCAAAAGAAATTGGCCGAGCCGGGGATTGAACCCACGACCCCCTGTTCTCAAGTCCTGTACGCTATACCGACTGAGCTATCGCGGCTCGGCTGCTTGTGTTAGAAAAAGATATTGTAGTGATATAAAATACCTCTCCTGGAAAAATATCAAAGAAATCCCTCTTTGTCGTTCCGAGGAAATAGAACTTAAAAAGCGCTACTTCTCTGAGAGCAGATTCTAACGTAATATGACCTGCAACACGCGAAAAGGGGCATTCGGACATTTGCGTAAAGAGTCGTCTCGGATCAGCCTGCGCAGTCCGCGCAGGCTAATCCGAAACGACACTTTCTATTTCTATGTAATTTTCTGTTTTGCGCAAGTATACTGTACCACAAAATCTAATGTAGTCGTAAAGTGCCATCTCGGATTAGCCTGTGCGGACTGCGCAGGCTGATCCGAGCGACACTTCACGCAAATGTCCGAATGCCCCTTTTCGCGTGTTGCAAGCCATATAGTACAGCATTCAGGCAATGCATTAGCGAAATGTCTGCTTTTATCATTAGAAGTGTCCTTTTTGGTGACATGAACCCTTTCCTTTGCAGAAAATGAAAAGATCTTTAATGTGGTCCATGTTTACATTGACAATAGTGGGAGATTCACTTGAGCTCCAGTTTTTATAGTTTTGGATCCTTTGTTCCTCTCTTCTAACAATTTACTGCCACGGACATAGATACATATGCAAAAGTTTATTTTTCAGTTTTTCGCCCTGCTCAATCACCAATCATTCCTTCCTTCATACTTTTGTTTCTGCCATCGATCTCTGCCGTTTTCACTGTCAGTTCAAAGTCTTGAAGTTAATTCATTTGATTTGAAGTTTATAAGCCTTCATGTATATAATCCCCGCTCTGGTTAAATGCGGTTTTATGCATCTCAGTGATACATTATACCAAGCAAGTAATCGCATAATTATGGATCCATAAAATCCATTTTTGTCTAACAACCAACTGAATTGTGATGTAGAATGGTCTTTGGACAAGAAGAAAATTTACCACAAGCAAAAGTTTTCGGCCCAGGTCAGTCTGCGTGAATTTCGCAGGCTGACCAGGGTCGGTTCTTTTTACAGATGCATTAAACCCCTTTTTTCACCGAGCATGGCTGATATATAAATAGGTTTACTACTTTTATTCAGTGGGACTACTTTATACAACTACTATCCGAATATTAGACTACTCTTGACAAGCATAAACCGGAAACAGGACTACGTTATCATACATACAGGTATGAGCCATGCTCTGGCAAAACGGGTTGCAATGAATCTCTGAGATGCACAATACCAAAAAAGTCATCATATAACTCTGAAGCAATAAAATCAAATTTTTCTAACAACAAAGTGAATTAGGTAGAATGGTCCTTGGATACGCAGAAAATTACCGAAAAAATATTCACCACGGTCAGCCTGCACTGACTACATAGGCTGATCTGAGTCAGTATTTTGCAGATACTTTAAACCCACTTTTTACAATCCATGGCTTATAAATAAATTGGACTACTTTCTTTTATTCAGCGGGACTACTTTATACCACTGCAATCCAAACATTAGACTACTTTTGACAAGTATACGATCCGGAAGTAAGATATTTTAGACAAATACTACCCGGAAATAGGACTACTTTGGGCTACTACGATCCGAGTGTTAATGTTTATTCAACCAAAATTATTAAGTATCCGGTATCACCCTAATTCTAAAATCAAAGAAAATTCATCTGAGTGGCTTAGACAAAAAGTTTCAACCAATCAGATAGATAGCTGCTAACCTTTGACCTTAGAATTTCTGGAAAATAAACCCAACTCTTTCACCAATGGCCCCATAACGTCCACTGCACGCAAGTGCTTGTAACACACGGTTATGCACATCGCATGCACAGACAATACAAAATGTGTAAGTGTTAACCCTTTACCACTCGGCAAAATTTTAGATTGTCCAAACCAAAAGGATTTGCAGACAACAAATCGATTAAATGTGCCTCAGATGGTGGAATTTGTCTTTGATAGGGTAAGAAACACTGTTTTCAAAAGTCTTCTTTCTCAAGGTCGTTAAAAGTCGGGATTGTGCGGTAAAGGATTAATGAACCAAGAAGAGAAAAACGTCGTCTAACAATTATTATTTTCTCCCTACCCGCTCAATTAGACCCCAGAGGGAATCCAAGAGCCCATAAATCACTGGCTTCTGAGCACTAAATGCAAATTGAAGATCGAGCGTTTAATATAATCGCTTTATTATAGCGCCCGGGATAAATCCCTCGTGATCAATTAAGCGTCCTAGCTTTCATATAAAAACTAACCTAACAGACATTAAAGGCAAGAAGGTGAAGATTGTTTTACTGATAAGCCCTGGAATCACAAACCCGAGTCCTCGAGCTTCACATACAAAATGCGCAATCAAAGAACTAATATTTTTCCTCGTCTTATCAAGATGGCGCCCCAGGCGTGTTAATTTAATAGAATTAGATGTATCCATCCGCAACCTTTTATGAGGCACTATTTTTTTCTGTCTCTAACCAGTCTTACTTCTGAACCCTTAAAGCACTTTCACAACTATAGTTGCCTTTGCGTACAGTGTAGATCAAGATCAGACTGCACAAAACGTGCAGTCTGGTCTTTGATCTACACTGTCCGCTTTGCTGAGATATTCTGGATAACAGCAACATTGACATTGCTCTTATTAGGCTATTTTCCCCCCATGGAAATATTTCTAGAGTTTATTCGGCGCTCCAAAAGTTATTATCTAGTGGTATTCTTGCCAAACAATCTAGTGTCTAAGCCTTTGCCTTACGACAAACTTTCAGACTCATCCAAATTGAAAGCATTTGCAGACGACAAAACAAATTTGGCTCAAAATGATGAAGGAATTTGTCTGTGAAGGGAGAGAGAACATTGCGGGAAAAGGAGACAATGTTGGTTACCAATGTTTTCAGAAGTCTTCTCCTGTTGGTTCGTTAAAACTCAGAATCGTGTGGTAAAGGGTTAAACGACCATAATGAAATTAAACGACCCTGATACATTTTATCAATATCCCACGTGTTTTTCAAATACAAATTCTATCATTTGAGTCAAGTTAAGAATGTCGTCTGCAAATGCTTGCAATCTATATAGGTGGACACTTTGTTGTCTGGTAAAATAACTGAATGATGGCTGGTTCCAGCCAGGATCGAACACAAGACATCACGGTAGCTATTGCTGAGTCTTGACCTCCACGTGGGAACCCTTTACCACACGATCCGGTGCTTTACGACCTCGAGAGCAAGGGTTTTTGAAAACATTTTTAGTGAAAGGAGAAAAAGGTGACAAAGGTGAACCACCGTTGTCTCCTATTCCCACAATGTTTTCTACCATTTCAAAGATTTCGTCATTTTAGGAATACACAGAAATAATGTTGTCTGGAAATGCACTCGACATAGACATGTCTTTTACTTCTTCATTAAGTCGCATAGATTTACGCAAATTATTTGCGTTCACAGCCCGGATTTACCCACGGCGCCAGTCTTTGCGTCGTTTTCGAAATTATTTCAGTAATGTCGTGGCGGCTAGTGTACCTATCCATGCTTTCTTGGAGTTTCTTTCACCAGTGCCACACATTATATATTTCTTCAAAAGGCACTGGCTGCTTTCCAGCATAACGATCGTCGAAACAATGATCAGCCGTGAGAAAGGTATGACTCCTATTGCGATGGGTATCATCAATCCTTGGAAAGAAATCGGCCGAGCCGGGAATTTGAACCAGCAACCCCCTGCTGTCAAGTCCTTTTGTACCCTACAGACTACACTACTTGGGCTCGGCTATATAGCGTTTCACCAGGGATCGTATCTATACATATGAGCCATGCTCTGTGAAAAGGGGGCTTAATGCATCTACAAAAAGTATTCACCCATGTAAGCCTGCGGAGTCCGCGCAGGTTTGTATGGGCAGAAAAGTATTTATCGTAAATTTCCTGCATGTCCAAGAACCATTCTACCTCAGGATCCAATCCATTGTTAGACAAAACGGATTTTATAGATCCATACGTAAGTGATGACTTGCTTGGTATAATGCATCACGGAGATAAATTAACTCTTTACCACACAATCCCTACTTTTAACGACCTTGAGAAGGAAAGCTTTTGAAAACATTGTGGGAAAAGGAGAAAATGCTGGTAACCAGCATTTTCTCCTTTTCCCCACAATGTTTTCTACCCTTCCAAAATCAAAATTCAATTTTTGAGTCACATTTATTTTGTCGTCTGCAAGTGCTTTCAATTTGGACTAGTCCAAAATTTTGTCGTTTGGTAAAGAGTTAAACCGGCTCTGGCTAGAGCACGGCTCATATACACAATCCATGCTTTACCCAATGGTACGAGCTGGCGTAAAGTTACGCAACTGCTTACGCAAACCGCAAAATTAAGCAGTTTAGCGAAACGTGTTTTTAGCGAAACGTGTTTTTAGACTTGGTGCTTGCTGACCCAGATACGTACACAAGTTTCGTGCTTTCGCAGTTTAGTAAAGTGCAGCCTCGGTAAGGAGGTAGGCTGTGTTCTTTTTCGTAGAGAATTGCTCTGTACCTTAACTCTTTACCAGACAATAAAATTTTAGATTTGTCCGAATTGAAAACATTTGCAAGCGACAAATTGAATGTTGTTCAAATGAATATGGTTGTCTTAGTAAAGCTAAGAAACATGATCGTGAGTAAAGAAGAAGATTCTTGTTACCAGCATTTTATCCTGTTCCCACTATGTTTTCAAAATTTCTCTTCCTCAGGGTCGTAAAAGTAGGGATTGTACGGTAAGCGGTTAATATGACGTCTCTGGAATTTTTTGTAATGTTATAATTCACTGTAAAAATGACATGCGCAGTGCAGTGCCATAATTATGTTTTATCAAATCGACAAATTGATTTGTTCAAACATTATTGCTTCGGATATTTATCGCTAATAACCATCACGGCTCGGAGGCAAAATACAGCGTAAAATCTGAACTCTAAATCACTAGTAATTAAGCACGCATGCTATTTTTAACTCTTTCAGCACCAAATAAATAAACTCGACCTTTTCCGACGGCTATAAATACAATCCACTGAAACTTACAAAGATTTTGATTATATAGGCTTGACTAAACAAGCGGACGGTATAGATCAAAGATCAGACTGCACGTTCTGTGCAGTCTGATCTTGATCTATGCCGTTCGCAAAAGTCACCGTTTTCGCCTATGACGCCGAAAGGGTAAACAACACCAGTAACTAGTAAACTGAATGCACCTTGTGGTTTGGAACAAGTGTGCATTATGGAAAGGGGGACTTCTGGCATTTTTTCTGTCACAATGTCTTTTTGACTGTTTAAAATGTCAATAGTGTAAACATTGTAAACAAAATTGTTACCGAAGAAAAAAATTGTTACAAGTCCGTGTGCATTGTTCTGATGTCCGGAAATGTATAGATAGGTGGACTAGCGGCCGTGAAGTAATGTGAATACTGCTGGTTACGGTGCAGAACACTCTTCCACAAGCTCAGCAAACTAATTCTTCCAGAGCCAAATATATCAGCCATGCTCTGGCAAAAGGGGGCTTATTGCATCTCCATGAAGCGATATACCAACCACGTCACCACATAATCATGTATCTATAAAATTCATTTTGTCTAACAACTATCAGAATCAGAAATTAGACTATTCCTTTGACACGCAGAAAACTGACCAATAGCAAAAAGTTTCGGTCCAGGTCAGCCTGCGCGAAATGCGCAGGCTGACCTGAATCGATACTTTTTGCAGATGCATCAAGCCCCATTTTCACAGAGCATGGTTCGTATAAACTCGGACTCTTTCGATGGCCGAAAACACAATGCACTGAAACTTTAAACAGTGACTTGACTAACAAGCAGACGGTATAGATTCAAGATCAGACTGTGTTTTCGACTGTGGTACTGAAAGGGTTAAATCTGACTGATAGAAATTATTGCTTATTCGAAGGACATAGAAAAACATTACTGAAATAGGCCCATGATCAACTGCTTTTTAGACGCAATATTGAGATTATCGGAAAGCAACAAAGTTCTCAAAATTTCTCAACTGCATGGGTGTAATTAAGAGCTATGCTCTGTGAAAAGAGATTAATGTATCTGCAAGAGGTACCGAATCAGATCAGCCTGCGTTGTCCACGCAGGCTGACCTGGATCGAAACTCAGTTAAGCTATTGGTAAATTTTCTGCATGTCTAATGACCATTCTACCTGATGATTGACTTGGTTGTTAGACAAACTGATTTTTATGGATTCATAGTTATATGATGATTTGCTTTGTATCATGCATCAGGGAGATACATTCAACTTCCTTTTGCCAGAGCATAGCTTATATGTCTGGTAATGCACCGTGGTTTCGCCGAGCCGGGTAACTCGGTCGTCATTGTACAGGGGTGGTAATCCAGAGCTCTTTAGTTCGAATCCCAGCTCGACTGCAGGCTCTTCTCTAAAGATAATCGTTAGCCCGTGCCTCAGGATTTGTTCTCGCAATCAGGCCGGGAATTTTTGATGAGTTTAATAATGGAAAGCCACCAGTGACTTTGAAAGTTCTCTCAAATTGTAAGATACTTGCAAAGACACTGCAGGATCGCATGGACAGGTGCTCTGACCGCCGTGAACTCATTCGATTCCTTACTCCCCCTTAGGTCTACTAATACACTCTTACATAATAGATATAGATGCTTAAATGATTATTCCTTCACTCATGCAATCACTTACTCACATAATGAGAAAAGGGCGACTCGAAAGAAACTAGTCATTACTCACTCTCTCAGTTTGTTTTTTATCACATGTCATGGCTCGTATTTGTACAACTTTCCTTAAGTCACTCGACAAATGTATAGAAAGGTCCAAATTGAAAGCATTTGCAGACGACAACTTGAATGTGGCTAAAAGGAATTTGTCTTTGATAGTGTTGAAAACATTGTGGGAAAAGGAGAAAATGCTGGTAACCAGCATTTTCTCCTTTTCTTACAACTTTTTCAAAAGGTTCTCGGGGGTGTAAAAATCGGGGTTATATGGTAAAGGGTTAATTAACAAATCCTTTCTTTGTAACATACAATATCTCTGTTTTCCTTGTTGTGCAATGTTTTATCAACTCTCCCTGCAGCGTGATAAAAGTAAATTCGTCTAATTTTCTTGTCTTTTACACATATCACCCAAAAAAACAACTTTATGCGTCCTGCAAAAAATAACAAAAAACCCTCAAAAAGTGACGATTTTGACAGATGCCGCGTTTTTGTTAAACCAAGGGAAGCAACTCTAATTGTGTTGATAAAAATTCAAGATGGCGTCCGCCTGTGCCCTGGAATGGGTACCCGATTCCTTGTATAATATGGCCGTATCTGCAACGGTTACATCTTATTCCAGACACAGACGAGAACTCAAGCTACTCCCCGAAAACGTCCAGTTTGATATTTACTACAAGGTAATGTCTGTGTTGTCAGAAATTTGTGTCTCGAAATTGTGACAGCTGGTATACGTAAAACGAGTGGGAGGGGTGATACAAAATCAAAACTTACGACCCTTGAAGATCGCGGGATTTATAGTGTCCTTTCTGTTGATTCTGCATGTCCCTTCCCACGATTTTACAGAAATGTCACTTACCATTATTGCATGAACTATACGTAGTGCATTTAAATAAAGAAAAACATCTTTTATCGTGAATCATGCACTAAAACATTCACTGGAATCATTGATTTAAGGAATGAAGAGAATTTTTTTTTGTTTTCATGGAGGTATGAAAAAAAAACCTAATCACACTTTTGTATGAAACCGCGAAGAAAAAAAACATAATCACACTTTTGTATGAAACCGCAAAGCGGTTTCATACAAAAGTGTGATTAGGGTTTTTTTTCATACCTCCACGAAAACAAAAAAAAATTCTCTTCATTCCTTATAATTCAATATCACAGACAACAAATATGCACTTAAGTTCTACTCTAACTGCTTTTTTTGTAAATCCAACATTGCGTATTTATTTAAAGTCCATTTCATTGATAATTCTTAGCGCGGTAAATCAGCTAGTTCCGGCACTGCTAATTTTTTTTTTTCATGGAGCTATGAAAAATTTTTTCAGCCAATCAGAACTCGCCAATGTTCATGAAAAAAATTAATATTGAATTATTTACACATGACTCTAAACTATCGGTGAAATACCCATTCTTCACAGCATGTTTCATTTTGAAAATGTGCAGTTTATGTTGTCGTTTTTCACTTTCTTGTAGATTTGTGAGTGACAATCTGACATGACAAGTAAAATTATTGTTCATTGGATTATTTGATAACAAATGTTTGTTCAGCTCATTCATAATGAGCTTCAGAGACTCTTGTCTCTTTAGCCTTTTACCACACATACCAGAGTTATTATGACCCCAAGGAAAATGACTTTTGCAAACACTATGGGTAAAGGAGAAAATGCTGGTAACCAGCATTTCTCCTTTTCCCATATTGTGTCCACCCTTTCAAAGGCAAATTTCATAGTTTATTCAACAATTGTTGCCTGCACATACTTTCAATTTTTACCAGTCTAAAAAATTGTCATCTGGTAAAGACTTAAGAATGAAAAATTAATAGTCAAACCAGAGATTTACGGTTTTCTTCATGTTTAAAGTTCCCAGCTGGCCAGTCTGTTATATACATATAACTCATTCACTACCAGCTCAAAAAGTTAATTTTTCTCCAGGTCTAAATGTGGATTTCCACTGGTATCAAAGATGAATTTAGTCCTACTCTAGCATCAGATTGTGGATAGTGTAGATCCAAGATCAGACTCCATCTGTTGTAGTTGTATTATAACATATTTCAAGAAAAGTCAAATGATACTGATTTCATGTTTTCTTTCAGCTGTACAACAAGGGAAGGTTGTGCCAGCTTGGAATGGAATTCTCTGAACTCGAAACATTTGCAAAAGTCTTGAAAGTTAATGATAAACGGTATGGTATTTTTAATCCCTCTGAATGCTCAACTATTTACCAAAGCTATCCATGTCAGGTTCTTTAATTGTTTACCTCTGGTTCAATCCTGGGCTTGGCCTATTTCTTTCTGAGGACTGATGATAGTCTTTGCAACAGGATTCATTCCTCTCTCACCTCTGACCTTTGTGTAGACAGTGGTTACATGGGAAAGCAGTCAGTGGCTTGGAAAGAATATTGTGCAGAGTACTGTAAAAGAAAAACTCCAGCATGGATAGGGACACTGGCCACTGCAACATAACTGAAATAATGTTGAAAGTGGCGTTAAACACCATGCAATTCAACAATTAACTCTGTACCTTACAATCCTGAGTTTTAACTATCTTGAAAAAGATGGCTTCTGAAAATATTGCTGATGAAAAATTATAGGTTGCCCAAAGAATGCAATTTGTTCTTGATAGGGTTGAAAACATTCTGGGAAAAGCAGAATTTGCTGGTAACCAGCATTTTCTCCTTTTCCAAGAATGTTTTCTACTTTTCCAATAACAAGTTTTAGTTTTTGAGTCCAATTTATTTAAAAAAGTTAAACATGAGGCTCTCAGGTATGTTGATTTTAGTTTTTATCTTTTAGGCATCTTCTTCACCACTGTTTCCAAGCTCTAATGGATCATGGAGTTAGGGTTTCCGAGATTTTAGCGGACAGTTTCACAAGTCATGTTTTGCAATCAAACCCTTGTGTCCAGACTAAAGAGAAGTCTATACAACTGGGATTTGCTTTAGGTAAGAGATTAAGCCATACTCTGTAAAACAAGGATTGAAGTGCATCTGCATCCATGCACACTGTCCATGTGATCGCTTTTACATCAAACGTTGTGTACCCATCAAATTTTGACAAAACTTTACAGAAATAATTTTTCCATTGCTTTTCTCAGAATTTTTTTCAAATGTCTATTTATATACCAATTATGTGTATGGCAGTTTAGTTAAGTATTCATTACACAACCCTAAGTTATAATGACCCTGAGAAAGAGGTCTTTTGAAAACACCCTGGCAAAAGGCAAAAATGCTGGTGACCAGCATTTTCTCATTTTCCCATAATATTCTATTCTATTGAGGACAAATTCCGCCATTTAAGCCAGCTTTATTTTATCGTCTGCAAATGCTTTGAATGTCGAGAAGTCTAAAATTTTGTTGTTTGATCAAGAGTTAACAAGGCCGTGGAGCAATACAGGTCCATCATGGCCATCTTGTTGATCTACTGCTATATTTTGAAAGATTCTTATGCTTAACTCTTTACCACACTTGAAAAATGTAGAAAAATCCATAATTGAAGGCATTTGCAGACAAAGATTTAACTCATTACCAAATGACAAAATTTTAGATTGGCCCAAATTGAAAGCATTTGCGGACGACAAAATATATGCGACTCAAAAATTGAAATTTGAGTTGGGAAGGGTAGAAAATATTGTGGGAAATGGAGAAAATACTGGTTACCAGCATTTTCTCCTTTTCCTTCAATGTTTTCAAAAGCTTTCTTTCTCAGGGTCGTTAAAAGTCGGGATTATGTGGTAAAGAGCTAAGAGTGACTCAGATGATGGAATTTCTCTGTGACAGGGTATAAAACATTGTGGGAAAGGAGAAAATGCTGGTTACCAGCATTTTCTCCTTTTCCCACAATGTTTTCAAAAGGCTTCTTCCTCAGGGTCGTTTAAAGTCAGGACTGTGCGGTAAAGGGTTAAACAAAATCGGGGTTTGGATACTGAAGTTTTTTTTTTCCTTCAACTGAAAATGTCAACTCTTTTCATGACGGCACACTGAGGATTACATTGCTTTTCACATAAACGCCAGCAGAATACATCTTTTCTTAGTGCAAAAGACAACTTTTGAAAACATTGTGGCAATTACTTTTGCCAGAATGTTTTCACATATATTCATTTATCAAACTTATTCCATGTAAACCCTGTATGGAACAATCCGGAGTTTTAACGACCTGTAGAGAGACAGCTTTTGAAACATTTTGAGACAACCTGGACAAAGAAAAAGCATTTTCTCCTTCTCCAACAATGGTTTCTACCCCTGCAACCCTGTACTATACAGTTCGGAGTTTAAAGACCCTGAGAAAGAAACCTTTGAAAACTTTCACCATGTTATCTACCCTATCAAAGACAAGTTCCATCATTTGAGCCACATTTAAATTGTCATCTGCAAATGCTTTCAAGTTGGACAAGTCTGTGGTAAAGAGTTAAAGACAACTTCAGAGATTTGAGCTACACTCTATCTGTCATCAGCAAGTGATTTGAATTTGAACAAATCTGAAGTTTTGTTGTGTGGTGAAAAGTTAATTGGCCATACTTTACGAGAGCGTTTTGGGGGTTTATTGAGTAAATATGTTTTCAGGATTTGCTGAGTGAAGTCTAGAGACAATCTTTTCATTTTCTTTTGTGTCATATCCTTTTCAATCAAATATCTGCAGGTGGGTTCCTAAGTGATGCAGGCTGGTTCAGTGACAGTGAGAAAGTATACAGAACCTGTCTAAGTTTATGTGATGACAATAATACAGTACCCAGTCTATGTAGATCTCTAGAATGTAGAGTTAGGTAAGTAAAGTAACCAGTCTGACATTGAAAAAGACAAACTAGGGTCTTCAGAGTTCAAAGACATAGAAATAAGGAAAATAAAAGGGAAGAATATCATGCCTAAATGTTAAACTGTTTTGTAAAGCCTAAAAAAAATTGAGCCTAAAAATAACAAAAACGTACTTGCATATCTTCGATTGATAATGTTGAGCTTACATGTATTTGTAGTACACAATATCTAGAAAGTATTCTACAAAACAGTTGTTATCTCTTAACCAAACAATTCAAGGTTTTTTTTCGACCCTTTGAAAGAAGGCCTTTTACCACAATGTTTTCTACCCTATCAGAAAGCTTAAGTTCATTTGAACCCATTTTGAATTTATCGTCTGCAGATCTGTTAAATTTGAAAGTCTAAAATTTCTTTTTTTGGAAAGGGTTCAACTCTTTGCAAATCGACAAAACTGTTGTCCAAGTTGAAAGCATTTCCAGACGACAATGGAAGTAGCTGGAATTACACTTTTTCAGCTGGAAAGGGTAGGGAACATTGTCAGAAAAGGAGTTCACAATCTTAGTAAAAAGCCTTTCTGTTTAGGATTGTGTGGTAAAGGGTTAAATAATCCTTATCTATATACATGTATGTCTTTCACAGATTGTTACATGTACAAAATGCCAATTGTAAATATGAAAGCGCCAAGAGCACCTGTGAAGGTGCCTTTAAGACGATAGATCAGCTTGCCGGTCAAGGAATAACCATCAATAAAGCCACATTACATACAGAGTCCTGTTCATTGTTGTTCGCTAAAAGCCATTATGATGAGGTACGTATTTGTCAGCGTCTATTTACCCTATGCTTAATGAACAATGTTTTCACAAACCTTTGAAAGAAGGCTTTTAAAAATATTTTGGGAAAAGGAGAAAATGTTGGTAACAAGTATTTTCTCCTTTCCCATAATGTTTTCTGTCCTCTCAAAGATAAATCCCATCACTTGAGTCCTTTCAAGATTGATTTATTGTATTAAAGCTCTTTTTAACATTATGTCAGATATATCATGGCAGCCAGTGCACCTATCCTGGTTTTTTGGGGTTTCTTTTACCAGCTTTTTTCACAATATTTTTTCCAAGCCACTGTCTGTTTTTCCACATAACCATCATCAAAATAATGATCAGCAGTGAGAGAGGAATGAATCCTGTCACAATGAAATCATCAGTCCTGAGAAAAAAATTGACCGAGCTGGGGATTCCAACCAGTGAATCCCTGTTCTCTTGCCCTGTATGGTACTGAATACCCAACAAGGGCTTGGCCCTATTCATCAATGAAAACGGAGAGCATTTGCAGACAACAAATAAAATTTAGCCCTTATAACAGGAACTGTCTTTGAAAGAGTGGAAAAGTTGTTGGAAAGTGAGAAATGCCTTTTCCTTAACCCATTCCCAAACGACAAATTTTAGACTCTTCCAAACTGAAAGAGTTTGCAGACGACAACGTTAAATTTGATAAAACTGGCAGAAAGTTGTCTAATCGGGTAGAAAACATTGTGGGAAAAGGAGAAATTGCTTGTTACGAGCAATTTCTCCTTTTCCCACAGTGTTTTCAAAAGACTTGTACTGCAGACACATAAAAACACGGGTTTGTTTGGGAGAGGGTTAAATGGCTTTATAAGCCTTCTTTTCTTGAGGGTTATAAAAACATGAAACTGTTTGTTAATAGGCTCTTGGTATATATTTGTTTCAGGCATTCCAACATTGCACTATAGCCATGACAGAACTCTCGACTAGTCTGCCACAAAAAGCAGTTGTTGATGTATTACGCCAATGTTCTAAAGTAAGTGAGCCATTCTGTGTGAAATGGGGGCTTAATGCTCATGCTGACATGGGTCAAAACTTTTTATTATTTGCAAATTTTGTGCATGGTAAAGGACCATGCTACTTCTAGATCCTCTTGATTGTTAGACGAAATGGATTGTATGGAACCCTAATCACATAAAAACTTAATTTTGGTATGAAGTAAATTTAAATACATTTTAACACCCACAGTGTTACTTTTGGCGGCTACTGGGTCTTTATGTGATTAGTTTTGTTTGTTTTCTTTGGTTGGCTGCTTAGTTTTTTCCAGGCAACAATATATTAGACTTGTCAAAAATATAAGTATTGGCAGACAACAAATGAATTGTAGCTCAGATGATGGGACTTGTTAGTTACTGTGTAGAAAACATTCTGGAGAAGGGATAAAATTGCTTGCTAACCCTGTACCAAACAATCTGGTGTTTTGTCAACCCTGAGGAAGAAGCCTTTAGAAAACATTGTGGAGAAAAGATGAAATGCTTGTAACCAGCATTTTATCCTTTTCCAACAGTATTTTCCATCCTATCAAGGACAGATCTCGTCATTTGAGCAATCTTTGACTTGTTAACCACAAATGCTTTCAATTTAGACCAGTCTGAAATTTTGTCATACGGTAAAGGCTTAGTAACATTTTCTCCTTTTCTCAGTGTTTTCAAAAGCTTTATTCCCCAGGGTCAATAAAACATAAGGTTATGTAGCAAAGGGTTAACTCTTAACACCTGCTAAATAACTTGAAAGATACTTTCAAGACACTAGTAAAAATAAACCAAATATTGCTATTTCAAACTTTTTTTTTTTTTTTAGAGAGAAAAACATCTGCTTATCAGACATTGTAGAGCCATGATCAGACTGTACACTTTATGCAGTCTGATTTTGATCTACCTTGTTCTCAAAAGGTCTTTCAGTCGTGCTTAGCACCCAAAGGATTAAGACAAGGTTGTTTTTTTTTGCTGATTAAAGTTCAAGACCTTTATGTTTTTTTTCCCTATAGGCATGTGTTGTAAAAAGAGAATTCCAGAAAGCAGAAGTCCTTATAAAATATGCTGTGAAATTTGCAAGGTATGTAGTGTCTTCAAACTTTTAACCTGTTGTAAATATATATATGAGCCATGTTCTGTGAAAAAGGGGCTTAACGCATTTGCAAAAAGCATCAACTCAGGTCAGCCTGCGCAGTCCTGACAGGCTGACCTGGGCTGAAACTTTTTACTATCAGTGAATTCTATGTATGTCCAAGGATCAGTCTACCTCAGAATTAAGTTGGTTTTTAAAAAAGTGGCTATTATGGATCCATAAGTATGCAATGGCTTGCTTGGTACCATGGATCACGGAGATGCATTAAACCCCCTTTTGCCAAAGCATAGTTCATATGCATGTTCATGTACTTACATATACAAATGGGTGGCACTCTGTGAAAAGGGGTCTAAATGGATCTTCCTGATGCGTCATACCAAGCAAGTCGTCACATGATTATGGATCTGTGAAATCCATTTTGTCTAACAACCAACTGAATCCTGAGGTAGAAAGGTCCTTGGACAAGGAGAAAATTTGCAAACGTTAATAGCAAATAGTTTCAGCCTGTGTCAGGCTGGCATGGGTCAATACTTTTTGCTGATGCATTAAACCCCCTTTTCTCAGAGCAAAGCTCAAATTGATAATGAGCAATGTCCCCTTTTGCAACAGTATTTACAAATGTATCTATCCTTGTGTCATGTGATGATAATCCATATTTTTTTGAAAGGATGTGTTCAGATTTTCTTCTAAAATGCAACCAGAGTTCTCTACAAAATACAAAGGCTTAATTTATAACTCACACATACAACATGCTGTATTAATGAGCCGTGCTCTGTGAACAAGGGATTTTAGCCATCTGCAAAAAGTATCAACCAGGGTCAGCCTGCACAGTCCGTGCAGGCTGACCTTGGTCAAAACTTTTGATTCTTTGCCAAGCAGAAAGTTGACGAAGGGCAAAAGGTATCAACCCATGTCAGCCTGCGCAAACTGCCTAGGCTGACATGGGTCGATACTTTTTTCTCAGATGCATTAAATCTCCCCTTTCACAGAGCATGGCTCATGGCTTTTTAAAATGCCTGGAAAAAATATTGTTGAAAAAGGAGAAATGATTTTTTTTTACTTTTTTCTGATATTTGATGCATTCTACTTGATCTTTTATCTATAGGTCCCAGCCAGGTAGCTCAGTGGTTAGCATATCTAACTCTTGACCTGGAGGTTGTGAGTTTGATTTCTGGTTGAGGCAAACTTTACCCTTAGGAATTTTTCACCTCTCACCTCCATTGCATGTGAGAAAAGTATTCAGTGGCTTGGACAGAAAGTTCTGTCAGTACTGGTATGAGAAAGCCAGGAAACACATGCGTAGGTGCACTGACGGCCATGATATGACCTAAGCTGTTAAAAATGGCATTAATCCTTAGGCTTCTAAGCGCAACTCACTGTCCTTTTGCGGACAATGTAGATGAAGATCAGACTGCACAGAACATGCAGTCTGATCTTTGATCTACGCTGTCCAATAAGGATATATTTTCCCTCAAAAAAAAACACCTTCGAAATATCAAAATTTTTGGTTTTACTATCGGCTCAAAAATTTTCTTTCACTTACTGAGCTGAATAAGGGTTAAACTCTTGTACAATACAATTTTACTTCTATCATTTCTACAGGGACTGTTTTTGGATACATCAGCTCAAAAATTTCATTTCACTTATTTAACAGGATAAGGGTTAAACTGCAATACAATACAATTTTAGTTCTATATTCTCTACAACAGGGACTGTTTTGGGATACACCACCCCAAATACTCAGATGCTCTGTTAGACTATGGTTTCTATCTGTTGAATGTGGATTCTATCACAGCTGCTGTACAAGTTTATCAAGTATGTAAACATTGAATCTTATTTCTTTAGTACCTTAACTCTTTACCACACTGTAAAATTTTAGACTTGTCCAAACAGAAAAAATCTTAGAAAAGAATTATTTTGGCTAAAATGATAAAATTTATCTTTGAGAGGGTAGTAAACGTTGTTGCAAAAGAGAATATACTGGCTACCATCATTTTCTCCTTTCAAAAAATGAAATAATCCAAGGTCATCCAGTAAACCAAAAATCCATCATTTGAACCACATTTAACTTGTCATCCCCAAATGAACACATATGGCTTGCAACACGCGAAAAGGGGCATTCGGACATTTGCGTAAAGTGTCGTCTCGGATCAGCCTGCGCAGTCCGCAATAGATTTTGTTCTTCAGTAGACTTGCGCAAAACAGAAAATAACATAAAAACGGAAAGTGTCATTTCGGATTAGCCTGTGCGGACTGCGCAGGCTGATCCGGGACGGCACTTTACGCAAATGTCTGAATGCCCCTTTTCGCGTGTTGCAGGCCATATAGTCAAGTGAAGAACTAGTCAGTTGGTAAAGAGTTAAAATCATGGTACTGAATAATGAACTTGACACGTTCATGTTCAAGATACTGTTGCAATATCCAAAACCCATAGGAAATTATGGAAAAATATTTGAAAGAAAGAAAAATATCAGTTTTCAACACTACTGAGAACATTGTTGGGAAAACAACAGGACTGTAACATGCTGTTATTCTCCATTTCTACAATAAGTTCAAAAGCTTTTCACAAGTAAGGATGAAAAATTCACATTTCAAAGGTAAAGATCCATGTATACAGGTATCATTTAGATTGCCCTGGACATGTGGCAATCAGTATTAAAGGAAACAATTTAGAATTAACTTTAGCACTTTATGATCGGACTACTGCCTGGTATCTCCACAGGTATAGTAATTAGTCTAAAAATAGCCCTTCAGAAATGGGATAACCCTTTACCACACAATTCGAGTTTTAACGACTCTGAGAAAGAGGCCTTTTGAAAACACTTGTTGGAAAAGGAGAAAATGTTGGTAACCAGCATTTTCTTCTTTACCCACAATGTTTTCTAGCCTTTCAGAGGCAACTTCCACAATTTCAACCATATATGATTTGTCATTTGTAAAAGTAATTAATTTTGACAAGTCTACAATTTTTTCCATTTGCTAAAGAGTTAAAAGAATGTTGGTAAATAATGTAGAGATATTTAATTTACAGAATGCTCTTGACATACGACAGTCTGTGTTTGGAGGAAACAATCTACATGTCGCTGTGGCACACGAGGATCTCGCATACGCTTCCTATGTCCAAGAATATAGTTCAGGAAAGTTTAAAGATGCAGAGTAAGTCATGTCAGTCAACCCACTGTCTTAACCCTGTACCAAACAACAAAATCTGTGAATTGTCAGAATTGAGAGCATTTCAGACAACAAAACAAAGGTTCCTCAAAATTTAGAATTGTTTCTTGAAGGGCAGAAAACATTGTGGAAAAAGGAGAAAATGCTGGTTACCAGCATTTTCTCCTTTTTGTGCATTGTTTTCAAAAGTCTTCTTTCTTAGGTCATTACAACTCGGGATTGTGTGGTGAAGGGTTAATACAAAAATTATGGGCTTTTTCTTCCAGCTCATCCTTCCCTTTGTTTCACCATACTGGACTTTGGCTCTGAATTGCTTTGCCCAAGGACACTCCCTTGCTTCCAGTGTCACCAGCAGGGATCAATCATCTAGACAATTGACTATATGCATGGCACAGGAGCACTTTTCCGAGTTTCACCAGTAATTAGATTTGGTACTGATATGGCTTGCCCAAGGCAATTAGCAGATACTAGTGCCACCTGTCTGCAGAGAACCTCAGGATTAGAGACCACTGCCATACCCATTTATTTATTTATTTATTTATTTATTTATTTATTTATTAGTCCCCTACAGATGAAGCCAAAGGGGACTTTAGGTTTGCGCTCCGTCCGTCCGTCTGCCTGTCTGCCTGCCTGTCTGTCAGTCCTCCAGCAAATCAGTTTTCCAGACTTTTTGTCTTAAAGCTGGCAGATATTGAGCTGATTTTTGGTGTGTAAGTCAACCACCATGAGTTACAGGTCAAGTTCGAGTTTCATTCCAGTCCACTGAGTTTTGATGAAATTACTGGCCTTGGACTTAGAAAATTCACTGAAAAAACAGTTACCCCAACTTTTTTTATAAACACTGGCAGATATTGGGCTGTGTTTTGGTATGTGAATTTACCAACATTGCATGCATACATATGATCAAATTCAAGTTTCGTTCCTGTCCACTGATTTTTGACGAAATTACGGGCCTTGAAAATTTGCTTTTACAGGGGCATTTGTGTTTCACAAACACATCTTGTCTTAGTAAAACTTCTTCATTGAACTTACATTAAAAAGGAAAATTGTTTATATATCTGGCTTTCATTAAAGCATTGCATACAAAGACAGACACGATGCTTATAATTCTGAAAGGGGGTCAAATATGTTCTTTCTCCTCCACAGAGTTTCACAACTATTTGTGCCAGCGATATATACGGCCGGTAGGGGACTGGGTATTGCTACTATCAGAATGCTTGTTTATTTATTTATTCTATTTAGCACTGAATGTACATAATATGGTTTTAGCAGTAGCACACAACATAATTCAAATAAAAAGTCAAATATAATGGAAATGTATAGAGCCATATCAGGCACATCAGCACCAAGGATATCACAAAAAAGGAAAGGATCCCTTATTTCCATAAAGGACCCATTTCCTCATAATTCCATGTTTTATTGAGCCTAAGGAAGATAGCTTTTGAAAACATTGTGGGGAAAGGGGAAATGGGTAGAAAGTATCATGAGGAGAGAAGAAAATGTTGGTTACTAGCATTTTCTCCTTTTCTCTTGATGTTTTCAAAAGGCTCCTTTCTCATGGTTGTTAAAACATGGGGCTGTTTGGTAAAGGGTTAAACAAATGACTGGTCCACTATGAAGGAGTGTAAAAGATGCAAGCATATTCTATATTCTCACACACTCAATTGCCTAGAATGACTGACTGAATTTTTTTCATGGCGTGGATCTAAGTTGGATTCCCACATAGGTTATTTAACAAATACCTAATCTACCTATTAAATTATGCCTGCCCGGGTACCTCAGTGGTTAGACTTGTGACTTTGTGGTAGTGAGTGGGATACTTTGTCGAAGCAAGCTGTCTTTCCAGCGATTTTTTGCCTCTCACCTCTGATGCATGTTAGAAAAGTAGTCAGTGACTTGGAAAGAAAGTTGTGTCAGTACTGGTGTGAGAAAGCATGCATGGGTACACAGACCACAGTGATATGACCTTAGCTGCTAAAACAACGTAAAACTCCAATGAAAACAAACAAAAAAGCATGTTAAATCAAACTCTAATGTTTCATTGTGGTTTAACTAAACTATACAGCATTCAGATACAATCAATTCTATGTCTGGATTTTATTCTACAACACAGGGATCATGCAGAGAAAGCTATTGAGATTTTGGAGAAAATATTGCCAGCAGATCATCTTATGTTGTCTTCATCTAAACGGGTGAAAGGTAAGGTCTGAAAACAAGCCCTATTCTTTATAATTACTATACATATATATACATATATACTCAAAATTTGCCAGGGATCACCATTTTGAATTCAGCAGATATCTATGTGTGGCATGTATTAGGTATGGATGTTCAATATGTTATATTGCCAGATTGACAGTATTAACCATCAGTTGAAATGGATGTATTAAATGCAAAGCAGCTTTGTTGTAATACATACCCATATTGAAATATCTATATGATCCTTGTCAAAGTTTGAGTAGTATATATGTGCAATTATTGTGATTTTTTAACTTTCTTTGCATAACATAATATTTTACCTTTTCTAACAAAACAAAATGAAGAGCCCATTAGACAGTCGGTAACATACAGTGCTTTTACCTATGGGAGAGGGGGTGCTGATTTGAATTGCTAACTTGGCCACTTTCTTTTCTTCTTTTCTGAGGATTGATGATTGTCATTGCAACTGAATTCATTCCTCTATCACTATTGATCATTGTTGGCCATGTTGAAAGCAGCTAGTGGCTTGGAAAAAATATTTTGCAAAGTACTGGGAAAAGAAGCTCTAGGAAAGCATCAATAAGTGTACTGTCTTCCTCAATATAACTAAAATATGGTTGAAAATGGTGTTAAACACTATTCAAACAAAACAATGCTCAACAAAATTTTAGACTTAAATTTAATCATACCATATTAAAGTACGTTAATCATTGTGAAGATGATAATCTGTTGTTCTATGGTTGGTCCAAGTGTTATTCGCTGGCATAAAAATGAATTTTAAAACCAGTTGAAAAGTAAATAAAGGATAGAGCAACCTGGCAACTTTTAACCTACGGGTAGTTTTAAATTCATTTTTTTGTTAGTGACTATCACCTTGAAGGAGCCCGCCCGGGTGGCTCAGTGGTGAGCGTGTCGGACTCATGACCTGGTGGTTGTGAGTTCGATACCCGGTTGAGGCAAACCTTCTTTCCGGCGTATTTTCGCCTCTCACCTCTGTTGAAGCATGTGAGAAAAGTAGTCGGTGGCTTTGGAAAGAAAGTTGTGTTAGTACTGGTGTGAGAAAGCCAGGAAACACATGTGCGTCACCGACCGCCATGATATGACCTTAGCTGTTAAAGTGGCGTTAAACCCCAATACAACCAACAACAACAACCTTGAAGGACCTTACAATAATAGATAGTTATCTTCACAATAACTCCCATACCTGTAAATGGTATGGTTTAAATTTAAATGCATTTTAACACCCACATTTTTTTTTTTTTTGCTACCACTGGGCCTTTAGGATGTTGATGATACACGTAAGTTAAGGTATATTATAAAAAGACATCTTTAAAAGATTGTCGCAAAAGGAAAAAATGTTCACTAGGAAGAATCTTTCTTAAGGTCACAATATTTTCAAAAACAATGTAGTACAAGGCCAAAAAAAATCATCAGAAGGTGGTAATGGAACATATAACTCTTTCCCAACTGACAGAATTTTGGAGTCCACCAAACTCAAAGCATTTGCAGACAACATATTCAGTATAGTTCAACTGATAATTTCTGTCTTTGATCAGGTAGAAAACATCTTTGGAAAAGGAGAAAATGCTGGATACCAGCATTTTCTCCTTTTCCCACAATGTTATAACAAAGCTTTCTTCTTCAAATCATAGAAAATTGGGATTGTGTGGTAAAGGGTTAACTTCCATTATATTGACATTTCCCTTTTATGCAGCTCTCATATTGGAAGAGATTGCAATAGACAGTGACGATAAAATCAAGGAAGAATCCCTGTTACAGAAAGCACAGGACCTACATCTGCAGTCACTGGCCCTTGCTAAAAAGGCTTTTGGAGAGAACAATGTTCAAACAGCGAAACATTATGGCAACTTGGGACGGTTGTATCAGTCAATGCATAGATACAAGGTATTGTTTACTTGTAGAGTTTTTATGCATTTAGTGTGTTGTGTGAATGTCTTGTATTTTTGTCATTCAGCGGTTTGCTTGCCAACAATTGTTTGAGATTGTTACTCGATGACAAAATATTACCCTTGCCCAAATTAACATTATTTAGAGAGATAGATTTATTTCTGTATAAAATATATGACATCATAAAAGCACTATACTTGAGACAAAATGGACATGATAATAAAATTATGTCAAATGTATTTAAATACAAAGGATGACACAAAAAAGGCTCAAAGTACAATCCACTACACTTGTGAAGATTTTAAGCTTGGTCATTTTTGGAGAAAAATTGTCGTATTGTCATAGCCCTGGTGTCATTGTCATGCAAAAACTTTGACATTTTATAATATCTCTGTTATTACTGGAGATATTTGCTTCAAACTTGGACAAGTTGTTAACTTCAAAAAAGGGGAACCTACACAAAAAGGGTAGGTAACTATCAAAGTATTTTTGACACAGTTATGTCCCTTTTTCATCTTAGAACTTTCTCTGTCAGAATTGAAAGCAATTGCAGACAATAATTTAGATGTGGCTCAGGTGTCTTAATTTGTCTTTGAAATGATAGAGTACATTGTGGGAACAAGGCATTGTTTGGTAAAGAGCATACTATTTACCAAACAACAAAATTTTAGACTGGTCCAAATGTAGACGATAAATTTAATTTGACCCAATTTGATTTAACTTGATTTGACTCAAAAAGTGAAATTTGCCTGTGGAAGGGTAGAAAACATTTTAGGAAAAGGAGAAAATGCTGGTTATTTGACATTTTCTCCTTTTCCTACAGTGTTTTCCTACAAGGTTTTCAAACTTGGGATTGTGTGGTAAAGGGTTAATTCAAAGTTTTTCGCAGAGATTGACTGTTGTATCAGATTATAAAGTTTTATCTAATGAACAGGAAGCGGAGGACATGCATCTGCAGGCGATAGAAATCAAGGAGCGTTTGCTTGGATCAGAAGATTACGAAGTGGCATTATCTGTCGGACATTTAGCATCATTGTATAACTATGACATGGATAAATATGATGAGGCGGAAAAACTCTACCTACGATCAATAGATATAGGTATATTCTTTTTTTTTAAACATTATGTTGTACTATCTACCAGACAAAATTTTAGCCTTGTTCAAATGGAAAGCATGTGCAAATGACAAATTAAATGTTAATCAAAACATGAAATTTGTCTTTCATAGAGTAGAAAATATTGTGGGAAAAGGAAAAAATACTGATTGACAGCATTTTCTGCCTTTTCAACAATTACTTTAAAAGTCTATCTCCTTAGTGTCAGTAAAACTTGTGATTGTGTGGCAAAAGGTTAACAAAACCTATGGACGGAAATCTACAAAATTGTACATTGAGTATGAGGTGAAAGTGTGAGGTGAAGAGGTGAAAATGTGACCACATGCAAACAGTCAGCTCTGTTTCTTGTAGCAGAACCACTTCTGCCTGGCACTGGGAGAATTTTGTTGGTAACTAGCAATTTCTGCTTTTGTCACTGTATTTTCATTTTTTGGCCTGCCATTGTCACTTTGACCAACCATATGATAAGAGATTGTCATCTTCACAATAATTTCCATACTTTTAAATGGTTTGATTTGAATTTAAATGCATTTTATCACCCTTAATGTTCACTTTTTGCCAATATTGTGGCTTTTAACTGTTTACCAGAGTACAAAATTTTGGACTGGTTCAAATTGAAATATTTTGCAGACAACAGTTAACCCTTTCCCAAACGGCAAATTTTGGACTAGACCAAATTGAAAGCATTTTGCAGATGACAAATTAACAGTTGCTAAAAAGATGATTTTTCTATATAATAGGGTAGAAAACATTGTGGGAAAAGGAGAAAATGCTGGTTACCAGCATTTTCTCCTTTTCCCACAATGTTTTCAAAAGGCTTCTATTCCTGACCCGTAAAAATCAGGGATTGTTTGGGAAAGGGTTAAAAGATTTTTTTTGTCAGGATGGTTAAAGCACTTGATTGATTGGTAAAGCTTTACACCTTTTGTAATTCTTTACCAGATGACAAAGTTTTTGACTCTTTCAAATTGGAAGCATTTACAAACCAAAAATTTGATGTGGCTCAAATGATGGGATTTTTCTTTGAAAGGATAGAAAACATTGAGCTTGATTGATTGATTGATTAAAGGCCCAGTAAAGGCCAAAGTATCAAAGCAGTTGTCATAATACATTTAAATTTTAAATAATACCATTTGAAAGTATGGAAAATATTGTGGCGATGACAGTCTGTTATCTTCGGTCGGGCCATGTTTGCCGCTGGAAGAAAAAAGAATTTTAAAATCAGGAAAAAAGTAAACAAAAGACACAGCTACCTGGAAGGTTTTCACCTAGTTTTGAAATTAATTTCTCTGTCAGCGACTAACACTTGGACTGACCCTACAATGACAGTTTGTCATCTTCACAATAATTTCCATACTTTTAAATGTCATGATATAAATTCAAATGCATTTAAATACCTGCTTTGTTTACATTTGGCCTTTATTGTTACTTTAATTGATTGATAGTATAGTGTACACTGTTTTCAACATTATTCCATCTATATCACGGTGTCTAGTGCACCAATCAATGCTTTCTTGTAGTTTCTCTTACCAGTATTTTACACAATATTATTCCAAAGTCTGCTAGCTGTTTTCCAACATGAGAAAACATTGAGGGTAAAGAAGAAAATGCTGGATACCAGCTATTTTCTCCTTATCCCTAAATGTTTTCCATAGCCATCTTTCTCAGGGATGTTAAAACATAGGATTGTTTGGTTAAAGGTTATTGTTTATTTTCCCGAATTTACAAGGATATTTTCAAAGGCATTTACTACAAATTTATGTCAGGAGGTAATTCCATGCCCAGGTAGTTCAATGGTTAGCATATCTGACTCGTGACCTGGTGGTTGTGAGTTCGATGCTCAGTTGAGGCAAACTTTTTTTCCATTGATTTTTTGCCTCTCCTCTGATGCATATGAGAGAAGTAGTCAGTGACTTGGAAAGAAAGTCGTGTCAGTGCATGTGTGGGAAAGCCAAGAAACACATGTGTAGGTGCACTGATAGCCATGATGTGACCTAAGCTGTTAAAATGGTGTTTAATTCCAATATTAACAAACAGGAGGTACTCAGTGAAAGAAAAGAAGCAGATTAAAAATGCACAGGCTGTTTTTCTAATTTTCTTTTCCAGGTAAAAAATTATTTGGGGAAGGCTATTCTGGTCTTGAATATGACTACAGGGGACTTCTCAGACTTTATCGTGTTTTAGGAAATCAGGCAAAATCGGATGAATATGCCATTATATTACAACAGTGGAGTCAAATAAGAGACCGAAACAATGCAAAGCAAGTGAAACCGCTGGAATTTGATCTCGAAACTGTACTCTCGGATATAGTTGCGTCATATTTTTAGTATAATTCGTTAGCGTACATATACATGTACATGTTTAGCTTATTATGTCCTGGGCTTAACTCTGTACCACATGTCCAAATTGAAAGCACTTTGCAGACAACAGTTTAAATGTGGCTCAAATGATGGAATTTGTATTTCATAGGGTAGAAAATGTTGTTGGAAAATGAGATGATGCTGGTTACCAGCATTTTCTCCTTTTCCCACAATGATTTCAAAAGGCGTCTTCCTCACGGTTGTTAAAACTTGGGATTGTGTGGTCAATGTTTAATTGGCTTCTGAAAATATTGTTGCAAAAGAAGCAGTTGCTTGTTCCAAGAAACTGCTTCTTTTTCCACAATATTTTTGATATAATGGAAGTGAAAATTATTGTGGGAAAAGGAGTATTTGCCTGTTGGAAGTATTTTTTTCCCTTTTCCACACAAGATTTTTCAATATCATTGATGAAAAGGACATTATACTTTTTTTTTCCTTTTTTGTTTTTTTTGAAAAAAGGATATTTGCTTTTTTGCCAGTAATTCCTACTTTTCCCCCATACTTTCCGTATCATTAAACAATCCTTGGTTTAGTCTTTTCTTTTTATCCTTTCCTGCAAATAATTTCCGTTGGGATCCTGATAATACTATATATGTTACATGTTTGAAAATGGTGTGATGTTAATAAATAATGGTTCAAATGGTAAGGTCCCTTATGCTCTGTTCTAGTGGCAGATCTTTGAAATAATCATAGATATTGCAAGAAAAAATAATGCTGCATTTGAGCTACGTTTGATGTGTCGTTTCAAATGCTTTCAGTATGGAAGTGTTTAAAATATTGTCCTCAGGTGATAAGTGAATTGTTGAAATTGAAAACATTTTCTGATGACAATTTAAATGTGGCTAAAATGGTAAGATTTGTCTTAACTCATTACCAAACGACAAAATTGTGGACCAGTCCAAATTGGAAGCATTTGCAGACGACAAAATTAATGTGACTAAAAAATTGAAATTTGTTTTTGGAAGGGAAGAAAACATTGTGGGAAAAGGAGAAAATGCTGGTTACCAGCATTTTCTCCTTTTCCCACAATGTTTTCTAAAGGCTTCTTTCTCGGGGTCGTCAAAAGTAGGGCTTGTGTGGTAATGGGTTAAGCCTTTACGAAATAATCACATGTAAATGACCATGGGAAAAAAAGCCGTCTGAAAATATCAATTTGGACATGTCTGAAATTTGTCTTTTGATAAGGAGTTAAAGGCTGAACAAAATCATGACAATTAATTAGACAGTGGTCAGGGCTTTAAATGCTTATTATAGCATCTAAGCATATCATTTATTTTCTTTATAGACTCTCTGTAGGATCCATACACTTACTTGTACTTATCATCTTTTACAGACAATTTTTTAACTCTGCTGTTTTCAAAGAAAAGGTTGAGGTAGTGTTGTAGCCCTGTCGTTGATGTTATCTGCGACATCATTGTGCAAAAACCTTGACATTTTCTCATATCTCATTTATTACTGAATATATTCACTTCAAACTTGGTAAAATTATCTACTATCAAAGGGTGAACCCATTCTAGAAGGCAGGTAACTTTCAACACATAATTGACAAAGTGATGTCATGTCATGTGAAAGAAGGTATTCGAAGGTATTGTGGCAATAAGAGAAAATGCTGGTAACCAAGTTTTAGCTCTACTGGCTGAAAGCCAGCAAAGCTTATGTCATGGTGTCGTTTCCGTCATCCTTCCGTTTGTCTTTTCTTGTTTACGCCATAAAGTCTGCATTTGTTGTCGGATTTTCATGAAACTTGCACAGTTTGTTTATCTCATCAATAGCTTGAACCCTATTGATTTTGAAAAAAAATCTGACAATCAGTATGGGTAAAGTAGCCATTTGAAGTTGAAAATTTCCATTTCTTGTTTACGCGATAGAGTCTGCATTTGTGGTCAGATTTTCGTGAAACTTACACAGTTTGTTTATCTCATCAATAGCTTGAACCCTATTGATTTTGAAAAAAATCTGACAATCAGTATGGGAAAAGTAGCCATTTGATGTTGAAAATTTGCATTTCTTGTTTACGCGATTAAGTCTGCAGTTGTGGTCGGATTTTCTTGAAACTTACAGAGTTGTTTTGAATCATCAACAGCTCAAGCCCTATTGATTTTGAAAAAAATCTGACCATCAGTATGGGAAAAGTAGCCATTTAAAGTTGAAAATTACTATTCCTTATATAGGCAATGAAGTCCACATTTTTTATCTAATTCTTTTGAAACTTGCTAAGATGATTTGGTTCATCAAGAGATTGAACTCTCTCAAAGTTAAAAAAAATCTATTTATCAGTTTAGGAAAAGCAGCCCTTTGATGACTTAGTATTGTTTACCCAACGAAGTCCACATTATTAGTCACATTTCTTTGAAATTTGCTGGGATTGTTGAATGCCGTATGTACTGAAACCCTATCAAATTCGGCTGGATTCCAAAAAATTGGTTTTGAGAATTTTTTTTTCACATTTTGTTCAATTTACCATGCCTACTTATGCTGTCTTAGTGGATTCAAGCCCAGTTACAAGAACATTCCCCCCCTTTTTTGGATGTGTTTTTGTCTTTTTCCTTTCTGCATCATGAATGCATAATGCATACTAGCAAAACATCAAAATCTCTGCCAGTAGAGTTTATCCTTTCCTTGCACTGTTTTGTACCCTTTCAGAGACAAATATCATCATTTGCGCAACATTTAATTTGTCTTCTGCAACTGCTTTGAATTTGTACAAGTCTGAAATTTTACCATATATTAACCCATTACCACACAGCGAAATTTTAGACCTATACAAGTTGAAAGCATTTGCAGACGACAATTTCAAAGTGGCTCAAATGGTGCAATTTTGCTTTGATAGGGTAGAAAACTTTGTGGGAAAAGGAGAAAATGCTGGTTACCAGCATTTTCTCCTTTTCCCACAATGTTTTCAAAAGGCTTCTTCCTCAGGGGCGTTAAAAGTCGTCATTGTGTGGTAAAGGGTTAAAGACTTAATCTTTAACCCTTTACAACACAACTAAAATGTAGACTGTTCCAAATTGAAAACATTTGCAGACAATAACTCAAGTATGGCTGAAAAGATTCAATTTGTCTTTGATAGGTTAGAAAACAATGTAGGAAAAGGAAAAAATGCTGGTCACTGGCATTTTCTCCTTTTTCCACAGTGTTTCCAGGTTTCTTCCTCGGGGTCGTTAAAAACTTTGGATTGTGTGGTGAAGGGTTAAGAGATTATCTGTATGTAAGAAGAATGTCCTTGTCTGCTGCAAATTTGTTGTAGGAAGTTGTTAACCAATTTTTCAATGACAAACAATCATGATACTAATTTTATATTAAAATGAAAGTCGACAGTCTGAGTCCCTAGTACAAAGCAATGAAATGGCCTTTTTAGGCCCCGAATGCCACTTGCGTAACTGTTTACCAAACGATCCCATGTGTTAACGACCCTGCTGAAGAAGGCTTTTGAAAACATTGTGGGAAATGGAGACAATGCTGGTGACCAGCATTTTTCTCCTTCTCCCAGAATGTTTTCCACCCTATCAAAAAGAAGTAACATCATATGAGTCACACTTATTTTGTCATCTGCAAACGCATTCAATTTGTTCAAATCTTAAATTTTGTTGTTTGGTAAAGGGTTGACTCTTGACCAAGTGACTTGTGCAAATTGAAAATATTTGCAGACAACAAATAAAGTCTAGCTCTAATGATGGAATTGTCTTGGAAATAGAAGAAAACACTGTGGAAAAAGGAGATAATGCTGTTTACCAGCATTGTCTCCTTTTCCCACCATGTTTTCAAAAGCTTTCTGTCACAGGTTCGTTAAAACATGGGATTGTTTGATGAAGAGGTAATGGCTATGAAACTGAGGAGAGAAAATGGAAGGTAGACAGGTGGTATGATTGGAGGGACAGATGAATGAATATTGGATGGACAGATGGTCAGATGGATGGGTAGATAGATGATGGATGAATGAATGGATAGATGGGTTACAATACACTTACTGTGGGATGAATATGTTTGACTGATACATGAATAATATTATTTAAGATTTTGTGAATTGGTTGATGAAATCAGGTATTTGTATAAATGGAGTGCACAAAAAAAAAAGTCGGTATAAATTATAATAACAAATACAGTTGTTTGGGTTTGTTGTTTTTGTGCTTCTTGCTCTTTTCCAAGTTTATGTTAATTGTTTTTTTTTACTGCTTTCAGCACTATTTCAGTTATAGCGCAGTGGCAAGTGCACCTATCCATGCTTTTCTTGAGTTTCTTATACCAATATTATGCCCCATATTCTTCCCAAGCCAGAGGCTGATTTTCCACATAACCATCATCGAAACAATGATCTTTGGTGAGAGAAGGGGGAATCCTGTCACGATGACTATCATAAGTCCTTTGGAAAGGAATTGGGTGGGTTGGGCCGGCCCGGAATTCAAACCAGTGAGCCCCTGGTCTCAAGGCCTTTACTCTATCTACTGTGCTACCGAGCTCACCACTACCTTTTTTTCTTTCTTCATGTGCCGTATCATTATTGATGTTTAGTTAGTTACTTTGCACAGAAAGGCATCAAATTTATCACATAACCTTCCTTGTTTTCAGTGTAATATACCCATTACGAATTTTCTTATCTTATACACGTTTGATATCCCTTTTGTGTGACGTCATTTTTGACGTCATTTTGTACATATTTCATACAAGTGAATGGGTCTTATGGATAATACCACGGGTGCATTTATGAATGTTTTTGCATCATCTGATCTATATTTTGTGAAATATCGTTATGTGATAAAAAGAATCTGACATTTGTGGGCGTTTGAGATAAAATTTTATTAAACTCGTCAAGGAAAATGTTATTAAGCTCGCCAAAGGCTCGCTTAACCCTTTCCCAAACAATCCCTGGTTTTTACGGGTCAGGAATAGAAGCCGTTTGAAAACATTGTGGGAAAAGGAGAAAATGCTGGTAACCAGCATTTTCTCCTTTTCCCACAATGTTTTCTACCCTATTATATAGAAAAATCATCTTTTTAGCAACTGTTAATTTGTCATCTGCAAAATGCTTTCAATTTGGTCTAGTCCAAAAGTTGCCGTTTGGGAAAGGGTTAATAACATTTCCCTAGACTCGTTTAATAAAATCTTATCTCAAAAGCCCACTCATGTCAGATCCTATATATCTCAGATATTTCAAAATATTGATGTGGTTTAAAACATCCTACACGCCGCTACCAGCAGACCACTTTTGAAAACAACATGGCTAAAGAAGACTTCTCAATGTGAAAATTTTCTCCTTTTGCCACAAACAATTACTGCCTTTGCCAAAATATTTTCCTTATTGTTGAAAACTTGGTAATTTCTTTTTCTCTACATGATTGTCCTTTAATTTTTAGCCTAGAGCCCTTGGTTGTTGTTTGTGATTTATTTTTGTTTCAGCATCTCTGTTACTACTGAACCAATTTTACCTAACTTCACAGAAACGATCCTGCCTTAGTCCTCTGGAGAATTCCTGCAAAGAATTCGATTCCATCTGAAACTCGTGTTATGATTGCAACAAAATTGTAAAAAGAAAATGGAAGTATTTATAAAAATCTTCTCCAAAACCATAGGTTGGAAATCTCTTGAAAATTAGCATAAATGATTCTTGGGTGCACCTCTTATCAGATTTCTTGATATAACTTTGTGCCCTTGAAGTTTATGCCTGCAGGAGCTTTACTGAATTTTACTTCTGTAGTTTAGCTCATAATTATGGAAGGAAAATACTAGTAACTTTTTATAGTACATGTTTGTTTCAATTTATCTCCCTTGATTGTCATACATGGTGGTTTTTTAAGTGACATTGTTCCGCGGAGACGATGTTCAGTTTTCAAGCATGACGATTTTTTCGTGTTTAAGGTTGTGCGCAGGTTTGATGAATATTTAAATACCATTCATGCAGCAAATCCCCCTCTCCCCGCAAAAAAAACCTTCAACAAAATCTGGGATCTTTTCAAAGAATTGTCAGAGTTCATTGATATTTATTATATGAATGAACCTTGAGTATCACTTCTTCGATTTGGAAAGGAACGCACCTTCTTATTGGCTAAATTGGCACGTTTTGTGCAGTATGATCTTGATCTACATATTCTGTAAAAGGTCATTGAGTAGCGCTTAGCAGCTTTAAGGTTTAAGGTTAAATACATAAAGAAATTTATAATCTGTTATGGTTTCAAATTTCACGGGTTTTCATCTTGGTCCATTAAACGATTAGCATACGCTCTGCTTAAAGACCTGCTATTGACTAGTGCAAATAAGACAATCGAGTATTTAAAAAGCGGTTGGTAGATTCTAGTACAAGACCACGTTATTGCTGTCTACACATAGCAGATAGTTCAATCAGGCACATACTGACAATGCCTCGTTTACGTTTGGCCTGCAATGAGCTTCCGGTGCTCGCACGATGCCAATATCCCTCTTTATTTCATGCTTTCCGGTAGTTTTATCGAGAAATAACGGTGAAATATTTTTCGATATTTCATGGTTACTACCAGTGAAAAATACCGATTTTCATATTCTTACTCTTCAATTGAAAGCGGAAACAGTAGTTCCCGCGCACAAGTTACCTAGGTAAAATGCGCATGCCTCTCAAACAGATGGAAATATCACGTATTTTAACCTATATTTCTCGCGCTTTACGTAATATTGTAATGCGATGCTATGCGGAAGGGATACGCCAAGGGGAATAACCGAAAAGAACTGTACTGCATTTTGAAGTAAATTCCCCCTAAAAAAGGGTTAAAAGCATGAAATAAATAGAATACTCGTGAAAATATTACCGATTATGTTCACTCAATGAAATAAATTTCGATCTTTCACCGAAAAAAACAAATATCCTCTATTTCTGTGCGGCGCCCGCGCGATTATCGTACGGATTCATAGGTGCCGTAGCCTTAACGAGTTTTGTTTACCTCCGCACGAAGACAAATTAGTATTACTAGTACTTCGCCCAAAATTCTTTCCAAGCCGCCGGCTGCTTCACCAGATAAAAATCGCGTAAACAATGTTCAGCAGTAAGATAGGAATGAACCTTGTCGTAGTGACTATCATCAATACCTCGGAAACTTTGTATTCTATTTTTTACACACGAGTAACCAGCATTTTCTCCTTTTCCCACAATGTTTTTTACTTATTCAAGGACAAATAAACGTGCTATAATTTGATAACATATTAATTGTTTCCCTCAATATGGAGGAGTCTAAAATTTTTCCCATGTGAACCCATTACCACACAATCCCTACTTTTGACGACACTGAGAAAGAAGCCTTTGGAAAACATTGTGGGAAAAGGAGAAAATGCTGGTAACCAGCATTTTCTCCTTTTCCCACAATGTTTTCTACCCTTCACAAAACAAATTTCAAATTTTCAGTCACTTTTATTTTGTCGTCTGCAAATGCTTTCGATTTGGACAAACCTAAAATTTTGTCGTTTGGTAATGAGTTAAAGGATTAAAACTTCAAAACAAAATCACCCTATTTGGATCACATAATCACATTTACTTTGAGTCGCATCATTTGACACACACTTAATTTGTCGTCTGCAAATGTTTTCAATATTGATATCATGTCCTAGATTTTGTCGTTTGGAAAAGAATGTACAGAAGTCACCATAACTATTGAGGTGAGGGGCCCTGTCTGGTTCAGTGGTTAACTTTGTGCTTTTGTAACCTAAAGGGTCTGGGCTTGATCCTCGTTCGCGGCCTCGATTAACTCGGCTGTTTTCGAAGAAAACGACAAGGTATTGTCATAGCCCTGGCATCGTCGTCTGCGTCGTGGTGCAAAAACTTTGACAATTTGCAATGTCTCTGTTACTACTGAAGATATTTACTTCAGACTTGGTCAAATTGTTAACTATCAAAAGGGGAACTCATAAAACAAGGACAGGTAACCATCAAACTATTTTTGACACAGTTATGCCCCTTCTTAAATTTAGAATTTTCACTCAAAGTCAAGCACTTGCAGCTGAGTGTTGGTACCCGTATGCGGTCTGCTTGGTTTCTGTGGTTGTGTCGTTGAGCAAAGCACTGCAGAGCGGACAAGCCTAGAACTTGTGAAATCCAGGAAACACATAGATTAGTGAGCTGTCGCGGTAATAATCATGACTGATATATTGTTGAAACTGGCGTAAAAACTAAGTCAGTCAATCGAGACTGTGAATACTCGTTAGGCACAACTTAAAATTATATTTGTTGGCGGTAGGATTCATTTCTTTCTAAGCGCTGATCACTGTTTCGATGCTGGTTATGTTGGAATGCAGCCAGAGGCTTTGGAAGAATATTGTGCGGAGTGCCTACCTTTTCACCGACCATTCTTAATTTCATACCAAGTCTAATTCTAGATTTAGAAAGTAACACAAATTCTGATTTTTTAAGCCAATTAGAAGTTGTATTAATTTCGAATTTTGAAAAGTTACCAAACAACACAGTTCTGGACTTATCCGAACTGATTTCATTTGCAGACGATACTCTGGTTACCAGCATTTTCTTCTTTTCCCACAATGTTTTCAAAGGCTTTTTTTTAATCGGGTCATTAAAACACGGGATTGGATGGAAAAGAGTTAAATAGTATTCTTTATCCATGTTTTTTTTTTTTTATCTCATAACTATTGTAATTATAATAATGTACACGAGCTTTCGGCGGTACAACCGCCTTCTTCTAGTGTGGTCCTGTGATACAATGCCTGCAGTAACTATCAAAAGGGGAACTCATAAAACAAGGACAGGTAACCATCAAACTATTTTTGACACAGTTATGCCCCTTCTTAAATTTAGAATTTTCACTCAAAGTCAAGCAGGCATTGTATCACAGGACCACACTAGAAGAAGGCGGTTGTACCGCCGAAAGCTCGTGTACATTATTATAATTAAAATTTACATTACATTATTATAATTAAAATTTACATTTCTCAAGAAGAGGATATCATGTGTCATAACTATTGGATAACAACTGGATTCTGCTTTGTTGGTTTGCAAAAATCCTTTGATCCTGTTACTGTATGTAGTGCGCTGTTCTATTTTGTTTTGTTCTCTCATTCAGAAAATGGTTTCGTTTCACTAAACTGCGTAGATTTACGCAAATAACTTTGGATTACGTATACACAAATACGATCGCTGCTGTACTCAAAGGTATGAGCTGGCATGAAATTATGCAAATATTTACTCAAAACGTGCAGTTATGCAGTTTAATGAAATTTGTTTTCCGACTTGCATACGATCCCTGCTTTACTCAAAGGTATGAGCTGGTGTAAAATTATGCAGATATTTACGTAAATCGGAAATGTACACAGTTTAGTAAAATTTGCCTTCCGATTTGATGCTTACTTACCTAATCTGCGTATGTAGCCTAAATTACGCAGTAGGCCTATGCAGTGTTGTAAATTGCAACCATGGTCCTCATTTTGGGGCAAAAGCATAAAGTTCCTATTTCTTTATATGGTTTTACTCCGATTAAATACGGTAAAAATTGTCAAACAATACTTAACTCTATAAGCCGAAACTTGTCCAAATTTAAAGATTTTGCAAGCGAAGACAGTATTTTTCTGAAAAATGAGAGAATGCTGGGTAGCAGTGAATCGTTAATTTACACAATTCTTTTACGGCTTACATTTAAACGGGTCTGGCTCATTAATTTTATTCGCAATAAATACGATTGAAGCACAAAGGCAAAACCTTTCTGGTATAATGATGGCCGTAAATTAATCCTTATCTTACTAAACAAGTGAAATGATACATTTAAAGCCGACATTAAAAACCTAAATTTTGCTATTTCAAAGGTATTTCTTGGGGGAAAATATTTCCATATCAGACAGTGTGGATCAAAGATTAGACTGCACAAAACGTGATCTACACTATCCGCAAAAGGTCAGTGAATTGCGCTAAGCAGCCTAAGGCTTAATCAAATGCCGTTGTTTCTATAACAACGATTTTTTTTCTCAGCAAGCGATATATTATTTACAAAAAGGTCTTCATTCTTTCCTAGCTCTGCAATGATGCAGATCCCAGCGTTATTGCTAGTTTATTTTGTGGGAATTTTCGCGCATGCAAGGACTGTGAAAATCGGTTTGTTAATTCAGAAGGACCGATGCTGTACTGTTCAGTCCTTTGAAAACTCCGTCGGGGCTATTTCAATTGCATTGGATGCTTTAAAAGATGACGGTGTCTGGTCGGAAAATATTAGGTAGGTATAATTATTGTTATATCATAATATTACTATTTTTTTGTTATCATCGTAAAATATCGAGTCATTTATTGTTTTATTAAGGGTAGGGCACCCTAATGGAATTCGTGTAACATCGCCTTTCATCGCACGGATTCGGCTAAGACTCCGGTTATCTGTAATCGATGCGGGGAACCAGCATCTGTCGGCCGATTGATTACGGGTTACCCAAGTCTTAGCCGAATCCGTACTTGTTTCGCCGATGAAAGGCGATGTTACAGGAATCCGCATTAGGGTGCCCTATCCTTAAGTAAAGCCTGTTCAGATTTAGTTGTTTTGTAAGGGAGTAATATAGAGGAGATGGTTTTGTTAAGAAACAATATAAAGGAGATTGTATTGTAAAGGAATAACATAATGAAGGTTGAGATGGTTTTTGTGAAGCAATTTTTTATTTTTCGGATTTGACATAGGCTATAGGCCTACTGCGATCGTGTTAGGCACGACGTGGTGCTGTTGAGAGTTAAACCTTATATATGCTCTGTAAAAAGGAGGCTTAATACATCTGCAAAAAGTATCGACACGGGTCAGACCATGGCTGAAACTTTTCGCTATCGGTCAGTTTTCTGCTCGTCAAAGGACCATTCGACCTCCGGATTCAGTCGATTGATGTACAAAACTGATTTTATGGATCCATCATTAAGTGATAACTTGCTTGGTATAATGCATCACGAAGACGCATTAAGCTCCCTTTTGCCAGAGCATTGCTCATATGTAGTTGAAAGGCTGATGCTTTATCTATAACAGAATGTGTGATATCTACAGAGCAAAAGTAATTACGAACTAACAAAACAAAAGGATTGATTTAGGAAAACGCTGCACGATTTCGCACCAATAGAAAATCAAATCATCGTACCTGTGGTCAGCTGGCTTGGTCATTGACATGATTTTTATGATGTAACTTAAGTAATGATTTGTTCACGACATTAAAGTCTATATTTCCAGAAACCCCCTTTTTTTTTAATTCTTGATCTGGGCCCATTCAAAAAGATATATATTCTTAATGACATTTTATTTCCCGCCAAATTCTCAAGAATCTCAAAAAGCAACCAAACTGATAGTTTCTGATAGGTCAAGCCATTTGGTTCAGTCTATCAGAAAATACGTTGCTTTGACATTTAGGAAATTCTTGACAGTTAAGGGTAGGATACTATAAAGTCGACAAAAATCTTAGACTCGCCCAAATTTAAAGAGCATTGCAGGCGACAGTTTGAGCAAGGAATATGCTTTTAAATGGTATTAAACATTGTGGGAAAAGGAGAAAATGCTGGTAACCAGCATTTTCTCTTTTTCCCAAAATGTTATCTACCCTTTCAGCGACAAATTCCAACGTTTGAGCCGTATTTAATTTGTCGTCTGCAATTCTTTCAAGTTTGGCAAGTCAAACATTTTGACGGTAAATAAAGAGTTAAATATAGTTTGGAATAATCTTTTGATATTTCGTAGGTATCTATAACTCGAATGTACATTTTGACATATCGGATATTATATGAGCAGATTGAGGAAAAATGGTTAAAGAAAATGGTTATTGAATTTGTAATTAAATTTGTGAAAATGCTGTCACGTTCATCTCAGCTATGTGCGATCTTTATCATTACATTTTTTCACTGCTCCTCACCAATGCTGCTGCTACTACTGCTGCTCCTCCTCCTCCTCATCATCATCATCAGCATCATCGTCATCATCATCATTGTCATCACTGTCATTATTGTCATCATCGACGCCCCGCTGTGTTCATCATCATAATTCTAAAGCTTATATTATTTTCTATTCATACTGTAATCCACATTCAAACTCAAACTATAACACCATAATTATGTACCACCGCCACCACCAGCAACAATAACTAAAACAACAGCTAATACTACTACTGCTGCCTCTGTTCTTCTACTGATACTACTACTACGTACTAATACTAATTAATGAACGAGTTAATTAATGATTGGATTACTTAACTCTTTACCAAACATTGAAGAAAGAAGAGAAAAAAAAAAACTGGTCCAAATAGAAAGCATTTTAGGCGGTAAAGAAGATGTGTCTGAAATACCGAAAATTGTTTCTGACTAGTCAGAAAACATCGCGGGAAAAAGGAAAAATACTTGCATCATGTTTACAAATGCTTGATTACTCAGGGTTGTTAAAATGCTGGACTGTGTGGTAAAGGTTTAATCGTTATTATGATTATCACCATCATCATCATCATCAGCAGCAGCAGCGATATATTAATTGTCGAAATGCTAATTTCAATATTTTGTTTTGTAGTGTGGTAGTGAAGGTTACAAACGGCATCAATGAAGGGGTTGCCAATGTTGTTGAGTTAGTTCGAGATCAGAATGTCGATCTCATCCTTGGCCCACCAATTTCGATAGGTAAGAAATGTCCCCCATCGAGAAGGGGAGTGCCTTCTGCTGCATTTAGGAAAGTTAATAATAACTTCACAAATACACGAGTTTTTTTTTTTTTTCCCGTAAATTTCTTGGTAATCGGCCTTCTTGCATGATTCATTTGTTTCCCAAATCACATCAGATAACGCAGCGGTCATCGGTTTACATGTAACTATGTAGTGTACTGGTTTATCCAACAGATCTATACGAGTAGATATAAATGAGTCACACTCTGTGGAAAGGGGGTTTGATGCATCCACAAAAAGTATCCACCCAGTCCGCACAGGCTGACCTGGGTCAAATTTTTTTGATTTCGATAAATTTTCTGCATGTCCAAGGACTGTTCTACCTTAGGATTTAGACGGTTGTTACACAAAATCGATTTTACGAATCCATAGAACTTAATGCACTGACTGACTTGGTACAATACATCACGGAGATGCATTAAACCCCCTTTGCCAGATCATCGCTCAAATGTATAGGTATAGCATGTTTTCGTATAAGGGGATACTTATACGGCTTGCTATAGAGGTAACTTTTGTAAAGAGGTGGTTAAGCATTCGCCTTGGGACCTATAGACCCTTTGCTCGATCCCCGCCCTGGGAGATTATTTCAGTAGAGCTGTTACATTATGGGCCCGACGTGAACTATCCATGATGACAGCAGTGAAGTCACAACAAGGGAACCATACATTAGGACGAGGACTTTTTTCCTTTGGAGGCGGAGAGACCAAATAACACCTTTGTGTAGTTCCCTTGTCAATGGCACTCTTTCAGCATAATTAGTTTGAATGTTTCCTGTAAACTTACATTTCGTTTCATCTTGTTGCTTTCATGATTTTTAAACAAAGTTCTCCAAATATGTTTAATTCCGTTTTCAATAACCTTTGGCGTCGTAGACTCTACTCGGACCGTTTGACAGAAAAGGAGGAAATGATGTTGAAATCTAAAACTACTTCCACTTCATATAAACATGTAGAGCTCTTCTTGGATATCAATATCTTTGAGAGGTAGGTGAAATATGGCTTGCAACACGCGAAAAGGGACTACGCAGGCTGATCCGAGACGATACTTTACGCAAATGTACGAATGGCCCTTGTGATATTATTCTATATTTAGACACTTATGACGTCGTCTCTTAGCAACGTCATTAACGTCATTTCTTTGTTTTACTCTGTTTCAATATGGTTGATTAAAATTACAGAAATGATTTATTGTTAATAATCTATGGACATAACATTGGCGACGAGGAAAACTATAAGCAAAGTAATTTAGACACTGTGCAGAGATACTTGTGAAGAAAGACGATGACAGAGAACAGCCATACCCTTAGAATTTCTCCATTTCATGTGGATGAAGACCACATTGCGAATGCGGAGAGATGGGACGAATGGATAGAAGAAGTTGAACTGAATTTTCGTGTATCCAGAATTACAGAACCGTCACAAAAAAAGGACATTTTATTACTTTATGGAGGAAAAGAGGTGCGGAAACTTGACAAAAGTCTTGCGAGCACAATTAGTACCGAGGATGAGTATTTGCTTTTGAAGACAAAGCTAACTGATTATTTTTCGCCGAAGAAAAATAAATTTTACAATCGGTATGTCTTCTTAAATATGAGACCACAACATGAAGAATCTACAGCATCATATGTGGCGAGATTACGAGAAAAGACAACTGGTTGTGACTTTCATAATGATGATGAAAGAATACTCGAACAACTGATGATAACATCTGACAGCCAGGAATTAATTCGAAAAGTAATCTACAAGAAATTGGACCTACAACAAACTCTAGAAGCGATGCAGTTAATCGAAGACACAACTTTGCAGGTTCAAGCAATGAGCAAACCTGACGACATTGCTAAAGTTAAAAGAAAAAACGAACCTAGCAGAGAGCAGATGACATATGATAATCGTAGATATGAGAGATGCAAATACTGTGATCGAAGGCATCCGAAACAAAAGGAACAATGCCCAGCATGGGGAAAAACATGCATCAAATGCGGAAAACAAAATCATTTTGCAAACGTTTGCATTGCGGGCAATCAAAATAGACAACAAATCCGTGGGCAAAGACGAGATTTCAGACGAAATATCCGACGAACTAGCGACGATCCGGAAACTGTTGATTCTGAAGACGACTATCAGGGTTCAGAGTTTATAGAACATTCCATTAATCACATGAGAATCGGTACGATAAAACTTCATTTTAACAAGGTAACTGACTATGAGAAGACTGTTCCTATTGTCATAAATGATGTTATTGTACGAATGGAACCCGACAGTGGGGCAGATGCGAATGTAATGGATGAGTACCAGTATAAAACCCTGAGGCGAAAAATAGAAGGTAACATCGACTTAAAGAGATGTAATACAAAGTTGAGCACTTTGCAGAATTATTTACCTGTATCAGGTGTATTTAACGCCATACTCAGAAACACCACTCGAGGAACAGAGACATCCATTATAGTGGTAAAAGGAAAGATCAATTCACCACCACTGCTGGGCAAGAAAACACTGATTGAACTGGGAATGTTAGAAATAAGACCTGACGGTTCATTGAAAGCAGAAAATGATCTAGGAATAAGAAAGAATTTTGCAGTGAATGCAGTGAGATCCATGAAACTTTTACCAGGGATCCAGACAATACTTGAGCAATTTGATGACGTGTTCCAAGGCATAGGTAAAATATTTGATAAGAAGAAAAATAAAGATTTCCTAGTCAAATTTTCTATGAAATCAGGCGCTGTCCCTGTTGCTCAGAAACCACGCCCTGTGCCATATTACCTCCAGCAACCTTTAAGAAAATGGCTAGATGAATGTATCAAAGAAGATATCTATGAAGAGGTTCAACCAGGGGAACCGATCACTTGGTGCTCACCTTTAGTGGTTCAACCGAAGCCAAGATACGCAAATGTTGAGAAAGACAACCTTGAACCTCACATGATCAGAGCTAGCGTGGATTTGAGAATTCCAAACAAGTATATGGAACGGAACAGAATCATGCAAGCACCAGTCGTAGAAGATTTTACATGCAAATTTCATGCTTGCAAGTATTTTTCAAAAATGGATTTACGTCAGGGATATCACCAGCTAATTTTACATCCAGACTCGAGATCAATAGCAACGTTCAGTACACCATGGGGCAACATGAGACCCAAGAGATTGATATTTGGAGCCAAGGCTTCCCAGGATCTTTTTGATGAAGCTATGTTTAGGATATTCGGCGATATTCCGTTCTGCTTGAACCAACGGGATGACATATTGATTGGTGGGATAACACTTGAAGAACACAACAAGACCTTAGAGACAGTTTTACAAAGAGCAAAAGACTTTGGAATAACACTGAACAAGGACAAATGCCAGTTTGGGGTACAAGAAATAGAATTCTATGGATACAGGTTCACTGATGAAGGTCTAAAACCGACCATGGAAAAAGTAAAAGCTGTGAAAGACTGTAAACCTCCACAATCAAGAGAGGAAGTACGCAGCTTTTTGGGCATGATTGGATATCTCTCGAAATTCATCCCAAGATATGCAGTGCTTACAGCTCCACTGAGACGACTGACAGGAAAAGAAATTCCATTTTCCTGGGGTCCAGATGAACAAGCAGCATTTCAGAAGCTGAAAGATAGTATCACAAGTGAGGACACAATGGCTTTCTTCAATCCAAGACTACCAATAATCGTGCGTACAGAAGCAAGTTTTCACGAGGGACTCTCGGCTGGACTATTTCAGAAAACTAGAAAAGGGTTACAACCTGTTCATTATATAAGCAGATCAATGACTGTGGCTGAGAAAAGATATAGTCAAACCGAGAAAGATGCACTGGCTGTTAAATGGGCTAAATCAAGATTTGGCATGTATTTGCTGGGAGCACCTAAGTTTCAGATAATGACATCCCACAAACCCCTCATACCCATGTTCAACAGGTCATGTACAAAACTCCCTCCAAGAATCGAGAAGTGGATAATGGAGATGCAGGATGTAGATTATGAGCTAATCTACGAACCAGGTAAAGATGCCGCAGACCCCATGGATTATTTATCCAGACATCCATTAGAAGACAAAGAGAATGATGATACAGAACGCGTTATAAAGATGATAGTCTTTAATGAACATGGAGTGGTCACAGATTCGATCAAAGACGCTACTTCGACAGATGAAACACTGAAATTGATAAAAGAGATTATGAAAGATGACAAATGGGAACATTACAAGCATCGACCAGAGATAAAACCATTTTATCAAGTACGCCACGAATTATACCAGGCAAACGGACTAATATTAAGAAATAGACAGGTGGTGATCCCAGAAAGACTACAAAGAGATACCATCAGAGCTGCACACAGCATGGGACACTTTGGAATGACCAAAACAAAGCAGATGTTACGGAACAAATACTGGTTTCCAACACTTAACAGCATGGTGGAAAACATTATATCGAAATGTTTCCAATGCCAGCTTATTTCAGAAGAACAGAAACAAGAGCCAGTTAAACCAACTGAAATTCCAGAGATCGCATGGAATACATTATCAGTAGACTTTGGAGGACCTTACCCTGACGGGCATTACAACTTGGTTGTAATAGACAAACGAACCAGATATCCAGTTGTTGAACAGATTCGATCAACATCATTCAGAACAACTTCGTCACATCTAAGAAAGATTTTCTCTACATATGGAATTCCTGAAAGAATCGAAACTGATAATGGACCACCTTTCAATTCCACAGACTTCAAAACATTCGCTAAGGAATACGGATTTCAACACCACAGAATAACTCCAGAACATGCAAGAGCCAATGGTGAAGCGGAAAGATTTATGAAAGTCCTTAATAAAACAGAAAAAATAGCACACAGCGAGGGAGTGTTGACAGACATAGCGATACAGAATATGCTTATGGGGTATAGGTCAACCCCACATCCAGCAACAGGGTATACTCCATACGAAGCTTTAATGAGAAGAACAGTGAGAACAAAATTAGATTTTCCAAGAAAATCACAACCAAACATTAGTAAGATGGAGAAAGAAATTACAGACAAAGACAAAGAATACAAGAAAAAGTGGGATAATCAGAATCGACATCCTAGAACCAGAGCTCACAATTTTAAGATCGGGGAGAAAGTACTGCTCAAGAAGAAGAAAGAGAACAAATGGTCACCAGCATACGAACGGGAGTATTACATAGTTATTAGAATAAATGGATCCAGCATTCAGGCGCAACGGAAATCTGATGGGCGTATCGTTTATAGAGATGCATCCAAATTTAAACGATTCTTTGAAAACAATGATGGATGGCGTGAAAGATTATTGCGTATACCCGAGAAAAACCAAATTACACAAGATGTACCAGAGAGCAATATGCACAGTCCTGAAGCCCAGCTCAATCAAACAAATTTGCCAACGACCAGTAATGGAACTGATAATCAAGTTCATAAAGAATCAAAGATGACACAGAGACCTGCCAAACAAACTAGAGAACTACCCAAACGATTAAGACGATTACCATCAAGATTCAAAGACTACATTCTAGACCATAAGAAATAATTTAAATACATTTAAACTTTATTTCAATTGACAACATTTGGACTTAAGTTCTTTTTAAAACATGGAAGAAATGTGATATTATTCTATATTTAGACACTTATGACGTCGTCTCTTAGCAACGTCATTAACGTCATTTCTTTGTTTTACTCTGTTTCAATATGGTTGATTAAAATTACAGAAATGATTTATTGTTAATAATCTATGGACATAACAGCCCTTTTCACGTATTGCAGGCCATATAATGTTTTCGTAGACATGTCCATATTTTGATGAAAACACGGTTGGGAAAATAAAAGCGAAAACTGAGTTGAAACCGATCTGTTACCGATAAGCGAATCTGTTGATATTTTGTGCAAACGGTTTTATACAGAGCGAATCTGGAAAAGTCAATAAACAAGACGTTTTTGGCCAAAAGGTGACCAAAAAAGGTAAAGATTTTCACTTTTAACCCATTAACATACAGCATTTCTTTAAAAATACCGCTTAGATCTACTAGTTCAAGTAACACAAAGAAAACATTTAAAGTAAAATGAACCCTATTTGGTACGAACTTTGTTGGGTTCGAACGCTTGAAGTAGTCTGCTGGCATTATCTCCCTTTGAAAAGTTCAACGGCAGGTATTTTATCATTATCAACATGGGCACTTGGTTTCCATGACTTTAAATTTCACAACTTACATTTATTTCTGTATATTATAAATACTAGTATTTATACAGAAATAAATGTGAGTCATGGAAACCAAATGCCTATGATTATCAATGATTTTTTAAAAAATTTCTATTGTTTATTTTACTAAGACTACAAGAGATTACTATGACATTAGAACATTATTTGTTTCGAATTTTTCACTTATTGACCTTGTGGAAAGACCTAGGTCGGGTTAAATACAGTCTAAATTGAGTTAAATATGCTGATGAAATTTTAACATGTCTGGAGCACTCGCACCCGGGAGACATCGCTCTCTGTTAATCTACAAGCTCTTGTGGTAATGAAAGGTTTAATAATATGTCTGGTCATGTTTGTTACTAAAAATTAATTGTATTTCGCTGCAATACAGATTAAACTGACGAAACAAAAAGCAAGTATAGCGCTCTATCTTTGCTACTGGAAAATTTACGATGGACTTAAGACGGTACGGTGCACAATAAATGTCCAAACATGAAAAAAATCACCATATCGTCTCATTATTGAGACTATCTGAAGGGTTGCTCCGATGTTATTTTTCTGATTGGGTCTCCGCACCCCTTCATTGCATCCATTCTTTAATATCATCTGGAAATTCCAAAATCTTACCGGTCATCTTTTCAGTCTGCCTAATGTGTCTTTAATCTGCTTGTCGGCTATGAAAATGGACATGAATTGATAGATAAATGAGCAACCCTTCATACTTAAGGTATCTGGCTGAGTACAGACAGAGAACACCTGCTCTTGAAAAAAAAACGTCCGTGATTGTCTAACTTGCTAATAACTTACCCCTGAGGCTGATTCAGAGGTCTGTTCCAATGTTAATCTTTTTATTGTGTCTCCTCCGGCCCCCATGTCAGCCATTCTTCTATTGCTTCTGGAATGAATTTGATCATACCGGCATCTCTTTTAATGGCTCTATCATTTCTATGCGACAATATTTTATTTTTTTGAATGCTTATATTATGGGCACAAATCATAAGATAAAAGATTAATCTTTACCAAAACGCCAAAAATGTAACTGTTCCCTCCTTGTAATTCCATGTTTTTGAAATGTAAATATCCATTGACCAACTTCCATGAAAATTGAAACTAATTAACATTTACTGTTTTGGAAGTCATTTCAAGACCATGAAAGTTCCACTTTCCACAATTTATCAACTTTCTTTTTTTCAACTTTGGCATGGAAAAGGAAATAAAAATGTACTTGATGTTTTTCATTTTCGAGGAGTCAAACTTAACACTTAAATTGTCGATAATAATTATGGTGCTATTTTTTCAAATGAAAAAAACAGACTAAACCCTTTACCAAACAATCCCTATTTTAATGATACTGAGAAAGTAAGCTCTTGAAAACATTGTGGGAAAAGGGGTAAATGCTGGTAACCAGCATTTTTTTCGTTTCCTACAATGTTTTTTAACCCTTTTACAGACAAATTCCATTATTTCAGCCACTGTTTATTTGATGGCTGCACATGCTTTAACCCTTTACTGCATAATGCCAACTTTTAAGACCCTGGGGAACAAGCCATTTCGAAAACATTGTGAGCAAAAAGAGAAAATGCTGGTAACCAGCATTTTCTCCTTTTCCCACAATGCTTCCTAGCCTATCAAAGATAAATTGCACCATGTGAGACACATTGAAATTGTTGTCTGCAAATGCTTTCAATTTGGACAAAGCAAAACTTTTATCGTCTGGTAAAGGATTGAATTTGGATGAGTCTAATGATCTTTCGTCGTTTTGTAAAGAGTTAAGATATCCAAATGCCAAAATTATATTAAATTACAGTTACCAAACCAGCTGCACATCTCACTGCAAAATGGAACTTTCCACACATTTCATGGTCTGCGTCAAGTATTGAACTTTCTTACAAAGACACCTACAAGACGTTAGTACGAACCAGAGGGAGCATCAGTGAATGGAGCTACTTTATTGCGCAGTTGTTTGAATCGTTGGGATGGAAACAGATAGGAATGTTGTTCCATAATGATCGTAAGTCAGTTTTGAACTCTTTACCAATTATTCTCAGGTTTTCACAACCTTCAGCATACAAAGGCTTTTGAAAACATTGTAGGAAAAGGAGAATATACTGGTAACCAGCATTTTCTCATTTTTCTACAATGTTTTTTTACTTGTACTTACTAAAATAGAATTTTATTAAAAAATCTGTACTAATTCATTCACTCCATTTACTTCCCTTGTGTGTTGATAAGTTCATGTACATTAACAAGGTAATTATTATTAGTATTAATCATTGATGTTTATGTGGCATAAACAGCCAGCTACATAGAAAAGTGTTTTTCATTGTACTGCAAAATGGAAACACCAGGAAAACATACATAGGTGCACTAGCCAACATGATATTACTGAAATGGTGCTGAAGATAGCATAAACACCAAACAAGCAAATACGCTATCCTTCTCTCTATCAGGCTTTCATTCTGTCTGTCAATCATATCCTATTTATCCATTTATTTAGCTATGATCCTGTATTCATGTGCACATATACCCATTTTGCGCATCCATAAATTCCTCCGTGCATCTGTCTATCTATCTATCTATCTATCTATCTATCTATCTATCTATATATCTTCTTTGTTTGTTTGTTTGTTTCTTTCTTTCTTTGTTTCTTTCTTTCTGTGTTCTCTATCTTTCTTTCTTTCTTTCTTTCTTCCTTTCTTTCTTTCTTTCTTTCTTTCTTTCTTTCTGTCTATCTATCTATCTTTCTATCTATCTATCTTTCTGTGTTCTCTATCCATCCTTCACTCTGGCCCTTCAATCTGTCCATTTATTCACTAATCATGGTTTTCCAGGGATTTGCAAACACTGTGCAGATGGCCTGCTGGGTGCTGATGTCACAAGCAACTTAACTTTCATGCCGAGTATCAGGATGAGTGACCCCAATATAGCAGATTACAAGATTGACAAGTACTTTGCCAGATTAAAGAAAACTGCTCGAAGTATATTTTAATTTTCAACCACAATTTTTTTGCAGTTAAATGATTAACCAAAAATTTTGATTGCAGCAAGCAATTTTTGCCCTTAGACATGTTTTCACATGTACTAATTATTGCATTAACTCTTCACCAAATGACAAAATTGTTGACTTCTCCAAATTGACAGCATTTGCAGAAAACAAAACAAATGTGACTCCAAAAAAAATTAACTTTTTCTTAGGGAAGAATAGAAAATATTGTGGGAACAGGAGAAAATGCTGGTTATCAGGATTTTCTCATTTATCCACAATGTTTTCAAAAGTTTTATCTCTCAAGGTCAGTAAAATTTGGGGTTGTGAGGTAAAGGGTTAACTCCTTACCTGAAAATTGTAGAATTGTAGCCTTGGTTACAGTGAAAATATTTGAGGACGGCAATTTAAATTTTACTCAGTTGATTGGGTTTGTCCTTTAAATGATGTAAAACATTGTCAGGAAAGGAGGAAGTCCTGGTTACCAGCATTTTCTCCATTTCCCACAGTGTTTTCGAAAGGCTAAATCCTCAAGTCATTACAACATGGCATTTTAATCTCTCTACCAGACAACAAAAATGCAGATTTGTCCAAATTGAAGGCATTAGCAGACAACAAAATAAATATGGCTTAAAAATTGAAATTCATAAGGTTAAAATATTGTGGGAAATAGAGAAAATGCTGTTAACCAACATTTTCTCCTTTTTTCCTTGATGTTTTCAAAAATCTTCTTTTTTAGGGTTGTTAAAAGTCAGGATTGTGTGGTAAAGGCTTAAGTAATGGATTATTAAATTAAAGCGTTTGCAAATGATAAGTGGCTCAGATGAAGGGATTATCTCTCATAGGGTAGAAAACATTGTCAGAATGGAAGTTGTTTTTCTTTTTCTCATGATGTTTTCAAAGCTCTGTCTTCTCACAGATTTAACCTGCTGATCATTGTCTGAACTTCAGTAATGTGGGAAATTAGCCAGTGGCTTGGCAAAAACATTGTGCAAAGAACTGTTAGGAGAAACTCCAGTAAGGCATGGATAAGTGCACTGACAGTAGCAATATAACTAAAATAATGTTGAAAATGGTCTTAAAAACACCATACATATAGATCCCCGTGGGGTCCCGGGTTTTTTTAATTTATAGAATAGGACCTCGGCCTTTCTCTATGGCATGTCGTAGAAGGCGACTAAAATTAGAGACAAACGGCTGCTTTCCTCGTAATTCGTAGGATTGCAGCAGGCTGGGTAGTTCTTATTCCAAATCCTGTATTTTTTTCTCGATGTAAATAGGGCTTGGAATGAGAATCAATTGGCCTGTGGGACCCCGTGTGGTTTAATCGGGGGTATAAGAATAAACCACTGCAGTCCCGCGATCGTCACATCTGCCATTTCATCTGGGGGAACAAAAGTGACAGCATGCATGTCGTAAAAGGCGACAAAAGGGGCATCATTTTGTGTTTCGTCCATTCCTCATTTATCATGTTTGTCTTATGTTGTTGCACATGTATGTTATTTTCACCTCGCATTATTGTTTACTAAGTAAGTGCGCCCAATATGACCTAAGTTGTCGACGGGCCTTAAAACGCTATTCACTATTCACTACCATACATATAGACAACAAATGCAAGTAGTAAAAACACAGCATTGTTTGGTAAAGGGTAAATGAAATATCATATTGTGATTTCAGTCATTTATGTATGTGTGCACCCACTCACTATGCGACGCTACTTAATTCGAGCCTGTCTGGGGGGTTTGTGTAATGGAGAGTACCTATTTCTGTACCCGCATTATGAAATGCTTCCTGGCTTAATCTATGAAAACGATGGCTTAGATGACCTCGCTGAGCAGGGATTCAGATATCTATTCATGGTTAGTACTGGTACATTTCAACAGTTCTAGGTTTGATCCCTTCATGGCTCCATACTGTACATAGCTTTGCGTAGTACTAGTGAGAGAAACTCCAGGAAAGGATATGAGCCATGCTCTGTGAAAAGGGGGCTTAATGCATCTGCGAAAAGTATCGACCCAGGTCAGTCTGCGCTGTCCGCGCAGGCTGACCTGGCCGAAACTTTTCGCTATTGGTCAATTTTCTGTATGTCCAAGGATTGGTGTACCTCATGATTGAGTCGATTGTTAAGAAAAACATGGCTATTATGGGTCCATACCTAAGTGATGGCTTGCTTGGTATCATGCATCACGGAGATGCATTAAGCCCCCTTTTGCCAGAGCATGGCTCATATAGAGGTGTACTGGCCGCTGCTATTTAACTGAAATAAAGTTGAAAACTGTGTTAAACACCAATCAATCAATCAATATCAACCAATCAAACAATCAATCAAAAGTCCTTTAGCATGGACTTTCTATCAATCTATCCGTTCACCATACAGCCACCCAGTCTTTCTTTTGATGTTTCTTGGCTGTACCAAATATAGGATACTTCACACCAGCAAGTACAATTTGGATAACAGTCCGATGGCCATGAAAAATATGTATACGCCATACTCTGGCAAAAGGGGACTTAATCCATGTCCAGCTGCATGATACCAGGCAAGTCATATGCAGTATTATGGATCTTTAGATTCCATTTTGTTGAACAACTGGCCAAATCATGAGGTACACTATTCGTTAGAAAAGCACAAAATTGACCAATAGCAACAAGTTTTGACCCATGTCAGCCAGTGCAGACTGCATTGGTTGATATGGGTCGATAATTTTTGCAGTTGCTTTAAGCCCCCATTTCACAGAGCATGGCTCAGTTATTCATTTCCGTTCTTACAGGTGACGCTAGCAAGTTGGAATGGAGAAGATGGCAGGGAAAAATATAAACGCTTTCAGGACGATGTGTTAGAAAGAACTGCAGAACCGCCGTGGAATAGCAATGTTGCTGAAATGCTAAATAAGTCGGCATGTGACGTTAAGATTTAACTGAAATTTTGTCTTTTTCTATGGTGCTAGGATTAGTTAATCAAATACCACACAATCCACACAACTTTTGAAAACATTGAGGGAAAAGGAGAAAATGCTGGTAACCAGCATTTTCTCCTTTTCCCACAATGTTTTCTAACCTTTCAGAAACAAATACAATCATTTGAGCCACATTTAATTGGTGTCTAAAAATGCTTTTAATTTGGAGGGGCATAAAATTTTGTCTGGTGGTAAAGGCTTAATTCTATTATCAGATGAAAAAGTTTTACAAACTGATCCAAATAGAAAGCATTTGTAGACAGCAAATTAAGGTATTAGACCCCTAATGGAAAACAGCTATTTCCACTATAATATTATCCTACAAAATTTGCTATGATTGAAAATGAGTATTATTGTACTACTGTAACCCAGCCACTTTTTCCTATTTTTCCTTCCTAGAATTATTATCTATAAATCTAAAACAACTAGATTCTCATTACAAAGGGAGATAATAATTACCTCCCTTTTCAGAAAACTAACAAAAGTATCAACAAATAATTTCAAGATTGACATCAAAGGAATTTCTGGTCGGTTAAAAATGTGCAAAAGTATTATATCAGTATAAATCCTTATTTATCAACTAACAAGAAATTTTATTCCATGTTGCACTAGAAGCGTTAGGGGTCAACTACCTTAAATGTGACTCAGGTAGTGAAATTTGCCTTCACTAGGGTAGAAAGGTTAACGCTTTGCCAAACAACAAAAGTTTAGGCTAGTCCAAATTGAAAGCATTTGCAGAAGACAAAATAAATGTGACTGAAAAATTAAAACTTGAAGTAAGAAGGGTAGAAAACATTGTGGGAAAAGGAGAAAATGCTGGTTATCAGCATTTTCTCCTTTTTTCACGATGTTTTCAAAAGGGCTCTTTCTCAGGGTCGTTAAAAGTCGGGATTGCATGGTAAAGGGTTAAAGTGAAGGTTACCAGGCCAGATTGCTTTCCTTGACTAGTTGAATTTGCAGTTTAGATCAAGATCAGACACTGTGTGTAGTTTTATCTTTAATTATGACCCTACAAACTTCATTGGGGGAGGGGGGGGAGTATACTGGAGTCACCTTTATCATCTGTCCTGTTGTTTATGTGTCCTTGCATCTTGAAAAATCTTGTTTGGAGCGTAACTAGTATAAAAGCTGTTGACTTCAAATTTCAAATACAGATAGATCACATTGAGGTTGAGTGCAGTGCATAGGGTCCGTAACTCTGTCTTCAGTATTTTTGGAGTTATTGCCCTTTGTTTGTTACATTTTTGGTTTTTGTGAAGAGCAAGACTTTCAAAGTATATAAGCTATCGACATAATACTTCAGTAACTCTATCTTTGTTATTTTTGGAGTTATTGCCCTTAACTATTTTTTGTGCAATACATTACTACCAAAGCATAAAAGACATTTACTCAAAACTTCATAATGTAGATAGATCACATTGAGGACAAGTGCAGTGCATAAGATCCGTGACTTTGTCTCCAGTACTTTTTAAGCTATTGCTCTTTGTTATTTTATATTTTTTTTTGTCAGGACCATAACTTCCAACACTAATGGCAGACAGTATTTTCATTGCTGATATTTTGATCCAATAAATTAATGTCTGTATTTGAATGGAACCTTTGCAGTCCATCTAAATCATACTCCGAAAAATACACCGTATTGTCACAAAGTGTTATGTGGGGATATGTGGCACTCATATGTGACATGTCTAGTTTGTACTGTCCACTTTGCAGAGATACTTTTGCCAAGCAAATCTTTCATTTTGTAATACTTTATTACATAACCTCCCTTGTTTTCAGTGTAATAGACCCATTACGAATTTTCTTATCTTATGCACGTTTAATATCACAATTGTGTCGCATCATTTTTGACGTAAATTTGTATGTATTGCATAGAAGTACTGTAATACAGGTTTTATGGATATTACCAGGGGCTCATCTATATAGATGGTTTTGCATCTTCTGATCTAAAATTTGTGAAATACTGTTATGTGATAAAAAGAATGACATTCCTTGGCGTTTGAGATAAAATTTTATTAAACTCGTCAAGAAAAAATGTTATTAGGCTCGCCAAAGGCTTGGTTAATAACACTTTACCTTGACTCGTTTTATAAAATCTTAATTCAAACACCAACTCATGTCAGATCCTATATGTCTCTTCACCATTGTGCTTGTTTGGTGCTAAAAGGGGTTAACCCTCTACCAAACGAAATAAGTTCTAGACCTGTCCAGATTGAAATCATGTAGATGACAAAATAACATGACTCAAAAATTGAAATCTGTTTTGGAAAGAGCAGAAAACATTGGGCACACAATGTTGGGATTGTGTGGTAAAGAGTTAAGCATGTCTTTTGGTGTCTTTTGGTGTGCAGAGTTACAAAATGGTACATTCTGTAGTAATTTTGAACAAAATTTCAGGCCAATTCAGTATGTCTCTGTCTAGGAATTCTTGTCGAGATATAAGACATATTTAGACAGAGATCATTTTGAGCAATTTGTCCAACTGCCACTACAACAAAACTTTAGACTTGTCCATATGGCCTGCAACACGTAAAAAGGGACAGTCGAACATTTGCATAACGTGTCGTCTTGGATCAGCATGCGCAGTCCGTGCAGGCACTTTCTGACTGCATTAGATTTTGTCCTACAGTAGACTTGCGCAAAACAGAAAATTACAGAAAAAGGAAACGAGTCGTTTTGGATTAGTCAGCTCGGAGTGCATATGCTGATCCAGGACTACACTTTACGCAAATGTCCGAATGCCCCTTTTCGCATGTTGCATGCCATATTGAAAGCTTTGCTGACAACAAATAAGACATGGCTGAAATAATGAGATTTGTCTTTGATATGGTAGACAACTCTTTTGGTTAACTCTTTACCAAACGAGAAAATTTTAGATTTGCCAAAATTGAAAGCTTTTGCAGACAACAAATTTAAAAGTATGCACAACCTGAAATTTTTCTTTTAAAGGTTAGAAAACATGTGGGAAAAGGAGAAAATGCTTGTCACTAACATTTTCTCCTTTTTCAGCATTGTTTTCAAAAAGCTGTTTCTTTCGGGGTCGTTAAAATCCAGGATTTTGTGGTAAAGGGTTTAAGGTGAAAATTTTCTCCCTCTTCCTTTAACGTTTTCAAAAGCCTTCTTAGGTATTGTCATAAAAACACAAGACTTTTTGAAAATAGGTTCAAGGAGAGAAAATCAGATTTAACAATTTTTAAATTTCACTATATTTCAGACCAGCACTGTTGCGCAATATCTGTACAATGCAGTGTACTTCTATGGGCTCTGGCTTAACTACACAACAAGAATGGGGGCAAATCTAGATAATGGATCAGCAATGATGAACTTTAGCAAGGGCTTGTCCTTTGAGGGTAGATTTATTTTGTAGCTTTATTAGTTTACTACAAAATTCTGTTTCATGGGAGTGTCATTGAGCAGAACACTTCAGAGCCCTAGCCTAGTGCTGGTGAAACCCAGGACAAACATAAATAATTATGTTAGCTGTTTCCCTGATGTTGAAAGCCGTGTAAAACACCATTCAGTCTATCAATCAACATAATCCCTGAAGTGAACGACAGTTGAAAACATTGTGGGAAAAGGAGAAAATGCTGATAAATCAACCCTTTACTAAACAATCCTTACTTTTAACAACCCTGAGGAAGAAGCCTTCTGAAAACATTGTTGGGAAAGGAGAAAATGCTGGTGAACCAGCATTTTCTCCTTTTCCCACAATGTTTTCTATCTGTTTCATAAACAAATTTCGCCACTTGGGCAATATTTAATGTCGTGTCTGCAGATGCCTTGAGTTTGGGCAAGTCTAAAATTTTGTCATTTGGTGAAGAGCTATGGGAGTGGCTGTTCAGAGGAGACTCCCTTCAAGTACAAGATTTTGGACTTACATTGGTTGTTACTAGCTCCAGGTGGGTGCTGAACAGATGTCATAGCTTACTCTTTTTAACTGTAAATGAGCAGTGCCGTGGTAAAAGGGGGGCTTAAAGCATTTCGGGGATGCATTGATTGAATGATTGTGTGGTGTTAAACAACATTTTCAACATTATTTAAGTTACATCCCAGCAGCCAGTGCACCTATACATGTGTTCCTGGAGTTTCTGTTAAAATTACTCCACACAATATTCTTTCCGAGCCATTTGCTGCTTTCCAAAAAACATCGTCAAAACAATTGTCAGTGGTGAGAGAGGAATGAATCCTGTCACAATGATTACTATTAATCCTTGTCAAGAAATTGGCCGAGCCGGGGATGGAACTGGGAACCCTGATCCAAGTACTGTATGCTACTGACTGAGCTACCATGGCTTGGCCCGGGATGCATTATACTATGATGTCAACACCTTATTATGGATCCATAAAATTGATTCTTTGTCTAACAAATGACTGAATCATGAGGTAGACTTGCCCCTTTACATGCATAAAATTTACCAAAAGCAAAAAGTTTCACCAAGGTCAGCCTGGGCAGTCTGCACAGGCTGACCTGGGTCGATACTTTTTACAGATGCATTAAACTCCCTTTCCACAGTGCATGGCTCAAATGATTTTACTTGTTTATATGCACAGGTTCAACAGGCCCTGTCCTTTTTGATGACAACGGAGATATCCTACCAACATTTTGGGTATGGCAATTTGTTGGAGAGAAAAATGAAGTGTCACCCCAAATTGTGCTTGATGCAGGTTATAGTGTAAGGTTTCCTGTTTCCTTAGCAATTTCCTAAACGACAAAATCATAAAGTCATCATTGTTATTGTTATGTTGTTGATGTCATTTTCAACATCATTTCAGTGATATTGTGGAGGCCAGTGCACCTATCCCGACATGCTTTCCTGGAGTTTCTCTCACCAGTACTTTGCACAATATTCTTCCCAAGCTGCTGGCTGGTTTTCCACATAACCATCATCAAAACAGTGATCAGCGGTGAGAGAGGAATGGATCCTGTGACAATGAAAGCTGGGGGTTCGAACCAGCGCCACTGTGTTCTCAAGTCCTGTACATTTACAGACTGCGCTACTGGGCTCGGCTTAAATTTAAAACATTTTAAGATGACAAAATCTATGTGACTTAAATGATGGAATTTGGCTTTTTAAGGATAGAAAACATTGTCCGAAAAGGAGAAAATGATGGTTAGCAGTATTATCCCTTTACCCAGAATGTTTTTGAAAGGCTGTTTTCTCAGGTTTGGTAAAACATGGAATTGTCAGATAAAGAGTTAGTTTACCTCCTTTTCCCACAATATTTTCTCTATTTTCAAAAGCAAAGTCCATCATTTTATTATTATCTAATTTGTCTTATTTGGATTAGGTCAAGTCCAATATTTTTTCATTTGGTAAGGAGTAAACTGTCTGTAATTTATCAGCTCATCATCAATCAACATTGAACAATATCAAAGATCAGCTTCTTCTCAGAAATAATCAGCTGGAATTTGTTCTCTGGTAAAGTGTTAAATACACATCAATCTATCTTATGAAAATCTCATCGTATTGCCTTCATATGACTTTATATTAGGAAAATTTCATATTGAAAAGACCTAGCATAAAATTTGTAAATGGAAACAAGGTACTTTGAAAGTACTTTGAAAACTATGTGGCAAGAAGAGAAAAAAACTTGTATACAGTAAGCAATTTCTCCTGTCATAAAAGGCTCATGTGAAATGCTTTTACAAAAGTGTCTCCGATTGTAACTTTGCATCACTGAATAAAAATTGTTCTGTGTTTCAGTGGATTGTATTTTCAACCTTTGAAAGAGGTCTGGTTTATAGATTTGTGGCTGATAGATTTAATCCTTATCCTGCTAAATAAGTCCAAATGAAACTTTCAAGTTGACAGTAGAAATGCAAGTTTTGCTATTTCAAAGGTATTTGTGGGGGAAAGATATCTCCTAATCAGACAGTGTAGATCCAAGATCAGACTGCACATTTTGTGCAGTCTGATCTTGGATTTACACTGTCTGCAAAAGGTCAGTGAGTCACGCCTAGCAGCCTAAAGGTTAAGGGTTAAGATGTTTTCGTTTCAGACCTCTTTTCATTTGGATTTTAAATGGCCGACAAGCAATGGCAAGCCTCCAGCTGATAAGCCAGCATGTGGATTTTACAATGAACTTTGTCCTACAGATCCAGTCCAAAGTAAAGTCAACTCTTTACCAGACGACAAAATTTCAGACTTGTCCCGGCCCGGTAGCTCAGTGGTTGGCGTATCTGACTCGTGATCTGGAGGTTGCTGGTTCGATACCTGGTTGCGGCAAACTTTCTCTCCGGAGATTTTTCGCCTCTCCGCTCTGATGCATGTGAGAAAAGAAGTCAGTGGCTTTGGAAAGAAAGTTGTGTCAGTACTGGTGTGAGAAAGCCAGGAAACACATTGGTGCATCTCTGACCACCATGATATGACCTAAGCTGTTAAAAAGGCGTTAAACTCCAATACAAACCAAACAAACCAAATTGAAAGCACTTTTCATTTGACAAATTAAGTATGAATCAAGTAACAGAATTAATTTTGAAAGTTAAAAACATTGTTGACATAGGAGAAAATATTGCTTATCACCATCTTCATTGTTGCAACAGTGTTTTCCAAAGCTTTTCCCCAGGGTCGTGAAAATATGGCTTTGTTTGGGAGGGCATTAAACCGAATAATTTGAGACTTGTCTTAACTGAAATTATGCACATTCAAAAAATCAAGTGTGGATAGAATTAATTCAAAGGGTAATAAAAAGTGAAATGATAGAAAGATTGTTAGAAAACATTAACCAATTAATCTTTTCCTTTGAATTAGCATTTGGAATACCAGTTAAATATGATTTTAAACCTTCATGTTACAGATTTGACTTTTAATGCACTCAAGGGAGTGACATATGCCTTTTGCCACAATGTTTTCTGCAATTGTCTTTGGGAGGACTTAAGCTTTAAATACTGTTTATTGGTTCATTTTTTTTGGTGGGAAACTGAAGTGTAGCAATCTTTGCTTTGATCGTAATTGTTATTACAGTGCTATCATGTTTACCTTTTCCACATTGTTTTCAAAAGTTATTTGCAGGTGGTTATGAGTGAAAGATCTTTTATTGTTGCTTTCAGTGGCGGGCTCGAGCATTACAATCCTCGTGATTGTGATTCCACTGCTTTCTTTTGCAATAATGACAGTTACAGTTGCCTTGATTTTAAGGTAATGTATTCATTGAACTCTTAACCCATTACCAAACGACAAAATTTTAGGTTTGTCCAAATCGAAAGCATTTGCAGACGACAAAATAAAAGTGACTGAAAATTTGAAATTTGTATTGTGAAGGGTAGAAAACATTGTGGGAAAAGGAGAAAATGCTGGTTACCAGAATTTTCTCCTTTTCCCAAAATGTTTTCCAAAGGCTTCTTTCTCAAGGTCGTCAAAAGTAGGGATTGTGTGGTAATGGGTTAACTAGGTAACAAGATTTAAGACTTGTCTAAATTGAAAGCATTTGCAGATGACAAATAAAGTGTGGCTAAAATGTTGGAATATGTCTTTGAAAGGATAGAAAAAATGTTTGAAAAGGAAAAAATACTGGGTACCAGCATTTTCTCCTTTTCCCACGTTGTTGTCAAAAGTTTTCTGTTAGAATATGAAATTGTTTGAATAAAGATGAACTCTTTGCTAGTTTAAAAAATTGTAGATTTGTCTATGTTCAAAGCAGATTAAATATTGAAAAAGGTTCAAATGGTGGTTTTGAAAGGGTAGAAAACATTGTGGGAAAAAGGAAAAAATGTACCAGGGTTTTTAAAACAAATACAAAAACATCTGTCCACAAAATATTTGATTCAATTTAAAACGGATACTTCCTTTTCCTTGAAGTGCTTTTCCATGTTGCCAACCGTACTTGTTTAGCATTGGTCCTAATCTTTGCATGTGGCATTTGTAACCTGAAGGCCCTTGGTTTGATTCTCACCCGAAGCACTGGGATTTTGGCTGGAGTGTCCTTCAGCAACACGCTTTAGAGCCCCAGCCTAGTACTGGTGAAAGTAGGGACATACATTCATGAATATGTGAGCTGTTGCCATGATGTGACTGAAATTATGTTGAATGTTGCAAAAATTGCCATTCAAATTTTAACCTTTGTGGCACCAAATAAACAAAATAAAAAGTTCAAGTCAGGAAAAAAATAAAAATAACTTCTAGTTCAATGTTGCTTTTTGTTCAAATGTCTCACTATAACAGTCGGTGTGGATCCAAGATCAAACTGCACATTTTGTGGAGACTTATTTTGATCTACTCTTGCTTCAAAAGCAACTGTACTTGTAAAAGGCTCTAAATTCTTTTCAAAACAACAAATTCAGACTTGTCCGAATTGAGATCACCTATGACAAATCTGAAAGTGATATGAAAAACCTGAAGTTCTTTGACAGGGTAGAAAAGATTGTTAGAACAGGAGGAAATGCCAGTTACTGGCATGTTCTCCTTTTCCTACAACGTTTTCAAAAGGCCTCTTCCTCGGGGTCATAAAAACACAGGATTGATTGGTAAAGGCTTAAGGGCTGAAATATGGTTATTTCTGGCAAGCAATTCTGTGGTAATTATCTAATTTTCATGACAGAAAAAAGAAACTACAGAGGCTGGTAAGATGTTCATGGAAAATAGACGTTAAGGCTGTACAAAAGACAGAAATGAAGAAAGGGTTGGCTTCAGAGGTGTACAGCTTTGTTTTGTTTGTTTTAATGTGTTGACTCTTTACCAAAGACAGAATTTTAGACTGGTCCAAGTTGAAAGCAGTTGCAGATGACAAATCAAATATGCCTCAAATGATGAGGATGATTTCTGAAAGAGAAGAAAACATGTGGGAAAAAGAGAAAATGCTGGTAACAAGCATTTTCTCCTTTTACCATTATGCTTTCAGAAGGCCTGCTTTTAGGGTTGTTAAAACATGGGATTGTCTAGTTAGCTCTTTACCAAATGATAAAATTTTACACTTGTCCAAATTAAAAGCATTTGCAGACAACAAATTAAAGATGGCTCACAATCTGAAATCTCTTTTTGGAAGTGTAGAAAAACTCTGTGGGAAAAGGACTAAATGCTGGTTACAATCATTTTCTCCTTTTTCAACAATGTTTTCAAAAGCTGGCTTCCTTAGGGTCTTTAAAACTCGGGATGTGTGGTAAAGGGTTAAGGGTTTAAACTGCTTCTAGTAGAATTTAACATTTGCAGGGCTTATTCAGATTTTTTTAACAAACCTAACTTCAGTAATGTTTTTCTCTGACTTTGGCATGGCATTAGCAAGCAAACCATAAATAGAGAGGGAAAAGTTTTTAAAAAACTCAAATGTTTTGATGGTATTTCCTTATTGGGCTATATGTAGCCTCTTATGGTATTTTTAGATTTCATTCCATAAGTTAGCTGAGGATTATAAAATTTCACATGATAAGTTACACACTTTTGTTGCGTGGGTTTTTGTATTCAAACAGGTACTATCAAGCTTGTTGTGATCAGTAAAGGTCTGGTGTTGTCAACAAATCCTTGAATTATTTTCTCCTCCCAAACTACAAAGCCAATTCTTCCCAAACTTAATATGAATGGGAAGCTCTTAAAAAGTTATGCAAAATATTAAATTCCAGGCATGAATCTGGTTAGGAGAGAGGGGAAGACCTTTGACTACCAAATTTGGGATAAAGCTTCATCTAGTAAACCCAGATTGTTCAAATCATAGTCCTTTTGTCAAAATTGGTCAGCCCCAAAGGTCACAAATTTTAGATTGGTATAATATGTTAATAGTAGAAACTTTAAAAGTCTTCTTGTTCTAAATCACTCAGCCTAGAGCTTTAATATTTAGTATGTACTTTCAACTCTTGCCTTCTACAAAAGTAGTTTAAATAATATTTTTCTTAGGTTAGAATTAGTCCTATCTTTGGGAACTTTATTTTACATAGGCTTAATATATAGTGACGTCAATAGTTGTCTTCATACATAACTGACTTCGTTCTCAGGTGAGCATGTAAGGACCTAATTGACCCTCTTGCTTTTTTTATGTAAAAAAATAGCTATATTCTGATTTTCTGCATGTTTGGCTATGAAAGAATTTGCTTTAGTTACCTTTTAACTTCAGTACTTTCATTGCTTTGATTAACTTCTTTTTTTTTTTGCTTCTATTTCAGACAACTGTTCAGAATGACTCCACAGCAGAAGTCTTTTCCGCAAAGCAGTCTGTACAACCTGGTAACAATAATCCTGGTTGTCAGGATGCATTTTGATCCTGTACCAAACAACAAAATTTTATACTTGCCCAAAATGAATGCATCTGCAGACGACAAAATAAATGTGACCCAAACATTGAAATTTATTTATAGGCGGGTAGAAAACATTGTGGGAAAAGGAGAAAATGCTGGTTATCAGCATTTTCTCCTTTTCCCATATTGTTTTCAAAAGCCTTCTTTCTTCTTCTTCTTTGTGGTGAAGGGTTAACCCTTTACCAAACAATTCTGAGGTTAAAGGGTTTTGAAAAATAACTTCACAAAACTATCACGAATTTCTATGACCTTGAGAAAAAAAACTTTTGACTACATTGTGGGAAAAAGAGAAAATGGTTGCAATCAGCATTATCTCCTTTTTCCACAATGTTTTCTAACATTTCAAAGACAATTCAAACCATTTGACTGTAACAAGCAGTTGCTCCCACAATGTTTCCGTTTTGTTGAGAAGTGATATTTTTCCTGTCCTTCATAAGTTTGTGCACAATTTGTGATACTTTTTAGTCAGTCCAAAAATAACCTGTAAAATAATTAAATAATGTTACTTTAGGACAGCTGACATATCCCTATACCAGACTATCCCAAGTTTTAAGAAACCTGAGGAAAAAGGCATTTTAAAACATTTAAAACATTGTGGGAAAGGGAAAAAATGCTGTTATCCAACATTTTCTTCTTTTCCAACAATGCTTTTAACCCTATCAAAGGCAAGTGTCATTATTTAGCCGAAGTTATTTTGTCGTCAGCAAATGGTTTCAGTCTTGACCAGTGTCAAGTATTGTGATGTAGTAGAGGGTTATACCTTGCTTTTCAATGGTTGATTTTTCAGACTCTGCGTGGGGAAGAATAGCTTTATATAATGGAAACACAGTGATTGTTAAACAGTTGCAACATTCCATCATCCTGAAAGAGGCAGATATCAAAGAGTTGGAAAAAGTTAGCATGATTTTTGTAGATTTGTATCCCATCCAGCATTTTGTCTTTCACTCACTATGTTTTCTTAAGGCCCCATTCTCAGTGTTGTTAAATCTCAGGTATGTGTAGTAAATTGTTAGGTCTTTCACTACTAAATAAAGAAGTTACACTTTTTCAAAGGCAGCTAATGCACTTTCGCTGCAAGATAAAGAACTCCTTTGGTCATAATCTAGAGCTAAGTAGTGGACAGTGTGGATCAGAGATCAGACTGCATGTTCTGTGCAGTCTGATCTTGATCTACACTGACCACAAAAGCTTCTTGTGTCATCTACAGTAAAGAAAGAGTAATAATATTTAAAACTATTTTTCAGATGAAAGAAATGATCCACATGAATATCAATCCATTCTTTGGAGCGTGCTTTGATCCTCCCACACCAATGGCCTTGTTCCAGTATTGTCCAAAAAGAAGTTTGCAGGTATTGTTAAATGGTAACCCTTAAACCGCCTTTCACAACTTTATTTGTTGTTGTGAACAGTGTAGGGCTTATCACAACTCTAGCTGCTTTTATGGACAATGTAAATCAAGATTAGACAGCACATAATGTTCACTCACAGGGCTGGTTGCATAATACAGGTTTAAAGGTAATCTCGAATTTAAACTTGAGTTTTACGCTATTCTATTGCATAAACATAGTTTACTAAGAGCCGGACTAAAAGTTAAACCTAGAGGCTTTCTTTATTATAGCTTAGCTTAAACGCAAGTTTAAGTTATCCCCGTAACACATGAAATCTAAACCTGCATAGAGGCAGGTTTTAGGTTCAGTTTAAGGTGAAAACCGTATATTCATCTCACTTAGAAAGAGAAGATGGCAGGCAATATTCTATAGAGAATGTGCCAGAATACAGAATAGCCTGTGCAGGGCGATTTAGACAATTTGCCCTAGGATGATTTACCTGACGAAAAATATTTGGGTACAGTTTGGTTACTCGAAGCGCTGAGCTTTTCGTAGAAGTGTCTTTGGGAAAGACACTTGACAAGGTATTGAGTTGTCACTGTGATACATGTATGTCTGAAATAATTTTTTTAAAACTGCAAAAAAACAACATTCCATCAATTTAACCATAAAGATCACTCTTGTATATATCAGGATCTAACCCCAAATCACCATTTTTTTCTCAATTTTAACACATTTGAACATTTGGACTTCGGACCAGTGTGTAAAAAATTTATAAAAATACATTTGGAAATGTTGGAAAAAGGACACATTACTTGTAACGAGGAAATCCTCCTTTTCCAGCAAAGTTTTCTTTTATGTTTGACATAAAACTTCTACAAACATCGTGCCAGAAAAAGGGGATAGATTTTTTTTTTTTTCATTTGACGGGTTTCACAGTCTAATGTGGTTAGGATAACATGCCATAATATTATCTGACCAAATTGTTCTACATCCGAAGAAAACACCATCCATACCAGCATCTCTATATGCAGAGTGGGTAAACGATGAACAATGACCAAAATTATTATTAAATTTGAGCTTTGCTGACCTTTATCTTTCCATTCGGGTGGACAATATAGACAACCACCAGCCTACACATCTCAGTCCACACCTTCCGCGGCTTGAGCAAGTTATTTTTAGTTAGATTCAGGAAAAAAATGAAAATGTCCGGATAAAGAGAATAAATGAACTCTCCATACTATCCTCAGAATAGGATAAGTAAGTTTGAAATACAGATTAAGAGCCTCCCAGTATTATCTTTTACAATCAAAATGAGGACAGTTTAGTGCAAGACCAGTATTTAACTACTATGCAATTTTATCTTAAATTGGCTTAACGCAAATTTAACCAGTGTAATGCAACGTCATGAAAAGTTTTTATGGTTGATTATTTTGGATAGAGACACTTCTTAACACTTTACAAAACAAGCCCTGGTTTTTATGGCTTCTGGGAAGCCGGACTTTGAAAACGTGGGAAAAAGGAAAAATGCTTGTACCAAGCATTTTCTTAACGTTTTCAACTCTTCCAGGGAAAATAATCCATTATTTGAGCCACATTTATTTTTACGTCTGCAAATGTATTAAATATGGACAAGGTAAGAATTTTACTGTCTTATGAGTTGTTCTCATATTCCATAAAGAAGTCTACAATTGTTTTATCTTATCATGGAATGTACTCAGACGGGCATTGTACCAAGAGATGGATCAGTATATCTCTGCTGTCTGATCTTGGTCATCCCTTTTTTTTCGTGTTTCTGTATTCTCTGATCCGGAAATGATTGCAATCTAGTTTTAAATACAGTAACGGCTCTAGTAAATGCATAGCACTGGATAGCGGCACATTCAAGCCTGTATATAGACTTCGTTGTGCATAATCACGTGCAGAAATGTGTTGTCTAGACAACAGCAGTGCGCTTAACAAAATCAACCCATCGTTTAGTCCTACCTGGAGGATAGCTAAACCTAGTCTGGATAGACTGGGGCTAGGTAGACTCGAGCTAAACTAGTTTTATGCGTACCAGGTTAAAATCCTGGTCTACCCAGACCTGGATTAGGCCTTGTTCCAGTCTTAAATAAACCTTTGTTATGCAACTGGCCCCAAGAGTTTTAAGTTTGATTCCAACTGTTGTTCCCACTGGTAGCAGCAGTGGTATGAGAGTTACCTTTGGCAAGGGCCTGCAATGCCCTAGCCATGTACTAATGAAACCTTGGTAACATTAATTATAATTGAACTGTTATCATGATTGTGGTTGAAATACTGTTGAAAATAGTGTAAAGCACAATTTAAACTTGACAACTTATGGAATTACCGTGAGAAAAGGAGGCTATTCTACTTCATCATTGCTAAAAATGGAAATTGGACATTGTCAGTTAGGATAAACAGAACCCAAAAATAAAGTATTGCAATTTTAACCCTTTACCAAACCACAAGAAACTGAACTGACTCAAATTGAAAGTATTTGCAGACAACAATTCATAATTATGTGGCTCAAAGGATAATTGCTTTCTATGAAAGGGAAGGAAAACAATGTGTGAAAAGGAGAAAATGCTGATTACCAGCATTTTCTTCTTTTCTCGCAATGTTTTCAGAAGGTTGCATCCTGGGGGTCCTTTAAACTCAGAATTGTTTGGTATGGCAACTGAATAACTCAACAGTAGAGGTTCAAGGTTAGGCTGCATGTCCTGTATATTCTGATCTTGATTTACACTATCTTTTTATGCAACTGAAGTTGCAATAGGCATTCTGTAAAAATATTGAAATACTTTACAGGTAGACTTATTGATATTGAAAGCATTTTTATCCCACAAATGAAGTATGTTGCAAATGATGAGATTTGTATTTGATAGGATTGAAACATTTTTTTGATGATAAGAAAATGGTTTTAAAGTTTGTCTTTTTTCCACAGTTATTTTTAGCCTTTACTCTAAGGGTTGTAAAGGTATGGAATTGTTTGGTAAACGGTGAAATCTTAATAAAAACTCATTTCAGGATGTTTTAGAGAACACAGAAATTACACTTGACATCACATTGATCCGTTCACTGATTTTCGATCTGGTTCAGGTTAGTTTATTAAAGTGTTTGTTGGAGCATTTATTTGCTTGTTATTTATACATAACATTCTGCAGACAAGTTTCTGCACTTTGCAGAAGACTTTTTTTAAAAATGAAAGCAAAAATTACCTGTAGCATTGACTATCCCTTTTTTAGCATGGATGTTTCCAAGGACAAGCTTGACATATTGCCATAGCCCGGTCTTTATTGTCGTCCTGGCAATTGTTGTTGTGCAAAAACTTTGACATTTTCTAATTCCTGTCGTTCCTGAGGATACATACTTCAAACTCAAGCTTGTTGTTAACTCTTTACCACACACCAAAATTTCAGTCTGGTCCAAGTTGAAAGTATTTGCAGATGACTAATGATAGGTCGCTCAAATAGTGTAATTCGTTTTTGATAGGGTAGAAAACATTGTGGGAAAAGGAGAAAATGCTGGTTACCGGCATTTTCCCACAATGTTTTCAAAAGTCCCTTCCTTAGGGGTATTAAAATTCAGGATTGTGTGGTAAAGGGTTAACTATTAAAAGAGAAACCCATATCAGAAGGGCAAGTAACCTTCAAAATAAATTTTGACACAGTTTTGCCCCGTTTTTAACATAGAATTTTCACAGAAAAAGAAACTTGATTGGCATCCAATTACCAAGCTCTTATTTTGTTTGTATTACACACATTATCTCCTGCAGAAAAAATATTTGCTTTTTGCCAAAGACCATTTCAGAGAACATGGCAAAAGGTGAAATTTTGTAAAATTGATAATCCTTTTTTTAACATAGATGAGTTTGAAATCATTTGCTGCAAGTTTGTATCAGGAGTTTCAACCCTTAGAGCACTGAATAAATCCAACAGAAATTTTTATCCTAGAAATAGGACCAAAATAATCGCAACGTCATGGTTGCATTTATCTGCAGTTTATCAGCAAAGCGGACAGTGTAGATCACAGATCAGGCTGCATGTTTTGTGCATTCTGATCTTCATCTACACCGGCCGGAAAGTCATTTATAGTAGTGAAAGGTGCTTTAAGGGTTCAGGAACCGTAACAACTACCTCTGTTCAGGCCAACCATTGATCTTCTTCCTCAAAATAAATAAAATAGAAATCTTCTTTTAGCCCACTTCATTTCTCAGGACTACTCTACTTCAGTCAGTGGAAAGATCTAACTAAAAGAGGTGGGGATTTCTTCTGTACTTAATTCTAATGAATCTTGAACCATTGCTGCCATATACTTTTTTGTAGCGCAGAAAAAGTTTAAATGGATAATTTCTATCCTCATTTGGTGTTTCTGAAAATATTTCAGGGTATCAAATATATCCATGACTCACCGTTGGAGAGCCATGGTCACCTAAAAAGTACAAACTGTGTCATTGATGATAGATGGACGCTGAAAATCACCGATTATGGTTTAACACAGTTTATGACACAATTCCGCTCCGACGATGTACACTATGCTGATAAGTATAGAAGTAGGTGTTTGTTGCTTTTGAACTATTCCTGTTTGTGTTTAACTTTATCAAACAATGCCGACTTTTAATCACTTTGAGAAAGAAGCCTTTTGAAAACATTGTGGGAAAAGGAGAAAATGCCGGTAACCAGCATTTTCTCCTTTTTCTATAATGTTTTCTTCCCTATCAAACAAAAATTGCATCGTTTAAGCTACAAATTGAAATTGTTGTCTGCAAATGCTTTCAAGTTTGATCAACACTTTCAATGTGGCTCAGATTATAAATTTTTTCTCTTAAATGATAGAAAACACTGATGGAAAAAGAGAAAATGTCGATCACCAGCATTAGACAGATCAAAATTGGAAGCATTTCCAAAGGATACAGTAAATGTGGCACAAGCAATCGGATTTGTTTGTAAATGGAAAGAAAACTCAGGATTGTGTGGTAAAGGGTTAAGATGGTGTCAACTTTTCTGTTTTCATTTTAATGGAAAGGATAAGCCATGATATGAGTTTGTCTACTATACTTGTCTTACATTATACCAAATACTGATATTTAATTGAGCGGTGTTCTGGGAAAAGGGGTGCTTTTATGCATCTTGGCAATGCATTAGACCAAGAAAATCATCACATAGTATGAATCCGTGTTGTCTAAAAAGTTACTGAATCATGAGGTTGAATTGTCCTTTGACATGTATGAAATTTATAAATAGCATAAAGTTTTGACTTCAGTCAGCCTGAGTAGACTGCAAGCGCTCACACAGGTCAATACTTTTTGTAGATGCATTATACCCCCTTTTGATAGAGCATGATTCTTATTATATAGGCTTGCTTTGGAGTGCCCCAGAAATTCTGGAGGAAGCGATATGTCATACTAGAGGCACCCAGAAGGGAGATGTGTACAGCTTTGCTATAATACTACACGAGGTTATCTTTCGTATGGGATTGTTTGCTGGCTGGGAGGAAATGACATCAGAAGGTATCTACATAGAGGATATTTGGTTTTTTTGGTGAAAGATCAATTTTTTTTTTTATTGAGTTAACATCATCTGTAATATTTTCACGAGTGGCACAGCCACTCATAAAAATATTACTGATGATGTTCACGAGATGAAATAAATTTCTATCCTTCATCAAAAAAAAAAAAAAATTCTATTTATTTCATGCTTCTTACTCTTTTTTGGGGGGACTTAGTCAAACACCAGTTCAGGTCTTTTCGGTAATTTCCAGTGGCATAACCCCCTCTGCATAACAACATATTACAATATTACGTAAAGCGCGAGAAATGTACGGCATATTACATCATATTTCCATCTCGCTGAGTGGCACATGCATCTTACCTAGGTAACTAGTGTGGAGGAACTACTATTGAAGAGTTAGAAAATTAAATCAGTATTTTTCACTAGTCTAAACCATGAAATATCCAAAAATATTCTGCCGTTATTTCTTAATGAACTACCAGAAAGCATGAAATAATAATTATTTATGTAACTGAGTCATGCTCTGCAAAAAATATTGACCAAAGGCAGCCTGCATGGCATGCACAGGCTGACATGGGTCAACCTTTTTGCTGCTGGCAAATATTCTACCTCACTATTCAGTTGGTTGTTAGACAAAATGGATGTGGAATCCATAATTATGTGATGACTAGTTGGGTATAATGCTTTACTCTCTGTTCCCAGAGCATGGTTCATATATTTTTATGTGGATAAATGGAAAGGACTAGAACTTCGTCCTGTTGCGAAGAGTTGATTTTTGGAAAGTGAACGAGAGTCAAGCATCTTTTTCCTCATGCAAATAGCTTAACCCTTTACCAGATGACAAAATTTTAGCTTTGTCTAAATTGAAAGCTTTTGCAGATGACAATTTCAATGTGGCTGTATTGATGCAATTTTTCTTTGATAGGGTAGAAAACATTGTGGGAGAAGGAGAAAATGCTGGTTACCAGCATTTTCTCCTTTACCCACAGTGTTTTCAGAAAGCTTCTTCCTTAGGGTTATTAAAAGTCAGCATTGTGCGGAAAAGGGTAAAATCTATTGTTATAGAAAATTGAATTTATTGCCCTACAGTAGAAGAATTCTGAGAACATAATGGAAGATGGTGTTTGCTTGGTATTAGCAGCTGTTGCTCCTTTCCCCCCTTTTTCCACAACCGATTCAAAAAAAGATATTTCCTGTCCAATGCGATGTTTCTCACCAGTGTCACTTTTACTTGTTTTTGATTTGCCTAAAATCAGCCTGTAGTGTGATGCGTCAGACTATTAACTAGTTGCAAGATAAAATGTCTTATAATTCGGCTCTGCAGAAATTGTTCGTCATGTGAAAAACCGAGAGCTTTCTCCAATGAGACCGAAACTTTTTGAGAAAACTACAATGAAATCTGCCTCACCACTCATTAACTTGATGAAACCATGTTGGAGTGACGACCCTTCTAAGCGGCCATCCATGAAAGCTGTAAAGTCCCACATAGCCAAAATGTTTAAAGTTGGGTGAGTTACACTTACAATATTGAATATTCTTGTACTATAATAGTTCCAGATTATATACAATGAAATTCTGCCAGATTGTGCACATTAAACTGGTGCCAGTTAAGTATATTAAAATGGTGCCAGATTATATACATTGAAATGATGCCATATTATGCACATTAAAATTGTGCCAGATTATGTTCATTAAAATGATGCAAAATTATGTGCATTTCAATGGTGCCATTAAAAAATTATTATGTTCATTAAAACGGTGCCAACTTACGTTCATTAAAATGATGCCAAATTATGTGCATTTCAATGGTGCCATATTATGTACATTAAAATGGTGCCAGATATGTTCATTAAAATGATGCCAAATTATGTGCATTGCAATGGTGCCAGACTATGTATGTTGAAATGACATCAGATTACGTACATTTAAATGATGTTAGACTATGTGCCTTGAAATGGTGCAAGATCATATACTTTGAAATCATGCCAGATTTTTTACATTGAAATAATGCAAGATATGCAGATTTTCACTACAAGCAAATGCAGCCGAGTGTTGACACTTACATGCGGTGGTCTTGTTTCCTTTTCCCAAAGTGTTTTCAAAGCCTTCTTCCTCAGACTTTTGAGAACACAGCATTGTTTGTTATAAAAGAATTGAAATGATGCCAGATTATGTACATGCATTGTAAAACCACTCAAATTTGACTGAGAAAAGTGTAAGAAAATGGTATGAACTAAGAGTGTGATTCACAGTTTCCTGCAGCTTTTTTTAATTGACATAAAAAGTTGTGGTTTGCAGTACATGTCATTTTGCAAGACTGTTGTTTAGCAAGGTACTACAGTCAAGTACTGCTGAAACCAGGGGTAAATGAACTTCACCATGAAATGAAATAATGTTGATAGTGGCTTCTGACCTTTTCCAAACAATCCCAACTTTCAATGATTCTGGAAAAAATGGCTTTTGAAAAACATTGTGGGAAAAGGAGAAAATGCTGGTAACCAGCATTTTCTCCTTTTCCCACAATGTTTTCTATCCCATTACAGTCAATCCTGACCATTTGAGCAAAATAAGCAATTTGTTGTCTGCAAAATGCTTTCAATTTGGACCAAGCTTAACTATTGTGGTATGCTAAAGAGTTAAAAGACTGACTAGTTGCAATATTTCTTGTTTTGTCTATCATTACAGTGATGAAGGAAACTTTGCAGAGGCAGTTCAGAAACGTCTGATAAAGTATGCAGAAAACTTGGAGGTGATTGTTAATAAAAGGACACAGTCACTGTTAGAGGAAAAACATAAAACAGAATCACTCCTGTATCGACTGCTACCAATGTGGGTACATAATGGCTTAGTAGTCCTCTTCTGGAACAACCACTGCTTCAAAAAAATTACTTTTTTCAAACTCAGTGAAAGAATTAAAGATGTTCCTAGAATTGATCTACTCCAAGTAAAATTTTAAAAAAGTTTTTATCATTTTTACATTTAGAATATTTTTGAGAAAAGATAGGATTGAGATCAGACTGTACAAATTAAGCAAATCTACAAAGTTAAGCAAATCTACAAAGTTTTTCAAATCCTTCATCCTCAAGGTTATTAAAACTGGAGATGGTGGCGTAAAGGATTAAAGATATTTTAAAGTTAGCTGCCGAAGTGACCTACCTTTAGTCATTTTTAAAGTTAGCTGCCAAAGTGACCTGCCTTTAGTCATTCGAGGAAGTCATAATAGATTATGGCTTTTCTTTGACTATTTATTTTCGCAGTGAAATAATAAAAGCTAGGTAAGTAAATACAGTATATTATGTTATAGTAACTTTCCTGGTGCTTGTATTTGATCAAAGCAGTAGGAGAAAATTTGACTAGTGAGATGTCAAATCTTCTGATGCAGCGAGAAGTAAATACAAGCACCAGGAAAGTTACTACAACATGATATTCCTTTTATTATATACCTGCAACTTTCAACAACAAAATTTTTTCAATTATTGACATTTCAATTGAAAAATGGTAAACAGAATGAAACAATTAATGGTAGTGGTTAAAATTTTAATTTTTACAAATGGCAGATTAATATTGTAGCGTAAAATTTTGCACAATCAAATTGCAAATCAATACATACATATTCCGCACATGACATATGTCTTATATCATATTTGAAACCCTATTTGACAATGTACGAGGTGCAATTGGAAAATTCCCGGACTGGTCAATTTATAAGTATACTAGCGTCCCGATCATGCTTAAATTTGCTACACATATAAACGTCATCTCGCCTTTTTAGTTTGCATATGTTTGAAAACAATTCATTTGATAATTCGTCTGTAGAAGATGCTAAACGACAGGTGAGTACTTAGTTACGGAGCAATTTAAAAATTTTAACGTGTAGGAAATTCTTGGTCATAAACAAACATTATAAGTTTCATTAAATGCTGCCATAACATCGTGAGTTTTTGTATGGAATCACATCAACGTTATTTCAAAGTAATTCTGAAGAATCAGCGTGATCGGTTTATAATCTTAAATTTGAAGAGTGTTTTTGATAGCAATGGAAGAATTTCTGGACGGTCAAACGTCAACGTCAAATGATCGCACGGAGCAGCGTGCAGTCATAAAGTTATGTGAAGTCAAAAGGATGGAGAGCCTTGATTTGTCAGACCGTCATTACCCATTCCAGAATCTTGCATTAGTAATTTATCCATAATTGCATGGCCAATTCCTAAGGCATCAGCGATTTCGTCCACTGATTTTTGATGGTCTGACAAAACGAGGCTCTCCACCCTCTTGACTTCACCTGAATTTTTTGGTCTCCTGCTCCTAGCATTATCCTTTATATCTGAATGCCCTTCTCTAAAACGTCTATGCCACTCAAACACAATACTTCTGGATACTTTCTGTGCAACTTTTTTATGATTCGTGAATTTCCATGTGTTCGTCGGCATTATTCCGGCTCCGACCGATAACTAGAATTTCCTACACGCTAAAATTTTTAAATTGCTCCGTAACTTAGTACCCACCTGTCGTTAAGCATCTTCTATGGACGAATTATCAAATGAATTGTTTTCAAACATAGGCAAACTAAGAAGGCGAGATGACGTTTATATGTGTAGCAAATTTTAGCATGATAGGGACGCTAGTATGCTTATATATTGACCAGCCCGGGAACTTTCTGACGTATTGCACCTCGTAGATACAGATTATTTTTTCTGTTGTATGTGATATTTTATTCACATGCACCATATGTGTTTGAGCCACAAAGTTTTCAGGTATATAATATATACGGTTATGTAGTCAGTCACTCAGTCACAGTTTCTACCTCAGGTCAGTGGCAGATAAGCTGAAGGCAGGATGTGTAGTGCCCCCTGAAGAGTTTGAATCTGCCACTGTGTACTTCTCCGACATTGTTGGGTTCACATCAATTGCCGGGGAAAGTACTCCGATGCAGGTTGTCGATCTTTTGAATGATTTGTACTCCAAGTTGGATGCTGTTATCAACAACTTCGATGCCTACAAGGTAAAATTGGTTTTTTAGCTCCACTGGCCGAAGGCCAGAGAGCTATTGTCATGGCGTTGTGTCCGTCGTGCGTGCGTCCGTCCGTCCGTCCGTTCGTCCGTCCGTTCGTCCGTGCGTGCGTCCGTAAACTTTTTCTTTAAAAAACTTCTCCTCAGAAACTATTGACTGGATTTTTACCAAATTTCACAGGAATGTTCCTTTGGTGGTCCTCTTTCAAATTCCTTCAAATAATTGTGTTCCATGAAGAATTCTGGTTGCCATGGCAACCAAAGTAAAAAACCTTTAAAAATCTTCTCCTCACAAACCGCTATTTGGATAGCATTGTTATTTTGCAGGAATGTTCCTTAGATACAGGTTTACAGAATTCCTTAAAAAAAAAAAGATCTGTCAAAAAACATGGCTTTTATGGGAGACTCATTTTCCTTTTATGGTATAAAGTAAAATCTTTGAAAAATTTCTTCTCTAAAACTATTCATTGGATTTCATTGTTGTTTTGCAGGTAAGTTCCTATGGTGGTTGTCTACCAAATTGTTTCTTCAGTGAGCTAAAATGCAGGATTGAATGATAATTGTTAAAAACTTCCTTTCGCCATTATAGAAATATCAGGCCTGTGGAGCGATACAGGCGCTCAAGTGCCTCTAGTTAACAAACAATTCTAAATTTTGATGACCCTGAGGAAGAAGCATTTTGAAAACATTGTGGGAAAAGGAGAAAATGCTGGTTACCAGCATTTTCTCCTTTTCTCACAAGGTTTTCAAGAGCCTTTCAAAAGGGGAATGCATACAACAAGGGCAGATTTCAACTTAGAATTTGTCATGCAAAAACTTTGACACTTTATAATATCTCTGTCATTTCTGAAGATATTCACTTTATGTTCATACCAGTTATCAGCTATTAAAAGGGGAACCCATACAATAAAGGCAGGTGACCATCAATATTTTTTTTTACACAGCTATGCCCTCTTCTTATTGAAAATCTATTTCTATAAGGAACTGTAGCCGAGCATTGGCTCACACATGTGGTGCTCTTGTTTTCTTTTCTCAATGTTTATAAAAAAACAAAACCTCTTCCACAAGACTGTAAATAAAATGAGATCATTTAGTAGAGGGAGAAGTACCAAGAAACCCTCTATCTAACCAATATATGATTACAAACATAAACCATTCTCTAAATCATTTCCAACCAAAATACAGGTAGAGACTATTGGTGACTGTTACTTGGTGGTGAGTGGTGTTCCTGTCAGAAATGGCAATAAACATACAGGTTAGTGGGTTGTTATTTAACTCTTTACCACACAATCACGACTATTAACAACCCTGAAGAAGGAGATTTTAAAAACATTATGGGGAAAGGAGAAAATGTTGGTAACCAGCATTTGGGTTTTTACTATTGAGTGGAAATTTTCATTTCATTTATTTTAATAGCAGTTTAAAGGTTAAAATCCAGTAAAAGATTGAGTATTCGAAATTGAAGGTTTTGGTTAAAAAAAAAAATGCCCATATCTGGGGTACCTTTCACTGAATTTGCTTAGGCAGTGTTTTTAGTGCACTTTATGTCTGAAAACAAGTTTCACTGAACTGCATAACTTTATGATTTGAAGAAGTATTTGCAATACTTTACGCCACTTCATATCTTCGGGTAAAGCATGGAGGGTATGTGTATATTTCGCAAATTGGCGTAATTCTATGCAGTTTAGTGAAAGGTACCCCTGGATCTTTGCCTTATCTTTAATTCTTTAACCAGAGGACAAAGTTCATGACCTGTCCTATAAAGCATGTGCACATGACAAGTAAACTATGCCTCAATGGTGTAATTGGTTGTTGAAAAAACTGGTTACTAGCATTGTCTTCTTTTCCTACAATGATTTTCCCCTATCTTTACATGTATATCTCATTATTTATTTATCAATTGCAAATTTTTTTCCCTTCAAGGTCTAAAATTTAGTCATCAGGTAAAGAATGGACCCATAGTCTTGCAGATAAACTGTAGTTCTTCAAAGACTGTTTTCAAAAGAGTTTTTTCTCAGTTAAAGCACAGGACTGTTTAGTAAGGGGTTAATAAAGTTTTGATTTATTTTCATGCTCCCTCAAGCACAGCTGTTCTGGCTGATTTTGCCTGGATAATACATAGGAATAGCTGTTTGACCTTTAACCGTTAACCAAACGACCCTCAGAAAGAAGCCTTTTGAAAACAGTGTGGGAAAAGGAGAAAATGCTGGAAACCAGCATTTTCTCCTTTTCCCAATATTTTTTCTACACTTCAACAAACAAATTTCAGTTTTTTGAGCCACATCTATGTTTTTGTTCGCAAGCTCTTTAAATTTGGATAAGTCCAGGGTTTTTTGTCTATAGGTAAAAAGTCAAGTTTTTTCATTATACACACAGATTTGTTTAAAAAGAATTCTGTCTTTATTTTCTTGCAGCCATTATCGCTGACCTCTCTCTAGAGATAAAAGACACCGTGAGTAGGTTTCATATCAAACATTTACCACATAAAGTGCTGCAGTTACGTATTGGATTTCATACTGGTCCCTGTTGTGCTGGTAAGTCATTGGTGGCATGTGTCAAGCAAGTACCCATCTCTGCCAAAGTATATGACTATAGTAGAGATTGATATGATTCAGAATATAGTTACCCCTGTACCAGATGAGAAAATTTTAGCCCTGTCCAAATTGAAATCATTTGCAGACGACAAAGTAAATTTAATCAATACATAAAATTTGTCTTTCATAGGGTAAAAACATAGTGGGAAAAGGAGAAAATGCTGGTTACCAGCATTTTCTCCTTTTCCCACTATTTTCTCAAAGGCCCTCTTTCTCAGGGTTGTTAAAAGTCTGCGTTGTGCGGTAAAGGTTTAAAAAAATAGAGTTAGAAAAGTTCAGTGAAATTTTTAATCTTAACTCCATGCCACACAGCAAAATTTTAGACTGATCCAAATTGAAAGCATCTACAGACAACAAATTACATGTTACTCAAATTAAAGTGTTTGTATCTGAAAGGGTAAAAAACATTTAGGAAAAAGAAAATGCTGGTTACCAGCATTTTCTCCTTTTCCCACAATCTTTTCAAAAGCCCCTTCTGTCAGGATTGTTAAAACTTGGGATTGTGTGGCAAAGGGTTAAAAACTTTATATACTATCTATACAAATACTTAAGGAAATACATACCAGAATTTATTTTATGTTTAAATGATGAGGAATAGGTGAAAACATGGGCTAATAGAAAAAAAAGAAGACTTTTTCAGCATAAATTTCAGTAAGACAAATCACGTGGCTACTGACAGTACTCAAGATTTTCCTTAGAACGCTTGGACAAGTCCTTAATTGTTAAAAGGGGAATTCATACAATAAGGGGAGATAACCGTCAAAGTATTTAAAATTATGCCCCTTTTTCGACTTAGAATTTTCACTGAAAATCAAGCACTTGCAGTGGAGCGTTGGCACACACATGCGGTGCTCTTGTTTTTTTTTTCCACAATTTTTTCAAATGGCCTCATTCATAGTAACGATTGTGTGGTATAGGATGCTTATCAGAATCATATCAACCCAGCATGTTCATCTTGTTCATATTTTAAACTTTTCATGTAGGTGTTGTTGGATTGTCGATGCCAAAGTACTGTCTGTTTGGGGACACTGTGAATATAGCTAGTAGTATGGAATCTTCTGGAGAAGGTAACATTTTGGATAGAATAATCATGGTTAAAATTATCTTTTGTCTTAGTGAATTTCGTCAATGTGGCAGTCGGAGAAGAGCAATTTGCTGATCATGTGTAATAGCTTAACTCTTATGTCATGACAAAATGTAGATGCTGGAAATTATTGTGGCTTAAGGAAAAAATTACTGATAGCAATTACCCCTCTTGATGCAAGCTTCTCTAATACTGATGTAATTAAAACTGATGAAAGTACCTGCCGTATAGCAAAGTCGTTACGGCGAATCAAAAGTCCAGTCCCGACTTGATTAAAACTGATAAAAATACCTGCCATATAGCAAAGTTTTGGCGGATCAAAAGTCCAGTCCCAGCTTCATGAAAACTGATGAAAGTACCTGCTGTATAGCAAAGCCGTTATGGCAAATCAAAATCCAGTCCTAACTTAATTAAAACTGATGAAAGTACCTGCTGTATAGCAAAGTCGTAAAGGGGATTTAATCTCCCATAGTTTGTTATTCACACCTTTATGCTAACTTGTGTAATTAGTTACAGGTTACATGCATCCATTTTGTTGTGAAGATCAAAGATCAGAGACCACATTCTATGTAGTCTGATCGTGATCTACACTGTCCACAAAAGGTAGACTTGTCTTGCTAACAAGATTAACTAAAGGTGTATGTGTTTTTTTCTCTAGCTCAGAAAATTCACATGAGTCACCAGGCCTTCACTGCCCTGACACAGTTTGAGCACTATAGGTGTGAATTTAGGGCAGATCTAAAGATCAAGGTAAGAACAGCTTGAAAAATGTCTTTGAGAGAGAATTGTTGTCATTTGTTTTGTCTGTTAACTTTTAACCTGCTAAATAAGTGAATTCAAACTTCCAAGCCAATAGTAAAAAGATGAAATGTGCATATTTCAAACTTAATTTTTGAAAAAAAATATCACATTTTCGGACAGAATAAATACAAGATCAGACTGCATATTCTGGGCAGTCTGATCTTGATCTACACTGTCTGCTAAAGGTTATTGAGCCATTGAGCAGTCTAAGGGAAACTTAGCCTTATACCAGATTACAAAATCTGAGAAACCTCTATGTTGAAAGTATTTGCAGACGATGAATTAAATGTGTTCAAATGGTGAGATTTTGGGTCAAAAAGAAAACAATTCTTGTTAGTAACATTTTTAGCTCGGCTGTTTCCAAAGGAAATGTCAAATTATTGTCATAGACCTGGCATCGTCATCTCTGTTGGTGTGCAAAAACTGATATTTTGTAGTACATGTATCTCTGTTATTACTAAAGATATTTATTAAAGATATTTACTTAAAACTTGGACTAGTTGTTAACTGTTGAAAGGCACACTAATGCAATAGGAGCAGGTAACAATCAAAATGTTTTTAATGCAGGTGTGCCCCTTTTACCACTTAGAATTTGGACAGAAAATCAAGCACTTGCAGCCGAGCATCGGCACCAGCATGTGGTGCTCCTGTTCTCATTTACCCATGATTTTTTAAGTCTTCTTTGTGAGATTTGTTAAAAGCGCGGGATTGTTTAGTAAAGGGTTGGCACAAGCATGCTCTGGAAAAGGGGGCTTAATGCATCTCCATGAGGCATGATACATGATTGTTGATTTATAAAATCTGTTTTGTCTAACAACTGACAGAATCCTTGAGTAGAATGGTCCTTTAACATGCAGAAAATTAACCAAAAGCAAGAAGTTTCCACCCAAGTCAGCGTGCTGCAGGCTGACTTGGGTCGATACTTTCTGCAGATGCTTAACCCTTTACCACACGGCAAAATTTAAGGCCTATCCAAATTGAATGCATTTGCAGACGACAATTTCATAGTGGCTCAAATGACGCAACTTTTCTTTGATAGGGTAGAAAACTTTGTGGGAAAAGGAGAAAATGCTGGTTACCAGCATTTTCTCCTTTTCCCACAATGTTTTCAAGAGGCCTCTTTTTTAGGGGCGTTAAAAGGCGTCATTGTGTGTTAAAGGGTTAAAGCAACCTTTTTACAGAGCTTGGCTCATATGTTTGTGAACACTGTAGAGGAAGATCAGACTGCACAATTCTAAATCTAAAGACTAGCCATCTGATTTGTTGGGACAACCTGTCTTAGCCAATCAGACAGCTAGTTCTTGAACTACAAATACTAGTTTGCAACTACTATCCAAGATCTTGTGGATACGTAAGTCCAAGAATATAGAAGACAAAGAGTATTAACCCTTAAAGCACCTTTCACTATTACAGGTGCCTTGGTGGCCAGTGTAGATCGAGATCAGAATGCACAAAATGTGCAGTCTGATCTTTGGTCTACACTGTCCACTTTGCTGAAACACTGAAGACAAAAGGCAAGCATGAAATTGCAATTATCTGGGTCTTATTCAAGACTTAAAATATCTGCTGAGTTTATTCAGCGCTTTAAGGGCTAATTACTTTAATAAAGCCATGTTCTGGCAAAAGGAGGCTTAATGCATCTCTGTGATGTATTATATCAAGCAGGTCATCACATGATAAGCAAAAAGTTTCGGCCCAGGACAGCCTGCACAGACTGCGCAGGCTGACCTGGGTTGATACTTTTTGCAGATGCATTAAGGCCCCTTTTTGCAGAGCATGGCTCATTTTATTTTGTAGGGAAAAGGCAGAATGAAGACTTACTGGCTGTTGGGAAAAACGCTCACATCTGAAGCAAATTTAGGCATGACCAATAACTCACAGAATATGATGTCTGTTTATGAACTGTGTGAATGATAATTATGTGTTTTAATGTTTTTTTTTTTTCATTTGGCATCTAAGGCCAATTTCAGTAACATTTTAGTACACCTTTATGATGTCTGTATATGATTTGTGCAAATGACTTTTTTTTTTTTTATTTGTTTGTTTGGTGTTCAGGGTAGGGTTTTACTAAAGTACTTATGTAAACATAAGTCTAAAATTTGTTAAGTTTTTGCATAAGTCAAACTTTTGCGCTTTTCTAATATTTGTGTAGCTAAGTTCAAACCTAGACTTTTGTGTAAGTCTATATACAAAAATATCATTGATAAGAGAAAACAATTGCCAAAACAGTTATATGGAGGTATTTTTGTACTGCGTCGTCAAAGAGAAAGAAATTCGAGAAAAAACATAAGAATTATCCTTGAAGCAAAATCACTCTAACCAATGCTAGATCGCTTTAGTAATGGATGAAATTTGGTCAGAAATTTCTTTCTTTACTTGTGTCAGTATTTTTCTTTTCCCCTTTTTATTGTCATGATTGTTGCTGCTGTTGTTCTCTGGATTTATTTGATGATTAGCTATAGATATATGAATAAACATTTTTATGTTAAACAAATATTGTTCATCCTTTGTTCTTTTTAAATATTTGTTTATATTCTTGTATGGTGTTTAACACCATTTTCAAAATTATTGCAATTATATTGTGGCAGCCAGTGCACCTATGTATTCTGGAGTTTCTTTTAGTGCTACTTTGCACAATATTCTTTCCAAGCCATAAGCTGCTTTCCCACGTAAACACTGTTGAACAATTATCAGAGGTGTGAGGAATAAATCCTGTTAAAATGATTATTATCAATTCAGGAAAAATACTGGCTGAGCTGGGGATTCAAAATAGCAACCGCCAGGTTTCAAGTACTGTGTGTTACCGATTAAGCCACAAGGCTCTGCTCTCAGTCAATGTGTGTTCAACTCAATAAAGCACCCAGGGAAGATAATTATGCATTTTTTTGATATCTTTAACCTTTTACCCCACAATTCTGAGTTTTAAAGACCGTGAGGAAGACAGCTTTTGAAAACATTGTTGGAATAGAAGAAAAGTTTGGTAACCAGCATTTCCTTTTTTTCTCACATTGTTTTCTAACTGTTCAACGATAAGTACAATCATTTGAGCCGAATTCAATATGTCCTATGCAAGTGCTTTCAGTTTCGACTGAAATTTTGTTGTTTCGTAAAAAAATGATCAACTGATTTCGTACATACTTTGGTTAAAGATCAGGTAACATCTGAGACAGTAATATAAAGGTTGGGTAAAGTTTTGGCCTCTTTTTATCAGAAATTTTTGGTTCAATTCTATAATTTGTGGGATCAGTTATCCTCATCATCAGTCCCGGTAGCACTGTCGGCAGTACAGGACTCAAGAACAGGGGTTTGCTGGTTCGATCAATTTCTTTCTGAGAAATGATGACAGTTGTTTCAACAGGATTCATTCCTCTCTCACTGCTGATCATTGTTCTGACCATGATTATGTGGGAAAGCAGCCAGTGGCTTGGAATGAATATTGTACAGAGTACTGCTAAAAGAAACTCCAGGAATGGAGGAATGGATAGGTGCATTGGCCACCGTGACATAACTGAAATAATGTTGAAAACAATGTTAAGCACAATGCAATCAATAAACCCTCATCGTCAGTCCGTGTTTGGTTTTCAGAAAGAAAGCAACAACAGTGATGAATGTTCTTGTTAACCCTTTACCACACAATCAAGGTCTTAATGATCTTGAAGAAAAAGGCTCTTGAAAACAATGCAGGAAAAAGGAGAAAATGCTGTTTGCCAGCACTTTCTACTTTTCCCACAATGTTTTCAGATACCTTCTCCTTCAGGGTTATTAAACCATGGGATTATTAGGTAAAAAGTTTAATCAAAGAAAATTGTTTACAATTGATGTAAATAAATAGAAGAAAGCATTTAAGTGAATAAAACATGTTTTTGATACACAATTCGGTTCATCTTTTGGACAAGGGTAAAGACTTAATCTCAAAGTGTGGCTCAAATGGTGCAATTGTTTATTGACAGGGTAGAAAACATTGTGGGAAAAGGAGAAAATGCTGATTACCAGCATTTTCTCCTTTTCCCACAATGTTTTCAAAAGGCTTCTTTCCAATGGTTGTCAAAAGTCGTCATTGTGTGCTAATGGGTTATTCATGGTGTTTCATGGTTTTAACAAACCCAAGGTTCTAAAGCGTCTTGCCAAGGAGACTCACTCGAAAAAATCAGTGCCTTGAGTGAGGATTGAACCCATTGCACCTGGATTGTAAAACCTTCACCATGGAGCCATGCAGGATTGTTTAGAAAATTTGATTATGTGGCCATAAAACATAAATAGAAAATGAACCAAAAATGATAAATTCCAAGAACTATACTTAGTTTCCTAGAAAGTGTGGATAAAGATCAGACTATAAAGAACATGCAGTTTGATCTTTGATCTACACTGGTATTTCATGAAATATATGTATTCTAACAAATAGAACGCTCTGTATTAGATCCGTCAAACCTATACTGTAGACGAAAAAACTTTTCATGCCCCTGCAGTTGACAGATTTGGTCAATGATTGTACAGTCCAGAGGGTCTAGTTTCATGTTTTTTGAGAGTAATGATTTACTCTTCCAATAAGGATTACCAGGACAGTAAATCATTACTCGAAAAAAGCATGAAACTAGATCTATCTCCTGTGGAACATTCAGTCACTCATTTTCCCATAATCTTCTTCCTGCTCTTGAAAACAGTACTGTACATCGAATATCTTTCCCTTGTGTACTTAATGCATGGATCTGCTGTATAGTTTTGTAGGTGTAATGAGTTTTATTCTCGCGCCGAAAAGTTACCGGTGTGACACCGACTTTACCATACCGGAAGTCGTAAAACGTCACTGATTTATGTGCCTCTTCTCCATCTTCGGCAAAGTGAGTGTGTAATGCTTTGAGACCCTTGAAATAAATCGTGTCTGTCTGTACTTTTGATCCTACATCAGAGTCCAAATAACAGTAGATGGACAACATATAACTTTTTCTTTCACTTCAAAGAAATATTTTTATTCAGCGACTGTTCAAATTAATAATACTGCGCCTCAAATATAACACTACCATTAAGCCATAGCAGGTATGATAGTAGATTTCGGTCTTATGATTGCTGAAACTATCTTATTATTAAAATACATGTCCAAGAGATTGACACTCATGGCTACATCTTGACCGGTTAGAACTGTACGTTACGCTTCAAATGTAATTATTTGCGGCCTCATACGATTAAGGAACAACATTAACCTCAAGATGAGAATGCTGTTACGCGATTAAGAATAAGATCTGATCTCGACATCTACGCTACCGGTTACCACTACCCACCTTTCCTTTACCTCCCCTGTACCTTTAGTCATCCCAACTTATGACAGCCATATTTGATACCAGTGTAAACCGGGTGATTACCAAAAGGAAGAAATGCGTCTAGTAAGGGATTTGAACCTGCAGAGTAGGGCCGCTGGCTACTCCCGATTTGGGGTCTAGCTCTGATGTACACCCGATTCGGGGTCTAGCTCCGATGTTATTTTTGTGATTGTTTCTCTGCTAGCCTTCCGCAGCAGCCTTCCTTAAAAGTATCTGGAATGAATACGATTTTACTGGCATCTTTTCAAACGGCTCTATGCGACAAAATTTCCAATGACGGCTAATAAAATGGGCATGGATTGTTAGATAAATGATTAATCTTTATTATCACACAAGCTGTGCTGCAAAATACCAATTAAATCAATGGAAATTTACCTTTTTTCCCAACGTAGATAAATCCAGTGAAATTTGTAAACAAATGGTGACTTCCGTTAAACAGACATGCGCACTCAACGGAATTTGAATTTTGTACAGTCTGGTTCTCTAACCCTAACAACCATTTTCGTATAAGGTGCCTTTGTCAACAGTGGAATTCCCAAATGAACCGTCCTGTAGCGTGTCAAAGATACTGCGATTTCTGCTGAGACATGCGCATTGATGATATCACCATGTTTTGATTTCTGGTGAAGTAGGTCAACGGTTATTTACGTTGAAAAGTACAGATTTGCACGAAGGTAAGATTTAGATATTAAATAACATCAGTTTTTTTTTGTAAAGATTAATCATTTATCTAACAATCCATGCCCATTTTATTAGCTGTCATTGGAAATTTTGTCGCATAGAGCCATTTGAAAAGATGCTGGTAAAATCATATTCATTCCAGATACTTTTAAAGAAGGCTGCTGTGGGAGTCTAGCGGAGAAATAATCACAACAATAACATCGGAGCTAGACCCCGAATCGGGAATAAGATACTTTAAAAGCCTGAAAGTGAGAAACATGATCTGAAAGAAGCATGGAATTGCTTGGGCTGGTTTTTAACTCCATACTCATTACATTCATACAATGAAATTGTCTATATGTGTAATAATAAAATTTTGGTGCAGCGGTAATCTATTGTTGCTTAACTTTTTGTGAGGAGTATATAATGACTGCTGCTGCTTTCAAATCCATCTGGTAGAGAGTTTACCATTATGTCTGTTGTATTTTACTCAGTACCAAACTGTCCCATGATTTTACAACAATGAAGAGGAAGGCTTTCGAAAACATCGTTGGAAAAGGAGAAAATGCTGGTGACCAGCATTTTCTCCTTTTCCTGCAATGTTCTCTTCCCTCGCAAATTTCATCACTTGAGTTACATATAAATTGTCATCTGCAACTGATTTCAACTTGGAAATGCTTTAAAATGTATTGTTTGGTAAAGGCTGAATTCTGTATTTTAGAATGTCGACCAAGACTGCCCCAGCAGTCAAAGCAACTGCAGCCGAGACATCAAAAAAAGACAAGAAAGGTGCGGCTAAACCCAAACCACCAAAGTTTGTGACAAAGGAAATTGGAGGTGAAAAGAATGGTGGAAAAAGAACTGTTAGAGTGAAAAGACTGGTATGTTTATTCTTTCTAAAGTTTGTGTTAGTGGTAGAGATGTAATGGCAGTATTTTTAGGGGGTTTCGGTTTGTGTAATTTTTAAGCTGTCCACTTTGACCTATTATGTGGGCACTGGTGATTAGAGTTAGTTTATCTGAGTGATTCTTAATCATAATGAGTATCCACAACATAGGTTTAGAAATGGATTAAGTTCTAAGTCAATTTTCAACCAAAGTACAGAGTAGAATGTAAGAAAATATCATGAAAATTATGAATCTGTTGATTTCAAGTAATTTCTATATTTGTTACACTGGATTCAATTGCCACATTATGAGGTTGTGTTGACCCTGTACCATTGAAAGTCATAGAATAGTCGAAATGGAAAGCATTCACCCTTTACTGGATAATCCAAAATTTGTGAAGACTTGACTTTTTAGCAGACGACAAAATTTTAGCCGTGTCCAAATTGAAAGCATTTGCAGATAACTGATTAAATGTTACTCATAACACAATATTTGTCTATAGTAAGGTGGAAAATATTGCAGAGAAAGGAGTAACCAGCATTTCCTTCTTTTTCAACAATGTTTTTCAAAATCCTTCTTTCTCACGGTCGGTAAACTGAGATTGTTTGGTAAAGGGTTAAATAGAGACCGTTTTTCTTCCAGCCAAGATATTACCCAACAGAAGACAGACCTAGAAAATTAAAGAACAGAAAGAGGCCTTTCAGCCAACATAAAAGGAAGATCAGAGCCAGCATAACACCTGGAACTGTCCTTATTTTGGTGGCTGGAAGACACAAGGGAAAGGTAAGTCCTATACTTTGGCTTATTTGAGGGACAGGGTAAGGCCTAGCCTTGTAGATTAGTTTGTAACATACAGGGCCAGAAATCTAATTGATCTTGGGTGGCTTAGTGGTTAAATATAGGACTTGTGACCTGGAACTCCCGTTTTTAGCTCCACTGGCCGAAGGCCAGCGGGCTTATGTCATGGCCTGTTGTCCGTCGTCCGTCCGTCCGTCCGTTAACTTTTTTTTAAAACGTCTTCTTCTCTGAAACTACCCATCCAATTTTGATGAAACTTCACAGAAATGATCCTGCCATGGTCCTCTTCAGAATTTCTTGAAAGAATTTAATTCCTTCAAAAACTCTGGTTGCCATGGCAACAAAACTGAAAAATTTTGAAAATCTTTGAAAATCTTCTTGTCTGAAACCGTAAGGCCAAGGGCTACCAAATTTGGCATGTAGGTTTATCTAGTGGACCTCTACCAAGTTTCTTCAATTTATAGCCCTGGGGTCAAAATTGGCCCCGCCCCGGGGGTCACAAGTTATACATGGGCTTATTTAGGGAGAACTTTAAAATTCCTCTTCTACCTAGCCATAGGGCCTAGAGCTACCAAATTTGGCATGTAGCTTTATCTAGTGGACCTCTGCCAAGATTGTTCAAATTATAGCCCTGGGGTCAAATTAGGCCCTGCCTGGGGGTAACAAGTTTTACATGGGCTTATATAACAAGTTTTACATGGGCTTATATAGGGAGAACTTTAAAATTCTTCTTTGACCTAGCCATGGGGCCTAGGGCGACCAAATTTGGCATGTAGCTTTATCTAGTGGACCTGTACCAAGGGTGTCCAAATTATAGCCGAGGGTCAAATTTGACTTCGCTCCGGGGGGTAACATGTTTTACATGGGCGGGCTTATATAGAAAAATCTTTCGCATCTAGCTATAAGGGCTAGGGCTATCAAATTTTGCATTTAGCTTTATCTAGGGGGTCTCTATCAAGGGTGCCCAAATTATAGCCCAGGGGGTCAAATGTAGCCCCACCCCAGGGGGTCACAAGTTCTACATGGTCTTATATAAGGAAACTTTAATAATCTACTTGTACATAGCTATATTTAGGCCTAGGGCTACCAAATTTTGCATGTAACTTTATATAATGGGCCTCTACCAAGAGTGCCCAAATTTTAACTTTGGGGGTCAAGTTTGACTCCACACCAGGGGTCACAAGTTTTACATTGGCTTTTATAGTGAAAACTTGATAAACCTGTGTCATGGATCACATATTTTACAGGGCCTTTTATTCAGCAAACTTGTTTTACATGACTTTTTATTGGGCAAGATTAAAAAATCTTTTTGTTTATAACCACACATTCTAGTTTCATATTGTAGGTCTGGGGTCAAAATTGCCTTCATTCCAGGGATCGCAAGTTTAACATGGTCTTCAAAATATTGTCACTTCAATTTAAACATTAATCAAGGGAAATAACTCTTTTTATGAAAGATAAAGTTCGTTACTATTTACCTCCCTTGATTATCAAGCTGCAGTGATACATGATTGACTTAATAGCCAGTGGAGCGATACAGGGCCATCATGGCCCTCTTGTTTGGCTTTGCTTGAACCAGGGTAGTGTTCTTTGGCAAGACCCTTCAGAGGCCCCGACCTTGTACTGGTTAAACCCAGTACATAAATGTTTATGTGAGCTGTCGCCATGATATGACTGAAATAATGTTGAAAGCAGAGTAAAACACTATTCAATCAATTAGTAATCTATAGGTCTGTTGTGAAGTCAAATTTCATCTCAGCCAAATACTTTTGTGGATTGATGGTTGTGTGTGATAACTCTCAGCCCCGTCTCACTGGTGAACATAGGTTGGATTAGGTTTATGTTGGAAGGCATACGGTGGCTTGGGAAAAGAATGGAATGCAAATACCGAGGGTTTTCGATATGTAATGTGTATTGTACGATATCTCAAAAGCATTCGACTCAAATAGTGAAACGAACATTACATCCCTTCAAAGTATTCTCCGTGGTTTGAAATACATAATTTCAATCTCTGAATCCATTTCTGAAATGCGTCACGGTACGCTGATTTAGGTAGACCTCTGAGGCACTGACTGATGGCTGAGCCAAGGGCTTGTCGGGACTTGTAACGACGACCAGATAAGAACTTTTTAAGTTTTGGAAAAAGGAAAAAGTCGCATGGGGCTAGATCTGGAGAGTATGGTGGGTGTGGCAAGACGGTAACCTTCTCCGACTTCAAAAATTGCTTCACAAGCTCATATGTATGTGATGGAGCATTATCATGAAGTAGACGAACATGCCTAAATCCTGACACAAGGCGTCGTTATAGATAATATTTCTTGACCTTTTTTAGTATAACATCTCCGGGTAATACCGACCTGTAACACTTTTGCCCTTCGGCACCAGAATTTGTACAGCTATACCATCACATGAGAAGAATATGCAATAAAGAACCTTCTTGTGCTTATGCTTCTTTTGGCAACTACAGGCCTTCTACCGTGTTTAGTTAGCCATATTTTGTTTCCAATTTTTCTTACTGGTTCAAAATAGTGAACCCATGTTTCGTCACCAGTAACAATGTTTGCAAATTGTCTTTGATTGAATTTGGGAAACATTTTGAGCAGTTGCTTAGCGGTTTGTACTCGTACCCCTTTTTGGTCATCTGTCAATATATGCAGTATTCATCTGGCAGAAATCTTTCGTACTTTCAAAATATGCTTCAAAATGAAATGCACCCGCAATAGCGATATGCCAACAGCGTTGGCAATATCACGAATCGTGTATCTGCCATCACTTTCAATTATTTCTCTGACTTTTGAGACATTTGCCTTGCCTGTTACAGTCACAGGTCGGCCAGATTTTGTTGCATCTTTGACGGACTCTGTGCCAGTCAGAAATTTCTTTCTCCACCTACGAACTGTCTCATAAGATACCTTATCAGACCCATAAACTTCCCCCAATTCAGTAAAAATCTGCATTACCGAATGACCGAGTTTTGTGCAAACTTTTATATAAGCTCTAATTTCTTTATTATTCTTAATCTGTTTCTCAACCATTTTTACAACAGTGGTCAACGACTAGCTCTATTGAAATGACTATAAGTTTAAAACTATGTGGAGCTGAAGGCTCGTGTTTATACCATTGGAAAGGTATTGAATAGAGCTATTCAAGCGTATCATCATCCACGAAATCGTGCAAAGCGTTAGCGCGCTGTGGTACAATACACATTACATATCGAACAGCCCTCATACTGTTAAAAAAAACTACACTTGCAGCTGTGATATGAACGAAATAATGGTGAAAATAGCTTTTCATCCAAACAGGCATTGGAATATTCATAACAATGGTTCGAGTTCCAACTAAACCTAAAAAACAGAGTGAAATTTATTGTTGTAAAGAGATTTATGTTGATTTTTCTATTTCAGAGAGTTGTATTCCTCAAACAGCTTGGCACAGGACTTCTTCTGGTTACAGGTAAGCTATTTCGCAGTTATTCTAAGATAAATTATTGAGTCCACAAACAATGACTAATATCTAGTTTTTCATCTGGGCCTGTTTTCGATGCAAAGCTTTGTAAATGACATTTCGGGCTTGTGGTGTAACGCTTTACACCAAACAATACAATGTGTAAAATAACCCTTAGAAATAATTAATGTTTTCGAAAACATTGTGGAAAAGGTCACCAACATTTTCTCCTTCGCTCACTTGGTTTTCTACCCTTTCAAATACAAATTACATCTTGAGTCACAATTGATCTGTTTATTACAATTGCTTTCAATATTTATATCCTAACTTCTGTCTTCTGGTAAGGAGTTTAGGCATTGGCTTAGTAATCCAGAGATTCTTGGGTTTAATTCTGGCTATTGGGGCTTGTTGCATTGGAGTGCCTTTGGACAGTGCACTGCAGCACCTCTTCTGAGCATTATTTAAAGAGGGGAAACGCACTTACAAGTAACCTGTTGCAGATTGTTTGATTACTCACTTCTATACAAACTGATATAATCAGTTGTGTTTGTGACAATTGGTGAAGTGTTTTACTTTGCTCGTCACCTAACCATGTGTATTGAGTGATCACAGAGTAACATCAGTGTCATAGTGCTGGTAGAGATATTCTTGCCTCTGCCATGTCTCCAATCACTGAAACATGATATGGTAGCTTGTGACTCAGTTGGAGTGCTTTGTACATGTAGTTAACTTTATACAGAACAAGCAGGGTCTGTATCCACTAACCATTTTTCAGAATGTTCTTTGTGTAATTCTCTAAGATTTTCTAAATTTGAAAGTAACACAACTTCTCATTGGCTAAACCACATGGTTTAGCCAAACAGAAGTTTGTTACTTTCAAATTTAAAAGTTCTCGAGAATCAGATTACAAACATTCTTGAGAACAGGTGATGATTGCAAACACACATGTTTTCACAACCTTGAATAAGAAAGCTTCGGAAAATCTGGAAAGAGCAACATAAGATCACATACCAAAGGGTGAAGATTAATGACCACACTGCATACAACAATGTTGCTACCTCATTGTTACTGTTTTCAACATGAGTTTCAAATGTTTCACAGTATTATTTAATATATATGTTAATGGTCAAGTTTGTAAATGCACCCAATATGACCTTAGCCACTGACGGGCCATGAAAAACTACCCATTCATTCACTGCATACAACATCCAGTCTGGTCAAAACAGCCTTAAAATTACCACAAAGGATTTTTGTCTTCCAGCGTAAAATTCGTTTTATTTCATCAAAGTGGTCAATGAGTTAATGTAACATTTTTGTTGTCTTGTATACATACATTGCACCGCATACATTTTAAGTGCGTAGAAAATTACATTTGATCTCAAAAGGCCATAAACTTCCATTCATTCATTCATTCATTCATTCATTGTTCTCTTGTAGGCCCATACCTCTTCAATGGATGTCCATTAAGGCGTGTCAACCAAATCTATGTGATTGCCACAAAAACAAAGATAGACATCAGTGGAGTGAAGCTGCCAGAACGATTGAATGATGAATATTTCCGTCGTAAGAAGTTAAGGAAACCCAAGCAGCGTGAAGGTGACATCTTTGAGACAAAGAAGGAGGTACAAAGCAAAATTCCTTCATGCATTCATATGAAATTTTTCTCTGTGAATTTGCCAGTGTCTTCACAGGCTTAACTTACCTGCCATTGTAAATTTTATTTCAAATTTTCAACCAAGTAGACAGTGTAGATCCAAGATCAGAATGCATGATCTGTGTATTCTGATCTTGATCTTTGCCATCCATGAAAGCCCTTGTTTTCCCCAATGCAGCTGAAGGGTTAGGTAATTGCTGGAGAAACTCTTTGGTCTTATTTCTACAAAGACTGTTGTGACTCTAGCTATAGGAAAGTCTTCACTAATCCAATGCAAACTGTACAAGTTGCATTGGTTCGCTGGAGGACAACATGCAGACACTTATGATTAGTGTGGTGGGTAGTGTACAGGACTTGAAACCATGGTGGCATGTTCAAAACTCAAGCCAAGGAAATATTTTTAACTCTTTACCACACAATCCCAAGTTTTAACGACCTTGAGGAACAGGCCTTTGGAAAACATTGTGGGAAAAGGAGAAAATGCTGGTAACCAGCATTTTCTCCATTTCCCACAATGTTTTCTATCCTATCAAAGACAAAAACATCATTCGAGCTACATCTATTTTGTTGTCTGCAAATGCTTTAAATTTGGTTGAGTCCAAAAATTTGTCGTTTAGTAAAGGATTAAGAGGATTGATGATAGTCATTGAGATGGGATTCATGGAGACAGGATTCATTACTTTCTCACACCTGATCATTGTTTCAACAGTGATTATGTGGGAAAGCAGCCATGTTTGGAAAGAAATTTGTGTGAAGCACTAGTATGACAAAAAAATCTTGTAAAGCATGGATAGGTGCTTTCGCAACTGAGATATCGCTGGGATACACCTAAAATAATGTTGAAGATGGTGTTAAAGACATTGACAAACAATCACTCAACAATGGATGGCGCTTAGTGTCCCTTCATTTGAAGATGGCACTATGTAAGAGTTATTCTTTTGTTGGCTAAATGGACAAAATGGATGTATCTTGATAAGACTTCAATGTTTCAAATACTCCAGAGATTAAATCGAAGATTTGATTTGCTAGTTCTATGCAGCCTGATCTTGATCCACACTATCTAAGAATGAAATTGAAGTTGCTTATACATGTAGCTAGCTGCAAGGGTTAGATTTATAAAGTAAGCTCTATTGTGGAATCTAGCTTAGCCCTTTACCACATAGTTTGAGTTCTAACAACCCTGAGAGAGAAGACTTTTGAAATCATTATGGGAAATGGAGAAAATGTTGGTCACCAGCTTTCACAAACCACATAATTTTTTACTCATTTAACTTGATACGGGTAAAGACTGTCAATACAGACAAGTCTAAATTTTTTTTTCGTCTGATAAAGAGTCAATACGGAAACTACTGGTCAGTATATCTGATTGTTCACATAATCTTATTCACTGCAAAATAGATGTATTCAGGATTTTGATAGTTTGAAATCACCAAACAATTCTACTGTGATTTAAGGTCTACAGCCTCTAACTCTCATATTAAAAGACGAAAGCTGCCGAGATTGGCCAAATAGCCTTCATGAAAACATCGATGTTACACGATATTTACAGATGAGTTAGTGAGTCTACTCTCATATTAAAAGACAGAGCTGCCGAGATCGGTCGAATAGCCTTTATGAAAACGTCGATATTACACGAGATTTACCGATGATTTAGGGGTCGTAGACATTAAAAAAAAAATGAGCATAGTTTTAAATGAAGAAGCAGATGGTGTTGATTCAAGATCAGACTGCACACAATGTGCAGTCTGATCATGATCTACACCATCTGCCAAAGCTATTTGTTGCATTCAGTTATGAAAGTATTGAAAAACGCCCAAGATTTTTCAAATGGTGTTAGTTTAACTTTCAGCCATATAGAGCCATATATTTTGTATTTTCAGACATACTCCGTGTCAGATGAGCGTAAAGAAGACCAGATCAACGTAGATAAGCAGCTGTTAGAAGCCATACAGAAACATCCAGAAAAGACCCTGTTGGCGAAATATTTAAGGAACCTGTTCAGTTTGGGTAAAAAACAATACCCTCATCAAATGCAATTCTAAATGTCTGCATTAATAAAGGAAAAAAACTGTTGAAAATGTTGTGGTTTTTTTTTTTGCTTGGCTATTTTTGAAGAAAACGGCAAGGTATTGTCATAGCCCTGTCGTCGTCTTCGTCGACATGCAAAAACTGACACATTGTAATATTGTTGTCATTATTGAAAATATTTACTTCAAATTCGGTTGGGTTCCTGCGTTGCTCAGTGGTTAAGTGTAGGACTCGTGACCTGGAGATCCTAGGTTCGAGCCTCACTGGATCCACTTGGTTTTTCGTGGGAGTGTCGTTCGGCAAGACACTTCAGAGCTCTAGCCTAGTTCTGGTGAAACCCATGAATCGCATGAATATGTGAGCTGTCGCCGTGGTATGACTGAAATAATGTCGCAGACGGCGTAAAACACCATTCAGTCAATCAGTACTTCAAATGCGGACTAGTTTTTAAGTTGCTAACTGTCCAAAGCCAAACCCATGCATCAAGAACGGATGACCACTCCGGATAATTTTACACGGTTATGCCCCTTTTTCAGCTTGGCTCTCGTGCTAAAACTCAATCTAATTCTTAAAGCAACTTCAGCCGAGCGTTGAAACCTGCATATGGATCCCTTGTTTCACCTTACAAGGATGATGACTATTGTAGCTTGCAACGTAAGTACCAAATGCTGGTCACACAGCTATTACTGGTATCATGCAGGGTTATGTAAAGGAGGAGTTGCAAGTTTGAATCCAAGGCTGGACCAAAATAAATGATTGTCAGTAAGTCCGGTTTTATTCCTCTTTCATTGTTCCAACAATTTTGTCATAGCTGAGCCCCGTAAGCTCAGTCGGTAGCGCACAAGACTTGTGAACAGGGGTCGCTGGTTCAATCCCCGGCTCGGCTAATTTTTTTCCAAGGATTGATAATAGTCATTGCGACAGGATTCATTCCTCTCTTACCGCTGGTCATTGCTTCGGCGATAGTTATGTGGGAAAGCAGCTAGTGGCTTGAAAAGAATAGTGTGTGGAGTACTGGTAAAAGATTCCAGGAAAGCATGGATAGGTGCACTGGCCACCACGATATAACTGAAATAACGTTGAAGATGGCGTTAAACACCCTACAATCAATCAATTACTGTTTTCATAAACCTGTACATTATGTTTAAGAGGATGGGTGGTGGACAGAATGTTTTGCTTAGTTCTGGTACAGGATAGATCCACTGGCAACAGTAAAATACGTGAAATATATTCGAAATTTAGAAACAGTTAACCCTATATCGCACAATCCCGAGTTTTAAGCATCATGAGAAAGAACCTTTTTGAAAGCGTTGTGGAAAAATGCTGGTAACGCAGTTTGTCTCCATGTTTTCAACATCTGCCTCCTATTGCTCAGTGGTGTAAGGCGTTGGATTTATTGCAAGGAATTCAAACTTTCATCCCCCGCGAGCAGCGCTAGTCATGTGAGTGCCCTTTGGTAAGGCATTGTCGAGCCCCCCAGACTTGCGCAAATTAATCTTTTACCGAATAGTCCGATGTTTTTCACCTTTTTTCACACGATCCTGAGTTTTAATGACCTAGAGAAAGAGACTTTTGAAAAGATTATTTGAAAAGGACGAAATGATAACCAGGATTTTCTCCTGTTCTCACTATAATACCTCTCCTTTTGAAAAATACTTTTCATATCAATTGAGCCTCGTTTGATATATCGTCTGCAAACGCATTGACATTCGACAAGTCCAAAATTGGCGGTTTATTTTAAAAAAAGAGTTAACGGCACGTTTGGAAAAAAGCTGTCATTAAATTGTGGGAAAAGAAATGCTGATGAGCAGCATTTCATCGATTTTCTACAATGTTTTTACACTCTCCAAGGCAAATTTTATTCTTTAAGCAACATAAAAGTAAAGGGTAGCCAGCGTTAGCTCCACTTTGTAGGTAAATCTAAAGGCTTTCCAAACATTTAAACCAGTATTTTCACCTGATACCATGTTTTCATCAGCTGTTTTTTTTTAAATGGGTCTGACTCTGATCAACACTGTGCGGGTATAGTGTACGGGTATGCAATTAAATCTGGGTTCAGCTCAAAAAGAGAGATGACTTAAAGGCCCAATAGTGGCCAAACAATCAAAGCAGGTGTTAAAATGCATTTAAAAATCATACCATTTAAAAGTATGGAAAATATTGTGAAGATGATAATCTGTTGTAGGACGGTGAGTGCAAGTGTAAGTCGCTGGCAGAAAAATGAATTTTAACATTAGGCAAAATGTAAACAAAAGATAGAGTGACATGGCAGGTTTCAACCTAGTTTTGAAATTAACTTTCCTGTCAACGACTAACCTTTGGACCAACCTTACAATAACATTGTTATCTTCACAATAATTTCTATACTTTGGATGGTATGATTGAAATCTAAATGCATTTTGACACCCGTTTTGTTTACCATTGGGCGCTATTTTTACTTTATTCGCGGAACTGTGCACAAGAACGGTAACTCTAACTGGTATACTCACAATAATCTAAATGCATTTTAACACCCGTTTTGTTTACCCTTGGGCGCTATTTTTACTTTATTCTCGGAACTGCACAAGAACGGTAACTCGAACTGGTATACTCACAAAATATAATACAGGTTGCGTACCTTGTCAGACGGGAAACGATTTAGTGAATGCTGTACCGAAAATTTATTTATCTGCATCAATTTTACATATTATAACCCCGAAGCGATAACGTTTTCCTGTTTTACGACAACTAATACTCGTATAAAGGTAAAACGATTTAAAGGTAACTCTTCTTTGTTACATGCTGCTCGTATCGTCATGGGACCCTATGTGAGCGAGAGGTGACATGAACTTTTGGCACTGTAATAAAACGTTGAAGAGCTAAATATAGATTTATGGATGCAGGTTGTTTCCAATTTTTCAACATTTGCCCTTCGTCGGATAGTGTAGATCCAAGATCAGACTGCATGTTCAACTTCTGTGCAGTTTGATCTTGATCTACACTGTCGTAGTGTCTGCAAAAGGTCCATTTGTCGTGCTTAGCGGCATGAGAGATAAGGTGTTGGATTTATAGTCAGGAATTCCGCGGAAAGAAAGCTTTTACGGGATAAAGGGATCAAACTGGGACTTTAATAGGCTTATAATAATGGCCTGCAACATGCGAAAAGGGGCCTTCGGACATTTGCGTAAAGTGTCGTCTCGGATCAGCCTGCGCAGTCCGCGTAGGCTAATCCGAAACGACACTTTCCGTTTTTATGTATTTTTCTGTTTTGCGCAAGTCTACTATAGCACAAAATCTAATGTAGTCGTAAAGTGCCATCTCGGATTAGCCTGCGTGGACTGCGCAGGCTGATCCGAGACGACACTTTACGCAAATGTCCGGATGCCCCTTTTCGCGTGTTGCAAGCCATATAGCGGTCAAGTAGCAGTTACCAGGTTTGATTTCCATTGTAAAGCTAGCCATGATGGTGGAGAAAAGGCTGATAAGCAGCATTTTATCGATTTCCTACACTTTCCAAGACAATTTGTAATCATCTTAGCCACTCGTAACAGCTTACCAAACGACAAATTCTTAGACTTGTCCAAACTGAAAGTATTTGCAGACGACGAATCAGATATGGCACAAAAGATATTATTTGCCCTTGAAAGGGTAGAAAATATTGTGGGAAAAGGAGAAAATGCTGGTTACCAGCATTTTCTCCTTTTCCCATTATGTTTTCAAAAGTCTACCTCTCCCTGAGATCGTTAAGACTTTGGATCGTTTGGGAAAGGCTTAAACACCATACAAACAATTACTCAATGCATTTTGAAACACGGGGTCCTGCGTGGCTCCGTGGTAAAGTGTAGGGCTCGTGACCTGGAGGCCCCGGTATCGAGGCTCACTGGATCCAACGGGCCACCCGTTGGAGTAGGCCAAGACACTTCAGGGCTCCACCCTAGTACTAGCGGGACCCAAGAAATACATATATATGTGAGCTGCCGCCGTGATATGACTGAAAAATTGTTGAAAGCGGCGTAAAAAACTAATCAGGCATTTAAGAACCTGAAGCAAATTTACAGCAGATTGACTGATAGTATGGTGTTAAACGCCGTTTGCAATATTATTTCAGTTATACCGCGGCGGCCAGTGCACCTATCCTTGCTTTCCTGGAGTTTTTTTTTTTTTTTTTAGTCAGTACTCCGCACAATATTCTTTCCAACCCACTGACTGCTTTCCCACATAACCATCGTCGAAACAATGGTGAGAGAGGAATGAATCCTGTCGCAATAATTATTATTAATCCTCAGAAAGCGATTGGCCGAGCCGGGGATCGAACGAACAACCCCCTATTTTAAAGTCTTGTACACTACCGACTGAGCTACCGCAGCTCGGCAATTTACAGCAGACGACTTCGAGAACAACTTATCAAATGTGGGAAAGAAAATAGCATGAATATAAATAAAAACATGGTGGCAAAAGAAGAAACTGCTCGTTCAAAGCAATTTCTTCTTCTGACACAATGTTTTGACAGTTAGCTGCAAGACGGAAAATTCGTAAACAGGCGGAAACGAGTTATGATATGTCTAACATCTTAATCTCGAGTTTTAATGACTGAGAGAGAAAATGTTTGAAAAAAAAAATGTAGGGAAAAAGGAGAAAACGCTTGTGTCTCATATTTTATTCTTTTTCCACAATGTTTTCTAACCTTTCGAAGACAAATCCAGTTGAGTCACACTGAATTTGTCGTCTGCAAATGCTTTCAATTATGCAATGGGACAAGTCTGAAGTGTTGTCGTCTGTTAAAGGGTCGACAAAATGAAGGGGAGTAAATGATAATTGAACGTCATGGTGCGTGAATTGAAGTGATGTGGCTAAACCTCGTATAAGTGTCAAAATTAAACGAATTATTCTTTGCTCAAATATCGTTGTCGTCGCACAATAAATTTTATGTTGGTCAATGATATCATTTGTGTTGGGACGATAGGAGCGTATTGTACAAGGGTGAGTTATTATTTTCGTTCATTTGTGTCCTTTTGTTTGTACGGTGTATGTAGCCGTTTCAATGGTATTGCAGGTATATCACGGCGGCCAGTGGACTGACCAAGCGTTTCTGGAGCGTCACTAACCGTTATCCTGCCAAATAAATGGAATGAATTTTTCAAGCCGATGATAAAAACACAAATTTTCCTATTTCAAAGGTAATTTTGGTGGAAAGATATCTCCTTATCGGACAGTGTAGATCCAAGATCAGACTGCAAGTTCTGTGCAGTCTGATCTTGATCTACGCTGTCCGCAAAAGGTCAGTGGGTTACGCTTAGCAGTCTATGGGGTAATCGGGACGTCACATATTACTCATCGAAATGATATCGTCGACATAATGACAGCAAAGAGACAGGAATGGACACTATCTAAACCAATACAATAGATCCTCGAAAAGAGGTTGACAGAGTTGGGACTCTAACTTGCGATACCTACATAACAAGCAGTGCTTGTTACTTATCAAGGCGTCCACGGCTTGGAATAAGGGCTTTGGTGTGTGAGACGAGAGCAAGTTCAACATTAGGTACTACTTTATACTGGTAACTTTTTTCACATGTCTTGTTCCAACCATTTTTTCGACTATTGGACAAAAGGTAGACCACAATGTCAAGTTTAAAAGACAATCGTGTACACTTTGGAGACAACACTTTCTGTCCGATTCTCATGAATCTTAACAAGGCTGTTCATTTCGATGATTTAGGAGAAAGAACGGGTTATTAAGGGTCTTAATCGTAGAAAAAAGTATGTGTTTACTCAGGAGGCCATAGTTTTAATGAAACTTAAACAATCTTAGGCTGCATATTCAGTTCAATTATCGATGAAACTTGGTGAGAATATTTGTCTTGTTAACTTTTGCAAGCCTGAAAGTGGGTCACTTCGTGTCAGAAAGTAGATCACCAGGTCAAAGCTAAGTACAAAAAATTAAAGACTATAAATAGATTCTCTACGCTCTAGAGACCAGCATTTTCTCCTTTTCCCACAATGTTTTCTACTCTAACGAAGACAAGTTTCATCTTTTGAGTCACATTTAATTGTAGTCTGCAAATGCTTTCGATTTGGACATGTCTACAGTTTCCTCATTTGGTAAAGATTTAAACTCTTATCAAACGACAAAATTTTAGACTGGTCAAGATCGAAAGCGTCTGCAGATGACAGATTAAATGTGACAAAGAAACTGAAATTCCTCCTTTGAAAGATAGAAAACAATGTGGGAAAAGGAGAAAATGCTGGTTTCCAGCATTTTCTCCTTTTGACACAATGTTTTCAAAAGCCTTCTCTGTCAGGGACGTTAAAACTCGGGATGGTTTGGTATTGGTTTAAAATTAATCTAAAATTTTACCGTCTGGTAAGTAGTTAAGCGTCGTTCTTTTAACTACGATACGACTGAATACCCACCAAATAAGGACATTTTCTTTTTTTCTCCCTTTTAAGTGACGGCTTCTATTTTAAGTAACCAAAAAAGTTTCTGCTCATCGTCTTCTTGCACCAGTGGTCACCAATGTAGGTCAAGGTTAACAAAAGCTCAGCAGAAAGCTGGCGACAAATAGTTATTGTGCTTTTAATGTCGTGTTAGACATGAAATGTCAACAAAAGATAACCTCATTATTTGGCCTCTCAACTTTGTATACATATGCCGATCCGTGAGGCTTCTCTTAAATGTTAATAGTGTAGATATGGATCAGACTAAATGAAAGGTGTGGTCTGGGTCCGCATTCAACAACCATTAAAGAACATTCTTAGTCTTATTCTCCAGAATTTTCTAGATTTTGAAAGTAACACAACTTCTGATTGGCTAAACCGTTTGGTTTAGCCAATTAGAAGTTGTGTTACTTTCAAATTTAGAAAATGGTTGGTGAATACAGACCCTGGTCTTTGATCTTCATTCCCTGTGTTTTGTGAGACAAGAAGCAAGAAGCGAGACTCAATGGCTAAAAACAAGAAGAAGCAAAGGAATTCCAGTTGTCTTGTTTCTCCACTTTTTTGTCTGATTGAGCGCAGACGTCCGAAAAACTTCTTCATTGACTTCAAGATTAACCCTTAGGTTGGTAAGCGCGATTCACTGACATTTTACAGACAGTGTAGATCAAAGATCAGTCTGCACAGAACGTGCTGTCTGATCTTGGATCTTCACTGTCCGCTAAGGAGATATTTTTTATCGAAAAACTAGGTTTTGAAAGAGCATTATTCGGGTTTTTACTATAGGCTTGATAACTGCATTCAACTTATTTAGTAGGTATAGAGTTAAATGCCGTATTTCAGTTAAAATTTTCTCATTTATACCTGTTCTGTACAAAAGTGGACGACAGCATGTAAAGTATAGATTCAGGTCAGATCCCACAAAGTACATGCTTGATGACTGATCCCGCTCATCAGCATTTACCATACAGTCCATAGGACGGACTTTCAAATGGGGGATTAAAGAAAAAAATGCTAATTTATTCTACCCATTTCAAAAATATATTCCATTGTATTAGCCACATTCAAGTTGTCGCGTTTGCAAATGCTTTCAATATGGAAGAGTATGAAATTTTGTCGTTTGGTAAAGGGTTGATACCAACCTATCAAGCCAAGTCAGAATGTGAAATTAAGTTCACGTTGGCAACAGATTGCCTACTCTTAACTCTGTACCAAACGACAAAAGTTATAGACTTGTCCAAATTGAAAGCATTTACAGACAACAAACTCATTGTAGCATAAATGAAGGGATTTGGGTCAGATAGGATAGAAATATTGTGGGCGAAGGAGAAAATGCTGGTTATTAGCATTTCGTTTCTCCTCTCCCACAATTTTTTAAAACCCTCTTTGTTTAGGGTGGATAAACCACAAGATTTTCTTTTTCTTTTTGTTAACAACAAATCTATAAAACTTCTTCGGGTAATAAAAACGGGCAAGGAAAAAGGGATTACAAATACAATAGGCTAAAAAAAAAAAGACAATAGTTACATTTTTTCACTAAAAACCCATAAATCTATTACGGGAGTTGTGTAGTCTGATTTTGGGCTATCTTCAAGACTTTTGGCCAAGCAGAGATTTAAACAGAGAGCCCGTCGACTGCAAGCCATGTCAGGATGGTTCTGTTATGAAAGCCTTGAATTACTAATCCAAAGATTCTGGGTTCGATCTTTGTTAGTGACGCCGGTCGCGTGTCCAGTTGGATGGCACTGCAGTGTCCAAGCTAGAGTCCTTGGATAGTAAATATTATACATGTACTAGTAAATGATCCCCCGTCTTGTTTTAATTTTAAAACTTAGGAACTTGAATAAGAGGACGGTTGCAGTGGTATGACTGTGATTCAGCTGAAAACAGCGGAAAGCACTTTTCAAAACTGAACCAGAAGCTCTCCCTAAACAACAAGTGTTTTAGGCGATTTTGCACAATTTAGGTAAACCTCTGTAAAAGGCGGTTTAAGGATTACGACCCCTAACTCATCGGTAAATATCGTGTAAAAATCAACGTTTTCCTAAAGGCTATTCGGCCAAACTCGGCAGTTTCCGTCTTTTAATATGGGAGTTAAGGGCCTTAATACATCTGCGAAAAGTACCGACTCATGTCAGCCTGCGCGCACTGCGCAGGCTGACATGAGTCGAAACTTTTGCCACTGACAAATTATCTGCATGTCAAAGGATCATCTTTTTTTTTTACTAAAATGGGTTAATATTTTGCTATGACGTGTTTTGTATATTGTATTACGAAGGTGCTTTAAACCGCATTTTCCAATGTCGCTTAAGTTTAATAGGATAGTTTAGTGGTAAAGTAAACAAGTGCATTTGAATTGCTCATGTAACTCAGTATTTTAACAAATTACAGTCATATAATATTTTTTTTCACGACGTTAAATACATACCATCCCGACCTAAGGCCATCGTCAACGGCTTCTAAGATGAATGTATATTAAGATCAGACAGCATGGAATGAGTCTGTTTAAAACAATGAAAATGGCGGAAAACATGTATTTCCCAACAAGGACATTGAAAGACTTCACATTGAAAGACTTTTCCAACGCAATGGCAATGATTATCATGTATAATGCCATGATCACTGCATCTTACTCTGTAAGCACCATTTGACACTAAGATCAACACATTAGCATACCGGTTATTCTGGCGGGGAAACCGGAGAGGTAAGAAGAGTATCATAAGATTTTTATGTGTGAAGAAGTGTATTATGATACAAAAATCTCTGAGATTAATTTCATGAGGCAATCTTATTGTGTGTACCGGGCTTTAGGGGCATAACGGCTTGTGGGAAAAGGTGATGCTAGTTACCAGCGTTTTCTCCTTTTCCCACAATGTTTTCATTACCTTTCTTCCAGGGGTTGTTAAAACCTCGGAATATTTGGTAAAGGATTCGACAAACAAGTCCTAAGCAAGTCTAAAAAACTGTTGACAGTTGATAACACTACCCCCAGGAAGTACGCAACAACTACGTCACAACAACCTAAACTCTCTCAGCACTAATTATACAAGTTGGCTTCTTTACAAAAGAAGCCAGGAGAGGTCAGCATCCATGTTTTCAAATAGGTTATTAGCTTTTAATTTCAATATATTCTGGTACATGTAAACAAACAAGTAAAAGCCGCCGCGTAGAAACCTCTTATGCTTTACATGACGGTCGTTTGACCTTCTTTCCGCGTTTTCAAGTCGCATGATCTTGTCCAGCGGTCTTCTTTCTCTTTTTTTAACGAAATTCTTCTTTTTTTCTCTTGTGCTTAGATTTGTTTGCTTAATGAAAAATTACAATTATTTGAGAGGTCATTTGCAACCATGGCAAATTAATATAACAAATCTTTTTTGAAATTCGTCAAATAAAAATAAACCACGTCTATTTCCTGTTTCGTTTTTTTTATTTCGCTTTATTTACAAAACCATGACGAAACAGACTGTGTATCAGAACAATTTCGCAAGAAAAATGGATTTAGACAGCAAATTATGTGGCAGTCTGCCTTTTAAACTCACCACTGTTGGAGAGGTCTGATGACCTCTCCAATAAATTCGGTCTCTTTTGGTGGCTAAAAATATCATCCTCTGAACTCAGAATTCTGACTTGACTTAATAGGCGGATGGTATGGATTCAAGATCAAACTGCACCTTCTCAGCAGTCTGATCATGATCTTTGTCGCCGGCTTTGGCGCTTGAAGGGTAACCGACTTGCTATCAACAAGTATTTATAAACCCTTTGACAGTAAACCTATCTCAACCTATCATTTACATCCCGAAACAAATTCTTGATATACAGTAGAATCACCTCAAATGAGGATTTACTTCATGAATATAGGACAAACGAGAAAGGTCTTTGGATAAAACTCTAACGGCGTTAGAGGCACTGGAATACGAACTACATGTATAATTCTTAAGACACAGTTATGTTATAATAAAAATCTGGCATGAGATTGTGTTTGGGATAAAATTTTATTAAACTCGTCCACAAAAAAAAATACTATTAAGCTCGCCAAAAGCTCGCTTAATAACATTTTTTTGTAGACTCGTTTAATAAAATTTTATCTCAAACAGCAAGTCATGCCAGATCCTGTACATGTATTTCCTATATCATATTCAATTGCTAAGGTGTGAATAAGCGTCGCAGGGTATCGATTATCGGTCTACACTGGCCTGCAGAACAAACTGGTCCAATTTATTGACCAATCACAAATTATCATTTATTCATTCCAGACTAATTCCAAAGAAGTAGGTCAAAGGCTAGATCATACAGCTACGCCTAAAAACACTGTGATAGAAATTGCTCGTTTCACTTTTTTTCTCTTTTTGCATAAATGTTTTTAAAAGGGGTATTCTGCATGGTGGAAATAATTTTGCATTAATAGAATCACCAGTTGACAACGTGATTACAAAAGCCTTGAAAAAAAAAAAACTTAAACGCTGCTTTTGTCAGAATGTCGCACAAAAATCCGACAATTAACGTCTAAGATCACTCTGGTCGATGCAGTCTGATCTTGATATGCACTCTCCACAAAAGTACAAAACTTTGTCCTCAGCGGTAAGAAGGCTAAAGATAAGTGGGTCAAAATTCGATACTGTTTAACTTTGTACCAAACGACGAAATTTTTTACCCTCCCATTTTGAAAGCACTGAGTTGCAAACGACAAATTAAATGTTGCTCAAATGATAAAATTTGTTTTTATTTAGGTTCAAACACACTGTGGGAAAAGGAGGAAATGCTGGTTACCAGCATTTCCTTCTTTTCCCACTGTATTTTCAAAAGCCTTCTTTCTTATATCGAGGTTGTTTTTTCAACATGGTATGGTTTTGAAAAGAGTTGATAACATGTTGTTTATTTTCAAAATTTCGATAACAGGTAAAAAAAAACCCAGTGTTTACTACTTCGTCAGGAGATAAAGTTTGTAAGAAAAACTTTCAAGTCATTTCAAAAAGGTGTGTTCGTTCTTCTGTTGTGTTGTTTTCTTTCAGATTTAAACAACTGTACTAACAGTAAGAGGAATCCCCCCCTCTCTCTCTCTCTCTCTCTCTCTCTCTCTCTCTCTCTCTCTCTCTCTCTCTCTCTCTCTCTCTCTCTCTCTTTCCATTTGTCTATCTGTTTTATGTTAAAATATAGGCCTAAAGGAGATAATATTCTCTCTCTCATTTTAGTCGGTTTGTCTCTTTTGTTTTTATTTCCGCTAGGAAACGATTTCAAGAATAAAGTAGAAGGCTTAAAAAAACATTGTGGGAAAGGCAGTAAATGCTGGTAACCAGCATCTTCCAAAAATCTATTCTACCCTTTCAACGAAATATTTAATTCTCTTACGAAAGCCATATGTATTTTGTCATTATGTGCAGATGCTTTCAATATGGACCAGTCTAAAATTCTGTTGTGCCGTGAAGATTTAACAGAATTAGATTGTTCACATTTGAAATCTGATCTTCATCTATACAGTCTGCGTTTTATTTTTTCGACTGAAATTCTGTCTGATAGTTTAAAATGACTGAAAAATCTATTTTGTAAGGGTAAACATTTCTTACATAAATTCAATTTTGAATAGGAACACAAATATGCAGCATGTAATTAATTCGCATTCAATTAAGTATTTGCTACAGTGACACCGCATTATTGAAGTTTTGATAAAATCTTACGTAAGTGATGCAATGTTGTAGATTTATCATACTGTCCTCCACCAGGTCTATCTGTCTGTCTTTCTGTCTGTCTTTCTGTCTGTCTTTCTGTCTGTCTGTCTGTCTGTCTGTCCGACCCCTCCCCTCCCTTCCTTTCGGTTGCCCACCCTATGTCTATCTATATTTTGAAGAGAAAAACAGAGAACGGTGTCGACCAAGAACATACTGCCATGTTGTGGACAGATTTCATCGTTTATTTTGTCGTCTGCAAACACTTTCAATTTGAACTAGGCTAAAATTTAATCGTCTGGCAAAGAGTTAAATTACTGCTCTTTAGAATGCACATAAAATAGCCCCAATCTAGAGTTTGCGTTGCTGGGTATCTTGATAATATTAGAAAATTGTGCGTATTTAAAGTTTTAGGGAGAAAATTATTGTAATCGGAGGGAAATTACGGTGGTCAGTCGAGGGGGAGGGGTATCTTTTCAATTACATGTATTTTAGTTCTTTTCATTTTCTTCATGCACTATTTTATACCTTCACCAAGCAACGAACCTGAAGAAAGATCCTTTTGAATACTTTGTGGAAAAAGGAGAAAATGCTGGTAGCCAGCATTTTCTCCTTTTCCCACAATGTTTTCTACCCATTCAAAAAGCAAATCCAATCATTTGAGATATATTTAGTTTGCCGTCTGCATATGCTTTCAAATGAAACGTCAAAAATTGTGTCGTTTAGTAAAGAGTTAACTACAGGGACGGGTTAAAAAATTAAAGTGCCAAAAGGCACTTAGGGTTGCGCAGTCCGCGCAGGCTGAGCTGTGTCGAAACTTTTTGCTTCTAACTAATTTTCTGCATGTTCAAGGACTATTCTACCTCATAACTCAGGTGGTTGATAGACTAAATGGATTTTATGGATCCATGATCATGCCTGGTATAACGCATCACGGAGATGCATTAAACCACCTTTTGCCAGTGTGGCACTCATGTCTTTTGTTAGAATGATTTTTAAGATGAATTTATATTCATAACTCACTTCTTAAAATGAAATTATCATATCATGGTTGATACGCTTTTTAAACACTATTTACCTGTCGACACAATTTTTGACCAGCCCAAAGCATTTACAGATGATAAATTAATGTGATTCAAATGATGGAATTTGTCATCAAAAGGGGAGAAAAGAAATTGAAGGAAAAGGAAAAAACTGTTACCAGCATTTTCTTCTATTTTCACAATGTTTTCTACAATCTTCTTTCTCGGTGTTGTTAAAACATAGATTTCTGTGGCAAAGGGTTAGAAAAAACGTGAATTTGAAAAAGAACAGTTCATCAAGTGTGGTGTTTATCGATTAATATTGAAAGGAGAGATTTCTATTTTTGGTTTGAATTGATAAACTTATGCTAGGTCTTTTATATGAAACTGGGTACCTTTTTGACAAGGTCGAAGTTCTGTGTTTAAAGGGAGCTGTTTGAAAATTTTTGTATGAATCTCATCAAGGTTAAAACATAACTTGTCAATCAAATTAAGTTAGGCGGTAGCTGATAATTCACCAATAAAGGAGAAAAACAAATGTAAGAACAAACATTTTTCTGTAGCATTTTCTTAAAGTCTACATCTACGTAACCCTCTGATTATGTTTAAGTTATGCGCCATGATTTCACAAAGTTTTGTTGGAATGTCACGTGATCAATAACTCGTGTCGGTTATGTAGGATCGCATTCAAATAGATGTATGACGTCATAATTGCGCTCATTAAGTAGTCAGAGTAGCCGATTCTTGAACTTTTGGTAGAAAAGTTGTTCACTTTGTTCTCTTTCACATTTTTCATGTGTGGTAGATCTAAATACACGCCTCTTTGGAAGTGATGCTCTGACTTTTTGGGATAACAAGGAATTATTTCTTCAAGTTCATTTTTACATAAAGGAAAGTAAAATATTTGATTAATAGTGCATGAAACCTCCATCTCTCTCTCTCTCTCTCTCTCTCTCTATTAGACTGTAGACTGTTTAGGTATGTGTGTGTGTGTGTGTGGGTGTGTGTTTTATTGTATTTGTGGACTTATTGTATGAGCCATTTGTACTTCGGAGAGGGACTTTATAAGCTTTCGTTAGCTTTCGTCCCAATCCTTTTGTAGTAAATTATTATAAATACATATGTTTACACTAACATTGATAAACTTGAAAATGAAGTGAACAACTTTTCTACCAAAAGTTTAAGAATACATAATTTGTATCACGCCGACAGCTCACCTACTTATATTTCTTTTATAGGAATAAGGGCTTTTGTTATCAATGTGAACCTTATCATTTCCAGTTGTTCCTGTGATGTTTATTTGAGAAAAAGAGGCAAAACCACAGATCATGGGCCTCGCACAAACCCTAGGGGATGTATGGTCCCTCAAAGCCATTTTTATACCTTTGATTGCCTTTTTTGGCCCACTCTACCTGGTTGTACCCGCAGACGAAGAGAGCCTGTACAGTACAATTCCCAAAATGGTGAGATTTTGAAGTATTCTAGATACTGTTTTGGACGATCTCTATCCTTGTCCCTATTGTGTGGGTTGTAATGTTAAAGGAGCATTAAACTAGATTTTGAATACATGTATTTGTTTTTGTTTTTTAGCGGGAAGAATGGTGATAACTTTAAATCATAGTGAAAAATCATTCAACAGGACGTGACTGCTTTCTCTTAGCTGTAGCTAGAACAAAGAAAGGGGGTTCTGCAAATATAATTTTCCTACTCTAGTATTCAAACACACGACCTTCAAAATCACACATCAGCAACCGCCTACTAAATCAAAGCGTTGAGAACGCTGAAGTGGTATTTGTCAAGGAAGCCATTGTGTGGAATTAATAATTTGAAAGAAAAAGAGAAATAGTATTCAAATATTGGCTTAAAAGTCAACCTACTAAGCAAATGAATACCTTTTTGGTTGAAGGGAGAGTACTCATGACAAAGTTAGGATTATTTGTGTATTGGTGGTTTCCCTTTGATCATTAGGAGGAGTCAAGAGTAACCTCCCTTGACAGTAGGATGCATGATGGATAGAGAGAGAAACCATGAGAATATATCGAATAAAATTAAGTTTGTACCTGAAAACTATGATTTTGAGTTATCTTTGGGCGTTAATATTTAATTCCCAACACTACAATCAATTATTTCGATCTATAAATATTCATGCCCAATCAAATGGAGTAGCGCGAAATCATGGGACGAACTAGCCATGGGACGAACTGGTTTTGGAACGAAAAAGCCCAGGACCAAACGATCAGTAGACAAATTTTGTATATATTATATCATTGCGCCAGTAGAAGGCTATGAGCCAGTGAAGCTATTTTCAATCAAAAATTAGTATTTCCACGATCGATGGCCTCACCCAGTGTATTTTAACATGCCATTTCCAATTACATATCTGAGTGCTACCGAAAAACTCATTTGTCTGAGAAAAATTGAGTTTAATTGGGTTTATTTCCTTCGGCTTTGCACAAAATACGGTACATGGTCTTCAAAATTCAATATTGAACTCATAGTGGTATTGTCTTCGACAAATACCACAAAAAAGGTATCTAGGCAACTGTTGCCCTCCATGTTATAAATGTATTTATCTCTTATTAAACAATAACGGCTTTCCCGTTACTAACGGGATACAGAATTTTACAGAAAGAAAGTGAAAAAACTGGGTTTGTCCTCGTGTGTTCTACATGTACGAGTATTTCTACAGTTTAGTTTGAAGCCATCTAAGCACGCGCATGAAAAATTACCCGTCTTGGTTAGGACTTCCTGAAAACTTGGGAATCGAAATCATAGTCAAGTGTTTCTTTAACAAATAGGGAGCCAAATTAGACAAAATCGATTGCTGTTTTTAACAGTATGTACTTTGATCGGTGATTTCAGCCCGCCCGATGTCTTTACGGGATCATCGTGATGGCGTTATTATGGATGACGGAAGCCATTCCAATCGCAGCCACCGCTCTCATACCAATCTTTCTTTTCCCTATGCTGGGAATATCTGATGCCAAAACTATCAGTGGTTCCTATGTAACGGTGAGTTAAAGCATACTAAAATTTATCATATTACGTAGTATGGTATGATCTTATGGATCCGATGTATTAACACTCTTATAATGAGAGTACTCTCCAATAAGGAGATTAATTTAGGTTCAGACACTTTTTCAAATGCTACAATTTTAATTTGTGAAAGCAAATGACAACGCATATATCTAATTAAAAAAATTTAAAAACAAATCCTTTCTGGCATCTTTTGCGTCATGTGTTTACCATGATTTCCAGGGTGTTCCAAAGGCAGACAGCGTGATCCTAAACAGCATCCCATCAATTGAGCCTCAATCAATTTGTCGTCTGCTCATGGTTTCAATTTGGAAGAATCTAGAATTTTGTCTTCAGATAAACAGCTAACTCACTACCTGACAAAAAAACTTAAACTTGTCCAATTGAAAATGAAGTGGTAATGAATCGTGGCTTGAATGATTAGTCTTTGAATGTGTAGAGAACATTGTGGGAAAAGGAGAAATAGCCAGCATTTTCTCCTATCAAACAATGTTTTCATTATTAAAGCTTACTTCTTCATAGTCACAGAATCAAGGGATTGTTTTGTAAAGAATAAACTGTATGTCAAAAGTTTTAACTAATCCAATTAGATCAAGGTCTAGATCTCGAAACAGTTTGCAGACAACAAACTAGATCTTGATCTAAATAGATCTATAGCTAAGATGGTAAAATTTTCTCTTTGTATGGTTAGAGCACATTGTGGGAAAAGAAGAGAGTGCTGGTTAGTGGCATATTCTCTTTTTCCCTTCCCACAATGTTTTCAAAAGGACTTTTTTAACTGGATCCTTATAACACAGTTGTTTCATGAAGGGTTGGAAGATACGAGCTGTGCTCTGTGAAAAGGAAGTTTAGATCTATTGCATCTTCAAAAAGTATTGACCCATGTCAGCCTGTGCACAGGCTGGTCATGTGGGTCTAAAATTTTTGCTATTGGTTAACTATCTGTACATGAAGGACCAGTCTACCTTATGATTCAGTTCATTGTTAGACAAAACAGTTTATGTATCCATAGTTATTTGACATCCTGCTTGTTACTTTACATTATGGAGATCCATTAAACCTCTTTTTGACAGAGCATGACTCATATATTCTTAACATCCTCTTTAGGACACAACGATGCTTTTTCTCGGAGGTCTGTTGATTGCTGTTGCTTTGGAGGAAAGTGGGCTACATAAACGAGTTTCCCTTGGTGTAATGAGGATAGTTGGTGCACAACCTCTCTGGTATAAATCTACTTGTTTAGCTATAAACCTTATAGATCTAGGTCTACTGCAATAATTCAAAATTATCAGTAGCCTGATATCTCAACCTTATCAAGGTTACAATTTTAGAACTTGTAAGCTATCACTTTTCAGCAGATACCAGCCAGACTTTGCAGAATAACATGTTTCAAATCGGGAGAAAATTGGAGCCCGACATTGCACATTACATGGGTTACTATAGTTACGCATATTTTGCATTTGAAATGTTTTGAAAGTGTATATTTTTTAATCAAGTTCATAATATGTTCATGCCGTTACTGGTAAAATTTTAGCTTAGAATACATGTACCATGAAACGTGGTTTTAACAACAACAGTCCATGAATGTATCGAAAAGCCTTCATATTATAATTATATTAAAATTATGTATATCACATACATGATGATTCTATTCTCAGGTTAATTCTTGGTATGATGAGCACTACGTGGTTTTTGTCTATGTGGATCAGCAACACGGCTGCTTCATCCATGATGGTGCCTATCATTACGGCTGTGATAACAACGGTGAAGGAAGTAAATCAAGGATCAGGTATTAACCCTTAACCTGCTGAGTGAGACTCAATGACCTGTTGTGGACAGTGTAAGTAAAAATCAGACTGCACAGAACATGCTGTCTTATCTTGGATTGACACTGTCCAACAAGGAGATATTTTTGTCCAAAAAATAAGTTTTAAATAGCACCATTTAGATTTTTGCTATTGGCTTGAAAGATCATTTAACTTACTTATTTATCAGGTTAAGGGTTAACCCATAAGGGTAAATTTGTTTTGCCTTTGCAGCCAGCGTAGATCAAGATCAGACTGCACAAAACGTGCAATCTGATCTTTGATCAACATTGTCCGCTTCGTTGAGACATTATGGATAAGTGCAGCGATGAAATTGTAATTATTTGGGTTTATTTTTAGACAGAAAATGTCTGTTTGGTTTATTCGGCACCCTAAGAAACTGTACAGGTGGAAGACCCAATATTTTGATGTCTGTTTATGAAATTTTGCTAGAATTGTCTCCCTTTGAGCTTAGACATTTTTGTGTGTAATGTACCGTATATTAATCCTTAGGCTGCTAAGTGCCACTTACTGACCTTTTGCGGACAGTATAGATCAAGATCAGACTGCACTGTGCAGTCTGATCTTTGATCTATACTGTCTGAAAAAGGAAAATTCTTTCCTTAACAATTATCTTTGATATAGCAAAATTATTTATTTTGCTATCATCTTAAAAGTTTCATTTAACTTATTAAGTAGGATAAGAGTTAGTTTTAGCATCTGTTGTCAAAGCACTGACAGGGGTACTGAATACATGGGTATGTGTGTCGAAAAATTTGAGAATTACTGATTTCAGACATTTTGCGTATGGAAATGTTAGCGAATTCAAGACACTTGTTATTTGTTGGTATATTTGTAGTAAAATATGAGAACAGAAAAGTTTGCGAATTTTTCAAATTCGCAGAATCGCTAAAAAATTATACAGTATTGCATCTCCTTTTTGTTACATTGCTAGTTATTTCTGTGCACACTATGTGACTTCACTTGTTGTAACCCAAAGATTACTTTATGTTATGTATTAACTTTACAGATACAGAGGGAGGTGTTCTAAATCAAGCTTATGAACCTGAGGAAGTGGTCACAGAGAAACAGACCGATAAAAAGATGAATGGTGAGGCAGGGTAAGAAAAAAGAATATTACATATCACTTGCAAGTATTACATAGATCAGTGCTTTTTTTTTTTTATCATCCTGGTCTATCTGAGAAAAAAAAGAGAAATTGCTAGATGAAAACTAATACTTACTCTCGGCTTGAAAATGGCACTGGGGATAGGGGAGATTAGATGATGTTTCAGATTTACAAAAATTCTTGTCTAGATAGCCTTAAATTTGGTCTGTGTATCATCAAAATTGATAATCCTTTAGTTGTGCTATCTTTCTATGGCCTTGGGTGTGAAAATTTGGCCACATGGTGGAGGGGTGAAATGGGGAGAGGAGATGCATCTTGTATTTTTTTTCCATGTCGATTTAGGCTATTGAGAGCTATGCAGCCTTATATAGAAGTAAGCAATTTTTAATAAGACCTTTTTGGAATACATGAACCACTGTACGTAGCTCTTGTTTTTCGTTGTTTTTCTTTTCAGAGAAAAGTACAAGGTAGTGCCACCTATCAGAAGAACTCAATCTCATATGAGTAAGGATGAGTTCCAGCGGGTGGCTAAAGCCTTGACCTTGTGTGTGGCCTGGGGTGCAAACATGGGCGGTATAGCCACCATAACTGGGACACCACCCAATCTGGTCCTGCAGGGACAGGCCAATGAGTAAGGAAACGGTTTTAATACATTTTATTATCTATCATCTTTGAAGAGATAGAAAACGTTGTGGGAAAGGAGGAAAAAAACCCAAAGTTTGTAAATGACCCCCCAAATTTATATGTTTGCCTTCTTTATTCATTTGAAGGGGGTCAATTGGAAACACCCCCCCCCCACCACACACACACAATACAGATAGTCCACAGAAAACCCTTGCCACAGCTAAAATTTTTAACCCAAGTCACCATGCACGGACAGTGCAGACTGATGTGGGTCAATACTTTTTGGCAAAATAATGCATTAAAACAAAAAACTCTTTTCACAGACCATGGTTTTTATATAGATTGATTTCTTCTTGTTTTTCATATTTTTTAACAGAAATGTTAGCCTCTCACTAGTAACTGTTGTTCACTATTATAGCTGGATACTATGATAGGTTGACTGTAATTCTATTCTGTTATATTTACAGGTTTTATGTTGCCAAAACTGGTGACCCAAATGCAGACCCTGATATATCATTTGCTAAGTGGATGGGTTTTGCTTTTCCCATGTCCTTAATGGGAATGATCTTGGCTTGGCTGTGGCTCAGTTTGTTCTTCCTAAGACTTGGGTAAGTCATTCATATTTTCTTGGCAAGTTAGACCACACTTATGGCAATTTGACCAATCACAAAACAGTATTTTGAACATGGATACGCAAGATAAAACTCCCATGGCTATTTATCTTTTTATACAATAGTTGTATATATTACTCATGTGGTTCTAAGTTGGATAGAAATCTTGTGCCTTTGTATATGAGAAATATACCGTTGCTAACACATGTGCATTGTTCCTGTACACAGTGGCAGTTGTATCCTATCGAATACTCAGACCTTTTGTATAGTGATTTGACCAATCAGCAAACAGTAATTTAAAATCATATATCAAAGATACTACTCTCAAGGTTGTATGTCTATATATTTGATAGTTGTATAAATTACTCATGTGGTCCAAGTCTGATAAAAAAATCATGTGACATATTATACGAGAAATATACACTGGGTAATGCTCATGTATGTGTCGTAGGCCAGATCAGAATCTAGGCAGATCCGGAATCTGCCCTAGACCAATTCAGAATTATAATTTTGTGTAGACCAAAATAGATTCTTTTCCAAATTTTTTTAATCTTATTAATCCACATGTGTTTACAACTGAGGTGTATTTTTAATTAAAGCAATTTATTTGTTTTTCCCACAATTGCTCCGTTTTCCATGTTGCATTTTTTTTTTCTAAAGTGCAAAACATTCAAAATTTAATCTTACTCAGAATTTCTCATTAAAACTTCTTTTATGTTGGGGTTTAAGTTAAATAAGATGGTTTATATGTAGTTGCACCATATTAAACAAAAAAATATTCCAATTTGGTCTAGGCAGATTGTGGAGCTGCCTAGCCAAACTGGAACCCTGTTTTGGTCTAGGCAGAATTCCAGTTTGGTCTACGCGGATTCCGGATCTGCCTAGACTCCAGTTTGGACTACGACATATATTTCCCGTATACAATGGAGTGCTTTTTCTATCCTATACATAGACATCTAGCAGCAAGTTACCTCTGAGAGTGCCAAACAAAAATCAAAGACACTATAGATGTAGATGGGACTTGTATATGATATGACTGAAATAATATTTAACTCAGCATAAAACAACATTCAGTCAGTCATGCTACCAAAAAAAAAATTTGAGCCATGATATGTGAAAAGGGGGCTTAGTGCATCTGCATAAATATTCTGTATGTCCAAGGACCAGTCTACCTCATGATTAAGTCAGTTGTTTTAAAAAGTGGCTACCATGGATCCATAATTATGTTATGACTTGCCTGGTATCAAGAAACATGGCGATGCATTAAGTCCCTTTTTATCAGAGCATGCCTCAATTTTTTTGTAATTGCTTTTCTCATAAAATCTTTCGTGTGATTGACTCTTCCTTACAGTTGTTTTAAGAGACTAAATGCTCAAACAAAACTTGCGGTCAACAGCACAATACGTGAACAATACAAAGCACTTGGAAAAATTACGTAAGTGTTTACCCCTTTTAGTTCTTCATTATTAATCCTTTACCAGCAACCCTGTTGATGACCCTAAAGTGAAAGACTTTTAAAAACATAGTGGTAAAATGAGGAAGTGCAGGTAACCAGCATTTTCTCCTTTTTCCACAATGTTTTCTCTTTATCACTACTTGAAACAACTTTGGCTTTTATATTACTTGAATCATATAGCGGTCACTACAAAAGTAACACTGCATTCAATATCATTTGTTGTCACATTTTCTATCTCTTACAGCAATACAGAAATGCCTCATTGATTGGATTTTTGCCTCAGCTGTTTTAGAAGAAATAGTCAAAGTGTTTTGACTCTTAGTTGTCGTCTGTGTCGTCATTGTCTGCTTTTGCTTCGTGTTGTGCAAAAACTTTGACATTTATAATATCTCCCTCATCAGTAAAGATATTTGCTGTAAACTTGGACTATATTAAATTTTATCAACTATCAATAGGGGAACAGCAGCAGGTAATCATCAAAATACTTTTGATACAGTTATGCCCCTTTTTCAGCATAGAAGTTTTGCCGAAAATCAATCTATTTCTAAAAGCAACTGCAGCTAAGCGTTACCACCAGCATGGATTTTTTTCTGTGGAGTAGTGTTCCATCCCTGTTCCAGAATGTTTTACCTATACATGTAGTGTTCAACTCAGGTTTCATGATTGAATTAAAAAAAAATTGACATTACAGTGACAAAGGTCACTCAGAATTGATCAAAACTGACCTCAGATTTGCGAGATGACATTATGCGATGGTATATTAACCAGTGTAAATCAATTATGAATCGGTTTTGAAATTTTATGATCATTAAGTATGTATTCTCTCTTTTGGAAAAAAACATGGCTCCAGAAATGGCATTTGTCTCTAAAAAGGGTAGAAAATATCGGGAAAGGAGAGAGTGCTGGTCAACAACATTTTTTCTTTTCCCACAATGTTGTCTAAGGGTGGCTTCCTCAGAGAAAGAGCATATGAAACTGTTTGGTAAAAGATAAGCTTGTATCCAATTGTTTTCTCTAGGTTGTGTGAGATAGAAGTGCTCATTGTGTTTATATGCCTAGTTGTGTTGTGGATCTTTAGAAAACCACCCAATATAGATGGCTGGGGAATTGGATTTGAGACTGGGTATGATATTCTCTCTCTCTCTCTCTGCCTGCTAGTGCATCTCAACTTCAGTTTTGTGATAACTGTATACAGTCCTACATGTACATGTATATACGGTCCTAATTCTTATACTAGAAGAAAACTGCTGCAGATTGATGTATCAAATTACTATTCCTTTATAATTCGTGCAAAGACAGTTACTGCACGGCCCGCTTGGCAGAACAACTTTGACTTTCCTTTGCCCATGCTAACTCCACTTATTGGTTACATGTACATGCGTTACATGAGTTGTGATGGAACTTTTATTTTCCTTTACACCATCTTACTGAATACTGTTGCACAAATTCGCTCTTTAGGACTTTGAGTCCTTATGATTTTTAATGCTAGCAATGTTAACCTGCAACAAATTAATTGTCATACCCCCCCGCCCCCTACAAACAAGAGGAGGACATACTGGTTTCACCATGTCTGTTTGTCCGTCAGTCTGTCAATCCATCCGTCTTGTTTTCGTTTCCGTGCACTAACTCAAAAGCTGCTTGACCTTGGACCCTGAAACTTTATGCAAGTGTTGCTCATGACCCAAGGAACTGCCCAATTTTTTTTGGTGTCACATGGGTCAAAGGTCAGGGTCACAGGTGCACTTCTGTTTGAAAATTGTTTCCATGCTCTAATTCAATAGCTGTTTGTCCTAGGACCCTGAAACTTTATACAAGTGTTGCTCATGACCCAAGGAGGTGTCCTGTTTTTTTGGGTCACATGGGTAAAAGGTCAAGGTCACAGGTGAACTTTGTTTTGAAAATCATTTATGTTCTCTGATTGTGCTGCTTCAGTGACGAGGTGCTGGTGGGGGGGAGGGGGTATTTGTCTGATTTTTGACATTTCTAGTTAAATCTTAATACAATATCTCATGATTCATTGACAGGGGAAAGAGCACAGTGTCAGATTCTACTCCAAGTATACTGTTCAGTGTGCTACTATTCATGTTGCCTGCAGAGTTACCAGTTGTATGTGGAGCAAATACAGGTGAGTCATGCTGTGTGAGAAGGGTGCTTGATGCATCTGAAAAGCTTCAACCTAGGTCAGCCTGGCAGTATGCACAGGCTGACCTTGGCCGAAAGTTTTTGTTATTGGTCAATTTTTTCTATCTCCAAGGCCCAGTCTACCTCATTATTAAGTTTGTCGTTAAAAAAAGGGGCTGTTATGGATCCATAAGTATTTGATGGCTTGCTTATTATGATGGATTACAGAGATGCATTAAGCCCCCATTTGCCAGATCTAGGTTCAGGTATAGATCACATTCCAATTCTATGTGTTTTCTCTATTCCCTTAAATTTCTAGACGAATACACTGTTTCCCAAATGAAAGAATTTTCGAATTGTCCATATTGCAAAAAAGAATTTACAGACAACAAATTATGCTAATGGCTCAAATGATGGGGTTTATCTTTGCATTTCCTCCCTTTTCACTTGATGTTTTCATTTGTTCTCTTCTTCCGGGCTTGGTTTAACAAAAATATATGTTTCTTATTTTGCTCAAATCCACAAATAGACTCATTTTCTGACTTAAGTCTAGTTCATTATTCAAGATGCATTTTACTAACATTGACAGACTTAACTCTTTACCAGACGACAAAATTTTGGACTAATCCAAATTGATAGCATTTGCAGACGACAAGTTAAAGATGGCTCAAATGGTGGAATTTGTCCTTTATAGAGTAGAAAACATTGTTGAAAAAGGAGAAAATGCTGGTTACCAGCATTTTGTCCTATTTCCACAATGTTTTCAAAAGGCTTCTTTCAAAAGCTTGTTAAAACTAGGGATTGTTTGGTAAAGGATTAAGTAACATTCTCAAATCACGAGTTGACACAGTGTTTCAGACTCAACTCAGCGCAATAAATGGATTTAATTCATTTAACAGAATTAAGTCCATTATTATGCTGATTGGTGTCTGAAATGTTGTGTCAACTCAGGATTTGAGAATGTCAGTTAAAGTAACAATAGCTAAAAGTAGAAAAGTAGCCAGAACAGGTGTTAAAAAGCATTTAAACTCAAATCATTCTATTCAGAAGTATGGAAATTATTGTGAAGACTACAATCTGTTATTGTACGGTTGATGAAAGTGTTAGTTGCATGCAAAAGTATTGATTTAAAACTGGATTAAAAGTTGCCAGGTCACTCTTTCTTTAGTTAAATTTTTGCCTGATTTTGAAATTCATTTTTTTCCTGCCATAGACTTATGCTTGGGCCGACCACCAATAACAGATTGTCATCTTCAAAATGTTTTTTATGCTTTTAAAAGGTATGATTTAAATTTAAATGCATTTTAACACCTGCATTGTGTTTTTGGCCGATATTGGGCCTTTAATGGATTTGAGCAAAATAAGAGACTTAAGTTTTTCATGAAACCGGACCCTGGTTCATAAAACATGGCTTTGTTTGGTAAAGAGTTAATTAAAAACTCTCTTCAAACAGATCTGCAGCTGATGTCTTTGAAATCATTTCTGTAAAAAACCAACATAACTTTTGATGACTTAAAGTTTGATGCATGAAAACAGGTAAAATAATGTGTCAAAACAAATTCATGCAAAGAGCAAGCAAGTTTTCCTTTTGCCACATTGATTTCCACACTGGCCTGCTGGGCCATAAAAACTTCCAAAAATTGATATTTATTTTCATGCTGTGAGTTAAAATCTGGAAAAACCAATAAAGTTATTTTTAACCCTTAGAGCGCTGAATAAACCCAACAGACATCTTTAGGTTAGAAATAAGACCTGAATAATTGCAATATTATGATGGCTGTAGTATACATGTAAAGTGTTTTAGCAAAGCAGACAGTGTAAATGAAAGATCAGACTGCACATTTTGTGAAGTCTGATCTTGATCTGCATGGGCTGCCTAAGCAACTATAGTTGTGAAAGGTGCTTTATGAGTTAAAAGATCAGTAATTGTAATTCTAGAGAGAAGACGCTATAAACCTATTCTAACTTGGGCTGCAGCACATCAGAAATTACCATGGGGTGTAATTCTACTGCTTGGAGGGGGATTTGCCATAGCCAAAGCAAGTCAGGTACGTGAATACGTAGACCATACTCACTTTTATCAGGGTGAAAATGTTTCCAACTTCTATCACCTTGAAAAGCAGACAATGAATTTTCAGAAATGTTTTGTCTGAAGTAATGATATGCAAGCCATAACAAAAATCGTTAATAGAAAGGGTGTACACCAGCAATATCAATGAACACTGACCCAAATAATGAGCATTAGCCAGAACAATGAACACTGACAAAAACAAAGAAAGAAATAGCCAAAACTATGATGGCTAAAAAAACTAACAGATATACTGTTGTAAAAACTAGACTAATAGTACCTATAATGACTGTTTTACTCTTTACTATGGAACAAAAATGTAGACTTGTCCAGTAGAGTTCGCAGACAACAATTAAAATATGGCTCTAACATTTCATAGAGAGAGATTCAGTTATTTGAGCAACATTTAATGCTTTCAATTTGGACAAGTCAAAGATTTTGCCATTTGGTAAAGAGTTACTTTGTTAATTGACAAAAGAATTCTGTTTCTAGGAATCAGGTTTTTCCTCATGGATGGGGCAAGAGTTGACCAGGTTTTCTGACCTTGACCCTTGGATTATGAACCTTGTCCTGTGCAGCATCGTTGCTGGGGTGACAGAGGTGACAAGCAATACAGCAACAGCAACCCTATTGCTGCCCATATTTGGGGAGCTGGTCAGTAATTTACAGTTTGTTTATCCTTTCATTTGCATTTGTGGATGAGTCAATAATTTTGTCGTGTGGTAAAGAGTTAAAGCCCCAGTAGCAGCTAAAAGTAAACAAAAGTTAAAACGCATTTGAATTTAAATCACAACCTTTTAAAGAATGAAAATCAGTGTGAGGATGACAATCTTTTATTTTGTGGTTTATCCAAGTGTTATTCTCTGGCAGAAATATGAATTTTAAAATCAGGTAAAGAGTAAATAAAAAGATTGAGTGACCTAACAACTTTTGACCCACTTTCAAAATTAATTTTCCTGCTAGTGACTAACACTTGGACCTACCATACTGTAATAGATTGTCATCTTAACCCTTTCCCAAACAACAAAATTTTGGACTAGACCAAATTGAAAGTGTTTGCAGACGACTAATCAAATGTAATGCAAATGTTGATTTTTGTCTATGAAAGGGTAGAAAACATTGTGGGAAAAGGAGAAAATGCTGGTTACCAGCATTTTCTCCTTTTCCTACAGTGTTTTCAAAAGCCTTCTTTCCCAGTATCGCAAAAACCAGGGATTGTTTGGGAAAGGTTTAACGATAATTTTCATACTTTACACTGGTATGATTTAATTTCAAATGCATCTTAAAAACCCTCATTGTTTACCTTAAGATATCACCAGGAAAGCGTGGATATTTTCCCAGGTCAGTAAAATGACAAATTGTTTCACCCTTTAATAAACAAAGCCAACTTTGAATGGCCCTGAGAAAAAAGCCTTTTCAAAACATTTTGGGAAAACAAGAAAATTCTGGTAAACAGCAATATCACCTTTTCCAAAAAAGGTCTTCTAGCAATCCACAAACAAATCTTATCATTGGAGCCACATTTGAATTTTCATTTGGTTGGTAAGGGGTAAATTGAATTTTTTTTTTTTAGCTCACCTGAGCATGAAGTGCTCAAGGTGAGCTTTTGTGATCGTACTGTTTCCATTGTGCATGGCGCATCGTGCGTTGTCTGTTGTGCGTCGTCCAGGCGTCAACATTTACCTTGTGTGCCTTCTAGACGCCACTTTTCAGTCAGTTACTCATGAAACTTGGTCAGAACGTTTGTGTTGATAAAATCTTGGACATGTTCAAAATTGGGTCGTGTGGGGTCAAAAATTAGTTCACAGGGCTAAATCTTGGAAAAAGCTTGTGTGCACTCTAGAGGCGACATTTTCAGCCTGAAACTCATGAAACTTGGTCAGAATGTTTGTCTTGATGATATCTCAGACAAGTCTGAAATTTGGGTTATATCTAGTCAAAAAGTAGGTCACAGGGTTAAATCTTAGAAAAACCTCGTGTGCTCTCTAGAGGCCACATTTTCAACCCGATATTCATTAAACTTGGTCAGAATGTTTGTCTTGATGATATCTAAGATAAGTTTGAAATTGGGTTTTGTTGGATCAAAAAGTAGGTCACAGGACTAAATCATAGAAAAATCTTGTGTGTAGTCTAGAGGCCATGTTTTCAGTCTGATACTCAAGAAACCTGTTCAGAATATTTGTTTTGATGATGTCTTGGACAAGTTTGAAATTGGGTCATGTCCAGTTAATTGTAGGCCAAATCTGAGTAAAACCTTGTTTGCACTGTAGAGGCCACATTTTCAGCCTGATACTCATGAAACTTAATCAGAATGTTTGTCTTGATCATATCTTGGACATCTTCAAAATTGGGTGATGTTGGGTTAAAAAGTAGGTCTCTGGGCCAAATCTCAGAAGCATCTTGTATGCAGTCTGGAGCCCACATTTTCAGCCTGACACTTATGAAACTAGGTCAGAAAGGTTTTCCTTTTTAAATCTAAGACAAGTTTGAAATTGGGTCACAACAGAAAAAGTTGTTCACCAGGCCAAATCTTAGAAAAAAAACTTATGTGCAGTCGAGCGACCAAATTTTCAGTCCGATTCTCATGGAACATTATTATAATGTCTGTCTTGATGATATATCTGACAAGTTCAAAAGTAGGTCAAGTTGGTCAAAAAGTAGGTCACTTACATGCATACATTTTACATCATTTAAACCACGATTTCTTCAGCTTTATTAATCATAGATGACTTTACTCAGGTGCGCGCTTTAGAGCCAAGGGCCCACTTGTTTCATAGGCACTTACCACAGATACGCATCTCTAATAGCTGATGATTGGTGCCACAGTCTCTGTTCCGCTGCCAGAATATTTTCTCCTATACATATTAATACAGTGTACCTAAATTCATGTTGATTATTCTTATTTTACAAGGATGTTTTCAAAGTTGCCTGTTTTGATAGGCAATGATTTTACTGAATATGTTTGGTTTTTGTAGGCACTGTCAACTAATACCCATCCCTTGTACCTGATGATTGGTGCTGCAGTCTCTTGTTCCTTTGCCTTCATGCTACCTGTCGCAACCCCACCCAATGCAATTGTTTTCTCGACAGGTTATATATCCATTAAAGACATGGTGGGTATTTTTTTTGTAGTTTTAACTCTTTCCATACCATAGACGACACCAGAAGCTTTTGTGAACAGTGTAGATCAAGATCAGACTGCACAGAACCTGCAGTCTGATCTCTGATCTACACTGTCCACTGCTATATTCTAAATTATGACCTAACTGTCTCTTGACCTTGCAGAGGAAATGTATTTTTAGGCTTTGAGACAATGCAATTTATTTATTCAGTACTGAAAGAGTTAAGTTGTTTTTGCTTTGTTTGGCTGATAACTCCCAAGGATCAAGTTTGTCTCTGAAGACTTTGAAAAACAGTCTTCTTGAATACATAAGCAGAAAGTTACCCTGATTTTACCCTTTACCACATAATCCTGAAGAAAGAAGCTTTTGAAGACATTGTAGGACAAAGAGAAAATGATGGTAACTAGCATTTTTTCCTTGTCCCACAATGCTTTCAAAAGCCTTCCTACTCAAGTTCATCAAAATTCAGGATTGAGTGGTAAAGGGTTAACTGTTTACTAGGGGACAGAAATGTGGACTGCTCAGTTTGAAAGCATTTGCCAATGATGAATGAACTATGTCTCAGATATCTTTGAAGGGGAAGGAAATATAATGGGGAAAGAAGAACATTTGCAGAAGACAATTTAAATGTTGCTAAAGAATTGCAATTTGTCTGTGAAATGATAGAAAATATTGGGGGAAAAGGATAAAATTCTGGGTGCCAATATTTTCTTCTTTTCCCACAAAGTTTTCAAAAGCGTTCTCTGTCAGGGTCATTAGAACTGGGGATTGTGTTGTAAAGGATCAAAGAAGGAGGGATATTGTTTTGGCAGTGTTTGTCTGTCCATTTAGCTGTCTGTTACCATCCATTTTATTCTGTATAAATAGTATGCTGTCTTTGGCTGGCTCAAGGCTGTAACTTGTTTCACAAGGTTCGCCATATAATCCTTTCCATCAAATATAGTTCTTTCAAGTCACTTGGAATAGTTTAATCTGATCTTTATTCACACTGCCTGCAAGGTTGCCAGAAATTTCCCTGAATATCGTCAAGGTCAGAGGATTTACAGCATATCAACTCATAGAGTGCTGCATAAATCTAACAGACACTTTCAGTCAAGAAACAAAAGCTAAATAATTGTAATCTCAAGTCTGTTTTTGTAAAGAATGTCTCCTCAAAGGTGATAGTGTAAATTAGAGATCAGACTGCACATTTTGTCTGATCTTGATCTACACTTGCTACAAAGACAACCAGTTTTGTGAAAGGCACATTGAGGATAAATGGTACGTAATTACAGCAATATTTAACCATACAATTTGAAATTCTTTATTCATATTTTTCAGATGATTGCTGGTTTCCCGATGAACATCATAGCCATTATGTGTTTAACACTGGCTCTCAATACCTGGGGCAAGTCCATGTATGACCTTGGCTCCATACCAGATATATTCATCACAAACTCAACTGCTTGAAAGAGGTCCCGATCAGCAAGGCTATTCCTTTTCAAATTCATTCAACTATTCACCAAAAATCTATGTTGTTCATAACCATATAAATTGTTTAGATGTTATTTCACAAGTTTAATGTTAGATATGATTGCCATTTATCACGTCACCAAACAGTTCTGTGATTTAAGGTTGTCAGTCTGTCGGTCTGTCCATAGCTGCAATTGTGTGTCTCCGCTCGACCTATGTTTTCAACTAATACTTCTTATTTCCGTTAGTGAACCTGTCAAATTAAAGACCTAATATGGGGACTGCACGTAAACGAATATAATATCAATGGCATCATATATGAAGAACAATCAAATGGAGCCATCTGTACTAACAGAGGCACATTTCATGCAGTGTCACTTTATTTCCCTGTAATGGGCTAGTTAAAAACTTGTCTACGTTGAAGGTTCTAAGAATATCGCACGGTTCTCCAATGATTGTTCATATTCTTACATAATATATGCACTAGAGTATTCAGAGATACAATGTAACACTAGCAGACTTGCGATAATAGGTATCTAGCTGAAATTTAAATGGAACCTTTACCACCATGAGTATGATTTCACTTACAGTTTCTGTTATGATTGGTGGACTATCACAGGATTTATGGCCCTTTGAATATCTTTTCCGATCCAGTGACAAAGCAGCCGATGGGCTTATTTCATTGATCCGCAACAGTTCAAGTTTATAATAAATAAAGCTTAGACACATGTTTCTCTTTACCACACAACAAAAATATTTACCATCATTTTCTTTTCTCACAATGTTTTCAAAAACTTTTTCACCTGGTTTGTTAAAATGATGGAATATGGGGTAAAGGCACAATTTGATACAGCAATTTCACATAATGCTGCTTTTGGTTTAGCTTAATTATTTGTGATATCAAGCTATCATTAAGCTTAGAGTTGTTAAGGGAAGTAATTTCTGTTTTCCCCATGATAGTTTCATATTTATCTCCATTAATTGTTATACTAGATTGTCAAAGGATCTATATAGACAATGATAAGGATACTGTAGTAAGGAGTTATCAACCCTTAGAGCACCGAATGAATAGAGAATATTTGTTTTTCTAGGTGAAAGATTGAAATTTATTTCATTGAGTGAACATCATTGGTATTATTTTCACGGGTGGCTGTGCCACTCGTGAAAATGTTACCAATGATGTTCACTTGATGCCACTCATAAAAATTTTACCAATGATGTTCACTGAATGAAATAAAGTTTGGTCTTCACCGAAAAAAACAATATTCTAAATATTTCATGCTTCTAACCCTTATGAGGGGGTGGTGGATTTACATGTACATCAAAATCCAGTACAGTTGTTTTTGATGATTCCTTGTGCTGTACCCCTTTCGCATAACAACGCATGACAGTATTACGTAAAGTGCGAGGAATGTAGGGCAAATTACGTCATGTTTCCCGCTGGTTGAATGGCATGCACTGTTTACCTAGGTAACTAGTGCTTAGGAACTACTGTTTCCGCCTTCAATTGAAGAGTTAGAAAATTAAATCGGTATTTTTCACTGGTAACCATAAAATATCGAACAATATTCCACTGTTATTTCTCCATAAACTATCGAAAAGCATGAAATAAACCAAAAAGATATATTTAATCTAGAAAAAATCCCAAATAATCACAATCTCAAGGTTACTCTTGTCTAAAGTGTTTCAGCAAAGTGGACAGTGTAGATCAAAGATTAGGCTGCACATTTTGTGCAGCCTGATCTTGATCTACACTGGCTGCAAAGGCAACCTTAGTCATGAAAGGGGCTTTAAGGGTTAAATTATTGGCCTTTGAACCCAGGCTACCTGTTTAGTGATGCAACAAAGAGTTGTATGTAAATAATTTGAGAATTTTTTCATGCATTTTTTTAAAAGAAATTTTTATATTCTTATACAATACATATCAAACTTTTATGACTGATCTGAATGTTGTGATTGCTTTTATGTTTTAAAATGCTACGTTTTAGTATGTTACTTTTGTCGATATATATACAGATATATGTACATATCCTTTCTTACATTCCTCTCGTATCATGTTAACAATTTATTTAAAAGAAAAGATTTTGCTCAGTTTACCTTGTTACTAGACATTGTAGACTCGTCCAGATTGAAATTATTTGTAGATAAGTAGATAAATAATTGACCCTTTGTCAGAGAACAAAAGTTTGGACTTGCCCATATTGAAAGCCTGTGCTGACAACAAAAAATTGTGTGGCTTGAAAATAGAAATTCGCTTATCAGTCAGTTTCAAACATTGTGGGAAAAGGAGACAATGCTGGTTACCAGCATTTTCTGCTTTCCCCACAATATTGTCAAAAGGCTTCTTGCTTACAGCCATTAAAACACAGTATTGAGTGGAAAAGTATTAAATCTGGCTCAAATGATAGAATTTGACCTTAAAAGTGCAGAAGACGTTGTGGGAAAAGGAGAAACTGCAAGTTATTAGCAGTTTTTCCTTTTCTTTCACAGGATAGAAAACATCGTGGGAAATTGAGAAAATGCTGGTTACCAGTATTTTCTTCTTCTTCCATGTTTTCAAAAGGCTTCTTCATCAAGATTATGAACAGAAGGAATTGTTTGGTAAGTAAAGAGTTAAACGCTTATACATTGGATAATTCTAAATTCTTGTCAACTAGTAGACTTAACACTTTACAAAATAACAAAAACTTGAGACTTGTCTAAATTCAAAGCACATCTAGAATAAAATAAAATACTACAAAAAAAATGAAATTTGTTTTTGGAAGTGTAGATCTAGAAAGTATTATGGGAAAAGGAGAAAATGCCAGTTATCAGCATTTTCATCTCTATTTCCTTAATGTTTTCCAGTTTTCTCCTTTTGGGTTGCTTAAGCTAGGATTGTTTGGTGAAGGGACCTTAGGGTAAAGCAGTTTGCACAGTTGTCTGTGGCACATTTGTTTCAGAAAGTAGTGTGTTTAAGCCTTTCTTTTGTACATATACTAACATTGTTCTCATATCATGTCTTAATCCTTCAAAAAGAAAAGTTTTGCTCATTGAAGCAGTGTGTTGTCTTGAATTAATTCCATGGGGTTCTACGTACAAATTCAGGCGTTTCTGCAGACAGTATAGACTGTAAATGATGGGATTCGTTTTTGAAGGGTTACAAACATTTTGGGAGAAAATGCTGGATAAGAAATTTTTTTTTACTTTTCCCACAATGTTTTCAAAGCCTTTTCTGTCAGGGCCTTAAAAACATAGCATTTTTTGGTAAAAACTTCAAGTTGTTACCAAACATTCCCAATTTTTAACAACCCTGGAGATAGATGAAAACATTTTAGGAAAAAGAGAAAATGCTGGTTACCAGCTCTTTACTCTTTTGAAGATAAATCTGATTATTTGAGCCGCATTCTAATTTTGGTCTGCAACTTTGCTCAATTTGGACAAGTCTAAAGTTTTACCAGTTGGTAAGGATTTAAATAAGTACCTCTTGAATCAAGTTTTTACAATTTTGACAAATTCCCATCAAACATGTCTGATCTCCTTTCCCTAAGGACAGTATTTTAGACTGGTCCATGTTAAAAGATTTACTGACAACAAATTAAATGTAACTTAAATGATGGGATTTGTTTTTGAAGGGTTAGAAAACAGTGTGGAAAAAGAATAAAAATGTTGGTTACCAGCAGTCTCTCCTTTTTTACCCACAGTGTTTTAAAAAGTGTCTATGTTGGGACCGTTAAAAACAGGTTTATTTAAGGGAGATTTAATACTGAATATAATTAATATCACAGTCTAACACACTTACAGCACATCTTTAAAGTATTTATTTCTTTCAAAACAACAACAAAATTATATATACAAAAAAAAAAATTTAAAAAATATATTGCCTGAAAATTGTAAAAGAAGGCACATTTTCTAATTTTGAAAACAAATATACAGTGTTCTGCAGAGAGCAGGGAAAATTGTCCCACTAACTGTTTACCAAATAATCCCATGTTTTAACAAGCCGTAAGAAGGAAGCATTCGAAAATAGTGGGAAAAGGAGAAATTGCTTGTAACAAGCAATTTCTCCTTTTACCACAATATTTTCTCTCTTATCAGAAAACTTCAGCTCATTTGAACCAACTTTATATATTTGTTCTCTGCAGTTTGTTTAAACTTCGAAGAGTACAAAAATTTGTCATTTGCAAAAGGATTAACTTGTTGAAATACGGAACATTTTCAAATTTAGTGTGACAAAAGCAACTCCAGACTAATGGAGAAAGTTATGAGGGACAAAGTTCCACCTGTGTACATGATGAAGAGAATCCTCCAAAAACTATGCATTTGAAGAACACTGCAACATAATAAAACTTATGATATTTTAGCCTCTATTTAAGGAGAATAGATTTGTAATGGTGAAATGCTGTTTTTTGATTCCGGTTGATGGTGCTGTTCATCATCATGTGGAAGTGTCCTTCAACAAGGCACTTCAAAACCCCAGCCAAATTATTATTAGGCATGTAAAAGATATGAAAAAAAGAGCTGTTGCTGTGATTTAACTGAAATGCTGTTTAAAGTACGGAAAAACAACATACATATAAATGTATAATTTATAGAACATTATGACAATGGACTTGAAAGTCAAACTTAAAATAGTGCGTACAATGACCACGAGATCTTATACAAAAGTGAATTTGTTATCATAACAACAGAGTAAACACAGCTTTTGAACAGAGTAAACACAGCTTTTGATACAATACAATCCTGAAAGTCATCAATAATTGAATACAACTGAAATTCCTGTGACAAAGATACAAAGTGCTCATTCTGAATTTGGATTCTGGGCAGAATACATGTATGTAAACCTTATACCACATATTCCAAGTTTTAACAACAAAACTTTTTAAAACATTGTGGGAACAGAAGAAAATGCTGGTAACCAGCATTTTCTTCTTTTTCTACAATGTTTTCTACCCTTTGAAGCATAAATTCCACTATTTGAGCCATATTTAATATTTCATCCACAAGCACTTTTGATTTAGACAAGTCTAAAATTTTGTTCTGTGGCATAGGATTAATGTAGACAATGCAGATATAAAAACAGACATTTTCTGTACAATCTGATCTAAACCTACACCGTAACAACAAAAGTTGTGAAAGTGTTTTAACTCTTTACCAGTCAACAAATTAGACTTGTCCAAATTCAATATGGTGAAAATGGCTAAAATGGGTCCTGTTCATTAAAATATTAGAAAACTTTCTGGAAAAAAAAAAGAGAAAATGCTGGTTACCAGCAATTTCTCCTTTTCCACAATTCATTAAAAAACATCTTCTTCCTCGGGGTTGCTAAAAGAAAGGATTGACAGGTAAAGGGTTAGCAAGTAAATTCAGTCAAACTTTGTATAATGAGAACAGTGTCATTTTGCAATCCATGATCCGAAAGTTCTCGTATAAATGGAATATTACATCATCTGCATTCCGTGTGATGGGTGGAGCAGCGGTGCAGTTGTAAACACTGGACTATCAATCCGGAGGTCCAAGGTTCGATACCCGGCCTGGCCAGTACCTTTCTGAGACAGTTCCTGTTTCCCACCCAACTAGAGATGAACTAGTTTGAAACCCAGAGGTAGCCTCACATGTATCGGTTCTTTTCATCGGGCATGTTAAAGAACCAAAGAAAAACTTTGTGGAAAAAGAGAAAACGCTGGTTACTAGCATTTTCTCCTTTTCCATAATTCATGCCCAGAGGTAGCCTCGCATGTATTGGTTCTTTTCACCGAGCATGTTAAAGAACCAAGGAGAAAACATGTAGGTCTATTTGAAGAAGAGCTAGGGGCTTGTGCCCTGATCTCCTGTTATCCAGTTCTTTAACGGTCCATGCCATATATGCCTAAAACACGGAGGGATCCTCGTCCAACAAAGTCATCATCATCATGCATTGTGTGTAGTTGGATCAGGTTAAGTTTAGTATGTAAAGTGGTGCCTATTTGATGACCCAGAGGGTCAAATTTGATGCGACCCTCTTTACAGGTATATATAAAACTCTCTACTTAACTCTTTATCACACAACATATTTTAGGCCTGTCCGAATTGAAAGCATTTGCAGATGACAGTTTCAGTGTGGCTCATATGAAATGATTTTTCTTTGATAGGGTAGAAAACATTGTGGGAAAAGGAGAAAATGCTGGTAACCAGCATTTTCTCCTTTTCCCACAATGTTTTCAAAAGCCTTCTCTATCAGAGGTGTTAAAAGTCGTCATTGTGTGGTAAAGGGTTAACTCTTTATCACACAACAAAAGTGTAGCATTGCCCAAATTGAAAGCGTTTGCAGACGACAATTCAAATTTGGCTAAACTGGTGGAATTTGTCTTTGATACGGTTGAAAACATTGTGGGAAAAGGAGAAAATGCTGGTTACCAGCATTTTCTCCTTTTCCCACAATGTTTTCAAAAGGCTTATTTCTCAGGGTTGTTAAAACTCGGGATTGTGTGGTAAAGCGTTAACAATAAAATTTAAGACTCGCCCATATTGAAAGTATTTGCGGATGACGGATTTAAGACGACAAAAAAGATGGGATTTGTGTGCAAAACATAAAACTATTGTTTGCCAGCATTTTCTTTTTTACCCACAATATTTTTAAAAGCCTCCTTCCTAGTGGTTGTAAAAACAAAGGGATCTTCTTTGTAAACCCTTTACCACAAAATCCTTAGTTTAATCACCCGTGAGGTAGAAAGCTTTTGGAAACACAGACAACTAGAACTTTCGCAAAGCGGACAAATACCACCCAACAGCACCTTGTTACTGAAGCAGCACAATCAGAGAACAAAAATGATTTTCAAAACAAAGATCATCTGTGACCTTGACCTTTGACTCATGTGACAAAAACATTAGGACACTTCCTTGGATTATGGGCAACACTTGTAAAAAGTTTCATGATCCTAGGTCAAACAACCATTGAGTTACAGCACGGAAATGATTTTCAAACAAAGTTCACCTGTGACCCTGGCCTTTGACCCATGTGACCCAAAAACAATAGGGCACCTCCTTTGGTCATGAGCAACACTTGTATAAAGTTTCAGGGTCCTAGGTCAAACGGCTCTAGAGTTAGAATACGGAAACAAGAAGTCTACAGACGGATGGATTGACAGATGGACTGACAGACAGACATAGTGAAACCAGTATACCCTCCTCTACTTCGTAGGTGGGGGTATAATTACCACCATTTGAGCTTCATTTAATATGTTGTCTGCAAATGCTTTGGATTTGGGCAAGTCCAAAATTTTATCATTTTGTAACAAGAGCGGCAAATAGTTGCAAGATACGCCCGTCCCACCGCCAGTTGTCGAGGGGGGATAATAATCGTAAAGGGCAGGTAGAAGAAAATAGTAGTGCAGCAGAAATCATGTTAGTGATTGAAATAGGCATGAATGTCTCCTGTAATGTTAAGGAAACATGCATATAAAGTTTCAGGTCATTCCAACATGAAAAGACAAAGTTATATTGTAGAGAAGCATGAAAAGCTGTTAAAAAAAATGAATAGGGAATGATTCAAAAAGGGCATTAGGTAAGGTTACGGCTCCAGTGCATTGCATTTTTTGTAACTGGAACAACCATGTTTACCGAGTCTCAAGTCAATTTGACTTGAGGTGACAAAGTTCCATTCTTGACAAGCAAGAAATACTGAAATAATGAAAATCAAAGTGGAATTACTCAAAATCAGCGCTAGGTAGAGTTATTGTTCTTGCGCACTGTACTCCGTAATATTGCAACAAACATGCATACCAAGTTTGAAGTCGTTCTGACTTGAAATGAGTTATATTCCGGACAAGCACTAAATGCTGTAAAAATGACGATCAAAGGGAAATAACTCAAAGACAGCACGAGGTAGAGTTACAATTCTTGCGCACTGCACTTCCAAATATTGTAACAAATAAGCATACCATATTTCAAGTCATTCCTACTTAAGATGACAAAGTTATGCTCTGGACAAGCAAGAAATGCTATAAAAATGAAGATCAAAGGGGAAAAACTCAAAATTCGTGCTATGAAGAGTTATGGTTCTTGTGCACTGCACTCCGTAATTTTTCAACAATCATGCATACCAAATTCGAAGATGTTCAGACTAGAGATGACAAAGTTATATTCCGAACAAGCAGAAAATGCTGTAAAAATCACAATCAAAGGAAAATAACTCAAAGACAGCACAAGGTAGAGTTATGGTTCTTTCGCACTGCACTCCGTATTATTGCAACAAACACAAATGCCAATTTTCAAGTTAATCCAACCGGAGATGATGAAGTTATGCTCCGGACAAAGAACTGGACGCTGCTGCCCGCCCGCTAGCCCATCTTGACACCCGGACGCCCGCCCAGACGCCCGCCCGTACGCCATGGGTGATCCCATAATACGTCCCGTCTTCGACGGGCATATAAAAAGTTTATGGCTAATGGAACACACTCGAGAAAAAAGAGGAGAAAATTCCCTTGTCATTATGATTTCCTTTATCTGTCCTTGTGGGCTGTCGTTCTATAAATCGAAGTCTATCTCCGACAAATGACTTGGCTGTCCTGTCCCACTCTCTCTGACTCAATATCTGTGTATGTATAGAAAAACAAAGATAAATATATGTTTTGATTCTTCACCAGTAGACAGAATTTTTGACTCGTCAAAACTGAGAGTATTTGCAGATGACAAATGTGGCTCAAATAATGGGATTTGTTTCTGAAAGAGTAGAAAACACTGTGGGAAAGGGAGAATATGCTAGTTACCAGCTTTTTCTCCTTTTCCCACAGTGTTTTCAAAAGTCTTCCTGCTGAGGGTTGTGAAAACATGACAGTATGTGGTAGAGATTTACCTCGTACTATTAATCTGTACTTGTTGGTAACCAGTCACTGGTTTTTGCGTTAATGAAAACCCCAAGCTAAATCCTCAATATTTCTTTACACCTCTACAGCTTTTGATGCCCCCACACCTAACAGCTTATAAGCAATTGCATATGACAAAATACTCCTTTTCCCACAAAGTATTTCATTTTACTAATGAAAAATGCAATGTGCCTTTATAGGCACATGAAACCAGATACCTTGTTCATCAACCCTTTTTTTTGTAGAAATTCCTAACAAGGATTGCTAAGTTTCATACATTGTGCAAAGATTGCTTTAAAATTTAAAGCATAGATAGTAATGTATGAAGAAAATACCTGGAAGTATTGAGTTTTTGGTATAGCGTTTTTGTGTAAATGGGGTAAATACATTCTTAACATAGCAATTTGTTGATGCCTGCATAGCTCCTTGGGTTGAGCTGCAGATTATAGTTTTGAGAGTAGTGGATTTGAGTCCTACCAAAGCCTTTTTATTATTGTTGTTTTTCCCAATTAAGCGTAAAAAAACAAGTCCTTTCAATTTATCCTTACAAAATATAAACTTTCTCATCTGGTTTTATGTCCCTTTAAAAGATTTTACATATACTCACTGAGGACAACAATATGGTTTTTGTTTTTTTACACTACACAGAAAAATGGTGGGAAAATTGAGGTGCTAAGACAAATGGCTGTTTCAGTCTGCTGTGCTTGCTTTTATTCTATGCATTAATCCATTACCACACAATCCCTACTTTTGACGACCCTGAGAAAGAAGCCTTTAGAAAACATTGTGGGAAAAGGAGAAAATGCTGGTAACCAGCATTTTCTCCTTTTCCCACAATGTTTTCTCTCCTCTTCAATACAAATTTCAAATTTTCAGTCACTTTTATTTTGTCGTCTGCAAATGCTTTCAATTTGGACCAATCTAAAATTTTGTCGTTTGGTAATGAGTTAATCTATACATCATTATGCAGTGATCTTATATCTGTACATTGTGATCCCAAAATGGTGATGTAAAAATTCACACTGTTAGCAAACACCTTGTCATGAAATGTTTACCTTTTACCACACGATCCCAAATTTAAACAACATTGAAAAAGAAAGCTTTTGAAAATATTGTGGGAAAAGGAGAAAATGCTGGTAACCATTACCGACAATGTTTTCTAACCTGTCAAAGATCCAATCATATGATCAAAATGTAATTTGTTGACTGAAAATGCTTACAATCTGGGCAAGTCTAAAATTCTGCTTTGTGGTAAAGAGCCAAGCAAAGAGTATTGAAATTTTTCAACTTACTGCAAAGGGTCCATCAAAGGGCTTCTGGGGTCGTTTCAATGGCATGATTACTGCAGGGATCTTGTCTATTGAGTTATTGATGTCGATTTTCGGTAAGGATGGAATATGTAGGATAACTTCGCCAGCAAAGTCATCCCAACCGATCGTGTCATAATCATACACAGTTAAGAGAATACTAGATCCCTGCATGTTCAAGTACTCTTTGGAAATGTTTGGACTAAAAGGAAACAAAGAAAATAATATCTTAAATGGTTTCAAACATCAACAAAATAAATATGGAATATTATGTTATACAGTGGATTTTGCTTATCTGCAGTGGATTTTGCTTATCTGCAGTAACTTTCCTAAGGCTTGTTGTATTTGCTACAAGGGCCGTGAGAAAATTTCATATTGCGTGAGACTGTACAGTCAGCAAGATGTAAAAATGTTCTTGTGCTACCAGAAGCAAATACAAGCTGCAGCAAAGTTATTACAACGTAATACTTGTTTTATGATATAGTAGTTGTATCTTTCATTGCTGTTATATACCTACAAACTCAAACAACAAAATATTAGAATTATGGACAATTTCATCCAAAAATGCTAAGAAATTTAAAAAAATAACCAAATAGCTATAAAGAAGGTGAAAACATTTTTTCTATGAATGGCAGATAAATATTTTAACATAACATTTTGGCCAATCAAATCAAAAAGCAAATTAAAAGTAGTTAAATCACAGGTTGCGTCATTATACCAAACTTGGAACTCATTTTGACACAGTGTAAATACATGTACAAATATCTGATTTTCTCTGCAATGCATGAGCTGGAAAACATATTTGTATATGATAAAATTCAAATTTTACCAATTGACTGGCTTAACTTAACTCTTAACCAAACAATCCCTGGTTTTTACGAGTCTGTGAAAGAAGCCTTTTGAAAGCATTGTGGGAAAATGAGAAAATGCTGGTAACCAGCATTTTCTCCTTTTCCCACAATGTTTTCTACCCTTCCCAAAACAAATTTCGATTTTTGGGTCACTTTAATTTTGTCGTCTGCTAATGCTTTCAATTTGGAACAGTCTAAAATTTTATTGTCTGGTAAAGTGTTAAGTAATGAGATTATGCTGCTAAATTAAATAAGTGTTCTGATCCAACCATTATCAATGATTAGTTTTTAAAGGATACTGTCAAATTTTAACCCTTTATCAAATAAATATATGTTTTTTTAGAGCCCGCAAAAAAGACTTTTGAGAACATTAAGAGAGAAAACTAAAATTGTAACTAACACTTTCTCCTTTCCCATTATGTTTTATATCCTTTCAAAGACAAGTCCAATGGGATAGGCCACACTTAATTCAAACATTTCAGCCAGGTTTGGTACAGGTTTGGTCATCGGTCAATACTTACAACTGAAATGTGACATTAAACACAGGATTCAATGTCTGTTTGACGATATGAGTTCTCTGTGATCTTGACCAAGCAAACAAAACCTGTGGCTGTAGGCTGACCTGTACGTAAGGGTCACTGAACCCTGACGAGTCTAGTCCTGGAAGGTCATTTCCTCGTAATACTGAAGAAAAGATTGAAAATTTAAATCTATTTCTCAAAGGGCAGAAAACAATGTTGGAAAAAGGAGAAAATGCTGTTTAGCTGTTTACCAGCATTTTCTCCTTTTCCCACAATGTTTTCAAAAGCCTCCGTCTTCAGGGTTGTTAAAACACTGTGGATTGTTTCAAAAAGGGATTAACTCCGGAAATAATTTTGCAGCAGATGACTTTGAAAACATTTTTGTAAAATATGAATAGTCTGCCATGAAATTTCTTTGAACCCTTTACCACACAATCCCATATTCTAATGATCCTAAGGAAAAAGGCTTTTGGAAACTTTGTGGAAAAAGGAGAAAATGCTGGTGACCAGCATTTTCTCCTTTTCCCACAATGTTTTCAACCCTTTAGACTTGTCTAAAATTTTGTTGTTTGGTAAAGGGTTAAATCTTTACCACATAATCCTGTGTAAATTCAATGATCTGAAAGCAATGTGGGGAAAGGACAAAATGTTTAATGCTATAATTTTTTCCTTAATACCAACATTGTTTGCTACCCTTTTGAATAAAAAGATAAACCTTTGAGCCATATAAAATTGCTTGTTTAAAAGCGCTTTAAATTTGATTGTGTCTGAAATTATGTTTCTCAATTAATACATGGATATGAATGAAAACATTGTGGTTGAAGGGAAACAATGCTGATTTTAGTGATTTTCCCTTTTGCAACAATGCTTTCAAATTCAAGAGGTTTGCTACAAGACCCAGAGCATGTGGGTGAAAATCCAATCAGAAATGTGTAGAAACTGATCTGTAAATAATAACCTTATATTCCATAATTATATTTCTACAAAGAAGCTGATTGTTTAGACAGACTAAGACTGATTCAAGTACATTGTATAACCAGAAAAGACTTGTTCTTCCTGAAGGAAACTAGAACTGTCTGCAGTGACCTTGACCTTTCACCTTGGTTGACCAAAAACTATAGGATTCCTCCTTGGGTCAGAAGCAACATTTCAGGATTTGAAAATTCTTGAAAACCAGTGAAATTTAGGTCTGGACAAGCCGTTTTTCACCATAGGTTGTCATTTCAGACAAATGCAAGATAATGAGACATTACAACTCAGAAAGCATGGCAAAGGCAATTTAACCCTTTACCACACAATGACGCCTTTTGACGCCCCTAAAAAAGAGGCCTTTTGAAAACATTGTGGGAAAAGGAGAAAATGCTGGTAACCAGCATTTTCTCCTTTTCCCACAAAGTTTTCTACCCTATCAAAGAAAAGTTGCGTCATTTGAGCCACTATGAAATTGTCGTCTGCAAATGCTTTCAATTTGGATAGGTCTTAAATTTTGCCATGTGGTAAAGGGTTAAATTACTAATGAAATCAAAAAACATCCTAGACTCAAGTATAACACAGAAATTCATACTTGTATATAATGATCAGCTGTTATGGTTAGATGCTGTACAGATAAACACCCAAATGATTCAGGCACATTTGAACCAGTATTGATGCATTCAGGCGCTGTTTTTGCACGAGGTGCTAAAAGGGTTGATATCATCAGTAATGACAGAGATCTCAAACAATGTCAAAGTTTTTGGCATGGCACCAATGATGCTGCCACTGCATACATGGACAGGGCTAGACAATACCTGGGTTTTCTTCCAAAAGAGCGGAGCTAAACATGTAAAACTCTCCATACCTGTAACAAATATGGTCATATTGCCCCGTGTCTCCTCCATGTAAGCTGCTTTAAATGCAAGATGTCCATAACATTCTGGTGGTGTTGTCTGAAATATATTAGAATGTCACAAAATTAATAAAGTAATCACATTTTAAGATAAATTTTTAGGCTTTTAAAGAGTATTTTGGGATGAAGAGAAAATGCTGCTAACCAGCATTCTCTCCTTCGTCAAAAATGTTTTTAACCTTTTCGAAGAAGAAATCCCATTATTTGAGCTAAAGTAAATATGTCACTTGTAAAATTTCTCCAATATTGACATATGTAAAATTTGATAGCTGGTAGAGAATTTGCCATTTACCATACGATTCCGTGTTAAACCTTTTACCACACAATGCCAAGTTCTTACCACCTAATTGCCTTTTGAAAACATGGGAAATGGAGAAAATGATCATTTTTCTCCTCTACCCACAATGCTTTCTACCCTATCAAAGTAAGGAGCATTAATTTAATTTAATGCTTTCAATTTGGACAAGTCTAAAATTTTATTTGGTAAAGAATAAACAATCCAAGGAAAACACCTTTTTAAAATAATCAAGGTTTTCTTCTCTTTCAGAGTAAAATGCAGCCATTTGAGCATTATCTTGTATGCTGCAAGGAAATATCTAGTCTTTTTTCAAAGCCACTGGCTGCCTTCTCACAGAAGTTTCCAATCAATGTAATGAACAGTTTTATTTATCGAAATATCATTACATACATGTAAAACCCTCATCATACATACCATATCTGTAGAAAGCTCTTTCATATAAAGCAACATCAGATCCTCGGACTTTCTGGAGTTCAAATCGAGACGCGTCTTAAAGTCATGGTACAAATATGAGTGAAGTTTAGTATCCTGAAGACCAGACTGCTGGAAGAAGGATCGTAAGGCCCTCAGATGCTAAAATTAGGGAAAAGTTTGCATTAACTGAGTGCATGGTGCTCTGCCAAAGTGGGCTTTATGCATATTCCTGGTCCATCATTCTGATCAAGTCATTCTACGCTAATGGATCCGTAAAGTCCATTTTGTCTCACAACAATCTGTATCAAATGGTAAACTGGTCCCTTGACATGCTGAAAAAGTAGCAAGAAGTTTCAACCCAGGTCAGCCTGCATGGACTGAGCAGGCTGACCTTGGTCAGTACTTTTTGCAGATGCATTAAACCCCCTTTCCACAAAGCATGGCCAAGTTGTAAATAAATGTATTCAATTTTGATGTGAAGCAAAAAGCACTTTTCTTATTATCCTTTTGAAAATATTGTGGGAAAAGAAGAAAATGCTGGTAACCAGCATTTTCTCCTTTTCCAACAATGTTTTCTAACCATCAGGAGACAAATTCCACGATTTGAACCACATAAAAAATTGTTTTTTTTGCAAAAGCTTTCAATTTCAATGAGTCTAAAATTTTGTTGTTTGATAAACAAAAAATGTGCACAAAAATAGTTTGAAATCAATCTCTGCTATTCTACATTCAATGTTAAGCACTAACATATGTAATATGAAAGCAATATTATAAAACATTCTTCTTTATCCATAATTACACACTTCGCGAACATAATAATAATGACATAAGAAATGTATATATGAGCTATGCTCTGGCAAAAGGGGGTTTAATGCATCTCTGTGATGCATTATAAATTATACCATGAAAGTCATTACATAACTATGGATCCATAAAATCCATTTTGACCAACAACCAATAATATCATGAGGTAGACTTGTCCTTACACATGCAGAAAGCTTACAAATCACAAAAATTATCGACCCATTCCCGGACTGGGCAGGCTGACATGGGTCAATACGACTTTGCAGATACATTAAACCCCTTTCTACCAGAGCATGGCTCATATAATTTACATTTCCAAGCCTATCACTTACCTATTTCATCTGATCATAGTAGTCTGAATCTAGAGGTAGAATGGTGTTTTAACTTGCAGAAAATTTACAAATGGCAAAAAGTGTCTACCCATGTCTGCCTGAGCAGTCCACGCATGCTGACATGAATCTATACTTTTTGCAGATGCATTAAACCCCCTTTTCACAGAGCATGGCTGATATAATTCACATTTAAATTTTTTATCACATACCTGTTTCATCTGATCATAGTAGTCTGTTCTTTGCTGTAAAAGAGAGAAACCGGTAATCACTTGCAACATTTGGAAGTTTTGATGAATTGAAACATCTTATGTCTTTAACCCTTTACCACAAGGCAAAATTTAAGACCTATCCAAATTGAAAGCAGTTGCAGACGACAATTTCATAGTGGCTCAAATGACGCAACTTTTCTTTGATAGGGTAGAAAACTTTGTGGGAAAAGGAGAAAATGCTGGTTACCAGCATTTTCTCCTTTTCCCACAATGTTTTCAAAAGGCCTCTTCTTCAGGGGTGTTAAAAGGCGTCATTGTGTGGTAAAGGGTTAAATGGTGTATCACTTCTGTTATAAAGGCAACCACTGGCTTATTGATGTGTTTTCTTGCTTTCACAGAGCTCTTGAAGTGCCGTACCAAAGGACGCTCCAAACTGTCCACTGCCACCAATAAGGATTAAACCAGGCTCCTGTTAATTATAAATCTGCCTTCTCCACCATGTTTTCTACTTTTTCAAAGACAAATCCCATCATTTCAGGAGCATCTCATTTGTCGTCTGCAAATGCTTTCAATTCAAACAAGTTTAAAATTTTGTTATCTGGTAAAAGATTAACCTTTACCAAACAGTCCCAAGTTTCAACCCTTTACCAAACTACAAAATTTTAGGACTGTCCAACTTGAAAGCATTTGCAGAGTACAAACATTTTTTTCTTGGTAGGATAGAAAATATTGTGGGAAAAGGAGAAAATGCAGGTAAACAGCATTTATTCCTTTTCCCATGATGTTTTCAAAAGCTTTCTTTGCCAGGGTCATTAAAGCCCAGGATTGTGGGATACATGGTTAATGACCCTCAGGAAGAATAATTTCTGTCTTTGATAGGATAGTAAACAGTGTGGGAAAAGGAGAAAATGCTGGTTTACCAGCATTTTCTTCTTTACCCACAATGTTTTCAAAAGCCTTCTTCTTCAGTCATTAAACCCGGCATTGTGTGGTAAAGGGCTTAACATGCAGAACTTACCCCAACTATGATCTGACTTCCAAGGCTCTGTAGAATGACAATCCAAAGCTGCTCGATCATATATGGGTAAATATCGGGCATCAACTGTTCGTTCAATGTCTGCATGTTGGTGGAGACATAACAAAGAAACTTATCAACTGACTGCAATTATAAAAGTTGATTTATTAAAAAGTGTTTTATGGCATTTTCAACATTACTAAACACTTTACTACACAATCCCGGGGTTTTAACAACCTTGAGAAAGAAGCCGTTTGAAAACATTATGGGAAAAGGATTAAATGCTGGTTGAAAACATTGTGGGAAAGGGATAAAATGCTGGCATTTTCTGCTTTTCCAACAATATTTTCTATCCTATCAAACAACAGAAATCATCATTTGAGCTATATTTAATTTTTCGTCCACAGATGTTTTCAATTTGGTTTAGTCCAAAATTTTGTTATTTGGTAAAGACTTAATTAAAAGGCATTTTACAAAACAATCCCAAGTTTTAACTAATCTAATGGAAGAAGGCTTTAGAATACATTGTGGAAAGAGGAGAAAATGCTGGTTACCAGCATTTCCCACAATGTTTTCTAACATTTCAAAGACAAATTTCATCTAATATGTCCACTGCAAATACTTGAATTTTATATGTCTAATTTTTTATCATTTAGAAAAGGTAAAATAAGCAAAGAAACATAATTTCAGCAATCAAACACAAAAAGATACTAACAGAAGGTTTATTGGGCTCCTTTCTTGTAAATATTTCCATATATTTCGCCATATCTATCCGCATTTTTTCTGCAATCTGTCGTAACAGGAGCGAGCTCTTTGTTAGGATTTCACTGTTGGATGTGTCAATCAGTCGATGCAAGGTGTTTCTTGCTTGTTTCCCGACTCCGTCACTACCATGTGTCGCTGATAAAGAACTTGTCACAGACTCCCATGATAACAGCTGGGGCAGTTCTCCCAAATACAGTCGCACATGCTCAATATTGTTGAGTGTGATGCAAAGCTGTGAAAATATTACAAAATCATTTCATTTGCTTTTGATTAATGGGCTTTAAATCTTTACGACACAGTCCAGACTTTAAACAGCCCTGACGAAGGAGCCTTTTGAAAACATTGTGGGAAAAGGAGAAAATGCTGGTTACCAGCATTTTCTCCTTTTCCCTCAATGTTTTCAACCCTGTCAAAGGCAAATTGCATCCTTTGAGTCACATTTATATTGTCGTCTGCAGATGCTTTTAATTTGGTCAAGTGTGACGAAGGAGCCTTTAGAAAATATTGTGGGAAAAGGAGAAAATGCTGGTAACCAGCATTTTCTCCTTTTCCCTGAATGTTTTCCACCCTGTCAAAGACAAATTCCAACATTTGAGCAACATTTATATTGTTGTCTGCAAATGCTTTTAATTTGGACAAGTCTATATTTTTACCATGTGGTAAAGAGTCAATGTAGGTCTTATTGAAAAAATATTCCTGATAGAGTAAGAAAGCCCTTTCTTTCTAGATCTTATATTCTATCCTATCATGATATCATACTCTGCATTAAGATGATTGAAAAAAATTCTAACAACATAGCTTTTATAGCTTGACTGATTTTTTTAAAAACAAGTGACCTCACTCACCATCGAAATCTTGCTGATCAGCACCCACAATAAAGGTTTTATGGCATGAATGATTTCTGAACACAAGTGCCTTCACTGATCAGTGAAGTAATGCTGATCAGTACCCAGAACATAGGTTTTATGGCATGTACTGTTTAAGAACAGAATTACCCCCACTCATCATCAAAATAATTCAGATGAGTACCCGCTATAAAGGTTTTAAAGCAAGAATAATGCTCAAATCAATCCATCGTACCCTATCATTGATGTCAAACTCTGCATTCAGATTGTCGTCAAAATAGCAGTTCCTCTCCAGAATAATGTGAACTTTGTCAGCATATAATCTTGCCCCATCACAGATAATCTACAAACAATAATCTTAACTTTTTACCATGCAACAAAATTTTACACTTGCCCAAATCTTAAACACTTGCACATGACAAATCAAATGTGGATCACATTGTTTTTGATAGGGTAGAAAATATTGTGGGAAAAGGAGTAAATGCTAGTTACTGGCATTTTCTCCTTTTCACACAATGTTTTCCAAAGTCTTTTTTTCCAAAAGGTTGTTAAAAGTTGGGACTGTGTGGTGGAGAGTTAAATCATTCTGAACCTCTCTAGAACAAGGGAACTTTGTTGGCATAATTTTAATATCTAGCCCCATCACAGATGATCTATAATCAACAAAATTAAATCAGTCTTAACCATTAAAGCGCCTTTCAAAACCATTCATACTTTTGTAGATGGTGTAGAATGAGATCAGACTACACATACACTGCCCTCTCTGCTAAGACATACTCTGAGCAAAACTATAAACAGGCCAATGCCCAATTTCAAGAATTATGGTAATAACAATGTGCAAAATCAACTGATTATGATATAGATCACTTCATTGTAATTCAATAAAATTTCAGTTTCAGAAATAAGTATTTGATAAACATGTGGTATGACATTTCAACACTGTTTGAGCAAGTGCCAAGACTAATTCTGCTATCACCTGGTTAGACCAAAGTGGAACCATGTTAGAAATATTGTAGGAATCAGATCAGGGGCTCAGCGGATATGGAGCCGAGACAAATGAGCAATGCACAGGCATACAGACAACTGTACCAAAAGCAATATTTGTTTTTCAAATCAATTTAGATGGAAACATAACAACAGGGTTAGTAATCATCTATCAGAGTTACAACAACAGACATAAAATTTTTACATCAGTTATTTTTGTGACACCGATCAGGGCACAGTCAGAATCTCTGAAGTCAATCTTCTTCCACTCTTCAATTACCTGAAACAAGATTCATAACATTAATCCTTTACCATACCTTCCTGTGTTTTGAACAACGCTGAGCAAACAGTCTCTTGAAAACCTTGTATGAAAAGGAGCAAATGCTGGTAACCAGCATTTTCTCCTTTCTCAACAATGTTTTCAAAGCTTTTTTCTATGGGATTGTGTGGTATAGGATTAAGGAACCTGAGGTCAAACCAAGTCAATTCAGCACCTTATTGTCAAAACAAAGTTTTAAATTCAAACAAACTGACCAAAAGACAGACTGCCTGTCATAGAGAAAGCAAGGATAGAAAAGGAAATAGATATTATTTGTGGATTTACTGAGTATCCTAAATTTTTTGAGCCAATGAAATGGATGTATTTCAGCAGTGGGGGGGAGGTTTGTCTGAATAAAAAGGTATCTTCTGTGGCATAAATGTTTTGGGTCACTTGTGGGTGTGGGTTCGATCCCCACGGCTGGCCATCTAAAATTACTAGTAGTCTTTCGGATGCAAGATTTGAGACATTCCCAAATTGAATGTATTTGCAATTTAACTGGAGCTCAAATAATTGGATTTACCTTTGAAAGAGTAGAAAAAATTATGGAAAAGGAGAAAATACTGGTCATCAGCATTTTCTCCTTTTCCCACAATGTCTTCAACAGGCATCTTCCTCAGGGTCATTAAAACTCAGGGTTGTGTGGTACAGGCTTAACTAACTCCTGTATGCTGTCTTGTCAAAATGAAATACTGGGACTGAAATACTGTGGAAAAAGGCACCATCAAATCTTATTAGAAATAACATAACTTAATCACCAACCTGAGCAAAGCAAGACAAAACATCAACAGAGGAATGAGAGTATTTCACCAGGCTTGTAACAACCACAACCTGTTAAATATACAACAAGAGTGCTGTCGTCACAATATACGCCGCCACATGGGCCCCCTTTTTCCATGACACAGCAATAAATTCCAAAACCCTGACAATATGCACTAAGTCACATGATCTGTGAAAATCTCATCCAAATCCGTTGAGATATGTCCAGTAATTAAAGAGATATTGGTGAAAAATGAAATATAACATGAAGCCCCCTTTTTCCATGACGCAGCTACAAATCACAAAACCTTGACAATATGCGATAGGTCACATGATGAGAAACATTCTGTGAAAATTTTATACAAATCCATCCTCCGGCGGCATATAAAAACATAATTATTCTATGAAACCTTATCAATGTTATACTAAACCATTGATATTGTGTGACTTGTATGTACACAGAAAATCAAAAAAAAAACAACTAGAGTGGTTACTATTCACATGGGAATTATTTTCAAGCCTTCGTTCTCAAGGTTGTTAAAAGTCAGCCCTACAGGACAAAAGCCCCTATATCCTCATATCAGTAAAATTTGGTTTAAGTGATCAGTAAATTTCTAGCAAAGCAAACTTCTTTTGATGTGTGAGATATTAAAGGAAGTCATTTAAATATACCAGTATGTGAATATTACATGTAATTGGAATTGTTTTATCGATTGATTATTCCTATTTCATGGGGATTTTTACACAATCATATTTGTTTGAAAACAAAGACAGCGAATAAACATACTTGAAAACTTGCGTATCAAGTACTTTTACCTAATTACTTTTTCATCTTTGATATCATTTTGTGATTCTTGATAGAATTATTATCTTACCCCAGAATACTTGATCAGTCATAGTAATTAAAACTATATTACCCTCTTTTTCTTAACCCTTTACAATCCGAAGTTTTTACAACCACGAGAAAGATGGGTTTTAAAAACAATGTGAGAACAGGAGAAATTGCTTGTGACAACTATTTTCGCCTTTTCCCACAATGTTTTTTTCTTTTCAGGGAAGAATCCAATCATTTCAACAACATTTAATTTGTTGCCTGCAAGTGGTTTCGAATTGGACAAAGCCTAAAATTTTGTCATTTTGTAAAGAGTTAAATACACTGTAAGAAGCCAAAAAGTCTGAGGAAACACATCATTTAGTATCATGAGGCTTTTGTCCATTTTTCTGTCAATGGTATGGGGCTTTTGTCCTATGGGGCTTTGGTCCATGGAGCTTTTATCATATGGGGCTTTGTCATATGGGGCTTTTGTCCAAATCCCACTATGGTATGAGAGGCCGGCATTCTACCCCTACTAATACTTTCAAAGTTGTCTGCTGCAGTGTTTTAGAATGTAACGAGTTTCTTTATACTTATGACCAGAATATTTGGTAAAGAGTAAATGTGGATTGATTAAACTAAATCTTACATCTTTCTCTATTTCAAGAGCTTTTCCCATTCTGTGTATACACTCTGTTCTAAATGTCTGTAGCCAATAGATCATGGATTCTTCAAACCATTCCTGATAGTGAGACAATGTTAGACGGAACAACTCCCTGAAAATGAACACAAATAAAAGATTCTTACTTCACCTCTCAGCAAAAAAAGGAAAAAAATGATGGCAGCAATAGAGGTATATCATATTTATCAAATTTAATCCTTTTCCACACAATCCTGGTTTTAGCAACCTTAGAGAAGAAAACACATCCTGCTAACCAGCATTTTCTCTTTTTCTTACAACGTTTTCTTCCTTTCCAAGAGCAAATTTCATCATTTGGTCCACATTGGATTTTTTGTCTGCAAATGCTTTCAATTTAAAAACATCCAAACTTTTGACCTCTGGTAAAGGTCTGAAGAGAATTCCATCTTTTTTGGAAAATCATTTATTACTACAAACCAACTCATAATTTTCTTTATGGTGAACAAGAAAGCACCAATTTACAAAATATGAGTGGATCAAAAAATATGTGGACTTTTCTTATAACTTTAAAACTACTCAGCGTAAATCGATAAAATTTTGCACACAAATAAAACAATTAAATGTTAACAGAGTTTTATGGTCTACATTGATGTATTATACTTGTATTTAATAAAATTCAAATTTTAATAGTCCTGGGTAGATACCCCCGATGGAACCCATTTCTTGATTGCACTGCCTACTGTGAATATCTATCTTGGCTCCCTAACTTGGCGCCAAACTATACAAAACGTCCTTTGTTTGTGTGATGACATCATATGTAACATCTGTACAAATTTGAGTGTGCGTATGTAGAGTACTTTAGAATATACAGCTAGTAAACTGAAGCATATACCAGAATTATAAGATCAAAATGGCGGCACTGGTGCAGGAAGAGAACGGTGCAATGATAAAGTTTTGTGTGGACCTAGTGAAAAAATCAACAGGTAAAAGGTTGCGGGAAGATTGAAAATTTTCAACAAAAACATTTTGGTTTACCTTCTTGTAACATTTTCTCGGACTACATTGCACAATTTTCTCAAGGCAAAATACAGTGAGAGTGAGAGTTTACTGGCGGCCATAATGTTGACTGAAAAACTGTTGTATCTTCTCTTGTACCTGTTCATCGAATCAATGGTCAATCTGACAAGAAAACCAACCTGAAAAAAAATAACATGAGCATCCTTTAACCAGTGCTAGCTCTGGCCTAAGTAAAATAATGGCCAACAATTTTTTCTTGAAAAAAATAATAGACAAATTAAGCGCGCGAAGTTTGGTTTAAAAGAACAGACATGCACATGTAGCATTAACTTTGTTTTCTACTCATAGTTTCAAACTTTCATTCACATAATCATTTCCATTACAATAATAATAATAATAAAATGCTCATATATATTTAATCTTACCTTGTAGAAAATATTGTGGGAAAGGAGAATTTGCTCTATACCATTTCCTCCCACAATAATTACATAAAAGCATAAAGGCTTTTAGGTCCTAGTTTCTTTTGATGAATGGTTACTCCTTTACCAAAAGACAAAATTTCATTTTAATCTTACATTGTAGAAAATATTGTAGGAAAAGGAAAATTTGTTCTACACCATTTCCTAAGGATAGTTCTCCTTTTCCCACATTATTTGTATAAAAGCATACAGACAATTAAGTCCTAGTTTCTTTTGATGAATGGTTACTTCTTTACCAAACAACATTTTTTTTTATTATTGTAATAAATGATGTGCACAAGTAAAGGAAAAAATTTTCTATTACATGATGAATTACCTCCTTTTATTATCTGTTGACCTTAATTATTTTCTAATAAGGTCAATGAGGAGGATAAAATGTCTTAAATAAAGTCATTCGCTCGATAGTACCTAAACAGTGAAGTGGACGAGGTTATCAACCTAAGCCTTCAAATTTAACTTGAATTTTCATACTGCTATTCACTGATACCACTGCTAAATCCAATACTGTAAATGCAGTTAAATTTTCTTTAGTTTATTATCTTTTTTAATTGGCGATAGTTTTCGTTTGGGACGACCTATGTTGATGTATAAGTGAAGAATGATAAGATTTTAAGGGTTCAAGAACAAAATTTATTAGAATAATGTCAATATGTCAGTTAAATTCAATTATGAATTATTGTTTTCTTTTCGTTCGCCGACATTTAAACAGTGCCGGTTTACGTTAGCAATGTAAACGAATTTATGATATCTAATTGGTTTCTTGTAGTATCCATCGCCGTTTCTGGCGGTATTGAAATCCGAGGCATTCTATCACCGCGTCGAGTAAAATAGTCAATCAAAATTTAACGTGAAATAAACAAATAATCGCGTTCTCCAATTAACGGCTTAGAATAATAACCGATAAGATGACACGCGTTTTGGAATATACAAGCCAACTGTGACCTGTCGATTACCTAAGGTTGCGTCCGCCGAGGTGTAAAACAAGCGATTACCACATTTCCGGTGCAAATTAGCGCGTGATCCAGGCAAGTAAAGGGAATTTTACCCGACTTTTTTTGGGAATAAATTAATCGACAATTTTTATCGACAATTGGAAGTATTAATCGACAGCTGAATTAATTAATCGACAATTGTCGATAATGTCGATTGGCAGCGCAAGCACTGCTTTAACCCTTAGGTTGCTAAATGCAACTCACTGACCTTTTGCGGACTGTGTAGATCAAAATCAGACTGCACAGAACATGCAGTCTGATCTTGGAGATACAATGTTCAATAAGAAGATATTTTTCCTCCAAAAAAGTAAGTTTGAAATAGCATTTTTTGTATTTTTTTCTAATAGCTTGAAAGTTTCATCTGACTTATTTAGCAGGTTAAGGGTTAGGAGTGCCAAGGCTCAGCTGCCAGTGGATTTTCAGTGAAAATTACAAGTAAAAGAAGGAACATAACTGTGTCAAAACATGTTGGCAATTATCTGCCCTTGTGGTATAAAAACCTTTTGATAGTAAACAACTAGTCAGATTTTGAGGTGAACATTGCCTGTAATAACAGAGATATGAGAAAATGTTAGTTTTTGCATGTCTAAAATGCAGACAACAATAATAGGACTATGGTAACATCTTATTTTCTTCAAAAACTAATGAACTAAAGCTACAGCTGGTTGCAAATTTTTATTTACCAAAGGTAGTTTACAACCAATGAACAAAAATAGGCTCAATGACACATTGTTGATGTTGTTTTTATGTTAATATTTGTATTTTGTTATTGTTGTTGTTTTTGTTGTGCTGCTGCCGCCGCGTTACGTCTTAGAAACACTTTTAATTCATTGGTTATATGTTAGAATTCATTCAAGAATGCAGTTGGGCCAATATCCACCTGTTGAAACAAACTATTGTCATACTGAACAACAGCCAACCATTTAAACTGTGTTCATAAAACAAACCTGGGTTGTTCTTTGGTACATGTATAATGTTAAAATATTTTGTGCGTGGACAAAAATGTTTGGAGCACCTAGCAAACAAGACATACACAAGCATATTTTAATGAACTTAAAATAAAAATAAGACAGTGAGCTAACAAACTTCAGTATATGCCAGTATAAGCCAGTAAATGCAAAAGTATCTCCCTTCCTTGTCTCATACCCTGACTTAACTCTTTACCAAACAACAAAAATTTAGTCTTGTCCAAATTCAAAACATCTGCAGACGACAAAATAAGTATAAGGTAGAAAACATTGTGGAAAAAAGGAGAAAATGCTGGTTACCAGCATTTTCTCCTTTTCCCAAAATGTTTTCAAAAGCCTTCTTCCTAAGGGTTGTTAAAAGCTGGGATTGTGTGGTAAAGGGTTAACTCTTTACCACATGACAAAATTTTAGACTTGACCAAATTCAAAGCATTCGCTGACAACAAAATAAATGTAGCTCAAATGATGTTCCCTGTCCTTGAAAGGGTAGAAAACACTGTGGAAACAGGAGAAAATGCTGGTTACCAGCATTTTCTCCTTTTCCCACAATGTTTTCAAATGGCCTCTTCCTCAGGGTAGTTAAAACTTGGGATTGTGTGGTAAAGGGTTAATTAGTTATAGAGTTGAGGTACAAAAAATGATAAAATGTCTTCACAAACAACAGAAAATACAATGTATACTCAAAAGTGTATCTTACCTTTTTTTCTAGAGCTAGACTAACCAATCTGTAATAGTTTATACCCAGATCATTATAGAAATGTTTGTTCACTGGAAGTACATTACAATGTGACGATACTGTATTTACCAAGTCTGAAATTCAAACAAAAAGTTGCAAAGCCTGTGCCAAGGAACCTATGATACAAGAGGGCCAAGGTGGCCCTGGATCGCTCACCTGAATTTTTGAGAGGACCATAACCAATTTTTTTTGAAGTATTGAAATTTTGGAAACAAGATCATTATTTTGCCAAGCAATTTTGAAAAGGTCACCTGAAAAAATCATTTCAAAATCTCACCACCCCTACAATCATCCTAACAGCCATGTTTTTGACGAATCAGAATTCTGCATATAAAGTTTGTATAGAATTCAGAAAAAAATCCATCATAAAGTACAGAAATGGTGATCAATAAGGTGGTTAACACCCAGATAGAGGCCCTTTTGATATTATGCATGTATTCCATAGATAACAGTTTTATATTACCTCTTGCAATACATAGCTATCAAATACATCAAGTAGAAAGTGTGCACATCAGCATTTCTCACAAGAGCACTCACTTACCTGGTATAGGTTGATGTCTGCAATAGCCCTTTTCATCAAAATACCTATACAGTCTTTTGATGAAAATTAAAAGGTCACCAAAGGATCATTTCTGTGAAATTATTTCAAAATCTGACCAGTGGTTTCAGAGAAGAAGAATTTTTAAGAATTTCTTCATGTCTGTATAGTGCAAATAGGTCCCACCACCACAGCCATGTTTCTTGACGGATCAAAATTTCGCGAACAATTTTTCTAAAAGGGCACCCAAGGAACATTTCTGTGAAATTATTTCAAAATCTGACATGTGGTTTAAGAGACGAAGAATTTCAAAGAATTTCTTTAAGACCATACAGTGCAAAGAGCCCCCCTAATCCCCCCCCCCACCACGGCCATATTTTTCGACGGATCAAAATTTTGCGAACAGTTTTTGAAAAGGGTCACCCAAGGAACATTTCTGTGAAATTATTTCGAAATCTGACCTGCGGTTTCAGAGAAGAAGATTTTTAAAGAATTTCTTAGAAAATTCCATTTGGTTGCCATGGCAACCAGAGTTTTTGATGGAATCAAATTCTGTGAACAGTTTCTAAAGAGGACCTCCCAAGGAACATCCAAGCCAAGTTTGGTTGACATTGGCCCAGTGGTTTAGGAGGAAAAGATGTTTAAAAAATTGTTGACACTGCACGATGCAAAGAGCCCCCCCCCCACACCACCAGAGCCATGTTTTTCTACGGATCAAAATTTTGCGAACAGTTTTTGAAAAGGGTCACCCAAGGAACATTTCTGTGAAATTATTTCAAAATCTGACCTGTGGTTTCAGAGAAGAAGATTTTTAAAGAATTTCTTAAAAAATTCCATTTGGTTGCCATGGCAACCAGAGTTTTTGATGGAATCAAATTCTGTGAACAACTTTCAAAGAGGACCTCCCAAGGAACATTTCTGCCAAGTTTGGTTGACATTGGCCCAGTGGTTTAGGAGGAGATGATGTTTAAAGAATTGTTGACGACGCACGACGCACGACGGACGACGGACACAGGGTGATCCTAAAAGCTCCCCTTGAGCACATTGTGCTCAGGTGAGCTAAAAAAAGAAAACCAAATCCCTATAGGTATGCACCAATATTTTAGTTTACTAATAATTTTTCGAGTTGAAACCAAGGTTGGTATTCTCCAACCATTCTAAAGAACATTCTTAGATTTATTTTCAAGAATTTTCTAAATTTGAAAGTAACACCATTTCTGATTGGCTGGACCAAATGGTGCAGCCAATCAGGAGTTGCGTAACTTTCTTAATCTAGATTAAGACTAAGAATAAAACTAAGAATGGCTGGTGACTACAAGCCAAGCATTTTAGTTTGTTTTTCATCTATGAAATACCTTTTAACTCTTTAACACATGATAAAATTATAGACTAGTTAAAATTGAAAGCATTTGCAGACTGCATGTCGATTATTGCTGAAAACAATTGTTTTGTTATTGTGGTAACAGAAGAAAATGCCAGTTACTAGCATTTTCTTCTTTTTCCGATCTTTTTATAAGCAAATCCCTTCATCATTCAAACCACATTTTACTATGACATCCCCCAATTTTTTTTTAAAATGGATGAGTGTAAAACTGCATGTAGTAAATTTCATTCAAAATGTCTATAAATCTGTAGAAGACCTACCTATTAATCTCTGCATTTCTGGTATTACTTTGTCTTTAATATCTAGGCTTGTCTCGGGTATCTTCTCTCCCTCACTGTCTATCCACTCGGAGACATCACTTTGGAGCCTATCCGATAATTCCTTACAAACCTGTTTCTGAGGCTCACATTTGGGCTCCAGCAGGTCAAGGCCAAGTAACTGAACTATGACCCTGTAAACAAATCCAAAACTAAAATTGCCACTAAGTCAATTAACTCTTTACCAAACAACCAAATTTTACCTATGTTTATCCCTTTACGACACAATCCCAGCTTCTAACGACCCCGAGGAAGATTATCATAGAAAATATTGGTTGGAAAGAGGGAAAAAAAATTGCTTGTAACCAACATTTTCTCCTTTTCCCACAATGCTTTCTACACTATGACAGACAATTTCATGTTTCATGCAGTTACATTTAGTTGGTCGTCTAGAAATCCTTTCAATTAGGACCAGATTTTGTTGTTGGATAAAGAGTTAACTCTTTACCAAACGACAAAGTTTTTAACTGGACGAAATTGAAAGCATTTACAGACAACAAATTAGATGTAGCTGAAATGATGATTTATGTTTATGATAGGGTAGAAAACATTGTGGGAAAAGGAGAAAATGCTGGTTACCAGCATTTTTCTCCTTTTCCTACAATGTTTCCAAAAGGTTTCTTGCTCAGGGTCGTTAAAAGTCGGGATTGTGTGGTAAAGGGTTAAACTGAGAGCTTTTGCATATACCAAAATACATGAGATTTAAAATTAATGGGTCATTTTTGGAAGGGCAGAAAATATTGTTGGAAAGGAAGAAAATGCTCATCACCAGCATTTCCTCCTTTTTCAACACAGTTTTCTACTATTTCATAGACAATTCCCATCTTTGAACATCACTAAATGAGACAATTCACAAAAGTAGCCACATCTTGACACAAAATGAAAGGAAGTTAGAAAGTGAATACATGAATGTCTACTACTGTGGTCCTTAGAGGTACTATTTATCTCCAAATACTACTTATTTTCAAAAGAGGAACTCTTCAAGTAAAAGGTAGGTTTAGACTTATTATTAGGAGAACATTTTAACAGAAATTAATGGCATCACAGCGAAGCACAAAATAAACACAGCCATACATACTAACGGAGGCACATTTCATTGGGATGCAGTGTCTGATAAGTATATCAAGGCTTTTATTACTCATTTTCATTTCCTGTAAAGGGTTAGTTAACGATTTATTAAGTTATGGGCACAGAGTAGGTTCCAATACTATTGCGCTGTCTCGCCAGACTTGTCCATTTTCCTACCATATACGCACAAGAGTGCTCAAGAAGAGGTAACTCTATTGGACTGACAATAGTAAGTATTCTAATTACAATTCTAAATTTTATTTCAATGCTTTTTCATCTGATCGGCTTCAAACAGAATATCTCAGCCTATGAAATAAGTAAGAGATAGGAAAAGGACTTCATTTAGACTTGTATAAGAATAATAGCTCTTAATCACGCTACATAAACTTTAGACTGGTCAAAATTGAAAACACTTGCAGCTGACAAACAAGTCTCAAATGATGGAATTTCTCTTTGAAAGGGTTGGAACCATTATGTTTTTAAAAGACTTCCTCCTCAAGGTCATTAAAACTCAGGATTGTGCTGTTAAGGGTGAACTCTGGTCTTACCCTAGTTTAGCTTTCAGAGCGTTGAGATTCTCTAGAGTTGGTGGAAAGAGTGTTGGTAAACCATCTAGTTGCTCACATTTTCGTAGAATAAATTTACTGGCAACTCGTCTGTAGTTTGAAAGCTGTAAATTGTCAAACACTGATAACTAGTAACAGCATTCTGTTTAATAAACTGGCATATTATATGGTTAGATCTTGTCTTATAATTTGCATCTGGGAGGGTAAAAACTTTGTTGAAAAGGGTTAGCATTTTCTCCTTTTCCCACAATGTTTTCAAGAGCTCACTATGTAGGAGTTTAACAATTCATGATTCTTTGGTAGAGACTTAAAAATAAGACACCTGTTGTTTTATTTGAAGTATTGAAGGACCCCAAGTTAAGTATCCTACAAAAGTGCTGGGCCAAGAAAATGACATGGTAATGTACAGAGCTACCAGTGGGACAGTTAGGCATACACACCAACATAAATGTGTAAAATTGAAATTTCAGTGTATTCTTTTCATTGAAAAAACACGAGCGGCAAATTGTCACAAGATACGCCTGTCCAACCGCCAGCTGTCGAGGGGGTATAATAATCGTAAAGGGCAGGAAATGCAACAAACATGTTTACCAAGTCTCAAGTCAATTTGACTTGAGGTGACAAAGTTCCGTTCTGGACAAGCAAGAAATACTGTAAAAATGAAGATCAAAGTGGAATTACTCAAAATCCGCGCTAGGTAGAGTTATTGTTCTCATGCACTGTACTCCGTAATATTGCAACAAACTTGCATACCAAGTTTGAAGTCGTTCTGACTTGAGATGACAAAATTATATTCCGGACAAGCACTAAATGCTGTAAAAATGACGATCAAAGGGAAATAACTCAAAGACAGCACAAGGTAGAGTTACAATTCTTGCGCACTGCACTTCCAAATATTGCAACAAGTAAGCATACCATATTTCAAGTCATTCCTACTTAACATGACAAAGTTTTGCTCTGGACAAGCAAGAAATGCTATAAAAATGAAGATCAAAGGGGGAATAACTCAAAATTTGTGCTAGGAAGAGTTATGGTTCTTGTACACTGCACTCTGTAATTTTTCAACAATCATGCATACCAAATTTGAAGATGTTCAGACCAGAGATGACAAACTTATATTCCAGACAAGCAGAAAATGCTGTAAAAATGACGATCAAAGGGAAATAACTCAAAGACAGCACAAGGTAGAGTTATGGATCTTTTGCACTGCACTCCGTATTATTGCAACAAACACAAGTGCCAAGTTTCAAGTCAATCCGACTAGAGATGACAAAGTTATGCTCCGGACAAAGAACTGGACGCCCGCCCGGACGCCCGCCCATACACCATGGATGATCCCATAATACGTCCCGTCTTTGACGGGTGTATAAAAAATTTCAAAATGTCCAATCCACTGACACCAAAACGTAAAAATTTTGCAGATTTTTTTCCTTGAAAAATCTTCATGGCCCCCTCCCGAACCCCCTTTGACATTTGCATAAGTTCTCAAAAAAGGCCCCGCTAAGCCCCTGACTACTACCAGAAGTAACTATTGGGTCACAAATTTGGTTCCCAGCTCCACCAAACTCATTTCAATGACTGATGGCCGTCAATCCTCTATTCACATCATGCTGATAATATATCATTGTTGGTAACCAGCATTTTCTTCTCTTCCCACAATGTTTTCTTAAAAGCCTTCTTTGTCAGGGTTGTTAAAACTCTGGATTGTGTGGTAAAGCCTTGTTCTTCAGGATCATTAAAATTTGGGGTAATGTGGTAAAAAGAGTTAAACAAGAGGGCCATGATGGCCCTAAAGTCACTCACCTGAGTCTTTTGACCAAACATGACCCATTTTCAATCTCTTTTGAGATATCATGACAAACAATCTATTAAGCTTTCATAATTATTGGACTGAAAATTTGGCCTCTAGCATATACACAAGCTTTTTCTAGAATTTCTCTCAGTGACCTACTTTTTAGCCAACCATAGCCAATTTTCCCATTGTAGATATCAAAACAAAGATCCTGACCACCTTTCATACGTATTGGACAGAAAATGTGGCCTATAGAGCATACAAATGTTTTTTCTAAGGTTTGAACTACTGATCTAGTTTCTGACCAAACATGACCGATTTTCGAAGTCATCTGAGATGTCATCAAGTACAACATTCTGACCAACTTTCAAGAAATTTGGACTGAAACTGTGACCTCTAGAGCGTACACAAGGTTTTTAAGATTTGACCCAGTGACCTAGTTTTTTGCCTGACATGACCCATTTTCAAACTTGTCCAAGATATCATCAAGACAAACATTCTGACCAAATTTCAAGAGTTTTGGACCAAAAAAGTGGCCTCTAGAGTGTTCACAAGGTTTTTCTAAGATATGACCTCGTGACCTACTTTTTGACCAGACATGACCCATTTTAGAACTCATCCCAGATATCATAAAGACAAACATTCTGACCAACTTTCAAGAGCATTGGACTGTAAATGTGGCCTCTAGAGTCTGCAGAAGGTTTTCCTAAGATTTGACCTACTGACCTAGTTTTTGGCCCAGCATGATCAATTTTTGAACTAGTCCGAGATATCATCAAGACAAACATTCTGACTAAGTTTCATGAGTATCTGACTGACAATGTGGGCTCTAGAGCGTACACAAGGTTTTTCTAAGATTTGACCTAGTGACCTAGTTTTTGACCCGACATGACCCATTCTCAAACTCGACTGAGATATCATCAAGACAAACATTCTGACCAACTTTCAAGAGTTTTGGGCTGAAAATGTGGCCTCTAGAGCGTACACAGAGTTTTTCTAAGATATGATCTAGTGACCTAGTTTTTTGCCTGACATGACCCATTTTCAAACTTGTCCAAAATATCATCAAGACAAACATTCTGACCAAGTTTCATGAGTATCTGACTGAAAATGTAGCCTCTAGAGCGTACACAAGCTTTCTCTAAAATTTGCCCTAGTGACCTAGTTTTTGACCCGACATGACCCATTTTTGAACTTGTTCAAGCTATCATCAAGACAAACATTCTGACCAAGTTTCATGAGTATCTGACTGAAAATGTGGCCTCTACAGCGTACACAAGGTTTTTCTAAGATTTGACCTAGTGACCTAGTTTTTGAACCGACATGACCCATTCTCGAACTCGACCGAGATATAATCAAGACAAATGTTCTGACCATTTTTCATGAGTTTTGGGCTGAAAATGTGGCCTCAAGAGAGTACACAAGGTTTTTCTAAGATATGACCTAGTGACCTAGTTTTTGACCCGACATGACCCATTCTTGAAATCGACCGAGATATAATCAAGACAAACGTTCTGACCAACTTTCAAGAGTTTTGGGCTGAAAATGTGGCCTCAATAGCGTACACAAGGTTTTTCTAAGATATGACCTAGTAACCTAGATTTTTGCCCAACATGACCCATTTTCAAACTCGTCTGAGGTATCATCAAGACAAACATTCTGACCAACTTTCAAGAGTTTTGGGCTGAAAATGTGGCTTCTAGAGTGTACACAAGGTTTTTCTAAGATTTGACCTAGTGACCTAGTTTTTGACCCGACATGACCCATTTTCGAACTTGTTCGAGATATCATTGAGACAAACATTCTGACCATCTTTCAAGAGTTTAGGGCTGAAAATGTGGCCTCTAAAGCATACACAAGGTTTTTGTAAGATTTGACCTTGTGACCTAGTTTTTTGACCCGACATGACCCATTTTCAAACTCGTTCAAAATATCATCGAAGCAAACATTTTGACCAAGTTTCATGAGTATCGGACTGAAAATGTGGCCTCTAGAGCGTACACAAGATTTTTCTAAGATTTGACCGACTGACCTAGTTTTTGACCCGACATGACCCATTTTTGAACTCATCCGAGATATCATCAAGACAAACATTCTGACCAAGTTTTATGAGTATCTGACTAAAAATGTGGCCTCTACAGCGTACACAAGGTTTTTCTAAGATTTGACCTAGTGACCTAGTTTTTGACCTGACATAACCCATTTTCAAACTTGTTTGAGATATAACCAAGACAAACATTCTGATTAAGTTTCATGAGTATCAGACAGAGAATGTGGCCTCTAGAGCGTACACAAGGTTTTTCTAAGATTTGACCTAGTGACCTAGTTTTTGACCCGACATGACCCATTTTCGAACTTGTTTGAGATATTATTGAGACAAACATTCTGACCAAATTTCATGAGAATCGGATTGAAAATGTGGCCTCTAGAGCGTACACAAGGTAAAAGTTGACGACGAACGCAGGACACAGCTAGATCACAAAAGCTCACCATGAGCTCTTCGTGCTCAGGTGAGCTAATAAGGATAGATCAAACCAGAACTTGTTGCAGGCCTTGTAAGTGGATTGGGACAAAAATTTAAAGGGCCAAAACTCCTGTAATAGTCTACCATTCACATATAACATTGAAGGTTCACATGCACTCATGGTAAGAAGGTTTCCATTAAAATTTCAACCCAATTAGTTCACAAGAGGCCTATGATGGCCCTAAAGTTGCTCACCTGAGTCTTTTTGACTCAAAATGATCCATTTCCAATTCTCTTCTTAGGTACGTGGGGTGATCAGAAAGACCGTGGACCAGTGCCTTAATTTGAATATTGTTATAAAAAACAACTTGGAATGTCAACTGTTTTTGAAAATACCCTCCTTCGAGTTCTATGCACATATTAATTCTTGATTTCCATGGGTGAAACACATGCACGAGTGCGTCACGTGACATTACTCTCAAGGACCCGGTCATAGTGAGGGTTAATTCCTATCTGCCACATACAGTGCGTGCCACATAGAGAATCTTTCAAAACATGAACTACCGAAAGGTCACAAGGGGTCAGGACTGAATTATAGGGAGGATTGGCCAGTGTTTCTGTGTTTAGTTTTTGCAGAGTTTTCTGTACAAGTGTGGCTTTGTGAGCTAGGGTGTTATCTTGGTGTAAAGTGACGTCACTCCGCAGGACTTCTGGCTGTTTTTTTCGTATGGTGTTTGTGAAATTTCTTTGAATAATTTGGGCATAAAACTCAGCAATGGCTGTTGTATGTATAGATACAACATGAATAGGAAGAAAAAAGGCGTATAGAAAAATATGATGCACATAACTTTACCAAGTGACTTAGAAATTTTGGCTTGAAATGCGGAAGGCGATGTTGAATGTTTCTGTTCACTGCTTTGATGTTTAGTTTCAGTCTTGTTAAAGTGTACCTATGTTATACAATCACTAAAGTTTGACCCCTCTACATTAATGCCTTCTCAAATTTCTTAACAGATTTCGACCCTTACCCCCATTGGCTCGGGCGTCAATAGTCGAGGTACCCACTTTTTGCAAACACGCGACATTCCAATATTGTCAGTCAGAATCTCCTTGGCACTTTTATATGAAATGCTAAATGTGTCAGCTATTTTCCTTACAGTATCTCGGCTATCTTGTTTTATATGCTGCTCTACATCTGTGATGATTTTGTCAATGACTGATGTTGATGGACGGCCAGATTTAGGGTCATCTTTAACAGTATCGCACTCTCGTCTAAACCGGTCTGATCCATTTACGAATATCAGATTCCTTGAGTGCAGATTGCTCTTAATCTTTTTCTAAATCGGTTTTGATTTCTGATAAATACTTTCCGAGTTTGAAGTAAAACTTTATAATTACTCTCGGCTCAAATAAAATGTCGTCCGACATTTTGGACCACTAATGCAGCATATGACGTCATTAAAATGACGTCACACTTTACCTATTTGAATAAGACAACATTTGAAAGCTTAAGTCGGTTACCAGATAGTTAATGCTCATCTGTGCATTTTTTGGTAATCCTACGTAAAGTAGTTTTCAAAATAACGAGGTGGTCCAAGATCTTTTTGATCACCCCTCGTATCAAGACAAACATTCTGACAAACTTTCATGAATATTTGACCCATTTTTTAACTTATCCTAGATATCATCAATATTCTGGCCAACCTTCACGAGTACTGGACTGAAAATGTGGCCTCCAGAGTGTATACAAGGTTATTTTTAGATTTGATCTGGGGACCCAGTTTTTGACTCGACATGACCCATTTTCACACTTGTCCGAGATATCATAAAGAGAAACATTCTGACCAAGTTTCATTAGCATTGGACTAAAAATGTAGCCTCTAGAGCGTACACTAGGCAAAAGCTGACAAGGATGACACATGCTGGACGCCAGACACAGCATGTTCACAGGAGCTCACCTTGAGCACTTCATGTTTAGGTAAGTTAAGAAATGTAAAATGAAAAGAGAACACAGAACTGTCCATTTGAGGATGGGACAGACAAATTGATGAAGAGATAGACAACCTGGGTCCCTATTTTCTAAAATTGAAAATAACACAACTTCTGATTGGCTAAACTGTTTGGTTTAGCCAATCAGAAATTGTGTTAGTTTCAAATCCCCTAACTTCGTTATAATTGTGACAAAGATTACAAAAGACAACAACTTTACCTCTGTATCAGTCAAGGGCATCCTATCTAAAATACTTTTCTGTCCAATTTGCATGGTGGCCCAGGTCATTTGAAGGTCATCCAGGGCTGTGTTGATATGGTGTTCACTCATCTCTGCCCCCTCTCTTTCACAGTGGATTTCTAATAGACTTGTCACATTACTGAAATACCAAAAACAACACTTCAACAATTGATATCAAGAGTAATGCATGCAGATGCCAACACTTGTTTGCTGTTGCTTGATTTTAAATGAAAATTATAAGTTGAAAAAGGGGCACAATACTTCGATGGTTACCTGCCTTTGTTGTATGGGTTCCCCTTTTTATAGTAAACAACTCGTCTAAGTTTGAAGTAAATATCTATAGTAATAACAAGAGATATTATAAAATGTCAGCTTTTGCAGACAGTGTAAATCAAGATCAGACTGCACAGAAGTGCAGTCTGATCTTGATTCACACTGTCCCATACAGTGAGCATTTGATTTTCCATAGCAAAGGGATAAGATGAAATATTTCTCTTTTTGCTATTGGTTGGAAATTTTCTTTTTATTTTTTCTGCACAGTTATAGGCTAAATTATGAAAATGGAGTTGTTTTATCAAGTGATAAAAGAATGTTTCACCTGATCTCATTTTTTCTACAATTACGCACTTGTATATTGTGTGTTATGGATGCCACGCCCTTGATTGAGATAACTACGTACACAATGGCCTGTGATAACTTGGAGATTCCATGAGCTTCAGCAAACATCCTCAATATCCTGTGAGCTTTTAACGATAATTGGCCATACTGGTCCTCAACATGTCTCTGCCAAAGTAAACAGCAATAACGGACATTTTCAAAAACTATGTGACAGTCGAATGCTTTGCAAAATGAAAAAAGTTTGGTTTTGTCTACACTGAAAGCATTTGCAGACAATAAACGTTACCAAATGATCACATGTTTCTACATCCTAAAATAAAAAGGCTTTTAAAACCTTATGGTAAAAGTGGAAAATGCTGCTAACAAGAATGTTCTCCTTTTTCCACTGTGTTATCAAGTCTTTCAATGACAAGGTCAGGTATTCGAGTCACATTAGATTTGTCAATCTGCAAAAATGCTTTCTATATGGACAACTCAAATATTTTGACCTCTGATGAAATAAGATCTGACTACATGTACTGTGCAGTATTATCATAGTCTGTACTATCCACATCAGTCACTTATGATGCCAGGGCACATAAACTTATTGTTGGTGGAGAGGTACAAGAAAAAAGTCAAAAATTTATCTACAACTATTTACAACAAAAAATTAAAGACATGTTGAAACTGACAACAAAAAATTAAATAACTCATAAATTGACATTTTTCTCTGTTGTGGTAGAAACAATGTTGGTAAAGGACAAAACTGGTATACTATATTTTCTCCTTTTACACAATGTTTTCAGGGACCTTTTTTCTTTGAGGGACATTTAGAAAATAGATTTGTTTAGTAAAGGGTTTAAGTTCAAGATTAAATAGTTGTTTTCAATCAGAATTCAAAAAACTTTTACTACACTACATCCAGATAATATTAACTCTTTACCAAACGACAAGATTTCAGACTAGTCCAATGAAAGCATTTGCAGACGACAAAATAAATTTGACTCAAATTTTGAAATTGTTTTGAAAAGGGTGGAAAACATTGTGGGAAAAGAAGAACACGCTGGTTATCAGCATTCCTATCAGCATTCAAAAGGCTTCTTTTTGACGGTCATTTGAAGTCTGGACTGTGTTGAAAAACACTTCAAACGAACCTGAAGAAAAAGGCTTTTGAAAATATTTGAAAATGGCTTTTGAAAAAGAAGATGATGATCGAATCGGACTCATGTAGACATGTAGTTTCAGGTTCTTGGACCATGTTTAGAAAAGTATTAAGTTACCAAATATTACAAGAAAAGGATCATCCCCGTCATATTATTTTGCTACAGTGTTGATAAAGATCCTAGAGCATTGATTAGCTGTACATTTGACTAGTTGCAAATTACATCTTAGGGCACTTTGTCAAACATTTATTGATTGTTGATTGATGTTCGACAACCTGCTGCAATGTTGACCTTGTTTGACAAAGTTGACGTCACTTCCTTCTTGTGAAACAACATGGTTGAAGTAATGCATGCTCACAAAATGTTCTTGAGGAAAAAGTGTTTTGAACTCTTGAAGAAAGCAATAGCCGAAATATCGAACAATAGAGTGTTATTTTTCAGTGTTTCATTCATTCCCTGAGGAATTCATAGTGTCATTGTACCATCTATTCATTTGATTTCATTAAACCAAGAAGTAGGTAAAAAGCCAGTTTTTTCAGCTTTGCCAAAATACTTACAGATGACTCCGAGTAGGTGTAACCCAGGAACTGTTTGAATGCTTGATAATAGTCTTCTGTTGAAAAATAACAGCTGTCTTCACTGTCCTGAAATCGGAAAAAAAATTAACAGATTACCTCCTTTAAAAAAAAACTGCACATGGGTCCCAAAGTTCCTCTACATTTGTTCTTTTAGTGAAACACTTCTATGTTGAACAAGGGGCAGCAATGTGTAACAAGAGGGCCAAGATGGCCCTGGATCGTTCACCTGAATTTTTGAGAGGACCATAACCAACTTTTTTTAAAGTATTGAAATTTTGGAAACAAAATCAGTATTTTGCCAAGCAATTATAAAAAGGTCACCTATAAAAATCATTTCAAAATCTGTCACCACCCCTATAATCATCACCACAGCCATGTTTTTGACGAATCAGAATTCTGCAAATAAATTTTAGGATAGGTCACCCAAAGACCTTATCTTGAACAAGAGCACATGCCCGATAGTGGCTAAAAATATTAAGTTGAACAAGAGCACCTCATGAGAGTGCCAATGATTGGCTGTTGGAACCTTGCTGGATAGTAAAATAAAATTCCAAATCGCAAAAGGGGCATAATTTGGACAAAACAATTTTGGAGTTAACTGCTCTTGTTGTATGGGTTGCTTTTTACTAGTGAACAATTATTCCGAGTTTTAAGTACATGTGTTGAGTGGAAGCCGAGATATAACAAAATGTCGAAGTTTTTGCACAACAACAACAACGCAGATGACGCCAACAGGGCTATGTCAATACCTCGATGTTTTCTTTCAAAACAGCTACACTAAATAAGGGGTATAATATAAGGATCATTTCTGTGAAATAACTTCAAAATCTGAATAGTGGTTTCAGAGAAGACAAAATTTTTAAGAATTTCTTCATGTCCTCAGACAGCAAATAGCTTCCACCCTCCACAGCCATATTTCTTGACAGATCAAAATTTCGCGAACAAATTTTCAAAAGGGGCACCTAAGGAACATTTCTGTCAAATTATTTCAAAATCTGACAAGTGGTTTAGGAGAAGAAGAATTTCAAAGAATTTCTTTAAGTCCATACAGTGCAAAGATGCCCATCCCCACGTTTTTCGACGGATCAAAATTACACAAACAAACTTTAAAAAGGGTTACCCAAGGAACATATCGGTGAAATTATTTCAAAATCTGACCAGTGGTTTCAGAAGAGGACATTATCAAAGAATTTCTTGGATAATTCCATTTGGTTGCCATGGCAACTAGAGTTTTTGATGAATCAAATTCTGTGAACAATTTTCAAAGGGGACGTCCCAAGGAACATTCCAGCCAAGTTTGGTCCAAATCGGCCAAGCGATTTAGGAGAAGATGTTTAAAGAATTGTTGACACCGCTGGACGCCAAGAGCCCCCCACTCCACAACGGCCATGTTTTTTAACGGATCAAAATTTCGCGAACAATTTTTGAAAAGGGTCACCCAAGGAACATATCTGTGAAATTATTTCAAAATCTGACCAGCGGTTTCAGAGAGAAAGATTTTTAAAGAATTTCTTGGAAAATTCCATTTGGTTGCCATGGCAACCAGACTTTTTTATGAAATCAAATTCTGTGAACAATTTTTAAAGAGGACCTCCCAAGGAACATTCCAGCCAAGTTTGGTCCAAATCGGCCAAGCGGTGTAGGAGGAGAAGATGTTTAAAGAATTGTTGACACCGCTGGACACCAAGAGCCCCCCCCCACCATGGCCATGTTTTTCGATGGATCAAAATTTCACGAACAATTTTTGAAAAGGGTCACCCAAGGAACATATCTGTGAAATTATTTCAAAATCTGACCAGCGGTTTCAGAGGAGAAGATTTTTATAGAATTGTTGACACCGATGGACGCCAAGAGCCCCCCCTTCCACCAAGGCCATGTTTTTCGACCGATCAAAATTTCGCAAACAAATTTTGAAAAGGTCACAAAAGGAACATATCTGTGAAATTATTTCAAAATCTGACCAGCGGTTTCAGAGGAGAAGATTTTTAAAGAATTTCTTGAAAAATTCCATTTGGTTGCTATGGCAACCAGAGTTTTAGATCAAATCAAATTCTGCAAACAATTTTTAAAGAGGACCTCCCAAGGAACATTCCAGCCAAGTTTGGTCCAAATCGGCCAAGCGGTGTAGGAGGAGAAGATGTTTAAAGAATTGTTGACACCGCTGGACGCCAAGAGCCTCCCCCCTTCCACCACGGCCATGTTTTTCAACGGATCAAAATTTCGCGAACAATTTTTGAAAAGGGTCACCCAAGGAACATATTTGTGAAATTATTTCAAAATCTGACCAGCGGTTTCAGAGGAGAAGATTTTTAAAGAATTTCTTGAAAAATTCCATTTAGTTGCCATGGCAACCAGAGTTTTAGATCAAATCAAATTCTGTGAACACTTTCTAAAGACGACCTCCCAAGAAACATTCCAGCCAAGTCTGGTCCAAATTGGCCAAGCGGTGTAGGAGGAGAAGATGTTTAAAGAATTGTTGACACCGCTGGACACCAAGAGCCCCCCCCCTTCCACCACAGCCATGTTTTTCGACGGATCAAAATTTCGCGAACAATTTTTGAAAATGGTCACCAAAGGAACATATCTGTGAAATCATTTCAAAATCTGACCAGCAGTTTCAGAGGAGAAGATTTTTATAGAATTGTTGACACCGATGGACACCAAGAGCCCCCCCCCCCTTCCACCACGACCATGTTTTTCGACGGATCAAAATTTCGCGAACAAATTTTGAAAAGGGTCACCCAAGGAACATATCTGTGAAATTATTTCAAAATCTGACCAGCGGTTTCAGAGGAGAAGATTTTTAAAGAATTTCTTGAAAAATTCCATTTGGTTGCCATGGCAACCAGACTTTTTGATGAAATCAAATTCTGTGTACAATTTCTAAAGAGGACCTCCCAAGGAACATTCCAGCCAAGTTTGGTCCAAATCGGCCAAGCGGTGTAGGAGGAGAAGATGTTTAAAGAATTGTTGACACCGCTGGACGCCAAGAGCCTCCCCCCTCCACCACGGCCATGTTTTTCGACAGATCAAAATTTCGCGAACAATTTTTGAAAAGGGTCACCCAAGGAACATATCTGTGAAATTATTTCAAGATCTGACCAGCGATTTCAGAGGAGAAGATTTTTATAGAATTGTTGACACCGATGGACACCAAGAGCCCCCCTCCCCTTCCACCATGGCCATGTTTTTCAACGGATCAAAATTTCGCGAACAGGTTTTGAAAAGGGTCACCCAAGGAACATATCTGTGAAATTATTTCAAAATCTGACCAGCGGTTTCAGAGGAGAAGATTTTTATAGAATTGTTGACACTGATGGACGCCAAGAGCCCCCCTTCCACCAAGGCCATTTTTTTCGACGGATCAAAATTTTGCAAACAATTTCTGAAAAGGGTCACAAAAGGAACATATCTGTGAAATTATTTCAAAATCTGACCAGCGGTTTCAGAGGAGAAGATTTTTAAAGAATTTCTTGAAAAATTCCATTTGGTTGCCATGGCAACCAGAATTTTTGATGAAATCAAATTCTGTGTACAATTTTTAAAGAGGACCTCCCAAGGAACATTCCAGCCAAGTTTGGTCCAAATCGGCCAAGTGGTGTAGGAGGAGAAGATGTTTAAAGAATTGTTGACACCGCTGGACGCCAAGAGCCTCCCCCCTCCACCACGGCCAAGTTTTTCGATGGATCAAAATTTCGCGAACAATTTTTGAAAAGGGTCACCCAAGGAACATATCTGTGAAATTATTTCAAAATCTGACCAGCGGTTTCAGAGGAGAAGATTTTTAAAGAATTTCTTGAAAAATTCCATTTGGTTGCCATGGCAACCAGACTTTTTGATGAAATCAAATTCTGTGAACAATTTTTAAAGAGGACCTCCCAAGGAACATTCCAGCCAAGTTTAGTCCAAATTGGCCAAGCGGTGTAGGAGGAGAAGATGTTTAAAGAATTGTTGACACTGCTGGACGCCAAGACGCCCCCCTCCTTCCACCACGGCCATGTTTTTCGATGGATCAAAATTTCGCGAACACTTTTTGAAAAGGATCACCAAAGGCACATATCTGTGAAATTATTTCAAAATCTGACCAGCGATTTCAGAGGAGAAGATTTTTATAGAATTGTTGACACCGATGGACACCAAGAGCCCCCCTCCCCTTCCACCACGGCCATGTTTTTCAACGGATCAAAATTTCGCGAACAAGTTTTGAAAAGGGTCACCCAAGGAACATATCTGTGAAATTATTTCAAAATCTGACCAGCGGTTTCAGAGGAGAAGATTTTTATAGAATTCTTGACACCGATGGACGCCAAGAGCCCCCCCTTCCACCAAGGCCATGTTTTTCGACGGATCAAAATTTCGCAAACAGTTTTTAAAAAGGGTCACAAAAGGAACATATCTGTGAAATTATTTCAAAATCTGACCAGCGGTTTCAGAGGAGAAGATTTTTAAAGAATTTCTTGAAAAATTCCATTTGGTTGCCATGGCAACCAGACTTTTTGATGAAATCAAATTCTGTGAATAAGTTTTAAAGAGGACCTCCCAAGGAACATTCCAGCCAAGTTTGGTCCAAATCGGCCAAGCGGTGTAGGAGGAGAAGATGTTTAAAGAATTGTCGACACCGCTGGACGCCAAGAGCCTCCCCCCTCCACCACGGCCATGTTTTTCGACAGATCAAAATTTCACGAACAATTTTTGAAAAGGGTCACCCAAGGAACATATCTGTGAAATTATTTCAAAATCTGACCAGCGGTTTCAGAGGAGAAGATTTTTATAGAATTGTTGACACTGATGGACGCCAAGAGCCCTCCCTTCCACCAAGGCCATGTTTTTTGACGGATCAAAATTTTGCAAACAGTTTTTGAAAAGGGTCACAAAAGGAACATATCTGTGAAATTATTTCAAGATCTGACCAGCGGTTTCAGAGGAGAAGATTTTTAAAGAATTTCTTGAAAAATTCCATTTGGTTGCCATGGCAACCAGAGGTTTTGATGAAATCAAATTCTGTGTACAATTTTTAAAGAGGACCCCCCAAGGAACATTCCAGCCAAGTTTGGTCCAAATCGGCCAAGCGGTGTAGAAGGAGAAGATGTTTAAAGAATTGTTGACACCGCTGGACGCCAGGAGACTCCCCCCTCCACCACGGCCATGTTTTTAGACAGATCAAAATTTCGCGAACAATTTTTGAAAAGGATCACCCAAGGAACATATCTGTGAAATTATTTCAAAATCTGACCAGCGGTTTCAGAGGAGAAGATTTTTAAAGAATTTCTTGAAAAATTCCATTTGGTTGCCATGGCAACCAGACTTTTTGATGAAATCAAATTCTGTGAACACTTTTTAAAGAGAACCTCCCAAGGAACATTCCAGCCAAGTTTGGTCCAAATCGGCCAAGCGGTGTAGGAGGAGAAGATGTTTAAAGAATTGTTGACACTGCTGGACGCCAAGAGACCCCCCCCTTTCACCACGGCCATGTTTTTAGACGGATCAAAATTTCGCGAACAATTTTAAAAAAGGGTCACAAAAGGAACATATCTGTGAAATTATTTCAAAATCTGACCAGCGGTTTCAGAGGAGAAGATTTTTATAGAATTTCTTGAAAAATTCCATTTGGTTGCCATGGCAACCAGACTTTTTGATGAAATCAAATTCTGTGAACACTTTTTAAAGAGAACCTCCCAAGCAACATTCCAGCCAAGTTTGGTCCAAATCGGCCAAGCGGTGTAGGAGGAGAAGATGTTTAAAGAATTGTTGACACTGCTGGACGCCAAGAGACCCCCCCCTTTCACCACGGCCATGTTTTTCGACAGATCAAAATTTCGCGAACAATTTTAGAAAAAGGTCACCAAAGGAACATATCTGTGAAATTATTTCAAAATCTGACCAGCGGTTTCAGAGGAGAAGATTTTTATAGAATTGTCGACACCGATGGACGCCAAGAGCCCCCCCTTCCACCAAGGCCATGTTTTTCGACGGATCAAAATTTCGCAAACAGTTTTTGAAAAGGGTCACAAAAGGAACATATCTGTGAAATTATTTCAAAATCTGACCAGCGGTTTCAGAGGAGAAGATTTTTAAAGAATTTCTTGAAAAATTACATTTCGTTGCCATGGCAACCAGAGTTTTTGATGAAATCAAATTTTGTGAACAATTTTTAAAGAGGACCTCCCAAGGAACATTCCAGCCAAGTTTGGTCCAAATCAGCCAAGCGGTGTAGGAGGAGAAGATGTTTAAAAAATTGTTGACACTGCTGGACGCCAAGAGCTCTCCCCCCCTTCCACCACGGCCATGTTTTTCGATGGATCAAAATTTCGCGAACACTTTTTGAAAAGGGTCACCAAAGGAACATATCTGTGAAATTATTTCAAAATCTGACCAGCGGTTTCAGAGGAGAAGATTTTTAAAGAATTTCTTGAAAAATTCCATTTGGTTGCCATGGCAACCAGACTTTTTGATGAAATCAAATTCTGTGAACAATTTTTAAAGAGGACCTCCCCAGGAACATTCCAGCCAAGTTTGGTCCAAATCGGCCAAGCGGTGTAGGCGGAGTAGATGTTTAAAGAATTGTTGACACTACTGGACGCCAAGAGGCCCCCCCCTTTCACCACGGCCATGTTTTTCGACGGATCAAAATTTCGCGAACAATTTTAGAAAAGGGTCACCAAAGGAACATATCTGTGAAATTATTTCAAAATCTGACCAGCGATTTCAGAGGAGAAGATTTTTATAGAATTGTTGACACTGATGGACGCCAAGAGCCCCCCTTCCACCAAGGCCATTTTTTTCGACGGATCAAAATTTTGCAAACAATTTCTGAAAAGGGTCACAAAAGGAACATATCTGTGAAATTATTTCAAAATCTGACCAGCGGTTTCAGAGGAGAAGATTTTTAAAGAATTTCTTGAAAAATTCCATTTGGTTGCCATGGCAACCAGAATTTTTGATGAAATCAAATTCTGTGTACAATTTTTAAAGAGGACCTCCCAAGGAACATTCCAGCCAAGTTTGGTCCAAATCGGCCAAGTGGTGTAGGAGGAGAAGATGTTTAAAGAATTGTTGACACCGCTGGACGCCAAGAGCCTCCCCCCTCCACCACGGCCAAGTTTTTCGATGGATCAAAATTTCGCGAACAATTTTTGAAAAGGGTCACCCAAGGAACATATCTGTGAAATTATTTCAAAATCTGACCAGCGGTTTCAGAGGAGAAGATTTTTAAAGAATTTCTTGAAAAATTCCATTTGGTTGCCATGGCAACCAGACTTTTTGATGAAATCAAATTCTGTGAACAATTTTTAAAGAGGACCTCCCAAGGAACATTCCAGCCAAGTTTAGTCCAAATTGGCCAAGCGGTGTAGGAGGAGAAGATGTTTAAAGAATTGTTGACACTGCTGGACGCCAAGACGCCCCCCTCCTTCCACCACGGCCATGTTTTTCGATGGATCAAAATTTCGCGAACACTTTTTGAAAAGGATCACCAAAGGCACATATCTGTGAAATTATTTCAAAATCTGACCAGCGATTTCAGAGGAGAAGATTTTTATAGAATTGTTGACACCGATGGACACCAAGAGCCCCCCTCCCCTTCCACCACGGCCATGTTTTTCAACGGATCAAAATTTCGCGAACAAGTTTTGAAAAGGGTCACCCAAGGAACATATCTGTGAAATTATTTCAAAATCTGACCAGCGGTTTCAGAGGAGAAGATTTTTATAGAATTCTTGACACCGATGGACGCCAAGAGCCCCCCCTTCCACCAAGGCCATGTTTTTCGACGGATCAAAATTTCGCAAACAGTTTTTAAAAAGGGTCACAAAAGGAACATATCTGTGAAATTATTTCAAAATCTGACCAGCGGTTTCAGAGGAGAAGATTTTTAAAGAATTTCTTGAAAAATTCCATTTGGTTGCCATGGCAACCAGACTTTTTGATGAAATCAAATTCTGTGAATAAGTTTTAAAGAGGACCTCCCAAGGAACATTCCAGCCAAGTTTGGTCCAAATCGGCCAAGCGGTGTAGGAGGAGAAGATGTTTAAAGAATTGTCGACACCGCTGGACGCCAAGAGCCTCCCCCCTCCACCACGGCCATGTTTTTCGACAGATCAAAATTTCGCGAACAATTTTTGAAAAGGGTCACCCAAGGAACATATCTGTGAAATTATTTCAAAATCTGACCAGCGGTTTCAGAGGAGAAGATTTTTATAGAATTGTTGACACTGATGGACGCCAAGAGCCCTCCCTTCCACCAAGGCCATGTTTTTTGACGGATCAAAATTTTGCAAACAGTTTTTGAAAAGGGTCACAAAAGGAACATATCTGTGAAATTATTTCAAGATCTGACCAGCGGTTTCAGAGGAGAAGATTTTTAAAGAATTTCTTGAAAAATTCCATTTGGTTGCCATGGCAACCAGAGGTTTTGATGAAATCAAATTCTGTGTACAATTTTTAAAGAGGACCCCCCAAGGAACATTCCAGCCAAGTTTGGTCCAAATCGGCCAAGCGGTGTAGAAGGAGAAGATGTTTAAAGAATTGTTGACACCGCTGGACGCCAGGAGACTCCCCCCTCCACCACGGCCATGTTTTTAGACAGATCAAAATTTCGCGAACAATTTTTGAAAAGGATCACCCAAGGAACATATCTGTGAAATTATTTCAAAATCTGACCAGCGGTTTCAGAGGAGAAGATTTTTAAAGAATTTCTTGAAAAATTCCATTTGGTTGCCATGGCAACCAGACTTTTTGATGAAATCAAATTCTGTGAACACTTTTTAAAGAGAACCTCCCAAGGAACATTCCAGCCAAGTTTGGTCCAAATCGGCCAAGCGGTGTAGGAGGAGAAGATGTTTAAAGAATTGTTGACACTGCTGGACGCCAAGAGACCCCCCCCTTTCACCACGGCCATGTTTTTAGACGGATCAAAATTTCGCGAACAATTTTAAAAAAGGGTCACAAAAGGAACATATCTGTGAAATTATTTCAAAATCTGACCAGCGGTTTCAGAGGAGAAGATTTTTATAGAATTTCTTGAAAAATTCCATTTGGTTGCCATGGCAACCAGACTTTTTGATGAAATCAAATTCTGTGAACACTTTTTAAAGAGAACCTCCCAAGCAACATTCCAGCCAAGTTTGGTCCAAATCGGCCAAGCGGTGTAGGAGGAGAAGATGTTTAAAGAATTGTTGACACTGCTGGACGCCAAGAGACCCCCCCCCTTTCACCACGGCCATGTTTTTCGACAGATCAAAATTTCGCGAACAATTTTAGAAAAAGGTCACCAAAGGAACATATCTGTGAAATTATTTCAAAATCTGACCAGCGGTTTCAGAGGAGAAGATTTTTATAGAATTGTCGACACCGATGGACGCCAAGAGCCCCCCCTTCCACCAAGGCCATGTTTTTCGACGGATCAAAATTTCGCAAACAGTTTTTGAAAAGGGTCACAAAAGGAACATATCTGTGAAATTATTTCAAAATCTGACCAGCGGTTTCAGAGGAGAAGATTTTTAAAGAATTTCTTGAAAAATTACATTTCGTTGCCATGGCAACCAGAGTTTTTGATGAAATCAAATTTTGTGAACAATTTTTAAAGAGGACCTCCCAAGGAACATTCCAGCCAAGTTTGGTCCAAATCAGCCAAGCGGTGTAGGAGGAGAAGATGTTTAAAAAATTGTTGACACTGCTGGACGCCAAGAGCTCTCCCCCCCTTCCACCACGGCCATGTTTTTCGATGGATCAAAATTTCGCGAACACTTTTTGAAAAGGGTCACCAAAGGAACATATCTGTGAAATTATTTCAAAATCTGACCAGCGGTTTCAGAGGAGAAGATTTTTAAAGAATTTCTTGAAAAATTCCATTTGGTTGCCATGGCAACCAGACTTTTTGATGAAATCAAATTCTGTGAACAATTTTTAAAGAGGACCTCCCCAGGAACATTCCAGCCAAGTTTGGTCCAAATCGGCCAAGCGGTGTAGGCGGAGTAGATGTTTAAAGAATTGTTGACACTACTGGACGCCAAGAGGCCCCCCCCTTTCACCACGGCCATGTTTTTCGACGGATCAAAATTTCGCGAACAATTTTAGAAAAGGGTCACCAAAGGAACATATCTGTGAAATTATTTCAAAATCTGACCAGCGATTTCAGAGGAGAAGATTTTTATAGAATTGTTGACACCGATGGACACCAAGAGCCCCCCTCCCCTTCCACCACGGCCATGTTTTTCAACGGATCAAAATTTCGCGAACAATTTTTGAAAAGGGTCACCCAAGGAACATATCTGTGAAATTATTTCAAAATCTGACCAGCGGTTTCAGAGGAGAAGATTTTTATAGAATTGTTGACACCGATGGACGCCAAGAGCCCCCCCTTCCACCAAGGCCATGTTTTTTGACGGATCAAAATTTCGCAAACAGTTTTTGAAAAGAGTCACAAAAGGAACATATCTGTGAAATCATTTCAAAATCTGACCAGCGGTTTCAGAGGAGAAGATTTTTAAAGAATTTCTTGAAAAATTCCATTTGGTTGCCATGGCAACCAGAGTTTTTGATGAAATCAAATTCTGTGTACAATTTTTAAAGAGGACCTCCCAAGGAACATTCCAGCCAAGTTTGGTCCAAATCGGCCAAGCGGTGTAGGAGGAGAAGATGTTTAAAGAATTGTTGACACCGCTGGACGCCAAGAGACTCCCCCCTCCACCACGGCCATGTTTTTAGACAGATCAAAATTTCGCGAACAATTTTTGAAAAGGATCACCCAAGGAACATATCTGTGAAATTATTTCAAAATCTGACCAGCGGTTTCAGAGGAGAAGATTTTTAAAGAATTTCTTGAAAAATTCCATTTGGTTGCCATGGCAACCAGACTTTTTGATGAAATCAAATTCTGTGAACACTTTTTAAAGAGAACCTCCCAAGGAACATTCCAGCCAAGTTTGGTCCAAATCGGCCAAGCGGTGTAGGAGGAGAAGATGTTTAAAGAATTGTTGACACTGCTGGATGCCAAGAGACCCCCCCCTTTCACCACGGCCATGTTTTTCGACGGATCAAAATTTCGCAAACAATTTTAGAAAAGGGTCACCAAAGGAACATATCTGTGAAATTATTTCAAAATCTGACCAGCGGTTTCAGAGGAGAAGATTTTTATAGAATTGTCGACACCGATGGATGCCAGGAGCCCCCCCTTCCACCAAGGCCATGTTTTTCGACGGATCAAAATTTCGCAAACAATTTTTGAAAAGGGTCACAAAAGGAACATATCTGTGAAATTATTTCAAAATCTGACCAGCGGTTTCAGAGGAGAAGATTTTTATAGAATTGTTGACACCGATGGACGCCAAGAGCCCCCCTCCCCTTCCACCACGGCCATGTTTTTCAACGGATCAAAATTTCGCGAACAAATTTTGAAAAGGGTCACAAAAGGAACATATCTGTGAATTTATTTCAAAATCTGACCAGCGGTTTCAGAGGAGAAGATTTTTAAAGAATTTCTTGAAAGATTCCATTTGGTTGCCATGGCAACCAGAGTTTTTGATGAAATCGAATTCTGTGTACAATTTTTAAGGAGGACCTCCCAAGGAACATTCCAGCCAAGTTTGGTCAAAATCGGCCAAGCGGTGTAGGAGGAGAAGATGTTTAAAGAATTGTTGACACCGCTGGACGCCAAGAGCCTCCCCCATCCACCACGGCCATGTTTTTCGACAGATAAAAATTTCGCGAACAATTTTTGAAAAGGGTCACCCAAGGAACATATCTGTGAAATTATTTCAAAATCTGACCAGCGGTTTCAGAGAAGATTTTTAAAGAATTTCTTGAAAAATTCCATTTGGTTGCCATGGCAACCAGACTTTTTGATGAAATCAAATTCTGTGAACAATTTTTAAAGAGAACCTCCCAAGGAACATTCCAGCCAAGTTTGGTCCAAATCGGCCAAGCGGTGTAGGAGAAGATGTTTAAAGAATTGTTGACACTGCTGGACGCCAAGAGGCCCCCCCCCCTTTCACCACGGCCATGTTTTTCCATGGATCAAAATTTCGCGAACAATTTTTGAAAAGGGTCACCAAAGGAACATATCTGTGAAATTATTTCAAAATCTGACCAACAGTTTCAGAGGAGAAGATTTTTATAGAATTGTTGACACCGATGGACACCAAGAGCCCCCCCCTTCCATCACGGCTATGTTTTTCAACGGATCAAAATTTCGCGAACAATTTTTGAAAAGGGTCACCCAAGGAACATATCTGTGAAATTATTTCAAAATCTGACCAGCGGTTTCAGAGGAGAAGATTTTTATAGAATTGTTGACACCGATGGACGCCAAGAGCCCCCCCCTTCCACCAAGGCCATGTTTTTCGACGGATCAAAATTTCGCAAACAATTTTTGAAAAGGGTCACAAAAGGAACATATCTGTGAAATTATTTCAAAATCTGACCAGCAGTTTCAGAGGAGAAGATTTTTAAAGAATTTCTTGAAAAATTCCATTTGGTTGCCATGGCAACCAGAATTTTTGATGAAATCAAATTCTGTGTACAATTTTTAAAGAGGACCTCCCAAGGAACATTCCAGCCAAGTTTGGTCCAAATCGGCCAAGCGGTGTAGGAGGAGAAGATGTTTAAAGATTTGCTGGACGCCAACAGCCTCCCCCCTCCACCACGGCCATGTTTTTTCGACGGATCAAAATTTCGCGAACAATTTTTGAAAAGGGTCACCAAAGGAACATATCTGTGAAATTATTTCAAAACCTGACTTGTGGTTTCAGAGGAAAAGATTTTTAAAGAATTTCTTGAAAAATTCCATTTAGTTGCCATGGCAACCAGACTTTTTGATGAAATTAAATTCTGTGAACAATTTTTAAAGAGGACCTCCCAAGGAATATTCCAGCCAAGTTTGGTCCAAATCGGCCAAGCGGTGTAGGAGGAGAAGATGTTTAAAGAATTGTTGACACTGCTGGATGTTAAGAGGCCCCACCCCTCCACCTCGGCCATGTTTTTCGATGGATCAAAATTTCGCGAACAATTTTTGAAAAGGGTCACCAAAGGAACATATCTGTGAAATTATTTCAAAATCTGACCAGCGGTTTCAGAGGAGAAGATTTTTATAGAATTGTTGACACCGATAGACATCAAGAGCCCCCCTCCCCTTCCACCACGGCTATCTTTTTCAACGGATCAAAATTTCGCGAACAATTTTGAAAAGGGTCACCCAAGGAACATATCTGTGAAATTATTTCAAAATCTGACCAGCGGTTTCAGAGGAGAAGATTTTTAAAGAATTTCTTGAAAAATTCCATTTGGTTGCCATGGCAACCAGACTTTTTGATGAAATTAAATTCTGTGAACAATTTTTAAAGAGGACCTCCCAAGGAATATTCCAGCCAAGTTTGGTCCAAATCGGCCAAGCGGTGTAGGAGGAGAAGATGTTTAAAGAATTGTTGACACTGCTGGATGCCAAGAGGCCCCACCCCTCCACCTCGGCCATGTTTTTCGATGGATCAAAATTTCGCGAACAATTTTTGAAAAGGGTCACCAAAGGAACATATCTGTGAAATTATTTCAAAATCTGACCAGCGGTTTCAGAGGAGAAGATTTTTATAGAATTGTTGACACCAATAGACATCAAGAGCCCCCCTCCCCTTCCACCACGGCTATCTTTTTCAACGGATCAAAATTTCGCGAACAATTTTGAAAAGGGTCACCCAAGGAATATATCTGTGAAATTATTTCAAAATCTGACCAGCGGTTTCAGAGGAGAAGATTTTTATAGAATTGTTGACACCGATGGACGCCAAGAGCCCCCCCTTCCACCAAGGCCATGTTTTTCGACGGATCAAAATTTCGCAAACAATTTTTGAAAAGGGTCACAAAAGGAACATGTCTGTGAAATTATTTCAAAATCTGACCAGCGGTTTCAGAAGAGAAGATGTTTAAAGAATTGTTGACACCGCTGGACGCCAAGAGCCTCCCCCCTCCACCACGGCCATGTTTTTCGACAGATCAAAATTTCGCGAACAATTTTTGAAAAGGGTCACCCAAGGAACATATCTGTGAAATTATTCCAAAATCTGACCAGCGGTTTCAGAGGAGAAGATTTTTAAAGAATTTCTTGAAAAATTCCATTTGGTTGCCATGGCAACCAGACTTTTTGATGAAATCAAATTCTGTGAACAATTTTTAAAGAGGACCTCCCAAGGAACATTCCAGCCAAGTTTGGTCCAAATCGGCCAAGCAGTGTAGGCGGAGAAGATGTTTAAAGAATTGTTGACAGTGCTGGACGCCAAGAGGGCCCCCCCCCTTTCACCACGGCCATGTTTTTCGACGGATCAAAATTTCGCGAACAATTTTAGAAAAGGGTCACCAAAGGAACATATCTGTGAAATTATTTCAAAATCTGACCAGCGGTTTCAGAGGAGAAGATTTTTATAGAATTGTTGACACCGATGGATACCAAGAGCCTCCCTCCCCTTCCACCACGGCCATGTTTTTCAACGGATCAAAATTTCGCGAACAATTTTTGAAAAGGGTCACCCAAGGAACATATCTGTGAAATTATTTCAAAATCTGACCAGCGGTTTCAGAGGAGAAGATTTTTAAAGAATTGTTGACACCGATGGACGCCAAGAGCCCCCCCTTCCACCAAGGCCATGTTTTTCGACGGATCAAAATTTCGCAAACAATTTTTGAAAAGGGTCACAAAAGGAACATATCTGTGAAATTATTTCAAAATCTGACCAGCGGTTTCAGAGGAGAAGATTTTTAAAGAATTTCTTGAAAAATTCCATTTGGTTGCCATGGCAACCAGAGTTTTTGATGAAATCAAATTCTGTGAACAGTTTTTAAAGAGGACCTCCCAAGGAACATTCCAGCCAAGTTTGGTCCAAATCGGCCAAGCGGTGTAGGAGGAGAAGATGTTTAAAGAATTGTTGACACCGCTGGACGCCAAGAGCCTCCCCCCTCCACCACGGCCATGTTTTTCGACAGATCAAAATTTCGCGAACAATTTTTGAAAAGGGTCACCCAAGGAACATATCTGTGAAATTATTTCAAAATCTGACCAGCGGTTTCAGAGGAGAAGATTTTTAAAGAATTGTTGACACCGATGGACGCCAAGAGCCCCCCCTTCCACCAAGGCCATGTTTTTCGACGGATCAAAATTTCGCAAACAATTTTTGAAAAGGGTCACAAAAGGAACATATCTGTGAAATTATTTCAAAATCTGACCAGCGGTTTCAGAGGAGAAGATTTTTAAAGAATTTCTTGAAAAATTCCATTTGGTTGCCATGGCAACCAGACTTTTTGATGAAATCAAATTCTGTGAACAATTTTCAAAGAGGACCTCCCAAGGAACATTCAGGAGGAGAAGATGTTTAAAGAATTGTTGCCGCCGCACGACGGACATAGCGTGCCCCTAAAAGCTCCCCTTGAGCATGTTGTGCTCAGGTGAGCTAAAAATATGTGAGCCATGCTCTGGCAACATGCGTTATTCCAAGCCATATAAATATGGACCCATAAAATCCATTTTCTTTGATAACCAATTGAATCAATGTGGTGGACTGGTCCTTGGGCATGCAGAATATTGACCAATAACAAAAAGCTTTGACCTGGGTTTTGCAGATGCATTGAAACCCCTTGTCACAGAGCATGGCTCATTTTGAAGGTCTCCTTATACCAGTGATATTCCAAGGCCATGAAACTACAAGGTCCTTCTGTAAAACAATTTCAACATTTTCACTGACCTGTTTGTACGAAATCCCAAGTCTAAGATGGCACTTTCCCACAGGTTTATGTTTCCCTTTCTCTGCAGTCAGGGCAACAATATCATACCAGTCATCTGTCCCCATGGACGAAATGCTCTACAAAAATATCAGCCAATCAAATTGCTTGTTCAACTCTTTAACAAATAATCCTATGATTCACCCAACAGCTTCCGAAAACATTGTGTGAAAAGGAGAAACCAGCATTTTCTCCTTTTCCCTAAATGTTTTCTACACATTGAAGGGCAAATTTCAATTTTTGAGTTACATTTATTTCATTATCTGAAAATGTTTGAATTTCAGAGGACAAAATTTTAGATTTGTCCAACATGAAAGCATTTTAAGGTAGAAAATTAAAAGAATCTAAAATGATGGCACTTCTCTTTAAATGGGTAAAATATATTGTGGAAAAAAGAGAAAATACTGGCTACCAGCACTATCTCCTTTTGCATGATGTTTTCAAGGGCCAATTTTTTCAGGGGCAATAAAACTCAGGATTGTTTGCTCAAGGGATAAAAACATTTGAGCCGTGCTCTGGCAAAAGGGGGCTTAATGCATCTGCGAAAAGTATCGACCCAGGTCAGCCTGCGCAGTCCGTGCAGGCTAACCTGGGCCGAAACTTTTCGCTATTCGTCAATTTTCTGTATACCCAGGGACCAGTCTATCTCATGATTAAGTTGGTTGTTAAAAAAAGTGGATATTATGGATCCATAAGTATGTAATTGCTTGCCTGGTACCATGGATCACGGAGATGCATTAAGCCCCCTTTTGTCGGAGCATGGCTCATTTATAGCCATGCTCTGTGAAAAGATAATTTTATGCATCTGCAAAAATTATTGACCCATATCAGCCTTCTAGGTCTGTGCAGGCTAAACTGTGTCAAAATCTTTTGCTTTTGATAAATTTTCTGTATGTCAAAGGACCGTTTTACTTTATGATTCAGTCGGTTGATAAATAAAATTGATTTTATGGATTCATAATGATGAGATAACTTGTTTGGTATAATGCATAAAGGAGATACATTTCACCCCCTTTTGCCAGAGCATGGCAAAATTATTTCTTTGAACTAAATATATCAGTCTCAATAATTGCTTTATGGAAAGCTTAACGAGTACTTACTCCTTGATAAAATTCTTCCAAGGCTTGATCTCATTCGTCACAGGATTCTAAAAACTAGAATCCAAGTCGACAACTTTAATTCTTACTTTACAGTTCATTTTTCTGTCAGCCTCTCGAACTTTTACATTGTCTGACTTATTATAATATCCACACTTTTAATTGGTGTGAAATTAATTAGCTTGCATTTTGACCCCGAAATTCTTTGCTTTTACTTTTGTATCTTTCACCTTTCAAACGTGAAAGCTTTGGGAATGTCTAAATCCAAAGCATTAGCAGACAACAGAGCAAATATTGTTACAATAACTGCTTTTTTTTTTCTTTAAAAGAGTAGAATACATTATGGGAAAAGGAGAAAATGCTGATACCCAGCATTTTCTCCTTTCCCACAATGTTTTCAAATATCTTCTTCCTTTAGGTTGGTAAATTACAGGATTGGCTGCTAGAACTAGCCACTATTGGGCCTTCAATAAAAGTGTTACAATTTCAAGACTTGATGTAAGAGATTTCAAATTTTGAGTGCAGAGATAAATCACCAACAGAAAGATTTAAAAATCACTTACCCGCACTGGTATGACTATTTTTCCAATGCATCCAATTGAATCTTGTGAATCTGTGCTTGAAGATTTGCTCCGATGTAGGAAACTGCAATAGAGAAGGGGACCAGTACTTTCCCCTTTTTCACCCAATGTTTTCTAACATTATCATTTCAATAACAAATATAATGGGCTCTTGGGAAACAGGGTTTAATGCATCTCTGTGATGCATTATACCAAGCGAATCATCATAAAATTATGGCAGTCATGGTGAATACTGTTGGACCGTCAGTTCAAGCCTGTTCAATATTTTCCTGTACTACCATTTGGACGTTACATTGTCAAAAATGACGGCCTGGGGACATTCGAAAACCTATTGCAGTGACATCTACTGTATTCCATCTCACAGTGGGGTAGAGTAGGTGTCGCTGCAATCGGTTTTCAAACATCAGTGACTAAAAATAGATACCGAAATTCCAATAATCTCGGTTTGACCACTTCCTGTTCATGAGCCGTCTTTGAAAATATTGACAACAAAATTTCAAATGCCTTATTCACAATGACTTTGGAGGATAGCTTAACAATAACAAGGGTTGTTGAAATTCGCTAGGTATTTTTTATTTCACCAGCCGGTTGGAGAAAGTCACTTGAATATAAATTGCGCCCGTTTTATTTGAACTGGTCTAAAAATGCAAAAATTCATCGTTTTTGTGACATCACGCGATAAACAAGTCTATAATTATATTTTTTACACAATGCATAGTCATGGGGAGACCCTCAAATGTCCCCAGGTGGTAATAATAACGATAAACAGATAGTTGAAAAAAATTTATAGCAGACCGCCATTAAGAGAGCGTGATACAGAGTAATTAAGAAATTATTACTGCCTGGACCCAGGCTACACACCGGCTGGTTTTGTCTAATTACACACCATACATACATACTCACCATATACTGCTAATCAATCAATCGTATAATATCTACTGCGAACCAGTCAGGAAATGTAGGAGAATTTAGTCTCCATCCATAATTTCTTAAGCCCTGCCTTAATTCTGCATTATATGGTGTGTATCCTGTCACTGAATATATCACTAGTGGTGAGTATTTAGTGACGACCCGCACTTGTTAAGACAAATTTAGTGTACCGAACTCGAAAGATCGACTATTTGACAATAGCAAAAGAAAGATTTTATTCAAATGATCTTTATTTAACTGCGATTCCTTATCTCCCAACCAAATAGTTTGGAAAGGAGACACTGAATTTGGTGTTGTTAGTCTGCTACAAATTTTCACTGTTGGAGCCACATATCCAAGCTACATGAACCACAAAATTTAATTTGTGGGGTGTTTTTTTGTCTGACAGACTTCGATTTGATCTGGCAAAACTTTCATGCCTGTCAGAGCTACTATCTGGTCTTTTTCCAGTCATTAGCCGATTCTGGTATGGATCCATGAAATCCATTCAGTCTAACAATTCATTGAATAATGAGGCAGAATGGTCCATTGACATGCATAAAATTTACAAATAGCAAAATGTTTCAACTCAGGTCAGCCTGCAGACTGTGCATGCCGGCATTGATTGATACTTTTTTTTTTTTTTTTAGATGCATTAAACCCCCTATTCACAGATTCACAGAGCATAGCTCAAATTTTTTAGTCACATTTATTTTGTTGTCTGCAAATGCTTTCAATTTGGACATGTCTAAAATTTAGTAACTTGTTAAGAGTTAAGAAAGGTGGTTGCTTAAAGCAGGTATATTTCAACATCTGAGGACTCAATACATGCTTGCTTAATGAATGTTGCCTTGCAACTAGCACTTAGTAACCAGCATTTCGTCCAAGTATACTCTAACCCTTCACCACCCAATCCCGAGTTTTAAAGATCCTGAAAGAGAAGGCTTTTGAAAACATTGTGGGAAAAGGATAAAATGCTGGTAACCAGCATTTTCTCTTTTTCCCCACAATGTATTCTACCCTATCAAAGACAGAAATCATCCTTTGAGCTACATTTAAATTATTGTCTGCAAATGCTTTCAATTTGGACAAGTCTAAAAATTTGTTGTGTAGTAAAGGTGCTAACTCTGTCTCAAATAACCCCTTCATTTGAGCCCCATTTACTATGTTGTCTGCCAATGCTTTCAATACAGACAAGTCGTCTGAGTTGCAGCTTCTTTTTTTTTTTCTGCCAATTCTTACAATTTGGACAAGTCCAGAATTCCACCTTCTGCTATAAGATATAATATACATAGGAGCCCTACAGGTAATTTTAGGATTCAGAAAAAATATATCAGCCATGCTCTGGCAAAAGGGGGCTCAATGCATCTCCATGATGCATGATACTAAGCAAGTCATTATCGGATGATGGATCCATAAAATGCATCTTGTCTAACAAACAACAGAATCATGGGGTAAACTGGTCCTTGGACATGCAGAAAATTGACCAATAGCGAAAAATTTCGACCTGGGTCAGCCTGCGCGCACTGCGCAGGCTGACCTTGGTTGATACTTTTCGCAGATGCATTAAGCCTCCTTTTCACAGAGCACAACTCATCTAAAGTTTACGTTTTTAAAGAATTTTGTTTATCTTCCTTTGACTCCGATGTTGGCTGTTCCTGATTGTAGATGTAAATATGTACTTCATCCGTCAAGAAGTCCTCTATGTCCCTGATAGGTAGAAATATACAGATATCTTTAAAGATATGAATTCCTTACTACCAGAGAGAACAATAAACACTAAAAATTTAACAGACTGTAGAATGGTTCAAAATTTACTAAGCTTTTTAAACATAGATAAATTACAGATATACAAGGTGTAAGGGATAAATACATATGCAGGAAATCTTCGATTTAAATTCGGAAATGTCACAACAGTGATTCCTTTGATGGCCTTCAGAAAATGAAATGCATTTTTTATCAGTTGTAATCTATGCAACCTTGCAACCGTAAGGGGCAGCATTTGGCATGATGATTATTGTTTTATAAGATAACGATGACATGGGTTAAAAACAGGCTGAAAACGAGTATAGATATATCTTAAAATCTTCCTAAATAACAAATTGTTAACTCTTCAAAATTGAAAGTAGCTGCAGACGATAAGTTAGAAAGTGATACAAATGAGCTGTAGTTCTCTGATAGGGTAAAACATTTTTTGGGAAAACGAGAAAATGCTGATTACCAGCACTGTCTTTCACCACACTGTTTTCAAAAGCTGTCTTTCTCATGGTTGTTAAAACTCAGGATTGTGTGGTATAGACTTAACCCTCAGAGACTTAGTTTTTGGACAATCCATGGCAGTTATTGATTAAAGTACTTACATTGGAAATTCTTCATTCCATTTAGGTTGGGAAGAGTTTCGTACTAGGCTTGTTTTCTGTGTGGCATGTGGTACAGTGAGCATGTCAGGTTGTGCCTTCCTGAAGATTTTTGGGGATGAAAATGGCGAGGAATTTGGTGAGGACTTTGCCGACGTCTTGGGGGAGTGTCTAGGGGAGTGTTTAGGGGACAACAAACTCCCATTCTTTCCTTTTGCTGCATTGTGCAGTTGTATGATGCAGAACGAATCACAGGAGTCTGAAAATAAGATAAAGAATGGCTGTTCATTTTAAAGTAAGATGATTGAGCCATGCTCTGACAAAAAGGGGTTTAATGCATCTCTATAATGAATTATACCAAGCAAGTCATCACTTAATCATGGTTCTTTCTATACAATACAATTTGTCTATCAGCTGAATCATGAGGTAAAATAGTCCTTTGACATGCTGAAATTTGACCATTAGCAAAAGATTTCAACCCAGGTCAGCCTGTGCAGACTACAAAGGCTGATCTTGGTCATTACTTTTTGCACTGAGCCAGCTTTTCACAGAGCATGGCTCAACTATATTTGAGCTGTGCTTTGAAAGGGAGTCTAATACAATTGAGCAATGCTCTGTGAAAAGGGGACTTAATGTATCTTTAAAAGTATCATCCTAGGTCAGCCTGCACAGTCTGAGCAGGCTGACCTGAGCCAAAACTTTTTGCTTTTGGTCAATTTTCTGCATGTCAAGGGCCTGTGTACCTCATGATTCAGTCGGTTGTTAGATAAAATAAATTTTATGGATCCACAATTGACAAACAACAGAGCTGTCAATCAAAAACCAATAAGCCAATCAGCGGTCAGCATTTTTCCCATTCAGAGCGGAAGCCGTCTAGACGTTATCAACGCTAGACATTCTGAATCATTAGGAGTTGGAAGTATATATAATTGTATAGCAGATATAATTTAAAAAACCTGCTGATTAATTACATTAAAGTTGATGTCCATCATTAATCCTTAGATCCACTATTTCAAGACATAGGGTTATACCAGGTAAAACTATTAATGCAGATGACAACTTAAATTGAAAAAAAAAAAAACAATTAAAGAATAATATTTATAAACATGCTTTTATATTGTCATAAATTTTCCAGAATGACAATCTTAGCTGTATGTACCCATTTCTTTACTAAAAGAAATAGATCTATACTCGTACATCATATTTTAGACGACTGATTGCATTTTATCAAGTTAATTCATTTTTTCCATTATCTTATTTCTTTATTTGAGTATACACTTTTTAAAACAATTTCTTCCCAAATCAAGTTAACTTGCTATTTTGAATGTTTGTTATATCTGTTTTGTGGATTTTTTTACCCAAATAATCCTTAAAAGAAATGTTAATTGAAAAAAGAAAAAAAATTCATGTCAAAATAATTAATTTTCTCGAAAATGTTATTCCAATAGTCGTCTTGGAAAGTAAAAACTAAACAGCCCCTGCTTTTAAAATAAAATGCTATGTAGACACATTTTATACGTTTGTTTAAATTAAAAACAAATATCATCTTCCTGCATTAGTAAAACATTAAAAACGTTTTTCTCATTGGCCTGTGTATTTTAACCTTTTTATCAATGTAAACTTAAAGCCCGTTAAAGACGACACCTCTCCCCTTTATTTACAATCTTTTACTTAATCTTCCTTAAACTATTATTTCTTTATCGAAAATCAAAGGGAAACCAATCAAGCTGTCTTCCTTTAAGGACAAGATCTGTTGCACATGTTGCCAACTTTTACGCAAAAAGTGGAGCAAGGGTTTATGCGGTATTTCTTTTATATCGGTATGCCACGCCACAGGCGTCCGGTACTGTCCTACTTGTAAAGTTACAAGAACGTGTCATTTAATTAGTCTGACTCTTGTGACCATCTTTGAATATTAGTGATTGGAATTTAGATTATACATGTTCAATGTGTAAGTCAACTTAATATCTTTTTCTATTACTCTTACAGAATAGTATACAGAGGCCAATGCTTAGAAATAGGCTCATGTTTCTATTTGTTTTATTCTTCTCCTCGGGTTTTTCTCTCGAACTGAAAAAAAAACCACACACACACACAATTTGGTTACCTATTATTTGTTTTTGTATAGATCTTCCAATGTCAAGTCAAACATCAGGAAATCATTTTATCCTGCTAAATACATGTACCGTATACAGTCAGGCCGCGATACACCGACCATCGTTATACCGGCAAACTCAGTTAACGACAAAAAAACACTGGGAACAAACCTCACCTAACGTAATTTTGACCTGTTTGAACGGCATATTCAAGTACCGACACCGACGGACATTTGTCGGAACAAATCTTCAAAATTTAATGAATTTTGCTTCAGTTTATCGGAATTTTCTCAGCCCGTGTTTTACGGTTGTTGACATGCCGTAAAGGGTGTCGTAAAATCCTATATCCGCAGTTGTCGTAAACAATATACATGTAGGTTACACAATAGACTCGATTATCGATTTTTTACACCTTCTGATTAATATTGTTTAATGTAAATAAAATGCCTTTGGCAAGTTTTTCACACTTAAATTTAACTATGTACCGGTGTTGTATGTTTTATTGAATTCGGTTGTCTTTATTTGAGATGTTTGAGCAATTTGAGAAGTTTGAGAAATCTGAGAAGTTTGAGAAGTGTCCTTAATAAATGCGAGAAACAATTTTCTTCGTCATTTTTATTATCATTACCAAAACTGAAAAAATGTCACAGCCACCGCCAGCCAAACGTAAGAGAACGCAATTGTCATTCGCTGAGAAGAAAGAGATCGTCGAGTACAAGAAAACACACCAAAAAGCCACACAAGACGAAATCGCCGCGCACTTCGCAAAAGAATGGGGGAAACAACTTGGTCGGTCAACAGTCAGTGACATCCTCAGACACAGAGCTAAATGGGAAATCATTCCTAAAGACACAGAATCAACCCTGAGACAGCGTACCGGTCGACATGACAACCTAGATAATGCCCTTTTCCTCTGGTTCCAAGACGTACGCGCAAAGGGAGCTGTCATCAGTGACGAGATGCTGATAGAAAAGGGAAAGAAATTTGGCGAAGACCTTGATATTCAAGACTTCAATTACTCACGAGGCTGGTTACAGCGATTTAAGAAGCGACATACGATCTCCTTCCACAAGTCCCATGGTGAAGCAGACAGCGCCAACCCTGTGATTGTCGCCGAAGGAAGATTACAGCTCAAAGAAGACTTGAAAGACTACGACCCAAACGACATTTACAACATGGACGAAACTGGTCTCTTCTACCGACTGCAGCCAAATTCCACCCTCGCTGCAGAGTCGTTAAAACAAGGGATTGAGTGGGAAAGGACTAATTAAATAAGGAAAATTCGTCTGCAAACAATTGATTTGGTTTAGTACTGTACAAAATATGCATTCTTTTTGTGTAATTGTTAAATCATGGCTTGTATATGAATATGTTTGCTGCAAATACATGCACATGTTAATAAATATTTATTTTCAATTGTGTTTTTATCGCAAAAATTGCCGACTTGTCCCAATCCGTAACGTAATACGTAAACTTCCCAGCTTTTAGCCTGTTCCTGTTTACAACTTTCACTTCCTGCCTAGTCCGTCATTTCTCGCCGACATCCCGAAAAATCTCCTGCTCCATTACAACGACTGACTCAGTTACCGACAGGAATTGTGTGGGGACAAAGTATGTCATTATAACGGGGTTTGACTGTATATTGCTTGGTAATTTTGGTAAACACACACACACACAATTTGGTTACCTATTATTTTTTTGTGTATAGATCTTCCAATGTCAAGTCAAACATCAGGAAATCATTTTACCCTGCTAAATACATGTACCATATATATTGCTTGGTAATTTTAAAGCTTGCGATTCTGGTTAAATTATTAAGGAACATATTGCGGACTAAAAAATGAAAAATCTGTGTAATGGAGGGTTGAGCTTTGAAAAAAAAAATTATTTTTGTACAGGTAAAAGATGAATTGTATTAGCAGACCAATGGCTTTAAGACATGTTTTGGAAGTACGAGTTAAATGTATTACATTATCAAATGTAAGAGTTGTAAGATTGCGTTTTTTAACTGACTTCTAGATTAATCAGCCTCTATTTCAATTTTCACACTCTATAACTTCGATAAACCTAATGCAAAAAATGTATGTGCCTTTTCTTAAATTATTCCCATGCTTATTTTATCTAGAATAATTATTTTATGGAAGAAACATTTTTCGGTGACTTGCATATATCTCCTAGCTAAGTCCTAGTGTCTAGGTTGTTTGTCTAGGTATTTTGATTTGCAGACCACGTGACATCAGTGGGAGAAGCTATCTATTGTCTGTCGTTTAGTTAATTATGTGATGATTGGCTTGGTATCATGGTCCTTGGACAAAGAAAAACTGACCAATTACAAAGAGTTTCGACCCAGGTCAGCCTGGACAGATTGCGCAGGTTGACCCAGGTCAACAATATTTGCAGATGCATTAAGACCCCTTTTCACAATGCATGGCTCAAATTACTGATATCTAACTGCCTTGAGGAGTTGTGGTTTCTGACAAAGAAGTTTATGAAATAGATATCTTCAAAAGAATGTGTTAATCAACGTTTACAAATCTTAAATTACAATACCTTCTGTAAAGTCTGGTCCTCGAAGTCCATTGGCCTCAAGTATATTAACATTCACCTGCAAGTTCTTTGGCTGTAAAATAACACAAAGTTCATCACAAACAATAAGCCCTTTACCAAACAATGCCGACTTCTTACAATCCTGAGGAGGAAGTGTGTTGAAAACATTGTGGGAAAAGGAGAAAATGCAGGTAACCAGCATTTTCTCCTTCTTCCTACAATGTTTTCTTTCCTTTCCAAGACAGTATCTATCATTTGAGTGACACTTGATTTGTTGTCTGCAAATACTTACAATTAACTCTTTATCAATGACAAAACTTTAGACTAATCCAGATTGAAAGCACTTGCAGACAACAAATTATGTGTGGCATAAACTATGGAGTTTGTAAAAGGGTTAAAAAACATTGTGACAAAAAGAGAAAATGCTGGTTACTAGCATTTTCTCCTTTTCCATCAAAGTTTTCAAAAGCTTTTTTACTCAGGGTCATTAAAACTCAGAATTGTGTGGTAAAGAGTTAAGACATGCCTTTAATTTGAAGATGCCTTTTGAAAACATTTTGAGAAAAGGAGAAACTGCTGGTAATCAGCAATTTCTCCTTTTCTCGCAATGGTTTCTACCCTTTCAAAACCAATTTCAATCATGTGAACCACATTTAAATTGTCATCTGCAAGTGCTTTCAATTTGGAAAAGTCTAGGATTTTGTCATCTGGTCAAGATTTAACCCTTTACCACACAATGACGCCTTTTAACGCCCCTGAAAAAGAGGCCTTTTGAAAACATTGTGGGAAAAGGAGAAAATGCTGGTAACCAGCATTTTCTCCTTTTCCCACAAACTTTTCTACCCTATCAAAGAAAAGTTGCGTCATTTGAGCCACTATGAAATTGTCGTCTGCAAATGCTTTCAATTTGGATAGGTCTTAAATTTGCCATGTGGTAAAGAGTTAATGCAGTTTATGGTGTGTGTCAGGTAAGGTATTTCCTAACATTTGAAATTATTCTGAACACATTCATGCAAATTGAGTCAAGTCGTGGTGCAGACCAAAGGCATTGGTAGATAAAAGCAGCTACGTCTGTCATAATTGTATCCTCAAGAATTTGATTTCATGAAAATTTTAAACACTTACATTTTAGAGTTTGGCTTTGTTTGAATGCTCTGGTAAAGTACTGTTTTTTTTATGATAATTGCTGTGATGACCAAATTTATTCAATCGACATTCCCAAAAATATTTTGTACAAGATGTAAACATTGTCATAACATGTAAATTAACTCTTTACCAGATTACAAAATTTTAAGACTTTCCTGAACTGAAAGCATTTGCAGACAACATATTAGATGCCACTAAAACCATAGAGTTATTTCTTCAAAATGGAAGAAAGCCTTATGGGAGAAGAAGAAAATACTGGTTACCAGCATTTTCTCCTTTCCCACAAAGTTTTCAAAGGGCCCTATCTCAGGATCATGAAAATTATGGATGTTGTGGTCACAGGATAAAGAGTTATCAGTTAAATGGTAGCATTCAAGAGCCAAATCATTCTCATCTGTTTGATTGTATTAGATTTTATTGCTGTTTTAACAGCTTAGGTCATATCATGGCAGTCAGAGCACCTACGCATATGTTTCCTGGCTTTCTCACACCAGTACTAACACAACTTTTTTTCCAAGTCACTGACTACTTTTCTCACACAATGTATCAGAGGTGAGAAGCAAAAAATTGCCGGAAAGAAAGTTTGCCACTGGGTCATGGGCCAGATACGCTAACCACTGAGCTACCTGGCTGAGCCAAAACATTCACAACTTACCCTGTTGGAAAGCTCCTCCCTGATAAAGGCCTCATGGTCCTCCCTCTCAACATCAAATACCTAGTGTGACAAACAAGAAGTTAAGTATTAAACTGAGCCATGCTCTAGCGAAAGGGGACTTAGTGCATCTTCATGATGCATTATACAAAGCAAGTCATTACATAATTTGTTTGTTTGTTTGTTTGTATCGGAGTTTAACGCCATTTTAACAGCTTAGGTCATAGATCATATCATGGCGGTCAGCGATGCACCCATGTGTTTCCTGGCTTTCTCACACCAGTACTGACACAACTTTCTTTCCAAAGCCACTGACTACTTTTCTCACATGCATCAGAGGTAAGAGATGAAAAATCACCAGAAAGAATGTTTGCCGCAACCGGGTATAGAACGCGCAACTTCCAGGTCACAAGTCAGATACGCTAACCACTGAGCTACCCGGCTAGGCATTACATAATACAAGATCCATAAAATCCATTTTGTCTAGTAATTGACTGAATCTGGAACAAGAGTAGTCCTTGGACATGCCAAAAATATATCAATAGCAAAAAGTTGTGACCCATGTCAGCCTGCATGGGCTGCACATGCTGACATGGGTCAATACTTTTTGTAGATGTATTAAGCCCCCTTTTCACAGAGCATGGCTCATTTATAAATATTTAACCATTACCTAACAATCATGTATTTTAAATGCCCTGAAGAAGAGGCCTTTTGAAATCATTGTGGATAAAGGAGAAAATGCTGATAAACAGCATTTTCTTCTTTTCCAACATTGTTTTCTATTCTGTCAAAAAACAACATTCATATGTATCGTGATTAAAACTTGACATCTGCAGATGCTTTTAATAATGAAGCATCTAAAACTTTTTATTTGGGAAAGGGGTGAGCAAAAGAAACAAGAGCACCACATGCCAATGCCAACGCTCAGCTACAATTACCTTTTTTATGAAAATTCTGAGTCAATAAAGGGACATAACCTTGTCAAAATATAATCAAAGCTACCCTCCCTTCTAGGATTGGATCCCTTCATGAGCATTTTCTCCTTCTTCCTTGGGGTTTTTAAAACATAGGTAATGAGTTTGGTAATAAGTTTTGTTAACAAATAGAGGTACAATATATGTATATAAAATTATGCCTTGCAGAACGTGATAGCTTTTTCTTACGAAAAATTTCTTTTTCCTCAATGTTCTGAAATAAAAATATAAAACACAAATTCATTTTTTGTCATCTATATTTTACAAGGACTTTTTTTAATACCATGGACTTCATATGTCATTCGTTTTCCAAGCTAAGAGCAGCAAATTTACTTCAAGAATATACTATCAGGTTCTTTGAATTACTCAATTAAAAGAAACTGTTGTAGGCATACCTCTCTCAAATGATCCAACAAATCTCCCGGCCTCAGTCCGACAGTGCCCTCTGGTGTTCCAAGGGGATGTAACAGGCTGTGCATCAATCCACGATATATGTTCTCATGCTTAAAGTAAACAAAAAGAATAACTACAGCAATGCTAAAACAAAACTATTAACCTTTTCCCAAACAATCCCTGGTTTTCACGGCCCTGAAAAAGAAGCCTTTTGAAAACATCATGAGAAAAGGAGAAAATGCTGGTAACCAGCATTTTCTCCTTTTCCCACAATGTTTTTTTACCCTCCAAGGACAAATTTCAATTTTTGAGTGACCTTAATTTTGTTGTCTGCAAATGCTTTCAATTTGGACCAGTCTAAAATTTTGTCATTTGGTAAAGGGTTAATGGTGCTCCACACCTTTACCACACAATTGCAAGATTTAACAACCTTGAGGAAGTAGGCTTTGGAAAACAATGTGGGAAAAGAAGAAAATGCTGGAAACCAGCATTTTCCCACCATGTTTTCTAGCCATTTAAATACAAAACTACCTGAGTCAATACTTTATGCAAATGCATATAGCCCCCTTTTCATAGAGCATGGCTTATTTATTACAGTTAATGTTTAAGCAAATTTTGTTTGTCTGTATATTTTTGGTAGTTATTTCCAGCATATCCAACAATTCTGTCCTGCATTCGCTTTTATTAAGTCTTTCATTACTGAATAAATAAATTGCATTTTCTCAATGGTTAAGTACATGTAATACAGTTTGGCTGCAAGATCTAGAGACAGTTTGGTCATAATCTAGAATACAGCAGTGGACAGTGTAGATCAGAGATCAGACCACACCACAGTCTGATCTTGATCTACACTGTCCACAAAAGCTTCTGGTATCGTCTATGGTATGGAAAGAGTTAAACAAATTAAGCAGAAACAACAAATTAAGCAAAACTTCACTAAACTCTTTTCTAAATGACAAAATCTTAAACTTGTCCAAATTCAAAGCATTTGCAGACAATGACATAAGTGTTACTTAGAAAATAGATTATTTTTCTGGAAGGGTACAAAGCATCGTGTGAAAATCAGAAAACTCTGACTACCATCCTTTTCTCCTTTTCCCACAGCAAGAGGCTTGGAAAGAATGATATGCAAAGTACCGATAAAAAGGAAAGTCTTAGGTAAAGCATGGATAGGTACACTGGCTGCTTACACATAACTGAAACTTGTTTTAAACGGCATTCAACACCAATCAATCCAAACCAAACCAAACAAATTATCAATAATCCTAAAGATCAAAACAATCAATACATATACTTAACAATAAAATCTAACCTGAACCATTATGTGCCTCAAAATTAACTGAAAAAATTTCACCAAGGGTCTTTGAACCAGTCACATGCTTTCCAACAATTATAATGTCATCTTTCTCGCTCTTCAAAGAAAATGTGATATTTCATCATTATCACTAGTCACTGTCTTACGTGTTTGCTATGGCGATATTGACCCTTTACCCTCTACATGAGCAATCCCACATTCTGACGGAAGAAGAAAAAATGTTAGGAAAAAGAGAAAATGCTTCATTTTCCGAAATGTTTTTTACCTCTTCAAAGGCAAATAACATTATTGGGTTTATTATAAATATGCTGTTTGTAAATATTTTCAATTTGGAAAAGTCTGAAATGTCGTCTGCTTAAAAGTTAAAGCACCAAATAAACCCAACACACATTGTCAGTCTAGAGTGAAAAAACCTTTAAAGGTGCAGTCTCAAGCTTGCTGATGCTCAGATTATCTTGAAAAAGCAAAATTAATATTTTCGATTAAAGCATTTGAACAATCTGATCTTGATATAGACTGGCCGCATATGGACCTAAATCGTAAAAGAAGCTTTAAGGGTAAATGCTGCAAATTCATATTTGCCGCCCATGGTTGCTATGGAGTTCTCATCCCAGTTGCCAACTGAACTCTTTACTGGACGACAAAATTTTAGCGTTGTCTACATTGACACAATTTTCAGACAACAAATCTTATTTTGCTGAAATGATGAGATTTGTCTTTTGATAGGATGGAAAACATGTGGGAAAAAAGAGAAAATGCTGGTTACCAGCATTTTCTCTTTTTCCCGCAATATTTTCCAAAATGTTGTCCTTAAGATCCTTACGTATAGTGATAGGTTTACTGATTGCAATCCATAGAGGACATTTTTTGTCTAATAGTGGACTACTTTTGAAAATGTTGTGGCAATAACGTACAAACCCATGTGTCTGCAGCTTTTGGTTGCTATAGTTTTCTCATCCCAGTTTCTAACTGAAATCTTTAACAGACAACAAGATTTTATGCAGACAACAAATTAACTTTGCGCGACATAATGAAATTTGTGTTCAAAAGGGAAAATATTGTGGGAAAAGGAGAAAACTGATAGGTGATTAAGAAATAGGTCAAAATCATCAGTGTATGTGTTCTGGTTATTGAAAGATGACTTCAATAGGATGTCCTTGTCCATCAGATCTGGAGTTGAAACACACATAAAGTGATTTAAAGAGACATCTTTTCTTTTCAGTATCTAACCCATTTCATCTTTATTTTATCAAACTATGATCACTCTTGTATACTCTTCATGCCAAATGTTGCCCCTGATGGTTGCAAGGTTGCATACATTACGAATGACAAAAAATGCATTTCATTTTCTTGAGGCCATCAAAGCAATCACTGTTGTAATGTTTCCAGTTATAAATTGAAGATTTTTATGATGTATTTATCCCTTACACCATATATATAGGTGGTTTATCTTTGTTTATACGGCTGACTAAATTCTTAACAATTTGAGAGTCTATCAAATTTCTATCTATCTGGAGGGATGTATCTTTAATACTCCAACATCAATTCTTATTGTTCTAATTACGCATATTCCTCATTTCAATCTAGGTTTATTTCAAATCACAGATGAACATACCATAAATTACCACTTAATTATTCCTTATTTAATGCTCCGAAGGGGAGTTCTATTTTCCATTGGGAAGGGCGATAAGGGGGTGGTGCTGGTAAATGACATAAAATTCTTTAACCCTTTACCATACAAAATTAAATTTCAGACTGCTCTAGTTTCAAAGCTTTTGTAGATGACAAATGTGGCTAAAATGATTGATGTTGTCTGTGAATGGGTAGAAAATATAGTGGGGAAAAAGAGAAAATGCTGGTTACCAGCATTTCCTCCTTTTTTCATGATGTTTTCAAAAGCCTTCTTCCGTAAGGTGGTTAAAACTCAGGATTGTGAGGTAAATGTAGGTTTGAAACAAGTTGGCTTCTTTACAAAAGAAGCCAGGAGAGGTCAGCATCATTGTTTTCCATTAGTTTACTGGCTTTTAATTTCAATATATTTTGGTACATGTAAACAAACAAGTAAAAAAGCCGCCGCTTAGAAACCTCATATGCTTTACATGACGCTCATTTGACCTTCTTGTCGCATTTTCAAGTCTCATGATCTTGTCCAGCGGTCTTCTTTCTCTTTTTTTTAACGAAATTCTTCTTATTTTTTCTTCTGCTTAGATTTATTTGCTTAATGAAAAATTACAATTATTTGAGAGGTCATTTGCAGCCATGGCAAATTAATATAACAAATATTTTCTGAAATTCGTCACGTAAAAATAAACCACATCTATTTCCTGTTTTGGTTTTTTGACTTTGCTTTATTTACAAAACCATGACGAAACAAACTGTGTATCAGTACAATTTCGCAAGAAAAATGGATTTAGACAGCAAATTCTGTGGCAGTCTGCCTTTTAAACTCAGCACTGTTGGAGAGGTCTGATGACCTCTCCAAGAAATCATGGTAGATCTGTTGAACAGAGAAAGATAACAGGGCCCCTGTAGTAAAAAAATGTAGACATGTTTATTCTAAGGGCCCCAAATTTATGTTGTCTGTCTTTTTAACCCTTTACCCCATAATCCCTTGTTTTAACTACCCTGAGAAAAATGACTTTGGAAAACATTGTGGGAAAAGAAGAAAATGCTGGTAACCAGCATTTTCTTCTTTTTCCCACAATGTTTTTCTTTCCTATGAAAGACAAGTTTTACATTTTGGGTAACATTTAATTTGTCGTCTGCAAATGCTTTTAATTTGACTAATCGAAGAATTTTGTCGTTTGGTAAAGAGTTAAAAAGATATTTCTTATTAAAAACTGTGCATTAGTAATAAAAAAAAATCAAATTAAAGTAATGAGAGTATGCATCCAGCTAAGCTACATATAATATATATTCTGGCTGTAGAATGTTGCATAAACCTGTGAAATTGTCATGCAATTACTATCATCCTCTGGCTATGAATGGCCAATGATGTTGAGTGTCATGATATTACAAGTGTATACCATCTCATAAACAGGACATATTTATCCCATTGCAGAATGACACAGCTTTTTAGCACTAACTTCCCATGACATCATTGAGAAGCGAAAGGCCCGTTGTACAAGAAACAACCAATCATTTGCATATGGATGGTACTGTTAATTACAAATGAGCTACACATAGGATTCAGTTTTCTCAAGAATTTTTGAGATTGGGTAAATATAAGAAACTGCTTAGTAATAGTATGAAGTGGTAACCAGCACTGTCTCCTTTTCTCACAATGATTTCTCTCCTTTAGAAGATAAATCCCATTTCAGTTGCATCTAACTCTTTACCAGACCAAATGTCCAACTTGAAAGCATGTGCAGACAACAAATTAAGTGTAGCAAAATTGAAGGGATATATCTTTGAAAGGGAAGAAAAGATTGTTGGAAAAGAAAAAAATGCTGTTAACCAGCATTTTTCCTGTTCCTACAGTATCTCAGAAAGCTTTCTTTCGCAAGGTCATTAAACTCAGTACTGTGTCTGGGAAAGGATTAATAGAATTAACTCTATAGTAAATCGCAAAATCTTCCACTTGTCCAAATCAAAGGCATTTGCAGACCACAAAATAAATGTGATTGAAAAATTGAAATTAGATGTTGAAAAGGTTGAAAACATTATGGGAAAAGGAGAAAATGCTGGTTACCAGCATTTTCTCCCTTTCCCATAGTATTTTCAAAAGGCTTCTCACGGGGGGGGGCGCGCGGGGGCGGGGGTGTTTATTAAAATTTAGGATTGTGTGATAAAGGGTTATTCATGTCTCAGCAAATATCACTTACCAGAATAAGGCGTAAATTCCAAATAACTGGATCAGATCTGACGGGGCTTATCAGTATTGTGGGGGTACTTTCTAGAGGTAACACTGGTAAGGAGCACTTTCTTTGTCGTCGAAGCTTATCGTGTCTTTTCATTGTTTAACACACACTCTTTAACTGAGTTTAGAATGTCTTTCATTGTTGCAATCACACTAGAGTCTATATCCTTATAATATATAACCCTCTCTCATTAGACTTTATTGATGTTTAAAACTCTAACACTGCAAGAACTTTGATACAATTTTTGATCCTTCTGGTTTCTCAGTTGTGTCCTCAGGTAGAGGACTTTAGAGCCGTAGCTTAAGTACAGGTGAAACAAAGTAAATACATGAACATGAAGGAAACAACATTCAAACTCCAAAACAAGTCAATCTTGGTTGTTTTGCAATGTGCTTTATCTACTTGTACTACTCAGGCTATGAGTAACTGTGAAAACTAGTCTGATTATACCTTGTATTCCATCGTTGAAATTTAGATTTCAAAGATAGAGTTACCATCACTTTGGAATAAAACGAAATACTAATTTAAAGCAAAAGTATACTTTAGAATAGGTCATTATTTGAATGAAATAAAATTATTTCTAACACTTTCTTTCTGTTCCTGCAAAGATTATACTAAATTTTCATCATACCACAGATTTGAACAGTAGTTATACCGCTACTAATGCAACGGGAAATTTTACAGCAAAATAGAAAAAAACTTGGTAATTCCTAGTGTATGTATTTCTATGCATGTTTTAGTTTTAAAGCAATCTTTCTACAGAAATAGAAATGAGCAGTCTTTGTTATGATTTTCTAGTCAACTTGTGTTTTGCAAGATATGGAGTGAAGTCCCTTTAACACTTATCCGACTAAATAAAAGAAATGAAACTTTTAAGCCGATATTAAAACCCCAAATATTGCTGTTTGAAAGGTTTTTTAGAGGAAAGATATCTCCTAATCATATAGTGTAGATCCAAAGTCAGACTGCACATTCTGTGCAACCTGATCTCGATCTATGCTGTCCTCAAAAGATCAGTGAGTTGTGCTTAACGGCCATAACCACACAAAACACCGGCTGAAAGCTGACTGAATGATTGATTGATTGTATTGTGTTTAATGCCGTTTTCAACATTATTTCAGTTATATCTCAGCGACCAATGCACCTATCCATGCTTTCCTGGAGTTTCTGTTACCAGTACTCCGCACAATATTATTTCCATGCAACTGGCTGCTTTCCCACATGACCATTGTCAAAACAATGATCAGCGGAGGGAGAGGAGTGTCTCTTGTGGCAATGACTATCATGAATCCTTGGAAAAAAATTGGCTGAGCCAGGGATCAAACCCTCGACTCTTTGTTCTCAAGTTCTGTACGCTACCTACTGAGCTACCAGGGCTCGGCAGCTGAAAGCTGAACATTTGGCGTACAATTGCTTAACATAACATTTCAAATTTCAACTTTACAATGTTAATTGTCTGTCATTAATATTATGTATTGCGGTATAAAATGAAATTTACTTGAGATCAGAGGTTCAGCTCAGCCAGTTTCTTTCCAAGGATTGATAATTGTCATTGTGACAGGATTCATTCCTCTCCCACAGCTGATCATTGTTTTGACGATAGTTATGTGGGAAAGCCAGGGTTTTCCATGACACACAAACCCAGTGTCATTGACACGATTTCAACTCAAATGACCCCCAAAATAAATAACAGTGCGTCATCAGTGACGCAACTTTCCAAAATCTAAAAGATCTAGGAAACTGAATTAAGAGTCATAAATCCAAGTCTATTCTTGCTTCAATATCAGATGAACACTGTTCTTTTTTTAACTACAGGGTTTATTCTAGATAAAAGTGGTTTTCCGGTAATTCATTTATAGAATAAGATTGGTTTACGCATTATTGTCGTAAAGTACGTAAATACGGGTCAAGTCGAAGTCTTGGTTGGGTTTTCTGTATTTTAAAGCTTATTTCACGCAACTTCCGGTAGATAAAAGTACATATTACCAGTCTGTTCTGTTCGCGGAAAATAATGTCACGACGATGTAAACTAGCATTCCTTTTCATCGTCTGCTTCCTACAGCTGCCGATCAAGCCAAGCCAAGCAGCGATTCGGACGAGAATGTTTCGTCTGTCAATCGAGCATTCCGTCAGAAATGGCTCACAGACTTTTGCTTTCTTGGAGTTTAAAGGTAAAATGCATTGTAATCCGTGCTTGACGACAAAAAGACCCATTTATTTTGACCCCCTAAGTTTAAGAAATGACCCTCAACTAATGAGGCAAGGGGGTCACAATGACCCCCCATTTTTTAAAGCCGAGGGAAAACCCTGGAAAGCATCCAGTACCTTAGGAAGAACATCGTGCAATGCACAGGTTAAAAGATACTCTTTGAAAGCATGGATAGGTGCACTGGCATCGGCGATGTACATGAAACAATGTAGAAAGCAGCATTTAACACCAGACAAGTAAACAAACCAAAACAGATTTAAGAACAAAAAAAAATTGTAAATAAAAATTATCACATATCAGCGCTGGACATAATTCCATTTTTTCTACACTGCACATTTTTCAACACTTTCTACCTCTTCTTAACACAAGATTTTTATTAAACATAGTATGGTTGCGCCTCATTACATTTCAATTAGTCCTTTCAATGGATGACCAATCCCTGATGCAACACTGATAATGGCAGAGCCAAAACTGTCAAACTTGATGCCCAAGGGGAGAAAAATTAATTTCGGGTCATCAAATCTACCCCATTTAACTCCTTACCAAACAACAAAATATCAGACAAGTCAAATTGAAAGCAATTGCAGATGACAAAATACAATGTAAATGGGACTCAGAAATTAAAATTTGTTTAGAGAAGGGTAGAAAACATTGTTGGAAAAGGAGAAAATGCTGGTTACCAGCATTTTCTCCTTTTCCCACAATGTTTTCAAAATCTTTTTGTCTTGGGGTCGTTAAAAGTCGGGATTGTGTGGTAAAGTGTTAACTCCTTACAAAATGACAAAATACTAGAAAAGTCCAAATTGAAAACATTTGCACATGGCAAATTAAAAATGTCACAAATGATGGTACTTATCTTTCACAGAGTTGAAAAAATTGTAGAAATAAAAATAGCTGGTTCTTCTTTTCCAAAGATACTGTCAATAACCCTTTTCCCAAGGGTCATAAAACATAGGATTGTGAAGTAAAGGGTTAACTCTTTACCACAACATCCCGACTTTTAACGACCCTGAGAAAGAAGCCTTTTGAAAACATTGTAGGAAAAGGAGAAAATGCTGGTAACCAGCATTTTCTCCTTTTCCCACAATGTTTTCTACCCTTCCCAAAACAAATTTTAATTTTTGAGTCCCATTTACATTGTATTTTGTCGTCTGCAGTTGCTTTCAATTTGACTTGTCTGATATCTTGTCGTTTGTCTTGTCTTTACCCTTCCCACAACAAATTTCAATTTTTAGGCTGTACTTATTTGTCTGCAAATGCTTTCAATTTGGACTAGTCTACAATTTTGTCGTTTGGTAAAGAGTTAAAGGGCAGTGTCCAGACTTTTATAATCAAACAAGACTTATAAAAGGTTCTATCCATGAATTTAGTAAGGTGATAGCTAGTATATACCTTCAAAAAATATGAATGAAAATATGAAAAAAAATTTAATGTTATTTCCTTAAAGTAACCAAAGCTGCCAAAAGTAAACAAAGGAGGTATTAAACTGCATTTAAATCTTAGTCACACCACTTAAAAACATGGAAATTACTGTGAAGATGACAGTCTATTATTGTACAGTTGGTTCATGTGCTAGTCACTGGCAGAGAAATTAATTTCAAAACTAGGTTAAAAGTTGCCAGGTCTCTCTATCTTTTGTTTACCTTCTGCCTGATATCAAAATAAATTTTTTTGCCAGCGACTATCACTTGGACCGACCACTCAATAACAGACTGTCATCCTCACAATATTTTCCATAGTTTTAAAAGGTACAATTTAAATTTACATACATTTTAATACCAGCATTGTGTTTTTAGCTGCTATTGGGCCTTTAATGGGCAACATAGCCTTTACTGAAAATTATCATTTTCTCCCTTTCTCATAATGTTTTCTGTGTTTTCGGAGACAATTTCCCACAATTTTGACAAAATTCAACCCTTTACCAAATGGTTAAATTATAGACTCCTCCAAACTGAAAGCATCTGCAGACAACAAATTAAACATCGTTCAAATAGTGGAAATTTTCTTTGACAAGTTAGAAAACATTGTTGAAAAAGGAGAAAATGCTGGTTATCAGCATTTTCTCCTTTTCCAACAATGTTTTCAAGTCTTCTTCCTCAGGGTGTTAAAAATTGGGATAGTATAGGAAAGGATTAATTTGGACCAGTCTAAAGTTTAGTTGTATGGTCAAGAGTAAAGTATTACATTACCATAGGAAACATTATTCTAAATCCTATGACTGTGTTGGTAAAACTGCCTGCCTGAAACACAATTTTTGTTCAAAGTATTTGAACACAGCGCACCTGATACACTATAGCTTTGAAAAGGGATTATTTTTATAAAGAGGAAAGATGTAACAATTTTATATTATATTACCGGTATATAATATATTGCAGAACAAAGTACAGGATTAAATACTCGATTACACGCTCAACAAAATAATTAGAATCAAAGCGTTGAAAATGCTGATGTGGCATTTGTAAAGGAAGCCATGGTGTGGAATTAATAATTTGAAAAAAAAAAAAAGAGAAATATTATTCAAATGTTAACTTGAAAGTCAACCTACTAAGCAAATTAATACCTCTTTTTGCTTTAAGGGAGAGCACTGGTGCCAATATGTGTATTAGTGGTCTCCCTTTGACCTTTCACAGGAGGAGTCAGGAGTAATGTCCCTTGATGGTAGGATGCATAATGGGTAGAGAGAGAAACCATGTATATATAATAAAATTAAGTTTATACCTGAAAACTATGATTTTGAGATATTTTCTGCCGTCAAGATCTAATTCCCAACATTACAATCAATTATTTCGATCTGTAAATATTCATGCACAACCAAATGGAGTAGAGTGCAATCATGGGATGAACAAGCCCAGGGACCAACTGAATTTGGAATGAACAAGCCTGGAATCAAAGCGGTCAGTAGACAAATTTTGTGTATATCATTGGGCCAATAGAAGGCTATGAACGGGTGAAACTATTTTCAATCAAAAACAAGTATTTCCATGATCGATGGCCTAATCCAGTTTATTTTAAAATGCCATTTCCAATTACATATCTGTGCGCTATCAAAAAACTCATTTGTCGGAGAAAAATTGAGTTTAATTGGGCTTATTTCCTTCAGTTTTGCACAAAATACAATACATGGTCTTCAAAATTCAATATTGAACATTCAATATTGAACTCATTGTCACATTGTCTTCAACAAATGCCACAAAATACATTTACTGGATGGGAACAATGTCCTGTATAATTGTTTCAGTCAGAGTTTTCTTCCCCAATTTTTCTTGTGTGTGCTTCTTCCCTTGGAACTTATCTATAATTTATTATAAAAAAAAAAAACTCATTATTCATTAATGGGCAAAAGCTACCTTGAGTTTGGATTTTGTAATTCTTCCAACCACAAAAGGACATAGATATTAGCCATGCTCTGTGAAAAGGGGATTTAATGCATCTGCAAAAAGTATCAGCCCATGCTAGCTTGCAGGCTGACATGGGTTGAAGATTATGCTGTTGGTCAACTTTTGCATGTCAAAGGACCATTCTATCTCAGGATTCAGTCAGTTGTTAGATAAAATGGATTTTATGGATCCATAGTTACGTGATGGCTTGCTTGGTATAGTGTATCATGGAGATGCATTGAACGCTCCTTGTCAGACTACGGCTCATTATCTTTTCAGCAACCTTCCCATTAACTCCTATCCTGCTAAATAACTAAAATGAAATTTTCAATTCAATAGTAAAAACCCAAATATTGCTTTTTCAAGGTTACGTTTTGGGGAATAGTATCTCCTTATCGGACAGTGTAGATCCAAGATCAGACTGCACGTTCTGTGCAGTCTGATCTTGATCTACACTGTCCGCAAAAGGTCAGTGAGTCACACTTAGCAGCCTAAGGGTTAAGTTTTCAATTTTAACATGTGTAGAACATCCCTTTGTGAACAGTGTAGATCAAGATAAAACTGCATAGAAAACACTGTCTGTTTTCTCTTACTCTTTGCCTGCAAATGACAAAATATTACACTGTTTCAAATTGATTGAGAAGGCCTTTGAAAACATTGTAAGCATTTTCTCCTTTTTTCCACAATGTTTTTCTAACCTTTCAGAGAAAATCCCACATCAATTTAGCCCTATGCAATTTGTTGCCTGTGAAGGCTTTCAATTTGGACAAGTCTAAAGGGCTTTCAATTTGGACAAGTCTAAAGTATTGCTATCTGGTGAAGAGTTATGGTTCTTAAAACTCACATAATAGCATCAACCCTTTGCCACACGATCACAACTTTTCACGACCTTGAAAAAGAGGTCCTTTAAAAACACTGTGGGAAAGGAGAAAATGCTGGTAACCAGCATTTTCTCCTTTTCACACAATGTTTTCTCTATTTTCAAAATCAAATTCAATCATTTCAGTGGCATTTAATTTGTCATCTGCAAATCCCTTGAAATTGGGCAAGTCTAAAATTTTGTCATTTGGTAAAGAATTAAAACACAAAAATTACATTAAATCCATTTGAAAATATTCACTTCAACAACCAGTTACAAACTCACAACACTTCCTGTTAGAAAGTAAACCACTTTCTGATCACTAATTTTGGGCTGAAACTTTGAGCTCGAATTTCATTTTTGTTATGTGCGTCATCTTAACATGCAAGAAGAGTTTGACCTAACATGACACCAGCTATTCTTTTACATCTTTGAGTCACAAGCAAAGGTGGTAGAATGAAAAAAGTGTTGTAGAAAACAGAATACCTTTTTTAATTATTAAATTATTTATAAAAGGATTGTAGAAAAAGGAGCATGACTTTGAACAAAAAATTCCTCTTTTTCCATTTGATTGCAGATGCTAATTTTTTTAATGCGCTATTAACTCTTTACCAAACAACAAAATTTTGGACTCATCCAGAATTTAAGGTGACAGTTCACACGTGGCTCAAATAATATTCAATGTAATTTGTCGCAGAAGGGCAGAAAACATTTTGGGAAAAGGAGACAATGTTGGTTACCAGCATTGTCTCCTTTTCCCAAAATGTTTTCAAATACCTTCTACATCAAAATTGTTGAAACTCAGAATTTTGTGGAAGGGGTTAAATTTGTGACTGAAATATCCATTTATGTTGAGCAAAATCTTACCTTCCAATGGTTCAAAAGTTTAGCTCTTTATCACACAAGGAAGTTTAACTCTTAGGCTGCTAGGGGCGATTCACTGACCTTTTGTGGACAGTGTAGATCAAGATCAGACTGCACAGAACGTGCAGTCTGATCTTTGATCTACACTGTCCGATAAAGAGATATTATTCCTTAAAACGTAACTTTGAAATAGTACTATTTTGGTTTTAACTATCGAAATGAAAATTTCGTTTTAGTTATTCAGATGGATAAGGGTTATAAGACAAGTCAAACCCAAAGCATTTAACTTTTGCAGATGACAATTCAGATAAAGCTCAAATAATTGGATTTTTCTTGGAAAAAAGGAACCATTGGGAAAAGTAGAAAATACCTGTTACCAGCATTTTCTCTGCTTCCCACAATATTTTCAAAAGTTTTCTTTCTGGTAACCACAATTTTTTTTACCCTTTCAAAGGCAAATATGTGTACTTTTGCTTATGAAACTTTTTGAGACTCCTGTAATTTGTTGTCTATCTGTGGTTTTGACAAGTATAAACTCTAGAAATATGGAAAAATGTTCAAAAGACACTAAAAACTAGACTTTCATAATGAAACTATCCAGAAATACATTGCAACAAAAGTAGAGACGGATGTTTCATAATTCATGTATATATTTGGAGATGTCAAAGGGTGTGTTTCTGCAATAAGTGAGTGGGAAAACTGCCCATACACAGTTTAGAGTGACCCATAAATTATTTAAAATTGTTCAGTATTTTCCCTACCAACTAAAAACTCTTTCACTCACGTTGCTCTAGCTATCTTGAAAATGAACTCTAGTATCTGGTAATAAATCTTTTCTTGCCGCTTTAACGCTTAGACTGGTAAGAGCAACTCAAAGACCTTTTACAGACAGGGTAGATCAAGATCAGACTGCACAAAATGTGAAGTCTGATCTTAGATCTTCACTGTCCGATAAGGAGATATATTTCTCTCAAAAAATATGTATGAAATAGCAAATTTTGGTTCTTAGTATTGGCTTGAAAATTTCAGTTCACTTCTTAGGCAGTTTAAGGGTTATCTGGTAACCTCACAACCTCCTGTTTATACACCCTTTGGGCAGAAGGCTTTTGAAAACAGTGTAGTAAAAGACAAAAATGCTGGTAACCAGCATTTTCCCTTATTTGCATATTGTTTTCCACTTTTTAAAAAAAAACCCAACAATTTGAGCCACTTTCATCAGAACATATTTGCCAAAGACAAATGAAGTGTGGAAAAATTACAGGATTTGCTTTCCAAAAGGAAGAAAATATTGTGCGTAAAGGAGAAAATGCTAGTCACCAAAATGTTTTAAAAAGTCTTCTTGTCAAGACTGAAAGATTGCAGTCAATAAACTCAAACAATAGAATTTGTCTTTGATAGGGTTACTTGAAAACATTGTGGGAAAAGAAGAAAATGCTGGTAACCGACATTTTCCTCTTTTCCCACAAAGTTTACAAAAGCTTTCTCATTCAGAGTCGTTAAAACTCAGGATCCTGTGGTAAAGGGTTAATGCAGACCAATAGAAGGGGGGTAGTGTTTTGAATGATTGAATTTATTTATCGTTGCCACCGGTTGCCCACATGGGCAACGCCTCCTGAAGGCTGTTAGTATTGTTATGGGGGAAAGTGCAGATACAAGACATAACCCATCCGAAGTTACCCATGGTTCTTTAACCCTTTACCACACAATCCCGAGTTTTAACGACCCTGAGAAAGTTTTTCAAAACATTGTGGGAAAAGGAGAAAATGCTGGTAACCAGCATTTTCTTCTTTTCCTACAATGTTTTCTTTTCTTTTACAGACAAATCCCATTACTCGTGCCACATTTACTATGTCTTTTGGAAATGCTTCCAATATGGATCTGTCTAAAATTTTGTCATGTGGTAAAGAGTTAATGTGCTCGATGTACAGCACCATCACACAGGGACCTTGGTTTAACATCACATCCAAAAGACTGTTAGTAATTTTAGATGACCAGATAATCAAAGCGACACCCTCAAGTGACCCGAAACATCACATTCATGAGTCCTACGCTCTCCCTTTTGAGTTATGCAGGCTGGTCGTAGGGCAGTGTATCCTTATTTTAACAGAAAAACTGCAGGCCCAGCCAATTTTAACCAAGTCTAATCTCTTTGCATTAATTTAAGGGAGATAATTGTGTCAGCCATAATTCATTCATCACTACAAAATTTAATGTTAACACCCCTTGAGTAGAAAATGTTTTAAAACATTATGTGAAAAGGTACCAAAATGCCTGTTGCAAGTACATGCCCCTTTTCTCTCTATTTATGATTAAAATTTGCTTTAGAACCTAAACAATGCAATAACGATATTCGGTCAGGAAAAAATATCCAAAATGTCTCACAAAAGGTCAAGGACTGTAGAGCTAAGATCAGACTGTATGTCCTGTGCAGCCTGAGCTATACCTACACTGTCAGTAATACATCTGAAGTTACATTCAGCCCTTGAAAGGCTAAAATATAATTAGTTTTCACTCTTTCCACTTTCCCAATAAAAGACACATAGCCTTGGCAAAGTAGATTTCTAGATAACATAGCGAATAGAACTGGAGCAAGATCTTGTGTGTGAGGACTGTTTGACTTTAACTCTACCACACAATCCCAACATTCAACGACCCTGAGAAACAAGCCTTTTGAAAACATTGTGAGAAAAGGAAAAAATGCTGGCAACCAGCATTTTCTCCTTTTCCCACAATGTTTTCTTCTCTTCCCAAAACAAGTTTCGGTCTCATTAATTTTGTCCTCTGCAATTGTTTTCAATTTAACAAAAGTTTACATTTTTGTTGTTTGGGAGAGTTAAATCTTCACCACTCCCAAAATCAGACTTCTCCAAGTTCAAAGCATTTGCAGATAACAAATTTACCTTTACCAAACTGCAAATTTCAGACTCTTCCAAATTGAGAGCAAAAGAATTTAACTTCTTTGACAGGGTAGGAAATATGGTGGGAAAAAGGAGAAAATGCTGGTTAACACCATGTTTTCAAAAGGCCTCTTCCTCAGGATAGTGAAAACATGGGATTGTTTGGCAAAGGGTTAAGTATGAAACAATAAAATTCTTCCCTCGAAGGGTAGAAAACATTGTTTGAAAAGGAGAAAAAGCTGGTTACCAGCCTTTTCTCCTTTTCCCACAATGTTTTTAAAAAGTTTTTTTCATCAGGGTCATTAAGAACTTCAGGATCTTGTGGTAAAGGGTTAATTATATAAGTTTTAGTCATGATTTGCCCATTGGATAGGTTTTGACTCACAGGTACATGTGTTGGGACAAAATTCCATCTTTATAACCTTTTATTACATAAAACCTCCTCTGGCAGTGTATTGAATCCGATACCTATTTATGATGATACACTAGTGTATCACAGTTTCTCAAGTTCTGGGCCAGGTTTCATGAAAAAACTTAAATCTATTTCTTTACTCAAATATGCAAACTGACTTTTCTTCCAGCTTAAGTCGAGTTTGTTATTCCAGATGCATTTCACTAACATTAACAGACTTGTGTAACATTCTCAAATCCAAAGCTGACACAATGTTTCAGACTCATCTCATGGAAATAATGGACTTAAATCTGTAAATTAACTTAAGTCCATTTATTTTGCTTGGTTGAGTCTAAAACAATGTGTCAACTCAGAATTTTAGAATGTTACTACAGTGTATTAACGTTATCATGTACACATTTCAAACTGAACTAAATCTGTATTCAAAATACCCAAATAGGTGATATGTTCAATAAACAAAGGAACACACACTTGGTAAAATTGGATTTGAAAAACAGAGGTGGACAGTGAATTATGTTGCCAGGGGGAGCTTGTCAGAACAGCGCAGCAAAAAAAAATCGAAAGATTTGAAACCGGTATTATTGAAACAGCGATTACGTAATCGCTGTTTTAATAATGGACTCTTGAACGGTATATAGGCTAAATGTGATGATGCTGGATACATGTTTGCCTGTCATTCATTTCATGTGATAAATAGAATCTCATGTTCATGTTTATGTATCATTATCATTTTTCAAACTTCATGACAAAAATGTATAATCCTAGCCAAGGCTCACAGCATACAGTAAAATGACATGATAATGATGACTTTGTAGGATTATGGTCCCTCCATGCTCTAGGCATATATGGTATGGACCAAAAGTAAAATGGCAATACATAATCACTCATATAAGATCATATAAATAAATATGTAATACAATGTGTGATACAGTGTGTCTAACTCTATCACCCACAAAACATAACCCATGGTCATTCCTCTCAAGTTTTTCACAAAATATCTTAAATAGAGTTTAACCCTTTACCACACAATCCCGACTTTTAACGACCCTAAGAAAGAAGCCTTTTGAAAACATTGTGGGAATAGGAGAAAATGCTGGTAACCAGCATTTTCTCCTTTTCCCACAATGTTTTCTACCCTTTCCAAAACAAATTTCAAATTTTCAGTCACTTTTATCTTATCATCTGCAAATGCTTTCAATTTGGACCAGTCTAAAATTTTGTTTGGTAAAGAGTTAACAGAGTTGATATATTTATCAGTGATCTGGTACATGGGACATAATAAATAGATGTTATGGCTAGCAAAATTACCTCCCTTCCATGAATGCAAATGAGATATACTAGGTAAAGTGTTGGGGTGCTTCTATAGGTATATTAGCTGAGGTAATCATGTATGTTGATTTGACCAGCCTAAATAGCTCATGTGGAAGAGCATACGACTTGTAAGAGTCAAGTCTCCGGTCACTGGAGGATGTGGGTTCGAGCCCCATGGCTGGTCATCTAAAAATTACTAATTGTCTTTTGGATGAGTTGAGGTCCCATGTGACAGTGATATAGTGATATACATCAAGCATATTGAAGAACCAGGTGTAACTTAGGATGGGTTTCTACCTATATCCTGCACTATACCCTACAACATAACTAACCCTGGGGAGGGGGGGGGCATCACCCATATTGGCAACCATTGGCAATGATAAATAAATGGAAAAACATTCAAATTTCTAGTAAACATTGGTTGCCTCAGTCTTCTTGTATTGGGCAATGTTTCATGAAGAGTCTACCAGCTGATTTTGGTCTATCTGAGATTTTGAGAGATATTCCAGGCAAAAATGCTTTAATACTTAGATCTGTCTTGTATCCATTTCATCTGCTTAGCATGCAAAAGTAGACCTCTCCTAAACAGAGACACGTTTTAGGAAAAGAAGAAAATACAAGTTACCAGCATTTTCTCCTTTTTCCACAAATAGAATGTTAGACTCTTTCAATTTTAAAGAATCTTCTGACAATAAATTCTTCATTAGTACAAACGAGTTTTATTATAGGTTTGAAAACATTGTCAGAATAAGAGAAAATTCTTGTTCCATGCAATTTCTCCTTTCTCCACAATGTTTTTAAAAACCTTCTTCAAGTTGATGTTCTTGTTCTAAAAGCATCTCATACAAAGTAAGGTAGATGAACTTCTGTACAGAGTCTTATTTACCAAGGGAAATAACTATGTAGAAAATTGATCAAATTTAAGTCTAACAGAGTTACCTCCCTACACACCAGTTCTTGAATCTGGTTCCAAAAAAATAAATGATTTTATTCTACTTTTTTTTTTTTCGAACAGCACACTTTATACCATAGTCACTAAATGCATAATTCATTTCATCATAAGAGATTTTTATCCCCAAAAAAGATCGTGAAAAACCAGAGAATCTTGTCTCCCCACCCACATCAATTGTTGGTATGAAACTCATATTCTGCAAATTCATACTTCTGGCAATAACAATCTATGAGGCCTAAAAAAAAATTATCTCTTTTTAGGGTTTCCGGACCCTACCTAGAAAATGCTGCCGACCCTAAACTTTTTTTCGGTGTGATTTCGGTACATGGTCCATGTAAAAAGTTTTTGAAAAAAAAAGAAATCCCTACCTACCCTACCTACAGTATCTCGGACCGAAACCCTAAACACAGATATATTTTTGTTAGGCCTGAGCCACGCTCTGGCAAAACGGTTTTAACCCATATAGCGCTTGAACCAGCATATGTACTTTTTGCGTACAGTGTAGATCAAGATCAGACTGCACAAAACATGCAGTCTGATCTTGGATCTACACTCTCCGCTTCTTCATTACATATTCTGGCCAAAACAACCATGAAAGGACAGTATTTCAGATTATTTTCCTAACTGAAAAGGTCCATTTCATTAATTCAGCACTCTATGGGGTAATTGCATCTCTGTGATACATTAGAGCAAGTCATCACATAAGTATGTTTCCATTAATTAATCTAAATAGTCTAACAATCAACTGGATCTGAAGGTACAATGATCCTTTGACATGCAGAAATTTTACAAATTGCAAAAAGTTTTGACTCATGTCAGCCTGCGCTGACTGCGCAGGCTGACATGAGTCGATACTTTTTGCACATGCATTAAGCCCCCTTTTCACAGAGGAAGGCTCATATATTTTTATTCAGTTTTTAAGCACCTACTGAAAATCACATAACTAGATACTTGCAATTTCTGTTATTCCTGAAATTTTTCCATAAGCCATTGTGATTGGGATTGTTAAAACATAGGCTTCTTTGGTATAGCTGAGCCCCGGTAGCTCAGTCGGTAGCGTGCAGGACTTGGGAACATGGGGTCCAGGGTTCGATCCCTGGCTACGACCCCTGGCTCGGCCAATTTCTTTCCGAGGATTGATAATAGTCACTGCGACAGGATTCATTCCTCTCCCACCGCTGACCATTATTTCGACAATGATTATGTGGGAAAGCAGCCAGTGGCTTGGCAAGAAGATTGTGTGCAGTACTGGTAACAGACTCCAGGAAAGCATGGATAGGTGCACTGGCCGCCGCGATATAAATGAAACACCATACAACCAATCAATCATTGTTTGGTATAGAGTTAACTCTTTGCCACACAACAAAATTTTACACTTGTCCAAATTCAAAGCATTTGTACATGACAAAACAAAGGTGGCTCAAACGATAAAACCTACCTTTAACCCTTTACCACACAATGACGCCTTTTGATGCCCCTAAAAAAGAGGCCTTTTGAAAACATTGTGGGAAAAGGAGAAAATGCTGGTAACCAGCATTATCTCCTTTTCCCACAAAGTTTTCTACCCTATCAAAGAAAAGTTGCGTCATTTGAGCCACTATGAAATTGTCGTCTGCAAATGCTTTCAATTTGGATAGGTCTTAAATTTTGCCGTGTGGTAAAGGGTTAACTGAGTTTCATCATTGTGGGAAAAGGAGATAATGCTGTTTATCAGCTTCAGTTTCATTTTCGATAATGTTTTCAAAAGCCTTTTTAGATTAGAACAGGCTTGTTGGGTATGGATTTAGAATTCCTGAAATCAAGTTACCCCTTTACCACACAAGTTTTTATGACCTTAACTCCTTACCAAATGACAAATTTATTGACTCAACCAAATTGAAAGCATTTGGAGACGACAAATTAAATTTTACTCAAATGTTTGGATTTGTCTTTGATAGGGTAGAAAATATTGTGGAAAAAGGAGAAAATGCATTTTCTCCTTTTCCCACAATGTTTTGAAAAGGCTTCTTCACCAGGGTCGTTAAAACAAGGGAATGTTTGGTAAAGGGTTAACTCTTTACCACACAATCCCGACTTTTAATGACCATAAGAAAGAAGCCTTTTGAAAACATTGTGGGAAAAGGAGAAAATGTTGGTAACCAGCATTTTCTCCTGTAACCACAATGTTTTCTACCCTTCCCAAACCAAATTTCAACTTTTCAGTCACATTTATTTTGTCATCTGCTAATGCTTTCAATTTGGACCAGTCTATAATTTTGTCGTTTGGTAAAGAGTTAAGGAAAGAGGCATTTGAAAACATTGTGGGAAAAAGAGAAAAGCTGGTAACCAGCTTTTTGCCCTTTCCCTGCAAGATTTTCTAGCCTCTAAAAGACAAACTGCAGTTTTTGAGTCATGTTTGATTGTTGTCTGTAAATACTTTGAATTTGGACCAGTCATTTGGAACAGAGTGAATGCATGGGTATATTTACCATCTTACCTGATATTCTCTGAACAATCTTATCGGCAAATACTCCGTCGGTAAACTCAGCTGCCTTTTGTTCAACTGTCTCTCTTGAAAACCTTTCAACTCAGGGATATCTCCTCCACTTCTTGATTTGGGTCGCCATTTTCCTCTTAATACCCCAACAATGTTACGAAACTTCTTCTTTACATGATTACCAACAGAATGTTTTCCATTGAGACTCTCGTAGCTTTCACAAGATGAAGTCCCACTGTTCTCTAGACAATCAATCAACGAAATTTTTGGTACGATCACAGGCAATGATTTCGATCTTGTCACCATAGTTGCGTGTTTATAATCATTCAAAAACATGAATGTATATCATTCCTCAACAAACTTGTCACTTTTTAAATAATTTTCTCATAGTACTTTGATTTCTCCAGAGTTGCAGTCTCATATAACTTTAATTCAACAAAATTTTAGGTACAATCACAGGCAGTGACTTTGATCTTGTATCCATAGTTGCGTGTTTGTATTATTCCTCTGATGAACTCATATTATTATTCGAATGAACATGTCAGTTATTAACTAACTTCCCTGCTTTTCTTTTGTTTCTCCCTTGTATCCGAGTTTATTCTTCACATGCCTTTAGATCAACAAAATTTTTGGTATGATAACCAGCATGAATTTCTATCTCGTTAAATAGTAATGTCTTTATAATTTTTCCTCCAATTAACTTGTCAGGTTTTAAATAACTTACCTGCAGTTCTTTGATTTCTCTAGAATATCTGAGTTACTTTTTCACATGCCATTGAAACAAAACATTTTCTTTCAGAAGATAAAACAGAAATAACCCTTTGCCGAACATTTTTGTGTTTTGATGACCCTAAGGGCAAAATTGCCTTTGAAACATTGTTGGAAAAGGAAGAGAATACTGGCAACCAGCAATCTCTTCATTTCCCACTATGTTCTTTTAACCTTTAACAGACAAATCTCTTCTTTTTAGCAACATTTAATTGATTGTCTTCAAAATGCTTTCAATTTGGGCAAGTCCTAAATTTTGTGATCTAGTGAAGATTTACCAGCAGTTTCAAGCAAACTACTTCTAAAAACATGAGTGGACAGTATAGATCAGTGATCAGACTGCTTGTTCTGTGCAGTCTGATCTTTATCTATACTGTCCACAAAAGCACCTTATATTGCCATTATTATTCTAAAACAAAATTTACCACAATCATTTCCAAAAAATCAGATCTTGCTGGATACTGTTGGTCTTCTAGATTGCATACCTTCTCCATAGTAATGCCTTACCCACCTTGGTCATTAGCAGAGTTAGCAAAAATTCTTTTCACTCTGATTCTTTGCTTGACAAATTCAACTTTAGTTCTTTTGCTGGACAGAAGAGATTAAGATCAGACTATGTTCTATGCAGTATGATCTTGGATATACATTGTCCTATGTTTTTGGACTAATTGATGATTTATAGCTGCCTTGAGAAATAAAAAATTTTGGTCTTTTGTGCCGATTAAAATGGCTGATTTTATTCATGTAGGACTTTCAGGGTAACAATAGATTTTGATGCTGTTTATAACACAAAAGATTATCGATGGGAAGGTAGTGACTTGTCAATTAGCACACTGCCCAACCAAACAGGGCCTGCTCAACAAAGACGCATAATGACAAGTAGGTTGCCAAAGCAACCAGTTCAAATCTTGAGAAACATGAAAATATTTTCTGTAAACCTAGTCCCTCCTTTTTACTCTTATATGAAATAGGAAATTGACATCTTCCTTAAAGTAACAATAAAGGCCAAATGTAAACAAAGCGGGTATTTCAATGCATTTGAATTTATATCATACCATTTAAAAGTATGGAAATTATTGTGAAGATGACAATCTGTCATTGTACGGTCGGTCCAAGTGTTAGTCGCTGACAGAGAAATTAATTTCAAAACTAGGGGAAAACCTGCCAGGTTGCTGTGTCTTTTGTTTACTTTTTGCCTGATTTTAAAATTCTTTTTTCTGCCAGCGACTAACATATGGCCCAACCACACGATAACAGATTTTCATCTCAACGATATTTCCATACTTTTAAATGGTATGATTTAAATTTAAATGTATTATGACACCTGCTTTGATATTTTGGCCTTTACTGGGCCTTTAACCTTTTACCAAATGACAGAATTTTAGCTTAGCCCAAACTGAAAGCATTTGCAGATGACAATTTCATTGTGGCTCAAATGGTGCAATTTTTGTTTGATACTAGAGTGGAAATCATCAAGGGAAAAGGAAAACCAGCATTTTCTCCTTTTCCTACAATGTTTTAAGAAGGCTTCTTTCCTAGGGTTGATAAAAGTCGGCATTGTGCGGTAAAGGGTTAACTCTTTGCCACAAAATCCGAGTTCTTACTACTCTGAGGAATGCGGCTTTAAAAACATTGTAGATAAGGAGAAAATGCTTATTTACCAGCATTTTCTCCTTTTCCAACAATATTTTCTAACCTTTCACAGATAAATGCCACTATTTGATGCAAATCCAATTTGTCATCTGCCAATGCTTTCAATTTGGACAAGTCTAAAAGTTTGTTGTCTGGGAAAGAGCCTACTCATTACCACACACTCCCGAGTTTTGACAATGCTGAAGAAGAAGGTTTTTGAACACATGATAGACATTTTTCATTCTGAAAAAGGCAATCAAAAATTTATATAGCATTTTCAAGATGCAGCATGAACAACTTATTTTAGCTTTGGTTGTAATTATTTCCATGAGTGTGAAATACAAACTTTTGCACTACTTATTACGAGGCTGTCTTATAAACATTACTGCCTCCTAATCAACTCAAAATGCACATTACAAAGTACTTCTAGCACTATATAAAAGATCAAAATTTACTAAATACATATTTTATTTTTCGGTCCTCATGATTTCAAACTGTATCAAACAAAAATTATTGCCCCAATCATAATTCATTTGTCTTATTTAGGCTATAATTACCTTAAACCTTAAGCTTCTAAGTCTTACAAAGTCCGTAACAAAGAAACAAATGAACAAATGCATGGCAGTACAAACCGCTTCTAGCGGGATTCGAACCCATGGCGGACAAGATCCTCGTTTTTCGAGGTTTAAAAGACCAACACCATAACCACTGAGCTAAAGAGATATCTCCCTAACGCAGTTGTTAGGTATTGTATTTAAATCAGGACGAAGCCATGCATGAAGGAGTGGTCTCCCGTAACATAAGCATAACTTACTGACTTATTGCGGACAGTGTAGATTAAGATCAGACTGCACAGAATGTGCAGTCTGATCATGGATCTACACTTGTCCGATAATGCGATTTTTTTGTCCAAAATATAAGTTGGAAATGGCATTATTTGGGTTTTTACCATTAGTCTGAAAGTTTCATGTAACTTATTTAGCCAGATAAAGGTTAAAGACATTTTGTATAAAATACCAATGTGTACAAACAATTCACTTTATATCCACAGGTCTCACAATTTCAAACGGCATCAAAATTTTACAAACTATTGCACCAATAGAATCACATCTGTTTTACAATGACCTCAAAGATATTTTACAAAATATAAATATTTACAAAGAATTTATTTCATGCACAGTTCTTACGATTTCGAACAGTATCAAATACAACTTATTGCACCACTCATTGACAAGCCTATGCTCTGTTCACCTTGAAGACGTTTTATCAACATTTACCATTTAGGCACTTTATCTTAACTCTTTACCAGAGGACAAAATTTTAGATTGGTCCAAACTAAAACCACTTGCAGACGACAAAATAAATGTTACTCCAAAAATGAAATTTGTTTTCTGAAGGGTGAAAACATTGTGGGAAAAGGAGAAAATGCTGGTTACCACAAAGTTTTCAAAAGGCCTCTTTCTAAAGGTCGTTAAAAGTTGGCATTGTGTGGTAAAGGGTAACCAGCATTTTCTCCTTTTCCCACAATGTTTCCTACTCTATCAAAGACAAAATTGTATTATTTGAGCCACACTGAAATTGTTGTCTGCTAATGCTTTCAATTTGGACCAGTCTGAAATTTTGCAGTGTAGTAAAGATGTAAGAAATCAAGATAATATATAACTCGAGATAAAATAAGTTGTTTGTAAATGGATTGGATTTATCAACTGCTCTTTAAACTCTTTACCAAATGATAACATTTTGGACTGGACCAAATTGAAAGCATTTGCAAACGACAAAATAATTGTGACTCAAAAATTGAAATTTGTTTTGGGAATGGTAGAAAACATTGTGGGAAAAGGAGAAAATGCTGGTTACCAGCATTTTCTCCTTTTCCCACAATGTTTTCGAAAGCTCTCTCCTTCACGGTCGTTTAAACTCGGGATTATGTGGTAAAGAGTTAATACCAGATCTTCATCCGATTTTGGAAGAAAGACGTCTGCAGGATATAATGAGTTAATCTCTGTGATAAATAATTTAATGTTTGTATGACCTTTAGGAAGAAAGCTTTTGAAAACATTGTGGGAAAAGGAGAAAGTTCTGGTAACCAGCATTTTCTCTTTTTTTCCTAAATTTTTTGCTCCTTTTGACTTTTCACAACCATGAGAAAAAAAGCTCTTGAAAAAATTGGGTCTACCAGCATTTTCTCCTTTTCCCACAATTTTTTCAAAAGCTTTCTGTCTCAGAGTTGTTAAATCTTGGGATTGTGTGGTAGATGGTTAAACTGATACAGAACTCAGTAAATGAGATGGACATTCTCATTCCTTACTAAAGATGCAGATATGTAAATTTCAGATTAGTTATTATTAAAATATCTAACAAAGCAGCCTACAATGTAGATCAGAGATCAGAATGCACATTCTGTGAAATATGATCTTTGATCTACACTTACCGTAAGAGCAATTTAGCACCACAAGGACAAATTTTGAATAGACACAAATATACAAACTAATGCACCACTTGATAGCATCACAGATATCCTGCAAATGCAATAACTATGTTTTACTGTATAGTATCAGTTTTAGAATTTATTGTGGATGGTTTGTGCTCTTCTGCATTATAGCGAGAACATTTCAGTCCATTTAACTCTTTACCAAACAATCTTTGATTTTTGGACCCTGAGAATCATGGCTTTTGAAAAGGAGAAAATGCTGATTACCACAATTTTTTTCTTTTCTCACAATGTTTTCTACCCTTTCAAAGAGAAATCCACACTGAATTACCATTTTACAATCTTTAATTTTTGGACCCAGAGAATCATGGCTTTTGAAAAGGAGAAAATGCTGATTACCACAATTTTTTTCTTGTATCACAATGTTTTCTACCCTTTAGAAGAGAAATCCACACCGCCACACTGAATTACCAAACAATCTTTATTTTTTGGACCCTGAGAATCATAGCTTTTGAAAAGGAAACAATGTTGATTACCACAATTTTCTTCTTTTCTCACAATGTTTTCTACCCTTTCAAAGACAAATCCACACTGCCACATTGCATTTGTTGCCTGCAAATACTTTTATGGACAAGTCCAGCATTCTTTTATCTGGTAAAAGATTTAAATCATTATTATACCACCATCCTGCAGAGGCTGTTTTCTCATTTTACAGGAGAAAACTTTTTTAAAACATTGAGGCAAAAGAGGAAATTGCTCATAAAGAGCATTCATTTGTTTAGCTTGAATTCATTTTGGTATTCCTTATCACAAATAAATATTTGTGATGTCGTCTGCTGCAAATTCGTTTCAGTCGGTAAAACCAAATGAGCTGAAATAATGAAACAGGCTAAATGTTGTCAATGATCATAACAAGCTATATGTTCTTCAGCTGCTGCATTATTTATTTGTTTGTTTGTTTGTATTGGAGTTGAACACCGTTTTAACAGCTTAGGTCATATCATGGTGGTCAGTGCACCTATGCATGTGTTTCCTGGCTTTCTCACTCCAGCACTGACATAACTTTCTTTCCAAGCCACTGACTTCTTTTCTCAGATGTATCAGAGGTTGGAGGCTTAAAATCGCCAGAAAGAAAGTTTGCCTTACCTGGGTACTGAACTCGCAACCACCAGGTCACGAGTCATTATTTAAATGAGCAATTACTCTTTACTAGGTGTCAAAATTCTAAAACTTGTCCAAAGTGAAAGCTATTGCTGACAAATTCAAGGTAGCTAAATTACATGTTCTTGGATTTGTTTTTAAAAGTATTGAAAACTCTGTGGGTAAAAGGAGAAAATTCTGGCTTAGAGCAGCATTTTCTCCTGTTTCCATAATATTTTGAAAAGCCTTTTCTCTAGGAGTCATTATAACACTGGATTGTTAGCTAATATATCAACACGTTAAAAAGCAGTTGTTGGTTAAAAGGTTAATTCCATATTTTAATGACCCTAAGTGACAAACCTTTTGGAAAACATTGTGGGAAAAGAAGGAAATGCTGGTAACCAGCATTTCCTCCTTTTCCCACAATGTTTCCTACTCTACTATAGACAAGCTCGATCATTTGGGCCACCTTTGATTTGTCGTCTGCCATTGCTTTGAATTTGGGAGAGTCTAAAATTTTGTCGTGTTGTACAGGGTTAAGAAAGGTCAAGACTGGACCAAAGTTGTACCCCCAAAAAAGGGTACAAGGAATGTACAAATGTAAATGTTCAGGTAATCTGACGTCAGTTTATCATCAATTCCACCCATGGCCTGACAGAAGTTTGTTTACTATGGGATTGTTAGACCAAACAATGACGTATATGGGTGTACTGTCGTATAGTAAGCCACCCGTTAGATAAATCTGTCTGTCAATTATACATATTATTATATATGTTATAGTTTTCTTGACTCTAGCTACAATCGATTGCTAAAAAATTAGAAGCAGTGGCTAGGTCTATTATTGTAATGATCATATTTTGTTAAATCATGATTACAAAGGGGTTTAGTGACAAAAGTTTAACCCTTTACCAAACAATCCTCTGTTTCAAAGACCCTGAGAAAGAAGGCCTTTTATATACCCTTGTGGAAAAAGGAGAAAATGCTAGTACCCATTCCCATAAGATACATTTCAACCTTTGAATATCAAGCAACCACTGCTTTATCATATTCACCCCCACCCCCCCTTAGTAACCAGCATTTTCTCCTTTATCCACAATGTTTTGAACTTTTTCTTAGGCAATTCCTATGAATCAGGACTCATTTAAGTAATAGTTAAATGCTAAGAAGTCAAAATTAAACGATTTAAACAGCCAAAAGGAGGGAGCGTAGCGACCGACTGTGGCTGTTTAAATCGTTTAATTTTGAACTTCTTAGCGTTTAACTGACTTAGTCTTTTTCCGCCCATATTACATCATTGCTAGAACAATGTGCCATACACGGACTTAGCCGATTCCACTACTCACAAAGAAACGCCCTTTTTCCCATATATGGAGTTGGCTGATTTGCTCATTGACAAGGAAACGTCCTAATTGCATCATCGCTAAAAAAATGATGTAATTTTCACGTGAATACCGGGGCTACACAACTCATACACGATCATGTAATACTTAATGTACTTTCATTATCAGCATCGTTTCCAGTACACGCTTAACTATCACCAGTATTGAACAATGTCAAATATTGACGAGGATTTTGAGGAAGTAACGACTATTCAACTTAAGGAAATTTCTACTGATTTACTACAGCATTAATTTTTCTTTAAATTTCGATACAAATCGTCGATTTACATCTTTAGAAAACTTCATAACTACAGCTTCTTTCAAGCTGTAGTTGCTATGTTTTAGAGGAAAACGGACCATATAAATTGATCGGCTTGTATTACACATTTTGTGTCTGTGTTTTACCATTTTCTTCTGTCAACAGGGGAAGTACTTGGCACGTGCAAATTTAAGTAATTGTTGAATATTAATGAGGGGGTAGGGTTTATGTACGCATGCGCAGTAAATCCTGATAAACTGCGACGTTTAAATGGATTAATGATCAGAATAAACCTGCGTTAGGTAGTTTATAGAAAATAGACGGTCAAAAATTTTCAAGTATGAGCCTTCTGATTGGATTGAAAAGTAGGACAAAGACTAAGTTGTCATTCTGCTAAAGTTTTCAATTAAGACGGATCTGAAATTTTTTCATGTGGTGAAGTTTTAACTGGCTTTCTGACCAAAATGCTGAAACAACCTCAAACAAAGCTGCTTTAACTCTTTACCACACAATCCCGAGATTTAACTCTTTACCAGACTACAAAAAATTAGGATTGTTTAGATTGAAAGCATTAGCCGACGACAAATTAAATGTAGCTGGAATCATGCTGCTTGACTCTAAAAGGCTAGAAAACATTGTGGGAAAAGGATAAAATGCTGGTTACCAGTATTTTCTCCTTTTCCAACAATGTTTTTAAAAGCCTTCTCTTTCAGATTTCATGGGGGATTATATACCTCCAGTAGTGACTATCCTGAGGCAAAATACATGTATGTGCTAAATGATAAAAAAAGATCAATCTTATGATAACAATATTACTTTTATATTACTCCCTGTGATAACTTGTTAAAACTTCATGTTTCGATCCCAGTAATAACACTTTACCAAACAAGAATTTTTTTTTACTTCTCCTAATTGAGAGAATCTGCAGACAACACTCAAAATTAGTACAAAATTTGAAAAAGACCTCTGGTAAGCAGCATTTTTCCTTTTTTGAACAATGATGTTAATATATCCCCTGGCCGGATAGTTCAGTGCTTTGCCAATTTGACCTTGTGGTTGTGAGTTCAATACATGGTTGAGGCAAACTTTCTTTCCGGCATTTTTTCACCCCTCACCTCCAATGCAAGTAAGAAAAGTGAAGTCAGTGAAGTTGGAAAGAAAGTTGTGTCAGTATCAGTGTGAGAAAGCAAGGAAACACGTGCAGGTGCACTGACCGCCATGAATGTTAAAAAAACTCCAATACAATCAATCAATGATTTAAATCGCCTTTCTCAAGGTCAACACAACATTGAATCGTTGATAAAGAAAAAGATTAACTAACAAAAAGTAAGTGTTGGGAATATTTTTTAAGAAAAAAAATGTATAACATAAATTATAACATATGAATGGCTAAACTATTTGGTGAAAAGGGCCTGAAAATAGCTGCCTTGCCATTTATGAAAATATCAATTTTCTTGAACTTGTGTGTTTAGAAACAAAATCTCAATCGAACAGCATCATCAAAATGAACTATTATCATATCATATCTGTTACCCTGACATTTATTCATTTTTTTTGTTTTCAATAGCATTTTCGCAACTCAAGGGAAGCTAAAATAGCTCGGTGGCCTGTATCATAACCTCATACAAACACCATTTGACTTTCGATCTGACTTGGCCATCGGCTATTTTTTCACATAAAGTTTACGAGAGTGTCCAGCCGTAACAGATAATTGCAATAAAGAGTACTGATTATCATAAACCCTTCATTTGAAAATATTCAGAACACTTTATACTGAATCTGCCACATTTTCATTATCTCCCGCTAGATAGCATTCTACAAATACACATCTAATATGGGCATTATGGGTACAGAACCGGACTACTTTTCAAAACAACAGCCGTTACTTGGAATTTCAAAATGAAATAAACGTTTACTCAATAAAAAGCTACCTGGTGCGATTCATTCAGCTGTGATAGGCTAGCATGTAACCTATGCATCGGCCATTTATTAAAACAGCCCCTACATGCTTGGGTAATAGGCTAATAGCTTCGCTGTAAGCCCTACTTTTCCCAAATATTCGGGGGATGGGTGATGCGTCATAGCAGACAGGTCGAATCTTCGAAGAATATGACATGTACAGACAATGGCCACATTTTGTCAAAAACTACAAAAATGAGCCCTAGCCCTGACCCTTACCTAGACAAATTGTCGCTTTACTCTTTACTAAATGACAAAATTTAAGACTTGTCCAAATTGAATGCATTTGCAGAAGATATTTAAGATGTTACTCAAAGCACAAAATGTGGCTTTAAAAGGGTAGGAAACATTGTGGGAAAAGAAGAAAATGCTGGTTACCAGCATTTTCTTCTTTTCCCACCATGTTTTCAAGAGCCTTCTTCCTCTTAGTTATTTAAACACGGAATTGTTTGGTGAAGGGTTAAATCTTCCTCCAAGAAAGATCTTTTCATGAAATAAATCTAGGAATTTAGCAATCGGCATTTTTAAGCATGCATGGATTTTGACAAAACATAATTTCGATGAAATGTTTTGCATCGCTTTAATAAGTATTAGTAGTCAATGTTCTGCTGTGGGTTTTTTTCAGAAGAAGGCTATGTACTCTTTACCATACAATCCAGTATTTTAAAAACTCTGAGAAAGAATAATGATGTTATTTGTCTTTGAAAGTATAAAAAACATTGTGGAAACAGGAGAAAATGCTGGTTACCAGCATATTCTCCTTTTCCCACAATATTTTCAAAACTTTTCCCTGTAGGATCATTGAAATACTGGATAGTTTGGTAACGGGTCCAATGAAAATGGTACTTAGATTAAAAAGTTCTAAATATACAATTTAAATGTCTGCTTTGGTATTCCAAAATTTTACAGAATATATCCAGAATGTGCTTGATCCAAGATACAATGATTTCCCATCTGGACCAAATTCTATACAACTTTTTTAAATTTTTTGTGAAACCATTGCTGAATTGTAACTTCAGCAGCCCAGCCAGGTAGCTAAGTGGTTGGCTTATCTGACTTGTGACATGGTGGTTGCGAGTTCGATACCAGGTTGCGGAAAACTTATTTTTCAGTGATTTTTTGCCTCTCATCTCTGATGCATGTGAGAAAAGAAGTCAGTGATTAGGAAAGAGTTATGTTAGAACTGGCGTGAGAAAGCCAGGAAACACATGTGTGAGTGCAATGAGAAAAAAAGAAAATAATTTTAATCAATATTTTCTCCTTTTCCCACAGCAACTTTTTTTTATTTCAGGAAAAAATCCCATCAATACAGCCAGATTCAATTTCTTGTCTGCAAATGCTTTCAAATTGGACAGGTCTAAAATGCTTTCATTTGGTAAAAGGTTAACTCTTCCCCAACCGACAAATGATGCAAGTTGTGTCAGAAATTTTAGAAAACATTATGTGAAAAGGAGAAAATGATAGTTACCAGCATTTTCTCCCTTGCCCACAATATTTTCAAAAGTTTTATTATTAGGGTTCTTAAAACTAAGGGTTGTGTGGTAAAGAAATAATAAAGAAAAGTGTTGACTGTACAGGCTGAGCATTTGCACTGGATTTCCACAAAAATATTGATAATATCTTGCATGCATGTTTAACCCTTTACCGCACAGTCTCTTGTTTTAATGACCCTCAGAAACATGGCTTTTTAAAACATTGTGAGAAAAGGAGAAAATGCTGGGAACCAGCATTTTATCCTTTTCCCATAATGTTTTCCACCATTTCATAGACAAATTCTCCCATCTGAAGCACATTATATTTATACAGCTGTAAAAGTTTTGATTTTGAACAAGACTAGTGTTAAATGTTGTTGTTTGGTAAAGAGTTGAATGCATGACAGGTATGACATCCGAAGGGCATGAGTTTCTAAAACCTGCATTTTGTTTTTTACCTGACAAGTTAACACTTGGCCTTGATGTTTTGAAATACTCAGGGTTTTCTTGAAGCACAATAATATCAAAGAAAGATTAAATTCCTTGATTTTATTCACATTCAATTTGTCATCTGCAATTGCTTTCAATAAGGATAAAAATTATACAAAAATTTTTACTTGTCCATGGTCATAGCATTTTGCAGACAATAAATCAAATGTGTTCCAAATGATAGAATTTGCTATGAAATGGTAGAAGACATTGTTGAAAAAGGAGAAAATGCTCGTAACAAGCATTTTCTCCTTTTCCTACAACATTTTCTAAAGCCTTCTTCATTCTTCCTCACTGAAATTTAAAAGACTGGATTTTTTTGGCATAGTGCTAACTTGTGCATTGCAGTCTAAACAGTTATCATGCAAATACATGTTCTTATTAGTCTTAATGACTGATTTATTCTTAGATTTACAGCTACTTAAAGGGGACTATTCAGATTGTAATAGATTTTAGTAATCTCAATAAACTTCAAAAATGATTAATCACATTAAACTAATCATTGGTAATGAAGAAAGACAACTGTAAGAAAAAAAGAATTTTATAGGTATTTCCTTAATAGGCTATGTAGCAGCTAATTACAGTAAAATCTCAATAATTCGAAGTCCCAAGGGGACAAGCAAAATATTCGAATTATTGCGGTTTTCTAATTATCCAAAATATCCGTGGAAAACATGAATTCTGTTCAGGATCGGCAAGTAAAGTAAACATTTACGACCCCCGAGCAATAAAACCGAGTTTTTGTTCCCTTTTTTCATAATATTCAAAGAATATCATATCGAAAGGATTATTTTCTCTAAATGCTGCGGATATGACCATATGAGTTCTTGGAAATAAGTCACATTAAAATTTCTTTCATTCTGTGAGGTATTGGAAAGGTTGGTACGCTAGTTTTTCTTTCAAATTCGTAAAATTTGCCCTGTTGTATTCACCCCTATTAACTGTCACCCCATGGGAAAGAAAGCGCATTATTAATTTTTTGACCTAAGAAAACAGCAGAAGGTAGGATATAATATGGTAACAAAAATATTTAGGCCTACACGTATATGGGTTTAAGTTCCTCAGACACCCATGTTTCAATGTAATATCTTTGAATATCGCGATTTGAAAAGTGTTGAAAACGATCGAAGAATGAAGGCGGGAAAACCCGATGCTAAAAATAGACAGACACGAAAAATGATAAAAAATGAGACTTCCTCCAATCACAAACACTTTAAACTGTCTTTTCAGCTTCAATAATGACTTTGAACATGTGATATACGCACATATGGCAAAAAAATGAAGTTGGGGATAAAATCAGTTGTCTAATCAGGAATGAAATACTCGAGTGATTTTATAGAATGAAATATCAAACAACATAATCGAAGGAGCAGGTTGTAGAAGCAAACTTAACATAATTAATCTCTTATCATCAAATCAAAGTCAACTCCTTTTGAAAATCGTAGTATTATATTGTAGTATGAATCTCTGGTAGTAATTGTCATAGATTGTAAAACTTACACTTCACCGTAGACGGGCCGATGCCAAAAATTCCTTTGCTAGGAAAGGTGTGAAAACAATTAATTGAGAGGTGAGAAAATAATGTGGTCGAATTAACAATCAATTTAAAGAGACAAACTGATGACAGGGACCAACACACATGTTCGAATTTTCAGATTATCGAGACTCGAAATTACTGATCTATTTTTGGTGCTGTATAGTGGAGTTTTTGCTGGGACTATGGAAATTCCTCGAAAAATATGGGGTCCTCGAATGTTCGAGATTGGAAATATCGAGATTTTACTGTATAAAATATTTTTAGATTTTGCACCAGAATTTTGTAAAAGTTTGTGTGATTGTCATGTGATCTATAACATGCGTCAATTACATAGGATTGTATTGGAATAAGTATTATGACATCATATTGATCGCATGCAGACCATCCTGTTATCTGAATGCCAGATTTGCTTTTTTCAACTGCTTGTAACCATCCATTTTTCTTTATACATGTATTTGCAAAGAAAAGTATATTTTGTGGTATTATAAGATTTAGTTAAAAACTTCAATTTGCAAAAAAGAATAAAAAAATGCCCCTTTAACCTTTTATCAGACATTATTTTATCTTCATGATCAATAATGACCATGAGGAAGAATGAGTTTGAAAATATTGTAGGGCATGGAGAAAATGCTTTACTACTCTTTCAAAAACAAACTTCACCATTTTAAAAACATCTACTTTGTCGTTTGCAAAATGCTCTGAACTTGAACCAGTCCAAAATGCTGTCCTCGAGTAAAGAGTTAATATTCACTGGCCTGTTAACCTTTCGACAGCCGAATTAACCCAAAATACATTTTAAATTCAGAGAGTAGACACAAATAATTGAAATTCATTCTTGTTTAGGTCTAGATTGTTTCAGCACTGCAGACAGTATAGACAAAGATCAGACTGCACTTTTTGTGCAGTCTGATCTTGATCTATACTGACTGCAAAAGCAACTATAGTCATGAAAGGTGCTTTTAGGGTTAAAGGTAAAAACATGGTGCAAGCACTTTTTACAGACACTTATTGGTGCTAATATATATTTCTACTCTGAAACTCCTAAATGAATATGAAAAAGTTCCCAGGTAATTTTGAAACTAAAGAATTGCAATGTCAAAGTTATTTTTTGCTGGAAAAAAAATCTCTCTGCATTATTGGATAGCGCATATCCAAGACCAGACTGCACGTTCTGTGCAGTCTGATATTGATCTACACTGTCCACATAAGAAAAATGAGTTATGGTTAGTAGCTTGAGAGTTTACCCTTTACCACACATCCCGACTTAACGACCCTGAGGAAGAAAACTTTTGAAAACATTGTGGGAAAAGGAGAAAACACTGGTAACCAGCATTTCCTCTCTTTCCAACGATGTTTTCTGACCTTCCAAAACTAAATTTCAGTTCATGAGTCACAGTTATTTTGTCCTCTGCAATTGAATTCAATATGGACAAGTCTAAAGTTTTGATGTTGGTAAATATTTAAATGCTCCTCAGAGATGTCAAAGTTTGACAGAATGCAATGAATTATAGAAAGGAATCATAAGTTTACACTGGTTGCAATAATGTACAGCTGTAGAAATAAACAGGCCAAACGTGACAATTTCTTTTATGCTTTTCAGTAGTTTATAGAAATCTAACAGTTTATTATATCCTTATAATCCACCAGTGAATGTTATAATTCACTGGTGAATGTTATAACTTTTATTTTTTGATGTACCATGGATATTTATAGAACATGAATGAATTTTTAGCTAGTGAATGTCACTTTTTATGACATAGTCAACATCAGTCATGATGTCATTATTACAGCTTGTCCATATCAGACTAGATTAAATAGATCTATTTTGCTTGAAAAACACACATCTTTTTCACAATGTGCAAAAATTAGACAAGAAAAGAAAATTTAAAGTAAAGAGCATAAAAGAAATAGGATAATTGTTTGTTTCAGTGTATGATTGAAATTTCTTTCGTCTCGTAAAAAGCAAAGGCCATTTTTTCACTCATAGCTTTGCCACCAGTGAAAATATTGCGTTTGCTTTTCACTCGATGAAAGAAATTTTGATCATACACCAAAAAAGACAATCATCTTCTATATCGTCAGGTGCCCCCAAACCTTTGCATGCATGTTGCTGCAGACCATTTTAAAAACATTGTGACCCGAGGTGAAGTTGCCTTGACTTAAACCCTGATGATTCTACTTGTAATTGGCATTTAAATATAATTCATGATGATTGTCCATGCTGAAGACCTGCCAGAATAGCTCAACTGATAAAGCATAGGACTTGTAAACATCAAGTCATGAACCACTTGAGGATGTGAGTTCAAGCCCCATGGCTGGCCATCTTAGAGTATTGATAGTCTCTCATATGAGACTATAAACCCAAGTCGCATGTGACAGTGCTATACACCAACAGGGTTCGAAATTCCCATGTATTTACTCGTAAAATGCGATAATTGAAAAATGCAAGCTGAAATCTCAAGCACTCAAAAAAAAAGCGAGTGCAAATCATTGAAGGTCAATTACCAAAATGTACTTAATTTTACATGTGAATACAAATAAGGTCTGGATAAACATCGGTCATGTCGCACTGAGAATACCCTTCGACGGCTGTTAATAATTTTACATGTCGCCATTAAAGTCTCCAATTTGTCGTTCGTTATCCGAGAGTCAAATGCGTTCGTCTGCACTTCCAGCCACTGCCACGATTTTGCGTGTTTTTGTACAAAAAAAACAGTAAGCAAATTCAATCTCTGATTGTAAAACAGAAATATATGTCAGTCCTTCCTGAAAAGATAATTATCATGCACAAATATAACAATGAGAACCAAATCAGAAATGGTGGACCCAGTATACTAGTTATCGGACACACAGATATTCGGACACACAGATATTCCGTAATTCATTAACAAAATCGTCCACCATTGTAACTTTTATGGAAATTTAACTTAGTTTGAGAACAGATATTAAACTGGAATTGAATTGATGGTTAAATCATGGTTTTAATATCAATTAACGTTCTTATGTTGTTTGGTTGTCTCTAGTCGACAGGTTAAGTAGAAAAGAATTAAACAGTTTGTACTGGCACTCCGTTCTCCACCATTGGTAGGCAGTCTGGGCTTAAAAAATGTGAGTCCAATATTAATTTTGCGAGTGGAAAAAAAAGCCACTTGCTAAAATTTGCCAGTGGGTAGAAAAACAAAATTTGAACCCTGACCAAGGACGTTAAGGCACCATGGGTAACTTACAATGGATTTGGTCCTGTATCGTGCTCTATCCCTCATAATATAACTAACAGCCCTCTTGGAGCGTCACCCATATGGGCAACCAGTGAATATTTATAATATATGAACAGAAAATAAGTAACTTATTCATGCTGAATCTTTCAAAAAGAATTTTTCCAAGTCATCTTCAGCAAATTTATATCTATAAAAATGAGCTGTGCTCTGGCAATGTGGGCCTAACGCATCTCCGCGATGCATGATACCAAGAAAGCAATCACATACTCATGGATCCATAATAGCCACTTTTTAAACAACCGACTAAATCATTAGGTAGACTGAGACCTTGGCCATGCAGAAAACTGACCAACAGCGAAAAGTTTTGGCCAAGGTCAGCCTGCGCGGATTTCACAGAGCATGACTCAAATACATGTTTAGCTACACTTTTTATTAAAGAACCTGTACTTGATTTCAATTTAACTCTTTACCACGTAACAGAACTAAAGACTTGTCCAAACTGAAAGCATTTGCAGACAACAAATCAAAGGTGGCTCAAATGGCAGAATTTGTTCTTGATAGAGTAGATAACATAGTGGGAAAAGGAGAAATGCTGGTTACAAGCATTTTCTCATTTTTCCACAACTTTTTAGGATAGGCTTCAGGTTTGTAAACACCAGGGATTGTTTGGTAATAGGTTAACTTGTTACATGTAGTTACACATCAAGGTCAGACTATGGATTTAGTCTTTTATTTACCCTTTACCACACAATCCTGAGTTGCTACAGCTCCCAGAAAGAAGGCATTTTAAAACAGTGAGGGAAAAGGAGAAAATGCTCGTAACCAGCGTTTTCTCCTTTTACCACAAGGTTTTCTATCCTTTCAAAGACAGATCCTGTCATTTGAGCCAACTTGTCTGCAAATACTCTCAATTGAGACTTACATAGAAGTGTTAAGTTTTTTGTCTGGTTAAACAGTCCCAAGTTCTCATGACCCTAAGGAAAAAAAGGGCTTTTAAAAAGATTATGGGAAAAGGATAAAATGTTGGTAAACAGCATTTTTTCCTGTTCCCTCAATGTTTCCTACCCTTTCCAAGACATATTCCTTCATTTTAGCAACATTTGATATGTTTTCACACATGCCTTCAATCTGGATAAGTTTAAATTTTTTAGTTTTGGTAAGGGGTTATTCAGATTAGGAGATGTAAGATTAACTCTAAAGCAGATAACAAAATTTTAGATGTGTCATTGCTAATTGCATTTGAAGATGTCAAAATTAATTAGATGTAGCTCACTTGATCAGCTCTGTCTTTGGGAGGGTAAAAACTACTGTTTGAAAAGGAGAAAATGCTGGTTACAAGCATTATTGTTTTCTAAAGCCTTCCTTGTCAGAGTTGTAAAATCACAGGGTCATTCAGTAAAGTGTTCATGCAAAAGACATTTAATACAAGCTAATAATAATAAAATAAGGAAAGTCTGGCTAAACTTTTATTATGCCCATAAATTTATCCAATATTATAGATTATTGACAAACAGTCAGAATTCAGTCTGGGTTAGAATTGCATAATGGTCACTGTAAAGAAGGGGGAAAAAATAATATACATAATGCTAAGCAAGATTTTCATAGTGCAAAAATATTAACGAAAAGTAGAGCTACCAAATATTCTCCATTACCACCCCATGGGTATGACATTCTCCAAGAGGCTAGCAAAAAGAAAAAATGGGGTAAAACATTATAGAATTTTTTGAGGATGATCCTCGCCATCAATGCCAAAAGTTAAGCCACTGCCTGTTGAGAACAAAAGCTCTATTTAGAGTAAGCCTACCAATAATAGTTAAGTTCATTTTCATTAAGAAAAAAGAAAATGGAGTTGTGTTTATTAGAGGGGGTTCCCAAATGAAAATTAATGGTATTTATCATTTCTTTTTATTTCTATCTCCTGGACATGGAATATTAACCCACAGGCTGTTAAGTGTGACTCAATGACCATTTGTGGACAGTGTGGATCAAGATAAAACTGCACAAAACGTGCAGTATGGTCTTCAATCTACTCTGATAAGATGTTTTACTCCAAAGAATAAGTTTGAACCAAAGCTAGCATTTTTTTTTTTTCAGTCGATCTATCTGATGGAAAGTTTCAATGAACTTACTTAGCAGATTAAGGGTGAAATCAGTCTGACAGCATGGGCAGATTGAAAAAAAGACTGAGACAGATTCCATTATTTGAACCACATTGAATTAGTTTTCTGAAAATGCTTGCAATTTAGAGACATGTTAAATTTTTCGTCTGGTGAAGAATAAATCAATACTTAGGTTGCTAACTTACCAGCCGAATTCTGTTTTCGCATTTCAACCGTTCATTTACGTGCCATTCTTTGTATTTTCCCGCCATACTATCACTGTACGAGTGAAAAACGGCATCTTTCTTTTTTTCTCCTCGGGTAACTTGTCCCGGTACACGTCTCTCATCGTCGCTTTCATTTTTCGTCTTATTCAGTTTGGCTGGAATACTTCCAAGTCTTCCTCGTCGACTTGATAACATAACCTTTCTCTTTTCACCCCCAACCATTATTGTTTTCTGAGAATCCAAAGAATTCGTGGAAAATTTAAATCCTCCGTCCATTTTGTTGTTGTTATTGTCGTTGTTTTGTAGTCGTACGTTTTTTGTAGTACTACAGAAAGTCAAATGCACTGATCGCTTGAAATTTTGTCACTAATTGGTATATTGTTGCTGTTGAGTTTATTGAATTGTTTATTGATAAAATGTCAAAGTCTGCATAATTATATGACATTGTGTAAAATTTCCAGAATGTTAAGCCTGCAGCCTGAAATCGGATCAACGAGTCTCCCGTCCGCTACTCATAACATATTCCGGGGAAAACCAGAAATTCGCATTATTTCGACTGGTTGTTCCAATTGAAAAAGTCCATTTCATTAATTCCGTCGTCTAAACTAATTATCATTTATAAAAATCACATTCCTGCTTCTAGGGAGAAATCCTTAAATTAGAACATTTTTCCTGTTTCTGTGACGTCAAAGAAGAAATAAAAGGAAAAATACATCTTTAATCTACCACGAGTTTTTCTTTTTGAATAATAGTCAAAGTCAATTATTGGTAATTTTGCTGCTATTTTCATCTTAGAAAGAATTTTAACTGAAAAATAAGTGATTTTCATCCTTAAACATGGAAATAAAATTGAAGGAAAGAAAATCAAGCCAACAATAAAAAAAAAATTACTATTTCCTATTCATATTCGTTTGGGAAAAAAAATCTAACTGCATCAGATGGTGTAGGTTCAAGATCAGACTGCACGTTTTGTGCAGTCTGATCTTGGATCTACACTGTCCGCAAAAGGGTGTTGGTTGACGCTTGGCGGACCAAGGGTTAAAACATCCTGTTTTACGTTAATGTTACTTAGTCATTAACCTAAATGGGCAACACTTAATCTATCTCATCTTTACCTTTACAGCTACAAATGAGTAAAATTAACCTTTAGCATGCTAAATGAATTAAATGAATCTTTCAAACCGATATTAAATTCCCAATTGATGCTATTTTCAAAAGAGTTTGAGAAAACCATCTCCTGATCGGACAATGTAGATCCAAGATCATACAGCACGTTCTGTGGAGTCTCATCTTAATCGACACTGTCTGCTAAAGGTCCTTGAGTCGCGCTTAGAAGCCTGAGGGTTAAGATTTATATTTCAGGGCAAAAATTATTTTGCAAAAGTACTTGGACAGATAGTTTACAGTATAGATCTAAGATTAGACTGCATGTTTTGTGCAGTCTCATCTTGATCTGCACTGTTTGCAAGGGCAATTGACTTTGTCCTCAATGTGATTAGTAGAAAGAAAGGTAGTTTATTCTCTTTATTTTGAAAAAGAAAAATTCTCGCATCATTAAATACCCCTATTATTACAACCATGACTCGTAACATCCTATGTAACCCTTTACCGGACGGCCCAGAGTTTTTTCGACCCAGAAAAAAGAATATTTGTGAAAGCAGTGTGGCGAAAGGAAAAATGCTGGTGACCAGCATTTTCTCAACCTGTCTCATTCCCCTCCCTCCACCCCGACTGTGTTTTTTACCCTTTCAAAGAGAAATCTTCTAATTTGAGCCGTAATCGATTTTGTCGTCTGCAAGTTCTTTTAAACTCGGTGAGTCCAAAATGTTGTCTGGCCAGTAAAGAGTTTTAACACTTATCGTCATGTAGATATACTTTGTGACGTATGACCGTAATGTAGACTGGTTTTTTTTTAGTCAACTCTTAGGCTGCTAAGCGCGACTCACTGACCTTTTGCGGACAGTGTAGATCACGATCAGACTGCACAGAACGTGCAGTCTGATCTTGGATCTACACTGTCCGATAAGGAGATATTATTCCCGAAAACATACCTTAGAAATAGCAATATTTATTTTTTTAAACCAAATTTAATTTGAGTTATATAGCAGGATAAGGGTTAAAAAAAAAAAGTGGTACTTACAAATGCGATTCCAACAACTTTACATTTTCTTTTTAATGCTTTCACTTTTTGTTCATTTGTTGTGATTTACGAGGTTTTTGTAAGTAGTCATTTTACCTGCGAAAAGGATCTATAGGCTTACCAGACATAGCTTTGATTTTGAACGCACTAAATGGTACTTTGGGGGTTAATGAACCCAATTTGGACACTTTTCCATTTTCAGATTATTTTTCTCTTTACCAGACGAATAAAACTTTAGACCTGTCCAACTTGAAAGCGTTTGCAGACGGCAAACTGAATGTGACTAAAATGTTGAGGTTTGCCTTGGCAAGGATAGAAAACGTATTGATTAATCTCTAAATTGGGGAAAAAAAAAAACATCGTGTGAAAAGAGAGAATGCTGGTAAACAGTATTTTCACATTTTCCCACAATTTTTTCTTACCTTCAAGAGATAAATTAACTTAGTTATTTAAAATCTGAAAATGTATGAAAATGCTTTCAATATATATTGACTCAACCAATGTATTGTCGACTAGTAAAAAGTTAAAAGGACAATAGTTCGCATATATCGAATAACATCTAAACGTGATGAGAAAACACGACAGAAGGGATATACATGTATTACGAGCGTATACTGCTTTTTATTTTTCACTCAACGAGACTTAAATACATGTAGATGTGGGAGTAGGGCCAGGCGGGAGATTACCAATTTTATAGAGATGGGAGGAGGAGCTCCGTCAAGTTCTTCCGGGGGACTGATGATAGTATTTGTGACTTTCTCTCTGCCAGGTGTGAACATTGTTCAACGATGTTTAGGCTTATGTGTGAAATATTGATTAAACAAACTTAATAGAAAGCATGGATAAATACACTGGCTGCCGTGATATAACTGAAACAATGTTGAAAACGACGTTAAGCACCATGCAATCTGACCTACATTAAAACTGAACTTCAACAAAGAAATGCAGTGTACAAAAAACAGACGCTTCCAAACGCAACTCTTTCTACACCAGAGTACTGCATAGGACAAGTTATCTCCCTTGGCATTTTTTTTTTTTTATTGTCGCCATATAACAGAAATAAAGGCGAGAGGAAATATATTTTTGCCTGCAGAAACTTAATGTGTTAGCAGCATTATTTTCTCCTTCTTCCACGATGTTTTTTATCCTTCCAAAGACAACGTTCGTTGTTTAAGATATATTCGATCTATATTTCTGCAGTTCCTTTCGGTGTGGACAAGTCAAAAATTTTGCTGTTTGGTAAAATGTTAATTAACTCTTGAATTGTCTTTCTCCACTTTAGTAGGGGTCCTGCATGGCTCAATGGTAAGGTGAAGGACTCGTGACCGGAGGCCCGGGGTTGAAACCTCACTGAATCCACTGGGCTTTTCGTGGGTGTGTCCTTGGGCAAGCCTTGAGTGACAGCCTAGTACTGGTGAAACCCAGGACATACATGACTATTTGAGCTGTCGCCATTATATGCAGTGAAGGGTAGAAATTATTGTGCAAAAAGGAAAAAGATAGTGTTTACCAGCGGTTTTTTCCCTTTTGCCACGACATTTTGAAAGCCTGTCGTCTTGAAGGTCGTTAAAACATGGGAGACAGTAAGGGTATACCATCGGTCTCTCATCAAAGGTTCTGGGCCGAGCGCAGGTAGTGCAGTTAGAAGCGTACAGGATTTGAAACCAGGGGGTTGCTGGTGCGATCCCAGCTCAGCCAATATCTTTCCGAGGATTGATGATAGCCATCGCAACAGGATTCGTTTCAGTCTCACCGCTAATCATTGTTTCGACGATGACTATCTGGGAAAGCAGCCAGTGGCTTGGAAAGAATATTGTGCGAAGTACTGGTAAAAGAACTCCAGGAAAGCGTTGATAGGTGCAATGACCTCCGCGATATTTACTGAAATAACGTTAAAACTTTGTTAAGGATAGGGCACCCTAATTGGATTCGTGTAACATCGCCTTTCATCATACGGATTCGGCTAAGACTCGGGTAATCCGTAATCGATGCGGGGAACCAGCATCTATCGGCCGATCGATTACCCGAGTCTTAGCCGAATCCTAGCCGAATCCGTACGTTTTTTGGCGATGAAAGGCGATGTTACTGGAATCCGGATGAGGGTGCCCTATCCTTAAACGCCATACAAACAAGCAAAAAGACCAACCTGTGAAGTACACCAGAACCTGTGTTAGCCAACTCTTGTGTTCAAGAGCCATCTATACTTAGCAACCAGCATTTAATCCTTTGCTACACAATCCCGAATTATAACGACCCTTAGAGTGAAGTCTTTCGAAAACATTGTCAGAAAAGGAGAAAATGCTGGCAACCAGCATTTTCTCCTTTTCCCACAATGTTTTCTGTACTGTCAATGAACTTCGACGGTTTATTTGTATCACCCTCAAATTTGTCATCTGCAGAGGATTTCAATTTGGAAGGGTCTAGAATTTGCTGTTAATCCTTTGCCACACAATCCCGTGTTTTAGTTAAGCCTAATTATTTTACATCGATTATGAAACAAGTTATTACAACTTGATTATTGATCACTCTCGATTATTGTTTCCGGGAAATCTTAACAAGTGCTCGGGCTGTGTCGTGGGAATTCCCAAAGATTGACCCCGCTCATTACAGGATCCGAACCCGGAACCTTTACTTTCGTTTGTTTGTTCGCTGTTTAATGCCGTTTTCAAAATTGTATTTTTTGTTATGATTAGCAGTGAGAGAGGAATGAATCCTGTTGCAATGACTATCATGAGTCCTCGGAAAGAAACTCGCTGAGTTAGGGATGCAAACCCGCGAGCCAATGTTCTCAAATCCTCTACGCTACCGACTGCGCTTCAGGGGCCCGGCTCAGAAGTTGGGTTATGGAGATATACTTATTTTTTTCCCACTTGTACCTATATACTAATGGTAAAATGTACTGTTTCAAATTAACGAAGTTTCAAGTCACAAATATTGAAAGCAATTTTGGGATTTTTCCCCTAAGTGACAGGAAAATACATGTACCGTGTTACAAGGAGAAAATTCTGGTTACCAGCATTTTCTCCTTTTGCCACATTTTCAAAAGCCTTCTCTGTCAGGATCGTTAGTACACGAGCTTGTGTGGTAAAGGGTTAAAAAAAATAACACATACACGCACACACACAAATTAAAATTGCAGATCAACAGCAATAATAACTATGCACTTTACAAAAATAAGTAGGCATGGTTCATATTACGTCGCTATTTCCTATTTGTGAACATGAAGAGTTAAGTAGAGCTCAATGCCTACTTGACTCTACACTAAGTGATCGGCTTTGTACGGAAAGTAAACATCTGTGACTCACTGTAGAAAACTGAAACAGTGTTTTCATTAGTACATTTTGTAGACACTCGATGACAAAAGCATCCTTGTTTCATGATGATTGACGGATAGACCGATGGACGGACAGGCATACAAACTGACAGACAGAGAGGCAGATAGCCAGGCAGAGGCAGGCGATCGGGCTGATAGACAGACAGGCAGGCAGGCAGGCAGACAGACAGACAGACAGAAAAGTTTAGAGACAGAAAGACAGACAAGAAAGTTGAGAGAGAGAGAGAGAGAGAGGTATCAATGCAACTTTATCCATCATTCAAAACTATTGTGGCAATGGAGAATTTGCCGTTTCTCCTATTTCCATACATATTTTTTTTCCAAAGCTTTTCTACCGGAAGGAAGTGAGAAGGTCGTTTTCCAGGAGGGTATTGTTTTAACCTTTTTTAGCGCTGAAGCCTCATTTAATTGCTTATTCGGACAGTGTAGATCAAGATCAGACTGCACAGAATGATCTACACCGTCCACCACTTTGTCAAATATTCTGTTTAGAAAAAAGCTCAGGTTTGAAATAGCAATATTTATGTTTCTTTATTACTGACTAAGCGGATGTCCGTTCCACTAATTCTAATAATTTAGCATTACAGGGCTAAAGAATACAGGGTAATTCTTCACCATACAACAAAATTTTAGACTGGTCAAAATTCAAAGCATTTGCAGACGACAAGTTAAAGATTGATAAAATAGTTAGACTTCTCGGTGATGAGATAGAAAACATTGTGGGAAAAGGAGAAAATGCTGATTAACAGCATTTTCTCCTTTTCTCACAATGTTTTCAAAAGCTTTTTTTTTTCTCGGGGGAGGGGGTTGAGGGTGGGGGCGTTAAAAATCGAGATTGTTTGATTGTTTGGTATAAGGGTAAATGAGATAATACAAGTGCCTTTGAATTGTCCAGGTAAGGCTGTTACCAGCATTTTCTCCTTTTCCCACAATGTTTTCAAAAGCTTCTTTTCCCTAGGGGCGTTAAAAGTCGGGATTGTATGGTAAAAGGGTAAATGAGATACTAATACTTTTGAATTGTACAGGTGAGGCTATCAGAATTCCTAATCAAATGTACAACATTCAATCTACATGTTCTTGTTGATTCCGCCAGCCATGGTGTATTAACCTTTACAGACATAGTTTCGAGACGGTGCTGGAGTAATGCGAAGGAGAATTTTCTCTGAAAAAGAAAGTTTTTCACTAACAAATTCCTGAGCATATCATGTAATTCGTCTCCTTCAGATTTTCCATGTTTATAATCCAAATTTTACAACGACGGTCTCAAAGTCTTATGTTGCAAAATTGTTCCCGAAGAAATTGGGTTAATTAGATACATACCAATCAATTCAAACATTTGTTTAAAATACCAATCAACTCAAACATTTTTTCTAAGTACCAATCATTTCAAACATTTTTTCTGAGTACCAATCAATTAAAACATTTGTTCTAAATACCAATCAATTCAAACAGTTGTTCTAAATACCAATCAGTTCAAACAGTTGTTCTGAAAACCAATCAATTTAGATATTTTTTTGTAAATACCAATCAATTCACATTTTTTTAAAATTACCAATCAATTCAGACTTTTTTAAGAATAAATACCAATAATTCAATATTAATAGTTTTCATGAACATTGGCGAGTTCTGATTGGCTGAAAAATTTTTTTCATAGCTCCATGAAAAAAAAAATTTAGCAGTGCCGGAACTACTTTTGCAGTCAAAGTAATGTAAACAAACATATATATACGAGATTTCATAATGTTTTTTCGGTCTGATTTTATATCGAGTCCGAAGATTAAATTGCTAGCTGAATTTGTTTTTTCTGAATACTGAAAAAAAAGTCCAACAGTAAATTCAAAGAGAGAGCTGAAAACTCATTGTTACTCTGCTGGGTTTAAACGATCTTATTTTCAACTTAATTCTAGTGTATTGAACTTCTAATAATAAATCCACTCAATCTGCAAACGTTCAATACTGTAATGACGTCATGAATTACGTCATTTGACGTCATGAAGGAGCAGTTTTACCGCGTTTTGAAATATCAATGAAAAGGACAGTAAATAAATACGCAATGTTGGATTTACACAAAAAGAGCAGTTAGTATTATTTAAGTGCATATTTGTTGTCTGTGATATTGAATTATAAGGAATGAAGAGAATTTTTTTTTGTTTTCATGGAGGTATGAAGAAAAAACCTAATCACACCTTTGTATGAAACCGCTTCGCGGTTTCATACAGTGTGATTAGGTTTTTTTTTCATACCTCAATGAAAACAAAAAAAATTCTCTTCATTCCTTAAATAAATTCAGACATATTTTTTAAACAAATACAAATCGATTCAGACTTTTTTCCTAACCTATTAAAAGGCGGCAAAATTCTAGACTTGTCAAAATTGAAAGCATTTGCGGACGACAAATTCAATTTGACTTGTCTTTGACAGATTAGAAAACATTGTGGGAAAAGGAGAAAATGCTGGTTAGCAGCATTTTCTCCTTTTCTCATAGTGTTTTCAAAAGCTGTCTTATTAAGGATCCTTAAAACTCGGGATTGTGTGGCAAAGGGTTAAAGGAAATGTGGGCAGTAGAGAGCACACATGTCTTGAATTTTTACATTCAATCTGAATCACCTACAACATGATTATATATACATGTAATTATGAGTTTCTTTGTTTATTTATCTATGCACTTTTCTTTTAGTCAGGGGTTTCACCAGTGCTCATTGATAGTCTGTTACCGGGAAATCCCGGTTCGATCCTTGTCTGGCACTACACACGTGGAAGAGTTCTTGGGCAAAGCAAAACCCTAGCCTAGTACTGGGGAAACCAACCAAAAGAATAAAAAAGTAGGCTGTAGCTGTGATATGGTTGAAAAACTGACTATGACGTAAACACCAGGAAAAATTTCGAACGAACGAACGAAGGAACAAACAAACAAGCAAACAAACGAACGAAAAAATGAATGAATGAACGAATGAATGAGCGAGGGAGCGAGCGAGCTAACGAAGGAACGGACGTAGAAATGAATGAAAAGTATACAAACAAAAAAAAGTAATACAAAATATCTTAATTGATAAAAAAAACAACTTCACAAAAAGGTGCGCACAATGTCTCGCCTTCCTACTGTCTATTGATAGCTAAAAATGGAGCTTTCAAGTATATCAGACGGAGTAAAACTCGCCCAAGCCCTTTACCTCCTCGGCTCGAATATTTAAGTCATGCAGCTGGCTGCTTTTTGATTACATTGTGGCAAAGGGGGAAGTTGCCTTTGGCCACAATGGTTTTTAATGTAGTGAAAATTATTCAATGCTGATTATTTATACTAGTATGTTACAGAAAGTTTCGTCTACTGAGAATTTGTTTCTTAAGTCTTGCAGCGACCACTTATGAAAACATTGTTACAAAAGGAGAAATTGCTCGTGAAGTCTGACGGAGAATTACAAAGTAATTTTTTCAGCGCAATAAATATAACCTCGACCTGCTCGACAACGGTTGAAAATACAATCCACTGACACTCTGAAAGAATTTTATGTCCAATATGTTTCACTTAACAAGCGGACAGCATAGATCCAAGATCAGACTGCACGTTATGTACAATCTGATCTGGTCTATGCCGTCCGCAAAAGCCATTTTGTCCCGCCCATGGAGCCACAGGGGTTAAAGGTCAATCTAGAGCAGTTCATAGGGTGACTCGGTATTCTAACTATGTATATAAATGCATGGAAACGTTTTCAAGTACTGTCAATTATATGAGTCAATTTTTATAGTGTGGTTGTAGAGTAGAAATGGACAAATAGACATGTGTCATAAAAATAGCTTTAGTATGTATTTGAGATTGTAGTTTGTTAAACAGACTGGACAGAGTTCAATATATGCCTTTGTAAGTATTTTGATTTTATTATTTTTTTTATTGTCGCCATTTATTCTCATAAGGTCTTGAAAAACCTTCCTTTACAGGCTGAAAACGGAACAGGGGATTGTTTGGTAGAATTGCTTTGTGCGCAATTGGTAGAATATGAAAAAATTGAAAAAGGCGCTATGGAATATGTTTCAAAAGAAGAAGTTTCGGAAGCTATTGAAATCAAAGAAATGGAATAGGCACACCAAAAAGAAATAGAAGAAAAGATAAAAATACAGTTAGAGAGAGAAAAACTAGCACCAGTATAAGAAATGAAAGAGATACAGAAGCTCGTATTTTATTGAAAAAGAAAAAAAAATTTTTTTTGTGTTACCAAACACATTCGTTTTGTTCCAGATTTTCAAGAAAAGGGGGTAGACAAGTATTTCCTTCGCATTAAAAATTCAAGTGTAGATCAAGATCAGACTGTACAAAACCTGTGGTCTGATCTTGGATTTACATTATCAGCCATATTGAGATATATGTAAACGGGATACCCTTACACAAAGCAGCTATAAATATGCAATTTTTACGGTTTTCACGATTTTTTTCCAGACTGAAAAAAGCCATTTTGGGTGTTTAACTATTTGATCTAAAAATCCAATGTTTCAACGACCTTCACAAATAAAGCTTTTGAAAACATTGCAAGAAGAGGAGAAAAATACTGGTAACCAGCATTTTGTCATTTCCCCACAACTATCCTTCCCTTTTAACAACACATCTAATCATTAGAGCCACATTTGATTTGTCGTCTACAAATCCTTTAATTTGGACGAATCCAAATTTTTTTCGTCTGCCAAAGGGTTAAATCCTAACCTCCTGAGACAAACTTGTAGCAGACGACTGCCAAAATATCTCTAGAAAATCAACAGTTTTTCCCTATGTATCACAGTTACTATAGAATCATAAAGGACCAAGCCGGCCAGATCAGTCGGTAACGTACAGAGCTTGAAACCCAGGAATTGCTGGTTCGTTACACAGCTCAGCCGAATTCTTTTCGAGGTCTGGTGATAGTCATCCTGATAGGATATATTTCTGTCTTGCTGCTGAACATTGTTTTGGGGATTTTATGTGGAAAAGCAGCTAGTGGCTTGGAAAGAATGTGGTGTGAAGTATTGGTAAAATACTTTGCAATCCAGGAAAGCATAGATAGGTGCACTAGCCGCCACGACATGACTGACACACACACAATGTTGAAAACTGCGTTAAACTCCAACGAACAAACAAATAATTAGAACTATATAGTTAAAATGATCTGAATGTAGTTCTAAATCCTATTTTCTCAATACATGAATCGTCATAGTAAAGACGACCATCTTCATCAGGAGCAAGAGTAGCAGCGGAATCATCATTATCATTGTCATAACCGTCATCATCCTCGTCGTACTCATCATCATGATCATCATCTGCTTATTTTGTTTTCATTCTTTTACATTATTGTAAAACGGTGATTAAGATTAGAGAGTTCTGCATTTCTAGAAAATCTATTTCTTGTTGCCCTATATTACAATTTGTTTGACGAGACCACTGATAATTCATTTGTAAAGCCTAGGGCTATCTAGAAGTTGTGGGTCCCTATCTCTGCTCGGTCAAAAGACTTTTCGATGATCGATAGTCTAAGTCATTACGAGAGCACTCACAAGTTTCGTACCGCACTACACACATCACCGTCTAAGACACTGGCTGCCTTCACACATTTAAGAAAAGGCTTTGCCTTCACACATTTAAAAAAAGGCTTAAACAATGTTTAGTCTACACACACTATCCCCAGAATCGCATTAAGTCGTGCTTATTAAGCTACGCAAGGGGGAGTGGTCGAATTCTTAAAAGCGCAACGGAATGGATGTGTTTGCACTTTTTAGGCCTATTTAAAGCCCTTTCAACAGTGTTAATGTTATGTTCTGGCATTAAGTGGACCAATCCGTGCATTCGTGCAGTTTCAACATCAGTAGACTATATAATTTCCTTTTCAGAATACAAAGGTCAAAGCTGATACTGAAAAAAAAAAAAACTAAGCTATTGTGACCTTATTTTTTATACGGCTAAGCCATAATCTTTGTTATACGGGTTAGATATACTCTTTGATACACGTGTTAGCTATCTTTTTGGTACATGTTGGCCAAAATCTTTGATATACGTCTTAGTCATAATCTTTGGCACACAGAGAAGCCATAATCTTTGGTATACGGGTTGGCCCAAATCTTTGGTATACAGAGAAGCTATACGGGTTGGCCCCAATCTTTGGTACACGGAGAAGCTATACAATCATTGGTATACGGTTTAGTTATAATATCTGGTATATGGCTTAGTCAAAATCTTTGGTATGCGACTTAGCCATAATCTTGGGTATACGGGTTAGCCATAATCTTAAATATACAGGTTGGCCATTGTCTTTGGTATACGGGAAAGCCATATTTTTTTGTACACGGATTGCCTATAATCACTAGTATACAGGTTGCCCATAATCATTTGTACACAGCTTAGCCATGATAACTGGTACACCGTTTAGCTATAGTCTTTGGCGCACGGGTTACCCATAGTCTTTATTATGCAGGTCAGCCATAATCTTTTGTAAACGGGTTGGCCCTAATCTTTGGTATTCGGCTAGCCATAATCTTAAGTATACGGGTTAGCCATAGTCTTTAGTATACGGGTAGCCACAACCCTTGGTATGCGGGCTGTCCATAATCTTTGGTAGACAGGCTAGCCATGAAGTATATAGGGTCAGCCATAGTAATTTTGGTTTACGGGTCAACCATAATTTGTGAAAAACGGATTAGCCATTATCAGAAGCAGCCATTGCCTCCAATTGAGTATAATATTCGCATTGTTTCAGTTATCAAATTCGTTATAGTAGAGTTTAATGGGATAAGATGACAGAACTAAACTGTGTCAAAGGTGTCCACATCGCGGGCAATCATAAGATATATACCTTCTATTCCTATCATAATCACAGTTTTGGAGACAAAAATAGTTACATCATATCGAGTCACCTTTTCTGGTTTTCTTATACACTCTAATGATACTTATGACAACTATGCGTCCTTCTGCGGACACTGTAGATCTAGATCAAGATCAGGCAGCATTAAAAAACAGGTCTGCACTTAACGCAAATGCACCTATAAAATCTTCCTCTTGATGGCTTACGCACCAACAACCACAACAAAAACAACAACAAACCCCTTAACTCCTTCCATACCATAGACGACACCAGAAGCTTTTGTGGACAGTGTAGATCAAGATCAGACTGCACAGAACGTGCAGTCTGATCTCTGATCTGCCCTGTCCACTGCTATATTCTAGGTTACGACCAAACTGTCTGTTTATCTTGCAGAGGAATTGTATTTTTAGCCTTTGAGAAAATGCAATTTATCTATTCAGTAGGAAAAGAGTTAAACAACATTGTGTTCAAAGTTCCTTCTTCCTGTTACTCGAACTACCAGTATTTTGTATTGTGTGATATTCATATGATTAATTTTGTCTATTTTTCTCACGGCAATTTCGCCTTCAAACCCTTCACGCCATAACTGTAGAGATGGTATGGAATGCATACTTATAATTTTGAACGACGCTTATCAGACGAAGGAATTAGCGAGTAGTCAACATTGAAAGCATTTGCATACAAGATCGTCTTTTGAGCCAGTCGGTTGGACGTTTGCTTTTCCTGTTTGTTTCGACAATCGGTTAATGTGGAAAAGCAGCCAGTGACATGGAAAATGTATTGTGTGAAGTACTGGTGAGAGAAGGCATTGATACGTGCACTGACCACCTAGATAAAAACTGACACAATGTTGAAACACCAAACAGACATATTGATTAAGTTTTCAACGAATGCATCGAGCAATTAGTCGGTCAGTCAGTCAGTTAGACACAGATACATAGGCAAACAAAACAAACAAACAAACAAACAAACAAACAAACAAACAAACAAACAAACAAATAAACAAAACAGATAAACGAACTACGTTATTTCTTTAGTTTAAACGGGACAAAAGTCAACTAAATAGAGGACAGGCCAGACAATTCAATTATGACAGTGAACAATGAGATTTGTCATCTAGTTTCTACATTAACACCACTGAAACCAGCGGACGTTTTTATCTTAACGCATAGGCTGCTAAGGGCGACTCAAGAACCCTTTTGCAGACAGTGTAGATCAAGATCAGACTGCACAGAACGTGCAGTCTGATCTTGGATCCACACTGTCCGATAAGGAGATATCTTTAAAACAAGGATACCTTCGAATTAGCAAAATGTAGGTTTTTACTATCAGCTTGAAAGTTTCATTTCACTCATCTAGCAGGATATGGGTTAACCCATAACCTGCTAAATAAGTGTAATGAAACTTTAAATCGATGGTAAAAAAACCCTAAATTTTGGTACTTTAAAGGTATTTTTGGGGAAAAAAAACATCTTAACGGACATCGTAGATGCAAGATCAGACTGCACGTTCTGTGCAGTCTGATCTTGATCTACACTGTCCGCAAAAGGTCACTGAGTGGCGCTTAGCAGCCCAAGGATTAAAGTACGATGTAAAATGAGGTCGTCTTATTGTCAAGATGGCTTTACAAGTGTTTTATTTCACGCGCATCCATTTCCTCATCAAAAACAAAATTTAACGTAATATGTGTACAAATATTTTGCTGATAAATCAGAAGATCATCGTGATGAAAGGACATAATTATGGCTTACACTGGGCATTTTTTTCTCCATTTTTCATATCGTTTCCTGGACGCTCATATTTATCCTATTTAAACGGTTTCGTGTTTCTAGTCCTCAATCTTGAATATTATACATTTTACCAAACGACAAAATTTTAGACTGGGCCAAATTGAAAACATTTGCAGACGACAAATTTAGTGTAACTCAAATGATGATTTCTGCTTTTGAAATGATAGAAAACATTGTGGGAAAAGGAGAATAATGCTTTCAAAAGCCTTCTTCTAGAGAGTCTTTATAAATAATACGGGATTGTTTGTAAAAGGTTTAACTCTTTACCACACAATCCCGAGTTTCAACGACCCTAGCGAAAAAAAATTTTTTTGAAAACATTGTCGGAAAAGGAGAAAATGCTGGAAATTAGTATTTTCTCCTTTCACCCCACTTTATTGAAGACAAATTCCACCATTTAAATTAAGTTTAAATTGTCGTCTGCAAATGCTTTCAATTTGGACCAGTCTAAAATTTTGTCGTTTGGTAAAGGTTTGAGTCTTTTAAGATAATGCATGCAGAGGAACAGGGTTTTTAATCCTTAGACTGCTAAGGGCGACCTCAAATGGCTTTTGCGGACAGTGTAGATCAAGATCAGACTGCACAGAACGTGCAGTCTGATCTTGGATCCACACTGTCCGATAAAGAGTTATTTTTCCCCAAAAAATACAAATGAAATAGCAAAATTTTGGTTTTTACTGTCGCCTTGAAAGTTTCATTTGACTTATTTAGCAAGTTAAGGTTTAACATTCTTTTGTGAATTAGCTAAATACGACAGACATATATCTACGTATACTTAAAGGTACATTATACCGACAGGATGATCTTTTTTCCATGTTTTATCTGTTAAAATGTCTAAAACTACCGGTGTAAGATTAAATCTAAGGAGAAATTTGTGTCTTAAACTTCCATGTAGTTGGTGAGTAGTCTATTGTTTCTGTTTTACAACTGGATATCCATCTGTTTTCATGTTATGTTTTTATTTTTTATCAACATTTATCACTGTATGTATTTACTATTATTATTATCATTGATTTCATCACCATCATCATAATCATCATCATCATAATCATCATCATCATCATCTTAAACCTTTCTCTTCTTCTATTTCTTCTTCTATTCTTCTTCCTCTTCCTCTTCATCGTCATCTTCTTCTTCTATTCTTCATCATCGCCGTCATCATCATCATCAGCAGCAGCATCAGCATCTTATTCTTCGTCTTCTTCTTTTATTCATCATCATCATCATCATCATCATCAACATTTTCTTCTTCTTCTTCTGCACCACCACCACCAACACTACCATTACCACCACTACAATAATAATAATAATAATAATCATCATCATCATCATCATCATCATCCTCATCATCATCACTATCATCACCGACACTTTATATCTGTCATCTTGCATTTTTGACTGATTTTCAAGCATGTTTCTCTGTAATCTGATACGTAAAGCAAAATTAGGTTACTCAGCCGGGTGAGGTTTACTGGTAAAGTACGAGGTTTGTAAGCCACAAATCTCTGGATTCTTGAAGTAATCAGTCCGATTCCCACTGCTGGTCAACTAAAAATTAGAAATTGTCTTTTAGATGAGACGTTTAACCTATGTCCTTCATGTGTAACGGTGCCATACACCGAGTTGCTTAAAGAACAGGGAGTAACTTCGGATGTTTTGTCTGTATCATGCACCTTCACCTGTAACATAAGTAAAAGCCTTCTGAGCATTCGACAAACCACGGGTGATCCTTTGATCAAGTTAGATGTAGGTACGGAATCGGCTGAGTTGTGACGAGTGCCGTCTGAGGGCACCTTCCCCACAACATAACTGACAGCCATCTGGGGACGTTACCCACATAGGCAACCGATGGCAAGAATAAATAAACGTAAAATCAAATTAAATTACATAAGTTCATAAAGGGAGAACTTTGCTGGGAAAAAATGTGCCTTTCCTCTGTCTGCCGTTTCGAGTTTTCACTAGTGCCTGCTATAATCACATTTGTGTCATTATGTTTCTTGTTTGCCTCATGTCTTTGATTGCCTGGCCTTTTTGCTCCTTTTTAATTATCTGGTATTTTAAGCCTCAACCTTTTACACCACAATTCCGAATTTTAACAATCCGGGCGGAGAAGGCTTTTGAAAACACTGTGGGAAAAGGAGAAAATGCTGGTAACAGCATTTTCTCCTATGCCCACAACGTTTTCTATCCCATTAAAAAATCTATCATTTGATTCACATTTAATATTTGGTCTCCAAATGCCTTCGATTTGGAGGAGTCTAAAATCTTGTAGTTTGTTACAGGGTTAACTCTTTATCAACTTACAATGTCTAAAACTTGTTGTAATTGAAAGAACGTGCGGATGACAAAGTAAATTTGCCTTAAAAGATAGGATTCGTCTTTGAAAGGGAACAAAAACATCATGGGAAAGGAGACAACGCTAGTCTGAAGAAAAGGGCATTTTAAAACTTTATTGGAAAAGGAGAAAATGCTGGTTACCAACATACTTTAACCCAAGTCCAGTGCTGTTAGAATTCAGAAAGAAAAAGATGACAGTTTGACTATATGGTGTTCAACGCCGTTTTCAACATTTTTTCAGTTATGTCGCGACGGCCAGTGCATCTAGCCATGCTTTCCTAGAGTTTTTGTAACCAGTACTTCACACAATATTCTTCCCGCGCCGCTGGCTGCTTTACCACATAACCGTCGTTGGAACAATGATAAATCGGTGGGAGAGGATGAATCCTATCACAATGACTATCATCAATCCTCGAAAAGAAATTGTGCGAGCTTGGAATTCGAACCTGCGTCACTCTGTTCTCAAATCCTGTATGCTTCGGACAGCGCTACCGGGTCTCGACAGAAAAATAGACGAAAAATTGAACTCTTGGCGTGATATGACTGAATAAATGTCGAAAGGCGATAACAAGTAACGGGAGAAGGTAGACCGCTATTTTCATCCTTTCAGCACGATAGGCGAAAACTGGAGCAATTGCGGACAGCATAAATCAAGGTCAGACTTCATAGAACGTTCAGTCTGACCTTGGATCCATGCCGTCCGCTTTTTTAGACAATCATATGCAACAAAAATCTTTCTGGGCTTCAGTGGAAAACATTTTCATTCCTCGAAAGACGTCGAGTGTATATTTTTTTGCGCCGAAAGAGTGAAAAAGATGTCTCGACACGATAAAATTTCAAAATTCACCATCTCTGATTTAGCACTGACCTGTTATCCCATTTCACACTCGAATGAATATTAACATTCAACACACATCACTACTTGAGTGTTTAACATTACAAAGACATCGTTTGTTTGTTTGTTTGGTATTCATAGCCGTTTTCAACATTATTTCAGTTATATTGCAGGGGCCACTCCACCCATCCATGCTTTCCCGAAGCTTCCTTTTACCGGCACTTCGTCAAATATTCTTTAAAGCCATTGGTAGCTTTCCCACATAGCCATCGTCAAAAAAATGATCAGCGGTGAGAGAAAAATGAATCAAGTCGCAATGAATACTATCAGTCCTTAGAGGATTCGAACCAACGACCGCCTGGTTATCATCCTTTGGGTTATATAAACATGTTTGGCTCCTTAAATCCTGCATTTTTTCGTCTTGAAGCATAACACCGGTAAAAATGTAACGAAAGGGATGTCTTGCATGTACATGTAACGAACATTCTCTCCTATTTACCACAATGTTTCACACGTATTCATGCACTAACCCATAAATTCATATTGATTATGTAGACTTTACAAGGACGCTTTCAAAGACGTTTTGTGTAAATTTGTGTAAGGAATATTAACTCTTTCACTACCAAGTAAATGATTTACACTTTTTCATTAGCTATAAATATAGTTCCACTGCAAGATGAAGAGACAGTTTGGGCTTAATCTAAATTTACGTAATGGACAGTGTAGATCAGAGATCAGACTGCACGTTCTGTGCAGTCTGATCTTGATCTACACTGTCCACTAAAGCTTCTCGTTTCGTCCACAGTGAGGAAAGAGTTAACGAGCTTACATTGAAACATGTCGTTTGTCATGCGCTAGTTTCGTTTCAGACTTATAAATTTAGAGTAGGCTATCTGTCGGCCTTGGCTTTATCACAAAATTGAGAGCGGCGCCCTGGCAAAAGGGGGTTTCACGCATCTCCGTCATGCATTATACCAAGCAAGTCGTCATAATTATATATCCATAAAATGTAATTTGTCCTACAACCGACTGAATCATAGGGTAGACTGGTCCTTGGATATGCAGAAAATTGACCAATAGCTAAAAGTTTCGACCCAGTTCAAACCTGCGTGGACTGGGTCGAAACTCTTTGCACATACATTAAACCCCCTTTTTTCACAAACCATGGCTCTTGCGTATTTGAAAAGTGTCTGCGTGATAATAACAGTATTTCAGTTTTATCAAATAGAGAGCTTTCATGTTCATCTCTTTACTATGTTTCATCACGACTAGCAAGGGGTTCAGCAGTTGCCATGCCAAACAACACTCGCAGGCGACCAGTGCGTCCAGTGTAGATTGAACCAGAATTTCCTACAATGACCAATTCTAGTTCATATTTTCATTGCAGAAAATTGTAGCTGGTCCGTGAAAGGGCAAAAACTTTGCCACAGGTCGTAAACGAGTTCATAAAAGTACATGTACAAACAAACGAGGAAGCTCTTTACCTACGAGTAGACCGAGGTCGTGTGAAAAGAACAACCTTTGTAAATAAAAGACGAGAGAGAACAAAAATCAATATGGCCGGAAAGGATCGATCTGATAATGGTCACGAGTTACAGCATGCAACGGGAAGTATAACAGGCTCGTTATATACAGAAGATACGGATGATGCTGGTTTTCAAGACGAAACGAGGACATGTGGTGCGATGGTAGGAGACGGCGATCCTTTTGGGTTTGGAAGAGAAGACCTTGGTGAGAGGAAAGAGTCGGTGGCAGCGTCTATATACGCGGACAGTGGAATTTCCGTTAATTCTATGTCACAACTTACAGACCAAAGTGAGGCGGAGACGGAAGAATCACATGACCAAAAACTGCCTCGATATTCGTTAGATACCTCTTCGAGGAGGTCAAAGTTTAGAGGAAAATCGGCTCACAGACGATCGTGCTCGTTGCCAGATATTTTAGACTTTGAAAGATCTGAGACAGGCCTTGCGGTGAAACATAACGACGGCGATAGCTTGTCGCAAAATCTCTATCTCTCCGCGCCAATATGTGGGAAATTCCACGCGAAAGAACCGAACTATATCTGTTTGAAAGATTGGGAAATATATTGTAACGTTTGTGTACAAGTGCACAACTTTCACTGTGGAGAGAAAGTAAAATATATACCGGAAATAGCACCGGAAGTTCGGACTGCCATGTGTAATCAAACACTTCGCGACTTGACTATAATGCGTGAACGCTATCAGAGGGTAAAATCCGAAAACCTGGTAAACTTGGAGAAACTTAAAGAAAATAGGAAAACATGTATGACGTCAATAATGAAATTCAAATTTGAAATATTACAGATCATCGACAGAGTGGAAAAAGAAGCGTTACATGAAATGGATTCCATATTCAACAGAGAGAAATCTAAAATTGAGGAAAATATCGCTCGATTGGAGTCCGAAATCAACATTTTAGGGAGTTACCATGACTGTATAGATAACAACAGTCAGTCGGAGAACACGAACATTATACCTGAGCTACAGGAAGCAATCAAACAATGCAAGTCAGGTGAAAACGCCATCCAGTACTTACACAAGTCTTCAAATGTTGTGTTTTTCTCCTTCGAAACTCTGGATAGAATGAACACTTTTTTAAATGACATCCACAACATGTGGAGGGTGCGCCAAACGGAAGTCATGGCTTGTACATTTCCGGCACCATGTACTTGTGAGAAACCCTATGGCTATAGAACACCGGTAAAAGATCACGATTTCTCCGGTCGCCACTCTGGCTGGTCATATGATAAGGAAAAGTGCTGTTTTACCGGAAGTGAGTTTTTGTCGAACGGATATTTACTTCTTGCAGACAACAGTAACAAGAAGATAAAAATGTTTGATAAACGATACAAGTGTGTTTCTGTTCTTTCTCTTCCGTCCCTCCCTTGGGACCTGGCTGTTACAGAACCGGAAATGGCTGCTGTGACCATGCCTGATAGAAAAACCATACAATTTATGTCAACCCATCAGAAACTTACACCCAAACACAGTATCCACGTCTACAAAAACTGTTGGGGTATTTGTCATTATAAAGAAAACTTAATCGTTAGTTGTTGGTCTCGAGAAGGAGCCGAGGTCGATATAATGGACATGAATGGAAATGTACATCACGTGATCAAAACTGTTGAGGGTATACCGTTTCACACTCCGTGGTATATTGCGGTTAATTGTGACGTCATTCACGTCTCGGATTGGGGAACTTTTACCGTTCCGTCCGTAACGGTGTCGGGTTCAGCTGTACAGACTTACAGAAATAGAAGTTTACAAGGACCTTTGGGAATGACCTTTGACCCGGAAGGAAACATCTATATTTGCGGGCGTGATTCAAATAACATTCACCAGCTTTCTCCCGACGGCACGATGAAACAGATTGTTTTGTCCGAGAAAGACGGCGTCCACGAGCCTCTGTCAGTGTGTCATTGTCCTAGTGACGACAGATTTGTAGTGACGTCCTGGATGTCAGACAAAATTACTATTTTCAAACTTCAATAAGATGCATTATTAAGTTCTTGGGTATTTATTTTAAGAATGGTTTTAATTAGAAAAAAGTAATGGCGTCTAGAGCCAGGAATACTCAATGTTCGCGTATATCTGCAAAAAAAAAAAAAAATGCAGGGTTATGCTAATTTACAAGCCAAAAGACTGTGACAGTCGGTTATTCCATCCTAGAAACATACATGTACATTAAGTAGATCTATGTTACTCTTTGTACATAAGTATTGCACCTGTCAGGTTGTACATACGGTAATGATTATTATTATTATTATTATTATGGTTTAAGAAAAAACGTTTATTATTCTATTTATATTATTTCTATATTTGATAGATCCACTGATCTTTACAAAAAAAAAAAAATTTTTTTTTAATATGATAAGTACATTAAATTTAGTATTATTTTCTTTAACCTCCTGTTTACATTTTTTCCCTGAAAAAAAAAAAAAACTCGAAAGAGCATTTGTTGTAAATACATAACTGCTGTAGCAAAACGGGGGGGGGGGGGGGGGTTTAATGCATCTCCATGATGCATTATTCCCAGCAAGTCATCACATAATTATGGATCCATAAAATCCATTTTGTCTAACAAATGAGTGAATCCTGAGACGGAACGGTCCTTGGACATGCAAAAAATTTACCAAAATCAAAAAAGCTTCGACCCAGGTCAGCCTGCGCGGACTGCGCAGGCTGACCTGGGTTGATACTTTTTTGAAGATCCATTAAACCCCTATTTAAAGAGCATAGCTCATATTTTTTTGTCAGATTTTCTAAAAAATTCTATTTTCTGACTCATAGCCACAACCACTTGTTTTTATTTTGTATAACCTTTGTCCTCTAGAACTTAATATTATGTTATACTCGAGGGTGTAGCTTGTTTTAACCAAGTCCTTTTGCTGATTGGTCAAAAATGCCCATGTATAGGCTATGTCTTTTGTTTTATTAATGTTTAAAAAAAAATCAGTAAAGGGGGGGTGGGGTTCTGCGTGGCTCAGTGGTAAAGTGTAGGACTCAAGTTCGAGCCTCCATGAAAGCACTGAGGTTTTTTGTGAGAGTGTCCTTTGGCAAGACACTTCAGAGCCCCAGTCTGGTACTGGTTAAAACCCAGAAACATATGAAAATGTGGGCTGCCGCCATGATATGACTGAAATAACGCTGAAAGCGACGAGGAACACTATTTATTATATTCCTATCAGTGAATTACTGGGATTTCTCAGTGTATTATTTTTTCAGTTTTTCACAGTGAATAACATCACTAGTGATGATATGGTATTATCACTAGTGATGATATAGATCTAGTTTTAGAATGTTTGCCGGAACTACTTTTTTTCCTTTATTGCTCAAAGTCTAATGTTTCTGTCTTTGATTCAAACATCTTTAATAGTAACAATAGCACAATGAAAAGATTTTCGTTACAGTCTTTACAAACAATCCTCAGTTAACGACCTTGTGGCAGAAATCTTTTGAAAACATTTCCAGAAAAGAAGATAGCTTTTGCTAGGAGAGAGCTCTTGGAAAATATTGTGGAAAAACGAGAAAATACTATCAACCAGCTTTTTCTCCTTTTTCCATAATGTTTTCCATCCTATCAGAAAACCTAAGGTCTTTCGTACAAATTTAGTAAATCTAATTGTCATCTGGAGAAGTTTTTAATTTAGGAAAATCCTAAACTTGTCATTTGGGAAAGGGTTAACTGTTTCTTCTTCTAATTTCATATAGCTGATTTTAAATTGTAAAGGTGCAAAACAATGCATGCCTTCAAATGGAGAGATAGATGACGTAACTTACGCGAGAGCGTCATCAGCTGCTTCTGCCAAAAATGGATCATGTGTTTGTAAAGAAAGGATTATGTATACCTACCGTTCTTGATAATTAGATCTATTAGCAAACAAGGAGAGAATTAGGAATATAATAAAATCTGTCACTCGAATGGGTTTGATACGGTTAAAAAACTTGTCCTTCGAACTCGTTTTTCAACCGCATCACACCCCATTCTAGTGACAGATTTTTAATATCACACACCACCAGTTGATTATTCTTTTTATTATATATTGCGCCTCATAACTCACAACGTGGTTTATTGAACGATAAACCACGATAGAAAGAAGATTATTTAGATTCTAACATGACTAATTCTTAATCTTTATACAGAATGACGTCACTCTATATAGAATGGCCACTCGTCACAACTCGGCCGATTCTGTACCTACATCTAACCTCGTCCGTATAACGGTCGTTTCCATTTGAACTGCGAATCACGTGATCTTATACATTGGCGCGCCACTGTCAGTCGTTTAGCAACGACATAAACAACCTCGATGGAGTTATTCACATCTGTTTATCTGTCGGTGAAAACTTTAATCGGAATTGATAAATAATGAATGTACGAACTGTTTGCCAACTCAACTGAAACATAGTTACAAAGATTTCGATAGAAAATTGAAACTCAAGTTTTCTTTTTTTAATAGGAGCCTTACAATTTTCAGAACGGTAAACCGGCGTATTTCCGGATATGTATCGATCTGATGCATATTAATCCACCAGATACAGCCGAGGGATATGATGGCTCCCATCACCCGAGGTATGCCGAATGATAGAATGGCGTCACTCTACATAGAATAACGTAGATTCTAACATAACACGTGAATTCGGCTCTATAAACACAGTGCAACGAAAGCGTGGTAAAATCTACGTTATTCTATGTAGAGTGACGTCATTCTGTATAAAGTAAGTAAGTAATTCAATGGAATATAATCTGCATCCGCGTTTTTACTCTAGGTATGAACTTGTTTTCCTGTCATTAACAGTTGGTCATGTTAGAATCGAAATAATCTTCTTTCTATCGTGGTTTATCGTTCAGTAAACCACGTTGTGAGTTATGAGGCGCAATGGATAAACCACTCGGGCTATCGCCCTCGTGGATTATTTATTGTGCCTCATAACTCACAACTGTGGTCTATTGAACGATAAACAACGATAGAAAGAAGATTATTTCTTAATTCAATCAATCAACAGACTACAAGAAAGTGATAATATCAGTTCTGAAATTGCACAATAATTAACCCTTTACCACACGATCCCGAGATTTAACCATCCTATGGAAGAAGCCTTTTAAAAACATTGTTGGAAAAGGAGAAAATGCTGGTAACCAGCATTTTCTCCTTTTCCCACAATGTTTTCTACCGTATCAAAGACAGATATCATCATTTAAGCTACATTTATTTTGTCGCATGCAAATTTATCCCTTCAATTTCGTCTAGTCCAAAACTTTGTCGTTCAGTAAAGAGTAAAACGAAAGTTTCAAGCCATAAGTATTAGACCGAAGTAATGCAACTTCAAAGCTGTCTTCAGCATTGAAAATTCACAGTATCCGCCAGTGTGAATTAGTGATCAGAATGCACGGTCTATTCAATCTGATCTTGATCTACAGTGCCCTTAAAAGTGACGCAAATTGGTTGAGTCGCGCTTAGCAGCCTAATTGGTTTACATAAAGCTTCAAACAGAAAAAAACTCGTCTGACCTAACTTTTCTTTTCCACAGAATCCCGATTTTTAACGATGCTTTGAAAGAAGCATTTTGAAAACATTGTGGGAAAAGGAGTAAATACTGGTAACCAGCATTTCTCCTTTTCCCCACAATGTTTTCGACCTTTCTACCCTTCCGAAAATAAATTTCAATTTTTGAGGCACATTTATTTTGTCTTCTGCAAATGCTTCCATTTAGACCAGTCTAAAATTTCGTCGTTTGGTAAAGAGTGAAAGATTGGAATTTCAATACCATTTATTCCTTCCGAGCACGTTGAGCAGTCTGATCTTGATCCAATCTGGTTCCGAAAGCAACCATGTTTGTTAAAGGCGTTTTAACCTTTTAATACACAATCACGAGTTTTATCGACTTGAAGAAAAAGCCTTTTGGAAACATTGAAGGAAACAGAGAAAATGCTGGTAACCAGCATTTTCTTCTTTTCCCATAATGTATTCTACCTTCTCCTAAACAATTTACAATTTTGCGTCACATTTTTTATGTCGTCTGCAAACGCTTTGAACTTTGACTAGTCTAAAATTTTGTCGTTTGGTAAAGAGTTAAGGACTGACTTGTCACACCACGGCTATTACCTCGTGACTATAGGGGTTGGAAATTTCACAGATAAACAACGACAAAATGAGATACCCGTCGTGTTTTCGAGATAATTGATCCATGCTCTGGCAAAAGGGGGCTCAGTGCATCTCCGTAATGCATGACACCAAGCAAGTCATCACATAGGTATGGATCCGTAAAATCCATTTGGTAGCCTATAACAACCGACTCAATCATGAGTTAAACTAGTCCTTTGCAATGCAGAAAATAGACCTATAGCAAAAGGTTTCGGTCCAGATTAGACTGCGCAGGCTGACCTGGGTCAATACTTTTTTCAGATGCATGAAGCACCCTTTTCATAGAACATGGCTCTTACATTTTCTACCATTATCTTAGTATAACTCATTCGGTGTCAAACTTACATGTATTTTTTCCTTTATTTGTATGGTGTTTACGCCATTTTCAATATTATTTCAGTTTTATCGTGGTGGCCAGTACATCTGTCTTTGCTTTCCTGAATTTTTTTTAGCCAATACTTAGCACATTACTCATACGAAGCCACTGACTACTTTTACTTTCACACATCACAATCGTTGAAACAATGGTCGGCGACGAGACAGGAATAAATCCAGCAGCAATTTACTACCCAATCCTCGGAAAGAAATTGGTCCCCCCCCCCCCTGTTTTCAAGTCCTGTACGCTACCGAATGCGCTACATGGCTCTACATGTTAAATATACAACCCACTGAAACCAAGAAATATCTTTATCTTAAAGGCTTGACTAAGCAAGCGGGAGGCATAGATCCAAAATCAGACTGCACGTTCTGTGCAATTTGATTTTGGATCTATGCAGTTGTGCAAAAGCAAGATATGGGACGAAAACCATCCTAAGTTACGGCTGGTTCATTAACGTGCTTGGCCTATAGCACCATCACACTGGACCTCGGTTTAACGTCTAATCTGTAAGACTAGGAGTATACCTAAATCTTTGTTGGCCATCCGTGGGGCTCGAACCCACACCCATGATTGTACCAAGATTTGTCGCGTACAAGTCTTGCGGCCCATCACTCGATCTGTTCTGGCTGGTCCTGAAATACTGTTGAAATCGACATTTAAAATAATTTATCCCGTTATCACACAATCCCGTGTTTTAATGACCCTTAGGAAGAAAGTTTTAGAACACATTGTGGAAAAATGAAATCAATGCCAAGAACCCAATATTTTTTCTTCTTTTTTTTTACAACGTTTCCAGTTCTCTTAAAGACAAATTCCATCGTTTGAGACACATCTAATTTTTAGTCTTAGCAGGGATCGTACATACAGAATCCCTGGTCTTAGTCTGCAAATGCTTTTAATTTGAACATGCCTGACATTTTACCTTTTTGTAAAGAGTTTAAAGTTCAGTTTAAGCCGAGTTCCTTATCTCGCAAACCTTTGCCATGTTGCCATATGATTCGAGCCAAGAACCTCGCGCTGTGATATGCCAGTAGTTCCGATGGCTGGTTCCGGTCATCACGATTCAAGCACAGAACTTCCTGCAGATGTTCAACGAGAGGTTAACATTCTATAACCCTGTACGAATGTTTTTCACTCGTCTTAAACTACCGCATGGGCCTGGATTTTGCGCAAATTATGAAATAACTGAATTTGAGTCTTTAGAATTCTGTATATGACTATTTCTCACCCTCAAACTTTATGCTGTTAATCGAAAAGGTCATTTAGAACGTCAGTAGGCCTATACATTTAAATGATAAGTATGCTTACACAGGCTCCCATATTCATGTCACTTGAGGCTCAAGCCATGTTAACAGAAGTTGTAAGTTTTGACATTATAAGCTCTTCTAGCCTAGGTCAATCAACAATGAGTTTAGCTTCTGAAAGACGGGATAATCCTTTTTGTCCTTTTGGTTCCAGAAGTCGCCAACATACCTAACAGAGTGAGAGAGAATTTTTTTACTTCTTCAAAAGTAACTCGAAAATACTCTTTCGAGAAATGAAGTTCAGGCTGCCCTCGCTCCCCTATATAATCAAACTGGATTAAACTGCCAAACAGATCAAGGAATTTTAAAGATGAGAGAAAAAATTCAAATATTGTAATTTCAAAGCTGAACATTCTTCACCCCACATCCCCTCACGCCTTCATTTTCTTCCATCGAGAGCAACAAATCGCTTCAAACCCTCATCAGTCGACAACTCGTCACAGCTCGGTCGATTCCGTCACCATTAGCCGAAAGCAAACCGCAAGACTTCAGTAACGGAATCAGCCGAGTTGGAACGAGTGGAAAGATTTGCCGAATGATCAGTCGATGTAATGAGATTACAGAAATTAGTGCAATATGTGGGACAAAAACTTAATGATAATTACTGGGATATCATCAGCATTAGCAGCAGTTGTATATGTGCTATGGGGGCCGTCGCAGAAGAAACAATCGAAGGGTGAGAAACATTTTTTTGTGGATTGAAATTCTAATTTTCTATAAATGTCATTATGTGTCACCAATGTCGGACCCGACCAGTATTCGGACAGAATGATGAAATAGAATACAGACAAAGATTATTGAAAATATCAGACAGAATCTTAATAAATGTTACTTAATGGAAAAATTTAAGTCATATTTGCATTATATCGTTAAAATTAAGTCAAGTGTAGTTATGTTAGGGTACTTTTTTTAATTATCAACCTAAAATGTGGCTTGAAAGGTCAGTTATGTCTCTTGAATCCTGATGCAATTTTGTTCATGTAGGCAAATCTCAGTTGCTACATCTCAGTTTTAACAACTTGTATAATGAAATCTGTTGCTAGCTAGCAATTGTCCTTTCCTCTCAAGGAGAACATTTTTGAAAACATTATGGGAAAAGGAGAAAATGCTAGTAACATTTTCCCCAGGATGGTTAAAACAGCTGATTTTGAGTCAAAGGTTTAACAAATTTGTGGCAGAGAACTCCACATAACCAATAGCAGTTAACCCTTTACCAAACAATCTGAAGTTTTTTTTATCCAGGGAAATAGGATTTTGTAGAACATCGTTGGGAAAGGAGAAAATACTGGTAACCAGCATTTTCTCCCATTAGCACAATATTCTCTACCCATTTCAGAAATGATCCCAATGATTCATGCCACTTTTAATTCACAGTCAGCAAATACTTTCACAGTGCTCCAGCCAGGGTAAAAAAAGGGCAGGATGCTGCGGCTGAGAAGGGTACTTTGAGGTGTGAAGCCCTAAGCAGGGATAAGTGTGGAAGGGGGTGTCCCCAAAGAAAAATTAAGTGAATGTGGACCATATTGACATTCTCTCTTGCAATTTCTGACATAACATAAGGGATTTTTAGAACAAAAATCATTCTATTATAGTAGCTTATATGGAACTTCCAGCTTCATCTGAACAAGAAAAACCATTTTCCATGATGAGTAACCCAGTTTCTTGAATGATTTAGCTAGGTCCAGGAGCATTACAAGTACATGTAGTTCATATTACAACCATCATTTAACTTTTTACCAGATAATTGACTTGCCTAATTTCAAAGCCATTGCTGAAAACAAATGGTCACCTGCATCTTCTCCTTTTCACCCAATGTTTCCTAAAGTCTCATGCCATTCAACTACAGGCTTGATACCATTACACTGCATGTCTTCATTTTTATTACTGCTTTGCAGGTAAGCAAGACAAGAAAGCTACAAAAACTAACAAACTTTCAACACTTTCTTTCTTTTATTGCAATGTAACTGGGTCTTTCATTTTTCTGAAATTTCTTTGTATTCAATTTACAGGGTTTTGAATGTGTAGAGTTGGTGAAAGGTTCAGGGTTCTCCCTAGGTCCAGAATCCCAAGAGTCATTGACTCTTCGACCCAAATTTTCAAGAGTCAAAATGGAATTTCCAAGAGTCTAATAGAAATGTCCAAGGGTCAAAATTATCACAGAGAGATAAGGGTGAAATAATGAAAACTTTCCATATATGTTCTTTTTAGACATTTGCAGACGACAATTCAAATGTGGTTGGAACGACTTGAATTGTCTTTCTTACCCCAGAACATTGTGGAAAAGGGAGAAAATAAAGGTCACATCCATTAAAGTGTTATTTCTTAAGTTTTAAGTCTTCTTTTCTTGTCCAATTACTTTTTCTTTCACACTTGTTCTGGTTTCCCCCCCCCCCCCCCATCTAAGCTATAGGTTGTTGTTTATTTTCATCTTAAAAAGTTTTTCCTAAATTTTAAAACAGAGATTTTAGCTTTCACTTATTCTTTTATAAAGAAATAAGTATAAATTCACTGTTTAAATTTGTCACCAAAGATGAAAAGATAGGTTGAAGTGCCTCTGATCGGACGATGTCAAAATGATTTCTGTTGTGTCATGGGTTTTCACTTTTTTTCCAGCGATCTTTTTTTCAAATCAGTTAATATTTTTACAAGTATTACTGCATGATTTGACATAAATTTGTTAATTAGGGTAGCAGTTAAATTGAAAACCTGTCATTTTACACTAGATAATTGGACTAACACCTTTATCATGTTTTCAAAAATGACTCGCTACTTGCCAGCTTGATTATGTGTGATAAATAGAGCTTCGTTCGTCTGTACACAGTTGACACTGATCGTGTTTATCATAGGCTACATTCTTGCCGGATGCATGCGACATAATTTATATGACCCTTTGGCTGGTAATCTCATGCGTCAGATTGACGCTTAGGCAGATATTTTTTAGCGTCGAAAACGGGTCATTTCAGATTTCCATGCGTCAAAACCCGGAGTCCCGGGTCAAAGGAGAACCCTGAGGTTTTTATCATGGATAAATGTTAAATGTTCCATAAATGTTGCATACTTCCTTTCATTACACTTGTTTCTTTATTAAAAAAAAATCCAAGTAAAAAATAAAGAGATTTTAGCTTCTTCTTTATGCTTGGTACACAGAGTAAGCAAATCTCCTCTGTAAATTCATTATTAAAGCCGGAAAGATAGTTTGAATTGTCTCTGATCTGGTTGATGTGAAATAGACATTCATAATGTTGTGGGTTTTCATGTTTTTTGCATCAGTCCTTTTTCCATGTAATTTAACTTTTGGAAAGGTGTTTCTGGATATTTTGACATACATGTATTCTACAAAATGTGAGTTGGCAATATGCATTGGTACTGTTCTTTGTCTACTTTATGAATGCACCATTTTCTGACTTACGACAGTCCAATTTCCTGACTCATCAATCCCACCTGAGCATTATCATAACTTTATCAATTATTTTTTAAAACCAGGAGTAAATCTAAGATTAAGTTACTTTGCTTATGAACAGAATACATTACAAAAAGGGTAATTTGATCAATCATGCACCCTTTATTCAACTCTGTACATGTAACTTGATACAGGAAAAAAAGCATGATCTTAGTTGGACATTATTTTTCTTACGATTTAACTCTTTACCACATGATCCCGACTTTTAATGACTCTGAGACAGAATGCTTTTGAAAACATTGTGGGAAAAGGAAAAAATGCTGGTAACCAGCATTTTCTCCTTTTCCCACAAAATTTTCTACACTACCTGAAACGATTTCGATTTTTGAGTTACATTTATATTGTCGTCTGCAACTGCTTTCAATTTGAACGAGTCTAAAGTTTTGTCGTTTGGTAATGAGTTAAACAATAAATTGTGATTGATAACAAACTGAACAAAATAATTTAATCTTCGCAAACAGCCTCCAATATTCTTCTATAAGATATGATAATCTATTTAATAGTACATGGAAGACAGTGATGGATAATTGCCTCCATTGTTCTCAGCACTTGACGAATAAATTATGAACTTGTAATATACAGTCACAGTCAATCTTTTTACACTTTGCTGCCTGGATGGGATTAGTGACACGCTGTAAATTGGATAGTATATTTTGAGGATATCAATGAGGCCTTAAATAGACTTGTGGCATAATTTAGAAGTAACAGTTTACAATAGTGAGCAAAGGGCACCCCGGGGTGCTCATAAAGGGAAGGGTGTCCAAAAAAAGGGCAGGGCATTCAGAAAAAGGGCAGGGCGTCTAGGAGAGGGGGCAGGGCGTTGTGCCCTTCTATTCCCTGCTAGCTGGAGCACTGACTTTCAATTGGGACCAGTCTAAAATTTTGTTGCCTTGTAAAGAGTAAAGGTTTTTCTAACACCTTTCGTGAAAAATATGGGCAAAAGAGATGTGAAAAGTAGTCTGTAGTAAAATAAAAGCATCTGCCCCAATTACACTAAAAAATATAAGCCATGCTCTGTGAAAAGGAGGCTTAAAGCATCTGCGAAAAGTATCAACCCAGGTCAGCCTACGCAGTCCGCTCATGCTGACCTTGGCAAACTTTTCACTATTGGTCAATTTTCCTTATGTCAAAGGACCAGTCCACCTCATGATTCAGTCAGTTGTTGGACAAAGTGGATTTTATGGATCCCTATTTATGTGATGTCTTGCTAGTTACTATGCATTACAGAGATGCATTTAGCCCCCTTTTGCCAGAACATAGCTCATATGTTTCTATATATTTCAGTTTTGACAGGTTTCAGATGTAAGATTTCAATATATTTCAGTTTTATGTAGGGGCCTGGAAAATCTTGGTAACACATGCTTTCTGAATACTGTGCTGCAAGCCTGGGCCAGTACTCCATGTCTGATATTGTGGTTGAGAGATTTTTTGGTCAGAAAAAAGGATAACAGTACATGTAGCAGTTTAGCGCAACCCTTATACCACACATTGAAAGGTAAAATATAGTTTTTCTTGTGCCAGAGAGAGAGAGAGAGAGAGAGAGACATTCACAAGCCACTGCTACAGTTAAGTAGGGGCAGGCGGGGATTTGGTTGCTTGTTTGTGTTGGAGTTCAAAACCGTTTTAACAGCCTAGGTTATATCACTGCAGTTGGTACATCTATGCATGTGTTTCATAGCTTTCCCACACCAGTGCTGAGACAGCTTTCTTTCCAAGTCACTGAATACATGTACTTTTCTCACATGCATTGGAGGTGAGAGGAGAAAAATCACTGCAAAGAAAGTTTGCCAGTTTGCCTCAACTGGGTATTGAACCAGCAACCACCAAGTCATGAGTCAGATTTGCTTACCACTGAGCTACCTGGCCAGGCCAGGGAGGTGGGGAGAGTTTGGGATGGAAATGAAATATGCAACAAAGGGAGCATAATCCACAACGATACTCATGTGGGATGGTGCAAAATGCAACAGTGCCACAAAACTAAATGACTTTACTTGTATTTATAACTTTCTTCAAGTGTTGTTTTTTTTGTGATAGCTACTAATCTGAGGCTAGCAGAGAGGAAATTTACAGAAAAAGACATTAAATGATATTGCAAGCAAATAGTTATAGATTAACATTTCTGTAAAGGTGTGTGCATTTCTTTTTTTTTTAATTGACCCAAAGAATTATAGTTGTCAGTGTCTTTTTAAATAGTGTAACTGTATGGTATTATGGGTGAATGTCTAAGCCCTTTACCATACAATCCCAACTTTTAACAACCCTGAGAAAAAAAGTCTTTTGAAAACATTTTGGAAAAAGGAGAAAATGCTGGTAACCAGCATTTTCTCCTTTTTCCACAATGTTTTCAAAAGAATTTTTTGCTGGTAGCCAGCATTTTCTCCTTTTTTTTTTTTTACATTTTCTCCCTTTTCAACAATGCTTCCTACCCTTCTAAAATCAGATTTCAATTTTTCAGTCACAGTTATTTTGTCGTCTGCAAATACTTTAAATTTGGATTAGTCAAACATTTTTTTCGTTTGGTAAAGAGTTAATATTCATTATATGTATGTGTGCTGTGACAGTGTATGACTTGTATACGTCAAAAATAAATGTCTGTTCTATTAACCCTTTACCAAGCAATCCCTGGTTTCTACGGCCCAGAGGAAGAAGCTTTCTGAAAACATTGTGGGAAAAGGAGAAAAATGCTGGTAACTAGCATTTTCTCCTTTTCCCACAATGTTTTCTACTCTTCTAAAGTCAAGTTTCAATTTTTGAGTAATGTTTATTTTGTCGTCTGCAAATGCTTTCAATTTGGACAAGTCTAAAATTTTATCATTTGGTAAAGAGTTAAAGGTAAGTACATGCATTTGATATATTTGAGGGTTGTTTCATAAATTTGCAGAATTTGTCTGTAATTCCAATACGGAGTGTTGAATTTGAAAACCAAATACATGTACATCTAAAGAAACGTTTATCTATACCGGATACATTTTTAAATTTTCATAGAGATACATGAAACAGATAAAAATGCATTTAACTTTAAGGAAGAGTAGTAAGTGACACTTGAAGCACGCCGATGTTTACGTCACATAGCCTAAACGTCAAAAATAAGCGCACGATTAACTTTCTAAAAAGAGAAAATGCTTGTAACCAGCCTTTTCTTCTTTTCACAGAAAATTTTGTACCCTTCCATAGACAAATCCTATAAGTTTAGCCATATTTACAATCATCTGCAGGTGCTTTCAATGCAGATCAGTCTAAAATTTTGTCTTCTGGTAAAGCCGTGCCCAGGTAGCTCAGTCGATAACGTACAGGACTTGAGAAGAGGGGGTCGCTGGTTTGATTCCTTGCTCGGCCAATTTCTTTCTTAGGATTGATGATAGTCATTGGGACAGGATTCATTCCTCTCTCACCACTGACCATTGTTTTGATGATGGTTTTGTGGGATAGCGCAGTAATTGGGAAAGAATTATTTTCAATAGGACAATGTCCCTTTCTCCAGGAAAATCAATGTGACATTTTGAAAACCAATGTGACAATTTAAGAAAAAAACACAAAATCTTCTAATTGCTTTCATTTATTTTTTTAAAATAGTACTATCCCAATGCAAGTCAAAATGTAGCTAAATGCTTATGCTGGTTCTATATTTAATGCTTGGAATCAAACATAGTCATCTGGGTTCTCATTAGGTCCTGAATCCCAAGAGTCATTGAATCTTGGGCTGAAATTTTCAAGAGTCAAAATGAAATTTCCAAGCGTCAAAGAGAAATTATCAAGGGTCAAAATTACTTGGTTATTATGGAAATATAAGGATGACACCAAAAGACAAAGGCCTAACCTTCACCCCCCTTTCATTGTTCCATAAGACGAAGGTCTGACCTTCACCCCCTTTCATTGTTATTTTCATTTCATTAAAGAAAAGAAAATCAAGAACTTTTTTTCCTCATTATCATTCTTTACATTATAATTATGTAAATTCACCGTTTAAATTCATTATAAATGATGAAGAAACAATTTGAGACAACTCTGATCGGACGGTGTCAAATTGACCGTTGTTGTGTCATGGGTTTTCGCGTTTTTTTTTGAGCGATCTACTTTCATATCTTTTTATTTCTTTTAGCAGTATTATAGCATGATGATTGAAATGAACTTACCAATTTGGGTAGCAGGGAACATAAATACTATTAGACCATAAGCTGATTGAGAATGTTACCTATCTAATTCATGATGAAAAAAAAAGTGGCCTTCTCAATCAGCATGACATACACTGATAGACGTTTGCTGCATGTCCATGGATATGCTTGGGATAGGCTCGGAGAGAGATGTGATCTGAGAGTTGCTCTGATTCTCGCTAGGATCGCCTGTATGAGTCTGTTAATAAACGATCATTGTGGGAAAGAAATTACTGATGGAGCCCTGACCTTCATGCAATTTTAAATTTTCGGTGGTATATTCTAATGCTTAGGTAGTTGTTGAATTTGAATTTTACGGCAAAATCAGGGCAGTTTCATCAAGACGACAAAATAGGTTCAATATTCAATAAGCGTTTTATGATTGAAAACATGACGTCACACGCACATAGCTACTCATTTTATAGAGCGTCTGATTGGCGCCATTCAAAGGAGATTCGTCTGACTAAATTTCGTACTTTTACGACATCGAAAATTGAATGGGACAAGGGCGCACTCACTGGCAAAAACGATGTGACATTTTGGATTTTAATGTGACTATGGCGCAAGCCTTTCCCAGTCACTGGATAGCGTCATAGCAGCCAGTGGCTTGGAAAGAATATTTTGCGGAGTACTGGTAACAGAAATTCCAGGAAAGCATGGATAGGTGCACTGGCTGCCACGATGTAACTGAAATAATGTTGAAAAAGGTGCTAAACACTATTCAATCAATCATTGTCTTCTGGTAAAGGGTTAAGGGATGACATGTAGAAAATGGGCTTAAAATTGTCAAAGAAAAATAATTATGTGAAAAATAGTCATGGAATACTTAAAAAAACTAGTGTAAAGATAGTGTAAAACACAAAACAAATAAGTTTCACATGTTTCCCTAACGTGATAGTATTGTCTTATGTAACATGTTGAAATAATTAAGTTTATTGCTATATTTGATGTTTTAGTGATAAATTATGAGGAAGAAGAAGACAGTGATGTTCATGCACCATTAGATATAATTGGAGCACTTAGATCTCACAGATGGATTATCTCGCATGATCAGCAGGTAATAAATAAGCCATGCTCTGTCAAAAAGGGCTTAATGAATCAGGAAAGAAAGGGGGGGGGGGGGCTTAATGAATCTACAAAAGTATTGATCCATGTTGGCCTACCCAATCTGCGCAGGCTGACATGGGTGGAAACTTTTTGCTAATGGTAAATTTTCTGTATGGCAAAAGACCAAAAAGTCAAAATTCAGTTTATTGTCGGACTAAATGGATTTTGTAGATCCATAATTATGTGATGACTTGCTTGGTATAATGCATCAAGGAATTACATTACACCCCCTTCTGCCAGAACATGGCTCAAATAACTTTTGCTAACTTGAAAGTGTCCTGCATGGTCAAATGGTGAAGGAATATGATTTATGTTCTGGTGGTCCTGGGTTTGATCCTCACTCATGGCACTGGATTTTTGCTAAAGTGTCCTTGGGCAGTAAATGCCAGAGTCCCAGCCTACTACATAGTGGTAAAGCATGGACACATGTGTATAAGTGAGCTTTCACTATGATGTGACTGAAATATTGTTGAAAGTGGTGAAAAATGCCATTCAAATGGAGGATCACTTCCTGGGTACTTGAAATTACTATTTCTGTTAACAAATTACCGATACTCTATCAAAAAAATTTTTAAAGGACTTTAATACCCTGCTTTTTAATGCATTGGATATCAATTGGGAAAAGGAGTGTTAGCTCATAACAAACATTTTCTACTTTTTCTACAATATTTTATGTATTGTTGAAAAACGATATTGTCCTTTGCATCAGATGTTTGTCTTTTGTGCAGATTATTTTAGTTTTGGTAGGTTAGAAATTTGTTAAGCAATGTACAGTTGATTCTTCATTTATTGGTACACAGGATGGCCATGTTGAGATTGTCCTTGGAAAATTCTTTACAGGTTTTTACCTCTCTTTATTGCACACATTGTGTAAAATATAACCCCCCTTCCCACCCCAGGGGAAGTTAATTGAAGAATATTCAGTTTAAAAGTATAGCAGGCTGAACCACTCAAGGTTTCGACGTACGTGTATTTTATCAAACCTTTTCCAAATGACAAAATTTTAAATTTTTCCAAAGTGAGAACATTTGTAAAAGACAAAATTTTTTTCTCATAGGGCAGAAAACAATCAGGGAAAATGAGAAAGTGCTGGTAACCAGCATTTTTTCCATTTTCAGAAGCCTTCTTTCCTGTGGTCATTAAAACTCAGGATTATTTAGTGAAATGTTAAATGTACATGTATTTCATTAGACTGATTTATACCTAACAGGATGCCCATGAGCTGTTCAGTGCTCTGACTTCAACATTAGATGAGGAAAGTACAAAGTTCCCAAGTATGCTGCCTTTATTTGATGTGAAGACTTTAGAGGTACTTGGAGTTTACTGTTTGTTTGTACTGAAGTTTAATGCTGTTTTAACAGCTTCAATCAGATCACAGCAGTAGATGCACCTTCGCTTATGTTTCTTGGCTTTCTCACACCAATACTGATATGACTTTCTTTCAAAGCCACTGACTACTTTTCTCACTTGCATCACAGGTGAGAGGCAAAACATTGCTGGAAAGAAAGTTTGCAGTAATCACAACCACCAGGTCACGAGTCAGATAATGCTAACCACTGAGCTACTTTGTCGGCTTGAGTTTACAGAAAACCTGTATTAGTTGCCATGTCTTTTAACCCTTTGCCAAAAACAGAGGCTTATAACACAGTCATAAGTTTTAACGACCTACTGAAAGAAATCCCATGAAAACATTTTGAGCAATGAAGAAAATGCTGGTAACCAGCATTTTCTCCTTTTTCCAGTGTTTTCTATCCTATCAAAGATGATTTATGCCATTTTAGCCACCTTTAATTTGTGATTTGCAAATGTTTTCAATTTGAGCCAGACTGAAATTGGTAAAGTGTTTACCATTGACTTTTCATGGTCATGTAATTCATCCTTTTCAAACAGTGTTTTTCAAAAAAACTTATAAAAGCATGGCAGTGGTAAAACAGTATAGATTCGGGATTACACTTTGTGTTTCTTGTTGTCTAAACTTGATCTTGAATCTCTGTCACAGCCACTGAAGTATAGCTTAAAGTAACAAAAGCTGCCAAAAGTAAACAAAGAGGGTATTGAAATGCAATTCAATTTAAATCATACCATGTAAGGAAATTACTATGAAGATGACAATCTTTTATTGTACAGTCGGTCCCAGTATTAGTCACTGGCAGAGAAATTAATTTTAAAACTAGGTTAAAACCTGCCAGGTCACTCTAACTTTTGTTTACTTTTTGCCTGATTTTAAAATTCATTTTTCTGCCTGCGACTAACACTTGGACCAACCACACAATAACAGATTGTCATTTTCACATTTTCCATACTTTTAAATGTTGCGATTTAGATTTAAATTCATTTTAACACCTTTGATATTTTGGTCGCTATTGGGCTATTAATACTTTAAGGATTTAACTGGTTTTCTAAAGGAATGTTAGAAATTTGAGTGCTGATCTGTATTTGCACATTGTTTAATCCTTTACCAAACAAACTGGAGTTTTAATGACCCAATAAAGAAGGCTTTTAAAGAAAAATGTTGAAAAAGAAGAAAATGCTGGTACCTAGCAAACCCCAATTAAAAACAATTTAATCTTGGACAAATCTTAAACTTTGTTGTCAAGTAAAGTCTTAGCCCTTAGACTGCTAAGCATGACTTACTGAAGGTGCAGTCTGATCTGTGATCTACACTGTCTGATAAGGACATGGTTTTCCATAGAAATACCTTCGAAATAACAAAATTTGGGTTTTTACTATCAGCTTAAGTTTCATCTCACTTATTCAGCAGGATAAAGGTTAACCCTTTAGCTGCTTAGCACGACTTAATGACTTTTTGCGGACAGTGTAAATCAAGTTCAGACTGCACAAAATGTGCAGTCTGATCTTGGATCTACACTGTCCGATAAGATATCTATCCTCCAAAAATACCTTTGACATAGGAAAATTTGGGTTTTTACTATTGGCTTGAAAGTTTTCTTTCTTTTATGCCGAGCCCCGGTAGCTCAGTCGGTAGTGTGCAGGACTTGAGAACATGGGGTCCAGGGTTCGATCCCTGGCTACGACCCCTGGCTCTGCCAATTTATTTCCGAGGATTGATGATAGTCATTGCGACAGGATTCATTCCTCTTCCACCGCTGACCATTGTTTCGATGGTGATTATGTGGGAAAGCAGCTAGTGGCTTGGAAAGAAAATTGTGCAGAGTACTGGTAGAAGAGACTCCAGGAAAGCATGGATAGGTGCACTGACCGCCGCAATATAACTGAAATAATGTTGAAAACGGTGTTAAACACAATACAATCAATCAATCATTCTTCCTTTTTTTGAGCAGGATAAGGGTTAACATATATCTCATAATACCTTTGCTTATTGTCTGTTTCCCTCACTAGAATCCTGCCAATCAATACCAGTCTCCTGGAGAGGCAGTTACAAGGAGTGGAGGTTTGTTACCCATTCTTCCACGTAAAGACTTGGACAATCCGTTCAGAATGCTGGTAGCCAGTCAGCTAGAATGTGTCGACTGTAAATATAGACACCCAGTCCGATATGACCTCAGTGATAGCCTGTCACTGAGTTTTCCGAAAAATGCCTGGGTAAGATCCTAGATTATCTGTTAGAATGGCAATAGTAACTCAATCCTTTGCCAAATAATCCTGTATTTCAAGAACCTGAATGAGAAGGCTTTTAAAAACATTAATGGTTAACCCTTTCCCACACAATCCTGACTTTTAATAGCCCTGAGGAAGAAAGCTTTTGATAAAAATGTGGGAAAAGGAGAGCATTTTCTCCGTTTCCAACAATGTTTTCTACTCTTCAGAATACAAATTTCAATTTTTGAGTTACATTTATTTTGTCATCTGCAAATACTTTCACTTTGGACAAGTCTAAAATTTTGCCATTTGGTAAAGAGTTAAGGAGAAAATGCTGTTAACCAGTATTTTCTCCTTTTCCAACAACATTTTCTTCTCTTTCAAAAACAAATTTTTTCATTAGAGTACTTTGTCATATGCAAATGCTTTTGATAAAAACAATCTAAAACTTCATTGTCTGGAAAAGAGTTAATGTGCAGTCAAACCTGTCCTTGCAAACACTTCAAGTTAGCAACCACCTGTGTTGAAGCATTACAAGGCAACAAAGAATAAGACTTGTTAAAGTTCAAAGCAGTTTCAGACTACAAACTACATGTGGCTCAAGTGATGAGATTTGTCTCTGAAATGGTAGAAGTAGGTAAGTATTTAGATTGAAAGCTTATTATAATTATTATCTATATTAAGTATCAGACTGTGCGAGTTTTGGCCTTAACCCTATACCACACAATCCTGTATATTAAAGAACCTGAGGATGAGGGCTTTGACAACATTTTTGAAAAAAAGGAGGTGCCGGTAATCAGCATATCTCCCTTTTCCTGCCCTTTTGTAGACAAGTTTTATCATTTGAGCTATTTCGAAGTTGTCTTCAAATGCTTTGAATTTAGACTAGTCTAAAATTTTGTCATCTAGTAAAGAGTAAAGGCTTACTTGAAAGAAAGTCTGCCAGAATTTTAGAGAATGACTGCATTTGACTTTCTTTCATTGTTGCTTTCTCCTTATTCTATAGATACTTTGAATGATGAGCAAATATTATGGATCTCGGACCTCTCTCAAAGTAGAAGCGTTACTACATTGATATATGACACCAGAGATAGTGAAAGATGTTGAATGTCCAGTATATATTTCAGGCCTCGATTAAAGTAGAAGTGTTACTCCAGCGATTTATCACCTCAGAGATTGTTCAGGATGTGGAATGTCCCGGTTGTAAGAAAATACAAGCACAGAAGTTAGATGACTTGGCTTTGGCAGGAAATACTGTTTTACCATTGGTTGATGAAAACCCCAAAACATCTTGTCTCAAGAGGCTTACAATTGGAAAGGTAGGGCATAGTTTATTGTAAATTGCTTTAATGCAGTACTGTTTACCACATTACAAAATTTTAGACATCAAATTTCATAGCATTTGTAGATGACAAGTTACTCTGAATCAGTGGAAAGAATTTGTCTGGAAAAATGAATGGATGAATGAATGGTGTTTTATGGTGCATCAACATCTAGGATCATTTAGTGCACAAATAAAGAAAAGATAATGAAAGGAAAGAATAGCTTGTAAGAATGTGAGTCATGAGTATATGAAAGATGAAAGTTGAAAGATGTGTAACGAGATGATTCTGTTATGGAAATAAAATGAAACAGATAGTGATAAGAATTAAGAAGTTGCATCCTCATGATTTTTCCTAGAAAAATATTCCCCTACAAAAACATATTTTGTTAAGATCTAGTTAAATTCTCCTTTAAGGGCTTTCAGATTAAAGATACTCATACTTAACTTCATACACCATGGATATATAGTCTTTTCTTTCTTGTAACATTCAATTTCAGCTGCCACAGTGCCTCTGTTTACGACTTAACAGAATTCAATGGCTAGAGAGTGGGATACCACTGAAAAAATTTGAACATGTTGTGTTCCCAGAGAATTTGTCTATGGATGAATATGTGTATACAAAGTGTAATAAGAATGACAGAAATGGGTTAATAGGAGGAAGGGCTTTGTTTGGGTAATTTTCTTTAGAAATACATATTGTGATATTCTAAGTTTTATGACACAAAACTTAGGCATCCGTAACTATAACACTCCCCATCTTCAAACGTGTCATGATTATTTGTGTCACCAAATGACTAGCTATTTAAATAATTAATACTGAATTTTAAACTTAGTTGTTTGGACAAGAACAACTTTTGTAAATCCTGACCAACTTTTAAAACTGAAAAATTTTGTTAATAGACATGAAAAATTGTTTGATGTATGAATATTTGTCAGAACAGCAAAGTAAAGGAGAGACAACTCATTAAAAACAATATTTTTTCTACCAGCATGTTTTTAAATTTAGTATGCTGTTAGATTTAAAAATTTGTAGTTAGCAATTGTCTCATCACAGTAACCATTTCACATGTCACTCTTAATGGAAGTCTGTCAAGGTGCTTGGTATAAATATTGTTCTTATACTATAGTTTCAAACTTACAATAATTTTAAACGAAAGTTCAGATCAAATACTAGTATTGCAGTAGAGTTAACCCTTAAAGCACCTTTCACAACTATTGTTGCCTTCCAGACAGTCTAGATCAAGATCAGACTGCTCAAGATGTGCAGTCTGATCATGGATGTGAAATGTCTGCTTTGTTGAAAAACTGTAAAAAGGAAAGTTATCTTGAAATTGCAATTATTTGGGTCCTGTTTCTTGACTGAAAATGTCTTTCGGGTTTATTTGGCACTCTAAATAAGGGTTGAAAAGAAGATATTAAGAGAGCTTAACTTTTAACCCAATAACAAAACTGTACACTTGTACATATCCAAAGCATTTTCAGACAATGATTTAAATGTTGCTGAAACTGTAGATTTTGTCTTAGAAAGGGTACAAAACATTGGGGGAAAAGGAGAAAATGCTGGTTACCAGCATTTTCTCCTTTTCCCACAGTGTTTTCAAAAGCTGTCTTTCTCATGGTCATTAAAATTTTGGGATTGTGTGGTAAGAGGTTGGTGCACTGAAAAAAGATGTCAGAAAACAAGACCCAATATACTGCAATTTTAGGTCTGTGCTTTAATTAATTTGTGGACCATAAATCAAGACCAGGCAAGTTTGGCCTTGATTTCCAGTACACATAAGTAATCAAAGTGCTTAGCAGTCTTTAAGTTCAATAAATTTTAATTTCAGAAATACTAGTCTACCAGTGCCAGCCCCACAGTCGATAGTATCTCCAACCTCTGGACATATAAACTTGCTTCGGGCTTTGAACTACGACTCTAGAATATCGTCCAATGGTTTATTTCTGCAGTCCTCCCCACAGCTCGGCTCAAACCATGGTGTCCAGCCTGATATTAACCATAACAGTCCAAAGTCACAAGAATACTCGTATAAACTTACGGCAATGATTTGCCATCTTGGTGATGTTTTTTCTGGGCATTTTGTGACTTACCGCCGAAGCCCGAAAAAGAGACCTGGAGAAAAATTCAGTTCAAAATGGCTGTGTACTTCAGATCATGCTGTGAAAGAAGTGAGTCTAGATGAGGTGTTAGGTTCAGAAGCTTATATGCTATTTTATGAGAGAATTTAAACTTTTTTGCCTCCAGACAATAGATGACTTTTACTCTGGTAAAATACTGACTATCAACAAGAATGCTTTACCAGACAACAGAATTTCTGACTTGTCTGTATTGAAAGTATTAATATTTACAGACATCAAACTAACTCTTTACCTAACATAAAAAATTTTAAACTTGTTCAGACTGAAAGCATCTGCAGACGTCAAAATAAATGTACCTCAAAAATAGATATCTGTTGTTGGAAGGATGAAAAACATTGTGGAAAAAGGAGAAAATGCTGGTTCCTAGCATTTTCTCCTTTTACCACAATGTTTTCAAAAGCTGTCTTCTTAAGGATTGTTAAAACATGAGATTGTGTGGTAAAAGGTTAAATGTGGCTGAGATGATGGGATTTGTCTTTGAAAAAGCAGAAAACATTGTGGAAATATGAAAAAATGCTGGTTACCAGCATTTCATCCTTATCCAACAATGTGTTTTACCCTTTGAAAGACAACTCCCATCATTGCACATTCTGTGCAGTCTGATCTTGATTTACACTGTCCGCAGAGGGTCCTTGAGTCACGCTTAGCAGTTTGAGGGCTAAATAAACTATGCGGGAATCAAACTTAGATCCATGACATGAAATAATTCAGTCAGTCCTAGGAAATTTAGCATATGAGATTAAAAGAATTGCACCATGCTCTGTGAAAATGGAGTTTAATGCATCTACATAAAGTATTGACGCAGCTCAGCCTGCACGGACTTGACCTAGGCCAAACTTTTTTATATCAATTTTCTACATGTCAAAGGACCAGTTTAGGGGTCTAATTTTGAGTCTGAATATGTTAAATTTTGATTACTCAAAAATTTTGTCGAAAGGTAAGGAGTAAACCTTGTACCACACAATCCCGTGTTTTAACAACCCTGGAGAAAAAGACTTGTGAAATTACGGTAATAAACAGGGAAAATGCAGGAAAGCAACATTTGCTCCTTTTTCCACAACGTTTTATAATATATCAAAGACGGATATCGTTTGAGCTATAATTATTTTGTAGTCTGCAGATGCGTCCAATTTAGTAATGTCCAAAGTTTTGTCATTTAGTAAAGAGTTAAAAAGCTTGAATGGTAATGAGCTAAGAATATCCCTTTCTGTCCAGAATCTGTGTGATATATTCTAAGGGCATATGTTAAGAATATCCCTTTCTGTCCAGAATCTGTGTGATATATTATAGGGGCATATGTTCCGAAGATTCGAGTTCCAATTTTCCTTTTGGGAATGTTTATGGTTCAAAATTTCGTAGACAATCTACCCTTCTTTGTAGTCATAATCAGCATGAGTGAAGATTGAATGTATGAATAGAGAAGTGAAACACTGTAGTAAAAACAAAAATTTCTCATTATCAGAAATTTTTCTTTGGCCACAATGTTTTCAAATGTGCTCTGTTGTAAAATTGAAAAAAAAAAATAGTCGCAAATAAGTTGGGTTATTCCTTAACCAAACAATCTCATGTTTTATTGACTTTTAGGAAAAAAAGCTTTTGAAAACATTGTGGGAAAAAGAGAAAATGCTGGTGAACAGCATTTTCTCCTTTTCTCACAATGTTTTCTACCATTTCCAAGACAAACTCTTTCATTATTACCACAATTTTATAGTAGTATATAGAAATTTGACATCTGCAAGTGCTGTCTGTTTGGATGAGTCTAAATTTTTTTTGTTTGGGAAAGAGTGAAACAGTTGGAAGAGATGTAATGTCATTGTTAGCCTGAATGCTTTTCTTTGTCTTTAAAAAATTAGTCCTTGTTTACTTACTTGCATTTGCCTGTGTTACATTAATCTGCCAATTATATTTAAACATTGCCATGCATTTTCTGTTTGCTATTAAACTTTTTTGATAACAACATAGAGTTTGTCATCATTTACATAATTTTAGCTTTGTTGGCTCAATTCTTTACCACATGATCCCGAGTTTTAACCAGTGGAAAATTAATAGCCTTTTGAAAACTTTGTTGGAAAAGAAGAAAAAGCTGGTAACCAGCATTTTCTCCTTTCCCCACAAGGTTTTCTACTTTTTCACAGACAATTACTATCATTTCAGCTACATTTTTCTTTAGTTGGACAGAAAGCATTGTGGGGAAAGAAAAAATGCTGGTTACCAGCATTTTCTTGTTTCCCACAATGTTTTCAAAAGGCTTCTTCCTCAGGTTCATTAACCCTTTACCACATTATGCCAACTTTTAAAGATCTTGAGAAAGAAGACCTTTGAAACATTGTGGAAAAAGGAGAACATGCTGGTAACCAGCATTTTCTCCTTTTCCCACAATTTTTTCTACCGGCTATGAAAGACAAATTTTATGATTTGAGTAAGATTTAATTTTAATAAGCAAATGCTTTCAATTTGGACAAGGCTAAAATTTTGTTGTATGATAAAGAGTTAACCCTTTACCAAACAACAAAATTTTAGACTGGTCAAAATTGAAAGCACTTGCAGACGACAAAATAAATGTAACTCAAAAATTGAAATTTGTTTCCAGCAATGTTTTCAAAAGGCTTCTATCTCAGGGTCGTAAAAACCAGGGGTTGTTTGGTAAAGGGTTAAGACTTGTGATTGTGTGGTAAAGGGTTAATGCATTCTTGCAATTTTGATGAGTCTGAATTTTTATTACATGTATATACCTGATATCTGCCAGCGTTGAGAAAAAAAGTCTGGAAAACTGTTTTTTGGTAAAAATTTCGAAGTCCAGGGCCCGTAATTTCGTCAAAAATCAGCGGACCAGAACGAAACTCAAACTTGATCTGTAACTCATGGTGGTTGACTTTAAAACTGTTTTTTCGGTGAAAATTTATATATATTGCTTCACTTCAATATAAATTTAACTTGAATAAATAGCGTTTTTTGATTTTGATTTTGTTTTTCTTCTTTCAAAATCATCATAACGGATGTTTTTCAGTCAAAACTTTGTCATAGGTCCCAAAAATGGCACGAAACAGTATGACTATTGTACGAAGTGGTAAAATTATGGTACGAAATGGTATAACCTATGGTACGAAATGGTCAAATTATGGTACAAAGTGACTGGTACGAAATGGTCATGGTACGAAACGCCCGTAATTCGAAAGTCTTATCATTAACCTTTTGAGGTTCAACAAAATTACAGAGTGGGCTGTAAGTCTTACAACATATGGAGATAAAAAAATCTGCTCTTGTATAATCATTATCATCAATGCTATTTGCTATAATCTAGAAAACCACTCTTGAGTCTCTACCTGTTCCTCGTTCTCCACCCAGCTGTCGATGTACGGTCGAAAATGCTGTATTTTACCCAGCGTTTCATATTTCAGGTTATATTTCCTGTTTGCTGAGGGAATGAAATATCCTTGTCGCCACTGTTTAGAGTCCGGACAACAGCAATAACCAGCATAATGTCGATTTTTAACTTTATTGATTACAATCGTTCTCTACTTTCGGTTTCTACCCCAGAACATACCGCACAGCTACAATTAATCAAAGTACACTTCGACCCAAAGCGGATCAAAGAACTAAAATACTGCAATTGATAGCATTAATTCATGGCTAATTTCCATAAAATCATGTATCTAAGCGTTTCACATGCAGTTTTAGATGTCAGGAAAGTTGTTTGAGGTGTAATGACAGTAGTGTTTGGGTAATTTTCGAGCGGTTTTGGGAGTTTTGGAGGTGTTTCTTTTACTGATTCATTTGCAACGTACACTGTAAAAACTGGGTCATGTCAAAGCTGCTGAACGATACTAATTTCAAATTTAGAGCGACTTCTATGACATTAACTCTAAAATTCATTGTTTGTGTTATTGGCTTAGACTTATTTTTAATTCCTATATTACTCGTACATATTAAATGACACAGACGCGTCCGTTGATTGATCTATGAGGACCTATTTTTCTTGAAACTGAGGAGTAATATGTCATCACGGGCTGTCGGTTGGCATAAGAAGCTGATGACGTCATCACCTTCTAAAAATGGAGTTTTCGCGCTTCGTCATGCGGGCCGAACGTTTTAGGAATTTGGCGAAAAGACCCGAACTTCAATACACAGACAGCAATGCGAGATTGTTTCAAACTAATTTGTATCTGACAAATCGAGGACTACCAGGTACGCAAAGGTAATTGAAAAGTATGCAATATCTTACGTAGTAGTCGATTGACACATTACTGGCAGCATCGGTGTGGTACATTCTTATTCCACGGCAAATTTTTGAAAACAGTGAGAGCCGGTGCATGTAGTAATTTTACGAGCGGCAATTTTTTGAAACATTTTAAGTAAATGCGGCATTATTTACCATATTGTAATAATTAAATAGCAAACTAAGTATATTTCAAAGTACAAGGGCGGGTTAAACTTTGCTGACAGATAAACATCTAAGGCGCCGACCAATAGCTGTCAAAACCTACATAGCCATGTATCTGAAAATAGAACTAGTATCGCGAGATTCTAGATAAAACCGAGATGTAAAATATGGCAGGCTATACACAACATGTGAGAACATTTGGAATCAATGCCTTCGCTTTCTACACAAACCATAGTCAGGTAGTCAATTTACGCTGAGTCTCCACTCTGAGCCTACGAGATTATGGAGTCTGCATTTAGCTGAACAATACCAGTAGGGTCCTACTAAAGTACGCCATGGAGAATTTATACGCCATGGGAGTTTTTGCGCGCCACAGCTGTTCCATAGCAGTGAAATAATATATTACTTAGTAAAAAATACTGTGATATGCATTTTACATCATATATTTTTGTTTCACCGAGGGAAAAATCGTACTTTGCAAGATATTTGCATTTAAAAATTTGATAAATAACAAAGGGAGGCAATTCTTATGCTATAAGTATGATATATCAAACTTTGCACGCCAGAGCAATAATTTATCGATTAAAAAGGACAAAAACTTAGTCAGATTGTGTAAATATGCTATATTGCCACTATGATTCAATCTCAATACGTAATATATCATAATTACTCTGAAATTTGTTCTTCTGTACACACGAAGATCGGGAGGTTACATATTTTCAGCACGCCATGGGAGAATTTCCTCGCCACAGCATTTCAAGTAAAATACAACGAGTAAATAACCATAAATACATGTTTAATTGGTCATTGATTACTACATCTTGACTTTTTAATAAGATTTATTTTTTATTTTGCAGGAAATTTTGGGTTTTAACTAACCCTACTTGACAAGTAAAACAAGGGAAGCAATTAACAAGGGAAGCAATCCACGTTCTTTCGAACATAGAACGAGCTTTGTTATATGTAATTAGACCTAGCTGGATGAAATAAATGTTTAATATATGTTGTATCATTTTTATTATGTATATTATTATATACTATTATATATGCACGAGAATCATAATAATAACGTCTCAATATAGTTCTATAGTAGAATGAAGTCGTTTATTCAACATAATTCAGAACAGTTAGCAACAAAGTGTAGAACGCTTAGCCATTTAAAAATGTTTCAAGACTTACTAAATAACTAAAATGAAACCCTCAATTCGAAAGGATAAATCCAAATATTACTTATTTTTAAGAGGGGGAGAATAATCTTGATCGGACTGTGAATCGTCTTACTACACGTTTCTGATCTTGATCTACGTTGTCTGCAATAGATCCCTGCATCAGCATTAGCAGCTGTAAGGTGTAACAGTCAAGTTAATGTATTTGAACTTTGCCTCCTCTTCGTAAAATGTCCACAGTCATGTATGTGATTAAGTGAAGATTGTTGTATACAAAATCTTACTAGACAGTATGCTACATTTGTGTATTGTTTGCAATAATTCTTCATGAACAGTATGGATATCTGTAATAATAAGAGATAAGGACTAATCTTTCGTCATGTTCTTTACACAAGAAATTATAAGCATATATATATATATTTGTTTTGAGAATATAGGAAAACATTGTGGAAAAAGGAGAAAATACTGCTTACCAGTATTTTTCACTTTTGCACAATGTTTTTAAAGGCGTTTTCCCACGATCTTTACACAGGCTTTCTTTCTCAGTGTCAGATGATTTCAGTTTTTGTTTCAGGAAGTGTAGGTTGTAATCAGATAGTACACATTAACAATGTTCTGTGTGTTCATAAATACATGGATTGTTTCCCTTGTTAATAAATAATACTTCCCTTGTTTCACTCGTCGAGTAGGATTATTTGTAATACCAAATTTCTTGCAAAATACAAAATAAATCTTATTGAAATTTAAAGATGTAGTAATCAATAACCAATAAAACAAGTATTTATGGTTATTTACTCGTTGTATTTTAATTGAAATGCTGTGGCGAGGAAATTCTCTCATGGTGTGCCGTAAATACGTAACCTCCTGATCTTCGAGAGTAAAGAAGAACAAATTTCACAGTAATTATGAAATATTACGTATTGAAATTGAAACATAGTGGTAATAAAACATATTTACACAATCTGACAAAGTTTTTGTCCTTTTTAATCGATAACTTAATGTCCTGGTTTCCATCCCACAATGACACAAACACCCGTAATGACATGCTTGAATTCCAAAAGCGCAGACGACATTGCTATGCAGAATAGAGTTCGAAATTGGTTTTATTCCTCATTCAAAACCCCCATTTCTTTGTAACTGTAGTGTTTACCCACAATGATTCTGCCTAGCCATGCTGTGGCTCTAAATATGTGTGCCAAATACGCATTATGTGCCCTTGACCCATAATGACATAATGGAATCTCTTCAGAGCAGATGACATTGCTATGTAGACTAGAGTTCGACATTGGTTTTATTCCTCATTAACAAACCCCGGCTTTTGTCTGTACATGTAGTGTTAATTCACAATAATTTTGCATGGCCATGCTGTGGCTCTGAATATTTGTGCCAAATAGGCATTATGTGCCCTTGGCCCGTAATGACATGGTTGAATCCCTAAAGTCGTGTTTACGTAAAATAAGTTTGTCCATCCAGGCTGTGGCTCTGAATATGTGGAAAATAGACATTATGATCCTTGAGTCTGTTATGACACGGCTGAATCTCTAAAACGCAGACGACATTGATACATGACTAGAGTCCGGAACTGGTTTCAGTGGACGTTCACCCACTTACATAATTATTGCACTTATCCGCACACAAAAACCAAATGCTAGTTTGTGTAAAGTTTGCCATTCCAGTCTATTAAAAAGGATAGAAAACATTGTGGCAAAAGGCAAAAATTCTGGTTATCAGCGTTTTCTCTTGTTTCCACAATGTTTTCAAAAGCTCTAAATGTGAATTTTTGTAAAGTTTGCCATTCCAGTCCATTTCTGCACATATCTGTCTATTGACATTAATTATTTTGTCATTCTGATTAGAAGAAAATTTTAGTGGTTTGTTACTGTTTTCTAATTTCAGGAAAAACAGCCATATTGGTGTTGCAAATGTAAAAGTTAATTTTCCCTGTGCAAGTAAGTGCCATATAAGAGTGTATTGTCATGGAAACCATCTTCAGATTCTAGTCTCCGTAAAATTGTTGCGGACAATATAGGGGTTCAACTATGTAGTTGCATTCAGTTGAGGTACATGTCGGCTCGTGACATATTATGAGCCTTAGCCCTGGCTAGCCGTATGCATTTGACCGTCAATGTGACCACCCCCCTTCCTTTTGTTGTTCCTCTCTCAGCCTACTCATGCCAATATAACTGATTAAACCTTCCAAAACTATCAGGCTATTCCAAAACCAAAGTTAAATTATTACCCCTGACTGCACAAAGCAGAACTGCTCCTTATTCTTTTCTACTGAGTCTAACCCCACTATGCCTGTCAAAATGTCTTCAATTTACCATTATTAAAATTCAGATTGTTCTTAAACAGAATTTTGTTTTTGATGTGTTCAAAAATGTAATGGAGAGAACGGGGCACTTGTGTGTTTTTCCCTTTTATGCAACAGGTACCACTGGCTCTTGAAAAGTTGTCTTGCTGGTTTATGCAGCAAACTGTGCTGTGATTCCCGACTACGTTTACATCGCCCATTGATGGTCTCGACACATGCAAAGTATCAATGTGGAGCGTGAGGGCTAAACTGGACAACAGAGAAAATTCAGTTTGAAAATAGGGGCGAAAAAGCCCGGGGCTGAAAGGTTCACAGTCTGATCTCTTGTCTCATTCAAAGTCGAGCTTAATTTTGATATTACTTGGCATGTTTCTATCAGAAATATGTGCCGGTCTACTTAGGATTGCATATCAGCCTTCAAAATAGATAATAACTTTACTTTTCAACTACTATTTTTCCAAGCAATGACAGTGGTATTTTTCATGGTCACGTGAAAAAAACGGCGTTCAGATTGTTTTAGAGGGGGTGGATATATAAATAGATAATTTTTTCTTGTTGAACTCATCTGCTTCCAGGGCCCTTCAAAATATCAGCCTTCAAAATAGACATTACTTTTCAACTACTATTTTTCCAAACAATGACAATAGTGAAAAAACGGCGTTCGGATTGTTTTAGAGGGGGGTATATATATATATATATATAAATAATTTTTTCTTGTTGAACTCAACTGCTTCAGTGGCCCAGTGGGCTTAGTAGACAGTATGAATTTTTTTTTAAGTCATGGTCACGGTGTTCTTCAGGGGTTCGATCTTGAAATCCTTCATTTTCATTCTCTCTCGTTTCTTCCCCACAGGATTTTCCTTTTCATTCTGAAGAAACATTTTGCTCTCCTGAAAATATTTGTAGTTTTTGCTATTTGAACTTAACCAGTATTACAAAGGGTGTAAGTTTCACCGCACTATATTTCTATAAGCAATAAACTTCTATGCCTATATCGTATAGGTGTCCAAATCAAAGTGGAGGATTCTTAAACTGTTTTCATTAATTCAGCACTCTACAAGTTAGATAATTCCTAACATATCACCAGAGTCCTATTTTCCTTCATTATTTTCTAGAGCCAAAACAGTTAAAAGATGGCTTACCAGACAGACAGGTGTGTTGTCATGGTTACAGGTGTAGCTGGGTTTTTGGGACAGCACGTGGTCAAACTTTTGGACACACATGCAGATCATGTGACTGCAATCAGAGTTGTGGATCTTGTTCCTCTTGTCAACAAACTTGGTAACTAATCCCTTTTCCAAACAAACCCCTGTTTAACGATTCTGAAGAATCTAGATTTCTATAACAAATGATTAAACTTTTTCAGCCTGTCTGCTCCCACATCTATAGACGTGCCAAAAAGTATATAGTCCACGCTCTGTGCAAAGAGGGTTTAATGCACCTGCAAAAAGGATTGGCCCAGGTCAGCCTTCGCAGTCCACACAGGGTGACCTGGGTCAAAACTTTTTGCTATTGGACGATTGTCTACATGGCAACTTTCAAATGAACAGTTTACCTCACGTTTCAGTTGTCACACAGATGCATTAAAACCCCCTTTTAACCAGAATGTATGTGGATCATAATTGGCCTGCAACACACGAAAAGGGGCATTCGGACATTTGCGTAAAGTGTCGTCTCGGATCAGCCTGCGCAGTCTGCGAAGGCAAATCCGAGACGGCACTTTATGACTACATTAGATTTTGTGCTACAGTAGACTTGCGCAAAACAGAAAATTGCATAAAAATGGAAAGTGTCGTTTCGGATTAGCCTGCGCGCACTGCACAGGCTGATCCGAGACGACACTTTACGCAAATGTACGAATGTCCCTTTTCGCGTGTTACAGGCCATATTATTTTAGTAAAAAGCTTTTCACTCCTCAGTTTTGAGCTATCATTGTATTAACCTTTAGTCTGCTAAGTGTGCCTTAAGGACCTTTTGCAGACAGTGTGGATCAAGATCAGACTACACAGAAAATGCAGTCTGATCTTGGATCTACACTGTTTGATAAGGAGATATTTCTAAATTAGGTTAAAAAAGGTGTAATACTGGTGTTAAAAAGACAAGATGAGTTCACAAACCATTCTTAACAAGAAATATCTTTAAATAAGAGGGCCATTGGCCCTAAAGCGCTCACCTGAGTAAAGTCATCTATCGTTAATAAAGCTGAAGAGATCCTGGTTTTAATGATGTAAAACACATGTGTTTAAGTGACCTACTATTTTGACTAACTTGACATACTTTTGAACTTGTGAGATCATCAAGACAAACATTCTGATAATGTTTCATGACTATCAAACTGAAAATTTGGTCTCTAAACTGCACACAAGTTTTTTCTAAGATTTGGCCAAGTGACCTAGTTTTTGATCTTTTGTGACCCAATTTCAAACCTGTCTGAGATTTCAAAAAGACAACCTTTCTGACCTAGTTTCATAAGTATTAGGCTGAATATGCGGCCTCTACATTGCACACAAGTTTTTCACTGATTTGGCCCAGTGACCTACTCTTTGACCCAACATGACCCAATTTCAAACTTGATTAAGATATCATCAAGACAAACATTCTGACTAGGTTTCATGAATATCAGGCTCAAAATGTGGCCTCTATAGTGCAAACAGGGTTTTTGAACAGATTTGGCCCAGTGACCTACTCTTTGACAGGACATGACCCAGTTTCAAACCTATCCAGGACATCATCAAGACAAATTTTCTAACCAACTTTCATGAGTATCAGGCTGAAAATGTGGCCTTTATACAACCCACAAGGTTTTTCAAAGAATTAGCTTAGTTACATACTCTTATTCGACAACACCCTATTTCAAACTTGTACTTAGATCAAGACAAACATTCCGAATAAGTTTAATGAATATTAGGCTGAAAATATGGCCTCTAGAGTGCACATAAGGTTTTCTAAGATTTTACCTTGTGACCTACTTTATGACCCAACATAACTCAATTTCATACTTGTCCGAGATATTATCAAAACAAATATTCTGACAAATTCTCATGAGCATCAGACTGAAAATGTGGTCTCTAGAGTGCACATGAGGTTGTTCTAAGATTTAGCCCTGTGACCTACTTTTTGACCCCACATGACCCATTTTCAATCTTGTCTGAGATATCATCAAGACAAATATTCAGACCAAGTTTCATGAGTAACTGACTGAAAATGTGGCCTCTAGAGTGCACACAAGGTAAATATTGACACCTGGACAATGCATGACGCAGGACAGACGACGCACAATGGACACAGCATGATCACATAAGCTCACCTTGAGCACTTTGTGCTAGGCTAAAATATAAACGGCACAAATTTGCATGCAAATAAGCAAGGGTCCTTAAAATAAACATGTCTACATTTTTGACTTACTACAAATTTCAATTTATTCTTTTTTATCGGAACTAAAAAGTTGGTCAGAAGCCAGCACACTCAGCTACGCCGAAAAACATTTTCAGTCTTGTTCGCAGGAGTTATCTAAATTTGAAAGTAACACAACTGCTGATTGGCTAAACCAAGTTGTGATACTTTCTAAATCTAAATTGAGACCAAGAATGCTGTTAAGAATGGTTGATGAATACTGACCCAGGCACTCATATTTTTATGAGATCAGATGTGATACCATTGCACTTGTTTGAATTGGATCTCAAATAATCTACATGACTGTGTTGTTGATCATGTGACATTCTCAACTGCCAATGCCAAATTCTGAAACAGAATCTTAAACAGATTTAGTTTGAGCTTCAGAGCCACACAGGTTAAGTTAAAGATTTTGTTATTGTAGATTACACTCCCACCAAACCTGTGAAATCCTATGTTGGCAGCATCACTAATGTAAGGTTAATGAAGAAAGCCATGGAAGGGTGTCAAAGTGTCATCCATCTTGCGGGTGTTACAGATTCGTCCATGTTTCCTGATAAGGCGAGGCTAGAAGAAGTCCATGTTAAGGGTAAAAAAGTTTTGTTGCGCTTCTGAATGACCCTCTTTAACCTATTCCTGTATAGCTATTTTTAGACCCAGCAAAATATGTTGCAAATTACAAAAGTTTAAGGACAAATGTTTTGAGGAAAGAAAATTAGCCTTTTTTTAATAGTATAGAAAAGATGTTGGGAAAAGGAGCAATTGCTTGTTACAAAATATTTGCTTTTGAAAACATTGCCAAAAAAGGAGAAATTACTGATAAACAAGATTTCTTCTTTTCCTACTCCTGTATGTATGTTTTGTAAACTTTAAACAGCAAATCTCATCAATTCAGCTCCTTTTACTTTTGCTGTCTGCAAATGCTGATAACTGATATTTTCTGTTTTTCCCACAATGTTTAAACTCCCATTCACTTTTGCAGTCTGCAAATGCTGGTAACCAGACTCTTCTCTTTGTCCAACAAAGTTTTAGAATCTGTATTTCTAAAGATGGTCTCCTCTGATGAAGGCTTAAAACTTATCCAACTAATCTCATGTTTGAGCTAGTTGTCTGGAAAGGAGATAATGCCGGTAAACCATATTTTTTCCTACTTCTCCCTCACAGTTTCTACAAAATCAAAAACAGAGATCATCTTTTGAGCTAAATCTACATTAAATTTGTCATCTAAAAATGCTTTAAATCTGGAAAAGTCTAGAATTTTGTCAATTTTTGATGAAGGGTTACACAAAAGATTTCTTTAATAGGTACGATGACAACACTCCTTGCAGCAGTGGGAACCTCTGGAGTTCAAAGGTTAATTGGATGCAGATCATATGGCATTGCAATCAGTAGGGAGCAAAATGTGATCATTGGTGATGAGGAAACGCCTTTACCAAAAAGACCGTTATTTGTGGAGTATGCGTCAACTAAATATGCGATTGAGCAGCTACTGCTGCAGGCTAATTGTAAGTATCAACTCTGTACCAGACGGCAAAGTTTTTGACTTGCTCAAATTGAATTGCAGATGACAAATTAAACATGGCTCAACTGGTGATTTTTTTTTTTTTTTTTTTTGTAGAGGGGGTCTCATAGTTTTTTAAAAAGACTTGCTTAGTAAGGTTTTGAAAACATAAGATAGGTAAGTGAAGCATCTACTTGAAAGTTTACTGTTTAAACTTCTTTATATTCAGCTTGATTCTGGAAAAAAGTTTAACCCTTTACCACACATTTCAGAGTTTAACGACCCTGTAGAAGAAAACTTTTGAAAACATTGAGTCGAAAGGAGGAAATGCTGGTAACTAACATCTCCTTTTCCCACATCTCTTCTACCAAATCAGAGAGCTTTTAAAAGTTCATCTGTGCCTGTTTTGAAATTGTTTCCTGCAAATGTTTTGAATTTGAAAGAATCTAAAATTTGTTGTTTTGGGAAGGTTAACAATTGATATTAATCAATCTACATGATTCCTTCCTTCTCATGGAGACAGTTCTAATGAGTACACAGAAATATCATGCTTTAACCCTTATCCTGCCAAGTTTAAATTGTTGGCTATTTCAAAAATAAATTTTGTAAAGTTTGTTTAAATTGAATTGGGTCCACATGACAGAAAGTAAAGCTTAAGTAGCGAGGAGTGTAGAGCAAAATCAGACCTCACATAAATGGAGACTGATCTTACTTTTCACTCTCCACAACACACATCTATGGTCATGAACAGCATAAGAAGAATTATTGAAGAACAAATGCTTGTAAAATTTGATAATTGGAGCGTTTTAAAACCTTGTTATAGGTGACCATTTTTTAACAGCATGCATCCGGCCACTTTTAATGTACGGCGAGCTGGACGACACTTACATGTCAAAAGTTTTTCAAGGTATTAAAGATGCTGGTGGAACATTCTATCGAATAAACTGTGGAAACAACAGGCATACGTTGGAAATGTTGCATGGGCCTTCATTTGTGCAGAAAGATGTTTATGGAAGGAATGGAAAGATATTGAGGCAACTAGTGAAAAGAGCTTTACAGAAAATACAAGGGAGTATGGAAGTAATATAGAACTGAAAAGACCAACAGAGTCACAGAATAACACAAAATGTATTGCTGGTCAAGTTTTCTATGTAGCAGATGACACTCCATGTCAAAACATGGTTGAATTTCAGAGGCCTTTTGTGGAAGCATGTGACTACAAAATGTCTAAATTGAAAGTACCATACTATGTTGCTTTATTCTGCATGCATATCATATATTTTACACTTCTTTTCTTGTCTGTTTGTGGTGTGAAGAAAAATATTTCAGTATCGGCAAATGCCATTCGAAATTTAAACGGAACTTTCTTTTTTAAATATGACAAAGCAACACAAGTAATGGGCTACTCACCTATGTTCTCCGTTGAAGAGTTCTTTGAGAGGACAAAACAGTGCTATTAAGAGCTAGCCAAGGATATCTGAAAATGTGAAAAAAAGGCTTTTGAAAACTTTGTGGGAAAAGGAGAAAATGCTGGTAACCAGCATTTTCTCATTTTCCCACAATGTTTCCTACCCTATCAAATGCAAAAATCACCGCTAAAGATACACTGAAGTTGTCCTTTGCAAATGCTTACAATTTGCTCCAGTCCAACTTTTTGTCGTTATATCAAGACTTTGGTGATCTTAATCAAAATGAAAGGTATAAGTGTGAGGTTGCTAAATGAATCAAGACTTTGGTGATCTTAATCAAATCCAAAGGTATGAGTATATATATGAGGTTGCTGAATAAATCAAAATACAGATGATCTCAATCAGCACAAAAGGTATGAGTATGAGGTTGCTGAGTAAATCAAGACTTCAGTGATTTCAATCAACACCAAAGGTATAAGTATAGGTGTGAGGCCGCTGAATATATCAAGACTGGTGATCTCAGTCAACACCAAAGGTATGTGTATGAGGTTGCTGAATAAATCAAGATATTGATGGTCTCTGTCAGCTCCAAAGGTATATGTACGAGGTTGCTGAAAATAATTAAGACTTAGATGAGCTTAATCAACTCCAAAGGTATGAGTTTTAGGTTGCTGAATAAATCAAGAACTTGGTGATCTCAGTCAACACCAAAGGTTTCAGTTTTAGGTTGCTGAATAAATCAAGACTTTGGCGATTTCAATCAGCACCAAAAGAAAAAACCTGATCCTTCTTGCTGGTTGAAAATGCAAGCTAGTGAAACTCAGACAGGATTTTATCTTGTAAGCTAGACTCAACAAGCAGAGGGTATTGATCCAAGACCAGACTTGACATTCTGTGCCGTCTGATCTTGATCTAGGGACAAAAGCCTCTGTTTGACAATGACAACACCAGTATGACAATGAAAGAGCTCATCTATACTAATACAAAGAGCTTTATGTGACTTAATGCATTAGAAAGCTTTTGAAAACACGGTGGATAAAGGAGAAATTGCTAATTACAGGTGACTTCTTGTTCTCCCATAATGTTTATGTTTTCCTTACAATTTAAAAACAGCATTTCATTTTTCCTTAATCTTTATTTACCAATTAAAGCCCAAAAGTTTTAGACTTGTCCATTCTGAAAGTACTTGCAGCCGAGAATTTGATTGTGGCATAAGTCTTCACCACGCAATCCTGACTTTTAACAACCCTGAGAAAGAGGCCTATTGCAAACATTGTGGGAAAAGGAGAAAATGCTGGTAACCAGCATTTTTCCTTTTGTCCACAATTTTTTTAACCCTTCAGTGACAAATTCCTTTTTGTCTCATTTAATCTTTCATCTGCAAGTGCTTTCAATTTCAATGACTATATCTTTTTAGTATGGTAAACGGTTAACTGGTGAGATTTATCTCTGATTTTGTAGAAAACATCCAGCAAAGGGAGAAAATGCTGGTTCTCCTTTTCTCCCATTGATTTTGAAAGATTTTTTTCTCAGAGTTATAGAAGGGTTTACCGTATTTGTTTCAGTTTTACAAACTATGTCTAACATGAAAGATGAATAAGAATATTGAAACTATTTTGTAATTTAAACTTATTCATTTTACATCAATTTTGAAACAACTTATATTAATCACTCTTGATTATTGCTTTTTGAAACCTTAACCAGTACCAGCGTGCCATTATGTGAGTAGTTCCAAAAGTTGGGATTTAAACCCACAATATTTGGTTTGAGAGGCCAAAGCTCAGCCACTACCCCACTGTCTCCAATGAAACTCTTTTGTAGTTCAATAAGAACAGAAATAATGAAAAGTAACCATGCCGGCCAATGCCTCTTTTTCCTCATTGTTTTTCATATTGTTGAAAACAGAATTTTTATTCAGTTGTGTGTATTTTTCAAATTTAGTCTTAGTTCAAACACAGGCCTTTGAAACCCCATTGGTCTATCACGGTAGACTAAAATTTTCCATTGTCTATCACCGAACACTTCTTAAGTAGCACATCCATACATCGTCTGTAATTACGAAATACTGAAGTTTTCATTTTACCATTTCTATAAATAGCACATTGGCGACCCGTCCTACTACATACTACAAAGACACTCTTAATACCACAGAGACACACAAAGACACCACAAAGATGCACAAGGACACAGCAAAAGACGAACAAAGATATCACATAGACGTACAAAGGCACCAAAAAAGGTGCTTAGTAAATGGAAATAGTACACTTGTATCATAATTCAATGATGTTGTTTTGGCTCTTTATATTCCCCCACTGTGAAGCAAAGAGCAGATTATAGGAATGGCCCTTGTCTGTCTGTGCAGAACCCATGACTCAACAATGCAGACTCAAAATCAAGGTTATACTTAAAGGTCATAGGATTTAGCCTTTAATTTCTTGCTCCACTTCTCCTTTACCCCTAGGAGGATTTTCATTAAACTTTGTAAAGATGCGGACTCAAGGTCAAGATCACAGTTGAAGGTAATAGGATTGAGCCATGAATTGTATATCTCTTTTATGCTTGAAAGGATTTTAATTGGACTTTGGTCAAATGTTTTCCTCGGTGAGATGAGGTGCAGAATACATAATTCAACTATGCCCACTCAAGGTCAAGGTCACAGTTGAAGCTCACAAGTTTGAGCCTTTTATTTCATGTTTGCGTCATATCTCCTTAACCCTGTAAGGATTTTCATTCAATTTGTTTGAAATGTTTGGTTCAGTGAGAAAATTTGCAGAACTCATTAAACATGCTGTAAGATAGTGTCCAGAACCTATGACCCCCAACCATGCAGACTCAAGGTCAAGGTCACAGTTGAAGGTCATGGGATTGAGCCTTGAATTTCATGTCTGCGCCATATCTCTTTTTACCCTGGAAGGACTTTGATTAAACTTGGATCAAACATTTGCCTCTATGAGATGATATACAGAAGCCATAATTCAACCATGCTGACCCAAAGTCACAATAGAAGGTCACAAGCATGGGTCTAGTTTTTTCTCTGCTTCATATCCTTTACCCATGGAAGGATTTTCATTAAAGTTTTATGAAATGTTCACCTTAGTGAAGTGTCATGCAGAACCCATTACTATACCATACAGACTAAAGGTCAAAGTCATAGTTGAAGGTCATGGTATTGAGCCTTGGATTTCATGTCCCCTCAATATCTCTTTGAACACTGGAAAAATTTTCATTAAACTTTGGTTAGAAAATTTGTTTCAATGAGATGATGTGCAGAACCCATAATTCAACCATGCCTACCCATGGTCAAGGTCACAATTGAAGATCACAAATATGGGCCCTTAATTACTGCCTGCTTCATATCTCCTTTACGCCTAGAAGGATTTTCATAAAATTTTGGTAAAATGTTCAGTTCAATGAGAAAATATGCAGAACTCATTACAACATGCTGACTCAAGGTCTGGATCACCGCTTTAGGTCATGAGTTAGAATCTTTGATTTTCTGTCTACTCCATATGTCCTTTATGCCACGAAGGATTTTCATTTAACTTTAGTCAAATGTTAACTTTAGTGATACTGTATGCAAAAAGTATGTTTCAACCATGCCAAGTCAAGGTCACAGTTACAGGTCAATTTTTTTAACCTTTGACTTCATTTTTGCACAATATCTTTACCCCCATAAGGATTTATATTATTTTTCTTATAACTCGGGTAAAATGTTTTTATTGGTGTGAAGATGTACAGAGCTCATGTGTCAGTTATGCTGGCGAAAGGTCAAGGTCATAATTTGAACATTGAATTTCATGTCAAGCCTGGAAGAACATTCATTTAACTCTGGTAACATACATGTATTGACCTCTAGGTAAAAGAAAATGTGCAGGAGACAATACCCATGGCAATTCAAGGTCACTGTTGATGGCCAACATCCTAGTCCTGGGTCTATTGTTTGAAGCTCGACTTTTCTATTTGCAGCTTTCATGGTTGTGGATTTTGTGTTTATAGATTGGTGTTGATAGATATATCATCAATAAATTATATGGGAATACTAGTGTTCTTTAAATTCATCAATGCAATCAATGATATGGATGGATGGCGGTCAACAGTATTTCAGTTATGATACGACAATTAAAAAATGATTATGAAAGGTTTAGTGAAACAAAGTGCTGTTTTTGTCCAGCAGGAATAAAACAGAGGACTCTGTGACCCAAAGTTGATAACAATAATGGCTTGGCCACCCAGTCTCACCACTCTGACTTTCACTCTGCTGTGTAGTGTCATTACAGCTGAATGAAATAAAAATAATAAAAAAATTATGTGCAGTTAACTAATTACATGTACCAATTACATGTACCTTAACCCTGTATTAAACAATTAGAATGACCCCTAAGTTATACAGGTTTTGTTGTAGGTAAACGAGAAAATGCTGTTCAGCAGCATTTTCTCGTTTTCCCACAATGTTTTGTAAAAGCCTCTCTGCTCAGGATTGTTAAAACTTGAAACTGTGTGGTAAAGGCTTAAGGTATTTTTAAGATCTCTCAACAGAGCTCCACAAAGACTCCTGGAAATGTCACATGATCAATAGCATGCATTGATTACGAGGATTCAAATTCAAATCAGTATGATGAAAACATATTTTTATGCAATAACAATAGATGGAACTACCTAATGCCCAAATCTGCACCTTTTTACTGTTTGTAACCCACAGGCATTTGTTTTATGATTAACTTTGCCATCTTATACGTTCGTTTACGTGAACAGTTATTTTGCAGATGTTTTCATTAAAGAGGAGTCTAATAGTTTTTGTTTTGGAAAGGTTTAAGAGGCTACATAGCCTATTATAGTTGATTGATTGTATTGTGTTTAATGCCGTTTTCAACTTTGTTTCAGTTACATCGCGGCAGCCAGTGCTCCTGTCTATGCTTTCCTGGAATTTCTTTTACCAGTACTCAGCACAATATTTCCAAGCCACTGGCTGCTTACCTACATAACCATCATTGACACAATGGTCAGCAGTGAGAGAGGAATGAATGCTGCTGCCATGACTATCACCAAACCTTGGAAAGAAATTGGCCAAGCCGTGAATCAAACCAACGACCCCTGTTCCATTATCTTATGCTAGGTGGCACTTTTCGTCTAATCTTCAACAAGCACAGACAACGTCCTGTATGCTACTGACTGAGCTACTGGGACTCGGCAATCTGTTGGGGAAAATATCACTGAAAAAATATTTTTTCTTTAGATTTGTCTCTCTTCTTTACTGATGATTTACCTGTGGTCACCTTACTAAATCCTTTACCACACAATCTGAGTTTTACCAAACTTAACAGAGAAATCTTTGAAAACATGATGGGAAAAGGAGAAAATGCTGGTGACCAGCATTTCTTCCTTTTCCCACAATGTTTTCTACCTCTTCAAAGACAGAAATCATTAACTGAGCTATACTAAATTTGTGGTCTGTAAATACTTTCAAATTAGTTGAGTACAAACTTTTTATCTTTTGGAAAAGAGTGAATTCAGTTGTGCAGTGTACATCATTTTTGAAATTTAGTGGTTCCCTTTAAATCTTTACCACACAATCCCTACTTTTAACGACACTGACAAAGAAGCCTTTTGAAAACATTGTGGGAAAAGGAGAAAATGCTGGTAACCAGCATTTTCTCCCTTTCCCTCAATGTTTTCTACCCTGTCCAAAACAAATTTCAAAATTTTAGCAACTCCCATTTTGTCGTCTGCAAATGCTTTCAATTTGGACTAGTCTAAGATTTTGTTGTTTGGTAAAGAGTTAACCCATTATCACAGTACAAAATTTTAATACTTATCCAGATCAAAGACTTTGCAGACAATAAAATTAATGTGACTCGAATATTGGATTTTTTTTTTCAAAGGAAGGGTATAGGAAACATTGTGGGAAAATGAGAAGATGCTGGTCATCAGCTTTTCCTCTTTTTCCTCAATGTTCTCAAAAGTCTGCTTGGTCATTAAAACATGGAATTGTTTGATAAAGGGATAACTCTTAACCAAATAATTAGAAGTTTTAACAACCCTGAGGAGTACAGATATTAATTTTGGTTACCAGCATTTTCTCCTTTTCCTATAATGTTTCTTCCCTGTCAAAGACCAATCCTATCATTTGAGCCTCATTAATTGTGGTATACATGGTTGTTAGGCATCGGCCTCATAACCATAAGTTACCCGCGGGTGGGTGTCAACTTGGGGACCTTTCATTGGCTCACACATTGGACGTGAGTACTGGTGCTGTTTCAAGGAAGCAGATTCAAAACAGCTTACTTTAACTCTTTATCAAACGACAAAATTATAGATTGGTCCAAGCCTTTGCAGACAACAATAACAAATGTGACTCAAAAATTGAAATCTGCTTTCGGAAGGGTAGAAAACTTTGTGGTAAAAGGAGAAAATGCTGGTTACCAGCATTTTCTCCTTTTCCCACAATGTTTTCAAAAGGCTTCTGTCTCAAGGTCGTAAAAACCAGGGATTGTTTGGTAAAGGGTTAAGTTGCAAAAACTTGTTTCTCAATTGACGTATATAGATATGTTTAACCCTTAGGCTGCTAAGCCTCACTTACTGACCTCTTGCAAAAAGAGTAGATCAAGATCAGATGGCACAAAACATGCAGTCTGATTTTTGATCTACACTGTCCATTAAGGGCATATTTTCCTAAAAAAATGTCTTTGAAATGGCAAAAGTTGGGTTTTTACTATAGGCTTATGACTTTCATTTCGCTTACTTAGCAGAATAAGGGTTAAACTAAACTAAATGTGTTGTCTGCAAATGGTTTCAATATGTACAAGTTTGTGTCTAGTTTTGTCTAGTAAAGAGTCAAGGCTAGTGTGACCCAAGTCACGGATTGGGTTTCATCCAGTGATCCGGAACACAGTTAACTTCTGTGAACTAAGGTATATATAACTTTTAACACATCTAATAAACAGCTTCAGAAAACACTGTGAGAAAAGTGGCAAGAATTTATGACAAAATATCGGTCCTTTTTCCAAATGATATCATATTCCTTATCATGTTATTTATTAAGCCTAAAGTTACTAAACGGTCCAGTGTTTTTACAACCTGAGAGAAGGCTTTTAACCCTTTACCACACAATGACACCTTTTAATGCCCCTGAAGAAGAGGCCTTTTGAAAACGTGGGAAAAGGAGAAAATGCTGGTAACCAGCATTTTCTCCTTTTCCCACAAAGTTTTCTACCCTATCAAAGAAAAGTTGCATCATTTGAGCCACTATGAAAATGTCGTCTGCAAATGCTTTCAATTTGGATAGGTCTTTAATTTTGGCGAAATGGAGAAAATGCTGATAACTGGTTTTTTTTCCATTTCCCACATTTTTTGTCTATCCTTCCCATCACTTGAGCCACACGTAAGTTGTTGTCTGCTAATGCTTTGAATTTGGACCAGACTAGAATTTTGTCATCTGCTATAGGGTAGACCTTGTACCACACAATCCGGACTTTGTAAAAACCCTTGGAAAAAAGGTTTGGAAACCAGCATTTTCTCCTTTTTCCACATTGTTTTCTACACTATCACATTCTTATGCATAAAGAAAGGGAAACTGTCTCTCAGGTCTTACCCAAATGATAAAATTTATGACTGAACAAAGTTGAAGGATTTGCAGACAACATGTTACATGTAGCTTAAATGGTGTTTTCTGTAATTGATCGGGTAGAAAATATTGTTGGAAAAGGAGAAAATGCTGGTTTGTTTCAAAAGCCTTCTCTTTCAGGGTCTTTTAAACTAGGGATTGTGCAGTAAAGAGTTAACTCTTTACTGCACAACAGATTTTGTCCTTGCAACCCATTCTCTTTGACTCTTTACCAAGCAATCACGGGTTTTCACAACCCTATGGAAGAGGCCTTTTAAAAACGTTGTGAGAAAAGAAGAAAATGCTGGTAACCAGCATTTTCTTCTTTTTCCACAATGTTTTCTTTCCTTCCAAAGGCAAATTTCAGTTTTTGAGTCATGCATAATTTGTCGTCTGCAAATGCTTTCAATTTGGACCAGATTAAATTTTTGTCGTTTGCTAAAGAGTTAAGAATAATCAGTATGGAAAGAGGCTAACCCTTTTCTAATCAATCATGTCTTTTAACAATCCTAAAGGAGAATTCATTGTAAACATTTAGGGAAAAGAAGAAATTGCACATAAACTTTTCTACCATAATTATGCAAGACAAGTCAAACCATTTGGACCACATTGTGTTTGTGGTCAGCAAATGCTTTAGCGCTTTACCAGACATTAAAATTTTAGACTTGTCCAAATATAAAGCATTTGCAGACGACAAAATAAATGAGACTCAAAATGCAAAATTGTCTTAGGAAGGGTGGAAAACATTGTGGGAAAAGAAGAAAATGCTGGTTACCAGCATTTTCTCCTTTTCCCACAATGTTTTTAAAAGGCTTTTTCCTTGGGGGTCGTTAAAAGTCAGGCTTGTTTGGTAAAAAAAATTTGGAGGAGTATAAAATTTTGTCATTTGTGGGGGCAAGATATCATTGCTCTTATGACAGCAGTTTTGTTCAAGGCCACTATAGATGTACAAATCAGATTAAAGGATCTATGGCCAGCACATTTTATCGAACATGGATTTTTAGTCAACCCAATATTCTAAAGCTCAAAATGTACACCGCAGTGTATCAAAGCTAATATTACAGAAAATTATGTTGACATGCGGGCAACCCATGCTCTAGGATAGGTCAAGGTTCAGTGAAATTTGTTATGTACATTATGATTAAAAGAGATTTTTTTTCAGTATGTGTAACAATAAATAGGGCACATTTTTTATAAACCAGCCGTGAAGATCCAAGATACATTCACCTACAATTTTTGTAAGTGGTTTTTTTTTTTTCTATTTCTAAATCCAAGATAAGCAACCTGATTTGGATGGGACTCTAAACCAGTCAGATGGCTTATCATGAGTGGTTAGAAATTGTTTTCATGCGCTTTGTCTTCAAACAATGACAATTTAAGTTTTAAATGACATGTTTTAAAATTCATGTGAATTCAATTTTTTTGTTAGTACTAAATGCTAAATTACATCTTTTTATAATGTGTTTTAGATACATCTTTAGTCATTTTCAGCCATTTTTGTAACCCATTTTATCTTCATCCTATAAAACTATATTCATTCTTCTATCTTCATACCAAATTTTGCAAGGTGGCACAGACTACAACCAATAGAAAATGCATTTCATTCTCTTTGGGCCATATAAAGAAGCACTGTTGTTGTTTTCGGTTTTTAATTTAGACAAATTCCTTTAGTTTCTCTACACATTCTATGAACACACTATAAAGTTTTAACAGCGATTTTTCTCTCTGGCTGTAAAGAGGTATTGTTAGGTTATTGCCAAATTTTTCAGACTAGAATTGTTAATTCGCAACGTAATTTTATAATATGTTTTAGATTATTGTCAGATGTTTTTCACTAGAATTGGCAGCAATTTCACCTTTTTAACATGTTTTCTTTTGATTCTTGTATTCATGTAGCTTCATGATTTTTCTGCGATAATGCTACTTTTTTCCGTATTATTCCATACCTAAAATTTATGACACATTTTTCACCGTTTCCAGCTATTCTGGAATCTTCCTCCATGACCAACAAAATATTCTCCTCTGTGCAACTCTTTAAGCACTAGATAAGCTTATGTTGCTTTTGCAGAGTAGATCAAAATCAAACTGCACTGAAAGTGAGGTCTGATCTTAGATCTATCCTTTCTGCCACCTTAAAAAAGAGAGATTTTTGCCGGGTTTTTTTGTTTTTTTTCTATTTAGGCCATGTTCTGTGAAAAGGGGGTTTAATTCATTTGCAAAAAGTATCAACCCATGTCAGCCTGTGCAGTCCACAAAGGCTGACTTGGGCCAGAACTTTATGGTATTGGTTAATTTTCTGAATGTCAAATGACCAGTCTACCTCTTAATTCAGTTGGTTGGTAGACAAATTAAGGATTTATGGATCCACAATTATATGTTGACTTGCTTGGTATAATACATCACAGAGATGCATTAAATCCCCTTTTGCCAGAGTACCATAGTGCAGCTCAGTAGTATATATATTACCCGATCTGGGACAAAATTAAAAAAACTTAAAAAAATAAAAAAAAAAGCGAAAAAAATTTATCGAAATTCAAAAATTTCAAAAATTTTTGTCGACTAAAGAGCTCAAAATCGTGAGCGAAAGCCCTCAACCCCTTCAAAAACGTGAAATCAGGCCTCAAAACGCTCAAAATTGCGAGCGAAAGCCCTCGATCCGCTCAAAACATGTGAAATAAGGCCTGCTCAGTCTGGGTGAAAATTTTTTTTTTTTTTTAATTTTCTAAAAAAAAAATTTTTTTTAAATTTTCTAAAAAAATTTTTTTGAAATTTTTATTTTTTATATTCCAATAATCATATTACAACATGGAGCAATTAAAAAAATTTTTAGAAGAAATTAACCTTAATGATGTAAAACTACTTAGAACCTTAACCTATATGGAGGAAAATTTAATATTTATAGATGATGCTAAGGAGAAATTTAAAAATTTAGTTTATGAGTTACCAGATGAACAAAAAAAATTATATTTAGCAAGATATGCTATACTACTATCAAATTATACTAATTTAATTTTAGATGATTGTAATGAAAGAATAAGACAAGATGTATCAATTAAAATAGTATTTTGGAAAGCTTTATATGATTTTATGGAGAATCCTAAAAGTTCTAAAAAAGCCTTAAAACAACGTTTAAGATTATTTTTTGGAGTTAAAGATCAAAAGGAGATAAAAAATTTAACAATAAATAAGATAATATGGTATATAATGGAACATTTTTTATTATTTAAAGAAAAAGATGGAAATCTTACTACAATGAATACCTCTAGAAAAAATCTAAGAACCGGATGTAAAGCAGAAGTTGTAAGAATACCTCGTAAACTTTATGAAAAAGTTCTAAATAATATATAACTTTCTTCTGAAAAAAATATAACTTGTTTGTAAATAAAGTTATATTTTTATATTTTATTTTATTTTTTGATGCCCCCAAGCTAATGTGTCAATCTTGTTTTCCAAAACAAACCTTTTATCATCTTTACAACTCAAAGCAACTTTGTTTATTTTCTCTGTATATACTTCATGGCTGCGACTTCTTAATACATGCATTGCCCTATGCTGATCTTCTTCTGTAAAACAGCATTCTTTATAATGATCAAATCTTAATTCATTCTTAATTACTGACTTCTTTATTCCCTTACATCTTTTATCTTCCTCTTCATCTAAAGTTTTATATGCATACGTTTTTGCTCTTAAACCAACAAACTTTGTCATAATCTCACCACCTAACTCATCTTTAAACTTTCCAACTACTCTTGCATTATGATCATTTCTTAAGAAATGATCTTTTGGATAATTACTAGTATCAAACATTTCAGGTACATCTTTTTCTATATCCTTATATAAATCATTAGTTTCTATTTCAAGGATAAAACTATCAGTATCAGTATAACACATTTTAACCTTTTCACCATACTTTGGTTTAAAGTAATTATACAAAGTTTTTTGCATGTGTGTTTTACTAATATCTAAAATACTCATTCCTAAGTAAATAGGTTTGTTAAATTTTATACTAGTCTTTTTCATATGAATAGCAACAAGATCTTCATTAAATATTGTAGTATGCTTATAATTAGGTCTTCCTGCAAGCTTTTTTGCTTTATCTCTATCATTAACTAAATGAACTTCTACTCTATTTCTTAAATTCTCCATAGTCTTACCAAAGACTGAATTATTCATCAATTTAAAAAAATCTTTCTCAAAATTATTTTTAGCTGCTTTTCTTAGATTGATATTTATATCAATGTAAGGTTTAAGCCATACACTTTCCTCAAACTTAATTCCACTATGTATTTTAGTAATTTTTAAACCTAAATCAACACACGTTTTTAAAGCTTTATAATGTAAAACATAATTCTTTTTGTTATTTAAGTTTGGAATAAGTTTTTCTACCTTTTCTATTTTTAAACGTTCAGGCGCTAAAGGGAAGTCATTATGTAAATCATGTAAATCTTTAGGGTATTCTAAATCTACTTCTAATATACAAGAATGATCCTGCCAATTTTCTAATTCTTTATCTGTCATCCATTTAAAACCATGAGTAGGAAGAGGTTGACTCATCGCCCAAGGATAAAGGCTATTTGCATCTATATATAGTAAATATTTTGATGGTTTACTTGAATCATATAATTCACTCATATATTTGTTATTTGCTTCTGAATATCTTTTACAACACATACTAACACCACCTCTGATACCTTTTTCAAACATTAAATGCATATCAGGATCAGACTAAAGTTCTAGTTTTACATCCGTTATTTTTAATGCTGCATCCCATGCCAAACCTGGTGTTGTATAATACCAACTAGGATCTAAGTCATAATTTTTACAACAAACATCTCTAAAATTCTCAAAGACATCTGCTAAAAGTAACACATCTATTTTATTGTAAAGTTCTAAATAATCCTTAAAAGTTTTCATATTAAAAGCTTCCCATACATTTTTAGCGTGAGCATAGTCCTCATCACTAATATGTGTTTTATTTAAAGTGGAATAAAAAGCTTCTTTTGGTGGTAATTTTTCATCATAAAGCTTTTTAAATGAGTCTAAATATTCATAAGGGAAAACTCCTTTTCTCCTAACTAGTGGTAGCTGATTCTTAGTAAAATATCTTGTTAAAATTTTTAACTGACTTTCCTCTAAGTAAGATGAAAGTTTATCCAAACTAGAACTCATAAATTTAAAACTATCAAGAAATCTAATTTCGTGATATATAGCATCTTTCTTTTTTTCTGTTTCTCCAACCCAAATGTTTTTACTAAAACTAATATATTTCTCCTCATTATTTGGAATGCAATTAATCTTACCACTAGTTTTACCAAGATATTTTATAAAAAGATGAGCATCATATCCGCTTAAATTATGAAAATATACTGGTGTAAAATTAGGTTTACTAGCTTTTAAATTACAGTCTTGATGCGCGGCACCTCTATACTTTCCTGTAAAATGACAATGATCTCTTACTCTAATATTATCTTTTGTAAACTTATTACCACAAATCCAACATTTTTTTTGTTGTGGATGTTTTTGTTGTTCATCTATTGTAAGATTCATTGGTTTTGGGTTTTGATAATATCTTTCATGAAGGTTCTTAATATCTTTTGATAACATATTTATAAAAACTTCACCAACATCTTCTCCTATATAGTTTCTTACTATTGGTTTAGACATATCATCAGTAAGAAATATTATAATATAATAAAAACTACATGGTAAATGTTTTTGAGTTTGTATAGTATAACTATCTTTTGGATTTGATTCGCATGTGTGTATTGGTTTTAAAACACTTTCAAAATCAGCATATACTACAAAAGGAATCTTTATTTTCTTTATGTTATGAATAAAAAGCATTTCACTACCTTGTGCTGGCATTTCCATTAAAATAGGCTCATACTCATTACAATATTGTTTATGTTTTTCTAAAAGTTTATTACTACCAAAATGATTTAAACAACGTTTACAATATTTTATACTGCTATTATTGCTTACTTGGGTTCTCATCAACCCATTAAAGTTTTTTATGAGGGCATAGTGCATATTTTCTCCATCTTTAATAAAAAGAAGGTCAATATGTTTGCTTTTCTCAATATCAGTAATTAAATAAGGATGAATTTTTCGTTTATAATTTTTTATTGCAAAAACGTTTATACTAATTTCAGGATTTTGTTTTTCAAACTTCTTGATACCAGCAGACGAAACAGGATACTCTATTCCCTCCATGTTTACGCTACCCTCCTTTGCTTTTAATTCTTTATCAACTCTTTCTGGATGGTCATTTTTTGGATTTAATACTCTTAAAACACCCCATAAAAAGCATTTGTTATCTTTATTTTTAATATTGATAACTGCCTTTTTGTTAGCGACCCAATCTGGTAAAGGTAAGTAACTATTAGCTCTTAAAGGATTAATTTCAACTGTGTGTAACTCAAATGTTAATATATTATGAGCTACCCAATCACTACCCGCCATTTGAAATTTCGCTATTTTTTCTAAAATTTTTTCAATCATAGTTGTATAAAGTTCATCTATATCGGTTCCCTCATAAACAGCAAAATGTCCTGAATAGAAAGTAGAACTTATTAAATTAATTTCAGGATCAGTTGCTTTTCTCATAATACATTTAAAAGCTAACTGAATTTTTATTCCAGGATTATTTCTTATAATATTAACCATATTATCACGCGCATTTTCCAAAAACGTATACGTATCTGTTTCCCCACTCCCATTTATTACATATTGTCTTGCAAACCCTCCTAAAGAAGATGGTCCCTCTCTAACCCGTAAATTCCGCCTTTGAGGGTAATTTTCTCTAACATGTTCAACAACTTCATCCAAAACTTGTGGTATTTGTGCTGGCTCTACATTACCAGTTAGCCAGTTACTAAAATCAGTTACTCTTCTTTGTATGGATTCCGGAACGACAGCTGCGGCTAGTCGTCTTGCTCCAGAGTAAACATTAGACGCAGCTCATCTAGCTGCACTCGTAAATCTATTTAGGAAACTCATTTTTTTTATATATATATAATAAAAAACTTAAGCTAAATTTTTTTTTGTCTCAATTTTATTACGACTTCGTCATTGTCATAATAAAATTACTGAATGTTAATCTTATATTTATTATTCCAAGTTCTCCCATTCCAATTCTCAATCGTTTGTGGGCAGCGATCTATAAATTTACCTGTCTTATAAATTGATGGGAAGATTTTTATTTGGCCAGTTTCAACATCCTCTAAACTAACTTTCTTAGGATTATGCATAATAGTCTTTAATCTATCAAACTTAGGGTCTTTACTTCTTTCTTTTTTAGGTAACTTAAGCGACTCCTCCTCTAGTAACAATCCATGTTCTTTCACCAACTCAACTAATCGCTTTTTATCCCAGTATGAGTAGAAATTTATATTATTTTCTTTAAGAATTTTTTTTAAATCTGCAATCTTTATCATTTTTATATAGGAAAAAATATCTTAATACACTACACTCATTTTATTTCCATCAGACTGGAAGTTAATTAACCTATCACTAATAATAACAGCATATGCCTCTGTGTTCGCATCCACATTTTCACCAAAAAATGCCTTAATTTGAATATCAGTAACAGAATATTTTAATCTTTCACTCTGTTTAGAAACGTCAAACAAAAACAAAGGATATAGAGTTCTATAATCTACGGGAGAAATATTAGGGTTTGACACCAACTCATTCATGTTATAAAACTTAGATCTAAATAATGCGGTGTCACCATACGCTCTACTAAATTGTTGTTTAGCAAATGAGAGATTATAGTCAACTGCAGGGTATCTAGTAGCATTTAACATAACATAAATATTGTTAACATTTACATTGTTAAATACAGATGCATTTTGTCTTTGGTTATTACTTTTATTAGTTTGAAAGCCGACAATGATAAAACGTGGTACCTCAGGAGATGATTTAACAGAAAGTCTCCAGGTAAATGATGTTGTCTGAGGAACCGTGATAGAGTCACACTGTATCATTCTATATCCAACTGGTAGTTTTTCTTTTTTCTCGATAATTTTATAAAGTTCCATCTTCTCTTTATCAGCAGGTAGCACATGTGGCATAAACCATGATATCTTATCTAATCTAATTCTACCTACAGGAGCAGCATTGATTCGAAAGATTGCATCTTCATCATTATTTCTTGTTAACGTGAGAGTTTGCTTCATTCCATACAATATTTTATTATAGTCCTCACAAAAACCAAATATATGTTTTAAAGGAACTCTAAAACTAAATGAACCTACTGGATTAACATTATTAATGATGTATTGTCTTCTTATTTCCCATCCGCTATTTTGATCGTCTGCATTGATTGTTGTATCCTTATACCATAATTGGTTTAACCCTTGTGATTTAGAAAAATCATCTGGATATTTTAACAACCCAAGCATTGTAGTAGCCTGGCCAGGATTTGTTATGGATTCAATATCCATACCTGAAAGTTGATACCTAATATTTTTAAACAGGTGCATCAAGGCGTTGTTTGTTAAAGCAATATTAACGTTGTCTGTGCCTATAACATAAGGAGTTCCATCAACATTTTTTACTAATTGTCCTTCAATAAGTAAATAACTCTCACTAGGATGAGTAAAAATATCTTGGGTTTCGATACTAATTCTAATATCTCCTCCTGAGTTGTTGAGATTAGCACCTGTTATCGGTTCATACTCATGGTGTTCATACTCATCAATACTATCATCTTTTAAAATTGGTTCGGTGATTTTTAAAATGTCCATTTTATAATAACAATTATAATTTTAAATAAATAAAAATTATAATTGTGTTACTTAAATTTCTAACCAAAGCTGGGGAAAAGACTTATTTTCATCATTAACAAACACACCTCCAAGTTTAATGCTTTTTGCGGTTTCCATTTTAGTTTTAGGATAAACTCTATTACCGTATACAAGTGTTATTTGGGGTATCCCACACTTTTGTAAACATTCATTCACCTTTTCCTCAATCTCTTTCATCTTGATTACTTTTTCAGGAGATAACTTCACAACAGCTTTTTTATAACCATATTTCGTGTTATTAATTTCTAGGATTTCACAATCTTTTAGGTTTAAAAATGCACCTACTATAGTAATACAACTAGTATTGTATTTTTTATAATCTACACGATTAAATTTTAATTCTGGAATTATCTTTTTTATAAGTAATATAATTTCTTAACTTAATTTTATTTTTTTCTTCATACTGTTTTAATGCCTGCTCCACTGTTTAATCTTTTAACTAAGTCTTGAATAGCAATGGCACTTCCATCTATTAATGTCTTGCGTTTTGGGTGTTGTTGTTGGTGTTGGCGTTGCGCTATATTTTTGTAAAATTTCCTTTGATTTTGGTGTTAAAGCTCTCGTAACTAATTTTTTTCCTAAATCTACAGCTGCGCTTTTTCCAACCTCTAAAGCTTTCTTTGCACCTTCCTTAGCTACACTCTTTCCTACATCAAGGGCAGAAGACGCAATTTGTTTAGCTGCACTACTAGTAAAAAGCCTCGCTAAAAAGTTAGCAACGCTATCAAAGATTCCGGCACCACCGTATGAATACTTTTTTTTAAATCCGTGTTTTTTAGTGATGATCATTTTTTATAGTAAAGACATTAAATTTTTATAAGCATTTGAATTTAAAACACCTTGTCTTTTTAATTCGTCACAAATGCTCACTAACTCGTTTCTTACACCTGTGTTACCTGCTTCTTTACTTGCCAGTAACAGATCTAGTCTTTCTATTAATGCGTTAGGGTCAGATGGGATAATGATACCCTTTCCTTGAAATATTTTTTCATTTTCCCAAATATATCTAAGAATTTTATCCCATTTTTTCCCTCTAGAAGCTTTAGGATATCGATTATCAGGATCGTTATTTCGATGAAGAGCGCTGGTTTTTATCATTAAATCTTGATATTCTCCAAGATCATTATGTTTATAAATGTCTTCATTTGGTTCTTTAGCAACAATTAACTCCCATAAACCAGGTGTTCCTTGATACACCTTACTACCAAGAACAATATCATCCTCATCAATTACAACCATTTTGCTACCAATATAAAATTTACCACCTTCATCACGTAATCCATATGTTCTATCAACATCATCTTTATTAAGAAATTTTGTTAGATACTCCACTGCAACTGGTCCAACGAAAAATTTATCTTGATATTCCTTCAATTTCCTTTCCTCAATAGCTGGTTTTTCTTCAGAGGGATAAGCTTCTATTGTTGGAAAAGCTGGTAGATTAATAGCTTGTGGTAACTTTTCGATAGCTTCTTTAATAGGTCTAAGTCCCTCAGTAATCTCCTTTGCTGTAGCTTTTTGCGTTTCCGTAATAGGTTTAAAAAACTTTGAAAGATCGGTTTGTAATTCTTGTTTACCCGTTCTCTCTGCTAATAGATTATCCCGAATCTTCTTTCTCGTTTCAAGATACTCTTTTACAATTAAGTCCCTTTTTGCGGGATCAGCGATTTTTAAAAAAGACATTTTTTTTAATTACTAAAATAATTTTTTAACACAGTTTTTAACATAGTTTTTATCATAGTTTTTATCATAGTTTTTATCATAGTTTTCAAACACCAACTTGTTTGGGATAATATATAAGAGCATTATATATTCTCTTATATATTACATGTCTGAGGTATCACCTATTTCACAAATACACTTACACCTTATCTCAGGGAGATTACATCGTGGTCGAGGAATTCTTTTCAACAAGCCTCCGAAAGGACTCACGCGCTTCTTGTCTTCCTTTTTCGATCAAGCTTTCTTCATTTTCGGTAGATATCTTTTTCTTGATCTTGGTACGTGTCTCATCCTTCATGCTTTTATATTTTTCTAATTCTTCCATGATTAGTTTGAATTCATCATCAGAGATATAATTGTCAGTTAAAGCTTTCGATATATGTGAAGCAATTGTATCTAACTTAGCATCAGCTATCATTTTAATCTTTTGATGTTTTTCTGCCTTGGTTCTCGAATTTCTTACTACATATTTACCTACTATCGAAAGAAGTTTGGTTGCCGCAGCTGTTGCTTCTAATGCTATGACTGCTGGAATAGCTACAATAGTAGATAGTAAACCGATTCCACCTACTCCTGAAGCCATGGTTACCGTGATCAAAACTGTGTCAACATTGTCAACGATTCTCGCGGCTCTAAAATATTTTTTAGCTAAGGCATCTCTTTTTTGAATTTCATTTTCGAGAAACTTTTGTACTTCAGATATTTTTTGTAAATGGTAGGAATGACCTTCGTCATCCCCCATTGCATGCATCTCGATAGATGGGGCGCTTGCGGTACTTCGTTCTTTGGGTAACGGAGGATATATTTTATTAGGATGTTTTTGATCTGTATCTGCCATTTTATTAAAATAATAATTTTTTTATCTCAAGATTGTAAATATTTTAGATAACAGAATAACTCTCCCTCAGGTATTTCAATTGGTTTTTGTGAGAAATTATAAATGTAGACTAAGATATCATCAGCCTCATTATCAAGATGTGCTCCATTAAGAATGGTTAAACTATCTTTCCATTTATTACTAACAGATATCACTACAACTCCTCGTGTAGTTATATAACCAAATCCTAGCGAAAGTCTCATACCATCACGAGGAGGAATCTTGATAGTTACTTGCGAGTATATTTTCCATTTTAGAGGATCTTGCTTTAAGGGAGGATATCTTACTCCATGTAAATGAGGTTTCCAAAATATAGTTTTATGTTGAGTAGTAATATCAGGTTTTATACCAAATTTATGAATATCCATTTTTATTTGTTGTAAATAATATTTATAATATAGCTCCTAAGATAGGGATATTAGCAAATGGACTATTAGGTCCGAGTAAAAGTCCTCTTCCATCATACATTTTTCCTCCTTGCTTTAAATACAAACCATCACCAACGGAAGCTAATCCTTTACCTTTGTATGGTTTTAAGTATAATCCACATCCATCAGTTTCAACTTGACAAACACATCCTCCTTTTTTAAGGTAAAGACCTGACCCCATTGCTTTTTGTACACCTGTTGAGGCTAATCCAGAAAGAGCACCAACACCTAAAGCTGGTAAAACAGTTTTTGCAAGCATCGGTAAAGCTCTAGCAGCTAACCCAGCTAGCATTCCGAGAAAACCCCCTTCTATTTTCGTGTTATATTTAAGTTGTTTTGCAGACATTCTAATAGTTATACCCTTACCATCCTCATAGGCTTTAGCCATTTTTCTTGCTTGTGAATCGGTAATTGCTAAAACATCATTACCACGTAAATCTTCATGACCTAAACGAATACTTACTGGACAACTAGCTTTAACAGCATGTTGAAGCTTTTCCTTTTGTCCTTCCGATATATTTACTTTAACATTAGTGTAACTCGTCATTTTATATACAACTATTTTTTTATTTATTTAACCCTCATCTCGCTTCTCTAATATGAAACCTAATTGTTAAATTTTCACCTCTAAGATTTAGTACATTGCCATCTTGATCCGTAATATTTACCTCTAGGTTATGTATTTCATCTAATGTTATTGGTAAGTATACTAAATTAACTGGCGACTCAATTATCTTATATCCAGGTGCAACATTTGGGAAAAAAGAGTAAATAGTGTTTTTTGTTGAACCATTAACATAACTTCCTGAAATAATATCTATGCTAACGAGCAAACTATTTATACTAAGAATGTTCACTACATTCTCTGACTCGTAAAATCCTTGCGTATATTTAGCGCGAGTAAATCCTAATACTTTAGCAATGGAGCTCGGTTGATTAAAATCTACTTGATAACCATCTTCTAAGGTAATAACAGACTTTAGGGTATTGGTGTTTGCAGAAATGTTAATAGGATACCCTTCATTAACTCTATCATAATGACCCTTTTTTCTCATTTCCTGGTGAATAGTATCATTAATGTCATCAATCTCATAACTTCCTTCAGGTATTCTTATTTTAACCCATGAATTACCATTGTCTGGAGAATAAACGAATATGTTGTTTGTTTCATCAATGTTTGGAAAAGAGTAGTAAGTTTCAAGGTTTACTAAAGCTATTTCATATACTTTATCCTTTTCCAGTTGAATTGGGGGATTAAACCTTGTTCTAAAACGTGTTTTGTTGTCGCTTACTATAATTTGAAATGATGTTTTATGGTTTGTATTTTTTACAATTTGTTCTAAAAGATCTTCCATTTTATAAGTATAAATATAATATTTAATATATGAATCAAATAGTAATATTATATTCTAAAAAAGAAAAAATTATTTATTTATCATATACATATATGTTGGGAAAAAAATTAGAATGATTTTTTCTAATTTATCGTAAATATTATTACGTTTATCAATGTCTGAATTTGAACAAACTGTTGATATCATTAAAAAGTGATTTATCAATTTTTCAATATTCTTTTTATCCATAATACCTTCAAAATCATCATATGCCCCACAACTAAATTCAATATTATGCATTAAATTAAACAGCTCTTTTCTTTTTATTAATAGGCTCCGAAGTTTAGCCTCATATTCAAGAGTAGACCAAATTTTTTCAGAGTTTTCTGTTTGATATTCGAGAATTATATTATCAACTATATTCATAGCCTTATTTAAATCATTTATTAAATTTGTTATATGCATTCTCTTTTTACCCAATATTTATAATTTTTGCTAAGTTTTTTTCATTTTTTTTTTCACCGAACGAGTCGGTGACGAGTTATACTGACTTTGGTATGTAAAAATTGTCAAAACCGTTTATGTACTTTCCATCATGTTTTTTACTGGTTAAATCAATGATAGCAAAACCGTGTGGTTTTTCCCATGCCTTTTGACAAAATTTTCTAAACTCGTCCTTAGGCATATCTTCACCTACATGATCGTTATAAATATGATTAATGTTTTTTAAGTCTTGTGAGAAAAGGCAAATAAGATTAGCATTTTCTCTAATAGTTTGTCTCGGTAGTCTAAAATAATTTTGTGAGAGGTAAAAGCAGTCAACATTACTATGCCTTCCTCGAATGTAATAACACTCGCATTTATTTTGTCTTTCTAAAAGTAAATCATCAAAAATCATTAAATTTTTATTTTCTGAGTTTAACTCTCTTGGATCAGGCACATCACTAGCATTTTCAAAGAAGTTGCAATTTATATCCGATTTGTTTTTAATCGTTTTAATCCATTCTTCAACTAAAGCTGTTGGTACAATGTTTAGTTCTTGTATCTCATCACGCATGTGAAACAACCTTAAGATACATTCTTTTGGTAGTTTTTCTTCAAAAGCCTTTTTAAGTATTCGGTATTCCGGTTGAAAAAGGCTTTTTCCGAAAACACTCAAATCATTGTAATCAAGCCAACCTGGTCTAAGTAAAAGGTTTAACAATAAAGTAGTTTTACCACATCCTGATTTGCCTATAATTAAACCTCTAATACTTTTTGGTAAAAGGGAGTGATTAAATCTCTTTGATACTACTTCATTCCATGATAAGTTTATAATATCCATTTTATATAACTTTTTTAATTTTTATATATAAAATGTATTGCGTTAAATGTAAAAAACATACTGATACAAACAATATAGAATATACTGTTTCTAAAAATGGAAGAAACATGATGCGGGGGAAATGTGTGGTTTGTGGAATAACTAAAACACAATTTATAAAAGGAGAAAAAAAAACTACTAATGGCAGTAGCATCTTAAACAAATTTATAAACATGATGCCTTTTGAAATGCATCTCCCTGGTCACAATTTTATGGGGCCAGGTACCAAGCTAGATGAGAGGTTAAATCCTGATCTAACTCCAAAGGAATGGAGTAAACCTATAAACTGCGTTGATAAACCTGCTTATAATCATGATGTTTGCTATCTTAAGCATGATGATACAAAAACTAGGAATGAAATATGTGATAAAGATATGTTAACAGAGTTAGAAGGTATTTACAATCCTAGTATTAGAGAAAAAATGGAAAAGGGTTTGGTAAGTAAACTCATTGGAACGAAGATGAAATTTGGAATGGGAGTAAAAAAAAAAATTTCGACACGATAAAAATTTTAGCGGAAGAATTACATAAACCCGTAAAAAGAAATTTTAAGAAAAGGAGAGTTAGAGTAAACGGTATAGATAGGATATGGGCTGCGGATTTAGTAGACATGCAAGCATTTTCTAAGCTTAATCGTGGTGTTAAATACCTTCTCGCTGTCATTGACATCTTTTCTAAATATGGATATCTGGTGCCATTAAAAGACAAAACAGGGAAATCTGTTGCTATAGCACTAAAAAGTATTTTTAAGGAGAGAAAACCTGAAAAAATGTGGGTGGATAAGGGTAAAGAGTTTTATAACAAAGATGTTAAAGACTTGGTTGAATTGTATTCTACTGAAAATGAGGAAAAATCTAGTGTGGTTGAGAGATGGATTAGAACAATGAAAGAAAAAATGTGGAAGCATTTTTCTGCTAACTCCACAAACGTTTACATCAATGTGCTACCGGATCTCGTTAAAAAATATAATAACACGAGACATTCATCTATTAAGATGACTCCGGTAAACGCGAGTAAAAAAGAAAATGAAACGAGAGTTTGGAGAAATCTTTACCCCGATCATCTCGAAATAAAAGATATAAATCCTAAGTTTTCTGTTGGAGACAAAGTAAGGATAAGTAAAAAGAAAAAGACTTTTGAGAAAGGTTATACAACAAGATGGACTGAGGAGGTTTTTACAGTTTCTGAAGTAAAACTTACATCACCTGTAACATATAAAATTAAGGATCTTAATGGAGAAGAAATACAAGGTACCTTTTATGAGCCTGAACTGCAGAAAACCAGTCAAGAGCTGTATAGAATAGAAAAGGTTATTAAAAAAGGAAAAAAGAAATCTCTTGTAAAGTGGAAAGGTTATCCTGTTGAATTTAATTCATGGGTTGACAATAAAGACATTAGAAATATTTAACTATAAAAAAATGTCAAATATTTCGATTGAAAACGTAATTTTACCAAATAAACCGTTGAACAATTTCAAATTGGAAGATGCGGCAAAAAGATTAAAGATTCCTTATTTTAGAGGAGTTTTTTTACTAGATACATTACCGAGAAAACCGAATAAAAAAGAATGTGGTACAGTAAACTTTGATAAAAGTGGTGGACCTGGTACACATTGGGTCGCTTGGTATAAAAATGGTAAAACTAAAATTTATTTCGATAGTTATGGTATACAACCACCTGTTGAAATTCGAGAGTACCTAAAAAGCCCAATACAGTACAATACTGATCAATTACAACAAGCTGGGCAAGTATTTTGTGGTCATTTATGTTTGTACATTCTAAAAGAGTTATCCACGGGTAAAAGGTTTCAAAATGTTTTAAATAAACTTTTTTAGTATTATAAAAAATGCCTGTAGACAAATTCGGACGAATGAGCAATGTTAGAACAAGCGGTGATGGTGTGTCACTCGCTTACATAAATAATAATTTTTTATGTAAAGATGGAACAACTGTTGTTACTGGTTCTATAAACATGAATGGTAATACATTAACGAGGGTTAGCAATCCAGTAAATTCTCAAGACATGGCAACTAAGGCTTATGTTGACACCAACTCAGGGTTGTTGGATGAAAACGGAGGATACCACGTTAAAAATGGTTATTTAAACATGGGTTTTAATCCAATAAAAAACGTTAAGGAGCCAACAGAACCGAGTGAAGCTGCTACTAAACATTATGTGGATAGGAGCAGCAAAGCAATAGTAGAGGAACCGGATGGCACTTTTTCCGCTGTTGCAGATATAGATATGCAGGGGCATTCGTTAACAAATCTTATAGATCCCACATATTCACAAGATGCAGCAACCAAAAGATATGTAGATGATGCTAATCGAGCCTTTGTTTATGGTGGAGATAGTGGGTATATAGCCATTGCTGACATTTCTATGAGTGAACGGAGGATTTCCAACGTTGGGCAACCTTTAGAATACCATCAAGCTGTAAATAAGTATTACGTAGACAGCAATATAGAAGCTGTTAAACGTTCTTCAGGGAGTGGTGCGATATTAAAAACTCCAGAAGGAACTTTTTCTGCTGTTAGCAATATCGATATGAATGACAAATTTTTAAAAAATATTGGAGACCCGAGGGATCCACAAGACGTGGCAACTAAGGCTTATGTAGATGGAATGGTGAGATTTAACAAACCTATTATATCCGTGTGGGCGGAAGAAAATGGACCAATAGGAGATGGTAATTATGAGTTTTCATTTGGAAATGGTGCTTCAGGCAATGACCATGGTTTGGGAGGTTATTGTATGAGTGCGCCGGGTAGAATTATAAGAGGTAGTTTAGCGTTTGTTAACGAAGACCCTAATATACCAGAGGTGGTAAAAGTTAATATTATGGTAAACGGAACAGAGCAGGTTGATTACTCTATTATTGCAAAGAAAAGCTCGATTGCTAGTTGTGTAGTTTTTCCTAAACCACTTGAAATTAAACAATGCGACATCATAAACTTTATTTCAAGATCAAACAACCTTATGGTGCGTCACTCTTACATAACTATTTTAATAGAGTTAGACTTGTAAAGTGTTAAATATTGGAAAAAGGATCAGTTTACACCACATGGCATAGTATTTCACAATGCTTACTTGTATAATATCAGTTTAGTCTGGACTTTTGAGGAGAATGGTAGTATGTTATGATATTAATAATTTTTTTTGCTTTGTTTTTTAAAAAAATTAAAAATGTATATGATATTTGTATAAAATATGATTTTTATTTATAATAATAAAGCGGTTTTACTTCCTTGTCGTATTTTAACTTTTTGTAAGAATGTTATTACTAACACAAAATGGTAACCTCTGGCGTGGTCTAACAGCCCGTAAGTTAATACCGAAAAATAAGAACCGCTGGCGAGGCCTAACAGCCCGTAAGTTCATACCAATTACTAACACAAAATTGTAACCTCTACTATAGGCTAACAGCCTGTAAGTTAATACCATATTTCTTACACATTAAAAAACACAAAGTTGTAAGGCCGCTGTTTAAAAACGGAATAAGTATTTTATACAGTTATTTTACACGTGGAACATTTTTTCAAAAAACAAGGTAAAATTTTTTGATATTATAATATACTACCATTTTCAGTTTTGTGAAAAGCTAAGTAAAAGCTGTAGGATTGTTTACTAAATAATACTTCCTCTTTCGTTTTCGTTGGGGAAGTATAAAAAATGGTTTAATCATGGTAGTGCCATTACTCACCTTACTTCATCTATACCTTCTTTTATGAGAAGGTATGGAAAACGGAGTTGAAGGTGATTTCTTAACTAGTTTAACGTTTTTCAACATTAGCTTGGTCCCACTGTAAAAATATAACTTTATTATTTTAAAAGTTATATTTTTTAGAAAATTTTTTTTTTTAATTTTTTTCAGAAAATTTTTCTAGAAAATTTTTTTTAAAAATTTTTTTAAAAATTTTTTCACCCAGACTGAGCAGGCCTTATTTCACATGTTTTGAGCGGATCGAGGGCTTTCGCTCGCGATTTTGAGCGTTTTGAGGTCTGATTTCACGTTTTTAAGGGGTTGAGGGCTTTCGCTCGCGATTTTGAGCTCTTTAGTTGACAAAAATTTTTGAAATTTTCGAATTTCGATAAATTTTTTTCGCTTTTTTCTATTTTTTTAAGTTTTTTTTAATTTTGTCCCAGGTCGGGTAATATATATACTACTCAGCTCATTTGGAAAGGTCCTCTTTATTAAGTCAGCACTCTGAGGTGTATGTAATGTCTTACTTGTTACCAGAAACATTATTTTTTCTTCATTGTTTTCTATGGTTATAACAGTTAAAAAGATGGCTTACCAGAGAGAAGAGTGTGTTGTCATGGTTACTGGAGGCGCTGGGTTTTTGGGACAGCATGTGGTCAAACTTTTGGACACACATGCAGACCATGTGACTGCCATCAGAATTGTGGACCTTGTTCCATTTGTTAACAAACTTGGTAAAGTTCAACATTTTATAGATTTATTCCTGCAGAACAAACGTTTTTGGGTTAGGAATACTGTAATTAGCTTGGCCATACATTTATCTGTTGACATGCCCAAAGGTATATTTTTGTAATGAACCATCCTCAGTTTTTAGCTCCACTTGCCAAAGACTAGCAATCTTATCTCATGGCTCTGTGTCTGTTCTGCGTCCCTGCGTCGATCCATCTGTGCAGATGTTAACTGTTTACCACACAACAAAATTTTAGACCTGTCCAAACCCAAAACACATTCAGACGCCAAATTGAATGTGGCTAAAATTGTGGAAGTTGTCTTCGATAGGGAAGAAAACGTTGTGGGAAAAGGAGAAAATGCTAGTTACCAGTGTTTTCTCCTTTTCCCACATTGTTTTCATAAGTATTTATACTCGAGGCTGTTAAAAGTCAGCATTTTGTGATTAAGGCATCAACTTTTATTACAAACATTCTCTCTGAAAATACCCAACAATTCTGACAATACTTCACAGAAATGATCTTACTATGGCTCTTTTCAGATCTTTTACAAAAATTTTGATTCCAGTGAAAACTCTGGTTACCCTGGCATCAAAACTGAAAAATATTTACAATGTTTAGAAATCTTTATATAGATTATACAATTGTGAATTCTCTTCATATGCCCAAACTGATCCTTTGGTTGACCTATTTCAGATTTGTTAATATGAGCCATGCTCTGGCAAAAGGGAGTTTAATGCATCTTTGTGATGCATCACCAAGCAAGTCATCACATTATTCTGTATTCAATGACATCACCTTGGCTTGAGAAAATGATACAGTGCTATCATGGCCCACTCGTTACCCATATTTTCAGATTTTTACCTCTTGTTCTGTCAATGTTTTGAACCATTTGGCAACTATTAACTCTTTACCAAACGACAAAATTTTAGGTTTGTCCAATTCGAAAGCATTTGCAGACGACAAAATAAAAGTGACTGAAAATTTGAAATTTGTTTTGTGAAGGGTAGAAAACATTGTGGGAAAAGGAGAAAATGCTGGTCACCAGCATTTTCTCCTTTTCCCACAATGTTTTCAGAAGGCTTCTTCCTCTGGGTCGTGAAAACCAGGGATTGTTTGGGAAAGGGTTAATCAGAAGCTTAGGGTTTAAACAAGACAATTTTTGGGTGTCTGCTTTTAAATGTTGAAAATTTGTCTCCACATTAGCAATCATTTTAGTGCATAAAGTTAATTATGTTCTATATCAAGGTTCTAAAGGCAGGGGTATTTAGTCAACTGTTGAGTCGCCACATTGTGTCGTGAGACAGCAGCACTATATTTTTATTTGCATGTAAATTATGCCGATGTGCTTCTGTGTGACAGTTGTTTATCATTTTTGTGACAGGATGAAGTATTTAAAGAAAAGTTCTCACAGTTTCACATAAGATCGGCTAGATCTGGTCAAAGTGTGTAGTATTCCCTAAAGGCCTGTTTTTAGTTATTCCTGCATAATAATTCTAGTCCATCTGATTCAAATGAACAAGTTAGACTGATGCTCATAATTATATACCGGTATAAACAGTAAGTATGTGACCTCTATTTCTAAGATACTGAGACAGTTTCTGCTTTTAACCCTTTTGGCGCCATAGGCGAAAACAGACACTTTTGCGGACAGCATAGATCAAGATCAGACTGTACAGAACGTGCAGTCTGATTTTGGATCTATACCGTCCGCTTGTGTAGTCAAGCCTATACAATCAAAATCTTTGTAAGTTTTAATGGATTGTATTTAGAGCCGTCGAAAGAGGTCAAGTTTATTTATTTGACGCTGAAAGAGTTAAAGCCTAGCAGTGCCAAATGAATAAAATAGACATTCCCATTTCAGAACAAGCAGATATCTCAATTTCAACACTGCTTTATTCTAGATTACACGCCCACCAAATCTGTGAAGTCCTATGTTGGGAGCATCACAAATGCAAGCTTAATGAAGAAAGCCATGGAAGGGTGTCAAAGTGTCATCCATCTTGCAGGCGTTACAGACACATCTATGTTTCCTAATAAGGCTAGGCTAGAAGAAGTCCATGTTAAAGGTAAAAATTGTATGTTGTTTGTTTGTATGTACAGAATTTTCTTGAGTTACTTTTATTTTATCGATGTTGTGCTCATAAAATTAGACACAATATAAACAAAGCACTTGTTCCAATCATGTGGCACTGTTCAATCAAAACCAAACTTAACCTTGATTTTTCAACACTCCGAACTGAAAGAATTTGCAGACAACAAAGAAATGTTACTCAAACGATGGAATTTACCACATAAAAGGGTTGAAACCAGTGTTTTCTCCTTTTCCCAAAATGTGTTCTAAAGCCCTCCTTATCTGCTGCTCCCACAATACTTTCTAGTCTTTCAAAGATAATTTGTATAATTTGATCCATACATATTTGTCAGCTGCAAATGCTGTTAATTTGGAAACATCCAAATTTTCGTTGTTTGATAAAAATTTATACTGGAAGGCAGGAGTGGAGTTTCAGTCTCCTACATCATAGGTTCTGGGTTCATAATCCACTTATGAGTTGGGGTCAACCGTTTTTAGTAGCTATCCACATAACAGCGCCAGCTGCACTAGTATTGGTTAGGTATTTAGGGAGCAATCATAGTGAGATATTAATGTAGGTTGCAGAATTTGTTTCGCTACAGATGTAGGGTATGAGGGCTGATTGGTAAGTTATGAGTGTTATATTATTCTTTATCCTGCTAAATAAATTAAACTTTCAAGGCAATAGTAAAAACCCTAACATTGCTTTTCCAAAGTTATTTCTTGGAGAATAGAAATCTCCATATCAGACAGTGTAGATCTAAAATCAGACTGCTTATTCTGTGCAGTCTGATCTTGATCTACACTGTTCGCAAAAGGCCAGTGACTCACGCTTAGAAGCCTAAGGGTTAAAGGAGTTAAGCAGGGATGTCCTTTTTCAGCCCACCTGTTCCCTGACTATTTAGGGCTGTGTATCCAAAGACTGGTGTCACTAGGTCAGTTTATGTTGAAGAGATAGCACTGTAAAGTAAACGAGGCAAAGGACTCAATAAAAGTGTTGTTCCACCAGGACAAGGCCCCTGTACATCATTGCCATGGCTGCAATTAACAATTGTAGCTTTGAATTGATTGAGCATCCACCCTATTCCCCATGATTTTGCTCCATTAGACTTTGATCTATTTGCAAAATTGAAAAAGGTCATTTCAAGTACCCACTTTTGGAAAGATGATGACGCCATAGACGCAGTGGAGGGCTTTCTAAACTGTCAGGAAAAGGACTTCTTTAGAAGTGGCATTGAGCCCCTTTAAAATTGCTGGCAAAATTGTATAAATATTGAATGGGATGATGTTTAAAATAATGCAATCTGTCCACCAAAAGTCAAACCCTTACATAATTATGAGGCTCAAAACTTGTCAATCAGCCCTCGTAAATATGAAAACATGTAATTTAAATTTATACTGTTAAAGACTGTAAGAATCAAGATAGCAGGCCCTATCCCATTTTAAGTTATATAGGTGGCATCTACACAATGGGCACCTATTGATAAACCAAGTAATATCTAAGGTTGGTCAGTGATTCATGCTTTGGATTTGTACACCTGAGCTGGTTGAAATGGAGTGTCTGGGCAAGACACAGTAGGGCCGAAGGATCATACAAATGAATACCAGGAAACACATGGATGATTAAGTTGTTGCTGTGATATAATTGAGGATTGTTGAAAACAATGGTAGAGTCAGTTAAACCTTTGTCAAACAATCATGATTTTTAAACAGTCAAAAAAAAAAGGCTTATATAAACATTTTGTGGAAAAAGAAGAAAATGCTGATGACAAGCAATTTCACCTTTTCTAGCAGTATTTTCTACCCTTTCAAAGGCAAATCTTGTCATTTGAGTCACAGTTTCTCTGTTATCTGCAAATGCTTTTAAACCTTAAAGCATCTTTCACAACTAAGTTGCTTTTGCTGGCAATTTATATCAAGACTGGACTGCACATGGTGTGCAGTCTGATCTTTGATCCACCCTGTCGATCTAGCTCAAACACTATAGAGAATTCTTTGTATTGGCTCTCTATGAAATGGAGTTTTATGTGGTTTTCAACAGCTTAAGTTATATTATGGGGGTCAATGCTTTCTCGCACCAGTGCTGACATAACTTTCTTTCCAAGCCATTGACTACTTTTTTCACATACATCAGAGCTATGAGCCAAAAAATCAGCAAAAAGAAAGTTTGCCTCTACCGGATATCAAACTCGCAACCACCAGGTCACAAGTCAGATGCACTAACCATTGAGCTACTCTGGCGGACATACTATAGAGAAAAGCCACTATGAAATCGCAAGTATTTGGGCCCATTTCTCAACTGAATATGTCTGTCGGGTTATTTTGTACTCTATGGGCTAATTTGGACAAATCCAATATTTTGAGGTTTGGTTCATGATCAGGGTCAACCATTTTGAGAACATTATTTGTTTTATTCTCCAAGATTTTCTAAATTTGAAAGTAACACAAGTTCTGATTGGCTAGACCAATTTGGTTTAGCTAACCAGAAGTTATGTTACTTCTAAATTTAGAAAATTCTGGAGAATAAGACAAAAAAACGTTCTTGAGAATGGTTGTGAATACAGTCCCAGTGACAGCTTTTCTCGGTAGTGCAAACTAGAATATAATTTTTTGAAAACATTTTGGGAAAAGGAAAAAAATAATTGCAACAGTATCTTCCCTTTTGCCACAATATTTTACTTCTATTAAAGTTATGATTTATGTAAGTTATGTAAATTTCAGTCGTCATTTACAAGGAAATTTTCGAAGTCACATGCTACAAATTAATCCTCAACACACAAACCCCAGTGTTAAGGACACTTAGAAAGAAAGCTTTTAAAAACGTTGTGGGAAAAGGAACATTTTCTCCTTTTCTCATGATGTTTTCTAGCCTTTCATGGACCAATTCCATTACTTCTGCCATATCTATTATGTGGTCTGCAAATGCTTGCAATCTGGACCAGTCTAAAATTTTGCCGTGTGGTAAACTGGAAAAATATGTTTTGGAAAGAAATAGGCTAATTCCTTACTGAACAATAAAACTTAAACACTTGTAAATGATAATGGGATTGGACTTTAAAAGAGTAGTAACATTGTGGAAAACGGAGAAAGTGCTGGTTACACTTTTCCAAAAGTGTTTTTTAAAGCCTTATTTCTCAAGGTTGTGAAATCTGGTTTCTACTGATAAACAATCACACAAATGAGCCATGCTTTGGCAGAAGTGATGCATTGTACCAAGCAGGTCATCACATACTTATAGATCTATAAAGTCCATTTTGTCTAACAACACCCTGAATCCAGAGGTAGACATGCAGAAAATTTACCGAAAGCAAAAAGTTTTGGCCCAGGTAAAATTTGCACGGACTGCGCAGGCTGACAGCGGTTGATACTTTTTGCAAATGTGACCCGTCATGCAAAAAGGGACAATCTGGGAATTCCGTACATCAATTAGATGAAAACAGATCAACAATAGTGCAGGTCAATTTTAAGTTGATAGTTAAAAAATAATTGTATAACAAGGTAGAATGACCACTTTTCATACAGAAAATATAAAAGCGAGAAGTGTCAACCATGGTCAGACTGCGCAATTCGCGCAGGCTGACCAGGGTTGACACTTTTCGCAGTTCCCAGAAGGTCCCTTTTTGCGTGACGGGTCACAAATGCATTAAACACCCTCTGGCTCAAAAACATGTATACCTGTAGGTACAATGACTACACTCCTAGCAGCAATGGGAAGCTCTGGAGTTCAAAGGTTAATTGGATGCTCAACGTGGGGCATTGTCATCAATAGCGAGCGAAATATGATCAACATTGACGAGGAAACACCTCTTCCAGAAAGACCATTATTTCCAGAGTATGTGTCCACTAAATATGCAAGTGAGCAGCTAGTGCTGGAAGCTAACTGTGAGTAATAACAAAATTTATCATATACCTGAAATTTTCTGATAAAAAATACAAGCAGCACACGAGGCTAAAACACAGCAGAAAAAAAAAATATGTACACGGTATCTACATAGTGTCAAATATGGTTCCAAATTTGGTGTGATGACATATAGCACGCCCTGAATGTGTACATATTGTTTTGTTTTGATCGGACAAAACGTTATACTATAATATTCATCCACCATTCATAAAAAACGTAGTTGCTAGCCGCTACTCCATTGTACCATTATTTATTTTATTTTGATTACTGTTTTGAATAAGATGTGAATAATTGCAAAATTTTTACACTGAAAGTTGTACGTACATAATAAAAGTAATATTATGCTGTTTAACTTTCCTGGTGCTTGTATTCTCGCTATGAAGAAAATTTTTACATCACCCTTGATCTCTGGCCTCAACCATTTCAATTTTCTCATGCTGCTCAAGTCATGTATAAGCTCCAAGAATGTTACTACAAAATAATATTCATGACTTTTTAGTAGATGACTTTCAAAGGATCCTTGAAAAAAAAATCAAAATGAAGACTAATCCTTTGGCTGCTTAAGGACCTTTTGCAGACAGTGTAGATCAAGATCAGATTGCACATGCATGTGCAGTCTGATCTTGGATCTACACTGTCAAATGAGGGAATATCTTTCTCAAAAAAAAAAAAATCCTGAAATAGCATTATTCAGGGTTTTTACTGATGGCTTAAAAGTTTCATTTCACTTATATAGCAGGATAACGATTAAATACATAAATACATCTGAATATTATGTGTCAAGTGCAAAATTCAGCAATTTCTCCTGAGCTACATTTTTTAACACTGGTTAGCTGTTGGTGCAAAAATTTCTCTGCATATTTCAGGATTTAAAATAACAAATTATGGAAATAGACATGTAGTGTCATAATTGTTCCTTTAGTAAGCAATCCAAAATTGTAATGAACCTGGGACGAAGGTTTTTGAAAACATTGTGTGAAACAAAGAAACTGCTATTAACCAGCATTTTTTCCTTTTCTAACATTGATTTCTATCCTATCAAAGGGAAATCTCACCATTTGAGCCACATTTAATTTGTCTTTTGCAAATGTTTTGACTTTGGAACAGTCTAAGTTTGTCATTTGATAAAGAGTGAAATGGCTTGCACATTTGAATACTAGTAATGTGTCTCTTTATACTCTCTACATTTAGTATTTTCTGGTAAAAAAGTGTTAAATGGTGTGCATGTTTCCAGTTAAGTATTTAACCCTTTACCAAACAGTCCTGAGTTTTTACAACCCTGAAGAAACAATGCCATTGAAAACATTGTGGAAAACAAAAAAAACACTAGTGACAGCATTGTCACCTTTCCCAACAGTGGTTTCAAAGACAAAGTCCATGCAACATTGAAAGTGTTGTCTGCAAATGCTTTCCATCTAGACAAGTCTAAAATTTTGTCATGACGAAGAGTCAAATAAGTAGTTAAGAAATTGCATGTTGAGTGAATGTTTAAACCAAAGCCATTTCATACAAGGATTTTGATGCTCAAAGAGAATAATATTTTCTATACTGTATTTCTAAAAATCTAGGTTGTATGTTGTATGTACTCATTTGAAATGTTTAGTGGAGAGTGAGTACCCAAAACAAAGGTTTTGATAAAGAAATAATGCTCGTATAATTTGATAGCCCTTTTTTGTGTAGACCTCTTTAAAACATTTTTGTAGGTGACCGGTTTTTAACAGCATGCATCCGACCAGTCTTGATGTATGGCGAGCTAGATGACACTTACATGTCAAAAATTTTTCAAAATATCAAATCTGCTGGTGGAACATTCTATCGCATAAATTGTGGAAACAACATTCATCAACAGGCATACGTTGGAAATGTTGCATGGGCCTTCATTTGTGCAGAAAGATGTTTATGGAAGGAATGTAAAGATACTGATGCAACTAGAGAAAACAGTATTGCAGAAAATACAAGGGAGTATGCAAGTAGTATGGAACTGAAAAGACCAACAGAGTCACAAAATAACACAAAATGTATTGCCGGTCAAGTTTTCTATGCAGCTGACAACACACCACATGAAACTATGGTTGAATTTCAGAGACCTTTTGTGGAAGCATGCGACTACAAAATGTCTAAATTTAAAGTACCAATCTATTTTGTTTTTTTCTGTATCTATATCATATATTTTACACTTCTTTTCTTGTCATTCTTTGGTGTGAAGAAAAATATTTCAGTTTCCATAAATGCATTCAAGAACTTAAACGGAACCTTTTTCGTTAAATATGACAAGGCAAAACATTTGATGGGATATTCACCTCTGTTTTCCGTTGAGGAGTCTTTTGAGAGGACAAAACAGTATTGTAAAGAGCTAGCAAAGGATATCTGAAAATGATTGCCTGGCTTAACTCTTAACCAAATGACAAAATTTGAGACCAGTCCAAATTGAAAGCATTTGCAGATGACAAAATAAATGTGACCCAAAAATTGAAATTTGTTTTGGGAAGGATATAAAACAATGTGGGAAAAAGAGAAAATGCTAGTTACCAGCATTTTCTCCTTTTCCCACATTGTTTTCAAAAGGCCTTTCTCTCAGGGTTGTTGAAAGTTGGGATTGTGTGGTAAATGCTCAATAGATATAGCTTTTTCCTCACCTAATAATTAAGAAGTGCTTTGGGAAAAGGGGGTTTAATGCATCACTGTGATACATTACATAACAAGCAAGTCATCACAAAAATATAGTATCTGATATGAGTTGGTGTTTGAGATAAAACAAATGGTTGGTCTAAGGTTAGCCTTTACATACAAAGTGAAACTATAGTGCAGCATGTAAATAAAATGAAAATGTTTGGGCAGACAGAAGGCCATCTCTCTGTCTCTCTCAGGGAGACACAAATATCTATCTGTATCAAATATGTCCCTTGTTTTCCGTGTAATATACCCATTACAAATTTTCTTATCTTACACATGTTTGGGACAATCATTGTGTGATGTCATATGTGACATAATTTTATACTTCTTTCAGACAAATTAATCAGGTTTTACTCATGTAAATAACTGTATGTAAATGTGTGGTTCTGCATAATTTAACCAATAATTTGTGAGATATTGTTATGTGATGAAAAGAATCTAACATTCATTGGCTTATGGGAATCAATTTTATGATATACCTGAAAATTTTCCGGCTCAAATAAATGCATCGCACGCAGATAAAATATCACACACGACAGAAAAAAAAAATCTGTATCTAGACACTGTGAAAATATGGTATGATGATGTAATAATGATGTAACTCACGCGTTGTACATGTATGAAGTTACTTGCTAATTAACCATTACATGTATTTATTTTGCTTACCCTTTCCCAATAAAATGTCAATAATTTGCAACATTTTGTGGTCGAAAAGGTGCAGGTATATAATAAAAGGAATATATATAGGATATTTGTTTTTTCTATTTATTTCATGCTTTTAACCCTTTCTGGGAGGAACTTTATCAAAATCCAGTACAGTCTTTTCAGTTATTCCCCGTGGTGTACCCCCTCCGCATAGCAACGCATTACAATATTACGTCAAGCGCGAGAAATGTAAGGTAAATGACGTCATATTTCCATCTGGTTGTGAGTCACGTGCATTTTACCTAGGTAACTAGAATATAAAAATCGGTATTTTCACTGGTCGTACCCGTGGAATATCGAAAAATATTTTCACCGCTATTTCTCAATATCCTACCGGAAAGCATGAAATAAAATGTCAATAATTTGCAACATTTTGTGGTCGAAAAGGTGCAGGTATATAATAAAAGGAATATAATGCTGTAGTAACTTTCCTGGTGCTTGTATTTACTTCTTGCTGCATAAGAATAATTTGGCATCTCGCTCGACCTTCAGACTCACGCGATACCAACTTTTCTCATGCTGCTCGAAGTAAATACAAGCACCAGCAATGTCATTAAAGTATACCATTCCGTATTTATTAAACTTGTCTACAAAAAATGTCATTGAGCTCATTAGAGGCTTGTTAAATAACATTTTTTATTATATACCTGAAAATTTTCTGGCTCAAATACATGCCTCACACTCGGATAAAATATCACACACAGCAGAAAAAAAATCCTTATCTACATACTATAAAATATGGTTCCAAATATGGTATTATGATGTAATGATGATGTAACTCACGCACGGAATAGGTATGTATTCATTTGAAGTTTGATTGATCAAAACTTTCAGCTGTAATATTTATCCACAATTCAAAAGAATGAAGTTACTGGCTCCTACACCGTTATTTATCTTATTTACTGTTTTCAAATAAAAAGTCAGTAATTTGCATTATTTTGTTGTTGAATGGTGTAGGTGTATAATAAAAGGAATATTATGATGCAGTAATTTTCCTAGCACTAGTATTTGCTCCTTGCCGAGCAAGAAAATTTTGACATCTCACTTGCCCTTCGGTCTCGCGCAATATGGAATTTTCTCATGCTGCTTGAATCAAATACAAGCACCGGGAAAGTGACTACATCATAATATTCTGTATATGTCAAATGCCAACTTTTGTCAGATCCTTTATTTCTCATAAGAATATAAGTGGTTCTTTATTTTCAGCTCAAGTGTACATGTATGTTTAAAAACTTTACTAAAGTATCAAGTGTGTTTTATAGACCCTGAGGAAAATTGCTTTTGAAAACATTGTGAAAAAAAAGAGAGAGAAAATGTTGTCCTTCCTTTCAAAGACAAAAATCCTATCATTTGAGTCATATTTAACTTTTTACCAAACAAAAAAATTTCCGACCAGTCAAAATTCAAAGCATTTGCAGTCGATAAACTTAACATGATTCAAAAATTGAAATTCGTTTTGGGAAGGGTACAAAACATTGTGGATAAAGGAGAAAATGCTGGTTACCAGCATTTTCTCCTTTTCTAACAATGTTTTCAAAAGCCTTCTCTTTCAGGGTCATTAAAAGTCAGGATTTTGTGGCAAAGAATTAATTTGTTGTCTGCAAATGTTTTCAGCTTGTATTAGTTTGGTGAAGAGTTTATAAGGTGTATACTGTTACATGTCATATACAAAAGGTGTAAGTCTTTCAATTACAGGCCTGAGATTATTTATTTTTCCATAATAAATTACATAATCATCTCCATAAAAACTATGTTTGCTTATTTGTTAATACCATGTTACTTTGCGGGAGAAGACTTTTGGATAACATATGGTAGTAAAAGGAGAAAATGCTGGTAACAAGCATTCTCTCTTTTTCCAACAGTGTTTTCTACTCTTTTGAAGACAAATCTCATAATCTCAGCCACATTTAATTTGTCTTCTAGAGATGATCTGAATTTGGAAGAGTCCAATATTTTTCATTTGGGAAAGGGTTAAGTGTTTACCACACACTCCAAACTTTTAACGACTTAAAGAAAGAAAACTTTAAAAAACATTGTGGGAAAAGGAGAAAATGCTAGTAACCAGCATTTTCTCCCTTTCCCACAATGTCTTCAATACTGTCAAAAAAAAAACCTTCCATAATTCTTATCACATATTTTATTATAATTTGTTGTTTGCTTGGCTTGGACAAGTCTAAAATGTTGTCAGTTGGTAAAGCGTTAAACACCAAATCATAAGTTCTGAGACATAAGATCAACGTACTGTGAGTCTCAAGTTGCAACAACACCAGGTATTGTGAGTCTATGTAAAGATAAATTCTTTTTATAACATTCTAAACTGCACAGAGCTACACCAGTCTTTGAACATGCATATTTCTTATTGTTTGTGCAGCCCTTTATTCCACATTTCTGAACACTGGATTTTGGGCTTGCCACCTCTGTCTTGAAAGGGAAAGGTACTCCATTGGGTACTGAGATAGAGATTCCTACTGCATTGTTTAGGTAGGAAACTTTAGGGACATCAGCCTTTCTGGAGGAGCGACCCTGAAAATCAAATACATGTACAGCAATCAAAGAATTCTTCACAATTCTTACTACAATCATTTTTATCACAATAAAGTTACACATTCCACTCAATACATCTTTATTTATTCATTTATATTTCCTCCATTTTCTGGAGATTAACAATGATAAAAAAAAAAAATAGTCTTACAGATATGTTCGAAAGAGAGAGAAAAACAAAAGGAAATATATGAAAAGGGATTTCTAACTGGTTGTGATGTACTAACGTTCGTGTGTGCGTCTGATATTGTGTATACACATGTGCGTATGTTTGGTATACATTTGTATATTTTTTAACTGAGAACAGTAGATCTCCAAATGCATGCGTGTGATCAGAGAGAGAGAGAGAGACAGAGTGAGAGAGAGAGAGGGAGAGCAAAAAAAAGATGCCAAGAGAAAGAAAGAACGAATGAAAGAAAGAGAGAGAGAGAGAGTTCAGAGAACAGACAGATGGCTAAACAGACAGACAGAAAGACATTCAAAAATTAATATTAGAGGATTATACTTATTTCCTCAACAGATGACATAGTTTTCAACTTGTTCTTACACCAAGCATTTACAAACGACATAATATATGTGGCAAAAATTATGGAACATGTCTTTAAAAAGGAAGAAAAATGTGTTAGGAGTAAGTGAAAATATGATGGTGATGATGGCCCTGTATCGCTCCAATGGCTAATAAGTACAAACTGTACATACCAAACATAACAATTCTAGGCCAAATGGTTTCGAACAAGAGGACTTCCTAAGTTTTCTCTACAAAAGCCCATGTGAAAGTGTGACCCAAGGGTGAACCAGTTTTGACCACAGAGCTATAATTACTTCAATCCGGGTTGAGGTCCACAAGATAAAGCCACATATCAAATAAAACCATGTCAAGGCCTTATGGTTATAAACAAGAAAATTTTCAAAGCATCTTGAATACAAAGCCTCTGCAAAAAATGAGATCCCAATTTTTTGACACCAAGGCTTTAATTTGTACAATTTTGAAAGAAGCCTACTAAATGATAACACTCACAAAATATCAAAGCTGTAGCTCACGGTCAGAAACAATTTTAAAAGTTTTCACTGAAGAAGACCACATTAAACTTGTGACTTGTGGGGCAGGCCAAAATTTGATTCAAGGGCTATAATTTGAACTATCTTGGTAGAGGCCCACAAGATAATACTACATGTACATGCCAAATTTAGCAGCCCTAGACCTAATGGTTAGGAACAAGATTTTTGAAGTTTTCACTGTATAAACCAATGTAAAACTTGTGACCCCTTATGACCCAAGGACTATCACTTGAAGAATCTTGGTAGAAATATATCTGATGAAGCTATATGCCAAATTTGGCAGCTCGGCCTTATGGTTTGGACAAGAAGATTTTTAGAAATTTTCAATATTTTTCAGTTTTATTGACACTGCAACCAGAGTTTTTACATGGAATCAAATTCTTTCATGAAACTCTACAGAGGACAATGGAAGGATCATTTCTGTTAAGTTTGGTGGGAATTGGAGTGGTGGTTACAGAGAAGATGTTTGAAATAAAAGTCACTGCAAGGATGGATGCATGACATACGCCATGACATAAGCTTGCTACTAACATTTTCTTCTTTTCTCACACAGTTTTTGGAAGCCTCCTTCATGAGGTCTAGTAAAAAAACAGAATCCTAAAACGTGTAGACTGTTTGGTAAGGGTTAATATTTTGCCACAGTCTGTCCTATTCTAAGAAAAAGGAAAAAGGTCTAAAGATTGGTAAATTAAACAGAATGTGCAGTCTGATCTTGAATCAAAACTGTGACATATTTTGCAAGATATTCAATCCGAAAGAGTCCAAAATTTGCAATATTTGAGTTATTTGGAGGGAAAATTTTTACCACTCCACTGGTTCATAAATAACAGTTATGAAAATTCATTTTTGTATCACAAAACAAACCTCCAAAATATATTACCTTCGGTCCACCTTTGAGCTTTGATTCCTGTTTCTTGAGAAGTCGATCTAATGTCTGTTTCTGAAAAAGAAAAAAAGAGAAAATTTAGTTTTTTAAATTCTTTACTTAACCACAAAATTTTGGACTCAACCGAATCAAAGGCATTTGCAGATGACAAATATAGCTCACATGATGTATAAAATACACAACACACATGTACAAAATCTAAGTGTTCTGATTCTCAATTAAATAGTAAATCTCATGATCTTATTTTTCATGAGCGACCACATAAAACTGTCTACATTTTCATAGATAGATAAAAGATAAAGATAAATTAGAAAAACTGAATAAAATTTTCAAGACCAAATGTATTTTCTTAATTCTATCTCATATAAACACTGTGTGTCAAGAAAGCATTGAGATAGAAAAGGCAATTGCTCATTCTGACCAATTTATCTATTTGCCATACAGTTTTAAAGGTTATCTGAGATCTACGAAGTTAGGCTTCAATGGCTCACTAGTGCTCTACAATATTGACTCTTTACCACACAACATAAATCTAGTTTTTTTTTAAACTGAAAGCATTACCAGACAAAAACTTAAAGGTGGCTCAAATGACGGAATTCGTCTGCGATTGGACAGGCCAATTTTGGGGAAAGAAGAAAATGCTGGTTACACGCATTTCTCCTTTTCTCACAATGTTTTCAAAAGACTTCTTTCTCAGGGTCGTTATACCTTGGGATTGTGTGATAAATGGTTATGTGTCCCCTATAGATGTAAAGAACATAAAAATAGGCAATGTTCTACCAAAGGTTATATCTTTACATATTGTCTGATTGAGACCGAAAAAAATCTTGTCATGATGACCACAGATTCTAAATTTTATGGTATATCATAATTAAGATAAAAATCTACCTTGTCTTTTTCTCGTTTCTCCTGAGCCATTTGTTTTCTCTTGTGAGCTCTCTGTTCTCGTCTTTTTAGCTGTTCCTCTGTTAATTCTACCTGTCTGTAACCTGAAACAATATCAGAACTTTTCTCAACACTTTACCGCCAAGCCCCGGTAGCACAGTCGGTAGGGTACAGGACTCAAGAACAGGGGGTTGCTGGTTCGATCGCCAGCTTGGCCAATTTTTGAAAATGGCGTTAAACACCATACAATCAATGAATCAATTAACACTTTACCAAATTTTTTCGTAATGAAGGTATTTGCAGAAGACAAAATTGGGTCATAAGTCATTATAACTAACACTATCTATCTAGGCCACTTGCTGCTTTATCCACTTAACAGCATCAAAAGCTACTTTCACGAGAAGGTAAGGCATAAATCCTGTCTCAATGCCTTTCAAGAACCCTTGGACAGAGTGTTGGCTATGCATGGGTTCAAATCACAACCCCTGAATTACTGGTCATGTGTTTTGCCAACTCAGCTACACAGGAAGTATTTGGCCTCTAAAATCAATTAATATGAGAGTGCTCTGGCAAAAGGGGGTTTAATGCATCTCTGTGATGCATAATACTAAGCAAGTCTTCACATAATCATGGATTCATAAAATCCACTTTGTGAAACAACCAACATAATCATGAGGTAGAATGGTTCTTTGACATGCAGAAAATGAGCAATAGCAAGTTTCAACCCAAATCAGCCTGTGCAGACTGCCAAGGCTGACCTGAATACTTTATGCAGATGCATTAAACCCCTTTTCACACAGCATGGCTCATATCTTTATTCTGAATCATGTTCATAATATGGCCTGCAACATGCAAAAAGGGGCATTCGGACATTTGCATAAAGTGTAGTCTCGGATCAGCCTGCGCAGTCTGCGCAGGCTAATCCAAGACTACACTTTCCGTTCTTTTATAATATTCTGTTTCTTGCAAGTCTACAGTAGGACAAGATTGAATGTAGTCGGAAAGTGTCGTCTCGGATCAGCCTGCGCAGGCTGACCTGAGACGACACTTTATGCAAATGTCCAAATGCCCCTTTTCGCGTGTTGCAGGCCATATCTCGTCCAATCAGAAAGAATGTCCTGTCATCAACTTTTTATTGTATTGGCTAATTTTAGACCAGTTTAAAAGCATGCACTCTACCCAACAACCCCATGTCCTAACAATTTTTAGAATAAAAAGGCTTTTCAAAACATTTTGAGAAAAAGAGAAAAGGCTAGTAAGCAGCAGGAAATGCTTGCTAAAAGGAGAAAATGCTGGTAGGAAGTATTTTCTCCTTTTCCCACAATGTCTTTTATCCTTTAAAAAAACTTCAGCTATTTTGTCCAACTGTCAAATTTATCCTCTTTCAAACTGACCATCTGCATATCCTTTCAATCCGGAAGACTAGAATTTTTCATTTGGGAAAGTGTTGATCAATTAACTCTACCAGACATCAAAATTTAGACATAAACCATTAATTTTGCCAATGACACTTTTAGTGTGGTTTACATGATTTGTCTTTGTAAGGTTAAAGAACACTGTGGGGAAAGGGGAAAATGCTGTTAACCAGCATTTCTTCCTTTGTAACAATGTTTTCTATCCTTCGAACGACAAGTTTCAATTTTTTTGTCACAATTTCTTTGTCGTCTGCAATTGCTTTCAATTCGGACAAGTCTAGATTTTTCTTTGTAAAGGATTAAATGTATAAATATATCAATAATATTAGACATTGTAATACCTGTGGGAAGTTGAAGAAGCTCCTGGTCTTTGTGGCCATGTTTCAGGGCTCTCTGCAAAAAAAAAAAAGTCATTCTTAGCATGTGCTCTGTGAACTATTTGGTGCTTTTATAGAGATGGTATATCAAGATCAGATTGGACAGAACTGCATGTGCATCAAAATGAGGAATTTCATTTTCTAACCTTTTACTATACAATCTTGACTTTTAGTGACCCTAAGCAAGAAGTCTTCTGAAAATATAGTGGAAAAAGGAGAAAAATGCTGGTAAACTATATTTTCTCCTTTTCTCACAAAGTTTTTTGCCCTTCCAAAGGCATAATTATAGTTTTTTAGACACAATTATTTTTGTCATCTGCAAAAGAAGTTTAAAATTCTTTTGAAAACATTATGGAAAAAGGAAAAAATGCTGGTTACCAGCATTTTTTTCCTTTTCCCACAATGTTTTCTAGACTATCTGATTCAAATCCCATTATGTATGCCATATAAATTTTGTCTTCTGCAAGTGCTTTCAAATTGGACCGGGCTAAAATATTCTCATTTGGGAAAGAGTTAAAAGTGTTACTTGAGTCAGCTAAATGAATATCTCAGTCACTCAGTGGCCTATTTGGAGCCATGATGTGACTTAATACCTCAGAAAGCCAGTTGCCATATCTGAGCTATCTGAAAGAGTATCTCAACCAAATAGAAACAGTATCTATCTCTCTGATTGGATGTAATAGTTAATATGGAGCCATATTTCAAACAAAGATTTTTATCACATAAAACCTCCTCCAGCAGCATATTAAACCTGTGACTTATTTTTGATAATACACTAGTGTATTATCGTTTTTTGGGTCCTGGTTCTGATCAACTTCAGTCATAAGTGCTTGAAGCCAGAGAAACCAAACACAGCATGCACAGGAATTTATACTGCTACGCCATTTCATGGAAAAATGACGTCATTGTTGCTAAGACGTATACCCGTGGAAAGTCTTTGATTTTCATGTTTGATAAAAACCAGGAAGTGCAGCAAAAGTCTCTTAAAACCAATATTATTGCGGAAATATGTGGACTTAACCCCTCTATAAACTATTTCATTCTTCTTTCGGTGTAAATGTCAAAGAACTATGTACTTGTGTATATACACAGTTGAAACCAAACTACCACTGTAAACATGGACCTGTGCAGGGTATAGGGGCTAAAAGTGATGATGCAGGATATTTTTCTGTCTGTCATTCATTTTATGTGATAAATAGGATCTCAAATTCGTGTTTATGTATTTAATATCATTTTTATCTAACTCATTGACAAAAATGTATTTGACGCTCGCCAAGGCTCACATTATACAATTTTAGTCAACTCGTTTGATAAAAAAACACTCATGAAGGATCCTCTATATATCTCGCCAGTGAACAGCAATATTCAAGCCATCTGATCGAAATTCCGTGGGCAATCTGAATCACAAGCACGCCTCAATAGCTCAGGTGGTAGACCATGAGATCTATGGTCCACTTGAGAGTGTGGGTTTGATCACCACGGCTGGCCACCTAAATTACCAAAATGTCTTTCAGATGAGACATTGAACTTAGCTCCTGTGTGAAAGTGCTATACACGGAGCACATTAAAGAACCGGGTGTTACTTAGGATGGGTTTCATCCTGTATCCAGCACTATCTTCTGTAACAAAATAACAATCCTATGGGGGTGTTGCCCATAAGGGCAAGTGGTAGCAGTGATGAACAAAGATCAATTATTATTCAAGCCATCTGATTGAAATTCAGAGCCAATCTGAATCATGTGCAATATTTCAGCAAACTGACTGAATATCTTTACTTTTTACCAAACAGCAAAATTTTGAACTTGTCCAAGACAAAAGCATTTGCAGATGACACTTAACTCTTTACCAAACGACAAAATTTTGGACTAGTCCAAATTGAAAGCAGTTGCAGACGACAAAATAAATGTGAGTCAAAAATTGAAATTTGATTTGGGAAGGGCAGAAAACATTGTGGGAAAAGGAGAAAATGCTGGTTACCAGCATTTTCTCCTTTTCCTACAATGTTTTCAAAAGCTTTCTTTCTCAGGATCGTTAAAAGTTGGGATTGTATGGTAAAGAGTTAAGATGCAGTTCAAATGAGGATATTGTTGGAAAAAGGTTAAAAAACATTATGTTGAAAGGGTTACCAGCATTTTCTTCTTTTCCAACGATGTTTTTATAAGTCTTCTTCCTAAAGGCTGTCGAAATTTTGGATTGTCTGGCACAGGTTTAACAGAACATAAACTTCATCCTAGAGGTCTGATTTATGCTTTACCACACAAACCCAAGTTTTAACAACCCTGGGAAAAATGACTTTTGAAAACATTGTGGGAAAAGGAGAAAATGCTGGTTACCAACATTTTCTCCTTTTCCCACAATGTTTTCTACCCTTTCAAAACAAATTTCATAATTTGTGAGACATTTAATTTGTAGTCTGCAAACTGCCTTCAATTTGGACCAGGAAAATATTTTGTCGTGTGGTAAAGAGTTAAACATTTCAGCCAATCAGAAGTTCTATTTTCTCACCTGTCTGGCAGTCATAAGGGCTGGGTCCTTCTTTCCTTTACTAATTTCCCCATAATCATCAAGCTCCCCCTTTTCAAGGGCAGATAACCACTCTTTCTCCTCGTCAGATGTCTCGTCTCCAGGCTTTTTGGTTCGAATTGTGGGATCTTGCTCATCATTTTCTGTAGCATGACATAAAATGACTATAGCTGATTTACATTAATTGCTTTAACTCAACACCACACAAAAAATATTTAGACATGCGCAGACTGAAAGCATTCGCAGATGACAAATATGGCTTAATTGTTGGAATGTGATTTTGATGTGGTGGAAAAGGTTGTTGAAAAAGGAAAAAAATGCTTGTTAGAATGCTTGTTTCCTGTTTCCACTATGTTTTCAAAACCTTTCTTTCTCATGATATTTGAAACTTGTTCAGTTTGACCTGTGCAATCGTAATGGGTTTTGAAAGCATATGTTTGGTGAAGAGTTCAAGGAAGACCATCACAATGCCAGTACTTCTCAACCCTCTGTAACCCTTGTAGCGCTGATAATAGATTTAATAGCTAATGTGGACAGTGTAGATCAAGATCAGATTGCAAAGATCTTGGATCTACACTATCCACTTCTTTGCCAAATATTATGGTAAAGACAGCTTTGAAGCAATATCAGCATCATTAATACTGATTGAGAATGTCCATTTCATTTACTTAGCATCACAAGAGTTCACTGTATATCTGCAATCTTTCTACAAAGAGTTCCTGTGTGGCCCAAAGGTGTAGGTTTGATCCCCACTTGCTCAAGCAGATTGTTTGGGAGTGTCCATGCTTCCATGGCCAAGTAACATCAAAGCCCAAGCCTAGAAATGATTGACTGTATTGGTTTTTGTGCCATTTTCAATATTATTTCAGTTACAGCACAGTGGCCAGTGCAGCTATCCATGATTTCTTGGAGTTTCTTTTCATCAGTACTGCACACAATTTTCTTCCCAAGCCACTGGCTGCTTTGCCACATAATCAAAACATAGTCAAAACAGTGATGGGCATTGAGAGAGGAATGAATCACATTGCAATGACTTTCATAAATCCCATGAAAGAAATTGGCTGACCACATGGTTTCAACTTTTGCGCATTACAGATTGAGCTAGAGGGCTTGGCCCTATAAAATGATGAAATTCAAGTAACACACAAATAATCAGCTGTTGCCATGATATCAATAAAATATAGATAAAACATCCTTCAAATAAATAAATGGTCAAGCACCACACATCTAAATCACTGCCTCAACTCTTTACCAAACAACAAAATTTTAGACTTACAGGAAAGCATTTGCAGACAACAAATCAAAATGTGGCTCAGATTTGATCTGGAAATGAAATGGTAGAAAACATTGTGGGATAAGGAAATAAAGCTGGTTACCGGCATTTTCTCCTTTCCCCACAATGTTTTCAAAAGCCTTCTTAAAACTTGGGATTGTGTGGTAAAATTATGAAATTCAATGGGAAACAACAACTTACCCCAAATATCATCAGTGACATTGACAATGGCATCTGTAGTTTCTTGCTTCATTGTAACAACACTGTAAGACAAACAATGTAACAATGTACTGTGACACTTTACCAAACAATCCCTAGTTTTAGCAACACTGAGAATGATGGTTTTTAAAAACTTTGTTGGCAAAAGAGAAAATGCTGGTATTTCTACCCTACCCAAATCCCTTGATTTATCCAGATTTATTTTGTCATTTGAAAATGCTTTCAGTTTGGTCAAATCTAAAACTTGTCCTTTAGGAAAGAGTTCACCCTTTACCACACAATCCTGAGTTTTAACCCTTTACCGCACGACAAAATTTTAGACCTGTCCGAATTGAAAGCATTTGCAGATGACAGTTTCATTGTGGCCCATATGAAATGATTTTTCTTTGAAAGGGTAGAAAATATGGTGGGAAAAGGAGAAAATGCTGGTAACCAGCATTTTCTCCTTTTCCCACAATGTTTTCAAAAGCCTTCTCTTTCAGGGGCGTTAAAAGTCGTCATTGTGTGGTAAAGGGTTAAAAACCTTGAGAGAAAAGGCTTTTAAAAATACATGTACATGTACTTTTGAAAAAGAAGAAAATGATCGTTACCATGTTTTCTCCCTTTTCCCATATTAATATCTAAACTTTCAAAGGTAAATTCCTTGATTTTAGCCACATTCATCAGTTATCTGAAAATGCTTTCACTTTAGTCAAATATAAATCTACAACATCATGGAAAAAAGAGGAAACTCTGGTAACCAGGATTTTCTTCTTTTCTCACAACGTTTTCTACGTTTTCAAAGAAAAATCAATCTTTTGAGCCACATTTAGTTTGTTGTCTGCATAAGCTTTTGATTCTGACAAGTCAAAAGTTATGCCATTTGGTTTAGCCAATCAGAAGTTGAGTTACATGTACTTTTAAATTTAGAAAATCTTGAAGAGTAAGACTAAGTTTATTCTTAAAAGGTACAATTCAAAAAGTAAAATTATCCACATAAATGACAACTTATAGCTTCTTTTCCATGAATATTTTCTAAATCTGTCAACTTGAGTGGTGCAATGTGTACAGCAATGTATTACATATACATGTAATTAAACCGTTACAACACAATCCTGTTTTTACATCATGCAATAAAGTTTTTGAAAATACTTTGGCAAAAGAAGGAAATATCTTAACTATTTACAAAATGCTGTTTACTTTTTCCACAATGTTTTCTATCATTTTAGAGAGAAATCCTGTCAATTGAGCCTCTAGCCCTGTTGTCTGGTAGAGTTAAAAGAAATTTTCACCTAAAAACAAAGCCTGTTACTTTTCTCTTGAACTATAACACTAAACTTAAAATCCCTGAAAAAAGAAGCATAACCAAAATCTGCTTTACTTTTTTGTGCCAAGCGTTTCCTGTCCAAATTTAAACTTCAGCTTGATGGGTCCCTTAGGAGACCCCGAGAGTTCATCTATTGTCTCAGACAGTGCTTCCTCCCCCTCAAAAGCCACTGAAGGCCTCTTTTTATGCTTCTTCTTATGTTTCTTGTGCTTCTTGTGACTTCCTGGGGAAAACTCCAAGTTTTCAGGTGATTCTAGTTTGGGAAGAAAAGGGAAAAAGATGAGGCAAAATCTTGATTTCTCAATCATGTTATCATATAAATATACACTGATTAACTTTTCACCTCCTGCAGATGCAATTTTCTATGTTATGGTAGCCGCCTATAGGACAAGAGGGCCATGATTATAGCCCTGTATTGCTCTACTAAGTTTCAAGTAAATGTGAGCTAAATTGGTATGGCATCCACAAAGACATCAAACCATAAGAAGTCTGTATGGAAATAAAATTTCACAGAAAAAATAACCTCCCCCATCTTTTCTGAAAAGAAAAATTCAAATCTTTTTCATACGCTAATTTGATGTCCGTGAATATATAAAGCAAGTTTAATCATTCAATCATTATAACCATATTATTGAACTCAAAGAACAGGTACTTTGACAAGAAGATTTCCACAACTTTATTACCAAAGATGCAATTTTTCAATGAATGAATGTTGCTTTATGATGCATCGACAGCTTTGGTTATTTAGCACACATGTCTGTATTGCATTTTTTTCTACGGCATGAATAGAAAAATTTTGGAGCATTAAATACAATTAAACAAACCTTACCTCAAGCTGAATATTCAGTAAATCTGACCATCTTCATCAATATCAAAATAATTCATTATCACTAAAACCTGAACATTTTCTATCAAAAAACTTGAATACTAAACACAAATCATTTCACAGTTTTGTAATCAGGGAGACTGGGAGGGAAATGGTAACAAACTACATCTATCTGTAACCAGTAAGCAGGAGTTGTTTTCCCCTTGAGCAGTTTATGTAAGCTACACCCTTTACCAAACAATCCCAAGTTTTAATTAGCCTGTGGAGAAAGGCTTCTGAAAACAATGTGGAAAAAGGAGAAAATGCTGGTAACCAGCATTTTCTCCTTTTCTCAAAATGTTTTCTACCCTTCCAAAAACAAACCCCAAAATTTCAACCATATCTAATGTGCACTGCAGGCTCTCAAAAGTTGGTCAAGTATTATAAAATTTTAATGTTTGGTTAAGGATAAAGCCCTAAAGCACCTTTCACAACTATAGTTGCTTTTGCTTCTAGTGTATATCAAGATCACACAGCACAAAACATACAGTCTAGATCTTTGATCTACACTGCTTGCTTTGCTGAGACATTTTGAACAGTAAGTATTATAACAACCTTCAAATTACAGTTTTTGGGTCTTTTTTCTGGAATGAAAATGTCTGTTAGGTTTATTCAGTGCTCTATGGTTTAATTCAAATATTAACCTGTTATTGATTATAATGAAGCACAGCCAATAGCAGCCATATTCCTTGTCGGAACAAAATTATAATTGAGCCATGCTCTGGCAAAAGGTGGTTTAATGCATCTCTGTGATCCATGGTACCAAGCAAGTCATCAGATGATTATGGATCCATGATATCCCCTTTTTTCAACAACCCACTTAATCATGAGGTAGACTGGTCCTTAGACAAACAGAAAATTGACCAGTAGCGAAAAGTTTCGGCCCAAGTCACCTGTGCAGTCTGTGCAGGCTTACCTGGGTCAATACTTTTTTTGCAGATGCATTAAGCCTCCTTTTCACAGAGCATGGCTCATATCAAGAAATCTACAAGAGGTTCATCTATGGGTCACATGCTGATTTTTAGAGAATTCCAACAGGTGGTTTTGGAGTAGATTTTTAAAAATTTGCAAATCTAGATGTTTTGTTGACATAGAAACCAGATTTATTTTCATGCAATCAAACTCTTTGACAAATTTCTGAATCTTAAGCACGTTGACAGGATCATTTCCACTTAACTCTTTACCAGACGACAAAATCTTAGACTGGTCCAAATTGAAAGCATTTGCAGACGACAAATTAAACGTGACTCAAAAATTGAAATTTGTTTCCAGCAGGGTAGAAAACATTGTGGGTAAAGGAGAAAATGCTGGTTACCAGCATTTTCTCCTTTTCCCACAATGTTTTCAAAAGGCTTCTATCTCAGGGTCGTAAAAACCAGGGATTGTTTGGTAATGGGTTAATTAAGCCGAAATCAGTCAGTTTCAGACAACATGTTTGAAATACCCATGGACATATGCATGCACTGATGAGCTCACGCCTGATGGACACAAGGCTATGACATAGACTCCCTGGCCTTCAGCAAGACAAGCTAAAAAATGCAATGGGAGCAACTGCTTGCAAATTTTCTTATTTTACCTCAACATTTTTCGTCTACTTTAGTACTAAAACAGTATATGAATTGATCAGACCAACCAGAACAGCTCAAGTGGTAGGGAGTTGGACTTGTGAATGATCAAGTATCAGGCCACTTGAGGGTGTGGCTCAGAGCCCACTGCTGGCCATCTAAACTTACTAAAAGTCTTTGGGATGAGAAGTTAAACCAAAGTCCCACATGATGGTGCTATAGACTGAGCATGTAAAAGAACCAGTTGTAACTTAGGCTTAGTTTCATCCTGTGTCTTGCACTATCCCCTGTAGCATACTAGGCTCCCTGTCCTTTGGCAAGTAAAGCTAGAAAATGTGGCAATGGGATAAACTGCATTCAAATTTTCTCATTTTACCTCAATACATGTATTTTTCCTCTGCTTAAGTACTAAAACAACATTTTAATTGATTGACAGACCGGAATAGCTCAAGTCGTAGGGTGTAGAACTTGTAAATGTCTATTATCGGGCCACTTTAGGGTGTGGCTACAGGCCCCAAAGCCAGCCACCTAAACTTACTAATAGTATAATAGCATTACGGATGAGAAGTTAAAGCAAGGTTCTGTGTGAAAGTGCTATACACCTAGCTTGTTGAAGATCCAGGTGTAACTTAGGACGAGTTTTATTCTGTATCTTACACTTTCCCCATAACATAACTAACAGCCTTCTTGTGCAGGTAACTGTCCCTGAATGCGATTTTAGGTTTGAAGTATGTAAAGATGGTCAAGAAAATTGTTTGAAAGCACTGCATAGATGTTGTGCACATGTTAGAACTCTCATATTTTCACTAATTGAAGACAAAGCTAGAATTCGAACATACCTGTTGCATGGGTATTCAATAATCCCTTGTTTCAAATACAAACATTTTCAATTCAAACCCTAAACATAAGACAAAACAGTCTAAGTCATCTTGTACTTGAAATGTTTATGTTTCCCAAGAATCCATGGAAAAGTACAGTATAAGCTTACTCTTCCGTTCCAATCCATTTTGTAGCATATTATATGTATGTTGTAATTGTCTTATTATATTCTTGTATGTAAGAATGTTACAAATAAAATATGTTTAAACTATGTTTCCCAAATTGGACACAAAATGGCTGCAAAGCATGATAAATTTCATTAGTTTTCTTCAGATTTACAAGTTATAAACAACTTCTAACAGCATTTTAGGTAATGAAACTTTAAATTATTCGTCACTGGTCATGTGTGTCACTAAAAATTTATTGTATTTGGTTGCAATATAAATTAAACAAACAAAACAAAAAGTCAGAACAGCACTGTAGCTTTTCTACTGGAAAAATTCACGATGAACTTTAGACAGCATGGTGCTAAATAAACTGCCAAATATCAAAAGGGCCACCAGTGGCGTCAATAAATAAACTGAATATCAAACAATCATACTAATTATGGGTTTAAGGCTTTAGGCTTTCTATAGTACATGAAAACATGATTTTTACTAACATGAAAAGACCTCTCATTTTGGTTACGAATATGCACGAGTGCGAATCTTCGAACCAAAAAAACAAAAGGAGAAAAAGTAAAAAGATCTAACATTAACCATCCAATTGAAAATTTTATTGAAAATATAAAAAAAAAAGAAACAATTTTTATATAATTACCATCTCGTCTCTCAGATTCTTTAACTTCTTTTCTTTTTCCCATTTTTCCTTGGTTAATCTTGTTAGAGCAGTTTCCGTTAGAGTAGCGTCCCCCTTTTTTTTTGGAGGTTTAGCCTAAAACCTGTTTAATTCTAAAACGGAAATCGTTTGGTCGTCCCCCCATTTTTTAAATTTTTTTTTAGCTCTATGTTCGTGAACCATTTTTCCTTTGTTACTTTATTTTACATCCAAATGGAAATGGATCGGGGCAAGATTGTGTGTGTGAGGGGGTGGGGGTGTTAATGTCGTATTAAAGTATAATAATTAAGTGCAGCTTTTCGATGCTCGAGTAACTGAACTAATCCACACACTATCAATAACCCTATCCATGACAATTTAGGATGTTCTAAATCGATATCGTCCCAGTCAAGTAAGCATACAACATTAATTGGCTAACTACGGATCGTGTGCTCCCGGAAAAGAAAATAGTAATAGATATTTCAGTCAAGATTTTATTTCCTTTCTGTACCTTTCTACACAAGAGCCAGAGGGTAACATCTGAAGAGCTGTATTAATGAAACTGAAGCTTAGTTTAAGAAAGTGTCTTTTATCCGCAGGAAAACTGATTTCGGAAATAATGAGGCAAACAGATAAAAAACAGGACACCAGCATATAATCCTTTTCCCACATTTTTCAAAGACATATCCTTACACCGTTGAGCCACATTTATTTCGTTGTCCGCAATGAATGATTTTAAAATGGAACTGTCTACCATTTTGTCCTCTAGTAAATTTATAGTTCTCTCATAACCACCTGTGAAAGCGAAGCTGGGTAGGTCAGTCTGTAATGTACAGGGACTGATACTTATGCATCGCTGGTTCGATTCCCAGCTCGGCCAACTTTCTTTCCAAGGATTGATGGTGGTCACTGCTACAGGATTCATTCTTCTCTCGCTGCTGAACATTGCTTCGATCGTATTTACGCAAGAAATATACCAGGAATGGCTTACAAGAATATTGTGCGAAGGACTGGTAAAAGAAATTCCAGGAAAGCAAGGATAAGTGCACCAGCCTCCGCGTTATATATACTGAAATCATGGTTGAAAACGGCATTCAATTAGCACTAAACAAACAAACCTCGGAGATATTTTGACCGGGACGGTTTTGATTCTGAAATGGTTTTCTGCTCCATTTCACTAATAACAATACAACTCACTTTTAATCAGGGGTATTCCTTGAAATGAATAATTCATTCAAGTTGCATCATTAGTTTTATTCTAGATTTAACCCACTTTCTGGTTTGCTAAACTTTTGTGCTACTTTATCTGTCTGAGAGCTAGATTATGAAAATAATTAAGCCTTTGAAAAGGTGGTGAATACGGGCCAAGAGTACCTGGTAAAAAAAAAACGAGCTCTCAAAAACAATGACATACTCGAGGCGGAAAACACTGAGACGGGAAATGTCTTAAATGACAATATATACAGAGACCGAGTTTAATAGCATAAAACTCACGGTTCTGTCACTGTTTGTAGCAATGAAAGAGTAGTTTACTCTTAACCTACGAAATGAATTAAATGAACCTTTTCAGCCTACAGTAAAAAGCTCAAATTAATTTATTGTGCAATTTCAATGTTAGTTTTGGGGGAAAATATCTGCTCAGCGGACAGTGTAAATCCAAAATCAGACTGCACGTTTTTTGCAGTCTGATCTTGATCTACACTGGCTGCAAATGCGCATTGAGTCGCACTTAACAGTCTAAGGGTTAAAGAATGTATAATATATTTTGTAACGATTCGGTAATCTCGATGATTTCTCATCACATTTGTTAACACAACAACCGCCAAAATTTAAGGTTACAAAATACGACTCGTTTATTATGCTAAGGTTTAACACAGGGTGTAAACTTATTCGCCGAGTAAAACATTCAATTAATAAAAATCTATATGCGAATTTCGATCAGATAGCCTGATGATTACTGCACACGCGTACACTTCAAAATTCACACCATGCACATTATCTAGGTCATGGTTTCAGGTTCACTCAAATAAATCATCGACAAATAAAGCTGAGCCATGCTCTGGAAAAAAGGGGCTTAGTGCATCTCTTTGATACATGATACCAAGCAAGTCTTCACAAAATCCTGGATCCACAAAGTCCAATTTGTCTAAAAACCGACTGAATCATAAGGTAAAGTGTTCCTTTAACATGCAGAAAAATGGCCAATAGCAAAAACTTTCGGCCCAGGCTGGGCCGATAATTTTTTGCAGATGCACTAAGCCCCTTTTTCACAGAGTATGGCTCAGTTCAACGTATCGAGTCATCTTTTCATTTCAAATTCAAGATTTCATTTAATTGGTAGAAAATCGCAAATAAATACATGTAGTTCCCTATATGATGAAAGCCTATACCTTATATCAAAGCTTTCTCGGCGACTGTGTAGATGTTTATCCAAATTTATGTGTCAATGTAAATCTCACAATTTCAGCTGAAAAATTATTAGATCTAGTCAAAGTGTGTAGTTAAACTGTGTAGTATTCCTGAACGACCCGTTTTTAGTTAGGCAGTATGGTACCGTACCCCCAACCTCATAGACTAGGGAAACAGCACCATACCCGGAGACTCCAGGAACAGGGATACCGTACCACACCTGAATACAACCCTAGTGTGACTGGCTTCTGGTTCGGCAAAAGAGATATCAATCAAGTAGCCTAACTACATCTGACTATTATCTAGCAAATTAAATGTCCGCACAATCTTCCGCATCTAAATTTCGCCATTTTATCAAGGAAAGTACACTGTAAGCCTTTGAGTAGATAATGTTAGAAGGTACATGGATCTAGATCTATATGCAGCAAGCTGTATACCATGTAATACATTTAAATTTAAAAGTTGCTCATTACAGCCTTGTAAAAATGTCTCAAGTGAATTTTACTAGTTTAAAATGGTGACTTATCTTTTGTAAACTAGTCTCAAATTATCAGCATATTGTTGAAAATTGAGAAAATGCTGGTTGTATCCTTTTTCCCAAAGTGTTTCCAAAGGCCTTTTTTTCATCGGGGTCGTTAAAACTCAGAATTGTGCGATACTGATTAAAAGAAAGACGGTACATAGTACTACATTTTCTCTTAATAACAATTGCTGTATACGAAATATGACAAAACTACTCGAAGGTTTTCAAACGAAGTCTCTTCAGAAATTATAAAAACATTAAATGGATCTTCAGTGAGTGACTCCAGCTGTTCGATCGAAACATCACTTCCGGTTCCAAGAACAATGATCTCGACTCTGTTTGTCTGTAACGATGCTTTTGCCTCCTTTAAGTTTCTACCATCAGCAGTAAAATTTCCATTGCCAACAAAAAGAATAAAAGAACGAGCATCCAGTCGTCCTGTTGGAATAACGTGTTCTTTAATGTATTTCAGCACAGCGTCAGCACCAACTTCCGATTTTGCGGAAGACTGTGCAACTTGATTAATGGTGGCTAACATTTCCAATGACCTGTTGTATTTGTCAAAGTCAAATTCCATGTTGATACTTGTATCGTACGTAAGTAGACTGATCTTTGTTTCATTTTCACCGAATTCAGCTCTTTGCAGAAGGTATGTCAAGGCGTTCTTGGCTAGCAGTACCTGTGTATCTGTGATCTTACTAGTTGCCTGCATGACGATAATGACGTCGGATTTCTTACTAATACTGCATTCTGTGGTAAAGAAAGCATTGATTAAATTGGAAAAAATTTAATACTCGGTAAGGTGTATTTTGTTCAACCTTTCTCCTCAATCCCATCAGGAATTAAAGGACATATACATATAATTAAATGTACTACATCTACATACACCTCACTCCTATGGTCGTAGTGTAGCCGACAACTCAGTTTGCAAAACATTTTTGCCAGAATTCCCGCTATAAAGGTTAAAGACAGATATACTTCCCACAAATCTGTATCGATTTTAATTGACATAAAGACAACTACAGTCATTCATAAAAGGTAACATGAATTTAAGATTAATTAAGTCTTTAAAACTTTTACCTTCGCAGGTGACATGAACAAGTTTCTTCAATACTGTATACAGTGAATTGAAATTATTCACAGAATATACGCTGGAAATCGTGGTGCCTGACACATCCCTTTTGGATGCAATATCGTAAAGTTCCTGGTGCGAAACCTGGACTCCGATACCTAGTAAACAAACAATTCATCTCGGTTAACTATTGCAACGCTAAATAATCCCGAGAGACATTCTAACCGTAGAAATAATACCAAAATAATTGATACTTTAAGGTTGCTGTAATTGTCCTGAATTTTTCATTATACCGGACTACATAGAGTAAAGATCAGGATTCACGTTTTGATCAGTCCGATTTTGATCTATACTAGCCTCAAATGAAACTTAAGTTGTGAAAGGCGCTTTAAGGTTTAATTCATAATCAATCATTTTTTTGTTTGTAAACATCGTGCGGAAAAACATTCTTTCACACAATTAAAAAAGGTGCCGTTTTGTTCTGTTTGTTTGCTTGTATTGGAAATGAAGGTCGTTTTATCAGCTTAGGTCATATCACGGCAACCAGTGCACCTACGCATGTGTTTCCTAGCTTTCTAACTCCAGCATGCACATTATCAGTTGTACGGTCAGGTGGCAGGGGACTTGGAAACCTGTTCACGGCTGTGGTGAATCATGATTCGATCAACGCCATTCAAAATCAATAGATAGATTAATTATTTTAACTTTTAGCAAACTATCCAGTATTTTTACGACCCTGGGAAAGCTGGTGATTACCAATATTGCCTCCTTTTCCAACAATGTTTTTAAAGATTCTTATTTCTCGGGATCTCGAAATATAAAATCGTATTGTAAACAGTTGCGGTTGTTTGTTGCTTGAAGTAAATGTCTAGGCTCATTTGTAAGACAAACTATCCCTATGTCAGTAGACAAAACAGCTGATAACCCACCTATTGCAGATATTGTGACGCCTAAATCATGTTTAAGGCTGCTTGAAGTAAATGTCTAGGCTCATTTGAAAGACAAACTATCCCTATGTCAGTAGACAAAACAGCTGATAACCCACCTATTGCAGATATCGTAACGCCTAAATCCTGTTTAAGGCTGTTCGCTACCTGAACTGAACGTTTACGGTCATTAGACATACCATCAGTTAGTAGGTAGACAAATCGGTCTGCGAGTGTGCTATTGTATCGCGGCACATCTCCTCCGTGTCCTGGACCAAATACTTTCTTCACCTGTCGGGTGGATATGAAGCACAGATATTTTAGACTGAAAGTTTCTGTTGAGATATTTAGTCATTCTTATTGAACTAACCTGCTTTTACCCGTAGCAAAAATATAAAAAGAATCAGTTTAGTAAAATTTCAAAGAAGAAAAGAAAGAGAGACAAAAAAAAAAAAAAAAAGAGAGACTTATAGTTAGGCTATACCAATTTAAAAGTATTCGATTTATTTCCCAATTATGTACTCCGGTTCATGAAATTAATTCGTAAGGGTAAGAGATGATTTCTTGATGAAAAGTGATTGGCATTGGAATAACCATTGTCTTCTGTCATTAAAATTTCGTTGAGGCTTATTCTGTATTAAAAGTTTTAGCCAATGATCAAGGTTGTGCTTTACACCTGTCCAGCATTAGAAATCGTAAATTTAACAAAATCTCTCGTCAAACCATCTGTGTTGAGTATAACGATTCTCCGCAAGAAAAATAGTTCACGTTGACCAAGATGAAAAGATACACAATAAAAACAATACCGCTTCTAGGCCAAGATGTGTAAATGTAGCTCCAGTTTTATATGTGATGTTAGCAATAGCTTCTTTAAGTGTAACATTATTATTATACTGGTCCAGATAGAACTCTATGTGAGCATCCCAAGAGTACGTGATCACGCTGATTTGAAAGTCACGGTGACCTAAATTTATTTCGTCTGTGAAGTTGGACACAAACTCCAGCTGCTTCTTGAACTGTGACTCTGTCATGCTCACGGAGGAGTCGAGTACAAATACAACATCTGCTGGGAGTGGACGGCATATTCCTGTAAGTGTTGAATTATGTAGTATGATAAAATACATTTTCTTGGGGCTTTTTCGACAATTTATGAACAGCCATATTGTAAACCATCGAGGCCAAATATAACACAAAGGCCAAAACTAGTTCCGTGTTATAAACAAAGGCATCTCACTTCGTTTTATTTGTTAGTTCAAAGACTGCCCATCTTCTTGGCCAAAAACATAGAAATTTGAAACTAGAACTGAAATCAGATACTTATCGATATACATGATACTCTATTCAGACAAGTACTACGTAATATAGTAAAAAAATGAATCAAGTATCCGCCTCACAAAGGCTGCACAACATAAAAAATCACATAACCTCCCTTGTTTTCAGTGTAATATACCCATTACGAATTTTCTTACTATATACACGTTTGATATCACAATTATGACGTCACTGTGTACGTATTTCATAGAAATGAATGGGTTTTATGGATATTACCGCGGGTTAATCTATAGATGGTTTTGCATCTTCTGAGCTTTAATCTGTGAAATATCATTATGTGATAAAAAGAATCTGACATTCTTTGGCGTTCGAGATATATAGGATCTGACATGAGTTGGTGTTTGAGATAAAATTTTATTAAACGAGTCTAAGGAAAATGTTATTTTAAAACTGAGCCTTTGGCGGGCTTAATAACATTTTTTCTTGACGAGTTTAATAAAATTTTATCTCAAACGCCAATGAATGTCAGATTCTTTTTATCACATAACGATATTTCAAAAATTATAGATCAGAAGATACAAAACCATCTATATCAATGAACACGTGGTAATATCCATAAAACCGTTTTACTTCTATGTACGAGTAGATCTAATACGTACAAATTGACGTCCAAAATGACGTCACACAATTCGATGCCTTAGAATGATAAGGTCGTAAGTGTCACTTACGACCTTATATGATGCATACATATTTGGAAACGGCATTTCATTTTCTATCCTATTGTGTCAATTTCATAGAAATTTGAACTTGTTGTGTTGACCAAATAAGGTGCTGAAAAAGATCGTAAGTAAAATCCGTTTCAATCTGTTTATAACATAAGGTCGAATGTGACACGTACAACCTTTGTTAATATTCTACAAAGTTTTACACAGTTGAATATGAAGGTCGTAACTGTTACATACACCCTTGTTTTACAACGTTTTGCACTTAGTCTTAAAAATGAAGAATCCTTAGAAATACATGATCAGACTTTTCTGTAATATATCATATAGCAGAAATACAGAATTAACAGAAATTAAGCCAATAAAATGCACTTTACCCGAAGAAAAAGTGGAAACAAACAAGAAACAAGACAATTTTATGAAACTGATTTTGGTGTAGAGATTACAGCATTGTCAAAAGTTTGAGAGAGGGAAAACAATAAACATTTCGTAGCAATTCAACTTGTGCATTGGGGTAAGTATTTAAAACTGGTTTAACTTGTAAGAATAGACAGCCTTTAAATAAATAGTATTTAAAAAAAAAAGCCTCCTAAACGTCTTGTATCTTGTTAAATATAAAATAACTGTTTATGAAAAAAAACCTAAAAAGTGTAATAGCATTCGCACTGACCATACTGCATAGAGAATTGGTCCTTCGTGAAATTACACACTCTCTCAGCTAATTTAATCAGTTTAAACACCATAAGGCAATTAATAAGTGCTTAAAGCTGATTTCTACATTATTTCAGTCATATTAGATTGACAGCGTACTTATGTAGGTTATGGTCTTGTCTGTGGAGGTCCTACTTATGGACACTCAATTGAAAAAAGGAGTTTAGAATGAAGATCCAACAAAGGAACTCATGATTAGGAATTCTTCCCCTTGTTTGTGTAGTGTTTAACCCACTCTTAAAACACTGGGCACAATCTCTTTCCTTGTAGATCAAGATTAGACTGCAAAGAATGTGCAGTCTAATTTTGAATCTACAATGTTCCATATGCTGTCATAATAGGACAAAGAGACCCCTGAAAACATAATATTTCTGTCTTTTCTCCAGAAATGAAAGTGCCCATTTTGAATTTTTAGCCCATTGAGGTTCAGTGTCGCTTTCATCCAGTAATATTGCGAATGCCAGTGCACCTTCATAATTATACTTCTGTAGAGATTCTCCTACGGCTGCTACACACAATATTCTTTCGGAGCTACTGATTGCTTTTCGACATAAAATGTTTTACTGCATCTTTCTTCATTTTGCATAAGGGAATAGTAAATTAGCAAATATATGTATATTTTAAAAAAGAAGGAATATAGTATTCAAGAAGTATAATTCAGTATTTAATGTTAAAGCCAATATAAATGTGGCCTAACACAAAGTGTCTTAACTCTGGCTGTAAGGGCTATAATAACATGTTACTAATCAATCTTGTGTTGACCTTGGTGAAGAAGGATTTTTAAAACATAGTGAAAAAGCTTTTTTCCTTCCAAATATTTGAACTGCCAAGTCTGAGTAGAAGCTTGAATTACCTAATTTAAAATACTTGTGGACAAAAATACAATTTCAAGCTTCATCTAAATGAGTTAAAAAAATATCCTTGTGAAAGGAGAAGTTGCTCAACATGGGTGATTTCTCTGTTTAACTCTTTTACAGATGACAAAATTTTGGTATCATCCAAATCAAAAGGATTTGCAGACAAAAACTAATTTCGAATCTAATGATGAATTTTTCTTTTGATGGGTAGAAATCATTGTGGGAAAAGGAGAAATGCTTTTCATAAATGTTTTCTACAACCGTCGACCTTAGGGCCATAAAAACCAGAGATTATCTGGTAAAGAGTTAACCAGTTTTCAACAAAAACTGTTCTTATGGACTTGTTTATATGTGGTAGGGTTTAATGATATTCTGAAGTCTATGATTCAACTTTCAACAGCAGTACTGTTCATTAACTACCTTAATGGGAGCAGCTTTTTGAAAACATTGTTGGAACAGGAGAAAATGCTGGCAATCAGCTGTTCAATATTTTCCTACTACATGTATGTCTTTCAACCCGATCAAGACAAATCATTTGAACTGCAACTAAAACTGTGTTTACCTGTTGTAAGCAAGTAATTTTAATATACAGAAGTTTCAAAAGGGACTCTTTTGGTTAAGGGGCTGTGGCCTGTTATTAGTATTTTGCTGTCTTAGAAATGTTAAAGTGTTTGTTTTAAAGGTAGTTCATAGGTTTATAAAGTATTCAAGAGTTTATTTGTACTTGTCTATTTGATGTAAGTTACTGTTGATCTAGTTATAGACCTGTTTGTTATCTGTAGCTGTTGTATGAATGATTATATTCTTTTAAATGTATAACAAGAGGGTAGTCTGAAGGACAGCTATATCCTCCGCCGCCCCGTCCTGGGTATGATTCCTGCTGGACCTAAAAAGCACTTCATTGCACCGAGCCATTTATAATCACTCTTCAATCGCTCTATCATGACTGAAGTACGGTTGACGGATATAAAACACCAAGACAGCCATATATCCATATCTTTTGTTGCATTGATGAATTTAAATCAATAAACCCACAAAATTTCTTGATGATATATAGATCTACAAACACGAAATCCACAAACAAAATCCGCAACACAAAAGCTGCAAAAATAAAAGCCAGGCTTCAAATATTAGTCCTATCACTAGAACATTGGCTTTCGCAGCTTTTAGGACAATCACTCCAAAAAAATATTGAGAACAGAAGTGTGACTGTTGTGCACTGCACTTGTCCTCAAGATGGTCTATCTTTATATAAAGTTTGAAGCCGATAGCTTTTATACTTTGAAAGTTATGCTCAAGACAAATCTTTTAGATTTGTTAGATAACTAAGGGCCATAACTCCAAAAATAGTGGAGACAGAGTTATGGATGTTGTGCACAGCATGTGTCCCCAATGTGATCTGTCTGCATATGCAGTTTAACGTCAATAGCTTTTATACTTTGATGCGCTGGACAAAAATTAAGTTTGTAACACAACAAAGGGCAATAACTCCTAAAATAATGGAGACAGAGTTATCTATCTTAAGCATTGCACTTGTCCTCAATATTATTTATTTGTATATGAAGTTTTAAGCCGAAAGAAGTTATTTTCCAGACAAAAATCAAATTGGTAAAATAACTGAGGGCCACAACTCCAAAAATAGTGGAAACCGGGCTATTGGTCTTGTGCACTGCACTTGTTCCGAACATAGTCTATTTGTATATCAAGTTTGAAGGCAATAGCTCTTTTACATCAGGGAGTTTTGCTCCGGACAAAAATCCACTCTTGGGGAAATAACCCCAAAAATAATGTAGACAGAGTTATGGATCTTGTGCTTTGCCCTTGTCTTAAATGTGATCTATTGAAGTCAATAGCTTTTATAATTTGGAAGTTATGCTCCAGACAAAAATCCCATTTATTAAAATAACAAAGGGTAATTACTCCAAAAATATTGAAGATAGTGTTATGGATCTTGTATTCTTCACACTGTCTTACCTAGATGAACATTTAGCCAAAGTTTGATGAAAATCTTTCAAAGGGGTCCGGAGATATGGAGCAGACAAGAAAAAGTTACAGATGGACGGACAGACAGACAGGCGAACAGACAGAAAGACAGACTAACAGGCAGACAGACAGAGGCCATTCCTTTAATCCCCTCTGGCTTCGCAGCTGGATATTAATTTAGAAAGAGGTTTCATATGTAGAAAAGATGCAGCTACACTTACGACCTTCTGTCGATACCTTTTACAACATACTATTTTGACAAAAAGGTAGTTACTGGCACTTACGACCTTTCATTACTCGTCCATTTTGGAACAACCTAAGTATAAAGGACGTTTGCAAGTTTTTTTCCTAATTTTCTCAAATTAGATAAGGCTTTTTATTATTATCAGTGGCCATTTAAATTTTGCTCCATAGTTAGAAGAAAATAAAAAATGAATTATTGAAAATGATTTGTTATTGTTGTAATAAAAATGTTTTTTCAAGTTTTCTCAAAACTGTTTTTTTTCACTTACGACCTTCTCATTCTAAGGCATCGAATTGTGATATCAAACGTGTATAAGATAGGAAAATTCGTAATGGGTATATTGCACCCAAAACAAGTGAGGTTATCTGATAAGAAATTATCTCAAACACCAACTCATGTCAGATCCTATATTTCTCAATAAAGCTTTTAAAAAGTAATTGAGAATAAATTTTTTGAGTCAGTGATTAAGTGTCTTCACGAAGGCTTATGCAAACGACGTCAAGTTGAACAAGTAAAAGTTTACGGTACATTATTTGAACAGAAAATGTTTAACAACATAGAAATACGTAGATTTCTAGTTAAATAACTTTGTTATAAATATTTGACATATAACACGGACATGTCAATATCAAAAGGACTTCTTCCTTTATCTCATCATAGTTGCAAGTAACACAAATTCTTTAGTTTCTTTGGATTCTGGCATATCTTTTCTTTGACGTTGCCATGGTTGGGTACAAAACTGAAAGTTTTGACAAATTTCGATCAAAACACGCCTTGTGCACACCTATCTCCTGTGTAGCTGCTTCAGACGTACGCATCGTTTACTCACTAGTTCCAAAGTCAAGAGGGTTGAAAAGTCAAGCTTACCGGTGTCACACAAAGTACCATAGAACCCGGTTGGACAATGGCATTTGAAGAAATTGATATAGTCACTGCAGGTTGCTCCGTTCTGGCACGGCAAACTCGCACATTCATCGATATCTGTGGTGGCAATACATGTAAAAGAAGTGATTGGACGGAGGATTGATTGATTTTTTACGCCATCTTCAACATTTTATCTGTCGTATCACGGCTCACCTATTCATGTGTGTCTCGGATTTCACCACTGCTGAACTAGGACTCTGGAGTTTCTTATGTAAAGTCACGCCCACCAAAAGCACAACGTTTCGAAATAGAATCGAGCGGGGACCTCCAGATGGCGAACCCTCTAGATACCTTCTCCAATAAGCGATGCAGGATCCCAGTCACAGAAAGATTTGGAAGCTGCAAGACTATTACTAGTATCTCATAGGACAGATTTAAACAATGAATTATTTTGGAAGTATTCTTTACCAGTTTACATTTTAATCTGCAAGCAACTCCTTTAACTTGCAACATTTCAAAATAATTATTTTTTGAAATTTTTGTCCTTTGTGCAAAGGGAAGATTTGCTCATGCCATTTGTTCTTTTTTTCATTTTTTTTTTTTTTTTTTCTTTCCCTTTTCCTGCTACGTTTTATATGTTTTTCATGCTGGTGACTAGCCTGGGTCAGGGCGGTAATAATTTCTTAGTAGCTCCGTATCACTACCTCCTAATCGCGGTCTGCTTTTGAGCTTTGGCAGCAATCATTTTATCGCTTCCCTTATTATATACGTCATTTTTGACATAGGAACGTTCGAATGGTATAAAAGGAAAAAATGAACGGACTTGAACCCAGGCTAGCTGACGACTGGTAATTTCTCTTATCCCCACAATAGTTTCAAGCTCGCTTTCTCACGGCCGTTAAAACACAGGATGAGTAGGTGTAGAGATAAAACACATTTTGACTCTATTGCCAATTAACTTACGCAAAACCTTACCAATAGCACAGGTAACGCCTGTAAATCCCGGCGGGCACAAACAATGCCAAGAAGATCCGGACGACACACATGTACCTCCATTTTCACACCGAGGCTTTCCGAGTGCTCCACATATATCTTCGAGTAAAAACATAAAAAATATGCAGTATAACCTGTATTTAAAACGACTTACAACCAAATTTTGGCGACAGCTAGAGTTAAGTATAGTCTTTCCTTGCCACCTTCATATAGATCTGCACCTTTTTTGAATGATTTTACTTTCTTCTTTGTGCACCTTAAAGTTTGAAGAGACGATCGGTATAAAAACAATTTCTTTTGCTGAGTTGTTATAAAATATTATATATTTTTTCTGACAGTTCTAATAAATATCTACAGTTTCGAAAATATCATGACCACAAAAAATCGAAATTAAATATCATAAATGATATTTTGTGGCCAAAACGGTAGTCTCCCTTGCATTTCAAACAAAACATCCGCCAAATTTCAAAGTGGGGAAATAACGGTTTGTTTATTGAGGTAAGATCCCACACAGTAAACAAAGTTAATTTTTGGTAACAAAACATTTGAAAATTGAATTGATAATTAGGCTCCATGTGTTCACTTAGATCAATTAACGATCCCTTTGATTTTAACAATATGCTCGTATGTCCATACCTAGGTCATTATCCTTTACTCAAGGTTCTCGACCAATTTTCTTAACTTTTCTGAATTCAGTTCATCTAGATCTAATTTCTAACTGCAAGGAATACGAGAATAAACAGATCTTGTGTTGATTTCAAACTTGTGTCTTTTATCTTTCCCAGCGATTATGTATAGTCTATTATCCGAAATGAGATTTTAATAGAATACTTGTCACTCCCGTTATCAACATTAATTTCCTGTAGAGATATATATATATCCACCATTGATACAGAAGCTCTGAAGGTGGAAATCATTAAAGAAATCTTGTTATAATTCACTTGTATTTTAAAAGTTAAAGAACTCTCTTGATTCCTACATGCAATTCGTTTCAGCCGTGGGGAGAAGAGAAAGAGTGAGGGGGTCACAATAAGGGAGGTCACTATTCATAATTTTGACGTACGATTGTACGAGTTTTCTCCTTTAGACTATATGATTTAGAAAGAATCCCATCTTTCACTTACTAGAATTGTTTGATAAAATTTTCAAAATCGCACCATTTATCATCACGAACATGATAACCATTTAAAGAATTTTCGCAAATTTCCCCAGTTACTTAACTCAATTTATACATATTGGTTGTTTCCATTTGACACATATGAATTTCAAGTTCTTTGCTGAAAATTTGTTTTATCATTGTAGCTTTTACCAAACAAACTTGTGTTTCTATGAACCTTATGGAGGTTTTTAAAACATTGTATGGAAAGGAAAAAATTCAGGTAACAAGCATTCCGGGACAGATTTCTTTTCACAAGATATTTTAAAAGTCTTAACAAAAACTAATGATTTTCTTTTTTTTGCAAAGACGACTTTTACTCAGTATTTTAAAAATCAAGAGGTTTGAAAAATCAAGCTTACTGGTGTCACACAAAGTACCATAGAACCCGGTTGGACAATGGCATTTGAAGAAATTGATATAGTCACTGCAGGTTGCTCCGTTCTGGCACGGCGAACTCGCACATTCATCGATATCTGTGGTGGCGATACATGTAAAAGAAGTGATTGGACGTAGGATTAAATGATGTTTTACGCCACCTTCAACATTTTATCTGTCATATCACGGCTCACCTATTCATGTGTGTCTCGGATTTCACCACTGTTGGACTAGGGCTCTGGAGTTTCTTATGTAAAGTCACACCCACCAAGAGCACAATGCTTCGAAATAGGATCGAGCGGGGGTCTCCAGATTGCGAACCCTCTAGATACCTTCTCTACTGAGCGATGCAGGATCCCATGAAAGGGAGAAATTAGTCACGGAAAGATTGGGAAAACTATTTACTGTTATTACTGTTATCTCATCGGACAGGTTTAAACTTTGAATTATTTATGGAAGTACCAGTTTACCGTGATTTTTATCTGCAAGCAACTTTTGAAAACTCTGTCCTTTGTCGCGAAGGGAAGATTTGCTCATGCTAAGTTAAGTGGATTTGTATAGCAAATCTGCTTACAGTGATCGAATTGGCCAGAACCAGATGGTGTAGCACCACTGCGAGACTGCTTCCGGTTCGTAGTAGTCAAAAGTAGTCCCATGTGAAAATTTGCAGTAGCGCTTTTGTTGCACTGTTCTATGGAGCTAAGAGGGCTTAGTGGTATATAATTTAGATTTGCTTCAAATTTAGGCAGTGGGGGACCACTTAGATGTGTTTTTATTGTATATTGAGTGGACTATTTTGTGTCACTGGAGGAACAAAAAATTGGGGTCATGGGGGTGAACCGGTGTTTTTGAGAGGGAAAATTCTAGGGTGCCCGTAATTGTTGGGATTTAGCGAAAAACGCAATCGGTTGACATGTTGTTTTTAATGCATTTTTTTGAAGGACTAAGGACGTACTTTAGACAGCAAGAGACGGAAAAGCAAAAGGTTTCCCATTAAGCGATCTGCGAAGCTTCAAAGATGGCCAATTTCACTCTATTTTCAATATGGCCAAAAACCAGTGGTGTGACACCTATATGAGTGAGAAGTGAAAGTATGAGAAACTGTCTAGTGACTTTATTTTCAGGCATAACCAGCTGAAATTTGGTACTCAAGTAACTGAGAGGCCTTGAAACAGGATTCTATCAAAAGTTGGGCTGATGTATGTAGAATTTAAATTTTTAATTAAATTTAGAATTTAAAGCAGCGAAATTTCAAAATTTTCGGACCGGTATGCCGAGAACGTTGTCAAAAAGTCTATTGCACCGGAAGAAATCTATGGCCGCTTTGTCTTCAAGTTTTCAAATACTAAACAGTTGAATACCTTTTCAGATAAGTGATTTAATTTTCATTTTGAATTGTTAAATTTTAATTTAAATTCTTTTATTTTAGAATTTGAAATTGATTTATTTTTAATGAGATGACAGAAAAAACTTGAAAATGCATCTGAATTGCATGCAAATGGAAAATACTTGTTCTGGATTTGTAGTGTAAGTAAGACCGGATAGGTGCAATTCAGATTCAAGGAACCAAGTTATCCCTCTCGGGCTGGGTTTCAAACCAAACAGCCCACATAACGACAGTTATGGTGAATAGGAAATTTCTGAATGTTGACCAAAGTTTCATGAAGGGCACCTCTGTAATTTCAAGCTTTGTGTTAATACAGACCATATGAACCTGAAGGAAAGTGTTGTTGAAAATGGTAGGAAACATTGATTTGACAGGGGCATTTGTATTGGCTGTGTAAATTCATTGCGGCAAAAGGAGCCAGACGGCCTGTTGGACTTGAGGGGCTGTAAGTACCATTTAATACCTTTAATCCTCTTTGCATATTTTTTCCTATTCTATTGTTTGTCCAGCTGTCTCTAATATCCCCAAACCTGTGTTTATCTGTCTCCCCCCCCCCCACCCCCTTATGAAAACATTGTGGCAGAAGGAGCCAGAATTATGTACAGGACCCTTCCCAGAATCAATTACTTTCTATGCCTTTCATGCCTTTCACTCTCTGTCTTTCTCACTCTCTGTCTCTCTGTCTCTGTCTGCCTGTCTCTCTCTCTCTCTCTCCTGTTTTTCTTCCCATGAAAATATAGCAGAAAAGCAGTTCTTAATCACATATAGGATCCCCCCCCCCCATACACACACTTCTCCCTCTCTCTCTCTCTCTCTTTCTCTCTCTCTCTTTCTCTCTCTCTCTCTGTCTCTCTGTTTCGGCCAGCATCAGGCCTCATCAGTAGTGCTGCTATGCACTAGACAGAGTTACTGCCCATGTTCTCTTTTATTTCTTGTTTACTTCCTTATTTATCTTATTTCTGTCTTGGGTAATGAGTTAGCTTATTTTGCTCTCCAGACATATGTTTGATTGTTCTGGTCTAAGGCCCCTTTCACATAGTCAGGTTCAGAATAGCTACTTTCCTGCATCATGAGGTGCTTATGTTTAAGTCTTGCTTGGACAGCATGCCTCTTTTTCTTTTAGCAGTTCATCTTTTTAAGCACTTTACTATGTAACACTATTCTTGAGATGTGTTGTAACTGTTTTTGTGTCCAGTTACACAATGAGGTTAGTACTGATAGATGCTTGCATTGTTTTGGGTATTTCATCTTACTTATTCAATCTCTTTGATTCATATCTACATGTCCTGCAGTGAAAGTGCAACTTCATGACAGGGCCATTCTTATTTTCAGACTTGTAGAGTATATCAACCATTCCACATTTTGTACAGGATACTCTTTCATGAGAGTGTTGATGGTTTCCAGCATTTTCCCCATGTTGATGATGCAATTCTCTGTAAAATTATTCCCCGTCTTTTGCAGACTCTGTGACCGAAGATCGAACGGCTTCGCTGTGGCTGCAAAATCATCAAAGTTTGGCAAGCTGTCTGTGTGACTGGAGATGTTACACTGTTTTTATGTGGAGATGTTACACTGTTTTCATGTTGTGAATATTCAGGTATTTTCTTATTTTCTTGGTGAAATAAGTTCCCTTTCTTGAACAAGCTTAAGATTAAGGGCTTCTTCAACTTCTTTGTCCTGTCTTCTCTATTCATTTGCCCCCTATATTCTGTCTGTATCTGGCCACTTCTATTGCTCTGTTTTCTTCTTTCATAATGAGTGAATCTGGATAAGTATGGTCTTTTATACTTTGCTTTCTTTCTTTCATTCACTCAAATCTATCCACCCTATGACCTACTTACCCAATACGCTAACCTGATTCGACAGTTTCTGATAAGCCCAGCTGGGCCTATGTAATAAATTCCAGCTGTCTGGATGTTTGAAAAGGGCCTGCTACTTTATCAGAGTTTTGAGCTGGTTACATCATAATAGTCTGGTCTGTAGAAATTACTCATCATTTGTCATAGATGAAAACATTGCGACAAAAGGAGCCATGTGTACATACATTTTGCAGTACTGGTATTTCATGAAGATTAAGGTGCATGTCTGTCATGTTCTATAAAGGCCATCTACATTCCTTCTTTCATATATTCCAACCTCATTTTGACTGATAAAGCTTGACTTTTGAATAAAAAGCTAAGAAATGTGCATTTGGCTGGTCAAATGGAAAATTATAGAGAAAAGATATGAAGAAAACCCTTAATTTTAGCCCTCGGAATGAGGTTTTTTTTTTTGGTCAAAAGGCTACTTTTCATGCAATGTTTTCAATAAATATAAATGAAAATGGGTTAAAAAGACAGACAAAAGGGTCTAGAACAATTGACTTTTTATTTCATGTAAATCCATTTAGTTTTGACTGAGATATGCTTGATTTTGTAGGAGTAGTCACTGGGCTTAAAATTTCCGTTTTTTTAGGGTCTTGGCCGCAAAAACAGTCATGTTAAACAAAATAGGTTTTCTCTTTGAAAATGGCTTTGATTTCTTTCCGGCTAATTTTTTCCTTGTCGCAATTACCAGATTCAGCTAAAATGCTAAAAAAAATGGACTCGAAAGTAAAATTCTATTTTATATAGGTGTCGCACCACTGCGAGACTGCTTCCGGTTCGTAGTAGTCAAAAGTAGTCCCATGTGAAAATTTGCAGTAGCGCTTTTGTTGCACTGTTCTATGGAGCTAAGAGGGCTTAGTGGTATATGATTTAGATTTGCTTCAAATTTAGGCAGTGGGGGACCACTTAGATGTGTTTTTATTGTATATTGAGTGGACTATTTTGTGTCACTGGAGGAACAAAAAATTGGGGTCATGGGGGTGAACCGGTGTTTTTGAGAGGGAAAATTCTAGGGTGCCCGTAATTGTTGGGATTTAGCGAAAAACGCAATCGGTTGACATGTTGTTTTTAATGCATTTTTTTGAAGGACTAAGGACGTACTTTAGACAGCAAGAGACGGAAAAGCAAAAGGTTTGCCATTAAGCGATCTGCGAAGCTTCAAAGATGGCCAATTTCACTCTATTTTCAATATGGCCAAAAACCAGTGGTGTGACACCAGATACATCATTCGTTACGATGCATGCGCGCTCACTTTCAGCTCTGAAAAGCTATAATTTACTCTGCTGTACTGTACTCTGTACGATGTTATCGATTTTACCTGAATCAATTACTGTCATACATCTTTGTGCTCCACTCATTCTACTTGCAGTCTTTGTTAGTACACCATGTCTTAGTCTTTGTCACTACCGTACATTGAGTCCTAAACTTTATACCAGCAGAATTTGAAAACTGCGTCAGACTGCTGTATCAAATTGCTCTTTCTTAATAAGTAATAAATTAAAACGTTACTGCGCGCCCCGCAATGCAGAACAGCTAAGATTGCTCTTGCCCTTGCTAACTCCACTAATTACATATGAGCCATGCTTGTTGAAAAAGCATCTACAAATGCATCTACAAGAAATATCGAACCATTTCAGCCTGTGCAGTCCGCGCATGCCGACATCATGGTCGAAACCTTTTGCTACAGGTAAATTTTCTGCTTGTCAAATGACTTTTCTACCTCAATGATTTCGTCAGTTGTTAGAAAAAATGGATTTTATGGATCCATAGTGATGTGATGAATTACTTGGTACCATGATCCATTACAGAGATGCATTTAACCGTCTCATATATGATACATGTGCATGCATTACATATTACTGAAATTTTATTTTTCATCACACCATATCATAGTTAATACTTTTTCACAAATCCGCTTTTCAGGACTTTGAGTCCTTTGGTTTTTCCTTTTTCTGTTATGTTTTACATGCTAGTGACTAGTATTTTCTCATTTTACCACAATAATTTCAATTCCTCTTTTTCACGGCCGTTAAAACACAGGATCAGATAGTAATGCTACGTTTACACCATGATCCCGGCGACCACGGCGGGAATTTATTAATTTTTTATTATTTTTTTTTCTCCATATGTTAAACTCAGTTAGGTCTAGCTGCATGTATGTTTCGTTACGGTACCTTAGGGTATCCGTGCCAAGCCGTGGAGGAAAGGGACTGCTCAGTTCCACGGTGTCCAAAGATTTACCACAGCTCGACCTGCGTTCTACCACGGATGCTAGTACGTTCCATCCCGGCCCGTCAAGTTTTGATCCGGACTCTCACGTTTCTGCCGTTCTTATCATGGTCTAACACTGTGTCAGGGATGGATCATGATGGACGGGCATTTTTGGAGCACGTTTGTGTCCACGGTTTGAAAGTAAGGCCTCCCAAGTAGTAGAACATAGCCAAAGACTTTGTCTTGTCAACATGACATGCAAAGATGAAGACGATTTTTTTTTTTTGTATATCTTCTCGGTGCATACATACAGTTTTTGTCTCAGAAAGATAGAGAAGAGAGCAAGGACGGAAAGAGAAGAAGGACGGGAAAACCAAGATCCATGTGGGCACGCGAATAGATGTAGAAAATAGCAACACATCGGCCACTGTTCTACAATGCTCATCAGAGAGTTTTGCACTCTAGATATCAACCACATTTCAGAACTATTTAAAAAGATGCCTCTAGTGCTCCTTTGATGGAATTCTGGAAAGAGTAACACCAGTGAACCAGAGTCAGGGCACGAGGTACCACTTTGCTCTACAATCTGGCCTGAAGAACTTTATTCGTGACTCTGAGACATGACCATAAGAAAAAAATACTCATCACTTACCCATGCATTTCAGCGAATTGAAGCAGCCAGATTTGCAATATGGTTGGCGAGTGTGCAACGTATTATAGAAGCATACACTGATGAAGTGTTCGCTTTTCTTGTGACGCCCGATATATTGAGAGCCCTGGCTGAGGAGTTTGAGAGACATCAGGCCCTCGAGGATCATCAGGTTGAATCTGGTCCTCCAGTGGTGGCATTGGTGATGGTGCAGTTAAGATTGACCTTGGTTTTCAATTTTGACTTCTTGGACTCAGTTTCCTATCACAGCTTTTAATATGCTCTGAGATCGTGCATGTCCAGTCAGGCCGTTGAAGAGCGTAACGCGTCATAACACGCCAGATCTGTGAATCGGCACATGCCGGGACAGGGATTGATAGAACGGGACAAAACAGCTGGGAAATAGTTGAGCTTGCCCGGAGAAACGCAATGAAATGCAACAAAACCTGTCAAAACTCGAAAGAACTGTGAGATACCGGTGGAAGACGGTGCTTCCACGTGCAAACACTGATCGTCTCTGAGTCTTGGTATATGGCTTATTACGTGCTAGTAAGTTCTGTTGCGATTGACTCGTTCCACTACGGTCTTTTAGGTTTCTCATCTGCACACGTGACTACCGTGGCAAATTTTTTGACGGTTAAAAAATCTGGCACGGCAACTAAGGCAAATCAAGGCAATCACGTCCTGTCAAGTTTGCTTATCCCGTTCTACTGCGTTGTATTACGTCAGTCCCATTTTATTCACGGCTGTCTCAAACGTGGCTGCCGGGAACATTGTGTAAACGTAGCATAAAGGGATAAAAAAAAGATATGAATCGATTGTCGGTTAACTTAAACAGAAACTTACCAATAGCACAGGTAACGCCTGTAAATCCCGGCGAGCACAAACAATGCCAAGAAGATCCGGATGACACACATGTACCTCCATTTTCACACCGAGGCTTTCCGAGTGCTTCACATATATCTTCGAGTAAAAAGATAGATATAAACCATATAACATTTTCTACTTATTTCAATTTAAACTAAATTGAAAGCTGCCAACTTTTTGCAGACATAATAAAATTTTATTTGATATGTAGTCCATAGACCTTACTCTTTTAATAATTAATACACTACACTTTTTTTCTGACAAGTCTATTTTACAACAGTGACGTCTACTCTCAGCAATTGTGACGTCGAGTTTTTCATTACATATCTGCATTCCACCCCCCACCCCCACTTTTTTAATAAATTTTTGTCTTGCTGTCTTAATTGCAGCTTTAGCGTTCTAAAGAGTATATCCTAACAGTTGGATGTGCACTTTTTATACTGCACATTTCAAGAAAAAGTCTGGAGAGTCAGAGTGTGTGACCATTCCTGAAAGAAATTAACGTTTGCCAGCCTGATGCTTTTGAAAGTCATTCAGTTATACTTCTGGTCATGTGTTGTGCGGCTCCTCCTTGCTGAAATGAAATGCATGTACTAGAACATGTGTCTTCAAGGTTAATACCCTTTTCTTTTGGCATCAGAATGAAATTCTTCCTCAGAATGTTCAGATAGCCCTCCTTATTTACAGTGTCGGCATTGTCCTCCCCATATGCGCAAAAATATGCAAACCACTTTATCGTCTGCGCTGAGGTCCATGAGGTAATTGTCGCATTGTGTAGCAATTTTTCAATATGAAAACCCAATTCCTCTGTTGCTCTAAACCCATTTTGTTGTGAGCCTGTACGCCCCTAAGATAATTTTTAAACAAAAGGCCGACGTTATTTAAAGTCCGAGAATCGACGTTATGAGGACATTTGTTGTGAAATGGACTTGACAGAAAAAGTGTAGTGTATCAAAGAATGTTTAGGTAATGTCTGTGTATCATATATCAAATGAAATTTTATTGTATCTTCAAAAAGGTAGTAGCTTTCCATTTATCTTAAACAAACATGTGTAGACAATTTTCATGTTTAGAATAAGGACATATATTATGAAATACCCTGTATATGTCCCTTTTTCCGTGCGCGCGCACACACACGCATGAACACACGCACATCCTCACGCACACACACACTTAGAATTCTTGTAATTACATGTACAAATATCTAATATTTCTACGAGGTATTTCAAATATTTTGTTGAGCCTGCCATTTCATGAAGCGTTCTTTAGAAAACGAACGCAATTCTTTAAAGTCATCTATAATGATCCCTACCAATCAAAGACGCTCTCGTGACAGGTGTCGCGTGATTGCAGTTATCGTCTAATGACCTACCTGCGCACTCAAAAGAATGACCATCGGGACACCAGCGTGTGATTTTCACTTGTTGGCCGGCATTACAGAGGAGTTGCGAAGAAGCATCATTGGCTATGATGTACTGTCTGAACTGCTCCGTCTGATTGCAAAATAGAGAAAATCAAACTAGACGACAATATTGAGGATCATATTTTCTGGCAAACCAGTTTTCTCATTTAATTCATCGCTACTGTCTAGTCAACCTCATATAATTCACGAAGAAAGTCGGAAGGCTCCGATTTTCTCATCACAGGCGACGATTATATATTTTGTTATTTCTGAACATAATTCATTGTTCTTGCTTCCACTTCTACAGAAAATTATTCATTTGGTTGTTTTTAATAGATAATGTTTATGTGAAAACTTCGCAGCATAAGTGAATTATTGTTGGCACGGCTTGTAATCCTAAAACATGCCTCGTATCAATTTTGCAACGTTTTGATTAAAATGATTTTTTTTTTTTTTCAATTTTTAGGTCTTAAAAGTAAGTCATAGTAAAATTTTCTCATTGAAAACTGGACGAATACTACTTCAATCACTTTGACACACCATACAACAATTATTCATTACCTTCAGCCTGAAGTAAAGGTAATTGCAAGACACACGATGACTTCAACAATTGTAATAATAACTGCTTACTGAAACTCGAATTTCTTTTTACCATTGCAGTGCAGCAAACAATCGACGAGAAAGACAATAATTGGCCTGCAACACGCCAAAAGGGACATTCGGACATTTGCGTAAAGTGCCGTCTCGGACCAGCCTACGCAGTTCGCGCAGGCTGATCCGAGATGGCACTTTCCGTTTTTATGTAATTTTCTGTTTTGCACAAGTCTAATGAAGAACAAAACCTATTGTAGTCGTAAAGTGCCGTCTCGGATTAGCCTGCGCGGACTGCGCAGGCTGATCCGAGACGACACTTTACGCAAATGTCCGAGTGCCCCTTTTCGCGTGTTGCAAGCCATATTATGATACTTATAAAACATTTTACTCTTTACCACAAGACGAATATGTTGACTTGCCAAAGATTAAAGCATTTGCAGACAACAATTTTAACGTGTCTCAAAAGATGGAATTTCTCTTTTATACAATTGAAAACATTGTAGGGGGAAAAGGAGAAAATGTTGGTTATCAGCATTTTTCTTTTTCCCACAATGTTTTCAAAAGGACTCTTTCTCAGGATCGTCAAAACTCGGGACTGTGTCGTAAAGGGTTAAGTTTACTTACATCGCATTGATCGCTAGTGCGATACCTACCACCCGTATTTTGCTCACAAAATGTCTCCTCGCAGCATTGCTTGTAAGTGGATCTTTGGCCATTACTAAGAAATGTGTTCGCTTCATTTCGACTAAATAAAGCCCAGCATTGCTCGTCACGAAAAGCTGTAATATAACACATTTTATATATCAATGGTTGCGATTTCGAAATTTCGCCTTCCTTGAAATTCTTCATAAATGTTTACCCAGAAAGTCTGTGATTGCGCAAAGAGCCCTTATATTATCGCACAGAGCTGTTTTGGGAATAGTTTGTATGTATACGGAAAAGAAGCCTGTGACTTGGAAGAATTCTGAGCGGAGGTCTGGTACGCTGGTACATATACAAGGGTAGGTTCCCTGTTGTTAGAAATAACTCCTTACCAAACGACAAAATTTAGATTCTTTTGCGAGGGTTAGTCAAAAATAACTGAGCCCTACCTCATAACTTTTTATATTAGTGTAACAGACATCGTGTTTATTTATCATCCCTCGAAGTAATCTCCCTTGGACCGAATGACTGAATGCCATCTTCTCGGCAACGCCTGGATACCGGTTGCTAGGCAACTGAAGTTGATTTGTCGGACCTCCCCGTTCACGGCACACTCTAACTCGTCTAAACTATCAAAACGGATTCCTCGTAGGGGTTCTTTCAACTTTGGGAACAGATCAAAGTCGGGGAGAGAAAGATCTGGAGAATACGGGGGGTGATCAAGCACTTCCCAGCCATATCCCTCCAACAGCTCCTTGACAACGTTACTTTTGTGGGGTGACGCGTTGTCTTGCAAAATGAGTGGCGTGCAGTCAATCAGCTCTTGGCGCTTTCGGCGTAATGCTGGACGAAGTATTGTCCTAAGATACATTTTGTAGTACTCTTTATTGACTGTTTCACCTGTCGGTACCCTATGTGAGGTCAGTACGCCACGGTAATCATACGCAAATATCATCATCATCTTCGGACACTTCTGACTTAGGCGGAATTTTACCGGTCTCTGCGAGTTTTTGGTGTGCCATTCGCTACTCTGTCGCTTCAATTCAGGTTCAAACGATCGCATCCAAGTTTCATCAATAGCAACGATTCTTTGCAGCATTTTATCACCTTCTGCATCGTACTGCCTTTGTAGGAGTGATCGGGCAATATTCACACGTTGGTATTTTTCTGTTTCCGAGAGCATGTGGGGTACCCATCTAGCGGCGATCTTCCTCATTTGCAAACGTTCCGTCAAAATGTTATACGCCGACCCGTGACTTATGTCCAACTCATATGCTATCTCATCACATGTGTATCTTCTATCAGCCTGAAGTAGTTTTGCTACATTTTCAACATTTTCGTCATTCGTCGCTGACAGAGTCCTTCCGCATAGGTGCTTGTTGCTAACGACAGTTCGTCCATTATTGAATTCTCGCACCCATCGCTTGATAGTACTGTACCCGAGTAGAGACTCTGAAGCAACTTCCTCAAGAGCTTTTAGAATTTCAGATGCGCTTTTTCCCCTTCTTGCTTCAATCTTAATGTACGCAATCTGCTCTTCCCGCGTTAGCGTGAACGCACCGTCCTCCATGATGTTACCATAAATGACGTCACATTTATATGACGTCATGAAACGTTAGTTTTTCCTGCACAAACGATGCACGAGATATTGGTCAACAATTTAGCCAAATATTATTACTGTGTGTTAAATAATGAAAAAGTTATGAGGTAGGGCTCAGTTATTTTTTACTAACCCTCGTATATTGAAACAAGTTGCGGACAACAGATTCAACGTGGCTCAAACGAAGGAATTTGTCCGTTTGAAAAGGAAATAATATTGTGGAAAAGGACAAAATGCGTGTTACCAGCAGTTCTCCTTTCCCACAATGAATTCACAAACCTTCTCCGTGGTAGTTAAACACAGGATTGTTGGGTGAAGAGTTTAAAACATTATCGTAAAGATAGCATTATAACGTTACTCTCTCTCCCTCTCTCTCTCTCTCTCTCTCATATAAGAATAGTAGATACATGTAGATAGAAAAACAGATAGATGTTAAGGATATTCAATAAACCAATGAAAAAGACAGAAGACAGACACATAGTTCTAAACGAACAAAAACAATCATTCTAACAGATTGTCGATGTTACGCAAGTTCTACAATTTACCAAAACATTGCATGAACAAAACCATCCACAGTGCATAAAGTACAAGACGCTTCATATTCAAACACTAAGTCTTCACCGATCAAACCAAATCAGGAAGTGATCGAGCCAAATTGAGCCACATTCACTGAAAGAAAAAATGCTTATCTCAGCTGACCCCCTCCTTAACCCTTATACTGCTACGCGCGACTCACTTACCTTTTTTTTGCGGACAATGAAGATCAAGATCGTGCCGTCTGATCTTTGGTCAACACTGTCCGATCAGGACATATCGTCCACCAAAAAATACCTTTGAATTAGCAAACTTTGGGATTGTACTATCGGCTCAAAAATTTCATTCCACTTTTGAAGAAGGATAGGGGTTAAAAATTCCCGGTGTGACAAGTTAAATCTTATTGAATCCGTTCTTACTGATAACGGTAGCCAATTGATTTTTTTCCCCTTTTATCTCTTTCTAACCCCAAAATAGCTTCTTGAAAAATAAACTCATGCGCGCTCCTGTTCACAAGTTTGCAGCAAAAGACGCTCAAAAAAATCTGAATTATATTGAAAATATTGTAACAAAAGGATAAATTGGTTCATTATGTGTACCAGAGCGGTCTGCTGCAAGGGATACAAGCCATGTCCTGTTACGAAACATAAGAATTTATTCAGCATAAAAGATCACGTTCATATCTATAGCTTACTATTAAACCCTTTACCAAACAACCCTGAGTTTAACGACCCTGATGTAGAAGCCTTTTAAGAACATTGTAGGAAAATCAGAAGATGCTAGTTACCAGCATTTCCTCCTTTTCCCATAAAGTTTTTTACCCTTTCTGAGAGCTTTAGTTCATTTGTATTATTTCAAATCTATCATCAATAGATCTAGATGATTGCATGTGTTAGAAGTCTAAAATTGTTGGGTTAAGAAACAGTGACTTGTCCACAAGAGTGGAAAAGAAAGACCAACAAAGATTATCTGAGAAGTACGAAAAAACACATACAAAAATACGATTTAAGAAATTAGCAGTTTAGCAGTGGAGTATACAAAAACTTAGGCCTCCAAGTGGGATAAAGATCCCGCCCCCCCCGAAAAAATTTGTAAAGATTTTTTCTTTTTATTTTCGTCAGAATTAAGAATCAAGTAGATGCAATCTAGCGTACGATGCAAAAACAGACTCATGGCACATTCCATGCAGTCTGAACCTGAGTTAAATCTTCTAAAGCTTTTAGGCCCTACATGTATGTGGTAAATTGGTCAACACTTTACTAGGTTACAAAACTGTAGATTTGTCCGCTTTGAAAGCGTTTGCAGACAAGAAAATAATTATGGAACAATTAATGGCAGTTGTGAGTAAATGGGTAAAAAACATTGTGGAAAAAGGAGAAAATGCTGGTCAAAAGCTTTCTCTCCGCAGATTCGTTAAAATTCGGGATTGTGTGGAATTAAGAGGAGAAAATAAAAACAACAAATTCAAATTGTTGTCATGTAAAAGACATTCTTCAAAGCTATTTTTAGTATTATAATACTTTGGATTACTTCAGACTTCACCAGTAATTTCTATTGGCCCTGCAAAGCTTATCTTTAATGGAAAACCCCCATCTATTCCATTGGATTGACACTGTTGGTGATATGTTGATTTACAGAATTGTCAATCTGACGCACCTCCATCAGTGCCATTTTCAACTAAAATGCGTTCTGCGTAGATCAAGATCGGACTGAACAGAACAGTAAGTCTGAACTTGAGTCTGCACCGTCCGCTGCCTGATGTTAAAATAAGACAAAAATCATCCCCATCTGCATTGGAAATCTACTTTTGGAACTTGAAAAACACAAAACATTTTTTATCTTAATCGCAAAGAAGAGTTACTCCTAAATCACCGAAATGACTAACTCGACCTCGTTCGACGTCTGAGAAAACAATCCACTAAAACTTACAACGAGCTTTAAAATTGTATAGGTTTGACTCAAAAAGTGGACAGTATAGATCCAACATCAGACTGCACAATATGTGCAGTCTGATCTTGATCTGTGCCGTCCGCTAAAGCTTCTGTTTTCGCTTATGGCACAGAACGAGTCAAACATTTTAGAGGCAAACAAGTAGCAAGAATGTCATGAAGGCCTGTGTCGATACCCTAGCTAAGGACGCGAAAAAATCTGGATAGGCTGTCGCATGTTAACAAACACACATGTAAAAATTTTAGAATGTTCAAACGGAACAGGATCCCAGAAGCTCCCTACCGCAATAAAAAAAAAAAAACTCACATGTTTAATTTCGAATATGGCCATCCCTCTCATTTAAAAAAGTTTGGCATCGATTTTGATCCGTTCTTCAATGTCTCTTTAAAGTTCCGGGAGTGCTGTCAGGGGTTAACTTGACTTTTTGTGACAATACATATAGGATACGCGCACAGTGTTGTATTCTAGTATCAAGGGTATCGGATGAGGTTGTGAGAATTGATGATTATCTCGCCTACTATGAATTCTCTGAACCTCCAGCGGGATATTTGGTGCATAACATTGTTTGGTGTTTTTATAATTAGAGCTTGCCCGAAGGTTGCTCCGTCACAAATGAAGGCGCACACGAAATACGTGCGATCTGTGTTCTCCTTAGCACAGACAACGCCTCTTCGATCAAAAGTCATCTGCAACATACAAAGATTACATCTGTGTTTATATATTTTACTTCCATATGTGTCTGTTGGGCAATATATCTGTGCATAAGCAAGGTATGAAAACCTGACATCATAACTATCATTTCGACTCTTTATCGTATCATTTTAGAGTCTTTCAATGGGATGATAATTGTATTAGACAAAACAGCCTTACTTGTTATTAAATAACGAAAGAGATCAAACGATAATAAAGGGAGGTAATAAGTATCGAGTAGGGCTAGACAAAGACGCTCTAATTACACTCGTCACAACTCGGTCGATTCCGTGCCTGCACTTAACCTTGATCATCGGATCACCTGAGGTTTAACGAATGGCGGTAATTATACCACGATAAACTGGTACCCGTTGTACCCCACGTCTCCGACCTATAACTTGCAAGAAAGTCGAGAACAAGGCTACCAGTTTGATGCCCACTCGGCACAACTCGGCCGATTCCGTACCTACATTGGACTTGATGGCACCCCATTCGGCATACCTCGGGTGATGGGAGCCATCATATCAGATGTAGGTACGGAATCGGCCGAGTTGTGACGAGTGGATGGCACCCCTTACCTGAGGTATGCCGAATGGTTTGATACCATGACAGAGAGGCTAGCAAGTGTGAAAATCCCGATATAAGAACTTTGTGTACTAGTTATCAAAATATACCACAAGTAGAAGAATAAGTAATTAGAGGGAAAATAAACCCTTCCAGAGAACATCGACAATGGCTTGGTGTTACGAGATATCGCGTCTTCTACCCGTGTAAACTTACACGTAAATCTCCACCTAATGATTTTTTTTTGCGATCACATAATCCTGAAAGCTTTCTCTTGCAAAAGGAGGAATTTTCCCGTAGCAGGCGTTTCACCTTCACAACTATGTGAACGAAATCTTTTGCATTTCTCTTGTTGGATGAACGACTTCAAATAGACTTTATTTAAATTGGATTTATATCAAAATTAATCCTGGCAAGTCTTTGAACCACCATTAGGTATGCAGGGGTTACGATAATTCGGCAAACCTCGGCTGATCCGTACACGTAGCGCGGAATCGGCCGAGTTGTGACTAGTTGGGTTCCGAAGTTGACCCTTTACCAAACGATCTCATGGATGCAATTTATGGCACCAGGTAAGTAGGCCTTAACTTTTTCAGCGAAAACCCGGGTTTTTGCGGACGGCAAAGATCAAGATCAGACTGCACAGTACACAATCACAAGCACAATCAATACTGTCCGCTTGTTTAATCGTGTGTATCAGATAAAACTTTATTTTCTTTCTGAGTAGTCTTGGTAATGAAACGTTTACGGTGACGCGAGTTGAATATTTGGAATTATGTACCGACCTAGCCTGGGTTCCAGCCCAATCAGTTTTTCCTTTTATATATTCGGACTTTACTTTGTCATACCTAGCCTGGGTTGCAGCCCGATGATCTTTTATTTTCCTTTTGTATATTCGGACTTAACTTTTTCATACCTAGCCTGGGTTCCAGCCCGATCATTTTTTCCTTTTATATATTCGGAGTTTACTTTGTCATACCTAACCTGGATTCCAGCCCTATCAATTTTTCCTTTTGTAGCCTATATTTGGACTTAACTTTGTCATTACTAGTCATTACTTTATCATTACTAGTCAATGACTGCTTTATCACTTAATTATTTATCATACAGTCACGAGCTTTAACAACCCGAGGGAAGAATCCTTAGAGACAAAATGCTGGTAACCAGCATTTTCTCCTTTTCCCACCATGTTTTCTACTCTATCAGTCAAATACCTTGATTTTAGCCGCTTGTGATTTGTCGTCTGGATATACTTGCAATTTGGACAAGTGTACATTTTTGTCGTGTGGTAAAGAGTTCAAGGCCCACCAGCAACCAAATGTTTACAAACAATTCAGGGGTCGAATTTCAATTCTAATTCACATCGTTTCAAGGTTTCAGTTTAAACATTTTATTGCCATGTACATGTTACATAAGCGATACATACAACAAAATTTCTAGACATGGAATGATACATGTACATTGGCAAAGGGGTCTGGCCACAAGTTCTCACAACTTAGGTTCGGCCATTCCCCTTCTCCAATCACATGTTCAAGAAATAACAGTCTTAATGGCAGCAGAAAAAATTTCAAAAATTTCAGTAGTTAAGGAATAATAAAGAAAAACAGATAATGAAATATCTGAACACACAAATACTAAATAACAAGGTAACATAAATGCGATAAAGATAGCCGGTGTTCGAGATTAGACAAGTCTGATCAAGTGGCGACTCATACAGGGTAGGCTAAAAGATTTAAAGGAATGGATATTATTATGAGTCTGATAAAGTATTTTGGCGTAATATGTTAAGGTTCCAGTTCCTGACAGAGAAACCTGTTGTAAACCTTTAAAAAAAAGCCAGCCAGCCCCATCCTCGGTGACCCAGTTTCGATTCATTCTGTAATGATGCGTGGAGAGTAACGTAATATGCTTCAAACCTGGGTTCCGAAGATGGCCAGCCCTACCATTTCACAGGTATTAAATTTCTAGCCGATACCTAGTACAGAAAACATGTTCTGTTCGTGTGACATTTGTCACTTTGTACATCAAACACACATAGTGTGGCTTACCTTTCTGTCTGAAATTTTTTTAGGTTTGTTTTTTCGGCCATCCCAAGGGACGGCCACTCAAAGAGTCAGGGCGGATACGTATTATCATATCCTTCGAATATTGTGACTTTAATTCCAAGGATTGATTTAACCTCGTTCAATGAAAGTCATTGCAACATTACCGTAGCAAATTACACCGAATATAAAATTTATCTATTTCTTTAAAATCATAGGCATATAAATTTGCATATCGAAAAATGCATTTTGATCCACTTCACCTTGATCTTAATAAAATTGCACCAAACTTTGATCGATGATACATGTTATCTTTATGGAAAAGTTTGGGAAGCGCAGAAAAGACTACCGTCTTCGATTTATTATTTTGCAAGAAAAAGTTAAAAAGGGAGGTAATAAGAATCAATCACTTCAATCAACCTGTAGCTCCGGATTGTTTCTGTCCATTTCAATTGGTTTGAAAAAGTGATCGTCTATGATATTTTGAAGATAATTTGTCCAAAATTGTTAAAGAGTAAAGATCAGATAGCGGTAATGGAGCAGTCCGATCTTAATCTAAATCTATTTGAACAGCAAATTTAAGCACAGAAGGTCGTCTTCAGCAAATAAAATACGGGACAATAGAGATCAAACTAGAGCAGACAGAAAACGCAGGACACGTGGGAAAAGGAGGAAATGCTCGTAATATTTCTGCTTTTCCCACTAGGCCTGCATTTTCAATCCTGTTCAGGTCAAAGTTTGCCTTACAGCGGTGACTCAGTAGAAATGTCAGATGAGTAAACATGTCAAGCGAATGAATCCTTGTTCGGCTAAACATAGGCTGGTGAAAATCATGGCAAAGGGTTTTTCCATCACAGATGATAATTTGGACATTCAAATGTTGAAAAGCTGTCATTGTCCGAAAAAGAGCCCTGAATATAGTTTTAGTTAAGTCCCAATCTGATGACAAACTTTTAGACTCATCCATATTGCAAGCATTTGCAGACGACATGGTAATAAATGTTGCTCAAATGATGGGACTGTCTTCTATAGGGCAGAAAAAGCTCTAACTGAAGGAAAAAATTATGGTTACCAGCATATCCCCTTTTTCCAAAATGTTTTCAACAATATTTTCCCTCAAGATCTTAAAAGATAGGATGATTAGTATTGGATTATTATAGTGCAAAAGCACTGTAGACACTGACCACAAAGCTAGATCTATAACCACTTAATATATGGCTTGCAACATGTGAAATGGGGCATTCGGACATTTGCGTACAGTGTCGTCTCGGATCAGCCTGCGCACTCCGCGCAGGCTAATCTGAAACGACACTTTCCGTTTATATGTAATTTTCCGTTTTGTGCAGGTCTACTGAAGAACAAAATCTAATGTAGACGTAAAGTGCCGTCTCGGATTAGCCTGCGCAGACTGCGCAGGCTGATCCAACACGACACTTTACGCAAATGTCCGAATGCCCCTTTTCGTGTGTTGCAAGCCATATCGCTCTGTTCAAAACTTGACAACAAATGGCAACAAATAAGATTGCTTTTACTTCTCAAACTTCTATCATGTTCAAAGCGGTCGTAAAGTTTGTGATTGATTGAATGGATACGCCGCTTTCAACATTATTTCAGTCATATCACTGTGACAGCTTAAATATTCATGTATTTCCTGGGTTTCACCAGTACTAGGCTAGCACTCTGAAGTGTCTTGCCAAGGACACTCCCATAAAAAACCCAGTGGATCCAGTGAGGCTCGAACCTGGAGCCCCCAGGTCACAAGTCCTGCACTTTACCACTGAGCAACACAGGACCCCTGTCGAAAAGTTAGACAAGCAAACAAATGGCAACCAATGCATTTGAGCTATGCTCCTACAAAAGGGGGCTTAATGCAGCTGCGTGATCCATTGTTCCAAACAAGCGAGCACATTCTCATGGATCCATAATATCCACTTTTTTGTAACAACTGACATAACCCTTTACCACACAATGATGACATTTAACAACCCTGGGAGAGAAGCCTTTTGAAAACATTGTGGGAAAAGGAGAAAATGCTTGTAACCAGCATTTCCTCATTTTCCCACAATGTTTTCTACCCTATCAAATAACTAGAGGCACTTGAGCGCCTGTATCGCTCCACAGGCCTGATATTTCTATAATGGCGAAAGGAAGTTTTTAACAATTATCATTCAATCCTGCATTTTAGCTCACTGAAGAAACAATTTGGTAGACAACCACCATAGGAACTTACCTGCAAAACAACAATGAAATCCAATGAATAGTTTTAGAGAAGAAATTTTTCAAAGATTTTACTTTATACCATAAAAGGAAAATGAGTCTCCCATAAAAGCCATGTTTTTTGACAGATCTTTTTTTTTTTAAGGAATTCTGTAAACCTGTATCTAAGGAACATTCCTGCAAAATAATAATGCTATCCAAATAGCGGTTTGGGAGGAGAAGATTTTTAAAGGTTTTTTACTTTGGTTGCCATGGCAACCAGAATTCTTCATGGAACACAATTATTTGAAGGAATTTGAAAGAGGACCACCAAAGGAACATTCCTGTGAAATTTGGTAAAAATCCAGTCAATAGTTTCTGAGGAGAAGTTTTTTAAAGAAAAAGTTTACAGACGCACGCACGGACGGACGGACGCACGACGGACACAATGCCATGACAATAGCTCGCTGGCCGAAGACAACCACCATAGGAACTTACCTGCAAAACAACAATGAAATCCAATGAATAGTTTTAGAGAAGAAATTTTTCAAAGATTTTACTTTATACCATAAAAGGAAAATGAGTCTCCCATAAAAGCCATGTTTTTTGACAGATCTTTTTTTTTTTAAGGAATTCTGTAAACCTGTATCTAAGGAACATTCCTGCAAAATAATAATGCTATCCAAATAGCAGTTTGGGAGGAGAAGATTTTTAAAGGTTTTTTACTTTGGTTGCCATGGCAACCAGAATTCTTCATGGAACACAATTATTTGAAGGAATTTGAAAGAGGACCACCAAAGGAACATTCCTGTGAAATTTGGTTAAAATCCAGTCAATAGTTTCTGAGGAGAAGTTTTTTAAAGAAAAAGTTTACGGACGCACGCACGCACGCACGCACGCACGGACGCACACAATGCCATGACAATAGCTCTCTGGCCTTCGGCCAGTGGAGCTAAAAATTGCGCCATTTGAGCCACATTGAAGTTGTCCTCTGCAAATGCTTTCAATTTGGACAAGACTAAAATGTCGTCGTCTGGTAAAGGGTTAATCATGAGGTAGACTGGTCCTTAGACATACAGAAAATTTACCAATAGCGAAAAGTTTCGGCCCAGATCAGCCTGCGAAGTCTGTGCAGGCTGACCTGGGTCTATACTTTTAGCAGATGCATTAAGCCCTTTTTTTCTCAGAGCATGGCTCCTTTCCCATTGCTTAACTGTTTATCAAACGACAAAATTTTAGACTTGTCCAAATTGAAAGCATTTGCATACGACAAAATAAACATGACTCAAAAATTGAAATTTGACTTTAGAAGAGTAGAAAACATTGTGGGAAAAGGAGAAAATGCTGGTTACCAGCATTTTCTCCTTTTCTCACAATGTTTTCAGAAGGTTTCTTCCTCTGGGTCGTAAAAACCAGGGATTGTTTGGTAAAGGGTTAAGTTTCTCAACTTCTATCACGTTTCAAATAGTTGACAAGTTAGAAAAACAAGCAAATGGCAAAAAATGATGCTTTTATTCTCAAATATCAGGTTCAAATTTCAAACATTTATTGGCAAATCTAGTTAGCAAAGCTAGTTGCCTTTGACTTACATAATAATATATATATTCCAGTATCTAATATGTTTCAAATATTTGTCACATGTTAAAGTAACAATAGCTGCCAAAAGTGCACAAAGTGGGTGTTAAAATGCATTTCAAGTTCAATCATACTATTTAAAAGTATGGAAATGTCTGTGAAGATGACAATCTGTCATTGTACTGTCAATCCCAAATGTTAGTCACTGGAAGAGAAATAGATTTCAAAACTAGATTAAAACCTGCCAGGTCACCTCATCTTTTGTTTACTTTTTGCCTGATTTTAAATTCATTTTTATGCTAGCGACTAACACTTGGACAGACCACACAATGACAGATTGTCATCTTCACAATATTTTCCATACTTTTATATGGTATGATTCAAATCTAAATGTATTTCAACACCTACATTGATTTTTTTGCCACTATTGGGTCTTTAACCTCTATGATACCCGTCACAATTTTAGTTGCCTTTGCAGTCAGTATAGATCAACACCAGACTTCACACTTTATTATACTGCAAAGAAATTTCTCATGATCTGATTGGATAATCTGCCCCGCACATATATATCATGTACACTGGCAAAACAAACGTAAAGCCATGGTCACACCGAGCTAACGGACGAGTAACGGATAAAAAATCATTTTATCCGTTTATGTCCGTTTCTTATCCGGTGAATCCGCTACTTGTCCGGCAATGTCCGTTCCGTCCAGTGGCAAGTTTTGAGCATGTTCAAAACTTTCCACCGGACAAAACGGACAGAGACATGTAAATGTTAGACTCTGGATGCAGCTGACAATTTATACCCTCGGCATGTCACGTGACCGGTACGTTCCTCGTACGTTGGTGTTCGGTACATTTCCTTTCATCGTACGTTGGAAGAACGTTTTGTCCAGTTCTCATGCGTTGCACTTCCGTTTTATACGGTACAAGTCCCTTACTCGTACGGTGATATCCGTTAAGGGACCGTTTATTATCCGGTACATATCCGGTAAACGTGCGTTTTTTTCCCTTACATGTGCGGTACTCGTGCGGTCATTGTGTGGCTTCTTCGCTCCACACACCGATCGCGTGAGCCTCGAGCGGCAGAGGAGACTAATTTTATCACTGGAAAACCAAATTCTGCATGTTTTTGTCCGTTTTTCCCCCGTTACATATCCGTTAGCCGGTCTGACCAAGCCTTAAAAGCAGTTTCCCTTTCGGGAGCCCCGTATACATGACAACACTTTCAACACAACATCCAAAATGGCGGCATCGATCAAGATTAACATCAAGATTATGCACCAAACTGCACGTTTTACCAAGGTTTCAGTGACGTCAGTTTTCATTGAATTGGGCCACTCAGAAAGGAAATTCTACTTCGTCAGCGTACTCTATTTTTGAAACCAAAAAAACAGGTCAATTTCGCTTAATACACGTTGGAATGGTAAAACTTTGCAGTGTAATAAATTCATTGTACGGTCAGGTGGCAGGGGACTTGGAAACTTGTTCACGGCTGTGGTGAAGCATGTCGCAACCTCGCTTTCGGCTCGGGACATGATTCACCACAGCCGTGAACAAGTTTCTAACTCCCCTGCCACCTGACCGTACAACTAATAATGTGCAATCTGACACCTGATATACACTGTCTGCTCTGTGTGAACATACTGGATAAGAGCAACCTAAAAATTGCTTCTTTTTTTGCATCTTAGTTTTCGAGACTGAAAACGTCTGTTCGGTTTATTTGGGACTCAAGGGGTACAGTATGGCTTGCAACAAGCGAAAAGGGTCATTCAGACATTTGCAAAGTCCGCGCAGGCTAATCCGAGACGGCACTTTACGACTACATTAGATTTTGTTCTTCAGTAGACTTGCGCAAAACAGAAAATTACATAAAAACAGAGTGTCGTTTCGGATTAGCCTGCACCGACTGCACAGGCTGATTCAAGACGACACTTTACGCAAATGTCCGACTGCCCCTTCTCACATGTTGCAGGCCATATAATGCAACAAAATTCTGATATTGCCAAAGCAGAGAGTCCATGTGTTGTTGAGGGCTAGATATAAACTTGCCTGAATTACTGTATGTGAGCAATACTCTGTGAAAAGGTGGGTTTAATACATTGGAATCAAATTCTTTGAACAGACTCTGAAGAGAGCCTATGCATAAAGGTGTCTCTATATAAACAAGAGGGTCATTATGGCCCTGAAGTCGCTCACCTGAGCCTTTTGATCAAACATGACCCATTTCCAATCTATTCAGAGATATTAAGACAATCACTCTGACAAACACTCATTAGTACTGGGCTTACAAATATGGCCTCTAGAGTGCACACAAGCTTTTTCTAGAATTTGTCTCAGCGGCCTACTTGACATGTAGAAATTATCCAGACATACATTCCGACAAACTTTCATGAATATTTGAGAGAAAATGTGGCCTGTAGGGTGTATAAAAGGTTTTTCCGAGATTTGACCAAGTGACCTAGTTTTTTATCCAACATGACCCATATTCATACTAGACTAAGATATTATCAAGACAAACATTCAAAGCAAATTTCAAGATTATTGGACTGAAAATGTGGCCTCTAGAGCGTACACACGGTTTTTCAAGGATGAAACTTGGTGACCTAGTTTTTATTCCACATGACCCATTTTCAAACTCATGCAAGGTATCATCAAGACAAACATTCTAACAAAAGTTTAAAGAATACTGGACTGTAATTATAGTACAAAAGGTTTTTCCAAGATTTGACCTTGTGACCTAGTTTTTTATCCAACATGACCCATTTTCATACCAGTCTAAGAAATTATCAAGACAAACATTCTGACCGAATTTCAAGATTGTTGGACTGAAAATGTGGCCTCTACAGCTTACATAAGATTTTTCTAAGATTTGACCTGGTGACCTCGTTTTTGATCCGACATGGCCCATTTTCGAACTCATCTGAGATATCATCAAGACAAAAATTCTGACCAACTTTAAAGAGTATTGGACTGAAAATATGGCCTCTAGAGCATACACAAGGTTTTTCTAAGATTTGACCTGGTGACCTAGTTTTTGGCCCGACATGGCCCATTTTCAAACTCGTCCGAGATATCATCAAGACAAACATTCTGACAAACTTTCAGGAGTATTGGACTGAAAATATGGCCTCTAGAGCGTACACAAGGTTTTTCTAAGATTTGACCTGGTGACCTAGTTTTTGCCCCGACATGGCCCATTTTCGAACTCGTCCGAGATATCATCAAGACAAACATTCTGACCAACTTTCAGGTGTATTGGACAGAAAATGTGGCCTCTAGAGCATACACAAGGTTTTTCTAAGATTTGACCTAGTGACCTAGTTTTTGACGCAACATGACCCATTTTTGAACTTATTCTGACCAAATTTCATGAGTATCAGACTGAAAATGTGACCTCTAGAGCGTACACAAGGTTTTTCTAAGATTTGACCTGGTGACCTAGTTTTTGACCCGACATGACCCATTTTCGTACTCGTCCAAGATATTATCAAGACAAACATTCTAACCAAGTTTCATGAGTATCGGATTGAAAATGTGGCCTCTAGAGCATACACAAGGTAAAAGTTGACAACGGACGACGAATGACGCACGCCGGACACAGCACGATCACAAAAGCTCACCATGAGCACTTCGTGCTCAGGTGAGCTAAAAAGGCTTAGCTCTTCCCAAAGTGAAAAAATTTTGGACTTAACCAAACTGAAAGTATTTGCAGACAACAAATAAATGTAACTCAAATGAGGATTTCTGTCTTTGATAGGGTTGAAAACATTGTTGGAAAAGGAGAAATTGCTGGTTACCAGCATTTTCTCCTTTTCCCACAGAGATTTCAAAAGCTTCATAGCAGTTAAAACTCTGGATTGTTTGGTAAAAAGTTAAATGACAGAATTATCTTTGAAATGGTAGCAAACACTGCATAATATTGTTACCAATATTTTCTCTTACCCCACCCCCTCCCCCCATGTTTTCAAGATTTTCTTCCTTAGGAACCCAGACACACACTGAATCACTTTCACGTAAAACATTTGAGCCATGCTCTGACAAAAGGTGGCTTAATGCATCTCCGCGATGTATAATACCAAGCAAGTCACCACATAATTATGGATCCACAAAAATCCATTTTTTTCAAACAACCGACTGAATCATGAGGTAGAATGATCCCTTGACATGCAGAAAATTCAAAGATAGCGAAAAGTTTTGGCCCATGTCAGCCTGTGCAGACTGTGCATGGCTCAGTTACACTTTGATATGTCTATGACAGGCTGATTGCAAGTGTAGTCAGTTACAGCTTATCTTTATGATGGACCAAACACCATTTTGGGTAGTCTAAGAACATCACCTGGAACCTGAAGAAAATGATATAGAGGACATTCATTTCTTTGGGGTAAAAAATCTGAATTTATTTCATCGTGTGAACATCATCAGTAATATTTTAATGAGTGGTGCATCAAGTGAAAATTATCAGAAATATTACTGATGATGTTCACTCGATGAAGTAAGTTTCAATCTTTCGCCAACTAAAAACAAATATTCTGTTTATTTCATGCTTCTAACCCAATTTTTGTTCAGACTTCCATCAAAATCATATGCAGTTGTTTTTGGTAATCCCCCTGATGCAACTCCCCCCAATAAGAACGCTTTACAATATTACGTACAGCGCAAGAAATGTCGGGTAAATGCGCGTAAGTTATGTCATATTTCTGTCTAGCTGAATGGCTTGCTCTGTTTACCTAGGTAAGTAGTGGGTGGGAACTACTGTTTCCGCCTTCAATTGAAGAGTTACAGAAATATAAACAGTTAATTTCACTGGTCGTAATCATGAATTATCAAACCTTATATAATCCACCATTATTTCCCGATAAATTACTGAAAAGCATGAAATAAAAGCTTATTTCCATGAAAAACAATTGGAATTAAGTCAAGCCTGTATTAAATCTTTATCAAAATTTTTGACTGATCCAAAATGAAACCATCTGCAGATGACATTTTAAATGTGGCACAGAGGATGGGTCTTCCAGCTGAAGAGTAGAAAACATTGTGGGAAAAGGAGAAAATGCTGGTTGCCAAAATTTTCTCTTTATCCCACAATGTGTTTAAAAGCCTTCTTTCACTGTGTTGTTAAAACTCTGGATTGTGTGGTAAAGAATTATTAACCACCTTTTCTCCTTTTGCCATAATGTTTTCTATAAACTCATTAATTATTTGAGCCATTTTTCATTTGTTGTCTGCAAATTTGGAGAAGTAAAAAGTTTTGTCATCTAGTACTGAGTTTAGAATTGTCTGAACTGCATGCATAAGCAGATGCTGAACTAAATGTAACAGTAGCTCAAGTTATGAAAAAGCACTTTGATAGGATAGTAAAATTGTGGGAAAAGGTTACCAAGTTTTTCTCCTTTTTCCACTTCAAGAGCTTCCTTTCTCAGTCATTAATACTCCAGATTGTGTAGTAAAGGGAAGAGGCAAAAATGCATGTAGCTCAAAGTTAAACTATGGGATTTGTCTTTAACTCTTTCCTACATAATCCTGACTTTTAACGACCCTGAGGAAGAAGACATTTGAAAACACTGTGGGAAAAGGAGAGTCAAAGTAGGAGAAGTAAATAAAAATTACCTCAACCAAAAGGTCTTCAATCTCATATCCATCTTCTAGTGCTTCTATTACCCTATACAAATAAAACACTACAAAAGGTTAACTCTTTACAAAACAATACCTTTGAGAAAGCCCTTTGAAAACATTGTGGAAAAGGAGAAAATGCTGGACACCAGCATTTTCTCCCTTTTCCCACAATGCTTTCTATCCTTTCAAAAACCAATTTTCACTTTTGTGAAAATTATTTTGTTATTATCTACTATTTGAGCCATATTTGATTTGTCATCTGCAAATGCTTTCAATTTGGGCAGGTCTAAAATTCTATCATTTTGGCTAAGGAGGAAATCATTTACTGTATATGTGGATATACGCATGTTGAAAACTTTGTGAATTTCCAATTATGGACATTTTGCGTTGGGAAATGTTTGCGAATTCAAGACATTCGTTATTTTTCGTTATATTTGTTATAAAATACGCGAACAGATAAGTTTGTGAATTTTTCAAATTTGCGAAATCACAAAAATTTCCACAAGGCAAAAATTTCCACTTATACAGTAACAGATGAAAGGTTGGCAAAACACCCAGCCTTGAGCAAATTGTGTTTGTAACAGCTGTCTCTCCTCTTGGCAAATGTCACTTTCCACTTCTAGTGTAATATGCAGGGTCCAAAGAATCCACTCGTCCGCTCGTATTTACGAGTAAGAAAAGGATGAGGACGAGTGAAATATCAGTCATGGTCGTCCGGCAGGACGAGTGGTGAATAGGAAATAGTAAACAAATAGGTTTTTCATATGAATATTTAATTTACGGGCGACAAAAGTGGCTATTCCATTAATGAATAAGCTAATTAAGGGTATTCGGGAAATCATATACTGAAACAGGACATAAAACGTGCTGGTCCCCGCTCCAAATAAAGACTGGTTTCAAGTCAGTCTAAAGATATAACCCAGGACCTTTCATTGCAAACAAGAATGTTCTAATATGCTTCGGGTAGATCTAATGCAATATGAGCCACTTTGCTAATATTAAAAAGAATGATATTAACATTAAAACAATACTTTCCCAAAACCAGTTCGAAAAACTGTGTTGTTCTGGCTTTATTAATTTCTGTAACTTGACCGGATAAATGGTACCGGTTATTGAAACCCGGTATTTACAGTTCGTTGCTAAGGGAGACAATTTAATTAGCGTTTTCCGTTTCGTCTCAAAAAAATGTCAGAGTCCAATATTAGAAGGGTTTTTCCTCATCGGACGAGTGAGGATCAAAGCAGGGCAAGTGTCTTTTCAAAGGCACATGTCCTACAGGACGAGTGCCTTTTCTGGAAATTTTTGGATTCTGGTAATAGGTGCACTGGTCATCACAAAATGAATGAAATAATGTTACAGACGTTAGTAAAGACCATACAAACTTACCTCTCCTCTTGGCGAATTTCTTTCTCCAGTTCTAGTTGTTGATTTGTCAAGTTTTCATATTCCTCTTTCAAATCAGTCTGAAATCAAGGAAAAACATAAATTAAAACATGGTAGATAGCTCTTTCCAAAAATTTACAGTACTGTGTTCTAACAACTCTGAGATAAAAAGGCTTGGAAACATTTTGGGAAAGGAGAAAATGCTGTTAACCTGCATTTCCTCCTTTTCTTACAATGTTTCCTACCCCTTCAATGACAAATTGTTTATAGTTGCTTTCGGTCTGGACTTGTCCAAAATTTTGTTGTCTTAAGAGACATTAAGTTTCTTCCCTTAACTCTTTGCCAAACGACAAAATTTTAGACTTCTCCAAATTCAAAGCATTTACAGACGACAAAATAAACGTGACTCAAAGATTGAAACTTGACTTTAGAAGAGTAGAAAACATTGTGGGAAAAGGAGAAAATGCTGGTTACCAGCATTTTCTCCTTTTCCCACAATGTTTTCAGAAGGCTTCTTCGTCTGGGTCGTAAAAACCAGGGATTGTTTGGTAAAAGGTTAATTCTTATGTGAAAAATGAGGTCATACTCTTGAAAAATTCTAACTTATCGTTTTCAAAAGACATTAAGTTTCTTTCCTCGAATTTCTGTATGAACAAGGAGGTCCTACTGATTAAAAGTTTCAAATATATTTCTGATTCAGAAAGGTCCTATCTGGCCAAGTGGTTGATAGAAAAGGCAATGTAGGAATTTGATATCAAGAGCACAGAGTAATGATTTTGAACATAATAGAATGGTAAATTCATATAATTATGTGCATAAACATTTAACCCCGCAGGCTAATCCGAGACGGCACTTTACGACTACCTGTACATTAGATTTTGTGCTACAGTAGACTTGTGCAAAACAGAAAATTACATAAAAATGGAAAGTGTCGTTTCAGATTAGCCAGCGCGGACTGCGCAGGCTGATCCGAGACGACACTTTGCGCAAATGTCCGAATGCCCCTTTTTGCGTGTTGCAAGCCACTTAGTAAAGGTTTTTAAACCTCAGTCCATGCTGACTACCCCTATTTTACAAGAATATTTTCAAAGCCATCTCCAGTAAATTTGTTTCTAGAAGTTAGTGAATTAAACACTTACAGCTGTCTGTTTAAGTTCCTTAAATTTTCCAAACTTTTTTGTTGGTACTTTGACTTTGTCTAGGGACATCTTTAGTCTGAAACAACAAGCTATTCATCATCCAAGTATAATTTATTTCACTCATTCAAAACATTCTTTGTCTGATTCTCAAGAATTTTGTAAGTTTGAAAGTAAGAGAGTTTCTAACTGGCTAAACCATATGGTTTTAGCCAATCAGAAATTACGTTACTTTCCAAATTAAGAATTAGACTAAAAATGCATTTTTGAATGGCTGCAGGGGTTTAATAGATGAAATATGTGAAGGGAGGATATTGCCGTTAGCCCCCTAACATAATTCAGTAATTACGAATTATATCATTTCTCAGCAGATCCAGGGACTGGGACAGTTCTGGGTTTTCAGTTTTAGCTTCAAAGGGAAAGAATCTTAACCCTTTCCCAAACGACAAATGTCGACCCTACCGAATTGAAAGCATCTGCAAACAACAAATTTGAAAGTGATACAAATGAACTTTAGTCCTTTGACAGGTCAGAAAACATTGTGGGAAAAGGAGAAAATGCTGGTTACCAGCATTTTCTCCTTTTGCCACAATGTTTTCAAAAGGCCTCTTCCTCAGGTCGTGAAATCACGGGATTGTTTGGTAAAGGGTTAAAGGAAGAAAAGTCACACCCATGTGGCTGGGGAAATACTGGTAACCAGCATTTTCCTCTTTTGCCACGTTGTTTTCTCCCCTTCCAACAGCAAAATTTTTGTCTGCGAATGCTTTGAATTTGGATAAGTCCAAAATCTTGTCGTTTGGTAAAGAGTTAAAACATGTCTGTCTTTTTCTCTAATAACAACAGATTAAATGCAATTGGGTTTTATCAAACAAAAGATTGGACTAACTTTTTATCAAAATAGAAAAGGGTATTACTTTTTTTTCAACTGTGAAAGTAAATCTTGCACTTCCTCCTCCTTGTTATAGACTGGTTTACTGCACACTGTCCTAAAAACATAATTCAACAGAATTAAAATCAGTCAAACCAGTCCCACACCCTATCTGTGTTTACCTTTTACCACACAATCCCAAGTTTTAACAATCCTAAGGTAAAAAACTTTTGAAAACATTGCTTGAAAAGGAGAAAAATCATTTTCTCCCTTTCCCACAATGTTTTGTTACCTTTGAAAGATAAATGCCAACACTGAAGCAACATTTAACATTAAGTCTTCAAATGCTCTCAATTTGGACAAGTGTAAAATTATGTCATTTTGTATAGGGTTAAGCCTCTGCAGAATGATCCTGTGTGTTATGAACCTAAGGTAGAACATTTTTGAAAACATTTCGGGAAAAGGAGAAAATCCTATAAAATCCTATTAACAAGCATTTTCTCCTTTTCCCACAGTGTTTGTGTCTCTTTCAAAGACAATCCCATCATTTGAATTTGTTTTAATTACCATCTGTAATTGTTTTAAAATTAGACAAGAAAGTTACAAAAGCATAATATTCTGATTATTGTGTATAAACATGTTTATTTAAATAGTATTTACCGGTAACACCAATTGGACAAACAAAAACACTAACTCACTTCACAGTGCTATCTATCACCATAAACAGATAGTCCTTGATATCTTTGTCCAGAGGTTTCCAGCTTTTCATCTGCTTCTCAGACAATTCATATTGTTTTGTATGTGAAGTATCTGGAATATAAATCAGTGCATTGTATCTATCTATAAATAGTGATGTTTTGAGACATCTTTTGTTTCAAAACAAAACCCGGTAAACTCTGGAGATTTGGGGAGCATGTGCTTCACTCTTTATAAGATGACGTTACTTGACAATATTCTTTTTTTTTTAAACAAACTTGTCGGAATTAAAAGAAAAAAACATTTGCATAGGTACAACTAAATGTGGCTTGAATGATGAAATTTGTGTATAAAATGGAAGAGAACTTCGTTGGAAGACAAGAAAATGATAGTCATCAACATTTTCTCTTTTTTCTACACTGTTTTTCATAAGCCTCCTACAGGGGTATAAAAACAAGAGAATTGTTATCAAACAACAATATTGCCGTCCTGACCAAATTGAAAGCACTTGCAGACAGCATAACAAATGTAGCTGAAATGATGAGATTTGTCTTTGAAAGGGTAGAAAATAATGTGAGAAAAGCAGAAAATGCTGGCTACCAGCTTTTCTCACAATATTTTCAAAGGACTTTTCCCTCGGGGTCATGGAGACTCCAAGATCGTACTGTAAAAGATTTAAGACGCAGGAAAAATAAATCAAATAAATCTTTATCAGGTCATTTAATACTGTGACGGCTGTAAACAAATTTGCAGAAAAAAAAAAAATTATCTTTTTGAGCAAGTCATCATCCTTGATTACAGTTTCTAACATGATTGGCAAAACTTTAAAACAATGTGGCAAAAGGAGAATTGCATGTCACCTTAATCCCAGGCAATTGAAGCTCAATGGTCTATAAGGGAACACCAAAAGTTTCATCGGTTAATCATGGAATCATCTGTGATCAGAGTTTCTACATGAAAGGTAAAACAGTGAGGCAAAAGGAGAAACTGCATGTCACATTAATTCTGTACCACAGGACATAATCTAAATCCATATTGAAAGCATTTGAAGATGCAATTTATATTGGAAAGGGCAAAAAAAAAACTTTTCTAAAAAAAAGACGAAAAAAGTCTTTTCCCACAATAATTTCAAAAAGCCCCTTTATTGTTAAAAACTCAGGATTGTTTGGTATGGTAATATTATTTAATCCATCGCTATTTAATTTCAAGCCACATTTGTATCTACCAAAAACTGGAATAAATGACAATCAGAAAAAAATATTTGAAAAAAAATTATATGAAGTTCTCTATTCCCTTTCCCATGATGTTTTGAAAAGTTGGTATGTTTTTGTGTTTCTTTTGTTTTTTGAACATTCTTTATTTAGACAAGTTTATTGGACTTTTTTGAGGTTTTAGCCCCTTGCCCTCTATCAGTAATGCTCGACAGAAAAAGTTTCAGGGCTTGACAAAACCATTGCAACTGCCACTGCTGGGGTATTAAAACTTGATCACTGTTCCCGCTAGCTTTTTATTTCAAGGGTACACTTACCCCCCTGGGCTGAAAATCTGGGGGTAAGATTTCATATCAGAGGGTATGAAACTAATGGTTTCCAACTACAGGTAAAGTGATCCATCTAAGTGACTTTTTTGTTATGTCATGGGTTTTTGCGTTTCTTGCAGCGATCTATTTTTCATGTCAGTAAATTTTTGGATAGGCTTTTCTGAAAGACTTGACATAAAATTGACAATAAGGGTAAAAAGTAACTTAAAACCCTGCCATTTTACACTAGATAAGCAAAGATGCAAAATGTTGATTGCACTCCTAACATTTTTCAGTAAGACGTCCACACCTGATGCCTAGATGTAGAATAAATTGGTTCAAGGTTTTTTGCATAGATCTACCCATAAATTCTGCTGTGTGTGTACAGTAGATGATATAAAGGTATAGGCCTTTGCTTGTGTACTTTAAAAAGACGAGCAAAGAGAATTCAGAATTCAGAAAGGAAAGTCAGAGGTTGAATTAGGAAAATCCCAAAATGGTCTTTTTCGTCCATGTTTTTTCTTAGGTGAGGTCTCCCACGTAACCAATATTTGTTACGTGAATTTTACTTTCATAACATGATTTACCGGTACGCAAGAATTTGCGTGAGTGGGAACACTGTTGATCATGTTAGCTCTTTACCAAACAGTTCTGGGTTTTAATTACTACTCTGTAGATAAAGTCTTTGGAAAACATTGTGGGAAAAGAAAAAATGCTGGAAACCTGCATTTTCCCCTTTTCTAACAATGTTTTCTATTGTTTCAAGGCCAAATTTAATCATTCAGCCCACAATAATTTGCTGTGTGCAAATGGTCTCAATTTGGACAAGTCTAAAATTTTGCCAATGCAAAAACTCCTTATCTGGTGCACTTTGAAGTCAATGACAACGAGATGGTCTGATTCAAACTGAATTAACATTTACTGAAATGTTGTCACTTGCTTGGTGAAAACAGAAATTGCTTGTTACAGCTAGGTGATATCTTTGTCACAGTGTTTTGAAACAAGTTTGGGCGGTCGAAACCAGGGGCGCTTTTAACCAGCGGTTTTAACTGGTTAAAACTGCCCCAGTCAATACTCCAAAAGTGGTCAATACTGGTCAATAGTGGTCCATTGAATATTGTTAGTGGTCATTTGGAAATTTTAATGGTCAGATGAGTTTTAAGAGGATAGTTATGGTATTTAGTTGTTATTTTATTATGGCGATTTTTTTTTTTTTTGTTCTCAGATAGGTTGAATTCATCAATATGAAAGAGTGACTTGAGTGAAAAATACTGTTTTGTCCCTGCCAAGGGTACTCATCAGCTGGCGTTTGCCAGTTTTCCAAAACTGTGTAGAAGTTCCAAATAAGGTCTTTAGGTTTAATTTTTGACACCCTAAGCTTGATTGATTGCATACAAGTCAATATTTCACACCTTAGGAATTGATTGAATTTGCGTTTATTTATCGTCGCCACCGGTTGCCCATATGGGCGACGCCCCCCTGAAGGCTGTTAGTATTGTTACGGGGTATAGTGCAGATACAGAACGAAACCCATCTTAAGTTACGCCTGATTCTTTTGCGTGCTCGGTGTATAGCACCATCACACAGGACCTCGGTTTAACGTCTCATCCGAAAGACTATTAGTAATTTTAGATGGCCAGTCGTGGGGATCGAACCCACACCCTCAAGTGACCCGAAACATCACATTCACCAGTCGTACGCTCTACCTATTGAGCTATGCAGGCTGGTCACCTTAGGAATAAAGCCTGGTGTCAAATATAATACCCCAAACAGGGACACGTGATTGGTTACTTTGGTAGCTTGATTTAAGCCACACCCACTGGAGTAGAAAGGGTAACTTTTACACCTTTAATGTGTTTTGACAGCAACTTAAAGGTGTAGGTAGACACTTAAATATACTTCAAAGACATTAATGTATCCTTAACCATTCTTTAGTTAATCAGTTACAGCCTTCTTCATGTGTACCTCAATATGCCTATAGATTAATGACGTGTATTTCACATGTTTGCCTATGTGTGACAGTTTTTTCTGCAATTTTACTTGAAAATTATATATTGGCTGCCTTTTGATGCTACCTTTGAACTTTTATGACCAAAGACAATGTTTAAATAATCTTTATATTTAAAACCTAAGTGTGTTTGTGGTGGGAGGAGAGAGAGAGTGAGAGAGAGAGAGAGAGTGTAGAACAATTATCTAACCTATAAGGAATGATTAAAGATAAAAATTGTTTGGTTGAAAAGAACTGACCTGTATGTAAGCTCAATAAGGAAAGTCAATCGAGTCAACCTCTTCAGTTGACCAGCAATAATGTCTTTTGAATTATGATCAAATAAAAAAGGACCTTACTGATAAAAAACTATGATACTGATGACATGTAATAAACCTTCATGTACAGGATGTAGAAGGAGAGCTTTTAATCTTAATTTAGAAACAGGACGGGTATGTAAGCCAGTGATTTAATCGACCCAATCAACCACTTCAATCGACCACTTGTGACCAGTATTGACCGATTATAACCGGTTAAAACCGCCGGCCCGGTCAATACTCATATTGACCGGCTTTTTGCCAACCTTGTTTTGAAATACAGTCAGATGAACAACACTATGTGGTTAGGATTAATTATGTCTTGAATACGGTTTACCAGAAGTATTGACTTTTTGTTGAGGCTGGCTGTTTTTCTGAATAGATCTACTTTTCATCCTGCTTGCAAGTGGTGTTGATGTCTTTTTTTTACTGCAAACAATTAAAAGAAGATAATGGTTTGAATGGTGTTTTACGCCACTTTCAACATCATTTCAGTCATATCACGGCAACAGCTCACATATTCATTTATTCCTGGGTTTCACCAGTACTAGGCTAGGCTCTGAAGTGTCTTGCCCAAGGACACTCCTGTGAAAAACCCAGTGGAGTCAGTGAGGCTCGAACCCAGGGCCTCCAGGTCACGAGTCCTACACTTTACCACTGAGCCACACAGGACCCAAGAAGATAATTTACATATCTGGTAAACAACTGTTTTAAGTTTATAAACCCTTACCACAGTAACCCAAAGTTTTAACTACCCTACAGTAGAAGACTATTAAAACATTTTGGGAAAAGGAGAATATACCTAGCCAGCATTTTCTCCTTTGCCCACAATGTTTTAAAAAACTTTCTTTCTCAGGGTCATTCAAAATTGTCGTTAAGAGTTAATTTTGGACAAGCCTGCAGTTTTGCCATGTGGATAAGGGTTAACCCTATACCACATAGTCCTGAGGTTTATCGACCTTAAGGAAATGACCTCATCGACCTGATGTAAATATTATAGGAAAAGGAGGAAATGCTGGTAACCAGCATTTTCTCCTTTTCCCACGATGCTTTCTACCCTTCCAATTTCTTTTTTTGAGGCACAATTTTTTTGTTGTCTACAAAAGCTTTCAATTTGGAAGAGACTAAACTTTTGCTGCATGGTAAAGGGATAAAGCCTGAGGCACAATAGAATGAAAGATGGAGATAAATGTGAGCAAAACAACTGTTTTCCAAGAGATAGTTTTGTAAACAGCTGATCAGGTGCTAAGAAAAACTGACACAAACAGTAACATTTGCTGACAAGGTGGATCAAAATCAGCAGGGACTCTTTATGGCTGGCATAAGATTATGGCAGGCATAAGAAATAAGAATTTGTACTGGAAGGCCCAGGGTCTACCATCAAGATGATTTAAGATCTTCCCAAAAGCATTCTAGATTAAACTAACAGCTGTTGTATTGCCAGTAACACTCAAATAGACCCCAAGAAAATTGATAACAAGCTGCCAGTTTAATAGTAGATGAAATGAGCCAGAAGTCAAAAATGCTATAATTTGTAAAATGATATATGGATTACTTTTGATTCAGATTGAAGTCTGAATCCATTTTTATAACTGAAAGGGATCTTGTTGGTAATCATGTACATGTATTTATCTTTATTTGAACTAATCCACCAATTTTATAGTTATAGCATTTGGCTTGCAACATGCGAAAAGGGGCATTCGGACATTTGCGTAAAGTGTCATCTCGGATCAGCCTGCACAATCCGTGCAGGCTAATCCAAAACGACACTTTCCGTTTTCATGTAATTTTCTGTTTTGCACAAGTCTACTGTAGCACAAAATCTAATGTAGTCGTAAACTGCAATCTCGGATTAGCCTGCGCAGACTGCGCAGGCTGATCCGAGACAACACTTTACGCAAATGTCCAAATGCCCCTTTTCGCGTGTTGCAGGCCATTTGAAAGTGACGAAAAGTTGTAGATTTTTCCACCACTGAACAAGTGATTAATCTCAGGGATATGCTAACTGTATACCCTAAAGTGATCAGTTCATGATTTAGAATTAAAACATTTATTTCAAGCATATATACAGTACATACAAAAAACTGTTAATGGATGTACTGGTATAGGCAAGTTGACCTTTTGCTTGTCTAATTATGCCGCCAATCCAGTTTGTTATAATCTGCAAGTCACTGCATGAATAAACTACAGTATTTATCAAATTTTTGTACATTAGCACGACTGAGTCATAAAAAATCCAGATTATTGGTCTCGTCTGACACAGCATTGCGTTTCCCTGAACATCTACTGTAGATAGTACAGAAAACTGTCCCCAAAGGCGATGTTACTTTTTGACTGGTCACCTCTGGGTACAGAGACAATCAAGACAAAACCAGTTGAAAGCTCCGTACAGATTTTGTGTGCAAGTTTGAACTCTTATAATTTCACAACTAGACTACAAAACTAGGATTTGAACATACCTGTTGCTTGTGTATTCAATAACTCTTCGTTTGAAGTATAAATATTTTCAATTTAAATGCTAAACATAAGAAAAAAGCAGTTCATTTGATCTGTTACTTGAATTGTTTACGTTCCCGAAAACGGGTGACAGATGTTTCGGTAACAGACAAGTTCGGTAAATTGGACTTATAGCGTAAATCGCTTAGATGTTTCGGTAACAAAGCAAATATATTGTGTTTATGTACCATTACGTTTTTCACACCCATTACACGGCTATTCACACGTTTTCATGAATAGTATTTTTGTTTTGTTTCACTTGCCATGTTGTATTTATTTTTTTTTTTTGATTATGTTATTTTCTAATTTCAATCTTATTTGAGGTAATGAATTATACGGTATCCTAAGCGTGTACCCGTTGTATCTCCTGTTAGTCAATCCTCATGTTTATAGAAATGTGGAAATATTTTCTTTAAAATAAACATTTGAACAAAACAAAGCCATGTATTGGGTGTGAAAAACGTCACAGTGCATAAAAAACTATATAATTGCCTTGTTACCGAAACATCCAATTGATTCACTCTGTAAGTCTAATTTACCAAACACATCTGTTACCGAAACATCCGTAAATCCCGAAGACACACAAAATGGCCGCCACACATGATAAATTTCGTCAGTTTTTTTCCCAAAATTTACAAGTTATAAACAACTTCTAAAAACTTTTAAGGTGATGAAAGGTTTTACTAATTTGTCTTTGGTCATGTTTGTTACTAAAAGTTAATTGCATTTCGCTGCAATAAAGATTAAACCAACCAAACAGAAAGTCAGTATAGCACTCTATCTTTGCTACCGGAAAATTTACATTGGATTTGATACCTTACCGTGCACAATAAATGCCCAAATATGAAAAAAAAATCATCGTAGCGCAGGGGATTTTCTTCCTATCCTGCGGGGCCGAATTTTTGCCCCATTCCCAATCGAAAAGTGTATTTTTTCCCCAATTCCATATAAATTTTTTCCCAAATTAGACACTAGAAAAAAAGAAAATCATCGGATGTATCAGGGAGGGTTTTCCCTGACGCACAAATTTGTACGTTATGACTCATTTTTAATTAAATAACTTGCTAAAATTCATCAACTGTGGGCATTGACCACAGTTCAAGCAGGATATCGACAATGGTGCGAAACTATTTGGGGGCGAACTCAGGACTGCATCCGTATATTTTCAATCGATTCATGCATTGACTCGATTTTGTGGCTAAGTTCTAACTTATCAAATTTTAGACTGGGCACACTTTTTCTACTGTATTTTTGGTGTACACATACAAAAAAATACAGACAACTGTTCACTTCCAAGCAACTGCCTTACGTTTTGCAGCGAAGCGAAGTTTCGTGATGCAAGAATCAAAAACCCAGCTCCTAAATTGATAGTACTGTCCTGAACCAGGACCAAGTTATGAAAAATATCCAGCCTAATCTAGACCATGAGTTTTTTTCCCCTCTTAAATTTCGAGCGGTTGTGCTTTGTCTTTGTCTTAACACGGGAATCAGCCATATAGTTGATGAACATAGCTTGTCGTCGGCCGAAGTGGATACTCTCTATCAAAAACAAGCAAACTCATATGCGGACGTATAAAGTCATCAATTATGGGTCATAAAGTCAAGGTGTTAAAAGAGCCGGTATCAGTATGGCTGTGGGACTATCAACACATACATCCAAAATTGTATGACGCAAAAACCTAGTGTGAAGTTTCCTCTCCACAACTAATTTTTAACAGGTTTTTTTTCAATACTGTAAATGTCTACCACAGAAATGACGATTTATCAATCTTTCCATATATGTCAAAACACACAAAAAATCGTTCTCAAAGATTAGTCGTCATGGACAAAAACCACGAAAACTCATGATAAAACAAATGTCAAAAAGACCTCAACTGATCAAAGGGTCTTCAATCTGTCTTATTTAGCCTTGATAATGATTTCTATCAGCTGACTTGCATATATACCATATAGAAAATAAAACAGGAAATAATTCCTCTGTTCATTCACCAGAAAAACAGATATCTTTATAAGAGAATTTTAAAACCGTACTTAACATAGGAGGGGGGTGGCCTTACAGCTCAGACTATTGAAACTAGTATAACAGGCAAAAGCAGGGCTTTTTTTTATGGTTTGGGGAAGACACCCGACGCCTGTCGAAAGGGGAAACAAGAGGGCCATGATGGCCCTGTATCGCTCCACTGGCTATTAAGTAAAATTCTGACCAGTCGTTTCAGAGAAGAAGAATTTTTAAGAATTTCTAAATTTCCATATAGTGCAAGTAGCCCCCATTCACCAGAGCCACATTTTTTGACGGATCAAAATTTTACGAACAATTTTTGAAAAAGGTCACCCAAGCAACAATCCTGTGAAATTATTTCAAAATCTGACCTGCTGTTTCAGAGGAGAAGATTTTTAAAGAATTCCTTCATTTCTGTATAGTGCAAGAAGCCCCCATTCACCAGAGCCACGTTTTTTGACGGATCAAAATTTTACGAACAGTTTTTGAAAAGGGTCACCCAAGGAACAATCCTGTGAAATTATTTCGAAATCTGACCAGCGGTTTCAGAGAAGAAGAATTTTGAAGAATTCCTTCATTTCTATATGGTGCAAGAAGCCCCCATTCACCAGAGCCACATTTTTTGACGGATCAAAATTTTACGAACAGTTTTTAAAAAGGGTCACCCAAGGAGCATATCTGTGAAATTATTTCAAAATCTGACCCGTGGTTTCAGAGGAGAAGATTTTTAAAGAATTCCCTAAAAAATTCCATTTGGTTGCAATGGCAACCAGAGTTTTTGATGGAATCAAATTCTGTGAACAGTTTTTAAAGAGGACTTTCCAAGGAACATTCCAGCCAAGTTTGGTCCAAATCCGCCCAGTGGTTTAGGAGGAGTTGATGTTTAAAGAATTGTTGACGACACACGACGCACGACGGACACCAGGTGATCCTAAAAGCTCCCCTTGAGCACGTTGTGCTCAAGTGAGCTAAAAAGTTAACATACGGATGGACGCACAACGGACAACGGGCCATAACATAAGCCTGCTGGCCTTCGGCCAGTGGAGCTAAAAAACTTGTCTAGCACCAATCATGTATCACTGCAGCTTGATAATCAAGGGAGGTAAATAGTAACGAACTTTATCTTTCATAAAAAGAGTTATTTCCCTTGATTAATGTTTAAATTGAAGTGACAATATTTTGAAGCCCATGTTAAACTTGCGATCCCTGGAATGAAGGCAATTTTGACCCCAGACCTACAATATGAAACTAGAATGTGTGGTTATAAACAAAAAGATTTTTTAATCTTGCCCAATAAAAAGTCATGTAAAACAAGTTTGCTGAATAAAAGGCCCTGTAAAATATGTGATCCATGACACAGGTTTATCAAGTTTTCACTATAAAAGCCAATGTAAAACTTGTGACCCCTGGTGTGGAGTCAAACTTGACCCCCAAAGTTAAAATTTGGGCCCTCTTGGTAGAGGCCCATTATATAAAGTTACATGCAAAATTTGGTAGCCCTAGGCCTAAATATGGCTATGTACAAGTAGATTATTAAAGTTTCCTTATATAAGACCATGTAGAACTTGTGACCCCCTGGGGTGGGGCTACATTTGACCCCCTGGGCTATAATTTGGGCACCCTTGATAGAGACCCCCTAGATAAAGCTAAATGCAAAATTTGATAGCCCTAGCCCTTATAGCTAGATGCGAAATATTTTCCTATATAAGCCCGCCCATGTAAAACATGTTACCCCCCGGAGCGAAGTCAAATTTGACCCTCGGCTATAATTTGGACACCCTTGGTACAGGTCCACTAGATAAAGCTACATGCCAAATTTGGTCGCCCTAGGCCCCATGGCTAGGTCAAAGAAGAATTTTAAAGTTCTCCCTATATAAGCCCATGTAAAACTTGTTATATAAGCCCATGTAAAACTTGTTACCCCCGGGCAGGGCCTAATTTGACCCCAGGGCTATAATTTGAACAATCTTGGCAGAGGTCCACTAGATAAAGCTACATGCCATATTTGGTAGCTCTAGGCCCTATGGCTAGGTAGAAGAGGAATTTTAAAGTTCTCCCTAAATAAGCCCATGTATAACTTGTAACCCCCGGGGCGGGGCCAATTTTGACCCCAGGGCTATAAATTGAAGAAACTTGGTAGAGGTCCACTAGATAAAGCTACATGCCAAATTTGGTAGCCCTTGGCCTTACGGTTTCAGACAAGAAGATTTTCAAAGATTTTCAAAATTTTTCAGTTTTGTTGCCATGGCAACCAGAGTTTTTGAAGGAATTAAATTCTTTCAAGAAATTCTGAAGAGCACCATGGCAGGATCATTTCTGTGAAGTTTCATCAAAATTGGATGGGTAGTTTCAGAGAAGAAGACGTTTTAAAAAAAAGTTAACGGACGGACGCACGGACGCACGGACGGACGGACGCACGACGGACAACAGGCCATGACATAAGCCCGCTGGCCTTTGGCCAGTGGAGCTAAAAATGCTCGACAAGGCCATAATTGGGGAAAATTTACCATCTTGCTATACATGTTGCTGTACATCATTATACATGTATGTGATATGAATTACACATTATGTACTATTAATAGGCCTAGAACACTGGAATTAATCTTTGCAATAACACTTAATCATATGAAACTGAATTAAACTGTTTTGTGAATACTGAACTCTCAACAGGATTCTCACTAGGTCCAGTATTCCAGGAGTCATGTACTCTTGGGCCCAAATTTTCAAGAGTCAAAGTGGAATTTCCAAGAGTCAAAGAGAAATGTCCAGGGTCATAATTACTTGAATATCATTAGTAGATAAGGGTGAAATAAAGACAGTTTTCCACTCATGCTCATTGTTTATGAAAACAAATAAGACAAGAAAATACCTCATCTGATGTACAAACTTGTTGGAATGAAGAGGATAGAAAAATTTTAACTCGCAGCCCTAGCATGCAATTCATCTGCATGAACTATATATCTAACAGACAAAAATTAATTTCTAACTGTTTACCTACCAAACAAAAAATTTTTAGACTCGATCATGTTTTAGACATTTGCAGACGATAATTCAAATGTGGCTTTCCAGGATGATTTGTTTTTCATTGCCTAGAACATTGTGGAAAGGGAAGAAAACAAAGATCAAATCCAATAAGGTGTTATTTCTTTACTTTAAGTCTTCTTTCACACTTGTTCCAGTGCTAATACTGTAAGACAAGAAGGCCTAACCTCCATCCCCCCACCATCTAGTTAATCTATTAAGGTTGTGTAGATCTATTATCATTGTAAAAAACAACTACAGTTTTTTCTAATTTAGACTTGGTCTAGGTCTAGTTTGTTTCTTGAGAAATAAAATATGTCAAGATCTTCATCAGAAGTTAAACTAGATCCAGTAAGAAATCTGTGATTGCTGATCATCGTCACTCCGCACGTAAATAAAATCCGAAACTCAATCGAGAGGAAAAAAGCATCTGCTATTCATTTACATTCGTGATTGGTTCGCATATAAAGTCCGATACATTTCACTGAAATTATTAACTGAAATAAAATGATAGATTTTTTCACGTTAGTTTGTGACAAGTGTCAAAAGATAATGATTATACAACCTAAATATCCCAACTGTATATGTTTTCATAATGCTTGAAATTGGAGAGAAATATGACTTTTTTCCCAATCAGCAGAATTTGTCTGCAAGTGATCTAAAAATAGAACAAGGCAAATCCGATTTTCCGGAAGTGTCATAGTTACCTCCCTTTCATGAAAAATTTCGTACATTTTTGTTCGAGTTTACAAATGTTATAGCTATATGTAATCTTTTTTGCATCTCCTTTCATTTTTTCTTTCTTTCTTTGTCGCGCATTATGTCGCAATGTTGGAGCAACGTAGACGATTTTAGCGTGAATAGCGCAATCGCCCCTGTCCAGAATAAACACTGACTGTTGGTATCCATGTTTTTGTTGACGCACGGAAGAAAGCAAATGCTGGATTCCAGTGTTTTTTCATATTATACCTCGAGCGTGTTCGGAATATTCCGTGCAAAGAATGAATGGAAAGTACGAAATCAGCCGATTAGTGACGGTTTTCCGCGAATCCCAAAGGCGGATGGCTCATTATAAAACGAAAGTATCGGTCGTCTTTGCAGCCGATCTTTCGGTCTGGGATTGGGTTTATTAACTATTTTAGTACAGTACTTTCTATTTCAGAGGGGAAAGTCGATTTCTTAGGGGCAAACTGATTGCTCAGGGGAAAACTACATCTTTGGGGAAAGATTTGCTGAGGGGAAGACGCCGACTATCGGCGTCACTTTCTTAGTAAAAAAAACCCCTGAAAAGAGAGCACATCCTTTCAAAAAGAAAGAAGTCTGAAAAAAAAAAAAGAATCAGCATTGATTCAGTAGTACATCAAATTCCTTACTAAGATTATTGTAAGGTTAAATGTATTCCTAACTTTATATGTTTTGTCAATATTATTTTCCCAATTTTGACATTTGTCGATGACTTTTTCCCAATTTTAGCCAGGGGCCTTTTCCCAAAATGCCTGGATAAAGCCCTGTAGGGTCTCATTATTGAGACAGTCTCAATAATGAGACGCTCTGGTGATTTTTTTTCATATTTGGACATTTACTGTACACCGTACCGTCTCAAGTCCATCGTAAATTTTCAGGTAGCAAAGATAGAGCGCTATACTGACTTTCTGTTTCGTCGGTTTTATCTGTATTGCAGCGAAATGCAATTAACTTTTAGTAACAAACATGACCAAAGACAAATTGTTAAACCATTCACAGTGTGTGCGATCACGTATAAATGTACGTGATTCACGTATAAAATAGAAAAATCACGTACAGTTTTTCTCTGCTATACGTACCAGAACGTACAAAAAACTCGCCCTAAAAGCAATGAAATTCATAAAATTTTGTAATTTCGGGGATAATTTGCACCGAAATGTTTACAGTCACTCACTCTTGCTTAGGGTTTTCCGGTTCTAAATAGAACCAGAACGTTCTAAGGTTATCATATGATGTTATATTGTTTGTGTCCAAAATGTTGCGGCTGTGTTTTGATCGGTTTGTCGACTTTAACATTTTTGCCGCTAGGATTGTAAAATAAAATAAAGCATTAACAAAGCTGTTTGTTTTAGCGGACGAATATTGGCTGCAATTTGATTATTTGCTAGCAAAAGATGGCTCAGTTTAAATTATCTTTGTTCTTTTCAATAACAAATGAATGAGCTGCTGATTGGCAACTATCTTCCGAAGTTGACAGTACGTTATACTCAAACGCCGAAGCGACCGAAAAAGGGGGAAAAATTTCGTTCATACACTGTAATCCGATTTGTAGTGGTGGGCCAATGATTGACTGTAGTCGAAAGTCAGTTGGTTGTAGACAATGACTATTCCAATGACTAAGCTGATAGTTTTTGGGACGAATTCACCGATTCATTTCTCGGCAAACTATTTATGTAACGCTCCTTCTAGATCTTAGAGATCTGTGATTCATTTTGCTAAGTAACACTTTCTAAGAGGCGCTCTCTTTCTATTTCCACCAAATCATAAAACAAACCTATTTCCACTAGAATTAGATTTCCTCATTTTTGTTTACAAGTGGTTGTCAAAATTTCCCGCGAAAAAATACACACACTTAGGTTCTGTACAAAATTAAATTTAAAGTTAGCTGGATCCTGGCACAATAATTTTTCAATTACTGGAACCAAGTAAGCTTTATATTTATTGTACATGATGTAAGCATATAATTTTATGAAAATATATTTTAGGAGAGATGTGAATTATTAGAAGTATGGATAAGATACCACATGAAACTTTTGCTTTGGAGGATACATTTTGTTCAGACGATGATGACAGAATAAATTCATATAACTCTCTTCACGCGTCACCCTCTCATTCGCAAAAAATCAGACTTGAAATTCAGACACAGGTTTGTTTACATGAGAGGAAGATTGCTCGGGCAACACATTTCGGGTACCAATCTTCTACATTTAGAATAGTTACTAGATAATTACTTTGACACGAAACCCCAAGAGTGCCGAATAAACCCAACAGGCATTTTTAGGTTAGAGAAAGACCAGAGTGATTGCAACATTACGATGGCTGTGGTCTATAGTGTCAGCACAGTGGGTAGTGTTGCAAAGATCAGACTGCATGTTTTGTGCAGTCTGATCTTGATTGACAGTGGCTGCTACAGCAACTATATGTGAAAGGCACTTTCACCCTTTCAACATGACAAATTTCTCCCAAATTAAAAACATCTGCAGGCAACAAATTCAAGATTGATACAAATGAGCTTAAGTTCTCTGATAGAGTAGAAAACAGTGGGAAAGGGAGAAATTGCTGGTTACCAGCATTTTCTCCTATTTCAACATTTTTTAAGAAGCCTTCTCCCACAGGGTCATTAAAAGAAGGGATTGTTTGGTAAAGGGTTAAGTGTTAATATGAATTTATGAATTGCATACAGGAAATGTACTAATATAAGCATCACAATGAAATTTTGTTTGAGCCACTTTCATTATCTAATTTTTCCCCTTTTTTGCATTTTTCAGATAGGGTGAGAGAGACAGAGAGAGAGAGAGGCTTCAGAGGTTTAATGCTGATTAATCAAACAAAATTTCAAATTTGTCCAAATGAAAAGGGTTTGCAGACAACAAATAGAATGTGTCTTAAAAGATTGGGTCTTTGAAATGCAGTGTTTTTTTCTAGAATATGAAAATGATGGGAGATTTCCCCCTGTCCATCAAAAAATAGGAGGGAGAGGGTAAAAAAGTAGGCGGAACAATTATCCAACAGATAGAATTTAACATATGGCTCATATAACCAACATTTATTCCTGTCCAAGACTGTACAGTAGACTTACTGACCTGTTTACATGTTAAAAGACAATTTCTCGTTGTCTGCGCATGTCATATTCTTTGAAGATTCGACCTGTCTGCTATGACGCATCACCCATCCCCGTATACCTGGGAAAAGTAGGACTTATACCGAAGCTATTAGCCTATTACCCAAGCATGTAGGGGCTGTTTTAATAAATAGCCGATGCATAGGTTACATGCTAGCCAATCATAGCTGAATGAATCGCACCAGGTAGCGTTTTATTGAGTAAACGTTTATTTCATTTTGAAATTCAAAGTAACGGTTGTTGTTTTGAAAAGTAGTCCGGTTCTGTACCCAGAATGCCCAAATTAGATACCAGTAGATGTGTATTTGTAGAATGCCATCTAGCGGGAGATAATGGACAATTTCTAGAATATCCTTCTCTGAAATCAAATTCAATTTTGAAAAAAAGATAACAGTTAAACAAATATAAAATTAATTGTGATAAAATTCGCAAAACAGTAGTCAAAGGCTAGGTATGGTGGGTCATTTTGGACTGGGTTGTTTTAGAAGTGGGCCATTTTGACCCACTTTCTGTCAAGGGAGGTCACTTTCACCCTTTCCCACACTATATGTAGTTTTGAAGATTGAAAGAGAAAGCTTTTGAAAAGATTGTGGTAAAAGGAGAAAATGCTGGTTACCAGAATTTTCTCCTTTTCCCATAATGTTTTCTACCTTATCAAAGACAGAAATCATCTTTTGAGTAACATTTTACTTTTGAAAAGCTTTTTTTCTCTGGCTTTTTGTGGATTTGTCGAAGACAATGCCACTATGAGTTCAATATTGAATTTTGAAGACCATGTATTGTATTTTGTGCAAAGCCTAAGGAAATAAACCCAATTAAACTCATTTTTTCTCAGACAAATGAGTTTTTCGATCGCACTCAGATATCTAATTCGAAATGGCGTATTAAAATACACTGAGTGAGGCCATCAAACGTGGAAATACTTCTTTTTGATTGAAAATAGCTTCACAGCTCATAGCCTTCTGTTGGAACAATGATATACACAACCTTTGTCTACTGACCGCTTGGTCCCAGGCTTTTTCGTTCCAAAACCAGTTCGTCCCTAGGCTTGTTCGTCCCATGATTGCACGCTACTCCATTTGATTGTGCATGAATATTTATAGATTGAAATAATTGATTGTAATGTTGGGAACTGGATCTTTACGGCCAAAGATAACTCAAAATCATAGTTTTCAGGAATAGACTTAATTTCATTCAATATATTTATATGGTTTCTTTCTCTCTAACCATCATGCATCCTACTGTCAAAGGACATTACTCCCGACTCATCCTGAATCATTAAAGGGAGATAACCAATACACAAACAATCCTAACTTTGTCATAAGTACTATCCCTTCAACCAAAAACGTATTAATTTGCTTAGTAGGTTGACTTTCAATAACTGTTTGTTAAAGAGTTATATCATTACTTCTTCAAAGTGATTTTGTACTTGCACCTTTGAAAACATGAATTGGAATTTAGAATAATCAATTCTGATTACAGTTTTATACATGACTTCTTGTAAAGTAACACTTTAGTATTCAAAGGCTTTCTTTCTCAGTTTGGTTGAAACATGGGACTGTTTGTTAAAGAGTTTTATCATTACTTCTTCAAAGTGATTCTGCACTTGCACCATTGAAAACATGAATGGGAATTAAGAATAATCAGTTTTGATTACAGTTTTATACATGAATTCTTTTGAATTAACACTTTGGAAATGGAAGAATTACCCTCTTGAAGCAATTCCCCCTCTAGTCATAATTATTTGAAATTTGTCTGCCGCAGAACAAAAAATGGCATCTTCAGAAAGTAGAGTAGATCTTATATGATGACATTGTGAACAGTTCATATTTATTTCCTACCCTTTATTTCAGGATGAAGAAGATGTGGAGGATAAAAAAGTTGACAAACCAACAAGGTAAATGCAATTTGACACTTAAGCACTATTTGCTGCAGGTCAGGATAGAATTTACTTTGACAAGTACAGATCAAATTATCAATACCTTTCCAGCTGACAATTTTTCAAGCCGGTCAAAATCCAAAAGCATTTCCAGACATCAAATATTACTCAAATAGTAGAAATTGTCACTAGAAAGGTTGAATATACTGTAGGAAAAGGTGAAAATGCTGGTTACCAGAAGACAAACATTTCACTTTTTTTGATGGCCAGTTCAGGGTAGAATTTTATCTGGACAAATATCAAGCTTTATGTGAATATCCATCTTTTGCATACACAATCATGAGCATTACTTAAGCACCACCCTATTTTCATGTTATAAGGTTGTGTTCAACACAACACAGTTGTCATATGGATGCAGAAATGTGATATGGAAACCTAAAACTTGATTATAAATTTGTTAACAGAACACTCCAAGGTGCCAATTCATCAACTACCAACACTGCTTCTACTTTTAGCTATTATTTATTGACAGTCAGATAGGGACAATGGAAAACATCAGAAAATGATCATGTCCAAAACTTTGATCACAGAGACTAGGTCAGTGGTCTGACGTGTACATAACTCTCAAATACCACTCAGTGTTCATGCCTGAGCCAACAGCAATGGTTACATCAGTATCTGTAGTGACCTCCTCATGCTGGAAAACAAATGATGAATTCACAGCAATTGGGATTCTCTACCATTCATCATAAAGTGGACCTGGTCCAATTTCTGTAGATTTTGAATCTGTGAATCCCATGCTTGAACTTGATCCCCAGATAGTCCCACAAATGCTCATTCCGGTTGAGATCAGGGGGACAAAGTAATCAATTAGTTTTGGCATTGCTTAATTAACTCTTTACCAAACAACAAAATTTTTAGACTGGTCCAAATTGAAAGCATTTGCAGATAACAAATTAAATGTGCCTCAAATGATGGTATTTGTGTGTGAAAGAGAAGAAAACATGGTGGGAAAAGGAGAAAATGCTGGTTACCAGCATTTTCTTCTTTTCCCACAATGTTTTCACAAGGCAACTTGCTCAGGTTCGTTAAAATTCGGGATTGTGTGGTAAAGAGTTAAGGCTCATGTGTGTATATCTTCCATTGCCTACTTTTATGGGTGCTAAGCTGTTACCATCGCTTTTGATAGTGCTGTAGTTGACAGGTTTGGAAAATATCATCATGAATTATGAGGAGCAATAATTGCTCTGAACAGGTGCTTGCTTTTTTTTACAGTGATTCACTAACCCATTTAAATATGATTTTTTCTTTCCTGAAACTTTTCGTCCTTTGTTTCATGAGTAATGTTTTTTGGTATGTCCAAAAGTAGCCTGTATGGTTTGCAGTCTGATCATGAATCTACATACAAGTATCTTAAGTCCTTTTTGGTATTAACCCTTAACCAAACAATCTCAGGTTTTCACGACTCTGAGAAGGAAGGCTTTTGAAAACATTGTGGGAAAAGGAGAAAATGCTGATAATGAGCATTTTCTCCTTTTCCCATAGTGTTTTCTTTTCTGTCAGACGGCCATAGGTCATTTGGGCCAATGTTGAATGTTACATTTGCAGATGTGTTGAATTTGAAAAAGTCTAAAATTTGTTGCATTGGAAAGGAGTAAGTGAGTGAACACGTTGTTCTTCTTCTTCTTCTTCTTGTTAATTGACTTATAATCAGATTTTGTTTGTAACTTTTCTTTCTCAGCCATCTTTTGCCGTCTCCTTCTGGTGGATCTCATGGAAAAAGTAGTACTCACTCTGATGTTACGCATGTCACAACTAGATCATTTACAGAATCTTCTACGTAAGTACAAACATGTCACTTATCACAAGGCTTTAACCCTGTACCACACAATCCTGAGAAAGAGGCCTCTTGAAAACATTGTGGGAAAAGGAGAAAATGCTGGTAACCAGCATTTTCTCCTTTTCCTGTAATGTTTTCTATCCTTTCCAATACAACTTTCAATTTCTGAGTCATAGTTATTTTGTTGCTTACAAATGCTTTCGATTTGGACTTGTCTAAAATTTCCTCATTTGGGAAAGGGTTAACCAGGATTTAATCCAGTATGTGATCAGTGTGGTGTAGATCAAGATCAGACTACACAGAACATTATGTCTGATCTGAAATCTACACTCTCCACTCCTTTGCTAGGAATTTTCACAAAAAAAGCTTTGAAATCACAATATCTCATATGTCATCTTTGTTGCAAACTGAGAGAATCACTTCATTTTTAGTTCGGCTGTTTCAAAAATTAAGTTGAGTTTTTGTCATAGCCCTGTCTTCATCTTTGTCATCACCGTGCAAAAATTCTGACATTTTATAATACCTGTGTTATTAATAAAGATACTTACTTCAAACTTGGACTAGATTTTAAGTATCAAAAGGGGAAAACCAATACAACAGGGCCAGGTAACCATCAAAATAATTTTGACATAGTTATATGGCTTATTTAAGTCTTAGAATTTTCACTGAAAATCAAGCAATTGCAGCCAAGCATTGGAGTTGTAAACTATTAAAAAGGCTACCCACAGAACAAGGGCAGGTAACCATCAAAGTATTTTTGACATACCATAGTTATGCCCATTTTTTGACTTGGAATTTTCTCTGAAAGTCAAGCAACTGCAGCCAAGGGTTGGCACGCTCATGATGAGCTATTGTTTGAGCACTACAAGGGTTAAGATGTACAGAATATTATGCTGTAGTGACTTTTCTGGTGCATGTATTTGATTCGAGTCGCGTGAGAAAATTTGATATCGCGCGAGACCGAAGGTCGAGCAAATACTACCGCCAGGAAAGTTAATACAGCATAATATTCCTTTTATTCTATACCTTCACCTTTCAATGGAAAAATATTGCAATTGTTGACATATTATTCAAAAAGGGTACAAAATAAAACAAATAATGGTGTAATAGCTAGTAATTTTGTTTTTATGAATGGCGAATGAAATGTACAATGTAAAATTATGACCAATTAAAATGCAGATGAATACATACCTATACTACTTGTGAGTTACGTCATCATGACGTCATCATACCATATTTGGAACCGTATTTCACAGTGTGTATATACAAATTTTTTTTCTGTCCTGTGTGATATTTTATCCGCATGCAAGATTTTCTCTGGAAAACTTTCAGGTATATACATGTATATAGGATCTGACATGAGTTGACGTTGAGATAAAATTTTATCAAACGAGTCTAGGAAAAATGTCATTAAGCAAGCCTTTGGCGAGCTTAATAACATTTTTTCATGACAAGTTTAATAAATTTTTTATCTCATATGCCAACGAATGTCAGATTCTTTTTATCACATAACGATATTTGATAAATCATAGATAAGAAGATGCAAAACCATCTATAGATGCACATGCGGTAATATCCATAAAACCCATTCACTTCTATGAAATACGTAAAAAATGACGTCAAAAATGACGTCACACAATTGTGATATTACACGTGTATTAGATAAGAAAATTCGTAATGGGTATATTACACTGAAAACAAGGGAGGTTATGTGATAAAATAAATTTTATTATTGCTCTTTACCTCATTGTGAACAGTGCTCTGGTACCTCTGATTGTGGTGCACAGTGTTTTGAGTTGTGGATACAAAGGGTGTAAGTCTGAAGTCCTTGCTTCTTTCAGGGCCTGTATTCACCAATACATTTATCTCTAAATGTTGATTTAACCCTTTACCAAACAATCCCTGGTTTTTACGATCCTGAGATGGAAGCATTTTGAAAACAAGCATTTTCTCCTTTTCCCACAACATATTCTACCCTGCTCGAAATAAATTTCAATTTTTTAGTTACGTTTAATTTGTCGTCTGCAAGTGCTTTGAATTTGGACCAGTCTAAAATGTTGTCGTTACCAGCATTTTCTCCTTTTCCCACAATATTTTCAGGTTTCTGCTTCTGGGTGGTAAAAACCAGGGATTGTTTGATAAAGGGGTAAGAGTAGCTATCTGATTATGCTTACACTTTCTATCTCAAACAACAGATGGCCAGTCATGAAATTGATATGAGCCATGCACTGGCAAAAGGGGATTTAACCCTTTACCGTACAATGCCGACTTTTAATAACCCTGGGAAACAAACCTTTTGAAAACATTGTGGGAAAAGGAGAAAATGCTGGTAACCAGCATTTTCTCCATTTCCCACAATGTTTTCAACCCTATCAAGGAAAAATTGTACTATTTGAGTCACATTGAAATTGTCATCTACAAATGCTTTCAATTTGGACAAGGCTAAAATTTTGTCGTCTGGTAAAGAGTTAACGCATCTCTGTGATACATGATACTTAGCAAGTCTTGTGTAATTATGGATCCATAAAATCTATTTTGTATAACAATCTCCTAAATCATGAGGTACACAGGTCCTTTGACATGTAGAAAATTGACCAATAGCAAAAAGCTTTGACCAAAGTCAGTCTCCACGGTCTGCGCAGGCTGACTTGGGTCGATACTTTTTTGCAGATGCATTAAGCCTCCTTTTCACAGATCATGGCTTCATATCATTAATTAATGTTTTGATTGGTTCATGACTATGGCCCATGTTTGCCAACAGAGATCATTGAGGTAGGGTACATTCTCTGATCCTAGCAAATGGCAGTAAATTCATGTGAAAGACTGTCATTTTCAACGCTGAAATACAAGTAATTTCTTCATTTGTTCATACTCTTTGCAAAGGCAATAAAGGAAAATTCATCAAATACCTTATGAGCTGTCGATGTGGTAAATACGACTGGAAGTATATGCACTGTTGAAACCATCATATAGTATACATGTATTGCAAACAAACACATACACTTTCTAATGTAATCTGTGCTATTGTAGGTGGTTATCACATCCCAAAGTAAGAGAAAATTGGCGTGTTGTTTTTGGAGCCTTTATGCTGACTTTGATAGGATCGGTATTGTTCTGTGTGGGAGTTGGAATTGTGATATCACCCCAAAGAGGTGAGTAGATCTTTATTTAAAAATATTTCGACAATGGTTATGTGGGAAAGCAGCCAGTGGCTTGGAAAGAAAATTGTGCGGAGTACTGGTAAAAGAGACTCCAGGACAGCATGGATAGGTGCAATGGCCGCCGCGATATAACTGAAATAATGTTGAAAACGGCATTAAAGACCATACAATCAATCAATCAATACAATATTTAAGAATAATGTTTGAAGAAAAAAAAATTGTCATGTTTCTTTTTGTTGTCTTGTTGTTAACTGACTGGATAAAGTACACATGTTTATTAATACAAGTTCATGTCAGTGAGACCAAAATTTCATTGTTATGTAATTTTTCTAGATTTTATAGCACTTAATGCAGGCCTTAACCCTTTCCCAAACAACAAAATCTAGACTCTTTCGAATTTAACACATCTGCAGACGACAAATTCAATGTTAGTGCAAATGGGCCTTAGCTCTCTGATATGGTAGAAAACATTGTGGGAAAAGGAGAAAATGCTGGTAACCAGCATTTTCTCCTTTTCCCACAATGTTTTCAAAAGCATTCTTTCCCAGGGTTGTGAAAACCTGGGATTGTGGTTAAGGTTGCTATGTTTTTTCCAATACTGTTCTGCTTTGGCTCAGTGTATAGGGCATTGTATTTGTATTCAAGAGGTGTGGAGCTCACCACCCATACACACAGATAGTACTGGTCAAATTGGGGTGTCTTTGAGCAAGGCATACATACATGAGCTGTCCCTCTGACGCAGTTGAAATTCTGTTGAAAGTGGCCTAAACATTTACCACACAATCCCAACTTTAAACAACACTGAGGAAGAGGGCTTTTGTAAACATTGTTGGAAAAGGAGAAAATACTGGTTCCCGGGATTTTCTCCATTTCTCACAATGTATTGTACCCTATCAAGGACAAATTTTGTCAATTTGGCCACCTTTAATTTTTTATCTACAGATACTTTTCAATTGGACCAGTCTGAAATTTGGCCACCAGTTGATTAGTTAAAACACTATTCTCACAAGTTTTAAAGTATGATTTAATCAATCATGCATTATTTTCAGGAATGCACAGTTTAGTGTTCTTTATAGGGGGTCTGTTGTGTTTGATACCAGGAGGTAAGTTACTTTCAGTATAATTTCTGCTTGCAGAGGATGTTTTTTTTGTGGAGGGAACAACTTCTGAAAATCTTGTGACATCAGGAGAAATTACTCTTTAATACTCCTTAGTACACATAATTTCTCCTTTTTAAACACTGTTGTCATGTGTATTCATGTTTTGAAAGTAAATACATGTTTATCCTGTCTCGTGCAATAATTTCAACCTGATAACAGGGTGCTTTATATTTTTTATATTATCAGTCAGTTGGTCATGTGTGCACCTGCTGACTGGGACTATTTTTACATAAACATCTCAGTAACTAAGTGAATGAAAGTACTGTCAGAAAAAAAATGTCGCTGAATGCCATAACCTGTGAAGGTTACAACATGTTCATGCTTTTTTTGTCTTACATGTTAAAGCACTGAAAAAAGAAAAAAATATTTGTCTTCATGGAATCAGCATGTTTTCCGCAGGTAAATACGCTTTTATGCTGTAACCTATATCATTCATAGTGTCGTTATTGCAACTGCATAACCAGTTTAAGGACGCCTTACACAGTTCTTCAAACTTCCTTCGTGAAAAAGATGTTGATATGTGCAATAATTCAAGCTAAAAATTTCATTTTAATCAGATATTGGTTAAAATTGAGAAACATTATATAGAATAGATGGTTGGTGTCTTGGATTGGTAAAGTTTATCAGGCTCAGCTTTGGAATTTTATGCGATTCACTTTCAGCTCATTGATGAAATTCCCACACTTTGCCCAATAAGACACCTACCATCCATTCTCTATACAACACAACCTGCAGTTTTAACAACCCTGAAGAAGGCAACTTTTTTCTGAGAAAAGGAGAAAATATTGCTAACCAACATTGTATTGTATGGTAAAGAGTTAACCCTTTATCACACAATCTTAAGTTTTAACACCACCATGAAATAAAGCTTTTAAAAAATTGGAAAATGGAGAAAATGATAGTAAACAGCTTTTTGCCTGTTTCCCACAATATTTCCAAACCTATCAATGACAAATTTCAACATTTTAGCCTTTTCTAATTTGTTGTCTGCAATTCCTTTAAATTTGAACTAATCTTAACTTTTGCTGTGTGGTAATGAATTATTTGTTTTTCATACACTACAAACTTTATTATTAATTCTGTACAAAGCATCAAAATTTTAGGCTCAGCATAATTAAAAGCTTTTGCAGACTACAAATCAAATGTGCTTCAAATCAGTAGATCTGACTATGAAAGGTCACAAAAATATTCTATGAAAAGGAGGAAATGCTGATTACCAAGATTTTCTCCTTTTCTCACAATATTTTCAAAAGCTGTCTTACTTAGGGGTTGTGAAAAATATTGGATCATTTGATGATTGATTAAACTGAATGTAATACATATATACAGTACAGTTATAATTATTTTCATGTTTAATTCTGTTTCAGCCTATCACCTTGTGTATATCTATCTAGCAGTCAAAGAAATTGATGGTTTCAGCTTATATGACCTTCCTGTTTTTAACTGACCTTGGGTATCCATGGCAACGACAACTGTTCACAATTCCAATTCTGGCAAAGACAACATTCCTGCAAATGTCCACCCCAGACTTTCTGTATCTAGTTGACCTTGAGTTACCATAACAACAACAACAGGAAAGTGATCACAATAACAAAATGCTGTCAAAAAAAACAATTCAAACACAGTTACAGCTCACACTTTGTGAATTCAACTCACTTTCAGTTACCGTGGCAACAGTAAATGTTCACGACTCCAGAACTTAGATGGATAGCATTCCACCACAATTATAGTCTAGACTTCAAGTAAAGTTAAAAATTTAATTAACTTTGGCAGAGATCCAAACTTTCAACATTTTGAAATTAGTCCTTTTTACTACCACTGAGGTACCAGCAATCACAGGCCAGGGTCTGTATTCACAAACCATTCTGAAGAACATTTCTAGTCTTATTCTCCGAGATTTTCTAATTTTGAGAGTAACATAATTTCTGACTGGCTAAACCAAATGGTTTAGCCAATCAGAAGTTGTGTTTACTTTCAAATTTAGAAAATGCTGGAGAATAAGAGTAAGAACATTCATAAGAATGGTTGGTGAATATGGGCCCAGGTCTGCCTACTTTAACTTATAAAGAGCTAGTGCAAGCATCACCTTTTGCCACAATTTTTTGAAAGTTGTCAGCTGCAAGGTAAATAATTTTTCTACAGATAATAATATATTATGTAATGCCTGGGTTATATTTGCCAGGGACACCATAGGATTTACATGTATTAATTTTGTCTGCATTTTTCCATACAATTTTTCAGGCGTTGTAGGTGGCGATTGGTTAGGGTGTATGTGTTTGCATTGAATGCAAGCACCATGGGATTTTTTTCATGCCAACTGTTGGCAATTGGTATAGGCAAAGTTGTACAAATATCATACAGAGGTCATACATAAATCCAGCAGTCTTCACACAGAAATTGCAATAGCACCTTGTGGCAACCTTGCAATAGCCAAGTGGTGCCTGTATGATTATCTCAGAATTTTTTTTTGCCAAGATGGCCCTTTAACCCTTCACCAAACAATCCTGAGTTTTAACAACCCTGAGGAAAAGGCCTTTTGAAAACATTGTGAGAAAATGCTGGTAACCAGCATTTTCTCCTTTTCACATCATGTTTTCTACCGTTTCAAATACAGTTTTAAACATATGAGCCACATTTGATTTGTCATCTGGAAAGGCTTTAGATTAGTTGAAAATTTTGTCATTTGGTAAAGGATTAAAATCATGTGTTGGTAGCACAGTCTTTGTATGGTGCCAGTGTGAGAATCATGTGATGCTATTACAATGTATCTACGAATTACAGGCTTTCCATTTGCAAATTTGTTATTGTGTCAAGTTTAATAAAAGCATCGAGGCTATGACTCCCATAAATCCGTACAATGATCATACGGTCACTGTACGGAAGCACACAGATGAGAGAAACTGGCATTGTATGTATGCCGTAAGCTTTTGCAAGCCAAACGTAAACTAAGCATAAATGAGGAAGGTACTGTATTAGTTATTCTTGTCCTGAGATTTTTCTTAATCCGTTACCCAACAAAAATATTGTGGACTTGTCAAAATTGAAAGAATTTGCAGACACAATTTTGATCTACCTCAGAAGATGATTTCTGTCTTTGCAATGGTGGAAAACGTTTTGAAAAAAGGAGAAAGTATTGGTTACTAACATTTTCTTCTTTTCCTACAATATTTTCAAAAGCCTTTTTTTAAGGGTCACAGAAATATGAGATTGTTTGGTTAAATGGTTAAGCACTGTTAAATTAGACAGATCAGAAGAGCATAATATTTTTGTTTGCAATAGTTTTTATTGATGTTTTTTTGTGATATGTACATATTTATGATACAGTTATTGTCAATTCTTTGTTTTTGTCTCGCGATGGGCATAAATATTTTGAAAAGGTTTATATGTAGCTTTTTACCAGAAGATTTACCAGAAGATTAAATTTTAGACTGAAGCGTATTAGAAGCACTTAAATTGTGACAAATTGAATGTTACTGAATTGAAGTTTTCTTTGAAGGAAAGAACACTTGTTACTAGCATTTTCTTCTTTTCTCACAATGTTTTCAAAAGACCCCATCCTTGGGGACATAAAAAACATGTGATTGGTGAAGTGTTCAATGAATCAAACTAGGCAGTGAAAAAAAAATCAACAAAAAACGTGATATAATAATCATAATTGTTATGTCAAATAATTATTGGTGTCATGAAATTATCATTTTTTTTATGAAATTCACAATTTGAAATTATAGAAAGTGTTTTCATTTAAAAATTTGTGGGAAAAAAACAACAATATAGAATTGTAATAGGTAATCTGCTCGTGAAATACTATTTAACTATAAACTCTGTTTAACCCTATACCACACAATTCCAAGTTTTAGCAAACATGGTGAAGATGGCCTTTGAAAAAATTGTGGGAAAGGAGAATTTTCCTTTTCCCACAATGTTTTGAATAATTGCAAAAACAAATCCCATTGTTTGAGCAACATTATCATCTACAAATGCTTTGATTGTGGACCAGTCCAAGCTTTTGATGTGTGGTAAAGAATTACAATTAATCCTTTACCACACAATCCTGACTTTTATCGACCCTGAGAAAGAAGCCTTTTGAAAACATTGTAGGAAAAAGAGAAAATGCTGGTAACCAGCATTTTTTCCTTTTCCTACAATATTTTTTACCCTTCCCAAAACAAATTTTAATTTTAGTGTTACTTTTGATTTGTCGTCTGTAAATGCTCTCAATTTGGACAAGTCTAAAATTTTTTCGTGTGGTAAAGAGTTAAACAAACAACTTTCAGGGGCTGTGTACTACTGGGATATACAAAGCCATCCCTGTGTGGTAATGGCTTGTTTGAGTGCAATGCATTTTTTTTTTTTTGAGTGTGTTCTAATCCTAGCAACTCCTAACTACAAAAAATTTTATATTCCCCTGATTGTTTTATGTTCATTTCTTTTTTAAAAGGAATTTATTTGTTAATTGTTTATAACCCTATGTTTATGGGTGACATTAATTTTGTGAATACTACATGTACGAGGTATGTCCGTAAAGTTCATGGAAATTACTAAGAAGTTAGTAAATTTACAAATTAGGCGCAGGAAACTTATATCATCATAAAGAGCAAAATTTTTTCAGCCGACGTGTGAAAAAGGGTGCCGCTACTATCAATAGTTTTTCATTTATTGGCCATAGCCTGTACATACCGATAAGAACCTGGGGCAGGTGTCGACGTCATTATGACGTCGGGATATCTTTTATCTGAAATTGTATTGACAAGATGTCTGGTGCTTACCGTAGAATCAAAATGTGACAGTGAGATTATCAAACACAATTCAGACCTAGAAACTTTGACCTTTCAGTACAAGACATTTTGGTCCAACAGTTCCCTAAAGCTGACCCTACGATCCTCTTCAACCGTCATATTCACCAAATCCCCTAATCCTGCGTTAATGAGACCTGGCCGTCCTTATCTTTCGTCGTTGTTGGTTGAATCATGCCTGTCGGAAAATCTGCTGTGCCACTTGTAAACCAGTGAGCGACATACAGCTGGCTTTCCTGTAGCTTCAGACAGCATTTCCATGGTATCTACCAGTGGTTTCACAAGATTGGCGCAAACTTTTATGATAGCCCGTTGTTCCGCGACGTAAAATTCAGCCTTTTTTAACAAGGACAACTTCGTTGTGCTTCAGAAGATGTGGACACAAATTTTGAATGGCTATGATGTCATCGTCTATATTTTCTGAAAACGATGTGGACATCATCCTTTATCAAGGGAGAAAATTTGATAAGGATCAGTTTATTTTTCGTCAGGTTATAGACTGCAGACGACAATTTGAAAAATCAATTAATTGCATTGTTTGTTGTGCCCCGGGTCCTGCTCCAATCATTTAAAGCATGATTGGTATCCTACTTATTGTTGGCGCAATATCTGCATATTTTTTTAGCTCACCTGAGCACAACGTGCTCAAGGGGAGCTTTTAGGGGCACGCTGTGTCTGTCATGCGTCGTCCGTCGTGTGGCGTCAACAATTCTTTAAACATCTTCTTCTCTTAAACTGCTTGGCCGATTTGGACCAAACTTGGCTGGAATGTCCCTTGGGAGGTCCTCTTTAAAAGTTCTTCACAGAATTTGATTTAATCAAAAACTCTGGTTGCCATGGCAACCAAATGGAATTTTTCAAGAAATTCTTAAAAAATCTTCTCCTCTGAAACCGCTGGTCAGATTTTGAAATAATTTCATGGATATGTTCCTTGGGTGACTCTTTTCAAAAATTGTTCGCGAAATTTTGATCCGTCGAAAAACATGGCCATGGTGGAAAGGGGAGGGGGGGGCTCTTGGCGTCCATCGGTGTCAACAATTCTATAAAAATCTTCTCCTCTGAAAGCGTTGGTCAGATTTTGAAATAATTTCACAGATATGTTCCTTGGATGACCCTTTTCAAAAACTGTTCGCGAAATTTTGATCCGTCGAAAAACATGGCCGTGGTGGACGGGGGGGGGGGGGGCTCTTGACGTCCAGCGGTGTCAACAATTCTTTAAACATCTTCTTCTCCTACACCGCATGGCCGATTTGGACCAAACTTGGCTGGAATGTTCCTTGGGAGGTCCGCGTTAAAAATTGTTCACAGAATTTGATTTCATCAGAAATTCTGGTTGCCATGGCAACCAAATGGAATTTTCCAAGAAATTATTTAAAAATCTTCTCTGATGAAACCGCTAGTCAGATTTTGAAATAATTTCACAGGTATGTTCCATTGGTGACCCTTTTCAAAAATTGTTCGCAAAATTCTGATCCGTAGAAAAACATGGCCATTCGAAAGGGGGGGGGGGGGGGGGGGAGGGGGCTCTTGGCGTCTAGCAGTGTCAACAATTCTATAAAAATCTTCTCTGATGAAACTGCTGGTCAGATTATGAAATAATTTCACAGATATGTTCCTTGAGTGACCCTCTTCAAAAAGTGTTCGCGAAATTTTGATCCGTCGAAAAAAATGGCCGTGATGGAGGGGGGTGCTCTTGGCGTCCAGCGGTGTCAACAATTCTTTAAATATCTTCTCCTCCTACACTGCTTGGCCGATTTGGACCAAACTTGGCTGGAATGTTCCTTGGGAGTTCCTCTTTAAAAAATGTTCACAGAATTTGATTTCATCAAAAACTCTGGTTGCCATGGCAACCAAATGGAATTTTCCAAGAAATTCTTTAAAAATCTTCTCCTCTGAAAGCGCTATTCAGATTTTGAAATAATTTCACAGATATGTTCCTTGGGTGACCCTTTTCAAAAATTTTTCGCGAAATTTTGATCTGTCGAAAAACATGGCCATGGTGGAGGGGGGGAGGGGCTCTTGGCGTCCAGCAGTGTCAACAATTCTATAAAAATCTTCTCCTCTGAAAGCGCTGGTCAGATTTTGAAATAATTTCACAGATATGTTCCTTGGGTGACCCTTTTCAAAAATTGTTCGCAAAATTTTGATCTGTCGAAAAACATGGCCGTGGTGGAGGGGGGGGAACTCTTGGCGTCCAGCAGTGTCAACAATTCTATAAAAATCTTCTCCTCTGAAAGCGCTGGTCAGATTTTGAAATAATTTCACAGACATGTTCCTTGGGTGAGCCTTTTCAAAAATTGTTCGCGAAATTTTGATACGTCGAAAAACAAATGGCCGTGGTGGAAGGGGGGGGGGGGGGCTCTTGGCGTCCATCGGTTACAACAATTATATAAAAATCTTCTCCTCTGAAACTGGTGGTCAGATTTTGAAATAATTTCACAGATATGTTCCTTGGGTGATCCTTTTCAAAAATTGTTTGTGAAATTTTGATCCGTCGAAAAACATGGCCGTGGTGGAGGGGGGGGGTCCTCTTGGCGTCCAGCGGTGTCAACAATTCTTTAAACATCTTCTCCTCCTACACCGCTTGGCCGATTTGGACCAAACTTGGCTGGAATGTTCCTTGGGAGGTCCTTTTTAAAAGTTGTTCACAGAATTTGATTTCATCAAAAACTCTGGTTGCCATGGCAACCAAATGGAATTTTCCAAGAAATTATTTAAAAATCTTCTCCTCTGAAACCGCTGGTCAGATTTTGAAATAATTTCATAGAAATGTTCCTTGGGTGACTCTTTTCAAAAATTGATCTCGAAATTCTGATCCGTCGAAAAACATGGCCGTTGTGGAGGGGGGGGGGGTGCTCTTGGCGTCCAGCAGTGTTAACAATTCTATAAAAATCTTCTCCTCTGAAAGCGCTGGTCAGATTTTGAAATAATTTCACAGATATGTTCCTTGAGTGACCCTCTTCAAAAAGTGTTCACAAAATTTTGATCCGTCGAAAAACATGGCCGTGATGGAGGGGGGGGGGGGCTCTTGGCGTCCAGCGGTGTCAACAATTCTTTAAACATCTTCTCCTCCTACACTGCTTGGCCGATTTGGACCAAACTTGGCAGGAATGTTCCTTGGGAGGTCCTCTTTAAAAATTGTTCACAGAATTTGATTTCATCAAAAACTCTGGTTGCCATAGCAACCAAATGGAATTTTTCAAGAAATTCTTCTAAAATCTTCTCCTCTGAAACCGCTGGTCAGATTTTGAAATAATTTCACAGATATGTTTCTTGGGTGACTCTTTTCAAAAATTGTTCGCGAAATTCTGATCTGTCAAAAAACATGGCCGTGGTGGAAAGGGGGGGGGGCTCTTGGCATCCATCGGTGTCAGCAATTCTATAAAAACCTTCTCCTCTGAAACTGGTGTTCAGATTTTGAAATAATTTCACTGATATGTTCCTTGAGTGACCCTTTTCAAAAAATGTTCGCGAAATTTTGATCCGTCGAAAAACATGGCCATGGTGGAGGGGGAGGGGGCTCTTGGCGTCCAGCGGTGTCAACAATTCTTTAAACATCTTCTCCTCCTACACCGCTTGGCCGATTTGGACCAAACTTGGCTGGAATGTTCCTTGGGAGGTCCTCTTTAAAAGATGTTCACAGAATTTGATTTCATCAAAAACTCTGGTTGCCATGGCAACCAAATGGAATTTTCCAAGAAATTATTTAAAAATCTTCTCCTCTGAAAGCGCTGGTCAGATTTTGATATAATTTCACAGATATGTTCCTTGGGTGACCCTTTTCAAAATTTGTTCCCAAAATTCTGATCTGTCGAAAAACATGGCCATTGTGGAGGGGGGGGGGGCTCTTGGCGTCCAGCAGTGTCAACAATTCTATAAAAATCTTCTCCTCTGAAACCGCTGGTCAGATTATGAAATAATTTCACAGATATGTTCCTTGGGTGACCCTTTTCAAAAATTGTTCGCGAAATTTTGATACGTCGAAAAACATGGCCGTGGTGAAGGGGGGGGGGCTCTTGGCATCCATCGGTGTCAACAATTCTATAAAAATCTTCTGCTCTGAAATGGCTAGTCAGATTTTGAAATAATTTCACAGATATGTTCCTTGGGTGACCCTTTTCAAAAATTGTATGCAAAATTTTGATCCGTCGAAAAACATGGCTGTGGTGTAGGGGGGGGGGGTCCTCTTGGCGTCCAGCGGTGTCAACAATTCTTTAAACATCTTCTCCTCCTACACTGCTTGGCCGATTTGGACCAAACTTGGCTGGAATGTTCCCTGGGAGGTCCTCTTTAAAAATTGTTCACAAAATTTGATTTCAACAAAAACTCTGGTTGCCATGGCAACCAAATGGAATTTTCCAAGAAATTCTTTAAAAAATCTTCTCCTCTGAAACCGCTGCTCAGATTTTGAAATAATTTCACAGATATGTTCCTTGAGTGACCCTTTTCAAAAACTGTTTGCAAAATTTTGATCCGTTGAAAAACAAGGCCTTGATGGAGGGGGGGACTCTTGGCGTCCAGCTGTGTCAACAATTCTTTAAACATCTTCTCCTCCTACACCGCTTGACCGATTTGGACCAAACTTGGCTGGAATGTTCCTTTGGAGGTCCTCTTTAAAAATTGTTCACAGAATTTGATTTCATAAAAATTTCTGGTTGCCATGGCAACCAAATGGAATTTTCCAAGAAATTCTTTGAAAATCTTGTCCTCTGAAACTGCTGGTCAGATTTTGAAATAATTTCACAGATATGTTCCTTGGGTGACCCTTTTTAAAAATTGTTCGCAAAATTTTGATCTGTTAAAAAACATGGCCGTTGTGGAGGGGGGGGGGGGGCTCTTGGCGTCCAGCGGTGTCAACAATTCTCTGAAACCACTGGTCAGATTTTGAATTAATTTCACAGATATGTTCCTTTGGTAACCCTTTTTTAAAGTTTGTTTGTGTAATTTTGATCCGTCGAAAAACATGGCCTGGGTGGGGATGGGCATCTTTGCACTGTACGGACTTAAAGAAATTCTTTGAAATTCTTCTTCTCCTAAACCACTTGTCAGATTTTGAAATAATTTCACAGAAATGTTCCTTAGGTGCCCCTTTTGAAAATTTATTCGCGAAATTTTGATCTGTCAAGAAACATGGCTGTGGTGGGTGGAAGCTATTTGCTCTCTGAGGACATGAAGAAATTCTTAAAAATTTTGTCTTCTCTGCAACCACTATTCAGATTTTGAAGTTATTTCACAGAAATGATCCTTATATTATACCCCTTATTTAGCTTAGCTGTTTTCAAAGAAAACATCGAGGTATTGACATAGCCCTGTTGGCGTCATCTGCATTGTTGTTGTTGTGCAAAAACTTTGACATTTTGTTATATCTTGGCTTCCACTCAACACATGTACTTAAAACTCGGAATAATTGTTCACTAGTAAAAAGCAACCCATATAACAAGGGCAGTTAACTCCAAAATTGTTTTGTCCAAATTATGCCCCTTTTGTGATTTGGAATTTTATTTTACTATCCAGCAAGGTTCCAACAGCCAATCATTGGCACTCTCATGAGGTGCTCTTGTTCAACTTAATATTTTTAGCCACTATCGGGCATGTGCTCTTGTTCAAGATAAGGTCTTTGGGTGACCTATCCTAAAATTTATTTGCAGAATTCTGATTCGTCAAAAACATGGCTGTGGTGATGATTATAGGGGTGGTGACAGATTTTGAAATGATTTTTACAGGTGACCTTTTTATAATTGCTTGGCAAAATACTGATTTTGTTTCCAAAATTTCAATACTTTAAAAAAAGTTGGTTATGGTCCTCTCAAAAATTCAGGTGAGCGATCCAGGGCCATTTTGGCCCTCTTGTACATATAATGCTTAAGACATACCCAAAGGTAATTGAGGAAATAAAACTCGCAGAAGTGCGTTAGTTTTATAAATATCGGCATTGTCCATGAATTTTACGGACATACCTTGTACATAATTATGGTTATTCTCTGACTTTTTATAAATTTTAGTGTGTGTCTTTAGTATTCTAAATTTTTTGTTGTAATAATCAGTTATGTTTTGCTCACTACCTCAGAGGTGCATAAATGGTGAATATTTTGGGGGTTGAAAGAAAATTATCTCTTGAGTCATTCTCTAAAACACGTTTTTTGTGATTATTCTTTGGAAATGTCTCAATGCTCTTCTAATGAATACCCAAAGTATAAGTATTTGCAAAAAAAAAAAAGATTTTTGTCTTAAATATGTAGAGACCCTCCTTTCTTTTTTTTTTTGATCCATACTACCTCTGATACATGTTTCAACATATTTTTTGGTTAAGTCCTTATTTAGTATTATTTTGTTTTTATATGGATAAGTGGAATTTCAAGAATTACAATATTGCATTATTTTTCAGCTGTTTCATGTCTTTCAATGCAGTTTTCTAGCCAGTTGAACAATTTTGTAAATCTTTTCTAGCATAATTATTATTTTTATTGTTACATGGTTTTCATCATTAATTCATTACTCCTGAAACAAACTTGCAGCAGAGAATTTAGTACAATACGGATAAACATTATGAATAAATACATGTAAAAATGTTGTGGCAAAAGGAGAAATTGCTTGCTTCGAGTAATTTCATCTTTTGGCAGAATGATTTCAAAAATAATATGTTGCAAGATGCAGAAGTTGTCAGCAGATAAAATTATTTTCTATGTCTGTTGCAAGGGCACAATACACTGGTGTGTGATGTAAAAGTACCAGAAAAGGTGAAAGGTTCTTAGATCACTTTTCAGTATTAGTGTCATCTTCATTAACTCTTTATCACATAATCCCGTCTTCAAACAACCCAGAAGAACAAGGCTTTTGAAAACATTGTAGGAAAAGGATAAAATGAGAGCATAATGTTTTTTATCCTTTCACAGACAAATTTCAGCATTTGAGCTACTTTTAACTTGTTAGCCATTTTCAAAATTTTCCTTTTGTGGTGTGATAAAGAGTTAACTCTTTACCAAACAGCACACTGTCAGACTGGTCCAAATTAAAAGCATTTGCAGATGACTAATTAAATACTGTTTGAAGAATGTAATTCGTCTTGGAAAATGTAGAAAACAGTGAGGGAAAAGGAGAAAATGCTGGTTACCAGCATTTTCTCCTTTTTCCACACTGTTTTCAAAAGCCTCCGTCCTCAGGGTGGTTGAAGCTGGGGATTGTGTGGTAAAGGGATAAAGCCTTACGATCTTGATGCAGAGTCAGTAGTGGTACAAAATCCTTGCCACACTCTCTGCTGTATTGCCTTGGAAAGAAAACATAGTTTTTGTTCTGTTTCCAGTATTTTTCTGTTTAGTGTATGAAATATGCACAACTAGTATCATTGTAAAAATATTTCTGATGAGGGAAAATTAATAGAGGATATTTGTTTTTATCGGTGAAAGATCGAAATTTATTTATTTTAGTGAACGTTATCGGTAATATTTTCAGAAGTGGCACAGCCATGAGTGAAAATATTACCGATGATGTTCACAAGTTGAAATAAATTTCAATCTTTCAGCGAAAAAAAAAAAAACAATAGCCTTTTTATTTTTTGCTCTTAACCCCTTTTTTGGGGGACTTACATCAAAATCCAGCACAGTTGTTTTCGTTAATTCCCCTTGGCATACCCCTTCCGCATAACAATACATTACAATATTATGTAAAGCGCTAGAAATGTAGGGTAAATCATGTCATACTTCCATCTGGTTGAATGGCACACGCTGTTTATCTAGGTAACTAGTGCGCTGGAACTACTGTTTCACCTTCAATTGAAGGGTTAGAAAATAAAATAGGTATTTTTCACTGATCATAACCATGAAATATTGAACAATATTGACCGTTATTTACTGATAAACTACCAAAAAGAATGAAATAAGGCTTTTTGTCTTTGCCTTTTATCCAGTATGAAGTTTATAAATCATTTTTCATCAAAGGATAAATGATCAATGAGAGTGATTTTTTTTTTTTCATCCCAGAATGAAATCTACAGTATGTGACAAATCATGAATTATAATTTATGATACGTTTTTAGTTCGGCTGTTTTGGAAGAAAACGTCGATTTATTGTTGTAGCTCTGGTGCCTGGCATCATCTTCTGTATCTTCGCGCAAAAACTTTGACATTTTGTAATATCTCTGTTATTACTGAAGATATTTACTTCAAACTTGGACAAGTTGTTAACTATTAAAAGGGGAACCTAAACAAGGATGGTATATATCTATCAAAGTTTTTTTGACAAAGTTATACCCCTTTTTCGACATAGAATTGTCACTGAAAATCAAGCAACTGCAGCCAAGTGTTGGCACCCCCATGCGGTGCTTTTGTTAACATAGAGACAGCCTCCGTGGCTCTCTTTTGGTGTGGTTGGATTAGTTAGTGAGTGGTGGGTATGATCCCCCTGGCACAGACCATCATGTTAATGTGCAATTAGACAAGGCTTTGCAGAGTTCTAGCCTAATTTGGTGAAACTCAGCTTACACAATATGTGAGCTATCACAGTGATATAAGTGAAATGTCTGTACTAATTGGAACCTGAAAAATTTCAAAGTATTCCAATATACTGTTTGCTGATCATATTGTGTTGATTTATGATATTACTGATTTATATTATTTTATGATTTATTTCTTTACATTTTTTTCCACTTATATTGTTTTATTCGATATTATTTACTTCTTTTATTTCCCTTCCTAAAATTAATCTGTTACAGCTTTGTTAATGTACATGGAATTGTATACATGTACATGTTTATACAAATAGGCATTTGTTGTATGTGTTACAAAAAAATAGAATAAAAAAGAATTTAAAGAAAAATTATCTTCAATTTAGTTGTTGTTGTTGTCCACCTTCTGCTTCTTCTACTCTTTTCTTCACCTTCTTCTCTCCCCAGATTGTTTTTCATAGAACTGTGCAGCCTGTACATATATCCAGGTATTGTAGAATCAGAATAGCATAAGTGGTAGGCTGTGAAACTTGTAAGCTACAAATCTTGTTCAACTTTAAACCTAGGTCCCCTGTGATACTGTTACAAAGCATGTAAAAGAACTAAGCATAACTTGGAATGGGTTTCATACTGTATCTGGCTTGATCGCCAGGAACATACCTAACAGCTGTCTGCTGTTGTTGCCCATATGGGCAACTGCTATGGTTGCAATGATATAAATAAATGCAAAACTAATTAACCTTGGTCACCAGTTGTACAGCTTGTAATCATCATTTATTGAGTTGAGTAATATAAAATAGAACTGACCTGTTGCTTGTTAAGCCTATACTAAACAATCCCAAGTTTTAAAGACCCTGAGAAAGAGGCCTTTAGAAAACACAGTGGGAAAGGAGAAAATGCTGGTAACCATCTTTTTCTGTTTTTTACTACGATGTTTTCTCAATATTCAAGCGCAAGTTCTATTATTGGAATTAAATTTTTCGTCTGCAAATGCTCTGAACTTGGACAAGTTTGAAAATTTTGCTGTGTTGTGGTAAAGAGATAATATTCTTATGAAAATCGTGAATGTACAGAAGTTATTGGATTACATACACTAGACTAAATTTACCAACTGGAAAAAGTTTGGACTAGACTAAAATGAAAGCATTTGTAGACAACAAAGTAAGTTTATAGCTCAAATGATGATTTTTGTATTTGATAAGGGTAGAAATCATTGTGAAAAAAGGAGAAAATGCTGTTTACCAGCATTTATTTCTTTTCAAACAATGTTTTCCAAAGCCTTCTTCCTTAGGTTCACTCAAAGTCAGGATTGTATGGTAAAGGGATAAGTGTCTGGGTCCCTGCCATACAGGCAGACTGATAAGTGACAGGTCACTTTTATTTTATAATTGAGAACTTTACCATGGAATAAATATGTAGGTCAATGCAATTCATTGTACAGATAAACAAATACAAAGTAAGTGAAAGATGTACAGCAGACAAAATCATTCTTGCAAATAACTTTCAGTGATTAATCAAACACTTAGCAACTTGACTAGTTTTATACTATTATTCCAATAAAACATATTTCTACAGATCTACGTCCACATGAGGTTGCACAGCTTCCTGTTGAGGTAACCTCTGGACCAGATCTACATGTGTAGAAAATCTCTGGCTAACTTCAGTTTAGTCCTAGCTTTCATACCAAACTTGTACAGATTAACACAATTATCTCATGTAGACATTTTTTCCTTTTTTTTCGTAAATTGCAAACTATCAGCACTGTTTCGTTTGGCCAAAATCCTTACAAATATATTGTATACTAAACCGTTATAAAATCATGTTGATCATCTTTATATTTTATGATAACTTTTTGTATTCGTGTCACAACCTTCTGCTGCAAATTTGTGTAATGATTGGTGTTGAATAAACCCTTTTGCAAACAATCCCTGGTCTTAACAACCTCAAGAAAATAGTGGGTTTTTTTTAAGTCATTACTGTACAGAAAAGGGAGAAAATGCTGGTAACCACCATTTTTTCATTCTGTGATCATCCTCCTAGGCCATATCTTAGAAAATTCAGTATAGAAAACTTTTATTTTGGGCTACGGAAAAAAAAATATGTAAATTATGTATTCAGATTGTAGCAGTTCTAGCTCAGTACGAAAAGGTGTGGTGCGTTTCTAGAGTGGTACGAAAGAGCTCGTTATCGCCAGCTGATTGCGCAACTATCCTTTGAGTTTGAGACTAAGCAAAATGACAGAAGTTCACACAAGGTAAATATTTGATGAACCCAGTTAGTGTTCTTATGTTATCTACAGTTTTTGTGTATGGAAAATGTCGCCCTAAAACCTGTCTTTGATTTTCCATTAAACGGCTTGCATAGAGTCTGAACATTAGTTTTGTGAATCATTTGTTCTGTTAGCCATGGCATCTTGAAGTTTACCTTCAGTCTGAAGGTCTGCTCCGATGCTATTTTTGTTACTGGTCTTCTCTAGCGGAGAAACAATCACAAAAATAACATAGGAGCTAGACCCCGAATCGGGAGTACTTGAAGTTGAAAGAGGTCTTCATGATACGGCCTGATAGTGCCACATTTCCGTACGATCCTCGAAGGAACACTTTCAGTTAAATCGAAGCGACTTAGTTTCTTTTTTTTTTAACATAACCGTCTCATGTAATGTATTGTCGGCAAATAATTACTTTGTTACTGTTTCACAGTTTGTGGACTTTCTTTTTGAAAATGTTTGAGACTGACATTCATTATTTTAGTCTAACTCGTAACCAAACGACAAAGTTTAAGACTGGTCCCTACTGCAAGAAGCTGCGGACAACAAATGAAATATGGCACAAATTATCAGAATGGTTTCTTTCAAAGGGCGAAAAACGTTGGAAAAGAAGAAAATGGTGGGATCAGCATTTTTCTCCTTGTCCTACCACATTTTGTGCCTTTTTTAACTTGCCTGCAATTGCTTTCAATTTTGACTGAGCCCTGGTAGCGCAGTTTGTAGCTTACAGGACTTGGGAACAGGGGGTTGCTGGTTTGAATCCCAAGCTCGGTAGATTTCGTTTCAAGCGCAGGACGGATGATAGTCATTGCCACAGGATGGTTATATGGGGAAGCAGCCAGTGATTGGAGAAAAATTATGTATGAAATACTGGTGAAAGAAACCCAGGATAAGTGCACAGTCACTGGCTGCCAAGATACAATTGAAACAATGCTGAAAATGGCTTTAAATACCGGACAATAAATCAATTAATCAAGATTTCAGTTTGGACAAGTCTAAGATAATGTTGATTGATAACGAGTTAAAACTGATAGCATAGCTTGACATAACCTAGCTCAGTTATCACAGCACTCTCTCACTGTGTCTTGAGGGGTCCAGGGTATGAGGCGTAGAGTCATAGACAGGTCACTAAATGTACTTTTTTCTCCTCTAATTGCTTCTGTAAAAAAATCTAAAAAGTTACTGATCAATGATTTAGAAAGTAATACAGTGCCAAATGAAGTTAATTTATCTGTGTAAGCACTTGCAGAGCGGTATTGACATTGCTTACCAGAGGTCAGTTAGCACTCCCTAAAGACTCTGAGGAAGAAGACTTTTGAAAACACTGTGGGAACTAGAGAAAATGTTGGTTACAAGCATTTTCTCTTTTTCCCGAATCATTTTCTTCCATTGCAAGTTCCGAGGGCCATATCTACTAAAAAAAATTAAATTGATAGTGTAATTTTAAATGCCAAGACAAGCCTTCTGATTGGCTTTATAAGGGTTCTGTATCAGGCTATTAGCCAGTCAGATTCCTCATTTTTGATGTTGGAATCAATCTCAAATACAGGGTGCTCTCGGTTGACCTTAACCCTTTAACTCTTTACCACACAATCCCGAGTTTTAACGACGTTTGAAAACCTTGTGAGAAAAGGAGAAAATACAGGTAACTAGCATTTTCTCCTTTTCCCACAATGTTTTCTACCCTATCAATGACAGAAATCATTGTTTACATCACACTTAATTTCTTGTCTGTAAATGCTTTCAATTTCGTCTAGTCTGAAAGTTTGTCGTTTGGTAAAGGGTTAAGTGCCCCTCACAGCTATAGTAGCTTTTGTGGCCAGTGTAGATCAAGATCAGAATGCACAAAACATGCAGTCCTATCTGTGATCTACACTGTCTGCATAGCTGAAAAACTAGAGATAAAAGCAACCATGAAATTGCAATTACAGTAATAGGATCTTATTTCTAAACTGGAAATGTCTGTCAGGTTTATACAGCGCTTTAAGAGTCTATAAATAACTGATTATCTATTCAGAAACTCTGAAAAAGATTGAATGGAGATACAAGTCCTGTATGATTATAATTGTATTTTCATATGTTATTTGCTGATTTATTTTATATTTCAATACTATTTTCAGCATCATCGAGGAAGAAGTAGCTGTGTTAGAGGCAATCTTTATCCATGAATTGGATGTGGGAAGGAATGAAAAGTAATTATTTTGAATATCTGTGAATATCAGATGTGTTGATCTTCTGGTACTCTGGTAAACTGTAAGAATACCGTATATATAGGATCTGACATGAGTGGGCTTTTGAGATAAGATTTTATTAAACGAGTCAAGGAAAATGTTATTAAGCGAGCCTTTGGCGAGCTTAATAACATTTTTCCTTGACGAGTTTAATAAAATCTTATCTCAAACGTCCACAAATGTCAGATTCTTTTTATCCCATAATATAGATTAAATGGTGTAAAAAAAAAAACATCCATAAATGCACCCACAGTAATATCCATCAGACCCATTCACTTCTATGCAATACATACAAAATGACGTCAAAAATGACGTCACACAAATGTGATGTCAAACGTGTGTGAGATAAGAAAATTCGTAATGGGTATATTACACTGAAAACAAGGGAGGTTATGTGATAAAAATAGGTGTTAGGGTAATACATCTCTTTCATTACTACATTTCCTAATAATTACATGGCTTCCAATCTAAAACTAATTACTCTTTAATACATGACAAAAATGTAGACTTGTCTAAATTTTAAGGATTTGCAGACAACAGTTTAAATGTGGTTAAAATAATTGAATTTATCCTTGATAGGGTAGAAAACACTGTTTGAAAAGGAGAAAAGCTGGTAACCAGCATTTTCTCCTTTTCCAACAGTGTTTTCAAAAGTCCTTTTTCTAAGGGTCTTTGAAATTTTGGATAGTATGGTAAAGGGTTATGCACTTTATTTCGACATACTTGTCATCAGAATAGGTTTTAGTGTAGAATATCTTTAATTTCTACATTCCCTGATAATTACATGGCTTCTAATCTAAAACTACCTGCATGGGTAGCTCAGCAGTTAGCATATCTGACTCATGACCTTGTGGTTGTGGGTTCTATACCCAGTTGAGGCAAACTTTCTTTCTGGCGATTTTTTTTGCCTCTCACCTGATGCATGTGAGACAAGTAGTTAGTGACATGGAAAGAAGGATGCGAGACAGCCAGGAAACACATGCGTAGGTGAACTGACAGCCATGATATGACCTAAGCTGTTAAAATAACATTAAACTCCCATACATACAAAAAAATTCAATCTAAAACTGTTAGTAAAAGAATGGCTTAAAGTGGTATCATTACAGAACCTCCCAACCTTATAGGATAACATTGAAAGAAACATATTATCATTGTTTCAGAAATGAAGTGACCGAGTTATTTCTACAACTCCACCCATCAACAGGGGATAACCGGGATCAGCAATATGTCTGTATGACTCTGATATTAGGAATACCTGACAAGGTACTGGTATCTCCTGTCCTTATAATTTCATGTTTTATTTACCCCTGAGAAATGCCCTAGAAAACATTGCACAACTCATAACCAGACAACAAAAAATTTGACAAGTCCAAATTTAAAGCATTTGATAATATTTCTTAAAATATAAGGGTAGAAAACATTGTGGGAAAGGAGAAAATGTTAATCACCACCATTTTCTCCTTTTCCCACAATGTTCTTCAATAGCCTTATTCTATGCAGTGGTTAAAATTCGGAATCCTTTATTACAAGGTTAAAGTGGCCCAAGGAACCCCCAAAGTAGAATCTGATCTTGATCTACAATGTCTACCAAAGCAACTTTAGTTGTGACAAGTTCTGTAATAATTAAGGTTTAACCCAAAACAATCCAAAGTTTTTTCATGGTAAAAGCCTTTTGAAAACAGTTTTTGAAAAGGAGAAAATGCTGGTAACCACCAACAATGTTTTTTACCCCCGCAAAACGAACGTTTTCGGGGATATACTGGAATCAGCCTGTCTGTCCGTTTGTCCGTCCGTGTGTCCGTCTGTGTACAAATAATTACCTGTTTCTGTCAAAGCGCTGGCGGGGGTATTAAGTCACATTCAGTGACAGCTCTAGTTTACCCTGTATTGAAAACTCCTATCATTTCAGCGATACTGAAATTGCTATCTGTATTTGCTTTTCATCTAGACAAGAGATGAAGTAAGCTTCAGATGATTGTTAGTTAATCCTATAACTCTATACCAAACGACAAAATCTTTGACTGGTCCAAATTGAAAGCTTTTGCAGACAACAAAATAAATGTGGCACTAATAAATCTTTGAAAAGGTAGAAAAGGTTGTGGGAATAGTAGAAAATGCTGGTAACCAGCATTTTCTCCTTTTCCCAAAATGTTTTTAAAAGTCCTTTTCTTTGGGCCATTAAAACTTGGGATTCTGTGGTAAAGAGTTAAGCAGAGCCCAGGTTGTGCAGTCAGTAGCTTGCAGGACTTGAGTAAAAGGGTCGCTGGTTCAAATTCCCAGCTCACCCAATTTCTTTCCTAGGATTGAATTTGATGATAGTCATTGTGACAGGATTCATTTCTCTCTCACTGTTCGTTATTGTTTCAGTAATGGTTATGTGGGAAAGCAGCCAGTGGTTTGGGAAGATTATTGCATAGGCTTCTGAAACTCCATTGGTCTATCAAGGGATAATGAAATTTTAATTATCGGACACAGTTACTAAAATAACATATTGGGGATTCCCTCTGTATCGTATAATTATAGTCTTACTATATACAACATAGAGGGAGTTGCCAATGTGCTATTTATAGAAACAGTGTTAATGAAAATTTTAGTATATTCCAAGATATACAGGCAATGCAGCAATGTGCTGTTTAAGTGTTTGATGATCGACCAAGGAAAATTTTGGTGTTCGGTGATAGACAAATACAGCTTCAAAGGACTGTGATTATTGTATGAAATCCCAGTAAAAGATACTCCATGAAAGCATTGATAGGTGCATTTGCTGCCACAATATAACTGAAATAATGTGGAAAACAGCGTTTAACCATACAATCAATCAATCGACGAAGGAACCTGCAGTAACGCTCTTCTGAGGACATTGAGGGAAAAGAAGACAATGCTGGTAACTAGCATTTTCTCATTTTCAAACGACGTTTTTTTTGAGTCACTTTTGATTTGTCCTCTGCAAATGCTTTCAGTTTGGACAAGTTAAAATTTTAGCTTATTGTTATGAGCTAATCATAGAGAAAGATTTTTTTTTTTTTTCTTTCCTTTCATTTTAGTATCCAGATGAACCTCCAACTATTCAGATTAAAAATCCCAGAGGTATAGGGGAAGAGGAGCTCCAAAGGTAAGGATCAAGTAATTAAACTTTTTACCAAATGACAAAGTTTTAGACTGGTTCATATTGAAAACATTTGAAGACAACGAAATTGATGTGACTTAAAATTTGTTTTGGGAAGGGTAGAAAAAATTGTGGCAAAAGGAAAAAAAATGCTGGTTAGCAGCATTTTCTCCTTTTCCCACATTGTTTTCAAAAGGCTTCTTTCTCAGAGTCGCGAAAATCGGGGATTGTTAAGTGAAGAGTTAACTCTTTACCAGATAACAGTACTTTACAGTCATCCAAGTAGAAAGCTTTCTAGGTGAATTTATGAGATTTTCAACAATGTTTTGTTTTCTCAGAATTGCAAAGCACACAAAAAATGTCGAGAATTCATTTAGGATAAGATGCAATAGAAAAAATGTGACAAATGGAGAAATTTGCTTGGTTTTGTAAAGAGGGTGGTAAGTATAATTATGAAGAAAGCCGTTTATAGTTGATAATGTGTTAAAATTGATGTTTGAGTTGTCTAGTTCTAGTGTTTTTTTACTTTAGTACACTGGAAGCAATGCTGGCACTCTGTGAAGAAAGGAATGGGGAGGCCATTCTGTATGAACTTATAGAGGTATGTGTAAATATATCCCCTGTCTATAAACTTTTTTTTTTCCTACTCTGGGTTTTTATTTACCCAACCATTCATAACTCTTTGCCACCCGAAGAAAAAATTCACCATACTTGCAGATGACAAATTATCGGTAGCTAGATGACAAAATTTGACTTTCATAGTGTAGAAAAATAGTGTGAAAAAAGGAGAGAACGCTGATTACCAGTATTTTCTCAGTTTCACACAATTTTTACAAAAACCTTTTTCAGGGCTGTTAAAACACAGGATTATTTAGTAAAGGGTAAAAAGTGTCTGTACTAAAAACTTTTAGACAAAGCGGAAGAGGTACTGCAAGAAAGATATACACTGTATTTCTTTTTCAAGTGTGTCATGCTTAACCCATTCACATTATGACAAATTTTAGACTCCTCTATATTGAAAGCTTCAGGAGACAAAATATCCAAAAGTGGTACAAATGAAAACATAGAGGAAAAAGGAGAAAGTGCTAGTTACCAGCATTGTTTCCTTTTCCTCACAATGCTCTCCCTCAAGGTTGTTTAACTCTTTCCAAAACGACAATATTTTAGACAGGTTCTTTGTTCAAGGTAGAAAACATAGAGGAAAAGGAGAAAGTGCTAGTTACCAGCATTGTCTCCTTTTCCTCACAATGCTCTAAAAGGGCTTCTTCCTCAAAGTTGTTTAACTCTTTCCCAAACGACATTATTTTAGACAGATACAATTTGAAAGCACTTGCAGACTACAATATTTATATGGCAAATATTATGAGATTTGAATCAGATAGTCTAGAAAACATTGTGGGAAAAGGAGAAAATGCTGGTTACCAGCATTTTCTTCTTTTCCCACAGTGTTTTCAAAAGGCCTACTTCTCAGGGTTGTTAAAACTCGGGATTGTGTGGTAACGGGTTAAACACAGGATTGTTTAGTAAAGGCTTCAACTTGATATTTATTCCCTCTCCATTCAGCTGGCCAAGGAAACTTTGACGGAAGGTAACATTCCTCGCTGTGCCTGTATGATTTGTTTGGAACATTTTATAGAAGGGGACATGTTTCGTAGGACCAAGTGTTACCATTATTTCCATGATGTATGTTTGGGAAGATATGTCAAACATGTGAGACTTGAAGAGCCAGAGGTATCCGTTGCTCATGTGAAAGTAGAGGAGAAAAAGGTGACTTTTGACACAATTTTTGAACCAATTAACCCTTTACCTCACAATCCGGAGTTTGAAGGACCCTGAGAAAGCAAGCTCATGAAAACATTTTGGGAAAAGGCTTATGAGAACAATGTAGGAGAAGAGGGACCAGTATTTTTGTCTTTCCCTCCAATTTTTTCTACTAACTCAAGGATAAATACTACCATTGGAAAAACATTTGATTATGGTCTGTATGTTTTTTCAATGTGGGTGAGTGTAAGATTTTGCCCTGCAGTGAAGAGTTAATATGCAGACTTGTTACAGACCAATCAGTAGCTAAAGTGAAAAAGTCACATGAAGAACAAACACGACCCCATTTACCAAAAACAGAATTTTAGACTTGTCCATATTGAAAGCATTTACAGGGGACAAATTAAATGTGACAAAAATAATAGGATTTGTATCAGAAATGGTAGAAAACATTGTGGGAAATGGAGAAAGTGCTGGTTACCAGCATTTTCTCCTTTGCCCACAATGTTCTCAAAGCCTTTTACCCTACTTTTTTTTAAAACTTGGGATTTGGTGGTAAAGAATTAAGCTATTGTGTCAGTTTCAATACTTGCATTGATGGATTTACTATTACAGGGGATTGCATTTTGTGGTGACCCTTAGAATTTTTTTGTCTTATTCAGTGATAAGGCAACCTGTTCGGGATATTGCTCAGTCTGCGACAGATCTAGTCTAATTTTAGTTTGATCCCTTACTACACAATCCTGGGTTTTAAATGACCTTGGGGGAAAAAGGCTTATGAACACATTGTGGGAAAAGGAGAAAATGCTGGTAACCAGCATTTTCTCCTTTTCCCTCAGTGTTTTTTTTTTTTTTTTTTACAATTTTTATAGACTAATTCCATCATTTCAGTTATATTTAATGTGTTTCTACTATTGCTTTGAATTTGACGTCGTCTGAAAATTTGTGAAGTGGTTAAGCCCGGCCAGGTAGCTCGGTGATTACCTTGTGGTTAGCCTGTTTTACTCGTGACCTGGTGGATACAGGTTCAGTGCTGCCTTGAGGCAAACTTTATTTCTGGCAATATTATTCCACTCTCACCTCTGATACATGTGAGAAAAGTAGTCAGTGGCTAAGAAAGAAAGTTGTATCAATACTGTAGTGTGAAATCTAGGAAAAACGTTGGTAGGTGCACTGACTGCCTTGATATGACTCAAGCTTTTCCAATGCCATTAAACTCCATTACAATCTAACAAAAAATTTGTGATGTGGTTAAGAGTTTAGTTTTATATACTGTACATGTGTAAGCCAACTGTCTGTGTGTCATTTTCTTTAGTTACTTTGCCCAGTTTGTCGAGAAGAAATCAGTTACTCAGAGGATAGTTTTCCCGAGACACCAGTTGAAGAGAAAATTATATATTATCCGTCAGAAGAGATGTTGAAGCAGCAGGCTGAAATGGCTGCCCTGCTTGAGAAACAGAGACAGCGTGGTGGGTTGATAGACCTTGAAGCTGAGAAAAATAAATATCTTATCTCATCAGATGTAAGTGATAACTTTTAACAGAGTTAGTTTTCAAGCCACCAAACCCTCACAAAACAATTCCAATGTTAGTGACCCTGAAGAAAACGACCTTTGAAAACATTGTGGAAAAAGGAGAAAATGCTGGTTCTCGATATTTTGTACCCTTCAAGAATCGAATTTCAATTTTTCAGTTACACTTACGTTTTTAATCTACAAATGCTTTCAATTTGGACAAGTCTAAAATTTTGTTATTTGGTAAAGAATCAATTATCTGGAATGAAGAAGGAAGTCAAGTGCTAAAGATAAAGATTCAATGCTCAGTGCTTCAATAACATATTAAGTTTTAACCCTTGTAGCACTGAACCTGGCTTTAATTGCTTATGCAGACAGTGTAGATCAAGGTTAGACTGCACAGAACTTGTAGTCTTATCTAAGATCTACACTGTCTGTTTCTATGTTATATATTTTAATAAAAAAAGCATTGAAATTACAATATCTGCACTTTTAGTACTTCCTGTTCAGTGACGCTGTCTTTACAAAATGACTAGATAAAAGCTTTGGCCATTCTTAAAGCATCTGCACCTGTTATGTTGAATGTGACTCAAATGATCTGGTTTTCCGTGAAAGGGTGAAAAACATACTGGAAAAAGGAAAGACAGCTGTTACAAGCATTTTCTGCTTTTCCCTGGAATTTTTCATAAGCGTTCTTTGATTGAATCAGTCTGAAGTTTTATCATTTGGTAAAGATTAAAGATATTGTTGGAAAAGCAGAAAATGCTAGTAATTTTGGAAAATGAAGATAGGTCACTGTAGTTGCTAGCATTTTGTCTCTTTTTCCACTGTGTTTTTTTGTTTTTTTGAAGACAATTCCCATCATTTGAGCCACACCTTATAGTGTGGTCTGCAATTACTTCCAATATGGATAAGTGTAAAATTTTGTCATCTGATTTACCCTTTACCACACAATTCTGAGTTTTAACAACCCTGTTGAAGAGGGCTTTTGAAAACATCATGGGAAAAGGAGAAAATGCTGGTAACCAGCATTTCCTCCTTTTCTCATAATGTTTTTTTTCCCTTCCCAAAATACTTCTGTTTTTTTTTTGAGTCAAAGTTATTTTGTCATCTTCCAATGCTTTCAATTTAAACTGGTCTAAATTTTGTCATTTGGTAAAGAGTTACAGAGTTATTTTTTATTGTATTTTACTAACAGGATGTGGTGTATTTAAATGCTCCAAGAAGAACACCAGACATATCCCCAAATATATCCTCAGATAATCTTGAAGATCTTGGATCAGAGAAATATGAATCTGACCACAAGGGAGATACTAAAGCTGAGAGAGGTGGATCTGGATCAGCAAGAAGAAAAGGTCAGGGGTCAAAGTTTGAAAGCCGATTTTATTCAGATAATGAACACAGAGTAAACTGGAAGGGAAAAAGAGAGATAAGTGAAAATTCTTATCGGGAAGCAAAATATAGAAATCATTATGAAAGAGATAATTATAGAAATGAAGCACATAGAACACGCTACAGAGATTATAACCAAAGGGATGGAAGAAAGACTCGAGGTAAGCAGTATAGAGCCTCTAATGCTTCACAAAGGACAGATGAATGTGATGATTATGTAAATGAGAGAAAGACTTCTAGAGAGCCCAATAAAGATAGCTACAGTGACAGGGAAAAGCACTCAAGATATACAACAAAAGAAGAAGATAAAAATGAAGGTAGTAAATCCATTGTTACTCCTGATGCAAGGGGCTGTCAGAGCAAAGATAATGACAGTCTTAAGGGCATATATAGAGAAAATGCAGAAGAGATTGAATCATCTAATACTGTAAATTCTACAAGAGATATGGGTTTAACAATATCAGGGAAGAATGAAGATACAAAAGAAAGGAACTTTAACAAATATGATAAAAGCTTCGATGGAAAAAGGAGTCACAGGAGGAATTATCATAATAAGGACCAATCAAATTACATGTACAAAACAAATGATGAAAACAAAGGTGTTAATGAAGACAGAAATAAAGTAGATAGACCTTATGCTGGAAGAAGCTATGGACGTGGTAGAGGTAGACATAATTTCCAACATGAAAAAGGTGAACACAAGGAGAGAAACAATGAAAGAGAAACCAGAAACTTCAAAACTGCTTCAAAACCATCTGGTTCGAAAGGCTATGGTGACTCTAGTCAGGAAAAGAATTTCAGAATGTCTGAAAAAGATCTGACAGAAGAAGTTGAGAGTTTGAAGGATCCTGACACTCTCAGTAAATCTGTTATTCTCAAAAATACCTCAGATGTCTCTGATATAGCTAGGTCTGGACAAAGAATTAGCAAAACACAGAATGATACTGAAGTGGAATGTAATGGTGTGGAAGATGCTGTTAAACAAAGCACTGATAATACAGCTGAAAAGTCAAAGAAAGGTATAGATGGATCCAAAGATAAGAAGAGTGAAAGTAAATATAGTAATGAAAGAAGATACAACAAAAGTAGGGGAAGAGGAAGAAACTTTTACAAAAATGACTATTCAGAGGAGTTTACTGGATATGCCAATGACAATTCAAATAAAAGACAAAATAAAAATGAAGACAGGTTTAGAGATAAGAAAAATGAAGGTAGATATAGTGGTAATAAAAGTTACAATATAAGTAAAAGTCAGCATCATGACTATTATGAAAAGAGAGACAAATGTAAACAAGAAGAAAGTGAAAAATCAAGACAAGCTAGACAAAACCCAACTCTAGATGGTGAAAAAGAAAGGCAAGATAATGTAGAGGAAAAGCAAACAGAATTGAGGTTAGAAAAACAAGGAGAAAGTGCCAAGAATGTAGCTACACATAATGTTATTAATGATGGAACAACTGTTTCTATATCAACACTGTCAATAAGTACTAGGCCTTCAGCACCACCAGGATTTAGTGTCAAAGCACCTCCTGGATTTTGACAAGCAGCCATCTTGTTAGCTTGACATACATAATTAGGATGTCAGTTACTGAAAAACTTTTCAATGGCATTGTGAGAAAGGAATAAATGCTGGTCACTAGCATTTTCTTCTTTTTCCATAATGTTTCTTTCATTACATTTTTTACTTAGGTTTCTTAAATCTTTGGATTGTTTGGTAAAAGTTTATGTAAGAATTGATTGTATTTGTGTTCCAGACCTATCATATTTACAGATAGTAAATGTTAATTATATTTTCTCTTTTGTTAGATAAACTTTTTCCAAAGCAACCATGAGACACAGTGACTCTGAGAATGAAAGCTATTGAAAAAATTGTAGGAAAACGAGAAAATGCTAGTAGCCAGCATTTTGACCTTGAGAATGACAGCTTTTAAAAATATTGTTTAAAAAACAGGAAATGCTTGTAACCAGCAATATCTTTTTGCCCAAAGTGTTTTTTACCTTATCAAAGAAAAATTTCATGTTTTGAGTAACATTTTGTCTGCAAGTGCCATCAATTTCGACAGTCTAAAATTTTGCTGTCTGGAGTTAAGTAAAAATTTATTGTGGTTGTGTTCCAGTTCTATCATGCTTACATTTAGTAAACATTCATGATATTTTCTGTTTTGTTTAGATCTATCCTTACCTAAACAATCCTCAGATTCAACAACTCTGAGAATGAAAGCTTTTGGAAAATAAGCAGAGAAAAGGAGAAACTGCTGGTAACCAATCAAAGACAAATTTAATGTTTTTAGTAACATTTTATTTGTTGTTTCCAAATGCCATCAATTTGGAAAGTCTAAAATTTTATCATCTGGAGTCATCTGTTGTGGTTGTGTTTCAGTTCTGCCATGCACACAGAGTAAACATTCATGATATTTTCTCTTTTATGCCCTGAGGAAAATTGTCTAAGAAGGGTTAAAAGTAGGAAAAAGAGAAAATATTAATCATTAGCATTTTCTCCTTTCCTATGATGCTTTTAGCCTTTAAAGGATATATTTCATCTTTTGACTAATTTTTAGTTTGTCCTGTGCAAATGCTTTCAATTTAGACAATTTCTATTTCTTAGTCATTCACATAGTCAAGTGGCAGGCATAAAATTTTAAAAGTTGAACTCTTAATCAAATGTCAAAAGTTCTGGGCCATCCTCGATGACCCAGTTTCAATTCATTTTGTAATCGCCCCTGGGTTATTTTGCAGCCGTTTCCTCGTTCTCATGAATTATTCATGAAGCATTTTGATTGGTGATCTCAGTTTTTCTTCGAGAAAATTTAAACTGTTTTTATCACAAATACGTCGTCATTTCTATTTTTTACTTGTTGATATCCAATTACATCATTCGTTGCAAATCAAGCTTAGCGATACTTTAAATATGATGGTGCCCATCAACACCACAATCAAGAAGCATTTAAAAGAGATTTTTGGCATAACACCGAAAGATTGTCAGTTAAAATCGTACACAAAGATCGATAGTGTCCTCCCTGTATTGCAGAATGACATATCTCACAGGAGACAAGCACGCCGACGGCCGCCGTATTTGTTGACAACCTCAGGTTTTTTCCAGGGTTATTTTTAGTAACGGAAGAAACGAAATTATCCTCTCTACAAGAGAGTATAATTATGTTATCGATCTTTCGATTTGCTAGTAGGGTACTTCACGACCATATAAATATTCATAAGAAACGACGATTTACTAGTCAATTTTCCTAGGGGTGGTGCATGGAGAGTAATGTAATGCTTCAAACCTGGGTTTCGAGGATTGTTCTGGGCTAGACCCAAAGTATTTGCAGAAGATGTATTACTCATGGCTCTATTGGCAGAAATTGTGTTTAAAAGGGTGGAAAACATTGTGGGAAAAGGAGAAAATGCTGGTTTCCACCATTTTCTCCTTTTCTCACAATGTTTTCAAAAGCCCTCCTCCTCCTCTTTCTACAATGTTTTAAAAAGCTTTCCTCCTCACAGTTGTTAAAAATTAGGATTGTGTGGTAAAGAGTTAAACAACCTGGGCCCAGTTTCAATAAAAACCTTTTAAAAGTCTCTTATTTTGCTCAACCCCCGGTAACGGACTCATTTCTGTCATAAGTTGTGTTTGTCATTTGAGATACATTTCACTGATATTAAAAGACTGTTGTAATGTTCTCAAATCTTGAGTTAAACTTCTCAGTCTCAACTCAGCAAAATAAGCTTAAGTTAATTAATCTACTTAAGTCTGTTATTTTGCTGAGTTGAGACTGAAACATTGTAGCAGCTAAGGATTTGAAAACATGAAAGTCTGTTTATGTTAGGGAAAAGTGTCACAAATAACGAACTCATCTTAAGTCAGGAACTCAGTCCATCAGTGGGTTTGAGCAAAACAAGAGAATTCAATTTTTTCATGAAACTGGACCCAGTAGTTTTAATTAGGATCATCAAAATGTGTAAAACAAAGATTGTGCATCTATGAATTGATCTTTTTATTTTTTTTCCCCCATTACCTTATGATTTTTCTTACCATATAAATGTATCTTTAAGCTTGCTGCTCAAAGATGTTTCTATAACTTTTATTTATGATATTTTTACCTTTACAAAGCAATCCTTTGTTTTTGCAACCTCAAGGCTGAAAGCTTTCAAAAAAGTTTTGGAAAAGGCAAAAATGCAGGTTGTTACCAGCGTTTTATTCTTTTTTTCCCAATTTTTTTTTAGTCAAATGTAATTTAAAATAATAGATACGTGGCATTAAATATGAAAGAGTGTGGCAAAAAGAGAAATTGCTCCAAATTAGCAATTTCTCTTTTTTGCCACAATGTTTTTTAAAATTTATCTAGAAAAAGGTCATCTTCAAGTGACAATATGGTCATGTAACTGATAGACTCAACTGAGATAAGACAACTCTTAGCCAGGGTACAAAATTTCAGATTTGTTCAAACTGAAAGTATTTGTAGGCAACAAATTAAATGTGTTTGTTGGAAAACATTGTGGAAAAAGGAGAAAAGCTTGTTACCAGCATTTTCTCTTTTTCCCATGATATTTTCAAAGGCTTTCTCTTCAAGGTCGTTAAAACTTGGGATTGTGTGTTAAATGCTTTATTATAATGCTGGTTCCCCTGTCATCAGTTAGTGACAATAGTACCATATTTTCCGTTTATACAGTCCTCATTAGTCAGTGATTCAGTAGATGAAAAAAATCATGAAATACATATGCTTAATTAAATGAAAAGTTAAATTTTCCACCTCGTTCCAAGATTTCTTTATTCTAATAACGTGATATTATCATACAAAGCTATTATTACCCTTTGATACTGAAAAATTACAGCACATCTGTAGTTTTTGCAGCTACAATTTTTTTCAGAAATTGTGTCTTAAAGACAGAAAAAAAACTACAACTGATCATTATTTTTAAAAGAATGGTGTCATGAATTACCAATTGTCATAGCTGAAGCACAAGTCTCACTTTAATTTCACTGTACCCTTTTGAAATATCTTTTGCACACCACATCTCCAACATGCATCTCCTGTAAGATATAAAAAAGAGGAGGGGGGAAAATAAGCCATGCTATGCAAAAAGAGGGTTTAATGCATCTGCAAAAAATTATCTACCCATATCAACCTGCACAATCTGCAAAGGCTGACATGACTCAAACTGTTTTCCTTTTCGTAAATTTTCTGCGTGTCCAAGAACGTTCTACCTGATGATTCAGTTGGTCGTTAAACAGAATTAATTGTATGGATCCATAATTATGTGACTTGCTTTGTATTATATATCACGGAGGTGCATTAAACCCCCTTTTGCCAGAGCATGGCTCATGTCAGTTTGACAAGCAGTGCTTCTGCGGCTAAAATTATAAGCTAAAATTATTTCAAATTGCTTTGGCCTTTCTGTCGGACGTCATTACAAAGTGAAACTCTCTCTTCTTCTGTCTGTCTGTCTGTCTCTCTTTCTCTCTCTCTCTCTCTCTCTCTCTCTTAAAACTAAATGACATTACATGTGTATGTGTACAAGAAGATGTATTTACCATGTATAACTCCTCACCAACAATTTCTCTGGTTGTTTGCTGAGCTCTAAGTTTCTCATTAACAGGCTTGGAGTTTGTTACCATTTTGCCGTCTTCATAAGTGATTGTAATCTGAAATAAAGAGCCATGCTCTGTGAAAATAGGGCTCGATGCATTTATTAAAAGTATCTACCCAGATCAGCCTGCGCATTCCACGCAGGCTGACCTGACCCAAAACTTTTTGCTATGGGTCAGTTTTCTGCATGTCAAAGGACCAATCTACCTCATAATTTAGTCCCATTTTAGACAAAATGGATAATAAGGATCTGTTATTATGTGATAAATTTCTTGGTATAATACATTATGTGGATTCATTGGACCCCCTTTTGCTGATGAGCCATGCTCTGTGAAGAGGTTTTACTGCATCTGCAAAAAGTACCACCTCACATCAGTTTGTGCAGGCTGACATGGGTCGATACTTTTTGCTGCTGGTGAATTTTTGGCTTGTCAAAGGACCGGTCCACCTCATGATCCAGTCGGTTATTGGACAAAATGAATTATGGATCCATAGTTATGTAATGACTCGCTCGGAATAATGTATCATGGGGGATACATTCAAACCCCTTTTTCCAAAGCGCCGCTCATTTACCCCGTAGAATAAAATTTCGTTCATTATCAACCTACTAAACTAAGTGCACCCTCGTATTCTAGGATGATCCTAGCCCAGAACAAAATATACAAGTGTTTCCTGTTCTGATTTTAACTGAAATCATTTCAGCACAATCAAGAAACATTAAAATAATTTATGTTTGGATGCACATACCACTGCATTTTGTCTTACTCTTCAAAAGATTTACAAAATTACTCTATTCAAAATTAACTCTTTCATTACTGAATAAATAAATTACATTTTCTCAAAGGCTACAAATACAGTTTGCAATACGCTGCAAGATCAGGAGAAAGTTCAGTAATAATCCAGAATAAAGTATTGGACAATGTAGGTCAGACTGAATATTCTGTGTGTCTGATCTTGATCTACACTGTCCATAAAAGCTTCTGGTGTCGTCTATTGTATGGAAAGAGTTAAGGCTATTACAACATGGGTGCATCATAATTACGCGGAAATCAAATCGTGTAATGCATTGCCTCCTGCCAGTGACCTTTTTCGTCTTATTTAGAAGACGTGTTTCCCACCGCTTTCGACGATATTATGTTTATTTCAGCTATAATTTGCGACCGCAGACTTTATTTGCAGGGCTTTGTCCAAGGAAACTTTCACATGCCAAAAGCAACAAACAGAGATCGAAAGCTATAACCACTGAGCGACAGAGAACCAATTGCTCTCAGGTACCCAACGAATGCAATTTGATTACTGGTAAAGTTCTGTCCCAATTATGTTTTGCCGAGCCCCAGAAGCTCAATCGGTAGCGTACAGGACTTGAGAAGAGGGGGTCACTGGTTTGATCCCCGGCTCGGCCAATTTCTTTCCGAGGATGGATGATATTGCCACAAGATTCATTCCTCTCTCACTGCTGACCATTGATTCGACGATGGTTATGTTAGAAAGCAGCCAATGGATTGGAAAGAATAGTGTGCGGAGTAATGGTAAAAAAAAACTCCAAGAAAGCATGGCTAGGTGCACTGGCCGCCGCGATATAACTGAAATAAAGTTGAAAACGGCGTTAAACACCATACAGTTTATCAACCCAATAATGTTTGCCTAGGAACAAAGCAGACATTTATTCTGGGGTATCCTACTTATAGGGCCTTTGAACTGTCACAATCTATTGACCAGCCCGCAAAGCTCAACTGGTAGCGGGTAGGATTCGTGAACGTGATGTTTCGGGTCAGTTGAGGGTGTGGGTTCGATTGCCACGGCTGGCCATCTAACATTACTAAAAGTCATTCGGATGAGACGTTAAACCGAGGTCCCGTGTGACAGTGCTATACACCCAGCACATTAAAGAACCAGGCATAACCTAGGATGGGTTTCGTCCTGTATCTGCACTATCTCCCGTAACAATACTAACAGCCTTCAGAAGGGTGTCGCCCATTTGGGCAACCAGTGGCGACGATAAATAAACGCGAATTCATTCGATCACAATCTATATCATGTACAGTTTAAGAACGTATATCTGGGCCATGCTCTGTGAAAAGGGGGCTTAATGCATCTGCGAAAAGTATCGACCCAGGTGAGCCTGCGCAGTCCGCGCAGGCTCACCTGGGCCGAAACTTTTCGCTTTTGGTTAATTGTCTGAATGTATAAGGACCAGTCTACCTCATGATTAGGTCTGTTGTTGAAAGAAGTGACTGTTATGGATCCATAACTATATGACAGGTTGCTGGATATCGTGGATCACGGAGATGCATTAAGCCCCCATTTGCCAGAGCATGGCTCAATTCTAGATGTAAATACATTGAAGCTGTGCTCTGGCAAGAGAGGGTTAGATGCATCTCCCTGATGCATTACACCAAGCCAGTTATCTCATTCATGGATCCATAAAATCCTTGTTAGTCTAATAACCAACTGAATTTCATGAGGTAGAATGGTCTTTGGACATGCAGAAAATTTATCGAAATTATAAAGTTGCGACACACGTCAGCCTGCATAGGCTGACCTGGGTCGATACTTTTTGCAGATGCATTAAACCCCCGTCTCACAGAGAAAGGCTCATTTATGGGGTAAATTTATTGCCACTAACCTTCGTCAGTTCTCCTTGAAAGTCGGTCTCGAACTCCTCTCCCAGTTTAAAAGTGTCACATTTGTTCATAAAACCCGCGTTTAAGGTAATAGTGATCTTGTCCCCCTCTACCCGTATTTCTGACGATGGCTTGGACAGACCGGCCACTTTGCGTAGCATGAAATTTACCCCTGAAATAATTGACATGTATTTTACAGATATCCGCATGAAATTTGCCTGGCCGGGTAGCTCAGTGGTCATCCGACTCGTGACCTGGTGGTAGTGAACCCGATGCCCGCTTGAGGCGAACTTTCTTTCCGAGCACCTGAACTCTGTACCAAACGACAAAATTTTAAGCTAGTTTATATTAAAAGCATTAGCAGACAAAAAAAAAATAGATGTAACTAAAAAAATTAAAATTTGTTCCATAAAGGGTACAAAATATCGTGGGAAAAGGAGAAAATGCTATTACCAGTATTTTCTCCTTTTCACACAAGTTTTTCAAAATTTTATTTTTTTCTCAGGGACGTTAAAAGTCAGGATTGTATGGTAAATGGTTAACCACTGAGCCATTGAGCACAAAGTCTTGATGATAGAACTGTAGTTATGCTGAAAAAAAAAAAAATGCAATACTATGGCATTGATTTTACATCTCTTTTCTCACATCGTTGTCGAAGCTCATTAAAAATACATGTATTACTGTTTTAGCAATTTGCCCTTTAGCCTTAGAATGTTAGATAAATGGATCATTTCTTCAAGAGAGAGAGAGAGAGAGAGAGAGAGAGCAAAAAACATAATCGTAACAGTATGAAGGCTTTCAGACCGAAGGACCTCATGAAATATCGGTCTGTGTAGTCGAAAACTTGACCTGCCTTGTCTGCATAAGTAACAAAATTTGGCTATAGCATTCTATATATGTATTTTAATGTAGAACAATGAAACTTGTCAATAATCAAATCACAATGAGTACTAAACCATGCTTTTTCGGAAGCTACTATATTTTATGTAATATTTCTCTTTGATTATAAATTAACCCTTACGCTGCTAAGCGCGATTCAAGGACCTTCTGCGGACTGTGTTGATCAGGATCAGACTGGACAGAATGTGCAGTCTGATCTTGAATCTACACTGTCCGATAAGGAGTTACTTATTCTCCCAAAGATGCCTTTGAAATAGCAAAATTTGGGTTCACACTATCGACTTGAAAGTTGCATTTTACTTACTTAACAGGTTAAGGTTAAGTTAAAAATAACTGTATTCCATTATAGAGGTTGCGGGTTTACTTTTCATTGCGGCAAAACATTTCGTTAGCGGTAATGCGTTCTCTCCTTCCTGTTGAAATTCACGAAATTAGCGGACTTAGACTAGTTAAAAAAATGTAGTTCTTACCAACTTCCTTGAGAAAGTCATCGAAATTCTCGCTTCTGTCTAATTTCCAGTGTCCCACAAACTTAGATTTGATTTCTTCTAGTTGATCCTCTGACATCTTTAATCCTTAATGCGAGGTAAAAAACCTTTGAAAATATTTCATGAACACTTTAAGCGATGAACTATATCTAGCGATTTAATGGTTCTGAATATAGATAACGCCAAATGAATGAGAAATGGATATCAAGACAGTGTTCAGTCAGTATGTACATCAATCTAAGCGCCAAATTTATGGCTGTTTTATAGAAAAATGTAGCCCAACAGGCAATGCAGTAACACTCAAAGGGCCACGCCTGTCGAAAACATCTAGGGAAAAGAAGAGGATGCTTGTTATCAGCATTTTCTCCTTTTCACACCTTGTTTTCTAGCCTTTCATGGACAAACCCTATTCTTTGGGTCACTTTTACTTTTTCGTCTGCAAATGGTTCCAAAATTTGGCATGTTAAAAATTTTGTCGTCTTGTGAAAAAAAAAATGAACATTTAATGAGCAGGATGATAATCCGAGATCAGTAAGACTAACTTCGACTAGATCATCTAGGTAGGCTACACGTTTATGATGCTGTCTAGTTAAAGCGGAAAACTGTGGTGGACTTTCCAACCTTGTTTTCAGTTTGCCATCTTTTTGTCTGTGTTGAATAAAACAAATAAAAACGTTAGAACCGCGTATAGAAAAATTGTACATTGATGTTATTCAGCCATGAAAACGTTACGAAAAGAGGAAATTTGCTCAAATTTCTCCTTTTGTCACACTTTTTTATACCGTTTTAGATAGGTGCGCAAGAATTGAGTTAAATGAAGAAACTGGATTTTATAGATAAATGTTGACGTTTCATTTACTGACCTTATTAACTATCTGATAAACTCGGACTAACATCCCCCCCCCCCAACACACAATATCTCTCCATTAGCTTATGCACATCTAATTTTAACGACGAGATAGCTTTTGAAAACATAGTGGAAAAGGGAGAAAATACTAGTCATCAGCATTTTCTCCTTTTCCAACAATGTTTTCTATCATCTCAGAGATGAATCACACATCTTTTTGTCGTCTGGTAAAGAGTTAAAATAAGAGGCAGTTGTGTAGTGGTATAGGGCAGGTCTCAAGATTACATCAGAAGCGCTGAACTTGAATATTTGGATAATGAGTGGACTCAACCCTTAGGAATTCACGCACCTGCTGCTCATTATAGCTCAGGTATGGTTCGCTTTCCTAGGAGCAATCTAATAGTAAAAGTATTTTTATTGGTCGAAAAAATTATGTCGTTGTAAACTTAGAAGTTTTGATTGTTTACAAATTGTTGAAAGCTTTTTAATTCACAGACTCTTTAAAAAAAAATAATTTATGGTATATTACCTATGAATTTTCCGGTTCTAATAAATGCATCGCACGCTGATAAAAGCAGTCATGGCAGAAAAAAGTCAGTATCTAGACAGTGTCAAATACGGTTCCGAATATGGTATGATGACGCTACCCCCGTGCGGAATTCTTTTAGCTTGATTTCTGATTTTATTGGTCAAACTGTTATGCAATAATATTCATTCCCTATTTTTTTTAAAAAAAAAAAGGTTTTTACCACTAAATTGGTATTTGATTTCCATTCTCTACAATTTTCGAGCACATTGATCTTTAAAGAAACAATAAATGCCAAAGGTAAACAAAGCGGGTGTTTAAAACATTTAAACTTATACCATTTTAAAGTATGGAAATTTTTTGTGAAGATGACAATCTGTCATTGTACGGTCGATCAAAGTGTTAGTCATTGACAGAGAAATTAATTTCAAAACTAGGTTAAAACCTGCCAGGTAGATGTGTCTTTTGTTTACTTTTTCGCCTGATTTTAAAATTCTTTTTTCTGCCAGCGACTAACACATAGCTCGACCACACAATAACAGACTGTCATTTTCACAATATTTTCCATACTTTTAAATGATACGATTTGAATTTAAATGTATTATGACACCTGCTTTGATATTTTGGCCTATTCTGGGTCTTTAATTACAATTCTTCAAATTTAGTTAAAATTTATAGTTTATATATATATTATATATATACACACACACACACACACACACACACACACACATTAAGAGATGTCCCTATATATGGGGTGACTTCCTGTATAAGACCTTTACTGTGGGGCGTCAGAAAATGTGGGGTGTATAAATCACCCCACATTTTGTCATTGTTCTCTGAAGGTTGACAGGGCCTAAAGTATTATCTGGTGAAATATTATGTCAACTAGGTTTTAGGTAGATATCATATATATAAGAAACTGCAGTTACTTCCCTTTATACAATTTGTCAAAACGAGTCAGGTTGTACTGATAAAGCGGTCTGTGAGTATATATAAAGCCCCGTAATTTTTGGTGCATGTTTACCTGTAGGTATTGCTCGAACAAATTGACCTGAAATTGACCTCTTTGCAAGGGACAATTTGATGGTGAATTTTTAAATCATCGCGTATAATAGGACGTACGGAAATTCTGTTAACGGTAGATGTCTGGTTTTACTCATTCAGTGCCAATGTCAAAATAAGAAGGTTTTGCGGATGAAATTGATCAAGATCAGACTGCACAGAAAATGCATCTTGGACCAATATATTTCGCCAAGAACTACGGATCAAAACCAACAGAATCATGTATACTTCAGGTATTTTAAGTATTCTTTTCAGACACGATGAATCAATTAGCCATATAAAGAGTTGAAAATCGTTCGCAGAGGTCCGCATTCAGACGACAATAGACGAAGCTGAGGCTGGACCGTGAGTAATTCAAACGTCTGCTATATAATAACAGAGGTCATATATTTCATGTCAATTTGTTCAAGAAATAAAAGCCTACATTTTCTTTGCTCATTATCAAATATGCAACGTTCAATGAATTTCATTTCCCTCAGGAACGCTTATACTTGTATCTAACATTTAGTTATTGAATGCTCAATTTTTCTTTCCGTTAAGTGCATCACTGTTCCCAGTACAGTTTATGTATAAATAGATAATGAAATATTCAAATGTGCGTTATTACTCCGGTTATTTTCTTTCTTAAGTAACGATGAACAGATATGGGCCAATCAGTCCAGTCCACATCACTTGAAGCCAGACTTAAACAATACATTTTTATACATAAACTAATATTTACAAGATATGCTTTCTATATGCCAAATAATTTAGGTAAAGAAAAACGCCCTAAAATTCGGTAGAATTGGCATGTGTGTCGTATACCTGATGATAAGAAAACGTGGGGCAATTTATACACTCCACATTTGATTCTTCGTGGTATAACGTTAGAAATTTACATCTGTAGAAAAACATCTCAGATTTGCACTATATGTCCCTCAGAATTTCTTAATATATGAACACCTCCAGAATTCGATATAATTAATATGTATGTCTTTTTATTAATGACAGAAAAATATGGGGTGATATATACACCCTATATTATTTTATTATCCATAGCCTTTACCGGTCTGAGAAACATTTGTTTCCTTTCAGTGTATTTTTTTCGTCTTTTAGAATTTTTTTAGACCTGATTATAACCCATTTCATAATTGAATGTCCATTTTAATATAGTCTTCGCAAGAAACATATCGAAAAAAAGTACTAAGTCAGGCCAAGTATGTTTAAATTTGTAAGTTTGATGAAATCTGTAGAGTACAATACTGTTTTGAACATATGCACGTTTATTAAGCTTGCATTCCATAAAAGAAACGCTTACCAAAATTAATAGCAAAAAGTACAATTCTAAGATCAGAATGCACGTGCTGTGCGGTCTGAGCTGACTCTGTACCGACCGTAAAAGCAAGCAAAGTTATGTAAGACACTCCTGGGGGTTAAATACTATTTTCTCTACATCTTCCTAGAATTACCTTATGATAAATAAATAAATAAATCTTGTTAATCTCTCTCTCTCTCTCTCTCTCTCTCTCTCTATATTTATGTCATTGTGACTATTGCTGATTTGTAAATATAACTTTTTGTAACATGATGTACATTATTATGTACAAGTGAAATAAAATATCTATTTTTTTTTTTTTTTTTTCATTATGTGACTGGAGTTACATTTAATTTGTCGTCTACAAATATTTTCAATGTGATCGAATCTAAAACTTTGTCCTTTGGGTCAGGGTTAACCATCAGTAAATCTATTTCTGTCTCAGTCTGAAGTTAGCACAAAGATATCGCAGGGTAACCGTTTGGCTGCTAAGCACGAACTAGATGGATTTTGCAGAGAATATAGATAAGATCAGACTGCAGAAGAGGTGCAGTCTGATCTTGGATCTACACTGTCTGAAATGGTGAGATATTCCCTGCTTAAAAGAACTTTGATATTGCGATATTTTGTAGTTGTACCCTTTACCACATAACCATATTTTTGCCGGCGGACTGGTCCAAAATGAAAGCATTTGTAAACAACAAGTTAAATGTTTGAGATGGTAGAAAACATTGTAGGAATAAGATAAATTGCTGGTTGCCAGCACTTTCTCCATTTCTCACGATTTTTTTCATGGATTAGCAAGAAAACATGAGTATACATCTTCGTCGACGCTTCATGTGGAAATGGAGAAATAGCTTCAGTTTGCAAGACAATTCATTCACGTTTTCTTTTTCCTTACTTTTACTTTTTAAATAATCCCTTTGGTTATTCTTACTTTCCGACTTTTCTCACTTTACACCACCTTTTGAATTCTTACTTTGTCCAAGCCTATTCCTATTTTGTGCACAGACCATATCTGACCATAATACGATGTCTCCCTTGTGCAATTCTAGAATTGTCCGGTACAATTCCGGAATCGGCGGACCAAGGCGGACAAAACTACTTTGCGCAGGACGATTCCAGAATTGTACCGATTCTTACTTTGTGCCGAACATACACCCCACATTATTTCATTTCCTTTTGTATAAAAATTTACATGTAGAGAACAGCATCCAAGGTGAGTACTGTACAAGTAAGTGAGCGAGTGAGTGAGTGAGTGACTCTCATATGATAGTGACATGTGCATATACATGTTTATCCTGTCACTTCCGGGTTTACCTGACGGATAACAGGGTGCCGTATATTTTTTTTGTTATCCGTCAGTTGGTCACATGACCGCTAAGTGCGCACCTGCTGACTGGGACTATTTTCAACCAAGCGTCTTACTGCCGTAATGAATGAATCAATCGCTAGCGAATACTTTTGCTTGTTTAATTAATAGTCTGTTATGTTAAAACACATTGTCTTCTTCGCCACAATATTTTTCTGCGGAGATACGTCACGTTTGATAATTATGACGTAGCCAATATCATTCATGACGTCATTATTACAGCTGCATATCCAGAGGGTTATGTAAACACGGTTCTTCATTTCAAGTTTCTCATAGATCTAGTGAGAAAGATGTCAATATGTGCCTTATTTCGAGCGAAATGTTCAATTTAGTCGGATTTTTGGATTATAATTGAGAAAAAGGATAAATAAAATAGATGGTTGGTGTCTTGGATTAAGAAAGTCGATCAGGCTCGGCTCCGGAAATTTATTGAAGGTACGGTCTTTATCAATGTTTTTTTTCCGTTTGTTTGTTTTGTTTTGTTCCGTTACAGTGAGTGACAGGATAAATAGAATAGATGGTTGGTGTCTTGGATGGGTTAAGTTTATCGGGCTCGGCTCCGAAATTTATCCGGTTCGCCTTCGGCTCACCAGATAAATTCCTCCGCCTTGCCCGATAAACTTAACCCATCCAAGACACCAACCATCTATTCTCTATATACATAACATTAAGTAAAGACAACATTTTTTTTTGCGTGGGGCTTGTATGTCACCTTATGAATAAAGTATAGACAACAACGCTCTGTACGCACGAAGGCCTATGTACATGACCCACGATTTCGTATTATATTAATGTGTCAGAATTCGATACAATTGATATTTATGTTCTATAATAATTAATGATAAGATAAAATGGGGTGTTTCATACCAATCACATTACATGTATTTTATTCCCCATACTGGTAGAAAATGATTAAACACCCCGCATATACACCCTATGTGCCTCAGAAATTTTATGACATTCCGAGAATTCGGTATAATCAAAATATAATTATGTTCTATGATTAATGATTAGAGAAGACGGGGCGATTTATACACCTGCATTATCAATATTCCCTATAGTATAAATGTGCACTTTATATCCCTCAAAATTTTGCTTTATAAAAATGAACGCACCAGAAGTTCTGTACATACGATATGTATATTCTATAATCAATGATGACAAAATATGGGGTTATATATATATATAATATATCCCACATTATCTTATTCCCCATGGTACAAATATTCACATGTACAGAAAATTGCCATAGATTTGCACTACTGCACATTTCCCAGAATTTCGTATTGTATGAACGCACAAGAAATTCGGTATGATTGATATGTATGGCCTGTAATTGATAATGAAAAAATATGAGGTAATATATACACCCCACATTATTAATATTTCATTCCCCGTTGTATAAAAATACATCATTAGAAAAACGCCCAGGATTTGCACTGTACATTTCGTTCTGTATGAACGCACCATTAAATTCGGTATAATTAATATGCAAGTCCTTTAATTAATGATAAGAAAATATGGGGTGATGAATACATCCCATATTATCTTATTCCCGAATATGTAACCTTTTACATGTACAGGTACACCCGGTCTTAAATACCAGACGCTGTCCAGTTGGCCATTGAGTTTTACTAGAAACTGGAACAACCAGATGATTTCGTGTGTGTCGATCCTTTCAAAGAGTACACTTACCATAAAAGTCAGGTAGATAGGATAACTATGGAACGCACTAACTGCCTCATTATACGGGGTTTTCTGTTATTAGGTACATTCCTCATATCGTTATTTACAAACTTCATCCTTTTATGTCAAACGGTGGTTTTCTAGGTCAAAACCACATATTATTGTGTGCAAACTTAATAATGCAATTTCAAATGATAAGGCTGTTAAGTGCATTCTTTGTATCATTGTTTGCAGACTTCATCATGTAATGTCAAACGGTAAGATTGTTGGGTGCATTTACTATTTCGTTATGCGCAAATGTGTTATCTTTATTTCAAACGATAAGATTGTTAGGTGTATTTGTTATTTAGCTACATGTAAATTTCATTATAGTATGTCAAATGGTATATTTGTTCGGTTCATTTATTATTTCGTTACATATAAAACTAACAGTAATATGTAAAACGGTACGTTTATTTGATGGATTCTTTATATCGTTATGTGCAAATGTCATTATGCTTTCTAAAATGGTTAGGCTGTGAGGTGCATTGTTACTATTATTAGGCGCAGACGTCATTATGTTATGACAAAAAGTCAATTCTGTCCATTCTTTCTTTCGTTATGTGCAAATGTCAGTCTGCTTTCTAAAATGATTAGGCTGTGGGCGCATCGTTGCTATCATTAGGTACAAACGTCATTATGTTATGACGAATAAAAAGTTTATTCTGTTCATTTTTTTATATCGTTATGTGCAAATGTCATTACGCTTTCTAAAATGGTTAGGCTGTGAGGTGCATTGTTGCTATCATTAGGTACAAACGTCATTATGTTATGACGAATAAAAAGTTTATTCTGTTCATTCTTTATATCGTTATGTGCAATTGTCATTATGCTTTGTAAAATGGTTAGGCTGTGGGGTGCATTATTACTATCATTAGATGCAGACGTCATTATATTATGATATAGATATCCTTCATAGACACAGATCTCGCATGACGCTCGGCTGCCATTTTTTTCTCAGATTTACGACGCAAGTGTACCGCTTTTCGGCAGCATAACGATGATTGCACCCAACATAATGACGTCTGTACCTAACAATAGAAAGATCGACATCACGCTATTTTGAATGCACACACAAACGAATTATTTTTAAATAATGATTAAAATAATGCGCAGAACAAACTTACAGGTTGACATACACGTATGACGTTTTACACGACGATGATACGAAAGCACCTTACAGATTTTTTGCCTTGACACTCGAGTCTTTTGTGCTAAACGATAAAAAGAACGCACCTAATAAACTTTCCATTCGACATGTGATTAAGGTGTCTTCACACAATGATATGAAGAATGTACGTAACAAACAACCATTTGAATTAAAAATATGACATAGACACACAGCGATAAATAGAACGCACCTCATAAAATTACTTTTTTGGTATACAATAATAGCCTTTTCACATAATAGTATAAAAAGTGCATTTCTTAAGGCTTGCCATATGACTGCACAAAATTAAGTCTAAGAATAACAACATAAGGAATGCGCCCAACAATACTACTCATTGACAAAACAAAATGACGTTTGCTCAATACAGCACAACAATGCACCTAACAAACTTACCGTTCAAGACACACCATAAAGGCATTTACACATAATGGAATAGAAAGTGCTCTCAACAACTTGATCGTTTAAGATAACTTAATGACATTTGTTCCTACGAAACATAAAGACTGCACCTAACAAACGAACTATCGTACACAGAACCATGGCATTTGAACATAACGATGTGAAGAAGGTACCTAACAAACTTACAGTTTGAGACAACACAATGACATTCACCCATAACAATATAAGAATGCGCTTAACAGACTTACTATTTGACACAGCACAATTGCGTTTGTACATAACGATGTGAATAAGGAACCAAATAAACTTACCGTTTGAGACAAAATAATAACATTTGCCCATAACAATGAGAATAATGCACCTAACAAACTAAGTATTTGACATTGCATAAGGTTATTTGCACATAACAATGAGAAAAATGCACATAACAAACTGTCTGTTTGAGACTATATGATGACATTTGTCCATAACAACGGTGAATAATGCAACTAACAAACTTTTTGTTGCAGACAACATGATGACGTTTGGACATAACGATAAGAAGAATGCACTTAATAAACTAATGATCTGACATAAAAGAATGAAGTAAGAAGAATACACATAACAAACTAATGGTTGGACATAACAAAATGACGTATAGACATAACAATAAGAAGAATGCACATATCAAATTAATGATTTGGCATAATATAATGACGTTTGGACATAACGGTAAGAAGAATGCACATATCAAATCAATGATTTGACAAAAGAAAATGACATTTGGACATAACGATAAGAAGAATGCACATAACAAACATGATTCAACATAACACAATGATGATAGGAGTTATGACATAACATAATTACGTTTGGGCATAACGATATGATGTACGCACCTAACAATCATACAATTGAACATAATATGATGATATTTGCACAAAACGGTATGATGTAATGACCAAACAAATCAACCATTTCTCATATCGATATGAAGAGTGTACCTGACAAACCTAGTATCTGACATAACAGTATTGCGTTCGGTCATACCCATTCAGGGGTGTGGAAATCTTGAAATTTTCTACTTGTCCATGGGCAAGTAAATCTAAAAAATCTACTTGTCCGTCAGAGAAGCTTACTTGTCCAAAAACAAAACAATTTTAAATGGCACACAAAGACTTAATTGAATATAGTTTGTAGATGATGATGTTCTAAACATTTAAATTTGTTTTGTTTGGGGTTTTAATAATAATGATGAAAATAAATCAAGCAAACCTTTAAATAGGGCTTTTTTTTTTTTTTTTTCAAAAAAGTGGGAAAGGGTCTTAGCCTTTCATTTTGGGAAATTCAGGCACAACTTTGGCCAAATTGGGAAAAAGCAGACTGACTTTCAAGGTACATCAATAAAAAAAAATTAATGGCACTGTACATCCAAACAGGAAATAGAAAGGTGCAACAACTTAATAATTAAAACAAATTCAACAGCTACACTATAACTGCTAACACCATGGCCAAATATCTGAGCGTCTGCACTTATAGCCCTTTTTAATACTTTTATGATACACCCATGGGTGCCGGAGTTAATACTTCAGCACAACTGCTTACCAGCCATCATAAGATACAAGGGAACCATTTTCTGTGGAAGTTACAAGGCTAGGCTTGGATACCTGGAGATGTAGAGTTTGCATCATGTGCAGTGATAATAACTGTTTAGTCTTCAGACAACAGGAGATCGGCGATGTCCGACAGACTCTGCACATCAGATTGAGACTCCGTATGCGGAGATTTGATTACCTGCAGATCGATCTGCAAAGAATTTGAACGTTGTACGCCGAAAGTAATAAGGCTGCGGTGGCCTTTATCGTCTACAGCCCTTTTCACAAACTTTTTGTAATGTTTCCCGGTTCTTGACATGTTTTACTTGATACAGCGTGTTTGGTTTTCTTTCAAATACGTTTACTGCAACCGAATAAGAGTGTGTTCCATAGTGTTAAATTAAGACAACTTCTTTTGTCAGCTGTAAGTTTTTACGAAAGCCAAAAAAGGATTTAATATTGAATGATAGAGAAATGACAACCGTGTCAAGTCTACGTGCGGTGTTATAATGTGCAAAAAAAGAAAACACGGTTCGGTTAAGGTTGCCTCCATTAAACAAACCAAATGGCGCCAAGAAACCACAACATTTCGGCCGTACTGCAGCGCAGTCAAAATCAATATATATTTATTGCTGCTGAAACTCAATGTCGTCACTGATCTTTAAAGTAGTTCTAACATGATATTGATGTAATTTTGATAAAATATTTTAATCCATAATTGATTATCTTCGAAGTGATGGGTAAGGAACTTTTTACAAGAAAGATAAAATCAAGGTGCAAAAACGACCGCATATTACACCGACCTTATCGAAGGCGATAAAATCAGAGTCAGCCAAATGTTTGTTTTGGGGATTCCATATATCAGGGAACAGTTTATCATTCATAATTCAATTTAAAAATGTTGTTGTTTACAAAGTGAGACGAAGAGAGAACATTTCTATTTCACAAGGATAATGTTATGATATAGATCTTTACTTTCAATTTTCTCCTCATTTTCTACTTGTCCGCGGACGAGTAAATTGCAAAAATTCACTTGTCCGACGTCAAATTTACCCGAGTCGGACGAGTCGGACGTAGGATTTCCGCACCCCTGCCATTAGAAGAATGCACCTAACTAACACATCATTTGACATAAGATAATAAAGCCTGCACATGAATATATGAAGAACTGACCTAATGAAATAAAGTTCAGTGTAATGAGGCAGTAAAGGCGTTCCATAATAAACCGCGATTTACGCTTACAGGGTTTGACAACAAAAATAACGTCCCGAATATGCTGGGCTCATACTGGGGCTGTTTCTCGAGCTTATAGGGGCTGTGTTTATAAATGACTGGTCCATAGGTTACATGCTAGCCAACCACCGCTAGATAAATCGTATCAGGTAGCTTTTTGTTGAGAAATCGTTATTATTATTTTGAAATTCGAAGTAACGGTTGCCGTTTTGAAAGGTAGTCCGGTCCTGTACCCAGAATGCCAAAATCAGATAGGTTTGTAGTTGAAAAATGCCACCTAGCGCCAGATAATTCAACATCTCGCTCAAAGAATTATTTCTCGGTGTCAACAAAGGTAACCTCAACAAGTCTGACCTGCTCTTTATCGGACGCTGTTAGCGAACGTTAGATTTGTTCAGGGAATATTGTGTTGAATTTCTCGGGCATTTGCAAAAAAGATGCCTAAACTTGTTGCAGTTATTAATTAAATAACAACATCATGATAACGCCATAATTACGCAAACATATCCGCAGTGCCAGTAGTTGCATCAACTATCATTTTCGAAGAGACAAAATAAAAACGTGATTTTCGCATGTAAACTGACCAAAAAGAAGCCCTGAGATAGAAATAATACATTTCTCGCAGGCTGCCTTGGTTTTGCAAGGCAAGAGTTGGGGAAAAAAATGAATTCCAATATGCAGTTATTTTAAAACAGGGATCTATAATATTGCATTTAAAAACAAAATGTGTGCGGACAGAATAAATGCATCACTTGGCTTCGAATTTAGAATGGACTTACCCTCTGTGACAGATTTTAATAATTCCAAATCCTATATGTACAAATAATCAACATAAGATGGAAAAGGAGACACTTTATTATGACACGTCTGTGTTAACTAATCTGTGTCTAGCATGTACATAGTGCAGCGCTTTTGCAAGTAACCCACTTCGGCCGTGAAACACCGAGATCAAAGGAACACCCAGCTACATGTGCGAGTATGTACTATCCATTTCTCTTTTTAGATTACAAAATATTATCACTTTGGTAATTTTTTATAAATATGTACATCGAACAAACGTTTCCAGGTTTTCAAGCCCTGGGCCCCGTTTCACGAAAAAAAATTAAGTGTCTCATTTTACTCACATCAGCAAACAGACTTACTTTCTGACTTAAGTGAGTTTTTTTTTTTTTTTTTTCTTTTTTTTTTTAAAGGACTTAAGTCTGTTAATTTTACTTAAGTCCATTTATGCTGCTTGGTTGAGCCTGAAACATTGTGTCACCCTAGGATTTGAGAACCTTACTACAGTCTGTTAATGTTACTGAAATATATCTAAAATAACGAACACTACTTAAGTCAGATCCCGGTACCTTTTTTGGATTTACGTAAAATAAGGGACATAAATTTTTCGTGAACCCAGGCCCTGTACGTTACCAGCTTAGCTACCGGGCAAACATGAACTGAACAATCAGACCCATGATAAAATAGGGAAAAAAACACTATTGCACTTCTACTGTTCTTTCCTTCATCTCTCCTTTTTTTCCCTGATTTACGATAGTGAATCTTTTAAAGAAGTGAGTGAAATTTTATTCTATTAAAACCTTTTACCAAACGCAAAACTTAGCGCTTGTCCAAATCCAAAGCATTTGAAGCCGACAGATTAAACGTGGATCAAACGTTTGAAATTGTCTTTAAAAAGTAGATAATATTTAGGGAAAAGTAGAAAATGCGGGTCACGAGCGTTTCCTCCTTTTTCAATATTTTTCAAGACTCCTTCGTTCCCAGGGTCGTTAAAACTCGGGATTATTCAGTAAAGGGTCAGAAACCGTTCAGTGTCTCTACGAGGGACATTTAAAAAGTATTAATCAGTGTTGCGCTGTAGTTGTTGTCGGAATATTTCTGTGTAAATGGTTAGTACAACCCTTGAAAGTATACCTCCTTTACTCATGTGCACATTTTGAGACACCATATCCACTCGGAAAATGCATTGCAGAGGGCATCTTTGAGTATGGTGTTGAGGCACTGGAAAAGCGCTCTGCCGACGCCATGACGAGATTCAAATTGGCGACCTTTCATGTAGTTTTTTAACGTATGGATTGATACAAAACTGACATGAAACGAGATCAAGGCTAGATGAAAGATGTGGTAAACTTACAATACTTTTGTCGCTAAGGTAAGAAAGGACCACGGCTGATTTGTGAGCGGGTGCATTCTCACGGAAGAGCTTGATTCCGCGCACGCTGGTACTTTGACGGGCTGAAGCATAGTGCTCAACACTGAACTACCGAAAGAACAGAATCTCAGCAAAAGGCTGCTGTGACACTCCTTCCTTCTGGTACATGGACTGTAGCTACAATTCCATTGCAATAAAACATACGATTCCCTGGCATTAAAAAAAAAAAAAAATATTGCATACATGGTGGGGCGTGGTGCGAGCTCTACGCACAACTAGGGATCTTTCGTCATTTTCACAGATCCACACTTGTTTTTTCCTTGCCCCCTGGCTCATAAAAATTATTACATGTTTCATCACCAGTCACAATTTCATTCATGCGTTTTTGGTCAGCATTATCGTACCTATCTATAGAGCAGATGTGTTGCAGTTAACACGCACCACTCTTTTAGTCATTAGAAAGAAGGTGGGGTATCCACCGGGCGCAAACCTTATGTAGGTTAAAAGGATCAGTCAGAATATGAAAAACAGGTGACGAATTAATGCTATATAATTGACTGATCTTCTCCATTATGTATCGGACATCTTCCTCTACAGCTGCTTAATCACTGCAGCAACATCACTTCCAGGCGTTGCTGTTGCGGGACGGCCAAATAGAGGCTCATCTTTCATATCCGTTCTAGAATCGAATTTAAACAAACGGCCCCATCTTCTAACTGTGGCATATGATAGTGCACTATATCCATAAACTTTGTCTAATTCGGACTTAATATCAGGCGCAGAAAAACCAAGCAATCATGCGCGAAATTGGCAGTACGCTCTTTGATTTTCCTGAAAATTTAACATTATGTCTGCCATTTTGAATCGCAGTGTCCATAATAAAAGTACTTTCAAGTGAAAGTTTAATTCTCTGTGTAAGTTTAACCCAAGTTCTTCATGCATGTATGTGTAGAGGAGATTCCACTCTTTCTCTTCCACTCTTTCTGTAACATTTGCCCGAAAGGCGTCGAATAATGATATTTTAAAAAAAAATGACTGATTATTACTTTATCAATGCCCCACGTAAGGAGGCAGCGAAAGTCAATTTACTGAAATCATGTACAAACCCGATCTCAACAGAATCATCGAACCTTCCGTGTGTTGCACTTTTTTTCATTCCCCTTCAAACGGATATTATAATTGTAACGTTAAATTACGTCAGAATTTAGATCATGAAAATAAGGAACGTAGCTTCAGTTCAAATTTTAACCCTTTCATTCTCCCTTCACAAAATACTTATATTCCATTACCTTTTAAGTTTTAAAGAGAAATAGGTGTCATATTATTCTTTACGAAAATGGATGATGGGTTAACTCGATGTTCCTTTGATCTCGATATTGCACTGTCGGGTGGGCGGCTGAATAGACGTTATCCTCGATGCTATCGCGAAAGCAAGTTCCTTTCGCTGTTAGATGGTTACCGTCATTTTCTAAGGCCCTTTTCCCCTCGGGCTGTGAAACCACGAGGTTGTTTGGTACAGGCTTTATTTGTCGTCTGCAAATGCTTTGAATAAGGACACGAGAAATATTTTCTCATGTTGTAAATGGTATTTTAACCACCTTTAGATCCCCCCCTATTTCCCCCACTCGTTTTACCCCCATCCCCCCCCCCCCGTTTCTGATTAGAAAAAGCATGTCAATTTATAGAAATTCAATCTGTGTACGAGTAGATGAACATATAAAGCATGTCAGTATAGTATTGAAATGCAAACTGTAAACAAGACGTAGGCCTATTTACGGAATTAGCCGAGTTTTGACGAGTGCCAAATGTGGGTAGCCTTTGACTGGGAAAGGAAATGTCAGAAATAAGATCAATCTAAAGCATCGGAACCGTAATTGTATTTCAATATCAAATTTGTTTTGGTGAAAATTTTCATTGCTTTTCAGTGCATTTTCTAATTAACCAATCAAAACCGGTCACGTGACACTGCGTCGAGGTGGTTGTGCAAGGCCAGGGATCGTTGATCCCTGGCCAGGACAAAGAAATCACATTTCATTTTGGGAAAACAAGGTAAGTTTGTCATTCATTCTATATCTGATGTAGATTTTTATGATTGGTAATACATTTAGTAGCGTGGTGAATTGATCTTGCTTTGGTTTCCTTCGAGATCTAGCCTTTTCTGATCCGAGCGTGTACATGCTTTTGAATGTTGTCTTTCCCGCCCTCCGATTTTCTATCAAATTCTACACGAGTAGATTTATCATAGTTTTCCCCCTATCTAATCAGCGATATTGTTATTTTCATTGAAAAAAAAAAAATGCTCAATTTCGAATATCCTTCGCAAAAAACCCTCCTGTGAGATCTGCTTGAACAAAGAATGAAAGATCAGTAAAAATCTCGTGCATGACCCAGTTACGATAAATATTCCATTTACCTGTGTGAATAGCTCTATTTAATGCCCCAGTCAAAAATAACGAACTGCCGCGAGTTTTTCAGGAGATTTTGACACAGTCATCTGGGGACCGCACGGTGGTAGCTCAATTTTGAGACGCCATCTGGCGCCTGTTCGAGGTTTAGAAAAAAGTTATAATTGAACGGCGACCGGACACTTTTTGGGCCATCAGGGAGCCCGTTAACTCATCGTCCGGGCACTGTCTGGTGACTGGACGATGCCTTCAGAAATCGGACGACGCCAGGATGATTTTTATGAAAATGTTTATCTCAAAATCGTCTGGCAACCGAACTGCCTCCGTCCAGGCGCAGGATGGAGCCCGGACGGGCACTACCCGATTATAATTAATCGTCCGATGACCGTTAGATCGCCAGGCTGCATTGATTTTGTGATTTTTTTCTGGACGGCGACCGGACGGCAAACATAAACTTTGGTGACATGATCATTATATTGTACAAGTGTATATTGATATCTAACCTCATCAGTTCATCAGTTCTAAAGTGAAGATGGGACTTATACCGCCACAAAATCTGTTGAATCTTCTCCTTCATCAAGAGAGATTGCAAGCTGCTCGCCGAAGGCCGAGAGCTTTAATAGCAGCTGCTGCTGTTTACGATCAGGAGAGTGCTGGGAGAGGCTGCATAGTGAGGACAGGCATTATTCAGTATTCTCAGTGATACAATTTAAACGTCTGTTTCTAACGAATGGTTGACCGCAAATGATAGCATAAATCATACAGCTACCCCTCGGTGACAGGACAGTAGCCAGACAGTGGCCCAAAGTCCCAAAGATGTCGGTACAGGCGCCGTCTTGTCACTGCCGGATGTCCGTCTGGTCGCCGCCCGGTGCCTTTCTGAACTGAAAAGCCTACGAACAGCATTTCCGAAGAAACTGCCGTCAGGTGCCCGTTTGATTTGTGACTGCTTGAGAAAAATGTCTTAAAATTGTACGGCGCCCGGACGATGTCTCAAATCTTTGAATCGGCAAAGTTGGAAGAAATCGTCCGGCGCCCGTTTTATTTGTGACCAAGGCATAACTCTGTGGTAAAAAGTTTGTTTGCAGTGCTCGTTGAAATTTACTTCATTGATACAACTTTGATCTCATTACAGAGATAATGTTTCGGGAAAAACAAGAGCACAGTGTGTCTGGCTCAGGAAATCACATGAATAATGGACTGCCACTGTGACATGACCAAAGTAGTGTTGAAAGCATTATAGAACACCACAAAATTTACCTTTTACCATTTTGTTCCAAGTTTTAGAGACCCTGGGAAAGAAGCTTTTTTAAAACATTGTGGGAAAAGGAGAACATGCTGGTGACCAACATTTTCTCTTTTTCCCAGAATGTTTTCTGTCCTATCACAGACAAATCTTACCATCTGATCAATACTAAATTTGTGTTTTACAAATACTTTCGTTTTTAGATAGTTTGCAATTTTGTCATTTGGTAATGATCAGTTATTTAAATCTCTGAATATTTGTAATATGAGCCATGCTCTGGCAAAAGGGAGCTCAATGCGTCTCGGTGATGCATTATATCAAGCATGTCATGTCATAATTGTGGTTCAATAAAATCCATTTAGTCAACAATTGACTATATCTGGAGGAAGTGTAGTCCTTGGATATGCAGTTCATTTCCAAATACCGAAAAATTTCCATCCATGTCAGCTTGTGCAGATTGTGCAGACTGACATGGGTCGATACTTTTTGCACAAGCATTAAGCCCCCATTTCACAGAGCATGGCTCAATTATGCTTTTGCCCTTGTTCCCTCACAGACTGAGAAACCAGCTAGATCCCATCAAACAAGATTACCAACAAAAACTTCAGTCCTGCACACTCAGTGCGATACCGAAGGTGGAATATGCTACTGGTGTTTTCACTCAGGTAGGAATGGCTTATCAGCAATTTCCTTTTCTTGGTACATGTAGAATAACCCACTATCTTTTGTATGAGATTTGACATATAATGCCTTGGGTCTGATCCCTGTCTTCGTGAACCTGAGCAAACCTCGTCAGACAATTGGTCTATAATGTATGTTGCTAGATCATCTTCTGGCTGCTCAATTATATTTTAATGTTCCTGCAGTGATTAATCTTATAAAAAAAAAGAATTTGGGATAGGACATGCAAAACTGCAATGGTTGATTTTTGCTCGTATTCTGCTATACCCTAAATTCCAGTTTACATGCACTGACCATTTAGTATTTTAGGGTCCTTGTATAAGTCATGTGGCTCAGTAGAAAGGTGTAGGTTTGAAAAGATGAAACAGGAATATTGTAGATGCTGATCAGACTTCAAAAACAGTCAAACAAAACTGACAGTATGTACAAGGTGGTTCATAATCTGTTTGACTGACGTCTTGCAAGAAAGATGCAACAGTGTATATCTTCCTTTGTTTCTCTTTCAGATTGTGTACTGCAGTTTGAGAACTTTGAAAAATTTGGTCAGAAATCCAGCTGTATCAGTTTTACAGGTAAGATGCATAATTATTATATTGTTACAATAAATTAGTTAAATCATGGCAGCCAGTGCAACTATTTATGCCTTCCTGCAGTTTAAACACAGTATTCTTACTAAGTCACTGACTGCTTTCCCACATCACCAACATGGTAACAATCATCAGTGGTGAGAGAAAACTGTATCTTATTGCAATACCTATAATAATATCTGTGAAAAGACAATGGCAAAACTAAGCGGGATCCAAATCAGTTTCAAATCCTATTATGTTACCGAGCTACGGAGCTCTGTTACCGAAGCATGATAAATGAATACATTTTAACAATTTTAGTCTGTCTGAATTTAACCCTATTGTTCCTTTAGGCCATATGACTAGTTGAAAGAATTTGCAGACAAACAATTTTATGTTGCTCATAATTAGAATGGAGTGAGTCTTTGAAAGGGAAGAAAACACTGGGAAAAGGAGAAAATGTTGGCTACCAGCATTTTCTCCTTTATCCACAATGTTTTCAAAAGTCCTTTTCCTTTGGGTTGTTGAAATTCTGGATTGTGTGGTAAAGGGTTTTACCTTTCATGATATGTCACTAACAACTGTTGTTTCATCTAGGTGTTGACTATGATTATATTTGGTGTTGTTGTTGGTGCCATCTACTGGCAGATTGATGACTCGTGTACCTCAGGACTTCAGAACAGGTCAGTACATGTTTTTGTAGGCTTCTTATCAGCCTTGATAATATTGCCACGATTGTTTATGCCTAGAGTATGTTACTTCATTTACAATATCTTAAGTCAGTGAATTTTTCACTGAAGTCTTTACAGAACAACAAAATTTTAGACCTGTGTCAATTGAAAGCCTTTGCAGATAACAATTTAAATTTTTTATGTGAAAGAGTAGAAAACACAGTAGGAGAAAATGCTGGTGAACAGCATTTTTTCCTTTTCCCACAATCTCTTCCAGTACCTCCTTTTTTCAGGGACGTTAAAACATGAGATTGTAAGGTAAAGGGTTAAAGAACCCAGAACAGATTTTCACAAAATAAGTTGGATGGGAGAAAGATTTGGAAAACCCACAAGTAATGAAAAATTTGTAAAATACACAAACACAGAGTGTGCTGTGCTTTTTCTAGCTTGAGGTTTATGTACCCTTTGGTAACTGGAGTTGGGGGTACACAAACAAAGATGGGGGGGTTCAGATCAAAACTACATAACTTCATTTAAGTATCAAGTTTTAATGACAGCCTATTAAAAGATAGACCGTTTTCATGCGATATGCGCAAACAAGATTTTATAGATAGATCTACATGTTCACATTTATAAGCCCTACAAACACTTTAGGAACCTTTCCTAAAACTGTGCAAACATTTTTGGCAAAATCAATTTTAATGTTTGCTAAAATAAGCAGGTAAGTGATATACCATGGAACAGGTCCAATTCCTGTAAAAAATATCTATCAAATCGGTAGTGTTGGGCAATCAGTTTAAATTCACAAATGATTATTGCTTTGTAATCAGAAGAGCAAACCAACTAGCTATCAGTTGTACAATCGGTTTCTCCGTTGAACTGAGAATGCCTTTTTGCTTTAAATACTGTGACAATTTGTCTACATGATAGTAAGTTTATAAAGATGTTGTGTTTTGTACTTTAAAATTCATTGGAAATACAATACCATTAATTTTTTTGGCTATATTTAATATCATTTATTTTGATCTTTAAATTTTAATTTCCAAACCAGTTAAAAAAATTCAGACATATTTCGAGCATTTGCAGACAACCCCCCCCCTCCCCCCCCTTAGATCTATATTTTCATTTCATAAAAACAACAATTTTTCACTCATGAACAGAATTTTAGCTTCACTTATTGTTTATTCAGAGATTTGTGTAAATTCTCTGTTTAAATTAATTATTAAAGATCAGGAGATAGTTTGAAGTCCGTCCAATCGGACGATGCCACGCTGATCATTGTAGTGTCATGGGTTTTCCGTTTTTTTTGGCGATCAATTTTTCATGTCAATTAATTTCTGGAGAAGTATTACCACATGATTTGACATCAGTTAGTCATTTTGAATAGCAGGTAACTTTAAAATCTGTCACTTTATACTAGATAAGAGGATTAACACCTTTATTACGTTCTCATAAATGACTCGCCAGCTTCATTAGATCACGCGCGTGTCCTTCGCATTTTATACTGATTGTGTTTAGCCCATATTTCTGCCAGATGCATGCAATCTAGGTTATATGAAGCTCTAGACGATAATTTCATGCGTCAGATTGACAATTAGGCAGATATTTTTCAGCGTCAAAGACATGTCATTTCAAGTTTCCAAGCGTCAAAACCCGGGCTCAGGGATCAAATGAGAAACTTGCCGAGTTGTCAAATTTTATCAAGACATCCATGGACAAAAATTTCTTTCTCATTTTTCCGGCAATTTTCATTTTTGTTATCACTATGTTGAATCCTAGAGTGTGATTAATATTAGTCACAAAACCAAGCGCTAAAAACTAGTATCCACGTTTCACGCCCGAGCAAGCTTCGGTACCGACTACAATCAATTCCGGGATTTCTCAATAGCTTATCGCAACCGGAAGCCAAAACCAACTGACTTTCGGCTATAGTCAATCATTGGCCCACCACTACAAATCGGATTACAGTGTATGAACGAAATTTCCCCCCCTTTTTCGGTCGCTTCGGCGTTTGAGTAGCACGTGCAGTCAACTTCGGAAGATAGCTGCCGATCCGCAGCTCATTCATTTGTTATTGAAAAGAACAAAGATAATTTAAACTGAGCCATCTTTCCCTAGCAAATAATCAAATTGCAGCCAATATTCGTCCGCTAAAACAAACGGCTTTGTTAGTGCTTTATTTTATTTTACAATCCTAGCGGCAAAAATTTAAAGTTGGCAAACCGATCAAAACACAGCCGCAACATTTTGGACACGAACAATATAACATCATATGACAACCTTAGAACGTTCCGGTTCAGCATCTATATTTAGAATCGGAAAACCCTAAGCAAGAGTGAGTGACTGTAAACATTTCGGTGGAAATTATCCCTGAAATTACAAAGTTCTATGAATTTCATTGTTTTTAGGGCGAGTTTTTTGTACGTTCTGGTACGTATAGCAGAGAAAAACTGTACATGATTTTTCCATTTTAGTGAATCACGTACATTTATACGTGATCGCACACACTGCAAACATATTATTTGCTGAGGGGCAGAGAGGAGGGTCCTCTCTGGCTTAGTTGTAAGTTGCAGGATTATCAATCTGTAACCTTGAAGCTATGGGTTTTTCATGGGAAAAACTGTCTAGAGCCATAGTCTTGTATTGGTGGAACCCAGGACATACATGAATAAGTGAGCTGTTACAGTGATCTGTCTGAAATTGTGTTGAAAGTGGTGAGAAATACCATTCAATCAATCAAGAAACTTTTTGATTTCAGGGTTGGAGCTTTCTTCTTCATCATTATGAACATGGTATTTGGCAATTTGTCAGCTGTGGAAGTGTTTATAAAGAACAGAGCAATTTTCTTGTAAGTACAGTGTCTTCCTAGTCAAGAAATGCATTGCCTTTCTCTTACTTCATTGCATTCTTTAAAGATTATTAATCGTTAGAGTGCCATACTTTTAAAGATTAATCCTTAGTGTGCCAAATGAATCTGACAGACTTATTAACCTTGGAGCACCAAATAAACCCATTAGACCTTTTCATCTAAGAAACACAACCCAAATAATAGCAGTTTCATGGTTGCTTTCTTCTATAGAGCTTCACCAAAGCAGATGTTTTGTGCAACCTGATCTTGATCTACACTGGCTGCAAAGGCAACTATAGTTGTTAAAGGCTCTAAGGGTTAAGTGTACAAATAAGAGCAAAATAGTTACAAAATCATGATTGCTTTTGTCTTTAGTGTTTCAGGAAAGCAGACTGTGTAGATCAAAGATCAGACTGCACATTTTGTGCAGTCTGATCTTGATCTATACTGGCTGCTAAGACAGATATAGTCATAAAAGCATGTTTAACGAAAATAAAAAATAAAAAAAGGACAAACATTAACATGATTCTGTGCTCTTTTTCAGACATGAGAATGTGAGTGGTTTCTACAGTGTCCTCCTATTTCATCTCCATTGTGGTCTGTGACATTATACCAATGAGATTTCTAGCTTCTCTCTGCTTCTCAGCTGTGACCTACTTTATGTTGGGTAAGATTACACTTAATACCATAACTTTTAGAGTATGGTAGCTTATGACATAATATTATGTTGAGTTGCCTTTTCAGACAAGGGAGATCAAGATCAGACTGCATAAAATAAACAGCCTGAATTGATTTGTTTTGGATTAATGGATGTGATATCTAGGGAAAAAATCAAGACATATGGTAGTATTAGCATATGAATACGATAAGATTACTACAGGGTACCTGAAATGGTGTCTCTGAGACCTGCTTCACTTTTTCCGTGGTTCATAGATCACTAGTGTTGTCTTTATAACTTGATACTACCTGAAACAAATTTGTAGTATACAGTTCTAGAAACAGTCTTGTAAACTATGAATAAGCAACATGAATGTGAATACTTACCATGTATACATGATATTTAATTATGTGAAAACACTATTTTAAGCAATATCCCCTTTATCACATAAAACCACCTATGGCAGTGACTTATTTTTGATAATACACTAATGTATTATCGTTTTTTGAGTCCTGGTACTAGTCAATTTTCAGTCATGAGCGCGTGAAGCCAGAGAAACCAACCACACCATGCGTGGGAATTTGTACTGCTACGCCATTTCATGAAAAAAAGAAAAGTGATTGTTGCTAAGACGTATACGCGTGGAAAGTTTTTGATTTTCATGCTTGATAAAAACCAAGAAATGCAGGGAAAGTCTCTTAAAATCAGTTTGATAAAAATGATAATACATAAACACTCATGTAAGATCCTCTACTAAGTACAAAATTTGAATATGAGCTTTTACAATTTGCAAATTGTATTTAAACCTCATTTTCCTGTGATTGTTGCAGACGATAATAATGATGGGTTTGTAAAACCTTTTGGGAAAAGGAGAAAATGATGATTTCCAGTATTTCCTCCTTTTCCCACAACATTTCCTACCTTGTGAAGGAAAAATCTCAACATGTGATTTACATTTGATTTGTCATCAGCAAACACTTTCAATTTGGACAAGTCCAAAATTTTGTTGTCTGTTAAAGAGCAGAAAGTGTCCTTGAAGTATATAGATAATCAATGTGTATCAAGATTAACTCTAAACAAGATAACATAATTTTTAGACAAATTTATCTCGGAAATTTTACAGGCAACAAGTTAATGTGGCTCAAAAAGCTAGGGTAGAAATTTTTTGGAAAAAAAAAAGATGGGAAATGCCAGATTCAAGCATATTCTCCTATATACACCATTTTACAGATGCCTTTTTTCTCAGGGTCTTTAAAAAGATGAATACCGGTAATCTAGCAGAAAATGAAATCTGTTTACAGGGTACAGATCTGAGTTTGACATATTCCTGCTATTTCCTGTCCCTTTTCCTGGTATTCTTATCCTTATCTGCTTCGGCTCTTTCATTCCTGCTGAGTACCATCATCAGAATATTTGCTGTTGCCAACCTGCTTATTGCCATGTGCTATGTCATCATGATGGTGAGTGAGAGGTTTATCTTCTCTATTTTTTATATTCTAGAGCACATGACTGTATATTTTTCCTAAAAATTCAGTAAAACCTTAGAGTACCAAATAAACCCAATAGACATTTTCAGTTGAAAATAAAACCCAGATAATTGTAATTTCAGTGTTTTTCTGTCCCAGACTGTCTCTGCATAGCAGACAGGGTAGTAGGGCTGACTATTGAGGCCAAAATCTACTATTGCGATAGTATTGACATTGGACAAAATACTATTGCAATAGTATTGATATTGCCTGTTACTATTGCAATACTATTGCAATACTATTGGATGAATTGCAAGAGATGAATTTCACCAAATGACATCTTGAAACGAAATTTTATACCAATACTTTCTCTGAGTAGTTTAAATTCTACCTGAGTACATGTTTTGAATAGCAAATAAAGGGGAAAATAGAGTTAAATGCATGATGCTCGATAAATTTCAAGGACTATTTTTTCTAAATGCAGATGGTTCACAAACAATTTAACATACCTAATTACTCTAAACTTTTGAAGAAGTCAACTTTTAAGTCTGATTGATATACAACAGCATACAAAGCACAAAATGCCGACAAATACTGATGATTCATAAACACACCTAATAAAAAGCAACTTTAAACGTTTAACCCTTTACCACACAATGACGACTTCTAACGCCCCTGAAAGAGAAGACTTTTGAAAACATTGTGGGAAAAGGAGAAAATGCTGGTTACCAGCATTTTCTCCTTTTCCCATAATGTTTTCTACCCTATCAAAGAAAAATCATTTCATATGAGCCACAATGAAACTGTCATCTGCAATTGCTTTCAATTCGGACAGGTCTAACATTTTGTCGTGCAGTAAAGGGTTAAAGAAGTCACCTTTTAAATAGGAGCCCTTTTAAGTTGTTTTTTTGAGTTGATAGAATTTATCTAGATTTACCCATAATTGGCCCATATATATTCAGACAGAAAAAAAACTTTTTTCTGTTTAGCCTCCAAATCTTTGAAAAAAAGGGGGTGGCCGAAATAATAGGTTTTACCTTGTTGTATGTGTATCCAAAACGATAAGATGAAATCCGACAAATTTAGATCTATTTACAGTACCGGTGAAGGAGTCAAAACTGTAGTAGACCTATACATATAGTTTCGCCATATTTTTAATATTGAAATACATATGTTTTAAACCAGTGTTCCCTCAAGCTTTCTATTTCAAGGGTACACTTACCCCCTGAGCTGTGAATTTGGGGGTAAGATTCCATATTAGAGGGTATGACAGTAATGGTTCCCAACAAAACATAAAGCATTCCATATTGATGATTGGCAACAAAAAAGTGTGTTATATTAAGATATTTGTATAAATCTACTGCTTAAAGTCATTTAAAAGCTGAAAAGACGATCTGAAGTGACTCTGTCAATAAGGGTAACAAGTAACTTCAAAACCTGTCGTTTTACACAAGAAAAGCAGATAATGGCCTTTTTTGTCCATGCATTTTCTTGCGTGAAGTCAGGGGTGTAACCAGAATTTGTTACGTGAATTTCAATTCTATAACGTGATTTACGCAATAATTTGCGCGAGTGGGAACACTGTTAAACATCATCTTACCCTTTTTAGCCCGAGAAAGAAGTAGCTTTCTAATACGAGTTAAGTCATAGTACAGAAGTGGATGGTATAGATCCAAGATCAGACAGCATGTTCTGTTTAGTCTGATGTCTATCTACACCATCCGACAACGCTTTGAAAATCGCCATCTTGCCATCAGTAGAGTAAATTAGAAAGACCATAAATGTAGATCTATATTACAAGCCATCTGTCTACAAGATGCCTGTAGGCCTGACGTGGGTACACAAATGTTTGAAGTAAAACTTGGATAAGGGGTATGACGTAACATGCAAATCATTCGAAGCGACAGGGTTGTAACGCACCTGTTTAATTTACACGCTTAAACTGGTCTGCTCCAAGAAACTTATATCTGGCAGCAGGTCGACCTCCAATCAATTCAAAGTGACCACGCAATAAGCCTATTTCATGCACGATTTAGACCAGCTGATAGTGCCTTTTTGCATTTAGTAATATAGCTGTTTCAAGAATACCCCAGTCATGTCACATGTTTTGTGTAGTCAGCATAAAAAAGTCCGGCTGTTTTCTAAAAATAATTCCTTGCAGCCGACATAAAAAGGAATGCATTCGAAATGGATTATTGATAAATAAAGAAAAGAAAGAACGAGGTTTAGTATTCATTTTTCATAGTTGATTTATTCATTGCTTATGGAGGGACAACACGCATGGTTATGGTTTTTAGCTGTTTTGGCGGCCTGTGTAGATTAAGATTAGACTGTAGGCAGACTGTTTGGTCTGATCTTTGATCTAAATCCACACTATTCGCTTTGGTGTGAAGTTTTTAACAAAGACACCAGTTGGAATCATTTTGGTCTAATTTCATGACTTAAAATTACCGCTGAGTTAATCAGCTCTCGAAGGATTCGTTTTCGTAACGATGAACATTGCCATGCAGAAATGAATATTATGCAGCCGATCATTAATGAAAATATATTTCAAAAAAATTACCTGTCAATTATTTTGGGAAATTTACGTTACAGAATGTCCGTATATTTAGGAAAATTTGCTTTTGGAAGTGTCTCAGAGAAAGGATTAAAAATAAATTATTTTTGTAAATAATTTAACGTGTCCGAACTTTTAGGGCATCCGAATACATTAGCGAATTGCGGTATTTTCTCTCTCTTTCTTGTCAGTGAAACTATCGAAACTATCGATATTTGAGGTAACTATCGACGATAGTTATCGATTTTCAACTGAACAATCGATGCAGTAGCATCGACACGCTCGCCATCGCGATCCATCGATAGTCCGATGTATCGTTACACCCCTACGGGGTAGATAAAAGATCAGACTGCATTGTTTGTGTAGTTGATCTTGATTCATACTTAATACAAAAGTAACTATAGTTGTGAAAGGTGCTTTAAGAATTAACCTCGTAATACATTTCCTTCTGAAACAAGCCTAATGCAGGCAAGATTAAGAACATCCTTATAGTAAATGGATTTTTCGATGTTTGGTAAAAATGTACAGAAAAAAACACCATTGTGAGATAGCTATATAAATTCTGTTGAAATGACTGAGGATCATAGTTATAAAATGATGGCTAGTACATACATCTTCCAACTATATACTTATTTGAAATAGTTACTTAGGCCGGTAAGTGGGACTGAATACTCATTTGCAGACGGTGTATATCAAAATCTTGCTGCACAGAATGCAGCCTGATCTTTGATCTTGGCATCCATTCTGAAATGGCAGGATTTTTCAGGCAAAAACACCCTCTGAAATTTGTCCAAGAACGGGTAGAAAACATTGTGGAAAAAGGAGAAAATGCTGGTTTCTAGCATTTCCTCCTTTTCCAACAATGTTTTTAGAACTCGGGATTGTTCAGTAAAGGGTTAAATGTCATAAGTTTTAAATACATGTATCTTCAAATTCTTTTACTACAAATTTGATATTTGTATATTTCAGGTGTTTAGTGGTTTACTGGGGAACCTTGAGACAGTTCCTGCTTTCCTGAGATGGCTGAAATATTTCAGTATCTTCAGATACAGTTTCAATGTAAGTACCCAAATTTCACACTCAGTTTTAAGTTAATAATTCAAAAACTTTAACTTCGAAGCAAGAAACAAACTTGCAGACAGCAAAGATCAAGATCAGACTACAGTTTCTGTGCAGTCTGATCTTGGATTTACATAGTCCACTACATTTCAAAATTGATAGGACACTGATCTGGACCCATATTTATCAGCCATTCTTATCGACACTCGTCTAATTCTCAAGAAGTTTTGAAAATTTCAAAGTAGTGTAATTTCTGATTGGCGAAACCAGATGGTTCAGCCAATCAAAGTTTGCATTATTATCTAAATCAAGAATGTTTAAGAATACTTTTTAACCCTATACCACACAATCCTGATGAGAAAAAAGCCTTTTAAAAACATTTTTGGAAAAGGAGATGCCAATAATGAACATTTTCCTTTTTTCCAACAATGTTTTTTCAACCTATTCCTAAACCAAGTTCAGTTATTCCGTCAACTTCTTTTGTTGTCTGCAAATTCAAGACAGTTGGTGAATATCGTCCCAGTTCTCAAAATTGAACTATCAACATTCTCACTTCAACAAATCATTCCTTTCAGGCACTGTCCATCAATGAACTGAAGGATATGGAATTTGTACCAGATGGATCCTCAAACTGGTAGGTATCAAACAGAAAATTTTATGGACCATACTCCATGAAAAGGGGTTTAATGCATCTGCAAAAAATTCTGACCCATGTCAGCCTACGTGGCTTACATGGGTCGAAACTTTTTGCTATCTTGAAGTATTTCAAAGGACCATTCTAACTCACGATTGAGCTGGTTGTTAGACATAATGGACTTTATGGATCCATGATGACTTGCTTAGTATGACACATCACTGAGATGCATTCAAATTCCTTTTGCCAGAGTTCGGCTCTGACATATTGCTCCTTCACCGGATGATCTGATGGTTTTATGTCACTAGGGATGAAGGCTTTTGAGAACATGGTATGAAAAGGATAAAATGCTGATAATCAGCATTTTCTCCTTTTTAGCTCCACTGGCTGAAGGCCAGCGGGCTTATGTCATGGCCCAGTGTCCGTTGTGCGTCTGTCTGCATGCATTAACTGTTTCAAACATCTCTGAAACTATTCATTCAAATTTGGTATGTAGCTTTATCTAATTGACCTCTACCAAGGTTTTCAGCTCTACTGGCTGAAAGCCAGCAGAATTTATGTCATGGTACGGTGTCCGTCATCCGTCCATCTGTCTGTCCGTCCATCCGTTAGTCTTTTTCTTGTTTACACGATAAAGTCTGCATTTGTTGTCAGTTTTCATGAAACTTGCACAGTTTGTTTATCTTATCAATAGCTTGAAGCCTATTGATTTTGAAAAAAACCCAAAAAACAGTATGGGAAAAGTAGCCATTTCAAGTTGAAAATGTCCATTTCTTGTTTACGCGATAAAGTCTGCATTTGTTGTCAGATTTTCGTGAAACTTGCACAGTTTGTTTATCTCATCAATAGCTTGAAGCCTACTGATTTTGGAAAAATCCAACAAACGGTATGGGAAAAGTAGCCATTTGAAGTTGAAAATTTCCATTTCTTGTTGACGGGATAAAGTCTTCATTTGTGGTCAGATTTCCATGAAACTTGCACAGTTTGTTTATCTCATCAATAGCTTGGAGCCTATTGATTTTGGAAAAATCCAACAAACGGTATGGGAAAAGTAGCCATTTGAAGTTGAAAATTTCCATTTCTTGTTTACGGGATAAAGTCTTCATTTGTGGTCAGATTTCCGTGAAACTTGCACAGGTTGTTTATCTTATCAATAGCTTGAAGCCTATCGATTTTGGAAAAAATCCAACAAACAGTTTGGGAAAAGTAGCCATTTGCAGTTGAAAATTTCCATTTCTTGTTTAGGCAATGAAGTCCACAGTTTTGATCCAATTCGTTTGAAACTTTCAAAGACTGTTTGGTTCATCAAGGGATTGAACTCTATTAAAAGTGAAGCAAATCTATTAATCTGTCCAGGAAAAGCAGCCGTTTGATAACTTAGCATTGTTTACTCAGTTATTTTTCAGAAATTGCACTTCATTTTTTTTTTTCACTGTTTGTTCAATTCACCATGCCAACTTACACTGTCTTAGTGGGCGAAGGCGGAGGGATATAGTTTTAGCTTTGTCCGTCTGTCTGTCTGTGTGTCCGTCCCGGTGAATATCTCCAATACCATTTGACGGAATTTTGTGAAACTTTATACATGTGTACAATAACCCATTCCACCAAGACACTTTCTTTTTTTTTTCGATGCAAAATGGCCGACTGGAAGCGATTTTAAGTTACGCGGTTAAGTATATTTTTGATGTTTTGAGTCTTATCTTGAAAACTATACAGCGTTTTTACATTGAACTTGTCACATCTATCAACAACCATTAGGAAATGCAGGAAAAAATTTTCACCCAGATTGACCTTGCAACACCACAGTTATATACCCTTGTTTTTTGTAATGCCTTGTCATGGAAAAAGGGGGCTTGATGTATATTTCCAATATGGACCAATATCTCTTTTGCCATAAAAAAAAGTTACAAAACTTCATTTTTATATTGTTTATCACAAGCCACAGACAATAGTTATTTGTTTTTATTTCATGAAATGCAATGTCATGAAAAAAGGGGGCTGAATGCCACGTCATGAGAAAAGGGGGCTAAATGTTTATTTCATCTTGGACCAATGACCATCTGTTCGTCGATCTTTCCGGACAGATATCTCCTAAAATACTTGACAAAAACTAATGGAAATTCATACACTTCTTCCTTATGATGTCTGCCGAGTTTCATAATTTTTTTTGCTGTTTTGATGTTCAATAAGGTGTCATAGAAAAAGGGGGCTTCATGTATATTTCCATTAGGGATCAATATCTCTTTTAACTCAAAATCCTACACGAAAATTTATGAAACTTCATATGTGTGTTCCTTATGATAGTCTGCCAATATCATTATCTTACCCTTTTTCATGAAATGTCGTGCCATGGAAAAAGGGGGCTTGACATATATTTTCATTATGAACCAATATCTCTTTAACTACAGGACAAAATGTTATGAAACTTCATCTGTAAAAAAGGGGGCTAAATGTTTAATTTCATTATGGACCAATAACAGTCTGTTCGCCCATCCGTCCGCCAGAGGGATATCTAAATTCTAAAGTCCTTGATGAAAATTGATGAAACTTCATTCATGTCTTCCACTGGATAGTCCGTTGATACAATTTCTCTCTCTCTCTCTCTCTCTCTCTCTCTCTCTCTCTCTCTCTCTCTCTCTCTCTCTCTATAAGATGACGTGTCATTGAAAAAGGGGGCTTGATGTATATATTCTTTATATGTTTTCATTTAATGAAATGCCATGTTCTGGAAAAAGGAGACTTAATGTATAATCCTGTTATGGACCTCTTATATATTTTTTTATGTAATGAAATGCTGTGCCATGGAAAAAGGGAGCTTAATGTATAATTTCATCATGGACCAATAACAAGAAGGCCACATGTGTATGCAAAACACAATACCTTTAATATGTTTGTATCAAAAAAGGTCTTTTTCGGTCGGGGATATCATTTCAACAAAATTGCTTGTATTCATATCACTTATCAAGGGAAACAACTCCTCTTATTAGAGATATATATATGTTGTTATTTACCTCCCCTGATTATCAAACTGCATTGTTATAATCCCCACAAACTTCGTTTTAGTCTCAGCTATTTCTCCAAACGAACAGGACCGGTTTCTATTAAACCTCAGAGAGTTTCAATACAAAGTTAAGATATGCAGATTATAATTTGGTTCTGGTTGAATGATTTTTCCAAATCCAGGAAAATGGAAGAGGAGCCCATTTCAGGTCCTTTTTCAAAGTGTCTTTATTTTGTTTCAGTATTTATTAGCTGTGTAATAGTCTCTTAACACTTTGGACAAAGGCATTATGCTTTTCTGTGACAAAAAGTTATTTCTTGACATGGAGCAGGTGGGGCGTATTCATCACCTCTAGTGATAGCTCTAGTTTTTATGAACAATTAACAGGAGTTTTGTAGACTCCATAGATCAAGAATACTCTCTTGGAAATGCACAACTTAATTTTGAAAATACACTGCAATACTGTTTGTATACCATGACAAGCAGTGTCTGATCTAGGATTTGAAAAAAGTGGGGGACTGTCCTCCATCACTCTGAAAAGTATGGGGGATTTCTAAAAAGTATGGGGGATTTCTGAAAAGTATGGGGGATCAAGATCAACTTCAAAAAGCAAGAAACAAAACTAATCTCTTTTGGATCATTCATTTAACCCTTTCAATTCTGTAGTACCAACTACTTTGCCTCAACCTTGTTCATACCTAACACAAAATCTTACTTTGAAACTTGAAAGTCATAACTGTAAAGAGATGTTAAAACGCTAGTCCTTATGCTTTCATGAGTTCTACGCTGCACTGGCTATGACATATACGTGTTTATTACATTCTGTTACTAATAATAGTAACATTTTCAGCTGAAAATGGTGTAATATCAGTGTCACGCGAGGGCAGATATGGTGGGGCAATGGGCTGATATCTGATATCCTGCCCGTTGACAAGATATTTGTTCTAAATCTATAGCAACAGAACACTCGCTCGTAAACTAATGTTCTCAAAATATCTAGTTTGAAAAAAAATGGCTGAATCAGTCCGTCAGTCGCTAGCCGACAAATCTTCAGGACTACAGACAATGATTGAATCGCAAAACCAGCAAACACGATAAGTAGAGAATAGACTGTTGTTGTCTTGGATTGGGAAAGTTTATTGGGTAAGGCGTGGTGTCAAAAGGCTAATAGTTCTGCGAATTTTTTCCGTTGAGCTGGGGGAACCGAGCCTGATTAAGTTTCCCAATCCAGAGCACCAACTATCTATTCTATTTATCCTGTTTCTCATTTATAATGCATATTGTACTAAATTGAATATTTGGTACGGAAAAACACACATACCGACATCTTTTTAACTATGAATAAAGATGAAGAACTGTTTATTTTAAACAGCCTTATACTGCAGTTGCAATAGTCATAATGAATGACGCATGATTACGTCATGAATGTGACGTTTACCCGTGGAAAAAGGAGTTGTGTTGAAGGAAGACAAGAATTTCTCTGTTTTAACTTTTTTAACATGTTAGAAAAAACAAAAACGAGCAAATGATGAATGAATGTAATAAACAGGTTATTACGTGGGGTGATCAGAAAGAACGCAAACCACCCGATTATTTCAAAAACTACTTTACTTAAGATAACAAAAATTTGCACAGATGAACATTAATTACCTGGTTACTTACTCAAGCGTTTAAATGACGTCATAGGCAAATAAGAAAAGAGTGACGTCATTTCAATGACATCACATACTGCGTTAGCGGTTCACAATGTCGGATGACGTTTTATTTGAGCAGAGAGTAATTATAAAGTTTTACGTTAAACTCGGAAAGTCTTCATCGGAAATTAAGGCCGATTTAGATAAAGTTTATGGGGACTCAGCACTTAAGAAAACCAGTATTTGTAAATGGATTGGACGATTTAGAGAAGGACGCGAAACCGTTGAAAATGACCCTAAATCTGGCCGTCCATCAACATCAGTAACGGACAAAACTATCGCGGATGTGCAGCAGCATGTAAAGCAAGATCGTCGAGTTACTGTCAGGGAAATAGCTGACACATTTAGCATTTCCTATGGAAGTGCACAGGAGATTTTAACTGACAAACTTGGAATGTCGCATGTTTGTGCAAGGTGGGTGCCTCGGCTACTGACGCCCGAGCAAATGGGGGTTTGGGTCGAAATTTGTTCTGAAATTTTAGAACGCATTAGGAAAGAAGGATCAAACTTTACTGATCGTATTGTGACATGCGATGAAACATGGGTACACTTTTACGAGCCCGAATCTAAACAACAAAGCAGTGTATGGAAACATCCAACATCGCCGTCCCCTGTTAAAGCCAAACTTTCTAAGTCTGTAGGTAAAGTTATGTGCATCATGTTTTTCTCTTCTCAACGTTTTCTTCTAAATCATGTTGTACCTATACTTACTACAGTCAATGCTGAGTATTATGCCAGCATTATTCGAATGAATTTAATACAGGCCATCCGAAAAAAACAGCCGGAACTTCTATGGAGAGGCGTCATTTTACATCAAGATAATGCTCCCGCTCACAAAGCCAAACTTGTACAGGAAGTTTTGAAAAAACTAAACATAGAAACATTAGACCATCCTGCCTATAGTCCAGACCTGGCCCCATGTGACTTTTGGCTATTTCCTGTTTTGAAAGATTCTCTACGTGGCACGCGCTACGAGAGCAGAGAGGAGCTAACCCATGCCATGACCGGGTCGTTGAGAGTGATGTCACGTGACGGGCTTGCGCACGTGTTTCGCGCATGGGAATCAAGAATGAATAAGTGCATAGAACACAAAGGAGGTTACTTTGAAAAACAGTAAACATTCCAAGTTGATTTTTATAACAATATTCCGATAAAGGCACTGGTCCGCGTTCTTTCTGATCACCCCTCGTACATGGCTGATGATGGCCGGGGAGTGATATCGGCCCTCCACCTCGCAATCTGCGCTCAGGCTAAAGCCCTCGGGGCAGATATCAAGGTGGCAGGCCGATATTACTCTCTGGCCCTCATCAGCCGTGTAATAACCATTATATGTTGAACAACAGATTTTCCAACAGTAATTATTCACCTTTATTGCCACCTAGTCTGTTTGTGATTAAATCATCAACTCGACATTTTTGTCTTAGAAAACAGAACTGTCAATATCGTCTGCTATTTGTTTGGGTTTACATTCCAAAAAAATTCAACTCTTGGGAATCGTATTAATACGAAACTAATAAAGTAATATCAAAATAAATTCATCTTGACAGCCTTGTATGTGGATGGAATGGCAGTACTTTGCTGTATTTATTTTGATAAATAAGAGTTGGAGACCTGTTATCGATCTATATTTAAATCCAGAAGAAAAAATGGCAGACATTTTTGCATAAAATAAAAATCCTATTCGGCATCTTAGGGTGATGGAAGTTGTGACGAATGTTAAAAATCTATGAGGTAAGAAAGGGGAGTCACTCTTGATTTGTAGGAATGATCTAATACAGTTCAGGGATCGTAAATTACATGTCATACAGTTGTGCTGCCTGTGAAAGCAATTTTCACATGGGCATTCAAGCGTTAATCAGTGATCAAACACTATTTGTCTAATTATTTTTTGCGTGCGATTGTCGCGCACTGGTTTTGAAAATGTGCGTGAATGATAAAAAACTCATGCGATTCTCCCAATCGTGCGCCCTGGATCAGACACTGAACAAGTCAGTCTTTTTTTGAAATGCATTTTATATGATGAAAATTTTCTTTCTTGGTGGTAGAACACTGGTCTTCCGCCACATTGATGACATCTTTTAATTTGTGCATTTTGAATAAATTGTTCAGCACATTGAACACCATTCAATTAATTTCACCTTTAAAATACAAGGCATAACTTTGGTGGCTTTTTATGGGAGATAAGATCAGACTGCACAGGTTGATAATTGGTTAATTATTATCCTCCGCCAACTGGGGGGTGGGGGGGTGCTGTTATTCATGAGTTTGTCCCTACAGACGGATTTGTTCTCAGAACCCTGATGAAAATTGGATGAAACTTAATACGTGTTCCTTATGATTGTCCACTGATAACCTTTTGGTTTTTTGATGTGTCATGAAAGAAGGGGGCTTGGTGAACATTTACGTTATGGACCAATATCTCTATACCTACTGGGAAAAAATTTATGAAATTTCATATTTATATTATAATCAAAAGTCACAATCATTTTTTTGGTTTTATTTAATGATACGCCATGTCATGGAAAAAGAGGGTTTAATATATAATTTCATAATAGACCAATAACTGTCTGTTTGCCTGTCTGTCCATACATATCTTCTAAGACCTTTGATGAAAAATTTGGTGAAACTTCGTGCGTCACATCAGGGCAAAAACTAGGTCACTTGGAATAATGTGTGAAAAAACTTGCGTATGCTCTAGAGGCAACATTTTCAGTCCAATACTCGTGAAAGTTAGTCAGAATGTTTTTCTTGATAACATCTTGGATGATTTAGGAAATGGGTCATGTTTGGTCAATAAGAAGGTCACTTGGTTAAATCTTAAAAGCCTTGTGTATGCCGTAGATGCCACATTTTCAGTCAAATACTCAATGAAACTTGGAATGTTTGTCTTGATGACATCTTAAATGAGTTTGAAAATGGGTCAGGTTGGATGAGGTAAATTTCGGCAATAGTTATTGATTTTCAACTGAGCAGTCGATGCAGTAGCATCGACATGCTTGTTATCGGGATACACTTGTCCAATGTTTTGTTACACCCATAACAACAGCTGCCTTGTGCAACACACAAAAAGTCATCTGTACATCTGTAGGAGGTAACTAGGTAACTTCTTACAAAAACTGCAAAAATTTTAGACTTGTTTTATTGTTAAGGGTTTGCAGATGACAGCTTTATTTCTATTCAAATGATGTGATTTGCCTTTAGAAGAGTAGAAAACATTCTGAGAAAAGCAGAAAATGCTAAAAGATATTGCCTACTTTCAGCAACATGTCTGTTAGTATGTGAAGGTATTTACAGAAGAATAAATGAACTTTTGTATTGCAAGTCTTCTTTAATTCGTGCTATAAAGGGTGTATATACATGTAAAATAAAACAGAATGAGTCATGCTCTCTAAAAAGGGGGTCTAATACATTTCCGTGATACATTATACCAAGCAATTCTACACAAAATTATGGATCCACAAAATCCATTTAATTAAACATCCAACATACTTGTGTGGTAGGATAGTCCTTTGACATGCAGAAAAATGACCTATAGTGATAGGTTTCGACCCGGGTCAGCCTGTATGGTGTGTGCAGGCTGACATTGGCCGATATTTTTTGCATTGCAGTAAGCCTCCTTTTTTGTCAGAGTATGGCTCATATTATTTGTTATCTAAAAAAAAATGTTATAGTTGCTGACCAGCAACATCGGAAGCGTCTTCCTAGTCTCACTGCTTATATATTTATTCAACTGAACCCTGTACTTTGCCATTCTGTATTTTTATTTCAATTGTTTCTGGCTTAATTATTCTACAAAGTTCGAACCCCTCTAATATTAGCCACACTTGCGCAAAAGTTAAGGCAGGTTTTTTTTTTTTTTCGTAAAGTAATGCAAAAACTTGAGCTCGAATTATTTACGAACTTTCCTAGTAAAACACATGTAAGCATTTTCTCTAGAGTTGCGTAAAAACTTAGAAAATTTTATTTGTAACTACCCTAGTAAAATGGGGCCCCGTTGATAAATAAATGGAGCAAACACAGTTCCTAGATAAGAGGCTGGTCATTCTGAAATGAAAAATGATGTCATCATAATCTGTTTAACTCTTTACCACACAATCCTGACTTTTAACGACCCTGAGAAAGAAACCTTTTGAAAACATTTTGGGAAAAGGAGAAAATGCAGGTAACCAGTATTTTCTCCTTTTCCCAAACCAAATTTCTATTCTTCAGTCACATTTACTTTGTCGTCTGCAAATGCTTTGAGTTTGGACCAGTCTAAAAATTTTGTTGTTTGGTAAAGAGTTAACTCTTTGTTTTACTCTATGTCGCATGACAAAATTTCAGACACCAACAAATTGAAAGCACTTGCAGACTACCAATTTAGTGTAGCTCAAGTGATGCTCAATGTTATCCAAACATTATCATTTTACGTCATTAAAATCCCCTTTTTCCATGAAGTTTCCTACCCTTTCACACCCAAGTTATTTTGCCATATTTTCTTTGCTGCCTCCAAATGGTTTCTAATTGGACAGGTATACAATTTAATTCTCTAGTAAAAGATTGAGGCAATAAGGAAAATATGAAAAGAATAATACACATAGGGGTTAAACTTTATGTATTATACCTAAGGGCAAAAGTTAAGCCTATTTTATATTCCTTGAAAAAAAGGTAAACAAAGACCAAAATAACATGGCATATGACTTTATTTTGTGTGGTGCATTTCATCCATCCATTTAACTCTTTACCACACAATCCCGACTTTTGGCGACATTGAGGAAGAAGCCTTTAGAAAACCTTGTGGGAAAAGGAGAAAATGCTGGTAACCAGCATTTTCTCCTTTTTCCCACAATGTTTTCTACCCATTCAAAGAAAAATTTCATGATTTGCGCAATTTAATTTGTAGGTCTGCAAATGCTTTCAATTTGGTCAAGTCTAAAATTTTGTCGTTTGGTAAAGAGTTAACTCTTTACCAAATGACAAAATGTTAGACTGGTCCAAACTGAAAGCATTTGCAGACGACAAAATTAACATGACTCAAAAATTGAAATTTGTTCTGGGAGGGTAGAAAACTTTCTGGGAAAAGGAGAAAATGCTGGTTCTCCTTTTCCCACAAGGTTTTCAAAAGGCTACTTTTTCAGGGTCGAGAAAACCAGGGATTGTTTGGGAAAGGGTTAAATATAATTAAACACTAAACATAGATATGAAAGAAAATGATACATTTGGGCAAAAGAATTGTTTTAACTGTATGGGATGGAATATGCTTAACTTTTTCCCATAGGTATATTTTGTTTTTTATTTTTCCAGATAATGACAGGATGTTTTAGTATTCAATTTTAAAGAGGACACATCTGTATTTGATGACTTAAAAGTACACAGTGTGACAGGAGCACTAACACTTACAAGACCCTTACAGAATAAAATTTTACAATGTCCTGTGAATCAGGTGAGTATCATCTCTTATCAATGTTGACTCTTTACCAGACAATAAAACTTTAGATTTGTCCAAAATGTGGCTCAATTGGTGGGACTTGTCTTTTAAAGGGTAGAGAACATTATGAGAAAAGGAGAAGATGCTCATTAGGCAAAAATAGAAAATGTTGGTTACCAGCTTTTCCTTCAATGTTTTCAAAAGCTGTCTTACTTAGAGTTGTTAAAACTCAGGATTTTTGGTAAAGTGTTGACTCATTACCCCCTTAACCTAATTTACCTCAGAAAACTTATAATAAAAAAGGTTAGCCCTGAAGTCCCTGACCTGAGCCATTTTGCCAAACATAACCTTTTTCAAATCTCTCCTGAGATATGATTGTCTCAAATTATTAAGACAATCATTCTGACAAATTGGACTGAAAACCTGGCCTCTAGAGTGCATACAAGCTTTTCTCTAGTATTTGTTTCAGTTACTTACTTTTTAGCCAAACATAGCCCATTTTCAAACTTGTGCAGATATCATCATGATAAATATTCTGACCACTTTTCATAAGTAATGGAAAGAAAATGTGGCTGGCCTCCAGATGCATTATACCAAGCAAGTCATCACATCATTATGAATCCATAAAATCCATTTAGCGTAAGAATTGGCTGAATCAATGGGAAGAATGGTCCTTAGAGATGCAGAAAATGCTCAGAAAGCAAAAAGTTTCTACCCATGTCAGCTTTAAAGAACTGCGCAGGTTGACATAGGTTGAAACTTTTTGCAAATGCATTAACTGTTTACCAAACAATCCCGGGTTTTAACGACCCCATGAAAGAAGCCTTTTGAAAACATTGTGGGAAAAGGAGAAAATGCTGGTAACCAGCATCTTCTTCCTTTCCCACAATGTTTTCTACTCTATCAAGAGCAAATTCTGCCATTTGAGACATCTTTAATTTGTTGTCTGCAAATGCTTTCAATTTGGACTAGTCTAAAATTGTTGTTTGGTAAAGAGTTAAACTCCCTTATTCCCTTTAGTGATGGTATTTCCATTGTCCATTTCTCAGTGTATACATGCATTTTTTTGCTCAGCCAGTCAGTTCAGTGGTTAGCATATCTGACTCGTGAATTATTGATTGCGGGGTTGATACATGGTTGAGGCAAATTTTCTTTCTGGCAATTTTTCACCTGTTACCTCTGCTGCATGTGAGAAAAGTAGTCAGTGGCTTGGAAAGAAAGTTGTGTCAGCACCGGTGTGAGAAAACTAGGAAACACATGTATTTGTTGCAAAGGTGCACTGACCGCCGTGATATGACCTAAGCTATTAAAACGGATGTAAAAACATTGTATTTGTTTGTACACATGATAGATATGAAATTTGTGGCTGGATTTTCATGGAGTTGTCAAGTATGTTATTGATTGTCAACAGTTTGAATTCTACTTAATTATTTTGTAGAATGATTTTTTCCTCAACCAAATTTAAGGCGATTGAAGGCAAAAAATCAAATCTAGGTCTAGTGACAATTTCTGTCTTTGATAGGGTTGAAAACATTGAGGGAAAAGCTATGCTGTTAAAACTCGTTAAACTCAAATACATAGTTTTTTTTACCACATAAAAGATAACAATTTGTGGTTAGATTTTCATGGAGTTTGTCAAGTATGTTGATTAACTGTCAATAATTTGAATTCTAGAGAATTATTTTGTGCACTGATGGTTAATGTGAGTTGAACTAATAAGGTGTTAATCCTTAACTCTTTCCCATGTGACCAAATTTGAGACTCTGCCAAATTGTGAACATTTACAAAAGACAAAATTACCTTGGACAATACAAGAGTACCGCATATGGGTGCCAACGCTTGGCTGCAATTGCTTGATTTTTAGAGAAAATTATAAGTAAAATAGGGGCAATAACTGTTAAAAATATGTTAATAGTTACCTGCCCCTGTTGTATGAGTTTCCCTTTTTATACACCCGTTGAAGACGGGACATATTATGGGATCACCCATGGCGTACGGGTGAGCGGGCGGGCAGGTGGCGTCCAGTTCTTTGTCCGGAGCATAACTCTGTCATCTCCAGTCCGATTGACTTGAAACTTGGCATTTGTGTTTGTTGCAATAATACAGAGTGTAGTGCAAAAGAACCATAACTCTACCTCGTGCTGGCTTTGAGTTATTTCCTTTTGATTGTCATTTTACAGCATTTTGTGCTTGTCTGGAGCATAACTTTGTCATCTTCAGTCCGATTGACTTGAAACTTGGCATTTGTGTTTTTTTCAATAATACGCAGTGCAGTGCAGTGCGAAAGAACCATAACTCTACCTCGTGCTGTCTTTGAGTTATTTCCCTTTGATTGTCATTTTTACAGCATTTTCTGCTTGTCCAGAATATAACTTTGTCATCTCTAGTCTGAACATCTTCAAATTTGGTTTGCATGATTGTTGAAAAATTACGGAGTGCAGTGCACAAGAACCATAACTCTTCCTAGCACAAGTTTTGAGTTATTCCCCCTTTGATCTTCATTTTTTATAGCATTTAGTGCTTGTCAGGAATATAACTTTGTCATCTCAAGTCAGAATGACTTCAAACTTGGTTTGCATGTTTGTTGCAATATTACAGAGTACACTGCGCGAGAACAATAGCTCTACTTAACGCCGATTTTGAGTAATTCCACTTTGATCTTCATTTTTACAGTCCAGTTCTTTGTTCGGAGCTTAACTTTGTCATCTCCAGTCCGATTGACTTGAAACTTGGCATTTGTGTTTGTTGCAATAATAGGGAGTGCAGTGTGAAAGAAACATAACTCTACCTTGTACTGTCTTTGAGTTACTTCCCTTTGATTGTCATTTTTACAGCATTTTCTGCTTGTCTGGAATATAACTTTGTCATTTTTAATCTGAACATCTTCAAATTTGGTATGCATGATTGTTGAAAAATTACAGAGTGCAATGCACAAGAACCATAACTCTTCCTAGCACAAATTTTGAGTTATTCCCCTTTGATCTTCATTTTTTATAGCATTTCTTGCTTGTCCGAAGCATAACTTTGTCATCTTAAGCAGGAATGACTTGAAATATGGTATGCTTATTTGTTGCAATATTTGGAAGTGCAGTGCACAAGAATTGTAACTCTATCTCGTGTTTTCTTTGAGTTATTTCCCTTTGATCATCATTTTTACAGCATTTAGTGCTTGTCCAGAATATAACTTTGTCATCTCAAGTCAGAACGACTTCAAACTTGATATGCATGTTTGTTGCAATATTATGGAGTATAGTGCTCAAGAACAATAACTCTACCTAGCTTGGATTTTGAGTAAATCCACTTTGATCTTCATTTTTACAGTATTTCTTGCTTGTTCGGAACGGATCTTTGTCACCTCAAGTCAAATTGACATGAGACTTGGTAAACATGTTTGCTGCAGTTACGGAAAGAGCATTGCACTGGAACTGTAACCTTACCTAATGCCGTTTTGGAATTATTCCCTATTCATTATTATTTTTTTACAGCTTTTCATGCTTCTCTACAATATAACTTTGTCTCTTCATGTTGGAATGACCTGAAACTTTATATGCATGTTTCCTTAACATTAGAGAAGACATTCATGCCTATTTCAATCACTTACATGATTTCTGCTGCACTACTATTTTCCTCTATCTGCCCTTTACGATTGTTATCCCCCCTCGACAACTGGTGGTGGGATGGGCGTATCTTGCGACAATTTGCCGCTCTTGTTGATAGTTAGCAACTTGTCCAAGTATGAAGTAAAAGCAGTTATATTATTACAAAATGTCAAAGTTTTTATGAAAATTCTAAGTCTTCAAAGGAGCGTACATATGGCACAATATTTTGATGGTTGTGTGCCCCTGTTGTATGAGTTCCCGTTGTGAAAGTGAACAATTTGTCCAAATTTGGAGTAGATATCTTCAGTTATAACAGAGATATTACATTATGTCAAAGTTTTTGTCAGAATTTCAAGACAAAAAAGTGGTATAACTGAGTTCAAATATTTTGATGGTTACCTGCCCCTGTAGTATGAGTTCCTCTTTCACTGCATAACAACTTGTCCAAGTATGAAGTAGATATCTTCAATAATTACAGAGATATTACAAAATGTCAAAGTTTTCAGACGATGGTGATGCAGATGGTGCCAGGACTATGACAATAGCTTGTCATTTTCTGCGAATACAGCCAAGCTAAAAATCATGTGTGAAAAGGCTGGAAAAGATTGTTGGAAAAGGAGAAAATGCTGGTTACCAGCATTTTATCCTTTTCCCACAATGTTTTCCTTAGCCTTCTTTTACAGGGTCATAACTCTAATTAATATTTTTTACCTAACTAAATTAAAGGCATCTGAAGGCAAAAAGTCAAATCTAGCTCAAACAATGATTTCAGTCTTTGATAGGGTGGAAAACATTGCAGGAAAAATAGAAAATGCTGGCCTTGTCCACTTGTCTGAGATTTTTGTGGCAAAAATATTATTGAAAGTCAAATTATGTGTCTCTTCTAGACTGAAAAGTGTCTGTTGAGTTGTTCACAGTTGTAGAGATTGATTAGGGCTGACTATTAAGGGTAAACATAATTTTTTTCATGCTATTTCTATCAGGACAACCCTTATCAAAATGCCATTACTATGGAAGTTGCAATATTGTGATGCATTATAATGCTATCAAAGATTAATTTTCTAGGGTTCTTTATTCAGTATTAGAATAGACAATAATTATCATTCTGTAAATATTTAGCTAGAAACAATTGTATAACTGATAGAAATAATGTTCTGTCTCTCTGTTCAAAAGAATGGCACCAAAAACATGCCTTTTCAGCTTTGAAACATGAGGGAAAAAATATCTGATGATTATATTTAACACTGAAGTTTTTATAAACACTGAAGTTTTTATATTCAAAATGAATAACAAAAAGTGTACCAATAACTTTGCCATATATACATGGGTTGAAAGTGACATAAAAAATTAATGTTATGTTTATATTATTCCTGTTTAACAGAAATCCGGTTTTATATTAGCTCCACTGGCCGAAGGCCAGTGGGCTTATGTCATGGCCTGGTGTGCGTCATGTGTCCGTCCGTGTGTGCTCTAACTTTTATTTTAAGCATCTTCTTCTCTGAAACTACCCATCCAATTTTGATGAAACTTCACAGAAATGATCCTGCAATGGTCCTCTTCAGAATTTCTAGAAAAAATTTGATTCCTTCAAAATCTCTGATTGCCATGGCAACAAAGCTGAAAAATATTGAAAATCTTTGAAAATCTTCTTGTTTGAAACCATAAAGCCTAGGGCTACCAAATGTGGCATGTAGCTTTATCTAGTAGACCTCTACCAAGTTCTTCAAATTATAGCCCTGGGGTCAAATTAAGCCCCGCCCGCGGGGGTCACAAAGTTTACATGGGCTTATATAGGGAAAACTTTAAAATTCTTCTGGTACCTAGCCATAGGGCCTAGGGCTACTAATTTAGCCATGTAGCTTTATCAAGAGGGAATCTACCAAGAGTGCCCAAAATTATAGCCCTGGGGTCAAATTGGCCCTGCCCCGGAGGTCACAAGTTTTACATGGACTTATATAGGGAAACTTTAAAAATATTTTTGTACCTAGACATCCAAATTTTGCATGTAGCTTTATCTAGTGGACCTATATTAACTTTCTTCAAATTATAGCCCGTGGGTCAAATTTGGCCCTGGGGGTCACAAGTTTTACATAGGCTTAAATAGGGAAAACTTTAAAATTCTTTTGGTACCTAGCCATAGGGCCTGGGGCTACCAAATTTTGCATGTACCATAGCTTTATCTTGTGGGCCTCAACCAAGAGGGCCATAATTATAACCTTGGGGTCAAGTTTGGCCCCACCCCAGGGGTTACAAGTTTTACATGGGCTTTTATAGTGAAAACTCTACAAATCTTCTTGTTACTAACCATAAGACCTAGGGCTACTTAATTTAGCCCTGTCTTAGGGATCTCATTTTTTTTAGGGCCTTTTTGTTTATAACCACACCTTCTGGACCTGTATTATTTGGTATGGGGCTTCATCTTGTGGACCTCCACCAGGAGTCAAGTAATTGTAACATAGTGGCCAAAAATGGCTTTTCCCTGGGGTCATAACTTTCTCGTAGGATTTTATGGAAAAGATTTTGTATGTCTGTGTATATACTATAGCCCCTTTTAATGATTATTATATCTGTAACTCAAGCCACTCATGGATTATTACATGTACATACTTCAGGCCCCTGTTAACGATTTTAATGTAAATCAAGCCACTCATTATTACATGTATATACTATAGCCTCTTTTTAACAATTAAAATGTCTATAACTCAAGCCACTCATTGATTATTACATGTAAATACACTAGCCCCCTTTTAATCATTAAAATATGTGTCAATTGAAATATCTGTAATGGAAACTACTCATATATAATTACATGTATATACTTTCGCCTCTTTTAATGCTTAAAATGTCTATAACTGATCCTGCTTATGGATAATTACAGGTATATACTACAGCTCCTCATTACAATAAAAATGTCTATAACTGAAACCACTCATGGATGATCAGATGTAAATATTATAGCTCCTTTTAACAATTAAAATGTATATAACTGAATCAGCTCATGGATAATAACATTTCAAATAAGATAACCCACTCAATGATAATTATAAACTATTGCTTCTTTCAACAATTAAAATATCCATAAATGAACACACTTATTGATATTTATATACCATTGCCCCTGTTAACCATTAAAGTATCACTGAACACACTCATTTATAATCATATACTACTGCCCTTTTAAACAATTAAAATATCCATAACTGCACACACTCAAAGATATTTATTGATACCAACAAAGCCAATATTCAAACCCTTAGTTACTTTGTGATCAGTAGCCTTGTCTTTTTTTTATGGGATATAATATCATTTCATCACACTTTTGATGCTATTTCACATAATCAATATGTAGTTGTGCATAGAGTCATCCTGTCCCTATGCCATGAGTTTTGCAGTATGTAGTCCTTCATATATTAAATGTTACATTTGATTTGCTGCTACTCTCTTCTTAAATCCCTTGCCCATTTTGAGTGAAATTTTACAGGAGTTTACGGTCAATAACTGATTGTGCATAGTGTCAGCATATCCCTTTTGTAGTGATTATTTTCAGAGTTATGGCCCTTTCTATGCTACATTTGATTTTTCAGCTCTTTTTTTTTTCCTCACGACTTTGCTTAATGTTGATGAAAATGTAAAGGAGTCAGTTGTCCTTAGTGTCTGCATGTCCCTTTTTAGTAAATACATGCAGTGTTATGGGCATTTTTAAATGCTTTTTTATTAATTTTGTAAGCACTTTTCTTCATTTTCATACAATATTTAGGAGTCATCAATAAGACATGGAGCTGTGCTTAGTGACAGCATGTCCTTTTTCAGTGAACACTGGCAGAGTTATGTCCCTTGTTGAATTATATGCTACCTTGGATTGTATTAAATTTAGTATGACTCTCAGTTTAACTGATAAGTATAACAGTCTCTATGGCCAAGGTCAGCTATCCTAAAATTGAATAGGGCCTAGGGTTTCTCATTAAATTTTGGGAAAACCATTAGTGCTGGTCATGGTTAGAACAATCACAGGCGAGATAAAATACGTGCTTCTCATTGTTTGAGTCTTGGAATAATTCTTTAAAAGAGCATGTGCTGTACAATTACTGATAGAATGCAACTAAAGAAACAAGTATAAAGATATAATGAGGGTCAATGTCAGCTACCCTATTACTGGAAGCAGTCCAAGTTTTATTCAGAAACTGGGGGAAAAGTTAGATTCCCACCAGTACAGATCATGGTTAGAAAAATGACGTCAGGCAAGATATTTTATATGTGCTACTTACTGGTTTGGGTCCAGGAAAATTTCTTCAAAGAGTATGTGTTTTACATAAAATGGTAGTGCTACCAGCCATGGAAACAAGTATTAGGTTATAATAAAGGCCAACGTCAGCTACAACTATACTGTTTAAGGTCTTTGTTTTATTCCCACTGGTTGTAACTTTGGAAAGAGTTTTATTCCCACTGGTGTAATGGAAGGTCATGGTTACAACAATTACAGGCAATTTAATTCTATGTGTGTCTTATTGATATGGTTCAGCTACAATTTTAAGAGCATGTGCTGCTTAATTATTAGTAGAAAACAACCATGGAGACAAGCATAAAGATACAATGAAGGCCAATGTCAGTTACCCTATTACTGGAAACGGTCAAGGCTTTATCCATAAATTGTGGGAAAAGTTGTATTCCCAGTAGTACCGATCATGTTTAGAAAAATTACAGGCAAGATTTTTCATTTGTGCTACTTATTGGTTTGGGTCCAAGAAAATCTCTCCGTAGAGTATTTGTTTTCCATTAAATGGTAGAACTTGCAACCATGGAGACAAGTATATGGCTATAATAAGGGCAGATGTCAGCTACCTTTATACTGTTTAGGGCCAAAGTTTTATCCATTAACTTTCGGAAGAGTTTTATTCCCCACCTGTATAATGGAAGGTCATGGAAAGAACAATTACAGGCAATATGTTTAATATGTGCTACTTACCGGATTGGATCTAGGAAAATGTCCTCCTATAGCACAAGTTTTTCATGGGTTGGTAGAACTTGCAACTATTAAGATAGTATAAGGTTATTATAAGGGCCAATGTCAGCTACCCTTATACTGGTTAGGGTCCACATTCTATCAATAATCTTTTAAAAGGTTAGATTACCACTAGTACATCTGCCTTTCATGGTTAGAACAATAAAAAGCAAGATGTTTTATGTGCTAGTACTGGTTTGGGTCTTGGAAAAAATCTTCATAAAGAACACGTGCTTTACATTAAATGGTAGAACTTGCAACCATAAGGACAAGTATTAGGTTCAGAACAAGGGCCAATGTCAGCTACTCTAATACTGGTTATGGTAAAGGTTTTATCCATAAATATTGGAAAAGACTGGATTCTCACTATCAAAGGTCATGGTTACAACAATTAAAGCCAAGTTTTTATTTGAGCAGTTCACTGGTTTGGATGTAGGAAAATTTCTTCTTAAAGCATATGTTTCACATTAAATGGTAGAGATTACAACCATGGATACAAATATAAGTTTATAACAAGGGCCAATGTCAGCGACCCATATATTGAAAAGGGTTCAATTTTATCCAGAAATTTCTGGAAAGTTCAATTCTCACTGGTATAGGTCATGGCTAGAACTATAACACTTACAGGCAAGATGTTTTATATGAACTACTCACTGATTTCATAGTGCATGTGCCTTACATTAACATGTAGAATTTGCAACCAATTGAAATAAGTATAAGGATATTAAGAGAACAGATATGAGCCACCCTAATACTTGCTAGAGTTAATGTTTTATCCATATATTTTGGGAAGAGTTCTATTCCTACTAGGATAGGTCATGGTAAGAACAATTTCAGTTAAGATACTTTATATGAGCCTCTGACTGGTTGGGTCCAGGAAAATTTCCTCATGGAGCATGTTCTTTACATTAAATGGTAAAACTTTCAACCATAGGGAGTTGGAGACTTGTATTTGGTTATGACAAGGGCCTAAGTAAGCTACCCAAGTACTAGTTTGGGTCAAGGTTTTTTATCTATAAATTTTCAAAAAAGTTAAATTCTCACTAGTATAGGTCTTGGTTAGAAAGGTAAAGGAAAGATATTTATATGACCTGGTTACCTTTTTTTGGTCCATGAAATTTCTTCATAGAGCACTGTGTTTTACATTTATTACACTTATTGGTGGAACTTGCAACCATGGAAGAAAGAATCAGGTTACAAACGGGGCCTAAGTCAACTATCCTAATACTGATTATGGTCTACGCTTTTATCCACTAAATTTGGGAAGAAATCAATTCTCACTAGTATAGGTCATGGCTAGAGCAATTACAAGCAAGATGTTTTATATGAGCTACTCACTGGTTTGAAAACAGAAAACATTCATTATACAGCATGTGCTTTACATTAAATGGTAGAACTTGCAACCATGGAGACAAGTATTAGGTTACTAGCCAATGTCAGCTACCTTAATACTGGTAAGGGTCTGTTTTTGTCCATTAACTTTTGGAACATTTCATTTCCACTAGTATAATGGTTGATCATGGATAGAACAATTACAAGCAATATACTTTATATGTGCTACTTACTGGTTTGGGTCAAGGAAAAATTCATCATAGGGCATGTGCTTTACAAGTATTAGGTTATAATAAAGGGCAATGTCAGCTACCCTTATACTGGTTAGGGTCTGTTTTTTTCTGTTAAATTTCGGAAGAGTTCAATTCCACTAGTATAATGGTAGTCATGGAAAGAACAATTAGTACTTGCAGTTATGTAACTTGCAGTTATAGAGGCAAGTGTAAGGTTATAATGAGGGCCAATGTCAGCTACCATAATACTGGTTATGGTCTAGGTTTTATCCGTAAATTCTGAAAAGGTTAGATTCTCACTAGTATAGGTCATGTCTAGAACAATTACAAGCATGATATTTTATATTTGATACTTATTGGTTTTGGTCAAGAAAAAATTCTCCAAAGAGCATGTGTTTTACATAAATTGGTCTAACTTGGAACCATGGTGACAAGTACTGGGTTATAATAAAGGCTAATTTCAGCTACCCTAATACTTGTAAGGGTCAATATTTTATTCATTAATTTTTGTAAAGGTTAGATTCCCATGAGTATACCAGTTGTTCATGGTTAGAACAATTACAATCAAGATCTTTATTAGGTGCTACTTACTGGTTTGAGTCAAGGAAAAATTCTTGATACAGCATGTACTTTACACTAAATAGTGGAAGTTGCAACTATGGAGAAAGGGAAAGAACAATTAGGCCTTGTAATTATGTAACTTGCAATCATAAAGGCAAGTGTAAGGTTAAAACAAGGGCCACTGTCAGCTACCCTAATACTGGTTATGGTCTAGGTATTATCCATAAATTTTGAAAAAAATTGATTCTCACTACTAAAGTTCATGTGTAGAACAATTAAATGCAAGAACAATTAAATGCAAGATATGGGTTTGGCTGTAGGGGAGGTGGAGGCCATTGTATCTCCCTGAATTATGACAAGAAAAACAATTGAACAATAAACTTTAAATACAATTAGTAATACAAAGACAATCGGAAATGAAAAAAATGTGGTTGGGTTTGGCTGTAGGGGAGGAGGAGGAGGCCATTGTATCTCCCTGAATCATGACGAGAAAAACAAATAAAAAACAATATTTAAGGTACAAAAGGTAATACAATGACAATTGATAGTAAAAAAGGTGGTAAGGGTTTGGCTGTAGGGGCAGACGAAGGCTATGATATCTCCCTGATTTACAAGAAAAACCAAAAACAAAATTTAAGATACAAAGAGTAATACAATGAGAATTGGTAGTGAAAAAATGTGGTAAAGATTTGGCTGTAGTGGCAGACGGAGGCTATAATATCTCCCTGATTAACAAGAAAAACCAACAACAAAATTTAAGATACAAAGAGTAATACAATGACAATTGGTAGTGAAAAAAGGTGGTAAAGGTTTGCCTGTAGGGAAGAAAGAGGCAGTTGTATCTCCCTGAATTATGACAAGAAAAACAAACAACAAAATTTAGAATACAAATAGTAATACAATTTCAATTGGTAGTGGAAAAATGTGGTAAGTGTTTGGCTGTAGGGCAGGAGGAGGAGGTCATAATATCTCCCTGGATTATGACAAGAAAAACAAACAACAAAATTTAAAAAATAAATAGTATTACAAAGACATTTGGTAGGAAAAAAGGTGGTAAGGGTTTGGCTGTAGGGGAGGAGGAGGCCATAATATTTCCCTTAATTATGACAAGAAAAGCAAACAAAAAAATTTGGACTACAAATAGTAACACAATGACAGTTCGTAGTGAATAAAGGTGGTAAGAGTTTGGCTGCAGGGAGGAGGAAGAGGCCATAATATCTCCCTGAATTATGACAAGAAAAAAATTAAACAACAAAATTTAAAATACAAATAGTGATACAACGACATTTGGTAGGAAAAAAGGTGGTAAGGGTTTGGCTGTAGGGGAGGGGGAGGCCATAATATTTTCCTGAATTATGACAAGAAAAACAAACAAAATTTTAAATACAAAGAGTAATACAATGACAACTGGTAGTGAAAAAAGGTGATAAGGGTTTGGCTGTAGGGGTGGAAGAGGCAATTGTATCTCCCTGAATTATGATAAGAAAATAGAACAACAAAATTTAAAATACAAATAGTAATACTATGACAATTGACCTTTCTGCTGATTTTGATTGACAGGTCTTTGCAGGGCTTACCAGCCAATCAAAACACAGCATTGGGCATCATGTAAACAATAAAGTTAGACACAGTATGTTAAAGACGTAAGATAATTTGATCGTATCTATTTAATTATCAAAACAGCAATTTCTGTTATCGGTCAATAAAAATCTGTGAAATGGTGAAAAGGTGTAGTTACAAATTGTGTGACACTGATAAAGGTTATCCAGATAGAATACAGGGGGAGTTAAATTCGTCCCATTTCCAAAGCCGAAAACGCATCTCGAAAATATATTCGGTGGATAAAACTATGTGGAAGACCTTGTGAACAGCTTCATCCATCACGGATCAATAAGAATCGTAATGTATGCGCAAAAATATGTATAAATGTCATTTGAGAAAGTACTTGCAAAAATAGGCATAGAAAAACCCATCTAAGAAAATTGCTGTTTCAATCGCCAAGAAGCTCTGTTGGATAACTACTTTCAAATTTTATTGTGCTTAACCCTTAATGCAGATCCTCAGGAGGAGGGCTTTTGAAAACATGGGAAAAGGAGAAAATACTGGTAACCAGAATACATGGATTCGTAGTGATAAGATAAGCCTTCTTCCTTGTTAACTTTGAGATGCTTTAACTAATTTACACAATGTTAAAGAAGTACAAAAAGTCCAAATTTCGGGAGTGAAGGACAGTGCAGTAGATTTACATGTGTCAGCAAAGTTTTGAACCTTAATGAGAAAGAATGAAGCACATAAATACCTAAACATAACTCAGTTTTACCAAAGAATAATGGAATTTAAGATGCTTATTGTTTTTGTGGGGCTAGTTAAGTCGTCTCAACATCATATTTGATAACAAAATACACTGAATTAGACGCAATTCAAATATGCATAGATTGTCTGAATCAACAGAAAAATTTCAATTTTGGGTAAGGGAAACTGGATGTTTGATGATTTTAAAGTGTGCTGTCAATTAACAAACTTTCAATATCATTGACGGCAGTTTGTTTTGAACTTCAGTGATATACTGAGACAACGGGTGGTCAAGCGGATTAGAGCGGCAATTTTGGTTTGGAATCGGACCCATCCTATCAAATTAACAGTTTACCGACAAACCCTTTGAAATGGCAGATGTGCTAATCCACTTAAATATGGCTAAATCAAAAGTTGATTTGATTTAAGATAAGTTGCCTTTTAAACTGAAGTTCTGAAACAGAACAGAATAGAAGTAAGACCTTTAATCTACTGTTAGTATGCTTAATAATGTAAGTTGCAGATCGTTTTAATCCAAGACTAGGCTGCATACTATTGGCAGTCTGATCTATATCTACACACTCAGCATATTCTTCACGTTTAACGTTTGTTCCAATGATGAGATTTGTCTTTGAAAGGGTAGAAAAGAGAGAAATGTTTTCAAAGTCTCCTTCAAGGTCGATGAAGGACTGGACTGTGTGGTAAAGGGTTAAATTGTAATCCTTTTCCTATATTGTTTACAGTCAAATTATGTTATATACTGACGAAATGTCTTAAAAACTTTTGCCCTTTAAGTAATGATACATTTTGCCGACAGAAGTTACACACAATGTATTTTTATTAGCTCATCTGAGCACGAAGTGCTCAGGATGAGCTATTGTGATTACTCGGCGTCCGTCGGCGTCCGTCGTCCATCCGTCGTCCATCCATTCACATTTTTTTGTGTACACTCTAGCATCTACAAATATTAACCAATCAGCACCAAACTTGGTCAAAATATGTATGACCATAAGATCTTGGATGAATTCGATTATGGGTCTAATCGGACTAGAACAACTGGAATTATTTGCCCATGAATTAGAAAAATTGCTATATTTGACTTTGTTTACAATCTAGCATCTACAATTTTTAACCAATCAGCATCAAACTTGGTCAAAATACTTATGACCATAAGATCTCGGATGAGTTTGATTATGGGTCTAATGGGACCAGAACAACTGGAGTTATTTGACCTTGAATTAGAAAGTTCTTTAAAATAGTTCTTTGTCCGGAGCATAACTTTGTCATCTCCAGTCCGATTGCCTTGAAATTTGGCATTTGTGTTTGTTGCAATAATACAGAGTGCATTGTGAAAGAACCGTAACTCTACCTCCTACTTTCTATGTGTTATTTCCCTTTGATCATCATTTTTACAGCATTTTCTGCATGTCAGGAATATAACTTTGTCATCACTAGCCTGAACATCTTCAAATTTGGTATGCATGATCGTTGAAAAATTACGGAGTGCAGTGCACAAAAACCATAACTCTTCCTAGCACGAATTTTGAGTTATTCCCCCTTTGACTTTCATTTTTATAGCATTTCTTGCTTGTCTGGAGCAAAACTTTGTCATCTTAAGTAGGAATGACTTGAAATATGGTATGCTTATTTGTTGCAATATTAGAAAGTGCAGTGCGCATGAATTGTAAGATTACCTCACGCTGTCTTTGAGTTATTTCCCTTTTTTTCGTCATTTTTACAGCATTTAGTGCTTGTCCGGAATATAACAGTCATCTCAAGTCAGAACGACTTCAAACTTGGTATGCATGTTTGTTGCAATATTACCGAGTACTGTGGGCAAGAACAATAACTATACCTAGCGTGGATTTTGAGTAATTCCACTTTAATCTTCATTTTTACAGTATTTCTTGCTTGTCCAGAATGGAACATTGAAGTCTCATGTCAAATTGACTTGAGACTTGGTAAACATGTTTGTTGCATTACCTGCCCTTTGCAATTATTATACCTCCTCGACAACTGGCAGTGGGATGGGCATATCTTTTTACAATTTTCCGCTCTTGTTTCATTATCATTTGGCCTTGAACCTCAATATTTGGTATTTATCTTCATTGTAGACCTTTACTGCTTAGTACCCAGGTGAGCGATATAGGACCATCTTGGTCCTCTTGTTTGAAATGCTGTGACCAAACATAGAATTTAGAACATATTTGCATTATTTTTACTTCTCGATTTTTCCTAAATATGACATTATTTTAAGTATTTTTTCTGTTTAAGTTGTCGATTAAGTTCGAATTTATAAGAATGTTGGGGAAAAAATTTGGGATATTTAACCTACAGCGAAATATCAGCTAGAATAAAACTGAAATAAACGCTCTTTCTCTTTGTATTCGACACCATTTTCTGGTTTGTTTGTCAGGCTTGACAACCGAAATACCGCGTTACTAAGGTGGGCGTGCCAAACTCGCGTTTACAGAAAGCTCAATTGGTAGTGAAAAAAGGTGGTAAGGGTTTGGCTGTAGGGGAGGAGGAGGCCATTATATTTCCCTGAATTATGACATGTATTTGATTTTAAGCACTCATCCAACAGTATAAATAACTTGAAAATACATGTACATGTGTATAAAGAAAAATAGACACTAAAGTCAAACAAAAACAAACTTAAAAAAAAAACAATGAAAAATACATGTATAAAGCCCAGTACACTTGTTGTAAAGTAAAAGGTTGAAAGGGTTGGCAGTGGGGAAGGAGGAGGCCAACAGATGTCATTGCAAAATAGAAAAAAAAAGGAAATTTGGTTTTAGTCAAGGAAAAGTCAGGGAATTTTGCTTTAATCCAATTGTGGACACCCTGGGAAGATTTCAAGGTTATTGCATAGATAGGTTGTTCCATTTTGGTCATTTTTTTTTCTGATTGGACTTCATTCTGGTCATTTCTTACACATTTAGTCAATTTAACTCTTTACTAAACAGTAACAATATAGACTTGACCAAAATTGAAAGCATTTGCAGAGGACAAAAATAAATGGTACTCAGATGATGGAAGGATAGGAAACAATGTAACACTATAAAAGGAGAAAATGCTGGCTATGAGCATTTTTTTTTCTTTTTTTTTTCACAATTTTTTCAAGTCTTCTTCCTTGGGTTTGTTATAGCTCAGGATTTTTAGGTAAAGGGGTAATTATCATTCCTGTCATGTTCTCCACACTGTTAATTCTGTACCAACTTTGGTAGTTTTGTACCTTTAATTACTCATTTCAAACTGAATTTTGAGTGGTTAAAACAGAGGATTAGAAAATCAAAGTTGAATTTGAGGTTGTCATCTCTTAGTTATTGATCAGTGTGGAATTTCAGGTTATGTATGTACATGTTTTTATGACAACTGTAAAATTTTTACATAATGATATCACATATCGTAAACTTCGGATTGCTACCACATTTGTAAGACTGAGATATGATAAAGGACAACTCTACCTGACTTGTAGGGTTTGGGCCTGTCTGTAACATCCAACCCTATTCATGATATCTGGCAAAAGATATCTTCTCAAACCATGGTTATCCATACTTGCCTGTTTAAGACACAGGAATATGTTATCTGTCACCCAGCCTATGTGAAATTGTATATGTGAGGTCTTAATGTTTGCACTCACCAAAGAAAACCTTTGTTAACCATAGTTGTCTATGTATGACGAAGGTATATGTTATCTGTCAGCGAGACTATGTGAAATAACATATGTGAGATTACAGTGTTTGCATGTACAAAGAGAAAACATGACTTTTAAGAGTTGTTGTGATTGTGTGATTCCCATGCATGTACGCTATACAGACAAAAACAATTACAGGCTACCACCAATTCTAATGTGTATGTTTCAGAGCTAGAATTGTAAAATTTTGATAGGACATGATATTCATAATTTGATGAGAATAAGTGGTCCTCAGCAAGGTTTGAGAAGTATATTTGTTACTCCATAAAAACCATTTGTTGTTACTCCTGAAGAAGCTATATTCCCATGTTGCAGACAGTGTACAAGGGTTGTCCCATTGAATCGTAGACACTTGATATAAAAAGATTTCTTAATGTCCGATTGCAATAATTTTACAGGTATGTATATTTTAGAGCAGTGATGTGCTATATTTTAGAGCAGTGATGTGCTATATTTTAGAGCAGTGATGTGCTATTTCTAAAGAGCATAAGCTTACTGTTACATGTAGTTGTTAACGTCACAATGTGCACTGGTTGGCAATTTGTGGTATATTTCAAAATTGTAAATTAATGACTATACTTTATATCTTAATGATGTTTTCAGCAAATAGTAATCTTAGTTTAATAAAATAATGAATAGAATCTCGTTAAACTGTACCCCTCAGTTTTATTGTCACTCCCATTGTCTATGATTTAATGGGACAGCCCTCGCAGATCAAGATCGGGCTGCACAGGGATACTGTCCCTACTTTGATGTACACTTCGATATTTTGTGAGGTATTCTGGTGAGAGCAGCCTTGAAATTGCTTTAATTATACCTTTACTACTGATAAACTCACCTGAGCATGAAGTGCTTCATGTGAGCCATTGTGATTGCTTATTGTCCAACAGTATGTCTGTTCAACCACAATTACAAAAACTCCCCCCCTAGACACTAATGGATGAAAGAAAATTGAATTTAATGTCCAAACTCCTCTGGACATGTCAATCAAAAGTTGATTCAAAATGATTTTAATAATGTGAACAATTTTACAACTTGCGGTGTTGGCATCTGTGTTGGAGGCAGCATTTACATTTACATTTTTTTACATTTAAGATTTTTAAGAGCTGACACTTTCCAAACCATATGGATTGGTTCACATTTGTTACGATGATAGATATACTGGTAGGTCCAAAGTTTCTGTCAGCAGTGCAATGCCCATGATCTTAAAGTCCAGGTTGTAGACTTTAATACTGTACATCAAAGTTATACTTTCTGTAAGTTTTTTAAGAGCTCATATTTTCCAAACTGAGTGATGGATTAGGTTCAAATATGGCTTGATAACAGATACAGGTCCAAAGTTTAACTGAGCCATTCCCTAGCCATGCTCATACTCACAATCTTAAGGTCAAGGTCACCAGTTTTGAAATTTTATGTTGAAGTTTTCTTTGCAATCATTCCGTAGCTTTGTTATAACTCTGGATTGTTAGGTTAAGCTTTATGTATATTTTTGTCATACCCACCGTTAACTTTGTACATTTTTGGTAGTTTAGTACCTTCAATTGCTAATCATTTTGAACTGACTTTTGAATTTTGTATTGGTCATTAACAGTTTACTTTAAATTTTTTGAAGAAACCACATCTTCAAAACTGTATGATGACTTTGGTTTGTATTTGTGATAGAGGTCCAAAGTTTCTTTCAGCAATATACCCCTCCCCACACCTATGATTTTAAAGTCTAGGTCATGGACAATTTTGAAATTTCATGTTTGAGTTGTTTTAGAGCTTTTATTTTCTCCAGACCAAATGTTTAACTTGTTTCATATTTAGTTTAGTGATGGATATTGTTTTTACCCTTACTATTGAGTTGGTGTTGGGTTTTCTGTCCTTGGCTGGGACCCTGTAGCTGTTTCAGGGCACTGCCCCACCCCCTCCCCTGACAAATTAACTTATACAGGTGAATTGTGCTGTATGATGACAGTTCTTGTTTATGGGATTCTATGTTCTGTGCTATAATATATGTATCAAAAACTTCGAAGGTTTTCTTTTCTAGGACCACAAGACTTGGAATGTTGATACTTGATATTTAGCATGATAGGATAGTTGTTAGTCAAAGTTCTTCATTATATGTCCCTGGTGTAAAATAATGTCCTGCCATATTGGTCACAGGTCAAACATGGAGTAATAAGAGGAAAACGGTAGAAAAAAATTTTGTCTGATACCCAAAAACATAGAATGTTGATGTTTGGTATGTGTCTACTACATAGGTTGATCCATTCTCAAAGTTGTTCAAATTGTACCCAAAGATGTTAAAGATTGTCCAGTCCCAGGGGACTCATGTTTTACGTAGTATTCTACTGGAAGAACTTAAAAAATCTTCCTTTGGTCCTGTAGTTTTTAACATTCTATGAGTTATGGCTGTGAAACTTCACTGTAATATAGATCTTTATATGCAGATGATGTGCACACCTTCATTGATGTAAAACATTGTCATGTACACTGTTACTATAAACAGGAAGAGTGAAACCTGCAGTTTCTTCAACACTCTTTGAGCTATGTTTGTGGAAGTTCAGTTGGCAATAGGTTTTAGCAGTTAGATTATAACAGTACTATTCATTTACAGCATGTTTCGCTATTACCTAATGAAGATAGAACAATCAAGATTTAAACTCTGAGCTAGTATGAGTCTTACATTTTGTCATGCAGTTTTAGCTCTTATTAACTTAGGTGAGCGATGTATGACTACCTTACTTTTCTTCCTCAAATTGTCATTTTATTTATATGGCAGGCACTTAAACCTTTCTCTGGTGAAAGCAGCCTTCTGTTGGGGCCAAAACAGAGATACACCTTGGTAATTCGGAACTAAATTGAATCATCTCTAGGGGCACAGTCTGTTTTGATCACCTGTGAATGCCAGCAAGTCAACGGTGTGGCACCTACACACCAATGTGGTGAGATGGGACGATTCTGTCAATCTTTGGAACATCACTGGCGGCAAACCTGCAGTAGTCTGTCACAAACTAGGGCTGAACCTCGGAAGCCTTTGGTCAGAACATGCAATACAGCTTCTTGAACTGGGACAAAACCAGGTAACATTGGGTCTATGAGAGTGTTACCCCATTTTTTTCGGGGAAAATGCCCCTGGTATACGTGCTACTCTTCACCATGAGGAATTCAGACCATTATCATGACTGTGAGTGTGAGAATGGGATTTAATTAGAGACTTGGGATGACTCTAAGTAAAGTAGATTTTGAATTTCTTAGAGTCAAGTACAACTTTTAGTTCCTATTGCAGAGTGTAGATTAAGATCAGACTGTACAGAACATGCAGTCACATTTTTGATGTACACTGTCTGACAGTTTGTGAAGCATGATGGTGAAAGAAACCTTGAAGTCACAATATCTGTGTCTTGTCTATTGGTTTAAGATATCCTTTTCATATTTGGCAGGCACTTTATCTCTTTCCAAACATTTCGATCATCGAAAGTGAAAGTATTTGCAAATCAAAAATTCCTTGTGATTCTATTGTTAAGATTTGTCTTTCAAAAGGAAGAAAAAAATACATAAACAAATAAAATGCTGTCTACTCTCAATCTTTAGCTCTATTGGCCAAAGGCAGAGCTTATGTCATGGTATGGTTTTCCTAGTCAGTCTGTCCGTTTGTTTGTTAGTCTCTTTCTTGTTTAATCATTGAAGTCCAAATTTTTTGTCAGATTTTCATAAAATTTATGCAGTTTCTTGATTTCATCAATAGCCTAAACCCTATTGATTTTGAAACAAATGTCCCAATTAGTAAAGGAAAAGTAGCCATAAAAAGTTGAAAATTTACAATTATTGTTGATGCAATGAGGTCCACATTTTGCGGTTGGATTTTTGTGAAACGTGCACAGTTTCTTTATATCATCATTAGCTTGAACCCCATTGATTTTGAAAATAACCTGATGATTAAAAAGGATAAATTAGCCATTTGAAGTAGAACATTTGCATTTCTTGTTTTCACAATAAAGTCTGCCTTTGTGGTCAGCTTTTTGTAAACCTTGCACAGATCAATTGTAATATCAATAGCTTTAACTCTATCGATTTTGAAAAAAATGTGACAGGAAGGGAAAAGTAGCCATTTAAAGTTAAACATTTGTCTTTCTTGCCTACACAATTTAAGACTACATTTGTTGTCAGATTTTCTTGAAACGTGCAAAGGTTATTTTTATCATCAATAGCTTTAACCCTGTTAGGAAAAGTAGCCATTTTGAGTTGCATTTCTTGTTTACTTGATTGAGTAGGCAATTTTGATCCAATTGTTTTAAAACTTGCACAGATCACTTGTATAATCATCAAGGGATTTTACGCTTTTGAAAATGAAGAAAATCCAGCATCAGTTAAGGAAAAGAAGCCATTTGATGACTAAGTCTTGTTTATTCAACAAAGTCCACATTGTTGGTTCATGTAAACTGCATGAAATCCAAAACTTTTGTCATAATGAGCAGCAATCTAACAAGTACTAAATCCTCGTCAGATTTCCAAACAAGTGGTTTCAACAGATTCTACTTTGATTATTTCACTAATTGTTCAATTCTTCATGCCTACTTATTATGCTGTATTAGTGGATTCAAGCCCAGTTACAGCCCCCTCCCCTCCACACCATGTTTTGTCAGTGTTTTTGTCTTTTTTCCTTTTAGCATCAATGATAGTTTGCTAGAAAATACTAGTAAGCAAACTTACAGCCAGTAGAGCAATTCAGACCCTCAAGGGCCTCTAGTTTCCTCAACTTCCTTACTTAGGATTTTAAAATCACAAATTATTCTGTAAAGGGTTAACTCTTAACCAAATGACAAAAAAACTAGCCTTGTTTACAGACAAATTGATTTTTCTTTGGTAACCAGCATTTTCTTTTCTCATGATTTTTTCAAAGCTTTGTACGGTAAGGAGGTCAAGCTTATACCATTATCCCCACATTTTTTTTTTTTTTGACTACTCTAATTTTTATGCAGCCAGAGAAATGCAGAATAAGTTTGTATCTATTTTACCTAAAATGAAGACAAGATTATAAATAAAAATACATGTAGGCAAATGGAAAAATTGCTCACCTAGAAGAGTTTCCTTTTGTAATGGCAGAGACAGCCAATGGAAACTTTTCTCTATAGTCAGTTGTGATTGCTTGTAGTCCATGCATTTGTCCACCCTTAGTTACATAAATTGCCTGTCTTTAGAAACAGCTGAGCCAAATGAAAGTAGTGTTTAAACTCAGAGATGAATTATAAAGAATTATTCTTATTCAGGACAAGAACCTAGATGATTCTGGTGCTGAAATAGCAAAAACCTGGACCCAGTTTCACAAAAAACCTTAACTCTTATTTTGCTCTGGTCCACTAACAGACTCTGACATAACTCTTTACCAAACAACATACTTTTAGACAAGTCCAGATTGAAAGCATTTGCAGACGACATAATTAATGTGACTAAAAAATTGATTTGTTTTGGGAAGGGAAGAAAACATTGTGGGAAAAGGAGAAAATACTGGTAACCAGCATTTTCTCCTTTTCCCACAATGATTCCAGAAGGCTTCTTTCTCAGGGTCGTGAAAACCAGGGATTGTTTCATAAAGGGTTAAGTTGACTTGGTCATTTCAGTCGAATTTCATTAACATTTGCTGGCTTTAGAAACATTCTCCAACCCCAAGTTGACTCAATGTTTCAGACTCAGTTTGTCAAAATAATTGACTGAAGTCATTTTAACAGACTTGATTCCATTATTTTGCTTGAAATGAGTGAAAAATGTTGTGTCAACTTATGATTTGAGAATGTTTCTAAAGTCCGTTAATATGAGTAAAATGGGTCTCAACTCTCAAGTAACAGAATTAACATAAGCTGGAAATGGGGTCCTTCAACAGACATGAGCAAAATAAGAGACTTAAGTTTTTGCGTGAAATGGGGCCCAGTTTCATGCAAAAACTTAGGTCTCTTTTTGTACTCAAATCAACTAACTTATATAGCAGCTTAGCTTGAGTTTATTATTTGAGACACATTTTACTAAGATTTACAGACTTGAGTGACATTCTTAAATCATGAGGTGACACAACATTTCAGGCTCAACTCAGCAAACTATTGGACTTAAGTCTGAGCTGATGTAAGTCTATGTTTTGCTCATCTCAGTCTGAAATGTTGTATCAACTCAGGATTTTAGAATGAAATGACAGCCTGTTATTATTAGTGAAATGTGTCTCAAATACCAAACTTAAATCAAAAGTTAGGGGATTTGAGTAAAATAAGAGACATAAGTTTTTTTGGTAAAACTGGGCCCTGGTCTTACTGTCAAGATAACCAGTATCAGGCTGTAACAAACATTGTTAAAACGGTTATCATAAGTTGACCTTTGAACTATTCTTTTAGGCAAATTTTCAAGCTATTATTTTGTATACATTCTTTGTGAAAACTTTGAAAATCTTTTTGTCTGTAACACTAGGCATAGAGTTTTGATATTTGGTATGTATTATCATAAGATGGTCCCTTATCAAACTGGGTCACTTTGATCACTGATGGTCCACCTCCCTGTGGTTACAAGTATTACAAATAGTTTCATAGACTGGTTTAGAAACAAAATTTCTAAAGAACCTATCAGCTAGAATGATAAATACAAGCCATGTGATCTATCTTGATCTGCAGATCATGCACAAAATCTTAGAAAAAAAAGTAAAGCAGAAGATCATTGTTTTTGACCATAAAAGAATGGAATTTGTCAGTAGGAAACTTACCTTTCCAGGTTAATTCAGGTGAGCAATATAGAACCATTGTCATCCTCTTGTTTATAAAGAACTTGACAGTGTCATGAAAAAACACGAAAATACATTTCATTTTCTTTTTAATGCCACTGAAGTCAAAGTAGTGAGTTATATCTTCTAAAATCCTAAGGATTTTCGTATTATGAACAGAAAAGTTGAAATAGACTGTCACCAACGAAGGATCAAGGCACTCCAGAAAGCTTGTTGACCTATTAAGGGGCAGATAATTTTAGGAAAGTAATCCCAGCATGATTTATTTGTCTCTATTCAATGCAGATAATTGTAGAGAATTCATTACAACAGCCCTTATCTTTCTCTATCCATAAATTTTTGGGAGAGTAAGATTTCCATAAGAATAAGTCATGGTTTGTACAGTTATAGTTAGCAAGATATTTTATACAAGCTAGACTAGTACCGGCTTAAGTCCAGGATAATGGCAGGTTGGCAACTGTCCACAGATGGGGTGAGGATGCTGTCACCAAGGACGGATCAAGGCAAGCTAGAAAAGTTGTCGGTCTATTCAGGGGCAGCTGTGTTCAAGTGTACAGTCAATCTTACATATCTGAGGTATTCCTTCAAAATGAAGAAATGGAAAATAATTAACAAGTAAATCACCTACAGGACAGACCATTTTTACAGACCACACCAGTGGACTTTTTTCACCTTCTAATCAAAGATGGTGATTTAAATAAATTTAACATATCGCAGAGATCAAGACTAGACTGCAAAAAATGTGTAAAGACCAGTACTAAGTGAGTTATAACTGAATATATTTTTCAGGGAAATTTTTCCTGGACCTTGAAAAGTAACAAGCTTGTGTGAGAAATCTTGCCTAAAATTGTCCTAACCAGGACTTAAAATGGCGTAACTCAAACTCTTCCTTAACTGTATGGATACAACCTAGACTCTTACCAGTATTAGAGTAGCTGACATTGGCCCTTGTTATAACCTAATACTTGTAGAGCTAATTTTCAGTCCTACCAAATTCAAAATACATCTTACATGAAGAGTTTTTCCTGGATCCAAATCAGTATATGGCTTGCATATATTTACTTACCATTTCTCTTACTGTTTGGATTGTAACCCTCAAATAATTTCTTTTTAAACTGGCTGGTGACAATTAATGTACTAGGAGCTTTGATATCTCTGATAGAGAAAATAAAGCTTGAGAGGATGATATTTTTTACAACAATCTACCCCTGAAAGACCAGTAACCATTCTGGTTTGTTTTGATCCAACTTTAGAGGCAGTATATCTCGTCTTTTGTGCTGAGAAACTGAAAATCTTGGTCTTTTCATTTAAGACATGAGACTTCCACTATTCTGTCTCCTGTTGAGTAATCAACTCTGCACTTTTTCTTACTGGAATTTCCCTGATGCTAAACAGAGCAAATAAAAAGTTTTGGAAAGTTTTTGTGAAATTGATAAAAAAATATTCTACCTTTTTTTTTTGTTTACAACATGATTTTAAGATTTTTTACGACTTTACGAACCACCCTTTCCCCCCACACCTGGCTTGGCAAATTTCTTTCTGAGGATTCATTCCTCTCTCACAGCTGACTATTGTTTCGACGATGATTATGTGGGAAAGCAGCCAGTGACTTGGAAAGACGATTGTGCGGAGTACTGGTAAAAGAGACTCCAGGAAAGCATGGATAGGTCTGGCTGCAGCAATATAACTGAAATAATGTTGAAAAACGGTATCAAACACCATACAATCATAAGGGTTTATTTACAAAATTCATAATGTTATTGCATTTTATTGAAGTTATTTTCAAATTTGTGTTTAGAGAGTTAATATGAGAGAAAATTGAAGGAGTGGATTATTTAGCTCTACAGGCCTAAGGCCAGAAGAGCCAGTGCCAAGGCAAGGTTTCTGTCATCTATCCATCCACCGGTCCATTTATATACATTATATTGGTGATATAGTCAACATTTGTAGTTTTGTCATTTTAAAAATTATGCACATTATTCAATTCATCCATTGTGTGAAATCCTTTGAACTTTAAGAAAATCCAACATGTAGGGAAAGTTCGATTTTTTACACAATAAGGTCTACATTTTTTTTGTTAATTAGGATATTTCTGCAACTTGCACAGATTATTTGTATTAACTCTTTACTAAACAACATAATTTTAGACACAACCAAATTGAAAGGATTTGTAGAAAACAAATAGTGAAAATTGTCTTTAAAAATGGTACAAAATGTTGTGAAAATCTTGTTTACAAGCATTTTCCCATTTTCCCTCAGTATTTCAAAGATACTGTATTTGTTGACTGATTCTTGCGTACGAAACGAAGTCCAAATTATTTGTTGCACTCTTTTTAAAGCTTGATGCTATTGTGTATTACAGTGATTAATAAAGCCCTGTTTAATTTGGACTGATTTCTAAAGATTTGAGGATTTTCCTTGATCATTGCCCTATTTGTCCCTTGCAAGATATGTATTAGGCTGTTTTTATTCTGTTACTCCGACTGGCACACATTCAGGCCCAGTGCAAACCTGTTTTTTTTTTATTTTAGCATTAGTGACTAATGGATGTTAGAAAATGACAGAAATTTCCTGAAATATTGCTTTAAAGGAATCAGAGAATTTTTCCTTATGGCTTGAAGCTGATGATACATACTGTAGGAAAATTTAGCATAAATTTAACTGCTTCTTTCACTATACTGGTCAGTAATTGCTGGTAGAGCGATTTAGGCCCTCCTGGGCCTGTTGTTCCATTTGTTGAATAGTATTTTTATGTATAAGTCTCTCTACATTTAATGCATAACATATACAAGCTTGATCTTCATTTCTTCAGTAGTGTACAAGTTAGAGTAGTTAGAATTTTCTAAGGGGGGGGGGGGTAATGGTATAAGCTTGACCCGTGAAAGTGCCTGCCCAATAAGAAAAGGACCATTAAAATCAATAGAACAGGCACAGATCATGTAACTTCAAGGTTGATTTCATCAGAATACCAAACAAAACATCAGGCATTGCACATCACAGATGATACTGCATGCTCTGTGCAGTCTGAACTTGATCTACCATATCTGCAAAATGAACTTTAAGTTGTACTTGGCTCATGATTTTTAGTAATTAGTCCCTTTTATGCAATTCAAGAAAGGTCAGATAATACAAATTCAGAATCTACTTTAAGTAAGATCAGCCCAAGTCTATTGTTAAAGCCCCACTCTCACAATCATCACAGTGTTTGCTGGGTTCCTCCCAGTGAAGTGTAGCTGGTAATCAGAGGGTATTTTCACCCTAGAAATGGGTTAACATTCTCATACACCTGATGTTTCCCTGGTTTTATCCTAGAAAAGAAGCTGTATTGTGTGCTGTAACCACAGACTTTCAAGGTTATGCCCTGCTTTGGGATGGAATACCAACGGCTTGTCGTCATTGATGTTCTGAAGATTGCCAGAGTTGTCCCATCACACCCCACTTGTGTGATAGTGACATGCCAGTGTCATGCTGTCATCAACAGGTTACCAACACAGGGTATGTTCCTAGAGGTGATTGAACTTGCTGCCAAATCACCAAGGTTTATAGTGATTTTGGCCCTGATAGATAACGCAATTTCAAGGCTATTCTCACAAGAATACCTCACAAAATATATTGTACATCAGAGATTATGCCATTTGGAATATTCTCCTTATGTGGCCTTGGTTTATCCTGTTACATTTCAATCCTGTTTTAACGACCGTGAGACAGAGGGTTTATGAAAACACAGTGGAAAAAAGAGAAACCAGCATTTTCTCCATTTTCCAACAATGTTTTCTGCCCAGTCAGTGAAAAATTCCACTTTTGTATACATTCAGGGCTCTAACTCTTTACTACACAACAAAATCTTAGACTGTACCATATTGAAAGCATTTGCAGATGACAAACAAATGTGACTCAAATATTGAAACATGTTTTGGGAAGGGTAGAAAACTTTGTGGGAAAAGGAGAAAATGCTGGTTACCAGCATTTTCTCCTTATCTCACAATGTTTTCGAAAGCTTTCTTCTTCAGGGTCGTTAAAAGTCGGGATTGTGTGGTAAAGAGTTAAGCCTGATCATTGTTGTTCATTCAAATTCTGCACAGTTCTATTATTTTGAAAAGTGCAGTCTGATCTTAAATACATGCTGTCTGTTGCTTCATTCTAGACCAAGATCAAACTAGAGATTACCTTTATTATACCCCCCACAACAAAGTGGAGGGGGGTATACTGGAATTGCCATGGCTGTCTGTCCGTCTGTCCGTCCATCCATCTGTCCATCCATCCGTCCATCTATCCGTAGACACAAATTTGTCTGGCAAAATACTCTGACAGTTTTTCAGGTACTAAACTCAAATTTACACACAGTGTTCTAATAATATGAAGTTATGCATGTGCAATTTTCATGACCCTGGTCCGATTTGTTGCAGAATTATCTGAAATGTGGAATTTTAAAAGAAGTTTGTGGGAAGGATGACATTGACAATGTTTTGGTTTGATCATTTTTTCTCAGTCATGGCCCTTGAATTTTATAGTTTCTAAGTTTGTTTCCATGCTGGGCCCCTGTCACTCGGGGCCTTAGAAATAGGTGGCTGCCTTCACCTCTGTGGCATATGGGTGGTATGAGTCTCCAGAAACAGAGGAGACCGATATGGAGCATCACCCTTCTCCACCAGCTCTTCTTTGGTAGAGTTGTCCGTCTGTCAGAGCACCTGTCTTAACAAAGTGGAGGTGGGTATACTGGAATTGCAATGGCTGTCTGTCTGTCCATCCGTCCGTCCATCTGTCCGTAGACACAAATTTGTCCGGCGAAATACTCTGACAGTTTTTCAGGTACTGAACTAAGATTTACACACAGTGTTCTTATATATATGAACTTGTGCATGTGCAATTTTCATGACCCTGGTTGACTTGTTGTGGAATTATCTTCCCTTGAACTTTTTTCAACTTGTACTTTTATACTAAAACAACCTGCTTTCTGTGACAAAGACCTGTTTTGTGACAAGAAGCTGGTGGGGTGTATGATCACGTTTAGTGATAGCTCTAGTTTGACATGGATCATATATAGTGATAGAAAAACTTCTATTTCTTTTATTTTGCTTCGTTATCCCCCGCCAAAGGCGATATAGTTTTAGCATTGTTCATCTGTCTGTCCGTCTGTGTGCTTGTGTCTCTGTCCGGGAGAATTTCTTCAATACCATTGGACAGAATTTCATGAAACTTTATACATGTGTACAATAAGCTATTCCACCAAAAAACTTTTTTCTGTTCTTGATTCCATGCAAAATGGCAGACTGGGAGTGATTTTAAGTAACACGGTCGAAATGTACTTTTGATGTTTTGAGTCTTATCTTGAAAACTACACAGAGTTTGTACATTGAACTTGTCACATCTATCAACTACCATTAGGAAATGCAGGAAAAAATGTTTCATCCAGATTGACCATGCAACACCACAGTTATATATGCTCTTGTTTTTTGTAATGCCGTGTCATGGAAAATTAGGGGGCTTGGTGTATATTTCCAATATGGACCAATATCTCTTTTACCATAACAAAATGTTATGAAACTTCATTTTTATATTGTTTATCACAAGCCACAGACAATTATTATTTGTTTTTATTTCATGAAATACCACATCATGCTGTCCGCCGAGTTTTTTTGCTGTTTTGATATTCAATATGGTGTCATAGAAAAAGGGGGATTCATGTATATTTCCATTAGGGATCAATATCTCTCTAACTCAGAATCTTACATGAATATTTATGAAACTTCATACGAATTTCTTATGATAGTCTGCCAATAACATTATTTCAGCCTTTTTCATTAAATGTTATGTCATGGAAAAAGGGGGCTTGACATATATTTTCATTATGGACAATATCTGTTTAACTACAGGACAAAATGTTGTGAAACTCCATCTTTATGTTGTTTATCATAAGCCACAGACAGTAGTTATTTGTTTTTATTTCATGAACTGCCATGTCATGAAAAAAGGGGGCTAAATGTATAATTTCATTATGGACCAGTAATAGTCTATTTGCCCCTCTGTCCGCCCAGACCAATATCTTGTAAAGTTCTTGACGAAAATTGATGAGACTTCATGCATGTCTGCCATTGGATAGTTCGTTTATACTATTTTTTTCTATATATATAAGGACGTGTCATGGAAAAAGGGGGCTTGATGTATATTTTCTTTGTTTTCAGTTAATGAAATGCCATGTTATGGAAAAAGTAGACTTAATGTACAATCCCATTATGGCCTCTTATATATTTTATCATACTGCCTGCCATAAAAAAAAAAGACAAACAAACAAAAAAAACACCAAAAAACAGCAAAGTTGAAAAAAAAAAAAAACCTATAAAATATATAAAGAAAAGTACAAAAAGATTGAAATATTTTAAGTATAAGAAAAAAAAAGAAAAGATAATAATAATAATAATAAAAAAGAAATAATAATAGTAATAATAATACAAAAAAGAAAAAAAAAAAAAAAAAAAATGGAAAAAGAGAAAAAGAAAACAATATATTTTATGGGGAAAAAAAGTGAAAAAAGGATCTACCAAAAAAAAATGTGTGCGTATATTCGGGTTCGGGAAGGGATGGGAATGGGTGGGTTTGCGATTTCGAGGGGTAGTATGTAAGTAGATAGTGCTATGTTTGACTGGTTGTAACCATGAATTAGTATTGCATATAATCAGCCATTATTTTCAGTAAAATAACCAAAAAAGCATGACATAAAAGTTTTCGTTGTCATAGTTTAATTTCTAATTTTATTTTAGAGCTTTTTAGAATTTTAAAAAAAGTTTATGGGAAGGATGACATTGACAATGTTTTGGTTTGATCATTTTTTCTCAGTCATGGCCCTTGAATTTTATAGTTTCTAAGTTTGTTTCCATGCTGGGCCCCTGTCACTCGGGGCCTTAGAAATAGGTGGCTGCCTTCACCTCTGTGGCATATGGGTGGTATGAGTCCCCAGAAACAGAGGAGACCGATATGGAGCATCACCCTTCTCCACCAGCTCTTCTTTGGTAGAGTTGTCTGTCTGTCAGGGCACCTGTCTTAACAAAGTGGAGGTGGGTATACTGGAATTGCAATGGCTGTCTGTCCGTCCGTCCGTCCATCTGTCCGTAGACACAAATTTGTCCGGCGAAATACTCTGACAGTTTTTCAGGTACTGAACCAAAATTTACACACACTGTTCTTATATATATGAACTTGAGCTTGTGCAATTTTCATGACCCTGGTGTGATTTGTTGTGGAATTATCTTCCCTTGAACTTTTTTCAACTTGTACTTTTATACTAAACCATTCTGCTTTCTGTGACAAAGACCTGTTTTGTGACAAGGAGCTGGTGGGGGGTATGATCACGTTTAGTGATAGCTCTAGTTTGACATGGATCATATATAGTGATAGAAAAACTTCTATTTCTTTTATTTTGCTTCGTTATCCCCCACCAAAGGCGACATAGTTTTAGCATTGTTCATCTGTCTGTCCGTCTGTGTGTTTGTGTCTCCGTCCGGGAGAATTTCTTCAATACCATTGGACAGAATTTCATGAAACTTTATACATGTGTACAATAAGCTATTCTACCAAAACAATTTTGTCTGTTCTTGATTCCATGCAAAATGGCAGACTGGGAGTGATTTTAAGTAACACGGTCAAAATGTACTATTGATGTTTTGAGTCTTATCTTGAAAACTACACAGAGTTTGTACATTGAATTTGTCACATCTATCAACTACCATTAGGAAATGCAGGAAAAAATGTTTCATCCAGATTGACCATGCAACACCACAGTTATATATACTCTTGTTTTTTGTAATGCCGTGTCATGGAAAATTAGGGGGCTTGGTGTATATTTCCAATATGGACCAATATCTCTTTTACCATAACAAAATGTTATGAAACTTCATTTTTAGCTCCACTGGCCGAAGGCCAGTGGGCTTATGTCATGGCCTGTTGTCCGTCGTGCGTCCGTCCGTCCGTGCGTTAACTTTTTTTTAAACTGTCGTCTTCTCTGAAACTACACATCCAATTTTGATGAAACTTCACAGAAATGATCCTGCCATGGTCCTCTTCAGAATTTCTTGAAAGAATTTAATTCCTTCAAAAACTCTGGTTGCCATGGCAACAAAACTGAAAAATTTTGAAAATCTTTGAAAATCTTCTTGTCTGAAACCGTAAGGCCAAGGGCTACCAAATTTGGCATGTAGCTTTATCTAGTGGACCTCTACCAAGTTTCTTCAATTTATAGCCCTGGGGTCAAAATTGGCCCCGCCCCGGGGATTACAAGTTATACATGGGCTTATTTAGGGAGAACTTTAAAATTCCTCTTCTACCTAGCCATAGGGCCTAGAGCTACCAAATTTGGCATGTAGCTTTATCTAGTGGACCTCTGCCAAGATTGTTCAAATTATAGCCCTGGGGTCAAATTAGGCCCTGCCCGGGGGTAACAAGTTTTACATGGGCTGATATAACAAGTTTTACATGGGCTTATATAGGGAGAACTTTAAAATTCTTCTTTGACCTAGCCATGGGACCTAGGGCGACCAAATTTGGCATGTAGCTTTATCTAGTGGACCTGTACCAAGGGTGTCCAAATTATAGCCGAGGGTCAAATTTGACTTTGCTCCGGGGGGTAACATGTTTTACATGGGCGGGCTTATATAGGAAAATCTTTCGCATCTAGCTATAAGGGCTAGGGCTATCAAATTTTGCATTTAGCTTTATCTAGGGGGTATCTATCAAGGGTGCCCAAATTATAGCCCAGGGGGTCAAATGTAGCCCCACCCCAGGGGGTCGCAAGTTCTACATGGTCTTATATAAGGAAACTAATAATCTACTTGTACATAGCCATATTTAGGCCTAGGGCTACCAAATTTTGCATGTAACTTTATAAAATGGGCCTCTACCAAGAGGGCCCAAATTTTAACTTTGGGGGTCAAGTTTGACTCCACACCAGGGGTCACAAGTTTTACATTGGCTTTTATAGTGAAAACTTGATAAACCTGTGTCATGGATCACATATTTTACAGGGCCTTTTATTCAGCAAACTTGTTTTACATGACTTTTTATTGGGCAAGATTAAAAAATCTTTTTGTTTATAACCACACATTCTAGTTTCATATTGTAGGTCTGGGGTCAAAATTGCCTTCATTCCAGGGATCGCAAGTTTAACATGGGCTTCAAAATATTGTCACTTCAATCTAAACATTAATCAAGGGAAATAACTCTTTTTATGAAAGATAAAGTTCGTTACTATTTACCTCCCTTGATTATCAAGCTGCAGTGATACATGATTGGTGCTAGACAAGTTTTTTAGCTCCACTGGCTGAAGGCCAGCAGGCTTATGTTATGGCCCGTTGTCCGTTGTGCGTCCATCCGTATGTTAACTTTTTAGCTCATTTGAGCACAACGTGCTCAAGGGGAGCTTTTAGCATTTGTTTCAACTCAATAAAAGAAATTTTCAATCATACACCAAAACAAAAAATTATCCTCCAGATATCTGACTGTGTTTACAAACTATGAAGTGTTCATATTAATACACCATGTCTACTGTTTGATGATGACTAGCTTAGAAAAAGTATTAATAAAATAAGTTTGAAAAAAAATGTTAGTGATTTATTATGACAATTGTTAGCACACATGTAACTCATTACCAAACGATAATATTTTAGGCTTGTCTAAATCGAAAGCACTTGCAGACGACAAAATAAAAGTGATTGAAAATTTGAAATTTGTTTTGTGAACAGTAGAAAACATTGTAAGAAAAGGAGAAAATGCTTTTCTAAAGCCTTCTTTCTCAGGGTCATCAAAAGTAGGGATTGTCTGGTAATAGGTTAAAAAGATATATTTCAAACTGAGATTGATGTACGTGTATACTTGTTTTTTACTGGCACTGAAGGTCCGTGCGTGCATTAACTTTTATTTCAAACATCTCTGAAACTACTTATCCAATTTTGATGAAACTTCAAAGAAATGATCCTGCCATGGTCTTCTTCAGAATCCCATGACAGAATTTTATTCCTTCAAAAACCCTGGTTGCCATGGCAACAAAACTGAAAAATATAGAAAATTTTCAAAAATCTTCTCTGAAACTGTAAGGCCTAGGGCTACCAAATTTGGCATGTAGCTGTATCTAGTGGGCCTCTACCAAGTTCCTTCAAATAATAGCCATGGGGTCTACCAAATTTTGCATGTAGCTTTATCTAGTGGGCCTCTACAAGGAGGGCCCAAATTATAGTCCTTGACCCAAGTTTGTCCCCACACCACGGAACACAAGGTCACCAGTTTTACATGGGCTTTTGTAATGAAAACTATCTTAAGTCATCATGTTACTAACCATTATAAAGACTAAGGCTATTAGATTTAGCCCTGTCTCATGGGTTTCATGTTTTACAGGGCTTTTCATTGAGAAAAATTTGAAAATCTTCTTGTTTATAACATTCAAGAACTGAATTATTTGGTATGGAGCTTTATATTGTGGACCTCCACCAGGATTCAAATAATTATAGCTTTGCGATCAAAATTGGCTTTGCCCATGGATCACAACTTTCTCGTAGGATTAGATAGAAAAATGTTTGCATGTCCTCGTGTTTGAAATCAATTTGCTGAATGTTGTAATGTTTGGCTTGTAGTGTTTTTACTTAATAGCCAGTGGAGCGATACAGGGCCATCATGGCCCTCTTGTTATATTGTTTATCACAAGCCACAGACAATTATTATTTGTTTTTATTTCATGAAATACCACATCATGATGTCTGCCGAGTTTTTTTCCTGTTTTGATATTCAATCTTGTGTCATAGAAAAAGGGGGATTCATGTATATTTCCATTAGGGATCAATATCTCTTTAACTCAGAATCCTACATGAACATTTATGAAACTTCATACGTATTTCTTATGATAGTCTGCCAATAACATTATTTCAGCCTTTTTCATTAAATGTTATGTCATGGAAAAAGGGGGCTTGACGTATATTTTCATTATGGACAATATCTCTTTAACTACAGGACAAAATGTTGTGAAACTTCATCTTTATGTTGTTTATCATAAGCTACAGACAGTAGTTATTTGTTTTTATTTCATGAAATGCCATGTCATGAAAAAAGGGGGCTAAATGTATAATTTCATTATTGACCAGTAATAGTCTGTTTGCCCATCTGTCCGCCCAGACCAATATCTTGTAAAGTTCTTGATGAAAATTGATGAGACTTCATGCATGTCTGCCATTGCATAGTTCGTTTATACTATTTTTTTCTATATATATATAAGGACGTGTCATGGAAAAAGGGGGCTTGATGTATATTTTCTTTGTTTTCATTTAATGAAATGCCATGTTATGGAAAAAGGAGACTTAATGTACAATCCCATTATGGACCTCTTCTATATTTTATCATACTGCCTGCTATAAAAAAAAAAAAAAGACAAACAAAAAAACCCCAAAAAAACAGCAAAGTTGAAAAAAAAAAAAAATCTATAAAATATATAAAGAAAAGTACAAAAAGATTGAAATATTTTAAGTATAAGAAACAAAAAGAAAAAAAAAAAAAAAAATAATAATAATAAAAAAGAAATAATAATAGTAATAATAATAAAAAAAAATGGAAAAAGAGAAAAAGAAAACAATATATTTTATGGGAAAAAAAAGTGAAAAAAGGCTCTACCAAAAAAAAAAGTGTGTGTGTATATTCGGGTTCGGGAAGGGATGGGAATGGGTGGGTTTGCAATTTCGAGGGGTAGTATGTAAGTAGGTAGTGCTATGTTTGACTGGTTGTAACCATGAATTAGTATTGCATATAATCAGCCATTATTTTCAGTTAAATAACCAAAAAAGCATGACATAAAAGTTTTCGTTGTCATAGTTTAATTTCTAATTTTATTTTAGAGCTTTTTAGAATTTTAAAAAAAGTTTGTGGGAAGGATGACATTGACAATGTTTTGGTTTGATCATTTTTTCTCAGTCATGGCCCTTGAATTTTATAGTTTCTAACTTTGTTTCCATGCTGGGCCCCTGTCACTCGGGGCCTTAGAAATAGGTGGCTGCCTTCACCTCTGTGGCATATGGGTGGTATGAGTCCCCAGAAACAGAGGAGACCAATATGGAGCATCACCCTTCTCCACCAGCTCTTCTTTGGTAGAGTTGTCCGTCTGTCAGGGCACCTGTCTTAACAAAGTGGAGGTGGGTATACTGGAATTGCAATGGCTGTCTGTCCATCCGTCCGTCCATCTGTCCGTAGACACAAATTTGTCCGGCGAAATACTCTGACAGTTTTTCAGGTACTGAACTAAGATTTACACACAGTGTTCTTATATATATGAACTTGTGCATGTGCAATTTTCATGACCCTGGTTGACTTGTTGTGGAATTATCTTCCCTTGAACTTTTTTCAACTTGTACTTTTATACTAAACCAATCTGCTTTCTGTGACAAAGACCTGTTTTGTGACAAGGAGCTGGTGGGGGGTATGATCACGTTTAGTGATAGCTCTAGTTTGACATGGATCATATATAGTGATAGAAAAACTTCTATTTCTTTTATTTTGCTTCGTTATCCACCGCCAAAGGCGATACAGTTTTAGCATTGTTCATCTGTCTGTCCGTCTGTGTGCTTGTGTCTCCGTCCGGGAGAATTTCTTCAATACCATTGGACAGAATTTCATGAAACTTTATACATGTGTACAATAAGCTGTTCCACCAAAAAACTTTTTTCTGTTCTTGATTCCATGCAAAATGGCAGACTGGGAGTGATTTTAAGTAACACGGTCGAAATGTACTTTTAATGTTTCGAGTCTTATCTTGAAAACTACACAGAGTTTGTACATTGAACTTGTCACATCTATCAACTACCATTAGGAAATGCAGGAAAAAATGTTTCATCCAGATTGACCATGCAACACCACAGTTATATATACTCTTGTTTTTTGTAATGCCGTGTCATGGAAAATTAGGGGGCTTGGTGTATATTTCCAATATGGACCAATATCTCTTTTACCATAACAAAATGTTATGAAACTTCATTTTTATATTGTTTATCACAAGCCACAGACAATTATTATTTGTTTTTATTTCATGAATTACCACATCATGATGTCCGCCGAGTTTTTTTGCTGTTTTGATATTCAATATGGTGTCATAGAAAAAGGGGGATTCATGTATATTTCCATTAGGGATCAATATCTCTTTAACTCAGAATCCTACATGAACATTTATGAAACTTCATACGTATTTCTTATGATAGTCTGCCAATAACATTATTTCAGCCTTTTTCATTAAATGTTATGTCATGGAAAAAGGGGGCTTGAAGTATATTTTCATTATGGACAATATCTGTTTAACTACAGGACAAAATGTTGTGAAACTTCATCTTTATGTTGTTTATCATAAGCCACAGACAGTAGTTATTTGTTTTTATTTCATGAAATGCCATGTCATGAAAAAAGGGGGCTAAATGTATAATTTCATTATGGACCAGTAATAGTCTGTTTGCCCATCTGTCCGCCCAGACCAATATCTTGTAAAGTTCTTGATGAAAATTGATGAGACTTCATGCATGTCTGCCATTGGATGGTGTGTGTGTGTGTGTGTGTGTGTGTGTGTGTGTGTGTGTGTGTATATATATATATAAAAGGACGTGTCATGGAAAAAGGGGGCTTGATGTATATTTTCTTTGTTTTCATTTAATGAAATGCCATATTATGGAAAAAGGAGACTTAATGTACAATCCCATTATGGACCTCTTCTATATTTTATCATACTGCCTGCTATAAAAAAAAAAAGACAAACAAACAAAAAAAACCCCAAAAAACAGCAAAGTTGAAAAAAAAAAAAAAAATCTATAAAATATATAAAGAAAAGTACAAAAAGATTGAAATATTTTAAGTATAAGAAAAAAAAAAAGAAAAAAAAAAAAATAATAATAATAAAAAAGAAATAATAGTAATAATAATACAAAAAAGAAAAAAAAAAAAAAAAAAATGGAAAAAGAGAAAAAGAAAACAATATATTTCATGGGAAAAAAAAGTGAAAAAAGGATCAACCAAAAGAAAAAAAAATGTGTGCGTATATTCGGGTTCGGGAAGGGATGGGAATGGGTGGGTTTGCGATTTCGAGGGGTAGTATGTAAGTAGGTTAGTGCTATGTTTGACTGGTTGTAACCATGAATTAGTATTGCATATAATCAGCCATTATTTTCAGTTAAATAACCAAAAAAGCATGACATAAAAGTTTTCGTTGTCATAGTTTAATTTCTAATTTTATTTTAGAGCTTTTTAGAATTTTAAAAAAAGTTTGTGGGAAGGATGACATTGACAATGTTTTGGTTTGATCATTTTTTCTCAGTCATGGCCCTTGAATTTTATAGTTTCTAAGTTTGTTTCCATGCTGGGCCCCTGTCACTCGGGGCCTTAGAAATAGGTGGCTGCCTTCACCTCTGTGGCATATGGGTGGTATGAGTCCCCAGAAACAGAGGAGACCGATATGGAGCATCACCCTTCTCCACCAGCTCTTCTTTGGTAGAGTTGTCCGTCTGTCAGGGCACCTGTCTTAACAAAGTGGAGGTGGGTATACTGGAATTGCAATGGCTGTCTGTCAGTCCATCCGTCCGTCCATCTGTCCGTAGACACAAATTTGTCCGGCGAAATACTCTGACAGTTTTTCAGGTACTGAACTAAGATTTACACACAGTGTTCTTATATATATGAACTTGTGCATGTGCAATTTTCATGACCCTGGTGTGATTTGTTGTGGAATTATCTTCCCTTGAACTTTTTCAACTTGTACTTTTATACTAAAACAACCTGCTTTCTGTGACAAAGACCTGTTTTGTGACAAGGAGCTGGTGGGGGGTATGATCACGTTTAGTGATAGCTCTAGTTTGACATGGATCATATATAGTGATAGAAAAACTTCTATTTCTTTTATTTTGCTTCGTTATCCCCCACCAAAGGCGACATAGTTTTAGCATTGTTCATCTGTCTGTCCGTCTGTGTGTTTGTGTCTCCGTCCGGGAGAATTTCTTCAATACCATTGGACAGAATTTCATGAAACTTTATACATGTGTACAATAAGCTATTCTACCAAAACAATTTTGTCTGTTCTTGATTCCATGCAAAATGGCAGACTGGGAGTGATTTTAAGTAACACGGTCGAAATGTACTTTTGATGTTTTGAGTCTTATCTTGAAAACTACACAGAGTTTGTACATTGAACTTGTCACATCTATCAACTACCATTAGGAAATACAGGAAAAAATGTTTCATCCAGATTGACCATGCAACACCACAGTTATATATACTCTTGTTTTTTGTAATGCCGTGTCATGGAAAATTAGGGGGCTTGGTGTATATTTCCAATATGGACCAATATCTCTTTTACCATAACAAAATGTTATGAAACTTCATTTTTATATTGTTTATCACAAGCCACAGACAATTATTATTTGTTTTTATTTCATGAAATACCACATCATGATGTCCGCCGAGTTTTTTTGCTGTTTTGATATTCAATATGGTGTCATAGAAAAAGGGGGATTCATGTATATTTCCATTAGGGATCAATATCTCTTTAACTCAGAATCCTACATGAACATTTATGAAACTTCATACGTATTTCTTATGATAGTCTGCCAATAACATTATTTCAGCCTTTTTCATTAAATGTTATGTCATGGAAAAAGGGGGCTTGATGTATATTTTCATTATGGACAATATCTCTTTAACTACAGGACAAAATGTTGTGAAACTTCATCTTTATGTTGTTTATCATAAGCCACAGACAGTAGTTATTTGTTTTTATTTCATGAAATGCCATATCATGAAAAAAGGGGGCTAAATGTATAATTTCATTATGGACCAGTAATAGTCTGTTTGCCCATCTGTCCGCCCAGACCAATATCTTGTAAAGTTCTTGACGAAAATTGATGACGCTTCATGCATGTCTGCCATTGGATAGTTCGTTTATACTATTTTTTTCTATATATATAAGGACGTGTGATGGAAAAGGGGGGCTTAATGTATATTTTCTTTGTTTTCATTTAATGAAATGCCATGTTATGGAAAAAGGAGACTTAATGTACAATCCCATTATGGACCTCTTCTATATTTTATCATACTGCCTGCTATAAATAAAAAAAGACAAACAAACAAAAAAAAACCAAAAAAAACAGCAAAGTTGAAAAAAAAAAAAAAATCTATAAAATATATGAAGAAAAGTACAAAAAGATTGAAATATTTTATGTATAAGAAAAAAAAATAAAAAAAAATAATAATAATAAAAAAGAAATAATAATAGTAATAATAATACAAAAAAAAATGGAAAAAGAGAAAAAGAAAACTATATATTTTATGGGAAAAAAAAGTGAAAAAAGGCTCTACCAAAAAAAAAAATTGTGTGCGTATATTCGGGTTCGGGAAGGGATAGGAATGGGTGGGTTTGCGATTTCGAGGGGTAGTATGTAAGTAGGTAGTGCTATGTTTGACTGGATTGTAACCATGAATTAGTATTGCATATAATCAGCCATTATTTTCAGTTAAATAACCAAAAAAGCATGAAATAAAAGTTTTCGTTGTCATAGTTTAATTTCTAATTTTATTTTAGAGTTTTTTACAATTTTAAAAAAAGTTTGTGGGAAGGATGACATTGACAATGTTTTGGTTTGATCATTTTTTCTCAGTCATGGCCCTTGAATTTTATAGTTTCTAAGTTTGTTTCCATGCTGGGCCCCTGTCACTCGGGGCCTTAGAAATAGGTGGCTGCCTTCACGTCTGTGGCATATGGGTGGTATGAGTCCCCAGAAACAGAGGAGACCGATATGGAGCATCACCCTTCTCCACCAGCTCTTCTTTGGTAGAGTTGTCCGTCTGTCAGGGCACCTGTCTTAACAAAGTGGAGGTGGGTATACTGGAATTGCAATGGCTGTCTGTCCGTCCGTACGTCCATCCATCTGTCCGTAGACACAAATTTGTCCGGCGAAATACTCTGACAGTTTTTCAGGTACTGAACTAAGATTTACACACAGTGTTCTTATATATATGAACTTGTGCATGTGCAATTTTCATGACCCTGGTTGACTTGTTGTGGAATTATCTTCCCTTGAACTTTTTTCAACTTGTACTTTCATACTAAACCAATCTGCTCTCTGTGACAAAGGCCTGTTTTATGACAAGGAGCTGGTGGGGGGTATGATCACGTTTAGTGATAGCTCTAGTTTGACATGGATCATATATAGTGATAGAAAAACTTCTATTTCTTTTATTTTGCTTCGTTATCCACCGCCAAAGGCGATATAGTTTTAGCATTGTTCATCTGTCTGTCAGTCTGTGTGCTTGTGTCTCCGTCCGGGAGAATTTCTTCAATACCATTGGACAGAATTTCATGAAACTTTATACATGTGTACAATAGGCTATTCCACCAAAACACTTTTTTCTGTTCTTGATTCCATGCAAAATGGCAGACTGGGAGTGATTTTAAGTAACACGGTCAAAATGTACTTTTGATGTTTTGAGTCTTATCTTGAAAACTACACAGAGTTTGTACATTGAACTTGTCACATCTATCAACTACCATTAGGAAATGCAGGAAAAAATGTTTCATCCAGATTGACCATGCAACACCACAGTTATATATACTCTTGTTTTTTGTAATGCCGTGTCATGGAAAATTAGGGGGCTTGGTGTATATTTCCAATATGGACCAATATCTTTTTTACCATAACAAAATGTTATGAAACTTCATTTTTATATTGTTTATCACAAGCCACAGACAATTATTATTTGTTTTTATTTCATGAATTACCACATCATGATGTCCGCCGAGTTTTTTTGCTGTTTTGATATTCAATATGGTGTCATAGAAAAAGGGGGATTCATGTATATTTCCATTAGGGATCAATATCTCTTTAACTCAGAATCCTACATGAACATTTATGAAACTTCATACGTATTTCTTATGATAGTCTGCCAATAACATTATTTCAGCCTTTTTCATTAAATGTTATGTCATGGAAAAAGGGGGCTTGAAGTATATTTTCATTATGGACAATATCTCTTTAACTACAGGACAAAATGTTGTGAAACTTCATCTTTATGTTGTTTATCATAAGCCACAGACAGTAGTTATTTGTTTTTATTTCATGAAATGCCATGTCATGAAAAAAGGGGGCTAAATGTATAATTTCATTATGGACCAGTAATAGTCTGTTTGCCCATCTGTCCGCCCAGACCAATATCTTGTAAAGTTCTTGATGAAAATTGATGAGACTTCATGCATGTCTGCCATTGGATGGTTCGTGTGTGTGTGTGTGTGTGTGTGTATATATATATATATAAAAGGACGTGTCATGGAAAAAGGGGGCTTGATGTATATTTTCTTTGTTTTCATTTAATGAAATGCCATATTATGGAAAAAGGAGACTTAATGTACAATCCCATTATGGACCTCTTCTATATTTTATCATACTGCCTGCTATAAAAAAAAAAAGACAAACAAACAAAAAAAACCCCAAAAAACAGCAAAGTTGAAAAAAAAAAAAAAAATCTATAAAATATATAAAGAAAAGTACAAAAAGATTGAAATATTTTAAGTATAAGAAAAAAAAAAAGAAAAAAAAAAAAATAATAATAATAAAAAAGAAATAATAGTAATAATAATACAAAAAAGAAAAAAAAAAAAAAAAAAATGGAAAAAGAGAAAAAGAAAACAATATATTTCATGGGAAAAAAAAGTGAAAAAAGGATCAACCAAAAGAAAAAAAAATGTGTGCGTATATTCGGGTTCGGGAAGGGATGGGAATGGGTGGGTTTGCGATTTCGAGGGGTAGTATGTAAGTAGGTTAGTGCTATGTTTGACTGGTTGTAACCATGAATTAGTATTGCATATAATCAGCCATTATTTTCAGTTAAATAACCAAAAAAGCATGACATAAAAGTTTTCGTTGTCATAGTTTAATTTCTAATTTTATTTTAGAGCTTTTTAGAATTTTAAAAAAAGTTTGTGGGAAGGATGACATTGACAATGTTTTGGTTTGATCATTTTTTCTCAGTCATGGCCCTTGAATTTTATAGTTTCTAAGTTTGTTTCCATGCTGGGCCCCTGTCACTCGGGGCCTTAGAAATAGGTGGCTGCCTTCACCTCTGTGGCATATGGGTGGTATGAGTCCCCAGAAACAGAGGAGACCGATATGGAGCATCACCCTTCTCCACCAGCTCTTCTTTGGTAGAGTTGTCCGTCTGTCAGGGCACCTGTCTTAACAAAGTGGAGGTGGGTATACTGGAATTGCAATGGCTGTCTGTCAGTCCATCCGTCCGTCCATCTGTCCGTAGACACAAATTTGTCCGGCGAAATACTCTGACAGTTTTTCAGGTACTGAACTAAGATTTACACACAGTGTTCTTATATATATGAACTTGTGCATGTGCAATTTTCATGACCCTGGTGTGATTTGTTGTGGAATTATCTTCCCTTGAACTTTTTCAACTTGTACTTTTATACTAAAACAACCTGCTTTCTGTGACAAAGACCTGTTTTGTGACAAGGAGCTGGTGGGGGGTATGATCACGTTTAGTGATAGCTCTAGTTTGACATGGATCATATATAGTGATAGAAAAACTTCTATTTCTTTTATTTTGCTTCGTTATCCCCCACCAAAGGCGACATAGTTTTAGCATTGTTCATCTGTCTGTCCGTCTGTGTGTTTGTGTCTCCGTCCGGGAGAATTTCTTCAATACCATTGGACAGAATTTCATGAAACTTTATACATGTGTACAATAAGCTATTCTACCAAAACAATTTTGTCTGTTCTTGATTCCATGCAAAATGGCAGACTGGGAGTGATTTTAAGTAACACGGTCGAAATGTACTTTTGATGTTTTGAGTCTTATCTTGAAAACTACACAGAGTTTGTACATTGAACTTGTCACATCTATCAACTACCATTAGGAAATACAGGAAAAAATGTTTCATCCAGATTGACCATGCAACACCACAGTTATATATACTCTTGTTTTTTGTAATGCCGTGTCATGGAAAATTAGGGGGCTTGGTGTATATTTCCAATATGGACCAATATCTCTTTTACCATAACAAAATGTTATGAAACTTCATTTTTATATTGTTTATCACAAGCCACAGACAATTATTATTTGTTTTTATTTCATGAAATACCACATCATGATGTCCGCCGAGTTTTTTTGCTGTTTTGATATTCAATATGGTGTCATAGAAAAAGGGGGATTCATGTATATTTCCATTAGGGATCAATATCTCTTTAACTCAGAATCCTACATGAACATTTATGAAACTTCATACGTATTTCTTATGATAGTCTGCCAATAACATTATTTCAGCCTTTTTCATTAAATGTTATGTCATGGAAAAAGGGGGCTTGATGTATATTTTCATTATGGACAATATCTCTTTAACTACAGGACAAAATGTTGTGAAACTTCATCTTTATGTTGTTTATCATAAGCCACAGACAGTAGTTATTTGTTTTTATTTCATGAAATGCCATATCATGAAAAAAGGGGGCTAAATGTATAATTTCATTATGGACCAGTAATAGTCTGTTTGCCCATCTGTCCGCCCAGACCAATATCTTGTAAAGTTCTTGACGAAAATTGATGACGCTTCATGCATGTCTGCCATTGGATAGTTCGTTTATACTATTTTTTTCTATATATATAAGGACGTGTGATGGAAAAGGGGGGCTTAATGTATATTTTCTTTGTTTTCATTTAATGAAATGCCATGTTATGGAAAAAGGAGACTTAATGTACAATCCCATTATGGACCTCTTCTATATTTTATCATACTGCCTGCTATAAATAAAAAAAGACAAACAAACAAAAAAAAACCAAAAAAAACAGCAAAGTTGAAAAAAAAAAAAAAATCTATAAAATATATGAAGAAAAGTACAAAAAGATTGAAATATTTTATGTATAAGAAAAAAAAATAAAAAAAAATAATAATAATAAAAAAGAAATAATAATAGTAATAATAATACAAAAAAAAATGGAAAAAGAGAAAAAGAAAACTATATATTTTATGGGAAAAAAAAGTGAAAAAAGGCTCTACCAAAAAAAAAAATTGTGTGCGTATATTCGGGTTCGGGAAGGGATAGGAATGGGTGGGTTTGCGATTTCGAGGGGTAGTATGTAAGTAGGTAGTGCTATGTTTGACTGGATTGTAACCATGAATTAGTATTGCATATAATCAGCCATTATTTTCAGTTAAATAACCAAAAAAGCATGAAATAAAAGTTTTCGTTGTCATAGTTTAATTTCTAATTTTATTTTAGAGTTTTTTACAATTTTAAAAAAAGTTTGTGGGAAGGATGACATTGACAATGTTTTGGTTTGATCATTTTTTCTCAGTCATGGCCCTTGAATTTTATAGTTTCTAAGTTTGTTTCCATGCTGGGCCCCTGTCACTCGGGGCCTTAGAAATAGGTGGCTGCCTTCACGTCTGTGGCATATGGGTGGTATGAGTCCCCAGAAACAGAGGAGACCGATATGGAGCATCACCCTTCTCCACCAGCTCTTCTTTGGTAGAGTTGTCCGTCTGTCAGGGCACCTGTCTTAACAAAGTGGAGGTGGGTATACTGGAATTGCAATGGCTGTCTGTCCGTCCGTACGTCCATCCATCTGTCCGTAGACACAAATTTGTCCGGCGAAATACTCTGACAGTTTTTCAGGTACTGAACTAAGATTTACACACAGTGTTCTTATATATATGAACTTGTGCATGTGCAATTTTCATGACCCTGGTTGACTTGTTGTGGAATTATCTTCCCTTGAACTTTTTTCAACTTGTACTTTCATACTAAACCAATCTGCTCTCTGTGACAAAGGCCTGTTTTATGACAAGGAGCTGGTGGGGGGTATGATCACGTTTAGTGATAGCTCTAGTTTGACATGGATCATATATAGTGATAGAAAAACTTCTATTTCTTTTATTTTGCTTCGTTATCCACCGCCAAAGGCGATATAGTTTTAGCATTGTTCATCTGTCTGTCAGTCTGTGTGCTTGTGTCTCCGTCCGGGAGAATTTCTTCAATACCATTGGACAGAATTTCATGAAACTTTATACATGTGTACAATAGGCTATTCCACCAAAACACTTTTTTCTGTTCTTGATTCCATGCAAAATGGCAGACTGGGAGTGATTTTAAGTAACACGGTCAAAATGTACTTTTGATGTTTTGAGTCTTATCTTGAAAACTACACAGAGTTTGTACATTGAACTTGTCACATCTATCAACTACCATTAGGAAATGCAGGAAAAAATGTTTCATCCAGATTGACCATGCAACACCACAGTTATATATACTCTTGTTTTTTGTAATGCCGTGTCATGGAAAATTAGGGGGCTTGGTGTATATTTCCAATATGGACCAATATCTTTTTTACCATAACAAAATGTTATGAAACTTCATTTTTATATTGTTTATCACAAGCCACAGACAATTATTATTTGTTTTTATTTCATGAATTACCACATCATGATGTCCGCCGAGTTTTTTTGCTGTTTTGATATTCAATATGGTGTCATAGAAAAAGGGGGATTCATGTATATTTCCATTAGGGATCAATATCTCTTTAACTCAGAATCCTACATGAACATTTATGAAACTTCATACGTATTTCTTATGATAGTCTGCCAATAACATTATTTCAGCCTTTTTCATTAAATGTTATGTCATGGAAAAAGGGGGCTTGAAGTATATTTTCATTATGGACAATATCTCTTTAACTACAGGACAAAATGTTGTGAAACTTCATCTTTATGTTGTTTATCATAAGCCACAGACAGTAGTTATTTGTTTTTATTTCATGAAATGCCATGTCATGAAAAAAGGGGGCTAAATGTATAATTTCATTATGGACCAGTAATAGTCTGTTTGCCCATCTGTCCGCCCAGACCAATATCTTGTAAAGTTCTTGATGAAAATTGATGAGACTTCATGCATGTCTGCCATTGGATGGTTCGTGTGTGTGTGTGTGTGTGTGTGTATATATATATATAAAAGGACGTGTCATGGAAAAAGGGGGCTTGATGTATATTTTCTTTGTTTTCATTTAATGAAATGCCATATTATGGAAAAAGGAGACTTAATGTACAATCCCATTATGGACCTCTTCTATATTTTATCATACTGCCTGCTATAAAAAAAAAAAGACAAACAAACAAAAAAAACCCAAAAAAACAGCAAAGTTGAAAAAAAAAAAAAAATCTATAAAATATATAAAGAAAAGTACAAAAAGATTGAAATATTTTAAGTATAAGAAAAAAAAAAGAAAAAAAAAAAAAAAAATAATAAAAAAGAAATAATAGTAATAATAATACAAAAAAAGAAAAAAAAAAAAAAAAAAAAAAAAAAATGGAAAAAGAGAAAAAGAAAACAATATATTTCTTGGGAAAAAAAAGTGAAAAAAGGATCAACCAAAAAAAAAAAAATGTGTGCGTATATTCGGGTTTGGGAAGGGATGGGAATGGGTGGGTTTGCGATTTCGAGGGGTAGTATGTAAGTAGGTTAGTGCTATGTTTGACTGGTTGTAACCATGAATTAGTATTGCATATAATCAGCCATTATTTTCAGTTAAATAACCAAAAAAGCATGACATAAAAGTTTTCGTTGTCATAGTTTAATTTCTAATTTTATTTTAGAGCTTTTTAGAATTTTAAAAAAAGTTTGTGGGAAGGATGACATTGACAATGTTTTGGTTTGATCATTTTTTCTCAGTCATGGCCCTTGAATTTTATAGTTTCTAACTTTGTTTCCATGCTGGGCCCCTGTCACTCGGGGCCTTAGAAATAGGTGGCTGCCTTCACCTCTGTGGCATATGGGTGGTATGAGTCCCCAGAAACAGAGGAGACCGATATGGAGCATCACCCTTCTCCACCAGCTCTTCTTTGGTAGAGTTGTCCGTCTGTCAGGGCACCTGTCTTAACAAAGTGGAGGTGGGTATACTGGAATTGCAATGGCTGTCTGTCAGTCCATCCGTCCGTCCATCTGTCCGTAGACACAAATTTGTCCGGCGAAATACTCTGACAGTTTTTCAGGTACTGAACTAAGATTTACACACAGTGTTCTTATATATATGAACTTGTGCATGTGCAATTTTCATGACCCTGGTGTGATTTGTTGTGGAATTATCTTCCCTTGAACTTTTTCAACTTGTACTTTTATACTAAAACAACCTGCTTTCTGTGACAAAGACCTGTTTTGTGACAAGGAGCTGGTGGGGGGTATGATCACGTTTAGTGATAGCTCTAGTTTGACATGGATCATATATAGTGATAGAAAAACTTCTATTTCTTTTATTTTGCTTCGTTATCCCCCACCAAAGGCGACATAGTTTTAGCATTGTTCATCTGTCTGTCCGTCTGTGTGTTTGTGTCTCCGTCCGGGAGAATTTCTTCAATACCATTGGACAGAATTTCATGAAACTTTATACATGTGTACAATAAGCTATTCTACCAAAACAATTTTGTCTGTTCTTGATTCCATGCAAAATGGCAGACTGGGAGTGATTTTAAGTAACACGGTCGAAATGTACTTTTGATGTTTTGAGTCTTATCTTGAAAACTACACAGAGTTTGTACATTGAACTTGTCACATCTATCAACTACCATTAGGAAATACAGGAAAAAATGTTTCATCCAGATTGACCATGCAACACCACAGTTATATATACTCTTGTTTTTTGTAATGCCGTGTCATGGAAAATTAGGGGGCTTGGTGTATATTTCCAATATGGACCAATATCTCTTTTACCATAACAAAATGTTATGAAACTTCATTTTTATATTGTTTATCACAAGCCACAGACAATTATTATTTGTTTTTATTTCATGAAATACCACATCATGATGTCCGCCGAGTTTTTTTGCTGTTTTGATATTCAATATGGTGTCATAGAAAAAGGGGGATTCATGTATATTTCCATTAGGGATCAATATCTCTTTAACTCAGAATCCTACATGAACATTTATGAAACTTCATACGTATTTCTTATGATAGTCTGCCAATAACATTATTTCAGCCTTTTTCATTAAATGTTATGTCATGGAAAAAGGGGGCTTGATGTATATTTTCATTATGGACAATATCTCTTTAACTACAGGACAAAATGTTGTGAAACTTCATCTTTATGTTGTTTATCATAAGCCACAGACAGTAGTTATTTGTTTTTATTTAATGAAATGCCATATCATGAAAAAAGGGGGCTAAATGTATAATTTCATTATGGACCAGTAATAGTCTGTTTGCCCATCTGTCCGCCCAGACCAATATCTTGTAAAGTTCTTGACGAAAATTGATGACGCTTCATGCATGTCTGCCATTGGATAGTTCGTTTATACTATTTTTTTCTATATATATAAGGACGTGTGATGGAAAAGGGGGGCTTAATGTATATTTTCTTTGTTTTCATTTAATGAAATGCCATGTTATGGAAAAAGGAGACTTAATGTACAATCCCATTATGGACCTCTTCTATATTTTATCATACTGCCTGCTATAAATAAAAAAAGACAAACAAACAAAAAAAAACCAAAAAAAACAGCAAAGTTGAAAAAAAAAAAAAAAATCTATAAAATATATGAAGAAAAGTACAAAAAGATTGAAATATTTTATGTATAAGAAAAAAAAATAAAAAAAAATTATAATAATAAAAAAGAAATAATAATAGTAATAATAATACAAAAAAAAATGGAAAAAGAGAAAAAGAAAACTATATATTTTATGGGAAAAAAAAGTGAAAAAAGGCTCTACCAAAAAAAAAAATTGTGTGCGTATATTCGGGTTCGGGAAGGGATAGGAATGGGTGGGTTTGCGATTTCGAGGGGTAGTATGTAAGTAGGTAGTGCTATGTTTGACTGGATTGTAACCATGAATTAGTATTGCATATAATCAGCCATTATTTTCAGTTAAATAACCAAAAAAGCATGAAATAAAAGTTTTCGTTGTCATAGTTTAATTTCTAATTTTATTTTAGAGTTTTTTACAATTTTAAAAAAAGTTTGTGGGAAGGATGACATTGACAATGTTTTGGTTTGATCATTTTTTCTCAGTCATGGCCCTTGAATTTTATAGTTTCTAAGTTTGTTTCCATGCTGGGCCCCTGTCACTCGGGGCCTTAGAAATAGGTGGCTGCCTTCACGTCTGTGGCATATGGGTGGTATGAGTCCCCAGAAACAGAGGAGACCGATATGGAGCATCACCCTTCTCCACCAGCTCTTCTTTGGTAGAGTTGTCCGTCTGTCAGGGCACCTGTCTTAACAAAGTGGAGGTGGGTATACTGGAATTGCAATGGCTGTCTGTCCGTCCGTCCGTCCATCCATCTGTCCGTAGACACAAATTTGTCCGGCGAAATACTCTGACAGTTTTTCAGGTACTGAACTAAGATTTACACACAGTGTTCTTATATATATGAACTTGTGCATGTGCAATTTTCATGACCCTGGTTGACTTGTTGTGGAATTATCTTCCCTTGAACTTTTTTCAACTTGTACTTTCATACTAAACCAATCTGCTCTCTGTGACAAAGACCTGTTTTATGACAAGGAGCTGGTGGGGGGTATGATCACGTTTAGTGATAGCTCTAGTTTGACATGGATCATATATAGTGATAGAAAAACTTCTATTTCTTTTATTTTGCTTCGTTATCCCCCGCCAAAGGCCATATAGTTTTAGCATTGTTCATCTGTCTGTCAGTCTGTGTGCTTGTGTCTCCGTCCGGGAGAATTTCTTCAATACCATTGGACAGAATTTCATGAAACTTTATACATGTGTACAATAGGCTATTCCACCAAAACACTTTTTTCTGTTCTTGATTCCATGCAAAATGGCAGACTGGGAGTGATTTTAAGTAACACGGTCAAAATGTACTTTTGATGTTTTGAGTCTTATCTTGAAAACTACACAGAGTTTGTACATTGAACTTGTCACATCTATCAACTACCATTAGGAAATGCAGGAAAAAATGTTTCATCCAGATTGACCATGCAACACCACAGTTATATATACTCTTGTTTTTTGTAATGCCGTGTCATGGAAAATTAGGGGGCTTGGTGTATATTTCCAATATGGACCAATATCTCTTTTACCATAACAAAATGTTATGAAACTTCATTTTTATATTGTTTATCACAAGCCACAGACAATTATTATTTGTTTTTATTTCATGAAATACCACATCATGATGTCCACCGAGTTTTTTTCCTGTTTTGATATTCAATATGGTGTCATAGAAAAAGGGGGATTCATGTATATTTCCATTAGGGATCAATATCTCTTTAACTCAGAATCCTACATGAACATTTATGAAACTTCATACGTATTTCTTATGATAGTCTGCCAATAACATTATTTCAGCCTTTTTCATTAAATGTTATGTCATGGAAAAAGGGGGCTTGACGTATATTTTCATTATGGACAATATCTCTTTAACTACAGGACAAAATGTTGTGAAACTTCATCTTTATGTTGTTTATCATAAGCCACAGACAGTAGTTATTTGTTTTTATTTCATGAAATGCCATGTCATGAAAAAAGGGGGCTAAATGTATAATTTCATTATGGACCAGTAATAGTCTGTTTGCCCATCTGTCCGCCCAGACCAATATCTTGTAAAGTTCTTGATGAAAATTGATAAGACTTCTTGCATGTCTGCCATTTGATAGTTCGTTTATACTATTTTTTTCTCTCTCTCTCTCTCTATATATATATATATATATATATAAGGACGTGTCATGGAAAAAGGGGGCTTGATGTATATTTTCTTTGTTTTCATTTAATGAAATGCCATGTTATGGAAAAAGTAGACTTAATGTACAATCCCATTATGGCCTCTTCTATATTTTATCATACTGCCTGCTATAAAAAAAAAAGACAAACAAACAAAAAAAACCCCAAAAAACAGGAAAGTTGAAAAAAAAAAAAAATCTATAAAATATATAAAGAAAAGTACAAAAAGATTGAAATATTTTAAGTATAAGAAAGAAAAAGAAAAAAAATAATAAAATATAATAATAATAAAAAAGAAATAATAATAGTAATAATAATACAAAAAAGAAAAAAAAAAAAAAAATGGAAAAAGAGAAAAAGAAAACAATATATTTTATGGGAAAAAAAAGTGAAAAAAGGATCTACCAAAAAAAAAATGTGTGTGTATATTCGGGTTCGGGAAGGGATGGGAATGGGTGGGTTTGGGGTTTGGAGGAGTAGTATGTAAGTAGGTAGTGCTATGTTTGACTGGTTGTAACCATGAATTAGTATTGCATATAATCAGCCATTATTTTCAGTTAAATAATCAAAAAAACATGACATAAAAGTTTTCATTGTCATAGTTTAATTTCTAATTTTATTTTAGAGCTTTTTGGAATTTTAAAAAAAGTTTGTGGGAAGGATGACATTGACAATGTTTTGGTTTGATCATTTTTTCTCAGTCATGGCCCTTGAATTTTATAGTTTCTAAGTTTGTTTCCATGCTGGGCCCCTGCCACTCGGGGCCTTAGAAATAGGTGGCTGCCTTCACCTCTGTGGCATATGGGTGGTATGAGTCCCCAGAAACAGAGGAGACCGATATGGAGCATCGCCCTTCTCCACCAGCTCTTCTTTGGTAGAGTTGTCTGTCTATCAGGGCACCTGTCTTAACAATGTGGAGGTGGGTATACTGGAATTGCAATGGCTGTCTGTCTGTCCCTCCGTCCATCTGTCCGTAGACACAAATTTGTCCGGCGAAATACTCTGATAGTTTTTCAGGTACTGAACTGAAATTTACACACAGTGTTCTTATATATATGAACTTGTGCATGTGCAATTTTCATGACCCTGGTGTGATTTGTTGTGGAATTATCTTCCCTTGAACTTTTTCAACTTGTACTTTTATACTTAACCATTCTGCTTTCTGTGATAAAGACCTGTTTTGTGACAAGGAGCTGGTGGGGGGTATGATCACGTTTAGTGATAGCTCTAGTTTGACATGGATCATATATAGTGATAGAAAAACTTCTATTTCTTTTATTTTGCTTCGTTATCCCCCGCCAAAGGCCATATAGTTTTAGCATTGTTCATCTGTCTGTCCATCCATGTGTTTGTGTCTCCGTCCGGGAGAATATCTTCAATACCATTGGACAGAATTTCATGAAACTTTATACATGTGTACAATAAGCCATTCCACCAAAACACTTTTTTCTGTTCTTGATTCCATGCAAAATGGCAGACTGGGAGTGATTTTAAGTAACACGGTCAAAATGTACTTTTGATGTTTTGAGTCTTATCTTGAAAACTACACAGAATTTGTACATTGAACTTGTCACATCTATCAACTACCATTAGGAAATGCAGGAAAAAACGTTTCATCCAGATTGACCATGCAACACCACAGTTATATATACTCTTGTTTTTTGTAATGCCGTGTCATGGAAAATTAGGGGGCTTGGTGTATATTTCCAATATGGACCAATATCTTTTTTACCATAACAAAATGTTATGAAACTTCATTTTTAGCTCCACTGGCCGAAGGCCAGCGGGCTTATGTCATGGCCTGTTGTCCGTCGTGCGTCCGTCCGTCCGTGCGTCCGTCCGTGCGTTAACTTTTTTTTAAAACGTCTTCTTCTCTGAAACTACCCATCCAATTTTGATGAAACTTCACAGAAATGATCCTGCCATGGTCCTCTTCAGAATTTCTTGAAAGAATTTAATTCCTTAAAAAACTCTGGTTGCCATGGCAACAAAACTGAAAAATTTTGAAAATCTTTGAAAATCTTCTTGTCTGAAACCGTAAGGCCAAGGGCTACCAAATTTGGCATGTAGCTTTATCTAGTGGACCTCTACCAAGTTTCTTCAATTTATAGCCCTGGGGTCAAAATTGGCCCCGCCCCGGGGGTTACAATTTATACATGGGCTGATTTAGGGAGAACTTTAAAATTCCTCTTCTACCTAGCCATAGGGCCTAGAGCTACCAAATTTGGCATGTAGCTTTATCTAGTGGATCTCTGCCAAGATTGTTCAAATTATAGCCCTGGGGTCAAATTAGGCCCTGCCCGGGGGTAACAAGTTTTACATGGGCTTATATAACAAGTTTTACATGGGCTTATATAGGGAGAACTTTAAAATTCTTCTTTGACTTAGCCATGGGGCCTAGGGCGACCAAATTTGGCATGTAGCTTTATCTAGTGGACCTGTACCAAAGGTGTCCAAATTATAGCCGAGGGTCAAATTTGACTTTGCTCCGGGGGGTAACATGTTTTACATGGGCGGGCTTATATAGGAAAATCTTTCGCATCTAGCTATAAGGGCTAGGGCTATCAAATTTTGCATTTAGCTTTATCTAGGGGGTATCTATCAAGGGTGCCCAAATTATAGCCCAGGGGGTCAAATGTAGCCCCACCCCAGGGGGTCACAAGTTCTACATGGTCTTATATAAGGAAACTTTAATAATCTACTTGTACATAGCCATATTTAGGCCTAGGGCTACCAAATTTTGCATGTAACTTTATATAATGGGCCTCTACCAAGAGGGCCCAAATTTTAACTTTGGGGGTCAAGTTTGACTTCACACCAGGGGTCACAAGTTTTACATTGGCTTTTATAGTGAAAACTTGATAAACCTGTGTCATGGATCACATATTTTACAGGGCCTTTTATTCAGCAAACTTGTTTTACATGACTTTTTATTGGGCAAGATTAAAAAATCTTTTTGTTTATAACCACACATTCTAGTTTCATATTGTAGGTCTGGGGTCAAAATTGCCTTCATTCCAGGGATTGCAAGTTCAACATGGGCTTCAAAATATTGTCACTTCAATTTAAACACTAATCAAGGGAAATAACTCTTTTTATGAAAGATAAAGTTCGTTACTATTTACCTCCCTTGATTATCAAGCTGCAGTGATACATGATTGGTGCTAGACAAGTTTTTTAGCTCCACTGGCCGAAGGCCAGCAGGCTTATGTTATGGCCCGTTGTCCGTTGTGCATCCATCCGTATGTTAACTTTTTAGCTCATTTGAGCACAATGTGCTCAAGGGGAGCTTTTAGCATTTGTTTCAACTCAATAAAAGAATTTTCAATCATACACCAAAACAAAAAATTATCCTCCACATATCTGACTGTGTTTACAAACTATGAAGTGTTCATATTAATACACCATGTCTACTGTTTGATGATGACTAGCTTAGAAAAAGTATTAATAAAATAAGTTTGAAAAAAAATCTTAGTGATTTATTATGACAATTGTTAGCACACATGTAACTCATTACCAAACGGTAATATTTTAGGCTTGTCTAAATCGAAAGCACTTGCAGACGACAAAATAAAAGTGATTGAAAATTTGAAATTTGTTTTGTGAACAGTAGAAAACATTATAAGAAAAGGAGAAAATGCTTTTCTAAAGCCTTCTTTCTCAGGGTCATCAAAAGTAGGGATTGTCTGGTAATAGGTTAAAAAGATATATTTCAAACTGAGATTGATGTATATACTTGTTTTTTACTGGCACTGAAGGTCCGTCCGTCCATCTGTCCGTGCGTGCATTAACTTTTATTTCAAACATCTCTGAAACTACTTATCCAATTTTGATGAAACTTCAAAGAAATGATCCTGCCATGGTCTTCTTCAGAATCCCATGACAGAATTTTATTCCTTCAAAAACCCTGGTTGCCATGGCAACAAAACTGAAAAATATAGAAAATTTTCAAAAATCTTCTTCTCTGAAACTGTAAGGCCTAGGGCTACCAAATTTGGCATGTAGCTGTATCTAGTGGGCCTCTACCAAGTTCCTTCAAATAATAGCCATGGGGTCTACCAAATTTTGCATGTAGCTTTATCTAGTGGGCCTCTACAAGGAGGGCCCAAATTATAGTCCTTGACCCAAGTTTGTCCCCACACCACGGAACACAAGGTCACCAGTTTTACATGGGCTTTTGTAATGAAAACTGTCTTAAGTCATCATGTTACTAACCATTATAAAGACTAAGGCTATTAGATTTAGCCCTGTCTCATGGGTTTCATGTTTTACAGGGCTTTTCATTGAGAAAAATTTGAAAATCTTCTTGTTTATAACATTCAAGAACTGAATTATTTGGTATGGAGCTTTATATTGTGGACCTCCACCAGGATTCAAATAATTATAGCTTTGCGATCAAAATTGGCTTTGCCCATGGATCACAACTTTCTCGTAGGATTAGATAGAAAAATGTTTGCATGTCCTCGTGTTTGAAATCAATTTGCTGAATATTGTAATGTTTGGCTTGTAGTGTTTTTACTTAATAGCCAGTGGAGCGATACAGGGCCATCATGGCCCTCTTGTTATATTGTTTATCACAAGCCACAGACAATTATTATTTGTTTTTATTTCATGAAATACCACATCATGATGTCTGCCGAGTTTTTTTCCTGTTTTGATATTCAATATGGTGTCATAGAAAAAGGGGGATTCATGTATATTTCCATTAGGGATCAATATCTCTTTAACTCAGAATCCTACATGAACATTTATGAAACTTCATACGTATTTCTTATGATAGTCTGCCAATAACATTATTTCAGCCTTTTTCACTAAATGTTATGTCATGGAAAAAAGGGGCTTGACGTATATTTTCATTATGGACAATATCTCTTTAACTATAGGACAAAATGTTGTGAAACTTCATCTTTATGTTGTTTATCATAAGCCACAGACAGTAGTTATTTGTTTTTATTTCATGAAATGCCATGTCATGAAAAAAGGGGGCTAAATGTATAATTTCATTATGGACCAGTAATAGTCTGTTTGCCCATCTGTCCGCCCAGACCAATATCTTGTAAAGTTCTTGACGAAAATTGATGACACTTCATGCATGTCTGCCATTGGATAGTTCGTTTATACTATTTTTTTCTATATATATAAGGACGTGTCATGGAAAAAGGGGGCTTGATGTATATTTTCTTTGTTTTCATTTAATGAAATGCCATGTTATGGAAAAAGTAGACTTAATGTACAATCCCATTATGGACCTCTTATATATTTTATCATACTGCTTGCTATAAAAAAAAACAAAAAAAAAAAACCCCAAAAAACTGCAAAGTTGAAAAAAAAAAAAATCTATAAAATATATAAAGAAAAGTACAAAAAGATTGAAATATTTTAAGTATAAGACAAAAAAAGAAAAAAAAAATAATAATAATAAAAGAAATAATAATAGTAATAATAATACAAAAAAGAAAAAAAAAAAAAATGGAAAAAGAGAAAAAGAAAACAATATATTTTATGGGAAAAAAAAGTGAAAAAAGGATCTACCAAAAAAAAATGTGTGCGTATATTCGGGTTCGGGAAGGGATGGGAATGGGTGGGTTTGGGGTTTGGAGGGGTAGTATGTAAGTAGGCAGTGCTATGTTTGACTGGTTGTAACCATGAATTAGCATTGCATATAATCAGCCATTATTTTCAGTTAAATAACCAAAAAAGCATGACATAAAAGTTTTTGTTGTCATAGTTTAATTTCTAATTTTATTTTAGAGCTTTTTGGAATTTTAAAAAAAGTTTGTGGGAAGGATGACATTGACAATGTTTTGGTTTGATCATTTCTTCTCAGTCATGGCCCTTGAATTTTATAGTTTCTAAGTTTGTTTCCATTCTGGCCCCCTGCCACTTGGGGCCTTAGAAATAGGTGGCTGCCTTCACGTATGTGGCATATGGGTGGTATGAGTCCCCAGAAACAGAGGAGACCGATATGGAGCATCACCCTTCTCCACCAGCTCTTCTTTGGTAGAGTTGTCTGTCTGTCAGGGCACCTGTCTTAACAATGTGGAGGTGGGTATACTGGAATTGCAATGGCTGTCTGTCTGTCCGTCCGTCCATCTGTCCGTAGACACAAATTTGTCCGGCGAAATACTCCGACAGTTTTTCAGGTACTGAACTAAGATTTACACACAGTGTTCTTATATATATGAACTTGTGCATGTGCAATTTTCATGACCCTGGTGTGATTTGTTGTGGAATTATCTTCCCTTGAACTTTTTCAACTTGTACTTTTATACTAAACCATTCTGCTTTCTGTGACAAAGACCTGTTTTGTGACAAGGAGCTGGTGGGGGGTATGATCACGTTTAGTGATAGCTCTAGTTTGACATGGATCATATATAGTGATAGAAAAACTTCTATTTCTTTTATTTTGCTTCGTTATCCCCCGCCAAAGGCGACATAGTTTTAGCATTGTTCATCTGTCTGTCCGTCTATATGTTTGTGTCTCCGTCTGGGAGAATATCTTCAATACCATTGGACAGAATTTCATGAAACTTTATACATGTGTACAATAAGCCATTCCACCAAACCACTTTTTTCTGTTCTTGATTCCATGCAAAATGGCAGACTGGGAGTGATTTTAAGTAACACAGTCAAAATGTAGTTTTGATGTTTTGAGTCTTATCTTGAAAACTACACAGAGTTTGTACATTGAACTTGTCACATCTATCAACTACCATTAGGAAATGCAGGAATAAACGTTTCATCCAGATTGACCATGCAACACCACAGTTATATATACTCTTGTTTTTTGTAATGCCGTGTCATGGAAAATTAGGGGGCTTGGTGTATATTTCCAATATGGACCAATATCTTTTTTACCATAACAAAATGTTATGAAACTTCATTTTTATATTGTTTATCACAAGCCACAGACAATTATTATTTGTTTTTATTTCATGAAATACCACATCATGATGTCTGCCGAGTTTTTTTGCTCTTTTGATATTCAATATGGTGTCATAGAAAAAGGGGGATTCATGTATATTTCCATTAGGGATCAATATCTCTTTAACTCAGAATCCTACATGAACATTTATGAAACTTCATACGTATTTCTTATGATAGTCTGCCAATAACATTATTTCAGCCTTTTTCACTAAATGTTATGTCATGGAAAAAAGGGGCTTGACGTATATTTTCATTATGGACAATATCTCTTTAACTATAGGACAAAATGTTGTGAAACTTCATCTTTATGTTGTTTATCATAAGCCACAGACAGTAGTTATTTGTTTTTATTTCAAGAAATGCCATGTCATGAAAAAAGGGGGCTAAATGTATAATTTCATTATGGACCAGTAATAGTCTGTTTGCCCATCTGTCCGCCCAGACCAATATCTTGTAAAGTTCTTGACGAAAATTGATGACACTTCATGCATGTCTGCCATTGGATAGTTCGTTTATACTATTTTTTTCTATATATATATAAGGACGTGTCATGGAAAAAGGGGGGCTTAATGTATATTTTCTTTGTTTTCATTTAATGAAATGCCATGTTATGGAAAAAGTAGACTTAATGTACAATCCCATTATGGACCTCTTATATATTTTATCATACTGCTTGCTATAAAAAAAAACAAACAAAAAAAACCCCAAAAAAACTGCAAAGTTGAAAAAAAAAAAATCTATAAAATATATAAAGAAAAGTACAAAAAGATTGAAATATTTTAAGTATAAGACAAAAAAAGAAAAAAAAAATAATAATAATAAAAGAAATAATAATAGTAATAATAATACAAAAAAGAAAAAAAAAAAAAAATGGAAAAAGAGAAAAAGAAAACAATATATTTTATGGGGAAAAAAAAGTGAAAAAAGGATCTACCAAAAAAAAATGTGTGCGTATATTCGGGTTCGAGAAGGGATGGGAATGGGTGGGTTTGGGGTTTGGAGGAGTAGTATGTAAGTAGGTAGTGCTTTGTTTGACTGGTTGTAACCATGAATTATCATTGCATATAATCAGCCATTATTTTCAGTTAAATAACCAAAAAAGCATGACATAAAAGTTTTCGTTGTCATAGTTTAATTTCTAATTTTATTTTAGAGCTTTTTGGAATTTTAAAAAAAGTTTGTGGGAAGGATGACATTGACAATATTTTGGTTTGATCATTTTTTCTCAGTCATGGCCCTTGAATTTTATAGTTTTAAAGTTTGTTTCCATGCTGGGCCCCCACCACTCGGGGCCTTAGAAATAGGTGGCTGCCTTCACGTCTGTGGCATATGGGTGGTAAGAGTCCCCAGAAACAGAGGAGACCAATATGGAGCATTGCCCTTCTCCACCAGCTCTTCTTTGGTAGAGTTGTCTGTCTGTCAGGGCACCTGTCTTAACGAAGTGGAGGTGGGTATACTGGAATTGCAATGGCTGTCTGTCTGTCTGTCAGTCTGTCCGTCCATCTGTCCTTAGACACAAATTTGTCCGGCGAAATACTCTGACAGTTTTTCAGGTAATTTTTGTTTTCTCAGTGGAATACTGTTCACAACCTATGTATCTGTTGGAAGTAGCGTATGAGTGAGGGATTTTTTAGGATTTGTTAATAGGATACAGTCCAGAACCGATGTATCTGTGTTAGATGGCGTATAAATGAGGGTAATTTTCGGATTTTTCAATAGAATATCGTCTGTAACAGATGTACCACTGTTCGAAGTAGCATATAAATGAGGGTATTTTTAGGATGTTCTTGTTAGAATACTGTCTGGAACCGATGTAGCAGTGTTTGCGGTAACATATGAATGTACTGTTAGGATTTTTTCTTAGAACAGCGTCTGGAACTGATGTATTTGCATTTTAAGTGGGGCATGAATGGGGGAATTTTAGGACTGTGTAATAGAACACTGTCCGGAACCGATGTATCTGTGTTTGAAGTAACATACAAATGAGGGTACTTTTAGGACTTTTTATAAGAACAGTGTCTGGAACCGATGTATCTTCATTTCAAGTAGCGCATGAATGGGGGTAATTTTAGGACTTTTTAAAAGAGCCCTGTCCTGAAGCAATGTGACTGTGTTTGAAGTAACATGAATCAGGGTATTTTTAGGATTTTTTAATAGAATATTGTCCTGAACCGATTTATCTGTATTTAAAATGACATAAATAAGGGACTTTTAGGATTTTTAAATGGAATATTGTCTGGAACCAATGTATCTGTGTTTGAAGTAACATGAATATTTTTTTTTTTTTTTTATTTTTCAATAGAATACTGTCCGTAACTGATAATCTGTATTTAAAGTAACATGAATGAGGTTTTGTAGGATTTTTTGATGGAATGCTGTCCAGAACCAATGTATTTGTATTTGAAGTAACATGAATGGGGGTATTTTTAGGATTTTTTAATAGAATACTGTCCAGAACCGGTGTATCTGTATTTAAAGTAGCATGAATGAGAGTTTTTTAGGATATAAAGAAATGTTGTCCAGAACGAATATATCTGTGTTTGAAGTAGTGTATGAATGAGGGTATTTTTAGGATTTTTTATTAGATTATTATCCAGAACCAATGCATCTGTGTTTGAAGTAGTCTATGAATGAGGGTATCTTTAGGATTTTTTATTAGGTTATTGTCTGGAACCTATGAAACAGCATATGAATGAGGGCATTTGTAGGATTTTTTTAATGGAATATCGTCCATATTGATATATCTTTATTTGAAGTAGCATGAATGAGGGTATCTGTAGGATTTTTTAATAAGATATTGCCCAGAACTAATGTATCTGTTTGAAGTAGCGTATGAATTTTTAGGGTATTTTTAGGATTTTTTAATAGAATATTGTCCGGAACGAATATATTTGTGTTTGAAGTAACATATGTATGAGGGTATTTTTAGGATTTTTCAAAAGAATAATTATTGTCTAGAACTTATGAACCTAGAGCATAGATGCTTGGTATGAAGCATAAACCCTTCACCACACAGTCCACACTTATAACAACCCTGGGAAAGAAGTCTTTTGAAAATATTGTAGGAAAAGGAGAGCATTTTCTCCTTTTCCCACAATGTCTGCTATCCTTCTTAACCCTTTACCACACAATCCCGACTTTTAACAACCCTCAGAATGAAAGCTTTTGCAAACATTGTGGGAAAAGGAGAAAATGCTGGTAACCAGTATTTTCTCCTTTTCTCACAATGTTTTATTATCTTTTCAGACAAATCTCATTACTTTTGTCACATTTACTATATTCTCTGGAAATGCTTCCAATTTGGATTTGTCTAAAATTTTGTTATGTGGTAAAGAGTTAAAACAAATTTTACTTTTTGAGTCACTTTGTGTTGTCAGCATAATGCTTTCAATTTTGACTAGTCTAAAATTTTGTCATTTGTTTAAGAGTTACAGTTATTTTAAACTGTGCTCTTTGGAGAAATAATTCTGCCTGATTGTCACATTTGTATAGTGTTGTAATTTTTTATATGCCTGTCGAAGACGGGCCATATTATGGGATCACCCATGGCGTATGGGCGGGCAGGCGGGTGGGTGTCCGTCCGGGCGGGCGGGCGGCGTCCATTTCTTTGTCCGGAGCATAACTTTGTCATCTCCAGTCCGATTGACTTGAAACTTGGCATTTGTGTTTGTTGCAATAATACGGAGTGCAGTGCGAAAGAACCATAACTCTACCTCGTGCTGTATTTCAGTTATTTCCCTTTGATCGTCATTTTTACAGCATTTTCTGCTTGTCCTGAATATAAATTTGTCATTTTTAGTTTGAACATCTTTAAATTTGTTATGCATGATTGTTAAAAAATTACGGAGTGCAGTGCACAAGAACCATAACTCTACCTAGTGCGAATTTTGAGTAATTCCACTTTGATCGTCATTTTTACAGTATTTCTTGCTTGTCCGGAAGGGAACTTTGTCACCTCAAGTCAAATTGACTTGAGACTTGGTAAACATGTTTGTTGCAGTTATGAAAAGTGCAATGCACTGGAGCCGTAACCTTACCTAATGCCCTTTTGGAATTATTCCCTATTCATTATTTTTTTTTACAGCTTTTCATGCTTCTCTACAATATAACTTTGTCTTTTCATGTTGGAATGACCTGAAACTTTATATGCATGTTTCCTTAACATTAGACATTCATGCCTATTTCAGTCACTTACATGATTTCTGCTGCACTACTATTTTCCTCTACCTGCCCTTTACGATTATTATTCCCCCTTGACAACTGGCGGTGGGACGGGCGTATCTTGCGACAATTTGCCGCTCTTGTTTCTTTTGTTTTTCAGTCTTCTTGACTGGAACCAAGAAGTCTAAGATGGTATGCCCTTAGACTAAAGATTTCCTAAACGAATTTTTTTTCTGTTCTTCTCATCTGAAATCGTTGAGCCTAGAATCTTAAAATAAGTTTCTTCAAGTTCTGCCATAGGGGTCAAAATTGGCCCTGTACCAAGGGTCTGTTGTAGTACATTGAGTTCTATAATTTTTTATTTAATCTTCTATGGAGAGTTTAAGCCAAAAGTTTAAATGTTTAGTACATAGCATTAAAAGAGCATTCATTAGCTTAGTTGTTGAAGTCCTGCACATAGGGTCAAAGATGGCCTGTTCCCAAGGTCTGTTGTACATTTACATGGGGTCCTACAGTTTTTTTTTTTAAATCTTTGTGGCTGAACCTTGGGAGATGTTGGGTAAGTATGAAGCAGCATATAATCATTCTTTACCTTAGATGTTTAAGTCCTACACATGGGGTCAAAGATGGCCCTGTTCCCAAGTTCTGTTGTCTGTTGTTGTTGTGTAAGTTTTTTAAAAATTTTTTTGGCTAAAACTATGAAGATGTTAGGCCTAAGAGTCTAAGTAATAAGTTTTTAGCATCAGAACATAATAATTCATAGAAGTTGTTCATGTCCTGCACATGGGGTCAAAGATGGCCCTGTTCTCATGGTCTGTTGTTGTACTTGAGGTTCTATAATTTTTAAAATCTATTTGGCTGACACTGTTGAGATTATAGACCTAACAGTCTGAATATCTAGTATATAAAATAAAAAGATAATTATTAATCTAAGTTGTTCCAGTTCTGCAAATGAGGTCAAAGATTGCCCTGTTTTTTCCAATGTCTGTTGTTGTACTTTGGGTTCTATGAGGGTTTTTTTATACGCCGCTGAAGTGGACATATATTGGTGTCATCTTCTCCATCTGTCCGTCCCTCCATCTGCCCGTCCCCTTCGTCCGTCCGTATGTACATCTATTTCTTTTGAACACAACTCCTCCAACATTTCTTGATGGATTTGGATGAAATTTTCACAGAATGTTTCTCATCATGTGACCTATCGCATATTGTCAGGGTTTTGTGATGCTGCAGCATATATTGTGACAATGGTACTCTTGTTTTTATTGTTTTTGGCTGAAACTATGGAGATATTAGACCTAAGAGTCTGAATATCTAGTATATAAAATAAAAAGATAATTATTTTCAAAGTTGTTCAAGTCCTGCACATGGGGTCAAAGATTGCCCTGTTCCCAAGGTCTGTTTTTGTACATGTACATAGGGGGTTCTATCATTATTTTTTTTATCTTTTTGGCTGTGGAAATGTTAGGCCAAAGACTGAATATTAAGTATCTAGCATCAAAAGATACTTATTCATCAAAGTTGTTCAAGTCCTGCACATGGGGTCAAAGATGGTCCCGTTCCTAAGGTCTATTGTTGTACTTGGGTTTATATATTTTTTGTCTTTTGTCTTTTTTAAAAACTTTTTGGCTAAAACGATGGAGATGTTTGGGGAAAAGCTCTGAATATTAAGTATGTAGCATCAAAAATTAATTATTCATCTAAGTTGTTCAAGTCCTGCACCAAGTGTCAAAAATGGCCCTGTTCTGGAGGTCTATTGTTGTACATGTAGTTCTAAAAGGTTGTTTTTTTTTTTCAATCTTCTTTGCTGAAACTATGGAGATGTTAGGCCAAAGCCTGAATATCTAGTGTATAGCATCAAAAGATCAGTATTCATCTAAAAGTTGTTCAAGTCCTGCATCCTTGGTCAAAGATGGCCCTGTTCGAAATGTCTGTCATTGTGCATGTACATGTAGTTCTCTAAGTTTTAAATAGTTTTTGCATTGTTTATCTGTCCATCTATCTGCTGAGCCCTGTTTGCACAATTGGTAGCATACGGGAATCAAGAATAATGGGTCACTGGTTTGATCCCCAGCTCTGCCAATTTTTTTCCAAGGTTGATGATAGTCATTGCGACAGATTCATTCCTCATTTACCGCTTATCATTATTTCAATAATGGTCATGTTGGAAAGCAGCCAGTGGCTTGGAAAAAAAATTGTGCAGAGTACTGGTAAAAAGAAACTCCGGGAAAGCATGGATAGCTATATAACTGAAATAATGATGAAAACTGCATTTAATACCATACAATCAATCAATTAACCCTTTACCACACAATGACGCCTTTTAATGCCCCTGAAGAAGAGGCCTTTTGAAAACATTGTGGGAAAAGGAGAAAATGCTGGTAACCAGCATTTTCTCCTTTTCCCACAAAGTTTTCTACCCTATCAAAGAAAAGTTGTGTCATTTGAGCCACTATGAAATTGTCATCTGCAAATGCTTTCAATTTGGATAGGTCTTAAATTTTGCCATGTGGTAAAGGGTTAACGTCCATCCATCCTGACAGATATCTTCTATAACCAGTGACAAAAATTAATGAAACAAGATTTATGAGATCTTTATCAAAGTTCGCTGTCATGGATTTTTTTTTATCTAATGCCCTGTCATGGAAAAAGGGGGCTTGATGTATATTTCCATTATGCTCCAATAACTCTTACTACTAGACAAAATTTTATGATACTTCATATTTATATTGTTTATCATAAGCATTAGACAATCATTATTTATTTATATCTAATAAAATGTCATGTCATGGAAGAAGGGGGCTTAATGTATAACGTGGCATTCTGTATGTTTTAATCTTAAATTTTGGCTGAAACTATGGCGACATGGAGTCTTTACCCTGTACCACGCAATCCTGAATTTAGTGACCTTGAGGAAAAAGGCACTTTTGAAAACATTGTTGGGGAAGGAAGGCATTGCTAGTAACTAGGAGAAAATGTGGTGACCAGCATTTTCTTTTTTCCAACAATGTTTTTTACCCTTTCAAAGACAATCTCCACCATTTTAGCTACACTTATTTTGTTGTCTTAAGTGATTTGGATTAAAAGAAGTCTAAAAGGTTACCATAATTATCTTAGTTGTTCAAGTCCTGCACATAGTGTCAAAGATGGTACTGTTCCCAAGGTCTGTTGATCTATATAGAGGTTTTATTTAAATCTTCTTGGCTGAAACTATGACGATTTTTGGCCTTAAGTCTTACATTTATGTGAGTACTGGTAGTATCAAAAGAAGATTCTTGGATAAAGTTTAAGTCCTGGGTCAAAGATGGCCCTTTTCCAAGGGTTTGGTGTTGTACACAAAGGTTTTTTTTTTTTTTCTATCTTGAAACACATAGCCAACAGCACCGAAATTTTGTATGTTGCATCAAGGAATGGTCCTTAAAGTTACTGAAATTGGTCATACGCTATAAAAGTTTGCCATGCCCAGGGTAACCATATTTCCAAAAAAATAAAAATAGTTATTATACAAGTAATGAAAACCTCCTCTAAAGCCATTAGGCCTGGTGTGTTGATATTATGTAGCATCACATGGTCTAGTATAAATAAAGTAAACATCATCAAAACAGGTCCTGCACATGGGTCAGTTATTTTGCAGAGTTACAATTTCATTTTCTTTTTTACTTTCCTTGTCTTGAACTATTGGGCCATGAGCCAGATATTTGGTCTCAGCATTATAAAATATTTCATTTAAATCCCAAGTTGTTCAAAATGTGCTTCTGGGTCAAAGAGGGGCCTGCAAAGGGGTCACATGTTTTACTTTGTGTTCTGTAGGAATCTGTTTCAGACATTTATTTTTTTATTCTTGTCTGAAACTATGGAGCCTACAGCATGATAAATACAGTAGTATCATAATGTGGTCCCTAGTCAAAGTTGTTCAAATTGGGCCCTTTGGGTCAAAGCTGGTCCTGCCACAGGTACACATATTGTGCAGAAAGAAACATATGGGTACACATATTTTACAGAAAGTGGCATAAGTAACCATTTTAAAAGAAGCGTCTCTCTTAAGACCGTATGGTCTGATGTGTAGATACTTGTTACATAGCATCATACTGTTGTCCTGCATCATATCTGCATGTCAATGTCAATTCTGCTAGGAGATAAAGGTCTGCTCTCATATCTTTTGAACCCTTTGCCTGGTCTTAAAATTATTCCACACATGTCAGTCTTGATACTTGATGGCATGCAGAGTAGAAGTTTTACATACCTGTCTGTAAGGTCGAGGTCATAGCGACAGCTAAAAGGTCGAAACACAGAATTTGATGCTGATTAATATTTCTTGAACTTTGTCCAATTCTGAAGATCAGTCACACTCATCATGTCATCAGAACCTGTACTGCTTATAAAACTTCACAAAAAGGCACTTGTACTGAATAGATATTGATACTGTAAGCAGCACTCTGGGGAAAGGGGGCTTAATGCAACTTTGTGATGCATTATACAAAGCAAGCTGTCACATAGTTTGACTTAATTTTGTCTAAATACCAGGTGAATCATGAGGAAAATTACCACAATTTGACCTATAGCCAAAATCTGGACCCTGGTAAGGCTTTGCATACTCAGAGGTTAATGTCTGCATAAGATAATATATATTACATTGTATATTATAGATTATATAAAATATCATATCATGGAAATGTTCCTTAAAAATTCTCAGGGGCCATCATAACCATGTTGACATTATTTAGCTAAAGTAGAATCATATTAGTGCTCAATATCTGATCTAGTATTGTATAGAAAAGTTTTCAAAGGCGTTTGTTCCAATGACAAGTTGGTGTACATGGCTATGTCTCCCATAAATTTATTTTGGAAAGACATGTTGATTACATTGAATTTGCCTATATCACTGTCTGTCTGTCCATCCATGTGTCATAATTTTTGTTTATCCTCCATAATCTCTTCAACTGCTTACCAAATCATAAAAAAAAATAATTCACAAAAATGTCTACCATAATCAGATGACATGCAGAAGTCTCACATACCATACAATCATCCTTTATCATCATATTGATGGAAGATTTATGCAAACAAGTATCTAGTTGAAATGATAATTATAATTGTAACATAACTAAAACACAAAAAATTTCTGGCTAATATCTACATGTAGCTGAAATACAGTTGTAATATACTGGTAACTAAAACTACATAAAAGACTTCTGGCTCTTGTTTACACGTGACGTTCACATACATAGCTTATGTAAAGCTTAATTATATAGATCAGATTCCATTCCTTTAGTAACAGCATTGACGTCAAGAGTTTGATGACTTAAATCTTTACCAATCGACAAAATTGTAGACCAGTCCAAATTGAAAGCATTTGCAGACGACAAAATGCGTATAGCTCAAAAATTGAAATTTGTCTTAATAAGGGTAGAAAACATTGTGGGAAAAGGAGAAAATGCTGGTTACCAGCAATTTCTCCTTTTCCTACAATGTTTTCAAAAGACTTCTTTCTCAGGGTTGTTAAAAGTCGGGATTGTTTGGTAAAGAGTTAAACCTATTTCAGTTTAGTCTGAAAATGACATTGGTAAGTTGATAACATTAAAAAATATGGGAAAGACCTTATTGCAATAAACAGTGTCTTTGAAATGAATTGCTCAGATAAGTTGTCCTGGCCAAATGGGTGATTTTGCTGCACTAGTAAGTATACATGAAATATAAATTTGATTAGGAATTCATACCCCCAGTGTATTTTTTTTTTTTGTTTTTCTATCCATGAATTTTTGGGAAGAGTAAGATTTTCACCAGTATGAGTCAATACTTAGAATAACTGTAGTTAAGATATTTTATACAAGCTACCGTAGTACTAGCTGAAATCCAGGTAAATTTCAGGTTGACAATAGTCTACAAATAAAGAGTTTATGCTGTCACCAATGACGGATCAAGGCAAGCTAGAAAAGTTGTCGATCTATTCAGGGGCAGCTGTGTTTAATTTTCAAAGTCAATAAAAGCTATTTATATTGCTTGCAAAGTCAATAAAAGATACTTATATTGCCTTTTCTTGTTGAGAGGCATAAATAAGTCCATTGATGTAGCATTTAACAATCTGACAAAAAAGCTTAACCCAAGTTTGGCAGAAGTATAGCAAGTTCTACCATAGTTCATTATGGTGTCTGGACCCATACCAGTAAAAAAGTACATTATGGTGCATGTTTGCCTGGACCCATACCAGTAATTAGCTTGCATAAAATAATATCTTGCCTACAATTGTCCAAACATGACTTATACTTAAGAGAATCTAAACACCCCCAAAGATTTATACATAAAAACCTTGACCCCTATCAGAATTAGGCTAGCTGACATTGACCCAAGCTATAACTTAAAAACAGGAGAATTAAAGTTGTACCTTGTCTATGTTACAAGAAAGTGTTTCCTGAACTAAAGCCAGTGTTTATTTTGCTTAGTTCTTGCCTACCTATGTCTACAACACCACCTTAATTTCCTGGATACTGAACATTGCAAGGAAACTACCCATTCAGGTAAGAAAGTCTGAGCAATTAATTTTTGGAATATTTTTGTGTCATTTATACAGTTCTATTTTAATTAGACATTTTGCCAAAATTTATTAAATCTAAGACTATCACTTTGTTCAAATCCATCAGATACTTTTATTGTGAGATGTTGACTTATAATTTACTTGGAGTCAAGCTATACGAAGTCAATGTTTAAATCTTTACAAAATGATGGAATTTTAGACCTGTCCAAATTGTAAGCATTTGTCACTTAGAGATATTGCTATAATGGTAAATACCAAAACCAGCATTTTTCATGAAGGCTCTCAAAGTCCAATTGAGATGCTTCTTACATTTGTCTGTCTGTCTGTTTGTCTGTAGTTTTTCTGTGCACTCCATGTCACTTGTTCCTTTAATTTATAAGATAATTCATACATGTTTACCTTGATGTGACTACATGCAAAACAGGGTATCACAAGCTAAAGTTTGTATTTAAAGCTAACATGTACTACAATATTTCTTGAACCCCTTGTCCGACAGTGAAAATGTTTCAGACATCTCTCATTAATGATGTGACATGACATGATACGCAGAGTGAAGGCAGAATTTCATTGGAAACTAATTTTCTTGTTCCAGTGATGTTTATTTGGTAGCAGCCGATGTTTTCTCCAGTCTGCCACCTTGTATTTTTTAGCACTTCTTTCTTTCTAAACTTGCTAGCTGCTTTCCCTCATAAACAAATGACAGTGGCATAGCTAGTCTAAAATGAAGTATACGCAAGAGTAATATTGAAGGTATTATCCGAGGTGCCAAGTACCAATATATAGGGAGAGGGAGGTTTCCCAGGAGGTCCAGCAGGGCCTTTCCATGAAAATTCTTGAATTCTAGAAGCTATTTGGTGGCATCTGGTGACATTTTGGTGCAAATTTGTCTTTTTTTTTTTTTAAGTGTTTGCGTTTTTGCGTACTGGCAGCTATGCCCCTGAATGACATTGCAAATTAGAAAAATTTTTAGGCACTGTACTCTTTCTAAACCCATTAGCTGCTTTCCCTCATATACAAATGACAGATTGCAAATAAGAATGCATTTTTAAACACTTTATTCTTTCTAAACCCTTTAGGTGCTTTCCTTTATAAACAAATGACAGATTACAAATAACAGTGCATTTACTTTCCATCAAAGCAATTAAATTTATCTTTTATATATTACTGTATGGATTGTCTAAACATTACAATGATAGGATTTCTTTTTTATCATCCTGAGGCCTCAGATTATCATGCTTTTTCTTTTTATAATTCTTTTACATAGTTTCACTGATTGTAGTTTTTTTTACATAGTTTTACCACTTCAGAGCCCTAGCCTAGTACTGGTGAAAACCAGGAAAATATGAATAATGTGAGCTGTTGCTGTGATATGACTGAAATAATGTTGAAAGAGGCGCAAAACACCATTCAATCAATCAATACATAGTTTTACCATACATTATGTACATTAAAGTATTATTGGTATACAAATACATTTTTATACGCTGCTGGAGGTGACGTATATTGGTGCCATCTTCTCAGTCCATATGTCCGTCCCTTCGTCCGTCTGTATGTACATCCATTTCTTGTGAACGCAACTCCTCCCACGTTTCTTGACACATTTGGATGAAACTTTCACAGAATGTTTCTCATCATGTGACCTATTGCATATTGTCAGGGTTTTACGATGCGGCGCCGTATATTGTGACAGTGGCACTCTTGTTTTAGTACACATGATTCACATTAGCATTATATACAATGACAATAATTTCATGATGACAAATTATTATATGTACACACTGAGTCCTAAAGCTGGCTACAATGAGTTGGATGGTATCCATTGACACCCCTGCAATATTTATGCAGATAGTACTTTGTGACCATACATTGATCTTTTACAAGGAAAGATTTTAATGTATGAGCATGAAGGGGGACCAGTATCCTTGGACATGCAATATCCTTTTACCAGACGACAAAATTTTAGCCTTATCCAAATTCAAAGCATTGCAGATGACAATTTCAATGAGGTTCACATGGTGCAATTTTTCTCTGATAAGTTAGAAAACATTGTTGGAAAAGGAGAAAATGCTGGTGACTAGCATTTTCTCCTTTTCTCACAATGTTTTCAAAAGGCTTCTCTCCCAGGGTCATTAAAAGTCGGCATTGTGCGGTAAAGGGTTAAAGATTGCACAATGTCATTAACATATGAGTCATGCTCTGGCAAACAGGGGCTTAATGTATCTCCGTGATGCATCATACCATGCAATACATCACATAATTAGGGATCCATAAAATTCAGTATGTCTAACATTTTTCCGGCTGTATCATAAGGTACACTGGTCCCTAGACATAGTATGTCAGAAAATTGACCAATAGCGAAAAGTTTTGGCCCAGGTCAGCCTGCATGGACTGCGCAGGCTGACCTGGGTTGATAGTTTTCGCAGATGCATTGAGACCCTTTTTCACAAAGCATAGCTCATGTACATGTTATGATGTACCCTCGACAAACTGAAAATCGCGGTATTAAGCTTCGGCATTTACTAACTTAAGTTATAGGGGTAAAATTGAAATTTCACTTGGCTGTATGTGTAATTCAATTATTTTCCTTCAAGTACACAACACATACCCGATTTATTTCAAATATTCACAAAATTTATTAAGCGAGCATGACACAGCCGACTCAAGGCAGCCATCTTGTCATGCAGGTATATTCGCGGAAAGTCAGAAAAAACCAGTAATTTAAAAATAGACTGACCTTGATCTCCACATCTAACACGGTCATGTGACATCCATTAACAGAGAAGCATCGTGGAAGTATGATAATTTTCCAATGTAGTTCTGTCTTGAAATAGTGTGTAGTTTTTATAGGAAGGGGTCTTTGCACCAATGAAATTACCTGTTCTGAAAATGAGCTTTTCCATGTAGCTGATTTGCCGACTTAAACCTCATTATTCTGCGACTTTTGCAGATGATAACTAATTCAACCATTTGACAGTATGACCTAATCGGCCTCGATTTCGATAAAGTATCATGTGACTTATTCTAAAAACAAAATGGTCGCGAACTTCGATGATTTAGATGATTTGACGATATGTAACATTATAAGGGAGGTAACTCATTACATTACATTACATTACAACCTGCTTATTAATTTCAAATGTTCTCCGGGCTAAACGGTTGCAACTCATTCTAGAATGTTTGTGTAAGAGTCCAGCTCCCATCGACCGATCGACGGTGCCAATTTGGATGTTGTGCTGAAAGTGTTGTCATGGATACGAGGCTGCCGAAAGGGAAACTTCTTTTAAGTGGGTTTTGCCAGTGTACATGACATACATGTTCGGGGCATGTTATCCAATCAGATCACAAGAAATTTCTTTGCAGTATAATACCACATTTTACCTACTAAGTCACTTAACCCTTTCTCAAACAATCCCTGTTTTTCATGACCCTGGAAAAGAAGCCTTTTGAAAACATCGTGGGAAAAGGAGAAAATGCTGGTAACCAGCATTTTCTTCTTTTTCTGCAATGTTTTCTGCCCTCCCAGAACAAATTTCATTTTTTGAGTGTCCTTAATTTTGTTGTCTGCAAACACTTTCAATTTGAACCAGTTTAAAATTTTGTTGTTTGTTAGAGTTAATATTGAATCTCACCATCCTTGTGTGTTTATTACCCTATATCCTGCTAAATAAGTTAAATGAAACTTTCAAGCCGATTTAAAAAATCCAAATGTTGCTATTACAGAGAATTTCTTTATTGGACATAGTAAATCAAAGATCTGTGCAGTCTGATCTTGACCTATGCTGTCCATGAAAGGTCCTTGAGTCGTGCTTAGCAGTCTCATGGTCAGAGAGAGGATCTTAAAATCATGTGAAAGGATGTTTTTGAAAGCATTTTATGAAAAGGAGAAAAAGCTGGTATCTAGCATTTTCTCCTTTTCCCACAATGTTTTAACACATTTCAAAGATACATTCTGGCATTGCAGCCACATTCAATTGCTTTATGCTGTAAATGCTTTCAATCTTGACATGTCTAAAATTTCAGTGATGACTGGTGAAGACTTACTAAATTTCCATGTGTTTTAATTACCCTGAGGGGGGAGGCTTTTGAAAACATTGTTAAAAAAGGAGAAAATGCTGGTAATCAGCACTATCATCATTTCCAATAATATTTTCTATAGTTTCAAAGAAAGTTCCCGTCATATAATTTATGCCTAGGCTGAAATTTTGTTATCTGAGAAAGGGTTATGGATCCTGTTAATATGCTGCTTGACTAAATCAGGTGCTGAAAACTGTAATAAGTGAATAGTTACTGAAGTTTTAACCCTCTACCACACAATGCTGACTTTTAACTACCCTAGGAAAGAGGCCTTTTGAAAACATTGTGGGAAAAGGAGAAATTGCTGGTAACCAGCATTTTCTCCTTTTCCCACAATGTTTTCTACCCGACCAAGGAAAACCTTCAACCGTTTGAGCCACATTGAAATAGTCATCTGCAAATGCTTTCAGTTTGGTCAAGGCTAAAATTTTGTCGTCTCATAAAGGTATACTTACTAGCTCAAGCATGAATAAAACTCAGTTTGAGCACAAACTTAGTTGAAGTGTTTAAAGTAGTGGCCAATCCAAACAGCCCAACTCTTTACGAAAAGAATAAATTCAAGGCATGCCCAAATAGACAGCATTTGCAGAGGACAAATTCAGTATGGCCCAATTAATGGAATTAAGTTTTAAAGGCTAAAAACACAGTGGAAAAGAGAGAAAATACTGTCTTTGTCTCTGTCAGGGTTCCCACTGGGCTTCAAGGTTGAAGCAGAATATTGTCCACCATTGCTATTTACTTAGAAAATGTTATATTCTAGAGTGCAGTGATGACAAGAAATTGATAAGGAATTATCCGCTGTGGGGAAGACCAGGGCAAAATGACACACAGGGCAAAGTGGTACATTTGAGATAACTTTGTAATTTCCTCATTTATTACACCATGAACCCTACACAGTAAGAGAGTTTTAAATCCACCATCTTATGAGCTATGTCGTGGTCAGATCCCACCTACCGTTAATTTATGAAGAGGACCCGACACGTTTTGGGACATGAGAGTAAATGTTGTTTCGTTATGTACTGGAGAGATTATGGATTGTTCAGCTTATAGTCAAAGTTAGAGTGTATCCTGAGGATGACAACGCTATATGAATCAATGTTTGGGCTACTTTGGATTTTTATATAGACCTTGTTTTTTTCACGGTACTGCAATGTGTTACACGGCAAATGTGGCAAAGTGATACAGTGTTAAACTATGCTCATGCACTCTCAAATATCAACCAAGCTTGGAAAAATCAATTCCAATGAAATGGAAAACATTAAATCAACCATTGTTAAATTGGCAAGAAGGCCATGATGGCCCTGTATCGCTCCACTGGCTAATACGTAAAATTCCTACATGCAAAACATTACAATACTTGGCCAATTGGTTTTGAACATAAGACCCCTGAGACAGGAATAAAATTGGTAGGCCAAGTTCTTATGGTAAGTAACAAGAAAATTTCTAAAGATTTCACAACATAAGCCCATGTAAAACTTCTGACCCCTGGGGTGGGGTCAAATTCGACCCTAGGGCTATAATTTGGGTACTCTTGGTAGAGGCCCACTAGATAAAGCCACATGCAAACTTTGGTAACCCTAGGCCTTATGACTGAGTACAGGGAGATTTCTAAAGTTTTGTCTATATAAGCCCGTATAAAAATTGTGACCCCTGGGGCGGGGCCAATTTTGACCCCAGGGCTATAATTTGGGCACTCTTGGTAGAGGCCCACTAGATAAAGCCACATGCTAAATTTGGTAGCACTAGGCCTCATGGCTAGATGCAGGGAGATTTCTAAAGTTTTCTCCATATAAGCCTATGTAAAACTTGTGACCCCAGGGCTATAATTTGAAGAAACTTGATAGAGGTCTACTAGATAAAACGACATTCTTTCAAACTAAATTTGGTATAGTTATGCAATATTTTCAAGAATTGTGGCATAAACCAACATGTCTACGGACAGGACATATTTTTGTTGAGTTAATTGTGCCTTTTAAAACTGTACAGAAGTGATACATTTATGTTTTGATTTAGGCAGAAAACTGTTCGATAAGGCAAAATCAGTCTGAAATTTGTATTTATGCTTTGGGTTTGGTAAAACATGGTGTCTACGGACAAGACAGTTTTACTATGTGGAAGCTGCATATACAAATAAACAAATGCAGAAAATGTAATTATTGCAAAAAATTACTTCATTATAGAAATTCTAAAATAATCAAATGCAGGAAACATATTAACTGCAAAAAAAATATCATTATAGAAATTCTAAAATGTGTAAAGAATGTGGCTTGCTTAGTAGGGAATATGTATTGTACCTAACCCCAAATTGAAAATCCCCATTTATCCTTAAATCTAAATGTTACATTTCATTAACATTTCATTCACAACAACTAAAAATTGCTAATATTGTATAATAGAAATATCCATCACACTCAGATACCCTAAACAAGCCTCACTGAACATTTTTAAGTAACTGAACTATTATCAACTATATGAACAATTCATCATGAACGACTAGAACTCATTGCGAAAAACACGCATATTCAATGCAAGTCTAACAGTTATAAAATCATAATTTTAAGATGAAAAATTGTGATATTTTTCTTATTTCTGCTCAGAACGTAAAATGTTGGTATATGTTAGAACCGCCGATGTAGCACAGGTCTATAAGCACAAATGCATGTAAACATTTTTTTTTTTTTCAATAACATGGAGCCAGGGTTCTTAAAAGTGACCAAATTTATGATGGTTAATCCTTATCCTGCTGAGCCCAGAATTTCACTGCCTTGCATTCAGTGTAGATTCAGATCAGCTGGCTTCTGAAGAAGCTATCTGATCAGAATCTGCACTATTTTGTTGTTCTGATTATAAACATAGAGCAATAAATTGCACTAAGCATTCTAAGTGGTTGAATATCACAATTTCTAATTTGTCATCACTTTTCTCTCTCATATTTTTCTTTTTTTTCTCTCTCTTCCCTCTGTTGCTGTTTGTTTTCACAGCCAGATTTGGCTGTGAAGTTTTATTTTCTTTCTCTGAGATCTATTCTATTCATTCTCAATCAAATAATTGTGAAAATGACGAAGAATTATTCAAATTTATAGAAAATGTCCTGTCCGTAGACACAGGTCTCTGTTGGTAGAGTTTCAAAATTTGACTGGAATAACCCCAAAATACTAGAATTTTTTTGTTTATGTAGAACAAAGATATATATTTGTTATTAATGCTTGATGAAAATCAAATTTTGGCACTCTTTTCTTGGTGCAATCATCCATACCTGAAATTTTAATTGCCAAAATAGCTATTTCTCACTGACTAGAGAGAAATAATGTAGTTTTCTTTCCAAAATCTAGGTGTAATTCAAAGTATGAATTGTGAAATAAGAAGATAAACAAATTTGACTTAGATTAAATTAGTAATATTTGTAATTTCTCCTCTCAATATTCATTAAGTTTTAGTGTCTACAGACAAGACGTGTCTACGGACAGGACATTTTTGTATTTGAAGACTCATAAACCCTTTCTGTTAGTAACAATCCTTATGTTCCCTATGTGAACTTAGTGCTTACACCCACTTGTACAATCCACATGAACATCACCTTACTCTTTAAAAGTCTTCAATAAAAACAAGGGTGTCTACAGACCAGACATTTTTTTCGACCATTTGACACCATACAAACTAGATGAAAACTGGAAGCTTATTTGTTTCCTAACATACTTGATATCATGCAAACTCATTAACTGGTATGTTATACTTCACAATTCACCAAATCAATTGAGATTTAAAACATATCTGCTGTGGCTAAGGGTAGTGTGCTAACTAGCTATAGCACTTCCCAAATTTGGAAAAAATATAACAAAGAAGACATTTGGTCTTTTTGATGCCATTTGTGTTCTAGTTGACATAGATGGATAATTTAACATTTAAAAGAAAGAAGACACTCCATATTACATGTATATAAAAAGTGATATCATATTATCAGAGACATAGATTAGACTGTGTATTGTATGTCTCTGATATTATGCACATTTAGAGAACTGGTTATGGAATTATTTGTTAAAAATAGTGCTTTTTTAAATGAAACAGCATAACAGTATTTTTCAGTTATTTTTTTACCATGTTGTGTGCTGATGCGAAAAATATGTTACGCCAATGATGTTCAGTGCTATTTGACCTCTTGATATAGTCCCTTAGTACTTCTCTGAAAGAAAAATAGAGGGTGTAAACACTTTTTTCTACATCACAGAGGCATATAACAAGCCTTGTGTAAAAAAAAGTGCATCTGATCGTGGCTGAGCCGTACGTCCTTATATATCATGATTACAGATGATAGGCTGCGCTATCCTGTTAGCTAAACAGTAACCTATAGTATTGTAATAAAAGAGGTAATGGCTTCAAAGATCGGCTCTGACAGGATCTTTCCAAGGCTTGATACAGATCACTGCAGTAGGTGTCATACTCTCCTATCAGCATTTTTATATTTTCATTTTTCAAGTTTTGTATTTCGTATGAGTTATCGTTCTTGTGTGTTTTGACACTCTAATTTCTTTGACAAATGATCGTTCACATATTGTAATGTGAATCCAACCAAAGACTGTTACAAACAATACAGATATAGACTCTAAAACATTTAAAAATATTTCAGTTTTGGTTAGTTTGGGAGACACTGGGTTTCTTTTTGGGGGAGCGGGGAATTGCTTGTCATACTGAGCGGCTGCTTTTCGCCGGCAATGTTTTTCGGGCTGCAAACAACTGTGCAAGTATCTTTAGAAGAAATTCCAGGAACCTATCCACTTTTCATTCTTATTATGACAAGAAACTAGGCCTACTGTACGTTTTTGTAATAAAAGTATTTCTTTCGTTCACTATAACTGTGACATCGTCAAGTCTTATTTTATGAGTATAACCTTTTTCTGTTTCCTCGTAAATATCAATTCTATTTCACCATCAAACTACAAAGTTTTTTAAAACCCTTTACAACACAATCCCGAATTTTAACGAGTTTGAAGAAAAAGCCGTTTGAAAAGATTGTAGGAAAAGGAGAAATTACTGGTAACCAGCATTTTCTTCTTTTTTTCCCAACAATGTTTTATAGTCTATCGAAGACAGAAATCATCATTTGAACTGCCTTTAATTTGTTGTCTGCAAGTGCTTATAGTTTTGTCGAATTCAAAATTTTATTGTTTAGTAAAGAGTTCATTTTATGCAAAACTGGATTATTGTTAACCCTCTACATGTACCAAACAATCCCTGCTTTTAACGACCCTGAGGAAGAAGCCTGTTGAAAACAAAGTGGGAAAAGGAGAAAATGCTGGAAACCAGCATTTTCTCCTTTTTCCACATTGTTTTCTACTCTTCCAAAGTCAAGTTTCAATTTTAGAGTCACGTTTATTTTGTCGTCTGCAAATGCTTTCAATATGGACAAATTTTAAATTTTGTCGTTTGGTAAAGACTTAATTTGTAATTATGAAAAACACTACATACCCCAGGCTTTAATCTTTGTTACCTCATAACGTAGAATCCTTTTAACGGACTTTGTTCACCTGGTTAGGTGGATGATTGACGCACGAAAATTTAGAATTTACACAAAATTTCAAGAGTTAGACATCCTGGTTTAACCCTTTACCAGACGACTAAACCTTCGACTTGTCCAAATTAAAAACATCTGCAGACGACAAACTGAATGTGACTCATATTATAGAAATTGACTTTGAGAGGGTAGAAAAAATTGTGGGAAAAGGAGAAAATGCTGGTGGTGACCAGCATTTTCTCCTTTTCACACAATGTTTTCAACAGTTTTTTTTTTTTTTTTTTTCCCACAGAGTCGTTAAAATACCGGCAAGTGATGGAAATGGTAAAAGAAGTGTAGACAAAACAAAATGTACTCATGTATCCGGATTGAGTGCGTACATTTTCTTTGTTGTATTTTTTGGTTTTTTCTTTCCGGTATATCGAATTGCAAGTGCACGTATCACAAAAGGTCAGTAATTTTAAAGATGCCCGTCTACAGCCGGTGTGCAAAAACGCTGTTAAATTTCAAACAATTTAGAATGGTACAGAAATCAGTCCTTTGTGTAAACATGGATAAATTACTGACATATATGGTGTAATTGAAAAAAAGAAACACGGAGATTTGTATTAGAAACCGAACATTGGTCAGATGAAAACTGGCTGACGATCGAAGCTGTAAACAATGGCGGTGCGTCACGGAAATTTATCGTTGGTTTCCGCCTAGAGTCGGATACGGTGTAATTTGCATATAGGCCGCGACCTCCGTCTGAAAATCGAGGCTGCAACAGAGAAGCCTTTATTTTCCTTTGTTTACCTCATTAGACGCAGGGCGAAGGTCAAATATAGTCACGTGACAGAATGCATGATCATCATACGAATGTACCCGAGTGTATAACGGATATATCGAAAATCTTCGATTGAAAAACCGGAAACGACGAGTCTGTTTACATGGAAGGCCGCAACTCAGCGAAATGCATTTTTTATCGACCGTAATCTAAGCAGCCTGGTAACCGTCAGGCGCAATATTTGGCATGAAGATATAAGAATGACTATAGTTTGGTTTGATAAAATAAAGACAAAATGAGTTAAAACTGGCTGAAAATGAGTATAAGGGCCTCTTTAAGCATACTGTAGGATATATAGGATCTGATATGAGGTGGTATTTGAGATATTCTTTTTTAGACGAATGTTATGAAGCTAGCCTTTGGCGAACGTAATACCATTTTTAAGACGAGTTCAATGAAATGTTATCTCAAAAGCCAACGGCTGTTGAGTTCTTGTTACCACTGTAGGCCTATATCAAGAATTATATATAGGTAACATGTGCTAAACCATAGGCCTACATGTGCATGTGTAATTAACCGAGCCTTTGGCGAGCTTAAAAACAGCTCCTTTTTTGTATTTGAGTTTAATAAAATTTTACCCTAAAAGCCAACGAATGTCAGATGCTTTTAACAGATAACTGTAGGCCTATATAAAAAAATATTGTTCATGATGTGTTAAAGCATAGGCCTACATGAAGCACGTATATTTACATGAAGCCAATTGAATTCGTTTCTTTGCCAGGTATACCGGTATTACGGACGAAAAACAGTTCCTATGAAACTTGCATAAATGATCTTGCTTTGAATCTGAAGATGATAAAACTCGCAGCTTTGTCACGATCACTAATGAATGTTGTCAGGGAATTTCGCGAGGAAATTTGGGTCAGCAACGTGTAAGAATTGAGGCGTTTGATTTCAGTGTTGATCACATACGGCACTATTTGCTTGTCTCATTCATAATGGCTGTAAATCACTCAAAACAAGGGTAGTTATGTGGTAAATATTTATGCTTATTTTTGTTTTCACTCAACAATGTCGTCATAAACAGAATATTGGCGGTGGCACGTTATGCCGCTCTCGAACTTGCATGTCGTCGGTTTACTTCAAAAACTTCGTAACTACAGCTTGTAAACGAGGTTTTTGAAGTAAACCGACGATGTACAACTTTAATGCAGTAGTTTTAACTTGTTTACCCTTTTAACCCTTTACCAAACAATCCCGTATTTCAACGAACCTGGGTTGGAAGGCTTTTGAAAACACTGCGGGAAGGGGAAAAATGCTGATTACGAGCACTTTCTCCTTTTCGCGCAATATTTTCTATTACTGATAAAAATCTATCCTTTCAGCCACATCTAAATTGTCGTCTGCAGGTGTTTTCTACGGTGGCACAAAAAGGACATGGAAGATATATTTCATACTACGTGCGCACGCAGTAGCTAATACGTGCACACGTAATAAGTAATACGTGCGCACGCAGTAGTATTACGTGCGCACGCAGTAGCTAATACGTGCGCACGTAATAACTAATACGTGCGCACGTAATACTATTGCGTGCGCACGTATTAGCTAATACGTGCGCACGTAATAGTTATTACGTGCGCACGCAGTAGCTAGTACGTGCGCACGCAGTAGCTAATACGTGCGCACGTATTAACTAATACGTGCGCACGAAATAACTATTACGTGTGCACGTAATAATCGACCAATCAGTTTATAAGGATCAATAAATGTCTATCTCCCACTTCCATCTTGAAACAATGGCTTCCGTTCATGATTCTGATTGGTGGATTATTACGTGCGCACGTAATATGTAATACGTGCGCACGTATTAGCTACTGCGTGCGCACGCAGTAGCTATTACGTGCGCACGTATTAGTTATTACGTGCGCACGTAATAACTAATACGTGCGCACGTAATACTACTGCGTGCGCACGTATTAGCTACTGCGTGCGCACGTAATAACTAATACGTGCGCACGTATTAGCTACTGCGTGCGCACGTAGTATAAAATATATCTTCCATGTCACTTTTGTGCCACCGTAGTTTTCAATTTGGAAAAGTCAAAAATATTGTAGTCTGGTAGGATAGAATGATAGTAATTGATGACTAATGCAAATACGCAGTGTAACTATTCTGATAGCTTTACCTGTCGTGAGGCTTATACATATGCATAAATGTGCGCTTTAACCCTTACAGAGCCGTAGTCGGAAACACAGGCTCCCGCGGACGGTACAGATCAAGATCAGACTGCACAGAACATGCAGTCTGATCTTGGATCTATAATAACCGTATTTTAAGTCAAGCCTTTATAGTAAAGATCTTTCTAGGTTTCAGTGGATTGTATTTTCAGCTATCGATAGCGGTCGAGTTTATATATCTGATGCCGAAAGAGTTAAAGTTCGTGACCTTTAAAGGCACAATAGCTGCAAAATGTAAACAAGTTGGGGGTCGAATTGCAGACAAATTTAATTCGTATCCGCCATTTAAAGGTACTGATATTATCATGAATATGTCAACTCTTTACCAGACAACAAAGTTTTAGACTGGTCTAAATTCAAAGCATTTGCAAACAACAAATCAAATATTATACAAATGGTGAAATTTGTCTTTGAAAATGTAGAAAAATTGCAGGAAAAGGAGAAAATTCTCTAAGCAGTATTTTCCCCTTTTCCGACAACATTTTCAAAAGTCCTTTTCCTTTGGGTCGTTAATACTCGTGATTGTGTAGTAAAAATCCAAATATTGCTATCTCAAAGTTATTTTATGGGGTAAAGATATGTCTTTATCGGACAGTGTAGATCCAAGATCAGACTGCACGTTCTGTGGCAGTCTGATCTTGATCTACACTGTCCGCAAAAGGTCAGTGAATCGACCTTAGCAGCCTAAGGGTTCATATCGTTATCTTTGCAGGGGTAAAAGACTCAATATGATGATAATTTTATTCAGTTCTGAGGTAATTTAACAGAGAAAATGAATATCAAACTCCGGCAGATATCTATCTACTATGTGGATAAAATCTATGCTCTTTTGAAGATTCTCTTGCAGACAACATTGCCGATTGTCATAGTCTGAAAAATATAAAAAGGAAGAGAATTAATTGTTTTATATTGGCAAAAAAAAAAAACAGAATGTGGGCGATGGCACAACCACTGATAGGGTTTTTGATAGTTATTCTCTACACCAATCGCGTTTGCATTAAAAGGCACTAATTTTTAGGGACAATTCATTTTGTTGATGCAACCCTAAAATCAAAACAAAGATACATAATTAATCTCGTTTTGATTACGTCATTGAAATATGGTTCTTTGCCGAGTTTCAGCGGATTGTATTTTCAGTCGGCTGTATTATTACTTACTTCATTTAAAGCCCCTGTAAAGCCGGCAAAAATAGGCAATTTTCACCGTTTATAACTCGAAAATATATTGGATAACCCATCACAACACACATATATATAAGATCGGAAAAAACTCGAACGTGTCAGTTACTGCATTGGTTGCCATAATATACGTGAGCGAAACTGCATGGAGAAGCCCGTCGATTTCACGGACGCCATTGATCGAGACAACCTTTGTTATTGTTCGTGTATATTTGAACTAGGTCTTCGAGAACGTCACGTGATAACATTGCATCTCATTAGTGCTATGACGTAGTAGACAGGACTACTGTTTACAATTCCAACATTATGTCATCGGAGAGTAAGATTGCTCATTCTGAACCTGTTTTCTTATTTAGATGTAGTAAACTCTTCCTGTATTGATGATAAATGAATAAGCGATGATCAGCCTGTTTCGTTGTTTCTGTTTACGATGTCGATAAACTTCGTTTTTCAAGCCAAGAATGGGGACAAAACGATCAAGTGAATGAAGGGTTTGTTTCGACGCTTTGAATGATCACGTGGTGTTTACGTCACTAACACGTCACTGCGGACATCTACGACGAAAAGTCGGCTAATCGTCGTCGATCATCGATGTAAACAAACAGATAATGCGGCATGGTAGGATCTGTTCTAGTTTCAAAATTCTTTTTTTCTGCCACTGACTGGAACTTTTGCGAACTGCACCTTTACATATCGTGAAAGTCATAATAATCGCCATATTTTTACATGGTAAAAATGAAATTTACTTTTCTTTTATAAACAGGTTGTTTATTTAGTTGGACGCTACTGAGACTTTAACCTGATCCTGACCTTTATGCTGAATAAATAAAAAAGCATAGAACTCCGATTATTATTCGGGAAGTTATATATACACGGGAAGGTACAGGTAAGCAATTTAATTGGCGCAAACTGTACGAAATATTTCCTTGACCATTCGGGACATATGCCAAAGGCAGCCCCGTGCGATGCCGAGGATATAAATAGAAGTTTAATTTATGTAAATGATGTTGACCTGGGTCAGGTTAAATGAGGAAGGAAAACGATAATTGGCAATCAATGAGTTAAATTTGCGTATGACGTTAAAGGCTTACTTTTCAACGCGGCAAACGATTTAAATGACGGGGATGCGCCATACACTTCCGGTTGAAAACCATTCAAATACATCCAGTAGACTTAAAACGTCGGAAAATAATCTCAGATATAAGGAAATATTGATGCATAATATCAATAGCGCCGCAAATCATTTGTTTCTGAAATAGCGCACATTACAGCGAGTTAATTTTTTACGCCAAGAGCATCATTTGAACAAACTTCGTAGAGGTCCACGTGGTGATATTAAATGACAAATATTTAAACTCGGGGCCATCTGGGATACGATCTGGTTTTTATCGATCTGGCAATGAAAATACGATATTTTACATGTTAAAAAACAAAAAATCAGTCCAAATAGAAAAACAAAGTTGGTACGGGCTCGATCTGGTAATGAAAGTACCTTTACATGTATGTTAAAAAAAACACTGAACCAGTCCATGTAGTAAACAATATGGCTACCTCCACAGGCACTTTTCAAAAGCGAATCAAAATATAGTGCCGCCGCTCATGTGGCGCCACAATGAACAGTGTTTACAAATGTACATACTACAACCATCTCTCCTCCAAGAACTTCTCGAACAGATTTTGGAATCTTTTTACTATTATCCACCGGAACTGCAACAAGTTTTCCGTCTTCATACGTCATTATTATCTGTAAGAGAGAGAGAGAGAGTTTTGCTGTTTTTTGCTGCCCTGTGCTTCAATTTCTCACAAAATAGCCGATATTGTAGATTCGAGATCAGAAGACAATTTTAAAGGTGCAATTAAATTTCTCCTACACACGAGAAGGCTAAGAGCATAATCATAATTTCAATCACATTAGTACCACCATGCTCATTTCCCTGTTTCGGATCATAAATACGGAATATTATGTTTTAGTGACTTTCCTGGGGCTTGTATTTGCTTTGAGCTGCGTGAGAAAATTTCATATCCCACTCAACCTTAGATCTCGCTAGATGTCATAAATATGTCTTATGCAGCAAGAAGCCAAGCCCCTGTAGCTCAGTCGGTAGCGTACACGACTTGAGACCAGGAGGTCGCTGGTTCTCTCCCTGGCTTGGCCAATTTCTCTTCGAAGATTGATGATAGTCATTGTAACAGGATTCATTCCTGTCTCACTGCTGACTAGCGTTTCGACGACGGTTATGTGGGAAAGCAGCCGGTGGCTTGGAAAGAATATTGCCGGGTGTACTGGTAAAAGAAACCCCAGAAGAGCATAGATAGGTCCACAGAACGCCGCGATATAACTGAAAAAACTGTTGAAAACGGCGTTAAACACCATGTAATCAATTGTGCAGCAAGAAGCGAATAGGTCGTACAAGCTACAGGGATGTTGCAGTAACATACATGTACCATTCCTTTTACTATATACCTACAACAGTTTAATGAAAATATGGGCATATATACTCAAAAATGGTAAGAAATTAAAACCAACCACTTCTTTATGAATGGCGGATAAATACTTCAATACAATATATTGACCAAGCAAATCGGAAACCAAGCTGAAAGTGGTCCACTTACGGGATACGTTATCATACAATTACATGTATTTATAATCGCATTTGACTACGGTTTTCTTTCCAGTCGTGTCTAATTTTTATCTGCGTGCGATGGATGTGTTTGAGCCGGAAAATTCATAGGTATGATAATAAAATGTTTTTTTGCGTTCACCGTTGTCCTTGACCAACATTAGCCTAGTCGTTCAAACAAACAAATGTGGCATTTTCTTTCCTCTTAGTATATATTGCACACAAAAAGGACAGTGCTAGACTTCTTAACTTTTTACCAAACGATCCTGAGTTTTAAGAACACGGAGGAAGAAGGGCTTTTAAAAATATTGTGGAAAAAGAAGAAAATACTGGTAAGCAGAATTTTCTCTTTTTCCCACAATATTGTTTAATTGTCTAACCTTTCCATGACTTGTCTCGCCATCTGACCCATATTTAAATTATCGTCTGCAATCGCTTTCAACTTGCTCAAGTCTGAAATTTTGTCGTTCTGCACAGAGTTTAAGAATGATACGACACTTCTTGCGTTTTGCAGCACATGTCTTATAAAAACACAGTGGCAAAAGGAGATATGCCCATTCAATGGTCACAATACCTGCATCTTTTCTCCTCTAAAATCAGCCTCATACACTTGCCCAAGTTGAAAGCTATCTGTTCGGTTCATGGCAGCCGTATTGGTTACTATGGTAATATAGCCATTTTCGACTTTTATATCGCAGGTGGGTTTCTTGTCGCCTCCCCCGCTCTGCAGCTCGGAACCTGCCCGAGGGAAATAGGTAGAGAAAAACATTGAAAAGGGGCGTTTTATGGGAGAAATTGAGGTATGTCCTATTCAAACCAGGCACTCCCTTATGGGTTGTCAGTCAAACTCCAGGCAAAAGGCAAAAAAACCGAACGCCTAAAGCGTAGACATCTCTCTCTCTCTCTTGCTTGCTCGCTCGCTCGCTCACTCTAAAGAAACGATGTTTTGAAAATCACGCCCTAGTGTCTGGGCGTATGTTTGGGTTCGCCCATGGTTAACTCTTATCTGGACATGTAAACGCGATAATTTAATCCATGAATTTTTCGGAGAACGTAGAGTCTGGGGCCTTGAGTGAAGACCATAGGTATATTATACGGAAAGCTACTGCGGGCAGTCTGATCCCACTCTCTCTGCTCCTCGAATATGGAATGCTCCACGTTAAATACCACTAAACATAAAAATCTTTAATTTTTAATGATCTGTTCTTATGAATTCGGCAGGATAAGGGCCAATATTCCACACATCTTTTATGAAATTCATTCCATCTATTTCTATGTATGTACGACTTTTGTACGCCGTTGCAGGGAATGCACTTTGAAAACATCTCGGCAAAAGAAGCAATTTTACGTTATACGAGTACATTGCTATTTTAAAGTCATATGATTACATTTGACGAGCTCCCAATCTGTTCAATTGATCTAAACCTATTTATTTTACACGGGCTGTGTCACAAAATCTGCAACTTTACTCTCGACGCTTGCTTCCGAGAAAGCTTCCAAGTTATCATACAGGGATCCTGCGTAGCTCTATGATAAAGTGTAGGACTCGTAACCTGGAGGCCCCGGATTCGAGCGTCACTGGAAGCACTGCGTTTTTCGTGGGAGTGTACTTCGGCAAGACACTTAAGAGCACTGGCTTAGTACTGGTGAAACCCAGAACATAATTGGCTTGCAACACGCGAAAAGGGGAATTCGGACATCTGCGTAAAGTGTCGTCTCGGATCAGCCTGCGCAGTCCACGCAGGCTGATCCGGGACGACACTTTCCGTTTTTATGTAATTTTCTGTTTCGCGCAAGTCTACTGTAATCTAATGTAGTCGTAAAGTGCCGTCTCGGATTAGCCTGCGCGGACTGCGCAGGCTGATCCGAGACGACATTTTACGCAAATGTCCGCATGCCCCTTTTTGCGTGTTGCAGAACATATATGAATATGCTAGGTGTTGCTGCTCACTGACTGAAATCACGTTGAAAGCGGCGTTAAATACCATTCAATCAACCAATCAACCAAGTTATTAAGCCTTTCTAGCCTACTGTTCAACATGACAGTCTCTCAACAACTTTAACATTCACTAATTGTAGGCTTTTCCATACCAAAGCTTATAGTATACTGAACGAGGTACTTCAACGACAGACAAAAAAACAGACAGACAGATGGTCAGATTGGCAGACAAACAGAAAGATAGACAAACAGACGGATGGACGGATGGTCAGACAGCCATATAGACGGAAGGAGAGACATTGAGATAAAATGAGTGAATCTTTACCCATTTCTTTCAAAAACTCTTCAAAATTTTCACTCTTGTCTAAAATCCAGCTTCCTTCGAACTTTGATTTTATCTCCATCAAGTCGGAGGCGGCCATTTTTAATTAGACACTAAAATAAAGAAGGGGTAGAAACTGATGAATCGGATGGTTTGAAATTGTGCAATCTTTTTCAAAAGTCATTCTTACTTCGACTCTTTTTCATCCAATTTCTCGCAGTCTGAACTTTGATATACCGTCTGCATGTTTAGCATTTTCAGTAATCGAAAGAGGTCTACTCTTTTCCAAGTGCCAAGTAAATGAATTTGACTGTCCTGGACGGGATAGCTGCCGGTATAGGTCCAAGATCAGACTACAAATTCACAAGTCGACCTGAGGCGATGTACGAGTTCAACACGTAGACTACCATGAGAATAAAATGCTCATTTTTGGTAATCAAGTCAGACACAAATGATATTACCGCAAGTTCCTTGGGTTCATATTTCTCACGAAATATCGGAATCTCTGCAAATGTTAGTACATGTAAATTCAATATGGCTTGCAACATGCGAAAAAGGGCATTCGGACATTTGCGTAAAGTGTCGTCTCGGATCACCCTGCGCAGTCCGCGCAGGCTGATCCGAGACGGCACTTTACGGCTACATTAGATTTTGTGCTACAGTGGACTTGCGCAAAACAGAAAATTACATAAAAACGTAAAGTGTCGTTTCGGATTAGCCTGCGCGGACTGCGTAGGCTGATCCGAAACGACACTTAACGCAAATGTTCGAATGCCCCTTTTCGCGTGTTGCAAGCCATATCAGGACCAGGGGCTGTATTCACGTACCTTTACTTATTTCATTCTAAGTCTTCTTATAGATTTAGAAAGTAGCATACCTTCTGATTGGCTAAACCATTTAAGCCATGCTCTGTGAAAAGGGGGCTTAAAGCATCTGCGAAAAGTATCGACTCAGGTCAGCCTGCGCAGTTCGCGCAGGCTGACCTGAGCCGAAACTTTTCGCTATTGGTCAATTTTCTGTATGTCCAAGGACCAGTCTTCCTCAAAATTCAGTCGATAATTTAAAAGAGTGGCTATCATGGATCCATGATTATGGGATGACTTGCCTGGTATCATGTATGACGAAGATGCATTAAGCTCCCTTTTGCCAGAGCATGGCTCATTTAGTTTAGTCAATCAGAAGTTGTGTTACTTTCAAATTTTGAAAATTCTTCAGAATGAGACTAAGAATATTCTCAAGAATGGTTGGTGAATTAGGATCCTAGTTTGTGCTGTCTGATCTTAATTAAACTGTTCGCAAAAAGAAAAACCTTATACATGTCAGAATGCCATATATTTGTCAAAAGTCATGCGATATCACCGAATGTATAAGCTCTTTACCAAACGAGAAAATGTTGGACCTTTCTAAATTCAAAGCGTTTTCGGATGGCAAATTAGATGCAGCTCAAGAGGTGTGAATTGTTTAAGACAGGATTAAAAAAAAAAACATTGTGGGAAAGGGAGAAAATGCTGGTTAACAGCGTTTTTTTTTTTTTTTTTTTCTTTTATCACAATGTTTTGGTCTCTAATGCTTTGACATTTATTTCTTTCTATTAAAGGTTAAAAATGGATGTTCATACCTTTTCGTATCTTGAAGTCCGAACACAAGTGGTATGATTAGTCACTTAACAGACCTAGTTTTCCATAAACTGCCAAAACGATGCACCGTGGATGAAAATTGATGAGGACCATGTTTCATTCACAATCTATTTATAGCAGAAAAGGCATGTCTGTGCATAAATATAAGCGGGTGTATGCTCGTTACTACCATGGGTCGTAAACTGCTGAGTTCCAGTTATTCAACTTGTAAGAAGAAAATAAGTAAGATGCACCCAGAACATTTGTGCGACTAACAGTCGCTAGTTGACTACTCGCACATGTGCTTTCTTAAAGATCCTTAATAAGTTAAATTAGCATTTTATGTTTGAAAGACTGACATGTAACAAAGAAGGCCTAAAAATTGGTTAAGCCAAAATATCACATAAAATACCGCAAGACGGTTGGTGTACCCTAATCTAGATCTATAAGCTTTCCACAAAAACTCTCAAATTGCCCTAGGCATACTGAGAGTCAAAGAATTAGCTTATTTTTAAAGTAAGAATACTTAGATACGGAACTACTTGTGATAGCGCATGCATACAATGTAAAAAATGCATTGAAAAGCTCCTGGGTCAAACAGTCTCGTTTGAAAATTTGACAGAAAGCACTTCTGCTGCACTTTTTCACCTGCCAAAATGGATAGACAGGTCTTAAATATGTTTCTGGTATTAATTTGATGATTTCTCAGGAACCAGGTTGCAAGTTTGTTATTTCTTGGGGAACTATTTTGTACCTGTGACCACATAAAATAACATAGTCTACAACAAGCAATGCATTTTCTCGCTGTGATTGTTCGAAAGTGGATGTGTTATAGGTAGAATAGGAAAATAACACAATCTGTTGCGGTGCATTGAAAAACCTCTTTGTATAGACTCTAGGACATTTGACATTTGCATGAAAGAAACAAAAAGCAAAGCTTTTGGTATACTGATTAAGGTTCGGCCGAGGGCCAAACGTTACTTGATTTTCAGTCTATTTTCAAATGGGGAAAAAATCACCCAGTCCTGGAAGTGTCTCTCCATTGAGTTCTGTGTACTGGTTTATTGTAGGGCCATATTCAGTACTTTGCATTTAAATGCAATCTCATTATACATGTACAGACTTTTGACCCTATAGGAAGGCCCGTGTCATAATGGTGTAAGAAGTCAGTAAAACAAAAAGGCAACAACATTCGAATGGTAATTCATTACTTTTCAAAGGACATTTCAACCCAAAGGCAACCACGATTTTAACCTGCTGCTGATTGCGATGCATTAATTATTGTCTAATGAAGAAAACCCGCTGCTGCAACAGATAAACAGATATGCAGAAATGGCAGTTGATGCTCTCTCTATCCCTATTGGCTCTCTCTCTCTCCTCTCTCTCTGTTTTTTTTTTTTTTTTTTCTTCTTCTTCTCTCTTTTAAGCATTGTAGTTCAGGCATGGAAGTAACAATTCTTTTGTGTCAGATTTCCTAAGTTATATCTCTAATGAAGCGAAGGATTCAGCCCAGTACCGGTGGATTACAAAAGATACATGGACAAAAGTGCCATCATCTAGCTATTTGACCGAAAAAAATGTTGAAAACGGTGTTAAAACCCTTTACCAGACAACCTCATGTTTTTACGCCCGAAGAGCAAGGTTTGGAAAACACTGTGGGAAAAACGAGAAAATGCTGGTAGCAGCATTTTCTCCTTTTTCCCACAATGTTTTCTATTCTTTCACAAACAAATTCCATCATTTGAGAAATATTTATTTTGTCATTTGCAAATGCTGTCAACAAGAACGATCTCAAAATCTGTCGTCTTGTAAAGAGTTAAATACCAAACCGGCTTTTAATACCTATCTTTTTTCTTGTTTGCCGTCTATGCATCGAAAAAGACGGAGTGTCCTACTTTGTTTTCTGCCAACCAACCCGTCCTTTCCTTTTGCCAGAGAGGAATCTAGATTGTTCTTTTGCTGGTTTTTTTTTTTAACTCCTTACCAAACTACAAAATTTTATATTGGTCCACATTGAAAGCGCTTGCAGACGACAAACTAAATATCGCTCAAAAGATGAAATTCGTCTTTAATAGGGTAGAAAACATTGTTGGAAAAGGAGAAAATGGTGGTTTCCAGCATTTTCTCCTTTTCCCACGATGTTTTCAAAAGTTTTCTTTCACAGGGCCACTAAACTCTGGATTTTGTGGTAAATGGTTTATATGCTATTTGACAACGTTTTCAACATTACTTCGGTTTTTTTCGGCGACAAGATCACCTGCACATACTTTTCTGCAGTTTCCACCAGTGCTTTGCCAAATATATTACATGCCACTGACTTCTTTCCCATATAACCGTCGTGGAAACAACGATCAATGGCGAGAGAGGAATGGATTCTTTCACAATTATTAACATAATTCCTCGAAAAGAAATCGATTGGGCTGGGATTCGAACCAATGAACCCTGGTTTTATGCCCCGTATGTTATCGACTGAGCTACTGTGCTCGGGCCAGCCCGTTCATTCATGTAGAGTCGGACAAAGAAACAAGCCTTGCTCCTTTTGGTGTACTCTACCGTATTTTTAAGAGAAATTTTGTCCCTAATACAACAAGAAAATCATACAGTATTTTTACAGATCGTTTTTAATATCTTCATCATTTTATCAAGGTACAAATCTTAAAAATACAAATATAAAAAAGAATAGAACAAACGCACAAATGGTTGATATGAGTCCTGCTCTGTGAAAGGGGGCTCAATGCATGCGAAAAAAGTATCGAGCAGGTCAGTCTGTGCAGTCCACGCAGGCTGACCCGGGTCGAAACTTTTGTTATTGGTCAATTTTCTGCATGTCAAAGGATCGTTCTACCTTTGGATTCCGTTTCTTTTTAGACAGGTGAATACATTGCACGTACTATTCGACGACTCCCTTTAAATAATGCATAATGAAGACGCATTAGCCCTATACCAGACGACTAAATATGAAACTTGTCCAAACTGAAAGGATTTGCAGACAACAAATTAAATATTAAGCAAGTGATGAAATTTTCTTTGAAAGGATAGAAAATATTGTGGGGAAAGGAGAAAATCCTGGTAACTTGCATTTTCTACTTTTCCCAGAATGTTTTCAAATGCTTTCTATCTCAGGCTCGTTAAACATGACTCGGGATTGTGTGGGAAAGCTTAATTCCCTTTTAGTCAGAACGGTGCTTATGATAATTATATGTTTAACCGTTCACCACACAATCCCGAGTTTTAACGAACCTGACGGAGAAGCCTTTTGAAAACATTGTGGGAAAAGGAGAAAATGCTGATAACCAGCATTTTCTCCCTTTCCCGCAATGTTTCTACCCTATCAAAGACAGAAATCATTATTTGAGTCACATTTAGTGTGTCGTCTGCAAATACTTTCAATTTGGTTGAGTCCAAAATGTTATCGTTTGGTAAAGGTTTAAAAAATGGAAGAAGAACAGACAGGCTTCTATAAATAGGTTAATAGTTGAGCTTCTAATGGTAAATAGTACAGAGAGAATGCGACATGAATCGTGATGATACATACTGTATTAACGGAGTGATTAGCTCATTATCAGACGAATGAATTTTAGAGTCATCCAAATTGAAAGCTTTTGCATACGACGAATTTGATTGGACTCAAATAAAGAAATTTTTTCACTTTGATGATTGGAAAACATTGTGGGAAAAGGAGAAAATGCTGGTAACTAGCATTTTCTTCCTTTCACATAAAGTTTTCGAAGGTCCTTAATTTCAGGGTCCCTTATATTTATTTATACATACCCTACTCCATATGGTTTACAATAATTTAGTTTAAATTTGTAAACCTGTTAAATTTGTAAAATTTGTAGACTTTCTTGAAAAGTTTCAGTATACTGTACTGCTGCACTAAATTTTGAACTTTTAACTTTTGAAAAGCTATAACGGAATACAAGTGGTAATGTGCAGAATTATTATCCAAATTATATTACAGAAAAGGATGCATTGTGGAAAAAGGAGAGATCCCTCATTATGAGTGATTCCTCCTTTTCCTATAATGTATTCAAGAGAAATAGTTATGGATACATTTATGCTAGATTTTTTTTCTAAAATAATTGTTTGTGTTGGGCTAAATTTGTTTGTTGATTTACTATAAATATAGCACGTTAGAATTAGGTAAGAAATGTAAAAAGGAAAAGGGTTTAACCCCTTTACCACACATTGCCGACTTTCAACGACCCCGAGGAAGAAATCTTGAGAGCATTGTGAGAAAAGGAGAATATGCTGATAATAGCATTTTCTCATCTTCCCACAATGTTTCTTAGTTTCCTAGTCGAGCAACGAAAATTTGCTTCATTTTAGATACACTGACATTTTCGTCTACAAATGTTCGCAATTTGGATGGGTCAAAAGTTTTGTCATGTGGGAAAAGGGGTTAACAAACCACTTTCTGTATGTAAATGTCTTATTTGTAAATAATAGCCACACCCATTTATCTCTTCTTGTTATTTCGTTTCGAACAAGAGAGAAATAAGTGGATACTTTTATCTATGTAGTTATATAGCAATACAGTAACTAGAATGAGTAGATATGACTGAAAAAAAAATTATGATGGTGATAGTGTTGGTAAAAGAAAAACGGTTGAAAACAGCAGTTCTTCTTTTACTAACACATACTCCTCTCAAAAATAATTTCTCTCAAAAATAATACCTATCAATAAACTGTTCTTTAAAACATTTATCGAAAATAACAATGGTTTTGAAAACATATTTGGAATTAACTATGCATACCCTTCTCTCGTATAACCTTAAAGTGCAAGGGAGGTAATCAGTAATCAACTAAAATTATTTTTCTTCAGAGTTACTTCTCTTTATCAAGTTTTTTTTTTTTTCCAACCATTGACATCTAAAATTTTGTAAATATATATATTGTGTGGTGTGATAGGCAATTTTGCCTTTTTTCCTTAATAAAGTTATTATTGTTATTATTATTTATGGGACTGTTCGGTAGAGGGTCACTAGACATTTTCAGTCAGCGGTCTAAATGTAACAAAACTGCAGATATGATTGAACTGAATGAAATAACTGGTAATTTCTATAAATATTCTACAATTTGTCACAATGTTTCCAGTGTCCTCTTCTCATCATGTGTCACGATTGATTTGGGTTGTCGATTCTTATGGAGGTTTTCTTTAGTCAAATTTGTGGAATGTCAGATGGATATAGCTTACAAAATAGTTGGAAAAGTAATAAATACATGTGACAGACAGGCAGGCAGACAGACAGACTGAGTAGGAAAGTGAGGGAAACAGAGAGAGTGTGTGTATGTGAGAGAGAGAGAGAGAGAGAGAGAGAGAGAGAGCAAACGAACGAAAGAACGAACGAAAATAAAATCAGGAATCAGAACACCGTGCAAAGAGAATTTACATATAAAATGACAATTACAGCTATAGAGGATTCCTTGAATATCTTTATTATTTACGCTTAGATGTGCTTTACATGTACATGGTATTGTTTGGTATTGCGTTAATCGTAAGTACTTAGATTTTTTTTCTCTTTAACGGTAATATTAGAACAAAACGGTATCTTATAATGGAAAAATTCTTCTTTCGTTTATATTCTTTAATTCATTTCTTTAATCCTATCAGTGCCAAGGCGAAAACACAGATTTCGGTGGACGGCATGTTATCAAGATCAGACTGAATCTATCCGTCCGCCTGTTTGGTCAAACCTGTAAGATAAAAGTCCTTTTGAATTTCAGTGAATTGTATTTTTAGACGTGGAAAGAGGTCGAATCTATAATTGATCCATGCTCTGACAAAAGGCGGCTTAATGCATCTCTGCGATGAAATATACCAAGCAAGTTATTACGGTATTATGGAACCATAAAATCCATTTTGTATAACAGCCGACTAAATTATGAGGTACACTGGTCCTTTGAGCTGAACAAAATTTACCAATGGCAAAAAGATTCGGCCCAGGTAAGCCTGTGCGGACTGCGCAGGCTGACCTGGGTCGATACTTTTTGCAGATGTACTAAGCCTCCTTTCACAGAGCATGGTTCATATATTTGCTGCTAAAAGGACGAAAACGACAGGGTGTATAGTGATTTTTTCTGGACTTTTTGTGGAAATCAAGCACTAGCCTTTGTTATATTACGAGGTATGATTGAGAAGCCAGGTGAAGTTAATGAACGTCTCTTGCGTCTTTCTAAACTCGTTTGAAGTATCTCTTACATGTCACCTTCTCTGCGTGTAATTCCTGTGGAGAAAAGGGAAAAAATAACAAGCTACGTAATCTTTTTAAGTCAGTAAAATTTCATGGGACATGGAGAAAATTCTGGTTACCAGCAGTTCATCCTTTTCTCAACAGTGTTTTCATAGGCATGCTTCCACTGGGGCAGTAAAATTCGGGATTCTGTAGAAAAGGGCTAAAATAGAGGTGGAGTCGGTAGCGTACAGGCCTTGTGAACAGGGGGTCTCTGGTTCGAATCAACATCTCAATTTTTTTTCTTCACGATTGATGATATAGTCATTGCGGCAAGATTCGTGTCTCTCTCACCGCTGATTATGATTATTGATAGCTATATAGGAAAGCAGCCGATGACTTGGGAAGAACATTGTGCGACGTAATGGTACTGGAAACCCCATAAAAGTGTGGAATTGTGATCCGGCCGCAGCGTTATAACTGAAATAATGATGAAAACGGCGTTAAAGACCATACAAACAAACATACAGAAGTTAGACCAAATAAGATCAGCGCATGCTGGCTAACGCTCGACGGGTTTGCTTGAAGTGAAATTTCAAGTCGAACAAGGGACATGACTGTGTCAAAATATTTTGATGGATACCTGCCCCTGCAGTATGGGCAGTATGGGCCACCCATTTTGATCGTTAACAACTAGTCACGAGTTTGAAGTAAATAAGTATTGACAGGGATATTATAAAATATAACAGTTTTTGCACGACGACGCAGACGACACAAACGACACCAGGACTATACTTGACAATACCTCGACATTTTCTTAGAAAACAGCTGAGCTTAAAATCAAACCAAAACTCCTTACAAGGCACATTTCCCCTCCCACAACATCTCGGATAGTTTTTGGGATCTTTTTATTTCCAGCTGTAGGTTCTGTAATTATTTTTTCACCGTCAAACGTAGCAACCACCTGTAAGAAGATTAATTTGCACCAATATTAACCCTTAACCAAACAATCTCTAGTTTTACCGACCTGAGGTCAAAAGGCAACGTAGGTAGCCTACATTTTAAGCATTTTAACGCTTTACCAGAGACAAAATTTTAGTTTGTCCAAATTGAAAGCATTTGCAGACGACAGTTTCAATGTGGTTAAAATGGTGCAATTTTTCTTTGAAAGGGTAGAAACCATTGCTGGTTACCAGCATTTTCTCCTTTTTCCACAATGGTTTTAAAAGGCTCCTTTCCCAGGGTCATTTAGGTCGGCACTGTGTGGTAAAGGGTTAAAAAGAAAAACACTGGCGAGGACGTGATCGAATCAGGACTAGTAAGACTCGGTAAGGACGTGGGAACAACGACAATGACGTAGTACCAACGGGGCATTATTAGTTGTACGGTCAGGTGGCAGGGGACTTGGAAACTTGTTCACGGCTGTGGCGAATAATGTCGCCTCGAACCGAAGGCGAGGTGGCGACATTATTCGCCAGAGCCGTGAACAAGTTTCCAAGTCCCCTGCCACCTGACCGTACGACGAATTTATTATACTGCAAAGTTTTACCATTCCAACGTGTGTTAAGCGAAATTTCCCTGTTTTATGGTCTTAAAAATTGAGTACGCTGACGAAATAAAATTTCCCTTCTGATTGCCCCAGTTCAATGAGAACTGACGTCACTGGGAATTGACGTCACTGAAACCTTGGTAAAACGTGCAGTTTGGTTCATAATCTTGATGATTTCATTGCGATATACATTCGTCGTATTTTTATTCAAACATGGATTTAAACAACTTCAAGGTAAGTAACTAGATCTATGCATTTTAATGATTTGTTGGCAAAAGTAAACGGCCATTAGTTGCCTCAAACGACCACTAGGATATCCTTTTAACGGTATGCACAATGTATGAGTTTCGACACTTCACATTTTGCTTACCTATCGACCGATCGATGCTGCCAATTTGTGTTGAAAGTGTAGACATGAATACCGGGCTCCCGAAAGGGAAACTGCTTTTACTTGGGTTTTGCCAGTGTACATGATACATATGTTCGGGGCATATTATCCAATCAGACCACGAAAAATTTCTTTGCAGTATAATAAGAACGTAATACGGCCTTCTCTGACGTTGTAAAAATTTGATATGGGCGGGAAAAAATGCACTGGTTCTCTCAAGAAAATCTGCCAAACAACAGGGAAAGCAGTGAGCAGCATGAAGCTATGAACATTAACTTTAAAGGTCGTTAAGGGCGTAAATAATATTTGGTAAACGCGCAGTAAGCGCGTGATGCGATTTGAGAGGTCCTAGAAAGAACGCGGGAAAAATACACATGTGCGTTCTTGGTCAAGAGCGCGTCGAAACAGGTTGGACGTGCTAGATGCAACGACATCCTGGGAGCAGCATAGTATAGACGCACAACCAAGTTTGAAACTTCGTTTTTTTTCCCAGCATTTCATTCCGTTCTCCCTACATTTGTCAAGGTTTTTGACCGTAGTATTGTCTTTGTGAAGTTTGTCTGGGTATGACTGGGTCTTTAGCAGCTCAAGTAAGTATTCATTTTCTTTGCTCTCGCAGGCTTGAGTGACTTTTGAGCTATGATCTAGCAAAAGGGAGGTTTCATGCATCTCCGTGATGCATTTTACCAAACAAGTAAACACATGATTATGGATCTATAAAATTCATTTTATCCGAGCAGGCTGACATTGGTCGATACTTTTTGCAGATACATTCAACCCCCTATTCACAAATCATGGCATACACATGAGCCATGCTATTTGAAATGGGGGTTTAATGCATCTGCAAAAAGTATCCAATCATGTCAGCCTGCGCAGTCCGTGCAGGGTAACATGAATGGATACTTTTTGCTACTGGTCAATTTCCTGCATGTCCAAGGACCACTCTTTCTCTAGATTCAGTCAATCGGTAGACCAAATGAATTTTATGCTTCCCTAATTATGTGATGACTCGCTTGGTATAATGCATCACGGAGATACATTAAGGCCCCTTTTGCCATGACTCATATACAAGTATGTCAAAGGTACAATATACATGTATTTATTACCTTGCCCTTTTCACTCATGGCTTCGGTTTCAAACTCCTGGCCGAGTTTAAACTTCTCTTCTCTCGTCTTCATGCTCGTGATCATTGTCACTATAATTTCGCCACCTTCCACAGTGATTTGGCATGTCGGTTTAGCCGAGGCCACCAGTTTCCGCGACACCATATTTACACCTATATCGGGTTGAAGATGGATAGAAAAATAAATAAGAATTTTAGTAGTACCTCCATAATTTGAAAGTAACAGACAAAAAATACATTTACATGTAATGTTCAACTCCCATTGTAACAGTACTTCACTTATATCGCGGCGGTCAGTGCGCCTATCCTAGCGTTCCTGGACGATTTCATATATCAGTAGTGATTGAATTGAACTCATACTTACATAGTTGCCCATCTTGGAGACGCCCCTAGAAGGGCTGTTGGGGATGGGGGGAAGGTGTAGTGCAAGATATAAGACGAAAAGACGTAGGACTGGTTCTGAAACATGCTCGGAGTATAGCATCGTCACACGGGACTAGGTTTACCGTCTTATCCAAGAGACAATAAAAGTGCGACTCTATGAAAAGAGCGTTCAGTACATCTGCAAAAAGTGTTGATATAGGTCAGCTTACGTAGTCTGCGCAGGCAGACCTGGGTCGAAACTTTTTGCTCTTGGTCAGTTTTCTGCATGTCAAGGGACCAGTCTACCTCGTGATTCAGTCGCTTATTAGAAGTGATGACTTGCCAGGTATAAAGCATCATGCATATGCATTAAACCACTCCTTCCCCCTCCCTTGCTAGAGCATCGCTCAAATATTTCTTATTATTTTGCCAGCCTTGGGAATCGAACTCACACCCTCAAGTATCCCGAAACTTGTAGCTTACGAGTCTCATGCCCAACCAATTGAGCTGTTACTGCTGACAAAATTTACCATTGCTGGGCAACACTCTCTCTTTTCAAGCCACTGGCTGCTTTCCCACATCAACGTCGCAAAAACAAAGCTCCGTGGTGAGAAAAGAATGAATCCTGCTGCAATGACTTTCATCCATCCTATTCAAGGGTTTGGCCAAATTGTGATTCAAACTTACAACCCATGGTTTTCTGCTTCTGTGCGTTACGAAATAAGCCACCAGGCTAGTCAAAGACCAGGAAATAAATGCATCAGAAGAATCAAAGTAAATCACCGAATATCAACCCTTTACCACACACTCCCGATTTGTAACGATCCTAATAGAGAAGGCAATAGAAACATGACATAGAGGGAAAAGGAGAAAATGCTGATAACCGGAATTTTCTCCTTTTCCTACCATGTTTTCTGTTCTTTGACTCACAAATTCCATTATTTGAGCCACAAATAATTTGTCGTCTGCAAAAGCTTTCAAATTAGACAAATCCAAATTTTGTCGTTCAGTGAGGGGTTAAACTGCTTACTAAGCGAAAAAATTTTAGACATGTCCACTGAATAGAAAGCGTGCATTTGCAGACGTCACTTTCAATGCGAATATAATCAAGGAAATTGTTTTTTGAAAGGGTAGATAGCATTGTGGAAAAAATGAGAAAATGCTGGTTACTCGCATTTTCTCCTTTTCACACAATGTTTTCTATCTTTGTAAAGAAGAATGCCATTATTTGTATCACATTTAATTTGTCGTCTGCTACGGCTTTCTAATTTCAAAGACTCAAGTGATAAAAAATGTTAAAAAGCTAAAAGCGCTTACCCATCTCTTTTAAAAACTCTTCAAAATTCTCACTTCTGTCCAGTTGCCATTTTCCTGCAAATTTTTCCTTTATTTTTGAATACTGGTCATCTGCCATGGTTTTAATTTCAGTAAAGAATCTAGACCTACTCTCTCTCTAGATAGCCGATCAATAATTCACCTAATTAATTCTTGCAAGTAGATTATTGTTTAAATTATATCGAAACTCCAGACGTTGTTCTGAAAAAATAAAACCGATATTTCAACAGTACTTTGATCCTACAGCATGTAAGTCAAAACGTCTTCAAAAATCACAACTTAACAATAATTTCTACATTCATTACGGGTCCTTTATATACTTTTTTTTCTTTTCGATATTTTTAGAAACACTACGCGTGTAATTGTAAACCTGGCCTAGCTTTTAACCTGACTTGCGTTATTTGTAAACGTACGTGACATGTGACCCCATACTACCATAGATGGTAAAATAAATGAAATCTTCATATTCAGCCATGAGAAAAGATCATAAAATTGAATAATGGAAATGTTCTTTCAAAAGTATTTGACAAGAATATTATAATTAAAAAAAAAACGTATGATGTAGATCTTCATCGGAAGTCAGGGTTATTATGTGCAGCCTGATCTTACTCTGTACAGTTCCAATAAATACCTGAAATTTTCCTCAGTATATATGCAAAGAGTTGACTCTTAACTTCTATAAATAACCTATGCAAACATTACAAGTCGGTTGGAAAATCCAAAATTTTATGACCTCAAAAAAAAAAAATTTTTTTTTTCGCCATAAAAAAATTGGTAATATCGAACAGTGTAAATCAAAGATCAAAACTGCACGTTTTGTGCAATCTGATCTTGACCTACACTGTCCTGGAAAAAAGGACTGGGTCGTGCTAAGTCGCGCTAAGCAATGAAAGTGTTTATAATGACATAGCCCTGAGGGTTGATCGATCGCAAGGATAGTTACCGCTTTCCTACTATTTTATTCCGGTATATTTCGTATAAATGTCTCAAACAAGGTCACTTTAACTCTTTACCAAACGACATAATTTTAGACTAGTCCAAATTGGAAGCATTTGCAGACGACAAAATTAATGTGATTCAAAAATTGAAATTTGTTTCGGGAAGGGAAGAAAACATTGTGGGAAAAGGAGAAAATGCTGGTTACCAGCATTTTCTCCTTTTCCCTCAATGTTTTCAGAAGGCTTCTTTTTCAGGTTCGTGAAAACCAGGGATTGTTTGGTAAAGGGTTAAACGCTCTACCAACCAACCTTGTGTTGTAGGCCTACAATTCCGAGGAAAAACAATTTAAAAGACATCGTGGGAAAAGGAGGAAATGCCGGTAATCAGCATTTTTTACCTTTTTCCGAAACGTTTTCTACCCCAGTAAAGCCGATTTCCATCATTTGAGCCAAATTTCAAAAGCAGTATGCAAATTCTTTGAATTTGGACGGGTCTAAATGATTTCGATTGATAAAGGATTAAACCTGTACTAAACAACGTTTTGTAATAAAGCTGAGGTGTGGGAAAACATTATGGGAAAAGGAGAAAAGGCTGGTAACTAGCATTTTTCTTTTCCCATAATATTTTCTAACTAACTTAACTCAAATCCCATCATTTGTGCCACATTTTATTTGACGTCTGTTAAAACTTTTCATTTGGACAAGTCTTCAGGTTTAAGTGGTAGATCTAAAGATTTATATATCAATGTAGATTGTATTTAGGCGTAAAGCTTTTTAAGTGGCAATAGTACTGAAAAAAAGAAACCCACCAACAGAGCGTGAGAAAATGAGAACTTATATCTGCTGCGTAAATTTCTAAAATTATACGGAAACTGGAGCCAGGGAGAGGGCGTGTCGCTGGTTCGATACTATATTACCATAGTTTAATGGGAAAACGGCAAGTCGCTTGGAAAGAAAGTAGTGCGAGGTACTGGTAAAAAGGAACTCCGGCAAAGCATGGATACATGTATATGCACTTTAATTGATAATGAAAATGGTGTTAAACACCACACAATCAATCGATCGATCAATCAACCAATTAATCAATCAATTCATCAATCAACCCAGAGTTGTATCCTATAATATGGTACAGATGCATACTTACCCGCGTAAAAGTGTTGAATAAACTCTTTCTTAATTGGCACAATTTCAGAATTGTCCAAATTGAAATCAGTTGCAAACGAGAAATTACATGTATATGCTTGTTAATGGACGATATTTGTCTTTGGAGGGTAACAAACATTGTAGGCTTGCCTTTACAAGCGGGCGGGTATACTAGTATACATCCAAGATCTAAAGGCACGTTCTGCGCAGTCTGATCTTAATCTTTGCCATCTGCAAAAACGCTTGTTTACCCCTAAATGGCGCTGGGAGGGTTAATGTATTTTATACAAGTTTAACTTTTTACCCAAAAATTCCGTGTTTTGACCACCGTGAATTTGAAAAAAAAAAAACATTGTGGGGAAAAGGGGAAAAATGCTGGTTACTAGCATTTTCTTCTTTTCCCACATTTTTTTTAAAGCCTCTACCTTAGGGTAGTTAAAACTCGGGATTCTGTGGTAAAGAGTTGATTGATGGCGTAGGTGGAAATTGTGGGGGAAAAATCATTCAAGTGTTTATTTATTTGCTCCTATTCAACGTGTATCGATGGATCCTAGTTTTTAACTCATCAACCGTGTTGGTTAAGTACACTTATCAGACGTGGATGATCGCCCGCGGTCTTTATGAGAAATACGACAGTTTTTTTTTTTTAGTGTTTAACGCCGTATTGAACACTATTCTAGTTACATCGCGGCGGCCAGTGCACCTTTCAATGCTTTCCTGGAATTTTGTCTCCCAGTACTTCGCCTGATATTCTTTCCAAGTAAAACATTATCCTGCTAAATAAGCTGCATGAAACTTTCAAGCCAATAGTAAAACCTTATTTAAGACGATCGCTACAGTTTCACCATTTTTTGAAAACATTCAGAATTTCATGAAACTTTGTTTTGTGATAGTATATGGCCTGCAACACGGGAAAAGGGGCATTCAGACATTTGCGTAAAGTGTCGTCTCGGATCAGCCTGCGCAGTCCGCGCAGGATAATCCGAGACGGCACATTACGACTACATTAGATTTTGTGCTACAGTAGACTTCCGCAAAACAGAAAATTACATAAAAAACGGAAGGTGTCGTTTCGGATTAGCCTGCGCGGACTGCGCAGGCTGATCCGAGACTACACTTTACGCAAAGATCCGAATGCCCCTTTTCGCGTGTTGCAGGCCATATTATCTGATCTACAAAAATAGGTGATAAAAAAAGGGGGTCACCAGCTTTGGGAAAATTCTGTGAATATTTCTTTTAGTACACACTGCATTGCGGCAGTTCAGGATGAAATTTCACCTATGAAAACTAAATCTGGATATTTTTTTAAATGACAACAATTATAAGCCAAATTGATTGATTGTATAGTTTTTAACGCCGTTTTCAACATTATTTCAGTTATATCGCGACGGCCAGTGCACCTATCCGTGCTTTCCTGGAGTCTCTTTTACCAGTACTGCGCACAATTTTCTTTCCAAGCTACTAGCTGCTTTCCCACATAACCATCGTCGAAACAATGGTCAGTGGTGGGAGAGGAATGAATCCTGTCGCAACGACTATCATCAATCCTCGGAAAGAAATTAGCCGAGCCAGGAATAGAACCGACGACCCCCTGTTCTCAAGTCCTACACGCTACCGACTGAGCTACCGGGGCTCGGCTCTTCTTAATGCATTATTCCAAGTAAGTTATCATGACTGTAATTGTGGATTCATACAATCCACTTTGTTTAACAACTGACTGAATCGTGAGGTAGAATGGCCCTTTGACATGCAGAAAATTGACCAATAACTAAATACATGTATTTCGATCAAGATAAACCTTTAAGCCCTTTTCTCGCAGAAAAAAAAATATGTTATGTCTTGGGTGGATAAAATGTTTGACTTGATCTTTAATGCCTGACGTGTCCTAGTATTTAACTACCAGCTAGTGGCGCAGTGCACGTTGGAGTGGCCTTCGGTAAGGCACTGCAGAGCCCAAGGCTCTGTAAAGGCCCAGACTGAAAGACATGATCAGCTTCCATGATATGTATAAAAGTCTGCCGAAAGCGGCATAAATCGCCATTCAAACAATTACCATAATTAACCTTTTATTTTCCGGAAAAACAAAAGGGAACTGTTGCTTGTTACAATCGATGTTTCCATAAAAAAAAAATATCCAAAAATAAAAAGATAGTTTTCAGCATGTCAAAGGACAGTTCGACCTTATGAATTATGGATCCATAATTGTAAGATGACTCGTTTGGTTTAATGCATCACGGAGATGCATTAAACTCGATTATGCCGGAGCGCCTTTCGAACATAAACAGCTTTCAGATGTCTTTCCTTATCTTATTTGTCTTGATGACCTAACCATTGGTCTGTTTGTCAATGGACGCTATGATTCATTTGACCTCGTTCAACATGCAGACGTACGTACAACGTGTAACGTGAAGTAAACATGAAACGCTAAACTTGAGCTGACAACAGGAAAATATATTATCAACCCTAAAGCTGCTAAGCGCGAGTCACTGACCTTTTGCGGACAGTGTAGATCAAGATCAGACTGCACAGAACGTGCAGTCTGATCTTAGATCTACATATTCCGATAAGGAGATATTTTTTCCTCCAAAAAAAAAAAAATAATAGATCAGAGATAACATTTTTTTTTCAGGCTTTTACTATCGCCTTGAAAGTTCTATTTAACTTTGATCGTTCGCATTGAAATTATTTAAACACGGGTATCTCTTCATGTTTAGCTCTTTACCAAACGACAAAATTTTAGACTCGTCAAAATTGAAAGCTTTTGCAGACAACAAAATTAATGTGACACAAAGTTTGTTTTGGGTAGGGTAGAAAACTTTGTGGGAAAAGGAGAAAATGCTGGTTACCAGCATTTTCTCCTTTTCCCACAATGTTTTCAAAAGCCTTCTTCCTCGGGGTCGTGAAAACCAGGGATTGTGTGGTAAAGGGGTAACTCTGTACCGAACTACAAATTTGTAGACTTTTCCGTACTGAAAGGATTTGCAGACGATAAATCAGATGTGTCTGACATAAGATTTGTATTCAAAAGTGTCGAAAACATTGTTGGAAATGGAGAAAATGCTGCTTATCAGCATTTTCTTCTTTTCCAATAATGTTTTCAAACGCCTTTTTCTTCAGGGTCGTTAAAACTCGGGATTGTTTGATAAAGTGTTGATTGATATAGTGATTTTTTTCAAGCAGTAAGCAATAATGCGCCCTATGCTAAACCGGAAGTACATATCTTTATATTGAAAGTGAGGCACATTGTTGTTTACCTTAGTAACCAAGTCCTTTAGTTATTCCGAGCGTTAACCATGTCTTATGACGGGAATATTTCAGTCGGATAATTGCTATTTATATTAAAAAGGACTCTTTTGCATCTCAAAGCAAAGGTGCAATACAAAAATGGCGTCGGAATTGGAGCTAGAGGACAGCCGAATGGAGTTTATCGCAGATTTCGTGATAAAGACGACGCGTTGCAAACCTGACCGATTTATGAAACTGCTCAACGTGGACGAAACTAAACTCCTGATCACGGAATGGTTTGAAAATTACAAAATTCCAGCTCTGATCATCGCCAGTAACCAAGGTGGCGTCCTGACAGCTCATAACGCATGGCCATCGAACCCAAAGCAGATCGTGAAAGCTTGTTATTTTGTGAAAAAGTCGCGGGAACCCCTGAGTAAAGATGTGCCGCTTCGACATTCAGTTTTGTATGGAGATATGTCCAATTCTCCTTTAGATCAATTATCAACTTTTGTTGATGAGGTAGGGTACTGCAACATGCACTGCAGTGTGGTGGAGGGACGCTAGTACATACGAGCCATGCTCTGGCACAAAGGGGTTATTAAAGCACCTCCGTGATGTATTATACCAAGCAAGCCATCTCGTATATTTTCGGATCCATGAAATCCATTTTGTCCGTCAAACGGCTTGATCCTGAGATAGAATGGTCCTTTGACAATCAGGAAATTTACCAAAAGCAAACAGTTTCGACTCAGGCCAGCCTACTCGAACTGTCCAGGCTGATCTGGGCCGATACTGTTTGAAGGTGTTTTAACCTCTTTTCTCAGAGTATTAGTCAAGCACAGTGTAACATTTTCGGTATACAAAATGGCTGTTGACGCGTTTGCCATTTTGCTGCGTAAGATAGATGTTGCATATTTCTGTCATTAAGGATTTGCAGAGGGGTTGACCCTAAAGGTCAAGTGCTCAAAACATTAATTGCCAGCCCTTCCAATACAGGATTCGGATAAACAGTATGACTGAGAGAGAGAGAGAGAGATCTTTCAAACATTTATTCAAACCGGAATGAAATGCAATTCCAGGTCCTCATTCCTCATTTTGTTTAAGTGTTTTAGATTTAAATATACCCTTCTTTTACTGCTGAAAAGAAAACCCGACAAAAAAAAAATTACTAATTCAATAAAAAAAAAAATTGGCGGAGAAGTCGGTCGGGTGATTCATAATACAAAATCATAACGCCTGGCTTCGTCCATTCAATCTCCCTGTCAGAACAAAAATAAACTTGTTATTTGATACTGCTGAAGAAGTCATTTTAGGATTGAATATTGCATGGTTTTTCAGTTATACAGTCTGTTCCATTGGTGTTAAAAGCCGTTTTTAGCATATTTTAGCTATATCGAAGCGGTCATTACACCTATTCCGGCATTTCTTTTATCGGTACTCCGCACAAAATAATGTTCAGCGGTAAGAGCGAAATAAATCGTGTCGCGATGACCGTAATCAATCCCCAGAAAGAATCTAACCGAGATAGGAATTGAACCATCGACCCTTGAGTTTTAAGTCTTGTATGCTACTGACATAGCTAGGCTGGGTTCAGCTTCGGGCATCGGACTCTGCTTAAGTGAAAGTGCATGTAATAATAATAATAACTTTATTAAGGAAAAAAAGGCAATATTGCCTATCACACCACACAATATATACTGAACCAAAAAAGAAACTTCCCCTATGTTTAAGTGCAAATGCAATGTTATTAAAAAAAATCAAAATGTCAGATGACCTACATATATTCGGGCGAACGATTATGTGTCCGATAAAACAAATTTTAACTCGATTGAAAGCATTTTGCAGAAGAAACCCGCTGAAAGCGATTTTCACGTGCATGCACGGACCAGTATAATTCGTGTAAATTTTTTGAAACCTTTCAGTCTAATTTTATAGACTTTCATGTCAATAAAAAAAAGACGTTGAAAAAAATTAAATTCTTTTTAGTTTTCTTTATTTTTGATATGCCTAGAATTCCGCAAAATTTACGCGAACGTGCCATTGGCATGCTTAATGCTGGTATGACGATGAATGCTGTTGCTATGAATATTGGATGTTCTACTCGTGCTATTGGACGCCTTAGGCAACGTTTTCAAGCAACAGGGCGTACGGAAGATCGACCACGTAGTGGACGTCCTCGAGTCACGACGGGCGGCCAAGACCGCTATATTCGGAACACCCACCTGCACAATCGCTTCCAAACTGCCACAACCACTGCTGCTAACACCCCTGGTACACATAACAACCGTATATCTGCCCAAACTGTGCGCAATCGCTTGCGCGAGGGTGGGCTACGTGCACGTCGTCCATACGTTGGTTGTGTTTTGACGCGACGTCACCGCGAAAATCGTGTTAATTGGGCACGTACACACCAACGCTGGCTTAGACAACAATGGAATAGCGTTCTTTTCTCTGACGAGTCCAGGTTTTCCATTCATCGAGATGATCGCAGGGTTCGAGTATACCGTAGGGGAAATGAACGTTATGCCGACTGTTGCGTACTTGAACGAGATCGTTTTGGGGGTGGGGGTTCTGTCTTGGTCTGGGCGGGCATTGCACATGGCTTTCGCACTAATCTCGTCGTTATCGAAGGGAATTTGAATGCCCAACGCTACCGAGATGAAATTCTTGCGAGGCACGTTATCCCACTGTTTCAAAATAATGCCAATATCACTCTTTTTCAGCATGATAATGCCACAAGCCATACAGCTAGGGACAATGTGAATTTCCTCAGGGCGAATAACATTGCATTTATTAATGACTGACCTACCAAAAGCCCTGATCTGAATCCCATTGAACACCTTTGGGATAATTTGGACCAGCGTGTTAGACGTCGGCCTATTCCACCGTCAAACGTCATTCAGCTAAGACAAGCCTTAATTCAGGAATGGAACAACATTCCACAAGCCGAAATCAATACACTTATCCGTTCTATGCGCCAACTATGCCAGGCAGTCCTTCATGCTGAAGGTGGTCATACCCGGTATTAATTTGTGATTTTGGTGAGCGACCCCTTCCGCATTTTAACTACCATTTCACTACTTTTGGATAAACCCTCAGCAATAATTTTTTTCACACAAAGTCGCAATAAAATACTCTTTCAATGCATATAAATCTAGTTTAATCCTGATTTTCATATTTGTGTATATCTGCACTTAAACACAGGGGAAGTTTCTTTTTTGGTTCAGTATATATATTTACAAAGTTTTAGATGTCAATGGTGGGAAAAAAAACTTGATAAAGAGAAGTAACTCTGAAGAAAAATAATTTTTAGTTGATTACTGATTACCTCCCTTTCACTTTAAGGTTATACGAGAGAAGGGTATGCATAGTTAATTCCAAATATGTTTTCAAAACCATTGTTATTTTCGATAAATGTTTTAATGTACATACTTGCGTTCAACTGTATAATTAACCCATATCCTGCTAAATAAGTTAAATGAAATTTTCAAGCCGATAGTAAAAACTCAAATTTTGCTATTTCAAAGGTATTTCATTTGGGGAAAAATATCCCCTTATCGGACAGTGTAGATCTAAGATCAGACTGCACATTCTGTGCAGTCTGATCTTGATCTACAATGTCCGCAAAAGGTCAGTGAGTCGTGCTTAACAGGATAAAAGTTAAATTGTGTATCATGAGTCTTCTTTTGGGTGTAATCCGTTACTGAAACAATACCTCTCTTTTATGACCCCGAGGAAGAAGACGTTAGAAAATGCCGGTTACCCACATTGTCTCCTCTTTCAACACAAAGTTTTCAAACATTCAAAGATAGGGCCTACCATTGGACCACATTTTAACCCTTAACATGCCAAATAAGTTAAATGAAACTTTTCAAGCCGACAGTAAAAACCCAATTATTGCTATTTCAAAGCTATCTTTAGAGGAAAAGTAGGCTATTACCTTATCAGACATCGTACGTGTAAGCCCACACAGTACAAATGAGTCATGCTCTGTGAAAAGGACGCTTAATGCATCTGCGAAAAAGTATCGACCCAGGTCAGCTTGCACAGTCGGCGCAGGCTGACCTGGACCGAAACTTTTCGCTATGGGTCAATTTTCTGTATGTTCAAGGACCAGTCAAACTCATGATTTAGTGGGTCGTTAAAAAAGTGGCTATTATGGGTCCATAAGTATGTGATAGCTTGCTTGGTTCCATGGATCACGGAGATGCATTAAGCCCCCTTTTGCCAGAGCATGGCACAAATTAATTTAATGCAAAGAAGGATACGGTATATGATCTAAGCTATGCTCTGTGGGGGTTAAATGCATCTGCAAGTTATCGACCTAGGTAAGCCTACTCAGGCTAACCTGGGTCGACACTTTTTGCTATTGGTCAAATTTCTACGTGTCTAAGGACCATTCCACCACATGATCAGTTGGATGTTAGGTAAAATTGGTTTTATGGATCCATAGTTATACAAGATCCAATGTCTTGCTTGGTATAATACATCACAGAAATGTATTAATCAAACCCCATTCTGCCAGAGCTCTGCACACATAAAATGTAAATGAAGAAAGCAATCGAATCACTTTTTCTTTTGGTGACACGATGTCATCACACGTGATAAGCGGCCTATCGCTGAAAAATGCCAACGTAACTGATAGACCGAGTGAGAAATTAAATGTACAGACTGTTTGTCATCGGAAATGTATTTAGAATGATTCCCACGAGAAATTGTGACTAATGATTCTTTTCTAAGTAGAGTGTTACGATTTTAAGAATGGTGAAGCGGTGTACTTCCGGCGAAGAAATGTACCGCGTAGGTGCATATCAAACTTCCAGATACAGCCGAGGGACTCATTATCTTCCGCTAGATGGCATTCTACAAATACACATCTATCTAATTTGGGCATTCTGGGTACAGAAGCGGACTAGTTTTTCAAAATAACAACCGTTACTTTGAATTTCAAAATAAAATAAACGTTTACTTAATAAAACGCTACCTGGTGCGATTCGTTCAGCTATGTTCAGCTAGCAGGTAACCTATGCACCGGCCATTTATCAAAACAGGCCCTACAGGCTTGGGTATAGCTAATGTATAAGCCCTACTTTTCCCAAGTATCCGGGGATGGGTGACGCGTCATAGCAGACAGGTCGAATCTTCCAAGAATATGACATGCGCAGACAACGCCGAGGGACTTGATCACCGGATCACCCGAGGTATGCCGAATAATGATGTCATGTAGGCCTACATTTCTACTAGAAGAACAAACGTTTGGAATTTGAAGGAAGAAATAAAAATTGCCTGTCATCTTACCGTTACTATACAACAATTTTATCACGTAAAATCTGCAATGAAAATTTTTGTCCGGAGCAATTTACCCCGAATCAATCCATTACATTAAACGGTGAGTGCATTATGTTCCGCTATGTAGCATTGTCAAATACTGGCCTACCTAAACATCCTGAACAGAATCGGATGTTGTCTGCACATTTCCTTTTCTTCAAAGTATTTGAAAAATTGCACTTAGTGGAAGAAAATGACTTGATCAATATGCATGTAGGCAGGTAGAATCTTCGAAGAACATGACATGCGCAGCAACGGATTTGACCTGTGCACTATGACGCATCACTATCCTGTGCAGGATACATATTAATGAGCGGTAGATAAAGTAAAACTCGCCGCTAAAAAGTAGCATTGGAGAAAATGGCTTTAACGACGTATATGACAAATGTTCGCGCGCATCCTACTGCGCATGCACTTTTGTCGTGGATATTGAATCAAAAGTGCACCTATATGTTTTTTGCACATAATGGTAATACTGTTGGTTCACTGAAACAAGTAGCACGTTCTTCGGGTAGCATTGGTGAAGAGAAAAAAAAAAAGATCTTTGAAACTGTCATCGTGAAATAATTAAAATGCTGCTGACACGGCGTTACACACCAAACAAGGAATCAAAGGCAGGAAATTTAAAGCTGTGAAAGTATAGCTGTTTCCACTTTGAAAATTATTGATGGAAAAGGAGAAATCGTTCCTATTGAGCAGTTTCTCCTTTTTCCACTATGTCTGCTAAGCTTTTATCATATTTTTTTCCTTGATAAAATAACTTCCACGGTGACCTTCAACCTTGTTTTCTGACGAATTTTTTTTTTTTTTTTTTTTTTTCCTTCTTAATGTTTAGTATCATAAATACTATAAGTGTGGAAATTTTAAGAAAAATCTGTCCGTAAGAAAGTATGTATTTATTTAAGATTAATCTCAATTCAGTCAAATTATCTCCCTTTTTAACTCAATGGTCTATATATAACGTGCATATTTGTACATTTACCATGCTCAAAACCAGGCTTTTATACATTTTTTTGTGCAAAAATGTATAAATTTTCATTAAACTGATGAATATTTGTATATTTTTCCTGTTATTTTCCTGTTTAACTATTAAAGAAAGACGCTTTAAATCCAATATAAGCTGAAATTTGGAACCGTATATGTACCTTTTTCAAAGGCGAATTTCTCAGAAACGAGCACGGTGACCCACATCTTTTTTTACTATAATTTCCTAGAGACATGATGAGCTTTGTATGTGCAAGGTTTTAAAAAAAAATCTGTCCGTTAGAAAAAAATGTGATAGAAGTCGTTAAACAATACCTCTGTGGAAAAAATCTAGCCTGTTTTTCGCTAGAGATATTTTTCTTAGAAATTTAATTACTTCAAACGGATATATATGTGTGTGTGTGTGTGTGTGTGTGTGTGTGTGTGTGTGTGTGTGTGTGACTATAGGTTACGTGCTAGCTGACCATAGCTGAATTAATCGTACCAGGTAGCGTTTTATTGAGTAAACATTTATTTTATTTTGAAATTCGAAGTAAAGGCTGTCGTTTTTAAAAGTAGTCCGGTTCTGTACCTAGAATGCCCAAATCAGATAGAGCTGTCACTCGTCACAACTCGGCCGATTCCGTACCTACATCCGAGGTATGCCGAATGATAGAACTGTATTTGAAAAATGCCACCTAGCGGAAGATAATGATATGACATGGGCAGACAACGCACCAAGCGGAAGTTAATGTTGCAACAACAACAACAATGGCGACTGTCGTCTGCATATTAATATTCAGAGACTTTATGATAAAATTACTGAAATGACAAAATAGATTGAATTTTCCAAGGTTACGTTATCAGGAATATAATCTAGGTCTAGAATTGCATCAGTTGAAAGAACGTTAGGCCTACCTCTCTAGGGATGTCAGAAGAATCGGACCCAAGCAGATTCGGTCCAAGGCCGACCAGCGACTTTCGACAAGATTCGGCCCCGAGGTTGAGAAGAGATTCGGCCCACAATGTTTTATAGTATATCCAGAGAAATATCTTAAGGAATAGGTCTAGAATTATTTCTTGAAACATCATAGTAACCATCATCTTTCATAGAAGGTTTGCAGGACTCGATAATGATCACACTTAGCATGTTCTTTTGTCGCCATTTTTCATAGGCTAAGAACTGTTACTTCAATCCTACTTTCGAGAAGATTCAGCCCATATGGTAAATGAGTGGGAGGCTTTGGTAAAACAAACGGTACAAAACCCAGCACATTTATATCGCATTTAGTTTTGATACTTCCTTATCATTTTTTTTTTTTCAAACTTTTTTAAGTAGAATCTAGTATTGAGATTGACAAGGGTGTCATTACTTAAAAGCCAGATGAAAGTGTCATAAAAATCATTCTGTAATATCTCTATCCATTATCCTTTACACTTGACCTCAAACCATTAAAATATCTACCATACACGTCCTTTACACCCTTTACCAGACGAGAAAAAATTTAGACTTTTCCCAGATGCAGACTACGAATTAATTGTTGTTCACATGATGTGATTTGTCTCTAAAAATGTTAAAAACAGTTTGGGAAAAGGTGAAAATGTTATTTACCAGCATTTTTTCCTTTTCCCTCAATGTTTTCAAAAGTCCTTTTTGCTCAGGGTTGTTTAAACTTAGGATTGTGTGGTAAAGGAACTGGGTTAACAGAATTTGATATTTAACATAACCCCTGCTGCCCCTTGACATGAAGCTTTGCTGAGCCCCGATGAATAAATCATTTGATTGAATATTTCATTGTGCGCTTAATTTATTGAAGTTCAGTAAAGAGCTGAACTAAACTGTGTTTCGGCCTATGCTATGCCACCACCCCTGGCATAATAGTGTCAAAGATCAAACATGAAACAAAAACGCAGACAAACTTGAAATACACAACACTTATTTTTTTTCTGTTTCATCAGAAATAGTTTCATAAATCGTCAATCAATTTAAACAATCCACTAAAAATCACAATCTAGAGGAAAATAAAAAAAATCTTTTACGTTTTGCAATAGATTTAAACAACTAAAGCAAATAACATTTATATCAATGTGCAATTTTACTATCAAGTCAACTACAAAATTAATCAAAACAATCATTATAAGTCTTTAGTGACCAGGTGTGAATAATGTCCTCAAACTATGAAAAAAGCAGTTTGAGTCATTAATCTTAAAAGTTATTTGAGGGTGAATCTGCAATTGTTATGCAAAAATAAGTGAAAACAACAATATCAACACAATGAACATGATCTAAAATTGGGACCGAATCTTCTTCTCAGTTGGGCGGAATCTTCTCCTGTGTGGGCCAAATCTTCTTGGGTCCGAATTTCTCAACTTTTTACTTAGGGCCGAATCTTCTTGGGTCCGAATCTTCTTCCACCCCCTCTCTAGGACAGATCTAGCCTTGATCGATGTTCTTTTTTCCAGCATTTGTTGAGACCAGTATAGAGAAATATGTATCTCCGTAGGCGTAGCAGCTATCATTAGAATGAGCTGGCAGCAGTTAGTGAATTTATTTTTCGTGAATAAATGCGAAAAAGTCGATTTTTAAAGGCTCCATCAGTCGTAAAACTAAAAGCACTACTCTACATCCAAATCGGATATATCTAGATTGCTCTGGTAAAGGATAGCCTGGGTTCCAGTCAGATAATTTTAAAGATCAGGTCTAATATTATCTTCGATTTGAAGGGGAGCTCCGATGTTAATTTTTTATTGTTTTTCTTGCGGAGACACAATAAAAAAAAATAACATCAGAGCAAGCCTCTGTATCGGGGGTAGTCTGTTATATTTTGATAATTTGGACGTTTTCACAATAATGAGACATCTACAATGCTCAGTAAAAGACCAGTAAAAATCATTAAAATGGCATTAGAGGACAGTTATGTGTTCTAATTCAGACCTTACACTGTTAAAAATGAGGTTAAGAATTTACATCATTTTTTACCCAACCCATTAGAACCCAGGTTTCAATAAGACAGGAAGATGGCATAATATGAAAATGTTGTGGAGAGGTAAATGCTGGTAACCAGTATTATCTTCTCTTTCCACATTGATTTCTACACCATCAAGGGCAAAAGCCATTTTCAGCTAGATCTAGATTTAATTTCTTGTCTAGAAATGCTTTAAATACAGACATGTCTAAACTTTTGTGATTCGATTAAGAGTTAAGTAATAAGCAGTGTTTGCACTCAAATGGTGATCCATTGTTAATTACATGCATCAGGAACATGTGTCATATATGAAACTTTGGGCAACAACTGCTGTATTCAATAAATTCAGTTTAATAGTTCTCCCATATAATAATTTCATATAGATCTAGATCTACCATATTCATGATCGAGAAACTTAACTCTTTACCAAACGACAAAATTTTGGACTGGTCCAAATTGAAAGCATTTGCAGACGACAAAATAAATGTGACTCAAAAATTGAAACTTGACTTTGGAAGAGTAGAAAACTTTATGGGAAAAGGAGAAAATGCTGGTTACCAGCATTTTCTTCTTTTTCCACAATGTTTTCAGAAGGCCTCTTCCTCGGGGTCGTTAAAACCAGTGATTGTTTGGTAAAGAGTTAATGAAAAGAAAACAAGGTGTATACTATCAGAAATACATGCAGCAAACAATTCTACAGCATCCAATACTATACCCCAAAAAAACTGCTGTGGAAGCATGGTTTAACTTTGGTTAAATACAGGTGTAACCATTACTTAAACAAAGCCAGAATTAAAATCATCTTAAGAGAGTCATCACCTTTTGATAAGCTCAGTTATCACTCCTCCAGTATTGATAACTCCTAGCTGGATGAATTTAAAATCTCAAATCACTAGAAAAATGAAACTGACATCATACTTGTGGATACTATTCTTATCTTTGCAATATGATGGATTAAAAGTTTTGGTCAGTAATACATGTATGTTTGGAGATACACGTAACCACTCTATCGCAAAGGGGAGAGTCTTCATTACAAGCAATTGCACCTGTTAACACAACAATTTCACATAGTAACATCTATGTACCAAACCTCAATTCATTTTACTTATGCATGGTTTTAGGGCTGGATGGTACCATCTTTTTCTCCTGTTTCTAATTATCTGTACTTTCATAGACAGATGCCAGCATTTGAGCCAAAATTAAATTGTTGTATGCATTTGCTTTCAATCTGGACCAGTCTGACATATTCTTGTCTGGTTTATAATTAACTCTTTGCCAAATGACAAATTCCTAAAATGGCTATAACTGAAAGCATTTGGAGATAACAAATTGGTGCAAATACATGTAACAGGATTTTATTTTGAAAGGTTAGGGAACCTTGTTTGAAAAGGAGAAAATGCTGGTTATCAACATTTTCTCTGTTTCCCAGAGTGTTTTCAAAAGCCTTCTTCCTCTCAGTAAAACTTGGGACTGTACGGTACAGGGCTTGATGGCTTCTATTCCTCAGCTGGCCATTATTTTAACTCTTTACCAAATGACAAAATTTCAGACTTGTCCAAATTGAAAGGTTATGCATGCGACAAAATCAATGTGACTCAAAAATTGAATTTTATTTTTTAAAAAACATTGTGGGAAAAGGAGAAAATGCTGGTTACCAGCATTTTCTCTACTTCCCACAATGTTTTCAAGAGGCTTCTTCATGGTCTTCAAAGTTGTTAAAAGTTGGGATTGTGTGGTAAAGGAATAAAAACTTAACCAATGGCCTATCCAGAAATTTATAAGTACATGTACATGTAATTATGCTTGCCAATTAAGGCAAGCATGAGGGCTGGACACGATAATTATGTCACTGCAATTCACAAACAGACACAAATGGAATATCCATGATGTATGTCAATATTTCACAATCAGTTTTAGGAATTACATAAATTTAGAAATTTAAGAAATTACAAGTCTTGTAAGGTTTCCTTTTGAACAAATTTTCAAGAAAATAAAAACAAATTATCATTCAAAAATTCAAGTCTTATGGAAACTTTGACCTATTTGTGAGATTTTGCAATGGGCACATGCATATGGTGTTTAATGGGCGCTATGCCCTTACTTACTGTTAGTTTTTTGGATTAGACATTAAACCTAGGTCTGGTGTTGCTGTGCTTTACTCTGAGCACATTGAAGAAATCAGTGTAAGCTAGAATTGGTTTTGTGCTATCTTGTGCCATCCCACATAACTAACTTATGGGGATGTGGTCCAAATGAGCAATCTTTGTCAATGACAAATAAACACAAAAATCTCATCAAAGTGTCAAAGAGGACACAGCTTTATAATCGGAATGTACTTTTACATTTCCAACAGGTGCTTGTACCGCTTCTTTCAAACAATGAAAACCATAGAAAATGGCCGAATGTGGTTTCCAAAGATGTCACAAGGCATGTCCATAACCTTAAAGGTAATGTGCACATTGTGTCTGGGCAAGCCAAGGGGAAAACACTCCTACCTTTACCTGTGGGCGTAGAGAGGGTGCATGAAATGCGATTCGAAAAGTGAGTAAATATACATTATATTTATGATCATTTTAACCATAAGAGCGCCAAATAAAACAGACAGACATTTTCAGTCCAGTAGCAAGAGCCAAAATTTTGTATTTTCCATGTTGCTTTGTTGTCCATGATTGATGGCCAACTGGCTGCAAAAGCAGCTGTGGTTGTGAAAGGCACTTTATAGGTTAACTCTATACCACACAACGAAACTGTTGTCTTGTCCACATGGTAAGTAATTTTAGTCCACAAAAAAAAAAGATACTTAACTCTTACTAAATGACAAAATTCAAGACATGTCCAAATTAAAAGCATTTGCAGACCACAATTAAGAGGGGACACAAGGTATTATTCTGTAGAAGCGCAGGAAACATTTTGGGGGAAAAAAAAAAGCCGGTTACCAGCATTTTTTTCTTCCCACCATATTTTCAAAAACGTTCTTTTACAGGGTTGTTAAAATTTGGGATTGTGTGGTAAAAGGTTAAAACAGACAGTGTATAATTTTGTCATCTGGTCGAAAACCTCTGTATGGGATGACAAAATTTTAGACTTGTCAAGACTGACAGCATTTCCAGACAACAAACTAAAAGTTGCTCTTATGACGGAATTGTCTATAAATAATTAATTAGGGTAAATAAACACAATGGAAAAAAGGAGACACTGCTGGTTACCAGCATTTTCTCCTTTTTCCACAATGATTTAAAAAGCCTTCTTCATCAGTACCGCTAAAACTTCAGCTTGTTTCGTAAAGTGTTAGAACTCTAACAGTTAAGGCGATTGATTAATTAATTAAATGGTGTATTACAATGCTATCTATATTATTTCATTTATTACACCACAGCAGTTTACATTTTCATGTAAACTGTGTCCTGGGTTACACAAGTTCTAGATTAGGGTTGTGAAGTATTTTACCCAATGACACTGCCACAAAAAATCTAATGGTTCCAGTGAGGCTCTAACCCTTATCCTCCTGTTATGAGTCTTAAACTTTACCACTGAGCCTCAGGCAGGACCCCTAATACTGCAGTTAAGGTGAAGTTTCCTGAAATTCAGCCATAAAGGTAGCTATTCAGATTTTTATAATCTCACGAAATTTAAGGAATGATTTATCACTGAATGAAGTAAGGTGATAGCTAACAAATCATTAATAAAGAAGAATGGCAGATGTGGTTAAAAAAAGGTAAACATACTTGTAGTTCCACAAAGTCATTGTGAATCTGTGGTGCGAAACCTAAAAATATGTGTATTTAAAGAGGTTATGTAGCTCATTAAGGAAATACCATTGAAAAATACTTTTCTCTCACTTTTTGTCTCTCTTCTTTGCAGATGATTTGCCAGCTATCAGCTTACTTAACCCTTTACCACACAGTCCTGAGTTTTAATGACCCTGAGAAAGAAGCTGTTTGAAAACATTGAGAGAAAAAAAGAAGAAAATGGTGGTAACCAGCATTTTCTCCTTTTCCCACAAATTTATTTTGCCCTATGAAGGATAGAAATCATCATCTGTGCTTCTTTTAATTTGTCATCTGCAAATGCTATCAATTGAGTTGGAAATTTTGTTGTTTTGTAAAGAGTTAATACAGTGTTAAATCATTTTTGAAGTTTGGTAAGATTATAAAAATCTGAATATCTCCCTTTAACTCTCTACCAAAAGACAATATTCTAGACTTGTCGAAATTCAAAGCATGTGCATGCAGACAACAATCTAGGTGTGGCTGAAATGGTGAGATTTGTTTCGATAGGCAAGACAACATTTTTGCAAAAGGAGAAAATGCTGTGCATGTTTACCAGCATATTCTCCTTTTCCCATAAAAGCACTAGTCCTCTGGGTTGTCAACACACACCTAAAGTGTAGTACTGGCCGTAAATAATTTTTCTGAAATTACTTTGAACTTGAAATGAAGTGAATGGTGTTTTATGCCGCTTTCAACATTATTTCGCTCATATCACAGTGACTGTACACATATTCATTTATGCCTTTGCTTTCTACAGTTCTAGGCTGGGCTCTGAAATCTCGTACCCAAGGACACTCTCATGAAAAGCTAAATGCTTCAAGAGAGGATAGAACCCAGGGCCTTCAGGTTACAAATCCTATACCTTACTAAAGGGCCATGCAAGGACTCCTACTGAGACTGAGAGCTTGAAAGCATTGAACAAATGTCAGGGTTTTTAGAGAGGGAAGTGTCAAACAATCATGAGTTTAAACCACCATCAGGAAAAACATAAAAATAATTGTGTAAAAAGGAGAAAATGCTGGTCACCAGCCTTATCTTCTTTTCCCACAATGTTTTAAAATTTTACCGTTAAAATCCCATCATTGGGGCCACATTTAGTTTGTTGTCTGTACATGCTTCCAATTTTGAAAAGTCTTAAATTCTTTTGTCTGGCTAGGAGTTAACCTTTTATAACACCACCCTAAGTTTTACAACTCTAAGAAAAGAGGCTTTTGAAAGCATGTTGTGTGTAGCAGAGAAAGTGCTTGTAATCAGCATTTTTTTCCTTTCCCACCATGTTTTCTACCCCTCCATACTCAAAAACCATTTTTTGGCTCATTTTAAATTTGTCCGCAAATGCTTCCTGTTTGGACAAGTCTAATTTTTTGTTGTTTGATTAAGAGTTAATTTCCATTTCAGTGGAGATGGTACAGACAGGGCCTATGTTCACACCATTGAATCCATGGTGATTGAATGGACACACCAGATTCAGGAGGTGTTAAAAAGTGACTCCTCCCAGCCTCTGTTGGAAGGTCTTAATCCTGGCCCGTTTGTGGAGATAGAGTTCTGGAAAAACAAAGCTTCCAACCTGGAATGTATTTATGAACAGGTAAATATTGGATTTAACCCTTTACCACACAAGCAAGAGTCTTAACAACTCTGAGGAAGAAGCCTTTTGAAAACATTGTGGGAAAAGGAGAAAATGCTGGTAACCAGCATTTTCTCCTTTTCCAACAATGTTTTCTGCTCATTCAAAGACAATTTCCTATCATTTGAGCCACTTTTAAAGATACCCATTTACTCATTTTAAACCAAATATTACCAATTTTGTCGATACTTTATCAAACTTAAGTCATTCTTGTGGCTTCATGACAAATATTACACCTGGCAGTTGTATAGATTAGGAGATACAGGGTATAGAAAGTGCAATTTTGGACTTGGCTCCAACCCACTTCTTCAATCAAGGATACCGCATGATGCTTGTCACTTGATTTTGTATGACCTTTTGCCTTGCATATTCATGTAGATAGCAAGAAAGTGGAGTCAAGATACATTACACAGTTCTACTGTCGCAACAATCTATGTCACAAGAATCCAAAAGCAATTTACTCGTGGATGTCAGAATTTTGTATCGAGAGTGCAGTAGAATGATTTTAAAGATAGTAGAAATGTAAATTTCGTTTGTGCACATTTATATTAAGCATTTTTGGATTGCTGAAAGAAGGGAAAAAGATATGATCCTACAAATAGACGAGTGCACCATTTCCTGTATTGAAACAACAAGTAGTCTGAATCTCGTGATACCCTCCCCCATCATTTACAGATTTGATCTGACGTATATATATATAATTTTCTCCTTAACAAGATTCATTTCTAGTAACAGATCTGAAACTTCTTTTCATTCTTTGGGGCCATAGATATTGCTAATTTATTGATTTAAACACATTTCTTCATTTAGCTAAAAGAAGTAAATTGGTCTCTTTAAATTGTCATCCGCAAATGTTAACAATTTGGACAAGTGGACAAGTGCAAGATTTTGTTATGTGGTAAAGAATTAATTTTTGCTATTTGTTTGTTATATCGGTATACTTAATCAATTTTTTACACCCATGAGAAACACCACAAAAAGCTACCAAAACAGTATGAATTGTATATTTCAAATGTATAATTCTTTTTCATTTGATTTGTAATGGTTGCCTACTGAAGGACTGGGGTTAAAGTCCTCATCCCTCAAGGAGGCAGGGGACTTGTGGATATTTTCAAGGGACAAGATTGTGGGAAAAGTAGAAAATACTGGTAACCAGCATTTTCTCCTTTTCTCACGGTGTTTTTTATCATCATTTTAGCAGGCCTTATTCAGTCAACTGCAATTGCTTTTAAGCTTGACAAGTCATTAAGGTATGAAAATATTGTTAAAACAACCAGCAGGAGGAAGCTCTCTGTAAAAGGACAAAATGCTCATATCCAACAGTTCCTCCTTTTCTCATAAAGTTTTCTAACCTTCCAAAGAGTAATTCCATTATTTGAGCCATATTTGTTTTGTTCTGTCCAAGTGCTTTCAATTTGGACATGTCTAAACTTTTGTCATTTTGTAAATGATGTGAATGATGTACTTGTTTGCAGTTGAGAGATCCAAAAGTGCGCAAGATGGCTGAAGTGCTGGAAAAAACTGGAAGCAGTTACTATGTATCTTTCAAGGAGATATTTAGAGACGTGGTCGCAGGTAGGTAAATGTTGTTTCAAAAATGAAAATTTGTTAACTGTTTACCACAAGATAAAATTTCAGGTAGATGCTCAAAATGAAGGCATTTGCAGTTGACAAATGTGAAAGAGATGATGTCTGCCTCTGAAATGGTAGAAAACATTGCTGGTAAACAACTATTTCTCCTTTTCCAACAATGTTTGCAAAAGCCTTTAATTTCCCTCAGTGTCGTTAAAACCTTTGATTTTTGGTAAAGGTTAAGCTTCATTTGTTAGCAGAGGTGGGATAATCTAAATTTAAGGATTAGTCATTGATTTGTAGAGATGCTCTATCTCAGCCAATTGGATGGCTAGTCTTGGTTCTTGATACATAAAATTGTATTTATAATGGTTAGCAAGTACTGCCTGTGATAAATGTACCACTCTTGATATCTGTACTATTATACATATTTCAGTCAACAAGTTCAAAAAAGATAATGATACCAAAACATTAATGTAAGATTCTGTTGATCACATTAAATAAATGAATGATCACTTTTAGCCTATATGCTGTTGATGGATTCATCTTTTGAGGGGTAGTTTGGTTTAGTTGAGTACGTAAACAAGAAGGTGGCTCCATGACATTTACATCGAAAGTAGAATTAAACAGTCTCATGAAGGAGTAAATGAAGTTGTTTCCTACAATTGCATTGACATGAAATAACTATCACAGCATATCATATGGTTTTGAAACATGTAAATAATATCTTTCTATGTCTATATATTATGAGTATATCATCATTTTCTGACAGATGGCAAAGTAGATCTAATACAAGACTTATAGCCCTTGCTGTGGTTGTCCAAAATTCATGTGTTCATAATTACAAATGAACCAGTTACGGGCCCCCAAAAAAAGATAAAACACTTTGTACTACCAAAAATAAGTCCTGAGTTTAATACCTGACAGGGGTTTTTATGTGATAAACTTATTTTTGATTGTGATCAAGAACTTGTGTTTTTTTAACTATAGCTTTAACAGAAGCTCAAGATGTCAACACCTACTTGAAGCCATTACGGCACCATTTTGAAGATTTTGAACAAGCAGAGTTTGACGAGAGTAAGAAACTCTTTGCTCCCATGATGCATTGCCTATGTTTGGTGTGGTCTAACTCTGAGTACTACAACACTCCTGCAAGACTGATTGTTCTGCTTCAGGAAGTTTGCAACATGGTTATCAAAATTGTAAGTTTTATTGTTTATGTGGACACTATTATTTGCCCTTGAGTGGGGGGTAGTGGTGGTGATGTTGTTATTGATTGCGCAGTAGCTATGATCATCAGAATTATGATCATCATTCTGATAGTTAAGGCAAATTAAGTTATGTCATTGGCTGTCATCTGCAAAACAACAGTTTATGCTTTACCAAACAACAAACATTTAGATTCATCTAAACAGTAAGCAATTGCATACAGAAAATGTACACCACACCAAAAGATAGAAGAGGAAAAACATGGTGGACAAAGCAGAGAATGCTGGTTACTATGATTTTCTTCTTTTCCCACCATGTTTTCCTAAGCTGTCTTCCTCCAGGTAGCTAAAACATGAAATTGTTGATAAAAGGTTAAGGTGAGAGATGTGTAATCAGGGTCTGTTTTCTCCAAACGTTCTTAAGAACATTCTAAGTCTTATTTTTTGAGACTTTCTAAATTTGAAAAAAACACAACTTATGATTGGCTAAACCAAATGGTTGAGTCAGTCAGAAGTTATGTTACTTTCATATTTAGAAAATCTCAGATATATAGACTAAGAATGTTCTTAAGAATGGTTGGTGAATACGGCCCCAGGAAATAATTGTTCAGTTCCTAGTTGAAGCAGTGGTTAAATCAGAATGTCTTTGACAAGGACACTTATGAGTATTGGCTTGGTTTTTTGTTTATTTGAATGGTGTGTTATGCTGCTTTTGACAATATTTCAGTGGCAATGTATTTTGCTGCAATTGCTTTCTTAATATTTGCTTTTCACCATAAAGGCAAGTTTTTTTTGGTTTTTTTTGTTTTTCAACATTTTCATTTCAGTCATATCATTGTGGCCAGTGCACCTGTTCCTGTCCATGCACTAATGAACTTTGTTTTATCAGTTATTTCATATAGCATTTATTTCAACCCACTGGCTGCTCTCTAACATTAACATTGTCTTAACACTGTTAATTGGTGAGAGAAGAATGAATTCTTTTGCTATGACTGTCATCAATTCTTCAGAATCTTAGCTAGGTCTGCCATACCCCAGTCTGTCATTTTTCTTTTTCTGCATGATGAAAGACATTGCCTGACCCCTTGCTTATATTATTTGATTCTAATTTTGATCATGCCATGTTGATAGGCTACAGACTTTCTTGAACCCAGTGACCTCTTCAAAGGTGAGCCAGAGGAAACCATTGATAAGGTCAAGAAGTCCTGTGAAGTGTTAAAAGGCTTCAAATTGGCATACGAGGATCACAGGCTCAAGCTGAACACCTATTTTGGAGAAGGCAAGGAGAGGAAGGAATGGGAGTTTGCCCCCAAACTAGTGTTTGCTCGCTATGACAAGTTTTGTGAGAGAGTTCAGACTGCCAGGGTAATCATAAATATCTTTTAGATGGCTATTACACTCTTTATCAAACAACAAAATTTTAGGCTCCACTATATTGAAAACTTTTGAAAAAGAACTTTAAATATTGTTCAAATGATGATTTCTGTCTTTAATAGGGAAGTAAAAATTGTGTGAAAAGGATAAAATGCTGGATACCAGCATTTTTTCCTTTTTCACACAGTGTTTTCAAGAGCCTTCTTCTTCAGGATCTTTAAAACTTAGGATTGTATGGTAAAGGATTAAATGAAACATGCCTCAGTCAGTAGACTAAATATACTTGTAGACATTTTTAAGCAGTTTGGCAAGAATATGTCTCATTATTTTGGAGATTGTAGTCTCTGCAAGTCCCTATAAAGCTTGATTCTATGCAGTCTGATGTTACATCTATTCTGAATCTTGTCTGCTTCTCTGACCAAAATAGAAATGTTTTTGTGATTGTTTGATTTTTTGTCTATTTCTGAAATAGTCTTTCATGTACATTTATTTGATGGCAATACATTAGGGTCAGAATTGGTTGAGTCAGTTTGTCATTGTAGAGGATTCACCTTTCCTTTAATTCAAATACATCAAGTTCGTACTGAAGACACTTTTTTGATAAAAGGGTAAATACTGTGGACACAGATCAGATGTCACATTTTATTGCATCTGATCTAAATCTATAGTGTTTTCTATTAAACTTCCCCTTCTTGTGTTAAAGATGTTAGCATATTTAAATGTTTGCCTTCTTTTATTTATATAAAAGGAATCTTTTGTATAAGAGGGGGCAAATATCAAAAAGCCTTAGGAAAACCCTGAATTTCTTACCATTGAACCAGGAACTGATGGAGATCAGCATAGAGTACACAAAGCTTGAGAAGATAGAACTGAGTGGGATCAAAGGGAGACGACTCAGCCAGCTGGTAGTGAACATCTTTGAGGAGTTCCAAGTTGTATACAAAGTGTTCAGCGAGGCTAATTATGACTTTTTGGACCCAGAAGATCAGGTAAGAGTAGACAAGATACAAGAACCCAGACTGTTGCTGGTGAAACCCAGGAAAACACATAAGTAAAGAATTTTTTTACTGTAACTTTATTGTTATTGTTAATTAGTGAACATCTATGAGGCTATCCAAGTTGTCTACAAATTGTTCAGTGAGACCCTTATGATCAGATTGGTAATTGTTTGTTTCACATGACTATGTTGATTAAAGATGTTTGTTTGCTTGTTGTCTATCACACAAAACAACAAAGTTTAAGATCTTTTTCAAAATGAGAAGCATTTGCAGATGACACAAAACAAGTGTGGCTAGGATGATGGGCAACTTGTTTGATAAGGGAGTATATAAATTGAATCATATGAACCATAGTTAACTTTTACAGTGCCGAGTAAACCTAATGGATATTTTCATTCTAGAATAACACCGAGATAAATGTAGATTCATGGCTTCCTTTTGTCTGTATTTTTTCATCAAAACGGACAGTGTAGATCAAAGATCAGGCTGCACATTTTGTGCAGTCTGATCTTGATCTACACTGGCTGCCAAGGCAACTGTAGTCCTGAAAGGTGCTATAAGGGTTTAATTTGTTGTCTGCTAATGCTTTCAATTCTACAAATCTAAAATTTTGTAATTGTGGTAAAAAGGCGGTTAATTGTAGAATTAGTGAATGATCAATTTACAAAAATATTAAGAGAATAGTGACAACTATTTCCCTGTGAAATAGAAACATTGAAATAGAATATAGAAATATAGACATATTATGTGTTTCAGCATTTCCTGAAGCAGTATGCAGATTTTAAGGAATCTCTTGCAGACTTTGACCGCAGGTTAGCCACCATTATGTGTCAGGGATTTGATGACTGTGCAGACTTGGAAAATATCTACAAGGTAACATGACTTATTGAGTATGGCAGATACATATTTTAACCCTTTAACAGGGATTTCTATGGGCTTTCTCATACTCGGGCTGTTTGACCCTTTTAAATTGATAAATGAAGGCAAACATTTACATTTGGGGGGATAATTAGAGATTTCATGGTCCAAAGTATAAGAGATAAGGGGTCTTTCAAAACCTGCCTTAACCCTTTACCTCACAATTCCAAGTTTAATCGAAAGTTGAAAACATTCTGAGAAAAAACTGGTATTAACCAGCATTTTATCCTCTTTCCACAATTTTTTCAATCCTACCAAACACAAGTTTCAGTTTTTGAGTCACATTTTTTTGTCATCTGCAAATGCTTCCAATTTGCACAGGTCTAGAATTTTTTGTCTTTTTATAAAGAATTAAGATCTGTATTATGTACTACCTGACTTTTATGACAGAAATTTTGTCCAAAATTGCCTCGATATTGCAATAGTTGAGTGTTTGTTTTTTTTTAATTTCTTTGTTTTCTTATTGTAAATTATATAATGCTGAGAAAGAAAAAATACCATAACAGAATAAATGGCCATAATAAGAAAACCTTAACCCCTTTCCACACAAGCGTGACTTTTAACAAACCTGAGAAAGAAAGAGAGAAAGTAACCTTTTGAAAACATTGTGGCAAGAGGAGAACATGGTGTTGACAAGTATTTTCTCCTTCACAATGTTTGTACCCTTCCCAAAACAAATTCAAACTTTTGAGTCACATTTATTTTGTCATCTGTAAATACTTTCAATTTGGACAAGTCTAAAAGTTTGTTATGGATCCATAATTATGGATGACCTGCTTGGTATCATGCATTACAGATATTCATTAAACCCCCTTTTGCCAGAGCATGGCTTACTGTCATTTGTAGTTGGACGCTGTTTTCAAATTTACTTTGAATACATGTTGTTACGAGCTTATTTAATAGTGATGATTAACTCTCTCAGTGCCAAATATGTAAACTCGATGGATGAAAATACAATTGGCTGAACTCAGATAGTTTTGTCACATAGGCTTGAACAAACTAGCCGAGAGTAGAGATCCAAGTTCATACTGCATGCCTTCGCAAAAGTTCCTTTTTTTTAATGTATAGTAAAAATGTATATTTTTATGATATTAGCCATTTGCTGACAGTAACTAGTGGTCAGTAAAAGGTCTTAGAAAATTTGTGAGGATTTGAAAAGTAGCTAGCTTCCTACAATTTTTTAAAAGGTAGTGTAATGCACTGTTTGTGTGCGAATGTGACAGAAATTCACAATTAGGTATAATAATTTACAGCTTCTGGACATTATGGGCTCCCTGCTGGATCGCCCTCTGATAAAGAAAGACTTTGAGGAGAAATTTCCAATCTTGGTTGCCATGATGAACAAGGAACTTGATAGTTCAAAGGAAATCTATGACAAACAAATGGCGATCAAGGCTAGCACTGGGAAGCTACCCATCCACAAAAACATGCCCAAAGTGACAGGTGGGCTGAAATGGGCGCAGGATTTGAGGGAGAGGATCAGTATCCCAATGGCCTACTTCAAGCATCTTCATCATCCGTATGTACTTTTGATACCTTTTAAAAACTTAAACACGCAATTCTGAGAGCAGTCCCTATAGGGGAAGACTTTTAAATCCCTCTGTGGTAAAAAAGAGAAAACACTGGTAACCAGCATTTTTACCTTTGACCTTAATGTTTTCTAACCTCCTAGAAACAAATTCATTTTTTGATTCACATTTAATTTGTAGAATGCAAATGCTTTCTTTCATTTTGGATATGCCTGAAATTTGATTTGGTATGGTGCTAGAAGTAGTTTTTTTCTCATAGAATCTTGCAAAAGGTTGAATATTTGGTATACCATCAATACTTTTATTACCAGAATATAGAGGATCTTACATGAGTGTTTATGTATTATCATTTTTATCAAACGAGTTGACTAAAATTGTATGACACGAGCCTTGGCGAGCGTCAAGTACATTTTAGTCAACGAGTTTGATAAAAATGATAATACATAAACACGAATGTGAGATTCTATTTATCACATAAAACGAATAACAGACAGAAAAATATCCAGCATCATCACCTTCAGCCTCTATACCGTTCACGGGTCCATGTTTATGTTGTAGTTTGGTTTCAAATGTGTACATACACAACTAGATAGTTCTGTGACATTTACACCAAAAGAAGAGTGAAATAGTTTATAGAGGGGTTAAGTCCACCTATTTCAGCAATAATATTGATTTTAAGAGACTTTCGCTGCATTTCTTGGTTTTTATCAAACATGAAAATCAAAAACTTATCACGCGTATACATCTTAGCAACAGTGACATCATTTTTCCCCGAAAAAGCGTAACAGTACAAATTCCCGCACAAACTGAGGTTGGTTTCTCTCGCTTCACGCGCTCGTGACTGAAAACTGATCAGAACTGGGACCCAAAAAATGATAATACACTAGTGTATTATCAAAAATAAGTCATGGGTTTAATACACTGCCGGAGGAGGTTTTATGTGATAAATGATTTTAGGTTGTAGAAAATTTAATCTACAAACTTGTTGTTTGCTCCATTTTTTTTTGGTGGCCAACAACCCAAGCATGTGGCACTTTTTTGTACTCCATTGCTCAGGATTTTGAAGGGGCCTGTTTAGTTTTTATTCCATAAATTAAAATGTCATATAAAACACCAATGAATACAATAAAATACATTTTTCTTTGTAATAATATAAACTGAACATATACATGTGTACATACATTTTAAAGATGCAATTTTGTATGTTAGAAGTTGTTTGCTTGATCTAGTTTTTCTGTAAACTTTAGTGATGATGTGAAGGAACTGGCAAAGAAGTTACCCAATGTTGCAGAGATGCAATGTGTCAGTATTGCCGCCAACAAGAGCATGTACAATGCTTCTGCCCCAGAATTCAACGGCAACTGGACTGGCAAGTTAGTATTAGCTTTTACCCTTTACCAAACAATAGGATTACTGGCATATTATTCATTCAAGTTTTATGCATTTGAAGACACATCGAATGTAGCTTCAAAGTACTGGTATCAAGCTTTGTTGAACACATGTATAGGTGCACTGGCCTTGGTGATGTACCATAACTGAGATATTGTTGAAAATGGGGTTGAAGACCAAAAAAATGAATATGCAGTAAAACTTGTGAAGTTTAAAGTATTTTTTGTATGCTGATCAATGCCGTTTTCAACATTAAATCAGTTATATCACAGGAGCCAGTACACATATTCATGCTTTTCCTGGAGATTCTTTCACCAGTATCTGAAAATGACAGGAGAATCAATGATATAAAACAAAAATACCTTTATAGAGAGGGTTTTGTTTGTCTGCGTGGTTGAGATGTTGTATTAAAAAGTGCACAGAGGTCCCAAGCTGCATTCTCACTTTGAGCATATGGATCCTTTGGCAAGACATTTGAGAGCCCAACCCAACTCTTGGTAAAACCCAGGAATCAAATAAATGAACAGGGATATAACTGAAGTAATGTTGAAAGCTTTATAAGGCCCTATTCAATCATGATCCTTTCCTGAAATGTTTGGAAAACATTGAGAGCATGTCTTGGCCATTTAAAAGTCTATGGACATATGGTACTAATTCTATAATATTGAGCCATGCTCTGGCAAAAGGGGACATAATGTATCTCAAGGATACATTATACCAAGCAAGCTGTCATATAATTACTATCCCCTGCCGAAGGCGGAGGGATATAGTTTTAGCGTTGTCCGTCTGTCCGTCCGGGAGAATATCTCCAATACCATTGGACGGAATTTTATGAAACTTTATACATGTGTACAATAACCCATTCTGCCGATACGCTTTTTTTTTTTTTTTTTTTGATTCGACGAAAAATGGCCGACTTGGAGCCATTTTAAGTTACACGGTCAAGTAAATTTTTCGGCAGAGGATATCATTTCAATGAAATTGCTTGTTGATCCATAAAATCCATTTTGTCCAACTTACCATTATCATGAGGTAGACTGGTCCTTTGACATATAGAGAATGACAAAAAACAAAACTTTTCGACCGCGGTCGGCCTGCACCAAGCATTTTAATTTAATTTCAAGCTCTAAAGCTAAGATTAGCTATTTGATTGGTTGAGACAAAATGTCTGGGCCAATCTGATGGCTTTATAGTGTTTGAATTGTGGCTGAATTGACAACTGTTAATGAACAAAACCGAGAATCGTTTGTAAATATGAACCCTGATCTGTTTTGTATAGTTCATTTCCAATGTCATGGGCTTGATCAATACAAGATGTGTCTGTTTTACTTTTTTGGGGGAGGGGGTCCTGTGTGACTCAGTTGTAAAGTGTAGGACAGGATTTTTCGTGGGAGTGTCCTTGGGCAGGACAGTTCAAAACCCTAGCCTAATACTGGTGTAACCCAGGACATACATGAATGTGTGAGCTATTGCCTTGATATGATTTAAATTATGTTCAAATTGGCATAAAACACCATTCAATTAACCTAGTAGTCAGTCAATCTCTTTTACTTAATTTGTAGAATCATGCAAAATGAAGATGCAAGACTCATCTTCATCAAGTACGAGCAGATGTTACAGCTTCTTGAACAGTATGTATTAACTTTCTTTGTAAAGTGACAAAAGTAAGTTCCTCTTTTAGTATTATCACTAAGTATCAGTATTATCAACAAGTAAAATGGTTCCAGTCAGTCTGGGCATTTTTACTAATAATGTAAATCAGGCAAGGCTGTTGACAAATATAAATCTTTTTTTTTTTACAGAAAAAAGAACAAAATCTCTCTAAGTCTTTATCTTTCAGTTCAGATTTAAGTCACTTCGAAATTCAAGGTTTGAAGTCAAGTTCAGTGTTAAGTCAATTTTTACCATCAACTTGCGCATGGCAGTAAAAGATTTTATCCAGTATATAAAGTTAAGTCTTTACCAAACAAGAACATTGTAGACTTATCCGAAACAGAGCATTTGCAGATAACAAAATAGATGTGACTCAGAAATTGAAACTTATTATTTTAAGGGTAGAAGTCATTGTGGGAAGAGGAGAAAATGCTGGTCACCAGCATTTTCTCCTTTTCCCACAATATTTTCTGAAGTCTTCTCTGTGTGTGGTTAAAGGTTAAACAAACATATATGATATACAATACTTTCATCCCAGTGTCAGAAAAATTGGTTCAGTATAAAATCAAAATAAACAATAAAAGAAATCTCCTACTGATCTGCTCTGAGGCTCCTCAGGTTTGACAATAGAAAATTGTGGTTAGATATCTGCACTAGTCATGTGGCTGAGTCCTTGTGCAAGGCTTTGTAGAGCCCAGATCACATTACTAAGTGAGCTTTTGCCAGGATAAATTCAAACTGTTGAAAGCAGTGTAAAACTTAAAACAAACTTTTTCCATTGTGGGTTCTGTCCAAAAGTAGGTCTTGTGAAAGAACAGAATTGGATTAACCCTTTACCATACAGTTCCATGTTTTAATGACCCAGACAAATAAAGCCTTTTGAAAACATTGTGGGAAAAGGAGAAAATGCTGGTAACCAGCATTTTCTCCTTTTGCCACAATGTTTTCAACCTTTTCAGAGACAAATTTCATCATTTTAGTCACATTCTTTTTGAGTTTAGATGAGTGAGTTTAGATGAGTGAAAAAATTTGTTGTTTGGTAAAGACTTAAAAGTTTTACCATTTGAAGGATTATGAATAACAAATATTTCAAATCATTATCACAGGTGGGACCAAGAAATCTACAAAGATTGGATCAGTGGCGTGGATGAGGCTTGTGCCTTCAACCTCAATGAACCTCTGATCAAGAGAAATGTAGAGACCAACCTGGTATCAGTGAACTTTGACCCTCAGCTGGCAGCAGTCCTGAGAGAGGTGAAATACTTGGAAATCCGCAATGAGGAACAAGTCCCAGAGAGTGCCAGGGCTATTTATAGCCGCTACGACACATTGTGGAAGTTTGTGACAAACCTAGAGCTGACTGTCCAGCTGTACAACAAAGTGAGGACAACAGTACTGGAGGTGGAGTTTCCACTGATTGAAGGACAGGTAGCAGACATTGATGAAAAGCTGAAGCAGGCAGAGTCAGTTCTAAACTGGAACAGTGATGGTGAGCATTCCTCATCTTTAGTCATTTTGCCTTTATCTGTAATTCTTTCGCAGATAACAAAAACTTAGACGCTTCATTACTGAAAGCCTTTGTGGACAATAAGTTAAATGTGCCTCAAAATATGGGAGCTTTTGAAGATCAGAAACATTGACGAAAAGATTTTCTCATTTTCCCACAATGTTTTTGAAATCCCTGTCCCACAGAGCCATTAAAGCTTGATTGTTTTGTAAAAGGTTAAACTTTTAGGGGGCTTGGGGCAATGAGAGATATCTTTTTTCTTTCTAGTGGATATTGAGATCATTTAGACTGCACAGGGCCTCTTCATTGGAAATTCAAGGCTGCTGCGGTCGAAGATTACGGAGCAGATTGCACTGTCTGTGTAGCCTGATCTTAACCTACAATGTCAGGAAAAGAGCAAAATCATTCTCTTATTCTCCTCCTATTGTAGAACCTTAATAAAAAATTTGATACACATTCTACAGGAATCCCCTATTGCTCACTGGTGAACCTTTTACCACGCAATCCAGAGTTGTATAAGACCCTTAGGAAGAAAGCTATTAAAAACGCTGTGTGAAAAAGAGAAAATGATGGTGACTATGTCTATTACTGCTCTAAAGAAAGATACTGATACTCCACCCACATGTAGTTTGTTGTCTGCAAATTATCTCTATTTGGACAAGTCTAAATTTTTTTTTTTTGAGGTAAAGAATTAAAAGTGTTGGATTTGTAATAAGGGAATCCTAGTATGATGCCCTCTTTTGGTAAAAATCGTATACAAATGTCCTTGGGCAAAACACTGCAGAGCCCAGCTTAGTGCTGTTGACACCCAGGAATTATTGAGTTGTTTCCAGGATTACTGAAAAACCATTAAAAGTGGCTGGATATACCATTTTCATACCTGTTTAATACACAGGTATCTGGGACTACATCCAGAGTACAAGAGACATGGTTGTTGATCTGGAATCCAGAGTTCAGAAGGCCAAAAACAATGTTGAAGAAGTACAAAAGCTGATGTCTACATGGAGCAAGTCTCCTCTCTTCATCAGAAAGGAAGAAAAGAATGATACACTGATCAATCTAGCAGACAGAGAGGATAGACTGAAGAAAAGATTTGAAGAAATCAGTGTGATTGGTGACCAGATTCATGGGATCTTGAAGGTATGATATGAAAATAAATACATCCAAATGTTAGCTTTTTAATGTTAGAAAATTTATGGAACTAATAAAAATTGATATATTGTTTTCTGTTGAACCCATTTCATAGTGAGAGACATACTTGCTACAATTTCAGCGGGGTGTTTATGCATGCATGTGTAGGGGCATGGATGTGTGTGTTCTTGTTAGTTTGTCCAGACCATAACCTCTACATTTATGAATATATGTCAAAATAATTTGGCACAAGTATTCTCCTTCATGAGTAAAAGTGCCATTTGAAACATTTGAATAGGTAGGTCCAAGATCAAGGTCATACTTCAAAGTCAAATGATAAAATTGTCATAAATAGAGCTTTTTTGAGCCATAACTTCTACATTTATGGATTTATTTCAAAATAACTTGACACAAGTGTTTCTTTCACAAGAAGAAGGGCCATTTGAAACATTTATTTAGGTAGGTCCAAGGTCAAGGTCACACTTGACAGTCAAGTGATAAAATTGTCTTAGAGCTTGTCTGAGCCGTAACTTTTACATTTATGGATGGATTTTAAAAAAATTTGTCACAATTGTTCTTTTTCTTCATTGAAACATTTGTTTAGGTAGGCACTATGTCAAGGTCACATTTGAAGGTCAAACAATAAAATTTTCAACACTATTTCTATTTTGTAAGCAGAATGGTTTCAGGTTTGACAAATCTTCAAATTTGTCTGGTAAAGAGTAAATTACATGGAGATTTTTCCAAATGATTTTAGTATAATGGGTGACACTGTACCCCTAAAAAGACTCCTGTAACAAGGAATTGTTCCTTTTTCTACAACTTTTCCACACAATTCAAAAAACATAACCATATGAGTGCATTTCGTTTTTTTCTTGTATAGGTTTTTGGTCCATCCATTGTACTCTTTACCAGTTTACAAATTCAAGACTTGTCCAACTGGGAGGTATTTGCAAATCATAATTTCAGTGTAGCCCTGATGTTGTTATTTTGTCTATGAAAAGTCTGAAAGGATTGTAGGAAAACAAGAAAATGCTGTTTTTCATCATTTTGTCATTTTTCATAATGTTTTCAAAGGCCTTTATCCTTGACATTGTGAAAAAACAGGATTGTGTGGTAAAGGGTTAACCCTTTATCACACAGTCCCGAGTTTTAACGACCCTAACAGAAATGGCTTTTGAAAACATTGTTTGAAAAGAAGAAAATGCCGGTAACCAGCATTTTCTCCTTTTCCAACAATGTTTTCTACCTTTCACAGACTAAATCCCATCATTTTTGCCACATTTAATTTGTCGTCTGCCATTGCTTTCAATTTGGAGAGGTCTGAAATTTTGTCGTTTGGTAAAGAGTTAACTCTTTACCAAACCACAAAATTTTGGACTTGTCAAAATGAAAAGGATTTGCAGACGACAAATTAAATATGACTAAAACGGTGAAAGATGTTTTTGAAAGGCCAGAAAACACTTTGGGAAAAGGGGAAAATGCTGGTTACCAGCATTTTCTCCTTTTCCCAAAGTGTTTTCAAAAACCTTCTTCTTCAGGGTTGTTAAAACTTGGGATTGAGTGGTAAAGGGTTAAACAAACAAACAAATCACTATTTCACAGGAAAACATGGAGTTGTTCAAGGCAGACAGTAGCTCTGACATCTGGAAGGCTTATGTAGATTATGTAGATGAGATGGTGGTCGATGGGTTCTTTAGCACAATCCACTGTAGTCTGAAGTTCCTTCTAGACAACACAGACCCCAGGAACACACCAGATCCTCTGTTCCAGGTACTAAATACTCCTTTTGTTGTACCAAGCCCCAGTAAGCTTAGTTTGTAATTCACAGGGCTTGACATCAAGGGGTCATGAGTTCAAATTCTTACTTGGTTGAAGTCTTTCAAGGGTTGATGATTGTCATTTTGACAGTGTGCAGTTTTCTTCACTGCTGAATTTTGTTTTGATATTAGTTGTGTGGAGAGGTAACCAATAACATGGGAAAAGTGAGTTTGTAGCAAATGGCTTTGGAAGAGTGATCTGTGTAGAACTGGTAAAAGACCACATACCTGAAAAACTGCTCTTACAGCATCTGCTTTGATATATTAGAAAAAATGATGAAAAAGGTCAAAACAACAAACTTTCATTGTAGGAGTAGTCCATGAAAAATTACCTGCAACTCTTTATGTGTTGGTAAATTTGATAAATTTTGAACCCTTGAATATCTTTATATGCAATACATTGAATATGTATAGAAAATTGTGTCTTAGTAACTTTCCTTGGGCTTACCTGTGCTTGGAGCTGCATGGGAAAATTTGGTACCTCACAAGACCAAGGCCCAGTTAATAGGCCCAGTTAAATTTTTCCACACAGCAAGAAGCAAATACAAGCCCCAGGAAATTAACTTAAAGATACAACTGCTGACAATTTTACCTAAAAATGGTATAAAAATTGTAAGAAACACTGGTGGGCAATAACTTCTTTTATGATTAGCAGATGAATATTATATCATTACTTTTTGACTAATCATATCCAAAACCTAGCTGAATTTAGTGCGCATGTGGTAATACTTTTCCCTTTGTATCTAATTTTATCAGCAGGTTTTGCATGTATTTGAGCATATAGGATATATAGTAAATGAATTTACTAGTACCCTTATCTTAATTTCAGGTGATGTTAGAGCTTCAGGCCCCAGAAATGGTCTTCATACCTTCCCTGGAGTATGGAGTGGCTGATGGTCTGTTTGACCTTGTGGATGGGCTTGTGGGTGACATCTACAAACAGGCCTCTCTCATCAAAAGGCTGGCCTTTCACAGTGGGCAGGTATGAAGAATTGTGTGTTGTTTGAGTTTAATACTGTAGTGAATGGTATACTTATACCAGGCTTAAAATCTAGGGGGCACAACTTTGATTCCATGCTCAGCCAAATTCTTTTAGAGGGTTAATGGTACTTATTTTGACAGGATTCATTCCTCCCTCACCACCGAACACTTTCCCATGGTACCTGTGTGGGAAACAGCCAGTAGCTCAGACAGAATGTTGTGCAAAGTCTTGATTAAAAAAACACCAGGAAAGTATGGTTAGGTGCACTTGGCCATTATGACCAATAGTTTTGAACAACAAACAAATGACTGTCAAACCTTTTTCTGTTATCTGTGGGAACATTATCTCAAACCTTTTTCTGTTATCCTGTAGGAACATTATCTCAAACCTTTTTCTGTTATCTGTAGGAATATTATCTCAAACCTTATTATCTCAAACCTTTTTCTGTTATCTGTAGGAATATCTCAAACCTTTTTCTGTTATCTGTAGGAATATTATCTCAAACCTTTTTCTGTTATCTGTAGGAATATTATCTCAAACCTTTTTCTGTTATCTGTAGGAACATTATCTCAAACCTTTTTCTGTTATCTGTAGGAACATTATCTCAAACCCTTTTCTGTTACCTGTAGGAACATTATCAGCAAGATCTGGAAGAGATGGAGGAACTGTCAGAGATGAGACAGGAGTTGATGGATCGTATACAGAACATCATGAACAAGAGCACAGAGTTCAGAAACACCATTGACAATTATGCCTATCTCTGGGTCGATGACAGGTAAATATGCCTTTATGTACTGTCTGTTCCACACAGGTAAAGTTTGTAGGATGTATTCTTAATTCATCATATAGCCTGGTGGTTTTTGCTCTCTTACTCTTTGCCACACAATCCTGAGTTTTAATGACCCTGAGGAAGATTGATTGATTGTATGGTGTTTAACGCCGTTTTCAACATTATTTCAGTTATATCGCGGCGGCCAGTGCACCTATCCATGCTTTCCTGGAGTCTCTTTTACCAGTACTCCGCACGATTTTCTTTCCAAGCCACTGGCTGCTTTCCCACATAACCATCGTCGAGACAATGGTCAGCGGTGGAAGAGGAATGAATCCTGTCGCAATGACTATCATCAATCCTCGGAAAGAAATTGGCCGAGCCAGGGATCGAACCCACGACCCCCTGTTCTCAAGTCCTGTACGCTACCGACTGAGCTACCGGGGCTCGGCCCCTGAGGAAGAAAGGCTTTTGAAAACATTGCGGGAAAAGGAGAAAATGCTGTTGATCTGCAATTTCTCCATTCCCCACAATGATTTTTACCTATTCTCGGACAACTTTTCCCTTTTGAGCTACATTTGATTTGTCACCTGCAAATCCTTTCAACTTGGGTAAGTCCAAAATTTTGTCATTTGGTAAAGGGTTAATGTGAACATCCTATTAGAGGCTTAGAGATCTTTATTTGAGCTGTTGAGGAGGTACCAACCTGTTTGAAATAAGCTCTTTTCAAAGAAAACAGTTTTTCCTCTACGATAACTTCAGCATCCTTTTTTAACATGTCATTTACTTCTCACAGTGATTGCCATTTTCTACCAGTTTCTTGCTGTTTGATATTTCTTGGCATGCAGGAATAGATAAGCTTCTTGAACTTGATGAGAATGATAGTTAATTTATGTATTGTTTGATATTAGGTATCTACTCTTGTGTATTTCAGGAATGAGTTCATGCGCCAGTTTTTGCTCTACAACCATGTATTGACCAATGAGGAGATAGAAGCCCATGCAGATGAAGGGGTTCCAGAGTCCCCACCCACTCTCAAGCAGTTCAAGGAACAGGTAAGACTTCATTTTCTACACTATGAGCAAGTAATTTTGTTACAGAATAGCATGCTGGAATCTGGGGACAAACTATAGATTTTCAACTTCACTTGATCTTTTGATCGCCCAGTCTAAGTTGCGCTTTTAGCTTTTTCAAAACAAAAGCAGATCTACAGGAAGATTTAACATTTAGAATTCTCAGCTTCAGATCAGAGGTTTTACCATATTACAGGACCACTAAGGGTATTGGCTGAATATATGTTGCTACTTTTAATTTGATAAGCATGAGTAATACTTTTCCCTTAAAGAATTGCATCATATGTGACGGATGTATTGACTTTTGATATAGTTTTCCTTATTGCCTGAGGTATAGTTAGTAATAGAGGCAATCCAGCTATATCAAGCTATATCAGAAGGCCAAATGAAAGAGACCTTCATGACAAGGTCTGGACCTTAACATGTTATACAGACTGATACATTGATGTTTTGATTTGTGGAAAAGAATTTTTCCCACAGCTTTCTTTGTATAGGTATTTTATATGATTTTCATGAGAATGACGGTCATGAACAATTTTCATAGTGTAGGACTCAGTTTGAAGGCTTTTATTATTAAAGTACCATACTTGCAATTAGACTCACATAAATTTGCATTTAACTCTCCACATGGATTCATGTGACACTCCACAACAATTACAGTCATGCAAGATCCATCTGAAAAGTTTTTCTTTATTTAATAGTTGAAAATTATATCATGTGATATAGGATTTGCTTGATTTTCTAATGAACCAATTTGTCATAAATTTTTTTTTCGCCAATTATTTACAAAATTTCAAAGAGAATTATTGAAAAACATTTCAAAAAAATATGAAATAATAAAATGTATAAGGATTTCATGTATTTTGTGTTGTATTTGTTGTACAGATCGCAATACATTTACAACATTTCACAACTGGACATAATTTTTCATAGGCATTGCTTATGGGGACATTTAACCAGGTTTTGACCAAAAAAATTTGGGGCGGAGAAAGGAGGTATTTTGTAAGCAAAAATTTAAAGAATTTGACTGTTGACCCATTGTAAATTATTTTCGGGGGACAGGAGGGGGGGGGGCATTCCTTTTGTTTATTTTTCCTAACTAAGGATGAAAAACAAAGAGAATGCAAAAAAAAAACTTGGACTGTGGTCATGTCACCATCAAAATCATAGTTTGCAACTCTGTCACTGAGCCATGGAGCCAGCTGAAAATTTTCTGTATTTAAAATTTATTTATCCCATGTTATGTGAGAATAGCTGTACCCTTACTAATTTTAGAGCAATCTTTGCACAGGAATGAAAATTGACAGTCTTTGTCATAATTTTCTAAAAAGCCTGCAAATGAAATCTGGGTGAAAGTCCTTTGATTTAAGATTAAGCAATTTTGTTCATTTCCAGATAAACATGACAATACATTAGACTATTTTTTAGATTGTTTAAACGAAAACACTAATTGATGATGATGAAGGTGAGGTTGATGATTACAGTGTATTGTTGATAAAGCAGCCCTGTAAAATAAGAAATTACTTCTAATGTATTCAATTTTTCAAGAAATTCATTACAGAACTGGTACTATTTTACCTCTTAGAATCTTGTTACATTTATTGTTCATTTTCTCTCAATAATTCAAAATCAAAATTTATCCTCAGATTGACTCATATGAGAAGATCTATGAGGAATGTGAACAGATTACCGCAGTGAACATCATCGAGCATTGGTTCAGAATTGACGCCAACCCCTTCAAACAGGCCCTCCTGAACATCATCAAGAAATGGAGCCTCATGTTTAAACAACATCTAATCAACCATGTCACAAACAGGTGTGAATACTTTGCATTCTTAACCCTTTACCAAACAATCCCTGGTTTTCACTGTCCTGGGATTGAAGGTTTTTGAAAACATTGTGGGAAAAGGAGAAAATGCTGGTAACCAGCATTTTCTCCTTTTCCCACCATGTTTTCTACCCTATTAACCCTTTACCACACAATCCCTACTTTTAGCGACCCTGAGAAAGATAGTTTTGGAAAACATTGTGAGAAAAGGAGAAAATGCTGGTAACCAGCTTTTTCTCCTTTTCCTACAATGTTTTCTACCCACCCCAGAAACATTTCAACTTTTGAGTCACATATATGTTGTCATCTGCAAATGCTTTCAATTTAGACAAATGTAAAAACTTTGTCTTTTGGTAAAGAGTTAAAGACCTAAAGCTAATTTGTAGCAATTCTGAAATTGTCGTCTGCGGATGCTCTCAGTTTGGAAGAGTCTAAAATTTCTCGTTTGGTAAAGAGTTAATGGGATCCTGCATAACTTTATTGTCAGTGTGTGATTACTTACCCTAATGTTTGGTGTTTATTGTCTTTTTAAACATGATGTTATGGCAGCAAGTGCACCTACCCATGCTGTCCTTGAGTTTCTTTTATCAGTACTTCATACTACATTCTTTGAAATGGTTGGCTGGATATTAATTCGCTTAAGTGTGACAGGAGCTGGAGGGTTGAAGAGGGTGATGTTCATTGCAGAGCTATCAGAAAACAGTACTAGGAAAACATGGAATGAATTCAGCATGATTTATGTAAAATATTAAGCATGAACAAATGAAATATTAAGCATGAATCAAATGAAATATTAAACATGAATCAAGTGAAATATCAAGCATGAATCAAGTAAAATATTGCCAAAAAGTGAAATAAAGTGAAATATTGGTGAAATATTGTTGAAATATTAATGAAATATTGTTAAAATATTGGTAAAGTAAAAAAAATGAAACACCATACAAGTCAAACATTTAGGGCGTTATTTGCAACTTGAGGTACTTTTGCTCCGTGGAAAAAGCACAGTCTTACCATGAACTTAAGGTGTCCAATATTTTGTGAGCTATATTCTAGTCTATATTAAAAGCATCAGCAGACGACAAATGGATTGTGGCCTAGATAATGAACTTTGTCTTTGAAAGGGAAGAAAACATTTTGGAAAAGGAGAAAAAGCTGGTTGCCAGTTTTTTTCTTTTCTCACAATGTTATCAAAAGCATTCGTCATCAAGGTCATTAAAACTCGGGGTCATGTAGTAAAGATTTAAAAAGCCATAGTTCGTGATAATAACAGAAAATAACCTGTCTTATAAAAACTCAGGGGGTGCAAATAGAGAGGCATTGAGTTTTAGAATATGAGCCATGCTCTGGCAAAAGGAGAGTTAATGCATCTCCATGATGCATGATACCAAGCAAGTCATCACAGTAATATACATCCCTAAAATCCGTTTTGTATAACAACCTACTGTATCATGAGGTACACTTGTCCTGTGACATACAGAAAATTGACAAATAGCGAAAAAGTTTTGACCCAGGTCAGCCTGCGCAGGCTGACGTGGGTCGCTACTTTTTGCAGATGCATTAACCCTTTACCACACGGCAAAGTTTAAGCCCTATCCAAATTGAAAGCATTTGCAGACGACAATTTTATAGTGGCTCAAATGACACAACTTTTCTTTGATAGGGTAGAAAACCTTGTGGGAAAAGGAGAAAATGCTGGTTACCAGCATTTTCTCCTTTTCCCACAATGTTTTCAAAAGGCCTCTTCTTCAGGGGCGTTAAAAGGCGTCATTGTGTGGTAAAGGGTTAAGCCCCTTTTCACAGAGTATGGCCCATATGTTTTTGATTAATTGTAATACTGTATCCAACAGCTTAACTGAGCTGTCAGACTTCATCAAGGCAACTGACTCTGGCTTGCTGAAACCTGTCAAAGAGAATGACTATGAGGGGTTGGTCGAGTGTATGGGACACCTGGTTGCAGTCAAGGATCGTCAGGCCACCACTGATGACATGTTTGATCCTCTCAAACAGACCATTGAGCTCCTGAAGACATATGACCAAGAGATGCCGGAAGAAGTTCACCTTCAACTTCAGGTTACCTTTTTACTGGACAACTTACAGTAGATTTATACCTATCAAATTGAAAGCATTCTACAGACAACAAATAAAATGTGGCTCAAGTGATAGGATTTGTCTTTGAAATGATTAAAAAAAACATTCAAAAACAGATTTTGTTTTGCAAGTCTTTTAGTAAAGCTGTTATGGCATAACTAGGGATAAATACATTTTAAATGCAGGAAAATATCAGTTGACTCCATCAGTGGTAGAGTCACCAACTATGGTTTACAAGGTTTTGGGTGCATTTTTTTTTTAAGTTTTCTTTTTTTCCCAAACTTAGGCTAAACATTATTTTTCATTACAAATGTCAACTTTTTTTGCAGAAAACATTTTGGTCAAAATCTGTTTTAATGCCCCTCTTAGAGAAAAAGAGTGAATGCTAGTTATGAAAGTTTTCAAAAGCATTCCTCAGGGTTGTGAAAATTGGATGTTAAGAAGAGTTAAAGAAACATAAAATTCATTAGCATTTAAATGAATTCAGGGTTTTTGAATAATATGTTTACACTGGAAGATAACAGTAAAATCACTAATAACACAGTATCAGTCATTAGCAGCAAGAGGATATTAATTATGAGATGTTATTATGCAGTCGTGTATAGATGTTTTACAGTGTTTAGCTGTATTTGGATCCTTTTAGTAAACACTTTACAACTGGCAAATTACATATGTCAAAAGATAATAGAATGCAAAATGCAGGTGTATTTTGGCATTTTGCAGTCATAAGTGTTTTTTGAGTTTTTCTGCTAAATGTTATGCAGCTGGTAAATCCTTTACTCTTTACCAAATGTTTTAGACTTGTCCTCATTCCTCTCTCACCACTGACCATTTTTTCAACTATGGTTATGTGGGAAAGCAGCCAGTGGTTTGGAAAGGATATTGTGCGAAGTACTGGTAAAAGAAACTCTCGGAAAGCATGGATAGGTGCACAGGCCACTGCAATATAACTGAGATAAGGTTGAAAACAGCATTAAATAACTAGTAAACAAACAATTAAATAAACTTGTCCAAGTTGAAAACATTTGCAGAGAACAAACTGGATGTGAGTAGATAAAAATGGAGAGAGCTATAAAAACTCTTAACCCCAGCCTATTTCTTAACCCCAGCCTATTTCTTAACTCCGTCCTATTTCTTAACTCCGTCCTAGTTTCTTAACCCCGTCCTAGTTTCTTAACCCCATCATATTTCTTAAATCCGTCCTATTTCTTAACCCCGTCATATTTCTTAAATCCGTCCTATTTCTTAACCCCAGCCTATTTCTTAAATGCGTCCTATTTCTTAACCCCTAAAAATCACACGTCTCATATTTTTTAGTCCATATAGCTATATGAGCAAAATCCAATCTAGGTCTTTATCTTAGTATGCCCCCAAATACTATATATTACTATATGAGAGAATATATAATATTTCTACATTTCTTTTTTTATTTTTAAATCAGTTACTATATCTAATATTTTCATTAAATTATCAGTATTTTTCTCTTTATTATTTTCTATATCTACATGTGTTTGTTTCACATCCTTTTTTATATCATCTACTATTTCCATCAAACTCTCAATGATTTTTTCCATTGATTGAATACGTAAATCTTGTTTTTTAAGTCTATCTAAAAATTCTTTAGTTTTATCATCATCTTTGTTTTTTCCTCTAAATATTCTTTTAAACATATTTTTTATAAGTAATCATTAAAATTACTTATGACAGAATATTAACAGTTTACAAGTCTAATTCTATCAAAATAGATATGTAAGAGTGTTCCGCAGTAGGGTTGCTTGATCTTGAAATAAAGTTTATGATATCGCATTGTTTTATTTCAAGTGGTTTAGGAAAAACTACACAACTACAACTCTCATCTTTCTTTTTAATAATAGAGTAATCAACCAACTCTACTCCGTTTACCACAATATTAACTTTTGCCTCTTCTGGTACATTAGGGTTACTTGTAACAACCGATAAACTACCTCTTATAATTCTACCCGACGCATTCACACAATAACCACCCATCCTATGGCTAGCACCTGAAGCGCCATTACCGAATGAAAACTCATAATTACCGTTTCCAATTGGTCCGTTTTCTTCTGCCCACACGGTTATAATAGGTTTAGAACCTATGAGAGAAGGAAGGGAGACTTTTCTATCCACGTAGGATTTTGTCGCTAAATCTCTCTCTTCTACCGGGGCCGCAGTGTTTTTTATAGAAAAACCTTGGAGATCTATGTCAGTCACCGCCATGAAACTCCCATCCGGATTTTTTATAATAGCTCCACCATTATCAACATAATTTTTATTGACAGCAGAGTCACGGGATACAGGATTTGGTAACCCAGTAATCGAGTGACCATTCATATCTATTCCACCAGCCATTGAATAGGATCCATCTTGTTTTTTTGTTAAAGCTTTTTCACCCGCCATAGCCGCCTCAACGGTGGTATCTACGTAAAACTTATTAGAGGCTTGATCGTGTCTCGTAGGGATTCCGAGGTTGTTAATTACTCGTCCTCCCATTGAGATTGCATCTTCTGCCTCATACCACCTTCCGTCTTTATAAACGAAGGCTCGATTAACATTATCCACATAATTTTTAGTAGCAGCTTCATGCGATTCTGTTGGTTCCTTAACGTTTTTTATCGAATTAAAACCCATGTTTAAATAACCATTTTTAACATGGTATCCTCCGTTTTCATCCAACAACCCTGAGTTGGTGTCAACATAATCCTTAGTTGCCACATCATGAGAATTTACTGGATTACTAACCCTAGTTAATGTATTACCATTCATGTTTATAGAACCAGTAACAACAGTTGTTCCATCTTTACGTAAAAAATTATTATTTATGTAAGCGAGTGACACACCATCAGTGATTGTGCCATCATCTTCCATTCTTCCAAATTTGTTAACAGGCATTTTTATAATATTACTAAAAAAGTTTATTTAAAACATTTTGGAACCCGTTACCCATGGATAACTCTTTTAGAATGTACAAACATAAATGACCACAAAATACTTGCCCAGCTTGTTGTAATTGATCAGTATTGTACTGTATTGGGCTTTTTAAATACTCTCGAATTTCAACAGGTGGTTGTATACCATAACTGTCAAAATAAATTTTAGTTTTACCGTTTTTATACCAAGCAACCCAATGTGTGCCAGGCCCACCACTTTTATCAAAGTTTACTATGCCACATTCTTTTTTACTCGGTTTTCTCGGTAATGTATCTGGTAAAAAAACTCCTCTAAAATAAGGAATCTTTAATCTTTTAGCCGCATCTTCCAATTCGAAATTGTTCAACGGTTTATTCGGTAAAATTACGTTTTCAATAGAAATATTTTCCATTTTTTATAGTTTAAATATTTGTAATGTCTTTATTGTCAACCCATGAATTAAATTCATCAGGATAACCTTTCCACTTTACGAGAGATTTCTTTTTTCCTTTTTTAATAACCTTTTCTATTCTATACAGCTCTTGACTGGTTTTCTGCAGTTCAGGTTCATAAAAGGTACCTTGTATTTCTTCTCCATTAAGATCCTTAATTTTATATGTTGCTGGTGATGTAAGTTTTTCTTCAGAAACTGTAAAAACCTCCTCAGTCCATCTTGTTGTATAACCTTTCTCAAAAGTCTTTTTCTTTTTACTTATCCTTACTTTGTCTCCAACGGAAAACTTAGGATCTTCTTTTATCTCAAGAGGGTAAAGATTTCTCCAAACTCTCGTTTCATTTTCTGTTTTACTCGCGTCTACCGGAGTCATCTTAATAGATGAATGCATCGTGTTATTATATTCTTTAACCAAATCCGATAGCACATTGATGTAAACGTTTGTGGAGTTGGCGGAAAAATACTTCCACATTTTTTCTTTCATCGTTCTAATCCATCTCTCAACAACGCTAGATTTTTCCTCATTTTCAGTAGAATACAATTCAACCAAGTCTTTTACATCTTTGTTATAAAACTCTTTACCCTTATCCACCCACATTTTTTCGGGTTTTCTCTCCTTAAAAATACTTTTTAATGCTACAGCAACAGATTTCCCCGTTTTATCTTTTAATGGCACCAACCATCCGTATTTAGAAAAGATGTCAATGACAGCGAGAAGGTATTTAACACCACGATTAAACTTAGAAAACGCTTGCATGTCTACTAAATCCGCAGCCCATATCCTATCTATACCGTTTACTATAACTCTCCGTTTCTTAAATTTTCTTTTTACGGGTTTATGTAATTCTTCCGCTAATTTCATCATCTCAGAATTTTTTTTTTTGACTCACCCTGCTTCACCAGGGATAACCCCATTCCAAATTTCATCTTCGTTCCAATGAGTTTACTTACTAAACCCCTTTCCATTTTTTCTCTAATACTAGGATTGTAAATCCCTTCTAACTCTGTTAACATATTCTTATCACACACCGCATTTCTTGTAGCAGTGTCATTGTGTTGAAGATAGCAAACATCATGATTATAAGCGGCTTTATCAACACGGTTTATTGGTTTACTCCATTTCTTTGGTGTTAAATCTGGATTGAGTCTTTTATCTAGTTTGGTACCTGGCCCCGTAAAGTTGTGTCCTGGTAGATGCATTTCAACGGGTAAATTATTTATAAATTTGTTTAAGATGCTACTCCCGGTGGTTTTTTTTTTATAAACTGAGTTTTAGTTATTCCACAAACCACACATTTCCCCTGCATCATATTTCTTCCATTTTTAGAAACAGAATATTTTACATTGTTTGTATCTGTATGTTTTTTACATTTAACGCAATACATTTTATATTTAAAAAATAAAAATATTTAAATAAAATGGATATTATAAACTTATCATGGAATGATGTAGTATCAAAGAGATTTAATCACTCTCTTTTACCGAGAAGTATCAGAGGTTTAATTATAGGCAAATCAGGATGCGGTAAAACTACATTATTGTTAAACCTTTTACTTAGACCAGGTTGGCTAGACTACAACGATTTGAGTGTTTTCGGAAAAAGCCTTTTTCAACCAGAATACCGAATACTAAGAAAGGCTTTTGAAGAAAAACTACCAAAAGAATGTATCTTAAGGTTGTTTAACATGCGTGATGAGATACAAGAACTAAACATTATACCAACAGCTTTAGTTGAAGAATGGATTAAAACGATTAAAAACAAATCAGATATAGATTGCAACTTCTTTGAAAATGCTAGTGAAGTACCCGATCCAAGAGAGTTAAACTCGGAAAATAAAAATTTAATGATTTTCGATGATTTACTTTTAGAAAGACAAAATAAATGTGAGTGTTACTACATTCGAGGAAGGCATAGTAATGTTGACTGCTTTTACCTCTCACAGAATTATTTTAGACTACCGAGACAAACTATTAGAGAAAACGCTAATTTTATTTGCCTTTTCCCACAGGACTTAAAAAACATTAATCATATTTATAGCGATCACGTAGGTGAAGATATGCCTAAGGATGAGTTTAGAAAATTTTGTCAAAAGGCATGGGAAAGACCTCATGGTTTTGCTATCATTGACTTAACCAGTAAAAAACATGATGGGAAGTATAGAAACGGGTTTGATAATTTTTACATGTCAAAGTCAATATAACTCGTCGCCGACTCGTTCGGTGAAAAAAATTTTAAATTTAAAAAATTATTTTATATATAAAAAATGCATATAACTACTTTGATAGATAATCTAAATATAGGTATGACCGTTATCGATGATGTAATAAAAGAATATCAAACAGAAATTTTAGGTGAACTTATAACTCTATTAATACACAGACAAGAGTTATTTAATTTAATGCATAAGGTTGTGGTAAGTAAATATAGAGATAATGAAGATGATATTAACGATATTGAAAGTTTTAAAGAACACTTTTTAAAGATAGCAAAAATTTGCTCTAAAGGAGACATCGATAAATTTTGGGATATTTACTATAATTTACAATCAACCATAATTCCAATCTTTTTCCCTAGTTATATTTATAGAAAATAGTATTTGATTCATATATTAAATATTATATTCATAGTTTATAAAATGGAAGTAGATCTTTTAAAAAAGATTGTAAAAAATACGGAACACAAAACATCGTTTCAAATTATAGTAAGTGATAACAAAACACGTTTTAGAATGAGATTTAATCCTCCAATTCAACTGGAAAAGGACAAAGTATACGAAATAGCTTTAGTAAACCTCGAAACTTACTACTCTTTTCCAAACATTGATGAAACGAACAACACACTTGTTTATTCTCCAGACAATGGTACCTCATGGATTAAAATAAAAATACCTGTAGGAAGTTATGACCTCGTTGACATTAATGATACAATTCGTCAGGAAATGAGAAAAAAAGGTCATTATGATAGAGTTAATGAAGAGTATTATATTAACTTTTCTGCGAACACCAATACCCTAAAGTCTGTTCTTACTATTGACGATGGTTATCAAGTAGATTTTAATCAACCAGGATCCATCGCTAAAGTATTAGGATTTACTCGCGCTAAATACACGCAAGGATTTCACGAGTCAGAGAATGTAGTGAACATTCTTAGCATAAATAGTTTGCTTGTTAACATAGATATTATTTCAGGAAGTTACGTTAATGGTTCAACAAAAAACACTATTTACTCTTTTTTCCCAGATGTTGCACCTGGATATAAGATAATTGAGTCACCAGTTAATTTAGTATACTTACCAATAACATTAGATGAAATACATAACCTAGAGGTAAATATTACGGATCAAGATGGTAATTTACTAAACCTTAAAGGTGAAAATTTAACGATTAGGTTTCATATTAGAGAAGCGAGATAAATAAAAAAATAGTTATATAAAAAATGACGAGTTACACTAATGTTAAAGTAAATATATCAGAAGGGCAAAAGGATAAGCTTCAACACGCTGTTAAAGCCGGTTGCACAGCAACAAGTATTCGTTTAGGTCATGAAGATTTACGTGGTAATGATGTTTTAGCGATTACCGATTCACAAGCTAAGAAAATAGCTAAAGCCTATGAGGATGGTAAGGGTATCACAATTAGAATGTCTTCGAAACAACTTAAACATAACACGAAAATAGAAGGAGGTTTTCTCGGAATGTTAGCTGGGTTAGCTGCTAGAGCTTTGCCGATGCTAGCAAAAACCGTTTTACCGGCTTTAGGTGTTGGTGCTCTTTCTGGATTAGCTAAAACAGGTGTGCAAAAAGCGATGGGATCAGGTCTTTACCTTAAAAAAGGAGGATGTATGTGTCAAGTGGAAACTGATGGGTCTGGATTATACTTAAAACCATACAAAGGTAAAGGATTATCTCACGTTGGTGATGGGTTGTATCTAAAGCAAGGAGGAAAATTGTATGATGGAAGAGGACTTTTACTCGGACCTAATAGTCCATTCGCTAATATCCCTATCTTAGGAGCTATATTATAAATATTATTTTCACCAAAATAAAAATGGACATACATAAACTCGGTATAAAACCTAATATTACTACTCAACATAAAACTATATTTTGGAAACCCCATTTACAAGGAGTAAGATTTCCTCCCTTAAAGCATGATCCTCTAAAATGGAAAATATACTCGCAAGTAACTATCAAGATTCCCTCTCGTGATGGTATGAGACTTTTGCTAGGATTTGGTTATATAACTACATGAGGAGTTGTAGTGATATCTGTTAGTAATAAATGGAAAGATAGTTTAACCATTCTTAATGGAACACATCTTGATAGTGAGGCTGATGATATCTTAGTCTACATTTATAATTTTTCGCAAAAACCTATCGAAATACCTGAGGGAGAGTTATTCTGTTATTTAAAATATTTGGCATAAAAAAATTATTATATTAATAAAATGGCAGATACAGATCAAAAACATCCTAATAAAATATATCCCCCGCTATCTACTGCAAGCGCTCCACCTATTGAGATGCATGCAATGGGAGATGACCAAGGTCATTCCTATCGTTTACAAAAAATATCAGAAGTACAAAAGTTTCTCGAAAATGAAATTCGAGAAAGAGAAACTCTGGCCAAAAAGTACTTCCGTGCCTCTAGAATAGTAGACAACGTTGATACCGTCCTGGTAACTGTAACAATGGCTGCTGGTGCTGGTGGTATAGGTTTGCTTTCTACCGTTGTAGCTATTCCGGCTGTAGTAGCATTAGAAGCAACAGCTTTGGGAACCGGTCTTCTTTCATTGGTAGGTAAGTATGTTGTTAGAAATAGTAGAAGCAAAGGAGAAAAGCATCAAAAGATTAGAATGTTAGCTGATGCTAAGTTAGATACCGTTTCAACGCATATATCCAAAGCTTTGACTGACAATTATATCTCTGATGATGAATTCAAACTAATCATGGAAGAATTAGATAAATATAAAAGCATGAAGGAAGAGATACGTACCAAGATCAAGAAGAAGATTTCCTCAGAAAACGAAGAATCTTTGATAGAAAAAGGAAGACAAGAAGCGCGTCAGTCCTTTCGGAAGCTCGTTGAAAAGAATCATGGAGGTCCCCTTGCCTATTAGAAGAATTATAAAGAATAGACCAAGACTCGGTTTGCCTGAAATTAGGTGTAAGTGTATTTGTGAAGTAGGTGATACCTCAGACATGTAATATATAAGAGAATATATAATGCTCTTACATATTAAATATTTTACTCTCCAATTAAAAAGAGACATGATTAAAATTCCTTATATAAAAATAGAGAATAATACGATATATTTCCCCGATCTAGTAGATACTAACCATGTTTACGCTCTTAAAGAGATAAAATCTTTTACGTATCGAGCGTTTTCGGAATGTTTATCGCTATATAGCGAAGATTTTACTGTAGTTATAGGTGTTGTTATGAACGGACAATACTGTATACCTGCTTTTAACCTTATTTCTGAAGAACCTTTTTCCGTATTACATAACTTTGACTTACACGTTGCTTTAGAACTAGAAGCGTTAATTAAAAACATTGCCATCGATGTAATGAATATTAATTATGATAGCGATGACTATGTTTGGTTTATACCATATATAGAGATACGTCGAGAAAGAGAAGATAAATGGTCTAGAGTAGAAATAGAAGACTTTGGAATTATTAAAGAACTTGATAATAAACCAACAAACGATACTAAGACTTTTAAAGAATCTTTATGTGTTATATGTTTAAAACACGAAGCTAATACTTTATTTTGCGATTGTGGTCATTTATGTATATGTAAAGATTGTTTACATCCTCATTTTGATAAATGTCCAGTATGTAGGGCACCCACTACCATTATAAGAACAATATAAAAAACTACGTTAAAAACTGTGTTAAAAACTACGTTAAAAAATTATTTTAGTAATTAAAAAAAAATGTCTTTTTTAAAAATCACTGATCCTGAAAAAAGGGACTTAATTGTAAAAGAGTATCTCGAAACGAGAAAGAATATTCGGGATAACCTAATAGCGGAGAAAACGGGTGAACAACAACTTCAAACTGATCTTTCAAAGATTTTTAAACCTATAACGGAAACGCAAAAAGCTACAGCGAAGGAGATTACTGAGGAACTTAGACCAATTAAAGAAGGTATCGAAAGCTTACCACAGGCTATTACTTTTCCAGCCTTTCCTTCTATCACAGCTTCCGATAAACCGTCAGAAGAAGATCCGATATTTATTGGGGAAATAGCGGAAGGCTATTTAAGAAAGTTTACTACTAAGTCTGAAGCTGATAGAACGTATGGAATATATGACAAAAATGGTAGGTTTTATATTGGTAACAAACCAATTGTTATTCGAGACAACGATATTATTGTGGATGGTGAAGAATATGATGGTACCCCTGGTCTATGGGAGTTAATCATATCTAAAGATCCTGATAATAATATTTTTGGGGGTGAAGATTATGAGAATTACGCGAAGTTGATGGTAAAAACCGGCTCCATTTTTCGTGACAACAACCGAGGAAGTAAATATCCTAAATCTTCTAAAAGTAAAAAATGGACCTATATACTTAAACCTATTTGGGATAATAAAAGATTTCATGAAGGAAGTGGTATCATTGTTATCCCATCTGACCCTAACGCATTACTAGAAAGATTAGATCTGTTGATGGCAAGTAAAGAAGCGGGTAACACAGGTTTAATAAACGAATTAGTAGGCATTTGTGACGAATTAAAAAGACAAGGTGTTTTAAACTCAGACTCTTATAAAAATTTAATGTCTATATTATAAAAAATGATCATCTTTAAAAAACATGGATTTAAAAAAAGGTATTCATACGGTGGTGCTGGAATCTTTGATAGTGTTGCTAACTTTTTAGCGAGGCTTTTTACTAGTAGCGCGGCTAAACAAATTGCATCTTCTGCCCTTGATGTGGGAAAGAGTGTGGCTAAGGAAGGTGCAAAGAAAGCTTTAGAGGTTGGAAAAAGTGCTGCTGTAGAAGCGGGGAAAAAATTAGTTACGAAAGCGTTGACACCAAAATCAAAGAAAATTTTACAAAAATATGGTGCACCTGACGAGAGAGTCAAAACGCAAAACATTAGTACATTAATAGATGGGAGTGCCATTGCTATTCAAGACTTAGTTAAAAGATTAAACAATGGAGCGGGCATTAAAACGGTATAATTTAAGAAATTATATTTATTATATAAAAAGAGAATGTTAAAATTTAATTGTGTAGATTATAAAAAATACAATACTAGTTGTATTACTGTAGTAGGTGCATCTTTATCCCTAAAAGATGTGAAATCCTCGAAATTAATAAAACGAAATACGGTTATAAAAAAGCTGTTGTGAAGTTATCTCCCGAAAAAGTAATCAAGATGGAAGAGATTGAGAAAAAGGTGAATGAATATTTACAAAAGTGGGGAATACCCCAAATAACGATTGTATATGGTAATAGAGTTTATCCTAAAACTAAACTGGAAACCGCGAAAAACCTCAAACTTGAAGGTGTGTTTGTTAATAATGAAAATAAGTCTTTCCCCCAGCTTTGGTTAGAACAATTATAATTTTTATTTTATTTAAAATTATAATTGCTATTATAAAATGGACATTTTAAAAATCACCGAACCAATTCCAAAAGATGATAGTATTGTTGAGTATGAATACCAAGAATATGAACCAATCACAGGTACACACCTCAACAACTCAGGAGGAGATATTAGAATTAACATCGAGACTCAAGATATTTTTACTCATCCTAGTGAGAGTTATTTACTTATTGTAGGTGAATTAGTAAGAAGTGATACTGGAGCAGTTTACGATGATAACACTAATATTTCTTTAACAAACAATGGCCTCATGTATCTTTTTAAAAATATTAAGTATCAACTTTCGGGTATGGAGATTGAATCCATATTGAGTCCTGGTCATGCTACTACAATGCTTGGTTTGTTAAAATACCCGGATGATTTTTCTAGATCACAAGGGTTAAATCAATGTTGGTATAAGGACACCAACGTCGCTGCAGCTAGTGATCCTGCTGCTCCTGCTGCTTATAACTTGGGTTTCAGCGTAAGAAGAAATTATATTATTAGTAATCCTCTTCCAAGAGGTACCTTTAGTTTTAGAATTCCTTTAAAACATATATTTGGTTTTTGCGATGATTATGATAAGATAGTGTATGGAATGAAGCAAACTCTCACATTAACGAGAAATGATGATAATGATGCAATCTTTAGAGATAATGCTGCTCCCGCTGATGGTAGAATTAATTTACTTAGAATATCTTGGTTTATGCCACACGTGCTACCCGCGGATGGACCAAAGATGGAACTTTATAAAATTATCGAGAAAAAAGAAAAAATACCAGTTGGATATAGAATGAGGCAGAGTGACTCTATCGCGGTTCCTCAGTCAACATCATTTACCTGGAGACTTTCTGTCAAATCATCACCCGAAGTGCCACGTTTTATTATTATAGGATTTCAAACTGGTAAAAATGCTAATCAACAAACAAATCCAGCCTTATTTGATCATAGAAACGTTAAAAATATTTATGTTACGTTAAATTCTACTAGATATCCCGCTGTTGACTATAATCTTTCATTCACTGCATACCAATTTAGTAGAGCGTATGGTGATGCTGCTCTATTTAGATCTAAGTTTTATAGCATGGATGAAATAGTGTCAAACCCTAACATTTCCCCCGAAGATTATAGAACTCTATATCCTTTGTTTTTGTTTGACGTTTCCAAACAGAGTGATAGATTAAAATACTCAGTAACTGATATACAAATTAAGGCGAGTTTTGATGAAAATGTACCTGCGAACACCGAGGCATATGCTGTTATTATTAGTGATAGGCTAATTAACTTCCAGTCTGATGGAAATAAAATGAGTGTAGTGTATTAAGTTAAGTAAATATTTTCTATATATAAAAAATGATAAAGATTAGTGATTTAAAAAAAAATCTTAAAGAAAATAACATAAATTTTTATGGATACTGGGATAAAAAGCGGTTAGTTGAGTTGGCGAAAGAACATGAGTTGTTACCAGAGGAGCCACCTAAAAAAGAAAAAAGCAAAGACCCTAAGTTTGATAGATTAAAGACTATTAAGCAAAATGCTAAAAAAGTTAGTTTAGAGGATGTTGAAACCGGTGAAATAAAAACCTTTCCATCGATTTATAAAGCGGGTAAATTTATAGATAAAAGTCCGCAAACGATTGAGCATTGGAATGGGAGAACTTGGAATAATAAATATAATATTAACATTCTGTAATTTTATTATGATAATGACGAATTCATAATAAAATTAAATTTAATTTAAGATTTTTTTTCTTTATATAAAAATGGAAAATGTTAACTATAATATATATACCGTAAGCGGTTTAAGAAATTTGGCAAGGTCTAGAGGAATCCGAGGATTTTCTAGGCTTAGAAGAGCCGAATTAATTGATCGTCTAAGTAGTTCTCCACCTCCCAACCTTGCTGATCAATTCCGAGGATTCACAGTAAATGACTTAAGACGAGAAGCTAGGTCTAGAGGAATCAGGGGATATTCTAGGCTTAGAAGAGCTGATTTAATTAACCGCATACTTAACCGCTCCACTAATCGGGAAACACCGATATTAGACTATAGTATCGATAATGGAGGAGCACCGATATTACAACCAACACCTTACACCCCACCAGCACCAACACCAACTCCACCTAAAGACTCAATTGATGAGTTGATAAATTATTTAGATAATGTTAAAGAAATTCCGAGAAATATATCACCTAGGATAGAAGCTTTAAAAGAAAAAATAGACAAGATATATAAAGATAAAGATGAAATAGAGATTACAGAAAGAACATCGGCACTAAGAGGATTTACGAAAGAATATCTTATAGAACTTGTAAGTGACTATACACCCAAGGATTTCCTTGATTTAGCGAAAGATAAAGTAACCAACGTTATGAGAAATAACCGTCAAACAAAAGTTAAACTCATTATGAATTGTATGATGAAACACTCTCTTACTGACGAATTTAAAGACATGAATTTTCATTCTGGTTATCCAATCGCTAATTTAGATGGAGATGATGTGGATGAAATATACGATGAAATGGGGGAAGAAATATTAATTGCTATAGCGGAGAAGGAAATGAAAACAGATTATTGGAGAGTCGTTTACGTAATCGATTTAACATTATACACAGTAGCATATAATCCAATAAGAGGTAGTTCATGGTTTCCAACTCCTCCTAAGATAGCGAATACAAAAAGCGTTATAAATCCGAAGAACATGGGTGATGATATGTGTTTTGCGTATTGTATTGTTATAGCTTTAAACCCAACATTTAAACATCCTGAAAGAATAAAGCCATTATTAAGCGCTATCAATATGGAGGGGATCGATTACCCCGTTTCCCTTCAGGATAGAATTAAATTTGAAACCCAAAACCCGGCAATATCAGTATCAATTTACGGATATAATAATACCGTTTACCCGGTTAGTATAAGTAAGGAAGTTTATAAAAGAGACCATCATGTTAATCTTTTACTTCTCGAGAAGGACGGCAAAAAACATTATTGTTTAATTAAAGACATGAGTAAATTGTTATCTAAACAAATATCTAATCATAACGGTAAAACTTATATTTGTGAAAGGTGTTTAAATCATTTTCAAAAAGAAGAAACTTTAAAGAAACATTTAGAGTATTGCAACGAAAAAGATGCTTGTAGAATAGACTTGCCTGAAAAGGGTGCCACAATATCTTTTCAGAATTTTTATAAACAACAGAGACATCCTTTTACGATTTATGCGGATATGGAGTCTACGTTAGAAAAGAAAAACGAAAATAAAGGTAACACTACGAAGGTAATTAATGCGCATAACATTTCAGGATATTGTTTTTACGTTAAATCGCTTTACGAAAATGTTTACCCTTCCAGGGTTTTCCAATATTCTGGTGAAAATGCAGCTAAGAAATTCGTAGAGGATTTAGAAAATGTTATAAGAGAAATAGATAGGATACCAATGAGGGAAATGATTTTTAAAGTTTGTGATAAAAGAGAGTTTAATAAAGCGGTAAATTGTTGGATATGTGGAGAGGCATTTACGAAAGAAGATAAAAAAGTGAGAGACCATTGTCATTTTACTGGAAAGTTTAGGGGGGCTGCGCATAGTGCATGTAATTTAAAATATAGAAGACCTACTTTTACACCCGTATTATTTCATAATTTTAGTAAGTATGATGTTCATTTATTTATAAAAGATTTAATGAATACTCCTGGTGAGATGAATTGTATACCAACAAACAAGGAAACGTATATAAGCGTGTCTAAAAATGTACCGATAGAATACGTTGTTAAAGGGGTGAAGAAAATTAAAACGCATGAAATTAGATTCCTCGATAGTTTAAAATTTCTAAGTGATAGTTTAGACAAATTAGCTAGCAACCTAACTAAGGAAGAAAAGACTAATCTCGCGAAATATTTCGAGGAGGAAAAGTTCGAATTGGTCTCACAAAAGGGTATATTCCCATATGAATGGTTTGATAACCTTAGTAAATTAGAAGAAAGGAAGTTACCTGAGCGAAGAGCATTTTACTCGAAGCTTAGATGCAGTGGAATTAGTAAGGAGGATTATCAACACGCTAAAAATGTATGGAAAACATTCGACATGAAAACTTTTAAAGATTATCATGACTTATATAATAAGACTGACGTTTTATTGTTGGCGGATGTCTTCGAGAATTTCAGGAATGTTTGCTTCGATAATTATGGGTTAGACCCATCTTGGTTTTATACAGCACCAGGATTAGCTTGGGAGGTGATGTTAAAAACTACTAAGGTAAAATTAGAATTATTATCAGACCCTGATATGATTTTATTTATCGAAAACGGAATAAGAGGAGGTATCTCAACCATTTTTAAACGATATGCGAAAGCGAATAATAAATATATGGGTGAGAAATATAACCCGAGTGAACCATCTAAATTTATTACTTATTTGGACGCAAATAATCTCTATGGTTGGGCAATGTCTCAAAAACTTCCTACTGGTAATTTTAAATGGATGGATGATTTAGAAAATTGGAGGGAACAGCCATGTATATTAGAAGTTGATTTAGAATATCCTAAGGAATTGAACGACTGGCACAATGATTTCCCCTTAGCTCCAGAAAGATTAAAGGTTGGTAAGGTTGAGAAACTTATACCCAATTTATACGATAAAAATAAATATATACTACATCGAGAAAATTTAAAGTTATATTTAAGTATGGGCCTAAAGCTTAGAAAGATTCATAGAGGGTTGACCTTTGATGAAAGTGAATGGTTAAAACCTTATATCGATAAAAATACTAACCTAAGAGCGAAAGGTAAAACCAAGTTCGAAAAGGATTTCTTTAAACTTATGAATAATTCCGTATTTGGTAAGACTATGGAAAATATTAGGAATAGAGTAGATATAAAATTAGTTAGTACCAGGGAAAAAGCGGAAAAATTAGCCGCTAAACCAAATTATTACAATATATCTATCCTCGATGAAAATTTATGTATAATTCAAATGAAAAAACAACGTTTATATTTTAATAAGCCTATTTACGTAGGGATGTGTATTTTAGATTTAAGTAAGACATTAATGTATAACTTCCATTATAATTATATTAAAGATAAATATAACGAAAAAGTTAAACTTCTTTTCACTGATACAGATAGCTTAATGTATGAAATAGAAACAGAAGATTTTTATAAAGATATTAGTGGTGATGTTAAAGATTGGTTTGATACGAGCGAATATCCACTTGATCATCCTTCAGGTATTCCCGCAGGATTAAATAAGAAAGTTGTAGGTATGTTTAAAGATGAGGCAAATGGTGAGAATATTGAGGAGTTTGTAGGTCTCAGGTCTAAACTATACTCTTATAAAATGTGTGAGGAGGAAAGTAAGAAATGTAAGGGAATTAAAAAGAGTGTAGTAGAAGCATTTATTAAACACGATCACTATAAAGAGTGTTTGTTCGAAAAGAAGACGCAATTAAGGAAAATGGTAGTTATTAGGAGTCATAAGCATGAGTTGTATACTGAAGAGGTTAATAAAATCGCATTAAGCGGAGATGATGATAAACGTCATATCCTAGAGAATAATATCGATACGTTAGCATTGGGGCACGCTAAGATAAAAGACCTAGATTGAATTTTGCTCATATAGACTAAAAAATATGAGACTCCCGGCCACTTTGACGAAAAATTGATTTTAAGGTTTTGTGATTTTTAGGGGTTAAGAAACTAGGACGGGGTTAAGAAACTAGGACGGGGTTAAGAAACTAGGACGGGGTTAAGAAATAGGACGCATTTAAGAAACTAGGACGGGGTTAAGAAATGGGACGCATTTAAGAAACTAGGATGGGGTTAAGAAATAGGCTGGGGTTAAGAAATAGGCTGGGGTTAAGAAATAGGATGGGGTTAAGAAATAGGACGGAGTTAAGAAATAGGCTGGGGTTAAGAAATAGGCTGGGGTTAAGAAATAGGACGGGGTTAAGAAATAGGCTGGGGTTAAGAAATAGGACGGAGTTAAGAAATAGGCTGGGGTTAAGAAATAGGATGGAGTTAAGAAATAAGACGGAGTTAAGAAATAGGCTGGGGTTAAGAAATAGGCTGGGGTTAAGAGTTTTTATAGCTCTCTCCATTTTTATCTACTGATGTGACTTTAATCAAAGAAATTGCTTGTGAAAGAATGGAAAATATTGTGGAAAAAGGAGAAAATGCTGGTATCCGGCATTCTCTCCTTTTCCCAGAATGTTTCCAAAAGCTTTCTCTTCAGGGTTGTTAAAGCAGGGAATCATTTTGTACTGGGTTAATAAGTATTTCTTTTTTAATAAATATTTCTTTTAGGAGCTACCAGAACAATGGAACAATACAAAGAAGACAAGCATCCAGATTAAACAGCAGGTGGCGCCACTACAGGCCAATGAGGTATCCAACATTCGCAGGAAAAGTGCTTCCTTTGATGTCAGACAGCATGAATTCCGGGAACAATTCAGACAGATACCACCTTTCAGATTCACAGAAGAGCAACCATATCAACATCTCAACAAGGTATGATCCCATATTCATAAAAGGCTAATTTGTTCCCAGGAGAAATATTGTAACAAGCATTTGTTCCTTTTTCTGCAGTGTTAACTTTACCTTTGAAAATGATGCAATCCTCTACCTCAAGTTTTTGTTCTAGTATTGTGGTTTTGTGAAAGATAAGCGTCCGTTACATATTCCAATAATCAGTACATGTCCAAGTTTCATTTCCACAACTCTTATCCCCTTTATTCTGAAATGTTTCAAGAAGTCGAAGCATTCATTAGAGGTTGTTTAAAAAGAAGTTTTCTACAAATACATTTGTCTATGTATCTGCTGGTGATAGCTTGTGAAGCATTGTTAGAAAAAGTGCTATTGCTTGTAGCAAGCAATTGCTTCTTTCCCTACAATGTTTTTAAAGGATATTTTCCTTTCCTTGAAACGTTTTTCCTATTCACAATTTCAAAAATCTCTAAAAGTGGCCTATATACTGATGGGTTACACACATTTGACATTTCAGTACCATGTTGAAATCTTGGCAATGGAGAAGGAGATGCATGCACTCCAGGAGTCTGCTAACCTGTTTGAGGTGAGCATCCCAGACTTCAAGCAGCTGAAACAGTGCAGGAGGGAGATCAAGCTTCTGAAGACACTTTGGGATTACGTGATCATCGTGCAGAGTAGTATTGATGACTGGAAGACAACACCATGGAAAGAAATCAATGTGGAACAGATGGAACTGGACTGCAAAAAGTTTGCAAAGGATATTAGAAGTCTGGATAAGGAGATGAGAGCCTGGGATACCTACATAGGAGTAGAGAATACAGTGAAGAACATGCTAACATCCTTGAGAGCTGTGAGTGAGCTGCAGAATCCAGCTATTAGAGAGAGACATTGGCAACAGCTCATGGCTGCCACTAAGGTAGGATTAATGTATTCATTATCTATTTTAGTTGCAAAACATCTCACAACTTGGTATAACAAACTCAGATTATATAACTGAATAGATTGAAAATCAAGATGTAAGAATTGCAATAATGGCATCAATTAACATTCATAAATTAGTATGTACCAGGCCACATAGTCAAATTTTAGGATAACACAGAAAACAGAACATTCCAACTCCTGATTCAATGATAATATTTATCAGAAAGGCAAAGTATAAATTAAAGTATAAGAGATAGTAAGCCTTTACCAAAAGGGTTAGAAAACATTGTGGGAATAGGAGAAAATGCTGGTGACGAGCATTTTCTTGATGTCCCACAGTGTTTTCAAAGCAACCTTTTTCAGGGTTGTCAAAAGTTGGGGTTGTGTGGTAAAGGGTTAAAATTCAATAGAAGTCTCATGGAATGGTCTTTACATGCTTTTCTCTATTCTACTGAACAGACGCAGCCTAGTACTAGCGAAGTTTAAGAAATTATACGAACAAGAGTGTGGTTGCAATGACTTAAACATAAATGTGAAAAAGCAACATAAAGCCATGTTCATGCAAACAAATCTTTCTGTATCCAAACATTTCTCTTACCAACAGGTGCGGTTTGTGATGGATGAAGACACAACACTGTCTGACCTCCTTTCCCTCAACCTGCACAACTTTGAGGATGAAGTGCACAACATTGTAGACAAAGCAGTGAAAGAAATGAGCATGGAGAAGGTCCTAAAGGAGCTAGACGTGACATGGGCCCAGATGGAGTTTGGGCACGAGCCCCACCCACGTACAAAGATCACCATGTTGAGAACAAGTGAGGAGTTGATAGAAACCCTGGAGGATAATCAGGTAGGAACATTACAGGTTATTTTTATTTTAGGCGTTTTCAAAGGTATTGTCATAGCCCTGTTGTTTGCTGCTTCGTCATCTGGGTTGTTGTGCAACAACTGTGAGATTTTATAATATATAAAATGTGGCTAACACAATGATATTTTTATTTCAAGGGACAGAACACAACATGGGAAAGGAAGATAATGCGACTTACCAGGATTTTCTCCTTTCCCATGTTGTTTTCAAGTCTTCTTCCTTTAGGTCACTAAAGCCCAGTCTTGTGTGGTAACAGGTTCACAGAGTAATGTGGTTCAAAAATTTCTCCTGTTTCAGAAAAACACAATACTTGTAATTTCTTCCTGTTGACTTCGATAGGTCCATCAAGGTCCTTTTGCCATAATCACTAGGCTTTTGGCAATGGTTATGTGGGAAAGCAGCATGTGGCTTAGGAAGAATATTGTGCAAAGTACTGGTAAAAAAACTCAAGAAAAGCATGGATAGGTGGACTGGCTGCCATAATAGAGCCCAAATAATGTTGAAAATGGTGTTAAACACCAAACAATCAATCATTTACTTGGCCTTGATTTATGAACTAAAAAATGTTTTAGGTCCAGCTCCAAAACATGTTGACCTCCAAGTACATTGCCCATTTCCTGCAAGAAGTGTCAACATGGCAGAAGAAGCTCTCTACAGCTGACCAGGTCATTGGAATTTGGATGGAGGTCCAGAGAACCTGGTCCCATCTGGAGAGTATCTTCATCGGATCTGAGGACATTAGAAACCAGCTGCCAGAAGACTCAAAGCGCTTTGATGGCATTGATACAGACTTCAAGGTACGAGTTCATATCTAACTCTATTTCAGGTATTGTTTTCTTCTAACTAAATGGTGTTTGGACTTAAAGGGTTTTGCTTCTTTGCTATAACACTTATAATATTATAATAGTTGCTTGTTTGTGGTAATTTGCTAAACTCCATACCAGATAACAAAATTTTGGATTGATCTAAATTAAAAAAAAAAACAGATAACTAGTTAAATGTGGCTCATACCAAGCAATTTTTCTGTGAAAGGTCAGAAAACATTGTGGGAAAAGCAGAAAATGCTGGTAACCAGCCTTAAAGCCTTAAAGCCTTATCTATCTTGGTTATGACATGGGATTGTGTGGTACAGGGCTTAAACAATATTGCATAAAATATTAGTGGTCTGAATGTAAATTTTGATTAGACTGCGGAGAATATGTAAAATGATCTTCAATCAACACTGCTTGATGTTATAAGAGATATTCCGGCCCAGAAAGGGGTCCTGCATGGCTCAGTGGCAGAGTGTAGGACTCAAAAACTGGAGGCGTCAGGCCTGTGGTTTATGCCTCATTGGTAGAACTGGGTTTTTTGTGGGACTGTCCTTGGGCAAGACACATCAGAGTCTCAGCCTAGTACTGGTGAAACCCAAGACATACATAATAAGCAGGCTGTGGCTGTGATATGACTTGAATGAATGATACATAAAACACCATTCAATAAATCAGTCAACTAGCCCAGAAGTCAGATCTTTATCTTTGTCAAATCTTTTACAGGAAAATGTGTCTTGCAGTGTGGTTGCACCATTTTCTTCTTGCTGAGGGTTCTTTCTTCTTATTGCACTTTGCACCCAATTTCCCTGATCATTTGTTGCATTATTGTAGCATAAGGTAAGTTAAGCTGATGCAAATATCCAATCCATAAATCAACAGCATTTTAGCACTTTTGGTGCCAAATAAATAAATTTGGCATTTTGCAACATCTGAAAATATTAAACACTAAAAACTAGAAATCTTTTTGACATTTGAGCTTATCTAAAATTGTAGAGAGTTTAGATCGGAGATCTCGTAGCACATTTCTGTTCCGGCTGATTTTGATCTACATGTATGCCACTCTTTTCATGCAAAATAGATTCAGCCAACATCTGAAAATATAATTTACCAAAATTAAGAAAGCCTTTTAAAATTCAGCCTTGTCTAAAAAGGAAGAGAGATTAACCCTTTACCAAACAATCCCTGGTTTTGACGATTCTGAGATAGAAGACTTTTGAAAACATTGTGGGAAAAGGAGAAAATGCTGGTAACCAGCATTTTCTCCTTTTCCCACAATGTTTTTAACCCTGCTCAAAACAATTTCAATTTTTTAGTTACCTTTATTTTGTCATTTGCAAGTGCTTTCAATTTGGACCAGTCTAAAATTTTGTTGTTTGGTAAAGAGTTAAATTCAAGGTCAGACTGTTCATTCTATTTAGTCTGACCTTGATCTGCCAAAGCTCCTTCTTTGCCTATGGTACTGAAGAGGTTAAGTTCACACAAAATTAATTTCTAATATAAAATTGGATGTGTTTAAAGCCACTTCACTTAAGTTCTTTTTAGTTTTATGTGTTACATTGGCTTGCTACTTAACTCTTTACCACACAATCCTGAGTTTTAAACTCTAGGGGGAAGGCTTTTGAAAACATTGTGGGAAAACAAGAAATTGGTGGTAACTAGCATTTTCTCCTTTTCCCAATGATGTTTTTTCCCTTTTACTTGCAAATTCCATCATTTGAGCTACATTTAGGTTGTTATCTTCAAATGCTTTGAATTTAGACAGTTTAAAATTTTGTTGCTTGGGAAAGGGTTGAGACTTTAATTTTTTATTGCCTGCCTTGATGAAGGAAAGCCAGTAGAAACATACATAACTTTATTGTATGGATGTACATATTTTTTGAAACAGTGAGGCAAAAGGCATCATGAGCAATGACTCCTTTTCAAATGTAGTCTGTCCAGCGATGAAAAACATCATGCATAAAAAATGTTCACACTTACTGTTCAAACTATCACTTATGAAGATTTCTTGAAGTTGTAATTGGTGATGATAAAACAGGAACCATTGCTGGGCTAGCACGGCGTGTAGACTAAGATTAGACATCATGCGTGTGCAGGCTGATCTTGGTATACACCTTAGCCAAATTAGGGATCCTACGTGTCTTGAGGGTAAGAAGGTGTAAATTTTCAGACGGACAGTTCCAGGCTCTTCCTCCCTCCCCTTCTGGAATTGGATTTATTGAATTATTGGGAGTGTCTTTGGGCTAATTAGGGATCCTGCATGGCTAGAAGGTGATGGTGGGAATGTGTAAGGTTTAGAGACAGGCTCTTCCATCACCCCCTGTCCCAAACTGGATTGATTTGATTGTCTTTGGGCAATATGCTTTACACCAAGTCTAGTACTTGTGAAACCCAGTGATAAATTGGCTGCTGCTGCTGTATGCCAGAAATAATATAAAAAGTGGGAAAACAGTATTCAGTCAATCTTTCTAAAGTGCATCATGGTTGCATAACCCTTTGCCAAAATTATAAATTTTTGCCTCTTCCAAATTGGGTACATCTGCCAATGACAATTTCAAAATTGGTACAAGCCAGGTTAAGTTCTGTGTAAGGGTAGAAAACATTGAGGCAGAAGAAGAGTATGCTGGTTTAGTAGCATTGTCTCCATTCCTCAAAATGTTTTCAAAAGCCTCATCTGTTAGGGTTTTTGTGGTACAGGAATAAGGAAGAATAATGATTAAATATTGTCATTGTTTATTTGAATTATCATACAACCAGGAACTTGTGAAAGAAGTGGAGGTCACAAAGAATGTGGTTGAAGCCACAAACATCCCCAAGTTATATGACAGACTGGAGAGCATACAAGAGCAGCTAACTCTGTGTGAAAAAGCACTTGCAGAGTATCTGGAGACCAAAAGACTTGCATTTCCAAGGTTTTATTTTGTGTCGTCAGCTGATCTGCTAGACATCCTGTCTAATGGAAACAATCCTACTGCTGTAAGTCTAGTACATTTTGTTATTACTTTCCTTTACAACCCTTTACCACACAATGACGCCTTTTAACGCCCCTGAAGAAGAGGCCTTTTGAAAACATTGTGGGAGAAGGAGAAAATGCTGGTAACCAGCATTTTCTCCTTTTCCCACAAAGTTTTCTACCCTATCAAAGAAAAGTTGCGTCATTTGAGCCACTATGAAATTGTCGTCTGCAAATGCTTTCAATTTGGATAGGTCTCAAGTTTTGCCATGTGGTAAAGGGTTGTTGCTCTAGGCTTCTGTTGTACAAATGGAGTTATATAAGCCATTAGAGTTGTCAGCTTTTAAAAGCATTGATGGATTAAAGTTGCAGTTAACCATGCAATAATCTTGTAAAATAAATGTATGATTAATCCTCTTGAATTATGGTTGTATACCTGTAAAACCTATGACACTCTTCCAAAATATTTCGTCTTTTCAAAAGTCATTTTCACCCTTTACTAAACTACAAAATTTTAGACTCGTCCAAATTCAAAATCTGTTGCAGACGATAAATGTGGCTCAACTGATGAAATGTTTCTCTGAAAGGGCAGAAAACATTGTTCTCCAAAAATTATTCTGAAAGGGCCTATAATTATTTAACATTTATTGAGATATATCATGCTGGTTTTAGGTATCAAGACATTTGACAAAACTGTTTGACAGCATGGCAAAACTTAAGTTCAGACAAGATGACAAAGGGGAGAACACAAAGACAGCTCTCGGGATGTGGAGTAAAGACGGAGAGTATGTGGACTTAGATGAGGCATGTGACCTTGGTGGGCAGGTGATATATTTTGAAGTTTGATATCATCAGATACTCTAGAAACCATCAGTTGATTGCAGCGAGGATATTTTACTTTTCTTCTTTGCCATAAATTGTTAATTAGATAATCTGATTGGTTATGTCAGTACTTTGATGGGAAATTTAAGTTTACATGTAGTTTTTATCTCCTTATATTCCATAAATTACTTCATAATTCAATTTTTACTATACTCAACTTGATATCCAGTACCATATCTTTTTAATCATAACTCTTTTTTACCAAACAACAAAAATGTAGACTTGTCAAAATTGAAAGCATTTGCAGACTACAATTTAAATGTGGCTCAAATGATGGAATTTGTCATTGATAAGGTAGAAAACATTGTGGGAAAAGGAAGAAATGCTGGTCACCAGCATTTCTCCTTTTCCTACAATATTTTCATGGTCATTACAATTCTGGATTGTATGGTAAAGGGTTAAATAGTTATTAAATGAGTTTGTTGGACACTTGTCAGGTTTATTTTTTGTAATATGACTGAAAGGAAATTTATCTTCAACACAAGAGAGTGTTAACATTTTTATCAGCTATGGAGATGAAATGAATTTGCATAGAAAATAGTGTTTCACACATCAAAGGGATGAAAGATAGCTTTTAACATATCATATTTCACACATGACAAATGATGTCAAAAGTGGATCTCTATTTTGCTGACAGGTTGAAGTATGGCTGATGCGACTGTTGGAGAGACACTGTTCAACAGTGCGACACCAGATGACAGAAGCTGTGTCATCATATGAAGAGAAACCAAGAGACCAATGGCTGTTTGATTTCCCGGCTCAGGTAGCTCTGTGTGGCACCCAGATCTGGTGGACAACAGAGGTAAACATCGCTTTTGGACGACTGGAAGAAGGCTACGAGAACGCTCTGAAGGACTACAACAAGAAGCAAGTCCATCAGCTGAACTCCTTGATTGGAATGTTGATTGGAAAATTGTCATTCGGAGACAGGCAGAAGATCATGACAATCTGTACAATTGACGTGCACGCTCGTGACATTGTCACAAAGCTTATCACAACAAAGGTAGATAACTCTCAAGCATTCACCTGGCTGTCACAGCTCAGACACAGATGGGACGACAATGAGAGAGATTGCTTTGCCAACATTTGTGATGCTCAGTTCCGATACTGTCATGAATATCTTGGTAACACCCCACGTCTTGTCATCACACCACTCACAGACAGGTAAATGTCATTACATATGGATATTTATATTCGGTCAAACATGTATTAATGGACCACCCAAGGGAATTAAGAAAAGTGACTCTAACACCAGTTGGTCTTTTAATGCAAGTTCAGTGGAGGAAATTCTGGAAGGGTGTGGAATCAAAACAATGTTTTCTTAAAGCAGTGACTGAAATTGAAGTACAATGCATATATTGACCACATGTGTATAGATAAGATCAGAATTCACAAAACATGCAGACTGTTCTTGTAACTATTACAGTTTCTTTTTGGATTCTTTAGCCTTGAAACTGAGATGTTTATATAGACTTAACTCTTTTACAAACAACAAAATTTTAGACTGGGCCAAATTATAAGGATTTGCAGAGGATAAATCAAATGTCTCAAATGATAAAATACCATATGTCTTTTAAAAGGTAGAAAACACTGTGGGAAAAGGATAAAATGCTGGTAACAAACATTTTTTCCTTCGCCCAAAATGTTTTCAAAAGCTTTCTTTCTAAGAGTCGTTAAAACTCAGGATTGTGTGATAAACTTATTATCTTCTGACACAAATTTGCTGCAGAATGACTTAGAAAACATTTCAAAAGTTTGTATTCTCAAGACAAATTAAGGTTTATACATAAAGTGAAGAAATTGTTACATAAGTAAAATTTGTTTTTGACAAGCAAGGCCTCTGTTTGCCACAATGGTTTTGGAAGTGGTTGTTTTAAGATCAAGAGGTTTTTGCAGGAGGTAGTGTTTTGCAACAATCATTTTATAAAGTACACTAGCTCTTGCAGTAACTCCTTATCAGACAACAAAATTTTAGACTTGTCCAAGTTGACAGCATTTGCAGACAACAAACTGGATCCAGCTCAAATGATAGGATCTGCTTATGAAAGGCTGAAAATCTTGTTGTAAAAGGGGAAAATGCTTGTTGCCAGCATTTCTCCTTCCATAACAATGTTTTCATAAGCATTTTTCCTCAGATTTGTGAAAGGGTTAAATCCTTTACGACACAATCCAGAGTTTTAACAACTCTTGGCTTTTCTCACAATGTTTTCTTCCCTATCAGAGAACTGCTGCTCATTTATATCCATTTCTAATTTGTTGTCTGCAGTTACTCTCTTCTTGGAAGAGAACACATTATGCTGTTTAGGAAAGGGTTAATAGAAAGACAATTTAAAATTTGTTCTTTTGATAGATGCTACATCACCTTGACCCAGTCCCTTCATTTGATCATGAGTGGGGCACCTGCCGGGCCTGCTGGGACAGGAAAGACGGAGACAACCAAGGATTTGGGAAAGGCACTTGGTATAATGGTCTATGTATTCAACTGCTCTGAACAAATGGACTACAAGGTATGCATGAAATCAATACTTCTAGAAATGAATTGCAGCAGAGGACTTTTAACCTTTCACCAAACAATCCAGACTTCTAACAGCCCTGGCGGAGGGCTTTTGAAAACATTGCAGGAAAAGAAAAAAAATGCTGGTAACCAGCATCTTCTCCTTTTCCTCTGTGTTTTCTTACATTCCAAAAAACAAATATAAATTTTGAGACACATTTATTTTCTCATCTGTGAAATGCTTTCAATTTGGACAGTTCTAAAATTTTGTCAGTTGGTACAGAGTTAAAAAATATTTCTAGAATACTGATTATTAACATGAATAGATACTTTTTTTGTAATTTTTCAATATTTACAGTGACTTAACCCAATAGTCAGCTAGAGATAAGTTTTGACAAGTTTAACTGGATTGCTGCGACCATGTTTACGAAATTGCTGTCAACTGCAAAAACTGTAATCATACAGGAATAGGTTATATATTATTCTTTCAGTCTATCGGTAACATATACAAAGGACTTGCTCAGTCTGGAGCTTGGGGCTGCTTTGATGAGTTCAACAGGATTGCTGTGGAGGTGCTGTCTGTGGTCTCAGTCCAAGTGAAGACTATCCAAGATGCTATCAAAGCCAAGAAAAAGAAGTTTGACTTCCTCGGGGAGAATATTGCCCTGAAGTGGACAGTTGGACTGTTCATTACCATGAACCCGGGTTATGCTGGGAGAACGGAGTTGCCTGAAAACTTGAAAGCCCTCTTTAGGTATTGAAAGGAGTTTGTATATATTTTCGAAGGCCACTCTTTGGTGTCCTCTTTACCTCCCTAAACATATTTGTAGTATTATAACTTTTAAAACAGCCTTGTGAAATGTAAACAACCAGCATGGCAAAACATTTGATTCATGAATACCTGTGTAATGAGCAGTCTCTGCTTTTGTCATGGTATTTTAAAAGATAATGTGCTGCAAGACAAGGTCATATAAAGAGAGAGGCTGTGAGAAAGCAATATATTTTCAACACTTTGTTTCTAAAGCTATTTAGAATGCTCCCATAGAAAACAAGCTAAAGAACTTTAGAAAGAACTAAAACTTTTAGGACCAGAAAATGGAAGTATATTTACTAGTTTGATGATACAGAAATTGCTCTTTCAATCATGTTACCAGAAGCCATAGATTCATTTTGGCTGTTTAAGGCTTTACCATCAACCCCAGGTTTTCAGGACCCTGAGGAAGAATGCATTTGAAAACACTGTGGGAAAAGAAGAAAATGCTGGTAACCAGCATTTTTCACTTTCCCAACAATGCTTTCTACCCTTTAAAACTCAGTTTTTACCATTTGCGCCACATTTAACATGTCATCTGTAAATGCTTTGGATTTGGACAAGTCTACAATTTGGTTGTTTGGTAAACAGTTAATGAGTACTACCAACATACTTTTACGTGAATAGAAATTTCAGAATTTGATGACACCCACTCATTTTGTGTTCATATTCATTTCAGACCATGTGCGATGGTTGTCCCTGACTTTGAGCTGATTGCGGAGATCATGTTGGTGGCTGAGGGTTTTATTGATGCACGACAACTAGCCAGAAAGTTCTTGACTCTGTACAGTTTGTGCAGGGAACTCTTATCCAAACAGGATCATTATGACTGGGGTCTACGGGCTATCAAGTCTGTCCTAGTGGTGGCAGGATCTCTCAAGAGAGGGGATCCAGACAGACCCGAGGATCAGGTAGGCCTGTTGCTGTATAAGGATTTACTCTTTACCTGCAATAAAGATGCCTTTTGGATTTTTTGCTTTTAGCAGACCATGTGCAGCCTGGTCTAAATAGACCAGAGGGTTAGGTAGACCTGTTGATAAATAAGGTTTTAGTCTTTACCCTCAATAGAGATGCCTTTTGGATTTTTTGCTTTAGCAGGCAATATGCTGTCTGTTTTTTGATCTACTCTTCAAGATAGATACTTTATAAGGTATGCTGGCAAAAACTCTTTTAAAACCCTTTACCACACAATGAAATTTTTAGACATGTCAAAATTGAGAGCGCTTGCAGACAACAAATTAAATATAACTCAAAATATGAAACCTGTCTATCATAGGGAAGAAAACATTGTGGGAAAATAATGGTGGTAGTTTGCTGATATGCTGACTCATTTCCAATGGCAGATTTTAGTATATGTCTTTATGACTTCATTAGAATGATTTTATCTCTTGTTTATGTAAGATTCTTAAAGCTGACATATTAACTCCTCACAGGAAGATAGTTTTTTTTTAACTTGTCAAAATTGCAACCATTTGCAGACAGCAAAGTTAAGTGACTCAGATGGTGATTCTTTTATTTGTCCTTGATAGGATGGAAAACATTGTGGGTAAAAGAGAAAAATACTGGTTACTACCAATTTCTCCCTTTTTCCATGATGATTTCAAAAGTCGTCATATTCAGGGTCATCAAAACTTGGGATTGTTTGGTAAAGGATAGAAATAGCATCCTATCTTGAATCAGGTATTGATGAGGGCTCTAAGAGACTTCAACCTCCCAAAGATTGTCATGGATGATGTCCCTATTATTATGGGACTGATAGGGGACTTGTTCCCTGCACTGGATGTCCCCAGAAAAAGGGACCCAGACTTTGAAAAGCAAATAAGACAAGCTACAATTGAACAGAAACTACAGCCAGAGGACAACTTCATTCTGAAGGTAAGTATGGTACTACAAATTGACGTTATATCACTGACATGAATGCCCTTGCAGCGTCACAATCTGAATAATATTTTGATGTTGGAAAACAGCCACTGGCATGGAATGTTGTGTGATGTACTGATAAAAGAAACTCTAAGCATTGATAGCTGCACTGGTGGCTGCAATTTAACCCTTTACCTGTGTTTAATGGCCCTGAGGAAGGAGGCTTTTGAAAACATTATGGGAAAAGGAGAAAATGTTGGAAACCAGCCTTTTCTCCTTTTCCCAAAATGTTTTCTGCCCTTTCAGATACAGATCTCGTCTCCTAAACCATATTTGGTTTCTCCTCTACAAATGCTTTCATCATGGATGTGTCAAAAATTCTATTGTGTGGTAAAGGGATAACTGGAACAATGTTAAAAGGGTGTTAAGCACAAAACAAATAAATTGCAACATGGCACATGCCAGAAGCACACTTCAGCTCTCAAACTTTGATTACAAATACATGTATTGACTAAGTACAACAGAGCATTTTGACATTGACCATTTAGCTGCTGTGTACCAGTAGTGATTATTTGTACATATGAATGTCAAACTTGTTGGTTGGACACAGACAGCAAACTCCCATCACTTTTGGAATGCAACAATTCTGATACATTTCCTAACATATAACCTTGAAAAGACAACATGTTTGTCTTGCAGCCAGTCACTCTTGAAAACATCATGGCAAAAGGAGAGTCTTCCTGCAACAAGCATAAATAACAAGTAATTTCTTCATTCACCCTTTCCCAAATGACAATTGGAAGTACCTGCAGAAGACAAATTAAAAACTACTACTAATAAACTGAAGTTCTTTGACAGGGAAGAAAAAATTGTGGGAAAAGGAGAAAATACTGGTCAATAGCAGTGTTTTCAAACTCTCTTTCTCAGGGTCATTAGAACTTGGGATTGTGTGGTAAAAGATTTACTATGATGTTTTCACATTTATGCATGTATTTAACTGAATCAGCCATATTTTGAAAAGATGTCTTCAGTCCCAACATGGTGTAATACATTTTGTAAAATATGTATAGTCAATGTAAAATAATGAGAGTCTACAAAAGCGTTCAGTTTTTTATGAACATCCTAAGTGTTATTTTATGTTTATTTTACACCGAATCTAGATTGTCCAACTGCAAGAGCTGTTTGATGTACGTCATTCTGTCTTCCTTCTGGGAAATGCTGGTGTAGGTAAAAGCAAAGTGTGGAACACCCTTGTAAAGACCTACAAGAATCAAGGTCGCAAACCCCAGGCCATTGACCTTGACCCAAAGGCTGTCACTAACAATGAGCTGTTTGGAATTATCAACCCTGCTACAAGAGAATGGAAGGATGGTATGTTGGGATTACTGTAAACCTTTACTGTATTATTTACCACACATTCCCACATTCTCCCCACATTCCCAAATTTTAAGGACAATCAGGAAGCAGGCTTTAAAAACATTGTGGAAAAAGGGGGAAATGCTGGTTTTCTCCCTTTCCCACCATGTTTTCTAGCCTTTGACAAATCTCATCATTTGAGGTACATTTAATTTGACATCTGTACATTCTTTGGATTTTTACTTAGCAAAACATTTTTTGTTGGATAAATAGTTGATTTGACCTTTCATATCCCCCAGCAACAAATTTTGACATTTTTCTTTTGGAAAAAGAACGATTGCTTATTATTAAAGGTATTGTGTTAACCTTTTGCCAAACAATAATGAATTTTAACTTCTCTGAGGAAGGTTTTTGAAAACACTGGGGAAAAAAGAAAATGCTAGTACCCAGCACTTTCTACTATCCCCACATTGTTTTCTATCCTTTCAATGACATATTCCATCACTTGAATCCAATTTAATGTGTCATCTGCAATACTTTCAGTTTTGACAAATCTAAAATTTTGTCATCTAGTAAAAATTTGAGGCATGTTATCTGTAGTTTTGGTGCCATAAATTTATTCAAAAAGCAGCCAGCTACTGTGCAAGTTTACCTGTACGAAATATTTTTTCCTAGCTGTGAGAGTCATAAATAACTCATGAAGGATGGACATGTGTTAAATGTTCATGATATGGCTCTAACAATTTTGAGAACATTGGACCATGTCATCAAATCAAAGCACTTACTATAAATTTGAAGAATGACCCTTGTTACACTTTTCTGAAAACAATACGGGGAAAAAAACATATATAAGCCATGCTCTGTGAAAGAGGGTTTAATGCATCTGCAAAAAGTATTATTGCAAGTCAGCCTGCCCTGTCTGGCCAGGCTGACCCGAGTTGAAACTTTTTGCTAATGGTCAATTCTCTGCATGTCCAAGGACCATTCTGTCTCAGGATTTAGCCATTGTTGAATAAAATGGAGTTTATGAATCCATAATTATGTGATGACTGGCTTGGTAAACTCATCACAGACATGCATTAACCCCCTTTTTGCAAGAGCATGACTGGTATATATATGGATTAAAGTTGACCAAATTGCTGTCACATACAATGATTTATACCAATGTTGATAAATCCTTTGGCAGACCAAAGCATTGGGTTAGAATCACATCATAGGTTTTGGGTTTGAATCCTGTAAGAAGATAAATCAACCTTTTCGAACTTCTCATACGAATTCATATTTACTTGTAAGCTATCAAGGCAACAATAATAGAGAATGAGTGATATAAAATTGTATGTTGTATAGCTCTTTTAACTCTTTACCATATGACAAAGCACCCAACAAATTAAATGTTACTTAAATGTTGATTTCTGTATTTGATAGGATAGAAAATGTAGTTTGAAAAGGAGCAAATGCTGGTTACCATCATTTTCTCCTTTTTCCACAATGTTTTGAAAACCTTTCTCTTTCAGGGTCATTGAAAGTTGGGATTGTGTGGTAAAGAGTTCACAATTTATAGATACACTTTTTTTCAGGACTTTTATCTGTGATCATGAGGGACCTGTCTAATGCCAGTGGGGATGGACCAAAATGGATAGTTCTAGATGGGGACATTGATCCAATGTGGATTGAGTCCCTAAACACTGTGATGGATGACAACAAGGTCCTGACCCTTGCCAGTAATGAAAGGATTCCACTGACTCCTTCAATGAGATTGCTGTTTGAGATCAGTCACCTGAGAACTGCCACCCCAGCAACAGTATCCAGGGCTGGTATCCTATATTTGAATGTGACTGATTTGGGCTGGAACCCGTAGGTTGCCTGAAATGATTTTGGCTATGTAGTTTAATCCTTTACCAAATTGTTTGCTATTGCTTATTATTTTATGCTTTCTGGTAGGTTATCGAGAAATATCGGTGAGATATTTTTCGATATTTCATGGTTACAACCAGTGAAAATACCGATTTTTATATTGTGACTCTTCAATTGAAGGCGGAAACAGTTGTTCCTGCGCACTAGTTACCTAGGTAAAATGGGCGTGCCTCACAACCAGGTGGAAATATGATGTAATTTACCTTACATTTCTCACGCTTGACGTAATATTGTAATGCGTTGCTATGCTGAGGGGGTACGCCACGGGGAATAACCGAAAAGAACTGTACAGGATTTTGATTAAGTTCCCCCCAGAAAGGGTTAAAAGCATGAAATAAATAAAATATTTGTTTTTTTATGGTGAAAGATTGAAATTTATTTCATCTCGTGAACATCATCAGTAATATTTTCACTTGTGGCTGTGCCACGAGTGAAAATATTACCGATGATGTTCACTTGATGAAATGAATTTCGATCTTTCATCGTAAAAAACAAATATCCTCTATTTCTTTATTTGATGTTTAAACCTTGAAGTGCCAAATAAACCAAATAGAGATTTTCAGTCTAGAATGAGACCAAGATACTCGCAATTTCATGGTGGCTTTTGTCTATAGTGTTTCTTCAAAGCAGACACTTTAAATCGAAGATCGGACTGTACTTTTTGTGCAGTCTGATCTTGATCTATACTGCCTGCAAAGTCAACTGCAGTAGTGAAAGGCGTTTTAAGGGGTAACATCATGTCTTAACAATATTTGAGTCATATCATTGCAGAGCACATAAATTCCTTGAGTTTCTTAACCAGTGCTTTGTACAACGTTGTGTAAAAGCCACTGGCTGCTTTCCCCCACAAGCATCATCAAAATGGTTCAGATGTGAGAGAAGAATAAATTCTGGCCATTTAAAGATGGGATTGTTTGCTAAGGGTTACATTCTTTCCATTTTGGAAGAAAAGGTCGAGGTTTTATCATAGCCCTGTCATTGTCTGTGTCTTTGTGCAAAACATTTGGCATGTTATAATAGCTCTGTCATTACTGAAGACAATTACTTCAAGTTGAAACTGTAACTAGTTGTAACTATTAAAAGGGAAACCCATACAACAGGGGCAGATAACCATCAAAATATTTTTGACACAGTTACATCCTTTTTTGACTCAAAACTTTCAATGAAAATCAATCTTTCTGAAAGCAGCTGCAGCCAAGCATTGGCACCCACAGGTGGTGCTCTTATTTTCCTGTTTTCTATAGGTATGTATCAAGTTGGATTGAAACCAGAGAAGTTCAGTCAGAAAGAGCCAACTTGACCATTCTCTTTGAGAAATATGTGGCCACATGTTTAGAAGTGATGAGGATGAGATTCAAGAAAATCACGCCCATCGTAGAGATTGCCCATGTACAGATGTTGTGCTATCTTCTGGAAAGCCTCCTTACCCCAGAGAACACACCCCCAGACTGCCCAAAAGAATTATATGAGCTGTACTTTGTGTTTGCCACAGTTTGGGCTTTTGGTGGTTGTACTTTTCAAGATCAGGTATGAAACAAAATAGCTTTGCTTAATAGGTATGGCTGTTTTCAAAGAAAACATCAAGGTATTGTCATAGTCCTTGTGTTGTCTTTGTCATCCTTGTGACATTTTATCATGTCATTACTAAAGACATTCACTTCAAAATCAGACTAGTTGTTAACCATCAAAAGGGAAACCCATAAAACAGCGGCTGGTAACCATCAAAATATTTTGACACAGTTATACCCCTTTGCTAAAGGCAACTGCAACCAACTGTTGGCACCTGCTTGAGGTGCTTTTGTTTTTGATTCTGTTAACCCTTATAGCTCTGGAATTTGCTTTAGTTGCTTTTGAAGATGGTATAGATCAAAATCTGACTCCTCAAGACCGGCTGTCTGATCTTTTTTCTATGCAGTCTGTTTCTTAGAAAAGGTTTATTTTATTAATTAAACATGATGAGTGTAACACAACCGAACATGGACTAGCGCCAGTATCGGAATATTATTACAAAGAACAACTTGGAATGTTTACTGCTTTTGAAAGTAACCTCCTTTGAATTCTATGCACTTATTCATTCTTGATTTCCACAGGCGAAGCACGTGCGCGAGTGCGTCACGTGACATTACTCCCAAGGACCGGGTCATAGCGAGGGTTAGCTCCTTTGCGCTCTCGCAGTGTGTGCCATATAGAGAATCTTTCAAAATAGGAAGTAGTCAGAGGTCACAAGGGGTCAGGATTGAATTATAAGGAGGGTTGGCTAATGTTTCTATGTGTAGTTTTTGCAAAGTTTCTTGTACAAGTGTGGCTTTGTGAGCTAGGTGTAAAGTGACGTCACTCCGCATAACTTTTGGCTGTTTTTTCCTAAGGTTTTTGTGAAATTTATTTGAATAATGTTGGCATAAAACTCAGCATTGACTGTATTATGTATAGATACAACAAGGTTTAGAAGAAGAAAAGGAGAAAATAAAAACGTAATGCACATAACTTTAACTTCTGACTTTGAAAGTTTGGCTTTAACAGCGGAAGGCGATGTTGGATGTTTCTATACACTACTTTGTTGTTTCAATTCAGCCACATTAAAGTTTACCTATGTTTCATGGCATATTACGATAAGACTAGTAAAGTTTTACTCCTCTACCATCATGCGTTCTAAAATTTCTTAATATATTTCGACCCTAACCCCCATTTTCTCGGGCATCAATAGTCGAGGTACCCACCTTGTGCAAACATGCGACATTCAAAGGTTATAGGTCAAGATCTCCTTGGCACTCCCATATGAAATGCTAAATGTGTGACCTATTTTCCTTGTTTTGCATGCTGCTGTACACCCGTGACGGTTTTGTCTCTGACTGATGTTGATGGACGGCAAGATTTAGGGTCATCTTTAATAGTATCGCACCCGTCTCTAAAACAGTTTGATCCATTTGGGAATATCAGATTTCTTGACTGTAGCGTCCCCTAAAGCTTTTTCTAAATCGGTTTTGATTTCTGATAAATACTTTCCGAATTTGACGTAAAACTTTATGATTACTCTTGGCTCAAATAAAATGACATCCGACATTTTGGACCACTAATGGAGTATATGACGTCATTAAAATGACATTACACTTTACCTGGCTGAATATGATGACATTTGAAAGCCAGAGTCAATTTCCAGATAATCAATGCTCATCTATGCAATTTTTTGTAACCCTACGTGAAGTAGTTTTCAAAATAACGAGGTGGTCTACATTCTTTCTGATCACTCCTCGTATATATTCAATTATAGCTGGTGGACTACAGAGTAGAATTCACCAAATGGTGGACAACAGAGTTCAAGACAATCAAGTTTCCAGCAGGAGGTACTGTGTTTGACTACTATATTGACAATGCCACGCACAAGTTTGAACCCTGGACAAAAATGGTGCAGAAGTTTAACCTTGAACCTGACCTTCCACTTCAGGTTAGTGGATTAAGTGAATCTCCTTGAAATTATTTAAGCAGTTTTTTTTTTTAATTTTGAGGTCTCTATGGTCAAAGATGAAGGTTACAGTCACCTTTACTGTCTGACAAGGAACTGAAGAGTGGGCACTTATTTAATAAACCACCTCCTAAACTTTTACTATAGGAGTGGTTTTAGCATTTGCCATTTGAGTGGAATGTGACCAGTTTTAAGGTTAAGGAAGCTGTCCCTTTCTGTGACACAATGCATATTGAAACAAGTTTTTAAAACTGTATAGGACCATGTTTCAGTTGGTCTTGATACACAACACTGAAATGACAGTGTTTTAACCCTTTACCAAACAACCCCAAGTGTTAATGACCCCAAGAAAAAGGTTTGAAAGACTCTTAAAAACATTGTGGGAAAATGTTAAAAAGCTGGTAACCAGTCTTCTATTTTCCAATGTTTTCAACCTTTCAAAGACAACTTCTCTAATTACAGGTCCATTAATTTTAATTTGTCGCCTGAAAATTCTTCCAATTTGGATATGTCTAAAGTTTTGTTAATTGATAAGAAGTTAAGGGGCTACAATGATACAGTTGTAAGCAAAACAATTATAGTGTATAGGTATTTACAACAGAGTGGTCATATCTTTCTTTCTTTCAGTCTGTATTGGTACACACTGCCGAAACAGCCAGAGTCAAATGGTTCCTTGATATTCTTATTGAGAAAAAACGGCCTGTCATGTTGGTGGGCAATGCTGGGACGGGTAAAACAGTCCTGATGAACGACAAGCTGAAGAACTTGTCCGAGGATTACATGGTTACAAATGTACCCTTCAACTTCTACACAACTTCTCAGATGTTACAGAACGTCCTGGAAAAGCCACTAGAGAAAAAAGCTGGACGTAACTTTGGGCCTCCTGGTACACGCTCCCTGATCTACTTTGTTGATGATTTGAATATGCCTGAAGTTGACAAGTACTTCACGGTACAACCACACACTCTGATGAGGCAGCATATAGATCATAGTCACTGGTATGACCGTACCAAACTGACACTAAAGGACATTCGTAACACTCAGTATGTGGCTTGTATGAACCCCACGGCTGGTTCCTTCACTATAGATACTAGACTACAGGTAAGGGAAGCATTGCAGATTGTTTAATCCTTATCCTGCTAAATAAAAGAAATTAAACTTTCAATCCGATAGTATAAACACAAATATTGCTGTTTGAAAGGCAATTTTGGAGGAAAGTTATCTCCTTATTGGACATAGAAGATCCTAAATCAGACTGCATGTTTTGACAAAAGGTCAGTGAGTCGCACTTAGCAGCCTAAGGGTTAATTATTTTCTGCTCATTTAGGTACTTTCTGATGCCTTAACTGTCAAAGCTTTTGGCAAATATAGCAGATTTATGCATTTAAATTTGAATCATACCATTTGAATGTATGGAAGTTACTGCGAAGATGACAATCTGTTATTGTATGGTTGGTCCAAGTGTTAGTCACTAACAGAAAAATTAATTTTAAAAATCAGTCAAAAGTTGCCAGGTTGCTCTATCTTTTATTTACTTTTTTACCTGGTTTTTAAATTAATTTTTCTGCCAGCGACTAACACTTGGTAACTCGCCCACTCACGTCAGCCTGCACAGACTGCACAGGCTAACTTGGGTTGATACTGTTGCAGATGCATAAAATGCACTTCTGACAGAGCATGGCTGTTATACTTTCATTGCAGAGACATTTTTGTGTATTTGCTGTGAACTTCCCTAACCAAGAAGCCCTGCAGACAATTTACACCAGCATTTTGTCCCAACATCTCCAAGTCAATCAGTTCACCAACTCTGTACAGAAGTTTGCTCCAGCACTGATAACTGGGGCACTGACTCTCCATGCCAAAGTGACGTCAATTTTCCTGCCCACTGCAATTAAGTTTCACTACATTTTCAACTTGCGGGATCTGTCCAATATTTTCCAGGTAATAGTTCAATAATGTTTGCAAAGTGCACACAGGGGTTCTCCATGGATTACTTGCAGAGTAGACTACAGGTATACTTAGATGAGTGTGATAGCTAATCTTCCTTCACTCTTTACCAAACAACAAAATTTTAGACCTGTCCAAATCAAAGGTATTTTGCAGATGACAAGTGTGGTTAACATAATTTGATTTGTCGGTTTGGCACAATATTTTTCACCTTTTCTCCTCCGGGTCATTAAATGTCGGCTTTGTGTGGTTAAGGGTTAACTTTTTGGCATAAAACAAAATTTTTGACTTGCCAAGATTCAAAGCATTTACAGACCAATCAAATATAGCACAACTAATGTAAGGTGTCCATTAAAGGTTAAAACACATGCTGGTTACTAGCATTTTTGCCTTTTCCCACAATGTTTTCAAAAGCTTTATTTCTCAGGTTTGTTTAAGCCCAGAATTGTTTGGGAAAGAGTTAAATACCACGTACCAATGTAATTTACTTTCCATACCAACAAAAAAACATTTTTTAAACAAAGTGTTTTGTGCCAAACTGTGCCAAAAGATACTTAGAGCTGGTGAGATTGTAGTTAAACAAGGCCATCGGAGTACTGGTAAAATCTTGAAACTCCAGGAATGGCTGCCATGACATAGGCGTTTTACTATTGAAAGTGGCTTTAACTCTTTACCAAGCAATAAAATTTAAGACTCTCCCACATTGAAAACTTTCACAGACAACTAACTGGACCTTGTACAGATGATGGAATTTGAATTCAAAGAGCAGAAAACTTTGTGGGAAAATGCTGGTTACCTGGATTTTTCTCTTTTTCTTACATTGCTCTCAAAAGCATGATTTCTTAGGGCCTTTTAAACTTGGAATTGTGTGGTAAATAGTTAAAAAACAAACAAACAAACAAGCATGTTTTACAGGGTATTTTATTTGCAATGCCTGACTGTGCAAAAACACCCCTTGAGCTGGTGAGACTGTGGTTACATGAGGCCAACAGGGTTTACAGGGACAAAATGGTGGATAAAACAGATATGGAACTGTATGATAAAGTTGAGAGAGACATGGTGAAAAAGTGCTTTGAGGTATTGTGGAAAATTATTGCATACATTATCCCAATATCAAATAATCTAGACTTTAAACGACCCTGAGAAAGAAATCTTTTAAAAACATGGTGGAAAAAGGATAAAATGCTGGTAACCAGCATTTTCTCCTTTTCCCACAATACTTTCTACCCTTCCAAAAGCAAATTTCAATTTCCGTGTAACATTTATTTTGTTGTTTTTTAATTTGGAATGGTCTAAACTGTTATCAGTTTGTAAAGAATTATAGCCTGTGGACATAAGACCTACAGATTCAGTTATTCTGTTTCAGTCAGTAAGATGCCAAGCTAGAAGTTGAGAATAAATATTACATTGGAGTATCCTTGCACTGCAAGGCAAACCTGGAAGCCCAGTTGGTAGCACACAGGACATGAGATTAGGGGGTAGCTGGTTTAAATCTCAAGCTTGGTAGATTTCTTTCCAAGGATTGATGATAGTAGTTGCTACAGAGTTCATTCCTTTCTCACAGCTGATCATTGTTAATGATGGTTACGTTGGAAAGCGTGGTTAGGGAAGAATATTGTGCCAAATACTGGTAAAAGAAAACTCCAGAAAAGCATGGGTAGGTGCGCTGTCCTCATGATATAAACTAATATAATTGCACAATAGGTAGAATACAAGACTTGAGACCAGGGGATCACTGGTTCAGATCCTTTCTCACTAGAAAGTATTGATAGGTGCTTTGGCTGTTGCAGTATGACTGAAATAATGTCGAAAGAAGCCTTAAAAACTATACAAACAAATTGCACTGCATGCCCCTACCTTGTGTTGAAACCAACAAATTCAATCACTTTTGTATAATGGTTTATTTAGGACTTGGATGAAAACCAACTATACAGACAACCCTCTGTCTATTGTCATTTTGCTGGAGGTATTGGCGAGCCCAGATATCTTCCAATAGATGGCTGGCAGGAGCTGCAGAAAATCCTGGAGGAAGCCCTAGAGAATTACAATGAACTGAACATTGCCATGAATCTTGTCCTGTTTGAAGACGCAATGATGCACATTTGTCGTATCAATCGTATTCTGGAATCTCCGAGAGGAAATGCACTTCTGATTGGTGTCGGAGGGAGTGGAAAGCAAAGTTTATCACGACTGGCTTCATTTATCAGCAATTTGGATATGTTTCAAGTTCAGCTCAGGAAAGGATATTCTGTCGCAGATCTGAAAGCAGAACTTGCCCAGTTGTATACTAAAGCAGGTTTGAAGAATGTTGGTCTTGTCTTTCTGATGTCAGATGCTGAAGTTGCTGATGAGAAGTTCCTGGTTCTGATTAATGATCTCCTGGCTTCAGGTGAAATTCCAGACCTGTTTGCTGATGATGAGTTGGAAAATATCATCAATGGAGTCAGAAATGAGGTGAAAGGTCTTGGTATAGAAGATAGCCGAGATAATTGTTGGAACTTCTTCATTGACAAAGTTAGGAGAACTTTGAAGGTAACAATATTTTAAATATTTACAACTGTTATTTCAAATGCTTGTAATAAGATTGGTAACATTTTTTTGGCAAGTAGTATTATTGCCTGAAGTGCCCTAGGTTTTCAGTTTGATGCTGATGCAAACAATACTAAGGACTATAAAACAAGGTAAATGATATATGCAGTTAATATTCAATCATCTAATGCTACTACCATGAAGACTGGGCAAGTCTACGATTTTCTTTTTTCATATTACTTACCCATTTTAAAAAATGTTTCTGTTAAACAAAATTAATGACAACTCAGATTTGTTAATTTTTGCAATGTTGTATTTTGTATGTTAGGCCGGTGGCCGCTATGTACATTGAAATTAAAGTTGAATTGAATTGAATTGAATTAAAGCTGTGGTCCTTAACAATTGTCTTCAAGAGCTGCCTATATTGGGCATCTTTGTTAAATGAAATGAATCTGATGAGACTAAGTCACTTGCCATAACAGGCTAGTGTTGGCTAAGTCCTTGTGGCTGGTGGAGAAAGGATCACAGAATTTAGCATGGGTTTAGAATGGTGTTTTAGAAGACTTGTAAATATATCCTCCCATACAGCTTTATTTACCAGGTTATGCTCAACAAGAATCTCTCAAGGAGAGTACTAAGTATTACAATCAAACAAAGAAAACCAAACCGTTGTAGAGAAAGTTTTAGAAAACAAAGTGAAATTCTTCTTACATGCAATTGCGCCTTTTTAACCTTTAAAGAGCCAACATTCTCAGTTTAGAAATAAGACCAAAAAAAATCACGTTTTCCAGGCTGCTTATGTCTGAAGTGTTTAAAAAAGTGGACAGAGTAGATCAAAGATCAGGCTGCATGTTTTGTGCAGTCTGATCTTGATCTGTACTAGCCGCCAAGGCAACTGTAATTGTGAATTACACTTTAAGGGTTTTAAAAGAGACATTTTTCTTTCCTCCAAATTTTGTAATGTAAAAATATATCCCTTATGGTGATATATCTCCATTGATGAAGAGGTTTTCAAATTATCTTTTCAGGTTGTCCTATGTTTCTCTCCTGTTGGTTCCACTCTTAGAGTGAGGAGTAGACGGTTCCCTGCAGTGACCAACTGCACGAGTATCGACTGGTTCCATGAGTGGCCCAAAGAGGCCTTAATTTCTGTGTCAGCTAGATTCTTGGCTGAGGGAACCGAGCTTTCTGTAAGAGACTACAACATGTACATAACTCTGCATGGGCTCACTGTTCACAAAACACAATATTTTACAATGTGCATGGTACATGTGTCATAATTTTTTATGCCCCTGCCATTAAAATGGGCGAGGGGAGCATATAGAACATATATATACATGGTGTCTGTGTGTGTGTGTGTGTGTGTGTGTGTGTGTATGTATGTATGTATGTATGTATGTATGTATGTATGTGTGATCGGTCAATAGCTTCCAATTGCATGATCCGATTCTAAAATAATTTGGCACAAAAGATCTCCATAGATCGATGTGCCGTGTGTAACAACCATGTTGCAAGCTCAAACGTCAAGGTCGCAGTGCGGGGGGCATCCGTGTCAGTGACACATTTCTAGTACAAAACTAGCAGTGTATATTGCCACTTTGCAGGGGGATAAGATACCTTTATTTCTGAGTAGGTTAGAATCTTCAAATGCAAGGTAGAAGGGCCTTTCTACCCTTTACCACACAATCCCAAATTATAACAACGCTAATGAAGAAGGCTTTTGAAAAACAGTGTGGGAAATGGATAAAATACTGGTAACCAGGTGTCAGTTCCAAATAGAGGTTGTATGTTAAGTAAAAAATTATATCAATATTTTCAAATAAAGGTTATGTTGAATCAAAAGTTATTTCAATATTTTCGTATTCGTTATTAATAAGATTGGGCCTTTTAGAAATTGCTTCTTACTAAATGAATGATGATAGAGCAATGTGCAACGCATGTTGCTTAACTCTACCACATGACAAAAAAGATGATAGGTCAAAATTGAAAGCGTTTGTAGACAATAATTAAACTTGGATCAAATGTAGGACTTTGTCTTTGATATGATAGCAAACACTATGGGAATAGGAGAAAATGCTGGTTAGACAACTGTAGTATGGTAGTTGAAATAATCCCACCTCTGCCACCAAATATAATATGTGAAAGTTTGGTCACTGACTATAGGTATGTTGCTGAACTGTCGTGGAGAAAACATGCATCAGGCCTGCTGTAAAACCTAGCTCAACAGCAAGGGAAATTTCAAGCGATCATGTATCAAACAGCTTTCTCACCAATATATATAGTTAGTATCTGCAGATGTTTGTGTGTCTTATATGTCACAAATCTTGGTAAAAAGAAAAACTTATTCTTCTTTCAGGAGGAATTACGAGACTCTATTTCCCACTTCATGGCCTACGTTCACAGGTCTGTGAATGACATGAGTGAGCTGTATCTAGCCAATGAGAGAAGGTATAACTACACAACACCCAAATCGTTTCTGGAACAAATAACTCTCTACCAGAACCTCCTGACAAAGAAAAACACAGAACTACAGGCCAAGATTGTGCGCCTAGAGAATGGGCTGGAGAAACTGAAAAGCACTGCATCACAGGTAATGTTTACAGCTCTGTTTATAAATATAAAAGTGCTTTACCAAACTTACTTTGTCATTATGATTCTGCAAAGGAAGTCTTTTGGAAACTTTGCTGAAAATGGAAAATACTGGTAGCCAGCATTTTATCCTTCATCCACAATGTTTTCTTTCTTTTAGAAGACAAATCCAATCATTTGAGTAGTGCTTTATTTGTTGTCTGATTATGGTTTCACTGAGCTAGTCTGAAATTTTGTCTTCTGATAAAGTGTTAAAAGATCCATGTTATTTTTGGTCAGTTACATGATAGTATATTATTGAAAAGGCAGCATGGAGGGGAGAAAGCATTATATTTGAAAGCTAGTATGATGTGGACTTAATATTTTACTGATTAGGTGGATGATTAATATTTTACTGATTAGGTGGATGATTTGAAAGCCAAGCTAGCTTCACAAGAAGTTGAACTTGCCCAAAAGAATGAAGATGCCAACAAACTGATTGCGGTGGTTGGTGCAGAGACAGAGAAAGTATCAAAGGAGAAGGCGGTTGCTGATGAGGAGGAGAAGAAAGTGCAGAAAATCAATGAGGAAGTCACGAAGAAAGCCAAAGATTGTAGTGATGACCTGGCCAAAGCTGAGCCAGCACTGATTGCTGCAAGAGATGCCTTGAATACACTAAATAAGGTTAGATTTTTATGTCGTATATATGAGCCATGGTCTGTGAAAAGGGGGCTGATTGCATCTGCAAAAAGTATCGAAGTGGGTCAGCCTGCGCAGTCCGTGCAGGCTGACCTGGGCCGAAACTTTTTGCTATTGATCAATTTTCTGCAGCTCAAAGGACCAGTATACGTCATAATTCAGTTAGTTGTTATACAAAATAGATTTTATTCATTCATTATTCTATGATAACTTGCATGGTACTAAGCCCCCTTTTGCCAGAGCATGGCTCAATTATATGGGTCTATATACACTTTCCATATTAACTTTACAGCAAAACAACCGCATGTTTTAATAACGCAAAAGAGATGCTTTTGAAAACAATGTGGGGCTGGAAGAAAATGCAGGGTAACCAGCATTATCACCTTTTCTCACAATATTATATATCATTTCTGATCCAAATCTTGTTATTTGAGCCACATTTGATTTGCTGGCTGTGTATTCTTTTATTTGGATCATTGTTTGGTAATTAGTAAAATGAATTCCAAATTCCAAATTATGAAAAGAAACTAGCAATTGCTAAATACAAGTCCTTGGTAGACAAATAGTCCTTGGTAGACAAATATGTTAAATTGTTGGTGAAAGAAAACTAAAGAATGCTTTAGTAGAATTCTGAAAGCTTAGGGAACTTTTGAAAGAAGAAAAAAAAGTTTTGTCAAAAGTTCCCTAAGCTTTCAAAACTGAGGAAGATGGTTGTACCATCGAAAGCTTGTGTGAATTATAATAATTGTCTTTATTAGGATAGAAAAAATAATCGGAAAAGGAGAAAATGCTGTTACCAGCATTTTCTCCTTTTCCAACAATGTTTTCAAAAGGCTTGCTTCCAAGGGCCGTTAAAAGTTGGTGTTAAATTTAGTAAGAAATTCATTAATAAGAGGGGTTTTTTTTACCTTTTTCAGAACAACCTGACAGAGATGAAATCCTTCAGTTCCCCACCACAAGCTGTGGTCAATGTCTGCTCTGCTGTCATGTGTTTGTTGGCCCCTGGAGGGAAGGTCCCCAAAGATAGGAGTTGGAAAGCAGCTAAAAGCACAGTAATGGCAAAGGTATACATTTGTTCATTACAAGTTGAAAAACCTGATGCCTGGTACTTTGGTTAATGAGTTTCTTTCATAACCAGCACCTAAATATAGTTATAATGTGATAATGGGTTTATCTCAAAAGCTTTTCTATTATTGGTCAGGGTCCTTCATGGCTCTGTGGTGAAGCATAAGACTCATAACCTCGAGGCCCTGCACTGGAAGCACTGCGTTTTTATGCCCCCGCCATGAAATGGCGGAAGGGCATATAGAGTTTCCTGCGTCCGTCTGTGTGTGTGTGTGTGTGTGTGTGTGTGTGTGTTAGTGTGTGTGTGCGTTAGTGTGTGTGTCCCATTCTTGTCCGGAGCATAACTTCTACATTTATCAATGGATTTCAAAATAATTTTGCACACTTGTTCTCCATAACAAGTACTAGTGTCATGCGAAAAGTTTGTTTCGATACGCCCAAGGTCAAGGTCACAGTTGAAGGTCAAATGTTTAAATTGACCTTGTCCGGAGCATAACTTCTACATTTATCAATGGATTTCAAAAAAACTTCGCACACTTGTTCTCCTAAACAAGTACTAGTGTCATGCAAAAAGTTTGTTTCGATACGCCCAAGGTCAAGGTCACAGTTGAAGGTCAAATGTTTAAATTGACCTTGTCTGGAGCATAACTTCTACATTTATCAATGGATTTCAAAAAAACTTCGCACACTTGTTCTCCTTAACAAGTACTAGTGTCATGCGAAAAGTTTGTTTCGATACGCCCAAGGTCAAGGTCACAGTTGAAGGTCAAATGTTTAAATTGACTGTTCAACCCAGTTTTACATCCTGCTCAGCAGAATTATGATATGAAGATACAGTTTTGGTTTTTAAAAAGACTCATCCAAAGAACTATGCTGGAGAATATTGAGGCTGCAACCAACCCTTCAACTATAGTCCAGTGTGATAATATTCGATCCAATTTGTTCCTGTCTCATAGAGGAAGTCCAACAGAATAATTATTATTGCTATATTTCTCACTCTCATTCCTCAAGTTAAGATCTTCATAATCCTGAGTATAAGTAACCCTGAGTTGAAAGATTAAGGAAAACACTGAATAAAAAGAAGTTAATGCTCAAAACCAGCATTTTCTTCTTTTTCTCACAAAGTTTTCTACCATATGCAATACAAACCATATAATTTATTGTCTGCATATTGCTTTCAACTTGGACCAGTCCTCAATTTTGTTATCAGGTATAAGTAATCTTTTATCTGCTTGGCTATATATATAACAAACCTTCTTAACCCTGTCTAAGCTGTTATCCAAAACAACAATTTTCTGTAATACCTACTGATTCTCTCATATGACATATCTGTGACCAATACCATTTAGCGGGGGCATCCGTGTCTCTGACACACCTATTTCTAGTTCTTGGTAGCATCTGTGGGGCAAGACACTTCAGAGCCCTTGTCTTGTATTGGTGAAACCCAGGACATATGTGAACTGTTGCTGTGATATGACTGAAATAATGTTGGAAGCAGCATAAAATACCACTCAATCAATCAGTCAATCATTATTACTATTTGAAAAAACTAGTGACAGACAAGGGTTGTCCTATATCGGGCCATAGGTTGGAAACATGGCAAGTTTTTGTGTAAATTGATTTAAGAGGGAACCATTCATTTCTGCAAGATGGATAAAAATCATCCTTTATTAATGATAATTAACTCTACCAAATGACATATTTTTAGACTGGTCCAAATTCATAGCACTGGTGGACGTCAAATAAAATGTTCCACAAATTATGAAATCTGTCTTCAAAAGGGTAGAAAACAGAGTGGGAAATATAGAAAGTGCTGGTTACCAGTATTTTCTCCTTTCCTACATTTTTTTCAAAAGTCCTTTCCCTTAGGGCTGTTAAAACTTGGGATTGTGTGGTAAAGTGCTCATCAATTATTTCAGGTTGACCTATTCCTGGACAGCTTGGTAAACTATGACAAAGACAACATCCATGAAAACTGTCAGAAAGCTGTGCAGCCTTACCTGGATGATCCAGGTTTTGATCCGGAAAGTATTCGTACAAAGTCTCTTGCAGCAGCAGGTCTATGCTCATGGGTCATCAACATTATGATCTATTATAAAGTGTTCTGTGAAGTTGAACCCAAAAGGATTGCCCTAAACCAGGCCAATGCTGAGCTCAATGCTGCCAGAGAAAAACTCAGAGTGATCACAAACAAGATTCAAGCTTTAGAAACAGATCTTGCCACACTTACAGCTGAGTTTGAAGAAGCCACTAATGAGAAGCTAAGATGTCAACAAGAAGCTGATACTACTGCCAAGACAATTGAATTGGCCAATCGACTTGTTGGTGGACTTGCCTCCGAGAATGTGAGATGGGCAGAATCTGTAGGTGCGTTTAGGGAACAGGAAACAACCCTTCCAGGAGATGTTCTGCTTATAACAGCTTTTGTTTCCTATGTGGGATGCTTTACAAAGCAGTATAGACTGGATCTACAGGAGAAATGCTGGCTGCCTTTCCTCAAAACTCTGAGTAATCCTATACCAGTCTCTGAAGGTTTGGACCCCCTGTCTCTCCTCACTGATGATGCACAAATTGCTTCCTGGAACAATGAAGGACTGCCAAGTGACAGAATGTCGACAGAGAATGCTACTATTTTGACTTGCTGTGAACGCTGGCCCCTGATGATAGACCCTCAGCTACAGGGAGCAAAATGGATCAAAACAAAATACGGGGCTGACTTGAAGAACATCAGTCTGGGTCAGAGAGGGTATCTAGATGCCATTGAAAGGGCCATATCAGCTGGTGATGTTGTGCTTATTGAAAATATTGGTGAGTCAGTTGACCCAGTTCTCAATTCACTGATTGGAAGAAATACAGTGAAGAAGGGAAGAGCAATCAAACTGGGAGACAAAGAAGTGGACTATCATCCAGACTTCAGACTTATACTACATACCAAGCTTGCTAATCCACATTATAAACCAGAAATGCAAGCACAGACAACTCTGATCAACTTTACTGTCACAAGAGATGGTCTGGAGGACCAGTTACTGGCTGATGTTGTCAGTAAGGAAAGGCCAGATCTAGAAAAACTGAAGTCTGATTTGACAAGGCAACAAAACCAGTTTAAGATCACATTGAAGGAGTTAGAAGATAACTTATTGGCCCGTCTCTCAGCTGCTAAGGGGAACTTTCTTGGGGACTATGCTCTTGTAGAAAACTTGGAAACAACCAAGAGAACTGCTGCTGAGATAGAAGTGAAAGCAAAAGAAGCCAAAAATACGGAAGTTGAGATCAACCTGGCCCGTGAACATTACAGACCTGTGGCTGCAAGGGCTTCTCTGCTATATTTCATTCTGAATGATCTGTTCAGAATTAATCCTATGTACCAGTTCTCTTTGAAGGTAGGTTATTTGAGTTGTGTTCAGACTATAGTAAATGAGGTGTTGCCCCCTTTAGGATTTGATTCATCAGTAAGTCATCTTAATATATCTGACCTACGTATGAAATAATGAGTTTTTGAAATAGTAACAGGGCTTTTGCCTTTCAAGGATTTAATTTGCCAATTATGAAAGTTAATTAATCTGAGCATAATATGTATAAAAACTGTTTCAAGTGTGAACAAGCCACCAGTATAGATTCATGATTGTACTGCATCTCCTATTATCTGTGCAATCCACAAATGCCCCTGATTTCCTCTATGGTGCTGAAAGGGTTCTGTATGAAGGATGCAAAATTTAAACCTGGAATTGAAAGACTCTTTTTGTCAAAATGTCTTGCAAAGTAACAGAATGTGTAGATCCAGGATCAGAAGTCATGTTCTGTGCAGTCTGATCTTGATCAATGCTGTCTGTAAAAGCAACTACAGCCAAGTTCAGAACTTTCAGGGTTACTGATATGTATAATAAGGATGACAGATCAATAGGAAAAGAACAATCAATAACTTTTGCACCAGCTGAATTTAATGAAATAACTGAACTTTGTAATCATGGTAATTAATTGGATAGAGACCAGCAAATGATCTGTTTGTTCAGAAGTTTAACCTAGAGCGAAAGATTAACCTTGCAGGCATTTTCAGCCTAGAAATACGACCAAAATAATAGCAATTTTGTGGTTGCTTTTGTCTACGGTGTTTTAGCAAAGCAGACAGTGTAGATCAAAGATCAGGCTGCACATTTTGTGCCGCCTGATCTTGATCTACTCTGGCCGCAAAGGCAACTATAGTTGTGAAAGGCGCTGTAGGCGTTAATTGAATTGATCATTCCAATTTGATAGGAAAAACAGCCAGAAAACAATAAATTAAAGTTTGTTTTGGCCAGAATATGATACAGAAAAGAAGACAGTTTTATAGATCCAAGGTCAGACTGCACATCCTGTGCAGCCCAGTCTTGATCTACTATTTCAACAGAAACCACACAACTAGTGCATAGCACTCTAAGGGTTAAAACCCTTCACCAAACAGCAAAATTTTGGACCTGTCCAAATTGAAAGCAGTTGCAGGCGACTAATTAAATGTAGCTCTAAAGGGAAAAGTTGTCTGAGAAGGGGTAGAAAATATTGTGGGAAATGGAGAAAATGCTGGTTACTAGCATTTTCTCCTTTTCCCACAATGTTTTCATAAGCCTTCTTTCTTAGGGTTAAACATGTCTATTTTTCAGGCCTTCAGCGTTGTGTTTGAGAATGCCATTGACAAGGCAGAGCCTGCAGAAGAGGTGAAGATCAGAGTGGCCAACTTGATTGACTATATAACATACTCTGTGTATTCCTACACGGCCAGGGGTCTCTTTGAGAAAGATAAACTCATCTTTACAACACAGATGTGCTTACAAGTAAGGAAACACCAAACTCTAGTTTGTCACAGGTGAACAGCTTGTAGCACAGGAATACTTGTCTCAGCAATTAATTCTTACACAGCCACGGGGTCTCTGAGAAGGATGAACCTATCTTCATGTACATACTTTCTGTAAAGAAAAGCCAAAAAGAGCCATGGTATTTGTACATAGGGCTTGTGATATTAAGGGTGTCAAGTTTGAATACTTGTCTCAGCTCTGTATTCTTACATTGTTAGTCTTATCTTTAGAACTTGGATGTGTTTACAAGTATGAAAGAGTTTCTTTGTTTGAATGGTGCATGACGGTACCATTTTCAAAAGTATGAGTCATAACACAACAGCAGCTCACATATACGTGTCTATCCTGGGTCTCACAATTCGCGGGCTTGTGCTTTTCAGTACCTTGCTAATAGACACACCAATATTGCAGTTACCTAAAACATGGGCTGCCAAACCAGGATCTCCTGATTACAGGACCTCCAGGAAGTAAAAGATAGGCAGTAAAAAATTCCCTCTAAAGTAAGGAAAATCATCATGAATTACCTACATACCTACATGTGAGGACATTGTAGCAAAGGAAGACATTTTTTATTTTGTAAATAATGTTTCTAGTCTTTTGCTAGACTTTTGTCAGAAATAGTCTGCAAGAGACAGTATTTTGAAAAAAGTATGTTGTTCAAGTTTTTGCCACTTTAGAGAATTGGCAATATTTTCAAAGCTTCTATGCACTCATGTATAATAGCATTATTTATATCCATGGAGGAAGAATGTTTTGAAAACTTTGTTCTAAAAAGGAGAAAATGCCGATAACCAGAATTTTCTCCTTTTCCAACAATGTTTTTTACCCTAACACATTCAATTTCCATCATAAGAACCACATTGAAATTTTCATCTGTAAATGCTTACAGTTGGGACAAGTCTAGAATCTTGTCATATGGTGAAGAGATAGTCATTATTTTTTTTTTTAAATGTATTCTGTTTTAGATTCTATTGATGGCAAAAGATATAAACCCTGTAGAGTTGGACTTTTTACTCCGGTTCCCAGCTATGCCACATGTAGATAGCCCTGTAGACTTTATGAGTAACTATGGATGGGGAGCCATCAAGGTATGTCAGTTAATATTGTGTAAACATATCACTTCCTGAAAGTGAGGGTCCTGCTTAGATTAATGGTAGTATGTAGGACTCATAACCTTGAGGCCTAAGGGTTGAGCTTCACTGAAAGCACTGGATTTTCCATGGGAATGTTTTCGGGCCAAATACTTCAGAGCCCTGGTGAAACCCAGGACATACATGAATATATGGGACCTGTCACTGTGACATGACCGAAATCATGTTAAAAATGCCCCAAAACACCATTCAATCAATCCAGCAAGTGATTTGTACCTTGTCTGGTTTTGTTCCAGCACTGTCATCATCTGTGTCATCTGCATTGTCTGTGTTGATGGTGGTATCATCTTGTCAACACTTTCAAACTTGGGTTAGTTGTAAACTATCGGAATGGGAAACTCATACCAGAAGTCATATGTTACCTTCAAAATATTATTTGTATAGTTATGAACCTTTTTCAACTTAAAATTCTCACTGGTTTTCTACAATTCTAAAGACAAAGCCCACAATTTTAACTCCATTCAGGTTGTCGCTTACAAATGCTTTGGATTTGGGCAAGTCAGAACTTTGGTTGTTTGATGAAGAGTCAGAAGGGAGAAAGTGCTGCTCTCTAGCTTTCATACAGGTGTGAATGATTTCATTTCTTGACAAAATACTGCAGTAGTATGAGCAATCAGGGTCTGTATTCAACCATTCTTAAACACATGCTTAGTCTAAGTCTCAAGAATTTTCTAAAGTTGAAAGTAACACAATTTCTGATTGGCTAAACCATTTGGTTTAAATCTAGAGTAAGAAAATACAGTTTAAAATGGTTGGTGAATTTGGACCCAGAAGTATGCAACCCTTCTTTCCTAGAAATGTTTGCAGAGCCGAGGGCTGGAAACCAGGGGTCGCTGTTTTGAACCCCCAGCTTTGCCAATTTTTTTCCAAGGATTGGTGATTGTCATAGCAACAGGATTCATTCCTCTTTTACCCCTGAACATTGTTTTGATGATTTTCACATGGGAAAGCTGCCCAGAGTGGCTTGGAAAGAATATTGTGCAAAGAATTGGTAAAATAAACTTGAGGAAAACATAGTTAGGTGCAATGGCCATTGCAATATAACAAATTATGCAGAAGATGGTGTCAAACAACACACAAACTGTTTTCTTCAACCAGTCTCTGTCAGTATTGCATTTAAATTATTTCTTTCAGGATTAATGAGGTTTCACTGTACTTCCTGTCAAAATCATGTTTGCATGGTTGTTTTTTTCAGGCACTTGCTAACATGGATGAATTCAGAAATCTTGACAGAGATATTGAAGGTTCTGCAAAACGATGGAAGAAGTTTGTTGAAAGTGAATGTCCCGAGAAAGAGAAGTTCCCCCAGGAATGGAAAAACAAAAATGCTCTGCAGAAACTATGTATGATGAGAGCTCTTAGACCAGATAGAATGACATATGCTCTGAGGTATGTGTTTCAGTTGTTTCAATATGTTGGAGTATCCTACATTTATGCAAAGCAACTCCCAAGTGTAGTACTGGTGGAACCCAGTAATGATATGAAGAAGTGAAGTTTTTGTTTTGATATGATATTAGAATATTGTTGAAAGTGATCTAAAAATGCTACTTGTACAACAACCATGCATTTACTCTTCACAAATAATCACAAGCTTTTATGACTGGAAGAAGAAGACTTTTGAAAACATTGCAGTAAAAGGAGAAAATTCTGGTTTTCTGATGAACAGCACGTTCTCCTTCTTTCACAATTAGAATTAAAGACAATTTTCTATGCAGCTGCAGGTGGGAAAATTGGAAAAGCATTATTGGAAAAGAAAGGTATATACTTGTACCAGACAATGACCTATTTTTCTGCAATGTTTCTTTATTGATAAAAAAAAAGAATGTTTCCCTTTCCATAGTATGTTCATCTTGAATATGAGTCATGCTCTGGCAAAAGAGGGTTTCATGCATATCTGTTACGTATTATACCAAGCAAGTCATCACATAATTATTGATCCATAGGTTCCATTTTTTCTAGTAACTGGCTTAACCCTGACATAGACTGTTCTGTGGACATGCAGAAAATTGACCTATAGCAAAAAGTTTCAACCCAGATCAGCCTGTTTGGACTGCACAGGCTGACCTGTCTCGGTACCTTTTGCAGATACATTAATCCCCTTTTCACAGAGCATTGCTTATATAGTTTGCAGCTGGTAATGAAAATAACAATAATTGTTCAATGTGTTTGTACCTGTCATATTTCAGAATTTTCATAGAAGAGAAGATAGGGACCAAGTATGTTGAAGGCAGACCAATAGAATTCTCAAAGTCTTATGAAGAATCTGGAATAGGGACCCCAATATTTTTCATCCTGTCCCCTGGTGTAGACCCCCTGACAGACGTGGAGGCTCTAGGGAGGAAACTGAATGTTACCATTGACAATGGAAATTTCCATAATGTATCACTAGGTCAAGGTCAGGAGGTTGTGGCTGAACAGAAAATGGAGTTGGCCTCGAAAGAAGGTCATTGGGTAGTATTGCAGGTGCTTGCTTTACTTTATCACAGTTTTTCTGTGTACTTGTATTTGAAGAATAAAGTAATGATAAATGATCTTTAAAATATGTTGTAGCTGAGCTAAGGTTCATGTTTGCCAAGTTGCATTCCCTTTTACCCAAGTTTCATTCCTTTAGTGAAAGTGATGAGATTGATAAAAGCCTATTTTGGAAAAATAAAAACCCTATAGTAATTTTTATCTAATAAATTTTCAGCATTGCATAAAATTCTATGGTTTCATGATTGAATTGTTATGATTTCATATTCTACTTGTAGAATGTTCACCTTGTGGCAAAATGGTTGCCCAAACTGGAAAAGTTGGTAGAGAAATATTCCTCTGGGAGCCATGAATCCTACAGACTGTACATCAGCGCTGAACCTTCCCCCACCCCAGAGTCTCATATCATACCCCAGGGGGTACTTCAAGCTTCGATCAAGATTACAAATGAGCCTCCTTCAGGCATGATGGCTAATTTACATAAAGCTCTGGATAACTTCTCACAGGTAATGAAAATTTGTTAAGCACTATTCCTTGGAGTCCATACAAGAGTCTCCAGCCCTCTTTTCCATGTCATACTCCATGAAATATTTCAAGCATCCATCAGAGATATCAGTGAGCCTCCATCAGCCATGATGGCCAACTTACATTATTAGTTGTACAGTCAGGTGGTAGGGGACTTGAAAACTTGTTCACAGCTGTGGTGAATCATGTCGCCCCAAGCCGAAGGCGAGGTGGCGACATTATTTTCCACAGCCGTGAACAAGTTTTCAAGTCCCCTGCCACCTGACCGTACAACAAATTTATTATACTGCAAAGTTTTACAATTCCAACGTGTGTTAAGTGAAATTTCCCTGTTTTATGGTCTGAAAAATTGAGTATGCTGACGAAATAGAACTTCCGCTCTGAGTGCCCCAAATCAATGAAAACCGATGTCACTGGGAACTGACGTCACCGAAACCTTGGTAAAACGTGCAGTTTGGTGCATAATCTTGATGATGTCACTGCGATAGATATTCGTCGTATTTTTATTTCAACATAGGATTTAAGCAACTTCAAGGTAAGTAACTATGAATTTTTATTGATTTATTGGCAAAAGTAAATGACCAAACGACCATTAGGTTATCCTTTTAACGTTATGCACAATATGTGAGTTTCGACACTTTACAATTTACTAACCTGAAGAAGGGGTGGCTCGTTTTAAATCCTCGTGTATTTGTTTTAGAATGACATCAAACGATAATATATGTAAAGCTCTATAATTATTTACTTTAAAAAATAATCTATTCTTTCCATTTTGATGACAAACATCAAGGGAAACTTGTAATAATATGGTGCAGGCTTCTCAGTATGTTTGTCTTGTGGGCGGCATGTATCAGTCAGTCGACGCCACCATTTTGGATGTTGTGTTGAAAGTGTAGTCATGTATACGGGGCTCCCGAAAGGAAAGCCTGCTTTTACGCGGGTTTTGTCAGTGTACATGATATACATGGTCAGGGCATATGATTCATTCAGATCACGAAAAATTTCTTTGCAGTATAATAAAAACCTCTGGATAACTTCTCACAGAAATTATAAATTAACAAACTGTGCTATTGTCTTTATTTGATGAAAACCATCACTCTGTCCCATACCAAATTAGAATCTTGGCAATTATCTGCAAACTCGGTCTTTATTAGATAATTGATTAATCTCATTATATCATATATTGGGTATGAACGCATTGCCACCCTTAGTTGAAAAAATTTTAAAAAATGGAAAAAAGGAGTGGTTGTTAGCCTAATCTACTTTATTATCTGTTCATTCAAGACACGGCTTTGTGTCCCGCTTGACTGGCTCAGTGTCTGATAAAGGTTGAGGATTTTTAATTTAGCCCTTACAAGTTTCATCTGCATTTATACCACTGGCTTTTTGTGGGCTTTGTGTTGCACTGCAGAGCCCATGCCATGCATGAAACTGGTTAAACCAAGGAAATACATAAATAAAAAAGTTACACTAGGACACGCCGAATCAAGTCAAAACTGCCTGAAACACCATTCAATCAATTGGTCACAGTGAAATGAGCCAAGTGACTATATGCATAAGAGATTTTAACCATTTACCAAACAAATCTTTGTTTTACCAACCCCAAGAAAGATAGCCTTTGAAAAAAAATTGTAATAGAAGAAAATGCTGGCAACTTTGACAAAGACAGATCTCATCTTTCAAGCAGCATTTGTATTTTTGACTGTAAATACTTTCAAATTTTGACAAGTGATATTTTGTCATCTGGTAAAGACTTTACCAAACAATCCTAAATCATAATAATGATTAATATGATACCTTTTTAAACATTGTGGGAAAAGGAGAAAATGATAGTTACTAGCCTTTTCTCCTTTTCCCACATTGTTTTGTACTCTTTCTGATAAAACTCTTTTCCTTTGTGCAAGATTAAATTTGTGGTCTGCAAAAGCTTTCAGTTTGGGCAAGTCTAAAATTTTGTATTCCAGCTGGTAAAGAATTAAAAGACACCATTAAGATCTTTACTTGACACCTTTAACACTTTTAACCCTTTACGGCACGATGCTGACTTTTAACGACCCTGGAAAAGAAGCCTTTTGTAAACATTGTGAGAAAGGAGAAAATGCTGGCAACCAGCATTTTTTCCTTTTTCCACAATGTTTTCTACCCTGTCTAAGAATAATTGCAGCATTTGAGCCATATTGAAATTGTCTGCAAATGCTTTTAATTTAAAGAAGCCTAAAATGTTGTTGTTTAGTAAAGAGTTAACCAATACTGATGTGTTTGATGTTTCAGGAAACCTTAGAAATGTGTGCCAGAGAGGCAGAGTTCAAGTCTATCTTGTTTTCTCTGTGTTATTTCCATGCCGTGGTCTGTGAGAGGCGGAAGTTTGGAGCCCAAGGCTGGAACAGACGGTACCCATATAACAATGGAGACTTGACAATATCTGTGAATGTCCTATATAACTATCTTGAGGCAAACACAAAGGTAAATAATGATACAGATTTTTGTAATGAAATTTTAACTTTTCTCCAGATAACGAACTTTTAGACTCATGAATATTTAAAGCATTTGTGGCCAACGATGTTAATGTGACTTTTGTTGATTGTCTGGAAAAGGATAGAAAATGTCTTAACCCTTTACCTGATATGCCAATTTTAGACTCTTCCAGTTCAACAGCAAATAAAGATATGATGTCAAAAATGTGGACAAATGGAGATACAGATATCTGATAGAGTAGAAAACATTGTGGGAAAAGGAGAAACTGCTCGTTACGAGCAGTTTCTCCTTTTCCCACAATGTTTTCAAAAGCTGTCTGTTCTTGATGCGTCAAAATGAGTATCTGTGGAGTAAAGGGTTAAAAAAGAAGAAAATGCTGGTTTTCTCCTTTTCCCACCATGTTTTGAAAAACTTGCTTCTTCGAGGTCAATAAAACTAGGATTTGCATGGTAGAGTGTCAAATGATGAGTATCGAAACTTAACCCTTAGGCTGCTAAGCGCGACTCACTGACCTTTTCCAGACTGTGTAGATCAAGATCAGACTGTACAGAAGGTACATCTGATCTTTGACCTACACTGTCCGATTAGGAGATATTACTCACAAAAAACATAACTTTGAAATAGCAGTATTTGGGTTTTTACTATCGAATTGACATCTTCACTTTAGTTATTTAGCAGGATAAGGGTTAAATTTCATGATTGGATGTTTGCAAAGGGTCAGTTTTTATGACACCACTATGATATAATTAAACCCAGATATAAGTTTGCTGGATTCAAGGAATATTATGCACAAATCTATAGATAAAATTAGGCACAAAAGAAGAAGCAATTTACCCAAGCATTTTATGAAAACAAAAACAGTGAGATTCCCCATCCTGTGCAAGTGGTAACATGTTGAATGGTTGAATGGTGTAGTTATTTATAGCAAACAATCAAACATTTTACTGGTTACTTTTATTAGGCAGCCACCTGTACTAGTCATTCATTATTGCACATAATCAAAATTAGGTTTTGAATATGATGGTTCCTGAGTTGAATGGCCACTTGCATTAACTCTTTGAAAGCATTTGCAGACAAATTAGATGAGGCTTAACTCTTTACCAAACAACAAAATTTTAGACTTGTCCAAATTGAAAGCATTTGCAGACGACAAACATGTCTCAAAAATTAAAACTTGACTTTAGAAGAGTAGAAAACATTGTGGCAAAAGGAGAAAATGCTGGTTACCAGCATTTTCTCCTTTTCCCACAATTTTTTCAGAAGGCTTCTTCCTCTGGGTCGTATAAACTAGGGATTGTTTGGTAAAGGGTTAAATAATGAAATTTGTCTTCGAAAGAGTAGAAAACATTGTGAGCAAAGAAAATATGCTGGTTACTGGCATTTTTCCCTGTTCATCAATGTTTTCCCATGTCTTTTTTTCTCAGGGTCATTGAAATAGGTTATTTTTTTAGTAAAGGTTAAAAAAAAATGCTAGTATTGTTTGTTTCCCCAGCTTGCTACTGAAGATAGGTTAAACTGTAACTCATATGTGTTTGACAAAATACATGTATCATAATGATTTTTGTTTAGAGCTGATTCACTCACAATTGACAGGTTCCATGGGAGGATTTGCGCTACCTGTTTGGAGAAATCATGTATGGTGGACACATCACAGATGACTGGGACAGAAAACTTTGTAAGACATATCTAGAAGTCTACATGCATCCTGATATGGTTGGTCTTATTATCTAAACTTTTGTCTTTGTCCTTTCCACAATGTTTGCCAATTTTTTAAAAATTATGTTTTTGAAACATTTGCCAATTTGGAAAATTTTGACATTTTTAGTAGGTCTTTAAAAAGACTTTTGATTGATTGAAAAGCCTTTAAATCAATGTTGATGAGGTCAATTATAAACCCTTTACCATACAACAAAATTTCAAACCTGTGCGAATCCAAAGCAGTACCAAATAACAAATTAAATGTGCCTCAAAGTGTGGAAAATGTCTTCGATAGGGTAGGAAACATTGTGGGAAAAAGAGAAAATGCAAATTACCAGCATTTTCTCCTTTCCCCACAATATTTCAAAAGTCGTCTTCCTCAAAGTTATTAAAAGCTGGAATTGTGTGGTACAGGGTTGAGCATTCTAAGGGTCATAATAGATAAGAAACTTAGGTAGGTTTATAACTGAAAACTTCTTTAACTTTTGCCAGCTGGAAGGAGAGTTGTATTTGGCTCCTGGCTTTCCTCTACCACCCAACACAGATTACAAAGGGTACCATAACTATGTGGATGAATGTTTGCCACCCGAAACACCTTATCTGTATGGTCTACATCCCAATGCTGAGATTGAGTTCTTGACTTCGACATCAGAAAACTTGTTCCGCATTGTTTTTGAAATGCAGCCCAGAGACTCTGGAGCAGCAGGAGCTTCAGGAATGAGCAGGGAGGAAAAGGTAATATCATTTAACTCTTTCTCAAACAACAGAACTCTATACCAGTCTGAATTCAAAGCTATTGCAGAAAACAAATTAAATGTTGCTGAAATGATTGGATTTGTCTCTGGAAGGTTACTCCAAAAGCAAAAAAAAATCCCAAATTTTAAATAACTTGAAGAAAAAGGCTTTTTAAAACATTGTTGGAAAAGGAGAAAATGTTGGTTACCAGCATTTTCTCCTATTCCCACAATATTTTAAAAAGCCTTTTTCTGCAAGTTATTTAAAATTTGGGATTTTTTTTTTTTTTTTTGCTTTTGGAGGAATAGGGTCTGTATTAAATAGGTTTAACTTTAAACTGTGATTGAAAATCAGAATTGCCACAAAACAAGATGATTTTTTTCTCTCTTAAATTGATCGTTTCAAAATATTTCAGTTAGTCCAGTTGTGTCATGATGAAAAAGCAGCTATTCATGTATTTCTAGTGTTTCTTAACCACTGCTACTTTCCAAGCCATTGGTTTCCATTCCATCACAGCTAGAGTAAAACTTTTCATGGTGATTACAAAACTTGAAACAGTAATAGAGTACTGAGCAGAGAATATAGACTAAGATCAGACTGCTGTTTACATATATTGTTTTTTATCTGCATCCATAGAATCATAGATACATGGTTTTCAAGGGTAGGATAAGAGTTAAATCTTTGTTCTCTGTTTACCAGACAACAAAATTTCAGACTCACTAAATTGAAAGCAACAGCAGATGACAACTTTAATGAAGCTGAAAAGATAATTTTTGTCTTTGATATGGTAGAAAACAATTAGGGCAAAGAAGAAAAGGCTTGCTACCAGCATTTTCTCCTTTTCTCACAATGTTTTCAAAAGCCTTCTTCAGGGTTGTTAAAAGTTGAGATTCTATGCTAAAGAGTTAATGTTGGTTACCAGCAGTGGGTAACAAGGATGTTTTCAGTTGACTGCTGCAATTGCACTACTGGAGATAGCAAGATCACAACAGCTCAGAACATGCCTTCCAGAGCAGTGCTCTAAGATGATAAGTTTATTGATGTCTTCTCAATTAAACACTTCAGAGCCCTAGCCTAGTACTGATGAAACCCAGGCCATACATGAATACGTGAGCTGTCTCTATGATATGATTGAAATAAACTCGGAAACAGCATAATACACCATTCAATCAATCAATGAATCTATCAATCAATCAATCAGTCAATCAGTTGATCATTCTTCTAGATTAAAGGTACTCTTGATGACATCCGAGAAAAGCTCCCAGATGAATTCAATATGATTGAGACCATGAACAAAGTACCGCCAGAAGAGCGTACACCGTATGTTGTTGTAGCTTTCCAGGAATGTGAGCGCATGAATGGGCTTACAGCTGAAATAAGACGATCATTGAAAGAACTTGATCTAGGACTGAAAGTATGTATACTTTGATATTTTTCTTGTTATTTTATTGTTTCATATTTTATCTTTTATCATTTAATTCTTTCCCAAGTGACAAAGTTTTAGCCTTCTCTGAATTGAGAACATTTCGCAAACAATAAGTAAAGTATGGCTTAAAAGTTTTCTTTGACAAGGTCATCAGAATTGGAGGGTTATCTCTTTACCAAACAATCCTCAGTTTGAACGATCCCCAAGAAGAAGGCTTTTGAAAATAATGTGGGAAATGTAGAATATGCTGCCAAACAGCATTTATCAAATATCTAGGACATCTGTGGAGTATGTGTCACCTTTAGTTGAAGAGTAGCTCAGTGGGTTAAATCTTAGTATAAAAGGAAAGGAAAAACATTTTTTTAACAAATAGAAAACGCAGTGTTTTCCTAATTGTGTCCTTACCATAGATACAAGGAGTTTTTGTAGACTGTGTGGATTAAGATCACACTGCACAGAAGGTGCAGTCTGATCTCTGATCAACAATGTCCACTACTTTATTTTAGATTATGGCCAAAATGTCTCATTGTCTTGCAACATGTATTGTTGCTACTGAAAAAATGTTATTTATTTGTTTGGTAATGAAAGAGCTATAGTGTCAGTTGCAGGATCATTAGAAGTCTTATTAACTCTATGGTACTCAATTGCCATATCATGAAAAGGTTTTCAAAACCCTTCTGCTGCATGGGCATTAACTCTGTACCAAAACACAATGTTTTAGACTGGACCAAAATAAAAGCATTTGTAGAAATTAATCAAATGTAGCATAAATTATGATTTCTGTTTTTAATAAGGTAGAAATATTGTGGGAAAAGGAGGAAATGCTGGTTACCAAGATTTTCTGCTTTTCCCGCAATGTTTTCAAAAGGCTTGTACTTCAGGCACATTAAAACTCAAGATTGTGTGGTAAAGGGTTAAAACTTATATGGTGACATGGGGTTAAATCCTAGCAGGTAGATTTGACCTTCCACGTTCTATCTGTAGGGTGAATTGACAATAACTGCTGATATGGAAGAGCTGGGGAATTCCCTGTTTCTAGATAGTGTTCCTTCAACCTGGGCTTCAAAGGCATACCCATCCTTGATGGGTCTTGGTTCATGGTATAGTGATCTACTCCTCCGTGTGAAGGAACTTGAATCCTGGACCGCTGATTTTCAACTTCCGGCAGCTGTGTGGCTGGCTGGATTCTTCAATCCACAATCCTTCTTGACAGCGATTATGCAACAGATGGCAAGGAAAAATGAATGGCCTTTAGACAGAATGTGTCTGCAGTGTGACGTCACTAAAAAGTCTCGTGAGGATATGGCGGGTCCACCACGAGAGGGTGCCTACACCCATGGTTTGTTTATTGAAGGTGCCCGCTGGGATATGCAGACTGGAATGATCACGGAGGCTCGACTCAAAGAATTGGCACCACCCATGCCAGTCATATTCCTTAAAGCAATTCCAGTAGACCGTCAAGATTTGAGAAATATTTACGAATGCCCAGTGTACAAAACAAAAACTCGTGGGCATACCTTTGTGTGGACATTTAATCTGAAATCAAAGGAAAAACCAAGCAAGTGGATCCTTGGTGGAGTGGCTCTTCTGCTGCAAGTCTAAACCTTAATGTAGGAGTATTGATGTGAAACACTTTTGTTCAAGGTTAATGTTAGATTTTTGAGAACTTATTAGAAATAAAAAGAGCAGAAATATCTTTTATATGAAAGATCTTAAATATCATAAAGAACCGCAGTATGCTTCTTAGGACTTGGGGCTGATTGTAAATTTTTGTGTTTGTGTGTGTGTAGTTTTGGGCTATTTTCTTGAAAAATGTTGTGTTATTGTGTAAGGAAAAAGAAAATTGACTTGTCATTGATGCTATTCATTTCTAAACTTTTGCTATCCTTTTAAATTTTTGGCTTCATTGCATTCCATTTGATCATATTTATGGTGAGGAAATGGAGCTTTAAGAGTTTTTGTTTCTGAATGAAATTACTCAAATAGATTGTACCACAATCATGTTATTGGCAAATGTACCACAATCATGCTATTCTGCCAAAAGCACATGTTGTGTTTATCAAAGTTTGTGTTTACCCTGAAGGTGCCAAATAAGCCCAAAGGGCATTCTCAGTAAAAAAAATACAACTAAAACAACTGCAATTTTATGGTTGATCTGTTTAGAATGTCTCACCAAAATGGACAATGTAGATCAAAGATCAGACTGCACATTTTGTGCAGTTGAATCTTGCTCTCCATTGGCAGTAAAGGCAACTACAGTTGTTTAGGCACTTTAATGGTAAAACTACGAGCTCTTGTAGGGCAGTTGTTAGTGTAGTAGGAGAAAGCAGCTAAAAAGCAGGTAAAAATAAACTCCAGGAAAGTATGTATAGCTGCCCTTGGTGCTTGAATATAAATGATGTTGAAAAAAAATGTAATCATCATGCAAATACAAGAAGATATTGGGAGGCATCAAAATAATAAAAAAGTGTGTAAATGTAATTGTGGGAAAAGGATAAAATGCAGCATTTCCTCCATTTATTACAATGTTTTCTACCCTTTCAAAGACAAATTTCATCATTTGAATAATATTTAGTTTTCTGTCTACAGATGCTTTCAATTTGAACAACTTCTAAAGTTTTGTCATTTGGTGAAGAGTTAAGGCAGAATATGCCTGTGACAAAATAGGATAACTATCAAGAATAATGATCTGCAATGCCATTGGACAGTTACAGAGTTTCATCACAATCCTAAGTTATGATGAACCCGAGGAAGAAGTCTTTTGAAAACATTGAAGGAAAAGGAGAAAATACTGGTAACCAGCATCTTCTTTTTAGTCACTTTGAATTTGTCATCTGCTATTGCTTTCAATTTAGGACAAGTCTACATTTTTGTCATTCCATAAAGATTTAAGCCATATTGTTTTCCAAGTGTCATCTGTCTTATGTTAAGCTGTATTTGTACATTAATTTCTCATCATACAGTGGTTTTTTTCCCTGTGTTTGAAAAATAAAAAGGTGAAGGAAGAATAAAAATACAAAATGATCATCAAGCTCACTTATTTTATTTGTCTGTTTAAAACCATGTCTTCAAAAAGAAATATTGGGAGCATTCTTTTTCTCTCATAAAGATCACATGTACAAAAATTCGTTAAACAAAAATATACCACATGATTGCTTGTATCTGATTAAAGTACAAAAAGAAATTATCATGGAAGATAAGTGTTAGACCAGCAAGCATTAAAGGTATACTAGCCACCAAATATAAACAATTAGGGTTCAAAATGCAGACAAATTTAATTCATACCATTTAAAAGTATGGATATCATTATGAGTCTGATGTGTTATAGTGAAACATATCAGAGTCCCAATGGCTGGTAGAAAATCATGTTATATAGCTAGAACAAAAGTTGCCAACTTGTTTTAGTTTTACAATATATTTTTCTGCCAGCAACTGGAACTTTGACATTTGTAGAAAAATGTATTGAGAAACTGAACAAATGCTGCCAACATTTTTTTGTAGTTTTACAATACATTTTTATACCAGCAACAGAAATTTAACATTGCACTGTTACATGTTATCAGACACTTAATAATATCTATACTTTTGAATGGTATGAATTAATTTTTTCTGCATTTTGACTGCTGAATCATTTACTTTTGACTGCTAGTGTGCCTTTAAATTTGCCACTGTGTATAGTGTAAGTCTGAATCAGACCTCTGTAAATGTACAGCCTGATACCGGATCTGCTGTCTCACTTTAACTCTTTATCAAACAACAAAATTAAAGACCCATCCAAATTGACACCATTTGCATGTGGCTAATTCGATTTGAATCCTCTTTGAATGGTTAGAAAGCACTGTGGTAAAAGAAGAAAATGCTGGTTACCAGCATTTTCTTCCTTTTCCACAATGTTTCATTAGCTCTTTTTGCCAGGGGCTTTAAAACTTGGTATTGGGTGGTAAAGGGTCAGATAACCCCGAAAACTGAAGTAAGAAGAGTCCTTTATTCCAGTCTGAATATACCCAAATATATTCATTTGGAACTTTAAGGCTAAATGTGAAAGGAAAAAGATTACTATAGTAGTATGTGGATTGAAATAATTGTTCATTGTAGACATATGGCATGGTAAAAAGTAATTGTTAATCCTTCCACAAGCAAAACTAGAGAAGAAAATGCCTACAAATTAAACATGGATCAAATGAATTTTTTTTTATCTTTCATAAGGTAGAACACATAATGGGAAAAAGAGAAATTGCTGGCTACCAGCCTTTTCTTTTTTTTCCACAATGTTTTCAAAAGCTATATACCTCAGCCTTGTTATACCCTTTACCACACAATTCTGGGTTTGAACGACCCTGAGGAAGAAGGCGTTTGAAAACATAATTTGGGAAAGGAGAAAATACTGTAGTATCTACCATTTTCTCCTTTTCCAACAATGTTTTCAATCCTTTTACAGAAAACTGCCAACCATCATTTGACCAATATCTATTGTTGTTGTCTGCAACCGCTTTCAATTTGAACCAGCCCAAAAATTTTGTCGTCTGATAAAGCCCTAGACACATGAATGTCTGGTAAAGGGATATTTGTAGTCTGACTATCCACATAAAAGCAGCTACAGAGGAGAATTGGAACTTATATGCAGTATTCTTGTTTAGCCCCACTCTGATCCAAATTATCGCAAGTTTATTGCTCCACACTGATCCAAGTGATCTTGTTTAATTACTATCATAAATGTGTTACTCGAGTGTCATCTAAATGATAGTCAAAACTGATACTGGATTGCATTTTATCTTTATTACTTGACAAGGGCCGTTTTTCTTCCAACATTTGGAATGTTTCTGGTTTTCTAACACCATTTATTGTGCACTGTAAGTTTTCTATGGAAGATTGCCTTGAGCTGTCTATGGAAGATTGCATGATATTGCCTATTGAAGGGTTTTTTGCATAACTGTTTGAAACTTGTTCGTCTGTGGAGGAGCCACTGCTATATAGATCACTAGTTTTTTTATTTTGATTAACTTTGTCACTTGGTTTTGAGTCTGACTTTATTTGGTATGTTGTGGTATTCATGGCATCTTTTGCTGATGTCACGATGTTTGTGAATGATTTGTTGGGTGTTCTCTGTCCTGTTATATTGACAGAAGCTGCATTTCCATCCTTGTCTGTGATTGTGTGATCATCAGCTCTGTCTTTTGGCTGAAATAACAATAACAACAGGATTAACCCTTATCCTGCTAAATAACCAAAACAAAATTTTCAATTCGATAGAAAAAAACTTAAATATTGCTATTTTAAAGTGTTGTGTGTGGGAATAATATCTCCTTATCGGACAGAGTAGATCAAAGATCAGACTGCACGTTCTGTGCAGTCTGATCTTGATCTACACTGTCTGCAAAAGGTCGGTGAGTCATGCTTAGCAGGCTAAGTGTTAATAACACAGAGTGTGTTTTATAAAGAATCCCATTTTCTTGACAAAACTATTTGCAGGTATCAAAGAAACAGTTTTTTTTTTTTTTTCCAGGAGTAAAGAGCTATAAAAAACAAAACAACCTTCAACAGTGAGAAAACTAATAAATTGACTGAAAAGTAATATATGCCGCTCTCAAAATTATTTTAGTCACATCATGGTGAAAGTTCACTTATTCATGTTATGTCTGGGTTTCAACATTTCAAGGCTAGAGTATCATGCCCAAGGGTACTCCTAGGGGAAAGCCAAGCGCCTCCAGTGAGTCCAGTTAATCCCAGGACCTCCATAAGAAGAAGATAGGATTAAGTTTTACATCAATGACTTCCAACAGATATTGTCGCAGCCAAAAATTTTCCAAACTACCAGTATTTGAGAAGGTCATTACCACAGGATTTAAAAGTCTGGTAATCAGCATTTTCTCCTTTTCCCACAATGTTTCCTACTATTTCAAAGACAAATCCCATCATTTGAGCCACCTTTGTGGGCAAATATTTTCAATTTGGACCAGTCATAAATTCTTTTGTCTGGTAAGGGGTTGAGGAAGGTTCAAACAATTGTCGAAGGTTACAGTATACTTTTTTACAGTCTGTCATTGCAAATAAAATTTGACAACAACATAAATTTCCAAGCCTCAGAAAAGTTGCTACAACAGTGAAAAAAAAGGAGATTCAGTTGGTTATTAGAATGGATTTTACAGATCCATAATTATATGATGACTTGCTTAGTACGATGCATCACAGAGATTCATTAAACCAGAGCACATCTCATAAAGCTTAAGGGGCTAAATGAAAAATGAAACGTAACTTGACTACCTTGTCTTTCCCTGGTGTTAACTTTTTGATGATTGTCTTCATAAACCGCTCCTGCATTTTCGTTGTTTCTTCCAGTTTTGCCACTGTCTCTTTGTAGGAATTCTCAAGCTCATCCTATATTGCAAACATTTTGATTCTTAACAAAATTCAATGACAGTTAACCGTTTTCCATACAACAAATTCTTAGACTTGTCCATATTGCAGTACATGTAGTTTAGTTTAGTTTAGTTTAAACATATTTATTTTCCTTTAAATATACATGGAAATGGGGTTGGGTCACAAGTTATTACAACTTAGAGGTCAACCCTTACCCTACAATGTAAATATACAACTAATTACAATGCAAGAGAGAGAGACAGACAGACAGACAGACAGACAGGGATTTCGTCCATTTACTCCAGCATAATAAAAAAAGAAACATCAGAACATTCCGAAATATACTTATATCAAGTAAATCGGCCAGTTTGTTGAATATACTCCTGGACTGATACAAATAATTCCGAATTTCCTCGTTCTGTTAAGGATGGTTTACCAAAAAGTAGATCATTTAGGTTTAACGGATTAAGGTGCTGAATAGAATTAAACAAGTGTAGTCTCTGTCTAACAAAAAGATTGCATCTGAAAAAATAGTGTTCAGCATCTTCAGGTTCTACCAAGCACATGCAGAGCTGACTTATTACAAAGGTAGTTATGAAACAAATCGAAATTTAGTCCACTGCATTTATTCCTAATCCGGGCATGCAAAACTGATAAAAAACGATTGCCTTCAAGGTAATAGGCGGGAACAGCGGGTAATGGGAACCTGCTTGAGATTACCTTTTTAAAAGTTGAAAACGAATTGACATTCTTTAGGCTATCATTTAAATTATTCCAAATATGTATTGAAGAAGGGATACAAGATTTTTGTGAAATTGTAGTGCGAGTACATATGTTTCTTAGATCTCTATTGTTTCTAAGGGCATATTGCAGTAACTGTAGACAACAAATTAAATGTTGCTTAAATGTGGGTCAAATGACAAGATTTGTATCTGAAAGGGAAAAAAACTTGGTGGAATTAGGAGAAAATGCTGGAGACCAGCATTTTCTGTTTTTTCCAGAATATTTTCGAAAGCTCTCTTAAAGGTCATTTTAACAGGTCATATAATGGCAGTCAGTGACACACCCATGTGTTTCCTAGCTTTCTCACACCAGTCTTGAAAACAAATCCATCACCTTTAACTCTTTACCAGACATCAGAATTTTGGACTTGTTCTTTTTTTTAAGCATTTGCAAGACGGAAAATAGCTTGTGACTTTTAAAATAGAATTTGCACTGAAAAGAATGGAAAAGATTGTGGAAAAAAGAGAAAATTGTGGTAAGATCTACTAGCATTTTCTTCTTTTACCAAAATGTTTTCCTGAGTCTTCTCTCTCATTTTATTATTGATTTATTTGGTAAAAGGTTAACGAACATGTTGCTGGTCACATATCCCTATTTTGGCTTTCGCTAAAATCTTCTTGAAGGATGGAAGCCATACTGCGACCTTTGTTTAATTGTCTCTGGAATATGAAAGAAAGGGAAACAACTCATACTTCTATTGCAGTTACATAAGAGTTGCTTCCCTTTGACCATTATGGATGGTAAATATGCCGTCCTAAGTTGTACTTAAGCTTGCTTCCTGCATAAAACTGGGAAATGTTTTCAACTCATTTCCCCTGCAGACAACTTTTCTCTCTTGTAGCAGACTAGTCTTAAAAACATTGCAGAAAAAGGAGAAAATGCTGGTTACCAGCATTTTCTCCTTTTCCCACAATGTTTGAAGCCCTCTTCCTCAGTTGTTAAAAAGACGATTTTATTTGGTGAAGGGTTAAGCAATATGTTACTGGTCACAGTATCCCTACATTAGCTATCCTAAAATCCTCAGGATGTAGGACGGAAGCCATTGCTACCATTGTTTTACAGCCCCTCGAACGTTAAAGTAAGGGAAACAATCCATACACTTCTATCTCCATAATACAAGAGTTGTTTCCCTTTAACCATATACAAAGTATGTGTATACCGTCCCACGTCGTATATCAGCTTGCTTCAATGAGATATGCTTTTAACTAATTCCTTCTGAAGACAATCTTTCTCTCTTGCTGCTGATTAATTTGAAAATATTGTCGAAAAAGGAGAAATAGCTCGATACATTTCTTCTTGTCAAAATGCTTTTACTTGTATATTTATGCATTGAATCTTATTTCATGTTGATATCCATGTTTCACAAGCACTCCTTATAGATGGCGTTCGATGAAAACTTTGTTGGTTAGTTTAAAGCAAGAAATAATACCATTCTTCTCTCCATGGTGTCTTTAAATCTATCTAACTTGTGTGCAACATCGCTAGAATTTCTGGTTAGACCGTGAAAATTGGAAAACTTTGGCACTTCTATGGGTAGATCTAGCGGCGGGGGTAGACTTATCCGTCGGCTCATTCTGAAATAAGGAAACAATCATTAACTCTTTCATTACCAATGGCGACTTAAGCAGCTTTTGCGGATAGTGTAGATCAAGATCAGACTGCACAGAACGTGCAGTCTGATCTTTGATCTACACCATCCGCTATCTGATGCTGGACTTTGACCAAAGCCAACTTCAACAGCAGTGGATATCTGCTTTTAGACCTAAAAGAAAGTGGAATTCCTTGAGTCGGTTGTGAAAGGGTTAACCTTTATCCCGCTAATTAAGTGAAATGAAACTTTCAAGTCGATAGTAAAAACCAAGAATTTTCAACTTCAAAAGTACTTTTGTGTATAGATATCTCCTTATCGGACACGTTCTGTGCAGTCTGATCTTGATCTACGTTGTCTGTAAAAAGTCCTTAAGTCGTGCTTGGTAACTTACGGGTTGAAGAAAAATTAACAGAAATGTAAAGATTACATTAGAACATACATTTTTGAAGCTCATGGTGAGGAAATTGCACGTACACAAACGAAAACTCACAATTAATTACCGATTGCTTACTCGAATTTGGCTGCCAGTAGGCCATCTTGAATTTAAAAAAATTGAGAAGATCTATTGTGTAACTTCTTTTATCGGTTATATTACGTTTCACTTAAATTAGCCTGATGGTCTTGGAGATATCTATCAAACTAAAAAAAGAAAAAACTCCATTTCAAAATGGCCGGCATTTGGCCATTTTTTTTAAATCTGTGAATTATTACCAGTACCTTACAAGCCTAGAGTCTATAAATCAACAATGGGGATTGAGAAATAGCACAAAACTGTTTTAAGAAATAGCAATTTCTGAACAACTGCTTTATCAAAAGGATCACTAGCCCACTATCTTGAATCAAATAATAATGAGCACTTTTTGATAGGGCATTCATACTTGAAGCTTCATTTTATTTGGCCGAGAGGCTGTTGAGAAATTGCCCTGGATGGAAGGACAATTGGAGAGACAGATTGCAGGGTATAACAACTGGATCCTAAACAGTTGCTGAGTACAACTGACAAATCTAACTCAGCTGGATCATGTCTAAATCAAGATACCACATTCGCAAATCATTCTAAATTATTTCTTTACCAAACGACAAAACATTAGACTTGTCAAAATTCAAAGCAACTGCAGACGACTAACTAAAGTGTCTAAAAAATTGAAACTTGTTTTTAGAAAGGTAGAAAATATTGTGGTTACCACCATTTTCTCTCATTTCTAGAATGTTTTCAAGTCTTCTTTTTTACGGTCATCCAAACTAGGGATTGTTTGGTAAAGCGTTAAATCTTAATTCCAAGAATAACTTTTTGACTGACTGAGATATTCCGTTCCAGCAAATCACATGAATAGTCTTGGGATATAAGTTAATTTGAAATGGTCCATAAGTAAGACCCAAGAACTACTTTACCTATCATTGAACATGGAAGGCAGTGTAAGAACACAGGGACTACTTTTTCTACCGACACTGTCCCTACTGCCCGGCCGGACTGGAAGGGTGGCAGAAGTTGGCTTTGTCTTTTTTTCTTCGTCAATATCGGAGTCACTTTCACTGCTACTTGTACTGAAACGTTAGACAAAAGAAATAAAACATTCTCAAATTGTCTCACAGTGACTTCAATGACGAAGTAAAAGCGTTCTCGTGAACAGCAATAAGCAAATTTGCAATACATACATGTTCGACGCTCCGGCATAAAAGGGTTTAATTCATCTCCGTGATACATTATTTCAAGCAAGTCATTATATAATTACGGATCAATAAATTCCATTTTGTCTAACAACCGACTGAATCATAAGGTAGACTGCTCCTATGACATGCAGAAAATTAACTAATAGCAGATAATTTACGATCCATGTCTACCTGCGGGGACCACGCAGGCTGACATGGTCCGTTACGTCTTGCGGGTGCATTAAACCCCTTCCTCATACAGCATTGCTCATATGTATCTTATGTTTAAAAAAAAAAGAAAAAGTTTCACAACAGTTGAAATGTGACAAGATATAAATTAAAAACCCTCCCAGTCATTACTTTTTGATTAACCAGTAATTACGTTCAGAGAAATCTTACCTTTAAGATGTGTCAAAAGTACGTAATGCACAGCTTTTTTTTTTGTTATCCTTGTCAAAGTTTGAATAAAAGTTGAAGAATGAAACAGTGGATAGTATAACAAGGCCTGCAACATGCGAAAAGGGGCATTCGGACATTAGCGTAAAGTGTCGTGTCGGATCAGCCTGCGCAGTCAGCGTAGGCTAATCCGAAACGACACTTTCCGTTTTTATGTAATTTCCTGTTTTGCACAAGTCTACTGTATCACAAAATCTAATGTAATCGTAAAGTGCCGCCTCAGATAAGCCTGCGCGGACTGCACAGGGTGATCCGAGAAGACACTTTAACGCAAATTACTCCTTTGCCAACCACGCTTTTTCCATTTTCGTAATGATAAAGTATTGATATAAATTGGCCATAGAGCACAAAACAAATCCAACGGACATTCTCAGTCTACTCGTACAAGCAAGACTCGAATACAAAATTAATAATAACTATTTCAAGGTTGATCTGTTTCACAGTGTCTCAGAAAAGCTGACAGTTTAGATCAAGATCGGCATGTTTTGTGCTATAAAATTTTTATTGAAAAGGGAAACAAGAGCATTTACAGTTCTGAAAAGTGCTTTACTGGTTAAAAGGGTAATTTTCTTTCGTTTAAATCTTTCTCCTCACTTATACAAGTAGTAGTTAGTAGTATCAATGAAAATAGTTTTCATCGAAATGGGTTAAATGGAAATTTCCTTCACCAAAACATAAAAACAAAGTACGAAAAAGATTTCTGTGCAAACGCTCTTACTCCTGTTTTACCTCGATAATCGCTTATTTTCTTCAGTAAGAACTATTTTCGGCAGTGGTAATGCGGCTGTATTCCTGTCTTGTGAATCTACGCTGTGATGCTTTCTTACACATCTTTTCTTGGTTTCCTGATCGTCAAAACTATTTTCATTCAGGTTTAAACTATCATATCGTCTACGAGACGTTTCTTCAAAAGAATCCCGACGTAAGTTTTCTATGTATTCAGGCGCTTTTTCACCTGCAGATGTATTGCCATCGGTTTTCGTTGACATTTTGCTATCATTTTCGAATTCGTCTGCGTGAACCGCCATATATTCGGCTTGCTTTTGACTGCGAATTAGATTTAAAACTGCTTTAGCGAGATTGAAGTTTCCGGAGTCCCTGGTTTCTTTATCACTTAGATCACAATCCGAGACATCCGAATGGTCTTTTTCCTGTATGACGTCAAGACTTCCAATCGGATACGTTTTGCCATGATCCATTTGAAAGGAGCGCCTCCTCTCGGCTGCACTAGCTTCCTTTTTGCATAAGCCTTCTTTCTCCTGAGTACATACATCTTCGCTCATCGCTTTACCTTGGCCTTTTAACTTTGAACGTTTCTGACGAAGATGAAACACTTTTCGCAGTTTTGGGGACATTTGAGAAAGATTGTGTAAATACTTTACTTGCGGTAAATGCAGTAGATTAGAATGTTCTGTATTTTGCGAGTGTTTATTTTGACCCTTGGAACCTTTCCAAGCCGAAGAGGGGTCGGGCGAGCATGGGGCACTGCGGACCATTTTTCTGTGTTCTTCCGTCTCTCTCAGCCGCCTTTGTCCATATTCTCGAATGATTTGCTTAAAGATGGAGAGAGGAAAGTAAAAGACAAAAAATAATTCAAAAAGAGACATAGATCTATTAAGAGTGAGAGAAAAAGAAATATAATAGCACGTATGAAATACAATGAACACTTATTGACCTGATTTTGATGGTAAAGCCAAACATTTTATAAATTTTTTACAGGATAACAAGCACTCTTGTGAACAACTTTCTCATAATAGGATACTTTTTTAACCCTTTGCCATATAATTCCGTATGCAAACCACCCTGAGAAAGAATCCTTTTGAAAACAGTGTGGAAAAAGGAGAAAATGCTGGCAACCAGCATTTTCCCCTTTTCACTACAATGTTTTCTACCTGTCCAAAAAAAAGTTCAATTTTTCAGTCTCAATTATTTTGTCGTCTTTCAATTTCGATTAATCTAAAATTTTGTCGTTTGGTAAAGACCTCAGGATCTAATTGTTCGTTCTGCGCATGTCCGTATATTATATATTTCCACAGAAAGTTTTACAGACTGTAATTGTCTGACATTTTCAAATAGAGTAGAATCACTGTATTTCAGAGTAAAGAAGAACATGCAATTATATCTAAAACATGCAAGGAGGCAGTATACTATCGCAGAATAATGTTACTGTACAATCAGCAAATATGTGAATATACATTGCAATATAAAATCTGTCTGTACATGCATGTATATACAAGTATACAAAAACTATACGTGGATATGAGCCATTCTCTGTGAAAAGGGAAATTAATGCATCTGAAAAAAGTATCGACCAAGGTCAGCCTGTGCACTCCGCGCAGGCTGACCTGGGTACAAACTTTTTATTCTTGGTGAAATTTTTGCATGTCCAAGGATCATTCTATCTCAGGATTCAGCTGGTTGTTAGACAAAATAGATTATAATTAGCTTGCAACACGCGAAAAGGGGCATTCGGACATTTGCGTAAAGTGTCGTCTCGGATCAGCCTGCGCAGTCCGCACAGGCTAATCTGAGACGGTACTTTACGACTACATTAGATTCTGTCCTACAGTAGACTTGCGCAAAACATAAAATTACAAAAAAAAAAACGGAAAGTGTCGTTTCGGATTAGCCTGCGCGGACTGCGCAGGCTGATCCGAGACGACACTTTACGCAAATGTCCGAATGTCCTTTTTCGCAGGCCATATGGATCCAGAATTATGCGATGACTGGCTTAGTTTAGTGCATCACGTACATGCATCAGATCCTTTGCCAGAGCATAGCTTATAAATATAGGCCTAGTCTAGGATTTACCCAACATTCCAAATTCAGTTCTAGTTCTAAATTTTAACTCTCAGATTGCTAAGCGCGACTCAGTGACCTTTTCCAGACAGTATAGGTCAAGTTCAGGGTGCACAAAATTGCAGTCTGATATTTGATCTACAATGTCCGACGAGGCGTATTTTCCCCCAAAAAATACCTTTGAAATACATGTAGTAAAATCTGGATTTTACTATTGGCTTAAAAGTTTCATTTCACTTATACAGTAGGATAGGGGTTAAGTCTAACCATCTGATTGGCTGAGACAGAAATTTTCAGCAAATTAAATGGGTTGTCTTGGAATTTAGAATTAAGCTTGTCAGCGCCTAGTAGGAAATAATTATGGTTTAAAAGGACGGCATTGGTCAAGATAAGACTGCACAGAACGCGCAGTCTGATCTTGGATCTATATGTTCGGCTGAGTCAAGCCTGTAAGATAAATAAGATAGATATATTTGGGTGGATTGTAATTTTATCTGTTGGAAGATGTCTAGTATATATATTTGATCCTAAAAGAATAATCAATTTTTAAAATGATAGATGAATACAGTTCCGCCTAAGTACATGCAAGTGTGTGGTCTATAATGTAAGATTTTATCAGAATTATACGAAGAATAATATGGAGCTTTTTTAACAGCCGTTACAGCCATGACTTAAAGTCTACGGAAGCGACTGACCAAATTGATATCGCAGCCACGAGTGAAAATATTACCGATGGTGTTCACGAGATGAAATAAATTTCGATCTTTCACCGAAAAAAACAAATATTCTATTTATTTATTGCTTTTAACCCTTTCTGGGAGGAGCTTTATCAAAATCCAGTACAGTTTTTTTCCGTTATTCCCCGTGGCGTACCCCTCCCGCATAGCAACGCATTACAATATTACGTCAAGCGCGAGAAATGTAAGGTAAATGACGTCATATTTCCATCTGGTTGTGAGGCACGCGCAATTTACCTAGGCAACAAGAACATGAAAATCGGTATTTTCACTGGTCGTACCCGTTTAATATCGAAAAATATTTTCACTGCTATTTCTCGATATCCTACCGGAAAGCATGAAATAATAACCCTTATCCTGCTAAATAACTAACATGAAACTTTCAAGCCGATAGTAAAAACCCAAATTTTACTATTTCTAAGGTATTACAGGTAGAAAGATATCTTCTTATCGGACAGTGTAGATCCAAGATCAGACTGCACGTTCTGTGCAGTCTGATCTTGATCTACACTATCCGCAAAAGGTCAGTGAGTTGCGCTTAGCAGCCAAAGGGTTAATCTATGTGTGTGAGAGAGGAAAGAGAGAGAGAGCATTGTCCGATACCGTGAGATTATCTACGATCAGAAGTTTAAAATCGCAATATTTTTGGATGGCTGAAAATTTGGGTGGAAATTTGCATATAATTCATTCTTTTATGGCTCTGAATTTAAACAGTAGACGACCAAAGCCATATATGCCCTCTCCAGGGACACTCGAATGCGTCACGGGATCGATCTAAGACCCCTTGAATAACAACTTTGTTAATGGCTGTTCGTGACATACAACTAATACCTAATAAAATTCTGAAAGATAGATATATTTAAAGACTTACATAAAACAATGTGCGTGCAAAAGAAAAGCACAGACAATAAAGAAATCAAAGAAAAAATAACATTCTCCTACATGAAAAAAAATTCTAATATCAAAATGCAACATCTACAAAACATATACCTGCCTATAAACACCTGTATATCGGGGGACCCTGATCGAGAGTCTGACATGCCGTCGGACTCTCCCGATATACTCCGAGACGTACTCGGCATGTTCCGGCCGTCTTCGGACGTCCTTTGTGAGATGAGAATATCAAGACGCCGACGTGCATACGAGTGAAGAATTTCCTAGAGATACAAAAACATGCAAACAAGAACATAATAGGTCCTTTGTCTTTAGTACTTATATAGAATCTACTTCTTCATTCTTATCTCTACCAAATGTTCAACTTAAATCGATTTCAAAAGTGCAGAAATGTATAACGCAACGGTGTAAGTCATTATCTCCGCTAAATGGCATTTTTCAAATACACATCTATCTGATTTGGGCATTCTGGGTACAGAATATGACTACTTTTCAAAACGACAACCTTTACTTTGAATTTCAAAATAAAATAAACGTTTACTCAATAAAACGCTACCTGGTACGATTCATTCAGCTATGATCAGCTAGCATGTAACCATTTATAATCAAAGCGTTGAGAACGCTGAAGTGGTATTTATCAAGGAAGCCATGGTGTGGAATTAATAATTTGAAAGAAAAAGAGAAATATTATTCATACATTGGCTTGAAAGTCAACCTACTAAGCAAATGAATACTTTTTTGTTGTTGTTGTTGAAGGGAGAGTACTCATGACAAAGTTAGGATTATTTGTGTATTGCTGGTCTCCCTTCGATCATTAGCAGGAGTCAGGAGTAGCGTTCCTTGACAGTAGGATGCATGATGGATAGAGAGAGAAACCATGTGAATTTATCGAATAAAATTAAGTATGTACCTGAAAACTATGATTTTGAAATATCTTTGGCCGTTAACATTTAATTCCCAACATTAAAATCAATTATTTCGATCTATAAATATTCATGCCCAATCAAATGGAGTAGCGCGCAATCATTGGATGAACAATCCATGGGACGAACTGGTTTTGGAACGAAAAAGCCCAGGACCAAGCGATCGGTAGACAAATTTTGTATCATTGCGCCAATAGAGGGCTATGAGCGAGTGAAGCTATTTTCAATCAAAAATTAGTATTTCCACGATCGATGGCCTCACCCAGTGTATTATAACATGCCATTTCCAATTACATGTCTGAGTACTACCGAAAAACGCATTTGCCTGAGAAAAATTGAGTTTAATTGGGTTTATTTCCTTCGGCTTTGCACAAAATACGATACATGGTCTTCAGAATTCAATATTGAACTCACAGTGGTATTGTCTTCGACAAATACCACAAAAACAGTCCCTGCAGGCTTGGGTAATAGCTTCGGTATAAGCCCAGACACTTCTTGTTGATATCTCTGTGGAAAAGCCTTTCACAAATCCTGGTTTCCCTAAAGTCTGTATTTAGAAACTGTATTCAAAGATGTGCAGTAAAGCAAGCGTATTTGTGAAAAATTATTTTTCCCGTTTGAAATGATTAAATTTTCAAGACATTTGGAGCAAAACACGGACTACATTTTTCCACAGATGTATTGTTCATAGCCATTTTCTCTATTGCTACTTTATTAGCGGCGTGTTAATTTTCTCCTGTACAGGAGATGGTGATGCGTCGTAGCAGACAGGTCGAATCTTCGAAGAATATGACATGTGCAGACAACGTGGTGTACTTTGGCAACTTCGCATGTTTAAATTACGTAATTCCGTAAAATTGACAACAGCGCCAATTCTATTTAATCTTTTATCACCCATGTGAAAAAATAACACGCATGGTGATACACTTTTTTTAGGTGTCCATATTAGGTCAATTTTAAAACGAAGAAAAAAGTTGCTAAGTCACTCTATCTTTTGTTTATTTCTAACCTGATTTGAAAATTCATTTCTCTGCCAGCGGATAACACATGGACCGGGTTTACAATAACAGATTGTCATCTTCACAATAATTTCCATGCTTATACATGGTGTTATTTAAGTTTAAATGCATTTTAGCCTCAACCTGCCTTGTTTACTTGTGGCCGCTACTGGGCCTTTAAATCAGTTTATGCTACATTACTACAGGCGTCTTAACCCTTTACCATGTAAGTCGGACTTTAAACGACCCCGAAGGATGGAACTTTTGAAAAAAAATATGGGAATAGGAGAAAATGCTGGTTACCAGCATTTTCTCCTTTTCCCACAGTGTATTCTACCCAATCAAAGACAGAAGTTATCAGTTGGTCTACAATTAATTTGTCGTCTTCAAATGCTTTCACTTTGGACAAGTCCAAAATTTTGTTGTTTGGTAAATACATGTAGTTAAGTTTTGTACGTATAATTATGCCGAGTTCAATAACAATATTTCACCAATAAAATTTCAGATACCTGTGGTATAACAAGTATAGTATTTCTAGCAACATGCATACACGTACTGTACTGTACTAACAGACATTATGCATAACAAACATCACAATGCACATACTGTACTGTACTACATTATAACAAGCATACAATGGATACCTAATATCAAGACATACTGCACAAATTATTTGAATGTTTTAATAAAGTTTTATCCCCTTTCAATCTCGTATTTCAGTAACATAACGACAACAGCTCATTTCTATCGTTCCTTCGTTTTACTATTCACAGTAGGCATAGGTGCTGTAGATCTTAGCCTATGGACACTCGCAAGTGATATATTATACCGCCAGGAGTATTCCGATTTGGAACCCAATGCCAAGACCTAATGAGGACCACGGAAGATCGTTCTCTCAGTACCTCGAGTGTACAGACTGCTCTTGGTTGGAAATGGCATGCCAATGGAAAATACTGCATAAACAGTTCTACCATCCCATACAAGGAATAAGAGCTGTCATTTTTTTTTCAAAGACAGAATATAAAATGCTTTTACATTAAAGTCCTATTACATACAGGTTAAATGCATTTATTGTTGAGTAATACTCTTAGTCTGAATATCGTCAGTATGTTTTAATTTACATATATCTCGCGTCGCAGGAACAATAATAAATATAACCAGCATTTCACCTTTTCCAACAATGTTTTCTACACTTCCAAAGGTAAATCACATCATGTGAATAAAATTAAACTTGTCTTCTGCAAACTCTTTCAGTTTCAATAAGTGTAGAATTTTATCGTTTGGTAAAGAGTGAACTAAATCCTACCGTATAAATAAATTCATCTTCTTTCGTTGTCGACAAGTAGATTTCCGCCTCAGTTAAACATGATTATTTGTTATTATTAAACATAAGCCAGTGACTGATGTGGATCCAAGATCAGACTGCAAGTTCAGTGCATTCTAATCTTGATCTATGTCCACAAAAGTTATAGTTCGTCTTTGGCACTGAAAGAAATCTGAGCCACGCCTAATATCGCCAAAACTCCTCGGCTCGGTTTCACGAAAAAACTTAAGTCTCTTATTTTGCTAAAGAACTTACTTATAACTTGAGTTTATTATTTAAGACGTATTTCACTCAAATTAACTGACATAAGAAACATTTTCAAATCCTAAGCTGACTCAAAGTTTCTGACTCAACTCAAGAGAATAGACGGTCGTTTCAGCTCAAAGTTTCTGACTCAACTCAAGAGAATAGACCGTCTTTTCAGCTCAAAGTTTCTGACTCAACAAGAGAACAGACGGTCTTTTCAAATCAAAGTTTCTGACTCAACTCAAGAGAACAGACGGTCTTTTAAGCTCAAAGTTTCTGACTCAACTCAAGAGAACAGACAGTCTTAACTCAGTTAATAGACTTAGAGTTAAGTTCATTATGTTGCTGAGCGGAATCTGAAACCTTGTGTCAACTCGGGATTTGAGAACGTCACAAAAGTCTGTTAGTGTAAGTGAAATACGTCTCAAATAGCGAAGTCAACTCGAGTCGTAAAAATAGGTCCGTCAGCACACAAAATAAGAGGCTCAAGTTTTTTCGTGAAACCGGTCCCTGAAATGAAAAGCTACCTCTGCATCCGGGTGATCTTTCAATGCCGCCAATACGTCTTCACGGGAAAGCACGAATAGCTCCGAATACCCAACGGAACGGACGTCCGCTGTTCGTCTGAAAATATAACTGCGTGATTAACACTGTTTCAGCTATCTAACGGCAATTGTTCACAAGTGTTTTTCTAGATTTGATGTGATTGATTAACAGAATAACATTTGATTGATAAAATTACTATCGCTTTCTCCATCTCCCATCATGTTTTCTGTACTTTTAACGGTAAAATTCGTTATTTAAGCCACACTGAATTGATCGTCTGCAAATGCTGTCAATTTGGACCAGCCTAAAATGCTGTCGTCGGTTAAAGAATTTATGAATGAGTAAATTACAGAATTGGTTGACAAGACTTTACCTGTTAATTCCACCGTCTAAGTTTAGTATTCCGATCTCACCAAAGAAATCGCCTGTACTCATCTGAGTCAGTACTGTGGAGTTCTCTCTGTGCAATACAAAGTAACGAGCGAGTGAAAAATCATGTGTAAGAAATTAGAAGGCATGTTGATAGCCAAGGGCGACATCCAAGAAAAGCTCCACAGATGACATAGACAAAAAAGTTTCATAGATGACATAGACAAAAAGTTCCGTAGATGACATAGACAAAAAAGTTTCATAGATGACATAGACAAAAAAGTTCTGTAGATGACAGTCAAAAAGTTCCATAGATAAAATAGACAAAAAAGTTCCATATATGACACAGAGAAAAAGTTCCATAGATGACATAGACAAAAAGTTCTATCGATGACATAGACAAAAAATTCTATAGATGTCCTGTTAACAACTCCGTGTTTGATTATTTATTCTCAGATACCGTTATCAACAGATATTATTAGACGGCTGCAGTCGTGCTTTCTTAACCCTGAACCTGCTAAATAAGTAAAATGAAACTTTCAAGTGAAAAACCCACATGTTACTTTTTCAATTTTTTTTTTTTTTTTTTTGGGGGGGGGGTTGGAGGGGAGGGTGGCAGTCTGTGCAGTCTGATCTTTATTTGCATTGTCCGCAAAAGGTCGTTGAGTCGCGCTTAGCAGGCTTAGGGTTAATTCTCACCCCAAGGATTGATGATGTCATTGCGGCAAGATTCATTCTTCTCTCACCGCTGATCATTGTTTCGACGAAGGCTATGTAGGAAATCAGCTAGTGGCTTGGGAAAAGTATTGTGAAAAGTACTGGGAAAAAAAGACACTAGGAAAGTTCTTAGGAGCAATTTCTCAAACAGTGATAATGTTTTGGAAACTGCTCTGCTGAATAGTGCAATTATATAAGTTTATCAATGCACCAAAGCCAAGACAGTGGTTTTAAATCCAGATATAGTTTAGTTAAAAATGTGAAACATTTTACAAGATGACACAATTCTAACACTGTCCAAACTGAAACCATTTGCAAAAGACAAATTGCTGCTGCTCATGTAACGATGTTTGTCTTTGAAGGGCAGAAGACATGGTGGCTACCAGCCGTTTCTACTTTTCTTATGTTTTTCAGGCGCTTTCTTCTCCAGGGTCGTTAACACACTGGATAGATCGGTACAGGGCTTAAAACTTTAACTGAACAATAATATAACTACAAGGACGGCAATATTTACTTTTCGTCGCGGAAATACATTTTATTGACGGTGCTGCGGCCTTAACTTCCTGTTAAACATGGTATCAATGAAATGTTATTGCCTCGCTTTAAACACTTATTTTGATAAATAAGTGAAATGAAACTTTCAAGCTGATAATAAAAACCAAGATTTGCAATTTCAGTGGTATTTTTTGGGAGGAACGATATTTCCTTATTGGACAGTGTAGATCCAAGATCAGACTGCAAGTTCTGTGCAGTCTGATCTTGATCTACACTGTCCGTAAGTAGTCCCTGAATCGCGCTTAGCAGCCCAAGGGTTAACGGCTGTAACATCAACACCTGACACTGAGATTTACCTATATAAATTTGTGGTAAACCAAGTAGCCGTAAAATATACCGATGAAACATACCCTAAAATTTCCACAACCCCGTCTGCAATGATGAACATTTCCCTGGCAACCTCGCTTCGCCGACAGATCAAATCCCCGGGGGTGAAGATATACGCCCTCATCTTCAACATGAGATCGTGCAAGAATTCTGGTCGACACTTCTGGAAGATTGTCACCTGTGCCAAGACAAGAATGCTGTCAATAAAGCGGGGTTAATTCATTGATAGAAGAAATATATTTGACAAGTCCTTCAAGAAAAAGCATTGTTGTGGATACCCATTGAAATTACAGATGTAAAGTAAAGGTTGTGCGAGTGACTGGGATTGAGGTTATTTTGTGTTCCAGTAGCTCTGTTATAAACGAACCATGCTCTAAGGGTTTTTTGCATATGCAAGAAGTATCGACCCATGTCAGCCTGCGCAATCTGCGCAGGCTGGCATGGGTCGAAACTTTTTGCTATCTGTAAATTTTCTGCATGTCCATGGACCAACCTATATCGGGATTCAGCCGGTTGCTAGACACAATGAGTTTTATTGATCCATAATTATGTAATGACTTGCTTGGTATAATGCGTCATGAAAATTCACTATATCCCCGTTTGCCAGAGAGTGGTTCAAATCTAAATGTACAAATAAGAGAAACCTCACCTTTCGAAGAGTACCAAGATTTACATGGAGGGCTAATTCTGTCTTCAGTTTATCTGGTAGTAGCCCCAGCGAGTTTATATCGTTACAGTTTAGTCGGCCCCTGGAAAAAGAGGTTACATGCACGAATAAAGAAACTTTCAAGAATAAACGGAGAGTCATATTTCAATGAAATGTTGCAGGGTTGAGGAAATTTAGCAAAACTGTTTGATAAAATCGGCAAAATCTGGTATTCTTCGCCATTCACTCTCTTTGTTATTCTGTGGATGATCGCTATGTGACTGGTTTCTGTGGGCGAATTTCGTATATGATCGTCAGAGGTAACGATCATGTAAAGTACTCGTACATGAAAGGAAAAATCGGTATATATATTCAAAAGTTGAGTAGTTCCTATTTTTCAACAATTTAGTCATGAATGAACACAGGTGAAGAAAATTTGAATAGAAGAAAATGCTATTTTAAAAAGTCTAAGATTTTGTCGTTTGGTGAAGAGTTGATGGGAAATTGCAGCCTATATCATGGATAACCAGCATTTTCTCTCTTTTTCCACAATGTTTTCAGAAGGCTTCTTTCTTAAGTTCGCAAAAACTCGGCTTTGTGTGGTAAAAGGTTAACACTTACCTCGTCCACACGTAGTCATACCATCTTTGTACTCGCTTCTGAAGGTCTGGGGGTACATTGTGCATTTGCATGTAAAACTTGGCCCCATCCTGTGTTGGAAAAGAAAGAATTTTTTATTAGATACATCAGTGAGTGAGTGAGTGAGTGAGTGAGTGAGTTGATGGGTGGCTACTGGCTAGGTGAGTCAGTGTTTGAGTGAATTAACTATCTACTCTGTAAAAGCTAAGTCCCGTCATTTGAGTCACACTCAATTTTTCGTCTTATTGTTTTGAACACAGTTAAAGACTATGCGATATAGATGCGTCAGATAAGAACCACTGCGTGACGTATACTGAGATATCTAACAGTGAATTATGCGCGATAATTTTCCCTAGAGACATTTAAATCTTTGTCATACGACAACATTTCGACTCTCCCAAAGTAAAAACATTTGTAGAAAACAAATAAATGTGGCTCGAATTATGGGATTTGTCTGTAGAAAAAAATGCTGCGAAAGGATATAAATGATTCCTACCAGCGTTAGTGCCTTTTCCACAAATGGTTACAAAGCCCAATCACATTCCCTGGGTCGTAAAATTGCGTAATTGTTTGGTGAGAGGGTTAACTGGCTACATCCTAAAACAGACTTCCAGCGGGCTACTTTGAAAATGTCTTTAAAACGACCCATAGAATTCCAAGATGTTTCGATTATGTTACAATTCTTAGTCACAAGGCTTACACTAGACTATTCCACCCATACTTAAAATTTAGGTCTAGATCTAATATTGAGTCAAATGCTTCGACTGATTGAAAATTCACTTTTCTAGCTCATAAGTTACGATATCCCAAAGCTTGGAACGGGGTGTAATCGGACAAACTGAAGTGGTGGCCAACGGTGTAGGGAGACATGCAAGAGGTCTTTCAAGTTTCGAAAATAAACTGAATTTTTGCGATTCATCTCGTTTTGGGGCTAAAATCTTATAAAACATATCGAGCAACGGTGACTCACCATCAGATTGCACGTTCTGTACGGTTCGATTCTGTTTTACACATCCAAAGTCCATCATGATATACATACCATAATTACGGATCCATAAAATCCGTTTAGACTAACAATGGACTCGACCTCGAGGCCGAACGGTCTTTTGACAGGCAGAAAATTTACAAGTAGCAAACAGTTTCGACCCATGTCAAAACATTTTGCACATGCATTAAACACCCTCTCACGGAGCATGGCTTATATCTGTTTTTGTGGCTTAATTTACACGTATTACGCACACCACTCTTCCAGCTACTTGCTGCTTTTCCGCGTAAACAAATTCAAAACGATCCCTGTAGGATTGAATCCTGTCGCAATCATTTTCATCAATCCACGGAAGCAGACGGTCAACAAGGAGGTCACGCTATAAAACGACAAATGTGTTAAATTACTCAATTCAGAATGTCACAGAGTTAATTAAGGACGTCTGAGGCGTTTGAATACTAAACTAAGTACCATTTCCCTCAATCATCGGACGCTCACAGCACGGTCCATGAAAAACAACCGAATTTCACCTACAGCTACCCTTTATTTTCAGCACAGCTGACTTCGTCTGCTTTTGACCTACTTTTTCGGCGTAGCTGAATGCGCTAGCTTTTGACCTACTTTTTGGTACTGATAAAGAATGAATAAATGGTAATTTGCGATTGGTAAAAAATGTGCACATGTTTATTTGGCGGCCGCTGCTGCCATATTTTCTTGCACATTTATGAAGCCACTATTTACGCTGCCAGACAGTACCACGAGACCTTGATTCATACCATAGCAAATAAATGTAATAGAAAATGATTCCTTTCTTGCTCTATTTGGAAATTTAATACTTTCATACACGTTACCCAATAACTCAATACCACTTTTCAACAAAATGAAAGACGGCGAGGAAAAAGACAGTTGCTCTTAAGGTTATTTTTCATAAATTTGACTTCATATTAAGCCACAAAAGAGTTTTAATATTTATATTCCAGTATCTCTTACGCCGTCTATCTTTTTTAAAGATATTTCTTGTTAGTATCAATATAATCAGATGAATGATAGTAGTTTGTGACTGGTGAAATGTGCAGTCCGTGCCTTCTGACCCGGGTCGAAACTTATTGCTGTCGCTCAGTTTACTGTATGTAAAAGACCAGTCTACCTCATGATTCAATCGGTTGTTTGACAAAATTGATTTCATGGATCCATTATTATGACTATGGTGTCTTGCAAGATATAATGCATTACAGAGATGTATTTAACCCCGTTTTCCAGAGCACGGCTAATTAACCCTTTCCCAAACAATCCCTGGTTTTCACGACCCTAAAAAAGAAACCTTTTGAAAACATCGTGGGAAAAGGAGAAAAGGAGAAAATGCTGGTAACCAGCATTTTCTCCTTTTCCCACAATGTTTTCTACCCTCCCAGAACAATTTTCAATCTTTGAGTCATATTAATTTTGTCGTCTGCACATGCTTTCAATTTGGACCAGTCTATAATTTTGTCGTCCTTGTCGAGTTAAACAAGAGCATGGCATGCTGGTGCCAAAGCTCGGCTGCAAGTGCTTGATTTTCAGTGAAAATTTCAAGTCGAAAAAGCGGCATAACTGTGTTGTCTGCCTCTCTTGTACGAGTTCCCCTTTCAATAGTTAACAACTTGTCCAAGTTTCAAGTAAATATTTTCAGTAATAACAGAGCTATTACAAAATGTCAAAGTTTTTACACAATGTCGACAACGACGATACAGACGACGCAGAAGACGAAGATGCCAAGTGTACGACAATAACTCGTCGTTTTCTTCGAAAACAGCCAAGCTAATAATTCATGACCGTTCTTTTGTGAAAACGAAGGTTCGTAAATTATTTTAGCTGGTTCCCTTTCCTTTTATCAAAACTGAGTGAAAATACGCTGACTGAATAAACAAACCTTTACAAACAATATACTTAAGAAGACTGGCATGAAATAATGTAATTTATTTCAAAAACTACGGAATTTACCGATCAGTGGTGACAAGTTTTGTATGAGTCTTTTTAAACGTAAAATTTGGTGAAATTCGGTCTTCGATGGAATTCTCTTTTGAATTTGCGTTTATTTATCGTCGCCACCGGTTTCCCATATGGGCGACGCCCCTAAAGGCTGTTAGTATTGTTACGGGGGATAGTGCAGATACAGGACGAAACCCATCCTAAGTTACGCCTGGTTCTTTAACGTGCTCGGTGTATCGCACCGTCATACGGGACCTCGGTTTAACGTCTCATCCGAAAGACTATTAGTAATTTTAGATGGCCAGCTGTGGGAATCGAACCCACACCCTCATGATCACGAGTCCTATGCTCTACCAACTGAGCCATGCGGGCTGGTCAAAATTCTCTTTTTCCACGTACCAGTCTATTTATCCGTACTTAATTGAGCCAGGCTCTGTGAAAAAAGGGGGTTAATGCATGTGCGAAAAGTATCGACCTTGGTGGAAACTTTTTTGATTTTGGTAACTTTTCTGCATGTCCTAGGACCACTCTGTCTCATGATTGAGTCAAAGCATGGCTTACATGTATATTTACCATATATAAGAAAAAAAAAAAGAAGGTATACATCTTGTACAGGCGAGTTTGACCTTAAACACGTATAAAAACAAAAAAGGTGTCGCGTTTACCAATGAAGTTCATTAACCCTTAGTCTGCAAAGCGCGACTAACTGACCTTTTGCGGACAGTGTAGATCAAGATCAGACTGCACAGAACGTGCAGTCTGATCTTGGATCTACACTGTCCGATAAGGAGATATTTTTTCCCAAAGAAATGAATTAAAATAACATTATTCGGGTTTTTACCGTCGGCTTGAAAGTTGTCTTTCATTTATTTAGCAGGATAAGACTTAAGTTAATTTTCAATTCTTTATTCTAAATTAAAAAACACACCGTCTAATTGGATGTGACGTTTTGTCTTGGCTAATCAAAATGCTTCCTTGTATAAATCTAGAGAACGAATTTGATTAAGAAATAGTCATTAAATTCAGAACCGGGAAAATTTGACCCGTTTTCCAACCAGACAAAATATCTGTTGTATTTCATTTCCGGTATTGAAAGCAAAAATGTCATACGTTCATAATTAATTGTCACGTTAATCACAAACATATAAAAAGAATTTGATGTAAATGATAATAAAATGATTAATACATCGTAAAGAACAAAGCACCCGGTCGACTTATACAAGCAAGGTTTGTTGCTAAGATACAGTTGCTAGGCAACTCACCAGTAAGCGTTCGAATTCCTGACGACTGGCGTTCCGATTTGTGATCACGTTACCGACTTGACCTGAAAGAGACAACAAAACAGATATTTAAAAGGTTCGATACAGTTTCGATACAGTATATTTCTTAAAAATATTATGCCTTTTTTTATTAACTTGGTAAGAACTTACAAAGCGAAGCAACAGACCAAAATACTGTCGATGTGAGTAAAGATTAACCCTGAAAGCGCCAAAGAAACCCAATGGACATTTTCAGTCTAAAATAAGTCCCAGATGACTGCAGTTTCCTGTTTGCTTTTTTTTTTTGTAATTTTTCAGCGAAGCGGACAATGTAGATCAAAGATAATACTGCACGACAAACAGATTTAAGTGAATAATTCAGCCTCTTCAAAGATGACTGAATCATAAAAATCAGAATATACCTAATATCAAGCAAAGATTTCATCAGTACAAAAGATTTTTTGTTCAATGATTCTATGAAAAAAAAAAAACTGGATCCACAAGTTTTGTTGATTTGCTCTTTCTTAAAGCTTTTTCCGACACTTTTCTTTCTTTCTTGTTTTAAATTCCCATAGTTTTGTGATGTTCAATATTTCAAATGCCCCAAAGCAATGTTTTCACTTCATTAAGTCATGAAGACCTAGACAACGCCATTTCAAAATATCCGATAGGGCAAACCAAAGATCAGACTGCTTTGAACGAGCAGTCTAACATTGAATCTAAAAAAAAAATAAACATCGAAGTTGTGATGAACATCCTAAGAGTAACACTTTCAATAAAATGTATCAACCGTAGACGTTGATTTTCCATCTTTCAATACGACAATAATAAGCTGTCATTTCAGTCCCAGAAACCTTCACTTTTCCGCTTCTACAATTGAAAAAAATAAACTTTTTTCCCCCTAGAAAGAATGGATAATTGAGCTGTGCTCTGTGAAAAGTGGCTCTATGCATCTGCAAAAAGTATCGACATGGGCAGATTGGGCAGTCTGACTGACCTGGCTGACCTGGGTCGAAACTTTTTATTCCTGGTCAATTTTCTGCATGTAAAAGGATCACTTTTCCTCATGATATAGTCGGCTTTTATATAAAATGCATTTATCAATTATCTGAAGACTTGCTTGGTTTCATGCATCACGGAATGCATTAATCCCCCTTTTGCCAGAGCACGGCTCATTTGGCTTGCAACACGCGAAAAAGGGCATTCGGACATTTGCGTAAAGTGTCGTCTCGGATAAGCCTGCGCAGACTGCGCAGGCTGATCCGAGACGGCACTTTACGACTACATTAGATTTTGTCCTTCAACAGACTTGCGCAAAACAGAAAATTACATAAAAACGAAAAGTGTCGTTTCGGATTAGCCTGCGCGGACTGCGCAGGCTGATCCGAGACGACACTTTACGCAAATGTCCGAATGCCCCTTTACGTGTGTTGCAGGCCAATTATAAAAAGCGCACTAGATTAGCACGTTTTGTTAGAGATTCGGAAATATAAACGTGTCGATTTTTTACGGTCGATTCCCAAGGCGTGTGAAGATTCCTAATTATTTGTTACGACCTTCCTTACCCTCTGAAGGAGAAATTGCGAATTTTGTCGTCAAAAGTCCCGAGAGTTTAACAACCTTTTTTTTTTCGTTCAACAACTTGAATAAGAATCTTTATTATTGTGATATCCTTGGTTCAGTTCTTAAGCGCTGTTTTTTGTTGATATTTTGTTAGTGAATACGGTTGAAACTGCATTTTTTTCCCTTGCTTGGCGGCCAGTCCCCTGAAAATGCGTTCGGGTTTCTTTGACTCGTCTCGCTGCAATTAACCAAAATGGGCTTTCATCAAAGTCTACGACTGCTTTTAAACATTCACAAGGACTAAAACAATAATTAACTGTTGGACAGGAACGAACCCTGTCCCTATGACTGTCATCTGTCATCCATCTTCGGAAATGAGATGGTCCAGCCGGGATTTGAAGACAATTCCTGGATGACTTGCCCTATAAGTTTACAAAGAACCACCTTGGCTAGGCCTGAGATTACTAGAGGGTAAGCTACATGTATTTTATGTCGAAATAAAAAAACAATAAAACGTCTTTATGGAAACGAAACCAAAACATTTAAGGGGCTGTACTCTTGTTTCTAACCTTAAAAAAGCCTTACATAAAAATGATTTTGACATACTTGTAGATGAAATCCGCAAAAATTGCGACGACTAGAGGCTATTACCTCGTATATTTGGCATGTATAAATTTAGCGTATCTGATCCTCTCCCATTCGAGCCTCGCTCTGGCAAAATTGGGGTTTAATGCATCTTCGTGATCCATGATACCAAGCAACTTATCACATAATTATGTATCCATGAAATCCGTTTTGAATAACAACTGCCTGAATCATGAGATCCACTGGACCTTTGACTTGCAGAAATGTGACCGGCAGCAAAAAGTTTCAGTTCAGGTCAGCCTGCGCTGACTATGCAGGATGACCTGAATCGATACTTTTTTGCTGATGCATTAAGCCCCTTTTTTCACAGAGCAAGGCTCATTTATACGTTCAGTTTTATTCTCGATGCCCCGAGCACAGTTCTCACATATCCTGTAATCCTTTGGGACCATTGTTTTGACAGTCCTAAAAAGGAGAGGGCGTTTTACCTCTAAGAGAAACCACACAATTCCAAGTTTAACGACCCTGTGAAAGAGACCTTTTGAAATCAGTGTTGATAAAGGGGAAAATGTTAACATCCAGCATTTCCTTCTTTTTCAACAATGCTTTCTCTATTTTCGAAAGCAGATTCAATCAGTTAAGTGGCATTTAATAATATTATGTCGTCTGCAATTGCTTTTAAGTTAAGCAAGTGTAAACTATATAGCGTCTGGTGTTTACCGAGTAAATTATGGTAACCAATGAGTCTCGGATTTTCTTTGCAACAAACGATGAGAACAACTCTCTTAATGATCAAGTTTGATACATATTGTCTTTGCTTCTCTTTTGCTGATACGGTGAATGTTTCTTTGTCAAGGGCAACATCAATAACTTTATTTTTGCGGGCGAAATGGATTAAGATCGGACTGCATAGAAAGGAATGTCTGATTTTGGATTTACGACATCCGCTATTTAGTCTAAAGCTATAACCCAACGCTTCCGGGCCACGCTTCCTTCACTTTACAGCACTGCTCCTGATTGAATGATTGATTGATTGATGGATGAGTGGATTGATGGACTGATTGATGGATGGATGGATGGATGGATGGATGGATTGATTGATTGATTGATTGATTGATTGATTACATGGCGTTTAGCGCCGTTCTCAACATTATTTCTGTTATTTCGCGGTGGTTAGTGCACCTATCTATGTTTTTCCTGGCGTTTCTGGTACCAGTATATCGCACAATATTCTTTTAAAGCCACTGGCTACTTTCCAACATAACCGTCGCTAAAACAATGATCAGCGGTGAGAGATGAATGATTCCTGTCGCGATGACTCATCAATCCTCGGAAAGAAATTGGCCGAACTCGGGATTCGCACCAGCGACCTCCTGTTCTCAAGTCCTGTGCGCAACCGACTGCGCCACAAGGGTTCGACTGAGCCATTGAAGAAGTGTGAATTTATCAATTAGTAGAAAAGAAGCTACATTAATCCACAAAGATTATTATCGTTGAGAATGTACTTTGATTTTTTACCTTTGGGCTGCTACGACAAACTCAACGACATTTTGCGGACAGTGTAGATCTAAGATCAGACTGCACAGAACGTGCAGTCTGATCTTGGATCTGCACTGTCCGATAAAGATATATTCCCCCCCCCCCTAAAAAAAAATAGATAAATAAATAAATAAATAAAATAAAAACATTTGAGTTTTTACTACTGACTTGAAAGTTTCAGTTAACTTATTCAGCAAGCTAAGAACTAAATGATTATGCTCAGCTTATACGATAAATTTGGGAACAAAAGGAAACATGGCAAGATTATCCCGTAAGCTGATCTTGATCTACTCTTCATATAGGACACCTGCGAAAAGCAAGATATGGATCAAACCTCAGGCTGCTACGCTTGACTCAATGCGCTTTTGAGGACAGTGTAGATTAAGATCAGACTAAAAGGAAAGTGCAGCCTAACATTGGAACCATCATGACAGTCCGATACGGTGAGGCTTTGTCTGGTAAAAAACAAGATCGAAGTCCCGATAGCTACATGTATATTTGGCTACGATTGGTCGGAAAGTTCCATTTATCCTGTTGTTTAAGGATTAAGGCAAAAATCTGAATTTTTTTTTATAACACTTGGGAGGTAATTACGTGTTGTCTGATCACGATTCACAAGTTTTTAGATCTTATCCAGGGATTTTAATGAGCACTGATACAAAACTGTTGCGACAAAGTGACATTGCTGATTAATACAAGATGGGGTTTGAATCAGTCGACTTGTATTGGTGAACACATTTTTTTTTCTGTTTTGTTAGTTCTTTCCTGTGAGAGCTTGAAGTCTGTGCTGTTCATAATGGGCAATGTCTCACCTACCAACGCCTTCCTGGGGTACCTTTCACTAAACTGCGCACGCACGAAATTTGAGTTCGAAGTTTAGGTAAGCAAGCATCACGTCTGAAAACAAGTTTCACTGAGGTACATAACCTTACGATTTGAGTAAATATTTGCACAACTTTACGCCAACTCATACCTTTGAGTAAAGCAGGGATCGTATGGGTATTTATTCAATCCAAAAATAAAATACGTACATATATAGAGTTTATTTCATTAGCTTGTGGTTAATATGGGGAAATATTTGCCGAAAAAGGGAAAGGTATGCGAAAATAACGAGAATAAGACTGCGAGTGTTCTTAAGAATGGTTGGTGAATACGGACCCAGGCTGAATTTGGTAAGATACAAGACCACAAATTACAAATATTTCCTGTATTATTGCAGATACATGATTTATTTTCTAAATACGAGACCTCCAATGGGTGAGAAAAGAGAGCAACTATTTAAAGATATTTCCCTCTGATAAAATCAAAGACTAATTCGTTAAAACGTTTCCCATTGTTCAAGTAACAGACAGCAGTTTTGAACTTCCCATAAATGAAATATTGTACATGAGAGTAAAGGTATTTACCCATCGTCATAGCCCGACGTCAGCCACTGGTATTTCTTTCTTAAAGTAAGCAAATTCGAATGGTAGCATCAAACTGATATACGCAATGGTCTGGCAAAAGGGGGCTTAATGCATCTCCATGATGCATGATACGAGTAACATGCAAGTCATCACATGATCATGGAGCCATAAAATCCATTTCGTCTAACAACAGACTGAGTCATGAGGTACACTGGTCCTTCGACAGGCAGAAAATTGACTAATAGTAAAACGGTTCGGCCCTGGTCAGCCTGCGCGGACCACGCAGGTTGACATGGTCGATACTTTTTGCAGATACATTAAGCCCCCTTTCACAGAGCATGGCTCAATTATACATTTGGATCATACCCCGTGAAAAGGTGATAAAATGCATTCGCAAAAAGTACCTACCTACGTCAGCCTGCGCAGCACACGCAGGCTGACCGTAGTCAAAACTTTTTTTACTATTAGTAACTGTCTGCATGTCAAAGAAACACTCTACTCCATGATTCGGCCGGTTTTCATTAGGATGGATTTATTTAATGCGATGACTTGCTTGGTAAAATGCATTATGATCATGCATTAAATCCTCTTTGCCAAAGCGTAAATTAAAAAGAAACTGGAAGGTTACAAATTATGACACGAATGTTTAATTGTTCACGCATTTGTTTTGTGCTTGACCTTTTACCGAACAATCCCGTATTTTAAGAAAAATGCATATTGAAAACATCGTATGAAAAGGAAAAAATGCTGGTAACCAGCATTTTTTCCTTTTCCCACGATGTATTTTACCCTTTCAGAACAAAATTTCACCAATTGAGCGACATTTTATTTTTGCGTCGGCAATAGTTTTGAAATTTGTCACGTCTAAACTTTTGTTGTTGGTAAAGACTTGACCCTTGCTAAACCACAGACGAAAACGTTTTAGACAACCCCATGCTGAAAGCGTTTGCAAACAAAAAAATTAATAAAGCTGAAAATATGGCTTTCGTCTTTGTAAGGTGTTTATTCAGCACTAAATCAGTTAAAATAGAAATTTTAAAAGAAATTTTACTCAGTTAAGATTCGATTTTGAAATTCTTGTATCACAAGCCCTGTGCGGTACTTACAGAGAGACTAAGGTTTGTCTTGGATATTTGAAAAACACAGAAATCGCTCGTCACAAGCTGCAACTGACAAGGTTCGTCAATTAATTAATTAGCGAACGTTAAGCAAACGTCTTGAAATCCTAACGTCTTGAACTCTCTCAGCGTCAAAAGAATTAAAGGAACACACAAATACGGAAATTCAAATCTTTCATTTTGCTAAACATTCTGTCTTTGTGCTCTGAAAACCATTAAGTTACATTCTTACTAGACAAAATGGCTCAGTAATTTTCTTGTTTGTTTGTTTTTAAATGCTGATAAAACATGTTGAGAAGAAAACCAAGCAATTTGTTTTCCTTGTTCTTTTGTTAACTCATATTTTTGTAGACTTTTGTTGATATTTTTGTCAAATCATGTGAAAGAAGAAAACGAGAATAAAAAATGAAACCTTCGGTCCTCCTAAAAGCCTGTGTGGGATAAAAAGACTGCTTTTACAGGAATAGCCTATACATTTTTTGTGCAAATCAAATCGTTTTGCCTGCTCTGAGATTTTATAGTGTTGAAAAGTGTTAAGATTGAATGAACTTACAAGCAGAAAATTGTTTGCATTTTCCCGTACTATAAGAATTATCTTGTGATCAAAAACGAGGACATATGTTCCTTTAATTTTTTTTTTAGCAGTGTATATCGCCCCGAGCTCTTTGGACAGCTTATTGAAACTTAGAAATGAGCCGTGCTCTGTGAAAAGGGGGCTTAATGCATCTGCGAAAAGTATCGACTCAGGTCAGCCTGCGCAGTCCGCGCAGGCTGACCTGGGCCGAACCTTTTCGCTACTGGTCAGTTTTCTGTATGTCAAAGGACAAGTCTACCCTTGATTAAGTTGGTCGTTATATAAAACGGATTTTATGGATCAACAATAATGTGTTGACTTGCTTGGTATAATGCATCACGGAGATGCATTAAGCCCCCTTTTCACAGAGCATGGCTCAAATATTTTTTTCTCTTGTTGACTTGATTAAAAAGCGGACCGACTTGATCTGAGATCAGACTGCACGTTCTGATCTTGATCTTCATCTTTTTGTCGTCCGCATATGCCCCACTATTTTCCCTATTGCAGTGATAGATTTACTTAATGTCTTTACGTTTTAGATACCAGTGACTGACGTTTCGTCAATTGACTATGAGCCACGCTCTGGGAAAAGGGGGTCTACTGCATTTTCTTGATAGTGTGTATTATACCAAGGAAGACCTCATATGGCCTGCAACACGCGAAAAGGGGCATTCGGACATTTGCGTAAAGCGTCTTCCCGGATCAGCCTGCGCAGTCCGCGCAGGCTAATCCGAGACGACACTTTCCGTTCTTGTGTTATTTTCTGTTTTGCGCAAGTCTACTCTAGGGAAAAATCTAATGTAGTCGTAAAGTGTCGTCTCGGATTAGCCTTCGCGGACTGCGCAGGCTGATCCGAGGCGACACTTTACGCAAATGTCCGAATGCCCCTTTTCGCGTGTTGCAGGCCATATGATAATGGTTCCATAAAGTTTATTTTGTTGAACAACTGGCTGGACCACACGGTAGAATGATCTTTTGACATGGAGAAAATTGACCACTAGCGAAAAGATCATTTCGGCTCAGGCCAGCCTGCGCAGACTGGGCAGGCCGATCTGGATAGATACTTTTCGCAGACGCATTAAACCCCATTTTTCACAGAGCATGGCTCATGGCTTATTTGTGCATTTACTTACATGCTAACCGAACCAAGAGAAGATCTTTACCTATAGATGTACATATAATGTAAATGTGTACCAAGCAACATTGCCTTCTGTAACAAGTTTGTAGCAAATGATATTAAAAACCGTTCTTGTAAACTATGGATAATCACTATGGGACTAAGATTTAATACACATTGGTACACCGTAAGTGTTTCTTTTCTTTCTTGTATGAAAAAGAAATGTCTTTATTGCCTGCTCTCTCTCTCTCTCTCTCTCTCTCTCTCTCTCTCTCTCTCTCTCTCTCTCCACCCCCTCCCCTGGTCTTTCTCACTCTCTGCCTCTCTCTCTTTCTCCCTCTCCTCCGACTCCCCCTCTCTCTTTCCCTACTCCTTCTCCCTCTTTTCCCACTACCCCTCTCTCTCTCTGTAAAGAAATAGTTATTACCCATTCCTCCATTTGTATTAAAAACAATTACAGCATAACACATGCAAAAACAGGTACTTGTATACTGATTTCCTCATTAACACTCATTTCGAGCATTTTTACCATTTGCCACACTGTTTCACGAGTCGCCGGCTGTAAAATGAGGAGTCGTTTGCAGAAGGTAATGTGTTAACCGATATCTATTCTCATTTACTTTGGACTTTAAAGTCCGACCACAGGGAATAGCAATTGGCCATTATTCAACGCTGAGGTCATTGGCAGGAATAACAATTAGCTTTCTCACCGCCATCGGTGATGCCAGTCGTATATTTGGCAGTCGAGGTAAATCAGACGGTATGTTCAATGCAGTCTGATCTTCAGTTTAGCCGTCTGTAAAAATAGACTGATTGCTCGATGTCTTATCTATTCTTAATTTTAAAACAGCAAGCTGGTGGGAATAGAAACTAGCCATTACACAATATCGGGGCCATTGGCAGGAATAACAGCGCATTCTACGTATGACAAAAAAAAGACTGATATTGCGCACGGCGTAGATCAAGATCGGACAAAACAAACATCAGGAAAGAGGACAACGGATTCACACGTGCATGATTATCGAGAACTACCTGTAATTTACAAAACTGAAGTAATTAATTTTCAACAAAGTATTTTTCTCTTTTGACGAAAGTTTGAAAAAGGAGAAAATACTTGAAACGAGAAAATTATTTATTCGTCACACGTTTCCTATAGCAAGCCTCTATAGAGTTGTCAGAAAGCGTCGACTCATTACATGAATGACGGATTATATCGAATTCATTTTTACGATTCCGGATACCATTTATCCATTTCTTATTCAACCTCTGTTGATAAGATAAATATGTGTTATCAGCTATGAATCCATTTATATTAGTGATATTAATGATGTGAAAAATATGGAAAGTATACGAAAAGCGTATTGTTTTGTTTAGATACGTTTTCCGTCTGGCTAGTATATTTTGGCTTTAAGGACGGATGTCAGTCGCTTCATTTACAATTCTACAAATCTGATCGGATGTAAGATTTCAGTTGAAAAATATCTATCATTGACAAATGATTTTCATTATTAATGAAAATGGTTATTGTAGTGGTCTCAACTGATTCGAAGTATAAGGAAAATAGCAAACGAACAACAATAACAGCGGTTCTTCTCTCAAAAGATAAAAAAAAATTGTTGAAAAAAGATTTTCACAAAAGTGTGGTCAGTCCCGATTTAGAGCAGGATGGATAAAAAAAAAAATAAGGACTTTGCATTGATCAGAGCACTCAGTGAGGAAATTAAGAAAAATCTTTATGATGGGGTTCATGGTATGTTGTTTTGTATTTTTTACCTACAACTGTCGCAAATATGAATATTTTTATCGAGCTGTGACATAAACGATGCTGTCTACAGTGGAAGAAGGCTTATGCACAAATCAGATAATTTCCCTCGCCAGTAAGCAACGTAATAACGAAGGGCGTTTTGATGATTTTTCATTATAACTGAGGCTTAATTTCTTTTACCTACGACTATCGAAAACATGAAGCCCCGATTAGATCGCTGATATTGAAAAAGCGCGATCTTCTAGCTCAAGATCCTGCCTAAGGCTTAACAGGAAAAAAGTGTCGCTTGCCAGTACACAAACTGAGGTTTAGCTGTATGTGAGTTAGAATTTCTTACCTACGATTGTTGCAAATATGAACACTCCAATCAAATAGCTGACAATGACAAACACGTATCTGAAAAATAAAAATATCTATAGTTAACTTTGAGACTTTGAGCGCTAAACACGACATTAATTCTGTATGTAGATCAAGGTCAGCCTGCTTTTTCTGGACAGAGCAGATCAAAGACTGGACTGCCCAGAACGTGCAGTCTGATCTTTGATCTACTCTGTCACTTCTGTGTTAAATATTCTCGCAAACACGCCATTGAAATAGCAATGTTAAACTAGACCTATACTTTTCTGCTTGAGAAAGTTCAGTATATCAATCATTTTGAGCGCATGGGTATACGAATAAGATGTTTACGAACTGTTTGGGATGATTTTTTTTATAATACGAATGCACTGATCATTCCAATAGTCTACTTTGTACAAATATTCGAACTATTGAGACTTGTCAGTACATAGAATAGATTTCAAGTCCATGAAGAAAAGATAGACTAAAGTATTTCAGAAGCAGGTTGTGACGCAAAGTACAACGTTATTTTTAAGTCCCTTGCATTTGAAGTTTTTGTAAAACAATGTTGGAGAAGGAAGAATTCCTGGTAAAAATGGTTTACATTTTGTTGAAATACGACAAATTCCTTCCTTCAAATGTTTGTACTTATAGTATTTTGAAACAGCTTCTGGTAGGTCCACTGATCGATCGATTTGATTTGATCGATTTGACTTGATCGATCGATCGATCGATTGATTGATTGCTTGGTTGATTGTCTGGTTGATGCATTGGACGGTTGATTCATTGATTGATTGATTCATTGATTGACCGATCGATCGATCGATTGATTATTTCATTGATTAAATGATTGATTGGTTTTTAACGCCGCTTTCAACATTGTTTCAGTCATATCATTGCGACAGCTCACGTATTCATGTATGTCCTGGAGTTCACAAGCACTAAAGGTAGATTTAAAAATCATCTGTACAGTAATTGGCTAGTTCAAACGTGTTTATTTCATATAGATTGTGAAAGAAGATCCACTCTCGACAATATCTTCCTGGGGACCTTAACCAGAACTCAAACCGTGATATGGTTTTTTCCAAAGGTTGACCTCGCTCATTACAGAATACAAACACGGAACCTATGATATGAGAGGTCGACTCTGTAACCATACACCACTCTCCCACGAGTAAGGGTTTAACTCTTTCAGCGCAAAATAAATAAACTCGAGGCTTTTGACATTTGAAAATAAAATTCACTCAAATTCAGAAAGATATACATCTTATAAGCTTGACGAAACAATCGGATGGCATAGATCCAAGATCAGACTGCACGTTCTGTGCAGTCTGATCTTGATCTATGCCATCCGCAAACAGAACGTGCAGTCTGATCTTGGATCTATGCCATCCGCAAAATCCCCTGTTTTCACTTATGGCACCTATGGGTTAAACTGTTGCAAGGATCCCAACTCATATGAATCTGTGTATATTCTATTTTGCCAAAAAATAGAAAAAGAAATTATATAACCCTTTTTATTGTTGCGTGTTTCGTTGGTGAAGCCTGCCCATGAATTTTAATGAAAGGCAGTAAATGTAAAAACTGACAATGTTTTTTCTTTTTTATTTATTATTTCATAATTCTACGCCACTTGCTCCAATCAGTTTAGGATACACATTTGGTTCAACAAATACTACATAGGTGACGTAAAATTATAGGCTATATACAACCTTCTTTGATTGACCGTTCGAAATAAACCACGTCTATCAAAGAAACAGGCATTTCTGTCAAGTTGAATTACAGTTCTCGTTAAGCAATCGTTTGCCTACAATGATCTTTATCTCACGGAAGTGAATTTCATCGACAGTCTAACAAAAACGCGACACCAACTTCACAATACGATAGATTTCTGGTTCCACCTTTTACTTTAAATCTAGCTGATGCAATTGTTATTATTTTTACTTAACATCTAAATCGTGCTTGTGAATACCCATGTTTTATCTTAATGACAAAATGAGATAAAAATGAAAGGAACATGCAATAGCTTTTTTTTCACTCCTGCTTTCGTCCATAATGCCTCTGCATAGCGGACAGCGTAGATATAGATCAGACTTCACGTTTTGTGAAGTTTGATCATGTATCTACACTGACAGCAAAGGCAAATATGGATGTCAAGTGCACTCTAATAACTAACTTTTTACCTTCTTTAACAAATTAGAAGCAGACCCATTTGAAAACAGGCTTAGAAAACATAGACTGGGATTTACTAGGGAGAGAACAAATGTCGTCATAGCGATTCCTAACTTAGAATTTGTTCCGCTCATATTTATTTGTTTTTTCTACCATATTTTTCTATCATATTTCAATTATTGTAAAGTTCAATGTCGCTGAATTGAATCAGAATCAGAAACAGAAAAAAGCGTTTTTCTTCACCTTTACCAAAAAACAGGATAAGAGACTTGTCCATACTGAAGGCAACAAATTGAATTTTCCTCAAATGATAGTATTTATGTAGGAAATGATAAAAAACATTGTGAGAAAAGGAGAAAATACCAGCCTATTCGCTTGATGTTTTCGAAAGCTTTTTCCCACAGAATCCTTAAAATACGAGTCTGTTGGGTTAAGGGTTTAACGTGTTTGTGACTGACTTTGTCTCCGTTGCCAACGTTAGATAATAAAACAAGCAAAACAAACAAAATAAATGAGCCACGTTCTGTGAAAAGGGGACTTAATGCATCTGCGAAAAGTATCGACCCAGGTCAGCCTAAGGACCAGTCTCTCTCATGATTAAGTTAGTTGTTTGAAAAAGTGGCTATTATGGATCCATAATTATGTGATGGTTTTTTTCGTACCATGGATCACAGAGATGCATTAAGCCCTCTTTTGTCAGAGCATGGCTGAAATAAAATATTCAGTAATGTGCTCTAGCAAATTGCTAAATTACATGTAACACATATGCTAACATTAACTAACTGAAAATAAATATAACTAAATGTTTAAGAGAACATACAAATCATGCTTCTTGCACAAGTTCGCAACCTTGCACACTCCTAAACATGTATACGATTAAGATCAAACACACAGTTATAGATGAATAAAAAAGAAAAGGGTAGATATTCCCTTGTATCAGAATTGCAAAGGGTTGCAACAGTATGTTTTTGGAATGTCGAAAGAGTTTATTACTTTTTCCTTCAGGTATATTTCGTAAAAAAAGTTGTTTATAGTTGAATTACTACTTGTTTGAAGAATTGCAATTTCGCTTTAATCACAAAATAACCAACTCATGTTTTTTGCATTTCATTACTGTAAGTTTAAAAAATATCCCAGACGAGCGTGGTAATTAAATACTGTTATCAAATTGTACTGCATTAATGGCAATCATTTTAGTACGATTGGATTTATTTTGAAGGCACGTTAATTGTTTTGACGCATTTGAAATTGTTCTGTTGCGACCTCCGTTGTTTTTGTGAGATCGATTTTTTTGTGTATCAATAGCTTTACGTTATGCTATCGACATTGCTCTGCAGCGATAACAATTGTTTTGTTGCTATCGACATTGTAATGCAACATATTCAATTGTTTTGTTGCTATCGATATTGTAATACGGCGTATTCAATTGTTTGTTGCGATCGACATTGTTCTGCAACGATTTCGATTTTGTTGGTATTGGTGCTGATCTGCGGCAATTACAATTGGCTTGTTGCTATCGATAGTGCAACATTCTGTAGGAAATACTATTACTTGCAGTGATCAAAATTGTGTTATGCTGCGAATGAAATTGTATAGTAATTATTAATATTTTGTGATGGTTGTTGATACTGTTGGTCTCTGAAAGAAGCTTGTTTTCGATAATCGTAAGACTGAGTTTTTCAGGGGTGCCTAATTCTCGATGAATATCGACCGTCCGTAACAACGTCCGAAATAACACATGTATCCAAACAACAATGCGTTTTATAAAGAACAGAGACCCATACCAACATGTGTTTCACTAAAAATAGAGATCGACTAAAAGGTCTCTTACGGCGCATTTAACATTATTTATTTTATATCACGGTGACAGTCCATATATTCATATATGTCTTAGGTCTCACAAATACTATGCTACAGCTCTAAGTGTCTTGCTCAAGGACAGTCCTACAAAAAACCCAGTGCTTCCGGTGAGGTTCTACATCGAGCCACGTCAGACCCAATAAGAATACAAACAGAAGCTAATTTAGCATCGACCTAGCACGGCCATGGATTGAGCAAACGTCCAAGTAATTGTCTGAACTACCTTTACCAAACAACCTTTTGAAAACTTTGTGGGAAAATGAGAAAATGCTGGTAACCAGCATTTTCTCCTTTTCCCACAATGTTTTCAGGCCCTTTTGAGACTAGTCTCTTCATTTCAGCCACATATAATTTGTCTTCTGCAACTCATCTGAATTTGTTTAAAATTTTATTGTCTTGTAGAGAGTTAAGTTAAACAAGGCCAAATATGGTATTATGGGACAATGTAGGACGTGCCACCGGTTCATGTTCGGGTATCTCCGCACGCTATTATTTATTGTAGCCGATTACCGTTACGAAAGTAAATGGGGGGCAAGCTGAATTTTGTTTACTAATATTTCCAATACTTTTGTTTTTCTTTATTTGAAATGCAAATACTAAAGAATTATTTGAAGTTCGCCAGTAAGCCTGGTCTCAAATCACATCAAAATCGCATTAAGGCAAGTCTATACTCTCTGCACTCGTGCATTTGGCACTCAGGGAACGCTTGTGGCATTCACGACCGTCCTACATTTAAAATCTAAGAGGGGTCCTGTGTGAGGCCCACCCATCTTGCATGGCTCCATTTAAAACCCTGCAGTCTGATAAAGAAATGCTAATTTTATCCCTTCTTTTAAATCCTTACTAGTATTTGGTTTGTTACTTGTCATCCCAGACTGCGGCCACACACAATTTACTTCAGTTTTTTCGACTGATTTCCCATTTTTCACAGTTGTCTGGGAAAATTATCCATTAGGGATTGATTAACGATGCAGACAAATCACACAGCAAAGTCACGTGTGTTCTTTCATAAATCAAAACGAGGCTGCACAGTTTGTTGATAGGAAATTTCACGTACTAGAGAGATGCATTGATATACAGTTCGATTTGTCTTAGGAGAGAGTAGTTTATCTGTTTGCTTATGTCATGGGGAAAATGGGAGCTTGAGAGTTCAACATTGTTTGTTAGAATTTTTACGGACTGTTGAGCATATCATTGAGCTGAGAGAGAGAGAGAGAGAGAGAGGTTGAAATCTAAATGGCTGGTCATAATAGATGCTGGTATAACAGATATAGTAAGGAGTCCATGGCAAATCCAAACTATGCTCGTACGCAGCCTCTCAACCCGTAACCAAACAATTATGACTTTTAACAACCCTCAGAGAGAATGCTTTCGAAAACATTGTTGAAAAAGCAGAAAATGCTGGTATTCAGCTTTTCTCCTTTTCCCACAGTATTTTATACCCTATCAAAAACAGAAATCATCAGTTTAGCAATATTCAATTTATCGTCTGCAAATACTTTCAATTTGGTCCAGTCCCAACTTTTGTCATTTGGTAAAGAGTTAATACAGCAACAGGGATACTACTAAATGGTGGAATGAAAAGAAAACCGGTGAATTGCTTTTTTTATAAATAACTCGCAAACGAAATGGCAAAGACACAACAAGTGAAAAAAGTCTGACAAAAATTTGAAATCTCCACACAGTTAAATAAACAACATGTCAAAGTATCGACACTAAAATGAAGTGCACTGGTATGTCTCCGATAGTCATGTAAGAGATACAGGTCGTCATTCATCAACCGTCAGTCGGTTATTTAGGAAACACCAAATGACGTTAAAAAATGTCTGTGTTCTGGAAAACCACTGGCCATCATACGTAGGGAAAGTGCAATTTTTCTTAGAATTACCAGAGGCCGTGTTATGTGGCATATTGAAAATTGGTTGATGGCCAGATACTGCTCGATCTATCAGACACCTTGTGTTGATAATCTGTCACAAAGCAGCACACTTGGCATGGTTTTAAGCACTACATGGTTTGAATTCGGCGTAAAGGCTGAAGGCCCGCTGGTCGGATGAAATTTGATTCCTACTGTTCAGTGCTAACTGTAGTGCTCGATGTAGGCGTCTTAAACACCAAATATGCTCAGAGAAACATCTTGGGGGCAGTATCATTGGCTGCTTGGTTGTTGACGGTCTAGGGTTACACGTGGCATGACTTTAAAGTCAACCTTGTCACTGTGAATCGAACTTTAACTGCACAGTGTTCGCCACAAACGTATGACCAGGCTAGACACGGTTGTACCACTTCCAGTATCATAATTTTTATGCTGAATACAAGCCAGGTGTTCATGTATGACAATGCTAGGCCCATTGCGCTCAGACTATTGCAGAATTTTACTTCAAGAGCCTTTAGCAAAACTTCCTCGGTTTTTCAAAGAACCCGTATCTCAAGCAATTAGAACATGTTCCGGAAATCATTTCCGTCGGACTTGCCTCTGTACAAAATTACCTGTGCAAAACTGCCGAATTGGAACAATCTCTCGGAAAGATTGACAGTTACCAAATACTGACGTGATGTAAAAGGGAGTGCAATGGGATAACAATACGACTGCTCTGCAATTGTCACCTTGTTTGTTTGCTTGTTTTGAATAGGGCTTTAAACCTTTACCAAACAATTCCAATGTTTAACGACACTGAGGAAGAAGATTTTTGAAAATATGTTAGGAAAAGGAGAAAATGGGAGTAATAGGGAGTGCAATGGGATAACATTACGACTGCTCTGCAATTGTCACCTTGTTTGTTTGCTTGTTTTGAACAGGGCTTTAAACCTTTACCAAACAATTCCAATGTTTAACGACACTGAGGAAAAAGATTTTTGAAAATATGTTAGGAAAAGGAGAAAATGCTGATAACCCGCATTTTTTCATTTTTCCACAATGTTTTATACCCTCTGAAAAAGAAATTTCATGTTTTGAATGACAATCAATTTGTCGTTCAATTTAGAAAAGGCTGCAATTTTGTCGTTTGGTAAAAAGATTTTAAACTTTTGCAAGATGACAAATTTGCTTGACCATAATGGAAATAAATCTACAAACGCAAATTAAATATAACTAAAAAGATGGTAATTGTCTCTAAAATATTATAAAAAATATTAAGAAAGGGAGAAAATGCTGGTTACCAGCAATGCCTTCTCTTCCCAAAGCGTTTGCAGTGTCTTCTTCGGCAAGGTCGTTAAAACATGACGGTAAACGGTTTAGTTAATTTATCAGTATTTCAGGTACATGTATATCACGGTGACGGTGCACTTATTAATGTCTATTCTGGATTTTACAAGCATTAGGCTAAGACTATTTGTTTTTCTTCCCAAAGATACCACCCCACACGGAATTAGAACCACCAGCGTGGCTTGCACTGTGACTTTCCGGTTACATGTCTAAAGTAAAGAAGCCACAGAGGAACCTGTTATCTTGAAAGGATCTATGTGTGAGCTTTCACCCTAAAACAACAGTAATAGTATTGATAATATTATATTATAGAATATCGACCACTGTAGGACCTTATTCCAAACATTTAACAATAGTAACAGGAGCTAACGTTTTTTCAGCAATATGAGTCATACTCTGTGAAAAGGGGGTTTAATGCATCTGCAAAAGATTATCAACCTATATCAGCCTGCGCAGTCCGCGCAGCTTGACATGGATCGAAACTTTTTGCTGTCTGTAAATTTTCTTCTTGCCCATGGACCATTCTACCTAAAGATTCAGTCGGTTGTCCTACAAAATGGATAACATGGATCAATAAAATGTGATATATTGTTTGGTATAATGTATCACCGAGATGTTCTGAACGCCCCTTTGCCAGAGCCCCGCACATATATATCTATATATGAACCATGCTCTGACAAAAGGGGGGCTTAATGCATCTCTGTGATCCATGGTACCAAGCAAGCCATCACATACTTATGGATCCATAATATCAAGTTTTTTTAACAACCAACTTAATCATGAGATAGACTGGTGCTTGGGCATACAGAACATTGACCAATAGCGAAAAGTTTCGGCCCAAGTCAGCCTGCGCAGTCCGCGCAGGCTGACCTGGGTCGATACTTTTCGCAGATGCATTAAGCCCCCTTTTCACAGAGCATAGCTCATATATATATATTCGTTTGTATATAAGTAAAAAGAAAACAAAATGACGTGTGACGGTAAGCACTGAATGACAAATAAAGGTCACGCAGCTAATCAGTTCCGGCCACTCTCAATGGGAGAAAATTTATCTTGACCCCCGCCATTGATTTGGCTATTTTTCTTCCTCCGTGCTTTTATCGATGGTTCGACAGCTTAGACATCAGTAATGAAGGTTAACCCGTTTCTTTACAAACAATTTCCAGACTTACAGAAAGCTATAACGAATTACGCAATGAACAAATATTTAGGGAAACATGACATGGTTCTTTTCTTTACACTTTACGGTCAAAATTGTTTAACATTGTGACGGAAAGAAATTACTCACGATGGGACTTTGATGGCATGTGTTGATGTATAAACTTACTTATTTCTGATGTTTGAAACCCTTTACAAAAACAAGAGGCCATTGGCCCTAAAGCGCTCACCTGAGTAAAGTTATCTAGGATTGATAAGGCTGAAGAGATCCTGATTTTAATGACGTAAAACACATGGGTGAAAGTGACCTACTTTTTTACCCTATTGGACCCGATTTCAAACGTGCCCGAGATTTCAACAAGACAAACATTCTGACCAAGTTTCAGAAGTGTGAGACTGAAAAATGTGGCCTTTAGACTGCACACAAGGTTTTTCAAAGATTTGGCCCAGTGACGTACTTTTCGATCTGATCTGACCAAATTTCAAACTTGCCTCAGATATCATCAAGACAACCTTTCTCACCAAGTTGCATGAGTATCAGGCTGAAATAGGGCCTCTATGGTGCACACAAGGTTTTTTTTAAAAATTTGGCTCACTGACCTGCTTTTTGACCCAATATGACCCAATTTTCAAACATATCTGAGATATCGTCAAGACCACTGCTCTGATTTAGTTTCATGAGTATCTGACTGAAATGTAGCCTCTAGAGTGCAGACAAGGTTTTTCCTACGATTTGGCCCAGTGACCTGCATTTTGACCCGACGTGACCTAAATTAATACTTGTCTAAGATATCATCAATATTAACTCTCTGACCAAGTTTCATGAATATCATGCTGAAATGTGGCCTTTAGACTGCACGCAAGATTTTTTTTTTTTTTTTTTAAGATTTAGCCCAGTGACCTACTTTTTGACCCAACATGACCCATTTTCGAATGTATGCAAGATTTTATCAAGACAATCATCCTGACCAAGTTTCATGAGTATCTTACAGAAAATGTGTCCTCTAGAGTGCACACAAGGTAAACCTTGACAACCGCCCGACGCATGACGGACGACGCATGACAGACGACCGACACAGCACGATCACAAAAGCTTAACTTGAGCACTTCGTACTCAGGTGACCTAAAAGCAGTATTCTCCTCTTGAATCGAATCACAGTTTTACGGCATTTTATTGCATACATGTGTGTCAAAATTATGTGCATATTTTGCTCGCTCACCTCCCCCTTTTTTCAAAAATGTGCTAATTAAGAAAGTAGTTGCTAAACATTCGTTACGGAAATAAGGCATTCACAAAACAACGTTACAAAAACCAAAGAAAACAAACACTGCATAAACAGGATACTCACGACGCATACGACATCATTGCTCTGAAAATGTTTTTATAGAACATCGTTACATTTTCCACTGCTTTGATCTTGTCGTGCAACATACCAGTAAATCTTATTGTTTTATAAACTCGTAACCTTTTTAATTAATATATTAAAAGAAATTTCCTCTGTAACCCAGGATTGTTAAACATGCTAGTATGTGATATAGAACGTTTCGGACGGACTTGCAGGTTGCTCTTAGTCGTCACTCTTCGCAAATAACATCACATGTCTCGAATTGTAGGGTTTTAGTTAAGAAATATTTATCTGTAGAAAAAAAGGCACTTTTTTTCCCTTTATGAATATCAATCAACTCTAAATAAAGTTCCAGGGGCTCTACAAGGCTTTAGTGCCTAACTCTTTACCAAGCAAAATTTCTAGACTTGTCAAAATTGAAAGCATTTGTAGACAAATGAAAGACTCAAAAATTGAAATTTGTTATTGAAAGGGTAGAAACATTTTGATAAAGAACAAAATGCTTTTTCTTTCCTTTTCCCAAAATGTTTTAAGAGGCCTTCTTCCACAGGGTCGTTAAAACTCGGGATTTTACCGTAAAGGGTTAAACGCTAATTTCTCCGGAATACTTAGACTGTTTTTTCCCCACAATAAAAACATTCTAAAAACAATGATGTTTTTCCAAAAAAAGGAGAACACACTATATCAATACAGAAAAAAGATACACGCTTCTTGTTATGCATTACTTCACTGCGTAATTTACCCTAGCTAATTGTAAAGAACACAAACTCATAAACTTTGTTCTTCATATGGGTGCTTTAATTTTTTAAGCCCAAAACAAACCAATATTTTTTGCTACTGCTGTCGTTTTTCCTTCATTTCTGTGCATCAAATTTAAGGAAAAAAAGTAAGATAATTAAAAATAACCTCGAAATAAGAGTATTACGCGATAATAATTATAAGCCTAGCGGTAAACATTTTTCGAGATTTTATTTCCCACAAAAGTCTAAAATGATAATTGATTGAAAAAACGAATTCGTTGTTTGCTGTCCTAATGCATTTGCCTGTAATAAAAATACCATTTACCGTTTACTATCCCAGAATGCTTTTAAAAGCATGTGTTTATTGTTTTTTCTCGATCGTAATTTACAACCAGGACAGCTCTGACATTGGTATGATACAGGAAGGAAGATCCATAGACCAGGTTTATCACAACTGTACAGTTTTAAGACTTTTAACACTTTACCACACAACAAAATTTTAGACTGGTCCAGATTGAAAGCATTTACAGACAACATATCATTTTTTTTTAATCTCTGATAGGGTGAAAATAACTACGTGAGAAAAGGAGAAATTACTGGTTACCAGCATCGTCTCCTTTTCCAACAATGTTTTCAAAAAGGCATTTTCATAAGGGATGTTGAAACACAGGGTCGAGCCGAGGTATAGGGTTTAACTTCTTCACTATCAACTCCATTTGTAAAAGCTATTTAAGTCAACATTGGCCGTGAAAGAGTAACACCGATATGAAATCACAACATTTACGGAATCTGTTCATTTCACATCGTTTGTAAAACAGGTTTATACAACTTATATCAACTACTGTCGTTGATAGCTTCCAGGAAAACTTAACCAGTAATCGCGCCGTAATATGTATGGTTCCAAAGGTTGACCCCTCTCATCAAAGGATTCAAACACAAAACTTTAGGTGTAAGAACCTGACGCTCCACCACTACACCACAGTCGATCTGAGTAGGGCCGTTTTTTTGAAAACAATGTGATACAAACTTGTAGCACTTAAATTTTAATATTTCAGTTCCTTTAGACATGTCAAGTGATTCATTTTTTCCAATGAACCGGAGAAAAAAAAAAAAGCACAAATGGAATGAAATAGACATTATTACTTACTGCCAATTTGTATCTGGTGGGGGAAGGTCACCAATCGTTGTCAAGGTCAAGGTCGACCAGTAGAGCGAGGCCAGGTATTTTCTTGTCACTGATGCATACATTCCCTTGGGTTCCGGGTACGACCACCCACCCTCAAATCCTTCAGCCTCGGAGATGAGGTAATAAAACGCCGCAAACCAATGAGAGCCAAGAAACAATATGTGAGAAAGGCTTAAAACGCGGAGCAAATTCGGATATGCGGTTCTCGATTCATACATGTGCATAAAACGAACGGTCCTGTATATCTTCAGAAACCTTGGAAAGCGTAACATTGCATGTATCCCTGTATAAAACTGTAGGAAGTCAAGAGGAAGTAAACAGAGGAGATCCGTAATAAAACATTTGCTCTTCATGTAGTTAACACACAACTTCTTGGTATCATATACCATTAGGCCTTGCTGAAGGTAACCCGTTCTAAATTGCACAACGATATCACAGGCGTATATAAAATCACTAAAAGCGTCCAGACTGAACCAGACCTCCATATAACCGTCCTGTATCTCCCTAAACGCTTCCCTGGCGATGCACGTCCATAGATTATACAAAACTGACAGAGTTACCACCCCTAACCAATAAAACATTAATCCGCCAGAGGGATGGATGACGTAAGAGCTACAAGTTCGATGTTTACTGTAGGAGCGATCGATTTGAATTTTGTCATCCTCGTTTTCGAGTATTATGGATTCCTCGGCCTGATTTCGAGTCGAGAATTTCCTCAAAAACGAATCTCCCCTATCTAATCCATTCTTCTTTTTCGCCACCATGTTGCTTGTGGCGGCCATTGTAGATTTAAGTCTACCCCACCTATCTCTTGCCGTATTCCGTGTCCCATTTCTTTTCTCCACGATTTCGTCCACTTCCACTTTGGATGCAGGCGAATTTTCTTCGTCACAAACGGCTGGCGTCACAGATGTGACTGACAGGTTATTGTCTGTTTGCTCCTCCATTGTGTATTTGTTCGTTTGTTAACTGCCGTCCGCTTGTCAATCTAACATATTCAAGGTGCCAGTACTGTTGTCAGTACCTTTTGTGCTTTGATTCCTCTAATCCATCACCGGCCATATTGAAAACGTATTAACTCTGTACTTCCTGGAAAAAATTGAAAGCAGGCAATTTTTAAAAACAAATCAGTGTAGACATTTGATAATTCAAACGCGAAATAAAGTTTGATTAATAAAATTAAAGTAAAAACATTGTGACAAAAGGAGATATTGCTCGTTACGAGCAATATCTCCTTTTGACACAATGTTTTGTAAAAGAAGTCTACTATCAGACGACAGGAAATTGTCTGCGATTGGCAATGTGTTAAGATATACAAATCCAGGCCAATCTATGAGTACGGGGCTTATTTCGGAATTAACGGATATTATATCTATTGATTGATTAACCTATATTTTATCATATTCCTTGACAGTTGGGCCATTCAATACGGGATCAGTCTTTTCTTGAGTTGGTCACTTATTCAACGATTCTTATTCTCGTGAGACCTTTGTGTTAAGTTCTACGTCGGTGTCAACGGTTTTTCAGCCATAGCACGGGGACAGTTTATTTATTCCCATCATTTCAATACTAGGCTGCGTAGATCAGAAGTGCTTCACTCCAGAACAGACCTGTTTATCCTGCACTGCTAGCTCAAGGGGGGCGGGGGTCCACCCTGAATTTCCCGATGAGAAATCGAACACTCTGACCGCTGTTACGGGAGACCACTCCTTCATGCATGGCTTCGTCCCGATTTAAATACAATACCTAACAACTGCGTTAGTGAGATATCTCTTTAGCTCAGTGGTTAAGATATTGGTCTTTTAAAACTCGAAAAACGAGGATATTTGCCCGTCATGGGTTCGAATCCCGCCAGATGCGGTTTGTACTGCCATGCATTTGTTCATTTGTTTCTTTGTTACCGACTTTGTTCGTAAGATGGGGGCTCGTCCGGGATTGGCCATTGAGCCATTAATCCCACTTGTTGTCCAAAAACGGACATTTGTTGTCTAAATAATAGACTTACTGCCTAATAAGGCTTTCAGTCATCAATAAATGATGACTTTAAGAGGGGGTGTGTTACGGGAGACCACTCCTTCATGCATGGCTTCTTCCCGATTTAAATACAATACCTAACAACTGCGTTAGTGAGATATCTCTTTAGCTCAGTGGTTAAGGTATTGGTCTCGAAAAACGAGGATCTTGTCCGCCATGGATTCGAATCCCGCCAGATGCAGTTTGTACTGCCATGCATTTGTTCATTTGTTTCTTTGTTACGGACTTTGTTCGTAAGACCGCTAAACCATGGAGGAATGCATCATTAGGTATTAGTACACCGAGTGTCCAGTCTACCCCCATTTCATCTGCATAAGCATCGTGGCCCCCTTATCAGTCTTTTTCCATTTTTGGGACCCAATTAGTCAATTGAAGTGCCAAATGACTTTCACTGGTATCATCAGCAAGTTGCAAAAGGTCGTATCCATCAACTATCCTAAATCTTATTCTAATTCTCGACATTTTCTTTATTTCAAAGGAGTGAATTTCTGATTGGCTAAATTAGATAGTAATTTCAAGACCGCTTTAGTCAGGATATCGAAGCAAATATCGAAGCATGTAAGATTAAACTGCACATTCCGTGCAGTCCGACTATCCTTGATCTTGATCTATAATGTCCGCAGAAGGTACTTGAATTATATTTGGCATCCGAAGGTAGAGGAAATTGGGTGACTTGATCATTTTATCTCAACAAGTTCTATCTGTCATATCTCAAATAAATTTAAGCCATGCTCTGGCAAAAGGGGAATAAATGCATCTCCGTGATGCATGATATCAAGCAAGTCATAATATAATGATGAATTCTTAAAATCCATTTTGTCTAACAAACCTCTGAGACAAACTGGTCCTTTTAAATGCAGAAAACTGACCAATAGCAAAAAGTATTGGCCCAGGTCAGCCTGCGCGGACTTTTCACAAAGCCCATTTTTCATCAACATTGAAAAGACCATTTGTTTTAGTCCGCCGACCTACCATTCTTAATCACAATGTATGTATGGAAATCAAAGAACTGTCGCTATCTGTCTAAGTATCTAGCGTATAGCATGTCCTCATTCTCTAGTCGACCAGGTGTCTTTACTCAGATATTGTGTGTAGCTTGTCCTTATTCTCTACGCTCCGAAATGATTTTACCAGATTGGTGTTGTATTCCTGAAAGTATAATATAAAATATATATAGACTATCTAAACATTATTTTGATATAAAACATCGCATGATATGAAAACGATAAATACAGGGATTCAATTATATTTCTTTGGGTCTTCACAATAAAACTGCATTGTGGGTAACGTTACCCAATTCTACTGAGTAAATACATCTTCTAATTTAAACAGTCAGAATCAGAGCAGCACAGCAGCACCGCAACATTTGTGAATTTCTGGTCTAGAATAAAGTAGTAAACGCTAAAGATGGTATTGATAAAATATCAGACTGCGCCTTCTGTGAAATCTCAGCTTAACATTAAGGTATGCGAAAGCTTAGAGTTTTTCAAGATCAGCAGTGAGTACAGGACTTAAGAACAGGGCGTCGCTGATTCAAATCCCAAGCTCGGCCAATTTCTTTCCGAGGACTGATGATAGTCACTGCGACAGGATTCATTCCCCTCCCACAACTGTATGTTTCCGATGATGGTTATGTGAGAAAGCAGCCAGTGGCTTGGGAATAATATTGTGAGAATTACTGGTATAAAGCAAATCTAGGAAAGCATGTACAGATGCACTGGCCGTCGCGATGTAACTGAAATAATTTTGAAAACGACGTTAAATACCAACAATTAAGCAATCAATGCCAACAATAGACAGATAATCGTTTTTTTTTTTTTTAGGACAGACATAAAGAGAAAAAGAGAGATACAGTTATATCAGTCATTCTATCTTTAATAGTGGACGATCGGATATTTTCAGTAAGAAGAGAGGACCTTATTTAATGTTTCACAATGTATTTAGTACAATAGACCGGACTGTATAGACCCAAGGTAAGATTGTTTTTGATCTTGGTTCGACAGGGTCAGCAAACACTGCAAAGGAAGTCCTCGACATTCCAAAAGTTAACGAGAGGGCCATGATGGCCCTAAAGTCGCTTACCTGAGCCTTTTGACCATACATGACCCATTTCCAATTTCTTCCGAGATATAATGACAATAATTCTGACAAACATTCATTAGTATTGGACTTAAAATATGGCCTTTAGAGTGTATACATGCTTTTTCTAGAATGTGTCTCTGTGACCTACTTTTAAGCTAAACATTGCCTATTTTCAAACTTGTAGAAATTATCCAGACAAACACTTTGACCACCTTTCATGAATATTCGAGAGAAAATGTGGCCTGTACAGTGTACACAAGGTTTTTCCGAGATTTGATCAGGTGACCTTGTTTTTGATCCAACATGACCCATATTCAAACTCGTCTAAGATATCATCTAGACAAATGACCAAGTTTCAAGATTGTCAGACTGAAAATGTGGCCTCTAGAACGTACACAAGATTTTCCAAAGATTAAACCTTGTAACCTAGTTTTTGACCAAACGTAACCATTTTCAAACTTGTCCAAAGTATCAAGACAAACATCCTGACCAATTTTTGAAAGTACGCAAAAATGTGGCTTCTTAAGTGCACATAAGGTTTTTCCAAGGTTTGACTTAGTGACCTATTTTTGACCCGGAATGATCCATTTTCAAACTTTTCCAAGATATTATCAAGAAAATCATTCTGGCAAATTTTTATTGGTATCAGACTGAAAATGTGGCCTCAAGAGCGTACACAAGGTTTTTCAAAGATTTGACTTGGTGACTTAGTTTGGAACCAACATGACCCGTTTTCAAACTCATCTAAGATATCATCAAGATGAACATTCTGAAAACTTTCATTGATATTGAACTGAAAATTTGACCTCTAAAGCGTACACAAGGTTTTTCCAATATTTGACTTGGTGACCTAGTTTTTGACCTGATGTGACCCATTTTCAAAACCATCCAAGATATCTTCAAGATAAACATATTGACCAATTTTCACGAGTATTATACAGGAAATGTGGCCTCTAGAGTTTACAGAAGGTTTTTTTTTTCAAAGATTTCGCCTTTGACCTAGTTTTCGATTCAATGTGACCAATGTGACCAAGTTTCAAACCGATCCAAGGTATTATCAAGACAAACATTCTGACCAGCTTTCAAGAATATTGGACTGAAAATGTGGCCTATAGAGCGTACAAAAGGTTTTTCTAAGATTTGACCTAGTGACCTAGTTTTTGACCCGGCATGAGCTAATTTCGACCTCATCCGACATTTAATCAAGACAAACATTCTGACTAATTTTAATGACTATCGGACTGAAAATGTGGCCTGTAGAGCGTACCTAAAGTAAAAGTTGACGACGGATGCGCACGACGTACGAAGTACGCCAAACACAACACGATCACAAAAGCTCACCTTGAACACTTCGTGGTCAGATGAGCTAAAAATTGCCATAAAATTCTAAAAAGAAATATAACAGATAAGATTTCAGGTAAAGTCAAAATGTAAAACAACGACAATTGTGCTCTCTCCAGAAAATAATCAACACAGAAGCTATTTTGAATAATTTGTAATACAAGAAATAAATTCCGAACAATTCCGAGTATTTGTTGACATATTCTATACATCACAAGATAATGATGCTCTCTTTGGGGAGAAGTTTGTGTCATTTTGAAATATCTACATGAATAACATGAGGCTCGTCTCTCTAAAATTCAGTTCAAACAGAAATATAATTTGTTTGTTTTCTCAGCTTAAAGCCGTTCAGTAGATTTGCATCTATTTTGTCTTTTCTTGCAATTTGATACCGTAGAATTTTATAATAAAAACAAAAAAACTTTAAAAAAAAATCTCTGTCACTGAATTTAGAGAGGACATAACTTGCAATCGACCAATAAAGAAGGAAGAGAAGTATCAGAATGTTGTCAACCATATTTCCTCCATGAGATGCATAGCCTATTGAAGTGTTTCTAGATTTTGCTCCAGAATTTTGCCTAGACTTGTTGGAACGTCACATGACTGGTATCACGCCTTGATCATGTAGGATTATATTCATATAACCACGATGACATTATATCTGATCTCATGAAAATAGTCGAAATCCCCGGATGCAATATGACAATCCGTCATTAAAACTTGGAAATTGCACTTATTTACTGAATGTAACTATCCATTTTCAAGTAGCTTGCATAAAAAATAGATTTCATAGTATCAGTGTCTTGCACAAAATATTTCATTCAAAGCAAAAATTTAAAAACAGATCCCTTTTTTATCAATGTACAGGCACGTAGCAAACTTTACCCATTTGTTTATTTAGGGAATTTATGCCTTTTAAACAATACCTCATTCATTCAACAGTAAATATTCATCTATCCATGTTCCACGACATTTTATAACAATGTCGCTTACAGCTGAAGATATAATTCGTTTACAAATATAAATGAGATTTTTAGTTCAGTTTAAATATGTAAAAAAATAGGTAATCTACAGTTATCCTACTATCTTGCGCCCCCCCCCCCCCCCCCATCTAATATACATGCTATATAAAACAAAAACAAGAATATTAATTACGAGCAATTTGCCGAAACATTTTCCGAAATGGTCTGCTGCAAGACTCAGGGGGAGGGGGGTACATTATAAAGACCTGCCTCTATATATTTTGATATATGGCATTGTCCAAAAATAGTCCATTTATGAAATTACAGACTTCGCGCATTTGAATATCGAATCACACGATGCTAGACATAATAAACAAAAAAAAACATTCCTTGTATAAGAGACTAAAACTCTTCACTCACAAAAGGAAACAAAAAAGCTTTGGCGGACAGTGTACATCAAGATCAGACTGCACAGAACGTGCAGTCTTATCTTGGATCTGCAATGTCCGATTCATTTTTTTCCTGAGATATTCCAGTAAAAAAACGTTTGATTTTGCAATATATAAGCCCTTCTTTGCCACCTGAAATGTGATTCTGATTGATTTTATAGTTAGGGATTACTTATTATATTGGCCACGTAATACATATCAACTTAATTCCTTACCACAAAATACCATCAAGAAGAAGGCTATTAAAACACTGTGGGAAAAGGAGAAAATGCTGGTTGACCTTTCATAGACAATTTCTACCACTTGAGCCAGATTTAATTTGCCGTCTGCTAATGCTTTCAAATTGGGTAGGTCCAAAATTTTGTTTTGTGGTAAAAAGTTAATTCATTCCCAAACGGCAAAATTTTAGACCGGTCCAAATTGGAAGCACTTTCATATGACATATCAAATGTGGCTTAAATGATGGTTTTTATCTTTGAGAAGATAGAAAACGTTGTGGAAAAAAGAGAACTAGCTGGTAACCAGCATTTTCTCCTTTTCCGACAATGCTTCAAACCTTTTCTGTCGATAAAACATGGAACTGTTTGTTAAAGATACATCCTTACAGCCTAACAGAAAAAAAAAAAACACTGTTAAAACTTTAAAGTGTGTAGAATGGCTCAGCTGTGTAAACATAGATAAATTACCAATATATATGATGTAAGGGATAGAAACACACCAGGGATTTGTCTTCATTTAAAACCGGAAACGACAACAGCCATTTCTTTGAAGGCCTCCAAAACATGGAATGCATTTTCTACCCGTCTTAATCTGTGAAATTTTGCAGCCATCAGGGGCAACATCTGGCATAAAGATATCAGAATGATTATACTTTCATGCAATAAGGATAAAGTGGGTTGACAACTACATTAAAACTAGTACAGATGTATCTTTATAGGGTTAACCCTTTACCAAACGGCAAAATTTTAGACTGGTCCAAATTGAAAGCACTTGCAGATGACAAAATAAACGTAACTCAAAAATTGAAATTGTTTTCCATTGGGTAGAAAACATTGTGGGAAAAGGAGAAAATGCTGGTTACCAGCATTTTCTCCTTTTCCCACAACGTTTTCAGAAGGCTTCTTCCTCTGGGTCGTAAAAACCAGGGATTGTTTGGTAAAGGGTTAAACGGCTTTTCTTTACTGTCTAACCGAAACTTTCTCTCTTCCAAAGAGTTTCCGCAAAAAGGAAATTATTCGGATGAGAATCATTAATAAACATTACAAGGATGAATACACGTGAGCCGTGTTCTGTGAAAAGGGGGCATAATGCATCTGCAAAAAGTATCAACCTAGGTCAGCCTGCGCAACCTGTGTAGACTGACCTGGGCCAAGACTTTTTGCTTTTGGTCAATTTTCTGCATGTCCAAGGACCATTCTATCCCAAGATTCAATCAGTTGTTAAACAAACTCGATTTTATGGATCCATAATCATATCATATCTTGCTTGGTATTAAGCATTACGGAGATGCATTAAGCCCCCTTTTTTCCAGAGCGCATCTCATTTTCAATCTTTCATATCAATCAGCTCCATATAACAAGGTATATCTTTTCCTTGGGAAGAAAAAAGAAGACAATAGCAGTTTATGAGTAATCGTACAGTGTTTCTGTATTTTCAGATCATTCCTTTTAAAAGGCCAGCCAACATCTGTTTTTTTTTTTTAACCCATATGCTGCTAAGCGCGACCTTAGAACCTTTTGCAGACAGTGTAGATCAAAATCAGACTGCACAGAACGTGCAGTCTGATCTTGGATCTACATTGTCCGATAAAGAGATTATATTTACCCCCCCCCCCCCCCAAAAAAAAATAACTGAGAGATAGTAGAATTTTGGTTATTACTATCGGCTTCAAAGTTTTATTTCATCTATTAAGCAGGTTAAGGGTTAAGACACCTTTGTCTGGCACATTTACATCTCTAGTAATAATCCCTTATGTCAAAGTGCCAGACGGGTGGGCATTCAGTAACCGTTATTTAACTAGATCTACATGGCAGCTGACTAATCGGCCATATCAGAAAGAAGACTTGAGAAAACAGCATTTTAGCTCCCTCCACAACAGTTTACCTTCATAAGACATATACCATCATTGGAGCCACGTCTGATGTGTTGTCTGTAAATGCTTGTTGATTGGACAAAATGTTGTCGTCTTGCAAACCATCACTCGTCACAACTCGGCCGATTCCGTACCTACAACTAACCTCGTCTGTTTGATTGAATTTGCGTTTATTTATCGTCGCCACCGGTTGCCCATATGGGCGACGCCCCTTGAACGCTGTTAGTATTGTTACGGGGGATAGTGCAGATATAGAACGAAACCCATCTGAAGTTACGCCTGGTTCTTTTACGTGCTCGGTGTATAGCACCGTCACACGGGACCTCGGTTTAACGTCTCATCCGAAAGACTATTGGTAATTTTAGATGGCCAGCCGCGGGGATCGAACCCACGCCCTCAAGTGACTCGAAACATTACGTTCACGAGTCCTACGCTCTACCTATTGAGCTATGCGGGCTGGTCAACCTCGTCTTTATAACGGTCGTTTCCATTTGAACTGCCAATCACGTGATCTTATACATGGCGGCGCCACTGTAAGTCGTAAAGCAAACGACATAAACAACCTCGATGAAGTTATTCACATCTAACTATTTGTCGGTGAAAACTTCAATCGGAATTGATAAACCAAGTTAAAAAATGAATGTACCAACTGTTGGTCAACTGAAATATAGTTAGAAAGATTTCGATAGAAAATTAAGACTCAAGTTTTCTTTTTTACGGGGATCCTTACAATTTCCAGAACGGTAAACCGGCGTACTTCCGGCGATGAAATGTACTGTGTAGGTGCATATCAAGCTATCAGATACAGCCGAGGGACTTAATGCCTCCCATCACCCGAGGTATGCCGAATGGCAAAGCATTAAACTAAATGTATATACAGTCCATAGCGCCACCATATTTAACTCTTAACCTGCTACATAAGTTAAATGAAATTTTCAAGCCAATAGTATAAACAAAAAATTTGTTATCGCAAAGGTATTTTGTGGGAAAGTATCTCCTTACCGGACAGTGTAGATACAAAATCAGACTGCATATTCTGTGCAGTCTTATCTTGATCTACACTATCCCCAAAAGGTCCTTACGTACCGCTTAGAAGCCTAAGGATTAAGACTGCTGATGCGAGCATTTGTTTGTTATTGGGATTTGGGATCGTTTTCAACATCTATTTATTCATATTATTACATTCAGTTATCTTTTCATGCCTTCCCGGAGTTTTCTTTACCGGTACTTTGAAAAACAATCTTCCCAAGCCATTGGGTTAGGTTCTCTAATAAATCTCTTCAAAATAATGTTCAGCGGTAGCAGACGACCAAATCGTGTCGTAATGGAAATATCATAAATCCTCCAAAGATTCGATCTCACGACCCTAGATTACTTGTCCCTGTATATAACCCAGGGAGCTTCCGGGCTTAGAGCGAGCAATCATAGCTTCTGCTGTGTTAACCCTGAAGTTTCTAAGCGCGACTCACTGACCTTTTGCGGACAGCGTAGATCAAGATCAGACTGCACAGAACGTGCAGTCTGATCTTGGATCTACACTGTCCGATAAGTAGATATTTTTGCTCTCAATTATAACTTGGGATTTTTTCTATACACTTAAAAGTTTCATTTAACTTATTTAACAGGTTAAGGGCTAACCCTCATCCTGCTAAATAACTGAAATGAAATTTTCAATTCGATAGTAAAAACCCAAACATTGCTATTTCAAAGAATTGTTTTTGGGGAATAGTATGTTCTCATCGGACGGTGTAGATCCAAGATCAGACTGCACCTTCTGTGCAGTCTGATCTTGATCTACACTGTCCGCAAAAGGTCAGTGAGTCGTGCTTAGCAGCCTAAGGGCTAATATAGTGATTTACCTAAAGTAACGTTCATAATGATTTACGACATCTATCAGACGGCTGTATAAAACCAAGAAATACAGACTTTTACCCTTCACCTAATTAATAGATGATCCACGCTCTAGCTGGAGAAAGGTCCGTTGCACATGCAGAAAAAAAAAATAATGGCAAAAGTTGCTACCCAAGTCAGCCTGCGCACTCCGCCTAGGCTGACCTGAGTCTTGATTTTTGCAGATGCATTAAACCCCCTTTTCACAGTGCATGGCTTATATCTAAAAAAGATATATTATATTTCATGTGTCTATTTTTAGAAATGTTATACGTAAAGAAATGTAATTTAAGCTGGGGGGGATTATTTTTCCCGTCACAGTGAATATTTTCCTCCTGCCGAAAATCTGGAACTACTTTTTTAAGTTTTTTTAAGTTTTTTTTAAGTTTTTAAGTTTTAAAAGTGGCTTTCGTTGACAAAATAATCAGAGGAAATATAATATATAATTTATTTCATCAGCTTGTGGTTAATATGGGGAAATATTTGCCTCAAAAGGGAAAGGTCCGCCGCCGGAAAATAACTCGTGCCTTACGGCACTCGTTATTTTCGCATACCTTTCCCTTTTTCGGCAAACATTTCCCCATATTAACCACAAGCTGATGAAATAAACTCTATATCTTCCACCCGAGAGAAAGCGTCGAACACTGCAGCTTCATGGATTATTTTCTTATCCCTTTTTCCTAGAATTTCTCAAAGTTTCGGACAGGATAGATCAAAGATCTGCCTGCTAATTTGTACAGCCTGATCTTGATCTAGACAGGGACATAAATAATAGTGTTATATACGATCCCTGATCTATACAGTCCTCAAAATAAAAACCTCAAAATTAGGACTAATCTTCAAAGGGTTAGCACTTCTTTTTGTAAATATTGATCACATGTAATTAAATCTATAATTGGTATAATAACAGCAAAACCTAAACAAGCAATGATTTACTCAATGAACTAGCTTCTATTATACTTCATATTCGAAGCAGAGAAGTGCCTTTCTGCTTAAGCATGCGTAGTTGCAGATTTCCGCTTATGCGCAGTGGATAAGCAATTTCAAATCTGGAGACATGCGCAGTCGATAATCAACCGATGTTGCTCTAGGAATGACTGTAATTTAGTTATGTCTGTCTGCTCCACGGTAATCAGAAAGTAAATACATTTGCTCTGAAGTATATCTTAAGGCTTTTCATGTCTTTTTCCTGTTTAGAAGACGCGCCTTTCCTTTTGCTTATATGTTTAGATATAGTCATGCTCTGTGAGAAGGAGGCTTAATGCATCTGCAAAAAATATTGATCGAGGTCAGCCTGCGCATTCCGCTCAGGCTGACCTAGATCAATTTTTTTTTTGCTTTAGGTAAACAGTCAATTTTCTACAAATCAATGGATCATTCTACCTCAGGATTCAGTTGGTTGTTAGACAAAATGGATTTTATGGATCCATGATTAAACCGTGGCTTGCATGGTATAACGCATCACTGAGATGCACTAAACCTTCTTCTGCCAGAGCATGGCTCATATTGCTGGCAACACGCGAAAAGGGGCATTCGGACATTTGCGTAAAGTGTCGTCTTGGATCAGCCTGCGCAGTCCGCGCAGGCTAATCCGAGACGGCACTTTACGACTACATTAGATTTTGTGTTACAGTAGACTTGCGCAAAACAGAAAATTACATAAAAACGGAAAGTGTCGTTACGGATTAGCCTGCGCGGACTGCGCAGGCTGATCCGAAACGACACTTTACGCAAATGTCTGAATGCCCCTTTCCGCGTGTTGCAGGCCAATTATAGTATTTTCTAATGTTTAAACAACATTTTTAAAGATCTCTTGGATCTAATATCTCATTATATCGCTATCACTGATTGAAATTGTTCAAAATATCTATTGCATTTAAAACGTGAATGAACAAATGTATAAAGATAGTTTTCTGTTCTCTAGCACTTTACCCAACAAACTCGAGAATTAACGATCTTCAGGTAAAGTACTTGCGTAAACATTGTGGTAAAAAAAGGAGACAAAAATGCTGATAACTAGCCCTGTTTATATATAGGATCTGATAAGAGTTGGGTGTTTGAAATAATTTTTTTTAAACAAGTCTACAAAAAAAATGTTATAAATCGAGCCTTTGGCGAGCTTAATAGAATTTCTTGTGGAAGAGTTTAATAAGTTTTACCTGAAAATCCAACGAATGTCAGATTATTTTTATCACATAACTGTATAACAAGAATTATAGTCCATAATGTACTGAAACAGAGGCATACATGTATTCTGTGTAATGAAATTTACATGAAGCATATTCGCTTCTTTGACAGGTACATTACGAACAAAAAGTAGCGCCAAAGAAACTTGCATATAATGATTTTGTTTTGGATTTTAAACTGATTAAATTAACAACTTTATCATGATAGCGAATTTTGACCGTTAAAATTCACACAGGTTCCCAGCTCAGCAATGTTTTAGAATTGAGGTGTATCATTCCAGAGTGTTAACCAAAAACAGCACTATTTTCTTGTCTCACACGTGTATGAGACAAGAAAATTCGTATAGCTGTTTTTGTATTGAAAACAGTGGGAGTTAAGTGATAAAACCTTTTCACTGGAATCATATTCAATCTTTCGACTTAAAATGCTTTGAATATTGGACAAGCTTTCAAATATTGTAGTGACGGACATTAAAAAAAATGACTGATCCTGTTGCTAAATTGTTTTCGAGCGTGAGTTTATTGCTCAAGTCAAAATGAGTCCATTTTCCACCACGATAATCATACGCTGTACATGTAATTCAGAAACGAGATGCTTTTTCAGTATTTCGATCAAAGTCAAGACTGTTTTTGACAATGTATTTCTTTTGGAACAGGTGAATTTTCCGATCCTAGAATAATTTACCAAACAAGACAATTTCCGATTGCGAATTCACCCTTTACCAGATAATCCTGAATTTCAACGAGCCTGAGAAATGAAAATGCTTTTGAAAACATAATGGGAAAAGGAAAAAAATGCTGGTAACCAGCATTTTGTCTTTTTCCCACAATGCTTTTTACTTTTTCAAAAACCAGACCCATCATTTTGGACACAGTTAATCAGCAAATGCTTCAGTTTGGACAAGTCTAGAATTTTGTTGTCTGGAAAAGGGTTACCCTGCTTAGGAACATAATGAAATATTGAATTCGAAAAAAAAATAGGAGTGTACTTATAGTTGTTATTCATGAAATAATGACATCGTTAAATCCCAGATCATCAATTCTAATTCGGTTTTATGTTGGCTGTATATCATTCTAACATTGCATGATACACCTCGTTATCCCTTATCCTGCTGCATAACTAAAATGAACTTTTCAATTCGATGGCAAACATCCAAATATTGCTATTTCAAAGTTCTGTTTCGGGGAATAATATCTCCTTACCGGACAGTGTAGATCAAAGATCAGACTGCACGTTCAGTCTGATCTTGATCTACACTGTCCGCAAATAGTCCTAGAGTCGTACTTAGCAGCCTAAGGATTTATAGTACGGGTAATGGTACCATTTATGTAATTTTAAAGTTTCAAACGACAAAAGCAGTATTTATGCGCATGCTCCATGACCTACTTGTGCTTATCTCAAATGTGGTACATCAGTTTTTCCTGAGATTATTGGTGTATATTGGCATCTTTCGCTTATTTCATTTTCGTGAATTTGTAAACTATTAGATGATAGGGAATGATAGCTTAACCCTTATCCTGCTAAGGAAGTTAAATTAAACTTTCAAGCCAGAGGTAAACACCCAAATAATGCTACTTAAAACTTATTTTTGGGAGAAATTTTTCTCCCTATCGGACAGTGTAGATCCAAGATCAGACTGCACGTTCTGTGCAGTCTGATCTTGATCTATACTGTCTGCAAAAGGTCAGTGAGTCCCGCTCAGCAGCCTATGGGTTAAATCTATATCAGCAGGGCACGACTTTATGCGCATATGCAGTGTAAAATCAAGATCAGAATGTATGGAACGTGCAGTCTGATCTGGGATCTACGCTGTCCGATTTTTATGATCGTAGGAGTGTTGATAAAACGCTCCCCAGAAGCCTACAGCTTTGCTCCATATGGGACTTCTAAATTGCCAATATGTTTGTATTCCCAGTTATAAATGGATGGCTTTACATAACGATTCATTGACAAATTATTCATACATCACAAGGGTACGTTCACGTGATTTTATTTCATTCAGAGCGTCGTCATAAATTATATGAGGAAACAGAGATTTGGGCCATTATTTGAATAGCAATATTCTGATTTGTTTCTCTCCCATTTCATATAATAATGGGGCCCTTTAACAAAACGGATCCATTCCCTACCTTCTTTGGAAGGTTTTTTTTTTTTAATTTAAAGACTTGTAAGGGACGTATACGGAATCCTAAAGTGATAAGCAAGCTTTTTAACCCTTCACTAAACAATTCAGCGTTTCAACTCTTAACCCTACGACAAAATTTTAGACTGGTCTAAGCTGAACTGAAAGCATTTGCAGATGACATGTAGCTCGAGTGATGATTTCTGTCTTTGATAGGGTTGAAAACATTATAGGAAAAGGAGAAAATGCTGGTTACCAGCATTTTCTCCTTTTCCCACCATGTTTTCAAAAGCCTTCTTCTTCAGAGTCGTTAAAACTCAGGATTTTGTGGTAAACGGTCAACTATCCTAAAAAAGGTTTTTTGAAAACATTCCGGCATTTTCTTCTTTTTCCACAATGTTTTCTGCATTTATTCTAACCGTATAACATGTATATTATATATTATGTAAACGTTTTTTTTTTTTTGGGGGGGGGGGAATGGACATCTCCCTATCGGACAGTGTAGATCAAAGATCAGACTGCACGTTATGTGCAGTCTGACCTTGATCTACATTGTCCGCTAAAGGTCAGTGAGTTGTGCTAAACAGCGTAAGGGTTAAGTTTTGCGCCATGTGGTACTTGTAAATTTTAAATGAAATTTTCGGGTCCTGTAAAAACCCAAACTTTCATATTTCAAACTTATTTTGGGGGGAAAATCATCTCCTTATCGGACAGTGTAGATCAAGATCAGACTGCACAGTCTGATCTTGATCTACACTGTTCGCAAAAGGTCAGTGAGTCGCTCTAAGCAGTCTCAACCCCGTGTATAAACGTGAAAGAAAATGCTGGTAACTAGCATTTTTTCCTTTTTCCTCCAAGTCGTCTATCATTTCAATCACAATTTCGACCGTTTGAGCCATGTTTACTTAACAGTCTGCGTATTATTTGAGACATGCTCTCAGAAAAGAGGGTTTAAAGGAACTACAAAACATCGACTAATGTCAGCCTGCGTAGTCCGAGCAGGTTGACTTCGGTCGAAACTTTGTGCTGTTATATTTGTACACGTCATATTTCTGCATGTCAAATGACCACTCTACCTCATGATTAAAATGGCAAACTGGACCGTTATAATGTGAAGACTGGCTAAGTATATTAAATCACAAAGATGCATTAAACCCCCTTTTGTCAGAGCGCCGCCCATTTAAGGATGAATTATTCTAAAATCTTGTCTTCCAGGAAATTTTTGAGAAATACTGCACGTTCTGTGCAGTCTGATCTTGATCTACACTGTCCGCAAAAGGTCAGTGAGTCGCGCTTAGGGGCCTATGGATTAACATAAACAATGGCACGACTACATGATACTGACACCTAAGATCCACAGAAATCTAGTGCTTTGCGTCATGTGGGACTTGTAAATTGTCAATATGTTTGTATTTCTAGTCATAAATGAATAGCTGTAACGTCCATTTACAAGTTATTAGATAGCATTAATGAGGGCTTTAGAAGCTAGTATTGTATTTGTGATGGCGGACTTTTTCTGGGCTGATGGAATCATAGCACTTGGAGTATCACATGTAAGCACACTTACAAAATGTTATAGAATTTCCCTTTTGTAGACGACGTCTTTTGCGTCTTGCAGCTGAGAACATTTTGTTAAATACAAGGGCGATGCTTTGGCAAAAGGGTTGATTGATTGACTGAATGGTGTTTTACACCGCTTTCAACGAACGGCACAGGCTGACATGGGTCGACACTTTTTGCAGATGCACTAAACCCCCTTTTAATAGAGGATGGCCCAGTCGGGACTTCCCTCACAATGTTTCTTGAAATACAAACATCAATGACAAATAACAGTTTTTCCCACGAAATAAACAAATACTGTAATGCGTTATATAACCATCATAGATTTTTGGGTTGTTGTACTAAGAACAATAGCCGTTGATTTAGATGGGCCTAATTTACAAGCATGACCAAGCATGGCCGAAAGTAAAGTATCATGGGAATGTCACGTGGTCTCAATATTTTTCGAAATGAATTCTGGGAGAGTATGGTGAACTTTCAGAACACAAAAGATGTAAGCTCAGCTGTATTACCTCCTAAAAATGAATTCACAGCAGACGAATTTGAAAATTTCATCTATAACGACTGACTGATTATACTACCTCAAGTTTCTTACACAAATACATCTAACCCTTAACCTGCTCAATAACTTAAAAGAAACTTTCAAGCCGATAGTAAAATTCATTTTTTTTTTTGGTGGGGGACAGAATTAATTCTAATCGGACAATGTGGATCCAAGATCAGACTGCACGTTCTGTGCAGTCTGATCTTGATCTTAACTGTCCGCTAAAGGTCCTTGAGTCGCACTTAGCAGCCAAAGGGTTAAACTATTGTGACAAAATAAGGAAATTTCCCGTAACAAGCGATTTCTTATTTTGCCAAAATATTTCAAACAAGAATGTACGGCAATGCTGTAAATGTCGTTTGTTGATAGGAATGAAAAGGATAAATGAGCTATGTTATGTGCAAAGTGGGTTTCATGCATCTGCAGAAATTATGGACCCAGGTCAGGCTGCGCAGTCCGCGCAGGTTGACCTAAGTTGAAACTTTTTGAGATTGGACCATTCTTTCTCATATTCCAGTCGGTTGTTAGACCAAAAATTATTTTTATGGATCCATAATAATGTGATGACTTGCTTGGTATAATGCATCATGGAGATATATTTAACCCCCTGTACCAGAGCGCCTCTCAAATCATTCATTCTATTCATACGAAGCTAATGTTCCAGCGGTGCAAGTGGTAAGATACGAAGCATGTTAGGCGAGTTATTTCACTCAAACCTCACTAAAACTTTGTGAGAAACTGAGGTATCGATCAGCGGTAGCATCGCTTTTATATTACTGCCATATTTTTACCTGCAAGTAGTCCCGCAAAATAAACATGCATCCATATTTTTTACTCATTCGCAAATTACAATTTATTCAAATGAGTATAACATACTAAAAAGTAGGTCAAAAGCCTGTGTATTTAGCTACGCTGAAAAAGCCGAAACTTCACACTGCCACTTTACTTTTCGTCCCGTGCAACATACACAGAATGCTCACAATAACATGACATCATTAAAGTTTGGGTAATAGTCTACATGTAGTAATATTTTTACGCCAGTTAGATGGCATATCTTGGATTTCAGAAATAGAATTCAGTTTAGAATAGTTGCTGGATCACGGCCATTTTTTTTTTTTTGTGCCAGTAACGTGATAAACACTTATGCTCGGTCATATATTTACGTCGTTTTATTAGACCATTGCCTTTGTTTAGCCTCGTGTCAATAACTGCCTCATGTCAATGGATGGCTAATGGCACAATAACAATAAAGTCATATACCGAATAACTGCTTCCACCCATTACTGTGTTTTCAGACATTCTACGAAATAATACAAGATGGTTTTCCGGCGACAAGTCCTGAAGCAGAATGGCTGTGCCAAATCATATTAAAAACTATGCATGAGTCTTGACAAATGGCGCATACAAGCTCTATGGTAACTTTGTCATGTAACCTTTCAGTATGACCATGACCTTTATCGTACAGAGCAAATGGTTCTCCAGCACAGATAACTGTCCCCAAAGTCGACGTTACTTTTTGACTAGTCGCCTCTGGATACAGAGGCGATCAAGACAAAAACAGTTGAAATCTCTGCACTGATTTTGTGCGCAAGTTTGAACTCTCATAATTTCACAAATAGAGCACTAAACTATATACCTGCTGCTTGCTTTTTCAATAACCATTCGTTTGAAATAGAGATACTTTCAATTTAAATCCTGAGAGTAAGTGAAAAACAGTTAATTTCATCTGTTACTCGAGCTGTTAACGTTCCCGAAAACAGACAAGATGGCCTCCACACACGATGAATTTCGTCAGCTTTTTCCCGAGATTTACACGTTATAAACGACTTCTAAAAGCTCTTTAGGTAATGAAAGGTTTAATAATTTGTCTTTGGTCATGTTTGTTACTAAAAGTTAATTGCATTTCGCTGCAATACAGATTAAACCGACGAAACAGAAAGTCAGTACAGCGATCTATCTTTGCTACTGGAAAATTTACGATGGACCTCAGACGGTATGGTGCACAATAAATGCTGAAATATGAAAAAAATCAGCGTTCGTAGCGTCTCATTATTGAAACTAGTGGTTCTCTTGACTCGCTTGTTAATAAACGTTCGTGCAAAATTGCTTTGCAATTGATCTTAAATCTTTACCGTCCACTTGTTTCATCTGGTTCTGTTTTATGATAGTATATGCTTGATTACGGTTGCTTTGAAATTCACACACAGATGTAGATGCAGTGGCTCATACAAGCTCAATTCATGACTTGTATCAAGTGGCCTTTGATTATGACCTTGGCCTATCTGAAAAAAATTGCTTTACATTTCATTTCTACAAATAAACTATGCTCTTACAAAACGGGGAATTAATCCATCTCCATAATGTATTACACAAAAGTAGTAAGGGACGAGAGAATACGGACACACCTGGGCCTGGGTGTGTCCCTATTCTCTCGTCCCTGAGTGCCCTATATCACCGTCCCTGACAAAAATGTGTCCCTATTTGCTGTCCCCGAAAGATTTTTTTTTTTTTTTTTTTTTATTATTTTGTCCCTAGGCTCTCTTCCCTGAGAGGGATTTAGCATTCAAAATGGCGGCCGTGTGGACAGCAACCGCGGACAAAAATGCCCCAGGCTCCCGTCCCTGAGCGGAATTTTTTGCAAAAAAGGGAAAAGGGGGGGAGTTTTGCCTATTCTCTCTACCCTGAGAGGGATTTAGCATTCAAAGTGCAGGCCTTATGACTGACAGGCTGGGTAAAAAATGGCCAGATCACTGAGTTGGACTTAGTTTTTTCACCCTATGGATGATTTTTTCTCTCTAAATGGAATTTGTCCCTATATCACTGAGTTGGTCTTAGCTTTTTTCCCCTATGAATGATTTCTAAATGTCTGAGCACTGAGTTGAACTTAGACTTTTTTTACCCTATGTATGATTTTTTCTTTCTAAATGTCTGACCATTGAGTTGGACTTAGTCTTTTTTTACATCTATGAATGATTTTCTCTCTTTCTAAAAGACTGAGCACTGGGTTGGACTTAGCTTTTTACATCTCTATGAATGATTTTTTCTTTCTAAAAGACTGAGCACTGAGTTGGATTTAGTCTTTTTTCTGCATCTATGAATGATTTTTACTCTTTACAGTATAACTCTCTGGAGTATAACTCTTTTGGAACGCGTCTCTTCTAAAAGAAAGATAGAACTTTCGTGGTAGATGGTTAGTCCTGAAAAGGACTGTTGGGTTAGCTCTGAAAAGAGCTGTGACAATTTGAAAAGAGCTGTGACAATTTGAAGAAATGACAACTTGAAGATAGAACTTTCGTCTGACAGCTTGAAGGTAGAACTTTCGTCTGACATCTTGAAGATAGAACTTTCGTGGTAGATGGGTAGCCGTGAAATGGACTGTTTGTTTTTGGAGGCTATGTTTTTTTCCCACTTCTAATGACAACATCCGAAATTCACTTGGTAAATGACTAAGATGATGTCAGACGTTGTCTTTAAAAATAGTTGAAGTAATCTTTCCACCGAGATCTTTGTATGGTTGTGTTATACATCGCAGTTGGTTTTGTTCCTCCACTCCTACGAGATGAGTGGTTAGTTGCAATAACTGCTGTCCGGCATTTAGATACTCTTGGAGAGCCTCACGTAGTTGATGATTTACCTCTTCCATATTGATATTGCTTCCGAATATTAACACTGCTTTCGAAGTGATCGTCAGCTGAGAATCAAGAAATGGTGAATGTATGAAAATAACGCAGGGCTTTTATACGTTTAAGGAGGATTGAAATTTTTTAAAGAGCTCGGCCAGGGTAGAAAACACATACATTTTTCCATGCTACGTTTCATGCTAATATAGCAAAAAAGTTATGAGACGATGTATGGGAAAAATGTAGACAGAACAAGTCTTGGGAAAAACAGAATGAAGAAGTCTATTGTTTTTTGAACTTTTATTTATTGAACAGAACTGAACAATGAACATATTTACAATGAACATATTTTACAATGACCTGTAAAAAAAGACAAAAATGAAATATTTACAATGAATTGATAGCAAAAAAAGAAGATCATTTTTCACTGTTTGTAGGTTTGAGTCTCTGAAATTTTCTTGTATAGAATTCCGTAGTGTTGATTAAACCACAATGATACATCTCGATCGTTTCGATGGTGTTTCGTTGAGAGGAATTTCTGTTGAAGATATTTCTGTATATTGTATCCTTTAGCAGCAGCATCCAATACAAAGATACAGTAAAGTCCGCAAACTTTACCCTGTAGACTCTGAAGAGTTTGTCGATTGTATCTCCACGTTGAAGAATGATTGTCTAAAAAGTTAATGATTTCTGGTTCAAGTGGTGGTAGTCCATACGAATCAAAGTATAGCACATTGTCATTATTGTTGAATATCACTGCCACCCAGTGTTCTCCTGGTTTATTTGATCTCTCTGTATTCACAATGTAAGCTTTCACATGATTTGGTTTCTGTCGAGGCAACTGATCTTTTGCACAGACTTTCGCCTGTAGATTTTTTATCCAGGTTCCGTGATCTAATATGTATTGAATTTCATAAGTATACATCACGTTTTTTCTTAGTCACTTTCTTCCCAGTATTGTTTTACTTTGTTACACCAGTTATGTAACCAAGACGAATCCACAAATTCAGATAAAATGTTTTGTTTTATATCCTTCCACAATCTGTAGGTTTCCACATAGTCACTGTCCTCGAGTTTCATTTCCATTAATTCAGGATACCATTTTTCCATGATTTTGTATGGATTTAATTCCATCATAGCTTTTTCTATGAACATATCCGTATGTTCTTGTCTGTTCTTAAATAAACACAGGTCGTGCTGTATTTGACTGGGGTGGTCCACTTGACATCCGTAACACTGGTTGCGAACTTCACTGGCAATAAGATTTTGTAATTCTTCAATCATATGTTTTTCGAAGCTATTGTGAATGTCATTTTTCCGAGTAGAAATGCACTTTGAAGTAGAATATTTCACTTTTTCTGCTTCTTCTCTCAGTGATATAGCAAATCTGAGTCCAAGCATCGTTTTTCTATATATGCTCTTTAGTCCTGAAAAGGACTGTTTTTTCTGATGTGATTTTTTCCGAAAGTTAGTAATCTGTGATGATTTCTCTCAAACTGTTGATCTCGATCTGATTGTCAAATTCAGCAAAAACAATAACGTTGACCACTGCTGCCAAGGCTTGGGCGAATTGAAGCTCAATTCGAAGACTTCCAGTTTTTATAGGGTGAAGTTGACCTTCTTCACTGCCTTGATCGGTTGTCAAATCGTAACCCCACAAACAGTATCCACCAGCATAATCTTCTTTGGCAATATCAAATGATTTATTGAGTCCGAAGGCTGAGACAGCCTGATACATTGACAAATATGATTTCAAATACAAACCATTTTCAAAGTCAGGCTCAAAGGGTCTGTTATGAATACTGTGACCATTACATGATACATCTATTTTTGACAGATTGAAATGTTGGAAGAAAAATGGATTGGTATCATAACCTCCATTATAACTAGCATTTGTTACCATTGTAATGAAAATACGTTTCGGAAGCTGTCCTTGAAACAAATGATCTTCAACTTTAGACTGAAGTCCCATGCCAATGGTAAAAGTCTTTACTTCTACTCTGCGGATAGGAATTTTCATGTTTTGCAGAGAAATAATTTGATTTAGATCATTCGCAACAACAGGCAACAATTCAACATTTCGCATATGCAGACTGACTGTTTCCAGTACAATTTTTGTAGCTGGTGCACCAGTACCTCCCGTAAGACAAAAGTTTGATGAAGCTCTGTTTAATCTAAGTCTGATTTCAATACCGTTAGGTAAATATTTTTCTTGCTGAAATAGATCAAGATGCAATCGTCCGAAAAGCTCTGCAGTTCTGCTTAGTGCGATTACAGCGATTCTTCCTCGTAATCCTTCATTATTCCCATCATGGTTGAGTGCTTCGAATTGTCCACTGGTGTCTTCGGTCCAAAGTACACCACCTTTTAAAAACGTAGTCTTGCAGTCGGCATTATATGACAGAAGATTTTCGATATATGCTCTGTATGGATAGGTGTCTGAATTACTATTGATTAGTTTATTATTTAGATACAAATCGATACTGCTAAACATACTGTGCATGAAATTGTTTACAGGGGCTACATTTGAGCCGGCATCTAAGTTGCTGCCATCTGCTTTAACGATTTTGAATTTGATATACAAATACGATTGTGATAAATCTGTCCAATGTTCGGTTTGAGGTGGTATGATGAATTCTATCGGTGAATTGTTTGTCAAAGATGATATTGGAAAATGTTCAACCCATTGGCTTTCTTGCATCGTTGTCAATGTGGGTGGTACAGAAAGAACATCGAGTTCTGATTTACTGCATTCGCAAGATCCACTTTGCATCATTTTTAAAAAAGATTTTTTCTCTCAATCAAATATATCAAGAGGTCTCGGTCTAGTGTAATGATTTCTTTGTCTTTTATTAATAATCTTACCCCTGTGAGATCGAGAAGATAAATGACTTGTCTTTTGTGATTTTCGTTTATTTATCCCAGGTATTAACTGTTGCGCTAAATTATTAACATATTGTTTTCCCCGCGAGACTGCAACTTTTTTAGGGTTTTTACCACGTAAAAGGATATCTTCTGCTGCACGTATTCCTTGTTTGATTCCTTCTTTTTTTATAGCATTAAAACCAGATTTGACCAAGGGTTTAAGCAATGGTGTCACTGTTTTAAGCGCTGATCTAAATAGGGAGCCTAATCCATACCCATACTGATGTTTTATGCCACGATAAACTGGTAGCATTTTTTTGTCAATGTATCAGTTTAATTATTTCAAAATATCAATTATTTCTTATTTTTCTGTCTGAAATGTAACTTGACGATTGTCTTACCAGTAATGAAATGAAACGATATGCCAGAATCCCCTGTTATTTGAATGTGAATAGTATCAAAATCAGATTTCGAAACGGGGATATAATGCGGTAATGTAATATCATGGTTGATATGTTGGGTTTCATAATTATTTTCAACTGATTCGGTTGGTTTGAACGGTAAAACACGAAGTATGGGAGCAAATGTATCACCCACTATAGTGTGTTCGGCAATATCTGAATAAACAAACAGATGGTTGTAGCCAGCATCGATGTTAGGACTGTATTTAAATGCATTTAAAAATCTTCTACCCGGATAAATCGCCTCGTTTTGAAATTCTGGCGATCCTCCCAGTTTTAAAAACAGCGATGAGTGGAATTTGATTCCGGTTTTTGTAATATTTCTGATTGCAAGTTTCGGACGTTTGGATGAGGTTGAATAGCTAATAGACAGTAGCATTGAATTCTTTTGAAGGATACCCGATAGGTTATTTTGAACCAAATCATCGATCACCTCTATAATATGCTTTGGTGAAGTGTAACTACCCGGTGGAAAGGTAAATAGAATTGACCATTTTTCTGCTCTAGCTTTATCGTCTCGCCTTAATACAGATATCTCCATATTATCTCTTTTTTTATCTACCGCTGCTACTGCATTGTATAAAGCGTTATCTGCAGTTATAATTTCGAACTTTGCTTCTTGTTCACTTACGTTTAAAAACTGAGAGGGGGTAATAAGTTGAACTAATGCAACTTCCCAATTTTCCCTATCAATATGAACTGTCTTTGGTAAATGAACTTTAAAACAGCACTGTGTGTTGTTCGGATAAAGGTTTATGGAACTATCGCTAGGTAGAGTAACATAAAATGAATTCATTTTTTAATATTTTATTTTTTACTGTCAATGAAATCAAATCCCGGTTGTTTTTGTTCTGTCTTTGTGAATTTTAACCCCGGAGATGGGAGAATATATCCGAGTGAACTACTTAACAGTATCAACCACAATTCACGATCCTGACTTTGAATACTTAAATGTACTATGGAGGTTGCAATAATTGCGTAAATGACTATTATCTGTGAAATATATGTAAACTGATTCTTTGGAACACGATTTCCACAGCAGCTGTAATTTTTAGTACCAACACTATCGACACTTTCTGTCGCGCACTCAATGTTTGACTGTGAATTCATCATAAATGTACTGTCTTTTTATAAGATTTTTTTATTATAAGATTTTTTATCTATAAGATTTTTTTATCTATAAGATTTTTTCCCCTTCAAAGACACCAAATGCGATTCTGGTATCCAACTTTGAAATTTTTTTGGATAACCTTTCCAATTGACTTTTATTTCTTTGATTAATTTTTTACCCTCACGCCTTGTACGTCTATCAAGAACTGAATCAATTTCATAGACTTCGTCATCTTTTATTAATTGAAGTTCGTATTCATAATAACTTCCCAAAATTTGTTCACCCTGTAAATCTTTTATTTTATAGGTGATAGGTGAAAATGTCTTGTTAACATGAGTGATTTCAAATATTTCTTGCGTCCAATTTGGTAAATATCCCTTATCAAATGTGCGTTTTGTTTTATTGATCCGAACACGATCTCCAATTTCGAATTTTGGCTTTTTCGTCATAGCGATTGTCGATAATCGAGGATACAGATTTTTCGAAACCTCTGCCTCATTTGATTTTGTTACCATTGCAGGAGATGTTTTAATACTTCTGTGAAAAGTATGATTGTAATTCTGAACTAAAGAATTCAATACGTCAATGTAACGTCTTGTTTTCTTGTACGTAAAGTATTTCCACATTCTCGATTTTAAAGTTCTTTGAAATCTTTCAACGAGGCTTGCTTTTGTCTCTGGATTTTCGGTGGTGAAAAAATGAATCTGACTCTTTTTCAAGTATTGTTGAAACAGTTTGTTTTTAAATTCCGAACCTTTATCTGTTTGAAGTGCCAAAGGTTTTCGTTTTGATTTCTGAACAATAGATTGAAATGCTCGAATCAAAGTTTTTCCCATTTTATTTGGAATAGGGACAACCCATGAAAATCTTGAAAACACGTCGATTACACAAAGTAAATATTTCTTGTTATCATTTTGTTTTGCTAAATGTTGCATATTGGCCAAATCAGCTTGCCATTGATAATCTATACCACTTACAATAGTTTTTCGTCTTTTGAAACGTCGACGGATTGGTTTGTGTAAGGTATAGGTGGATTCACCTCGTAACCACTCTTGAACATCTTTGTATCTTATTCCTTTCAAAACAGATTTTGCAGCGTGATACAATTGGTTTATTCCAGTAAATGCGACAGTACTTTTGGGATCATAAAATAACTTTCTTAACACGTAATCAACTTTAGGCTTTACCAGGGCTCCCATGACTGAGACGTTTTACGACTAGGGGTCTTTTTTATAGATTCTGGTGGAGTTAACAACTCTTTAGTATAGAATTGCTTCAGTCTTTCTCTTTCTTCAGGTTTCATGTATGGAGTTTTCATGTATGGAGTTTTCATCGTAGATTTTTTAACACTTTTTGCAGGCGATTTCCTTGCAGTTTTTTGTACACTTTTTGGTGTGTGAAATAAGTAATCAGACTCACCATGGGATTCTTCATCTGCACTCAGCGGCTTATCATAAGCTTTATCATAAGTTTTATGCATCCACCTCCATCTGCTTGGATTGCCAATGACTTCTTGCGGAATATTACTTTCATGTAGTGCCTTTGAAAAAGTTTTCCAGCCTTTGGGTTCAACACCTTTTCTTTGACGTATTGCATCATTGATAAGATCGATGATATTGGAACCATGAATGCGTCCGCCTTTATATGACACAACTCCTTGTTCATCCCAAGTTAAATTATTGTTATCTTTTATCATATTTAAAAGTAACTCGGCTTTTCTTTTCATGGTTTTTGGTACACTTTGCAAAATTTGATCATGCAAGGTAACAGATGTTGATTTCTGTACACTATCATCACTTTTTGTCGTTGAAAGTAAATTGTTCAAAGTCGGTCTTGCTTTTTGAAGAGAATTTTGTAACTTAAACAAAGTCTCACCATACTTTTGAGCTTTTTCCGATTCTGATAAAATGGTGTTTTGTAAAATATGTCCCATGTCCTGTTGAAGATGTACTACATCTACAACTTGTGGATTGGGTGGTAAACGAGGTCTTTGAGCTTGTTCGGCTTTCCAACGATTCATATTTTCTAAGGTTTGGTAAGGCACAATAACCATTTTTTTAACAGACATAATTTAAAAATTATAAAATTACAAGGCTTTAAGAGCTCCTCCTATTCCTCCGATAACGGCTTTTCCTAACAATGGTAATAATGCAGGACCAAGCAATTGAAGAAATCCACCTTTTTGATTTAATATTTGTTTTTTATTTTTTACTGAGACTGATTTCGAAGCTAAACGTCTGAGATGCTGCCTACTTGAATACAATTTCTTCTTCTGAGGTGATGATAAATGTACATTGCCTTTTAAAACATTATGACAGCATTCCGATATGCATTTTATCACTTCAGGTGATGAATCTTTTACAAGTTTTTTACGTGCTTTTGGTTTAGCCTGTATCATAGCCATAACCATTGAACCATGTTTTTTTATCAGAGGTGTTTTCTTCTTCATGTTGACTTGATCTCGATTTCGGATTAAATGATAATACAAGTTCCACATCACTAACATTTATAGCTAATATAATGTTTTTTGTAGACAAAATTTGTTGTTAAAATTTCTTAAGAAAACTGTGAATAGAGATCGTCGGCTAATGTAGTGGCTGTAGATAAAGATGAATCCACGGGAACAGATCTTCCTTTCCCAAGGTGGAGCACCTCATTTTTGTCGTCAAAATTATATCTCCCCGTATCAACGTTGTGTTTCACCATATCATAAAGCATTCGTTTATATTTTTTTAACCCTTTTTTATGTTTAGCTAATGTCTTTGGAGACCACGTGCTGGAGGGGATTTCTTGAAACGATAATTTTTTACCTGGTAATATGAATCTTGAATACTTTCTTTCGTAATCCTGCAGTTTTTTTCTCATTCTTTCCTCTTCGGATTTCGGATACTGTTGATGTTCTGAAATGTTGCTTCCTACAGAACTTCGTTTTCGGGTAGTAACAAATCTTTCATCAATCGTAATTGGGGCATGCTTCTTTGGTGGTGAATTCTTCTTCTTTGGAGATTTTTTCTTTGGTGGAGCACGCTTTCTTGGAGTAAGCTTTTTTGGAGATTTCTTCTTTGTTGGAGATTTTTTCTTTTTCGGAGACTTCTTCTTTTGCGGAGCACGCTTTCGTGGAACACGTTTTCGATTTTGTCTTTCAGCTCCAAATTTTCTGATGGTTTTTGTTCCATCCCATCTCAGCAAACTTCTGATAATCACACCACCTAGAAATCCACCCCCTCCAGGTTTTAAAATGATTTTACGTTTACTTTCCTCATCTATGGACGGATCTGCTAGCTGTTCAATATCTGCTCTATGTTTTGTCATGTACGTTATGGTTTGTTTTGGTAATTTGATTTTATTTTCGATGATGTTTTGCGCAGCTAATGTAAACCATTTTAAAATTTCTTTTAATCCTGCTTTTAACACAGCTTCTCTTTCATGTTTATCGGTTTGTTGACTTAAATTTCGCAAAGCAACTAAAACCGATCTTGGTGTAGGTGGTAAGTCCATGTTTACTCACGGATGGGTATCATAAAAATGATTTATATTTAAAAATGTAATTCTCTTTTAAAGCAAGAACTTTTGCATAAAAAACTTTTCTTAAAGAAACTTTTTTAAGCAGAAGAATAAATAACAGGTCCTCTTTCATTACCTTGTGTATACCAACGGTAAAATATATCTGTTCGGAGTCTTAATTCTTTGTTTGTTTGTGAATGAAAATCTACGACTAGATATCCATGGTCCGACAATGTAGCATCTTCATAAGCAGGTACCAAATGTGGGGCTTGCATTTGTCGAGCTAATGTTTTAATCTGATTCTTATCTCGTTCATTTCGAAATAAAATCATGTATCTAGAATTAAGGCTAATGGTTCGACTCGATTTCGATTGTTGAAACATATTTTGCGTGATGTAAATCACACTTGCATTACGATGATGACCTTTTCTTGTAAACCAAAGTTTAATTTTTTCCTCATCTTTTTCCCCCAACATGTCATCAAAGACGATTAAATGTGGTATGGATACATCACTGACAATTTCGTTTTCGTCGTCAGGAATCCCCTCCACGAATTTTATCAATTCAAATTGTGAATTAAACTTTTCCTGCATAACACTGTAGGCATGTTGCCATTCTTTGTAACACCAAACAACGCTTTCAGGAACGATGTTGAACAAGTCTTCTCGATACTCAATTAATTTATGAACGAACTCTGTTTTTCCACAACCGCTCGGCCCTGTGATGAAAATATTACAAGGATGTTGAAATAATATGGATTGTACATCCATTTTTTACTTTACTCTTTAAAGGCTAATGATAAAATGATAACATCATTGAAAATGAAAGCATTTTTATTGAACAGAACTAAACAATGAAACATTTTTTGCAATGCAACATAAAAAATTTCCTTGACAATGAAAAAAATCATAAGGAAACATTTTTTTACAATACAGCGTAAAATACATTTTCTTGACAATGAAAAAATTCACACTGAAATATTTTTTTACAATGCAAATTCGCAAAATACCACGAGTTTCACATTTGTCTTCATATTCCGTAATGTCTTTGTGCAATTGCTCTTTCTGAGTCTGATTGACACCGATCTGGATAACCACTGCCTTCTTGCTTAATTTTCAAGAAATTGGTCACATAACGTTTAAAGAACTGATCTGACATAGAATTGAAATGCCAAATTTCATACACTTGCAATAATCGATAACCGCAGTCAAGAGCCTTGAATAATTCAAAAGTGACCCAAGTTCCGACCAAAGCCCTCTTTTCTTCACCATGGCTACAAATACTTGAACTTTCTTCTGCACATTTCATACAGAGTGGAAACATCATTTTGTTGTTACAGTGAACTGGGAGAACGGGGTGAAACAAATCAGTTGGAGGCAAAACTTTGCATTTGATTAAGCCCTCATATTGTCGAATATTGTTCATGTCAATATTCTCAGCAGACAAAATTTCTGGCTGACCTACAGGATAGGATTTGTGTTTACAAACATAAGGGTCCAGAGAACAGATATCAATGTACTTGATTTCCTTCTTGCTTTTTTCATCAACATCACGAACGCGATAATAGGCCACGGGAGCTTCGCATTTTTCCTGCGATCTCTTGGCAGTCTGGGAACTTAAACAACACCGTGCCAACTCAGTGGAAACGCCGTTTAGTGTGACAAGGGGTTAAATCACAATATGTTAGCGTCTATTGCTATAAATAGACCATTGGGTAGAGGTACACTACGTCAGCGTCTAGTAGTGAAGCGTATTTTTTATAAATAGCTCTATACGCTGTACTATCAGCTACAGAGTTTTAGATCAAGCGACGCTCGACAAACGATATCGGATGAATGGTGAGAGAACAAATATTTGTTTTACGTGCAACGAAGCAGGACATTGGTCCAGAAATTGTCCAAAAAAGAAAATCAGACAGGAATATTTGTTTTTTTTTTGTCTACGTGAACCCACACAGTCATGACATCGAAATTTCACCATCGTTTTACAACGTTGTCGATCTCCAACATACGAAATTCGTCGGGACACTACATTCATTCTACAACGAAAATACATGGAAAACAAGTTCACTACAGACTACAATATCACCGGTTGAAAATCAGACCGTAGACATGCAGTCCGACACAACGGATATCACCGATTCAAAAAATCTGCAAAATAACAGAACAGGCAGAGAAAAAAATATCTACAAGCGATAATCTAAGAAAACAACAAACTTTGGATCTAAAAGAGGAGAAAAAAGCAAAACAACGAAAAGAAGAAAAAACGAGTAACAAAGAACTGTTTCTTTTGCAAATCAACAAAACATTTCCCATACTCTATCAGACATCTGCTTGCGCAGTGGGGGTAGACAAGAATTCGAACCATACTGGAACAAATATGATTTTATGTAAAAATATCGCTGGGTTTTATAGCTTTACAGGAGGATTGAACTGATTGACTCATGACGTCATTTTTCCTATGTTTTTCCCGCATCGCCGTTTCATGCTGTTTTTACCACTTCTTACTCAGTGTCACACAGTACAATCCTGGTGTTTCCCGTCAGGTCCGCGCTCTTTAAAAATTTCAATCCTCCTTAAACGTATAAAAACCCAGGGTTATTTCCATACATTCATCATTTTTGACTCTCAGCTAACGAACACTTCGAAAGTGGTATCAATATTCGGAAGCAGTATCAATATTCGGAAGCAGTATCAATATGGAGGAGATAAATTATCAACTACGTGAGGCTCTCCAAGACTATTTGAATGCAGGTCAACAGTTATTACAACTAAACACTCATTTCGTAGGAGAGGAGGAACAAAACCAACTACAACGTATAACACAGCCATACAAAGATCTCGGTGAAAGATTAGTTCAACTATTTTTAAAGGCAACACCGGATGTCATTTTGGTTGATATCGAATTTTGGAGGAAGATTACTTTCGATAATGGAGCAATGGTAATCAGAAAAAGAGTTGAAGCATGCCCCATTTGTCAAGCGAATTTCGGATGCTGTCATTAGAAGTGGAAAAAACAACGTGAGACGAAAAAAACACAGCCTCCAAAACAAAACAGCCCCTTTTAAGGGCTAACCCAACAGTTCTTTTCAGAGCTAACCCAACAGTCCTTTTCAGGGCTAACCATTTACCACGAAAGTTCTATCTTCAAGATGCCAGACGAAAGTTCTACCTTCAAGCTGTCAGACGAAAGTTCTATCTTCAAGTTGTCATTTCTTCAAATTGTCACAGCTCTTTTCAAATTGTCACAGCTCTTTTCAGAGCTAACCCAACAGTCCTTTTCAGGACTAACCATCTACCACTAAAGATCTATCTTCAAGATGTCAGACGAAAGTTCTACCTTCAAGCTGTCAGACGAAAGTTCTATCTTCAAGTTGTCATTTCTTCAAATTGTCAGAGCTCTTTTCAGAGCTAACCCAACAGTCCTTTTCAGGACTAACCATCTACCACGAAAGATCTATCTTCAAGATGTCAGACGAAAGTTCTACCTTCAAGCTGCCAGACGAAAGTTCTATCTTCAAGTTGTCATTTCTTCAAATTGTCACAGCTCTTTTCAGAGCTAACCCAACAGTCCTTTTCAGGACTAACCATCTACCACGAAAGTTCTATCTTTCTTTTAGAAGAGATACACTCCAAAAGAGTTATACTCCAGAGAGTTATACTGCAAAGAGTAAGAATCATTCATAGATGCAGAAAAAGACTAAGTCCAACTCAATGGTCAGGCAATTAGAAAGAGAGAAAATCATACATAGGGCAAAAAAAAACTAAGTACAACTCAGTGCTCAGACATTTAGAAAGAGAACAAATCATTCATAGGGTGAAAAAAAACTAAGTCCAACTCAATGGTCAGGCTTTTAGAAAGAGAGAAAATCATACATAGGTGAAGAAAAAACTAAGTCCAACTCAGTGATATAGGATAAATTTCCTTTTAGAAAAGAGAAATCATTCATAGAGATGCAGAAAAAAGTCTAAGTCCAACTCAATGGTCAGGCAATTAGAAAGAGAGAAAATCATTCATAGGGGAAGAAAAAAGCTAAGACCAACTCAGTGATATAAGATAAATTTCCTTTTAGAAAAGAGAAATCATTCATAGATGTAAAAAAAGACTAAGTCCAACTCAATGGTCAGACATTTAGAAAGAAAAAATCATACATAGGGTAAAAAAAGTCTAAGTTCAACTCAGTGCTCAGACATTTAGAAATCATTCATAGGGGAAAAAAGCTAAGACCAACTCAGTGATATAGGGACAAATTCCATTTAGAGAGAAAAAATCATCCATAGGGTGAAAAAACTAAGTCCAACTCAGTGATCTGGCCATTTTTTACCCAGCCTGTCAGTCATAAGGCCTGCACTTTGAATGCTAAATCCCTCTCAGGGTAGAGAGAATAGGCAAAACTTCCCCCCCCCCTTTTCCCTTTTTTGCAAAAAATTCCGCTCAGGGACGGGAGCCTGGGGCATTTTTGTCCGCGGTTGCTGTCCACACGGCCGCCATTTTGAATGCTAAATCCCTCTCAGGGAAGAGAGCCTAGGGACAAAATAAAAAAAAAAAAAATCTTTCGGGGACAGCAAATAGGGACACATTTTTGTCAGGGACGGTGATATAGGGCACTCAGGGACGAGAGAATAGGGACACACCCAGGCCCAGGTGTGTCCGTATTCTCTCGTCCCTTACTACTCACAAAGCAAATCATCACATAATAATGGATCCATAAAATTCATTGTCTTAAAACATACTGAATCCTGAGGTAGATTGGTCCTTGGAAAAGTAGAAATAGCGAAAAGTTTCGACCCAGGTCAGCCTGCGCGGACTGCGCAGGCTGACCTGGGTCGATACTTTTTGCAGACGCATTAAACCTCTTTTCCACAGAGCGTGACTCATATGAAGGAACACAGTTGTACAAAATCGTTCTGATATCCACCAACAAACAAATTAATATCCTAACAAAATTCGGAAAGACGGAAGCGCACTTTCACGCACGAACTTGCAAATGCACAAACCTCGAAAAGAAGTTGTGACTATTCTTTCTCTTACCGCAAGTGGGCTCGACTCCTAGATGACAAAAGAAAGAGCCGGTAGCTCAGCATGAATAGGCAGTTTTAATATTTCAGGGTCTGTGAGTTTAGGACTGTCTTGACTCGTCGATAGTTTACAACAAGAATTGATGAAAAGCATTGCGGAAGGATTCATTCATCTCACACCACTGATCATAACTTCAGCTTCTTATGTGCAAAAGCAAACCGAAGCTCGTATAGGGTGTAGGCGCGAAGTACTCGTCCAATCAAGAAATCTATCGGTATAGGTACATTGGCCGCTGTGACATAACTGAAACACTGTGTAAAAACGGTAATAAAGTGAAAACAAGCAAGAAAACAAACGATGCACTTTTTGGTTACAGCATCACATACTTGTAACTCATGGGAAAATTGTGTAATAAATTTTAAGTCATTGAACGAATTGAAATCGACAGCTGACTGCTTTCAGCCATCATTATAATACAATTCAGTGTTTATTGTCTGTGCAGTAAAACTTCTTTGAAAACAATTGGTTATATTGGAGTTTAACGCCGTTTTAACAGCTTAGGTTATATCGCGGCGGTCAGTGCATCTACGAATGTGTTTCTCGGCTTTCTCACACAAGTACTGACACATCCAAGTCACTGACTACTTCTCTCACTTGCATCAGAGGTGAGAGGCGAAAAATCGCCGGAAAGAAAGTTGAAAACAAAAGAGGGTATAGCAGTTAATATTTCGCAAGCATTTACTCCCTTCCCCTTTATGTGCAATTTGGACAAATAAATATGAGCCAAGCTCTTGTAAGATGGGGGTTTAATGCATCTCCATGATGCATTTATACCATGCAAGTCGTCGCATAATCGTGGATCCATAAAATCCCATTGTCTACTAACAGACTGAATCATGAGGTAGAATGGTCCTTTGACATGCAGAAAATTTAACAATAGCAATAAGTTTGTGACTTAGGTCAGCCTGCGCAATCTGCACAGGCTGACCTTGGTCGATACTTTTTGCAGAGGCAATTACACCCCCTTTGCGCAGAACTTGACTCATATCCTTTCGTTTCTACTTTGTTTTATTGGATTCCTCGTTCGTCCCATTTCCACTAGAATTAACACATTTTAAGTTTATGTATATTTACGGATTCACAAATTCCCTCTTGTAACAAATTTGCAGCAGACGACTTCGCAAACATCCTTGTTAAGTGTGGAGAACCATGGTGACCTTTGACCTAATACAAGAATACAAGTTCAACACAGTGTGGATGGGTGTAATTGCTCACTACAGTTTCTTCTTGTATTGCCTCAATAATTTATTACATTGGTCTTATGCACGGCAATAAAACCCGTCTGTCGGATATATCAAAATGTATCAACCCTTAAAGTGCCTTTCACAACAAAAGTTACTTTTGCATACAGTGTAGATTAAGATCAGACTGCACAGAACGTGCAGTCTGATCATTGATCTACACTGTCTGCTTTACAGAGACATTCTAAACAAAAGCGACCTTGAAATAGAAAATATCAGGATCTTGTCTCTACACTGAAAGTCTCTGTTAGGCGTTATTCGACGCTCTAGGGGGTAAAGTAACGATGCCGATGTCCCGTAGGAAATATATGTAGGAGAAATTTCCTGCTTCATTTAACTTTAATCGAAGACTTAACTGTTGGGTGTTAAGAACAGCAGAACAAAACGGATTTGATTTCGACTTCTACATAAACGTGTTTCGTTATGTGCAAAAAATTCATGCGCAGCTAGATCTATAAAAAAGAATTCATAGCTCAGAAAAGCAACAGGTTGTTTTACGTCAGGATTAAGTTGAACTGACGTTTTGACAAGATGTGTGAAAATAGAACAAAACTTGTCCATTCTAAAGATAAAAAAATAGAATGCGAGCCCTGAACCAATAATGAGCAAAAAGAACTTATCGACCCTTTTCACAGGCCGTAGAGGGTTTCAGTCCAACCATCAGTCAAAAGAAGACAAACTTCTTGACTCAGGGAACATCAGAGCCACCAGCTATCTTCAGCCACGACAAGAAGTTAAATGTCGTGCATCATTTCCCATACTTCAGTTCCAGGATCACCGAAAACCTTACACTTCACCCCAAGATCAAGACGATAAGCGCAACTAAAACTCTTTCTCGTCTTACCAGCGAGTTTAGATCAACTTAAGCTAGAGGCGAACATTAAAATAGCAGTGTACAATGCATTCTGTATACTCAGCACACTGTTGTACGTCAGCTTGACGTAAACCAGATATGTCCAACAGGTGAGGGCACAAGTCTTTCCACATAGGAAGCTTTCACTGCACCCTGGGCATATAGTCGGTAAAGTCAAATTGTCCAACGCCGAGGGTCTGTATGTTCAGCATGTGTACTATGGTCAAAAAGTGAGACCCGGTTGATTTGGGTCCGATTTCACCAACCATTCTTAAAAATATTTTTAGTCTTGTTCTCCAAGATTTTCTAAATTTGAAAGCAACGAAACCATTTGGTTTAGCCAATCAGAAGTTTCGTTACTTTCAAATTTAGAAAATTCTGGAAAATAAGACTGAGATCATTCTTCTGAATGGTTGGTGAATACGGCCATGTTCGTCGAGTACAGAAGAGTTTCATCTCCCAGCAGGACACACTTTACACAAAGCCTGTAGCTAGAGGAGGAACAGTAGCCGCCAAAATCTGCGTCATCTGTAAGTCCACAAGAGCGACATGAAAGCACACCATACCAATATCCAGCCCTGTGAGGAACACCAATACCAACGGCACTATATGGAGAAGTACACTAGTAGGCTGGACCGACATCCGAAATCTGGAAGAGGAGAGGCTAGTGGATACAGAGGCAAGACAGCAAGCTCAAAAGGAAAGTACCCAACAAGTAAGGGGTCTGGCAGCAAAAATAATTCGACTGTTGACCTCTTTACATTGCTGCTGAAGTTTATGCCGGATGTACTCATGATCATCGCTAAAATGGCAACCGCTACTATTTCCACAGCGTATAAAGTAGCAGAGGGTGTAGAGCAAGATCAGGCTGCACGTATGCGCAGGCTGATCTTGCTGAACACTCTCCGCAAAAGTCATCCGTGGTCGCCAACAGCAGGATAAGTGTTAAGAATTTTATTGTACGGTTCAGACAGTTATCGCATCATATATTGTATAAGCTAACAGCGATTTATTGAAAGACATGGTACGAACTTGTATTATGATTTGGGTATTTTTCGAAGCTTGGTTAAAGGAAACCAAGAGAGCAAACATCGTCAGAGATCGAATTACTGATTTTAAAATGGTAAAGATTGGTTGACTGAAAGGTCATATCACGGCAACAGCTCACAATCATAATCATGTTTTTCCATGGTTTCATCAGTACTAGGCTGGGCTCTGAAGTGCCTTGCCCAAGGACACCCCCACGAAAGGAAAATGGTATTGAATAACCTAAACCCTTACAATGAGGTTAACTTTCGCGTTAACTATATTAAATACACGAGACAAAATGGTTTAGTAGATGAATAGTTTTTTTTTTTTTCTGCCACTTACAACATTATTTCGATTATGAAACAAGGACAGAAGACTGATTTATGTGTTTCCTGGATGTCATCCTAGACTAGGATGGGGTTCTGGAGCGCCTTGCCAAAAGGTAAGCAATGAGAAAAACCAAGCGCTGCCTGAAAGGATTAAACCCAAGCCTAAAAGATTTTAATCCAGAGCCTTAACCACTGATTCACAGAGGACCCCCATTGACACAATGGACATATATATATATCTAATACAGTATGGAATAATGCTGAACTTAGTCGGAGACAAGTCACACTTGGCCTGCAACACGCGAAAAGGGGCATTAGAACATTTACGTAAAGTGTCGTCTCGGGTCAGCCTGCGCAGTCCGCGCAGGCTAATCCGAGACGGTACTTTACGACTACATTAGGTTTTGTCCTACAGTAGACTTACGCAAAACAGAAAATTACATAAAAACGGAAAGTTTCGTTTCGGATTAGTTTGCGCGGACTACGCAGTCTGATCCGGAGCGACACTTTACACAAATATCCGAATGCCCCTTTTCGCGTGTTGCAGGCCAGTCTTAGCCACTCTCTTCATCTGTTTCCGTGTAGACCCGTTTAATCCTTTGTTTGTCCATTTGTACTGGTGTTCAATGCCGTTCTAATAGCTTATCAGGTCACATCACGGCGGCCAGTGTGCCTACGCCTGTGTTTCCAGGCTTTCTAACACCAGTTCTGACACAACTTTCTTTTAAAGCCACTGACTACATTTCTCACGTTCATCTGAGGTGAGAGGCGAAAAATCGCCGTAAAGAAAGATTGCTTCAACCGGGTATCGTGACAAGAAGACAAATTTGATAGGCTAAAACTGTGGAAGCTGTCTTTGGTAGGGTAGAAAACATTGTTGGAAAAAGAGAAAATACTGGCTATCAGCATTTTCTCCTTTTCCCACAATGTATTCAAAAGTCTTCTTTCTCAATGTCGTTAAAAGTCGAAATTGTGTGGTAAAGACTTAACCCTTTACCAAACAATCCCTGGTTTTAACGACCTCGAGGAAGAAGCCTTCTGAAAACATTGTGGGAAAAGGAGAAAATGCTGGTAACCAGCATTTTCTCCTTTTCCCACAATGTTTTCTTCTCTTCCAAGTCAAGTTTCAATTTTTGAGTCACGTTTATTTTGTTGTCAGCAAATGCTTTCAATTTGAACTTGTCTAAAATTTTGTCGTTTGGTAAAGACTTAACGAAGCAAGTATCACGTAATATAGGCATAAACCTAGTAAACCAAAAGGCATTTTCGTTATGGAAAAAAAAACCGAACAGTCAAACAAACAACCACGAAATCCTTTGAATCTACGCAAAAATTACTATAAATTACTAAGTTCAAGTTTCGAAAAATTAACAGCTTTGTCATTATGAACATATATCACGTAATGCACTTTGCGTGTTTAGGTAATAGTCTGCCATCTTTGATAAAGACCGTGTTGAAATTATCTTTTTATGACATTTGCGTGTATAAACTTTATTACTGACTGGAACAAAATCTGAAGATTGGCTCTTTAACAGCAACGTCTGTTAAAAAAATTACAGCAGGCAACTAAATATAATTAATGTTAAAGGCCCACCAGCAGCTATAAGTAAACAATTTGGGGGCTAAAATGCAGGCAAATTTAATTCATACCATTTAAAAATATGGAAGTTATCATGAGTCTCATAACGCAGAACAGTTTGACAGCTTAAATCTTAGATTTAAAAAAAAAAATCATTTTTTTTCCAAACAACTGGAATTTTGAGAGACCGTAGACAATGTCAGCAATGACAATATTCATATTTTTAAGTGGTATGAATTAAATTTGCCTATATATTGACTAGCGAATTGTTTACTTTTGGGCGACAATGGGCCTTTAAGGTGTGATATATTAGTTGATGGGAAAACTTTGCGGCAGAAAGAAAAAATTCTCGTGCCACAATGTTTTTCAAAGGTTGTCTGCTGTAAAATGAAAAAAAAAAACGTCTGTGAAAGGTAACTTGTTCATGTAAAGTTGGAAATTAGAACTGCAAGAACAGTGTGACGGCTCTCAAACTTCGAAAGGATTTAGATATAGAATTAAAGGTCAACAGTTCTAAAATGTAATTCTGGGAAAACGTGGCTAATTGTAACATTTCTTTTGTACAATCCGGGTTTATAGAAAGACTTTGTAACAACATAAACCAATTTTACTGATTTCCCTCCAGCGAATGACTTTTATTCTTGTAGCAGATGACTTTGAAATCATTAAGGCATCAGGAGAAATTGCTCGTGGGTAGCACTCTTATAAATGATAAGTTGATAAGTTTAGGATAATCCAAGTTCCTCTGTTAATCTTCCGATGCCGTAATCAATATGTTATCAATATATCTATCTTTAGATTTCAACGACTATAGGCCGTAAAAAATATTCAAACGATCTAAAATTGGGGCAACGCCTAGCTTAAGCACTGGTTGCAGGAAAATGTATTGCGTCATCGGACGTTTGCCTTTGAATATCGATCCTCAGCTTTAATAAACATACAAATATTCGATTGACACGCTGTATCAGCTGAACTTATTTGCATAAAATGACCCGTGCAAATAGGAGGGGTAAGGGTTGGAATTGTAACAGCTACGATTAGAAAAAATACCCCACACCTACTTTGCAATGTTATTGCCTGTGATATCAATACTGATCCTATAACCAACTAATGGAATAATAACAATAAAATGTCACAGAGACTCGCGTTTGTTTGACTGTTTATGTCTGCACTCTATTAGATACTTCCGGTCCGAAAGTCTTCATATCTGTGACTCGACACATTATCAATACGGCCTGGCTTCACAGAGGCGATGACATAAAATGGCCTTTCTATAGTTCTGAGGTTTTTTTTAAAGAAAGGTTTGAAATTTTGCTAGTGACTATCTCTGTCTACAGTATATGATAATTCCGAGAGAAAATTTCATCCTTGTGAGCATACATATTCGCAAATTGTGCTGGCAACAACAAGGTGTCCACTTTAAAAGGCCCCTCTCTTTTCTTACGAGAGTCGGTGATTGTTGTATTTTGATTTCTTTGTTTGATTGTAAGGGATTTAACGCCTATTTCAACAATATTTTAAATGAGTCTTGGCGGCCTATACACAATCTTTCTGTTCCTAATTTTTTGATCCCATCCCTATTGAATGCTTGCTGTTGTCCGAGGTGTCTGCTTATGTTGTTTGATTGATTGATTTATTGATTTGTTGATCGATTGGTGTTTTAGGCCGCTGTTAACATTGTTAGTCATATCACGGCAACAGCTGGGTTTCACCAGTACTAGGCGGGGGCTCTTAAGTGTCTTGCCCAGGGACACTCCCACAAAGGACCCAGTGCTTCCGGTGCGGCTCGAACCTGAGGACCCAATGTTACGAGTCCAACACTTTACCACTGAGCCAAGCAGGACCCCGTCTGCATATGAACCCTTGCTGTTAACTCTTCCAGTGCTACACATTCACACTCGATCTCTTTCGAAGGCTGAAAACGTAACTCACTGAAACTCAGACATAACTTTATCTTGCAGGTTTGACCAAAACAGGTGGACGGCATCGATCTAAGATAAGACTGCACATCCTGTGCAGTCTGATCTTGGATCGATGCCGTCCACCAAAGTCCTACATTTAACCGCGGCTTATGGAACTGAAAGGGCTGACCTGCATTAGGTTATAAGATAAAACTAGACCAGGGAATATCTGATCAACGCTTACCTGCTTTGTTTTGTGTGCTCAAAACACATTCATACGTTTCCAGGAAGTCTAGCTGATTCAAAATAAATAGAAAAAGGGTCACATAGTTATATTCGGTCGATATTTTAGGTTATTTTAGATTATCAAATTGATCGTTCATCATATAGAAATTATTACTATGACAAGGTCGCAGCCTAAATGCATTTATTTTTTCCAGAATGATTCCTTCGAGTATTTGATCTAACATTTTTTCTTAAAAAGATGTGTACATTTTCTACGAACTGTAACTCTCTCTCTCTCTCTCTCTCTCTCGCGCGCGCGCAGTACAGCTATAAACCAGATGAATACCTTGAGCAACTTATATCTAATTCATATCTTACTTTGAAAAAAGAGTTACTGTGTACTAATTAGGTTCACACATCTTACAAGAGCAGCTAGACGTTAGGATTGGCACCTCAAGCTCTAAAGAAATGAAATAGACGCTGTCAGGCGGGGACGAAAGGGCTTTAACCTTTTACCACACAATCACGAGTTTTAACGACCCCTAGAAAAGGGACTTTTGGAAACACTAGGGGAAAGCAGAAAATGCTGGTCCCACAATGTTTTCTGTCCATTCAAAGACAGATTTCATAATTTCTGCAACACCTAATTCGTAGTCTTCAAATGCTTTCCAGTGGACAAGACTAAAATTTTGTCATTTGGTAAAGAGTTAAGCTTTTTCCAAGAGTCGGAATATTTTACACAGACAGTGTAGATCCAAGATCAGACTGCGTTGAACGCCGCATTTAACAGTACAGTAGTCATATCATGGCAACTGCTGACCTAACCTTTATTTGACTTGGGCACCATGGTGCCTTGTCACGCAACATACCGACGTGACTTTCACCGCCAGTTGGGATCGAATCAAAGTTTCCTGGCTACAGTTATTCAAAATACCTCAACCACTGAGTCGCATTGTACCGTCAAACTTTAAGTTAGCGCTTCTATATACATAGACAATATACGCTTAATAACGTTTTACAATATGACAAAAGTTTAGACTTGTTCATGATGACAGCATTTGCAAAAGAAAAATCAGACGTATATCAAATGACTGGATTTGTCACTGAAATGATAGAAAACATGGTGGAAAAGGAGAAACTTTTCGAGGCAGTTGGATCAATATGGGTATCTTCAGCGGATCCACGGGCAGCGGGGATTTGGAACCCCCTAGAATTTCTTAAGTATGGTTCCGCTGTCTGCCTGAAATTTTGTATGAAGTATGAACGTAGCAGTTGATTCTAGATCTGAGCCAAAACATAATTCAAATCCACTAAGACCTAGTTCCAACTAGTTCTAACAACTTGAAATGCGTTTAAAAATAGTGTTAGAGTATTCAACCTATTGCGTCCCACATGTAACAAATGTTCTAGATTATGGCGGTGGAGACCTCTTCGTTGTTAGAACTGGGCAACGTTTAACACTAAACGGCCAATATCCACACATGCGTCATATTAATTATTTGAAAAAACATTTTACGTAGCAAATATGAATATGTAATGATCTCTTCGATTTTTCGGAATCCCCTCCACCGAAATATACTAGATCCGCCCCTCACGGGTAGGAAACTTCATATTCAGAGCCATTGGCTCTGAATATGACGTTTCCTACCCGTGCCCTGGGTATAAAATCGATCGTAAACGAATTACAAGGTTCATAAAACTATACAGAGACAATCGGGGTGTCGTTTTCAAAGTATTTCTGTCTGTATGTCTTCAGCAAGACTACCAGAAAGAATCGCATCACTAACTAATATTGCCATGTCTTTCAGCGCGTCACGGTTGAATGATCTCTTTCAGGACGGGCATCGCTTTTCAAAACTGCATATGCTTATTGTCTGATATAAATACTCCATTACAAAGTGATATGCTTCGAGCTGATGCATTTTCAGACGCTGTAGCATTAAACAGCCAGATATTGGAAAAGCACGTGACCATGGGCCGTATTCACCAGCTTTTATTTTTAATTGAGTTCGCAACATTATTTAGATTAACTCTTTAGCAAACGACACAATTTTAGACTGGTCCAAATTGGAAGCACTTGCAGACGACAAAATAAACGTAACTCAAAAATTGGAATTTGTTTCCAGCAGGGTAGAAAACATTGTGGGAAAAGGAGAAAATGCTGGTTACCAGCATTTTCTCCTTTTCCCACAATGTTTTCAAAAGGCTTCTTTCCCAGGGTCGTAAAGGGTTAAGAAAGTTACAGTTGCTGTTTGGTTATACCACTTGTTGTAGGCAATCAGCAAGTTTATTACTTTTACAATTATAACATTCCAGAAAAAGAAATAAAAATGTTATTAACTCTAAGACTGCTAAACGCAACTGCATGGCCTTTTGCAATGAACAAGATCAGAATGCACGTTCTGTGCAGTCTGATCTTAGATCTACACTGTCCGATGAGATACTTTTGCCCCAAAATAATTTTGAAATAGGCAAATTGAGTTTATTCCTACCGGCTTGAAATTGTCATTTCAGTTATTTAGCAGGTTGAGGATTAAAGAGTTGTTGGTGAATATGGGCCAAAATGAAGCTTGGAAACTTGGTGTACCCTGCTAAATAAGTGAAATGAAACTTTCAAGCTGACAGTAAAAACCCAAATTTTGCTGTTTCAAATGTATTTTTGGGGGGAAAGACATCTATCTCCTTATCGGAAAGTGTAAATCAAGATCAGACTGCACGTTCTGTGCAGTCTGATCTTGATCTACACTGTCCGCAAAAGGTCAGCGAGTCGCGCTTAGCAGCCTAAGGGTTAAATTATGTCTTGTCAAGAATAAACAAAACAAAGTCTTAGGCGTGGCCATGCGGCCCTTGCCTTCGGTTTGAGGTTCAGCTTTAATAGCTATTATAGTCTTTCCCGACCCGATCGCCCCAAGCCCAACTCCCAGCCGCATCTGAAAGTTGCTTTGGAAATAGAGATGACATTTTTAGCTTCATCGGCAATCATACTGAAGAAATATTTAAAACGGAAATCCCGCAGTAAGAAAAAAAAACGATTTTTTTTTTCACAAAGTGAGAAAGACGGCGTAAGAGTCTCAGAGGTAAAGTTTTACGAATATTGACACGTTTGGGGTTAAATATTAAGAGAAATAGTGAAAAGCGACCACTCCAGAGATTGCTTTTTTCTTGTTTTGGATACAGCTGAAAAGTGAATCGTTGAAGATATACTATTTTTCAAGATCAAATATTTATCAAACTCATCGTGCAGAAAAGAGCAGTAAGGTAAAATGTATTTTCGGAAATTTTGAGCAAGAGAGAAAATGTTGGTTGTCATTTTCCAACCTTTTTTTTTCCAAAAAGCTTCTTCCTCGGGGTTGTTAACCCTTGACCACTTAATCCTTAATTTCAATGAACGTAGGGACTTTCTAAAACATTGCAGAAAAGAAAGAAAATGCTGGTAACGAGCATTTTCTCCTTTTCCCACAATGTTTTCCACCCTTTCAAAGACAAATTCCATCATTGGAGCTACTTTGAATATATCCCATGCTATTGCTTTGAGTTAAGATAGTCCTACAATTTTATTGTTTGATAGTGGTTAAACCCGGGATTGTTTGGTAAAGGGTTAATCTTGCTAGATCGTCTAGTTGCATATTCATGTTCATTCGTAATCCCATATCCGGTCTTGCATTCACGTTCTGTAAGCTTAAATAGACTGTGTCCTAACCGGAAATGGAAAATTAATCGGAATCGCCAGGCACGTAAGCTATCCAGTCTAGTTTTCCTACAGCTTGTTTTACCTTGACATTCATTAGAATGTATAGTAATTAACAATTTTGAGGTCCCGACGATAACATTACGTGTCTTTGCAGGCATTGTAGATTTAGACCGGACCACACATTCAGTCTGATATTTTGTCTACGATGTTTAATGGCATACATGTGTAATAGTAGCCACAAAATTGCCTTAGAGTTGCATCAGTTTAAACATTTTCAATTGGCTTCGGGGTTTATTTTTGCTTAAGCAGTCTGAAGGGTTGAGGAATCTTTCCAACAGTTCAAGAATAAAGTCGAAAGAAAAGTCATTCTTACGTACTAGATCATCAGTCAGTCTGCGCCTCCTCTACTCTTTACTACACAACAAAATTTCAAGCTTTGTCCCAATGCACAGCATTTGCAGGCAAAAATACCAAAAGCGACTCAATCGAAAATAGCCTTTGAAAATTTTAAGTCATTGAGGGAAAAAGGAGAAAATGCTGGTTACCTACATTTTCTCTTTATCCCACATTGTTTTCTAACGCCATTTTTTTTTTTTTTTTTCCCCAAGCCTATGTACAGGGATAAGTATTTTCCTGCTTTACACTTCTCAGGGCTGCTTTAATATTGTACAGCCAGAAACAATTTCATTTGCCTTTTAAAACAATGTATATCAATATCACAATGCAAGTTTAACGCATGCCCAGGTCTTACATCTACAATACTCGATATTATGTGAAGTACTCTGACCAAAAAAGGCATGAAATTGCAATATCCGGGCCTTTTTTCCACCTTCAGAGAATGTCCATCTCACTTGTTTTGCACTTAAGAATATCTTCGAAAAAAAAATCTTAAATCTTAAGAATATTTCCACATGTATTCGTTTTATGTTTTAATTATATTCCTATCAGTGAATTACTGGGATTTCACAGTGAATAACACCACTAGTGATGATTACTATGGTATCTAGTGACGATATAGTTTTAGAATGTTTGCCGGAACTACTTTTTTCCTATACACGTATTATTCATATTGTACCATTCTTGATAATTATTAGCGTAAAAAAAAGGTGAAATAGGAGTATAATAAATAGGATAATCAACTGGTTGTGTGTGATATTAAAAATATGTCACTCAAATGGGGTTTGAAGCGGTTCAAAAAAATGCGGTTAAAGTTGATTATCCTCTATCTCTAACTCAGACGGATGTTTTTTTTTTTTTAAGGCCTCTGCATCAAATAGTTTCTGAAGGCGATTAGTCGAACTAGTCTGGGGTTCCAGCCCCATCACTTTTTCCTTGTATGTAATCGGACGTTACCTTGTCAAAAATGATGCAATAATTACGAAAGCGATAAACCGTTTTGCCACAGACCTGTATGGACCGTGAAAGGAGAATGCATTAAGGATTGGTTAAAAGATATTTACCGCCTGGACCCAGACTAAGTCAAACGGTAAACAAACAACAAGCAAATGAACAAACAAACAACAATTTAGAATCTTTCAAAATTTGCAACCCTCGTAATTGGCAGAAAAAAATGGTTGAATTTCACTGTCGCCATTATTGTTTCCACACACAAACACAAGCAATCAAATTTGATTCTAATGAAGCCAAGAAAAGACGCTCTGTATTCAATTTATTAATCCTTTACATGCTGAACTGGCAACTTTCAGTACTTTACCGGATTGTGTGGATCAAGATCAGACTGCATGGAATGTGCAGCCTGATCCTGGATTTATACATATATTTCGCCGCCTATTCTGGATCATGAAATGGTCTTACTGGTGGAGTATGCCTATATCTTTTATTTATCAATCTAAGGCTTAACTCTCTACCTAACAACAGAATTTTACACATGTCCTAATTGAAAGCATTTGCAGACGATACAAAAATAAGACTCGAAATTGAAATTTGTTTTTCGAAAGGGTAGCAAATATTGTGGGAATAGAAGAAAATGCTGATTACTAACATTTTCTCCTTTTCCAACAACGTTTTCAAAAGTCCTATTTCCTAGGGTCGTTAAAACTCGAGATTGTCAATTAAAGGGTTAATCCTTTACCAAGCAATACTGTTCTTGTTCGACCCTGAGGAATACGGCCTTGGAAAACATTGTGGGAAAAGCAGAAAATGGTGGTAACCAACAATTCCTCTTTTTCCTACAATTATTTTCTACCCTTTCAAATACAACTCCAGTCATATAAGCTGAAATTAATATGTCGTGTGCAAGGCTTTCAAAACTGACTTGTTCAAAAATGTGTCGTCTAGCGAAGAGTTAACCCTTTCCTAAAAGACGAGTTTTAGACTCTTCCAGATTGAAAGCATCAGAAGGACAAATTCGAATAAGATATAAATGAACTGCAGGTCTTTCAAAAGACAGAAAAAATTGTGAGAAAAGGAGAAAATGCTGGTTACCAGCATTTTCTCCTTTTCACTCAATGTTTTCAAAAGGCCTCTTCGTCATGATCGTTAAACCACGTGCTTGTTTGGTAAAGGGTTAAGTGAACAAGGAATAACGTGGAGATTGCGATCATTAGAATAAAATCAGACTACTGGAACCATCTTGTCCAATCGGTAGGCTCGTTATCGGTTTATCTGATGAAGTGAAACAGTTGGAGTCGCCACGAGCTTTTTCGTCCTCTAAAGTCTAAATATTACATGCTGCACATTTTTTTTTTCTTTGGAATGACACTTTTGGACTTCGTAAATACGAAAATCATTGCCTCGTGATGTTTTAAAAAAAGGAACTTACCCTTTTGTTAATTTGGTTTGTTTTCTCATTTGTCACCGTCGAGGGACTTACCTCCCTTGATGCAAAGCTTATTACATGAGTTAGCGTACATTGTGTTAAAGCATACTGAAATGCAGAAAGCCCAAATCTAATGTCAGCATCCATTGCCCTAGCTAGCTGATGTTGTTGCATTCCTGAGCAGTAAATGTGTTTCGACCGTTGGTCGTAATAGCTAAGAATGATATTTACATAGACCCAGTGAGGAAACATACAGTGGTCGTAATGTCAAACTGGTCGTATTTGACATTTTATTTTAAATGAAATGGGATTTTAAAATAAATGCCTTCTCGCTGTGTGTGTGATCCCTTATATTTCATTTTATAAGTCTTCCAGCGCCAAACATATAAATAAAGTCTGCCTCTTATAACTCTTTACCAAACGACAAAATTGTTGACTTGTCCAAAATCAAAGCATTTGCAGACGACAAATCAAATGTGGCTCAAGCGGTGAAACTCACATTCGAACAGAAAACATTGCTGGAAAAGGAGAAAATGCTGGTTACCAGCATTTTCTTCTTTTCCCACAATGTTTTCAAAAGCTTTCTTTTACAGGACCGTTTAAACTCGAGAGTGCGTGGTTTAAGGATAAAGCTTAAATAACAATTCGCTGAAACTCAGGAAGATTTTTATAGGCTTGAAAAAAGCGTGAGAAACAGATCCAATATCAGACTGCAAGTTTTGTGCAGTCTAATCTTGATCTGTATGGTCCTCAAAAGCCCATGCTTTCGCCTATGGCGCCGAAAATGTTAAAACTCATATTCACACCTTTTTTGCTCTCATTCCAAATTTAACTTTTGGCTACGTTTTTTTTCCCCGATTCGCCATCAACTAATACGCGACGATGTAAGCATAAATCAAAATTAACATCTGCAAATTGATGCATATCTAAATTGCTAAAGATTCCTTGTAGGCACGTCTACCTTTTTCAACACATATTGTGACCCCCTCGTCCGTTCTGCCGACCCTCAGGCAAGGTCAATACAGACACTTCAAAGATATCAACACTGATTAATGCCCGACAGCACTATTTCGCACTTTGCGACTCATTGACACTCTGAAATGAGCCATGCTTTGGCAAAAAGAGGTTTAGTGCATCTCTGTGATTCATTATACCAAGTTAAGCAGCACATTATTTATTTTATTTTCCGCGCAGGCTGACCTGGACTGAAACTTTTCACTTTTGGTTAATTTTCTGTATGTCAACGACCCAGTCATAATTGTTAAAAAAGTGGCTATTATGGATCCAAGAGTATGTGATAGCTAGCTTGGTATCATACATCACGGAGATGCATTAAGCCCCCCTTTAGCAAGAGCAGGGTTCGTATGTAAAATATTCTTGTCGTGTGACGATGAACGCTAACGTGCAAGTCTAAGAATTGAAAATTCTGTGTTCTGTTTAATTTTTGGCTCCTGATTAGATTTTAGATTATGTACAGATAACGTTTGCTTCACTCTATACCAAATGAAAAAGGAAGAAATTAGACGCGTACTAAATGAAAGCATTTGCGGACGACAAATTAAACGCGGCATAAATAATGTGATATGCATAAAAAAGAATAGAACAGATAGTGAGAAAAGGAGAAAACACTAGTTACCAGCATTTTCTCCTTTTTCCACAACGTTTTCTTAGGGTCACAAAAACACGCGATTGTTTAGCAAAGAGTTAATGTATGAAGGTCAAGCGGTCAACAAAGACAAATAACGCATTATTTTTAATATATTTGCATAAATTATTGCATTTAGAATATTAATCTTTTCGAAATATTTACCGTTATTTACGAAATAAAAACAATAGTTTATGCACTTATGATAAGAGTAGATAGTGATTTCTACTTTTCAGTCTATATTCTCCCTATTTTCCTACACTTTTTTTGTTTATTTGAATTTTTTATCGTTATTTACAAAAAGCATGCACGATTAATTGATTGATTGATTAACTTTCTTCCAAAGCCACTGGCTGCTTTCCCACATACCCATCGTCGAAACGACGATCCGGGGAGAGAGAGGAGTGAACCCTATCGCGATGACTGTCATCGATCCTCGGCAAAGAAAATAGCTGAGCTGGGGATTCGAACCAGCTACCCCCTCTATCAACTCGCACTTATGAAAGACTAAATATGATTTATTGTTATGTATGTACATTTTCTTGTATATACCAACATTGTTTCTCATCTCTTTATAAAAACGGACATTTTTCTTTCAAGATACTGATGTCTCTTAACCCATGTCCAAACAATCCCGACATTCATGGCCCTTAGAAGAAAGTTTGAAAAAAAAACATGGTGTAACCGGCATTTTCTCCTTTTCGATCATGTTTTCCAACCTTTCTAAGACTATTCCCAATCCATTAGCTATAATTTATTTGTCGTCTGCAAATGCTTTCACCGTGCAAGAGACAACAATTTTGTCGTTTCATGAAAAGTCAATCGAGAAGAGGTAAACTGTTCTAAAAATATCTCATGCAGTTTTGGATTAAACATCCCTTAACCCTATACCAAACAATCCCGGGTTTTCACGACCCTGTAGAAGAAGCCTTTTAAAAACGTTGTGGGAAAAGGAGAAAATGCTGGTAACCAGCATTTTCTCCTTTTTCCACAATGTTTTCCACCCTATCAAAGCGAGATTGCACCATTTGAACCACATTGAAATTGTCTGCAAATGCTTTCAATTTGGACAAGGCTAACATTTTGTCATTTTGTAAAAGGGTTAAACACCAAGAGTATTCAAGACAAAATCATTCTTTTTTGAACCATGCTCTGTGAAAGGGGGGTTTCATGCATTTGCACAAAGTATCGACAATAAATCATGACTTGACAAAATGTTTCAGACTCAGTTAGGTAAAATAAAGGTGCTGAGTTGTGTCTGAAATCTTGTGTCATCTCAGGATTTGAGAACGTTATTAAAGTCTATTAATGTAAGTGAAATGCGTCGTTAATAACGAACTAAATTGCTATTTCAAAGTCATGTTTTGGGGAACAGTATATCCTAATCGGACAGTGTAGATCCAAGATCAGACTGCACGTTCTGTGCAGTCTGATCTTGATCTACACTGTCCGCAAAAGGTCAGTAAGTCGCGCTTAGCAGCCTAAGAGTTAAAGTCTATTAATGTCAGTAAAATGCGTCGCAAATAACGAACTAAACTTAAGTTGGAATATAAGTCCTTTGGCGGATTTAAGCAAAATAAAAGACTTAAGTTTTTTCGTGACACCGGGCCCTGGATTCCGTTGTAAAATGTTAAGGTTTCCATGAAGCAATCATTTAGAGTGATTGATACAAATTCAAGAACTTGTTCGTTTCACAATAGGTGTAAAATACGAGGATAGGTAACATACAAAACAAAATAATTGTAGGAGAGTTTTTTTTACACTGAAAATGAATTTCATGACTTAAAAAGGTTAAAGAAAAAGCAGTCCATCTGCCAACTTAAAGGCCCAATAGCTGCCAATAAAACAGAGCAGGTGATAGAATGCAGTTCAAATAAATCATACTATTTAAAAGTATGGAAAATATTGTGAAGATGACAATCTGTTATTTAGTGGTGGGTCCAAGTGTTTTAAAATTAGTTTCTCTGCTTGAAAATAACATTGGGACCGACCGTACAATAACTAACTGTCATCTTCACAATAACTTCCATATTTTTAAATGGTATGATTTAAATTGAATGCATTTTAACACCCGCTTTGTTTACTTCTGGCAGCTATTGTTCCATTTAAAAAGAAAAGCTACCTTTGCAAAAACTACCGTCGCTGTTGCCCAACCTAACTTGCTAATCTATTTCAAAGATACATTTGTTGCTAAGATGTGGAACCCATCACTTTAATTCTTTATCAAACGACAAAATCTTGAACTTGTTCATATTGAAGCAACTGAAGACAAATGTGGCTGAAATCAATGAATTTGACTTAGAAAGGATAGAAAACATTGTGGGAAAAGGAGAAAATGCTGGTTACCAGCATTTTCTCCTTTTCCCACAATGTTTTCAAAAGGCTTCTTCCCCTCGGTCGTTAAAACCCGGAATTGTTTGGTAAGGAGTTTAAAAATATCTATCAATTGTAGATGACTTATTTGTGTCTTGAAAAAGACCGTTTTAACGGACGATTTCGCCTTCTTCTAAATTGTTATTCAAAGTGGCCGAAGTATCACATGAGGTTATATGGCTTGCAACACGCGAAAATGGGCATTCGGACATTTGCGTAAAGTGTCGTCTCGGATCAGCCTGCGCACTCCGCGCAGGCTAATCCGAGACGGCACTTTACGACTACATTAGATTTTGTGCTACGGTAGACTTGCGCAAAACAGAAAATTACATAAAAACGGAAAGTGTCGTTTCGGACTAGCCTGCGCGGAGTCCGCAGGCTGATCCGAGACGACACTTTACGCAAATGTCCGAATGCCCCTTTTCACGTGTTGCAGGCCAATTTATAATATGTTTATTATATTTTATAGAGTCTAAAGGACCAGCTATTTTTATACCTCTTCATTTCGGATCCCAACACTTTTTTTCTTCGACCTAGATACGTTACTTCTTTACGAATACGATTGTATTTCATAACTTTGTATTCAATAGATGAATCACAGGATTTTCTCTTTTAATTTAACCCTGTACCAGACAATCCTGAGGTTTACAAACCTGAAGAAGAAAGCTTTTGAAAACGTTGCGGGGAAAAGGAGAAAATGCTGATAACCAGCATTTTCTCTTTTTACCACAATGTTTTTTGTCCCATCAAAAACAAAATTCATTTTTTAACTCACGTCTATGTTGTTGTCTGCATATGCTTACAATTTGGACATGTCTGAAATTTTGTCGTTTGGTAAAGAGTTAAAAACGTTCTGTTGCAAGACGAGGGGACACGTACTCAGATTGTAGGTAAGAAACAAAATAAGGAGAAACTCAAATTCGAAAATAAATCTTACCTGACTCTGCTAACAGGTGTAATTTCGGTTCTATCCTGAAAAAAATATATCAAGCGCTTTATATTTTAAAAAAATCCAATACAAAAAAAAATATATTAATTTAAGAAAAATACAAAGATTTCGAATTCAGCAATAATATTTTCTGTATTTGTTTTTGTTTATTCCAATCCATCAGTGCTGTGTGCCTGACAATATTGCAAATTAAACAAGATAAACAATATAAGCATCACCGTTAGGCCTACCACGAAAAATGAATTGTAAATCGTCTTCTTAAATCACTAAACAATTTTTTACAAATTGTCAAATATTGCTGCCTTTTTATACCATTTTTATGTCAACAAAGACCCGAAGAAAGATGTCAAATGTCTTAAAACGTCAAAATAAACATGTTTTCTTCGACAGCACAAAAACACTCTGATTAAAGGATCGCCTAGATACGGTTTGACTTTCAGTATCCGAACTTGTACAGTAACACATAAAATTTCCGATCGCAGTGACTGAACATCGATAACTCTGAGCTCGTAATGCAGACGTGTCTATCACAACTACCTTTTGAAAACATTGTGGTGAATAGAAAAACTAATCGTAACGAGACATTTCTCTTTTACTTAGGTTGTTTCTTTAGCTCTCTCTCAGCACTGACCTTGTTCCTGCTAAATAAGTTAAACTTTCAAGCAGATAGTAAAAAACCCGAAGAATGCTACTTCAAGTTTACTTTTGAGAAAAAAAAAAATCTCCTTATCGGACAGCGTAGATCAAAGATCAGACTGCACATCCTGTGCAGTCTGATCTTGATCTACACTGTCCGCAAAAGGTAAGTGAGTCGAGCTTAGCAGCCTGAGGATTAAGATAATGATAGCTCAGGATTATTTTATGTCAGGGGCTTCAAAGCAAATACATTTTGTTCTGTGCCGACTTTACTAAAATACAGATTACGCCAAAAAGACTTTGTATATTCGGTGTTTAAAATCATCATTTCATTTATATCGCGGCAACCAGTGCACAAATCCATGTTTCTCAATTCATTGGCTACTTTCCCACATAAACATTATCGAAAAAATGTTCATCGGTGAAAGACGAATGAGGCAAATCATTGAAAAAAAGAAAAGAGAGAAAGTGCTTATTACAGTATTTTCTCATTTGCCCATAATGTTTTAAAAGGCCTTTTATCATTGGGTCAAAACAAACCACGGTATTAATATAGGTACAGAGTTAAACGGCTTTTGTTCAAAGTATAGATCAAGACCTGGGTCCATATTCTCCAACCATTCTTATTTCATCCTATGTCTAATTCTAAATTTAGAAAATAATGCAACTACTGACTGGCTAAACTATTTGGTTCAGCAAATCTGAAGTTGTGTTACCTTAAAATTTAAGGAAAAGAAAAAAACAAAATCTTGAGAATAAGAAGAAGAATTTTATCAAGAATGGTCGGTGAAAGCGGGCGCAGGCTGCATGGAAAACGCCGGCTGATCTTGGATCAACAGCACCGTTGGGTATTTGATCTCATGTGTATAAAAAAGGCACTCTTAATCTATATTGGACTTACATTTAAATACCAGCCTGGGCCCATTTCAACAAACTGCGTAGATTTACGCCAACTTTTTGGGGATTGAATAAACACACGTAGGATCCCTACTTTACCCAAACATATAAAGTGCCGTAATGTTATCCAAATTCTTAATTAAATCGTAAAGTTATGTAGTTCAGTGAAACTTGTTTTCAGACTTAATGCTTGCTTACAAAAACTGCGTACGCAAATTTCGTGCGTACGCAGTTTAGTGAAATGTGCCCCAGGCTGCAGGACATTTTCATTGACAAAGTTGACAAATTCATCTGATTGCCATTGCATTATGTAGGCTACAGCTGCAGAGGATATGATTTTGACCAATTTTCTAATTTTTTTTTTTTTTTGGAAGAAAGTTGATATTTTGTAAAACAAAAAATATTTATATATGTATTAACACGCGAGCAAATCTGACCTCTACCACAATGTTTAGAACTTCGTCTGTTGAACCTTATCGACTCCTTTACAAGTTTGCCTCCTACTGAAATTTGTAACCGGAAATAACAAAACTACGCAGTCACTGAAAAAGCACCAAAATGTTTTTCATAATCACCATCATCATTATCATCATCATCATCATCGTCGTCGTCGTCGTCACCAGTATCATTATTGTCATCATCATTTTCATCATTAATATTATCATCATTGTCATAGTATCGCTATTATCATTAATATCATAACAAATGAGCCATGTTCTGGCAAAATGGGGTTTAATGTATCTCTGTGATGTATTATATCAAGCAAGCCATCACATAATTATGGATCCATAAAATCCATTTTGTCCAGCACCCGGCTGCATCCTAAGAGTAGAATCATAATATATGGCCCGCAACACGCGAAAAAGGGCATTCGGACATTTGCGTAAAGTGTCGTCTCGGATCAGCCTGCGCAGTCTGCGCAGGCTAATCCGAGACGGCACTTTACGCATACATTAGATTTTGTTCAACAGTAGACTTGCTCAAAACAGAAAATTACATACAAACGGAAAGTGTCGTTTCGGATCAGCCTGCGCGGATAGCGCAGGCTGATTCGAAACGACACTTTACGCAAATGTCCGAATGCCCCTTTTCGCGTGTTGCAGGCCAATTATAGTCTTTGGAAATACAGCCAATTTACCAAAAGCAAAACGTTTCGACACAGGTCAGCCTGCGCGGACTGCGCAGGCTGACCTGAATCGATACTTTTTGCAGATGCATTAAACCCCTTTTTTCACAGAGCATGGCTCAAAAACATTTTTCTTTTTGTTGTTGTTAGTGTTGGTGTTGTAGTTCGAATACAAAGCGACATGTGGAATAGTATAAACCTGTACAGAAGCAGACTATACACTTTATGTAGGTGTCTCGATCTTTGCCTAAATTGTCCGCAAAAGGCAGTAAAGTTTTCTCTGTGCGTCCTAAGGGTCACAATAAAATATTTTTCCTGTCAGATTACATATCTAAAACACGATCTCTCACGGAAATCCCCAAAGAAATGCTAACTTCAAATTATCTGAATTTTGTGCGGAATTATTGTTCTTTATATCAAGATAACCACGCCGATTTGCAGGAGTCTGTCTCTCGTTCTATTAAAGGCTAAATAACGGCCAAAAGTAAACAATGCAGGTGTTAAAATGCATTTAAATTCAAATAATACCATTTACCAGTATGGAAATGACGGTGAAGATGAGAAGCTGTTATTGTATGGTCGGTCCAAGTGTATGTCGACGAGAGATAAATAAGTTTTAAAACCAGTTAAAAATTAAGGAAAAGATAAAGCGCCTCGACAAATTTTTATCTAGATTTAAAATTCATTTTTCTAGACGGATATGTTTAGATAAGGACTGAACTGCTGAATAATTCAATAAACATTTTTTCAGCCAAACGCAAAAACTAAAAACATAGCGATTTCATTGAAAGTTCTTTTTACTTGAAAAATCCAATCCTACCGCCCAGTATAGATCCAAGATGTTCGTCCGTCTGTCCATAGACGCAATTTCTATCCTCTACATGCACTCCTGCAGTGTTCAACCAATTTTTTCTGCAATTTCGAAAGGAAGCGTCCATTATATGGACATGTGTGCATCTGCAAATTTTATTGTTTGGTTGACTATCACAGGACCCTGAACTTGCACTCTAAGAGGTCATTTCTTTAAATAATCTTATCCCATCCTGCTGGACTTAAAGTAACAATATAGACCAAATGTAAACAAAGCAGGATTTTAAATGCATTTGAATTTATATTATACCATTTAAAAGTATGGAAATTATTGTGAAGATGACAATCTGTCATTATATGGTCGGTCCAAGTGTTAGTCGCTGACAGAGAAATTAATTTCAAAACTAGGTTAAAACCTGCCAGGTAGCTGTGCCTATTATTTACTTTTTGCCTGATTTTAAAATTCTTTTTTTTTTCTGCCAGCGACTAACATATGGTCCGACCACATGATAAAAGACTGTCATCTCCACAATATTTTCCATACTTTTAAATGGTATAATTCAAATTTAAATGTATTATGAACCTGCTTTGATATTTTGGCCTTTACTGGGCCTTTTACAAGAAGGGGGTCTTACATTACCGTGTTGAGAGGGGACACTTTGCATAACGGATATGGGCAGTGCTCTGGCAAAAGGGGGTTTAATGCATCTCCATGATGCATTATATCAAGAAAGTTATCACATAGAGCAGGATCTATAAAATCCACTAACCCCAGTCTGATAATTGACTGAATCTGGATCTAGACTAATCTCAAGACATGTATAAAATTTACATAAAGCAAAAAGTTTCGATCCTTGTCAGCCTGCGCGGCATGCGCAGGCTGACAAGGATCGAAACTTTTTGCAGGTACTTTAAGCCCCCTTTCCACAGAGCATGGCATGTGTATTCCTTCGTGAAAGAAGGACATATGATATCTCCTTAGAAAAGGAGCATTGCAGTAAAAATGTCCTTTAAGGTAGTAGACCCCTAATGCTTCTCGTGCAACATGAAATAAAATTTCATGTTAGTTGATAAATAAGGATTTATGCTGATATGATACTTTTGCACATTTTTAACCGACCAGAAATTCCTTTGATTTCTATCTTGAAATTTTTTGTTGATACTTTTGTTAGTTTCATGAAAAGGGAGGTAATTATTATCTCCCTTTGTAATGAGAATATAGTGGCTTTAGATTTATAAATGATAATTCTAAGAAGGAAAAAAAAAAAGAAAAAGTGGTTCGGTTAAAGTAGTACAATAATACTCATTTTTAATCAAAGCAAATTTTGTAGGATAATATTACAGACGAAATAGCTATTTTCAATTAGGGGTCTAATACCTTAAATTAATCATTTTGTAGTTGGCCTTACCCTATTTTGCATCCAGCGGGCCCCTGGTTACTTAAGACAAACACACTTATTCTTCCCTGCTAAATATCAAAATCGTGAAATACACTCCCCTTCTCTCTCAAAAGAAAAATGACTCCTCATCACAGAGTTTCAACAAAGATGCATAATGCTTCGCCTTAAGGTAACAACCGTTAATTTAGCGTTTCCAGGCAACAATGCAGTTACAGTGTTTCAAAAGGATTGTTTTTGCATGCCTGCTTGCAAAATTTGGAGCATTATCTTTGATATTGCTCTGCAACATGCCAGAAGCTTTCCCTTTTTGGAGAAGATAATCAGCAAATTGCAAATACAGAAAACCAACCAACTGCAAAAACACAAAACTGAAACCAACAACGCAATAGAAGTCACTTCATCTGGCCTGCAACACGCGAAAAGGGGCATTCGGACATTTGCGTAAAGTGTCGCCTCAGATCAGCCTGCGTAGTCCGCGCAGGCTAATCTAAGACGGCACTTTACGACTACATTCGATTTTCTACTACAGTAGACTTGCACAAAACAGAAAATTACATCAGAACGGAAAGTGTCGTCTCGGATTAGCCTGCGCGGACTGCGCAGGCTGATCCGAGACGACACTTTACGCAAATGTCCGAATGCCCTTTTTCGCATGTTGCAGGCCATCTCATGATATCATTTCTCTTCCGCTTCTTCTATTCCATCTCATGTTATCGCACATATTTTCTGAGACAGCAGGCGGCATGTATTATAAGATATGAGCCATGCTTTGGCAAAAGGGCGTTTAATGCATCTCCGTCACGTATAATACCAAGCAAGTCATCACATACTTATGGATTAATAAAATCCATTTTGCATAACAACTGACTGAATCACGAAGGATCCTTGGACATGCAGAAAATTTACAAAAAGCGAAAATGTTCGACCCAATTCAGCCTGCGCTCACTGAACATTCTGACATTGGTCGATACTTTTTTTTTGCAGATGCATTAAACCTCCTTTTCACAGAGCATAGGTCATTACTGAAAGTCACCTTCATCTTTGATTTTACAGATAAATCCATAAAGTGCTATAATACTTAAAATATAAAATTCTCAGTTGGCAAAAACTGTCCTAAATATTTGCGATACTTAAATCCCCGTTCTTAGCTACGTAGAAAAGTCGTCATCAACAAAGATAAGAACGCACACAACTTTAAGAAACTATGAATACTAAATAGCTTTTTCGTGTCGATAGTCTTGTCTAAAACACAATCTGTCACTATCTCCTTCTTTGTCAAATTCCAGATGGCACATGTATACGCAAAATTTGTTTGATACATAAATTTACAGTTATCTAACGACCCGGACGGGAGCAGGAACCGATCATCTCATCACTTTCAAGGCAGCGCTCTCGCCCCCATGGTCCCAAAGGAGGGATGCAAGACAGACAAAAGTACATTGCAACGTGGAAAAAAAATCAAACAAAACAACTTGGCATTATACCGATGTGGTTTGAAAAAAGACAATCGACATTGAAATAACCCATATGGTCACAAGAATGATTGAAAAACGTTGTATAACGTAAGTAAACATTTATGCACTTGTGGGCACGCATAGGAGTGATATACAGGAAGCATGCTTGCTCAGTCTGTTGTCTGCAGTTCAGCAAGCGAAAAGTCAATAGTTCGAGCCATGAGTCCGTATTCACCAGCGCATTTTTATTTTGAGTTAAGAAATTAAATCGATTTCTGATTGGCTACATCTGGTGAAACCGATCAGAAATGTTGTTCTTTTGAAGTTTGGACAATTCTAAGAAATTGCAATGGAATTTGGACTGGTAACTACTACCCATTGGCTGTCTGTATGTTTTTCATTTTTTCTTACTGTGACATTCATCGAAACGCCTTTGACCAATAAAACGTATCTGGTTCTTACCTAGACTCTTGTAGAGTCCTTATAAGTTACTATTAACTATGGGTCTCAATTTGAACAAAGAAATCTTGGGGCGAATTTCCAGGAAAGCAGTAAGTAACGTATGTATCGGTCAGACCTCAGCCACGGTCGATCAGGGGATCTTGTATATATATAAACGGCACGGTACCTGTTGTTGTAGTGTTTATCACCGAGTTTGCAGGATTCAAGCCCAGCTGTTCGTTATATTTTTATCTCCCTTGTGTTACGAAACAACTTTGCATAAAAATAGCATACAGACAATGTCAATGTAGATGGTACTCAGCTCTTAACGTGCAGGAAAACACAATGGACTTTTTCTGTCAGTAAGAAAAAAACAAAATTATTGCAAAACCAAACTTGTTTTAGCCGAAATATCATTCAAAACATCGGACAATGTAGATGAAAGATCAGACTACACATTCTGTACAGGCTGATCTTGATCTACACTGTCTGTAATAGTTCCTTATTTTGCCCCCAACGATCAAAGAGTTGAAGAAAGTTACGTCATTCAAATGTCAATTTTGTTGTAAAACGTCTTAGACGTGCCAGGAATAAATAAATTCCACTTAATTAGAAAAATCTAGCGATACGAAACTCTTTGGGCCGTGCCAGGTACCTCAGTCGGTCGCATGCAGGGCTTAAATCTTACAGGTCGCTGATTCGAATCCTGACATCGCCATTTTTTCCGAGGACTAGTGGTTGTCATAGCGACTGAGTTATTCAACTCTTACCACTGGACGTTGTTTCGACCATGTTTATATGGGAAAGCAGCCAGTGGCTTGAAAAGAAATATTCGAAATGCTGGTAAGACAAACTCCAGGGTGGCATGAATAGGTGCACTGGCCGCCTCGAAATAACTCGAATTATAGTGAAAACGGCTTTGAAACAAGAAACGAATCAGTGACAGTTTGGACAGCTTCAAAAAACACTCTGATTTTGTGTTACCCTTTCATAAACAATCCATTGTTTTAGCGACTCTGTGGAAAGGGGCTTTCAAATACATTGTGTACAAAGGAGAAAATGCCAATAAATAACAGTTTCTCCTTTTTCCACAAAAGTTATAATTTTTTGTACCCTTTCATAGACAAATTCTGATTCTACCGAAACTTTGATTAACATAACATATGAACATAACGTAACAAAGTTTATTTGGCATAAAATATGATTAATAACGATAAACAAACACCCTCGCTACTGGCCAGGAACATCCCATATGAAGATTACTGCGTGGACGAAATACTCTTTGTCCCACAATGTTCTCTACGAATTCAAGAAAAAGTGCACGCGACCTGTATTAAGCATGCCGTTAACCCTTTACCACACAATCCCGAATTTTAATGACCTTAAAATGGAAGGCTTTTAAAAACATTGCGGGAAAAGGAGAAAATGCTGGTCACCAGCATTTTCTCCTTTACCCACAATGTCTGCTCCCCTATCAAAGCCATAAATCATCATTTGAGCTTTATTTCATTTGACGTCTGCAATTTTTTTCAATTTGCCCTGTCCAAAATTTTGTCATTTGGCACAGGATTAAGGAATTCTCAAAATGTGGTTGTTTAAGAGAGGTGCTTGTCCTGTACAGGTACAATTCAACTTAATTGCTTTCTGTTGAAAGTAAATCTATTGTTTGCATAATACAGGGTGCTTGCTTATCAGAGCTAGCCGCTTACCCTTTACCACCTAATTCTGTATTTTTACAACCCTAAAGAAAAAAGGCTTCTGAAAACATTGTGAGAAAAGGAGAAAGTACTGGTAACCAGCACTTCCTGCTTTGTCCGACAATGTTTCTTACAGAGACATATCCTATAATATGACACGAATTTCATTTGTTTATCAATTGGATATGAGCCATGCTCCGTGAAAATGGGGTTTACGCATCTACAAAAAGTATTGACCATGTCAGGCTGCGCACTTCACGCAGGCTGACATGGGTAGAAAACCTTTTGCCATAGGTCAATTCTCTGCATGTCCAAGGACCATTCTACTTTATGATGCAGTCAGCAGGTAGACAAAACGAATTTTATGGATCCATAATTACATGTTGGCTTGCTCGATATAATGCATCACTGAGATGCAATAAACCTCCTTGAGTAGGAGCATGGCTCATATATTTGAGCCATGCTCTGAGAAAAGGGGGCTTAATGCATCTGCGAAAAGTATCGACCCAGGTCAGCCTGCGCAGTCCGTGCAGGCTAACCTGGGCCGAAACTTTTCGCTATTTGTCAATTTTCTGTATGTCCTTGGACAAGTCTACCTCAAGATTAAGTCTATTGTTAAAAAAAGTAGCTACTATGCATCTATAATTGTGTCATGGCTTGACTGGTATCATGCATCACGGAGGTGCATTAAGCCCCCTTTTGTCAGAACATGGCTCATTTTATTTTTCGTTAGCAAATGCCTTCAAAACGTAAAGAGTTAAACGGACCTTTTACTATATTTCCTTTACTTTAATTTTTTGAGCCCGCCCGGCAGGCTCAGTGGTGAGCGTGTCGGACTCATGACCTGGTGGTTGTGAGTTCGATACCCGGTTGAGGCGAACTTTCTTTCCGGCGTATTTTCGCCTCTCACCTCTGCTGAAGCATGTGAGAAAAGTAGTCGGTGGCTTTGGAAAGAAAGTTGTGTTAGTACTGGTGTGAGAAAGCCAGGAAACACATGTGCGTCACCGACCGCCATGATATGACCTCAGCTGTTAAAGTGGCGTTAAACCCCAATACAACCAACAATTTAATTTTTTGTTCTTTATATTTCTAAGCACTAGTGTTCATTAAATCTGAATTTAGCCTCGGTAATAGGTTTAAACCCCATTGCGATATTTTGTTTGATTCCGATTTCTGACTCAGTGGGAATACCTGTTGGGAGAAATCTTAATCTATTCACAGTTAAAGAGATTGTTTTGTTCCTATATTTAACTGTTTAATAAATAAAAAAAGTTTAGACTTGTTGATATTGACAATAAATGTTCTCTTTGACAGAGGAGAAATCATCGTGAGAAATGGATAAACTTTTGGTTAATAGCATTCATTTCTTTTCCCACAACAATGTCAAAAGTCTGATATTTGAAGGTCGTTAGAACATGGTACTGTCTGATAAAGAGTTGATGTGAAAACTTATCACATTAGTTGCGAGGAAATCGTTCATTTTTCCAACATTAGGGTATTATGAACAGTAGGACTAGACCGACAGTTCGCGGGTAATTATGATACAATGTTCTATAACCCTTACAGTTCACTTCACTACTTAAAACTCTTTACCAAACAACAAAATTTTAGACTTGTCCACATTAAAAGCATGTGCAGACGACACACTAAAGGTGGCCCAAATTAAGAAATTCGTCCTTGATAGGGTAAAAAACATTGCGGGAAAGGGAGAAAATGCTGGTTACCAGCATTTTCTCCTTTTCCCACAATGTTTTCAATCGCCTTCTTCCTCGGGATCGTTAAAAGTCTGGATTGTGTGGCAAAGGGTTAAATTGCTATTGTAGACAGTGTAGATCAAGATCAGACTGCACAAATGTAGTCAGAACTTGGGTTATATACTGTCCCGTATTTTGTGACTAATCACCCCAACAACAGAATTAATTTGGCCATGTTGAACACTTTCAGTGTTCGACTTTTCAATTTTTTAGAATATTTTGTTGAGCCCCGGGGTTGGTCTTATCAAAAGAAATTTAGGAAATTTAGATAACTCTTAAGTATTTTTCCCTTGTTTCAAAACAAATACAATACAGCTGTACTTCTCTCTCTGTCTCTCTGAGGCAAAAACCAATGAGCGGTTAAGAAAAACAGAGCAAATACCGAAGTATGTCTATGTTACATAACATCAGTTGCTCAGCTCTTTTACTTCAAGTAATATCTGTCTCTCTCTCTCTGACACAAAAATCCATGAGCTGTAAAGAAAAACAGAGCGAACATCGAAATATGCTTATGATACATAAAATCAGTCGCAGACCTCTCTCTCTCTCTCTCTCTCTCACATTCTTAGCAAAGTCATTGAGCAATTAATAAATTGATAAAAACATACAAACCCCAGATTTCACCCCTTACATAATTTATCATTCTTTCTACAAAGTCATATAAAGTACACTGTAACGATATTATAAATTTGCTTCCAGCACACCATACCCTTGCGTTGTAGCAGGTTACAAACGTTGTGGCAAAAGGGCAAATTTCTAGTGGGCATGTCTTAAACCTTAATTCGTGATTGTTATCCCCATTTCACAAAGATTTGTCTGTTTGTCTGCTGCAAGTATGTAATAACGTTAACGTTACCAAAGAGACAGTAAGAAGACAAAAAAATACATCTCCGTCAGTCAATCTGTCTGTCTACACGTCTTTTTCTCTGTACTAAATTTATATGAGCCACGCTCTGGCAAAAGGGGGCTTAATTATACCAAGCAAGCCATCACCTAGTTATGGATCGATAATAGCCACATTCTTTAACAACCCGACTTAATCATAAGTAGACTGGCCTTTGAACATACAGAAAATTGAGCAATAGCGAAAAAATTCGGCCCAGGTCAGCCTGCGCGGACTGCGCAGGCTGACCTGGGTCGGTACTTTTCGCAGATGCATTAAGCCCTCTTTTCACAGAGCATGGCTCATATGTATATCATTTGCTTATGATATTTAACCCTTAACCCGCTAAATAAGGTAAATGAATTTTTCCAGCCAATTGTAAAAAAAAAACTAAATATTACAGTTTTAAGGTTATTTCTGGTGGAAACTTATATACTTATCGGACAGTGTAGATCAAAGATCAGACTGCACGTGTGTGTAGTCTGATCTTGATCTACACTAGCCGCAAAAGCGCCGTTAGTAGCGCCTAGCAGCCTAAAGGTTAAACAGTCATTGTGGGGAAGAGTTTACAGTCAACAGTTTGTAAAATCAATACTTATTACTAACATTTTATTCAATAAAACACGTGAAAACATGAGGCAAAAAGGAAAAAAATGCTCCTCAAAAGCAATTTCTCTTTTTTCACAATTATTTCATAATTGATCTGCGTGACGAAAGCAGTCGTCAGCAGGTTGCACGTGTAATCATATAACGATAATTTCTACCGAAGAAATAAATTCAATATATCATGCTGACTTCCCATGTTGTGGATCATACCGAGTTCAAAGCTATCCTGCGCAAATTAAGTAACTCATTTCGTAAATTCTGCGACCCATAGCGAAACAAGTTCTGTATCACGGCTTATATATATTTAGTATGTGAAACATAGAAAGCAGGGCTTATAAAACGATATCAATGTTACTCCGGGGACCAATAAGACGAAAGAAGATCGTTCTTATATAGATTACAGCTGAGTACATGTAATTATCAGTGCTTATCAAATATAGTTTTATCTGCCTGAACTCAGACATCATAGAATATAAATGTGGGAGACGATCTAATACTTTTAACCTATAGGCTGCTAAGCGCGACCCACTGACCCTTTGCGGCCTGTGTAGATCAAGATCAGACTGCACAGAACGTGCAGTCTGATCTTGGATCTACACTGTCCGATAAGGAGATATTATTCCCCAAAACATAACTTTGAAATAGCAATATTTGGGTTTTTTATTCTCGGATTGCAAATTTCATTTCAGTTATATGGCAGGACGAGGGTTAATCTGTTTATCGTTTGTTTTCGACGTAGCTGTAGAAGCTGGCTTTTGACCTACTTCTTGGTATTTGTCTCGAATGAATAAATAGTAATCTGTGATTGGTAGAAAATGTGGATATGTTTATTCTGCGGGCCTGTTTGCGGGCCGATTTATGATACCAATATACAAGAGTGGCTACAGTTAATCTATACCCCACGGCGACAACTCAAACTGTAACTGGATATGGTAGGAGAATATGGTGCGCAAAAGGTCACTAAGTCGCGCTTAGAAGGCTAAGGGTTAATGTGGCAAAAAGGATGGGATTTGTCTTTAAAAAGTTTGAAAAAGGTTCTAAGAAACGGAAAATATACAGCATATCAACATTTTTTCTCCTTTTTCCCTCAATGTTTCTAAAAGCCTTATTCTTGAAGGCTGTTAAAGCATGGGATCATAAATGGAAAAGGGTTTTTAATAAAAGATAAGGTAAAGATAATGATATCGTCTAATATAATTTATTTGTCTCAAAGGATGTAAATTTGGGGATGAATATCATATTTTACCAGGATGCTCAGGACTGTTAAACCCTGTCAGACATCAAGTATTCAATTTGGTGGCAATTAACCCTTCATCCCGAATTTTACAACCCTGAAAAGGTAGGCTTTTGAAAACATTGTGGGAAAAGAATAAAATGCTGGTAACCAGCATTTTCTTCTTGTCTCACAATGTTTTCTTTCTTAGAAAAATTCGGTCGAGCAGTGTTTATAAGTTGTCGTCTGCAAATCATTTAAATTTGAAGGTCTATAAAATTTTGTGGTCTGGTAGAGCGTACTTTGGTCCCGGGTGTTCTGTTCTCAGAATTTCCTATTTGTTTGGCGTTTTAACTCTTTGCCACACAATCCCGACTTTTAACGACCCTGAGAAAGAAAGCCTTTGAAAACATTGTGGGAAAAGGAGAAACTAATCTTCTCAAAACTAATACTTTTAAAGCCACTTGTTTCTTTCCCATTTAAAAACTGTCGAGACAATGGCCAGGGGTACGATAGGAATAAATGTTACCGCAATGACTATCATCAATCCTCAAAACAGGATTTGGCCGAACTGGGATTCGGAGTAACAACTCCTGGATAAAAAGTCTTGTTCGTTACCGACCGAGGATCAAGGCTTTGCTCAGATGAGACTGGCCAACATCTGCCTGTACGTTCGGAAAAGGAGACACAAATATGTATCTGCCTGCGTGTGTGAAGGTGACGGCTATATCTGTCTGTACAACATTAGAGATACAGCAACATCTGCATAAGTGACCGTAAAGAGAAATTCAACATCCGCTGCATGACCGTTAAGGGACAGCAACATCTGCCTGCACGACTGTGTGGGGGAAAACAAAATCTGCCTGAACGATTGTGTTGGGGACAGCAGCATTTGCCTGCACGACTGTGTTGGAGACTGCAACATCTGCCTGCACGACTGTGTCGGGGACAGAAACATCTGCCTGCACGACTGTGTTGGGGACAGCAACATCTGCCTGAACGACTGTGTTGGGGACAGCAACATCTGCCTGAACCACTGTGTCTGGGACCGCAACATCTGCCTGAACTACTGTGTTGGGGACAGCAACATCTGCCTGCACGACTATGTTGGGGACAGCAATATTTGCCTACACGACTGAGAATATGACAGCACCATTTACCTGCATTACAGTGAAGGGGGCAGCAACATTTGTTTGCTTTACTGTGAAGAAGACCGAAACATGTGCCTGTATGACCTTGAAAAAGCCGACAACATCTACATGCATTACAATGAAGGGGACTGCAACATTTGCCTGCACTACCGTGAAGGAGGCAGCAACATTTGCCTGCACTACCGTCTAGGGGACAGCAACATCTGCCTGCATGACCATGTAGGGGACAGCAACATCTGTCTGCACTTCCGTGTGGGGGACAGCAACATTTGCCTGTATGACCTTGTAGGGAACGGCAAAATCTGCCTGTACTACCGTGTAGACAGCAAAATCTGCCCGCACTAACTTGAAGGAGACTGCAACATCTGCCTGTATGACCATGTTGGAGACAGCAACATCTGCCTGCACTACCGTGTAGGAGACAGCAACATCTGCCTGTATGACCATGTAGGGTACAGCAACCTCTGCCTTCACTTCCGTGTGGGGGACAGCAACATTTGCCTGTATGACCGTGTAGGGGATGGCAAAATCTGCCTGTACTACCGTGTAGACAGCAAAATCTGCCCGCACTAACCTGAAGGAGACAGCAACATCTGCCTGTATGACCATGTTGGGGACAGCAACATCTGCCTGCACTACCGTGTAGGGACAGCAACATCTGCGTGCATGACCGTGTAGCAGACTGCAACATCTGCCTGTATTACCATGTAGGGGACAGCAATGACTGCTTGTATGTCCGCGTAGAGGACAGCAATGACTGCTTGTATGTCCGCGTGGAGGACAGCAACATCTGCCTGTATGACCATTAAAGGACAGCAACGATTGTTTGTATAACCGTGTAAGGGACAGCAACGACTACTTGTATGACCGTGTAGGGGACAGCAACATCTGCCTGTATGACCGTTTAGCGGACAGCAACATCTGCCTGTATGACCGTGTAGGGGACAACATCTGCCTGAATCAACGTGAACATCACGGCTACATCTGCCTGCACGACCATGTAGGGAATAGAAACGTGTGCCTACACGAACCTGAATATGACAGCTACATCTGCCCACACAACTATGAGAGAGTCTGCAATATCTGCCTGCATGAATGTAGAGATGAATGTAGGATTTGCTTGCTCAATCGTGAAGGCGGTAGAAACATCTGCTTGCACGACCGTAAAGATGACGGCAACACCTGATTGCACGACTGGGAAGGTAAAGGCAATACCTGACTATAAAGCCATAAAAAGAGACCAAAATCTTGCTGCATGACCGTGAAGGTGACCGCAGCATCTGCCTGAATCACAGTGAAGGTAAAAGCCACATTGTCCCCAACGACTGTGAAGGTTAAAACAACACGTGCCTGCACGACTGGGAAGGTAAAGGCAACATCTAATTGTACGGCCGAGAAGACGAGACCAAAATCTGCCTGCACGACTTGGAAGATGACCGCAACATCTGCCTGCATCACAGTGAAGGTAAAATCTACAACTGCCCCCAACAATTTTGAAGGCAAAAACAACATCTGCCTGCACGACCATGAAGGCGACAGAGTGGCATAAGTACCATCATTCCCATTGAAGAAAGACTGGAGTCGAAGGATATTCAGCATTTCAGCATGTTAGAAACAAAAGGAAAATGGTCGTTTTCGTGTAAAATCGAGATATAGTTCTGTCATGAACGCAAAAATTCCCTACTCGGATCCTTGCTTCGCCAATTGTGAAAGTATTATTTTTTTTTTGTATTCATTCCAGTGAATTGAAACGTGGACCTTAGACATCAAAACAAACAGATATCGTATATGGGACGTTCGCTTATGCCTTAAACCCTTTCAGCCCATTGGGCGCAAACAGGAAGTATATTCTAACGGTTTAAATCAAGATCAGACAGCATAGAACGTGAAGCCTGATCTTTGATGTGTACCATCCCCTAGTTTAACCATGCCTATACGATGATGATATTTATGGACATGAGTATAAACTTGCCGTGAAGTTTAGCGATTTGGCGCTGAAAGAGTTAACAATGGATGGCGAGAAAACGAAACCTTTGACCAGACCCTGTAATTGAAAGTGTCCCATTTATATGCGTAAGTCGTAAATACTCACAACGGCTTATCTTTTCTACTCTGAATAGCCCAATAAGCAATTCATCCCAGTTTCGCAGAAAAATATTCCCTAACTCTGTCGAATACGGAGACTTTATTTTTCTCCTTTTTTTTTTTCTTTAACAGTAGGATGGCTTGTGAAATAACATTGTGGCAACAGGAGAAATTGCTCGTAACGACCAATTTCTCTTTTTGTTTCATAAATTGATATGTAACAAAAGAAAAACGTCAAATCACGCAGATTATATATCTTTTGTATGGACTTTTCAGAAGAAGTCCGTTAAAATTTGTTTCAGGCGGTAATGGGTTACCGCGTTGCCTCATACAGCAGCTATACATTTGGAGTATCCGATCGTTCTAGGTTTATGAAAACATAATGACATACAGAACTTTTGAAAATGGCAATGAGGATTTTCTTTTTGTCATTGTTTTTTTTCAACTCTATATTTTCAAGCATCTACTTTTCAGGTTAATTTTAGATTCATAAAAGAAAGAATTTTTTTTAAAAAAGATGAAGGATAATGGGTAAACGTAGAAAATGCATACACCATTTTCTGGAGCTAAGCATTGAACATATGCACAAAAAGAAATAGAATTCAGAAAATCAGAAGTTGAAAATTCAAATTATGGACCGTGTTTAGCTATCATTCTTAATTTTATTCTAATTATAATGATCAAGAATTTTATGATTTAGAGAAAAACACAAAAAAACATTATATATAAACCAAACGGTTTAGCCAATCAGAAAAATACTAGTAGTTAACAAAAAACACAAATTTCCAGCTAATGGTAAACTTTGAAGTACAGCAGAAGCGCTTGGTGTCTATTTCTAACTCTTTCAGCTCCAAATATATCGACACCACCTCTTCCGGCGGCTGAAAATACAGTCTGTTGAAACTCTGACAGTTCTTTTATCTTATAGGTTTGACTGAACTAGCGGACAGTAACGTTATAGATCCAAAATCAGACTGCACGTTTTGTGCAGTCTAATCTTGATATATACCGTCCGCAAAACCCCTGTTTTCGCCTATGGCAGCACAAACGGGACTACTTTGGACAACTATGACCCGGAAGCATTTAGGTGTTGAGTGAAACCTAAGAATTTCTGTGTAGAGTGACACCCGACTACAAAACTGGAAACGTTGTGCAAATTCAACCGTCTTCTACGTCTTAAGTAACCATTTGTGTTGAATATTAAGATACAATATGCTCTCCCAGACTTTTTAATGTTTGAATTGGGTGATTAATCTTCGGAAAGACTAGTTTATTTCACCAGAAATCCGCATGTTTCCAGACCAATAAAACACGGTTAACCTTTGTATTACTCTTTACCAGACGTCAAAATTTCAGACGTGTACAAATTAATAGCATTTGCAGACGACTTATCAAATATGGCTAAAATTGTCAGATTTGTTTTCGAAACCAGAGAAAACAGTGTGGGAAAAAAAGGACAAAATGCTTGTTACCAGCATTTTCTCCTTTTCCCACAATGTCTTCAGAGGCTTTCTTCCTGAGGGCCGTTAAACCAAGGCATTGTTTCGTACAGGTTTAAGTTGTTACCTTAGGAAAGAGATTTGCGGCATTCGACTTTAAAAAGGACGGAAGGAAGGAAAGGAAAGGAAAGGAAGGAAGGAAAAGGAAGGAAGGAAAGGAAAGGAAAGTAAGGAAGGAAAGGAAAGGAAAGTAAGAAAGGAAAGGAAAGGAAGGAAAGAAGGAAAGGAAAGGAAAGGTAAGTAAGGAAGGAAGGAAAGGAAAGGAAAGGGAAGTAAGGAAGGAAAGGAAAGGAAAGTAAGAAAGGAAAGGAAAGGAAAGTAAGGAAGGAAAGGAAAGGAAAGGTAAGTAAGGAAGGAAGGAAAGGAAAGGAAAGTAAGGAAGGAAAGGAAAGGAAAGTAAGGAAGGAAAGGAAAGTAAGAAAGGAAAGGAAAGGAAAGTAAGGAAGGAAAGGAAAGTAAGGAAGGAAAGGAAAGGAAAGGTAAGTAAGGAAGGAAGGAAAGGAAAGGAAAGTAAGGAAGGAAAGGAAAGGAAAGTAAGGAAGGAAAGGAAAGTAAGAAAGGAAAGGAAAGGAAGGAAGGAAAGGAAAGGAAAGGTAAGTAAGGAAGGAAAGGAAAGGAAGGAAGGAAGGAAAGGAAAGGAAGGAAGGAAAGGAAAGGAAGGGAGGAAGGAAGGAAGGAAGGAAGGAAAGGAAAGGAAAGCAAGAAAGGAAAGGAAAGGAAAGGAAAGGTAAGGAAAGGAAGGAAGGAAAGGTAAGGAAAGGAAAGGGAAGGAAGGGAAGGAAAGGAAAGGAAGGAAGGAAAGGAAAGAAGGAAAGGAAAGGAAAGGAATGAAGGAAATGAAAGGAAAGGAAGGAAGGAAGGAAGGAAGGAAGGAAAGGAAAGGAAAGGTAAGGAAGGGAAGGGAAGGGAAGGGAAGGGAAGGGAAGGGAAGGGAAGGGAAGGGAAGGGAAGGGAAAGGGAAAGGGAAGGGAAGGGAAGGGAAGGGAAAGAGAAGGGAAAGAGAAGGGAAAGGGAAGGGAAGGGGAAGGGAAGGGAAGGGGAAGGGAAGGGAAGGGAAGGGAAGGGAAGGGAAGGGAAGGGAAGGGAAGGGAAGGGAAGGGAAGGGAAGGGAAGGGAAAGGGAAGGGAAGGGAAGGGAAGGGAAGGGAAGGGAAAGAGAAGGGAAAGGGAAGGGAAAGGGAAGGGGAAGGAAAGGGAAGGGAAGGGGAGGGGAAGGGAAGGGAAGGGAAGGGAAGGGAAAGGGAAGGAAAGGAAAGGAAGGAAGGAAGGACGGATCGATCGATGAAAAAATACTGGTATTCAGCACGAATTTATGGTTGATACATGTGCATGGTCACATGTAAATATATTCTGGGAAGATGGTGACTTAGTTTTAAAAAATTTTCAGAAATGGTCTGCTACATGACGGAGAAGTTGTATATACGTACGTAGAAATATGGTTACTCTTTCTTTAATGTAGGAACGCCTTTTGACTGTATTTACTTCGAACATTTTTTTTAAAGTATAGCGACAAATGAAAAGTTTCTGGAAAACAACGATTCCTCCATTCGATACGAGGCTTTCTGATTGTTAAAACTGAACCCAAAATGTGTTTTATCTTTCTAGGTACTCCCTGTCAATCTGGAGAAAGCCCTCTTTACAAACTATCATATAATTGTCGTAATTGTCTTAAACGAAAGCATTTGCAGACTCCATATTGGATGGGGCTAAAAGGATGGGATATGTCTTTGAAATGATAAAAACATTGTGAAAATAAGAAAAAAATGCTACTAACCAGAATTTTCTCATTTTCCTACAATGTTTTCAGAGCTTTCTTCTAGAGGGTCTTTTAAAGGGTCTTTTCAACACAGATCTGATTAGTAAACGGTAGAATCAAATTTCAATTAGTTCTGTTGGTACACCAGCTCCTTTTTTTCCCTGAATATTCTAGTTTCATTACAAATTCCTGGAAGAGTAGCAATCTGATTAGCTGAAAGTGAAGGTTCTAGCCAATCAAAGGGCTAGTCTCTGAATTAACGCCTCACCAGACGTCAAAATTTTAGACATGTCCAAATTGATAGCAATTACAAACGAAATGGTAAATGTGACTTAAATAAATGGATTTGCCTTTGATACTGGATAAAACATTATGGGAAAAGAAGAAAATACTGGTTACCAGCTTTTTCTTCTTTTCCCATGATGTTTTCAAAAGGCATTTCCGTCATGGTCGTTAAAACACGGAATTGTGGTAAACGGTTAAGGATTGGTCAGAAGTATCTAGAATTATTCATACATCCCTTATTATATGAAGGGTACAAGCAACGTCCCCCCCCCCTTCCCTTTTTAACTTTATTGTTCACGATGGGAAAGAATTGAAGGCAGTAAAAGATAATCATATAAATAAAGTTTATCACAAGTCTGGAAACGTGTTTTTACTTCAAAAAATGTTTCCGAGAGATTTAAATACCAACAGAAAAACTGAATAGTGTTTTTGCTGTTTTCAATATTTTTTTCAGTCAAATCACTGTCACAGTCAATTAATGTATTTCCAGAGTTTAACAAACAAACCCATCCAGGACTAAATATTTAAAAGACGAGAGTGAAAAAAGGCAGATAGGCCTGTGGACAGGCAGGTGGGTGGGCGGTTGGGCAGACCGACAGGCCGGGGGGAGGGGGGGAGAGACGGACGGAAGGATGGATGGACGGACGAGAGGACACACAGACAGACAGACAGACAGACAGCTGGTACATAGCTGATTCGGTACAAAGCATCGAGAGTCTAAAGCAACACAAAGGGTATGGCGAGGCCAGACTGACCCGTGCAAGGAATAGAAAATTAATCACCTGAGGGACATATAGTATACGAACGGCATCTATGGAGATGTCAGACAAAAAAAAATCCCGTTCTTCTGCAAAAACAGAAGCCAAAAGGATTGCTGCAATACTGTTGTCTGAGGCGAAAAAATCTATGAAACCAGATTTTTAACTTAAACAAGTCAATTAAAGAGGTGATTTTGATAAAACACTAGCACTAGCTTTAAATTCTTCTTGTTCCTGCTTTCAGTGCTGAATTTTTCAAGACATTGTATATTCTTGTACTATCAGCGCTTTGATTACGAACTTTTGCCAATAAAACAAAATAATCCAATATATTTTTTGAGTGCAGTTTTTTGTTATTTTAATCATTACAATAGGATAGAAGGAAGTTATGTAGGGACTCAGCTAATTTCTTTCATCATATTAAGCCTTTTAAAAAACTATTAACGATTCTTGCTAATTCTGCGGACTATGGGAAAGTGCAGTTGGATCTTTCATCTGCACGGTCCGATACTTTTTACAAACAATAGGGGCAACACGGTCATAAATTGCGACAAATGGACTTTTTCCTGCCAGTCTGAAATGTCGGTTTCATCTAGTAACCCATAAAAACTCTACACAGGCTACTTTAGACCATCATTACATTAGTAACAAACAAATGAATCATTTGAAGGAAGGAAAGTGTCATTTTCCAATGATATGAAAGACATTGTGGAGAACGGAGCAATTACAAGCAATTGCTCCTTTTTCCACAATGTTTTCAAAAGCTGGCCAATGTTAGGACTTAAAAAGTCGTAGATTAAAAAGTCGTAGTTTTACAATGATAACTTAAGCACCCTAAGGCTAAAAGTTTGGTTTTCTGAAAATAGTTTCAGCAATAAACCGTTGAGAAAACTTTTTAAAACTGATTATATACGTTGCCCCTATGGATATTTTTGCATCAATAAGTAATTCTTAGTATACTTGTAAACAGGGATTGGTAACAGTATCAAATATTGTCCAATAAATGGTATGCAACATGCGGAAAGGGGCATTCAGACATTTACGTAAAGTGTCGTCTCGGATCAGCCTGCGCAGTCCGCGCAGGCTAATCCGTGACGGCACTTCACGTCAACATTAGAGTTTGTCCCACAGTAGATTTGCATGAAATAGAAAATAACACACGATCGGAAAGTGTCGTCTCGGATCAGCCTGCGCAGTCCGCGCAGGCTGATCCGAGACGACACTTTACACAAATGTTCGAATGTCCCTTTTTGCGTGTTACAAGCTAAATATTGTCCATTATTACATTCTGTTACTATCAATAGTAACATTTTCTGCTCAAAATGGTGTAATATCAAACGCCTTTTAGACATGCAAATATACCTAACAAGTTTATACACGTCCTAGAAGGGAAATAACATTCTCCCCAAAATTGAATAAGATTAACCCTTTGGCTGCTAAGCGCGACTCACTGACCTTTTGCGGACAATGTAGATCAAGATCAGACTGCACAGAACGTGCAGTCTGATCTTGGATCTACACTGTCCGATAAAGAGATGTCTTTTCTCCAAAAATACCTTTCAAACAGCAATATTTAGGTGTTTACTATCGGCTTGAAAGTTTCATTTCTTTTTTAATTTAGCAGGATAAGGGTTAAATAGATGATTTCAGTACAGAAATAAAAGAGCGGGAAAGGACGGATTCCTTCGTGCTTCAACCCTTACAGAACCACGGCTGAAACAAGGACCTTTTGCCTCCTGCATAGCAAAATCAGACTACACAGAAAGTGAAATCTGATCTTTGATCAACACCCTCGAGGTTGTTTTTTGTGTGTGGTTTTTTTTTTAGGTCTAACCTATGATCTCTTTCTAATTTTCAGCGGTTTGTATTTCCGCTCGTCAGAAAAAAAGCCAGATTTGTTTGCTATCGAAAGGGCTGTGCACCTATCCATAGTATAGTGAAAGGCTCTTTAATGGTAAAGCTACGAGAAAGCAGTTGTCTTGTTCAAATGATTAACTGGTGATTACACCGCTTTCACCAATGTTTTAGTTATTTCACGGGTACATGGCATTCAGTTGTGTATTTCCTTGATTTCACCGGTACTAGAATCGGGCTTCTGACGTGACTTGCCAAAGGACATACCCAGTATAAACGCAATGTAGCGGGTAATGATTGAACTCAGGACCTCTGGTTTTCTGACTCAACACCTAAACTACTGACCCGTGCAGGAACCTTATCCATGTCACCCATGACAAGTCAAATATGACCGCTTACGCAAATGCAGATTCAGCCGAATGCGGTCTTAAAACATTGTGAGAAAAACGCACTGACATAGCAATAATGCGTTTTCTGTACTAACTTTGAACTTCTATTTCATATATTCAGCGTTATGCCTTTAGGGGTTAACATGAAATAATACATGTAATTATGATTACCAAAATTTCCTAGTTTCAGTCGCCCGATGTAATGACATGTCTCTCTAACACGCAAGGAAGCAGTTTGCGTTCGATGATAAAGTTAGATCTTCGATGGAGTTAGACAGTAATTTAAATGGTTATATTTGTAACAGTTCGTCAGATTATCGCAATTTTAAGCTTTTTATCTCGTTTCTTTTTTTTTTTAAACTTTATTAGCCACGTATATTGGATAGGGGAGGTCGTGGCCATCCTCCCTCTATCCTTACAATTTTCATCAATCATCTTGTTTCATCTTATCTTGCTAACTAAAAGTCTAAAACAGTCTATTTTCTCTATTTGAAGTTTTTTTTTTTTTTCTAATGCGAATAAAAGTGTACTATATCGAAATTTGTGACTTTGCGAACTCGTTTCTTTTCTTTTAATCTCACAAAATTTAGACCGCATGGGTCCAAGATCAAACTACGTTGTATAAAGCTTGACCTAAAACTCTACCCAAACGACAATGGTTGATTGATTGATGTATGGTGTTTAACGCCGTTTTCAACATTATTTCAGTTATATCGCGGCGGCCAGTGCACCTATCCATGCATCCTGGAGTATCTTTTACCAGTACTCCGCACAATTTCCTTTCCAAGCCACTGGCTGCTTTCCCACATAATTATCGTCGAGACAATGGTCAGCGGTGAGAGAGGAATGAATCCTGTCGCAGTGACTATCATCAATCCTCGGAGGGAGATTGGCCGAGCCAGGGGTCGTAGCCGGGGATCGAGCCCTGGACCCCGTGTTCTTAAGTCCTACGCGCTACCGACTGAGCCACCGGGGCTCGGCCCCAAACGACAAACATTTTAAACAAGTTTAAATTCAAAGCATTTGTAGGCGACAAAATAAATGTGACTCAAAAACTGAAATTCATTTTAGGAAGGACAGAAAACAGTGTAGGAAAAGGAGAAAAATGCTGGTTACCAGCATTTTTCTTCTTTTCCTACATGTTTTAAAAAGGCTTTTTCTATAGGGTCGTTAAAACTTGTGACTGTGTGATGAAGAATTAACTATTTACCTGAAGACAAAACAATAAAATTTTAGACTTGTCGAAACTGATAACATTTGCTGAAGACTAATTAAATGTAGCTGAAATGATGGTAATTATTTGTAAAAGTGTAGAAAACATTGTGAGAAATGGAAAAATTGCTGGTTACAAGCATTTTCTCCTTTTCCCACAAGGTTGTCAAAAGGCTATGTCCTCAGGGTCGTTAATACTCTGCATTGTATGGTGAAGAGTTAAGACTTGTCAAATTTAAAATAATTCACAAACGACAATATAAATGTCTCTCAAATGGTCCAATTTGTCCCTTAAAGAGCATTAGCATAGTGGGAAAAGGGGAAAATGCTGACTTTTTAGTATTTTCTCTTGTTCCATTGACTTTTTTTTCAAAAAGCCTACTTTTTCGGTCATTATTTAAAACACGTGGTCGGTTGATAAGATGACAATTGAAGTCGCTAACAAAGCCTTTAACCCTTAGGCTGTTAAGCTCGACTCACTAACCTTTTGCAGACAGAGTAGATCAAGATCAGACTGCACAGAACTTGCAGTCTGATCTTGGATCTACACTGTCCGATACGAAGATATTTTCTCCAAAAAATAAGTTTTTGAGCAAGACACGGCAACTTCTGGTGAAACCAAGGAAAGATGTCAACATGACAACTGGCGTAATAACATAACTAAACCTGTTTAAAGCGACGTAAAACATCACTAAACCTAAATCTAGGTTAAATGATGACGGTAAACACATAGTCCATTGGGAGAACAAGTGAAAATAACGTCTGATTGCTCATTATGCAATCTGTCATATGGTAACTCTATACCTGACGAAAAGAAATTTAAGGCTTGGTCAGACCAGCTAACGGATATGTAACGGGGGAAAAACGGACAAAAACATGCAGAATTTGGTTATCCGGTGATAAAATTAATCTCCTCTGCCGCTCGAGGCTCATGCGATCGGTGTGTGGAGCGAAGAAGCCACACAATGACCGCACGAGTATCGCACATGTAACGGAAAAAAACGTACGTTTACCGGATATGTACCGGATAGTAAACGGTCCCTTACCGGATATCACCGTACGAGTAAGGGACTTGTACCGGATAAAACGGAAGTGCAACACATGAGAACCGGACAAAACGTTCTTCCAACGTACGATGAAAGGAAATGTACTGAACACCAACGTACGAGGAACGTACCGGTCACGTGAGATGCCGAGGTTATAATTGTCAGCTGCATCCAGAGTCTATCATTTACATGTCTCTGTCCGTTTTGTCCGGTGGAAAGTTTTGAACATGCTCAAAACTTGCCACCGGACGGAACGGACATTGCCGGACATTGCCGGACAAGTAGCGGATTCACCGAATAAGAAACGGACATCAAACGGATACGAACGGACACGAACGGATAAAATGATTTTTTATCCGTTACTCGTCCGTTAGCTCGGTGTGACCAAGGCTTAGATTTGTCTAAATGGGGAGCACTTGCAGACGACCAAAAGAAAATGTCATAAATAGAGATTCTCTCTCTCTCTCTCTCTCTCTCTCTCTCTCTCTCTCTCTCTCTCTCTCTCTCTCTCTCTCTCTCTCTCTCTCTCTCTCTCTCTCTCTCTCTCTCTCTCTCTCTCTCTCTGACAGGCTAGAAAACATTGTGGGTAAAGGAGAAAATGCTGATTACCAGCATTTTCTCCTTTTCCCACGATGGTTTCAAAGGCCTTTTGCGTAGAGTCGTTGAAACACGGTAATGTTCGGTAAAGTGTTAAAGGACCAAATATTGTCCCATGATACGATTTCGTATTGGACTAATTGATAAAATTTCAAAAACTGTCTCGACACATTAGAGATATGTCGAAATTCTAAAGCTGCTGAGAATTAGGTTTTTTTTTTCACGCAACAAGAGTATGATTTAACTCTCTTAACGCCGTAGACGATGATATGGGGCTCTTTGTGGATGGTGTAGATCAAGATCAGACTTGATATATTTTGCGTCTGATCTTTGAAAGGCCCTTAGACATGCCGAAAACTTGCCAAAAGCCAAAATTCTCGACTCAGATCAGCCTGTGCGGACTGTGCACGATGACCTGAGTCGATAATTTTTGCAGACGCATTAAACCCCCTTTTCAAAGAGGATGGCTTATATACTTAAGCTGAAATACGATCTATTACAGTATCACTATTTCAAACAAACGAAAATTCTTACAGTTTAAAACACAACTTGAATGTGTTGCTTGAATATTGTCTTATTTCTTTATCGTCACATTGACGGCATCTTTGACGTACGCATTCACTAACCATACTTAAGAACTTTCTTCGTCTTAATTTCCAAGATTTTTAAAGTTTGAAAGTAATACAACTTCTAACTGGATAAACCAAATATTTGGAAGTAACACAACTTCTGATTGGCTAAACCAAATGGTTTAGCCAATCAGAAGTCGTGTTACTTTCAAATTTAGAAAATTCTGAAGAATAAGATTGAGAATATTCTTGAGAATGGTAGGTGAGTACAGGACCCTGCAAAGGTCGGTTCGATCAATACAACAATTTGAAAACTGAATACATTCCAAGTAAAAAGAAATGACCACTCAAAAATAAGAATGGAGAAGCGGACAAGATTTATCAATTCTTCAGTCTTTTGAGAAGCTTTTACCATTTATCGCACAATCCTGCTGTTATCACTCCACTTAGGAAGAAGCCTATTGAAAACATCGTGGAAAAAGAAGAAAAGGCTTGTAGCCAGTATTTTTCTCCTTTTTCCCAAGGTGTTTTCGATCCTTTCGAAACCAAATCCTATCACCTGAGAAACATTAAATTTGTCGTCTATAAATGTGGACGAATGGAGTAATTCACCTCCTGGTATAGAACTAACCCTTAACCTGCTAAATAAGTTTAATGAAACTTTCAAGCCGATAGTATAAACCCAAATTTTGCTGTTTCACAGGATTTTTTTTAAGGGAGGGATATTTCCTTATCGGACAGGGTAGATCAAAGATCAGACTGCACGTTCTCTGCAGTCTGATCTTGATCTACACTGTCCGCAAAAGGTCCTTCATTCGTGCTAAGCAGCGTACGGGTTAATGTAGATCTCTGGCTATTCTGTGCCTAGCGGTCAGTGATAGATAAATGGCCAGTCCTTTGTGTTGGTCAGTATAACGTCAGCGGGCTTTTATAGAACTATAAATGGCTTCTTGGCAATGTATAACCATGTATATGAGCTATGCTCTGTGAAAAGGGAGTTTAAGGGAGTTTAATGTATCTGTAAAAAGTATCTACTCATGTCAGCCTGCGTAGTCTGGGCAGGTTGTCATGGATCGAAACTTTTTGCTACTCGTAAATGTTCTGCATGTGCAAGGACCATTCTATCTCTGGGTTCAGTCGGTGATATACGAAATGGGTTTTAGGGATCCATAATGTGATGAATTGATTGGTATAATGTTTCAGGGAGATGCATTAAACCCCCTTCGGCCAGAGCATGACTCATATTTTCCGTAAGGTCGAGTTCAAGATGAGGGGGAGGGGGGAGAGAAACATTCAAATCCTAAAACCATGATTTCAGCACTAAAACCTATGTTGTAGGTGCTTAAGCTTCTGAAAATTATCATTTCAAATTAATAAGTATAACATAGGTTTTAGTAAGTGATAAAAGTAATGTGATAATACAATTTGAACGTAACATACTCCCCTTAACTCTTACCCTACTTTTTTTAACTGAAATGAAACTTTTAAACCGATAGCAAAACCACAAATTTTGCCATTTCAAAGTTTGTTTTTTAACATATGTTCTTATCGGACAGTGTAGATCAAAGATCAGACCGCTGTGCAGTCTGATCTTGATCTACACTGTCCGCAAAGGGTCAGTGAGTCGCGCTTAGCAGCCTAAGGGTTAAAGGTACAGAGAAAAATCGATTCACTGCCAACTGAAGACTTTTCTCCAGGCCAATAAGTATACTTTCATTGCATTTGATGCTGATTTTGGCCAAAGACTAGCATCAGGTGCCGGACGGTGTAAATTCCTTTTCGAAGGACACACGCATGACAAAGTATAGTGTCTCAGGGGAACATCGAACTCGGGACCTCTGGTTTACGAAAATACTTGTAAGGCAGGAATACAGACAGTCAACGACATATGAACAGTCAAGTAGGCGGTCAGCGACCATCACACAAATTTACAGTTATGCATCCGATTAGAGAGAGACAGAGCCAAACTGATATTCAGACACAGATAGATAGACTGGTACCATAAACAGACAGATTGTCATCAGACAGACGGAGAAGGGTAAGTCAAACGTACAGAAAAATAACCTGAAAGTCAAACGATAGGACAGCCAGACAGACTGCAGTCGCTTGGAGCGGGCTACTCAGATTTTCATAATCTCGTCAAACTTCAAAAAAGACTCATCACTGAATTAAGCAACATGATAGCTGGTAAACCATCAATAAGGAAAAAGACTAAAATGAGGAAAAAAAAAAGTTCAATGCCATTTCCATTACCAGGGGTGAATGAGAAACTACTCCATCGGCGTTCAGGAAGATTTTACAGGAGAGGGAAACCCCTTCTCATTTCTGTGAAAAACATTGTTAGATCATCTTGTTTCCAAAGCTTATTTGTGTTAAATTGTGTGCATGAATTCAACACAACATATCTAAACAAGATGATCTCACAATGCTTTTCACAGAAATGATGATGTTTTTCCTCTGCTGTAAAATTTACTAAAACGCAGATAGATGGAATAGTTTCGCATGCACACCTCGATAATCGGCTACGCAACCTCTTGAGGTATTTTTAGATTTCCTGCCAAAGTATCAACAGACTTATGGGAATGTCACATGGTCAGTTACAAGGGTCGATTACGTGGGTTCGTATTTAAACCAGTAAGTTGACGTCATATCTGGATCCGTATTCATCAACCATTCTCAAGTACGTTACTAGTCTTATTTTCCAGAATTTTCTAAATTTGGAAGTAACATAACTTCTGATTGGCTAAACCATTTGGATTATCCAATCAGAAGTTACGTTACATCCAAATGTTGAAAATCTTAGAGAATAAGTCAAATAATGTGCATAGGAATCATTGAGTGAGTACTGACCCTGATCTTAAGAAAACAAACGGCATTACCGATTGCAAAATGACCGTCTCGTTATTGATACGCCCGGTTTTGCACTTTTACTCAGAGTAATCGTACAAATTCTTTACTCTTGCAAAGAAAAATATACTTAGTCGTAATCATCATTGTTTTACCAGAAATCTGTATTTGCAGCAAAAAATTCTAAATAGGTCCCTTTAACTAAAATAGAAGTCTGAGGAAGAAAAATATAGCAACTATGACAACAACAAACTCACCCCATAAGTCTTTTCTTATCCACAACTTTTACGAATGCTCGATTAAAGAAATGTGGTACCTATAAATCCTAGCTGTTCTCGAATGCGATTTAAGTTTTTGACGGGTCACAATAATATCCAAATATGAAAAAAAGCATCGTCAACGTCTCATTACTGAGACTAATACTGAGTGTACTTTTTTATTTCTTCCCCCCCCCCCCTTTACTTATACGCAATACTTGTGGACCAAATTTTATGCAAAAAAAAAACACCAGACTTTACATGCCTTCTCCTTTTAAAACATGCAAAAACAATATCCGTCTCACACGTGGAATAGTAGTCAGCAAGATCAGCCTTATTGTGAAAAAATATTACTACCTACTGCCAAAATGTTCCTTTACCTTCGAGGTTTTCGAAATGTGTTCTTTGAAAAAACCTTAGAATTAGTATAAGTTTTCGTTTATTTGCATATTTGATGTGTAACGTTAACAGTTTTAATTATATTTCCGGTATTGCCAGTGCGTCTCTGCGTGCGTCTCTCTCTCTCTCTCTCTCTCTCTCTCTTGCAGTCACTGGGTGCTATCCCTCATTTATAAAGTAATTATAAAACAACGGCTAAAAAATATTAAGCAGTGAAAAAAAAGAAATTAATTTTGTCGTAAATACTTTCATAATAAATCCAGAGAAATACTCTCGAACTTAAGATCCCTGGATACGGAGCCGGTGATCACTTAGCCATCAGACCACCAGCTTGCGCAGCGATGCAACGCTTAGCCAGGAATGTTGCAAAGATGAAGCTCTCGACTGAAGCTCTGGTTGAGCTTTGACATATTCGGTTTTTCTCGTTTGGGACTCTTATCCCTCGAAAAGAAGTGCTTTAAAAAGTTGATGTTGAAGCCAGGGCTTCAAGATTCCCGCTCGGCTATGACTTTGTGATGGATCCAAAGCATCCTGAATGATCTATTTTAGGAAAGGTGCGTTGGACCATAAATAAATAGCTTGTTTACTGAGTAACAAATTAAAAAAAGCCCCGTTGTACACAATATCGGACGAACTACGCATATAAATGGAGGAGTTTCAATTACTAGAGCGGAGATTTTTTTCGCCCCAAAAAGACTTAATTTGCACGGCCCGCCAAATTTACGATCGCTACTCAATGGTCAATGATAAATAGCCATTCTATTGGTCAGTTTGCCAAAAGCTAATGGTCTTGCATAAAGAAAGACCTTATTCCGCGCGATTTTTGACCTCTGATGTTAAAGATAGTAGACTCGGATCGGCCTGAATTCATTTCATGTATCTGACCTTTACCAAACAATCCAGTATTTAGACGACCCTCAAGATAGATAGAAGCTTTTGAAAACATGGTGGGTATAGGAGAAAATGCTGGTAGCCAGCATTTTCTCCTTTACCCACCATGTTTTCCAACCAGTCGACCCTGTTCTATCTCCTTCCCATTATTGAGCCACATTTATTTTGTCGTCTGCAAACGCTTTCAATTCAGGGGAATCTATGATTTTGCTGTCTGGTGAAGGGCTAACAAAGACATCCACACGTCCATAGGCTAAAACATGATCCCCTTCAACAAATTTAAATAAAGACCACTTGCATAATACCGTTGTCTTATAAGATTATAAAAAAAATGAAATTAAAGTCTGATTAAATGTAATACATAAAAACTAGTACATAACGAGTAATTTCTCGTCTTTCCACAGTGTTTTTAAGGGGCAGTCTGATGCAAGGTGACGATGTTTATACTGATGTCATTGGAAAGTGGGGAATGAAAATCAATCAGCATACATCTGCAATCTGTACATGTACGCAGTTTACATTGTAGATTTAGAGAATCAGACTGCAATTCTGCTAAGTCTGATCCTGATCTACACCGTCCTCAGAAACTTCACCCACCGCATTTGGTTGCATTTATCAGCTTACATCTTTAGTATCAATCGTAATTTTTTACTTATATTGTCAAAATATATGTAAATGCATATACATGTACGTAGTTTACTGTGTAAATCTAGGATCAGACTGCAATTCTGATAAGTCTGATCCTGGTCTACACCGTCCTCAGAAACTTCACCGACCGCATTTGGTTGCACTTATCAGCTTACATGTTTAGTATTATTCGTGATTATTTATTTTGTCAAAATATGTATCGGGTAATACATGTACGTAGTTTGCTGTTAAACTGCTTTGACATAAAATAAAAACCTTTCAGGGAAAGAAAAGGCTGAAATTTCAATAGTTCGAAATGTTGATTTATCAGACTTCGTGGATTAGTGATCGAATTGCGCATTGTGTGCGGTCTGATCCTGATCCACATCAATTGCAATGCCGTATTTAGGCGCGCTTAGCAGCAAATAGTTTTAGAAGTGTCTAACTCCTGACATGTCATTTTATTTGTTTTTTTTTTCAACGTAACCTGTATCTGTTTTTTCCCATATTCTTCGGAAAACACGAAGTACTTCATGTATTGCCGACACACACTTTTTTTCCCCAGTTGTACTAATATACATTTTTTTCTTTTCACACCTTGTGCTTATCTTGTGTATCTGTATTGGCTCTAAATACGTTTATATTTTATGCCAAATAAAGATTATGTTATGATATGTTATGTATAATCTGATCAATTCTGTTCTCTTGTATTAGTCTACCAAAGGTTAATTGTTTAATTCTTTACAACACTGCAAAATTTTAAAATTGTCCACTGTGAAAGCATTTACAGACGACAATATAACTACTCAATATAACCAGGGATCTTATATACGATCCCTGATATAACTACTCTGTTTTTTTTGTCTTTTGAAAAAGTAGAAAACGATGAGGGAAAAGGGAGAAAACGCAGGTTACCAGCATTTTCACCATTTCCCATAATGATTTGAAGACCTCCTTTCTCAAGGTTGTGAAAGCACATGATTGTTTAGTGAAAGGTTTAAGCTTCAGAGTACATGTATTAAAGTTAAAAACATCAGTCTGATATAATAGCTTAGCCACTAGATTACAAGGTCCACAGTCAAATGCGATATTTGAGTATAAGGTAGTAGACCCCTAACGCTTCTAGTGCAACATGGAATAAAATTTCTTGTTAGTTGATAAATAAGGATTTATACTGATATAATACTTTTGCACATTTTTAACCGACCAGAAATTCCTTTGATGTCTTTCTTGAAACTATTTGTTGATAATTTTGTTAGTTTCCTGAAAAAGGAGGTAATTATTATCTCCCTTTGTAATGAGAATATAGTGGTTTTAGATTTATAAATAATAATTATAAGAAGGAAAAAGTGGCTCGGTTAAAGTAGAACAATAATACTCATTTTTAATCATAGCAAATTTTGTATGATAATATTATAGTGGTAATAGCTGTTTTCCATTAGGGGTCTACTACTAAGAAATAAGGTCAATTGAAAAATCAGCAACCGGTAATGATAATATCCATAAATAAAGATGGTGGACTGTCCAGCTTTCGAGGGACTTAACTGACTATTTTTGTTTACGCACATCTATATGTAACACTGGTTACCAAAATCATTTTATAAATCTAAAAGATCAATTTTAAGTGCCTCTATAACTATAAAGTCTGCTTAAATTATGCATATTCAAAGATAACAACATTTTTCACCCTTCAATCTTATGCCACAAGCTGAATCGGTGAATGGGAAAACCTGTCCTCATTTCGAAGCTTTCAATATCTATAGAACAGTTCATAAACAAAGACTGAAAATCATCATGTACACCAAAACTCAACGAAAGGTTTTACTATCACAAGAAGGAACTGTTTTGGACAATCTATATGGACAGTTCTAAGTCAGTTATCTTCAGTTTGGAAGCGCGATAAAAGCAACAGATGAGTGTCATGGCTGCCATTGGCCCTCTCGAGACAGCAGCACCAGAATACTAAAATAGCAAAAATTAAAGTATTTTGGTCCCTTCTATCAATTTATACGCACGTATTAGGAAAGATTATGAATTGATTTAAACACCACTTTATCATAAAACATCTGAAAATATTGACTGACTGAACAAAAAAGGTTGGAAACATTTTCTCTCAGTAGCAGCGAGTATTCTAGAAAAATTGTTCAATCACAGACCTAAGTGATCTAACGAAATACTAGTAGATCACGAAATTCACTGATCTAGATCTATCATAGTTTGGAAGCTTGTCACATTATTCCAGAATATTCATGTGACTTTTTGGCATCAACACTGACTATACATGTCACATGTCGGCAACTTTTCAGGGTCAAATTTAAGTATTTAACCAATTTAAATTGGGCACATATCTGTTTTGTTTTTAATGATTTTCGTAAATTAACAGCAGCGACACTGTTGTTTACATTCAAATAAGAGGTTCAGATGAAGCGATGACGTCATTTACTTCATAGTTCTCAAATAACTCGGATATCATTTTGGGTTCGAAAACAGGTACCCCTCGAAAAATAGGTCAGTCGACCAAACTGTATACTCTTCTCCTCAATTATCGTGCATGTATGGAGACTGGAGTTCTGTGTATTTCAGAATCCAGCTTTTTATATGATGTCATATATTTTATAAACTGGACAGACCTTGTTTTATCTTTGAATGAAATTTGGTCCAATTCTGTGGTTCATATCAACAGCATTTTTCAAGAAATGTTGCCATGTTGACCTTTGTAAAATTTTGGACTACTTCCTATATTATCGTGCATACAATCAAAGTTTGGTTACACTAGTTAGCAAAAAAGCTGCAAAATCAATTATTTGTAGCGTAACATTTAATGAGGTTCACTTATTCTAACTGTAAAAATAAAAACCCTTGATTCTGCAGAATACCCATATTCATTCATTAATTACATTTTAGATAGAAAAAAAAAAAAGTCAAAAGTTATTGCTTGAAAACATTTTCCTGTTTTTGCAGCTTTTTTGCTCACAAGTGTAAATTTTGCATTGTCATGTAAGTCACGTGACCTGTTCAGACACTGTAACCAAAACATTCGGCAAAAAGTCACCTGTTTTAATACTTGTATGGAAGACATTTCATTGCACGATAATTGAGGTATGCACGATAATTGAGATTTGGCAATACAGGGCAATTTCTAAACCTCGTAGATACTGTAGCAATTAGACTTACTTGAAATAGGGTTCCTTATTTTTCTTGACACATCTTCTCTCTACTAAAGCACAATTCATCTTTGGAAAACATCAATCATAAGTCTAGGCACCTTAGGACATCTTAGAGTCTCATAAAAGATGTCAAAATACGCGTTGAATTTACCCATTCTCCACCCACTTGCAGTTGAAGCGTTAAAGTATTCTTTGTTGTCTCTCCGATTTCTAAGTATATCCATTGTAAATCTATTTATCCCTCGCGACAATGAAATAGCAAAATCATTTTTAATAACTTTGTTAAGTTCAAATGCAATTTCTTTCTAAGCTTAGCTCATAATTTTGCTCCGATTCCAGTGTTGCAGACGACTGTTTTGAGGTAAACAAACAAGATTTACTTCCCTTTGTTTTCGTTTCCGGTGTCATGATAGCTATTGCCTCGGGTAAATAGTGCCAAACAAATAACTGTATATTAAGTAAATTATATTTTCTATTCAACGACGGTGTGATTATGATATAGAACTATTCGTTTATTGCATTTTTTTTATTTATTTATTTTTCTATTTATATACTCTGCCTGTCTGGCTGTCTTGCAGGCTGGCTGTTTGGCTGGCTATCGGTTGGTCGGTCGTCGATGCGTTTGTCTGTTCGGTTTTTTTTTTTTTTCATTTTGTTCGTGTTCTTATGTTTTTATGGGCACTACCACGTGACCGACACCGCCAGCCAAGATCAAACACAGAACCCATTAATTACAAATACAGCCCCTTTTACCACTGACGACATCATAACATGGTTGACAAAAGTGCCAAACCATTGAGATTTTCTCTTCATTTGATGACGAAATTATTTTAGTCATCCTCTGTGAAATGAAGGTTTAAAGCATCTGCATAAAGTGTTGATCCAGTACAGCTGCACAGCCCGCACAGGCTGACAGGTTCGAAAGTTTTTGCTATTGGTCAATTTTCTGCTTCTCAAAGGACCAGTGTACGTCATGGTTCTGTCGATTATACAAAATGGACTGTATGGATCCATAATTATGTGATGATTTACTTGGTATCGCGCATCACGGGGATGATTTAGAACCCTTTTATCAGAGCAGGACCCATATACAATACATGTAGCCCGATATCTTTAACGAAGGGCCGAAGCTTGGGCACCTTACTCACCAACCATTCAAACTGCATTCCCAGTGTTATTCTAGATGTAGAAAGTAACACAATTTCTGGTTGGCTGAACCATTTGGTTTAGCCAATCAGAAATTGTGTTACTTTCAAATTAAGACAACACTTGAAATTCAGACCAAAATATTATCAAGAATGATTGTTGAACACAGGCCCTTGTAACTAAGTCGTAACGAGTAAGACAGTAAGTGAGAGTTCTGAGTTCAAATTCTGTCAACTGGGCAAAATTCTTCCCTTGATCTGTTGAAATAAACAGGACAGGATTTATAACAGGGATAGCCCTGGACTACACCGGCGTTACACGTTGTTTTGAATTTTCCTGAAAACAGTCAGTGGCTTTGACAGAGTGTGGTGCTAGGAAGCCTACAGTAAACGAAAACCAATGAAGAGAATCCCAATGTAACTTACTTGATTGATTGATTGATTGAGTGAGTGAGTGAGTGATTGATTGATTGAATAATGTTTTATGCCGCTTTCAATGTTATCGCAGTCATATCACGACGACAGCTTGCTTATTTACGTATGTCCTCAGTTTCATCAGTATTAGGCTAAGGTCTTAAGTGTCTTACCTAAGGACACTCCAACGAAAACCCCAGTCCCTTCAGTAAGGCTTGAACCCGTGGCCTCTTGCTCACGAGTCCAACATGTTACCGCTGAGCCACGAGGGACCCCATTATATAACCAGAACACCGTTAAATAACTGTGTTCAAGATATAACAAAGTCACACCGAAACAGTCCCAAACAAAATATCTGTGTATGGAGAAAAGCCTAAATGGAGACTGATGGACGCTATTTCCCAGAAGATCGGAACCGCTAAAATCCAATTACAGAAAACATTATGGAGTATTATAGAAAAGCATCAGACGCTATTACTGATACCATGACGAAACAATTATTGGTCAACTCCTGACTTATCGGGCAAAACAAGACATCGTTGAACTCTTTACCAGACACACAAATTTGAGACGTGTCCAAATTCAAAGCATAGGTTAACAACAAATTAAAAACTCTATACCAAACAACAAAATTTTTGACTGGTCCAAATTGAGAGCATTTGCAGACAACATATTAAATTTAGCTGAAATGATGGCAATTTTCAATGAAAGAGTAGAAAACCTTGTGGGAAAAGGAGGAAATGCTGGAGCATTTTCTCCTTTTCCCACAAGGTTTTCAAAAGGCTCCTACTTCAGGGTCGTTAAAACAGGAAATAGTAAAATTTTCTTTGACATGGTAAAAAAATAGAAATGGAGAAGAAGTCGTTTACCTTTTATTTTTTTCTCTCTCTCCTTTTCCCGCGCTATTTTAAAAAGGTTATAAAAGTCAATTCGTCATTTTGTAGAGGATTAACGGTTTAAAAAAAAAACGGTGAAATTTGCAGACGGCTTAGACCAATACCAGACTGCGTAGAGGCTGCAGTCAAATATTGAAATTTCACCGTCCGATACATCTTTCTTAATCATCGATTTGAAAAAAAAAATCTCATTTGGCGTAAAATTGTATTTTAACTTATTCTAAATGTTCAACAAATATGTGTGAGCTTTTAAAGGCACATTAGTGGCCAAAATTAAACAATGCGGGAGTCAAAATGCAGGCAAACTTAATTCATACCATTTAAAAATTGTGGATATTATTATGTCTGATAATGCGTGACAGAACAGCCTGTAAAAGTTCTGGTTGTCGGCAGAAAAAAAAATGTATCGTAAAACTAGAACAAAAGTTGCCAACTTTTGTTCAAGTTTTATAATACATTTCGCTGCCAGAAACTGGTTCTTCGACAGATTCAACTGCAACACAATATTAGTCGGTATCAGAGCTTGAAACCGGGGAAGGGAGCTGGTCCATTTTTGTCCGCGGATTGCTGATAGTCATTGCGACAATATTCATTCCCTTATCGCCATTGAACACTGTTTCGACGATGTTTATGCGGGGAAACAGCATTTGGTTATGGATTACTGTTGTGCGAAGTGCTGGTAATCGCAAGCATTGATAGATGCACTGGCCGCCGCAATATAACTAAACAATGATGGAAACGGCGTTAAACAGTGTACAAACAAAGAACGCACAAACAAATAAACATACATACAAACAAAAGATTAAAGTTTAACAACTCACCCAATTCGCCGTTAAAATATCACCTATCAACCCTATACCAAACAATCCCAACTTTTACCAACCCTAAGGAAAGAGGCTTTGAAAACACTTTGGGAAAAGGAGAAAATGCTGATAATCAGCATTTTCTCCTTTTTTTTTCCACATTTTTTCCCTACCCTTCCAAAAAAAAAAACAAGATTCCAATTCTTGAGCAACATTTAGTTTTTCGTCTGCAAACGCTTTCGATTTCGACAAGTCTAGAGTCTGGCCGGGTAGTTCATTGGTTAGCGCATCTGGATCGTGACTTGTTGGTTGTGGGTTCGATAGCCGATTAAGCAAACTTTTTATCCGGCGATTTTCGCTTTGCACCTCTGATGTATGTTAAACAAGTAATCAGTGACTTGGACAGAAAGTTGTGTCAGTACTGGTGTTAGAAAGCCATGCATAGGTGCACTGGCCGCCGTGATATGTACCTCAGCTGTCAAAACGGCGTTAAACTCCAATACAAATACAAGCAAACAAATCTAGAATTTTGTCGTTTTGTAGACTATGGATATAAAAATATGAATATAAAACTTCATTATATAAAGATAAAACATTTATGTATAAACATATAACTTCCTTATACAAATATAAAAAATAAGATATGAATATATAATTCCATCTATATGTAGATAAAACATTAATATATATATATATAAATATATAATTCCTTTATATATAGATAAAACGTCAATATATGAATATAAAACTTCATTATATAAATATAAAACAATAATATATAAATATGAAATTGAAATATATAAAGATAAAACATTAATGTATATAGATATAACTGTCTAAGGTATAGATAAAACTATATTACATAAAGATATAATTTCATTATATAAAGGTATTATTTGCTGATATGAAGGTAAAAGAGCTTCATATGAACATAAAGTCTTTAATCGTAAAAATGAAATTTTATTATATAATCATATATCATGTATATATGCACGGATAGGAAACTTCATATTTTCGGAGCCAATGGCTCTGACGAGATGTCAATTTTGGTTAAATAGAAAAGAGTGATTGTAGATTGGCCAGGTCATAAGTTACAAGATTAATTCTATCAAACAAAGGACAAACCACTTAACATCCTTTAAGACAACCCTTTGTATAGCAGACATAAGCCAATCCGGACATTTATCCCTACCCCTAAAAGGGGCATTGTAGTCAAAGCCCCTTCACGAATCTACTATGGCGGATATTAGGCCTGTCGTAGAATTTCAGAGGAGGACATAAGGCCTTTCATGGGGAGACATTTACTTCTATGTTTCCTAACACAGAAACACAATGTACAAGTATTTTTTTTTAACTCACCTGAGCACGAAGTGCTCACGGTAAGCTTATGTGATCGTGCGTCGTTGGTCGTACGTCGTCTGTCGTGCGTCATCAACTTTTAGCCTGTGTACGCTCTGGAGACTACACTTTCAGTCCGAAACTCATGAAACTTGGTCAGAATCTTTGCCTTGATGATATCTCGGACGAATTTCAAAATGGGCCACGTCGATTTAAAAACAAGGTCACCAGATCAAATTTTGTGTACACTCTAGAGGCCACATTTTCAGTCTAATACTCATGAAACTTGCTCAAAATGTTTGTCTAGATGTTATCTCGAAGGAGTTGGAAAATCGGTTTCGTCAGATCAAAAACAGGTAACCAGGTCAACTGAAATGAGAAAACCCCTGTGCACGCTCTAGAGGCCACATTTTATGTCCAATACTCATGACACTTAGAATATTTGGCTTCTTGATATCTCAGTCATGTTTGAAAATGAGTAACGTCCGGTGAAAAAAACTAGGTCACCAGGTCATCTTTGAAAAACCTTGTGTAGAAGCCATATTTTCAGTCCAATTCTCATTAAACTGAGTCAGAATTTTTGTCCTGATGACATCTAAGACAAATTCCAAAATTGTCACTTCGGATCAAAAACTAGGTCACTGCGTGAAATCACTGAAAAAAATCTGTGTACGCTTTAGAGGCCATATTTTCAGTCCATTACTCAGGGAACTTGGTCAGAATGTTTGTCTTGATGATATCTCATATAAGTATGAAAATGAATCATGTCGAGTCAAAGACTAAGTCACCAGGTCAAATTTTAGAAAGACATTATGTACACTGAAGAGGCCACATTTTCAGTCCAATACTCATTATAATTGGTCGGAATGTTTGTCTTACTTTTATGTTGGATGAGTTTGGATATGTCATGCCGGATCAAAAACTAGATCACCAGGTCAAATCTTTCAATAACCTTGTGAACTCTCCAGGAACCACATTTTCAGTCCAATGTCTTTGCCTTTGTAGTGGATTTCAACGTCGTTTTCACAGCTTAGGTGATATCACTGCGGCCACTGCACCTTCGCATGTGTTTTCTGGCTTTCTCATACCAGTACTGACACAACTCTTTTCCGAAACCACTGACTACTTTCTCACATGCATCAGAGGTGAGGGGCGAAATATCGCCGAAAGGAAAGTTTACCACAACTGGGCATAAAACCTGCAACCACCAGGTCACGAATCAGATACGCTAATCACTGAACCAGCCGGCAGAGCTTTTCAATCAAATACCCATGGAACTTGGTCAGAATGTTTGTCTTGATGACATCTTTGACGAGGAAAAAAAAAACTGGGTCACTGGTCCAGTCTTTGAAAACATTTGTATAATCTAGAGGCCACATTTTTAGTCCAATACTCACGAAAGTTTGTTAGAATGTCTGTCTTAATATCTCAGACGAGTTTGGAAATGAGTTATTTTGGGTCAAAAATGCTCAGGTGACAGACTTTAGGGCCATCACGGCACTCTTGTTTTTGTGTGTTTGTGTGCGTGTGCGTCAATTTATCACCTCGATACAAGGGATACTTTACTAAGTAACTATTGTTTGGTGTCAGTCTTTTATTCAGTCGACATACAAACGTGTGCACGTTCTGCCTACAAACAGTAATTTCACGGTGTAGTCTGATCTTGATCTACACTGTGAGCCAAAGCACCTCCAAGTAGCATGAGTTATCTTCATAGACACCCATGGAACACGGTTGCCCAAAGTTCGACCTTCCCGAAAAAATAGGTCAAAGGTCAAATGACGCCAATCATTCGAATATAGTTTGTAGTAGGCCTACTTATGATAGTGATCATCCATACCAAACTGCAACGCTCTCTGGCTTCTGGTTCTGGAAAGGATTTTTTTCATAAATAAAGTAATGATTACCATCTTGTAAAATGGCCAGAATCTTTTCGTAAATTTTTATTGTAAGCTTTCTTAGAAAACGATCCATTGATTTGATGAAATGCTGCTGATGTCTGTCCATCCGTCTATCTATCTGTCTATATCTCTCCTCTCAAAAAGTATTATACTAGCTCCATGTGGCTCACAGTTAAAATTATGATCAGACTCTATATGTACTGTCCGCTTGAACAAGGCTACCTAGGCCCAGTTTAACAAAAAAACTTAAGTCTCTTATTTTGCTCAGGTCTGCAGATGGACCATATCCGACTTAAGTTGAGTTTGTTACTTGAAATCCATTTTACTAATATTAACATTTTCAAATTCTGAGTTAACACAACATTTCACACTCAACTCAGCAAAATAATGAACTTAAGTCTGTTAAAATGACTTAAGTCCATTATTTTGCTTAGCTGAGTCTAAAACGTTGTGTCAACTTAGGATTTGAGAATGTTTCTAAAGGTTGTTAAAGATAATGAAATACGTCTGAAATAATGAAGTCAACTTAAGTCGGGAAATAAGTTTGTTTGTGGACTTGAGCAAAATAAGAGACTTAAGTTTTTTCGTGACACCGGGCCTAGGACCTTAAGTCACATTTTGAACACGCAACTAAAACTCGGTCGAGATCAATATTACTAGGATGACGATCTACACTTGAAAAAAAAATCTTTTTTTTTTTTCCCAACATTTCTACAATTTATGATCAGAGCATAATAGTCTACAAAAATAACAATTCAGTGGCTGGACGTGGGGGGGGGGATTAAAGATGGTTTTTATGGTGGCATATTTCTGCCGCGATATACGAGATAGCTATTGTATGATGGCATATTTCTGCCACGAGATACTAGATAGCTATCATGATAATTTTACAAAACTATCGCGATAAATTGAAATTTCCTGGAAATTTTATCGAGAGAGTGAAAAGTTTCCTGAAAAAAATATCACGATAAACTTAATATTTTAACGCAAAATTTCTCAATCGTGCACGAGGCTGACATGCAAGATAAAATTATCGTGATAGTTCTACCTGTTTCTCGATATCTATAAATAGAAAATTTATCATTTTGGATGAACTCGGTAGTTTTTGACTTCACAAGATTGCAGTAAGTCAAAAATCGAATAATTAATCATTGTAGCTTAATTGGTAAATTTTGACAAGACTCGAAATGAACAGAAGTCTGTAAAATCACAAAGACGACTCGAAATGCCTCCTACGAACACTTTAAAACTACTCAGGGAAAAGGAGAATTCATAAGGTTGTAGACGAAGATGTTCCGATACTGTATCTAATTATAGATACCGTGAATGTCAGTTATGGGCACGAAAGCAAAAAAAATCATGATAACAGGTAGAATTATCGCGATATTTTTACCGTGAAAATTTTTATTATCTAGATAATATTTGCAGGAAACTTTGTTTTATCACGTTAGTTTTCTAAAATTATCATGATAGCTATCTCGTATCTCGCGGCAGAAATATGCCATCATACTATTGCGATAATTTAACAGACTTATCGTGATAAAACAAAGTTTCCTGGAAATACTATGTAGGTAAAAGTTTTCACGGTAAAAATATCGCGATAATTCTGTTATCATGATTTCTTTTTGCTTTCGTGCCCACAACTGACATACACGGTACCTATAATTAGATACGGTTTCGGAACATCTTCGTCTACAACCTTATGAATTTACCTTTTCCCTGAATGATTTTAGAGTTGTTAGTAGGAGGCAGTTCGAGTCGTCTTTGTGTTTAACAGACTTCTGTTCATTTCGAGTCTTGTCAAAATTTACCAGTTAAGGTACAATTATAAATTATTCGAATTTTTACTTACTGCAATCTTGTGAAGTCAAAAACTACCGAGTTCATCCCAATTGTGAATTTTCTATTTATAGGTATAGAGAAACGGATGGAACTATCACGATAATTTTATCCCGAATGCCAGCTTCGTGCACGATTGAGAAATTTTGCGTTAAAATATTAAGTTTATCGTGATAATTTTTTTCAGGAAACGTTTTACTATCACGATAAAATTTCCAGGAAACTTCAATTTATCGCGATAGTTTTCAAAAATTATCATGATAGCTATCTCGTATCTCGTGGCAGAAATATGCCACCATAGGTTTTACCTTCATTTCTGGTGCTAAAATTCAATTAAGGAGAAATTACTCCATGCATGTTATCAAATTGTACCATTTTACCATTTCGGAACAATGAAATGAGAGGGACGGAGGGACAAATAGACAGGTCAAAAGACAGAAGCGGGAGAGAGAGAGTGACAGACAGACAGACAGACAGACAGAGACGGGGGTTAAACAGACAAATAAACTGCTCGACTGACTGAGTAGTTGTATAGCGTTTCACGCCGCTTTCATCATTATTTAGGTCATATCAAGGCAACAGCTCGCTTATTCATGCCGTATGTCTTGGGTTACACCAGTACTCGGCTGTGGCTCTGAAGTGTATTGCCCAAGGCTACACTCAAGATAATCCCAGCGCTTACATTGAGGCTCGGAGGCGATGCCTCCCGATTGCGAGACCTACACTTTACCACCGATCCACACAGGACCAAGATAAAGAGAGACAGGTAGAGGACAGACAAAGAGAGTCAGACAGGGACAGACAGACGGTCGGGCATAACATTTGATCGACTGACAGACAGTTTGATAGAAGCTAGAGAACTTTTACAAGAATCTGACCAAAGCTTTTCAAGATGTGTATACGAAAATTTAGTAAAATAAAGTGGTGAAACTGACATTTGATTAAAACTAGCATTGTAGGTTGTGCATGCATGTTGTTTGTTTTGTTTTCAGATTGTCTTGATCTTGGTCACACCAGGGTGGTTTGGCACGAAACTAGAACGGTGCTATAGTAAAAATCTCCACGCGGAAAGAGTCTACTTTATATAATGGTGTTTTCACTGCATATAAAGAAAAGATGACCACGTGTATTAAGTTTTTACGTGCATGTACGCTCTTTTACCTTCATATCAACAAATGATACCTTTATATAATGAAATTATATCTTTATGTAATATAGTTTTATCTATACCTTAGACAGTTATATCTATATACATTATTATTTTAGCTTTATATATTTCAATTTCATATTTATATATTATTGTTTTATATTTATATAATGAAGTTTTATATTCATATATTGACGTTTTATCTATATATAAAGGAACTATATATTTTTTTAAATTATTAATGTTTTATCTACATATAGATGGAGTTATATATTCATATCTTATTTTTTATATTTGTATAAGGAAGTTATATGTTTATACATAAATGTTTTATCTTTATATAATGAAGTTTTATATTCATATGTTGATGTTTCATCTATATATAAAGTAGCTATATATTTATATATTAATGTTTTGTCTGCATAAAATGGAGTTATATATCCATATGTCATGTTTTATCTATGTAATATTATTTATCGTCTTTATATAGAGAGACTATGCAATTATATAACATTGATATACATTTATGTTTAGTGATATTATCCATATATAAAAACATTTCGTCATATAAGACAGTTAGGGCGTTACATAGTAGACGGCTAAAGCTGTGTTTTAAGGGTATATTAGCCGCGCTCTGTGAAGAGGGGGCTTAATGCATCTGCGAAAAGTTTCGACCCAGGTCAGCCTGCGCAGTCCGCGCAGGCTGACCTGGGCCGAAACTTTTCGCTATTGGTCGATTTTCTGCATGTCAAAGGATCAGTCTACCTCATGATTGAGTCGGTTGTTAAAAAAGGTGGCTATTATGGATCCATAAGTATGTGATGGCTTTCTTGGTATGATGGATTACGGAGATGCATTAAGCCCCATTTTGCCAGAGCATGGCTCATATACATTTATGTTTAGTGATACTGTCCATATATAAAAACGTTTCATCATATAAGACAGTTAAGGCGTTCCATAGTAGACGGGTAAAGCTGTGTTTTAAGGGTATATATATTTCAATTTGTAGTGTACCACTAAGTCAATAACTAGTGCTAACCCGGTCAATAAACATTCTACAATATAACAAAAAGCAGTTTCACAATTTTTAATAAAGAAGAATGTTTTCCTTTGAAGTATACCATTACATGTCAAAAGAAATGGTGATAGGCGGGGAAAACAAATCAACGAGTGTAAAATTTCATTTGCGCCATCCTCTGTAGAAAGGGGGTTTATTGTATGTGCAAAAAGTATCGACCCATGTCAACCTGCACAGTCCGTGCAGGCTGACCTGGGTCAAAACTTTATGCTATTTGTAAATTTTCGGGATGTCCAAGGATCATTCTACCTTAGGATTCAGCCGGTGTTTGCTCGTTATAATGCTTCACGGAGATGAGTTAAACCCCCTATTGCCAAAGCATGGCTCAAAGCAGTTACAAGGTACCGATTACCCTTGAAACAACATCGCGGTATACAACTTTGTAACTATCCTTGTAAAATATGGAAAATCGACATAAAAGAATGATTAAACAGCTGTACCAGACGAAGAAAAAAATTAGCCTCGTCCAGAAACAAAAAGGTGCCTAGGCCGGTAGCTGAGCATCTCCGCAAGCCAATTTTGTGACAATCACCACGTGGACCCTACCTGATAAGATCCACGTATTGATTGTTCACCCTTGCGAAGATGGTAGCTCAGTTGAAAACACAGGGTCGCTAGTTGCTGGTTCGAATCCCCAGCTTGGCCAATTTCTTTCCAAGAATTGACGATGGTCATTGCGGTAGGATTCATTGTTTTCTTACCGCTGATCATGGTTTCGACGATGGTCATGCCGGGAAAGTAGCCAGTGATTTGGGAAGCATGTTTCGCGACGTACAAGTGAAAAAAGAAAGAAAGAAGAAGAAAAAAAAAAAAAAAAAAGGAAAGCACGGATAGGTGCATTGGCCGCCGTGATATAACTGAAAATATTTTTGAAACAGAATACAAGAAACGGAATGAAAAGATACCACCTACCTTCTTGAAATGAGCTTAAAACCCCACCGCAAGCGCGAAATGCTCAACATACGTTGATCTACTCGATCTGTTAATATAATACACATCAATACAACTTTTTTGTTGCCTCAGTCTTGCTTCACAGCACTTTTGAAAAGATTGTGGTAGAAGTAGAAATTTCTTGTAACAAGTACTCTCTCCCTTTGAAACAATGTCTTGACTTGTGTTGAAAATAATTACCTGATAGTTAATCCACACTTTACAAGCGCGATTTCGCTTCTATCTGCTATAAAATCATTTCAGGAGAACTCTATTAACGTTGCTTATTGCTTTTCAGTATTATGTATGGATGAGGTAGGTCCCACCTCTCGGCCCGACTCGATGTCCTTTTTGCGGACAATGTAGATTAAGATCAGACTGCACAGTAAGTCGATGTTTTCGAATATGGGGTAATTTACCCTTTACTGTACAGTCCAGACTTTTAATAACCTTGAGACAGAAGACTATTGAAAACATTGTGTGACAATGAGAAAATACTGGTAACCAGCATTTTCTTCTTTTCCTGCAATGTTTTCTAAGCTATCAAATTCCAAGTTTTAAGCCACATTTAATTTACCATCTGCAAATGCTTTGGAACTGGACAAGACTAAAATTTTACTCTGTGGTAGGGAAATAAGAGTAAAACCTCCAGCCCACGCTTACTTTGTGTTTACTTTTTAAAGCGACCTGAGTCGTGATGGGGCTGTTCTTTCGCTCTTTTTGACTGAAATGATACTCAAACGCACCAACAAAAGTGGGCATTTTAAAATATTGTCGGAAAAGCAGCAGTTGCCTGTAAAAAACATTGTTTTGCTATTTTTCCCATATTACTTACTAGTACTCTGTTATTCGACACAAACTTTTTCTCTCTTTTTCTCTTTCCCCCCCCCCCTCCCAATTGGGTCACATGTTCTAGGAAATACTATTGTCTGCAATAGAATAATTGGTATTGGGTTAATTCTTAACCGTCTGCGGAAACATCTTAGTGTTTTCGCAGCAGACGGTGTTTGAAAACATTGGGGCATGAGGAGAAATTTAACATTAATCAGCAATTTCTTTTGTTGTCACAGCGTTTTCACTCTGTTTTGTGTTTGAAAACTTCAATAATTTTCAGGATCGATAACTTGTGAGGATGCCACAAAGTTTGTCTGATGCAAATTCCTATTTCAGGAGAATCAAAGGCCTATCTTTGGAATTTTGTCTCAGCGCCATTCACGTGAGATCAGCTTTGCACGCATGCGCAAGAGAAAACGTAAGTTAGCACGTGGACATGAGCGTGTAAGAAAATTGCTTATTTTGTGTTTTAAGCAAATGGAAACTAGGTTTCGTGGCGGGAACTCTTTTCTTTTTTGGCGTAGCTCTGTAAGCTGGCTTTTAACCCACTTCGTGGTATAAGTCGCAAATGAATAAATAGAAATTTACGATTGGTTTAAAATGCAAAGATATTCAGCCTGCGAGCCTCTGCAGAATTCTTACGGGCCTGTTTGCGGACACGTTTAAGTCACCAATGTATACAAGGGCCACTAACAGTAATCGAGACCCTGATTATTTAGACTTTATGGATATGCTAGTGGATAAATCCCGTTACTGTACAGTCTTTGTGTGTAGTTTTTTTTTTTCTAAACACATCGTTGTAGCAGTTATTCACGCTCTTTTTCCGTCGATGAGTTGGGTAAACATATAATGTTGATGAGTTGTCCTTGAAATGGTAAATGACAATTTGGAAAAAGGGAAAATGCTGATAACCAGCATTTTCTCCTTTTTCCACAAAGTTTTCAAGAACCTTGTTCATCAGGATCATTAAAACATACTGTTTAGTAAAGGGTTAACCCACACTCAATTTCAGCCACGATAGAAGCACAGTGGTAGAACCGATATAAAGACGCCGACTACTACTTGTTAGGTCTTGGGTACAAATCCCTATGAAGGCAGATTGGCATTTCTAGAGTTTTTTTTTTTTCACAATAATAATTATGTTCGCACTGATAACTCAAACAACTTGTATGGCTTCCAGCGTATTCTGTAACTAGCAAAAATATAAATGTTAATCCGTTTAATACAAGGACTACTGGGGAGGGAGGGGAGTGGTGTTTTAGCATGATGCATTGAAATTATCTTTCTGGAACTATCAGTATCAGAATATGACCCCATTGTCACCACAGACGACATCTTCCGTCTTGCGGAGGACTTTCGAAACATTATGGCAGAAAGAGGCAAGCAATTTATCTTTTGCCTTATGTCTTCGTGCATTAAAATCTTAGAAACAAGAAAATTCTCATATTCTATATAGTTTTAGAATGTTTGCCGGAACTTTTTTTTTTTTCCTACACTGCTCATATTGTATCATTCTTGAGAATAAAAAAGGGTAAATTAGGAATATGATAAATAGGATAATCAACTGGTTGTGTGTGAAATTAAAAATCTGTCACTCGAATTGGGTTGATGCGGTTAAAAAACTCGTCCTTCGGACTCGTTTTTTCAACCGCATCACACCCCATTCTAGTAACATGTTTTTAATATCACACACAACCAGTTGATTATCCTCTATTTAACAAATTATCGATATCACCAAATAATCAGTGGTGGGACACCGGATACGCTGCTTTGAAAAATGGTGGATTTTCGACGAAATGTTTAGATAACTGTCATACTTTGTCTGTTGCGCTTAATCTTTTGGATCGATCTATATACATCAGATTCCAGCGTACTTACCTCAGGATTTAATTATACCGTAAATAATCACATCCTTTACAAACTCATTAGGATAAAACTTTAAGTAATGAGTATCGAAGCTAAAAATATCTCGACAGGGTGCATTAGATCGTTTTGACTCCCCCATCCCACCTCGCACCAAAGGCCACTTTGAAATGCTTTTGGGTAAGGTATTGCAGTGCTCCAGCTGCAGAAACCCAGAAATGACATGAATAAGCTAGCTGCTGCGCTGATATAACAGGAATGTTGTTGAAGACATTGTAAAACCCCATGTCAGGGAGAGTTTCAAGTTCATGGTTCGCCAGTATAGAGCATAAAAGCGGTAATTACATTTGTCTATATGATGTTTTGCATGGTTTGCAACATTTCATTTAGAGTGCAGTTGCCAGTGCATCTATCTATTCTTTCCTGAAAATTCTTACACCATTACTTCACACAACATTTTTTTGCAAGCAAATGGCCACTTTCAAACATAAACATCCAAACAATGTCTAAGCAGAATGAATCCTGTCTCAATGACAATCATGAATTTGGTCTAGCTGGGAATCGAACCTACTACTCTCAGGTTTCAAGCCACGCTCGTTACACAGAAACTTTAGAACAAGGTAAAAGCCTGCCAGGTCAATCTATCTTTTGTTTACTTCTTGCCTGATTTTAAACTTCATTTTTCTGCCAGTAACTAACACTTGGACCGACCACAGATTGTCATTTTCACAATATTTTCCATATTTTTAAATAGTGTGAATTAATTTTAAATGCATTTTAACACCTGCACTGTATTTTTGGTTTCTATTGGGTCTTTTAACCCTCAGGTTACTAAGCGCGACTCAAGTACCTTTTGCGGACAGTTTAGATCAAGATCAGACTGCACAGAAAGTGCAGTCTGATCTTGGATCTACACTGCCCGATAGGGAAATATTTTTCCCCAAAATATAACTTAGAAATAACAGCATTTGGTGTTTTACTATCGGCTTGAAAGTTCCATTCAACTCTTTACCAGACGACAAAATTTCAGCCTTGTCCAAATTGAAAGCACTTGCAGACGACAATTTTAATGTGGCTCAAATGGTACTATCTGTCTTTGATAGGGTAGAAAACATTGTGGGAAAAGGAGAAAATGCTGGTTACCAGCATTTTCTCCTTTTCCTACAATGTTTTCAGAAGGCTTCTTTCTCAGGGCCGTGAAAACCCGGGATTGTTTGGTAAAGGGTTAACCTATTCAACAGGCTAAGGGTTAAGAGAGTCAAATGCCACAGTTCTACGTATTTCGCATTGTTCAAGGAAAGATGTCGTAAAACAAATGTCCATGATTAATTTAGACAGGCTTGTGATCTCTCTTACTTAACCAAACTTTAACTCTTTCAGTGCTAATTATAGACTCATTCTCTTTCGACGGCTAGAAATACTATCTTGCGAAACTCAGAAAGGGTTTTTTTTTTATCTTATTCTACTTTACTAACCAAGTGGACGGAATGGATCCAAGATTAGACTACACGTACTGTGCAGTCTGATCTTGATCTAGGCCGTCCGCAAATGCCCATGGTTACGTCTATGACCCTTAAAGAGTTAATCAAACAAGGTTTGCCTTTAAAGTTTGTAGTTGGAATGTACGAGTATATATAGGGAAGTATGTCAATGTAAACTCATACGAAATTCTTTACTCTTACGGGCTGCTTTTAGGGCCTCTGTAAATCAAGATCAGGCAGTACAGAATATGCCATACAGTCTGATCTAGGATCTATATAGGCCAGTATTTTGTGGAATAATCTGACGAGGAAAAGAAATCATGAAATTGCAGCATATATTGAATCTATTTTTCTGCTATTCGGCGTTCTAAAGGTCAATAAATCATATTATGTGTTTAACACTTCCACTGTAAGCGAATTAGTCTTCTTTCATGGGCTATTATTGGTTATTTGATATTGAATAAACAAATCAAAATGAACGTTTCAAGTAGCTGTGAACACACTGAATTGCAAAATATATTGATAAAGTCACGGCATAAAAAAATTAGATTTGGTATTGAAGATTTTCGACCATTATATGATATTACTAGCTTATTTCTTCGGTGTTTTGTTTGGTTGTTTGTATGGTGCTGTGCGCTACTTTGAACAGAATTTCAGTCATAACATGGCAACAAGTCAAATACTCTTTTTTTTTTTTCTTTCTTTCTTTTTCCAGAACCTTTTATCAACTAACCATTGTTAAGAAAATTATTTGTCAAATTCTCCGGAATATTCTAAATTTGAAAGGAACACATCTTCTGATTGGCTAAACCATTTGGTTTAGCCAATCAGAAGTTTTGTTACTTTCAAATTCAGAAAATCTTTCAGAATAAGAATAGGAACGTTCTTAACAATGGTAGGTGAAAACCCTGGACTATTTCGTAAAATGTCGAGACGACTATGACATCGTGTAATTTACAGCACTGAAGAATATGAAACTGCTGCAAAGAAATATATAACTTCACATTCATTAGACTGCAGTGTACCAAGACATGCATAATTCTGTTCTGTTCATAAGATTTTAAACCTGCTTTAGCGTTCATAAAAAATAGACTCATATATTTCCACAATGACGCATACAGTTTTGCTAAAATTAGTATTTGTAATAAAATTTTTGGTAAACGTAAATCAATATGAGCAGCGCTCTGACAAAAGGCGGTTAAAAGTACGAGTATCTCCCTGATGCATTATACAAAGCAAGTCGTCATGTAACAATGAATCCCTAAAATCCATTTCTCCCGACAACCGACTAAAATTGTCCTTTGACATTCAGAAAACCAATAGCAAAATGTTTTCACCCAGATTCCCCTGCACGCCCGCAAGCAGGCTGACATGGTGCGATAATTTTTTTTCAGATGTTTTAAATCCTTTTTCCAAGAGCGTGACTCATATTAAATTACGAAGTTTGTTATGATAACATCGAAAGGCGCACCATCGATAACATTTAAACCCACTCGAATATTCGAATGTAGTTCCTTTTGGAGATTTTGTTGTCTGCGATGAAAAATTTATTTTTCTGTTTCTGAAGGCAAATGACTGTTGGGTTATCTAAACCATCCTTTGCGGACAAAAGAATTCGAGTTGTTTCCCCATCTGAGTTGCACTGAAAAACGTTCGCACTATTTTGACAGCAGACGAAAATGTTTCCATGCAAATCAACGTCACATCCGGTTGGCAATTTGATTTCCTTTGATGTAAATGTCTGCGTTTGTATACCATCAGGAGTGTACAAGGTGATGGTTTGTTTATCTTGGTCTGTTACGACGAACCCTTCAGACATCACTTTTATGTGACCTTGACCTAGTATTGCTGATCCTCCATATTCTTCTGGTTTAATAAATCTTATTTCTTTTGCTTCAAGGTCAGAAATTGATATACCAGTTTTTGAAAGAAAGTAAAGTTTTTTATCATAACAGGCAACACTAAAGTACATCCTTGGGGTATTTATACAAGCTCCTTCCTGAAAAGAATTCTCCTCTAAATATACAAATTGAACTGCACTCGCTGCCGGAAACGTCATGATAAATCTGTCCGTTGTAATCATTGCTATATCTGTCGGCTTTTTCTTTAACAAAAGATTATTTAAGGGTCTTCCTTGCCCATTGAAAAGTTTTAACTTAAAGTTGTCGTGATCAGCAAGTAATATACGGTTGTCGTCAAAGTAAATCCCACCAACTATACCACAACGCCCTCTGTCGCCTGCAATCCATACTCGGAGCTCTTTGACTTCTTTCACTTTGTAGACATCCTGTGGATTATAACTTCCGGCGATGACTGCTTCCGGTGCTACTGAAGAACGTTTTAATCTGATATTTCCAATATGTTTGACCGATTTCAGTGTCTGCTTGAGTAGATTGTCTTCGTGGAATTCGTAAGTAACATCTTGCAGTTCAGATTGACCGTCTTTAATTGCCTTTTTATACTTCTTGCATTCTCTGTTGATTTTACCCATCAGCGCAACCATGTGAGATCCACTTCCGGATTGTTGCACTGTGTCAACGAGTTTGATTGCGTTCGAAATTTGCTTGCACAAGTTTTCGCTATGCGCTACAAGTTTTTCCAAGTTTTTTATTTCATTGTCATGGAACTTGTCGAAATCTTCAAGAAGCTTAGTTTCAAGCTTTTTCAAAGACTCTTCAAAGTTTTCCCTTATCTTTTTAACTTGATCGATAATTTCTTTCTTTTTAACTTCCAGATCCTCAATAAGCTTGTTCCTATTATCAGTTAATTCCATCGTCATTTCTTCATATTCCCTAAGTGTGCTTTCCAGTTTTGATATCTCCCCTTTATCCTTCAACGATCTGAATTCTTCTTCTATGGAAACGACAGAATCACATTTTCGATGTAACGTCACAAGACAAGTGTTACAACTTGGCATTCTGTGACCTTTGCAGAAGTGTGTTATCTTTTCCCTATGCTCTGTGCACGAATCAGTCTGTGGTACCGCTATATCGGGATTTTCAGCAATATCTTTTATGGACTTAACATCGTGATCTTTGAATATTTTGAATCCACCGTGAACAGTCTTACAGACGTTACACATATATTCGCTACACTCTCGACACCACCAGGAGGCTAGAGTACTCTCCCCTCGTCTTGTACAAGAATCGCAATTGACCTCCTCTCGCTGTACAGTAAGTATCATACCATAGGCATGTAGGAAGAAATTGGTCGGAAACATGGACGCCCACTTTTCATAGTCAGCAGTCGGTTCGGGTGGCCCTATGTCTTCCTTGCAAACGGGACATGGAAATGTTTGAACCTCAATATTATTCTGTAGTTCCTTTCTAAGATGTGCCAAGATGTATTGCTTTAAACATCGCTTGCAAACATTATGGAGGCATGGTAGAGTCTTTGGAGTGGTCATGGATTCGAAACAAATTGGACACTGTACTGTGGCGTCTACGACCGCTGTTCTCTGAGTATTCGAGCGGGTGCATGTTCGAGCCTGTAAATATGAGGTATGATCGGTTGAAGCCGAAGTTCTTGATCGAGTCCGAAGAGAGAAGTCTGGTTTCTGCGAGTAGTCCGTGCTGCGACTGACCTGTGAACCGGGACTTGGGGCCTCGATCCCTGTTGTGGAGTGGTCCCTGGTTGGTGGCCGTATTAACCATGCTATAGAATCCATGTCAAGCAAGTAACTTCAATCCTGTCTTGCACAAATCCGTTATTAAACAACCTGTCTGTTTTAAGAGGCCAACGTTTGAGTTTCCAAATTCAAAAACAATAATAATAATGTTATGAAAAAAAAAACCAGTCAGAATAAGGTAACCGTCCTACTCATCCACTTATCAAATATCTTTTTTTTTGTTTTGTTTTCTAACGATGTTAAGCATAAAGTAAAGTACTTAACAAAGGCACTATCTCAGTGTTTGACAACTCGTATTTCCTACGAAAAAGCTTCTGACAAATCAACCGTGAAGTCTCTATTGAAAGGTCCTATAAATTTGATTCGTGTCCAAAAAGGATCATTTTTCACACGTAAAAGCTTTTGGCTCACCGTCGAGTTATGCATTATTTCCTTTCCAAAAAGGCTGTTAGATATTGTTTGGTATTAACCCCTAGGCTGCTAAGTGCGACTCACAGACCTTTTGCGGCCAGCGTAGATTAAGATCGGACTGCACAGAACGTGCAGTCTGATCTTGGATCCACACTGTCCGATAAGAGAGACATTTTCAAAAAAAAAAAAACCTTTGAAATGGAAAAATTTTGGTTTTTACTATCGGCTTGAAAATTTCATTTTTACTTATTTAGCAGAATAAGGATTAAATGCCTTTTTATACAGGATTTCGATGTCATGGCAGCCGGTACACCAATCCATGCATTCCTGGAGTTTCTATCCCACTATATAGCGCAGAGCACCGTCCTGTGACATGGCTGCATTCTCTATCAGTGTCAATCAAAACAAAATTAGGCTGTAATAGAGGAACTAATATGCCGTCGGTGTGGCTTTCACCAATCTTTAGAAGAAAAACTTTATTCCAGCACATGACAACCTGCCAAAAGGGGCTGGGTCCAAACAGATGTGGTACGTGTTAGATGTCCAGGGTTAGGGAGTAAACATATCAAGTGCTATAAACTAGAAAAGAAATTGCCTAACACTCTTTCTATACAGCTGAGCTAGACGGCCTTTGACGACATTGTAGGAAAAGGAGAAAATGCTGGTAACCATCATTTTCTCCTTTGCCCACAATGCTTTCTACTAAAACAATATAAATCTATTCTTCTGGGCCACACTAAATTAAAAGAAGTTGCTTTCAAATGCTAGCCCGGCCGGGCAGCTCAGTGGTTAGCGTATCTGATTCGTTACCTTGTGGTTTCGAGCTCGAAACTCGGTGGAGGCAAAATTTCTTACCGGCGATTTTTCGCCTAGCACCTCTGATGCATGTGAAAAAGGCAGTCCGTGGCTTTGAAAGAAAATTGTGTCAGTGCTGGTGTGAGAAAGCCAGGAAACACATGCACTGACCGCCGTGATATGACCTAAGATATTAAAATGTCGCTTGACTCCAACACAAACCAAAGAAAATGCTATCAACTTTGACAAGTCTTACTTTTAGTTGATTGAGTTAAGTAAGTATTTACTAATGAACAATAGCTCTGTAGAATCTATGATCTATCCAAGGCTACAAACGCCATTCAAAAACAATCATCAGGCAACAGAATTGGTGTTGGTGTAAACGTCAAAGAGCTATGTCGTATTGATAAACGTCAACCCCTGAAGAAATTGGGCTAGTTTGGATACAAACTCACGACTCTTGAATTAAAACCCTGTACATTGCCTACTGACATTAGAGGCTCGGCATAAGGTAATAGAGCCCAGCACTATAAAAGGCGACTATATAGTAGTGCGGATTAACTCCTTAACCTTTAGCCTGCTAAATAACTATATTGAAATTTTCAATTCGTCAGTGAAAACCCAAATTTTGATATTTCAAAGTTATGTTTTGGGGAATGATATCTCCTTATCGGACAGTGTAGATCCAAGATCAGACTGCACATTCTGTGCAGTCTGATTTTGATCTACACTGTCCGCAAAAGGTCAGTGAGTCGCGCTTAGCAGCCTAAGGTTTAACAATGCCGCCTTTTAACGACCCTGTTGAAGAAGGCTTTTGAAAACAATGTGGGAAATGGAGAAAATGCTGGTAATAAGCATTTTCTCCATTGTCCACAATGTTTTTTTTTGTACCCTTTCTCAGACAACTTTTCCCTATTGAGCTACATTTCATTTGTCGCCTGCAAATGCTTTCAATCTGGACAAGTCAACAATTTTGTCGTTTGGTAAAGGATTAAAACGGGGCACTTATGCGGGTAACAACGCTCGTTTGCGAGTGCTTTTAGAATCAGTGAAAATCCAAGTCGAAAACGAATGCGGGGCGATGAAACGGTAAAAATGTGTTGAGTTACCTGCTCTTCTACAATGGGTTCCGTTTTTGATAGTAACCAACTCACCCTTAAGTAAATAAGCCATGCTCTGTGAAAAGGGGGCTTAATGCAACTGCAAAAAAGTATCGACCTAGGTCAGCCTGTGCAGGCTGACCTAGTCCGAAACCTTTTGCTATGAGTCAATTTTATGCATGTCAAAGGGCCAGTCTACATCATGACTCAAACGTTTGTAAGGCAAAATTAATTTTATGGACCCATATCTTTGTGATGACTTGCTAGGTATAATGCATCACGGAGACGCATTAAGCCCCATTTTGCCAGGCTCAAATACCTTTAGTGGTAATGGAGACAAGAGAAAATATAAAAGTTTAGCACGAAGACGCCGGCAATGCAGACGGCGACTTGGCTACGTACATTTTCTCGACGAAAACAGCCCAGCTACAAATATTGCATCTAAACGAAAAACTCAACAACCTTTTGTTTTAAAATATCTATTTTAATTTTGTCATTCAGATCACAAGAAATGTCAAAAGAAATGTACACGAATGTTTCTAGTCTAAAACACATGAAAAAACAAAGGTCTACATTAACACAAACACACACTTTCGCTTTGTCAGTATTATTTCAGGACGATGATTTAAGAACTATGCCGTTTGCTACCAAAGGAAATCTGTTTAACTTCAATGCTCGCTTTCACTCTTTAACCGTTTACAAAAAAATCATGATCGTTAACATAAAACATAGTGAGAAGAGGAGAAAACGCCAGTATTTAAAGTTCCTCCTTTACCGACAGTTTGTTCTATCCTTTCAATGACAAAGGCCACCATTTCAGACACTTGTAATTTATGGTCTGCAAATGCTATTAATTCGTACGGGTCTAACATTTTGTCTGGCAAAGGGTTAGGGAGCATCTGTGATAAAGTCAAACTGTGTTGTTATATTAATAAAGTCATACCTATTCTCATTACACTAAAATATTCTATTACCGTAAAAAATATCAGAGAATATTGAAGTTTTGATAACATTATGACAGAGGGTAAAACTGCTCATCTTGAACAAGCACACCCTTTATCACAAGACTTTCACCGAACAAAGAGTAAAGTAGAATGAAATAATGAAATACGTGTGTAAAGTGATCAGTTCTGATATAAGTAACACACACACACACACACACACACACACACACACACACCCACCCACCCACACACACAGACAAATATCTGTACAAGATATATTTACAAGTAATTTAACGTATCATACAGTGTGGTAAAACTTCGTCACTAGAATCGTAAATACAGAATACAGAATGATGGCTTGTCACTCCTATCTAGAAAGACGGCTTCCTTTTCAAATTTATATGTATTCCATTTGCTTTTTGTCAAAAAAGCAATGGATCATACTTAAAATGACTATCAAATGTAAATTCAATTCTAACACCAAATTCCAAGACCAGCAATCACATTGGCTAAGACATTGTCTCAACCAATCTGATTGCGAGACTTAAATTCAACTTAAATTCAGAACCACTCTTCAATATATAACTGTTTCTATTCAAGACCCTTAGCTTTAACCCTATACCACACAACCACGAGTTTAAACAACCCTTAGACAGCGACATTTTGAAAACATTATGAGAAACGAAGAAAGTGCTGGAAATCAGCGTTTTCTTCTTTTTGCCATTATATTTTCGCATTAGAAAATGCCACCATTTATCCATTTTCCTCCGTCTTTTCAAGAGCTTTCTTCCTCAGGGTTGTTAAAACCCATGGTTATTTGGTAAGGCGTTAAGCTCTGTCTCTGTCAGTGCTCTGTCTCTATCAATCACATAACTAAGCTAAGAATTTATAATAACAACAAACATTTATGACTGATGGAAATACATGTATAGTTCTATTTTCCGTCCTTCACGATATCAGCTACAGTATTTGGATCACCATGTCAGAATTATCTTGATAAATATGCTTCAAATTACACTATCATTCATTTTAATTGCTATCAATTTATGTACATTAAACATTGAGGTACCAAACAATGTGGAATCCAGTGCTCATCAACCATTAACCATACAATGCAGACTTTTCTAAGCACCCTCGCACCCACCTCCATCCCGCGAAAGACCAATTTTTGAAAACAGTATGGGGTGAAACAGTCATTCCCTATTAGAAATGAGTCATACTCTGGCAAAAGGGGGCTTAATGCGTCTCCGTGATACATCATACCAACTAAGTCATCATATGATCATGGATCCATAAAATTCATCTTCTGTACAAACCGACTGAATCACGAGGTACTTTGGTCCTTTGACATGCTGAAAATTGACCAATAGCGAAAAGTTTTGGCCCAGGTCAGCCTGCACAGACTACGCAAACGGACCTGGGCCGATACTTTTCGCAGATGCATTAAGCCCCCTTTTCACAGAGCACAGCTCATTAATACTTTTGTCCCATAATGTTTTTCATTTCATAAAAAGGTATTTTCCAATTAGTAAACCCTTTATCAAGAAACTGAATGACCGTGAAGAAGACCGCTTTTGAAAACGTTGTGGGTAAAGGAGAAAATGGTGGTAACCAGCATTTTCTCCTATTCCCACAATGGTTTTCTATTCTTTGAATGACAGATTTCATATTTTGAGTAACATTTGTTGTCACAAAATGATATACATTTAAATATTTTTAAAATCTTGTTGTCTGGAAAAAAAAAGAGTTCTATATGTCTAGCAAATTTCATCTCTTAGAAGTACATGTACGTCTGAAAACACGATTGTATGGCAAAGGTTAGAATGATAACTCACCCACACAGACACACACACACACCAGCAAACTTGAATTAATTTATATGAAAATCGGTTTAAAATAGAAAAATACAGTAATGAGTGATAATATAGACGGTGAGGAAGAGAAGTTAAACAAACTTGTTCAAGCTAAGATATTTCCAGATTTTTTATTCTTTATTTCAAGGGCATAATTCTTCTCTTTAAAAATTTCTTTACAAAAATCATTAGTACAACCTACAGACAAATTTCTTTTTCTAACAATGGGCCTCATTTGAAAACATTATGACAAAAGGAGCAATTATCCGTTTCCTTTACTACTACGGATTGATTTTTTTTGTCCATATTCGACAAAAACAGGAATCTGTAGGTGGTTATTCCATGAAAGGATTCACGGTATAATTATGTGTATCAAGCAATTTTGCATTGATCTCCCTACTACCATGTGATAAACTAAAGCAATTTATCTCTTTACCAAACTATGAAACTTAAGACAAAACCATTTCGGAAGTGTATTACTAGCTAATGACAAATTAAAAGTGGGTAAATTGATAGGCTAAGTCTTTGCATGGGTAAAAAACGTGGAAATAAGAGAAAATGCTGGTTACCAGCATTTCTTCTTTCCAACAATGTTGTTAAAAAACTACGGTTTGTTTGGTCAAGGGCTAAATAAAACGCCTTTTTGACATATTAGATTTGGAAGCAGGATAATTAACTATTCAATCCTCTGCTAAACAATTCCTTGATTTACAACCCTGAACAAAAAATCTTTTGGAAAAAAAGAGAAAATGCCTTGTAACACCATTTTCTCCTTTTTCAAGAATGTTTCTATCCCTGTAAGAGAAATCTTATCTATTAAGCCACCTTTGTTATCTGCAACTGCTTACAATTTGGTTATGGCTAAAATTTTGCTGTTTGGTAATAATTTTAGCTTTAAAACAAGTAACAGGTAAAATTTATCTTATTTTCTAAATCCCCTTTAAGAACTGCCACAACTTATAAACATGAAGTCGGAATAGTTCCTATTTACAAAGCAAAGACTTTGCATTGCATAACAGATTACCATCTTCAAACGACTTTTCCTCTCTGGATCGTCCAGTACAGGTTTAAAGTAACAATAGCTGCCAAAGTAAACAATGCAGGTGTTAAAATATATTTGAATTTAAGTCATACCATTTAAATGTATGGAAAGTATTGTGAAGATAACAATCTGTCATTGTACAGTCAGTCCAAGTGTTAGTCGCTGGCAGAGAAATTAATCTCAAAACTAGGTTAAAAGTTGCCAGGTCACTCTATCATGTTTACTTTTGCCTGATTTTGTAATTCATTTTTCTTCCAACGACTATAACTTGACAGGGCACAGAATAACAGATGTCATCTTCACAATATTTTCCATATTTTTAAATGGTATGATTAAAATTTATATGCATTTTAACACCTGCTTCGTTTTTTGGCTGGTTTTTGGGCCTTTAAACATACATGTTGATTATGACTATTTAACAAAATATTTTCAAAGTCTGTAATTGAAAGTTTCTTTACATATATAAATGATAATGTCTACCAATGCTTCTGACTTGGATCAGTATAAAAATGTTCCATTAAGTAAATGTTAACCCTGCACAAGACAATAAAATTTTAGATTAAAACTGAAAGATTTGCAGACATGTTATAAATGTTGTTCAAATAATGTGGTCCTATGAATGGAGTCCTATCTAAAAGGATCTATCTATCTAAATGTTTCATTTTAACCAATTTGTGTGTACTCATTGGTAACGTCTCCTTTATACCTATCTAATGAGTACCCAAAATGTAGATGTTCATTGAATACTAGCGTCCTTTAACTCTTTACCAAACAACAAATTTTAGACTTTTTGAAATTCAAAGCTTTTGCAGACAACAAATTCGAAATTGATACAAATGATCAAGGTTCTTTGACAGGATAGAAAACATTGTGGGAAAATGCTGGTAAACAGCATTTTGTCCTTTCCCTACAATGTTTTCAAAATTCTTCTCCTTCAGGGTTGATAACACTCGGGGCTGTGAGATAAAGGGTTCAGAAAGTCAACAACATCCCTTCCACATCAGTATCTGTTTTCATCACTCAGAGCAAGTCATTTTGTTAGGCAATGGTTCCAATTTCTGGGACAAACGTCCAATATGTTCTTCAAACAATTACACAATAAATATGAAGGACATAAACATGTAAGTTATTCTTCACAAAGAACAATAAAAGATGACAAAAAAACATGTAATATATGAAGTTAATGATTCATAATGATCTTTATTTCGTATTTCCCTATAGGAGACGAGAGGGGGATGGATAAGGCTTGAATAATCTTTGACCTATTCCCTTGCTTAACCCTTATCCAGCTAAATAAGTTGAATGAAACTTTCAATCCGATGGTAAAAACCCTGAGTAATGCTGTTTCAAAATTATTTTTTGGAGGAAAATATTGCCTTATCGGACAGTGAAGATCCAGGATCAGACTGCACGTTCTGCGCAGTCTGATCTTGATTTACACTATCCGCAAAAGGTCAGTGAGTTGCGCTTAGCAGCCTAGGGGTTAATATCCATGAAGAATACCAAATCTTTTTTCTTGAAACAGAAAATTCTAGATGCAAGCTATAAGTTCTACAATAACATTATTTTGAGATAGAAACAAATGCTTCACTAACCCTATGTTGTTGATACTTATATGAATCTGTCAAACTGAGCATGTATATAGATACCAGTAAGTGTTTTTGAATGGTGTTTACGCTACTTTCAACAATCTGTTATAGCTAAAGCTTCTTTATGTGCTTCCTTGGTTTTATACAAACATCTTGGGCTCTGATGTATCAAAGGTCATTTTTTATGTTTGTTTGACCTAACATAAAATGATGTCAGTCTCTCCAGCATGAAAGACAATTTTCAAACTATTTATCCACAGGAATGGGAGCATAAAAGCATTTTCAATACAGAAACTTGATACATAAATTTTTCACTTTATACAAGAATACATTTGTCTTGTTTAATTTCTGTACACGTATGTAAAAACCCCCTCCTTGCTATATGTGTATTAGATATATATACATACATGTAGGTAATATACAAGATACCAATGAAATTCCGATTCCAGCTTTGATTTTTTTCCTTTACCACGCAAATGCATTTTGAACATCACTGGAGAAGAAAGCTTTTGAAAGCATTCTTGGAAAAGTAGAAAATGAAGGTAACCAGCATTTTCTCTGCTTTCCACAATGTCTTCTACCCTACCAAAGACAGAAAATATCATTTGAGTTACATTTAACTTGTCGTCCGCAATTACTTTACATTTTGTCTAGTCCAAAATTTTGTTGTCTGGTAAAGAGTTCAAGTCCTAACTACATCTGTAGTTGGTGTTGCGGAGATGGTAGATAAAATTATACTCTGAAGTTTCTCTCCCCTTTAGGTCTACTTTCAAGTATCTAAGACTAAGTTTTATTTCATGCATTCCGTTAAGTTATCGAGAAATATCGGTGAAATATTTTTCGATATTTCAAGGTTACGACCAGTGAAAATACCAATTTTTATATTCCAACTCTTCAACTGAAGGCGGAAATAGTTGTTCCCGCGCACTAGTTACCTAGGTGCCTCACAACCAGATGGAAATATGACGTAATTTACCTTACACTTCTTGCGCCTGATGTAATATTGTAATGCGTTGCTATGCGGAGGGGTACGCCACGGGGAATAACCAAAAAGAAGTGTACTGGATTTTGATTAAGTTCCCCCCAGAAAGGCTTAAAAGCATGAAATAAACAGGATATTTGTTTTTTGCGGAGAAAGATCGAAATTTATTTCATCGAGTGAACATCATCGGTAATATTTTCACTCATGGCTGCGCCAGCGCCATGAGTGAAAATATTACCGATGATGTTCACGAGATGAAATAAATTTCGATCTTTCACCGTAACAAACAAATATCCTCTAGATCATTTATCCACAAGTCTAGGGCTTGAAATTATTGATTTGTCCCTACTTTTATCAGAACCCTTGGGATCCTAAGCATGATCATCTACGAGTGCATCACAGATCAAGACCAGACTTACCAACAGCTGATCCTAGTTCTTCAAAGACTTTAATGTTCAGAAATTCTGGCCACAAATTGCAATGTAATTGCAAGTTTGGGAACCGTTATACAGACTGGCAATATCTGTTTAAATTCTTTACCGCTCTGAAGGTTAACTACTCGCAATAAAATGAAAGGCTGCTGTTACCAATGATAATATGTGTAAATTCAACATTGTACCTCCTTTGACCAGTACAAAAACATAAAACCCATGCTCTATGAAAAGGGGTTAAATGGATCTTCAAAGAGTATCAGGCAAAGTCAGGCTGGGCAGACCCACTTTTAGCTTTTGGTGAATTTTTTTGCTTGTCCAAGGACCTTTCTACCTCAGGATTCAGCTGGTTTTCAGACAAAATGGTTTAAATGGATCGATCAGTATGTGATGACTTGCTTGAAATGATTCATGAAGATACATTAAACTCCATTTTTCCAGACCAAAGCTCAGTTATCCATCTTCAGAAACAAAAATCACCAATCTTCAAATTTAAAATCTTACGACCAACATTTACCATGAGTTTATGCTTCTTGGTAAAGCACTTCTAAATAACAATACAAACCAAAACACAAGCACGGTCTGCTCTCTTTTTCATTCATTCATAAATTATTAACACACCACATTTTGTATTAAGTACTGTTTTAGTCACACAGTTTTTGTTTTTTTGTCTTTTTTATCAAATTTACATTTTTCCTTTGCCTTTTGGTGCCCCTCTGGGTGGCGTGACTGGTCTGCCTGCATTCAAACCTCCATATGGGAACTTCTTTTTGTCTGCTGGTTTTAATATCTGTAATACACATAAAACCAATATACTATGCACATTTCTCGTAATAACCGAGAAATTTTTGAAAGGCACAGGCTAGATGTCAGGCTTGTATTCATCAACTCTTGATAACAATCTTCATCTGATGCTTAAAAATTTCCAGGAAGACTAAGAATGCAAATTAGAACAGTTGTTGAATACCGACCCAGGTCAATCTAGAATGGTTGGTGAATATTGACACAGGTCATTTCAATAACTGCCTCTTCAAGTACTTGGACCAATTTGCCTTACCGAAATTGTCCTTTTATGTCTTCAAATTATCAATAGCAAAACTTTACTTTGAAAACTACAAACATGACTAGTTCAGTCTCTATCACAGTCTAAATACACCATAATTTGGAGTAGAGTATTGCTAAAAAGGAAAAAATATCAAGTCTAATGCAACTTATATATTTAATATCATAATAATGTTTTGTTTTTTAGCAGTCTTTTAGCACCAAATATTTCAAAATGAAATCTTTCAACAAATGAAAGTACAATCCACTGAAACTCAAAAAGATCTTTATTTTACAGCCAGGACTCAAAAAATGGATGGTATAGGTCTAAGATGAGACTGCATCTTTTACATATTCTGTGCAGTCTTATCATCTTGATCTACGCCATCCACAAATTCATGTTTTCAGTTATGGCACTGAAAGAGTAAAAGGTATTTTTCCTCTGTCAAATTTAAGTTTCTTGTGAGTACAAGGCCATGATATCCCTTCATTCATGATATCCATCATCATGGAAGGACTAATGTCTGCATCTTGAATAAAATTCAGAATCAAATTATACCCAAAATTTCCCTATACCAAACCCTTTCCTCTAGGGAACCCAATGCTTCCGGTTCATCTTCATACAAATTTTCTGCGGTAATGCATTGATATTTGTCCTGGTCAATGATCTTTTCATTCGTTACACATTTACACCAAACACAAAATCAAATCCGTGACTTACTTGGAATGAGCACATTAATGTTTCATCGACACTCATCATAGCACCTGCATTGTCAAACTCTCCACAGTAGTTTGGTGCTGAGAACAAGGTTACAAGTTGACGTTTGGCAAAGAACTCATATCCATCTTCCACTACCTGAAATCCAAACAAACATGAACATGTGACTGACTTATCTTTGCACAAAAACCAACTCTACCTATTTACTACAAAAAGTGAGCCATGTTCTGGTAAAAGGCGGTTTAACCCTTTACTGCACGATGCCCACTTTTAACGACTCTTTTAACAACCAAAAAAGCCTTTTGAAAACATTGTGGCAATAGGAGAAAATGCCGGTAACCCAGCATTTTCTCCTTTTCCCACAATGCTTTTTACCCTATCAAAGAAAAATCACATCATTTCAGCCTAAATGTGACGTCTGCAATGGTTTCAATTTGGACCAGGCTAAAATTTTGTCGTCTGGTACAGGGTTAATATAACGTTATGATGCAATATATCATGAAAGTTGTTGCACAATTATAGATCCATATAATCAAATTAGTCGAACGATACATGCTACCAGTGTTCTACATAGGGTTATTCAAATAGGCACAATATTATGAACTTTAAAAACATGTGGTATTTCTATTTTAGTCTTTCGTACGTAGTCAAGTTAAATGAAAAAATTGACTTACTCAAATTTGAAAGGGGAATTATTTCTTCTACCTGTAGTTTAACCCTTTACCACACGACCAATTTCAGACCTGTCCGAATTGAAAGCATTTGCAGAGGACAGTTTCAATGTGGATCATATGAAATGAATTTTCTTTGATAGGGTAGAAAACATTGTGGGAAAAGGAGAAAATGCTGGTTACCAGCATTTTCTCCTTTTCCCACAATGTTTTCAAAAGCCTTCTCTATCAGGGGTGTCAAAGGTCGTCATTGTGTGGTAAAGGGTTAAACATGTAATTTGCTTGAAGGGCACTGCAAAACAAGACTAACTACGCACCTGATGAGCCCTACATATAAGGTCAAGATCATGTTTGTGAAGGAATTTTGCTACAACTTCTGCCCCAAAGGTAAACGACACACCCCTGTCATTCTCTCCCCATCCCATGGTTTCCTTGTCTGGGTCAGACCACAACAAATCACATAATAACCCTTGATCTGGTACATCTGTGGGCCTCATGATTCTGCGGATCTGTTCCATGGACTGTAAATCTGGACTTAGACCTGCAATAATAAAGTGTTTATTCCAGAAATTGAAAAGCAGGGGGATTTATCCCCCTGCCCTTTAAAATGGGGGGGGGGGGATTTCAGAAATTAGGGGCAGCTTGGATTGATTATTGTCCATTTCTAAAGTTAAAAAAGAAAAAAAAATTCATTTTTTTCTGTCATAGTACTTGATACCATATCCCTTCAAAAGAATTTGATTTAAAATTGTGTGTTTTGTGAAAAATTTTCTGATCCATGGTGTCTGTAAGAATTACAAAAACTTTGCTTTCTAGCAGTCTATGCTTCCATGATCAGTAGTGGCGTATTAAATATTCTTGCATAGTGAAAAATATATTTTGAAAAGTCAGTGGGCATTTGGACTTGGAAGAAATACTTATAGCCACTGATTGTAGCTCGTCTGCCAGAGCCAGATCCTTGTTATAAATGTCTGTTGATTAAATTTCCTCTGCAATCTGGCAATCATAGAAGGGGCACAGTTGCGGGCACAAGCTACCTTTCACTTAAGACTGGCCAGCTTCCAGTAATCCAACTGCCCATCTCCAGACTTTTATGGTCATTCTCCACAGTTTCACACAGCTTAGCTGTACAATACATGCACTAAAATGAGTCAAACTTTCCTTAATTCCCCAAGAGTAAGTGATATAGATGCAGATAATCAACTGCTGCATATGGAACCCACATAGCACAGAACACATGTTTTGGCATATATTTAGTCAACTGTGACAGAAAATAAATAAAATGTAAATGGCAAATTTCTCATATGCTGGAGGAATTAGTTGTGAAATGTTTACTGTCTAGAAATTAACTTTAACCCTTTCCCAAACAAACCTGATTTAATGTGTCTGCAGTACAAGTCTCTTGAAAATACTGTGGGAAAAGGAGAAATTGCTCGTAACGAGCAATTTCTCCTTTTCCCACGGTGTTTTCTACCCTTTAAGAGAACTTTCTGCCATTTGTATCAAGTTTAACATTGTTATATGCAAACTCCTTTCAATTTGGAGGGTCTAAAATTTGTTGTTTGGGAAATTGTTAAAAAATATTAACATAATTCTGGTGTTGTGTTGGAAGTATGGTATAATACAGAATCAGCACAATAACTTTATCCTTTCATTGACACAGACAACATGAGTAGCTCTTCCAGAGTCTGTGGATACAGATCAGATTGGATAGAACAGATACCTTTACCTTTGTATCTTGATTTACAACACCTTTGTATCTTGATTTACAACTCATCGTCTATCTCATGTTTTGCAAAGACAATGATCATAAAAAAAAGCATTAGTTTCTTTGACTTTGGATAACACAAAAATAACAAACCTCCGTGACAACAGAAGATTTTCTCATCTATGATGGCTGCTATAGGTAAACAGTTGAAACAATCTGTAAATGTTTTCCACAATTTGATGTTGTACCTTCTTTTGCCTGAAAAAAAAAGCAACGTACGTGAAAGGCTCAATTCATTTAACTCTTTCCCACACAACAAAATTTTAGACAATAAATTAGAACTGTTGCCAAGCGAACAAATACCCCCGACAAGCTCCTTGTCACTGAAACAGCACAATCAGAGAATGGAAATGATTTTCAAAATAAAGATTACCAGTGACCTTGACCTTTGACCCTTGTGACCGAAAAACAATAGGGCACCTCCTTGGGTCATGAGCAACACTTACATAAAGTTTTGGGGTCCTGCAAGTAGGTCAAACGGCTTGAGTTAGAGCATGGAAACAAAAAAGTCTACAGACGGATGGACATAGACAGACGGACGGACATAGTTAAATCAGCATACCCCACTCTACCTTGTACGTGGGGGGGGGGTATAATAACTTGAACACCACATGTGGCTGAGAACCCTTGGCTGCACTAGCTTTTTTTCAGAAAATGCCGCAATTTTCTAAGAAATGTACAGTACCTTGAAGTTTTCTTTATCAACAGCTGAGCTGAAGATGTGAACCATGCTCTGGCAAAAGGGGGTTAAATGCATCTCCATGAGGCATTGTACCCAGCAAGTCATCACATGATTATGGATATACTAAATCGATTTATTTAGCAACCAACAGGTCATCTGACATGCAGAAAAATGAGCAACAGCAAAATGTTCCGACCAAGGTCAGTCTGATTGTGCAGCCTGACCGTGTTGATACTTTTTACAGATGCATTTAACTCCTTTTTTACAGAGAATGACTCATTAATGTAAAGTTCAAAGAGATTTTAAAAAAAAAAAGACTAGGAACTCTAATTTGCATTATTTTTAATTTCAACTTCTCATTTAGAAAGACAAAGCTTTGCTATCCCTTTACCACACAACAATGTAGACTGCTCCAATTTGAAAGCATTTGCATTAGAAATGGTGCTGTCTTCGATACATCAACACATTGCGTGATGCGATAGTATATTGCTATATGATAGTGGTGTATCAATACAGAACGATACTTATAACCCAGCTTTCCACTGGGCTTCACATTTGGTGCCACTTGCAAAGCATTGTTCATTTGCCACAGAAATGTAAAAAGTGGTGAAATCAAATGGTGCCTGTCCCATCATTTAATGGTACCAGGTATTAAAATGCTGGTTCCTTGTAGTGAGAATAATGAATAATGACTTGAAGTAAAACCAGTAACCAGTCTGTAAGTTGACATCAATAAGGTGATACAAGTTGATTGTCACAGGTGATTTTTGACTCATGGCTTGTATGTCAAGCATATATCTGATAATTACCTTGTTAATTAAAAAAGATCAGACACATAAGGTGTTCCATGATTTACTGGCATGAGAATTTTGTTCGTAAATGGCATAATGTGATGGGTTTTCGCTTTGATATTTCACAAATCTGCCTCGATATTTCGCTGAACTGTGACAACAGATGAGCCATTGTGCATCTATTTGTGCATTTTTTCCTAACAACATTTTCAACAGCTTTCTTTCTCAGGGTCATTACATGTTGGAGTTGAATTTTAAACCACATGAATTACAGCAAATAGCTTCAGCAATGACATACTATGAACATAGTATTACACATTTTCAGTAACAAAAACATGGTTATGACAAATGCCCTAACATTTTTTTTATAAAAACAGCCATCCTGAGAAAACAAATCACAGATTTCACTTACATTCATCATAAAAACCATATATTCTGTTAATACTAGCGCATTCATGATTGCCCCTGAGTAAGAAGAAATTTTCTGGATATTTGATCTTGTAGGCTAGCAAAAGACAAATGGTTTCCAGTGACTGCTTCCCTCTGTCCACATAATCTCCAAGAAACAGGTAGTTACTCTCTGGGGGAAATCCACCATACTCAAAGAGACGAAGAAGATCATAATACTGCCCATGTATATCACCTGAAAATATTAAATTAAGATAGTGTTTCAACAAATGCTTTCAATAAGCTAAGCAATAGTAGGTTTCTGTGACTAATGTGCTGGGAATCACAATCATACAGACTGGTGGATGCATGTTTATAAAACTATATAATGTTGATGCTTGAAACTCATTAAGAATCTCTTAATGCGAGAAAAAATTGCATCCAAAATAAACGATAGGTGATTACATGAAAAAGTTTTACTTTCATTTTCGACGTTTGATGTGACATAAATCATTCAGAATGGTGTACGCTGTTTATTAACCTAAATCTAGACTGTATTACATACCTTAATTAATCGTTTCGTACCATCGCTTGTTTTTATTCCCTGAAAGTGTTTTACGCGTGCCAAGTTTGCAGAAAGAGTTTTCGAACAATGTTTTCAAAAAAAAAAAAAAAAAAAATACAGATTTAAGCAAAGGCCCTTGGTTGTGTGGGTTTTGGCGACTTGTGAATTACACAAAAAAATGTAAAGACTTAAAGTTTATCTTATTATCAGATCACTTATTCCTAGACATTGCATTCAATTACAGGCCAATGAAAGGTATGGAACACCTAAACGTCGGTAAGGGTGTTACATGAACACAATGGTAAACTTAGACCAGGATTTGTTTATCAAAGTGCCCACTCCATACCTTTGGCTAATCAGTTGCATTGCAAAATGAATATTGAATATTTGAAAAAAAAAACCCAATGATTCTTATGATGAAACACTAAGAAATGTAAAGACTTACAGGGATATACCGACGTCGCGATTCTGCAAATTATCGCCGAAATCATAGAAATCTCATTAAGAATCTCTTAACCCGAGAAAAAATTGCATCCAAAATAAAAGATCTGTGATTACATGAAAAAGTTTCACTTTCATGTTCGAGTTAAGAAGCGACAGAAATAATTTAGACCAGTGTACGCTGTATATAAATCTATATAATGTAGACGCTCGAATCTTGACTGCATTACACACTTTTAATAATGCTTTCCTACAACTGCTTGTTTTAATTCCCTAAAAGCGTTTTTCACGTGACAAGTTTGCAGACTAGAGTTTTCGATCGAAAAAAATGCCACCTTAACAGGGATATGCCAACTCTGCGATTCCGCGGTATCATTGTGGAAAAATCATAGAAATCTCATTAAGAATCTCTTAACGCGAGAAAAAATTGCATCCAAAATAAACAATCAGTGATTATATGAAAAAATTCACTTTTATTTTTTGGCTTAAGATGTGACTTAAATCGTAAAGACTGGTGAACGCACGTTTATAAACCTAAATAATGTCGACGCTTCAAACTAGACTGCATTACTCGCATTTAATAATGGTTTCGTACAACTGCTTGTTTTTATTCCGTAAAAGTGTTTTTCGCGTGACAAATTTGCAGACAGAGTTTTCGATCGAAAAAAATGCCACCTTAACAGGAAAATGCCAATGCTGCGATTCCGCGACATCATTGTGGAAAAAATCGTAGAAATCTCATTAAGAATCTCTTAACGCGAGAAAAAGTTGCATCCAAAATAAACCATTGGTGATTACATGAAAAAGTCTCACTTCCATTTTCGACGCAAGGTGTGACATAAATCATTTAGAATGGTGTACGCTGTTTATTAACCTATATAATGTGGACCCTTGAATCTAGACTGCATTACATACCTTAATTAATCGTTTTGTACCACCGCTTGTTTTTAATCCCTGAAAGTGTTTTACGTGTGACAAGTTTGCTGACAGAGTTTTTGAACAATGTTTTCAAACACAAAAATACAACAACACAGTTTGTAAAGACCGAAAAGTTTATCATATTATCAGATCACTTATTCCTAGACATTGCATTCAATTACAGGCCAATGAAAGGTATGGAACACCCAAATGTCGGTAAGGGTGTTACATGAACACAATGGTAAACTTAGACCAGGATTTGTTTATCAAAGTGCCCACTCCATACCTTTGGCTAATCAGTTGCATTGCAAAATGAATATTGAATATTTGAAAAAAAAACCCAAATGATTCTTATGATGAAACACTAAGAAATGTAAAGACTTACAGGGATATACCGACGTCACGATTCTGCAAATTATCGCCGAAATCATAGAAATCTCATTAAGAATCTCTTAACCCGAGAAAAAATTGCATCCAAAATAAAAGATCTGTGATTACATGAAAAAGTTTCACTTTCATTTTCGAGTTAAGAAGCGACAGAAATAATTTAGACCGGTGTACGTTGTATATAAATCTACATAATGTAGACGCTCGAATCTTGACTGCATTACACACTTTTAATAATGCTTTCCTACAACTGCTTGTTTTAATTCCCTAAAAGCGTTTTTCACGTGACAAGTTTGCAGACAAGAGTTTTCGATCGAAAAAAATGCCACCTTAACAGGGATATGCCAAATCTGCGATTCCACGGTATCATTGTGAAAAAATCATAGAAATCTCATTAAGAATCTCTTAACGCGAGAAAAAATTGCATCCAAAATAAACAATCGGTGATTATATGAAAAAATTCACTTTTATTTTTTGGCTCAAGATGTGACTTAAATCCTAAAGACTGGTGAATGCACGTTTATAAACCTATATAATGTCGACGCTTGAAACTAGACTGCATTACTCGCATTTAATAATGGTTTCGTACAACTGCTTGTTTTTATTCCGTAAAAGTGTTTTTCGCGTGACAAATTTGCAGACAGAGTTTTCGATCGAAAAAAATGCCACCTTAACAGGGAAATGCCAACGCCGCGATTCCGCGACATCATTGTGGAAAAATCGTAGAAATCTCATTAAGAATCTCTTAACGTGAGAAAAAGTTGCATCCAAAATAAACGATCGGTGATTACATGAAAAAGTCTTTCATTTTCGACGCAAGATGTGACATAAATCATTTAGAATGGTGTACGCTGTTTATTAACCTATATAATGTGGACCCTTGAATCCAGACTGTATTACATACCTTAATTAATCGTTTTGTACCACCGCTTGTTTTTAATCCCTGAAAGTGTTTTACGTGTGACAAGTTTGCAGACAGAGTTTTTGAACAATGTTTTCAAACACAAAAATACAACAACACAGTTTGTAAAGACCGAAAAGTTTATCATATTATCAGATCACTTATTCCTAGACATTGCATTCAATTACAGGCCAATGAAAGGTATGGAACACCCAAACGTCGGTAAGGGTGTTACATGAACACAATGGTAAACTTAGACCAGGATTTGTTTATCAAAGTGCCCACTCCATACCTTTGGCTAATCAGTTGTATTGCAAAAAGAATATTGAATATTTGAAAAAAAAAAAAACCCAATGATTCTTATGATGAAACACTAAGAAATGTAAAGACTTACAGGGATATACCGACGTCGCGATTCTGCAAATTATCACCAAAATCGTAAGAAATCTCATTAAGAATCTCTTAACGCGAGAAAAAGTTGCATCCAAAATAAACGATTGGTGATTACATGAAAAAGTCTCACTTTCATTTTCGATGCAAGGTGTGACATAAATCATTTAGAATGGTGTACGCTTTTTATTAACCTATATAATGTGGACCCTTGAATCTAGACTGTATTACATACCTTAATTAATCGTTTTGTACCACCACTTGTTTTTAATCCCTGAAAGTGTTTTACGTGTGACAAGTTTGCAGACAGAGTTTTTGAACAATGTTTTCAAACACAAAAATACAACAACACAGTTTGTAAAGACCAAAAAGTTTATCATATTATCAGATCACTTATTCCTAGACATTGCATTCAATTACAGACCAATGAAAGGTATGGAACACCCAAACGTCGGTAAGGGTGTTACATGAACACAATGGTAAACTTAGACCAGGATTTGTTTATCAAAGTGCCCACTCCATACCTTTGGCTAATCAGTTGCATTGCAAAATGAATATTGAATATTTGAAAAAAAAACCCAATGATTCTTATGATGAAACACTAAGAAATGTAAAGACTTACAGGGATATACCAACGTCGCGATTCTGCAAATTATCGCCAAAATCATAAGAAATCTCATTAAGAATCTCTTAACGCGAGAAAAAATTGCATCTAAAATAAACGATCGGTGATTACATGAAAAAGTCTCACTTTCATTTTCGACGCAACGTGTGACATAAATCATTTAGAATGGTGTACGCTTTTTATTAACCTATATAGTGTGGACCCTTGAATCTAGACTGCATTACATACCTTAATTAATCGTTTTGTACCACCGCTTGTTTTTAATCCCTGAAAGTGTTTTACGTGTGACAAGTTTGCAGACAGAGTTTTTGAACAATGTTTTCAAACACAAAAATACAACAACACAGTTTGTAAAGACCAAAAAGTTTATCATATTATCAGATCACTTATTCCTAGACATTGCATTCAATTACAGGCCAATGAAAGCTATGGAACACCCAAACGTCGGTAAGGGTGTTACATGAACACAATGGTAAACTTAGACCAGGATTTGTTTATCAAAGTGCCCACTCCATACCTTTGGCTAATCAGTTGCATTGCAAAATGAATATTGAATATTTGAAAAAAAAAAAAAACCCAAAGATTCTTATGATAAAACACTAAGAAATGTAAAGACTTACAGGGATATACCGACGTCGCGATTCTGCAAATTATCGCCGAAATCATAGAAATCTCATTAAGAATCTCTTAACCCGAGAAAAAATTGCATCCAAAATAAAAGATCTGTGATTACATGAAAAAGTTTCACTTTCATTTTCGAGTTAAGAAGCGACAGAAATAATTTAGACCGGTGTACGCTGTATATAAATCTATATAATGTAGACGCTCGAATCTTGACTGCATTACACACTTTTAATAATGCTTTCCTACAACTGCTTGTTTTAATTCCCTAAAAGCGTTTTTCACGTGACAAGTTTGCAGACAAGAGTTTTCGATCGAAAAAAATGCCACCTTAACAGGGATATGCCAAGTCTGCGATTCCGCGGTATCATTGTGGAAAATTCATAGAAATCTCATTAAGAATCTCTTAACGCGAGAAAAAAAATTGCATCCAAAATAAACAATCGGTGATTATATGAAAAAATTCAGTTTTATATTTTGGCTCAAGATGTGACTTAAATCCTAAAAACTGGTGAACGCACGTTTATAAACCTATATAATGTCGACGCTTGAAACTAGACGGCATTACTCCCATTTAATAATGGTTTCGTACAACTGCTTGTTTTTATTCCGTAAAAGTGTTTTTCGCGTGACAAATTTGCAGACAGAGTTTTCAATCGAAAAAAATGCCACCTCAACAGGGAAATGCCAACGCCGCGATTCCGCGACATGATTGTGGAAAAATCGTAGAAATCTCATTAAGAATCTCTTAACGCGAGAAAAAATTGCATCCAAAATAAACGATTGGTGATTACATGAAAAAGTCTCTCTTTCATTTTCGACGCAAGATGTGACATAAATCATTTAGAATGGTGTACGCTGTTTATTAACCTATATAATGTGGACCCTTGAATCTAGACTGTATTACATACCTTAATTAATCGTTTTGTACCACCGCTTGTTTTTAATCCCTGAAAGTGTTTTACGTGTGACAAGTTTGCAGACAGAGTTTTTGAACAATGTTTTCAAACACAAAAATACAACAACACAGTTTGTAAAGACCAAAAAGTTTATCATATTATCAGATCACTTATTCCTAGACATTGCATTCAATTACAGGCCAATGAAAGGTATGGAACACCCAAACGTCGGTAAGGGTGTTACATGAACACAATGGTAAACTTAGACCAGGATTTGTTTATCAAAGTGCCCACTCCATACCTTTGGCTAATCAGTTGCATTGCAAAATGAATATTGAATATTTGAAAAAAAAAAAAAACCCAAAGATTCTTATGATAAAACACTAAGAAATGTAAAGACTTACAGGGCTATACCGACCTCGCGATTCTGCAAATTATCCCCGAAATCATAAGAAATCTTATTAAGAATCTCTTAACGCGAGAAAAAGTTGCATCCAAAATAAACGATCGGTGATTACATGAAAAAGTCTCTCTTTCATTTTCGACGCAAGATGTGACATAAATCATTTAGAATGGTGTACGCTGTTTATTAACCTATATAATGTGGACCCTTGAATCTAGACTGTATTACATACCTTAATTAATCGTTTTGTACCACCGCTTGTTTTTAATCCCTGAAAGTGTTTTACGTGTGACAAGTTTGCAGACAGAGTTTTTGAACAATGTTTTCAAACACAAAAATACAACAACACAGTTTGTAAAGACCAAAAAGTTTATCATATTATCAGATCACTTATTCCTAGACATTGCATTCAATTACAGGCCAATGAAAGGTATGGAACACCCAAACGTCGGTAAGGGTGTTACATGAACACAATGGTAAACTTAGACCAGGATTTGTTTATCAAAGTGCCCACTCCATACCTTTGGCTAATCAGTTGCATTGCAAAATGAATATTGAATATTTGAAAAAAAAAAAAACCCAAAGATTCTTATGATAAAACACTAAGAAATGTAAAGACTTACAGGGCTATACCGACCTCGCGATTCTGCAAATTATCCCCGAAATCATAAGAAATCTTATTAAGAATCTCTTAACGCGAGAAAAAGTTGCATCCAAAATAAACGATCGGTGATTACATGAAAAAGTCTCACTTTCATTTTCGACGCAAGGTGTGACATAAATCATTTAGAATGGTGTACGCTGTTTATTAACCTATATAATGTGGACCCTTGAATCTAGACTGTATTACATACCTTAATTAATCGTTTTGTACCACCACTTGTTTTTAATCCCTGAAAGTGTTTTACGTGTGACAAGTTTGCAGACAGAGTTTTTGAACAATGTTTTCAAACACAAAAATACAACAACACAGTTTGTAAAGACCAAAAAGTTTATCATATTATCAGATCACTTATTCCTAGACATTGCATTCAATTACAGACCAATGAAAGGTATGGAACACCCAAACGTCGGTAAGGGTGTTACATGAACACAATGGTAAACTTAGACCAGGATTTGTTTATCAAAGTGCCCACTCCATACCTTTGGCTAATCAGTTGCATTGCAAAATGAATATTGAATATTTGAAAAAAAACCCCAATGATTCTTATGATGAAACACTAAGAAATGTAAAGACTTACAGGGATATACCAACGTCGCGATTCTGCAAATTATCGCCAAAATCATAAGAAATCTCATTAAGAATCTCTTAACGCGAGAAAAAATTGCATCTAAAATAAACGATCGGTGATTACATGAAAAAGTCTCACTTTCATTTTCGACGCAACGTGTGACATAAATCATTTAGAATGGTGTACGCTTTTTATTAACCTATAAAGTGTGGACCCTTGAATCTAGACTGTATTACATACCTTAATTAATCGTTTTGTACCACCGCTTGTTTTTAATCCCTGAAAGTGTTTTACGTGTGACAAGTTTGCAGACAGAGTTTTTGAACAATGTTTTCAAACACAAAAATACAACAACACAGTTTGTAAAGACCAAAAAGTTTATCATATTATCAGATCACTTATTCCTAGACATTGCATTCAATTACAGGCCAATGAAAGGTATGGAACACCCAAACGTCGGTAAGGGTGTTACATGAACACAATGGTAAACTTAGACCAGGATTTGTTTATCAAAGTGCCCACTCCATACCTTTGGCTAATCAGTTGCATTGCAAAATGAATATTGAATATTTGAAAAAAAAAAAAAACCCAAAGATTCTTATGATAAAACACTAAGAAATGTAAAGACTTACAGGGATATACCGACGTCGCGATTCTGCAAATTATCGCCGAAATCATAGAAATCTCATTAAGAATCTCTTAACCCGAGAAAAAATTGCATCCAAAATAAAAGATCTGTGATTACATGAAAAAGTTTCACTTTCATTTTCGAGTTAAGAAGCGACAGAAATAATTTAGACCGGTGTACGCTGTATATAAATCTATATAATGTAGACGCTCGAATCTTGACTGCATTACACACTTTTAATAATGCTTTCCTACAACTGCTTGTTTTAATTCCCTAAAAGCGTTTTTCACGTGACAAGTTTGCAGACAAGAGTTTTCGATCGAAAAAAATGCCACCTTAACAGGGATATGCCAAGTCTGCGATTCCGCGGTATCATTGTGGAAAATTCATAGAAATCTCATTAAGAATCTCTTAACGCGAGAAAAAAAATTGCATCCAAAATAAACAATCGGTGATTATATGAAAAAATTCAGTTTTATATTTTGGCTCAAGATGTGACTTAAATCCTAAAAACTGGTGAACGCACGTTTATAAACCTATATAATGTCGACGCTTGAAACTAGACGGCATTACTCCCATTTAATAATGGTTTCGTACAACTGCTTGTTTTTATTCCGTAAAAGTGTTTTTCGCGTGACAAATTTGCAGACAGAGTTTTCAATCGAAAAAAATGCCACGTTAACAGGGAAATGCCAATGCCGCGATTCCGCGACTTCATTGTGGAAAAATCGTAGAAATCTCATTAAGAATCTCTTAACGCGAGAAAAAATTGCATCCAAAATAAACGATCGGTGATTACATGAAAAAGTCTCTCTTTCATTTTCAACGCAAGATGTGACATAAATCATTTAGAATGGTGTACGCTGTTTATTAACCTATATAATGTGGACCCTTGAATCTAGACTGTATTACATACCTTAATTAATCGTTTTGTACCACCGCTTGTTTTTAATCCCTGAAAGTGTTTTACGTGTGACAAGTTTGCAGACAGAGTTTTTGAACAATGTTTTCAAACACAAAAATACAACAACACAGTTTGTAAAGACCAAAAAGTTTATCATATTATCAGATCACTTATTCCTAGACATTGCATTCAATTACAGGCCAATGAAAGGTATGGAACACCCAAACGTCGGTAAGGGTGTTACATGAACACAATGGTAAACTTAGACCAGGATTTGTTTATCAAAGTGCCCACTCCATACCTTTGGCTAATCAGTTGCATTGCAAAATGAATATTGAATATTTGAAAAAAAAAAAAAACCCAAAGATTCTTATGATAAAACACTAAGAAATGTAAAGACTTACAGGGCTATACCGACCTCGCGATTCTGCAAATTATCCCCGAAATCATAAGAAATCTTATTAAGAATCTCTTAACGCGAGAAAAAGTTGCATCCAAAATAAACGATCGGTGATTACATGAAAAAGTCTCTCTTTCATTTTCGACGCAAGATGTGACATAAATCATTTAGAATGGTGTACGCTGTTTATTAACCTATATAATGTGGACCCTTGAATCTAGACTGTATTACATACCTTAATTAATCGTTTTGTACCACCGCTTGTTTTTAATCCCTGAAAGTGTTTTACGTGTGACAAGTTTGCAGACAGAGTTTTTGAACAACGTTTTCAAACACAAAAATACAACACAGTTTGTAAAGACCAAAAAGTTTATCATATTATCAGATCACTTATTCCTAGACATTGCATTCAATTACAGGCCAATGAAAGGTATGGAACACCCAAACGTCGGTAAGGGTGTTACATGAACACAATGGTAAACTTAGACCAGGATTTGTTTATCAAAGTGCCCACTCCATACCTTTGGCTAATCAGTTGCATTGCAAAATGAATATTGAATATTTGAAAAAAAAAAAAACCCAAAGATTCTTATGATAAAACACTAAGAAATGTAAAGACTTACAGGGCTATACCGACCTCGCGATTCTGCAAATTATCCCCGAAATCAGAAGAAATCTTATTAAGAATCTCTTAACGCGAGAAAAAGTTGCATCCAAAATAAACGATCGGTGATTACATGAAAAAGTCTCACTTTCATTTTCGACGCAAGGTGTGACATAAATCATTTAGAATGGTGTACGCTGTTTATTAACCTATATAATGTGGACCCTTGAATCTAGACTGTATTACATACCTTAATTAATCGTTTTGTACCACCGCTTGTTTTTAATCCCTGAAAGTGTTTTACGTGTGACAAGTTTGCAGACAGAATTTTTGAACAATGTTTTAAAACACAAAAATACAACAACACAGTTTGTAAAGACCGAAAAGTTTATCATATTATCAGATCACTTATTCCTAGACATTGCATTCAATTACAGGCCAATGAAAGGTATGGAACACCCAAACGTCGGTAAGGGTGTTACATGAACACAATGGTAAACTTAGACCAGGATTTGTTTATCAAAGTGCCCACTCCATACCTTTGGCTAATCAGTTGCATTGCAAAATGAATATTGAATATTTGAAAAAAAAAAAAACCCAAAGATTCTTATGATGAAACACTAAGAAATGTAAAGACTTACAGAGATATACCGACGTCGCGATTCTGCAAATTATCGCCGAAATCATAGAAATCTCATTAAGAATCTCTTAACCCGAGAAAAAATTGTATCCAAAATAAAAGATCTGTGATTACATGAAAAAGTTTCACTTTCATTTTCGAGTTAAGAAGCGACAGAAATAATTTAGACCGGTGTACGCTGTATATAAATCTATATAATGTAGACGCTCGAATCTTGACTGCATTACACACTTTTAATAATGCTTTCCTACAACTGCTTGTTTTAATTCCCTAAAAGCGTTTTTCACGTGACAAGTTTGCAGACAAGAGTTTTCGATCGAAAAAAATGCCACCTTAACAGGGATATGCCAACTCTGCGATTCCGTGGTATCATTGTGGAAAAATCATAGAAATCTCATTAAGAATCTCTTAACGCGAGAAAAAATTGCATCCAAAAAAAAACAATCGGTGATTATATGAAAAAATTCACTTTTATTTTTTGGCTCAAGATGTGACTTAAATCCTAAAGACTGGTGAACGCACGTTTATAAACCTATATAATGTCGACGCTTGAAACTAGACTGCATTACTCGCATTTAATAATGGTTTCGTACAACTGCTTGTTTTTATTCCGTAAAAGTGTTTTTCGCCTGACAAATTTGCAGAGTTTTCGATCGAAAAAAATGCCACGTTAACAGGGAAATGCCAATGCCGCGATTCCGCGACATGATTGTGGAAAAATCGTAGAAATCTCATTAAGAATCTCTTAACGCGAGAAAAAGTTGCATCCAAAATAAACGATCGGTGATTACATGAAAAAGTCTCACTTTCATTTTCGAGTTAAGAAGCGACAGAAATAATTTAGACCGGTGTACGCTGTATATAAATCTATATAATGTAGACGCTCGAATCTTGACTGCATTACACACTTTTAATAATGCTTTCCTACAGCTGCTTGTCTTAATTCCCTAAAAGCGTTTTTCACGTGACAAGTTTGCAGACAAGAGTTTTCGATCGAAAAAAATGCCACCTTAACAGGGATATGCCAACTCTGCGATTCCGCGGTATCATTGTGGAAAAATCATAGAAATCTCATTAAGAATCTCTTAACGCGTGAAAAAATTGCATCCAAAATAAACAATCGGTGATTATATGAAAAAATTGACTTTTATTTTTTGGCTCAAGATGTGACTTAAATCCTAAAGACTGGTGAACGCACGTTTATAAGCCTATATAATGTTGACGCTTGAAACTAGACTGCATTACTCGCATTTAATAATGGTTTCGTACAACTGCTTGTTTTTATTCCGTAAAAGTGTTTTTCGCGTGACAAATTTGCAGACAGAGTTTTCGATCGAAAAAAATGCCACCTTAACAGGGAAATGCCAACGCCGCGATTCCGCGACATGATTGTGGAAAAATCGTAGAAATCTCATTAAGAATCTCTTAACGCGAGAAAAAGTTGCATCCAAAATAAACGATCGGTGATTACATGAAAAAGTCTCACTTTCATTTTCGAGTTAAGAAGCGACAGAAATAATTTAGACCGGTGTACGCTGTATATAAATCTATATAATGTAGACGCTCGAATCTTGACTGCATTACACACTTTTAATAATGCTTTCCTACAGCTGCTTGTTTTAATTCCCTAAAAGCGTTTTTCACGTGACAAGTTTGCAGACAAGAGTTTTCGATCGAAAAAAATGCCACCTTAACAGGGATATGCCAACTCTGCGATTCCGCGGTATCATTGTGGAAAAATCATAGAAATCTCATTAAGAATTTCTTAACGCGTGAAAAAATTGCATCCAAAATAAACAATCGGTGATTATATGAAAAAATTCACTTTTATTTTTTGGCTCAAGATGTGACTTAAATCCTAAAGACTGGTGAACGCACGTTTATAAGCCTATATAATGTTGACGCTTGAAACTAGACTGCATTACTCGCATTTAATAATGGTTTCGTACAACTGCTTGTTTTTATTCCGTAAAAGTGTTTTTCGCATGACAAATTTGCAGACAGAGTTTTCGATCGAAAAAAATGCCACCTTAACAGGGAAATGCCAACGCCGCGATTCCGCGACATCATTGTGGAAAAATCGTAGAAATCTCATTAAGAATCTCTTAACGCGAGAAAAAGTTGCATCCAAAATAAACGATCGGTGATTACATGAAAAAGTCTCACTTTCATTTTCGACGCAAGATGTGACATAAATCATTTAGAATGGTGTACGCTGTTTATTAACCTATATAATGTGGACCCTTGAATCTAGACTGTATTACATACCTTAATTAATCGTTTTGTACCACCGCTTGTTTTTAATCCCTGAACGTGTTTTACGTGTGACAAGTTTCCAGCCAGAGTTTTTGAACAATGTTTTCAAACACAAAAATACAACAACACAGTTTGTAAAGACCGAAAAGTTTATCATATTATCAGATCACTTATTCCTAGACATTGCATTCAATTACAGGCCAATGAAAGGTATGGAACACCCAAACGTCGGTAAGGGTGTTACATGAACACAATGGTAAACTTAGACCACGATTTGTTTATCGAAGTGCCCACTCCATACCTTTGGCTAATCAGTTGCATTGCAAAATGAATATTGAATATTTGGAAAAAAAAAAAACCCAATGATTCTTATGATGAAACACTAAGAAATGTAAAGACTTACAGGGATATACCGACGTCGCGATTCTGCAAATTATCGCCAAAATCATAAGAAATCTCATTAAGAATCTCTTAACGCGAGAAAAAATTGCATCCAAAATAAACGATCGGTGATTACATGAAAAAGTCTCACTTTCATTTTCGACGCAAGGTGTGAAATAAATCATTTAGAATGGCGTACGCTTTTTATTAACCTATATAATGTGGACCCTTGAATCTAGACTGTATTACATACCTTAATTAATCGTTTTGTACCACCGCTTGTTTTTAATCCCTGAAAGTGTTTTACGTGTGACAAGTTTGCAGACAGAGTTTTTGAACAATGTTTTCAAACACAAAAATACAACAACACAGTTTGTAAAGACCGAAAAGTTTATCATATTATCAGATCACTTATTCCTAGACATTGCATTCAATTACAGGCCAATGAAAGGTATGGAACACCCAAACGTCGGTAAGGGTGTTACATGAACACAATGGTAAACTTAGACCAGGATTTGTTTATCAAAGTGCCCACTCCATACCTTTGGCTAATCAGTTGCATTGCAAAATGAATACTGAATATTTGAAAAAAAAAAAAAAACCCAAAGATTCTTATGATAAAACACTAAGAAATGTAAAGACTTACAGGGATATACCGACGTCGCGATTCTGCAAATTATCGCCGAAATCATAGAAATCTCATTAAGAATCTCTTAACCCGAGAAAAAATTGCATCCAAAATAAAAGATCTGTGATTACATGAAAAAGTTTCACTTTCATTTTCGAGTTAAGAAGCGACAGAAATAATTTAGACCGGTGTACGCTGTATATAAATCTATATAATGTAGACGCTCGAATCTTGACTGCATTACACACTTTTAATAATGCTTTCCTACAACTGCTTGTTTTAATTCCCTAAAAGCGTTTTTCGCGTGACAAGTTTGCAGACAAAAGTTTTCGATCGAAAAAAATGCCACCTTAACAGGGATATGCCAAGTCTGCGATTCCGCGGTATCATTGTGGAAAAATCATAGAAATCTCATTAAGAATCTCTTAACACGAGAAAAAATTGCATTCAAAATAAACAATCGGTGATTATATGAAAAAATTCACTTTTATTTTTTGGCTCAAGATGTGACTTAAATCCTAAAGACTGGTGAACGCACGTTTATAAACCTATATAATGTCGACGCTTGAAACTAGACTGCATTACTCGCATTTAATAATGGTTTCGTACAACTGCTTGTTTTTATTCCGTAAAAGTGTTTTTCGCGTGACAAATTTGCAGACAGAGTTTTCGATCGAAAAAAATGCCACCTTAACAGGGAAATGCCAACGCTGCGATTCCGTGACATCATTGTGGAAAAATCGTAGAAATCTCATTAAGAATCTCTTAACGCGAGAAAAAGTTGCATCCAAAATAAACGATCGGTGATTACATGAAAAAGTCTCTCTTTCATTTTCGACGCAAGATGTGACATAAATCATTTAGAATGGTGTACGCTGTTTATTAACCTATATAATGTGGACCCTTGAATCTAGACTGTATTACATACCTTAATTAATCGTTTTGTACCACCGCTTGTTTTTAATCCCTGAAAGTGTTTTACGTGTGACAAGTTTGCAGACAGAGTTTTTGAACAATGTTTTCAAACACAAAAATACAACAACACCGTTTGTAAAGACCAAAAAGTTTATCATATTATCAGATCACTTATTCCTAGACATTGCATTCAATTACAGGCCAATGAAAGGTATGGAACACCCAAACGTCGGTAAGGGTGTTACATGAACACAATGGTAAACTTAGACCAGGATTTGTTTATCAAAGTGCCCACTCCATACCTTTGGCTAATCAGTTGCATTGCAAAATGAATATTGAATATTTGAAAAAAAAAAACCCAAAGATTCTTATGATAAAACACTAAGAAATGTAAAGACTTACAGGGATATACCGACGTCGCGATTCTGCAAATTATCACCAAAATCGTAAGAAATCTCATTAAGAATCTCTTAACGCGAGAAAAAATTGCATCCAAAATAAACGATCGGTGATTACATGAAAAAGTCTCACTTTCATTTTCGACGCAAGGTGTGACATAAATCATTTAGAATGGTGTACGCTGTTTATTAACCTATATAATGTGGACCCTTGAATCTAGACTGTATTACATACCTTAATTAATTGTTTTGTACCACCGCTTGTTTTTAATCCCTGAAAGTGTTTTACGTGTGACAAGTTTGCAGACAGAATTTTTGAACAATGTTTTCAAACACAAAAATACAACAACACAGTTTGTTAAGACCGAAAAGTTTATCATATTATCAGATCACTTATTCCTAGACATTGCATTCAATTACAGGCCAATGAAAGGTATGGAACACCCAAACGTCATTAAGGGTGTTACATGAACACAATGGTAAACTTAGACCAGGATTTGTTTATCAAAGTGCCCACTCCATACCTTTGGCTAATCAGTTGCATTGCAAAATGAATATTGAATATTTGAAAAAAAAAAAAAAAACCCAATGATTCTTCTGATGAAACACTAAGAAATGTAAAGACTTACAGGGATATACCGAGGTCGCGATTCTGCAAATTATCGCCGAAATCATAGAAATCTCATTAAGAATCTCTTAACCCGAGAAAAAATTGCATCCAAAATAAAAGATCTGTGATTACATGAAAAAGTTTCACTTTCATTTTCGAGTTAAGAAGCGACAGAAATAATTTAGACCGGTGTACGCTGAATATAAATCTATATAATGTAGACGCTCGAATCTTGACTGCATTACACACTTTCAATAATGCTTTCCTACAGCTGCTTGTTTTAATTCCCTAAAAGCGTTTTTCACGTGACAAGTTTGCAGACAAAAGTTTTCGATCGAAAAAAATGCCACCTTAACAGGGATATGCCAAGTCTGCGATTCCGCGGTATCATTGTGGAAAATTCATAGAAATCTCATTAAGAATCTCTTAACGCGAGAAAAAATTGCATCCAAAATAAACAATCGGTGATTATATGAAAAAATTGACTTTTATTTTTTGGCTCAAGATGTGACTTAAATCCTAAAGACTGGTGAACGCACGTTTATAAACCTATATAATGTCGACGCTTGAAACTAGACTGCATTACTCGCATTTAATAATGGTTTCGTACAACTGCTTGTTTTTATTCCGTAAAAGTGTTTTTCGCGTGACAAATTTGCAGACAGAGTTTTCGATCGAAAAAAATGCCACCTTAACAGGGAAATGCCAACGCCGCGATTCCGCGACATGATTGTGGAAAAATCGTAGAAATCTCATTAAGAATCTCTTAACGCGAGAAAAAGTTGCATCCAAAATAAACGATCGGTGATTACATGAAAAAGTCTCTCTTTCATTTTCGACGCAAGATGTGACATAAATCATTTAGAATGGTGTACGCTGTTTATTAACCTATATAATGTGGACCCTTGAATCTAGACTGTATTACATACCTTAATTAATCGTTTTGTACCACCGCTTGTTTTTAATCCCTGAAAGTGTTTTACGTGTGACAAGTTTGCAGACAGAGTTTTTGAACAATGTTTTCAAACACAAAAATACAACAACACAGTTTGTAAAGACCGAAAAGTTTATCATATTATCAGATCACTTATTCCTAGACATTGCATTCAATTACAGGCCAATGAAAGGTATGGAACACCCAAACGTCGGTAAGGGTTTTACATGAACACAATGGTAAACTTAGACCAGGATTTGTTTATCAAAGTGCCCACTCCATACCTTTGGCTAATCAGTTGCATTGCAAAATAAATATTGAATATTTGAAAAAAAAAAAACCCAATGATTCTTATGATGAAACACTAAGAAATGTAAAGACTTACAGGGATATACCAACGTCACGATTCTGCAAATTATCGCCGAAATCATAGAAATCTCATTAAGAATCTCTTAACCCGAGAAAAAATTGCATCCAAAATAAAAGATCTGTGATTACATGAAAAAGTCTCACTTTCATTTTCGACGCAACGTGTGACATAAATCATTTAGAATGGTGTACGCTGTTTATTAACCTATATAATGTGGACCCTTGAATCTAGACTGTATTACATACCTTAATCAATCGTTTTGTACAACCGCTTGCTTTTAATCCCTGAAAGTGTTTTACGTGTGACAAGTTTGCAGACAGAGTTTTTGAACAATGTTTTCAAACACAAAAACACAACAACACAGTTTGTAAAGACCGAAAAGTTTATCATATTATCAGATCACTTATTCCTAGACATTGCATTCAATTACAGGCCAATGAAAGGTATGGAACACCCAAACGTCGGTAAGGGTGTTACATGAACACAATGGTAAACTTAGACCAGGATTTGTTTATCAAAGTGCCCACTCCATACCTTTGGCTAATCAGTTGCATTGCAAAATGAATATTGAATATTTGAAAAAAAAAAACCCAATGATTCTTATGATGAAACACTAAGAAATGTAAAGACTTACAGGGATATACCGAGGTCGCAATTCTGCAAATTATCGCCGAAATCATAAGAAATCTCATTAAGAATCTCTTAACACGAGAAAAAATTGCATCCAAAATAAACGATCGGCGATTACATGAAAAAGTCTCACTTTCATTTTCGACGCAACGTGTGACATAAATCATTTAGAATGGTGTACGCTGTTTATTAACCTATATAATGTGGACCCTTGAATCTAGACTGTATTACATACCTTAATCAATCGTTTTGTACAACCGCTTGTTTTTAATCCCTGAAAGTGTTTTACGTGTGACAAGTTTGCAGACAGAGTTTTTGAACAATGTTTTCAAACACAAAAATACAACAACACAGTTTGTAAAGACCGAAAAGTTTATCATATTATCAGATCACTTATTCCTAGACATTGCATTCAATTACAGGCCAATGAAAGGTATGGAACACCCAAACGTCGGTAAGGGTGTTACATGAACACAATGGTAAACTTAGACCAGGATTTGTTTATCAAAGTGCCCACTCCATACCTTTGGCTAATCAGTTGCATTGCAAAATGAATATTGAATATTTGAAAAAAAAAAAACCCCAAAGATTCTTATGATAAAACACTAAGAAATGTAAAGACTTACAGGGATATACCAACGTCGCGATTCTGCAAATTATCGCCAAAATCATAAGAAATCTCATTAAGAATCTCTTAACGCGAGAAAAAATTGCATCCAAAATAAACGATCGGTGATTACATGAAAAAGTCTCACTTTCATTTTCGACGCAAGGTGTGACATAAATCATTTAGAATGGTGTACGCTGTTTATTAACCTATATAATGTGGACCCTTGAATCTAGACTGTATTACATACCTTCATTAATCGTTTTGTACCACCGCTTGTTTTTAATCCCTGAAAGTGTTTTACGTGTGACAAGTTTGCAGACAGAATTTTTGAACAATGTTTTCAAACACAAAAATACAACAACACAGTTTGTTAAGACCGAAAAGTTTATCATATTATCAGATCACTTATTCCTAGACATTGCATTCAATTACAGGCCAATGAAAGGTATAGAACACCCAAACGTCGGTAAGGGTGTTACATGAACACAATGGTAAACTTAGACCAGGATTTGTTTATCAAAGTGCCCACTCCATACCTTTGGCTAATCAGTTGCATTGCAAAATGAATATTGAATATTTGAAAAAAAAAAAAACCCAATGATTCTTCTGATGAAACACTAAGAAATGTAAAGACTTACAGGGATATACCGAGGTCGCGATTCTGCAAATTATCGCCGAAATCATAGAAATCTCATTAAGAATCTCTTAACCCGAGAAAAAATTGCATCCAAAATAAAAGATCTGTGATTACATGAAAAAGTTTCACTTTCATTTTCGAGTTAAGAAGCGACAGAAATAATTTAGACCGGTGTACGCTGTATATAAATCTATATAATGTAGACGCTCGAATCTTGACTGCATTACACACTTTTAATAATGCTTTCCTACAACTGCTTGTTTTAATTCCCTAAAAGCGTTTTTCACGTGACAAGTTTGCAGACAAGAGTTTTCGATCGAAAAAAATGCCACCTTAACAGGGATATGCCAACTCTGCGATTCCGCGGTATCATTGTGGAAAATTCATAGAAATCTCATTAAGAGTCTCTTAATGCGAGAAAAAATTGCATCCAAAATAAACAATCGGTGATTATATGAAAAAATTCACTTTTATTTTTTGGCTCAAGATGTGACTTAAATCCTAAAGACTGGTGAACGCACGTTTATAAACCTATATAATGTCGACGCTTGAAACTAGACTGCATTACTCGCATTTAATAATGGTTTCGTACAACTGCTTGTTTTTATTCCGTAAAAGTGTTTTTCGCGTGACAAATTTGCAGACAGAGTTTTTGATCGAAAAAAATGCCACCTTAACAGGGAAATGCCAATGCTGCGATTCCGCGACATCATTGTGGAAAAATCGTAGAAATCTCATTAAGAATCCCTTAACGCGAGAAAAAGTTGCATCCAAAATAAACGATCAGTGATTACATGAAAAAGTCTCTCTTTCATTTTCGACGCAAGATGTGACATAAATCATTTAGAATGGTGTACGCTGTTTATTAACCTATATAATGTGGACCCTTGAATCTAGACTGTATTACATACCTTAATTAATCGTTTTGTACCACCGCTTGTTTTTAATCCCTGAAAGTGTTTTACGTGTAACAAGTTTGTAGACAGAGTTTTTGAACAATGTTTTCAAACACAAAAATACAACAACACAGTTTGTAAAGACCAAAAAGTTTATCATATTATCAGATCACTTATTCCTAGACATTGCATTCAATTACAGGCCAATGAAAGGTATGGAACACCCAAACGTCGGTAAGGGTGTTACATGAACACAATGGTAAACTTAGACCAGGATTTGTTTATCAAAGTGCCCACTCCATACCTTTGGCTAATCAGTTGCATTGCAAAATGAATATTGAATATTTGAAAAAAAAAACCCAATGATTCTTATGATGAAACACTAAGAAATGTAAAGACTTACAGGGATATACCGACGTCGCGATTCTGCAAATTATCGCCGAAATCATAAGAAATCTCATTAAGAATCTCTTAACGCGAGAAAAAATTCCATCCAAAATAAACGATCGGCGATTACATGAAAAAGTCTCACTTTCATTTTCGACGCAACGTGTGACATAAATCATTTAGAATGGTGTACGCTGTTTATTAACCTATATAATGTGGACCCTTGAATCTAGACTGTATTACATACCTTAATTAATCGTTTTGTACCACCGCTTGTTTTTAATCCCTGAAAGTGTTTTACGTGTGACAAGTTTGCAGATAGAGTTTTTGAACAATGTTTTCAAACACAAAAATACAACACAGTTTGTAAAGACCGAAAAGTTTATCACATTATCAGATCACTTATTCCTAGACATTGCATTCAATTACAGGCCAATGAAAGGTATGGAACACCCAAACGTCGGTAAGGGTGTTACATGAACACAATGGTAAACTTAGACCAGGATTTGTTTATCAAAGTGCCCACTCCATACCTTTGGCTAATCAGTTGCATTGCAAAATGAATATTGAATATTTGAAAAAAAAAAAAAAAAACCCAATGATTCTTATGATGAAACACTAAGAAATGTAAAGACTTACAGGGATATACCAAGGTCGCGATTCTGCAAATTATCGCCGAAATCATAAGAAATCTCATTAAGAATCTCTTAACGCGAGAAAAAATTGCATCCAAAATAAACGATCGGCGATTACATGAAAAAGTCTCACTTTCATTTTCGACGCAACGTGTGACAGAAATCATTTAGAATGGTGTACGCTGTTTATTAACCTATATAATGTGGACCCTTGAATCTAGACTGTATTACATACCTTAATCAATCGTTTTGTACAACCGCTTGCTTTTAATCCCTGAAAGTGTTTTACCTGTAACAAGTTTGCAGACAGAGTTTTTGAACAATGTTTTCAAACACAAAAACACAACAACACAGTTTGTAAAGACCGAAAAGTTTATCATATTATCAGATCACTTATTCCTAGACATTGCATTCAATTACAGGCCAATGAAAGGTATGGAACACCCAAACGTCGGTAAGGGTGTTACATGAACACAATGGTAAACTTAGACCAGGATTTGTTTATCAAAGTGCCCACTCCATACCTTTGGCTAATCAGTTGCATTGCAAAATGAATATTGAATATTTGAAAAAAAAAAAAAAACCCCAATGATTCTTATGATGAAACACTAAGAAATGTAAAGAGTTACAGGGATATACCGACGTTGCGATTCTGCAAATTATCGCCGAAATCATAAGAAATCTCATTAAGAATCTCTTAACGCGAGAAAAAATTGCATCCAAAATAAACGATCGGTGATTACATGAAAAAGTCTTTCATTTTCGACGCAACGTGTGACATAAATCATTTAGAATGGTGTACGCTTTTTATTAACCTATATAATGTGGACCCTTGAATCTAGACTGTATTACATACCTGAATTAATCATTTTGTACCACCGCTTGTTTTTAATCCCTGAAAGTGTTTTACGTGTGACAAGTTTGCAGACAGAGTTTTTGAACAATGTTTTCAAACACAAAAATACAACAACACTGTTTGTAAAGACCGAAAAGTTTATCATATTATCAGATCACTTATTCCTAGACCTTGCATTCAATTACAGGCCAATGAAAGGTATGGAACACCCAAACGTCGGTAAGGGTGTTACATGAACACAATGGTAAACTTAGACCAGGATTTGTTTATCAAAGTGCCCACTCCATACCTCTGGCTAATCAGTTGCATTGCAAAATGAATATTGAATATTTGAAAAAAAAAAAAAACCCCCAATGATTCTTATGATGAAACACTAAGAGATGTAAAGACTTACAGGGATATACCGACGTCGCGATTCTGCAAATTATCGCCAAAATCATAGAAATCTCATTAAGAATCTGTTGACCCGAGAAAAAATTGCATCCAAAATAAAAGATCTGTGATTACATGAAAAAGTTTCACTTTCATTTTCGAGTTAAGCGACAGAAATAATTTAGACCGGTGTACGCTGTATATAAATCTATATAATGTAGACGCTCGAATCTTGACTGCATTACACACTTTTAATAATGCTTTCCTACAACTGCTTGTTTTAATTCCCTAAAAGCGTTTTTCACGTGACAAGTTTGCAGACAAGAGCTTTCGATCGAAAAAAATGCCACCTTAACAGGGATATGCCAACTCTGCGATTCCGCGGTATCACTGTGGAAAAATCATAGAAATCTCATTAAGAATCTCTTAACGCGAGAAAAAATTGCATCCAAAATAAACAATCGGTGATTATATGAAAAAAATTCACTTTTTTTTTTTGGATTAAGATGTGACTTAAATCCTAAAGACTGGTGAACGCACGTTTATAAACCTATATAATGTCGACGCTTGAAACTAGACTGCATTACTCGCATTTAATAATGGTTTTGTACTACTGCTTGTTTTTATTCCGTAAAAGTGTTTTTCGCATGACAAATTTGCAGACAGAGTTTTCGATCGAAAAAAATGCCACCTTAACAGGGAAATGCCAACGCCGCGATTCCGCGACATCATTGCGGAAAAAATCGTAGAAATCTCATTAAGAATCTCTTAACACGAGAAAAAATTGCATCCAAAATAAACGATCGGTGATTACATGAAAAAGTCTCACTTTCATTTTCGACGCAACGTGTGACATAAATCATTTAGAATGGTGTACGCTGTTTATTAACCTATATAATGTGGACCCTTGAATCTAGACTGTATTACATACCTTAATTAATCGTTTTGTACCACCGCTTGTTTTCAATCCCTGAAAGTGTTTTACATGTGACAAGTTTGCAGATAGAGTTTTTGAACAATGTTTTCAAACACAAAAACACAACAACACAGTTTGTAAAGACCGAAAAGTTTATCATATTATCAGATCACTTATTCCTAGACATTGCATTCAATTACAGGCCAATGAAAGGTATGGAACACCCAAACGTCGGTAAGGGTGTTACATGAACACAATGGTAAACTTAGACCAGGATTTGTTTATCAAAGTGCCCACTCCATACCTTTGGCTAATCAGTTGCATTGCAAAATGAATATTGAATATTTGAAAAAAAAAACCCAATGATTCTTATGATGAAACACTAAGAAATGTAAAGACTTACAGGGATATACCGACGTCGCGATTCTGCAAATTATCGCCGAAATCATAAGAAATCTCATTAAGAATCTCTTAACACGAGAAAAAATTGCATCCAAAATAAACGATCGGCGATTACATGAAAAAGTCTCACTCTCATTTTCGACGCAACGTGTGACATAAATCATTTAGAATGGTGTACGCTGTTTATTAACCTATATAATGTGGACCCTTGAATCTAGACTGTATTACATACCTTAATTAATCGTTTTGTACCACCGCTTGTTTTTAATCCCTGAAAGTGTTTTACGTGTGACAAGTTTGCAGATAGAGTTTTTGAACAATGTTTTCAAACACAAAAACACAACAACACAGTTTGTAAAGACCGAAAAGTTTATCATATTATCAGATCACTTATTCCTAGACATTGCATTCAATTACAGGCCAATGAAAGGTATGGAACACCCAAACGTCGGTAAGGGTGTTACATGAACACAATGGTAAACTTAGACCAGGATTTGTTTATCAAAGTGCCCACTCCATACCTTTGGCTAATCAGTTGCATTGCAAAATGAATATTGAATATTTGAAAAAAAAAAAAAACCCAATGATTCTTATGATGAAACACTAAGAAATGTAAAGACTTACAGGGATATACCGACGTCGCGATTCTGCAAATTATCGCCGAAATCATAAGAAATCTCATTAAGAATCTCTTAACACGAGAAAAAATTGCATCCAAAATAAACGATCGGCGATTACATGAAAAAGTCTCACTCTCATTTTCGACGCAACGTGTGACATAAATCATTTAGAATGGTGTACGCTGTTTATTAACCTATATAATGTGGACCCTTGAATCTAGACTGTATTACATACCTTAATCAATCGTTTTGTACAACCGCTTGTTTTTAATCCCTGAAAGTGTTTTACGTGTAACAAGTTTGCAGACAGAGTTTTTGAACAATGTTTTCAAACACAAAAATACAACAACACAGTTTGTAAAGACCGAAAAGTTTATCATATTATCAGATCACTTATTCCTAGACATTGCATTCAATTACAGGCCAATGAAAGGCATGGAACACCCAAACGTCGGTAAGGGTGTTACATGAACACAATGGTAAACTTAGACCAGGATTTGTTTATCAAAGTGCCCACTCCATACCTTTGGCTAATCAGTTACATTGCAAAATGAATATTGAATATTTGAAGAAAAAAAAACCCAATGATTCTTATGATGAAACACTAAGAAATGTAAAGACTTACAGGGATATACCGACGTCGCGATTCTGCAAATTATCGCCGAAATCATAAGAAATCTCATTAAGAATCTCTTAACGCGAGAAAAAATTGCATCCAAAATAAACGATCAGTGATTACATGAAAAAGTCTTTCATTTTCAACGCAATGTGTGACATAAATCATTTAGAATGGTGTAGGCTTTTTATTAACCTATATAATGTGGACCCTTGAATCTAGACTGTAATACACACCTTAATTAATCATTTTGTACCACCGCTTGTTTTTAATCCCTGAAAGTGTTTTACGTGTGACAAGTTTGCAGACAGAGTTTTTGAACAATGTTTTCAAACACAAAAATACAACAACACAGTTTGTAAAGACCGAAAAGTTTATCATATTATCAGATCACTTATTCCTAGACATTGCGTTCAATTACAGGCCAATGAAAGGTATGGAACACCCAAACGTCGGTAAGGGTGTTACATGAACACAATGGTAAACTTAGACCAGGATTTGTTTATCAAAGTGCCCACTCCATACCTTTGGCTAATCAGTTACATTGCAAAATGAATATTGAATATTTGAAAAAAAAAAAAAAACCCAATGATTCTTATGATGAAACACTAAGAAATGTAAAGACTTACAGGGATATACCGACGTCGTGATTCTGCAAATTATCACCGAAATCATAAGAAATGTCATTAAGAATCTCTTAACGCGAGAAAAAATTGCATCCAAAATAAACGATCGGTGACTACATGAAAAAGTCTCACTTTCATTTTCGACGCAACGTGTGACATAAATCATTTAGAATGGTGTACGCTTTTTATTAACCTATATAATGTGGACCCTTGAATCTAGACTGTATTACATACCTTAATTAATCATTTTGTACCACCGCTTGTTTTTCATCCCTGAAAGTGTTTTACGTGTGACAAGTTTGCAGACAGAGTTTTTGAACAATGTTTTCAAACACAAAAATACAACAACACAGTTTGTAAAGACCGAAAAGTTTATCATATTATCAGATCACTTATTCCTAGACATTGCGTTCAATTACAGGCCAATGAAAGGTATGGAACACCCAAACGTCGGTAAGGGTGTTACATGAACACAATGGTAAACTTAGACCAGGATTTGTTTATCAAAGTGCCCACTCCATACCTTTGGCTAATCAGTTACATTGCAAAATGAATATTGAATATTTGAAAAAAAAAACCCAATGATTCTTATGATGAAACACTAAGAAATGTAAAGACTTACAGGGATATACCGACGTCGTGATTCTGCAAATTATCACCGAAATCATAAGAAATGTCATTAAGAATCTCTTAACGCGAGAAAAAATTGCATCCAAAATAAACGATCGGTGACTACATGAAAAAGTCTCACTTTCATTTTCGACGCAACGTGTGACATAAATCATTTAGAATGGTGTACGCTTTTTATTAACCTATATAATGTGGACCCTTGAATCTAGACTGTATTACATACCTTAATTAATCATTTTGTACCACCGCTTGTTTTTCATCCCTGAAAGTGTTTTACGTGTGACAAGTTTGCAGACAGAGTTTTTGAACAATGTTTTCAAACACAAAAATACAACAACACAGTTTGTAAAGACCGAAAAGTTTATCATATTATCAGATCACTTATTCCTAGACATTGCGTTCAATTACAGGCCAATGAAAGGTATGGAACACCTAAACGTCGGTAAGGGTGTTACATGAACACAATGGTAAACTTAGACCAGGATTTGTTTATCAAAGTGCTCACTCCATACCTTTGGCTAATCAGTTGCATTGCAAAATGAATATTGAATATTTGAAGAAAAAAAAACCCAATGATTCTTATGATGAAACACTAAGAAATGTAAAGACTTACAGGGATATACCGACGTCGCGATTCTGCAAATTATCGCCGAAATCATAGGAATCTCATTAAGAATCTCTTGACCCGAGAAAAAATTGCATCCAAAATAAAAGATCTGTGATTACATGAAAAAGTTTCACTTTCATTTTCGAGTGAAGAAGCGACAAATAATTTAGACCGGTGTACGCTGTATATAAATCTATATAATGTAGACGCTCGAATCTTGACTGCATTACACACTTTTAATAATGCTTTCCTACAACTGCTTGTTTTAATTCCCTAAAAGCGTTTTTCACGTGACAAGTTTGCAGACAAGAGTTTTCGATTGAAAAAAATGCCACCTTAAAAGGGATATGCTAACTCTGTGATTCCGCGGTATCATTGTGGAAAAATCATAGAAATCTCATTAAGAATCTCTTAACGCGAGAAAAAAATTGCATCCAAAATAAACAATCGGTGATTATATGAAAAAATTCACTTTTTTTTTTTGGCTCAAGATGTGACTTAAATCCTAAAGCCTGGTGAACGCACGTTTATAAACCTATATAATGTTGACGCTTGAAACTAGACTGCATTACTCGCATTTAATAATGGTTTCGTACAACTGCTTGTTTTTATTCCGTAAAAGTGTTTTTCGCGTGACAAATTTGCAGACAGAGTTTTCGATCGAAAAAAATGCAACCTTAAAAGGGAAATGCCAACGCCGCGATTCCGCGACATCATTGCGGAAAAAATCGTAGAAATCTCATTAAGAATCTCTTAACACGAGAAAAAATTGCATCCAAAATAAACCATCGGTGATTACATGAGAAAGTAATGTTATGTGTCATCTCGAGCCTTATCTGTGTCATCTTGAGCATTCATAAAATTATTTTACAATCCGTTTTCGGCTGCAAAACCAATTACCTACTAAATTACCAACAAATACACCTACCACATATCTTGAGAGGTGCTTCCAATTCTAGCAGAATTGGCTGACTAAGAAACAGTTCTCTTGACTTGAGGCACAGACCTCGGATTTCTGCTTCTGTCAACTGTACATTTTTACCTGGGCGAGTACCACGAACTGAAAATAAAAGGCAGATCAATTTCTTTTCTTTTGATCAAAAAGCTGCCAAGCACCTAGTTTGCTTTAGCTGTCAGAAATGAAGATGATCACCTAAACGTAGTCAGAAGAGAAGCTATAACAGAAATTCAACAAGAGCTGCCTTGAAATTGCCGATATCTATTTTTCACACACACAGACGACCTATATTTTAACAACTCTATTAGGAAAAGCTTTTAAAAGCATTGTGGAAAAGAGAAAAAATACTGATAAACAACAGTTTTTATTTTTGCACAATATTTTCTATTCTTTCCGAGATAACTCCAATTCTTTGAGCAACAGTAAACAACTGCAAATGCTTTCAATTTGGACAAGTTTAAAAATGTGTCTCCTGGTAGCAGTGTTCCTACTAGCTTTTAATTTCAAGGGTACACACTAAGCCCCTGAGCTGTAAATCTGGGGGTAAGATTTCATTATTAGAGGGTATGACAAAAATGGTTCCCAACTAGAAGTAAAGCAATCCATACTGATGATTTGGAGCAAAAAAGTGTGTCATATTAACTCTTTACCAAACAACAAAATTGTAAACTAATCCAAACTGACAGCATTTGCAGACCATAAAATGAATGTGACTGAAAAACTGAAATTCGTTTTGGGAAGGGTAGAAAACATTGTGGGAAAAGGAGAAAATGCTGGTTACCAGCATTTTCTCCTTTTCCTACCATGTTCTCACAAGGCTTTTTTCATAGGGTTATTAAAAGTCTGGATTGTTTGGTAACGGGTTAAGATATTTATGTACAGTTACAGCTGAAAGTCATTAAAAAACAGAAAAGGCAGTCTAAAGTGACTCTGATCGGACAATGTCAGAGACTTTTTGTTGCATCATGGGTTTCTGTGTTTTTTGCACCGATCAGTTTTTCATGTCTGTTAATTTATGGATAGGTATTTCTGTATAATTTGATGAAAATATGTCAATAAGGGTAACAAGTAACTTCAAAACCTGTCATTTTACACAAGGTAAGCGGATAATGGCCTTTTTTGACCATGTATTTTCTTGCGTGAGGTCTCACACGTAACCAAAATTTGTTGCATGAATTTCAATTCTATAACGTGATTTACGCAATAATTCGAGCAAGTGGGAACACTGCTGGTAGTTTTTAGTATATTTGAAAGAAGCTGATCTCCAGAGCAAAATCTAACAAAAGTTCAGGATTGTTGAAAGCGCTAAGAGCAAAATTTAATAGTGCTTAGCTATATTGTAAGGAAGATATTTTGTCAAAATATAAACTTAGTTAAAATTTGTAAACCTTGGGGTTTGGAAAATTTTGAACCAAGGGCTGTAATTTGAAGTTTTGCAGCACTAAGCCCTATGATTTCTGACAAGATTTCTAAAAACATTTTCAATATTTTTCTGTTGCCGTGACAATCAGTATTTCACAGGAAATGAATTTGTTGAAGAAACTCTGGAGGGGACCATTTTTGTGACATTGGGTCAAAATCGGTGAATGGCCTCCTCGATGGATTGTAATTGTCAAAAAAGCTGTAAAAAATGACAGATACCTCGGGTAAAAAGATGTCTACTTAGGGATCCGACGAATCACCGAAATACCACCGAAACACCCGTATTTTTTCGAGTTATTAAGATAACTGAAGTTGTGGTTTTTGACCAAATTGAAATTTTATTTATGAAGTAGGGTTAATATTAAACCTAATGTCAATACAGCAACATGTTATTGAAGCCCGCCGTGAAGAATGTGCACTGGAATAGCCTACTATACTATACATGTCCACCCAAATATCCTCTCCACGTACTAAAATAGGTCAATTCAGGGATAATACCTCCACAATCTCACTTCAGTAGCTTTTGTACAAGATTGATATGTCTGATCTTTATCCATATGTATGCTAGAAAAAATAGCTTTTTATATTGGGAATATGAAATTAAAACATCACCAAATTAGAAAGGGCAGCCATTTTGAATCTTTAGTTAGCACGGCACCAGGGGTAAATTGATAAGACACTTACAATTTCGCCAATAAGATTATGAGTAATAACCGTATTACTTTAAAAATAACAATGACAAACCTACACATCAAACAAGTTTGATTATGTCGGCCAAACATCCTCAATTATTATCGCTTCACTTTAACAGAACAAAAAAGAACAGAACGTGCTCAGAAACTTGTGTTTCAGGTATTTCCGTGTTTTGGTGGTACTTCGGTGATTCGTCGGACCGTCGCCTAACATCATTGGTACATTTTGGTGTTATCTGTTCCTAGGGTAAAGGAAACTGTGATCTCTCTTTGTTTCGTTGGTGATTTTGGGTGGGTAGGGCCTTTTTGTGTAGTTGAAGGTAATCGAGGCATTGCATTCCTTGTGTTTCTTTATATATAGGGGAGTATGTTTTTTATATTTAATCATATATTTTGATTATAGAATGTCAAATTCCTGTGGTTAGGTAAAGTGAGGAAATTCACTTATGAATAACACCATCAACAACAACTAAAGTAACAAAAGCTCTGTAAATCCAAACAGAAACAGAGAGAATTTCAAAAGGAGTGGCTGGGTTAAATCCACTTGGTTACTAGGGCCTAAAAAAACCCTAGAGGCAAGGGATAGGTCAAGTTGTGACAAGCGCTATCAATGTATGTAGCAGGTGTTGAAAAGTTGGCAGGTCATTTCAGGTTTTAGCAAAGATAAAGTCGCAGCAGAAAGGAGTTTGTAAGGAAACATTACTTAAAAAAAAAAAAATGAAAATTTAGATTGTACTGCCTCAGAGCAAACTGATGTAAATGCAATTTGTAACACCAGTAAGTTTAAAATAGTTCATGGGCATGGCTTGTGTAACTTTAGCGAGGCAAGAAGCGTGAAGCTGTGAGGTAAAAAGAATGTAGTCTTGTAAAGCATGACCATAGCAGAGAGGCCACTATGCAGACATTTTTAGAATGGACTGGTGATAAGGGATGACTATTGCAGCCAAAAATGCTATCACGATAGTATTGTGATAGTAAAATCCCTATTGCGATACTATCATGATAGTCCTAAAACTATAGCAATATTAACACAATATTTTTTTTTCAACTTTTTCCTGGTGTTTTTCCCATAGGGGTCCGTAGTTTGACTCCTGGCACCCATAGACTATATAGTATAAACAAGGGATTTAACTGTGTGCAGCCCGTTACTCGCCCCCGGTTACAAGAAAACAACGTATCTTTTCTACCCCATCAGTTATTCTCCTAATTTTTTCTACAGCTGAGAGCTAAAACATTTTTCTACCAGAAAAACATAACTGTTTGTCAGTGGCTAATGCAGTCTGGCTGATACATTCTCTCGAACTTGTAAAGTCGCTCAAAAATCTTCGCCATTGACACGGGTTCGTACATTTGATACTGACGTTCGCGCATATAAACCAATGAAATTTCTCGTTCCAAACAGTGTCACCGTACTGTCACATGACAAAAAGGTGTGAGCAGCTGTACGAAATTTCATTGGTTGAGTTCACGACTGTTAGTACATATCAACCGATGAAATTTCTCGTTCCAAACAATGTCACATGACAGAAGATGGCTGCAGCTGTTCGAAATAAGAACGTAGATCACAAATTCAACGAATTCTGAGGCGTTTCGTCGTTATTGAAGACAAAGACTATAGGTCAGTAGTATTTTTTAACATGCTTAAAGGGTGGGTGGTGCTAATGCTGCGTTTCATTGGATCTAAAGTGCATCTTATATCTTGAAAACGGATGTACAAACCCGTGTCAATGGCGCTGATTTTTGAGCGAGTTTACAAGTTCGAGCGAATGTATCAGCCAGACTGCATTAGCCACTGACAAACAGTTGTGTTTTTCTGGTAGAAAAATGTTTTAGCTCTCAGCTGTAGAAAAAAATAGGAGAATAACTGATGGGGTAGAAAAGATACGTTGTTTTTTGTAACTGGGGGCGAGTAAAAGGGGAGCATGTTTCCCCTTTGTGTGTAAAAAACGCGGAATAAATTTCATGGAGATTTCCACTGTGTGGTAAAGGGTTAATGTCTTAAATGTATTCTTTTTTTCTGTGGATTAATAGTAAAGGTCACATCCATTAAAAGGATCCTGCATGGCTCAGTGGTAGAGTGTAGGACTCGTGACCTAGAGGCCCCGGGTTCAAGTCTCACTGCATCCACTAGGTCTCTCTTGGGGATGTCCTTGGGCAAGACACTTCAGAGCCCTAGCCTAGTACTGGTGGAATCAAAGAAATACATGAATATCTGAGCCGTGATATAACTGAACAAGAGGGCCATGATAGCCCTGTATTGCTCCACTGGCTCTTTAACCCTTTACCAAACAAATCAGAGTGTTAATGACCCTGAAAGAGAAGGCTTTAAAAAACATTGTGAGAAAAGGACAACATGTTGTCAGCCAATATTTTCTCCTTTTCCCACAACGTTTCCTAACCTATCAAAGACAGAAGTAATTTAAGCTACATTCAATTTGTCTTTTTGCAATGGCTTTAAACTTGGTACAGTAAAAAAAAAATTGTCAGTTCTTAAAGAGTAAAATAAACATATCATGCGCTTAATTGGCATTGACAGAGACATACAGCATAAAAAGTCTGTATGGTAATAAACTTACTTTGAAAACATAACCTCCACCCCGCTCGCCAAACAAAATCAGTCATATCTTTTTAAATGCAAAGATAATTATCAGTGAATACATGCAGGTTTATTCATTAGCATGAAAGGTAAAGTTCTGAAAAAAATTTGAGTAATAGAAACCTTACTTTAAATTAAACATTCCATTCATGTGAGCATAACTATTATCATCAAAATAAACCACTCTCCCTTAAAACAGAACATTTCCTCTCCCAAAAACTTGAATACCAAACTCCAATAATGTATGAGTGTAGTTTGATAATCAAGGGAGGTAAATAGTAACAAATTTCATCTTGTATAACAGGAGTTATTTCCCTTGATTACTATTCTAAATTAGTGTCACTATAATAAGCCCATGTTAAACTTGTGATCCCCGGGGCAGAGCCAATTTTGACTTCTGGGCTATAATATGAAGGAATTTGATAGAGGTCCATTAGATAAAGCTACATGCCAAATTTGGTAGCCCTGGGCCCTATGGTTTCAGACAAGAAGATTTTCAAAGATGTTCAATATTTTTCAGTTTTGTTGCCATGGCAACCAGAGTTTTTGAAGGAATCAAATTCTTTCAAGAAATTCTAAAGAGGACCATGGCAGGATCATTTCTGTGAAGTTTCATCAAATTTGGATGGGTAGTTTCAGAGAAGAAGAAGTTTGAAAAAAAAGTTAATGCACGCACAGATGCATGCATGGACACCGGGCCATGACATAAGCCAGCTGGCCTTTGGCCAGTGGAGCTAAAAATTGTTGAAAGCGGCGTAAAACACCATTCAATCATTCACATCCATTGAAGAGTTCTAACATTCTAGTCTTCTTTCTTTGTATTAATACCCTGTACCTTCAACTCTTGGTCCAGTGCTATTACTGTAAGATAAGAAGACCTAAACCTCAGCCTACCCCATTCTACGTTGTTCACTATTTTCATTTCATAAATTCCGTGAAGTTTTTGTCTCAGTATTAGACAGAGATTTAAGCTTCCACTTACTGTTTCATATAGATATTTTATGTAAATTTACTGCTAAAATTTACTTTCAAAACTGAAAAGACAGTCTCAAGTGCCTCCGGTCAGCCGATGTCAAGTTGACATTTTGTTGTGTCATAAGTTTTCACATTTTTTTGAATCAATCTCTTTTTACCATTTTACCATACTCTTTACCATACTATTAAGTTTCTAATGAACCTGATAAAGATGGCTGTTGAAAACACTGTGGAAATGAGAGAAAATGCTGATAACCATCTTTTTCTCCTTTACCCACAATGTTTTCTGGCCATCAAGGATTCAAATCATCATTTGGGTTCCATTTATATCATCAGTGTCATTCATGTGCATTCATGTGTTTTTGATTTGGACAAGTCTAAAATTTTGTCATTTAGTAAACAAGAGGGCCATGATGGCCCTGAAGTCACTCACCTGAGCCTTTTGACCAAACATGATCCATTTTAAATCTCTTTCGAAAGTGTACACAAGGTTTTTCTAAGATTTGACCTTGGGACCTAGTTTTTGACCCGACATGACCAATTTTCAAACTCATCCAAGATATCATCAGGACAAACATTCTGACCAATTTTCAAGAGTATTGGACTAAAAATGTGGCCACTAGAGCAAACACAAGGTTTTTCGAAGATTTGGCCTAGTGACCTAGTTTTTGACCCAACATGATCCATTTTCGGACTCATCTGAGATATGATCAAGCCAAACATTTTGACCAATTTTCAAGAGTATTGGACTAAAATGTGACCTCTAGAGCATACACAAGGTTTTTCTAAGATTTAACCTTGTGACCTACTTTTTGACCCGACATAACCCACTTTCAAACTCATCTGAGATATTATCAAGACATTAATCAAGACATTAACATTGACCAACTTGCAAGAGTTTTGGACTGAAAATATGGCCTCTAGAGCATACACAAGGTTTTTCTAAGACTTGACCTAGTGACCTAGTTTTTGACCCGACATGACCCATTCTTGAACTCGTCCAGAATGTCATCAAGACAAACATTCTGACCAATTTTCAAGAGTTTTTGGACTGAAAATATGGCCTCTAGAGCGTAAACGAAGTTTTTCTAAGATTTGACCTAGTGCCCTAGTTTTTGACCCGACACAACCCATTTTCGAACTCATTCGAGATATCATCAAGACAAACATTCTGACAAACTTTCAAGAGCATTGGACTGAAAATATGGCCTCTAGAGTGTACACAAGGTTTTTCTAAGATTTGCCCTAGTGACCTAGTTTTTGACCCGACATGACCCATTTTTGAACTCGTCCACAATATCATCAAGACAAACATTCTGACCAACTTTCAAGAGTTTTGGACTGAAAATATGGCCTCTAGAGCGTACACAAGGTTTTTCTAAGATTTGCCCTTGTGACCTAGTTTTTGACATGACATGACCCATTATGAACTCATTCAAGATATCATCAAGACAAACATTCTGACCAACTTTCAAGAGTTTGGACTGGAAATATGGCCTCTAGAGTGCACACAAGGTTTTTCTAAGATTTGCCCTAGTGACCTAATTTTTGACCCGACATGACCCATTTTTTTAACTTGTCCGTGATATCATCAAGACAAACATTCTGACCAATTTTCAAGAGTTTTGGACTGAAAATATGGCCTCTAGAGTGTACACAAGGTTTTTCTAAGATTTAACCTAGTGACCTAGTTTTTGACCTGACATTACCCATTTTCGAACTCATTCAAGATATCATCAAGACAAACATTCTGACCAACTTTCAAGAGTTTTGGACTGAAAATGTGGCCTCTAGAGTGTACACAAGTTTTTTCTAAGATTTGACCTAGTTTTTGACTCGACATGACCCATTTTGAACTCGTCCGAGATATTATCAAGACAAACATTCTGACCAAGTTCCATGATTATTGGACTGAAAATGTGGCCTCTAGAGCGTACACAAGGTAAAAGTTGACAACGGACGACGCACGCCGGACACAGCACGATCACAGAAGCTCACCATGAGCACTTTGTGCTCAGGTAAGCTAAAAAGTAAGGGGATCTACCAGTACATTCTTAAAGGAGAATTTGGCCTGCAGATATTTTTGCCAGGACGATTTGGCTCAGGATGATTAAGCCATCCAAAAAATATTAGGAGGGACAACTTGTCAAGATAATGACGATTGCTTGTTAAAAATGGAAAAATGAAAGGTCCACTAACCGCCAAAATTAAGTGATTCAGAAGTCAAAATGCAAGCATAATTTATGACTTATTCATACCATTTGAAAGTATGGATACTATCATGCCTCTGAAAATATGTTACAGTACAGTTACTGAGATGCCACAGTTTCAGAAATGAATATTTATGGGGTTTTTTCTTAACCTAATATGAGGTCGGTAGGTACTGATATTCATGTATGAGTGATTATCTAAAGCTTGATAATGGGTATTGCAGATCAGAATTGTCCAGTATCTTTTACGTTCTAATGCTGACGAATGACAAACATATATTTTAACTATTCCGTTGACCTACTAATTTGTATAAGACAGTTAAACAAGAGGGCCATGATCGCCCTGAAGTCGCTCACCCGAGTCTTTTGACCAAATATGACCCATTTTTAATCTCTTTCGAGATATTATGACAAACATTCTATCAAGCTTTCATAATTATTGGACTGAAAATTTGGCCTCTAGCATGTACATAAGCTTTTTCTAGAATTTCTCTCAGTGACCTACTTTTTAGCCAAACATAGCCCATTTTCCCATTGTAAATATTATCAAAACAAAGATTCTGACCACCTTTCAAAAGTATTGGACAGAAAATGTGGCCTCTAGAGCATACATAAGGTTTTTCGAAGATGTGACCTAGTGACCTAGTTTTTGATCTGATATGACCCATTTTGGAACTAGTCCAAGATATCATCAAGACAAATGCTCTGACCAACTTTCAAGAGTTTTGGACTGAAAATGTGGCCTCTAGAGCGTACACAAGGTTTTTCTAAGATTTGACCTAGTGACCTAGTTTTTGACTCAACATGACCCATTTTCGAACTCGTCCGAGATATTATCAAGACAAACTTTCTGACCAAGTTTCATGAGTATGGGACTGAAAATGTGGCCTCTAGAGCGTACACATGGTTTTTCTAAGATTTGACCTAGTGACCTAGTTTTTTACCCGACATGACTCATTTTCGAACTCGTCCGAGATATCATCAAGAGAAACATTCTGACCAAGTATCATAAGTATCTAGAGCATACACAAGGTTTTTCTAAGATTTGACCTAGTGACCTAGTTTTTGACCTGACACAACCCATTTTCGAACTCATTCGAGATATCATCGAGACAAACATTCTGACAAACTTTCAAGAGCATTGGACTGAAAATGTGGCCTCTAGAGCGTAAACAAAGTTTTTCTAAGGTTTGACCTAGTGACCTAGTTTTTGACCCGACATGACCCATTTTGGAACTCGTCTGAGATGTCATCAAGCAGGGCTTTATCCACACATTTTGGGAAAAGGCCCCTGGCCAAATTGGGAAAAAATTATTGACAAAATGTCAAAATTGGGAAAATAATATTGACAAAAAATATAAAGTTTGAAACACATTTAACCTTACAATAAACTTGATAAGGCATTTAATGTACTACTGAATAAATACTGCTTCTCTTTTCCAAACTTCTCTTCTTTTTGGATGGATGTGTTCTCTTTTGTCTTTCATACTAGGTCTAGTGTCTAAGCTGTAAGACCCCCCTCAACCCCCCCCACCCCTGTTAGGTAGGATTTTTAAATTGTCTTAAAAAGATATTTGTTTTCCTGGTGAATGAATAGAGGAATTATTTCCTTTTTTATTTTCTATATTGTGTGTATGCAGGTCAGCTGATGGAAGTCATTATCAAGGCTAAATAAGACAGATTGAAGAGCCTCTGATCGGTTGAGGTCTTTTTGACAGTTGTTTTGTTATGTGTTCTCGTGTTTTTTTTTTTCATGATGTTTAATCTTTGAAAACGATTTTTTGTGTGTTTTGACATATATAGAAAGATCGATAAATCCTCATTTTCTGTGGTAGACCTAGTGCAGTAATGAAAAAACCCCCGTTAAAAATTAATTGTGAAGAGGAAACTTCACACTAAATTTTAGGGTTATATGACTTCGGGTGTGTCGATAGTCCCACAGCCATACTTATACCGGCTCTTTAATTAACATCTTGAATTTATGACCCATAACTGATGACTATATGTCCGAGAATGAATTAGCTTGTTTTTGATAGAGAGTATCCGTTTTGGCTGACAACAAGCTGTGTTCACAAATTATACAGCCGATTACTGTACTAGGCAATGATGAAGCACAACTGCTTGAAATTTGAGAGGGGAAAAAAAACCTCAAGGTCTAGATTAGGCCGGGTATTTTTCGTAACTTGTTCCTGATTCACGACTGTCAATTTAGGAGTTGGATTCTTTATTTTTGCCTTACGAAACTCAGCTTCGCTGCAATACACAAGGCGGTTGCCTAGAAGTTAACAGTTGTCTGTATTTGTTATTTTGTACGTGTAAACAAAGAATGGTTTACAGCCAGATAACCGAGTCAATGCATGAGTTGATTGAAAATATACGGACGCAGTCTATAGTTCATTCGCTCCCAAATAATTTCGCACCTACGACGACTGTCGATTTCCTGCTTGAACTGTGGGTCAATGCTCGCAGTCGATGGATTTCAGCAAGTTATTTAGTTAAAAAATGAATCGAAATACGCAAATTTGTGTGTCAGGGAAAACCCTGGCTGATACACTATTTTCTTTTTCTAGCGTCTAATTGGGAATTTTACGTTATGGAATTGGGAAAAAAATACACCTTTTGCAATTGGGAATGGGGCCGAAATTCGGCCCCGCAGGAAAGGAAGAAAATCCCCCGTTTTGTAATTCTTAATTTTTCAATTTTTGTAGATTGGCTACCTCATCGGGTAGCTATCGCATATCATATTGTTTACACAACGAGAGCCTGTTCGGTCGTCGCTAAATACACATGGATTTGTAGACCGACCTGTTTTGGAGCGGTACCTGTTTTCGAAACGAAATGAAATCCCACTTTCCTTGCAAACTATGAAGTGAATGACGTCAGCATTTTGTGTCAACCGCTTATTTGAATGTAAATAACGGAGTAACCACTGTTAATTTACGAAATGCAACAAAAGCAGACAGTATGCATGTTTCTAAAGGAAAGATCAGCTTTAGTGCCAAATTTCTTATTACCTTTTTAAACCAGATACTTGCCAAATTTAAATTCTCTGTTTAAAGTTAAAGTTTAATCCTGAAAAGTTCCCAGCATGTGACATAGTGTTGATGCCAAAAAGCCATATAACCATACTGGAATAATGTGACAAGATTCTGATCTATATTTAGATCAGAGAATTTCGTGACCTATTTTGTTCTGTCACTTATGACTGAAAAATTTTTTCAGAACATTCGCTGCTACTGAAAGTACGTGTTTCCAACCCTTTTATAAAGACACTCAGTATTTTCAAATGCTTTGTGAGATAAGTTTTTGAAAAATTCCTTTAGAATCTGTCCTCAAAGGTGCATATAAATTGATAGAAGGCAACAAAAGGTCTTAATGTTAGCTATTCAGGTATTCTAGTGCTACTGTCAAGAGAGAGCCAATGGCCGCCATGACTTTTATCTGTCCCCTTCATTGCGCTTCAAAAACTGAAGACAGTTGACTTAGAACTGGTCATTTATGCTGTTCAGAACAGTTCCTTCTCGTGATAGTTAACATTTCAGTTGTCTAGTGCACACGATGTGTTTTAGTTCTTTAATACATGTTCATGAACTGTTCTATGGATAGTGAAGGCCGCAAGTGAGAGCATGTTTTCCCATGCACCATTTTCAGCTTTCCGCACAAGATTGAAGGGTGAAATATGTCGTCATCATTGAATATTCATGATTCAAACAGAGATTATGGTTAAAGAGGCATTGAAAATCGATCTTTTAGGCTATCGTGACAGGATGAACACCACATAATACACAATCAATGCATGACATTATGGGCAGCGACTAAATCTCATGCGTGATTCCCGATTTAGTGGTTTGCAATGGAGTTTGCAGATGGGGCGTGGCAAAATTGACATTTGATTGATTGGCATGTTATGGTGTGTATGCATGTTTGGTGTGTAACTAGACAAAACCTAGTTTGTTATCGATCTTCACATCAACTCTTTTGGACGGCTACGGGACATACAACGGGTACCAGTATATTTCGATGCAGATAGAAATAAAAACATTGGTACAGGGATTTCATCCAGGTGCCGAATTATACTGTTGAACGTCACATAGAATTAAACTTAATAATGTAGGTTTTACGAAATTAACCAGCCAAATTATATTTACATGTACATGTATGTACAACATATTATCTAGCGTAATTTGGTATGTAATTTTCTTCTGAGTTTGCCGAGATCTCTACCGAATTCAGTATAAAGGTGTAATTCAGTATGTTTTTTTACGGAATTATATACGATACCAGTGTTCTGCCAAGGCCGCGTATTTGCGATTTTCTCGCTAAAAAATTGGTAAAAGGCAATTCCTGTCGCATATCAAAAATCGCGGAATCAGCCTTGTAACTATTACAATTTAGTATTTTTCATGGGCGCCGAAGGTGTGTATATGCAAAACGAAATTTTATTGGACGCAGACTGAAAACATCAGCCAAGTATTGATCATGTACTTTACTGTCATGACGTAGCATCTTCTGCAATCTCAGTCGGAAAATGGTTTCGTCGCCACGTCGAAAAAGCTAGGTATTATCCTAAGTTTCTATGGTCAGCCAAAGCATAGCAACAATCAAGAGCTCAAAGTCTGATAATGTTCTTATGCCCAGTACCCCTCCCACTCAATCGACATTATCGGAAGATAATAAAAAATACCTGTACGACAGTTCTTAGTATTTAAAAGAATATTCTTCGTTGGAATATGATCGCGACCGCAGCTTTACAGTATGGGTTGTAAAATGTGTTTAAAAAAAACAACAAAAAGAATGCATTTACTGAAAAAAAAAAAAACCACGTAACTTCAGAACTACTACTCTTATGTACGACATGCAGAGAAAGTCTATTGTAGACAAGCCATCATGGCCGAGTCTTTTCAGGGGGTTTTTAAGAAAACTAGGATAGAAAGTCTCAATGAGAAATAATCAGCCGTGTTAGTTGCATTTGGCTAGTGAAAGAGAACATGGCAATTACAAAGTATGGGTGTTGGGGAACTATTTTCAATTTCTTACCTTTAAACCATTTTAATGCATACTAAATTTTGTCCAAGAATTTTTAAAAATGTCTCAAACTTTTCTGGATGAGTGAGACATTTGTCTCTACTTTTTAAAATCCTTGGCAGACACTGGATACTGTTAAGAGCCACACAGCACTTCTCTTCTAAGCAAGTCTAATTAATCTAATATTTATCTAATAAGTGTTTTGTAGGTATAATTCGGTGTAATTTGATATATTAGGTGTAATTCGGTATTTCCATGCACCCCCTATTTTCATATTAACCATTATAAATGCATGAAGTTGATGGATTTTTCCCATCTTGATTCCATCCATTCGAAATTACGATTACTCAAGACATTGAAGAGATCGAAAAATGTTTCAAAGGTTGATCGGTAGACAAGAATTTCAACAAATCCTAGTTTGTGTTGAGAGAACTGCATGGCGTAAAACAGTGACCGCAAAATTTTTATGCTGAAACACTTCATACAAGGAAATAAATTACAGAAGCGTAAACAAAGTTTATGTCTCCCTTAAACTAACCTTCTAAAAGACGAGCTATGATACTGTCTATATTCAATTTGTCATCTGCCATTCCACAAAGGCCTTTTAGAACTATTCAAACTCAGAATTTCCAAAAACTACGGCCGATGATTGACGATTTGGTCTATCAGTCAGATTTTTCTCAATTTACCCCAAAGATGGCGGCCGTTACGAAGGCGGATGAATTCGATGAAATAAGTTTTACCGGCATGTGCGATGAGGTTTTTCATGTAAACATTGGACCTATTTTCTTGATATCAAAATAAAAAAAAGACAAAGGTCGGGGATTAAAGCAAAACATAAACCTTGTAATTCTTACTCATGTTATAATTCGATCCTGATGTGTATAATGAGAGCATAATTCAAAGCCATTGGTCTAAAACTTTATAAAAGAAAAAGAAGTGCATGAAAATCCCCATGCATGCTGGGAACTTATACTGTAATGGCGGCTCACTGAGTTGTTTATGTTTATGGTCTGTCTCGAAGGAAGAAAAGATAGCTGTCAGGCGAAGGATGCTGCATCCTTCAGCAGCACCTGATAGGAAATTGATTTATTTATGCTATGTAGACAATTTGATTTGTTGGTTTGTACGGAGACGTATGTAAAATGGGAATTAAACGAAAAGGTATCGTTAACTGGATACAAACTTTATGTCTTGAGTTGACCTAGTTTTCTTTAGCAAGTTGACTGCAAGTACGAAGTGTGATGAGTAATGAATAGGACATTTTGTTCAAAAATCCAAAAGTTAAGAGAAATGTCATGAGTTTTCATTGTAAAAGTTTGGATACGCTTTGGTTTATAGAGCTGACAGACCCACTGGAGATCATTGCCGCAGAGGAGGCATCCTTTAATTTGCAACCTGTTGACATGTTGCTACATGCACTTAGTTATATCACTGGAAAAGTGATAGATAGAACCCACCTTTAAGTAGACAAGTTTTGTAGTGTAAAATCACAAACGATTTATCGTGTATTTTTACCATTCGGCACATATCAAAGCGGATCAAGTTTAGGTTACCATGGAAATTATGTCAACATCTTTACTATTCCCACCCCCCCCTTGCCATCTTAATCCTTCAAAAAGATAGTGAATGAGGTGGACATGGGACAGTTTCAGTATGAAGACTGAAACAAAAGTATTGCATACCTTATGCCTTTTTTTTGGGGTCAGGTCACTAAATTAGTCTCAACAATGAGACGCTACGGTGATTTTTTTCATATTTGGACATTTATTGTGCACCGTACCGTCTCAAGTCCATCGTAAATTTTCCTGTAGCAAGCAAAGAAAGAGCGCTATAATGACTTTCTGTTTCGTCGGTTTAATCAGTATTGCAGCGAAATACAATTAACTTTTAGTAACGAACATGACCAAAGACAAATTATTAAACTCTGCATTACATAAAGAGCTTGTAGAAGTCGTTTATAACATGTAAATCTCGGAAAAATTACTGACAAAATTTATGGTATGTGGCGGCCATTTTGTGTGTTTTCGGGAACATAAACAACTCGAGTAACAGATGAAATGCACGGTTTTGTCTTATGTTCAGCGTTTAAATTGAAATATTTGTATTTCAAATGAAGGGTTATTAAATACGAAAGCAACGGGTACGTTTAAATCCTAGTTTTGTGCTCTATTTGCGAAATTATAAGAGTTCAAACTTGCGCACAAAATCTGTGCGGAGCTTTCAACTGATTTTGTCTTGATCCTCTCTGTACGCATCCTCGTTGACCCAGTTTCGATTCATTCTGTAATCGACCCTGGTTTATTTCGCTAGTGTTTCTTCGTTCTCATGAATTATTCATGAAGCATTTTGATTGGTGATCTCAGTTTTTCCTTGAGAAAATTTAAACTATTTTTATCACAAATACGTCGTCATTTCTATTTTTAACTTGTCAATATCTAATCACATCATTCGTTGCAAATCAAGCTTAGCGATAGTTTAAATCTGGCGTCGCCCATCAACACCACATTCGAGAAGCATTTTTAAAAAAGAGATTTTCGGCGTACACGAAGATCGATAGTGTTGTCCCTGTATTGCAGAATGGCATATCTCACAGGAGACAAGCACGCTGACGGGCCATATTTGTTGACAACCTCGGGGTTTTTAGCTCCACTGGCCGAAGGCCAGAGAGCTATTGTCATGGCGTTGTGTCCGTCGTGCGTCCGTCCGTCCGTTCGTGCGTGCGTGCGTGCGTCCGTAAACTTTTTCTTTAAAAAACTTCTCCTCAGAAACTATTGACTGGATTTTTACCAAATTTCACAGGAATGTTCCTTTGGTGGTCCTCTTTCAAATTCCTTCAAATAATTGTGTTCCATGAAGAATTCTGGTTGCCATGGCAACCAAAGTAAAAAACCTTTAAAAATCTTCTCCTCCCAAACCGCTATTTGGATAGCATTATTATTTTGCAGGAATGTTCCTTAGATACAGGTTTACAGAATTGCGTAAAAAAAAAAAGATCTGTAAAAAAACATGGCTTTTATGGGAGACTCATTTTCCTTTTATGGTATAAAGTAAAATCTTTGAAAAATTTCTTCTCTAAAACTATTCATTGGATTTCATTGTTGTTAGCTCCACTGGCCGAAGGCCAGCGAGCTATTGTCATGGCGTTGTGTCCGTCGTGCGTCCGTCCGTCTGTCCGTTCGTTTGTCCGTTCGTCCGTGCGCGTGTCCGTAAACCTTTTCTTTAAAAAACTTCTCCTCAGAAACTATTGACTGGATTTTTACCAAATTTCACAGGAATGTTCCTTTGGTAGTCCTCTTTCAAATTCCTTCAAATAATTGTGTTCCATGAAGAATTCTGGTTGCCATGGCAACCAAAGTAAAAAACCTTTAAAAATCTTCTCCTCCCAAACCGCTATTTGGATAGCATTATTATTTTGCAGGAATGTTCCTTAGATACAGGTTTACAGAATTCCTTAAAAAAAAAAAGATCTGTAAAAAAACATGGCTTTTATGGGAGACTCATTTTCCTTTTATGGTATAAAGTAAAATCTTTGAAAAAATTCTTCTCTAAAACTATTCATTGGATTTCATTGTTGTTTTGCAGGTAAGTTCCTATGGTGGTTGTCTACCAAATTGTTTCTTCAGTGAGCTAAAATGCAGGATTGAATGATAATTGTTAAAAACTTCCTTTCGCCATTATAGAAATATCAGGCCTGTGGAGCGATACAGGCGCTCAAGCGCCTCTAGTTTCCATAGTGGGGTTATTTTTTATAACGGAAGAAATGAAATTACCCTCTCTACAAAAGAGTATCATAATGTTATCGATCCTTTGATTGGCTATTTGGGTACTTCCCGACCATATGAATATTCATAAGAAACGACGAATTGCTAGTCAATTATCCCAGAGGTAGATGCATGGAGAGTAACATAATGCTTCAAACCTGGGTTCCGAGGATGCTCTGTATGTAGAGGCGGCCAGTCAAAAAGTAACATCGCCTTTGGGGACAATTATCTGTACTAGTCTCTAAATGTGAAATCAGTGGAACCTAGTAGGTTCTACTCAAAGTGCAGTGTGATCTTAAAGATACATCTTCACTCGTTTTCATCCAGTTTTTAGCTCACCTGAGCACGAAGTGCTCAAGGTGAGCTTTTGTGATCGTACTGTGTCTGTCGTCCGTCGTGCGTCGTCAACTTTTACCTTGTGTACGCTCTAGAGCCCACTTTTTCAGTCCGATACTCATGAAACTTGGTCAGAATGTTTGTCTCAATAATATCTTGGACCAGTTCGAAACTGGGTCATGTCGGGTCAAAAACTAGGTCACTAGGTCAAATCTTAGAAAAACCTTGTGTACGCTCTAGAGGCCACATTTTCAGTCCGATACTCATGAAACTTGGTCAGAATGTTTGTCTTGATAATATCTCGGACGAGTGCGAAAATGGGTCATGTCAGGTCAAATACTAGGTCAAATCTTAGAAAAACCTTGTGTACAGTCTAGAGGCCACATTTTCAGTCCGAAAGTCATAAAACTTGGTCAGAATGTTTGTCTTAATAAAATCTCGGACGAGTTCGAAAATGGGTCATGTCCGGTCAAAAACTAGGTCACTTGGTCAAATCTTAGAAAAACCTTGTGTACGCTCTAGAGGCCACATTTTCAGTCTGAAATGTATGAAACTTGGTCAGAATGTTTGTCTTGATGGTATCTCAAGCGAGTTCGAAAATGGGTCATGTCAGGTCAAAAACTAGGTCAAATCTCAAAAAAACCTTGTGTACGCTCTAGAGGCCACCTTTTCTGTCCAAAACTCTTGAAAGTTGGTCAGAATGTTTGTCTTGATGATATCTCAGATGAGTTCGAAAATGGGTCATGTCCGGTCAAAAACTATGTCACTAGGTTAAATCTTAGAAAAACCTTGTGTACGCTCTAGAGGCCACATTTTCAGTCCAATACTCATGAAACTTGGTCAGAATGTTTGTCTTGATGATATCTTGGACGAGTTCAGAAATGGGTCATGTCCGGTCAAAAACTAGGTCACTAGGTCAAATCTTTGAAAAACCTTGTGTACGCTCTAGAGGCCACATTTTCAGTCCAAAACTCTTGAAAGTTGGTCAAAATGTTTGTCTTGATGACATCTCAAGCGAGTTCCAAAATGGGTCATATCAGGTAAAAAACTAGGTTACTAGCTCAAATCTTAGAAAAACCTTGTGTACGCTCTAGAGGCGACATTTTCAGTCCAATACTCATGAAACTTGGTCAGAATGTTTGTCTTGATGATATCTTGGACAAGTTCCAAAATGGGTCACGTCAGGTCAAAAACTAGGTCACTAGGTCAAATCTTTGAGTTTGAAAAACCTTATGTCTGCTCTAGAGGCCACATTTTTTGTCCAATACTTATGAAAGATGGTCAGAATCTTTTTTTTTCATAATATCTACCATTGGAAAATGGGCTATGTTTGGCTAAAAAGTAGGTCACTGAGAGAAATTCTAGAAAAAGCTTGTGTACAAGCTAGAGGCCAAATTTTCAGTCCAATAATTATGAAAGCTTGATAGAATGTTTGTCATAATATCTCGAAAAAGATTAAAAATGGGTCATGTTTGGTCAAAAGACTCAGGTGAGCGACTTCAGGGCCATCATGGCCCTCTTGTTTAACAGTTTTTTAGCTCCACTGGCCGTAGGCCAGCGGGCTTATGTCATGGTCCGGTGTCTGTCGTGCATGCATGCATTAACTTTTATTTCAAACATCTTCTCTGAAACTAAACATCCAAATTTGATGAAACTTCACAGAAATGATCCTGCCATGGTCCTCTTCAGAATTTCTTGAAAGAATTTGATTCCTTCAAAAACTCTGGTTTCCATGGCAACAAAACTTTAAAATATTGAAAATCTTTGAAAATCTTCTTGTCTGAAACCATAAGGCCCAGGGCTACCAAATTTGACATGTAGCTTTATCTAATGGACCTCTAAGAAGTGTCTTCATATTATTGCCCTGGGGTCAAAATTGGCCCCGTGCCAGGGATCACAAGTTTAGCATGGGCTTATATACTGTGACTTTAATTAAATAGTAATCAAGGGAAATAACTCCTAAGAGATAAAGTTTGTTACTATTTACCTCCCTTGATTATCAAACTGCAATGATACATGATTGATGTTTATATTCAAGTTTTTTGGATAGGCCATGTTTTCTTGTCAGGGAGAGTGATTTATTTTGATGCTAGTAGTTATGCTGACATCAGTGGAATATTAAACTTAAAGTAAGGTTTCTATCTTTCAGTTTTCTTTCCAGAAAGTTACCTATCATGCCAATGAATATACCTGCTTGTATTCACTGACATAATCTTTGCACTTAGGAAGATATGACTTTTATTTTTGTTGAGCAGGGGGAGGTTATGTTTTCCAAGTAAGTTTACTACCATACAGACTTTTTATGCTGTATGTCTCTGCAATGCCATTTAAGTGCATGATACGTTAATTTTACTCTTTAAGAAAGGACAAATTTTTTTACTGGACCAAGTTTAAAGCCATTGCAAAAGACAAATTGAATGTAGCTTAAATGATTATTTCTGTCTTTGATAGGATAGGAAACATTGTTGGAAAAGGAGAAAAAACTGGCTGACAACATGTCCTTTTCCCACAGTGTTTTCAAAAGCTTTCTCTTTAAAGGTCATTAACACTTCGATTTGTGTGGTAAAGGGTTAAAAAGCCAGTGGAGTGATACAGGGCCATCATGGCCCTCTTGTTCTTTTTTCTTTATTTTATGAAACTACAATCACTCTTTTATCTTCATGCCAAATATTGACCCTGATGGTTGCAAGGTTGCAAAGATTACGGCAGATAGAAAATGCATTTCATTCTATTGCGGTTAGCAATAGACATAACAACCACAGTTTCCGGTTTAAATTGAGGACAAATCCCTACCGTTTCTTAACCCCATACACCTTATATTGATTTTATCTACGTTTACACAGATGACTAGATTACAACACCGTCAAGTTTTAACAGCATTTGTTTACTCTCTGGCTGTAGAGATGTCTCTTTAATCTAAACTGTTTGCCAAAGCAACTTAACATGTACTTAGGGTTTCATGTAATCAGCCAGCATTTTCAATCACCAAATTCCTAATCAAAGGAAATCAGGATCCGTATTAACCAACCATTCTTAAGAACGTTCTTTGTCTTATTCTTCAAGATTTTCTGTGAAAGTAACAGAACTTCTGATTGGCTAAACCAGCAGGTTTAGCCAATCAGAAGTTCTGTTACTTTCACATTGATGAAATTCTGATGAATGAGACTAAGAACGTTCTTAAGAATGGTTGGTGAATACGGACCCAGATCTCTAAAAGACTCTATCACCTGGGCATAAAAAGTTGTGATATTTGTGTGAAAATTGATTAACGATCCTTTACCTATCAAGAAAGTTTTGGACTTCTCTGAAATCAAAGCATTTGCGCACAACAAATAAAATGTGGCTCAAAGGTTAGCAGGAACAGCTCTTATCGGCATTTTACCTTTTTTACCTTACGCTTTAGCTGAAATTGCTGATGGCACCAATCAAAGTCTTTTACTCTTTACCAGATAACTAAATTTTGGTCTGGTCCATTGACAGTAAACAATATCTGATACGGAAGGCAACAAAGTCAGTATGGTAGAAATATTAGGATTAGTCACTGAAACTGTAGAACATGTAAGAAAAGGAGAAAATCTGGTCAATACAAGCTTTTTTTCCTATTCTCATGATGTTTTCAAAAGGTTTTTTTTTTTCTTGGTAATGTTTAGAAAAGGGTGAAAAAGCTGAAACTCTGGTCTAACATGAAAAGACAGTGCCCTGAAATGACCCATGTTATCTGAAAAGTCATTAAACCTTAGTCAAACGGAAATGAAAGTATGCCATATTGAGAAGGAGGAAGGAGAAAAGGGTCTTGCTAAAGGTGATTACACCTTTTGCTGTGAGGATTTCTGTGTCCCTTCATTCCAGTAGTTTAATTTCTTACCTAATGAAGAAATTTTAGAGTTGTCCAAATGTGAAAGGGTTTGCATATGACAAAATACTGGTACATGTAGCTCAAGTTAACTCTTTACCACACAATCGCGACTTTTAACGACCCTGAGAAAGAAGTCTTTTGAAAACATTGTGGGAAAAGGAGAAAATGCTGGTAACCAGCATTTTCTCCTTTTACCACAATGTTTTCTACCCTATCCATACCAAATTTCAATTTTTCAGTCATTTATTTTGTCACCTGCTAATGGCTTTCAATTTGGACCAGTCTATAATTTTGTTGTTTGGTAAAGAGTTAAAGGATAGTCAGTATTGTGAGAGAGGGAGAAAATCCTTTTTTCACCATGTTTTTGAAATCTATTTTCCATAGGGCTGTTAAAACAAGGGATTGCATGGTAAAAGGTTAACAGTCTCATCTCCATGATTGCAGATTTTCAAAAGGCAGCTGCATTCATCCATGAGTTTTTGTTAAAACTACACGAAGACGGAGAATGTGCAGAGCTCAGGGACTCGCTCAATCTTGCTCTGCTTCACATGCAGAAATACTATCGGGTGCTTCAAATCAGGAACCAGCAAGAGAGAGCTATTGTAACAACTTTATCATTAACAGCAAGGGGTCTCAGCCCCATGACACCTTTTGTGGATGCTCCCGACAAGTTTCAGTACAAATGGATAAATTTAGACAGTGCCAGGTTAAAAGCCTCCATAGGTGTGGATGAAAGTTTGAATATTACAACCCTTCCGGCAATTATTCAAGCAGCAAGGGAAGGAAACATTGAAGCCATAGATGAACTTGTCAGTGAAGGTATGTTTAATACATGAATCATTGAGCTTACTGTGATATTACTGAAATAATGTTGAAAGCGGTGTAAAACACCGTTAAATCAATATGTGTTAGTTTTAATTGTTATCCTGCAGTAAAGTGAAGGACAGAGGAGATCTAGATCATTTGCTTCATCTGAGGAGCCAGGGTGATCTTAATATGCCCTGTCCAATTGGCAATCAATGACAATTTCTATTAGTGAAGAATTTACCCTTTACCAAACATCTTAATGTCTGAATAACCCTGAGAAAAATCTTTTGAAAACATTGTGGGAAAAGGAGAAAATGCTGTAACATCTCACAATGTTTTATACCCTTTTAAACACAAAATTTCATCATTTGAGCCTCATTTTATTTAATCTCTGCCTATACTTTTGAAAAAATGGTTCTTACTTGTAGCTTTACACCCATGAATTAAGTGGCTTTTATAGTCGTTGTACATAAAAAATCAGACTGCAGAGGTGCCACAGAACATGCATCTTAATCTCTCCTTTTTGCAACTGCATTTTTCAAAAGAAAAGTAAGGAATTAAATCGTTTGGGGGTGAATGCTTGCTTCCAGTGACAACTACATGTATACTTAAAAAACAAATTGCATTTGTCCATAGACCTTTCAGAAGTAATGCACTGTTATCATTCATCTTGCTATCTCTTTTCAAACTTCATTCACTACTAGACTGCAAACTAGATTCATCCACTGTTTAACCCTTTACCACACAGTCCCGAGTTTTAACAACCCTGAGGAAAAAGCCTTCTGAAAACATTGTAGGAAAAGGTAATCAGCATTTTCTCCTTTTCCCACAATGTTTTCTACCATATTATAGACAAATTCCATCATTTGAGCCACATTTAAATTGTCGTCTGAAAGTGCTTTGAATTTGGACAAGTTCACAATTTTATTGTTTGGCAAAGAGTTAAAGCTGTTGCAGACAAAAGATAAATTTAGTCTCAAATTATGGTAGTTGTTTCTGAAAGGTAGAAAAACATTGTGAGAAAAGGAGAAAATGCTGATGAGCAGCATTGTCACTTTTTCCTATATGTCTTTAGAAGACATCTCTTTTAGGCTTCTTATACCTAGGATTGTGCGGTAAAGGGTTACATTTATAGATTGATTGATTGCATGGTGTTTAATGCCATTTTCAACATTCTTTTAGTTATCTCACGGTGGCCAGTGCACCTATCCCTGCTTTCCTGGAGTTTCTGTCACCAGTATTCACGCAATATTCTTCCCAGCTGCTTTCCCACATAACCATTGTTAAAAGAATGATCAGAGGTGAGAGAGGAATGAATCCTGTTGCAACAACTACATATATTATCAATCCTTGGAAAGAAATCAGCCGAGCTGGGAATTCAAACCTGCAACCCCCCTGCTCCCAAGTCACGTACAATACCAACTGTGCTACAACGGGAGCTCTGCTACACTTATAGACTGAGCTACAAAGTGTAGCTAATACTTAATTGGGATGTGCCAGACTTTTGCATGATGGAAGCCAATTGTTTCTAAAAAAAAAAGGGTAATTGTAGGTAAATATAGGATAAATGAAATACAAGCAAAAGAGGGTAAATGTAGGTAAATATAGGATAAATGAAATACAAGCACTAAGCAATGTCTCCAGTATTAAAGACAATTTTAGATGCCAAATGAAGAAGAGGAATCTACTGTAGAGCTAATGTGTGAGTTTTGGTCTACCAAAAAGTCTCTTTATATTCCTTATAGATCCAGGTTGTACGGATGAACAAGATGGTCTAGGTAGAACAGCTCTGAGTTATGCTGTACATTTCCAACAGATGGCAGCACTCCAACGACTGCTAGAGAGCGAGGCTAATCCGAACATACATGCTCATGGTACGTTAACATGATAGCAGCCATAAATTCTGCATGTACCACTATAGTTTCAAAAAATATTCAAATTTTGTTTGTCTAGGTTTCATTTGATTGATGTTGATGAACTGATTCTGGACCAAATATAATGTAATTCTTAACCAGAGAACAAAATTTTAATCCTCAAATTCAAGCAGTTATAGATGATGAAAAAAATGTTGCTTAAATCTATTGGATAGAAACTAACATTGTTGGAAAAAGAGAAAATGCTGGTAACTAGCATTTTCTCCTTTTCCCACAATGTTTTCTAAAGCCCTTGTGCCCAGGGTTGTTAAAACTTTAGGTTTGCAAAAGAGTTTAACTGTTTACCAAACAATCCGGACTTTTAATGATCCTGTGAAAGAATGCATTTGAAAACATAATGGGAAAAGGAGAAAATGCTGGTGGCCAGCATTTTCTCCATTTCCCATTATGTTTTCTACCTTTACCAAGACAAATGTCATAATTTGAGTCATGTTTATTTTGTTGTCTGCCAATGTTTTCAACTTGTACAAGCCTTTAATTCGGTCATCTGGTAAAGAGTTAAAGACTGTATTATTTTCAGATGGATCTACTGCTATACACCAAGCCTGCCATGACTCTAACAGCATGGCTCTCAGTTTGTTGCTGCAATATGGTGGAGATTTCACCATATCTGACACCCAGGGGCGTGCCCCAATACATTGGGCTGTCACAACGCCCAATACAGAATGTTTACAGGTGAGTATTTATTTATTTATCTGCAGGAACCACTTTTTGACCCTTTGCAGTAGATTCCAGAGTTTAACCCTTTACCACACAATGACGACTTTTAACACCCCTGATTGAGAAGGCTTTTGAAAACATTGTGGGAAAAGGAGAAAATGCTGGTTACCAGCATTTTCTCCTTTTCCCACAATGTTTTCTACCCTATCAAAGAAAAATAATTTCATATGATCCACACTGAAACTGTCATCTGCAAATGCTTTCAATTCGGACAGGTCTAAAATTTGTTGTGTGGTAAAGGGTTAAAAGACCTTTGAAAACATTGTTGAAACAATAAAAGTACTGATAACCAGATTTTATCTTATTTCCACAATGTTTTCTACCAATCACAGACAGTAATCACCATTTTGGTCACATTTAATTTGTTGCCTGGAAAAACTTTGATTTGGACAAGATCAAAATTTTATCATTTGCTACAGATTGGGGTTGCTTTTGACAAACTGTACTTGATATTTGGACATTGTATATCATATTGAAAGAAAAAATGAGGATACCATTAACAGTAATCATCTTCAGATTTCTGCTTTTGTCACAGAGTTTTCATGCTTTATACCATAACTCATATTTTTTCTTAGAGTGCTAAATAAACCTGTCAGATATTTTCGTTCTAGAAATAAGACCCAAACAACCACAATTTCATGGTTGCTTTTCTCTACAGTGTTTCAGCAAAGCACACAGTGTAGATCAAAGATCTATGTTTTGTGCAGCCTGATCTTGATCCATACTAGCAACTATGGCTGCAAAAGCAACTGTAGTTGTAAAAGGCGCTTTAGGGGTTAATAAGTCATATTTTACATGGATGTTTTTTTAAAATTGTCTGCTGAAAATATGTTTCAGGTTGTTATTTGTAAAACCGCAAACATGTATATATTGCATTACAGTTATTAATACAACATCATGCAGACGTAAACTCAAGAGACAAAGATGGGCTCTCGCCATGTATGTGGGCCTGTCGCTTAGATTACATTCATCATTTCGAGCTTTTATGTCAGTCTGAGAATTTTCGAGTTGATGATCACGATGGTATTGAGCGAGACAGTATTGGGCGAACCTGGATGCACTGGTCAGTGAGGCGAATGGAACCACTAGAATGTTTACAGGTTAGTATTTACTGTGTAACTTGTCACCCTTCTAAGACTACTTTGCATTTGAAAAAAAAAATATGACGAGCATGCAGAGCTCCAGATAAGAGGGAGTGATGGTATTCTTAATCCATTATTTATCTTCCAAACCCTATGTTATGGGTACTCTTTAGAATCGTCTCATCGAGACGATTCTAATGAGTACCCATAACATAGGGTTTAGTGCAGAATAATTAATACTTTTAATTTTGAAATCAAAATCACTCCCTCTATCTGGAGCTCTGAGCATGAATTAACCCATTACCAAACGACAAAATTTTGGACTAGTCCAAATCGAAAGCATTTGCAGACGACAAAATAAATGTGAATCAAAAATTGAAAATTGATTTTGGAAGGGTAGAAAACATTGTGGGAAATGGAGAAAATGCTGGTTACCAGCATTTTCTCCTTTTCCCACAATGTTTTCAGAAGGCTTCTTTCTCAGGGTCGTTAAAAGTCGGGATTGTGTGGTAAAGGGTTAAAAAAGTCACATTTTTTAAAATGAATATATATCATGTGCTTGCTTAATAGGAGAAAATTGTCCAGTCCTAAGCACATAATACATTTATTTAACCCTTTACCACACATTCCCAAATTTTAAGGACCCTGTGGTAGATGGCCTTTAAAAACGTGAGAAAAGGAAAAAATGCTGGTAACAAGCATTTTTCCTTTTTCTGCAATGTTTTCTATCCTTTCAGAAACAAATCTTATCATTTGAACTATGTTCACTTTCTCCTCTAGAAGTGCTTTCATAATGGGTAAGACAAGAATTTGTTGCGTAGCAAAGGGTTAAAAGGCAGTGAAGTGATACAGGGCCATCAGTGCCTTCTTGTTGTTTTTTTTCATGTTGGTATTCAAATTAAAAAGATTTTGCTGTTCATTTTAGAAATCTTCCTGAAATCTCAAATGCACAACTTAAAGAAATTTCACTTAAATTTCAGACACTTCTGACCTCTGATACAGCTTCTTTCAAAGATGAAGAAGGTAGAACGGTGCTACTTACTGCAGCAGAAATGGGTATGTTGTTTTTTCTGTTGTTTTATCCCCAGTGGCCATACTTCCTAACACATTAACCCTTTTCCAAACATTCCTGTGTTTTCACAACCCTTAAATAAGAAACTTCTGAAAACATTGTAGGAAAAGAAGAAAATGCTGGTAACCAGCATTTTCTTCTTTTCGTACAGTGTTCTCAGAAGTTTTTTATCATAGCAGCATTTTCTCCTTTTCTCACAATGTGTTCTAACTGTTTGGTGAAAAATTACATCATTTGATTGACATCCAATTCGTTGCCTGCAAATGCTTTTGATTTGGATAAGCCCAGAATCTTGTCACTTGGAAAAGAGGTAAGGAACAAATGAAACTATTTACATTTCGAAAGCTGGTAGACTTTGAAAACATTGTGAGACTTTGAAAGCATTGTGGAAAAGGGAGTAGTGGCTACTGGTGGTTAGCCAGCGTTGTATACTTTTCCCACAATATTTTCCACCTTTCCAAAGCCAAATCCCAGCGTTTTAAGCACTTTTACTTAATTTTGTCATCAGCAAAGGCTTTCAGTTTGAATGAGGCTTAAATTTTGTTACATATGGTAAAAGGTTGAAGAAAAAAATCTAGATGTATATGGTAGTACATAGGATTCTACAGTATGACTATGATACTCTGTCACAAATCTCAGTTCTTTACTGATTGTTCCACAAATAGACTTTTAACCCTTTACCAAACGACATAATTTTAGACTAGTCCAAATTGGAAGCATTTGCAGGCGACAAAATTGAAGTGACCCAAAAATTGAAATTTGTTTTGGGAAGGGTAGAAAACATTGTGGTAAAAGGAGAAAATGCTGGCTACCAGCATGTTCTCCTTTTCCCTCAATGTTTTCAAAAGGCTTCTTTCACAGAGTCGTGAAAACCAGGGGTTAACCTCTTACCAAACAATCCAGAGATTTATACACCCCCTAAGAAGGCCTTTGAAAGCATGTTGGTAACCAGCATTTTCTCCTTTTCTCACATTATTCTTTACCTTTTGAAAGACAGTTTCCATCATTTTAGCTGCATATTTATTTGTCGGAGTTTTTTTTTTTTTTTAAGGCTTTAACCCTTTACTGCACAATCCTGAGTTTTATCATTTGGTAAAGAGTTAAATATGCTTAGGGCACCAGGACATACTTCTGCAGACAGTGTGGATCAAGATCAGACTCTACAGGGTGTGCAGGTGGATCTTGGATATACACTGTGATATTTTCCTTTTTCTCGCCAAAGCTGCTTCGGATTTACAAAAATGTGAATAACTGCAAATGCTTCCAATTTGGACTTGTAAAATTCTTTCAACAGTTAATCCTTAACTAGTTAAATAGAAGGATCAAACATTTTCAGTCAGAAAAGTTATGATTCAAAAATTGAAATCTGTATTTTGGAAGGATAGAAATACTGGTTACCAGCATTTTCTCCTCTTCCCACAATGTTTTCTAAAGGCTTCTTTCTATGGGTTCTTAAAATTTGGTATCGTGTGGTAAAGGGGTAATAAACCCTAAGAAGAATGTTCTCTTAGCTAGCATTTTGTCCTCTCCCAAATGTTTTCTACCATTTATAACACAAATTTATTACTTGAGCCGTTTTATTATGTTGTCATGCCAATTACCTCACAATCCTGAGTTTTCATGACCATGAAGAAGACTTTCGAAAACATAGTTGGAAAATGAGAAAATGCTGGTAACCAGCATTTTCTTCTTTTCCCACGATGTTTTCCACTCTATCAAAGACAGAAGTCACCATTTGGGCTACATTTGATATGAGTTCTACAAATGTTTTCTGTTTGTTTGATTCCAAAGTTCTGTCATTTGGTAAAGATTTAATGCTTCAACTCATTACCAAATGACAAGATTTTAGACTTGTCCAGATTGAAAGCATTTGCAGACAACAAAATTAATATGACTCAAAAATTGAAGTTTGTTTTGGGTAGGGTAGAAAACATTGTGGGAAAAGGAGAAAATGCTGGTTACCAGCATTTTCTGCTTTTCCAACGATGTTTTCAAAAGGCTTCTTCCTCAGGGTCATGAAAACCAGGGATTGTTTGGTAAAGGGTTAAATTTTGGCAAAGTCTAAAATTCTGTTGCCTTGTAGACGTGGAATTGTGCTAAATATTATATACAAAACAGGTGTTTCCATACGGCAAAGTAGATTCCAAATTGATCTTGTGGCATGTGAGGGCCATTTATGCAAGAATGATTTTACATAAGAGACAGTCTGGATCCAAGATAAAACTGCATGTTTTGTGCAGTCTGATCTTGAGCTACATTCTTTTCCAAAGCAATTGTAGTTGTACCGTCTGCTTTAGGGATAAACATAGAAATAGAAAAAGCTTTTCACGAAATTAACTTCTATTTTTTGCCAACTGGGAAATCTTATTCCAGAAACCAATTACGTATGGTAACCTTTTTTCTCTGACGGGGAGATCCTTTTCCACTTCTATGATTTTATGAAACACTGAAAAAGGAAAATCAATGAAAAATATGGTTTGCTTATCATGAAATGCTTCTTTGCATGTCACTTATTTTATAAATATTAACATGAAATTGACAGCATTAAGCACTTCTTTTAAAAGGTATAGATCAGGATTTGGCTTTACAAAAAATGCAGTCTACATACTTTTGATTGAACACTGTCTATTTCATTGATTTATTGATTTACATATCATCATTTCCACTCTTTACCAGACCAGAAAATTTTAGACAAGTCCAAATTGAAAGCATCTGCAAACGGTGATGACAAATGAAATGTGCTCAAAAACTGAAATTTTCCCTGTGAAGGGTAGAAAATGTGGAAAAAGCAGAAAATGCTGGTTGCCCGGACTTGGGATTGTTTGGTAAAGGTTGAACTCTTAACTCTTTACCAAACGACAAAACTTTAGACTGGTCCAAATTGAAAGCATTTGCAGACGACAAATCAAAGGTGTCCCAAATGACAAAATTTGTTCCTGATAGGGTAGAAAGCATTGTGGGAAAAGGAGAAAATGCTGGCTTCTGTCTCAGGGTCGTTAAAAGTCAGGATTTTGTGGTAAAGGGTTAACCAGACAACAATATTTTAGACTTGTCCAATCGAACGCATCCTACAGACAAAAAGATAGGGTGGTTAGCAGATTACAAGCAATTTGTCCTTTTGCCCTTGTGTTTTCAAAAATATTTTCCAGCAAGACATCCCCAACTTACAAAGATATGTCAGTGACTGAAAATACAGTCCAGCCTAGTAACCAGTATTTTCTTCTTTTCCCACAATGTTTGCTATTTTGGACAAGTCTAAAACTCTCATTTGGTATAGAATTAACTCTTCATCAAATATCAAAACTTAGCACCGATCCAAATTGAAAGATTTGCAGATGATAAATTAAATGTGGCCCAAAATGATGAAACATGCCCTAGAAACGGTAGAAAACATCGTGGAAAAAGAAGAAAATGCTGGTTACCAGCATTTTCCACTTTTCTCAGCATGTTTTCACAAACATTTCTTGATAGGGATTATTTAAGCTCAGATTTGTTTAGTAAAGTTTAACCAGTCTAGGGATTTAACCCTTTACCAGACAAGATTTTGAAAACATTCTGGTAAAAGACTGCTGGCACAAGACTGTTGTTGCCTTGATATGATGGAAATAATGTTGAAATTAGCCAAAAAAGGACTTTTCATTAAAAACTAACAAAAAGCAAGAAAAGAACTATAAAAACTATACATGTTGTCCAATGGATTTCAAACTTTTAACTCTTTACCAAATAACAAAATGAAAGCATTTAGGGAGGACAAAATAAATGTGCCTCAAAGCTTGAAATTTGTTTTCGGAAGGGTAGAAAACACTGTTTTTCAAAAGCTTTCATTACAGGGTCTTTAAAACTCAGGATTTTATGGTAAAGGGTTAAAGGCTTAAATTTGATTTTTATCGTTCCAAAAAAAAAAACAGTAACCTTTTTATATGACTTCAAAAAATAAAATTTGTGAATCAATAAAGATATAGGTAACCGGGAACGCTGTCTCTATTGGCGAAATTCAATATGTTCTTTTTTGTTCAATGTTTGAATAAGAGATTAAATGGATCAATACCTTTTTTTTTCACCCATTGCATATTAACCCTTTCGCATACAATCCCAACTTTTTATAACCCTGAGAAAGAAAGTTTTGGAAAACATTGAGGGAAAAGGAGAAAATGCTGGCAACCAGCATTTTCTCCTTTTCCCACAAATTTTCTACTCTTCCCAAAACAAATTTAAACATTTGAGTCACATTTGTGAAAATGCTTTGAATTTGTTAAATCTAAAATTTTGCCAGTGGGTAATGAGTTAAGAGTTAAAAAATCTTAAAACTTTTGACTTTCTTCCCACCATAGGTGAAAACACTGGCTTTAGGGAACAAGCATAGATTTAGATCAGACTACACAGAATATGCACTCTGATCTTGGATCCATCCTGTTTGCTTGTATAGTCAAGCTTACAAGAAAAAAAATGGTTCTGTGCTTTTGTTGATTCTATTCTCAGCAGTCAAAAGAGACTAAGTTTGTAAACTGGGCGCTCAAAGAAAAAAGCATTAAAATGAATGAATCTATTGCAATAGAAGCTTGAAGAAAAGCTATAGCAGTTGCTCTTATTTTTTTAAAACTCTTTTATGGATTACAAAATTTTATACTTGTCCAAATTGAAACCATTTGCAGATGACAATTTAAGTGTGACTCAGATGATGGAATTTTTTGTCTTCAATAAGATAGAAAAAATTGGAAAAGGAGCATTTTCTGTTTTTCCTACAATGTTTTCTAAAGGCCTCTTCCTCAGGGTCTTTAAAACCCCGGATTACACAATCCCTTATTTTAGCGACTCTAACAAAAATACTTTTCGAAAACATTGAGGAAAGAGAAGGAAAATGCTAGTAACTAGCATTTTTTCCTTTGCTCACAAAGTTTTCTATCCTTTCACCTAATTTATTTTCTGGATAGCTTTCAATTTGAACTAGTCCAAAATTTTGTCGTTTGGTAAAGAGTTAAGTAAATGAACAAATAGAATGAATTGTGAATAGAATTTATTTTCATTTCATCCTTAAATCAACTTTTTATCAAAATTTTAGGACAACATGTTAGACTACTAAATTCAGAGGGTTTGTAGGTGAAAAAATAAATGTGACTCAAACATTGAAATTTGTGATAGGAAGGGTAGAAATCATTGTGGGTAAAAGAGAAATGGCTGGGTACCAGCATTTTCTCCTTTTCCCATAATGTGTTCAAAAGCCTTCTGCTTCAGTGTTGTTAAAGCACAGAATTGTAAAGCATAAAAGAAAATATTTATTGTTATTCCTTAACCCTTTACCACACAATCCTGAGTTTTAATGACCCCCAAAAGAGCTTTTGAAAACATTTTGGGAAAAGGAGAAAATAATGGTAACCAGCATTTTCTCCTTTTCTCACAATATTTTCTACTCTTTCACAGTCAAAACTTATAATTCCAGCCACATTTGCATTCTCGTCTGCAAATGCTTTGAACTTGGACAAGTCAGGATTTTCCTTATTTGTTAACTCTTTACCAGATGACAAAATCTTAGACTTGTCCAAATTGAAAGCATTTGCAGATGACATGATAAATGGTACTCAAAAATTGACTTTTTAGGGGGAAGAGTAGAAAACACTGTGGGAAAAGGAAAAAATAATGCTGGTTACCAGCATTTTCTCCTTTTCCCACAATGTTTTCAAAAGCTTTCTTTCTTAGGATCGTTAAAAGTCCGGATTGTGTGGTAAAGAGTTAAAGAGTCAAGTGGGAATGATCCTACTAAAAGTTTACCTGGTATAGTGTAAAAACATATAAGCCATGCTCTGGCAAAATGGGGCTAGCAAGTCATCACATAATGGGAACTATAAAATCCATTTTGTCCAACTATTGACTGAATCTGGAGGGAGTGTGGTCTTTGGATATGCAGAAATTTGACCATTAGCAAAAAGTATCAACCCATGTCAGCCTGTGCAGGCTGTGCAGGCTGACATAGGTCGATACTTTTTGGAGATGCGTTAAGCCCCCTTTTTCACAGACCATGGCTCATTTTGTTTTTCCTTTACTTTTGAACCAAGAGACTGAATATGAAAGAACAGATCAATAAAATGAACTTTCTGGCTTGGGAAAAATAGAGAACCATATACATTATTTTTTTTTCTGACATTTATTCATTTTAAAGACAAAGAAGCAGACACTGCAAAGCAATGAATGCTTTTGTCATAATGTTTGGACAAATGAGTGCTGCAAAATGATAATTATGTTGTTTGTACGAGTCAATAAAGTTAGGGAAGTATTACATATTGCTACTGGTTCATATGGATGAACTGGATCTATACACCCTACAAATTTTGTGTGTGAAATATATGCATGGCATGCAAGTAAAGTCAGACATGTTAGAAGAAAACTGGTTCTACTCAGTGTCAAATATGGTCCTAAGCATTGTATGATGACATAACCTGCACTCAGGTTGCTTTCAGCTTGGTTCAGATTTGATTGGTCAAACGTTGTGTTGTAGTATTTAGTCACCATTCCTTAAAAGAAGTTATTAACAACTATACAAATACTTGTTTTGATTTGTTACTGTTTCCATATAACATTGCAGATAATTACAGTGTCAATTTTTGCAACATAGCTCAAAGTAAATACATACACCAGAAAAGTTACTACAACACAATATTCCGTATTAATTTTTTTATATTTTTTCAGGTTCCCTAGTTGCATGTAAAATGATTTTAGAGATAGGGGTAGGCATTGTATTAATGATAAAGACAGCCGTGGAAGCTGCATTGGAAAATTTGATAATTTGGGAGACCTTCCTGGTGGTTGTGTTTGCTTTGAGGTGCAAGACTTTGGAAGTTACCAAATTTTCCAACATGGCTCAAAGCAAATAGAAGCACCAGGAAAGCTACTACAACATAATAATCTGTATCTATTGTTTGCATTTTTCAGGTTCCTTGGCTGCATGTAAGATAATTCTAGAGATAGGTGGAATGCATTGTATAAATGATAAAGACAACAATGGAAGAAATGCGTTACATTTAGCGTCCCTAGGTGGACACGGAGATGTTGTAAACTTCCTGCTAGACAACAATGGTGAGAGTTTCGACTTGCTTTGTCCATTACTGTTGATTGCATAAAAATTCTGACAGGTGCCATGGGATAAGGGGTTTAATTCTTTACCATACAATCGCGAGTTTTAACGACCCTGTGAAAGAAATCTTTAGAAAACATTGTAGGAAAAGGAGAAAATGCTGGTAACCAGCATTTTCTCCTTTTCCTACATTGTTTTCTATCCTTTCCAAAATAGATTTCAATTTTTAAGTCACATTTATAATTTTGTCTGCAAAATGCTTTCAATTTTGTGTTTGGGAAAGAGTTAATTCTTTACAAGGCGACAAAATTTTAGACTTGTCCATATTAAAAATATTTGCTGAAGACAATATGAGTGTGGCTCAGATGGTGGAATTTGTTGTTGAAATGGTAGAAAACATTGTGTAGAAATTCCCACAATGTTTTCAACAGCCCTGTTAGTCAGTCAGCAAAATATTGGATTGTGTGGTAAAGGGTTGTAGCATTTTCAAATGAATTATACAAAGGTTACATTTACTTACCTACTTACAAGCTCTGTTAACATTTGTGATAATTGTTCCTTTTGTCTGATTGTTTTTCAAATTATAACATTGCCGTGATATAGTAATTGAAATATTGTTGGCAAAGGAATAGTTTACTGCTGCTGGAAGTACCCTGTTTTCCCAAGTGCTTTTCCACTTCACAAAAAGAAAGAATTTTTTCACTCTTTCAAATGTTTTTTTCTTCGTGTCACTTCAAGTCTTTCCTATAAGACAAAATTTTAGACTTGTCTAAATGGAAGGCATTTGCAGATTGAAAATAAAAGTTACCCAAAATAAAATTTGTCTTTGGAACGGTAGAAAACATTGTGGGAAAAGAAGAAAATACTGGTTACCAGTGTTTTCTACTTTTCCCATAATTTTTTCAAAAGTTTTCATCTTTAAGGTTGTTAGAACTGTGGATTATTGGTAAAAACTTGACCAATATAATTCCATTGAAACAGGGAAAGATTATTATTTTATAGGCTTGACTAAACAGGAGGAAAGTATTCACAGACTCAAGATCAGATAGCACTTTTTGTGCAGTCTGAGCTTGATCCGTGTTGTCTGCAAAAGTCCATGTTATGGCTTGCGGGGAGGGGGGGGTTCACAAAGTTAATCATTTTATTTTTATTTTTCTCTTTTGTAACAGTTTAACTCACATATTCTCCTTTTTCTAAAACTATCTCATGATTGTTATAACACAATTTCTTTTTTGAGTGGGTTAACAGTTTAAATTTTCTGATAACAGCTGACCTTACAGCAGTAGACAAGTTCAACGCTACCCCTTGGGATTACGCCAAAAATCGTCAGTTACATTATTGTCAGCTGATTATCATGTCACACCAGAGACAACGGCTCGCAAGCAACCCGACAAGTCCCCTACCAAATGGCTTTGGACTTTTGATGAACGGCTCGCTCAATTTCTCTCGAGACTTTGGCTCAGAATATGACTATGCAGTAAGTACTATATTATAGGCCTGTTAAACAGATGTTTCCAGGATTTAATGAATCAGTCTGTATGTTTGTCTGTTGGTCAGTGGACATGCAAATTTATGTTGCAAACTCCCTGCTTAGTTTTGCTGTCTATTAAAACTTTATAAAACTAGAAGGCAGAAACAGTTAATATGCAAGATTTGATCAGTTATCCTTATAGCAAACAATCCTGCATTTTAACAACCCTAGTGAAGAAGTCTTTTGAAAACATTCGGGAAAAAGGAGAAAATGCTGGTAACCAGCATTTTCACCTTTTCCCACAATGATTTTTTAATCCCTTGGAAGTCAAATTTTATAAATCAAGCCTGTTTAATTTGTCCTCTAGAAATGCTTTCAATGACAAAGAGTCTGAACTTCTGTCATCTTGTAAAGATTTATAAGGTGTCCAGTTCAGTGTCTTCTCCGAGGACTGAAGAACTTTCTCCCCTTGAATTATGACAATTTTGTATGCAATCCTGCTTATTATGCATGTTAGATGTGGATTTGTATTCTCTATTAAAAATTTGGAATGTGTATAAAGGCACCTTTTGAAACAGTTTTACTTCTTTTTGTTAGTTGTACAAGCCCATATCTGTCCTGATATTACAGGACAACATTTTGTCCTTTTCCCACAAAGTTTTTGACAGCCTTCATCTTAAAGGAACACTAGCAGCTAAAATAAAAAATTTGGAGGTCAAAATGTAAACAAATTTAATTTATACCGTTACAAGTATGGATATTGTATTGACTCTGACAATGTGTTTCACTAGGACATGTCAAAGTTGTAGTTGCTGGCAGAGAAAGGTAAACGGTCAAAAGCCCCTCTGGTCATTATCCCCTACCCCCAAAACAGGTAGGGCGGTCAAAAGCCCCTTCATGATTTTGCAAGGGCGGTCATTATCCCCTTCATCAGATCTTGAAGGCGGTCAAAAGCCCCTTCGCGATTTTGCAATGGCGGACATTCTCCCCTTCAGTAAATGTCAGAGGCGGACAAAAGCCCCTTTATCATTGGCAGACAATAGTCTCTATCAATGGTAACCATGCCGACATTATCCCCTTCATAGACCTAACGTCTGATAATCGCTAGTTAACCCAAGAAACAGATCACTTGGAAAATACATGTATACAATAAGTTCTGTAGTAAATCTAAATGTGTGAAATTATCCGATGTGGATCTAGAAATGCTATTTAAATGGTGGAAACAGTCCTTCAAATATCAAATATTCTTCAAAATTGATGTAATCAGTCTGCATAACGTTTGATTGTTGATTGATTTCATGGTGTTTAACGCCGTTTTAAACATTATTTGACCACGCCGTTTTAAACATTATTTGACCTATATCGAGGCGGCCAGTGCACTTATCAATGCTTTCCTGGGTTTCTTTTATCCAGTACTCTGGACAATTTTCGATCCAAGGCACTAACTGCTTTCCCACATAACCATTGATGATGCAGTGGTCAGCTGTGAGAAAGGAATGAATCCTGTAGCAGTGACTATCATCAATCCTCGGAAAGAAACTGGCAGAGCCGGGGATCGAACCAGCGAGCCCCTGTTCTCAAGTCCCGTACACTACCGACTGGACTACTGGAGCTCGGCCTGCAGAACGGACCTACATGTTCCATAGGCATTCCATAAAGTATGGTTCTTGGAATCAGCACTTTCTGCTCTGCTTGAAACTTTGGACATGAATGATTGGTTGAATAGTGTTTTATGCCGCTTACAACATTATTTCAGTCATATCAGGCGACAGCTCACATATTCATGTATGTCTTGGTTTCACCAGTACTATGATTGGGCTCTGAAGTGTATTGCTCAAGGACACTCCCACGAAAGGCCAATAGACTCGAAGCTGGGGCCTCCAGAAGATAGGTCTGTGACATTTACACCAAAAGTAGAATGAAACAGAGGGAGTAAACCAAAGGATTTCCAGTTTTGTTGACTTAACTCTTTATCAGGCAACAAAATTTTAGGCTTCTGGAACTCGAGAGCAATTGCAAACGACAATGTAAATTTGCTCAAATGATTGCATTATGGTATTTGAAAGAAAACATATTCCGAAAAGGAGAATATGCTAGTTATCAGCATTTTCTCCTTTTCCCATCACATTTTCAAACGACTTCTTTCTCTTGGCCCTTAAAACTCGGGATTGTTTGGTAGAGGGTTAAATAACATATCCTACATTTCTTGTTGCTAACAAACATGAAAATGATAATTACGGATTAAGTTTGAAAATTGTGGTTAAGGAGGATCATTTACTTTCTTTATAGTGTAAAAGGTGTTGTCTTTACATCTACTGAAATGAATGAGACAAACTGTGGACAGATTAAGACAATATCTATTTTTGGGAAAAGTGATCACACGTTTACATGTTGAATGTACAAGACCGACAGGAAACAATTTTTTATTGGTTGAATCATCATCGCCAAAAAAATGGTTGGGCGGGGAATAGGGATGCATGGCATAGGTTAGACACTCTGACATTATTTTAGTTCTGCGTTGGAAATTGCAGCAGAAAGCGTTAGCCTATTTTAAGGGGCTTTTGTCCGCCTCTGACATTTACTGAAGGGGATAATGTCCGCCATTGCGAAATCGCGAAGGGGCTTTTGACCACCTTCAAGATCTGATGAAGGGGATAATGACCGCCCTTGCAAAATCATGAAGGGGCTTTTGACCACTCTACCTGTTTTGGGGGTAGGGGATAATGACCAGAGGGGCTTTTTACCGCCATTTGCAGAGAAATGTATCGTAAAACTCGAACAAAAACTGGCAACCTTTGTTCTAGTTTTACATCATATTTTTGTTCAAATGACTGTAACTTTGACAGATTGTCAGAGTCATAATAACATCCACACTTTTAAATGGCATTAATGAAATTTTTCTGCAATTTAACCACCGAATTGTTTGCATTTGGCAGCTTCTGTGCCTGTAAGGGTTGTAAAAACACAAGATTGTCTGATAAAGGGTTGAAGTTCATTGTGGCCAATTTTTGTAAGTGGTCATGAGTTAACCCTTTACCACACTATCCCAACTTTTCATGACCCTTAGGAAGACAGCTTTTGAAAACATTGTGAGATAAGGAGAAAATGCTGGTGACCAGCATTTTCTCCTTTTCCACAATGTTTTCTACCAAATCAAACACAAATTTCATCATTAGAGTCACATTGAAATTGTTGTCTTAAAATGCCTTCAATTTGGACAAATGTACATTTTTGCCATGTGGTAATGAGTTAACACTGTATGACATAACGAAATATTAGACTGATCCAAATTGGAAGCATTTACAGGCCACAAAATGAAATGTGGCAAAAATGATGAGACTTTGTATCAGAAAGGGTAGAAAACATGGTGGAAAAAGGAGAAATTGCTGACTTCTAGTATTTTAGCCTTATTCCACAATATTTTCAGAAGCCTTTTTCTTGAGGGTTGTTAAAATTCTGGATTTTGTGGTAAAGGGACAACTGTAGATAAGAATACTTTTCATTTTGCACTCAGAGCACACGGGGTAGTGTTGACAGTATGCCAATAACCCCACCTCATCCACCAAAGCGCCCACGCACCTCTCGAATGCCAGTACGACGGTCCAGGAGTCTGGGCTCGCAGGACAGGGACAAAGAAGGAATACAAACCTCAGTCAGTAATCGTGAGAACTACACTAGAGAGCAGACGATTGATAGGAGACAAATAAACAGTGCTGGAGAAATGCAGTCTAGGCCAAAAGAGAGAATTGAGGTTTGTAAATGATTTTCATTCAACATTTTATTATAAAATATACCTCCTGGTGATGCCTTTTATGTCTGGGCACAGGCCAGTTTTTTAATCATTCTTGATAAAAGGAATAATTGGACATTAACTCTTTACCAAACGAAAAATTTTTATAGACTGGTCCAAATTGAAAGCATTTGCAGACAATAAATTAAATGTTGCTGAAATGATGATTTCTGTCTTTGATAGGGTAGAAAACATTGTGGGAAAAGGAGAAAATGCTGGTTACCAGCATTTTCTCCTTTTCCCACTATGTTTTCCAAAGGATTTTTTCCCAGGATCGTAAAAACCCGGGATTGTTTGGTAAAGGGTTAAGATAAAAATGTGATAGCCACTCCAGATTTTGAATTACCATGCATTGCAAATAGGTTTGATGTATGCTATTTGAAATACCATATCTTTAAATTTTATGTAAAACTCATCAAGGGCGATCTGGATCGCCCTATTGGATTTGGTAAAGAAAACATATTCACATCAAAGATTCTGGTAACAAGGCAGGATGGTTGATCTTTGATAAACTTTTTAAAACCTTTTACCAAACAATCCCGAGTTTAGAGACTCTTGGAAAGAATCTTTTGAAAACAGTTTGAGAAAAGGGTATAGAGTGCTGGTTACTGGCATCTTGTCTTTTCCCTTAGATTTGGACAAGTCTAAATATTTGTTGTTGGGTACAAGCATAATTCCTGAACTAAGACCAGTTTGAGAGTACATGTATTCTGTAGTCTAGGCCCAGTAAGCCAGATCTCATGGAACCCACATCCTCAGTTCTTATGAATGCTTTAAGTAGTATTTCTTTGCCAAACTACAAAACTGAAGACTTGTCCAAATTGAAAGGATCTGCAGTCTACACGGTAGATGTTTCTGAACTCTTACCACACAGCAAAATTTCAGACTGGTCCAAATCAAATACATTTACAGCCAACAAATGTGGTTCAAATTACGGGATTTTTTCTGAAAGCTTAGAAATGTTGTGGGAAAAGTGGAAAATGCTGGTTACCAGCATTTTCTCCTCTTCCCACAAAGTTTTCAAAAGCCTCCTTTCCTTGGGTCATTACAAGTATGAATTTTGTGGTTGAGACTTACATGATTTGGTGGAAAATTTTCTCCTTTTCTCTCATTTTTGTCATTCTCTCTTAGGGTTCTAGAACTAGTAAAGTGTTAACCCTTTACCAGATGACCAAAAATTTTAGCCTTGTCCAAATTGAAAGCATTTTCAGAAGACATTTTCATTGTGGCTCAAATAGTGCAATTTTTCTTTGATAGGGTAGAAAACATTGTCGGAAAAGGAGAAAATGCTGGTTACCAGCATTTTCTCCTTTTTCGACTATGTTTTCAAAAGGCTTCTTTTCTGGGGTTGTTAACTGTCAGCATCATGCGGTAAAGGGTTAATTAAATCCCCAAATATATGCCCCATTTACCTGTCCACATTGTACATATATTTATAGGTGACAGTCAACACAAGAAACACAGATCAGTATGATAGAGATGATGATGCAATGGCAGTAGATGATAACCCATGTATGTAAATGATTTATTTTTTTTTCCCATTTGTTATATCACGCAGGAGTGGCAAAGTCAAGTTTTTGATGATACAAATTAATTTTGCGCTTTCAGATAAAGCAGATTTCACAAAAAAGTTGACATGTCAGTATACTCTATGGCCAATACAAACAACACAGAGAGTTGATTTTACCATCCCTTATGTCATATTAATGGTGTTATTAAATTCTTTATACCCACAGAGGTATAGAAAATATATTCAAGTTATGAAAGAAAAGTTATAATTATGTTTTGATTAAGTTTGGTAGCTGCTTCAGTAGCTGGTTGAAATATATATCAGAAATAAGTGTTAAACAGAGAAAAAAAGATATATAAAACAGCAGTAGACAAATTATTTGGCAAAAAGTGAAACAATGCAGCCTTTACAAAATGATCCTGTATTTTGGCAATCCTTGAGTTGAGTTTGGTAGTGTTGTTAGATGTGTACAGGACTTGAAAGTAATGGGTCACTGGGTCAAATTCTCAGCTTAGCCAATTTCTTCCTTAGGATTAATGATTGTCATTGTGGCAGGATTCATTCCTCTCTCATTGCTGGTCATTGTTTCGACCGTGATTATGTAGGAAAGCCGCCTATTGCTTTTGGAGAATATAAACACATAAACAAACACAACCTTTGAGAAGGAGCTTTTGAAAACATTTTAGGAAAAGGTGGTCATAAATTCTTCTTGTGCCTCAATGTTTTCACCCTTTCACAAACTACTTCAATCATTTTTTGTACAAATTATTAATGCCTGCAAATGCCCATTATTTATGTCAAGTTTCAAGATTTGCTTTCTATTTACAAGTGACCAGTGCATTTGCAAAGGGGTCTGGCCAAAAGTTCTCACAAATTAAGTTTGGCTATTATTCCTTCCCAAAATTACGATGTACATGTTTTAGAAATGGCAGCCTTATATGGCAGCTGAGATACATTTAAACAGTAAAAAATTTAAAATTATGAAAAAGTAGATAATGGTAATACATGTATCTGACCACACACTGTAAACAACATGATAAAGAGACATAGAGATAGAAAGATAGATTATCCGCCGAAGTTCAAATTTGGACAAATCTAATCAAATAGTGCCTCATACAAGACGGGCATAACCCTTTATGCTGATATCCATTTCCTACAATGTTTCTACTCTGTCACAGACAAATTCTATCATTAGAGTCACTTTTAATTTGTCTGCAATTTGGACCATTCTAAAATTTTGGCCTTTGGTAAAGAAATAAGGCAGATATGATAATGTGTTGTTCAAACCTTCCTGAACCTTTAATAAACACCTTTACAGATGAAGTCCTAGATGATGATTTAGACGGTGTAAGTGCCGGTGGAATGGATGTCTCAGATATAGAGGAGGAGGACGATAGACTGGCCCCAACAACAGCTCATGGGCCCCCTGTTTCACAACGAAGAGGGCCAGGTGGTCCCTTGTACAGACCCCAAGCCCAAACTGCCCAACAGTCTAAGTTCACCCCCTCACCACCTCCCCCCAGATTTAGTCAAAGGTCACAGATATCTTCACAAGGCTCATATTCTGTAAGTTAGATTTGTCAAAAGTCAAAGCATTTGCAGATGACAAAATGAATAAAGTCTAGTGATGGGAGTTGTCTTTGAAAGGGTAGAAAATGTTGTGGGAAAAGGGAAAAAAGCTGCTTATGGGCATTTTCAAGAGCTTTTTTCCCTCAAAGGCATTAAAACTTGGTTTTGTTTGGCAACATGTTAACTCTTTACCAGATTATAGAATTCAGACTCCTGAGCATTTGTATATAACAAGCGGCATGTAGCTGTAATAATAAAGATTTGTCTTTGAAAGGGTTGAAATAACATGTGGAAAAAGGAAAAATTCTGTTAATGAGCCTCTTTTTATCCTTTGCCTGAATTGTTTTCAAAAGCCTTCTTCCATAGGGTTGTTACAACCTTGGATTGTGTGTTTACAGTTTACAGTAAGTAGTATGTTTTTCAGAATAAAGCTACATGTATTTCAAACTAGATTTTAATTTTTTTTTTGTTTTGAAGACATTTGACAATTCATACAGTAATTATTATAAGGATTTAACACTTTTCCAAACCATCCCGAGTTTTAATAAACCTCAAAAGGTAGGCTTTTGAAAATTGTACAAATTTGTGTCAGAACTGTTAACTTAAGCAATAAATTTGAACTACAACATATGTTGATAATAAGATGAAACTTGATGTAGCTGTTGCTCTTTAGTAAATTGTTCTTGTTTCTTGTGTCTTGTTTTGATAGATTTCATGCCAATTTTCACACAAGCTTAACCTCTAGGTGTTTTTTTTTTGCAGCAGGCATCATATGGCAGAAGAAGTGCTGATTTTGTGAATGAGTCACAAAACATGGACCTCCAGCCCCGTCCACCAGTCAGGTCATCAAACCCACCACCTGGTGCACAGAGAGGTGCTGCTAACGTTTATAACAGATCCCAGTCTCCACCCCAGACAGATTCATATGCAACTAGCCGTCCACGCCCAGCCCCAAGACCTCCCAGAATGCAGCCGGCACCTCCTAAGCCTCAACAAAGAAGAACACCTTCACCAACCAACAGACCAGGATCTGGCTCAAATACTAGAGATCAGTTATTAAGTCCACCTACAGGGGATCAAATGAACAAAGACGGAACACGGCCTGATTCAGCCAGCAAGCCTCCAGGTTTGTATATGCTGTTGGTTAATACTACTCTTGTCAAATGTCAAAACAACCTGTGCAGCTTTCCATGCAATCCTGGTTTGTTTTAACCCTTCGCCACACAATCCTAATTTTAACAACCCTGAGAAAAGCCTTTTGAAGACATTGTTTGTAAAGGAGAAAATGCTGGTAACCAACATTTTCTCTTTTTCCCCGAAATGTTTCCTACCCTTTCAAAGACAAATTCCATGAATGAGCCACATTTAAATTTTCATCTGCTAATGCTTTCAATTTGGACAAGTTTACATTTTTGTTGTGTGGTAAAGAGTGAACAACACTAAGGACAAAATTTTTTTCCAAATTACTGACTGCTTTCCGATATACACAAATAAACGTTGTCAGAAATTGAAATGAATCATTAAAAAGAAAAAGAAAAGTGGAAAAACAGTTTGCATATCCAGCCTATATTGCCAGCTCATGCAAATGCTTCATGTGAAACTAATCTTAGTATGTGCTTAGATTACATCCTAACGTCTGGACCAAATTAACAATGTTTAGATAGGGTATAGGATTTCACCTATTGGTTGGTTTAGTCAGCCTACTGATGCACTGGTTTCTTCACTCTGACTGTGCTTAGGATGGTGACACATCATGTATAATGAGTCATGCAATGTGGAGAAGTGGTTTAATGGATATGCAAAGAGTATTGAACCATGTCAGCATGCACAATTTCCACAGGCTGACCTGGGTCAAAACTTTTTGATATTAGTAAATTTCCTGCATACCATTGCTAATGGTAAATTTTCTACATGCCAAAGGATCATTCAACCTCAAGCTTCAGCCTGATTTTTGACAAAAAGAATCCATATTATGCCACAGCTTGCTTGGTATAATACATTGTGTAGATGCAATAAACCTTTTTTTCCCAAAGCATTGCCTGTCTCTTTTGATATTGCTCAAGGTATTATGTAAAAACTTGTTGAATTCAGGTCATGCGAGTAAATGTCGGGATCAATTTGAAAGGAAAAAGCTATAAGGCTATTATTACAATATGAATTATGTATCTTTACTGATGATGGCACATTTTAAATTTAAGTCACCTTGATCAGATGTCAAGAAGGTTGCTACAGAAGGATAATTTAAAAAAATACAAACTTATTTTGCAATGGATACACGATCAAATGTATAGTTGTCCTATGTTAGATTTACTAGTCAAGAAGAAAAATAACTTTTTTAATATAGTTTGATCATTGTCAGGTTTGACAGGTTTTGGTATGACACACTTCCATGATTCTGAAATATCAGTAGAAGAGACCAAACTCCACGTACAAGTAGCTTTTTTCTATTTCATTGTTGACTAGTTTTATTTCTAATAACTTTCTAAAAGATATATTTGTACACAATGCACACTTTTTGTGGCATGACAACCATTGTTGTGTTTAGTTCTTTTCTATTGACTGATAAAGTTCAATTCTCTTGGAGTAATCCGAAAATGAAAAAAATGTGTGAGATCTTTATACATGTATCTTCTTTCAGGCATGTTAGAAGGCAAGAAGATCCTTCCACCTCCTATGTTAATGCCTTTAGAGAATGCTCCAAAGCCCCCAACTTTAAACCCAGTGCTAGCCCAAAGTCTAGTCCCCACAGACAAACCATTGCGGAAAAAGAAGAAGAAGAAAAGGGACAGAGGGGCTACTGAGAAGGATGTGGAAAGGGAATTAGATGTGAGATCTCCTCCGGAGCCCCCAGAAAGTTTGACCCCACCCAGAGGATATGCAGCCCCACTTCATCCCCCACCCTCAGCAACGACAAGACCTCAGAGAGCCCAGTCTGGTATTCCCTCGCCCAAATACTCAAAAGGAGCTCCACAAAAACATGAAAGCCAAAGGTAAGGTCAGACCAACAGGAAATGTATAACTTATTTTTATAAGAAATACATTGTATATAGATAAACCTTGTAATCATTTTTTTAAACTTAAAAATGTGACTGACTAATGGTTAAAACCTTAAAAAAGAGCTTTTTAAAAACTATGTTGTAAAAGGAGAAAATATTGATAATCAGCCTTTTTTCTTTCCCACACAATGTTATCTACCCTTTCACAGATTAATTTGATCATATTAGCCTTATATGATTTGTTGACATTCCAAGTGCATATAAAAGGAATACCATATAAAAGTGGTGAATCTTTTATAGTTTGGTTAAGTGTCAAGGCATTTGATTTGTGACCAAGGCACCCTGATTCTGGTTCCAACTGGAGCTGGCCATGGTTGAAGTCACAGTGTCCCTGGACTAGTCATTCTCCCCCTGCCCTAGCACTGATAGATGATTTGGGAAAATGTACAAGTGTACTTTCAGGTTGATAACATGTTTAATTAGGTTGAAACATTTCATTTGAAATTTTGGATGCTAAAATCTCTTGTCTGCATTCAGTGCTCTAACTTTGTACTGTTATGTTAAATTTGGACCAGTGTATTAATAAAGCTTTATTTATTGCAGCCATTGTTCATAGGAACTTCAATGATTTTTGTACATGTATTCACCACAGATATACAGAAGAGAATATGGAGGAAGAGAAAGATGACTCTAGCAGTCGAGATGACAGACCTCCCATGGTCAATGGGATGGCGGTGCCTATCAGGGAAGGGCCAATGAGGTCAGCTAAACCTGGAAAGCGTACACAACCCATGGAAACAAACAGCGAAGATTACGACATGAATGGAAACGTGGAGAACGGAGATATCTTACAGGTTGGAAATTTGTTTTAAGTCTATACCAAAGGAAAACTTGCAGATGACGGATTAAATGTAACTAAGAAACCGAATTTTCTCTTTTGAAGGGTAGGAAACATTGTTGAAAAAGGAGAAAATGCTGGTTACCAGCATTTTCTTTTTTGCCCACAATGTTTACAAAAGCCTTCTGTATGAGGGTCAATAGAATTTGGGATTGTTTTGTAAAGGGGTTAAACCTTTATTCATTGTGCTACAATCCTTTTATAATGAAATGGTGTGAAGCCATAGTTACTGATCCAAAATGATGCGGGTTGAAGATCTCAACTAGATCAGCTTCCACAGTGCAAGACAAAATCATTATTAGATTCAACCTTAATGTAGGTTGTCAGGTGCTCTTTTTTTTTTTTCATCTCAAAATAAATTTCCTTTAGTTTTGATTAAATAAAGATGTATCCTATAAACCTCTGCTCTCAACATAATGTAGTGTGTAAGAACATTTATGAAATCTGTAGTTCTTAGATCATTGTTGACACTAAGGAGATGGTTGAATGTTCTCAAATTTGACAAGTGAAATTTAATTGTGTCTCTAAGACATATAAAATCGAATGCTTTTGAAACAAAGAATGAGAACATGTTCTTTTTTTTTGTTGTCTTTGCTCAAACCAGGATACGGTAAAGATACTACACTGAATAGCATTACAATGAATTATTATTGCAGGATATAGATTAATTATATGAAAAAAAAAAATACAAAATTTCTGTGAATTATTCAAAAGGTTAGGAAATTTTCAGATTAGCATCTATTGACAATCCAAATATTTTCTTATCCTCATGTAAAATTTGTAAATGGTAATATATGACTTAGTTAGGGCAAGTTTATGGCATAGCACAACCATGACCCTCTACCAATGCTTGATTTAGAAAGCAGAGGTTTTAGGTATGAATCACAGTGATGGTGTGCTTGGAGCCTGGGTGTTTTTTGGTCAAAGCTGTGCACAGCTGTATTCTAGTACATGTGAAAAAAAGGAAACTCATGAATAAGAGAGATGTTGCCTAGTTGTAACTTAAACACTGTTCGATACACTGTTCAAAATAATGCCTTTGCTTGTAATTATCCCTAGGATGATGTAATAAATGAGGATGAAGAGGTGGGACCTTTAATACCCCCACCCCAGGGATTTAGGGGTCCTAGTGCAAGACCAGGTCATGGTCGCCCACTCTCACAGTCTGTACCACAGGTAACTTTTTTTTTTTATCTTTGATCATGTGATTTAACACTTAAAGTGTCTTTAGCAACTATGGATGCCTTTGCAGCCATTATAGATCAAAGATCAGCCTGCACAAAACATGCAGTCTGATCGTTGATCTACACTGTCCGCTTTGTTGAACACTCTGGACTAGAGCAACCTTAAACTTTTAAGACTGAAAATATCCATTGGGTTTATTTAGCACTCTAAGAGATAAGGTATTTTAATCTACGGACATCTGTTTTTGTCTTTCATTAGACCAACCTCCTTGAAAATATTGTGGCTTAACTCTTTACCAAATGCCAAAATGTTGGTCTTGACCAAATTCAAATCTGTTGCAGACAACAAAAACAAAAATACAGCATAAGTGATGATTTCTGTCTTTGATAGGGTAGAGACATTGTTGGATAAGAAGGAAAAGCTGGTTACCTGTATTTTCTCGTTTTCCACGATGCTTTCAAAAGTCCTTTTTTGAGGGATCTTTAAAACTTGAGATGGAGTGGTAAAGAGTTAACCCTTTACCGCACAATCCTGACTTTTAACGACCCTAAGAAAGAAGCCTTTTGAAAACATTGTGGGAAAAGGAGAAAATGCTGGTAACCAGCATTTTCTCCTTTGCCCACAATGTTTTCTACCCTTACCAAAACAAATTTCAAATTTTCAGTCACTTTTATCTTATCATCTGCAAATGCTTTTAATTTGGACAGGTCCAATATTTTGTCATTTGGTAAAGAGTTAAAGGATAACAGCTGGCAAAGCCAAAACTTAATTTCCTAAAATCTTTTGTTTAGAATTTATTAAAGTTAAAGGGACTGGATTCATTCAACCCTGACAGCTAATATTGGTAAACTAGTAAGGAAAGTACATGAAACCATGGATAGATACACAGGCTGCCATGATTGAGCGAAATACTGTTCATAATGGCTTAAAACTATTAACTTTTATACCACAAACTCCCAAGTTCTAATGACCCTGAAAGAAAATGCTTTTGAAAACTCTATGGAAAAGGAGAAAATGCTGGTAACCAGATACAGACAGAAATCATCATGTTAGCTACATTTAATTTGTCGTCTGCAAATGCTTTCAATGTGTTCTGGTAAAAAAAATTTGCTGTTTGGTAAAGGCTGAAAAAGAAAAATCATCTAGATATTTGAATTTGTGCAGTTGTAGCTGTTTTAGACCAGATGATAGAACTTGTCTGTGAAAGGGTAGAAAACATTGAAGGTAAAGGAGAAAGTGCTGGTCACCAGCATTTTCTCCTATTCCCACAATGATTTCAAAAGCATTTTTTTCAAGGTCACTAAAACAAAGGGTTGTTTGGTGAAGAGTAAACTCTGAAACTCTAAGTGAATGGAACAGCATCATTTTTAGTCGTGACACAAATTATACTTGCAGAAATATTGCGGCTGGTTTACCAGAACATCTCTTGACATATGTAACAGTATAGATCAGTCATTAAAATGTACATTCTGTGCAGTCTGATATTGATCTACATTAAAACTTCTAATGTTACTATTACCGGTAGCACCTATAGTTTTAAGATATTGTTTTCAGTCTGCGTATAGATGGCCCAGTATATTTAAGTTGTACAAGGTATATAGATGTATGCAATGATTTTGTAAGGTTGTGCTTCACAAAGCTTTTAATGACTGTAAAACACTAGAGAGTGATATTAAGGAGTCTTTATGATACTGCTAAATTTTTTACCCTATGACGAAATTTTAAAAAGCATTTGCAGTTGACAGAATAATTGAAAAAAATTATTAAACTAATTGATCGGACAAAAAAAAAGGGAAGTTTGTCTTTGGGAGGGTAGAAAATATTTTGGGACGGAGAGAAAATGCTGGTTAAAAGCCCTTTTAAAAGCCCTTTTTCTGTTTACCTGCATTTTCTCCTTTTACCACAATATATTCTACCTCTCCAAATCAAGTTCCAATTTTTTGAGTCACATTTATTTTGTTGTCTGCAAATGCTTTCGAGTGGACAAGTCATAGATTTGTCGGTTGTTAAAGAGTTAATGGGGAATAAAATTAGTATTGTCTTTACATAAATTATGTATGTGTTGTACTTCGGCGTATTGTAACTATAAATGTATGTCCTTTAGGAAGTTACTATCAACGAAACTATTGAAGAGATTTAATTAACCCGTCAGTAAGTTCAGTATTGTGTGCATGATGATATTCAGAGGGTTGCATCTGCGTTTTTGTTCAAATACAGGGTGTCCAGAAAGTAAGGTAACACTTTTGTACATTTACAATGTAGCTTTTAATTTCAGATGAAGTGATAAACATATACATATATGTACATGTATATAGTATATGTGCGTTTTTTATGTAATAAATTTCATTTAATTTCCATTGCATTACACACTTTCATACAGATTTCAAATCAGAAGTACCTTTTTGTTATTGGCGTCATTTATGTAAATAATGGCGTTTCCAATGTTACGGCCTCTTATGCTCTTTCCATGCCAAAAATGCACGAAAAAACTGTCAACCTTTTTGAATTTACATTTTATTGAAAAAAAAACATGTCTGTGCTGTTTGGCTTGGGATTGTAGACCTTTGACTTTAAATAACCCCGAAGGAAGAAGTCACATGGGTTGAGGTCAGGACTGTGTTTAGGCCACAATATTCCCGTATCTTTACTTTATGATATCATCTTAATATTACCCTATAAGCAAGAGTATCGTATAAAAAGTGTTTCACAGTATTAATTATATGTATGGGCAGTAGCACCATCCTCCATAAACCATGTGTTCTGCAATTTCTGAAACTTCTTTCCAAGTGCGGGAACAAACTAATTCAAAAGCCATAGGTAGCGCTGGAAATTAATTGTGTTGTTAAAGACATATGGCCCAATAACACTGTGACATGACATTGCACAGCATATGGTACACTTAACTGCAAAGTGGTCTCTCTGTGAAGCAGTGCAGTTGTTCATGTGCCCAACACAGCATATTTTGTTAACGAACATGTCCAGACAACAGGAAGTGACATCGTCATTAATTACTAAAATGATGCCAAAGACAGAAAGGTACTTTTGGATTGAAATCTGTATAAAAGTTGGTAATATTGTGGAAACTGAATGAAATTATCACACATAAAACTTACAAATTTTATATACATGTATGTATGTTTTTATCTCTTAATTTGAAATTTAAAGCCATATTATAAATGTACAAAAGTGTTACCTTACTTTCCGGACACCCTGTACAAGGAATGAATCCTAAGTTTCTATTTTCCTGGGTCTATTATAGTGCACATCTTTTACACATAATTATTCATTATATACACAAAGACCTTGCAAATACTTTTGAGGGGAAGTTCTACTTCATTTACCTTAATTATGTTTTCTGAACATCCATATATGGCCTGCAACACGCGAAAAGGGGCATTCGGATATTTGCGTACAGAGTCGTCTTGGATCAACCTGTGCAGTCTGCGCAGGCTGATCCGAGACGACTCTTTCCGATCGTGTGTGATTTTCTGTTTTCTGTAGACACAAGTCTACTGTAGGACAAAATCTAGAGTAGCCATAAAGTGCCGTCACGGAATAGCCTGCGGGGAGTGCACAGGCTGATCCAGGACGACACTTTACGCAAATGTCTGAATGCCTCTTTTCGCGTGTTGCAGATCATATAAGGCTTGTAGTAAACTTGTATCCACTGTCTGACTAGAAAACCTTGTAACCCTTTAACAGACAATCCTGAATTTCAACAACCCTGAGGAAGAAGGCAGTTGAGAACATTGTTGGAAAATCAGAAAATGCTGGTAACCTGCATTGTCTCTTTTTCCCACAATATTTGCTTCCTTTATCCCAAAAAATTTCAGTTTTTGAGTACATTTGTTTTGATATCTACTTGTGCTTCCAGTTTTGACAAGTCTAAAATTTTTCACTTGGTACAGAGTTAACCAAAGACACTAAATGTATTAGATTGGACTTTTTTAACATAATTTCTCCTCTTGATGACAAGCTACTTCTTCTATCAGACAAACTTTAAACCATCGTGGCAAGAAGAGATAGTGCTGTAAAGGAGCAATTTCTCCTTCTGTTGCTATGTGTCCCCATATATTCATGCATTTATATGTATTGTCTTGAACTCGTAAGCCTCTGTCTTGCTTTGAACTTCTGATGCATATGAGAAAAGTAGTCAGTGACTTGAAAACAAAGTTGTGTCAGTGCTGGTGTGAGAAAGCCAGGAAACACATGTGTAGGTGCACTGCTTGCTGTGAAATGACTTACGCCGTTAAAACTGCTTTATACAATAAAAACAAAACACTTTAACTCTTAACCAAACGACAAAAAATTCGGAGTTGTCCAAATTCAAAACATTTGTAGGCAGCAATTCAGATGTGTTTGGAATTATTCTTTTTGGCTGTGAAAGGGTAGAAAACATTATGGGGAAAGAAGAAACTGCTGGTTACCAGCATTTTCTCCTTTTCCCACAATGTTTTCGAAAGCATTCTTCCTACAGGTTGTTTAAACATGGATTAGTGTGGTAAATGGATAAATTTGCATGTTTCAATCTATTACCGACATTAAAGTACTACAAGTCATGCAAATGATAAAAAAAAGGTAAAGGATCTTTGTACAGTGATAAAACATTTCGGGAAGGATAGCAGATAACTATAATGAGCAACTGTTTTCAGAGCTATCTCCAGTAGGAAAGTAAAAAACTGTAAATGCAGATTTATTGTGACGAATGTCAGAATATTGTTAGCATTGCTTTCAGTGTGATTTGTACATGTACTTTTTTTTTGTCCATATTAATTTTACAATCAACAAATTCATTCCGCTTGAATGATGGGATTTGTCTGTGAGAGGATTATGTTTTTGGAAAAGGAGAAAATTCTACCATGTACTTACTAGCATCTCCTTGTCCAAAGATTTAAAGACGAAAATTCTTTGTCCCTAAGGTAATAATTACACAGAATTTTGTCAACTCTTCACCAAACAGCAAAATTTTGGACTTGTCCAAATCGAAATCATTTGCAGATGGCAAATTAAATTTAGCTCCAATAATAGGATTTGATTTTGTAAGGGTAAAAAATATTGTTGGAAAAGGAAAAAATGTTTGTTACCAGCATTTTCTCCTTTTCCCTCAATGTTTTTAAAAATCTTTTTGCTTCAGGTCATTAAAAACTCGGGATTGTATGGTTAAGGGTTAAACTGTTGTTTTGTTTGCTGGCTATAATTAAGCTATTCTTGAAGACCTTGAGTGCACTCAGTTTTTTTTTTTTATTTGCTAAGCAGATTTTAATCAAGGTTTCTACATTAGAATTTTGGAGCAAGATTGTTTATTATTGTAGTTCAATATTTTGTTGATCAGTAATCTAATTCCTAATTGGCTGCAGGGACAATGCAAGATAATTCTACAATTTGAATATTTTAGATAAAAACCATGTTTCTTGGATATTTTTGAACACTGGTGAGACAAAAGATAATAACTTTGCAAGTACAATATTTGTTATCAGCCCAAATCCAATATTATGGTTTTTTTTTCTGTTTTTGCTTTATCCTCAAAATAATGTTATGTATTTTGAAACAACCAAGTCTTGAACCTGCATTCACGCTCCCTCCTTAATAACATTCTTAGTCTGTATCTCCAGAATTTTCTAAATTTCAAAGTAATGCAACTTTTGATTGGCTAAACCAAATAGTTTAGTCAATCAGAAGTTGTTTTACTTTATGAATCCAGAGTGAGAGTAAGAACACAATCTTGAATGTTTTTTTAATACTGACCCTGGTAACCTAACTGTTAGCAGAAAGGGCCAAGGATTGATGATAGTCATTGCAGAAGGGTCTCTTCCCAACTGACTGCTCAAAGGGGCATTAATCCAGATTTAAACCATTTTTAGCTCCACTGGCCGAAGGCCAGCGGGCTTATGTCATGGCCTGTTGTCCGTCGTCCGTCCGTCCGTCCATCCGTTAACTTTTTTTTAAAACGTCTTCTTCTCTGAAACTACCCATCCAATTTTGATGAAACTTCACAGAAATGATCCTGCCATGGTCCTCTTCAGAATTTCTTGAAAGAATTTAATTCCTTCAAAAACTCTGGTTGCCATGGCAACAAAACTGAAAAATTTTGAAAATCTTTGAAAATCTTCTTGTCTGAAACCGTAAGGCCAAGGGCTACCAAATTTGGCATGTAGCTTTATCTAGTGGACCTCTACCAAGTTTCTTCAATTTATAGCCCTGGGGTCAAAATTGGCCCCGCCCCGGGGGTTACAAGTTATACATGGGCTTATTTAGGGAGAACTTTAAAATTCCTCTTCTACCTAGCCATAGGGCCTAGAGCTACCAAATTTGGCATGTAGTTTTATCTAGTGGACCTCTGCCAAGATTGTTCAAATTATAGCCCTGGGGTCAAATTAGGCCCTGCCCGGGGGTAACAAGTTTTACATGGGCTTATATAACAAGTTTTACATGGGGCTTATATAGGGAGAACTTTAAAATTCTTCTTTGACCTAGCCATGGGGCCTAGGGCGACCAAATTTGGCATGTAGCTTTATCTAGTGGACCTGTACCAAGGGTGTCCAAATTATAGCCGAGGGTCAAATTTGACTTCGCTCCGGGGGGGTAACATGTTTTACATGGGCGGGCTTATATAGGAAAATCTTTCGCATCTAGCTATAAGGGCTAGGGCTATCAAATTTTGCATTTAGCTTTATCTAGGGGGTCTCTATCAAGGGTGCTCAAATTATAGCCCAGGGGGTCAAATGTAGCCCCACCCCAGGGGGTCACAAGTTCTACATGGTCTTATATAAGGAAACTTTAATAATCTACTTGTACATAGCCATATTTAGGCCTAAGGCTACCAAATTTTGCATGTAACTTTATATAATGGGCCTCTACCAAGAGGGCCCAAATTTTAACTTTGGGGGTCAAGTTTGACTCCACACCAGGGGTCACAAGTTTTACATTGGCTTTTATAGTGAAAACTTGATAAACCTGTGTCATGGATCACATATTTTACAGGGCCTTTTATTCAGCAAACTTGTTTTACATGACTTTTTATTGGGCAAGATTAAAAAATCTTTTTGTTTATAACCACACATTCTAGTTTTATATTGTAGGTCTGGGGTCAAAATTGCCTTCATTCCAGGGATCGCAAGTTTAACATGGGCTTCAAAATATTGTCACTTCAATTTAAACATTAATCAAGGGAAATAATTCTTTTTATGAAAGATAAAGTTCGTTACTATTTACCTCCCTTGATTATCAAGCTGCAGTGATACATGATTGGTGCTAGACAAGTTTTTTAGCTCCACTGGCCGAAGGCCAGCAGGCTTGTAGTTTGAAAAAAAATCTTAGTGATTTATTATGACAATTGTTAGCACACATGTAACTCATTACCAAACGATAATATTTTAGGCTTGTCTAAATCGAAAGCACTTGCAGACGACAAAATAAAAGTGATTGAAAATTTGAAATTTGTTTTGTGAACAGTAGAAAACATTGTAAGAAAAGGAGAAAATGCTTTTCTAAAGCCTTCTTTCTCAGGGTCATCAAAAGTAGGGATTGTCTGGTAATAGGTTAAAAAGATATATTTCAAACTGAGATTGATGTATATACTTGTTTTTTTACTGGCACTGAAGGTCCGTCCATCCATCTGTCCGTGCGTGCATTAACTTTTATTTCAAACATCTCTGAAACTACTTATCCAATTTTGATGAAACTTCAAAGAAATGATCCTGCCATGGTCTTCTTCAGAATCCCATGACAGAATTTTATTCCTTCAAAAACTCTGGTTGCCATGGCAACAAAACTGAAAAATATAGAAAATTTTCAAAAATCTTCTTCTCTGAAACTGTAAGGCCTAGGGCTACCAAATTTGGCATATAGCTGTATCTAGTGGGCCTCTACCAAGTTCCTTCAAATAATAGCCATGGGGTCTACCAAATTTTGCATGTAGCTTTATCTAGTGGGCCTCTACAAGGAGGGCCCAAATTATAGTCCTTGACCCAAGTTTGTCCCCACACCACGGAACACAAGGTCACCAGTTTTGCATGGGCTTTTGTAATGAAAACTATCTTAAGTCATCATGTTACTAACCATTATAAAGACTAAGGCTATTAGATTTAGCCCTGTCTCATGGGTTTCATGTTTTACAGGGCTTTTCATTGAGAAAAATTTGAAAATCTTCTTGTTTATAACATTCAAGAACTGAATTATTTGGTATGGAGCTTTATATTGTGGACCTCCACCAGGATTCAAATAATTATAGCTTTGCAATCAAAATTGGCTTTGCCCATGGATCACAACTTTCTCGTAGGATTAGATAGAAAAATGTTTGCATGTCCTCGTGTTTGAAATCAATTTGCTGAATATTGTAATGTTTGGCTTGTAGTGTTTTTACTTAATAGCCAGTGGAGCGATACAGGGCCATCATGGCCCTCTTGTTTTTTTCTTGGAGGGGGGCGGGGGGCGGGGGCAGAAAGTATATATTTTAAAAGGATCAAGTCTTAAAGATACATCTATACTGGTTTTCATTTTTAACCCATTTTATCCTTATTCTATGAAACTGTAATCATTCTTGTGGTTTCATACCAAATGTTGCCCCAGACAGCTGCAAAGTGGCACAGATTACGATGGATTGTAAATGCATTTTCATGTTTTGGTGCCTTAAAAGCAATCACTTTTATCGTTTCTGGTTTCAAATGAGGAAAAATCCCTTGAGTTTTTCTATCCCAGGGCCCGCGCTGCTGATCGCCATTTTCTTAGAAGGATTATTTGAGTGAAAAATCCACGAAACAGATATAAAGAGCATTCTACATAGCAAATTAACTTGATTTGGGAAGAAATTGAATTAAAAAGTATATAAAGTCTACTCAAACTCAAATAGAAAATAAGATAAAGGAAAAAAATAAATGAACTGGATAAAATCCAATCAGCAGTCTAAAATATGATCTACGAGTATAGATCTAATTTTTTTAATAAAGAAACAAACGGTTATTTATAGCTAAGATTGTCATTTTGGAAAATTTATTACAATATAAAAACATGTTTACAAACATTATTCTTTAATTTCTCTTTTTCAATTTAAGTTGTCATCTGCGTCAATAGTCAATAGTGGATCTAAGGATTAATGATGGATATCAATTTTAATGTAATTAATCAGATTTTTAAATCATATCTACTATATACATGTATTCATATATACTTCCAACTCCGAATGATGCAGAATGTCTAGGTTTGATAATGGCGAGACGGCTTCCGCTCTGAATGGGAAAAATGCTGACCGCTGATTGGCTTATTGGTTTTTGATTGACAGCTCTGGCGTTTGGTCAATTATAACATGGCTTTCAACTTCAGATAAAGAGATAGAAATTTATCTACGTGTATATAAAATATGTAAGTTTTTTTCTCTGATAATTTCATTCACTTTTCATAGCATTACCCACTTTTATACAGATTTCAAATCAGAGGTGTCTTTTTGTCATTGGTGTCAATTTAGTTATTAGTGACATTTTCAATGTGACATCCTTTTATACTGTTTGTCACTCTTTCCATGCCGAACATGCACCAAGAAATTGTCAATTGTTGTTTTAGCACACATTCTGATACCAATCTTCTTTATTTCACTTTTAACGTTTTTAGTAACATGTCTGTGCTGGCTGGTTTAGGATTGTAGACCTTTGACTTAAAATAACCCTAATGGAAGAAGTTTGAAAAATGAGTTTGTTCCCATGCTTGAAAAGAAGTCCTGTTCATTGCAAAACGCATGTTTTATGCAGGATGGTGCTTTGGCACACACATTTAATACTGTCATAGACTTTTTATACGATACAGTCAGTGACAGGGTAGTATCGAGCTGATATCTGTAGGTAAAAGATTGCGGAATATCATGGCGTGCGCACAGTTCAGACCTCAGCCAATGTGACAACTTCCTTTGGAGTTATTTGAAGTCAAAGGCCTACAATCCCGAGCCAGACAGCACACAAATGTCGTTAAAAAAACATTATTTTTGAAGTCAAGAAGATTAATATTAGAATGTTTTAAAGTGATTGACAACTTCATTGCATGTGTTTGGCATGGAAAGAGCATAAAAAGACATCACAATTAAAACATCATTAACTACTAAAATGATGCCATTGACCAAAAGGTACTTCTGATTTGAAATCTGTATAAAAATGCGTAATGTTATGATAATTGAATGAAATTATCACACAAAAAACTTACATATTTTATACACATGTGTATAAATTTTTATCTCTTTATCTGAAGTTGAAAGCCATGTTATAAATGTACAAAAGTGTCATCTTAATTTCTGGACATCCTGTATTTACTTCAAACTTGGACAACTTGTTCGCTATCAAATGGGGAACCCGTACAACAAGAGCAGGTAACCATCAAAGTATTTTTGACTCAATTATGCCCCTTTTTTGACTTAGAGAATATCACTGAAAATCAAGCAATTACCTGTACATCAGAGTGTTGGCACTTGTATGGGGTGCTCTTGCTTCAACTTGGTTCCTTCAGGTCAGTTACTGCCAGTAGAGCAGTCAGGCCCCATGGGCCTCTTGTTTTCATTTCAATTTCTTTTTTCATTCTTTCTACACATATCATTATATCTTTCACATTTAATTTTTTTTTTCTCTCACCGTAGTTTTCTTCTATTTTTTTTTTTTAATTTATGTATCATTGATACGCTCACAATATCCAATCATTAAGCTTTTTTCACCAAAACACTTTATAACGTTATAAATCTATAGACTCTCAAATATCATATGATTTTTCTTTTATATATTATGTTTTACTTGCTTTTTAAGCCTCAAAGGTGTTTTTAGAACATCATGTACACATGTTTTGGTTTATATATTTGCAACCAAGATATTCATCTGATCAGCAGGTACATTGTAGCTCAGATATTGGGGAATTGTCCTAGCCGTGTTGAGGTATGATCATAGCCTGAACATTGTCTGTGTCCATGTCATCATGCAGAAACCTTGACATTGTCCAATTTCTCTGTCATGACTTAACCCTTAATGACAATCCAGAGTTTTAACAACCTGGAAAAAGATGTTTTTGAAACCATTGAAAGAAAAGGAGAAAATGCTGGTAACCGGCTGGTTCTCCTTTTCCTACAATGTTTCTACCCTTCCAAAAACATTTTTTTTTTCTATATAAATTTTTCTAGCAACATTCGTAGTATGCCAATGCTTTCAGTTTTGACAAATTAAAAATTTTGTTGTTTGGTAGAAATTCAAGCTAGTTGTTTACTATCAATACCAATAGGGCAGGTAACCCTCAAAATATTTTTGATAGAGTTATGCCTCTTCTTCTACTAAGAGTTTTCACTGGAAAGGCTACTGCAGCAGAGCATTGACACCCATGTATGGTGCTCGTGTGTAGACTCTTTACAAGAGGACAAAATTTTGGATTGGTCCAGACTGACAGCATTTGCAAACAACAAATTACTTGTGGCTTAAATGCTGAGAATTGCCCGAGAAAGGTTAGAAAAGATTGTGAGAAAAGGAGAAAATGCAGTTTACAAGAATTTTCTCCTTTTCTACAATGTTTTCAAAAGCCCTTTTTCTCAGGTTCTTTTAAAACTCTGGATTGTGTGGTAAAGGGTTAATTTCGTGGTCTCTATACATCGTTTTTAGCATTATAGAAAAAAAAAAAAACCATACAATTCGATGGGAGTACAAAATATGAAGAGAATATTGATTTTTGTTCAGATAGAGATACAGATTGTAATTTATGCTTGCAAGTTTTATTTCAAGTTCTAAGTGTATTTTGTGTGCATACTGACAAGTTCATCTGTTTCAATTCCATTTACAGGACAGTAGAAGTCAAGCCGTAAGACAAAGTAGTGCAAAGCCTCCATTACCCCGAGGTCGCCCTAGTGCCAGTACCACAACCATGCGATACAAGAACCCCTCACCCCCACGTAGACCGTCCCGACCGCCCACAGGCAGAAACGATACATAGCATGTTTGCAGCATTCACTAGCTTTGTCACATTCCATGTTATATTATGCTTTGTTCATCACTCATCAATACATCATTTTTATTTATTTAACTGTCATCTCATTTTAGCGCTAAATATTTTAATATTGATTCCGATTTCATAATCTGTTAGTAAAGATACATTGATACCCCTTTACCCAACAACCCCATATTTGAACAAGCCAGGAAGACCTTTGGAAAACATTGTGGGAAAAGGATTTCTATGCCTTCTCAGACAAATTCAGACTTTTTTTAGTCTGCATATTCTTTCAATATGTACCTTATAATTTTGTTGTTTGGTAAAGACATTTTCTGATCTGAATTCAGTTTTGTTGATTTAGTATTGCCTGAAAAGAAAATTACAGCATGAGACCTACAAACCATCTTTGTAAACTATGAAGGATCAGTAGGAATCAAATTTTGGTTAAATTGTACTTCAAAAACAGTATGGCAAGAGAAGTTGCTTGTTATGAGTAAAATTTTTTATAGCCAAAATGTTTTAAAACTGGGCTGGTGGAAGAAGTAAAAAGTTACCTGCAAAAAGGAATGTGTTAGACTGATTTCCTTTATCTAGATTGAATTTCGACTTTTTGTGGCAAATATTGTGACAAATGAGCATTTTGAGATGGAGTCATAGTACAGAAATTTGAAATTTCTCTTTTTACCACATTGTTTTCTTTGCTCCCTCTCAACACCATTATCTTAATGATCATCATCTTATTATTTTTTTTTCAATAATTTTCTGAAGCCTGTACTAAACAGTCTTGAGTTTTAAAGATCCAAAAGAAGAAAGCTCTTGAAAACACTAGGAAAAAGAGCAAGTGCTTCCTTTCTTACAATGTTTCCCTCGTTTTTTTTAATCCTTTACCACACAATCCTGAGTTTAACGACCCTGGGAAATTGGACATTTGAAAACATTTCCACAGTGTTTTCTAAGCTCATGTTTTCATTCAATCAACTGAGTCAGATTTGTCGTCTGATGATGCCTTGACTTTGGGAAGTCCAAAATATTGTTGTGTGGTAGGGCTTAACCCTTTACCACACGACAAGATTTTAGACCTGACTGAATTGAAAGCATTTGCTGATGACAGTTTTAATGTGGCTCATATGAAATGATTTTCTTTGATATGGTAGAAAACATTGTAGGAAAAGGAGAAAATGCTAGTAACCAGCATTTTCTCCTTTTCCCACAATGTTTTCAAAAGCCTTCTCTTTCAGGGGTGTTAAAAGTCATCGTTGTGTGGTAATGGGTTAAAACACAAACCCAATCATTTGAACCTTATATAAATTGTCTGCAAATGATCTCAATTTAGACTGAGCTAAAATTTTGTTGTGAGGTAAGGCTCTAACCCTTGAAGTGCTAATAAATAAAACAGACATCCTCATTCATTACTACAGATACACCTACATGTATTGCTAATTCAAAGCCGTTTCTGAAATATCTGCCAAAGAAAAGGACATTGTAGATCCAAGATCACACTGCACATTCTGTGCAGTGTGATCTCGGTCAGCTCCGTCAGCAAAATTTTTTCTCGGGTTCATTATTATGAGGGGTTAATATGAACTAGCATATAATTATTATCTGTCTCTTTGAAAAAAGCCTTGAAGTTTATTTTTTTCATTCTATTATTGTAAATAGCAATAGAAGATCATATTTCTCGTACTTGTTTTTTTGTCACGCCTTGCTTCAACTCAGGAATCATCATAAATAGTAATTTTTTTTGATAGAATGATTTTAGTATAGAGAAAATAGCCGGGAATAGAACATTTCACAGCAGAATATGCAAAGGATATAGAAATTTGTGTTTTCAGCCTTTTACCAAAACAACCCTGAGAAAAAAAGTTTTTGGAAACATTATGGGAATAGGAGAAAATGCTGGTAACAAGCATTTTCTCCACTTCCCACAATGTTATATGTGCTTTGAAAGGCAAAACCTTTCATTTAGAACATATTTAATTCATTGTCTGCAGATGCTTTTCAATTGGAATAAGCCTAAAATTTTGTCATTTTAGAAAAGGTTTATTCTTTACCTACAACAAAATTGAAACCACATGTGCAGAATTCAAATATTCAAATGGATGAAATTTGTTTGTGAGAAAAAAATCATGAGAAAAGGAGAAACATTTTCTCCTCTTTCCCACAAATTTTTTAAAAGCCTTTTTATTTCCTCAAGGTCGTTTAAACATGATATTTTCTGGTAAAGGATGAAGATGACAGCATATTAGGTAATGAGGCTTTCATTACCAATATATTTGAGTCATGCCTTGTTAAAGGGGGGTTTAATACATCTCCAAAAAGTATCGACCCAGGTCGGCCTGCACAGGCTGATCTTGGTTTGAAAATTTTTGCTTTTGGTCAATTTTCTGCATGTCAACAGACTTTCCAACAAAAGGATTCAGCCAGTTGTCAGATGAAATCAATTTTACGGATCTATAATTGTGTGATGAGTTGTTTGGTATAATGTGTCAAGGAGATGCGTGAAACCCCCTTTTGCCAGAGTATGGTTCATGTAACGAATCATTTTAACCCTGGGTGACAGCATTCATCAATAGAGCCACATTCGTCGTCTGCAAATACTTTCAATTAGGTAAAGTACAAAATTTTGTCATATGGTAAAGATTTGACCCTTTACTAAACAGCTGTGTGTTTTAATGACCTTGGGGAATAAACCTACATAAAATTGTGGAAAAAGGAAAAAAACACTGGTTTTCAGCCTTTTCTCCTTTATCCCTTTACCACACAATCCCAAGTTTCAACAACCCTGAGGTAGAAAGCTTTTGAAAACATTTTGGGAAAAGGAGAAAATGCTGGTAACCAGCATTTTCTCGTCTTCCCAAAATATTTTCTATCCTTTCAGAGACAAATATCATCATTTGAGCCACACTTGATTTGTCATGTACAAATGCTTTTAATTTGGACATGTCCAAAATTTTGTTGTTTGGTAAAGAGTTAGCCAGCGTTTCTAGCGCTTCAAGTAGAAAAGGAGTATTTCAGTGCACATTCCCTTTGTGGCCTGCAAATGCTTTGAAGTGGTACCAGTCTAAAATTTTGTTGTTTGGTAATAAGCAGTAACTTCAGGCTTTTATATACATGTATCATATTTTTTGTTAAATTTATCATTTTTTCCCCCGACTGTGATGTATTTATCTTAGCCGTCCATATTTGTTGATATCCATTTTATATTCTTTGTAGTCAATTGTAATTTCTATACTCAATGTCTGTGATACTGTGTAACGCTCATATATGTTCTTCTTTAATTTGTTTAATGCTAACCTCTTCCAGCCAACAAGATTTTAGACCTTGTCCAAACTAAAAGCATTTTCACATGACAAATACATTTGGGCCAAATGATTAAATTTTTCTGTGAAAGGAAAGAAAATATTGAGTGAAAATGAGAAAATGATGGTTACTGGCATTTTCTCACAATGTTTTGGAAAGAGTTTTACATCATGATTGTTAAATTCCAGATTGTGTGGTAAAGGGTTAATCAAATTCCCTGGTAGAAACCAGGAAAGCTTTTCATATCTCTCAATATGGACAAGTCTAAGATTTTGTTGGGTAAAGAGATATAAATTCATTAAGATACAAGCAATATTTAACTATTTACCAAACAACATAAGTTTGGACTGGACCAAATTGAAACCATTTGCAGATGACAAATTCAGTGCTGCTAAAATTATTGTCTTTGATAGGGAAGGAAACATTGTGGGAAAAGGAGAAAATGCTGGTTACCAGTATTTTCTCCTTTTCCCACAATGTTTCAAAAGGCTTTATCATCAGGGTTGTTAAAAGTCGCGATTGTGTGATAAAGGGTTTAATTAACCAGTAGCTGGTATAAGTACACCAAAGGAGTCCAATTTGGAGAAAAAGAAAACACTGTTGGAAGAGGAGCTAGTTCTTGTTACAAGCACCTTTACATCATCAAAAGGATCACTGCTTAATGAGGGTCGTGAAGATCAAGATTAGATTTCTGGATACAAACTCTAATCTTGGATCCATAGTGTCCAGTTTTTTGGCAACATGCCATGAAATTTCAGTTTTAGGTTTTATTTTGAAAATATGTTTACTTTTCACAGCACAATTCTAATTGTCAGTTCTTTAATACATTACCTTTTGTATCAGCTTTTTATCCCCCGCCGAAGGCGGAGGGATATAGTTTTAGCGTTGTTCGTCCTTCCGTGGGTCCATCCTGGAGAATATCTCCAATACCATTGGACGGAATTTCGTGAAACTTTATATGTGTATACAATAACCCATTCCGCCGACTTTTTTTTTTTTCCCCTGATTCGATGAAAAATGGCCGACTGGGAGCGATTTTAAGTTACGCGGTAAAGTAAATTTTTCGGCGGGGGATATCGTTTCAACGAAATTGCTTGTTGCATCTTGCAGCAGACCTCTTTTGAAAACATTGTATGAGAAACTGCAATGTCTTCTGTTACCAAAGTATTTACAAGTTAAATCTAACTCTCTACCTGATGCCAAATGGTTGGACTTCTACAGATTTGACAGCATGTACAAAATGACAAATAACCCAGTAAATTTGGTTCCAATGATGGCATTTGTCTGGGAGAGTATATAAAATACTTTCCAGCATTTCCTCTTTTTCCAACAATCTTTAAAAAAAAGTCATCTTCCTCAGTGTTGTAAAAAGATAGGACTTTCGTAAATCATATTTTTTTCCCTCTAGTTTCTCTACGGGGGGTTGGGCATTAATTTTGCCCCCTTCGAGTAAAATCATAAAGCAGGCAAACATGGAAGTTTAGGATCAAAAAATAAGAAATGCGAGTCAAGGAAAACGCTGCAATGGGTTAAATTGTGTTGCCTTCCCTTACTTTTAAAGGGTGTTTCAAAAGTCATCCGCTACCATTTTGTTTAAGTAGGCAATGTCTTATAGGAGACATTACTGGTGTCAATCTGTTAGACTTCAGGGAAAAGGTTTCTGTTTCTCATACAGTTTAATGCACAATAGTGCAGACATATTGATAAATAGCTGTGATAATTCTGTATGTGCATGTGCATTTCATCCAGTAATCTTTTTGAAGAAAAATAATGTATATGTATATATATATTTTCTTCAGCCTGTTTTGTTGTTTAAAGAAAAACATTCCTATAGATCTAAATCTTAACAGCAGGACTAGGAACTTTGCTTGAATAATATATGAGAATGGATTAACATGTGAAGATAACCGATCTTTTTATTGTCTTGTAGAGGATAGCTTTTGAAAATAATATGGCCAACGGAGAAGTGGCCCGTAGCAACTAGTTTTTCCTCATGCCATGTTGTTTTTTATGTGAAATTTGGCCATAGTCTAGCATCAGGTGACGGACGATGTAGATTCAAGATCAGACAGCATGTTTTCTTGATCTTCACACTCTGTGAAAGCTAGTACAGTCGCTAATGTCAGGGAAAGTATGAGATGATTAGTCTTTTAGCATGAACCTTGTTGCGTTGATTTGTGATTATGGATACAGTGTAGATACACAGCACAGAAGCAGCCTGGGTCTGTATTTACTAACCATTCTTAAGAGCATTCTTAGTCTTTACACCTGAGATTTTCTAAATTTGAAAATAACACAACTTTTGATTGGCTGAACCAAGTGGTTTAGCTAATTGTAAGTTGTTTTACTCGCAAATTTATAAAATTCTGGAGGGCAAGACTGAGAATTTTAAGAATGGTTGGTGATTATGGACCATGATCTTGGATCTACACTGTCCCCTTTTTAGGCAAATATTCTGGCTATAGCAGCCTTGAAATTGTAATAGAGTGCTGACTGAAAATGATGACTTTATATAGCTCATACATGTACAAGCAATCAGAATTGCTTCTCCACTTTTTAAAGGCATCTCTCTACCAATGCTTCAGGAAAATATCTTAGATATTTATGAAGTCAGAGCGCAATTTCTCTCAAATTGTCTCGCTCATATGAGTCAACATTCACTTGTTAAATTGTCACTTGTCCAAAACTTTTATTTCATTTCTTTTGTGTCCAATGGTAGCTGATTTTTCTGTTAACCCCTTACACATTTTCATGTAGAAAATGGACCTATAAAGCCTTTAACATTTACCAAATAACAAACTTCTAGATTTGTTGAAATTCAAAGCATTTGCAGACAATGAATGTGGCCCCAAAGGAAGATTTCTATCTTTGACAGGGCGGAAAATATTCTGGGCAGAAGGAAAAAATGCTGGTTACCAGCATTTTCTCCTTTTCCCACAATATTTTCAAAAAGCGTCTTTCCCAGTGTCATTTAAACACAGGATAGTTTGGTAAAGGGTTAAGCCTTATGAGGGCATTTTTTTGTTTTGTGATCAGATATTACTGATAGAATTAGATATTTAGTTTCCTTTTCTGTTTTCATCAAAACTTCTGAATGATTTGAACTGGTTCTATAGAACTATCAAATGTTAAATTGTACCTGTAATAGTTCATTCTGTTTATTCTATGAAATAGTATGTAAATGTTTTCTATGTTTGATACAGACTTGAAGATTTTGAAGATTGCAATGTCAATGGTTTTCAGCTTGTATAGCCTGTCAACAGTGATAGTAGATCCAAGATAAGGGCTGTATCTACAACCTATTCTTAAAGTCAGTTTAAATGTTTTCCCTTTATTACACAATCTCGACTTTTAACGACCCTAGGAAAGAAGCCTTTTGGAAACAGATTTATGATTGAGAACATCATTAGCCTTTAACTCTTTAACAGACAACAAAATTTTAGTCTTGTCCAAATTGAAAGCATTTGCTGATGACAAATGAAATGTTACTCAAAACGTAAAATTTGTCTTTCATAGGGTAGAAAACATTGTGGAAAAAGAAATTGCTGGTTACCAGCATTTTCTCCTTTTCCCACAATGTTTTCTAAAGCCTTCTTTCTCGGTCACCATTGTGCAGTAAAGGGTTAAAGTGCCCTTGACTTTTTTCTTGCCTTTGTAGCAAGTTTAGATTAAGATCAGATTGCACAAAATATGCAGTCTGATCTTTGATCTTTAATTGTCCACAAAATGAAATCATTCTGTCTAGTAGCAAGCTTGAAATTGCTCCTCTTATTTGGGTCTCATTTCTAGGATGAAAATGTCTTTTGGGTTTAATCTTCTCTTCATATAAAAGATTTGTTTGTAAACGTGAAACCAGACTGTACATTCCATACAAGCCAATCTGAATTTACACTGTTAACTCTTTACCAAACAATCCTCAATTTTTAAGACCCTGAGGAAGAAGCTTTTGAAAACATAACAGGAAACCGAGAAGATGCTGGTAACCAGCATTATCCCTTTTCCCCCAATGTTTTCCAAACTTTCAAAGAGAGAGTCTATCATTTGAGCCACATTTAACATTTCCAAATGCTTTCAGTTTGGACTGGTTTAAATTTTTGCTAGTTTGGTAAAAAAGTTAATTTACAGTAAGTACCTGAAGTTGCTCGTAGCTATGAAAGGTTGTTATATTACTTTTTTTCTGTAGTGATGAATGTACATGTTGATCCGTCCGTTTATTTTTAATAATGTTGTTATTGAGATGTCTCTTTTTTATATTTTATTATTTAGAATGTTTTCATGAATCCATGATATTAAAACTTTGCATCAATGTCTTGAAGTTGTTTATGGATGTTGCTTGATTTTCACCACCTGTTCAATGATCTCTGAATGCTTTTAACTCCGCACCAAAGGACAAAATTTTAGACAGGTCCAAATTCAAAGCATTTGCTGAAAGGTATTAAAAAGGGTAGAAAACATTGTGGGGAAAAGGAGAAAATGCTCTCTTTCCCACAATGCTTTCAAATGCATTTTACCACAGGATTGTTAAAACTCGGGCTTGTGTGCTAAAAGGTTAATTTGTCTTCTGCACGTGCTTTAACCCTTTACCAAACGACAAAAATTTAGACTTGTCCAAATTGAAAGCTTTTGCAGTCGACAAATGTCACTCAGATAATGATATTTGATTCTGAAAGGGTAGAAAACATTGTGGTTACCAGCATTTTCTCCTTTTCCCACAATGTTTTCAAAAGGCTTTTTTTCTCAGGGTCGTTAAAAATCGGGATTGTGTGGCAAAGGGTTAAGTAACTTTTGAGTCGTAATTTTCTCTGGAGTACAAAAGACCCTGTATTCGGATAGATGTAGGATTTCAATGTTTAAATCTATGGATAACTTATAATCATTTTACAACTGAAATAAAATAAATCTATTACCAATTTCAAAATAGACTAAAAACATATCTAAAATCTAAAAGAATACATATCCAGAAAGAAAATATCCATCTTAAATGTCATCAAGAAAGCATATCAGGGTAAAACCAAACCAAATGAGCTGATATATAATAATACAGCAAATTTCAGTTCTTTCAATGTTCAATAAATCAGTAATGGCCGAATCAAACAAATCTTCTAAATACAGTAAAGGATCAGTTCTGATAGCTCATATAAGTACATGTAATTAAAACTAAGAGCACTCATTTTTTGTTTTTTTTAAAAGAAATGCTCAATTCATACTTGTATCCAAAAAAGAATGAGAAGTTTAAACCTAAATCATTTACAGCCTAATGTTTAAAAGACCGCCAGGAAAAGGCTTTTCATAACATTACGGGAATGGAAAATGCTGGCATTTTCTCTTTTTCCAACAATATTTTCAAAAGCCTTATTGCCCAGCACGGTTAAATATGTTTGTTCAATTAGTGTTTGACCCTATTTTCAACACGATTTCAGTTACATCACAGGAGCCAGTGCACCTATCCATGCTTCCTGAAGTTTCTTCTACACAATATTCTTCTAGCTTCTTTCCAACATAATCCTCATTGTAACAATGACCAACAGTGAGAGAGGGATGAATCCTATAGCAATGACTATCAACAATCCAGAAAAAAATTGGCTGATCTTGGGATTTGAACCAGCAACCAACTGGTTTCAAGCCAGTATGTTCCAACACAGCAACAGGGCTCAGCTTTCATGGCAGTCAAAACTTGGGATTGTATGCTAAATGGCTAAGCTTTAATACATGTCATAAAATTATTTCCAAGAAAAAAAATTATTAAAATCTTATTAAAGCATACAATTAGCCGCATGTTGTTCTACAACATTACTGGGTAAAAGGTCACCACATAACGGACATTCTACCATTGGTGAAACATCTGTTAAACTGTCTGTAGAGTCGCTGTCATTATCACTCATTGTGACATCTAAACATTCACTGTATCTGGAATTTGATTGGTTGTCAGCAACAATATAGCCCTCTGTTTGGTTGAAATGTTTAGATTGGCGCTTAACATTTGACGAAGTTCTTAAGTTTGATTCAGTATCAGATTTGGAAGTCCCTGCTGACCAAGTGTTCCTCTTCAGTTTTGAAAATTGTTCTAAAGCTTTTTTCTGTTCTTCCACTACCCATGCAGCATTTTCCTCCAGTGAACTGTCATCAATCGAATCTTTTCCAAAGGACTCGCGAATATTTATATTATATATATCGCCTGAATAATCTTTCTTATCACTTTGATGTTTTAATCGTTTTTCTGCTGCCATAGCTGCCATGAGTCCCGGGGGTGACTTAGCACTAAATTCAGCTGATTTATTCTTCTTAGATGACACAGGTGAGTTTCCAGGTCTCGTACACAACCAAGGAGTAGCCATAGTTTTGTTTTCCCTACCTCGTTTCCCGTTCCATTGTATACATTTGGTGTGGTGTACTGACAGAAGATCTGCATCAAAATAATCTGTAAAATATACGAGTCATGCTCTCTGAAAAGGTAGTATAGTAAATCTGCAAAAAATACCAACCTAGGTTGACCTGTGCAGTCTGGCAAGCTGACTTGGGTCGAAACTTTTTTGGTATTGCAAATTTCTGCAAACCAAAGGACCATTCTACCTTATGATTCAGTCAGTTGTTTGGCAAAATGAATTCATCATGTAATACATCAACTTAACTCTTTACAAAACAACATTCTTTTCAACAAGTCAAGATTGATAGTATTAATGCAGATGACCCATCAAATGTGACAGAAAAATTGAAATTTGTTTTAGAAAGGGTAGAAAATGTGGGAGAAAGAGAAAATGCTGGTTACCAGCATTTTCTCTTTTTCCCACAATGTTTTTAAATGGCTTTTTTCTCAGGGTCATTAAAAGGTGGGATTGTTTGGTAAAGGGTTAATTTGTATGCTGTAATACTAAAATGTGTTTTACCCCATTTGTTAATGTATTACAGGTTTGATATTGTATTACACTGCTCCAAAGCTTTTGTTAAGATTGAAAAGTGTTTTAACCCTGTACCACACAATCCCAAGTTTTAACGACCCTAGGGAGGAAGGCCTTTGAAAACATTGTGGGAAAAGGAGAAAATGCTGGTTACAGCATTTTCTCCTTTACCCACAATGTTTTTTGCCTTTTTCAGAGACTAATCCCATCATCTGAGCCACATTTTATTTGTCATCTGCAAATGCCTTTAGCTTGGACTTGTATGAAATTCTGTTGTTTGGTAAAGAGTTTAAACTGAACCAGTGTTAACAATAAAAACTTTTCAACAACTACCGATTTGTATTACCAATGTGGTACCGAGGCTCTCCACATTTTTCTGAGAGACAGAATGACAAGCATATACAGAAATTATGTAAACAAGAGCTGGATTTTTGCTTAAGAAAAAGGAAAGTTTCCTATCTGTCAAATCCATCAGTATGCAAAATTTCATAAACCTAACTCGTACAAGAAGTACTTGCAGAATAGCTTGTTTTTTGGTCTTGGTTTTCTTTCTTTCTCGTAACCGTAGCCCCAAATTTTTTAGACATAGAGATTCACAAGTCCTTTGCGAAAGACCAACTGCTCCAGGAATAGTTAAAAAAAAAAAAAAAATGGAAAAAGGAGCAAATATTAGTACCCAGCATTTTCTCCTTTTCCAACAGTGTTTATTGTTTAATACAAATTTTGTCACTGGAGCTTCATGGGATTTGTCATATGCAAAAGCTTTCAATTGTGGAGAGTCTAAAATTTTGTCAATAGGTAAATGGCAAAAGTATTAAAGGAAGAAACACAAATCTGCTCACATACCTGAACACCCCTCACATCTGGCAAAGCCTGTAGGTCTCACCTCCATACTGTTAGCATTAGACCTGAAGAATTGAAGGGAAAGATACTATACAGCTGCTCTTTACTAGACGACAAAATCTTAGACTTGCTCAAATTGAAAGAAAACAGTGAGGCAAGAAGAATATGCTGGCTACCAACATTTACTCCTTTTTGACAATGTTTTCAAGTGCCTCCTTTTTTAGGGTCTAGATTGTTTGGTAAAGGGTTAAACTTCATCTGAAATACTTTTATATATGTGCCATGCTATGACAAAAAGGGGCTTTGTGAATCTTTGTGATCCATACCAAGCAAGACATCACATAATTATGGGTCCATAAAATCTATTTTGTCTAACAACTGGCTGAATCATGAGGTAAACTGGTCCTTTGTCATGCAGAAAACTGACCAAACACACAAAGTTTTGGCCACGTCCGACCTTGGTCAATATGTTTTGCAGATTCAGTAAGCCCCCTTTTCACAGAGTAAAGCTCATAGTTTCTTTTAGCAAATACTTGCTTTGCCATTTACCATTACAAAACTGTCACATCCTAACAAATATCCCCCAATGGTTGCCTTTTCACTGGATCAGAACATTTCAAAGGGGCATAACTCCTGTAACATGCAAGCAATCATAAAAAAATTGCTGACATACACAAGTACCTGGAAAAAGACTAATCCCTGTAAAATTTTAGTTACACTGGATGACAACTGTATAAAGAAACCAAACAATAAATGGAATCTTCAGACTGATGGACAAACTGATGGTCAGACAATGACCTGGTTCTGGTATTAACCCCCCCCCCTACATTTACCCTTTATACAACAATTTATAACAGAAATATTGCAAAAACATCTCAAACGGTTCAGTGCTTTGGTTTTGTTAGAACAGTGTTATATTCTACTTTTGGTAGTATTTTAGTATGCAGCTCAGTTTTTCATGACACTGTCTTTTACCAGAACTTTGTTTTTTTTTTTTTGTATTGGAGTTTAATGCTGTTTTAACAGCTTAGGTCATGTCACGGAGGTCATTGCACCTACATGTGTTTCCTGGCTTTGTCACACTAGCACTGCTTTTCATCATGCAACAGTGGCGACTTGCAAAAAGTGCCAGAAAGAAAGTTTGCCTCAACCGGATATTGAACCCACAACCACCTGGTCACAAGTCAGATCTCACAGTAACAAATCAAACATCTGGGACAATGTAGCATTGGAATAACTTTACCTTACAATTTTTGTTATTGGCGTCATTTATGTAAATAATGGCGTTTCGAATGTTACGGCCTCTTATGCTCTTTCCATGCCAAAAATGCACGAAAAAACTGTCAACCTTTTTGAATTTACATTTAATTGAAAAAAAAAAAAAAACATGTCTGTGCTGTTTGGCTTGGGATTGTAGACCTTTGACTTTAAATAACCCCGAAGGAAGAAGTCACATGGGTTGAGGTCAGGACTGTGTTTAGGCCACAATATTCCCGTATCTTTACTTCATGATATCATCTTAATATTACCTATCACCAAGAGTATCGTATAAAAAGTGTTTCACAGTATTAATTATATGTATGGGCAGTAGCACCATCCTCCATAAATCATGTGTTCTGCAATTTCTGAAACTTCTTTCCAAGTGTGGGAACAAACTTATTCAAAAGCTATAGGTAGCGCTGGAAATTAATTGTGTTGTTAAAGACATATGGCCCAATAACACTGTGACATGACATTGCACAGCATATGGTACACTTAACTGCAAAGTGGTCTCTCTGTGAAGCAGTGCAGTTGTTCATGTGCCCAACACAGCATATTTTGTTAACGAACATGTCCAGACAACAGGAGGTGTCAATTTAGTTATTAGTGACATTTTCAATGTGACATCCTTTTATACTGTTTGTCACTCTTTCCATGCCGAACATGCACCAAGAAATTGTGAATTGTTTTAGCACACATTCTGATACCAATCTTCTTTATTTCACTTTTAATGTTTTTAGCAACATGTCTGTGCTGGCTGGTTTAGGATGGTAGACCTTTGACTTAAAATAACCCTAATGGAAGAAGTTTGAAAAATGAGTTTGTTCCCATGCTTGAAAAGAAGTCCTGTTCATTGCAAAACGCATGTTTTATGCAGGATGGTGCTTTGGCACACACATTTAATACTGTCATAGACTTTTTATACGATACAGTCAGTGACAGGGTAGTATCGAGCTGATATCTGTAGGTAAAAGATTGCGGAATATCATGGCGTGCGCACAGTTCAGACCTCAGCCAATGTGACAACTTCCTTTGGAGTTATTTGAAGTCAAAGGCCTACAATCCCGAGCCAGACAGCACACAAATGTCGTTAAAAAAACATTATTTTTGAAGTCAAGAAGATTAATATTAGAATGTTTTAAAGTGATTGACAACTTCATTGCATGTGTTTGGCATGGAAAGAGCATAAAAAGACATCACAATTAAAACATCATTAACTACTGTTATAAATGTACAAAAGTGTCATCTTAATTTCTGGACATCCTGTATTTACTTCAAACGTGGACAACTTGTTCACTATCAAATGGGGAACCCATACAACAAGAGCAGGTAACCATCAAAGTATTTTTGACTCAATTATGCCCCTTTTTTGACTTGGAGAATATCACTGAAAATCAAGCAATTACATGTACATCAGAGTGTTGGCACTCGTATGGGGTGCTCTTGCTTCAACTTGGTTCCTTCAGGTCAGTTACTGCCAGTAGAGCAGTCAGGCCCCATGGGCCTCTTGTTTTCATTTCAATTTCTTTTTTCATGCTTTCTACACATATCATTATATCTTTCACATTTAATTTTTTTTTCTCTGACCGTAGTTTTCTTCTATTTTTTTTTTAATTTATGTATCATTGATACGCTCACAATATCCAATTATTAAGCTTTTTTCACCAAAACACTTTATAACGTTATAAATCTATAGACTCTCAAATATCATGTGATTTTTCTTTTATATATTATGTTTTACTTGCTTTTTAAGCCTCAAAGGTGTTTTTAGAACATCATGTACACATATTTTGGTTTATATATTTGCAACCAAGATATTCATCTGATCAGCAGGTACATTGTAGCTCAGATATTGGGGAATTGTCCTAGCCGTGTTGAGGTATGATCATAGCCTGAACATTGTCTGTGTCCATGTCATCATGCAGAAACCTTGACATTGTCCAATTTCTCTGTCATGACTTAACCCTTAATCCAGAGTTTTAACAACCTGGAAAAAGATGTTTTTGAAACCATTGAAAGAAAAGGAGAAAATGCTGGTAACCGGCTGGTTCTCCTTTTCCTACAATGTTTCTACCCTTCCAAAAACATTTTTTTTTCTATATAAATTTTTCTAGCAACATTCGTAGTATGCCAATGCTTTCAGTTTTGACAAATTGAAAATTTTGTTGTTTGGTAGAAATTCAAGCTAGTTGTTTACTATCAATACCAATAGGGCAGGTAACCCTCAAAATATTTTTGATAGAGTTATGCCTCTTCTTCTACTAAGAGTTTTCACTGGAAAGGCTACTGCAGCAGAGCATTGACACCCATGTATGGTGCTCGTGTGTAGACTCTTTACAAGAGGACAAAATTTTAGACTGGTCCAGACTGACAGCATTTGCAAACAACAAATTACTTGTGGCTTAAATGCTGAGAATTGCCCGAGAAAGGTTAGAAAAGATTGTGAGAAAAGGAGAAAATGCAGTTTACAAGAATTTTCTCCTTTTCTACAATGTTTTCAAAAGCCCTTTTTCTCAGGTTCTTTTAAAACTCTGGATTGTGTGGTAAAGGGTTAATTTCGTGGTCTCTATACGTCGTTTTTAGCATTATAGAAAAAAAAAACATACAATTCGATGGGAGTACAAAATATGAAGAGAATATTGATTTTTGTTCAGATAGAGATACAGATTGTAATTTATGCTTGCAAGTTTTATTTCAAGTTCTAAGTGTATTTTGTGTGCATAATGACAAGTTCATCTGTTTCAATTCCATTTACAGGACAGTAGAAGTCAAGCCGTAAGACAAAGTAGTGCAAAGCCTCCATTACCCCGAGGTCGCCCTAGTGCCAGTACCACATCCATGCGATACAAGAACCCCTCACCCCCACGTAGACCGTCCCGACCGCCCACAGGCAGAAACGATACATAGCATGTTTGCAGCATTCACTAGCTTTGTCACATTCCATGTTATATTATGCTTTGTTCATCACTCATCAATACATCATTTTTATTTATTTAACTGTCATCTCATTTTAGCGCTAAATATTTTAATATTGATTCCGATAATCTGTTAGTAAAGATACATTGATACCCCTTTACCCAACAACCCCATATTTGAACAAGCCAGGAAGACCTTTGGAAAACATTGTGGGAAAAGGATTTCTATGCCTTCTCAGACAAATTCAGACTTTTTTTAGTCTGCATATTCTTTCAATATGTACCTTATAATTTTGTTGTTTGGTAAAGACATTTTCTGATCTGAATTCAGTTTTGTTGATTTAGTATTGCCTGAAAAGAAAATTACAGCATGAGACCTACAAACCATCTTTGTAAACTATGAAGGATCAGTAGGAATCAAATTTTGGTTAAATTGTACTTCAAAAACAGTATGGCAAGAGGAGAAGTTGCTTGTTATGAGTAAAATTTTTTATAGCCAAAATGTTTTAAAACTGGGCTGGTGGAAGAAGTAAAAAGTTACCTGCAAAAAGGAATGTGTTAGACTGATTTCCTTTATCTAGATTGAATTTCGACTTTTTGTGGCAAATATTGTGACAAATGAGCATTTTGAGATGGAGTCATAGTACAGAAATTTGAAATTTCTCTTTTTACCACATTGTTTTCTTTGCTCCCTCTCAACACCATTATCTTAATGATCATCATCTTATTATTTTTTTTTTCAATAATTTTCTGAAGCCTGTACTAAACAGTCTTGAGTTTTAAAGATCCAAAAGAAGAAAGCTCTTGAAAACACTAGGAAAAAGAGCAAGTGCTTCCTTTCTTACAATGTTTCCCTCGTTTTTTTTTAATCCTTTACCACACAATCCTGAGTTTAACGACCCTGGGAAATTGGACATTTGAAAACATTTCCACAGTGTTTTCTAAGCTCATGTTTTCATTCAATCAACTGAGTCAGATTTGTCGTCTGATGATGCCTTGACTTTGGGAAAAGTCCAAAATGTTGTTGTGTGGTAAGGCTTAACCCTTTACCACACGCCAAGATTTTAGACCTGACTGAATTGAAAGCATTTGCTGATGACAGTTTTAATGTGGCTCATATGAAATGATTTTCTTTGATATGGTAGAAAACATTGTAGGAAAAGGAGAAAATGCTAGTAACCAGCATTTTCTCCTTTTCCCACAATGTTTTCAAAAGCCTTCTCTTTCAGGGGTGTTAAAAGTCATCGTTGTGTGGTAATGGGTTAAAACACAAACCCAATCATTTGAACCTTATATAAATTGTCTGCAAATGATCTCAATTTAGACTGGGCTAAAATTTTGTTGTGAGGTAAGGCTCTAACCCTTGAAGTGCTAATAAATAAAACAGACATCCTCATTCATTACTACAGATACACCTACATGTATTGCTAATTCAAAGCCGTTTCTGAAATATCTGCCAAAGAAAAGGACATTGTAGATCCAAGATCACACTGCACAGAATGTGCAATGTGATCTCAGTCAACTCTGTCAGCAAAATTTTTTCTCAGGTTCATTATTATGAGGGGTTAATATGGACTAGCATATAATTATTATCTGTCTCTTTGAAAAAAGCCTTGAAGTTTATTTTTTCATTCTATTATTGTAAATAGCAATAGAAGATCATATTTCTCGTACTTGTTTTTTTGTCACGCCTTGCTTCAACTCAGGAATCATCATAAATAATAATTTTTTTTCATAGAATGATTTTAGTATAGAGAAAATAGCCGGGAATAGAACATTTCACCGCAGAATATGCAAAGGATATAGAAATTTGTGTTTTCAGCCTTTTACCAAAACAACCCCGAGAAAAAAAGTTTTTGGAAACATTATGGGAATAGGAGAAAATGCTGGTAACAAACATTTTCTCCATTTCCCACAATGTTATATGTGCTTTGAAAGGCAAAACCTTTCATTTAGAACATATTTAATTCATTGTCTGCAGATGCTTTTAAATTGGAATAAGCCTAAAATTTTGTCATTTTAGAAAAGGTTTATTCTTTACCTACAACAAAATTGAAACCACATGTGCAGAATTCAAATATTCAAATGGATGAAATTTGTTTGTGAGAAAAAAATCATGAGAAAAGGAGAAACATTTTCTCCTCTTTCCCACAAATTTTTTAAAAGCCTTTTTATTTCCTCAAGGTCGTTTAAACATGATATTTTCTGGTAAAGGATGAAGATGACAGCATATTAGGTAATGAGGCTTTCATTACCAATATATTTGAGTCATGTTAAAGGGGGGTTTAATACATCTCCAAAAAGTATCGACCTAGGTCGGCCTGCACAGGCTGATCTTGGTTTGAAAATTTTTGCTTTTGGTCAATTTTCTGCATGTCAACAGACTTTCCAACAAAAGGATTCAGCCAGTTGTCAGATGAAATCAGTTTTACGGATCTATAATTGTGTGACGAGTTGTTTGGTATAATGTGTGAAGGAGATGCGTGAAACCCCCTTTTGCCAGAGTATGGTTCATGTAACGAATCATTTTAACCCTGGGTGACAGCATTCATCAATAGAGCCACATTCGTCGTCTGCAAATACTTTCAATTAGGTAAAGTACAAAATTTTGTCATATGGTAAAGATCTGACCCTTTACTAAACAGCTGTGTGTTTTAATGACCTTGGGGAATAAACCTACATAAAATTGTGGAAAAAGGAAAAAAAAACACTGGTTTTCAGCCTTTTCTCCTTTATCCCTTTACCACACAATCCCAAGTTTCGACAACCCTGAGGTAGAAAGCTTTTGAAAACATTTTGAGAAAAGGAGAAAATGCTGGTAACCAGCATTTTCTCGTCTTCCCAAAATATTTTCTATTCTTTCAGAGACAAATATCATCATTTGAGCCACACTTGATTTGTTATGTACAAATGCTTTTAATTTTGTTGTTTGGTAAAGAGTTAGCCAGCGTTTCTAGCGCTTCAAGTAGAAAAGGAGTATTTCAGTGCACATTCCCTTTGTGGCCTGCAAATGCTTTGAAGTGGTACCAGTCTAAAATTTTGTTGTTTGGTAATAAGCAGTAACTTCAGGCTTTTATATATATGTATCATATTTTTTGTTAAATTTATCATTTTTTCCCCGACTGTGATGTATTTATCTTAGCCGTCCATATTTGTTGATATCTATTTTATATTCTTTGTAGTCAATTGTAATTTCTATACTCAATGTCTGTGATACTGTGTAACGCTCATATATGTTCTTCTTTGTTTAATGCTAACCTCTTCCACCCAACAAGATTTTAGACCTTGTCCAAACTAAAAGCATTTTCACATGACAAATACATTTGGCCCAAATGATTAAATTTTTCTGTGAAAGGAAAGAAAATACTGAGTCAAAAATGAGAAAATGATGGTTACTGGCATTTTCTCACAATGTGTTGGAAAGAGTTTTACATCATGATTGTTAAATTCCAGATTGTGTGGTAAAGGGTTAATCAAATTCCCTGGTAGAAACCAGGAAAGCTTTTCATATCTCTCAATATGGACAAGTCTAAGATTTTGTTGGGTAAAGAGATATAAATTCATTAAGATACAAGCAATATTTAACTATTTACCAAACAACATAAGTTCGGACTGGACCAAATTGAAACCATTTGCAGATGACAAATTCAGTGCTGCTAAAATTATTCTGTCTTTGATAGGGAAGGAAACATTGTGGGAAAAGGAGAAAATGCTGGTTACCAGTATTTTCTCCTTTTCCCACAATGTTTCAAAAGGCTTTATCATCAGGGTTGTTAAAAGTCGCCATTGTGTGATAAAGGGTTTAATTAACCAATAGCTGGTATAAGCACACCAAAGGGGTCCAATTTGGAGAAAAAGAAAACACTGTTGGAAGAGGAGCTAGTTCTTGTTACAAGCACCTTTACATCATCAAAAGGATCACTGCTTAATGAGGGTAGTGAAGATCAATGTCTTCTGTTACCAAAGTATTTACAAGTTAAATCTAACTCTCTACCTGATGCCAAATGGTTGGACTTCTACAGATTTGACAGCATGTACAAAATGACAATTAACCCAGTAAATTTGGTTCCAATGATGGCATTTGTCTTGGAGAGTATATAAAATACTTTCCAGCATTTCCTCTTTTTCCAACAATCTTTAAAAAAAAAGTCATCTTCCTCAGTGTTGTAAAAAGATAGGACTTTCGTAAATCATATTTTTTTCCCTCTAGTTTCTCTACGGGGGGTTGGGCATTAATTTTGCCCCCTTCGAGTAAATTCATAAAGCAGGCAAACATGGAAGTTTAGGATCCAAAAATAAGAAATGCGGGTCAAGGAAAACGCTGCAATGGGTTAAATTGTGTTGCCTTCCCTTACTTTTAAAGGGTGTTTCAAAAGTCATCCGCTACCATTTTGTTTAAGTAGGCAATGTCTTATAGGAGACATTACTGGTGTCAATCTGTTAGACTTCAGGGAAAAGGTTTCTGTTTCTCATACAGTTTAATGCACAATAGTGCAGACATATTGATAAATAGCTGTGATAATTCTGTATGTGCATGTGCATTTCATCCAGTAATCTTTTTGAAGAAAAATAATGTATATGTATATATATATTTTCTTCAGCCTGTTTTGTTGTTTAAAGAAAAACATTCCTATAGATCTAAATCTTAACAGCAGGACTAGGAACTTTGCTTGAATAATATATGAGAATGGATTAACATGTGAAGATAACCGATCTTTTTATTGTCTTGTAGAGGATAGCTTTTAAAAATAATATGGCCAACGGAGAAGTGGCCCATAGCAACTAGTTTTTCCTCATGCCATGTTGTTTTTTATGTGAAATTTGGCCATAGTCTAGCATCAGGTGACGGACGATGTAGATTCAAGATCAGACAGCATGTTTTCTTGATCTTCACACTCTGTGAAAGCTAGTACAGTCGCTAATGTCAGGGAAAGTATGAGATGATTAGTCTTTTAGCATGAACCTTGTTGCGTTGATTTGTGATTATGGATAGTGTAGATACACAGCACAGAATGTGCAGCCTGGGTCTGTATTTACTAACCATTCTTAAGAGCATTCTTAGTCTTTACACCTGAGATTTTCTAAATTTGAAAATAACACAACTTTTGATTGGCTGAACCAAGTGGTTTAGCTAATTGTAAGTTGTTTTACTTGCAAATTTATAAAATTCTGGAGGGCAAGACTGAGAATTTTAAGAATGGTTGGTGATTATGGACCATGATCTTGGATCTACACTGTCCCCTTTTTAGGCAGATATTCTGGCTATAGCAGCCTTGAAATTGTAATAGAGTGCTGACTGAAAATGATGACTTTATATAGCTCATACATGTACAAGCAATCAGAATTGCTTCTCCACTTTTTAAAGGCATCTCTCTACCAATGCTTCAGGAAAATATCTTAGATATTTATGAAGTCAGAGCGCAATTTCTCTCAAATTGTCTCGCTCATATGAGTCAACATTCACTTGTTAAGTTGTCACTTGTCCAAAACTTTTATTTCATTTCTTTTGTGTCCAATGGTAGCTGATTTTTCTGTTAACCCCTTACACATTTTCATGTAGAAAATGGACCTATAAAGCCTTTAACATTTACCAAATAACAAACTTCTAGATTTGTTGAAATTCAAAGCATTTGCAGACAATGAATGTGGCCCCAAAGGAAGATTTCTATCTTTGACAGGGCGGAAAATATTCTGGGCAGAAGGAAAAAATGCTGGTTACCAGCATTTTCTCCTTTTCCCACAATATTTTCAAAAAGCGTCTTTCCCAGTGTCATTTAAACACAGGATAGTTTGGTAAAGGGTTAAGCCTTATGAGGGCATTTTTTTTGTTTTGTGATCAGATATTACTGATAGAATTAGATATTTAGTTTCCTTTTCTGTTTTCATCAAAATGATTTGAACTGGTTCTATAGAACTATCAAATGTTAAATTGTACCTGTAATAGTTCATTCTGTTTATTCTATGAAATAGTATGTAAATGTTTTCTATGTTTGATACAGACTTGAAGATTTTGAAGATTGCAATGTCAATGGTTTTCAGCTTGTATAGCCTGTCAACAGTGATAGTAGATCCAAGATAAGGGCTGTATCTACAACCTATTCTTAAAGTCAGTTTAAATGTTTTCCCTTTATTACACAATCTCGACTTTTAACGACCCTAGGAAAGAAGCCTTTTGGAAACAGATTTATGATTGAGAACATCATTAGCCTTTAACTCTTTAACAGACAACAAAATTTTAGTCTTGTCCAAATTGAAAGCATTTGCAGATGACAAATGAAATGTTACTCAAAACGTAAAATTTGTCTTTCATAGGGTAGAAAACATTGCGGAAAAAGGAGAAATTGCTGGTTACCAGCATTTTCTCCTTTTCCCACAATGTTTTCTAAAGCCTTCTTTCTCGGTCACCATTGTGCAGTAAAGGGTTAAAGTGCCCTTGACTTTTTTCTTGCCTTTGTAGCAAATTTAGATTAAGATCAGATTGCACAAAATATGCAGTCTGATCTTTGATCTTTATTGTCCACAAAATAAAATCATTCTGTCTAGTAGCAAGCTTGAAATTGCTCTTATTTGGGTCTCATTTCTAGGATGAAAATATCTTTCGGGTTTAGTCTTCTCTTCATATAGAAGATTTGTTTGTAAACGTGAAACCAGACTGTACATTCCATACAAGCCAATCCGAATTTACACTGTTAACTCTTTACCAAACAATCCTGAATTTTTAAGACCCCGAGGAAGAAGCTTTTGAGAACATAACAGGAAACTGAGAAAATGCTGGTAACCAGCATTATCCCTTTTCCCCCAATGTTTTCCAAACTTTCAAAGACAGAGTTTATCATTTGAGCCACATTTAACATTTCCAAATGCTTTCAGTTTGGACTGGTTTAAATTTTTGCTAGTTTGGTAAAAAAGTTAATTTACAGTAAGTACCTGAAGTTGCTCGTAGCTATGAAAGGTTGTTATATTTCTTTTTTTCTGTAGTGATGAATGTACATGTTGATCCGTCCGTTTATTTTTAATAATGTTGTTATTGAGATGTCTCTTTTTTATATTTTATTATTTAGAATGTTTTCATGAATCCATGATATTAAAACTTTGCATAAATGTCTTGAAGTTGTTTATGGATGTTGCTTGATTTTCACCTCCTGTTCAATGATCTCTGAATGCTTTTAACTCCGCACCAAAGGACAAAATTTTAGACAGGTCCAAATTCAAAGCATTTGCTGAAAGGTATTAAAAAGGGTAGAAAACATTGTGGGGAAAAGGAGAAAATGCTCTCTTTCCCACAATGCTTTCAAATGCATTTTACCACAGGATTGTTAAAACTCGGGCTTGTGTGCTAAAAGGTTAATTTGTCTTCTGCACGTGCTTTAACCCTTTACCAAACGACAAAAATTTAGACTTGTCCAAACTGAAAGCTTTTGCAGTCGACAAATTAAATGTCACTCAGATAATGATATTTGATTCTGAAAGGGTAGAAAACATTGTGGGAAAAGGAGAAAATGCTGGTTACCAGCATTTTCTCCTTTTCCCACAATGTTTTCAAAAGGCTTTTTTTCTCAGGGTCGTTAAAAGTCGGGATTGTGTGGCAAAGGGTTAAGTAACTTTTGAGTCGTAAATTTCTCTGGAGTACAAAAGACCCTGTATTCGGATAGATGTAGGATTTCAATGTTTAAATCTATGGATAACTTATAATCATTTTACAACTGAAATAAAATAAATCTATTACCAATTTCAAAATAGACTAAAAACATATCTAAAATCTAAAAGAATACATATCCAGAAAGAAAATATCCATCTTAAATGTCATCAAGAAAGCATATCAGGGTAAAACCAAACCAAATGAGCTGATATATAATAATACAGCAAATTTCAGTTCTTTCAATGTTCAATAAATCAGTAATGGCCGAATCAAACAAATCTTCTAAATACAGTAAAGGATCAGTTCTGATAGCTCATATAAGTACATGTAATTAAAACTAAGAGCACTCATTTTTTGTTTTTTTTTAAAAGAAATGCTCAATTCATACTTGTATCCAAAAAAGTATGAGAAGTTTAAACCTAAATCATTTACAGTCTAATGTTTAAAAGACCGCGAGGAAAAGGCTTTTCATAACATTACAGGAATGGAAAATGCTGGCATTTTCTCTTTTTCCAACAATATTTTCAAAAGCCTTATTGCCCAGCACGTTAAATATGTTTGTTCAATTAGTGTTTGACCCTATTTTCAACATGATTTCAGTTACATCACAGGAGCCAGTGCACCTATCCATGCTTTCCTGAAGTTTCTTCTACACAATATTCTTCTAGCTTCTTTCCAACATAATCATCGTTGAAACAATGACCAACAGTGAGAGAGGGATGAATCCTATTGCAATGACTATCAACAATCCAGAAAAAAATTGGCTGATCTTGGGATTTGAACCAGCAACCAACTGGTTTCAAGCCAGTATGTTCCAACACAGCAACAGGGCTCAGCTTTCATGGCAGTCAAAACTTGGGATTGTATGCTAAATGGCTAAGCTTTAATATATGTCATAAAATTATTTCAAAGAAAAAAAATTATTAAAATCTTATTAAAGCATACAATTAGCCGCATGTTGTTCTACAACATTACTGGGTAAAAGGTCACCACATAACGGACATTCTACCATTGGTGAAACATCTGTTAAACTGTCTGTAGAGTCGCTGTCATTATCACTCATTGTCACATCAAAACATTCACTGTATCTGGAATTTGATTGCTTGTCAGCAACAATATAGCCCTCTGTTTGGTTGAAATGTTTAGATTGGTGCTTAACATTTGACGAAGTTCTTAAGTTTGATTCAGTGTCAGATCTGGAAGTCCCTGCTGACCAAGTGTTCCTCTTCAGTTTTGAAAATTGTTCTAAAGCTTTTTTCTGTTCTTCCACTACCCATGCAGCATTTTCCTCCAGTGAACTGTCATCAATCGAATCTTTTCCAAAGGACTCACGAACATTTATATTATATATATCGCCTGAATAATCTTTCTTACCACTTTGATGTTTTAATCGTTTTTCTGCTGCCATAGCTGCCATGAGTCCCGGAGGTGACTTAGCACTAAATTCAGCTGATTTATTCTTCTTAGATGACACAGGTGAGTTTCCAGGTCTCGTACACAACCACGGAGTAGCCATAGTTTTGTTTTCCCTACCTCGTTTCCCGTTCCATTGTATACATTTGGTGTGGTGTACTGACAGAAGATCTGCATCAAAATAATCTGTAAAATATACGAGTCATGCTCTCTGAAAAGGTAGTATAGTAAATCTGCAAAAAATACCAACCTAGGTTGACCTGTGCAGTCTGGCAAGCTGACTTGGGTCGAAACTTTTTTGGTATTGCAAATTTCTGCAAACCAAAGGACCATTCTACCTTATGATTCAGTCAGTTGTTTGGCAAAATGAATTCATCATGTAATACATCAACTTAACTCTTTACAAAACAACACACTTTTCAACAAGTCAAGATTGATAGTATTAATGCAGATGACCCATCAAATGTGACAGAAAAATTGAAATTTGTTTTAGAAAGGGTAGAAAATGTGGGAGAAAGAGAAAATGCTGGTTACCAGCATTTTCTCTTTTTCCCCACAATATTTTTAAATGACTTTTTTCTCAGGGTCATTAAAAGTCGAGATTGTTTGGTAAAGGGTTAATTTGTATGCTGTAATACTAAAATGTGTTTTACCCCATTTGTTAATGTATTACAGGTTTGATATTGTATTGCACTGCTCCAAAGCTTCTGTTAAGATTGAAAAGTGTTTTAACCCTGTACCACACAATCCCAAGTTTTAACGACCCTAGGGAGGAAGGCCTTTGAAAACATTGTGGGAAAAGGAGTAAATGCTGGTTACAGCATTTTCTCCTTTACCCACAATGTTTTTTGCCTTTTTCAGAGACTAATCCCATCATCTGAGCCACATTTTATTTGTCATCTGCAAACGCCTTTAGCTTGGACTTGTATGAAATTCTGTTGTTTGGTAAAGAGTTTAAACTGAACCAGTGTTAACAATAAAAACTTTTCAACAACTACCAATTTGTATTACCAATGTGGTACCGAGGCTCTCCACATTTTTCTGAGAGACAGAATGACAAGCATATACAGAAATTATGTAAACAAGAGCTGGATATTTGCTTAAGAAAAAGGAAAGTTTCCTATCTGTCAAATCCATCAGTATGCAAAATTTCATAAACCTAACTTGTACAAGAAGTACTTGCAGAATTGCTTGTTTTTTGGTCTTGGTTTTCTTTCTTTCTCGTAACCGTAGCCCCAAATTTTTTAGACATAGATATTCACAAGTCCTTTGCGAAAGACCAACTGCTCCAGGAATGCTTAAAAAAAAAAAAAAAAAAAAAAAAAAAAAAAAAAAACTGGAAAAAGGAGCAAATATTAGTACCCAGCATTTTCTCCTTTTCCAACAGTGTTTCTTGTTTAATACAAATTTTGTCACTGGAGCTTCATGGGATTTGTCATATGCAAAAGCTTTCAATTGTGGAGAGTCTAAAATTTTGTCAATAGGTAAATGACAAAAGTATTAAAGGAAGAAACACAAATCTGCTCATATACCTGAACACCCCTCACATCTGGCAAAGCCTGTAGGTCTCACCTCCATATTGTTAGCATTAGACCTGAAGAATTGAAGGGAAAGATACTATACAGCTGCTCTTTACTAGACGACAAAATCTTAGACTTGCTCAAATTGAAAGAAAACAGTGAGGCAAGAAGAATATGCTGGCTACCAACATTTACTCCTTTTTTGACAACGTTTTCAAGTGCCTCCTTTTTTAGGGTCTAGATTGTTTGGTAAAGGGTTAAACTTCATCTGAAATACTTTTATATATGTGCCATGCTATGACAAAAAGGGGCTTTGTGAATCTTTGTGATCCATACCAAGCAAGACATCACATAATTATGGGTCCATAAAATCTATTTTGTCTAACAACTGGCTGAATCATGAGGTAAACTGGTCCTTTGTCATGCAGAAAACTGACCAAACACACAAAGTTTTGGCCACGTCCGACCTTGGTCAATATGTTTTGCAGATTCAGTAAGCCCCCTTTTCACAGAGTAAGGCTCATAGTTTCTTTTAGCGAATACTTGCTTTGCCATTTACCATTACAAAACTGTCACATCCTAACAAATATCCCCCAATGGTTGCCTTTTCACTGGATCAGAACATTTCAAAGGGGCATAACTCCTGTAACATGCAAGCAATCAAAAAAAAAATTGCTGACATACACAAGTACCTGGAAAAAGACTAATCCCTGTAAAATTTTAGTTACATTGGATGACAACTGTAGAAAGAAACCAAACAATAAATGGAATCTTCAGACTGATGGACAAACTGATGGTCAGACAATGACCTGGTTCTGGTATTAACCTCCCCCCCTACATTTACCATTTATACAACAATTTATAACAGAAATATTGCAAAAACATCTCAAACGGTTCAGTGCTTTGGTTTTGTTAGAACAGTGTTATATTCTACTTTTGGTAGTATTTTAGTTTAGTATTTTATTTTGCAGCTCAGTTTTTCATGACACTGTCTTCTACCAAAACTTTGTTTTTTTTTTTTTGTATTGGAGTTTAATGCTGTCTTAACAGCTTAGGTCATGTCACGGAGGTCATTGCACCTACATGTGTTTCCTGGCTTTGTCACACTAGCACTGCTTTTCATCATGCAACAGTGGCGACTTGCAAAAAGTGCCAGAAAGAAAGTTTGCCTCAACCGGATATTGAACCCATAACCACCTGGTCACAAGTCAGATCTCACAGTAACAAATCAAACATCTGGGACAATGTAGCATTGGAATAACTTTACCTTACAATGAAAACCAAACATGTTGCTGCTAGTTCTGCAGTCTTAATCTGATCTTTACTGTCTTAAAAACCTCTTAAAAAGCTCTAGGGAAGCTGTTGTGTTCCTTATTTCAACTCTTTGCCACAGGACTAAATTCCAGACTTGTCCAAAACCAAAGCAATTGCAGACTTAAAAAAACTAAATGTGGTTCAAATGGTGAGATTTGCTTTCGAAAATGGGGAAAAAAGGAGAAATTGCTAGTTACCAGCATCTTCTCCTTTCCAAACAGATTTTTCAAAAGACCGTTTTCTCAGGGTTGTTAATTTCAGGATTGTGTAGTTAATGGTTAAAAAGTATTCAATTACCATGCTTTTGTCTTTTTTTGTCTGCTACTTCCCCTACCATGCCTCTTTTTTTCCTTGAATCCGTTCTCCACTCCTAAAGGGGTTGAGGGACTGTCTAATGAGGGGGTGGTGTCATTCAGTGAGCTTTTCTTCTTTTTGCCTAAAAGAGAAAACAAGGCTGCTTGTTGCCAGTAATTTTTCATTCAGACACAATGAATTTGAGCTTTTCTTCTTTTTGCCTAACAGGATAACAAGAACTCCTACTTGCCAGCAATTTTTCATTCAGATACAATGAATTCTGCAAATTAAACCTAGATGTTCTGCAAATTAAACCTAGATGTTCTGCAAATTAAACCAAGATGTTAACTCTTTACTAAACAATAAAATTTTGGACTTGTCGAAATTGAAAGCATTTGCAAACAAAAAAAGTAAATGTGACTCAAAAACAGAAATTTGTATTTGGATTGGTAGAAAAAATTGTGGGAAAAGGAGAAAATGCTGGTTACCAGCATTTTCTCCTTTTTCCACAATGCTTTCTTTCTAAAGGTCATTAAAACTAAGGAGGGTTGTGTGATAAAGAATTCATGTAGAATAACCTGTTTTTCACAAGGATATTTTCCAAGTCATCTTCAGCAAGATTTTTGTTTTGCATAAGGCACTGGTTTTTCCCACATAACCATCATCGAAACAACGATTAGCAGTGAGAGAGCAATGAATCCTATTTCATTGACTATCATCAATCCACTGAAAGTAAATCCACCAGCACAGGATTCAAACTAGGGAAACGACTGCACTAGTGAGCTTTGCACAAACAATAAATATTTTAGCCACATTCGTCATCTACAAAATTTTATAGCAAGCCATCTACAAAATTTTATAACAAGCAACTAAATTTTGCATATCACTCAACTGATGAGATCCGTCTTTGAAAGGATAGAAATTAATGTAGTTACCAGCATTTTCTTCTTTCCAACAATGTCTTCGAAGGTCTTCTTACTTAGGTTTGTTTAACTCAAAAGGTTTGTTTGGCAAAGGCTTAAACTCTTACCTTTGTTTTTTCTTTTCCCACTCCTTGGAAACTTCTGTTTCGGAAAAAGAATATCATCATCATCATCATCAGACGATGAAATTGTAACATTTAATAAAAATTTGCCAAAACTTGAGTTTTTCAAAGGTGTGATTGTCTTTGTTGTTACATCTAGACTATCTCGTACTTCATCTTCAGGCTTCTTTTTCTTTTTAGGAATTCTATCTCCCTGCTTCAGTTTATTTTGCTTGTTGTCTGTATTCAATGTTCTTCCCTTTTTATCACTTAATAACCCTGTGAATGAGTTTTCCTTGTTTATTGGCTTGTCATTTAAAACTTTACAGTTATTGTCCGTTACCTTTTTATCAGTAATTATCTCATCAGTAATGTTGCCTTTCACTATCAACTTCCGTTTAGAAGGGGGTGTAACTGTATCAGAAGACAAGCTCAATTTTCTTTTACCAGCTGGAGTTATATTTCTTTTGTCACCTTCCTGTATTGTTATTGACGTTTTCAGATTTGGCTTTGATTTTCTTATATCAGAATTATCATCAATCCTTTTATTATCAAATGTTGCATGGCAGTTATCTTTGATACTGTTATCTAATTTCAACTTTATTCTGTTAACTTTCTGCAATGTTCCAACAGAATTTACATTTGGCACTAGGTTTCTTACTTCATCACCACTGATTCTATCATTATTTGGTGTATGACACTTGTCGTTGTTCAGACTATTATAAGATATCAACTTTGTGTTTTCCAGTCTATTGTTTGTTTCTCTTGCACAATCATCATCAAAAACTGAAGCAAGAGTTTCTGTTGTGAGCTCTGCAAATTTCTTCTTTTCCTCCTTCGTCAATTTTCTTCTCTTCTTTTTCTCAAACTTGTGCCTTACATCTGCAAATAATCAAATCTATACAAACATGTGTACTTGCTGTATGTTGTAGAACTATCTACATGTATTAAAACCTTTTATCACACGGTAAAATTTTAGATTTGTCAAAATTTACAGTATTTGCAGATCACAAATCTTAAGTGGATCAATAGATGGAACTTGTTTTGGAAAGGGTAGAAAAAAATTGAGGGAAAATGAGAAAATGCTGGTGACTACAAATCTTTTCAAAAGTCTCTTTCCTCAGGGTCGTTAAAACTCAGGAATGTTTGGTATAGGTCAATAGAATTATGGTCACTCTTTCCTTAACAAAATTTTTGTTGCAGACCAATGTCAAGACATCCATGTAAGATTAAGATTATCCATGTGAATTACTGTTTAATCATTTACCACACAATCCTGAGTTATAACGACCCCGAGGAAAACAGTTTTACAAAGCATTGTGAGAAAATGGTGAAATGCTGGAACCATCTCCCACAATCTTTTATACAAAGACAAAAATCATCTATTGTTGTCTACAACTGCTTTCAATATGGGAAAGTCTATAATTTTGTCCTTTGGTATAGAGTTAACTCTTTACCAAACGACATAATAACTCTTTACCAAACGACATAATTTCAGACAAGTCCAAATTGGAAGCATTTGCAGACGACAAAATTAATGAGACTCAAAAATTGAAAATTGTTTTGGAAAGGGTAGAAAACATTGTGGGAAAAGGAGAAAATGCTGGTTACCAGCATTTTCTCCTTTTTTCACAATGTTTTCAGAAGACTTCTTTCTCAGGGTCGTGAAAACCAGCGATTGTTTGGTACAGAGTTAATATGCCGAGCCTGGTATCTCAGTCAGTATTATACAGGACTTGAGAACAGATGACTGATTTGATCCCTGGTTCAGCCAATTTCTTTCCCAGAACTGGTGATAGTTGTAGCAACAGGATTCATTCCTCTCTCACCGCTGACCATTGTTTTGACAATTGCTATGTGGAAAAGCAATCAGTGGCTTGGAAAGAATACTGTGAGGAATACTGGTAAAAGAAACTCCAGGAAAGCATGGATAGGTTCACTGGCAGATAATTATTGATAATCAGTGAAACTGTCTGATTGATTAATCGATTATTGAATCTGGACCGATTACCATCACTATCCTTTAACATCTGAGTATACAGGACTTGAGACCTTAATTGTAATCACTCATTTGCCAACTTGGTCATTAAATATGTAGCATGTTGAGGTACCTGAAGATTTCATGCCAGAATTTTAATAAAGGCTTGAATGAATTCAACACGAGTGGTAACATGTATCAACTATAATGAATCATTATCAAGTTAGTATGATTATGTTATGATGACCTAGGGTCATAAAATAATAAACTGTATTTATCCACAGGCCTTTGAAGCTCTATTGGTCTATCACGGAACACTAAAATTGTCCTTGGTCGATCATCGAACACTTATAGCACATTGGTGCATCGCCTGTATATCACAGAATATATAGTCAAATTTTCAGAAAATATGGAAGCTTTTTAATTTTTTTGAGATGAGAGCTATTGCTTGATGGCAAGAGCCGTTTGGAACTTTCAAAGGTCAGGGTACAGAAGAAATATCATTTATGAACCCATCTGCAACGGTAACTAGGTTCATTTATCCGTTTTCGTTTAAATATTATCTCTGAAAGGGGACTGGGGTAAAATTTTCTTCGATTTTGTTGCACACCTTGTCTTACTATATACGATACAGAGGGAATCCCCAATGTGCTATTTATAGTAACAGTGTCCGATAATGAAAATTTCGTTATCCCTTGATAGACCAATGGAGTTTCAGAGGCCTATGATTTATCAGAGCTTTCAATAAAATTTTAATTCATAATCAACAAATCCAATATGCCCCTTTAATCCTTATCCTACTAAATAACTTAAATGAAACTTTCAAGCCGGCAGAAAAAATCTGAACGTTGCTATTTAAAACTTATCTTCCAGAGAAAAATATCTCTTTTTTGGATGGTGTAGATCCAAGATCAGACTGCACATTCTGTGCAGTCTGATCTTGATCTACACTGTCCCCAACAGGTTACTGAGTTGTGCTCAGCAGCCTAAGGGTTAAATTTCACTACAGAATATACTTATTACCTGCTAGAGTAATGTTATCAAGTTCAGCTGGATTCAATGTCAGTTTGGACAAAAACTCTTTTACTTCCTCTTCAAACTGAAAAAATAAAAAATAATCAAAAACTGTTCTCTGGCAATTTTTTTATCAGCCAGCAGCTTGATTTCAAACTCAAAAGATGCATTAGAAGAATATTTCAACACCTATCAAACAATCTTGAGTTCTAACAACCAGGAGGAAAATGGCTTTTGAGAACGGTATTAGAAAATGCTGGTAACCAACATTCCTCCTTTTCCCACAATGTTTTCTTTCATATCGGAGACAAATGAGCCGCATCTACATTGTTTCAGTTAAATCATGACTGCAAGTGCACCTATCCATACTTTACCTACTTAGGCTGCCAGGGTCTGCATTCACCAACCAATCTTAATCCTTAGGCTGTTAAGCGTGACTCAAGGACCTTTTGTGGACAGTGAAGATCAAGATCAGACTGCACAGAACATGCAGTCTGATCTTGGATCTACAGTGTCTGAGAAGGATAGTCTTTTCCCCAAAAATACCTTTGAAATAGCAAAATCTTTCGGATTGAAAGTTTCACATCACTTTTTTTTACCAGTATAAAGCTTAAGAACATTCCTTGTTTTGTTCTCCAAGATTTTCTATATTTGAAACTAACAATATGGTTTAGCCAATCAGAAGTTGTGTTACTTTCTATTTTAGAAAACTATGGAGAATAAGACCGAGACTGTTCTTAGGAATGGTTGGTGAATATCGACCCTAAAGTCTCCTTTAAATTTACCTTTATAATTATATTAGAAAATGTGGAAGATTTGAAAGACAACTCAGGCAATGGCAGGGCTATGGAAATGCTTCAAAAAGAACAAGCTAAAAATTAAGTGACAAAAAGCATTGATCTTGCCAGCATTTTCTCCTTTTTCCCAACAATGTTTTCTAGCCTATCAAAGACAGAAGTAATATTTTGAGCTATATTTGAGTTGTTGTCATTAACTACTTTCAGTATGGTTGGGTCCAAAATTTTGTTGTTTGGTAAATGGTTAAGGTGGGGCAATTACCATAAGTCTGACCACATTTCATTTGTGGTCTGCAAAATCAGGTCTAAAATTTTGCCACTTGGTAAGGTGTGTACAAACAACAAACTGTAACATGCATTACCTCTGGTCCATATTTCTTATCTAAATGACTAGAATACAATCCCCTTTTCACACTGTCTGGGGTTTGAGCTCCATGATTGGCCAGTTTTTTCACATTTCCTGAGGCTGCAAGGACTAGTTTGGCTGTTCTTGAGAGAGCTCCTGGTTGCTCAGCACCACTGTCAGAGCTAGCAGCTATCTTCAGCAACTTTGATTTTAATTCGTTATTTGATTTGTTACCCCTGAAAATGAAGTTGATAATACAGTTTACTAGCTTCATTTTTTTTCACTGTCAGATAATCATTCTGGGAAAGGCCCTAGTGCTTGTAGAAAGTAATTGCTCCTTTTAATTAACTTTTACCAAACGACACAATTTTAGACTTGTCTAAATTCAACACATTTTCAGACGACAAAAATGACTCAAAAATTGAAATTTGTTTTGGGAAGAGTAGAGAAACACTGTGCAAAAAGGAGAAAATGTTAGTAACCAGCATTTTCTCTTTTTCCCACCATGTTATTTCAAAAGGCTATTTCTTCAAGGTCATTCAAACTCTCTTTATCAAACGACTAAAATTTTAGACTCTTGCAAATCGCATACTGCAAATTGCAGACGGCAAATTAAATGCAGCTCAAATGATGAAGGTCATCTTTACCCTAGAAAGAAATATTTACAGTTTATTTTACTAGCACTTCACCTTATACTCTTTCCAAGCCTGGCTGCTTTCCCATATAACCATCACTGAAGCAACAATTAATATTTGAGAGAGGAGTGAATGATGTCACAACGAATATCATTAATCTATTGAAATAAATTGGCCAAGGTGGGGTTTCAAGCTAGCTACCCCCTGCTTTCAACCCTGTATGTAACCTACTGAGCTGCTGGGGTTAACTCGAAGGCTTTTAAAAAGCACTGTGGGAAAGGGGGGAAAATGCTAGTCACTAGCATTTTCTACTTTTCCCACAATGTTTTCTACCCTTTGAAAGATAAAGTCTGCAAATACATGTAATTTGAACAAGTCTGAATTTTTGTCACTTGGTAAAGAGTCCACCCTCTATCACACAAAAAAGATTTCTAGACTTGTCCAGATTGAAAGCATTTAACAACAGATTGACAAAAAAATTACCTGTGGCTCAAAAGACTTTTTTGTCTTTGGAATGGGAAAAAATATTTTGGGAAAAGAAGAGAGAATACTAGTTACCAACACTTTCTCCTTTTCAAATGATATTTCAGAGGCCTTCTTCCTCAGGCTCGTTAAAACTCAGAATTGTATGGTAAAGGGTAATCTATGAATTGGGACAATTAACATGGAACCAATGTTTACTAAATGAGTACTGTATACATAGCAGCAACAGGAGAAATTGCTCTGTTCAGGCAATTTCTCCTTCTGCCATAATGTTTCCAATCTGCTGCGAGAGAAAAAAGAGTAACGCTTACAGCTGCCATTGCTTAGCTGCAGTTGCTTGACTTTCAGTGAAAATTCAGTCAAAAAGGGGATATAGCTGTGTCAAAAATACTTTGATGGTTATTTGATCTTGTTGTATGGGTTCCCCATCTGATAGTGAACAACTTGTCCAAATTTGAAGTAAGTATTTTCAGTAATGAGAGAGATATTACAAAAAGTCAAAATTTTTGCACGACGGCCATGCAGACCATGCCAGGGCTTTGACAAGAACTCGCTGTTTTCGAAGATGTTTTTTTCGAAAACAGCGAAGCTACAAATGTTATATACAGGTGCAACAATATTATGAACAAGCTATAGGTTTTGAGACTGTTAGCATCTTACCCATCTTGTATTTTACCCAGAAAATGTTGTTTGATTGAATTAACTGAAGCATGATTAGAAGACTGATCTGTGGCTTTTTCAGTTGTTGTAGTAACAGGACACTGGACTGGTGTTGAAGTTTGAATTTGCAGAAATGATAGTCCAAACTGGGTCAACTTTTTATAAGGTTGGCGGCACAGCACTTTGATTCTATCCCATTTTTGTTTGGCAATCTCTGGACTAAAACTATCTGCAAAAGAGACAGAGGAAAATTGATATTTTCTTTTTCTAGGATTTCAGACTTAAAATTTTCAATTAATCAAAAGAAGTCCTTGTTCAATTTCTCTCAAATGTGACTTTACAAGCATTGTTCAAAAGGTAAAGAAAATGTCTTTAACTGTTTCCCAAGCGACAAAATTTTAGACTTGTCCAAATTGAAAACATTTGCAAACAACAAATTAAATGTGACTCAAATGTGAAATCGGTCTGTAACAGGGTAGAAAACATTGTTGGAAAAGGAGAAAATGCTGGTTACCAGTATTTTCTCCTTTTCCTGCAATGTTTTCAAGTGGCCTCTATGTTAGGGTCGTTAAAACTCGGGATTGTGTGATAAAGGTTTAAAACGATTTACCGGTCAGTTACATGTTTTAACAACCCTGAAGAAAGCAGGCTTTTGAAAAAATTGTAGGAAAAGGAGAAAATACTGGTAACCAGCATTTTCTCCTTGTCCCTGTGATCTAGGTTGGCCCCTACCATAAACTTTTAGCAGCCAAAATTTTTGTCAGTCAAAACCCGGGTTCACTCGATGAACCTGTTCACTGTGACTTGGTCTCTGATTGTGCCATTTCCTGAGTATTTCATGACATTAAGTCATGAGTGATCAATACATAGCTTGATCTACAGCTCTACATCACTGATACAATTTGTAAGTCTTTCAGTTTTTTAAATGTTTCTGACAGTCCCAATACAAACAATACTGAGCCAAGTATTGAAACATCAAAGGTCAGCACAAATTCCTGTGTTTGAAGGCTGATGAATGATTTAACTCTTTACCAAACATTTACACTTTTTAACGGTCTATAAAAAGTAGGCTTTAGAAAACATTGTAAGAAAAGAAGAAAAAGCTGGTAACCAGCATTATCTCCTTTTCTACCCTTTCAAAAACAAATTTCAGTTCTTGAGTCACATTTATTGTTGCCAGCAAATGCCTACAATTTGGACAATCTGTAATTTTTGCCATGTGGTAAAGGGTTAAAGTTCTATTAATTCAATAAAGAATGGCTTAATCCTCAACTATGCCAGGGATCTTATGGCCTCTAGGTTATTAGTCCTACACTTCACCACTGAGCCACACAGGACTGGGGAACTACAAAGTCTAAGCAAGGGCCAAGTATAACTATACCTGTAGTGAACATCTCTGTTTTGACAGGGTTCTTGCTCAGAGTGCAATCTGCTGGTGTCATAAGGCTAACTGTATGAATTAAAGTCTCAAACTCTCGACCTGTTGGCCAGTCAGACCTGCCAACTCTCACTTCAACCGTTGCACACCAAACACTTCCTAAAAGAGAAAATAATACATTAAGTATGGTACAGACCTATTTCTGCACAGGTTTTTCTAAAAGATCTATCATACACTATAATGACCCTAACCCTTTACCAGAAGACAAAAGTCTGGCCCTGACCAAACTGAAAGTATTCACAAACATCTTATCAAATGTTGCTGAAATGATGATTTCTGTCTTTCATAAGGTATAAAACACTGTGGGAAAAGGAGAAAATGCTGATTACCAGCATTTTCTCCTTTTCCCACAATAGTTTCAAAAACCTTACCTTTAAGGGTTGTTAAAAGTTGTGATTGTGTGGTAAAGGGTTAACCACACAATGTTTTAGCATGTTCAGATAGAAAGTATTTTGTAGACAACAGTTTAATATGACTCACAGTCAGGATTAGATTTGTCTTCACAGAGTAGCAGTATTTTCTAAGAAGGGTCGGGAAACCCTAAACACAGATATTTTTTTGATAGGCCTAATGAGTAATTCACTTACACATGTATATGAGCTGTGCCCTGGAAAAAGGGGGTTTAAGGCATCTCCATAATCCATGACACCAAGCAAGTTTTCATATCATTATGGATCCATGGAATCCATTATGTCTAATGGCCAACTGAATCATGGGGCAGAATAGTCCTTGGACATGAAAAATTAACAATAGCAAAAAGTTTTTACACAGGTCAGCATGCGAGTCCATGCAGGCGGACATGGGTCAAAACTTTGCAGATACAGTGAACCCCCTTTCCACACTGCATGATTCATAACTGTACGTTTTTTTTTTTACGTAGAAAACCATGTAGTTGAGATAGAGTCTCAACATTTTAGAAGCAGCCCTAGAAAAAGTATCCGAAATAATATACGTGAAACTGTTTACAAGTGAAATCTACTCGCCTATATTTATGTATGAGACAACACACGGATAGTCTAGCTGAAATGTGGCCTCCATAAGTCTAGTCCTATCTTGTGGATTACACAACCATTTCTTAAAGACATCTTGGCTTATCAGGTTGTGAACAGGGTGTTTCTCATCCTTTGAATAATTAAGAAATAAGTCACATCATCCTAACGAATGATTTCATGAAAAAAAATATAGCCTTACCTTTGTAGTGCTGTACTCGCATTTAACGGCTTATGTAGAGGGTGAAGATCAAGATCAGACTTCAGAGATCAGTCTGAGCAGTCTAATCTTGGATCTACACTATTTTCTCCTCGAGACATTTTGTCAAAACAGCTTTGAAATTGCAATATCTGCATCTTTAGTATTGACTAAGAATGTCCATTGCTCATTATTTAGCACCAATACTTTAACTCTTTACCAAACAACAAACTTGAAACTTGTCAAAATTGAAAGGATTAGCAGACGAGTCGGACGACAAAATAAAAGTGACTGAAAAATTGAAATTTGTTTAGGGGAGGGGTAGAAAACATTGTGGGAAAAGGAGAAAATGCTGGTTACCAGCATTTTCTCCTTTTCCCATAATGTTTTCAACAGGCTTCTTTCTCAGGGTCGATAAAAGTCGGGACTGTGTAGTAAAGAGTTAAAAGACGACAAAATTTTGGACTTGTCCAAATCCAAAATATTTGCAGACAACAAAGTCAATCTGGCTAATATTATGGAAATTGCTTTTGAACGTGTAAACAACATAATGAATCAAAGCATTGAAAATACTGATGTGGCATTTGTCAAGGAAGCCATTGTGTGGAATTAATAATTAAAAAAAAAAAAGAGAAATATTATTCAAATATTAACTTGAAAATCAACCTACTAAGCAAAACTAATACCTCTTTGCTTTTTGGTTAAAGGGAGAGTACTGGTGCCAAGGTTTGGACCATTTTTGTATTGGTAGTCTCCCTTTGATTATTCACAGGAGGAGTCAGGAGTAATGTCCCTTAACGGTACGATGCATAATGGGCAGAGAGAGAAACCATGCATTTATATCCATAAAATTAAGTTTATACCTGAAAACTTTGATTTTGAGATATCTTTGGCCGTCAAGATCTAATTCCCAACATTACAATCAATTATTTCGATCTGTAAATATTCATGCACCATCAAATGGAGTAGCGTGCAATCATGGAACAAACAAGTCCATGGACGAACTGGTTTTGGAACGAACAAGCACCGAACCAAAGCGGTCAGTACACAAATTTTGTGTATATCAATGCGCCAATAGAAGCTCAGACCGGGTGAAGCTATTTTCAAACAAAAAGAAGTATTTCCACGATCGATGGCCTAATCCAGTTTATTTTAATACGCCATTTCCAAATACATATCAGAGTGCTATCGAAAAACTCATTTGTCTGAAAAAATTGAGTTTAATTGGGTTTATTTCCTTCGGTTTTGCACAAAATACGATACATGGTCTTCAAAATTCAATATTGAACATTCAATATTGAACTCATGGTGGCATTGTCTTCGACAAATGCCACAAAAAGGAGAAATTGCTGGTTCCCAGCATTTTCGCCACTTCCTACTTTGCTTTCAAAAGCTCTCTTTCTCAGGGTTGTTTACTGTTTTACCAAACCATAAATTTGACTCGATCAAATTGAAAGCATTTGCAGATAATTTAAATGTATTTCAAATGATGGTTAATGTCTTTGATATAGTAGAAAACATTGTGGGAAAAGGAGAAATTGCTGGTAACCACTTTTTCCACTGTTTTCAAAAGCCTTCTACTTTAGGGTTGTTAAAATTTGGGATTGTGTGTTCAAGCATTAAACCCAAGATTTTGTTTGTTTGTTTTTTCTTTAATGGTGTTTTACGCCGCTTTCAACATTATTTCAGTCATACCACGGCGACAGTTCACATATTCATGTTTTCCTGGGTTTCACCAGTACTAGGCTAGGCTCTGAAGTGTCTTGCCCAAGGACACTCCTGTGAAAAGCCCAGTGGACTGGAGCCAGTGAGGCTCGAACCCGGGGCCTCCAGGTCACGAGTCCTACACTTTACCACTGAGCCACACAGGACCCCCGAGATTTTGTGGCAGAGGGTTAATTCAGAGAATCCTGATCTTGTAAACATCATCTACTAAAACTTATACAGTGGGTACCAGTGAGAAATACTTGAGACAATTTTAAAGATGCATCTTTACTCATTTTCATCCAGTTTTGTAACCAATTTTATCTTTTTTTATGAAATGATAATCATTCTTGTACCTTCGTGCCAAATGTTGCCCCTGATGGTTGCAATGTTGCACAGATTATGACGGATAGAAAATGCAAATCGTTCTATTGCAACTAGCCATAGACATAACAACCACAGTTTCCGGTTTAAATCGAAGACAAATCCCTGGCGTCTCTGTATCCCATACATCTTATATCAATTTTTTTATCTACGTTTACACAGCTATCTAGATTCTACACATTGTAAAGTTTTAACGGCATTTGTTTACTCTCTGGCTGTAAGGGTGCATCTTTAACTCTGTATCGAAATACAATATTTTAGACACTTATAATGAAAGTTGTCTTCAAAGACTTAAAAACCCTTGGAAAAGGGAGAAAATCCTGTTTACTAGCATTTTCTTCTTCAAGACAGAGTTGTCAAGGCTTTCTTCCATGGGGTCATTTAACCCTTTACCGCACAATGCCGACTTTTGACGCCCCCTGGAAAAGAAGACTTTTGAAAACATTGTGGGAAAAGGAGAAAATGCTGGTAACCAGCATTTTCTCCTATTCCCACAATGTTTTCTACCCTGTCAAAAAAACATTGCACCATTTGAGCCACTTTGAAACTGTCGTCTGCAAATGCTTTCAATTTGGACAGGTCTAAAATTTTGTCGTGTGGTAAAGGGTTAACTCTATACCAAACAATCCCGGGTTTTCATGACTCTGAGAAAGAAGCCTTTTGAGAACATTGTGGGAAAAGGAGAAAATGCTGGTAACCAGTGTTTTCTACCCTCCCAGAACAAGTTTCAATTTTTGAGTCACGTTAATTTTGTCGTCTGCAAATGCTTTCAATTTGGACCAGTCTAAAATTTTGTCGTTTGGTAAAGAGTTAAACATGAGATTGTAAGATACAGCAACATTAATGTAGATTGAATTCTAGACAAGTTTCAAAATACATGTAAATATACATATATATACACCAGTCCTTGTACAAATATTGTGAAAACGGGAGAAATCTGTTTTCATGGGATTTCTCCTTTTCTAAAAGGGCTTGCTGCAAGATGGAGGGCTGGTTTGTGAAATGTGTTATGAGAGTTCAAACTTGCGCACACACTCTGTGCGGAGATTTCAACTGTTTTTGTCTTGATCGTCTCTGTATCCAGAGGCGACCAGTCAAAAAGTAACATCGTCTTTGGGGACAGTTATCAGTACTAGTTTGTTTGTCAGCCTGCATGCCCCTACTTGTGTAAACGTCAATTCAGGTAATAATTATGACTCCTCGTACATGAAATATATCCAGTACATTTTAATTTCCCTTTCCATGCCCAAGCTCATAAAACAGAAGCCGATAAATTGTGAAAAAAGAACTTTACTGTACCGGAAATGACTTCTGAATCATGCGCAGTAATGTCAAGCCTAGTTTCGATTTCCCGGGAAGTAGGTCAACGGATATTTACATCTTAAAATAATGGAATTACAAGAAAGTAACAGTAACATTTTTTAATTATTTTGGTTTTTTGTAAAGATTATTTATTCTTCTATCGATTCATGTTTATTTTCATAGCCAACAAGCAGATTAAAGACACATTAAGTAGACTGAAAGATGACCGGTAAGATTTTGAAATTTCCAGATACTGTTGAAGAAGGGCTGCTGTGAAGGGGTGCGGAGACCCAATCACAAAAATATTATCGGAGCAACCCTTCAGACTGAAGGTAACCATGATGTAATAAAGAAAATTTAACCTGTCAGTCTAACACATGCTGAAACATCGCAAAAATTTTGATGAAAACCAGAAAGATTGTGGAGTTAGGACAGTGGCACAGTAAGGGCATCCGAGGATAATTTTACCAGTGGGAAAAAAAAAAAAAGGCCGCATAATAAAAGCCACTTGCTAAAGTTTGCCAGTAGTTGAACTAAAGAAATTCGAACCCAGAGTTGATAAGTAGGCATTTGATGAGGAAATCCACTTCAATCAAAGTAACAAACACTTCTAGTGCTACCTGCCTTTGCCTATATAATATATAGGGTTCGAAATTGAAGTGGTGTGAAACGCTTATGGGCCGAAATTTCCCGTTACCGGCTTGTTTCACCATCTTCGAATTGAATGACAGTCATTTCGACACCTGGTCATTTCGACTCCCAGTCATTTTGACACTTTCTGGTCATTTCGACCCCCAGTAGAAAAGTTTTTGCAAAATTTGGTCATTTCGACACCGGATTTTCTTCCAAGCACTTTTTAGACTCGAGTTTCTATAATTAAATTGCTTTATTTTTTAAGATGTCAAATTATCATAATTTTGCGTTGGTGATCAAAATACGTTTTTAAATAGCTTTATTTAAAGGCGGTTACCCCAAGTACGAGTATGTCCGTAGTTCTCTGTATCTGTACTTTGCCATTTTAAAAAGAGACTATGCAGTATAATGTTGGTCACACCTTCACCTGTCTTTAACTGTGTTCAACCAATTTTTTTCTCCGCAAGAATAAATCATAATCAATGACAAGCTTACGAACGTCAAAACTACCTAGAAAAAAGAAGTTAAGAAAATATATCCTTGACACATTCAAGATAAAAAGGTATTAACCGAACCTGTCATTTATAGAAACCCATATAAATCCAGCACAGCCGCATTTTTCGTCGTGCAGCTGGGTAACCCTCGATAGCATTGTAGCAGAGAGTTTTTAATACGAGCAAACCCTTTGTAGACTTTGTGTGCCATTTGGACCAAATGATAAACGATAGGATGAAGAATGTTCAATTAATGTTTAGTTCTTCTTCATTAGGATAATGATATTATTTGTATGGTAATTAGGGCAATACAACATTTAATGGACATATCAGATATGTCATTGTCTGCATCAAATAAGTGGTAACATAAAATAATAGCAGGATTACGCAGTTTATTAACGTATAAGGCTTGCCTCGGTTGGAGAAGAAAATGAAAATTAAGCATAGGGCTTTACAATGTTCCCTCAAGCTTTTTATTTCAAGGGTACACTTACCCTCTGAGCTGTAAATCTGGGGGTAAAACTTCAAATTAGAGGATATGACAATATTGGTTCCCAACTAGAGGTGAAGCAATCTATATTGATGATTTGCATCAGAAAAGTCTACTATATTAAGATATTTACGTAAATTTACTGCTCAAAGTCATTAAAAAGCTGAAAAGGCAGTCTGAAGTGACTCTAATCGGACAATGTTAAAGAGACAGTTTGTTGTGTCATGAGTTTCCGCGTTTTTTGCACTGATCAGTTATTCATGTCTGTTAATTTCTGGATAGGTATTTCCGCATTTGACAAACATTTTCAATAAGTGTAACAAGTAACTTCAAAACCTTTCAGTTTACACAAGTGAATAATGGCCTTTTTTGAGGTCTCGCATGTAACCAAATTTGTTACGTGAATTTCAATTCTATAACGTGGTTTACACAATAAATTGAGCAAGTGGTCAAGATTTAAGATTCCTTTTTTGTATTCATCTATATTCCTAATTTGACTGATGTGAAAAGAAAACCTTCTGAAATGAGGAATTTTGAACAATCATTTCTGAGTTCTAAATGTACCATTATGCTGCATTTGATTCACGGAAGTCTCAGTAAATGACAGGTTCAGTAAAATGACCTGTATAGACATTCTTTTTTTAATCTGGAATATTTCTAAGTTTTAATTTTCTTTGACACTTTCTGCAGAGTTTTGATGTCCATTAGGGTTTCGATTCATTGTGTGTTTACTCTGAGGGACGAAAACAGCTGTTGATCACAGTTAAACAAAAGCCATGTTAAGGTGTGAAAAACATTACTACATTATCCCCTTTCAATTACCCTTTATAGAAAACACCAATCAATTTGCTCTGTATGTCCTATTTGCTGAACTGAGGCATATACATGTGTATCATTAATTTTCTATACATATTTATTGACATGAACAAAGTTTCCTAAAACAAAATTATTTGAACAAAGTCAATGCGCATATTTTGACCACACACCAAAACAAAATAACGATAATGCGACAAAGTAAAAATTTGAAGTTGTTTAGTGTAACATCAATCAAAGTAAGTCTGATGATTTAAACAACTAATGATCGGGTAAAAATTGTGAAAAATAAACCACATATTCAATAAGATTAATCAAAACAACTAATAGGTTAACTGTAACTGATAAAATAAAAAGCATGATCGATCTTCTGCATTTAGAAACCTCGGCATATAAATTTCCACCGATGTAGCAATCAACATAGTTGGCCATCTGCCAAAATAACCAAAAAAGTTAACACAAAGATCGGCAAAGGCAACTTTCGTTTTACTGCAAGAATACATCTTTTATAACATACTGCACAACGAATGACCTGTTTTTCTCCTTTCTTTGGAGGGTAAAAAATCAACGGGTGTCGAACTGACCATTTTTTTGCAAAAAAAATTATTGGGTGTCGAAATGACCAACATAGGGGTCGAAACGACCAAAAAGTGTCGAAATGACCGGGTGTCGAAATGACCAGGTGTCGAAACGACTGGATACCTTCGAATTCTTACCTGAGACGTGAAAGATACTACATATTTTATCGGTACTAGGGGCATTTTGAAGAAAATGCGATTTTCATTGCAAACTGTGCACAAGAAGAAGAACCGTTTTACTGTCAAGGGCACATTTGATAATGGAGCAGTGATCTCAACTCGCCAAGTTTACAGATTCCCGCCATTTTTCTTGTTTACTTCCGGATAGAGGTCGCCATCGATTCCAACGAGAGTAATTAGGTCATAACAGCATAAATTACCGACAAGGATAATAGTCATATGAAAAGTAATTGGCATAGAGAGAAAGAGGCTCCGGTCATTTCGTACGATTTCGTTATTTCATACCCACTTGATTTTTTTTAGTTTGGTTATTTCGTAACCACTTCAAGTCAATTCGTAACCACTTAAATGGTCATTTCGTACCTGGTAAATCATTTTCCTTTTGGTCATCTGGTACCTAGTTATGATTTCCATTTGGTCATTTTTTATCTTCTTTGGTCATTTTCCACTGAGTTTAATCTTAACTTTGGTAGATATGGTTTTTTTCAATTATCACCAGATGGCTAATTTTGTCTTTTGTCATTCTTCACCGACATTTTTTTTTTTTTTCAAACATATCGTTTTTGAATCTTTTATCAATTACCAGATTAGGTATGAAACCATATGAAGCCTTAGAACTACGTTTTTCCAAACCAATTTTCTAGTATCAGGATGTGTATACCTGGACTTAGCTATCTTTTGAAGGAGTTCAGAGTTTGAATAAAAGTGACTGGTAGATCACATTCTGACACACACATTTTTTTTTTTCCATCAACGAATTGATCGATGTAAAAAGGTAAACAGTGGCTAAGATGGAAGGTTTTTTTTTTGTGCTGGTAAAAAATCGATCATTGCATCATGAAAATGTGCAGGAAACTGACAATAGCTCACTGGGACAATAGCCCAGTAGGACAATAGCCCACTGGATAATAGCCCACCAGACGATAGCCCACTCCTAAATTTGGCAGAGAGGACAAAAGCCTGCAAATAAAAAAAGGTCAACAATCATTTCTTGATCATTTTTGTAAAAAAGTACCCACTTGGGACTTAATATCCATCCAATATCGTAAAATTTTCACCTTTGCGGTGACTTTCAGTAATTCGCATCAGTAGTTAGAGCATGGTTAAAATTAAGCCCTGATTTGAAAGAAATGAAATTTCTGCCTATGTGAAATGGAGAGTGGGCTTTTGCCCTAATATACATTAAGTGTTTCAAGTTGCATTTGTTTTAATATAAAAATTGTAATATTTGAGTATTGTTTATGCATTTTTCATGATGAAAATTAACTGATATTTGAATATGACTGGTGTTTTACCATCTAAATAATGTCAAATCTGATGCAATATGAGATATATTTTACCTAAAAAAATACATATCTATTATACATATTTACTGTTGAATGAAGGTTTCAGCAATACTATTTTCTTGAACACATTCAGTATAGAATGAGATATTTGTCAAATTTACTATAAATATACTTTGTAATTTATCAATATTGTTTGTAAATTTATTTCAATGGCACTATATGTCTTTTACATTGACAATGGTTACTTGTTTTGATAGTTGTTAATTTTCACACTTTTCTTCTCTAATACCTCATGTCAAAAGTGTAATATTGAAGTTCACACCTTTCTTCTTTGATCATCCAAACTTTGGCCATCATGTTGGTAACCTGCATTTTCTCCTGTTTCTACTTTTTTGTTTTTAATTTTAGTCTTTCAGACACAATTTGTAAAATTTTGTCTTTAGTTAAAGAGTTTACCCTTAGAGAATAAATCCAACAGACATTTTACGTCTAGAAATAAGACCAAAAATTGTCACACTGATTTCAAGACTGTTTTTGTCTTAAGTCTCTCACCTTAGCGGACAGTATAGATCAAGTTTTGTGTAGCCTGATCTTGATCCATACTGGCCACAAAGGCAACCAAAAAAAGTGTATTTTTGTAAAGGATTAAAATTATATGCCCGCAAGGCCGATTTTTGAAGTTCCAGAATACCTTAATTCGTTTTTCCCGGGGGAGAATAGCGTGTTGAGAAAAGAAATTAACTAGTACAATCACTTGTAAGTGGTTAATAGATCCCAGGCGACTGTACAACCGAAAATTTCTCAATGTGCCATTTTAAACGAAGGATTCTGATGATTCTAATCCACTTTGTTTCCAAACCTTGACATGTCTTCCCAAAAATATGAATAAAGAAACTGTTTATACATTTTCCGTTGAGAAAACAGGTATTTAACATTGAGTAATCGAATAAAAACGGCATCGTTTTGGGGCAAAATCATCTTTATTTTTAGCGCGGTCAACTGATCAAGGTATTTCTACTGCTATAAGGAAGGTTCATAGCACACATACATGCTCCTGACATAGTCTATACATGCCAAACAAATAACTGGATATGAATATTTTATAATAACTACCAAAATAAATGAGAAAGCACCAGCTTGACTTACTGTGTGAACACAATTTTTAACACCCAAGTGACAGACCGTCACTGTACAGAATCCCAAAACATACAATACATGTATATTTCCAGTCATACACTGTGAAATCTGTCTAGAAGTAAATATCCGTCTAAGTGCACTGTATTTTGACCTACTTCTTGGTACTGATACAGAATGAATAGATGGTAATTTGCGATTGGTAAAAAATGTGCACATGTTTATTCGGCGGGTCACTGCTACCATATTTGCCCTCGCATTTATTCCTTAAACCAATATTTACATCGTTGCTACCGCTAGAATTATGCTGTCTTTTTTTTTTTTTATATCTTTTTGGAAATTTAATATTTTCATAAGCGTCACCCAATAACCAATTACGAGTACTACCTTTCAACAAAATGAAAAACTGTGAGGAAAAACAGGCAATTGCTCGTGAGGTTACTTTTCCTTATTTAACTTCATATCGAGCTACAAAAGAGTTACAAATATTCATATTCAAGTATCTCTAACGCCGTCTATCTTTTTTAAAGATATTTCTTGTTTCTGCTGTCTATGGTCAGTCAGCATGGTTTGGTCTATAAGAAAAAAATACTATTCAATTTAGACTATACATACTGGGCTTCCATGAGCCTAACAAAATTCCTTCGCTCCTTTTCTGAAGGCGAATGATAGAGAGAAGGCGCGAAAGATTTATCTCATAGTCGCCATGGTCGGTGAAGATGGACATTGAACTGCAGTTTTCAGCATTGGCAAGGTTATAGATTGTGGAACTTTGCTTCAAAGTCGCCGGGTCATATTCTGCGGCAATTTTTTACGGCTTTGAAGAAAAAGCCTTTTGAAATCATGGTGGGAAAAGGAGAAGATGCAGGTTACCAGCATTTCCTCCTTTTCCCACAATGTTTTCAAAAGCCTTTCTTCCCAGAGTAGTGAAAACCAAAGATTTTTTGGTAAAGGGTTAAGCCCTTTTCACAAAGCATGGTTCATTTACAAGGTTACTGCTAAGGTATTCAAGATTTCAAAATTTGGGTTGTTTCTTACATATTTATGATTTCAAAATTGGGGTTGCTACTTATGATTATGTATTCATGATTTCAAAATTTGGGCTGCTACTTTTGTATTCATGATTTCAATATTAGGGTTGGTACTTGTGTATGCATGATTTCAAAATTAGAGCTGCCATTTATGTATTAATGATTTCAAAATAGAGGTTACTACTTATGCATTCATGATTTCAAATTTGGGTTATTACTTATGTTAGTTATAATTCTAAGTGCACTGGCCGCCGCGATGTAACTGAAATAATGTTGAAAACGGCGTTAAACACCATACAATCAATCAATCATAATTCTAATATTGGGGATATCAAAGCAAGGGACAAACTCAAATCCTCAAAGCGACTTGCCCAGATGAACCAATGAAGATTGATTTAATGATTTTGCAAGATTCTTTTAAATTTTTACCGAACAATCTCTCTTTTTAACAACCCAAAGGAAAAACAGCTTTTAAAAACATTGTGGAAAAAGGAGTAGATACTGGTAGCCAGCATTTTCTCTATTTCCCACACTATATTTGTGAAAGGAGCTGTAAAGGTTAAGAGATTTTAGAATGCACTCACTTGTAACTTTGATAACTGACATAATAGATAAACTGAACTTTTCTAGTCTCAGTAACGGTGGTGTTTCAAAATATCTAACTATAAGATTTAATATGAAATTGTCAACACAAGTGTGAAGGAACTTTTGGAGAACTGTCTACATCTTTATTAACAAACATACATATTTGTATCCCGCTATTTGAATGATTCGTTTTATCTTAAAAAGCACGGACTTTTTTTTTTAAATAATTTTAAGATGCACTCACTTGTAACTTTGATAACTGACATAATAGAAAAGCTGCCCAAGCTGATTTGATATGAAAAATGCCTATTTCTACTAATTGTTTAACTTTGCACAACACACTGCCGACTTTAACGACCTTGTGAAAGAAGACTTTTGGAAACATTGTGGAAAAAGGAGAAAACACTGGACTTTTGAAAACATTGTGAGAAAAGGAGAAAATGCTGGTTGCTTTTGCAAGAAAATCAAAATTGAATAGCGAATAGTGTATCGTGAATCAAAGATCAGACTCTGCGTTCTATGCTGTCTGTGTAGTCTGATCTTTGAAACGTCCGATAAGGACATGCTGTCCACCCAAAACATGCCCTTGAAATAATAAAATTTCGGTTTTTACTATCGGCTCAAAAATTCATTCCACTGATTTAGCAGGATAAGGGTTAAAAAAGGTAAACTTAAAGCCTTTCAGCGCCACAGGTGAAAACAGAGAATCCGGCGGACGGCATAGATCAAGGTCAGACTTCAAAGAGCGCTCGGTCTGATCTTGGATCTATGCCGTCCGCTTGATTATTCAACCCTTTCACATATTATTACTCTCTTTGAGTTCCAGTGGATGATACTGTCAGCTGTCGAAAGAAGTCGCGTTTATATACACTGCTCAAAAGAATTAAAGGAACACACAAATACCGAAATTCAAATCTTTCATTCGTTAAACACTCAGTCTTTGTGATCTCAAAATCATCAATGTACATTCTCTCTACACGAAATGGCTCAATAATATTCTTGTTTGTTTGATTTTAAATGCTGAGAAGCCATTTTAAGAAAAAATTCAAGACATTTGTTTTCCTTATCCTTTTGTTAAACAACTCATACTTTCCAATCTTTTATTGATATTTTTGTCAAAGCTAATGAAAGAAGAAAACGAAAATGAAAAATGACACTTCCGATTCTCTTACAAGCCTGTGTGGTATATCAACAAGATGGCTTTTTCAGGAATAGCCCATACATGTTTTGTGCAAACCAAATCGTTTTGCCTGTTCTGAGATTTTACAGTGTTAAGACTAAATGAACTTACGAGCAGAAAACAATTTGCATTTGCCTGTACTGAAAGAGTAATCTTGTGATCAAAATCCTTTAATTTTTTTTAGCAGTGTATTTGGCGCCGAAAGAGGCGATGTAAAATTCGAAACAGATAGGCCTGACAAAAAAGAAACAAAATCTCAAATTATTATATTTTACACGTGCAACCAACTGCTATATACTCAAAAACAGCATGATATTCATAAAAAAGACTGTCTGCTTTACACTTCCGTCTAACAACCGGAAATGGGTGTAGTATCGGTGAACAAGTTCCGGTAAATTGTAAGCAATGGCTGCCGTCCTCCCCACATCTTTTTCCAGTGCTTTGAATGCACTGATCACATGAGCATTTGACAATGTCAATGATTTTCGGTAACCGATTTGCATCGAAATCCACCTCAACATGAGTTGGACAAGTCGATCGGTAATTATTGCTGTATCTATCTTCTTCAGATATGCCGTCGTCAAGAACTGCCATGTTTTCATGTTTTCTAAACGGGCATGAAGATGTCTCGCTTAGTTTTGTAAGCAAACTACTGCGTGACTTTTCTTTCTTTATTCTTTATTTCCTCCATAATTGAAGATACATGTAATGATACAAGTTAATAATACAAGAATGCAACGAACATACAATTATAAAATGAACATATAATTTACAAAAAATAAAAAGAAATGGAGAGAGAGAGAGAGAGAGAGAGAGAGAGAGAGAGATTGGACATAGGGCTTATTCCCTTCTATGTAGAGAACTTAACCGAAACGAAAAGAAAAGTTAACTCAAAAGGGAAGCAAATTATAAACAAACACTGACTGTGATATTACACTAAAGACTGCGATACTAGTTCATACAGATATATAGTTGAAACTGTAACACGTCCAAATTACATGTAAAAAATTGACAACTTTATGATAAAAGTAATCAAAGTTTGCACCTAAGATGAGCTCTAGGTTTTCATCCAGTCCAAAGAGAGCCTTAACATAATTGTTACTGTGTAATGCCTTCAAGTAGTTAAGTACAGCTGCACCAAAACAATTGTATATAGTTTGATCAAAGAATATTCTGCAATCATTTACACTTTCACAGTCTGTTAATATGTGTTCAGTGATATTAAGAGTTATATCATCCTTCTCGCAGCGGGAGCAGACAGAGTTTAAAAGCGGAAGGTACGCAAGTAGTTGCGCAACTGAAATGCATCAAGGAGGCCTGGATGACAACGAGCAAAGAACCACAATGGACTTAAGGAAAAGTGCACTTGGATTTGTCTGTATAATGCAAACTCCGGTGACGAGGTCCTTAGATCCCACTCATTGACAAAATAACTTTTTATCTTTGGCCAAAAGCAACGTTTCCAGGCCTGTTTTTCTATACCACAACTCCTGTAGTTATCTAACAAGTACAGTAAATCATATTTCGTAAAAATATTTACAATGTCAGGGATAAAACCTTGAGATGAAGCGTTATTGAAAAAAAGAACAGAGGCGATAGAGAAATAATTCTTTAGCCGCACAGTCCCTCTCTAACCGACATAACTGACCAAAGAAATTCAGCTTTCTTTGTTCAATGTACGCTTGAATGGGTAAGGTGCTAACTAACCCGAGAACTATATCTGTACGTGACCTGTTTCGAAGAACCTGTATTTGCTTTAGACACAGTCTATGTGACCGTTCAAGGGTTAAAGTATCTCGATCCGAGAGGGTCTGTAGCATTTCACATCCAAAAAGAGCCCTTGGCAATACAACAGATTTATATATCTTGAAGCTTGTAAGTGGATTAAGTCCATTTCTATGCAAGCCCTCTTTTATTAACCCAAAGAAAGAACCCTCACTTTGCGATCAGTGTTTTACAACAGTAGACGATGACGAGTATTTGTAATAAAAAATGCCAAGATGATTGACTTTCTCAAGTTCCGTTACTTCATATGTTCCTATTAGCCAAGAACGTGATCTATTCTTAAAAGAATGTTTGGTTTCGTTAAAAACAACAACAGAACATTTCGTTGGGTTGTATTGGAACCTCTATAATTTTGAATAATTAAAGCAAATATTTATCATCTTCTGCAAGGCTTTACATGACAGTGATAAAAGAGCCATATCGTCTGCAAATGACGGCGCGCAAAGACTAAGTCCTTCTATTTGAAATCCTAAATTGCTGCATACTAATTCACAGATCAGCGCGTCAATGTAGACTAAATACAAAAAGGGGGACCAGACCCCTCCTTGTCGGGTCCCTTGTAAAACAGGGAACCAGACGGAGAAATATCCTTTGTACATGACTTTACTGAACATATCCCTGTGCATGGAAATAACAACTTTTAAAAGTTTCATACCAATACCCAAATTATGCAGCTTGTAGATAAGACTATCGTGCCAAACACGATCAAATGCCTGACGCGCGTCTAGAAAACAAGTAAATAATTTGCTGTGTTTATCTTTACAGTAACTTATGCTTTATGTTAAAATAAACAAAGTCATGGGGCACCTTTCTTCTTTGATCATCCAAACTTTGGCCATCATGTTGGTAACCTGCATTTTCTCCTGTTTCTACTTTTTTGTTTTAATTTTAGTCTTTCAGACACAATTTGTAAAATTTTGTCTTTAGGTAAAGAGTTTACCCTTAGAGAATAAATCCAACAGACATTTTACGTTTAGAAATAAGACCCAAAATTGTCGCACTGATTTCAAGACTGTTTTTGTCTTAAGTCTCTCACCTTAGCGGACAATATAGATCAAGTTTTGTGTAGCCTGATCTTGATCCATACTGGCCACAAAGGCAACCAAAAAAAGTGTATTTTTGTAAAGGATTATAAAATTATATGCCCGCAAGGCCGATTTTTGAAGTTCAAGAATACCTTAATTCGTTTTTCCCGGGGGAGAATAGCGTGTTGAGAAAAGAAATTAACTAGTACAATCACTTGTAAGTGGTTAATAGATCCCAGGCGACTGTACAACCGAAAATTTCTCAATGTGCCATTTTAAACGAAGGATTATGACGATTCTAATCGACTTTGTTTCCAAACCTTGACATGTCTTCCCAAAAATATGAATAAAGAAACTGTTTATACATTTTCCGTTGAGAAAACAGGTATTTAACATTGAGTAATCGAATAAAAACGGCATCGTTTTGGGGCAAAATCATCTTTATTTTTAGCGCGGTCAACTGATCAAGGTATTTCTACTGCTATAAGGAAGGTTCATAGCACACATACATGCTCCTGACATAGTCTATACATGCCAAACAAATAACTGGATATGAATATTTTATAATAACTACCAAAATAAATGAGAAAGCACCAGCTTGACTTACTGTGTGAACACAATTTTTAACACCCAAGTGACAGACCGTCACTGTACAGAATCCCAAAACATACAATACATGTATATTTCCAGTCATACACTGTGAAATCTGTCTAGAAGTAAATATCCGTCTGAGTGCACTGGATTTTTACCTACTTCTTGGTACTGATACAAAATGAATAGATGGTAATTTGCGATTGGTAAAAAATGTGCACATGTTTATTCGGCGGGTCACTGCTACCATATTTGCCCTCGCATTTATTCCTTAAACCAATATTTACATCGTTGCTACCGCTAGAATTATGCTGTCTTTTTTTTTTTTTATATCTTTTTGGAAATTTAATATTTTCATAAGCGTCACCCAATAACCAATTACGAGCACTACCTTTCAACAAAATGAAAAACTGTGAGGAAAAACAGGCTATTGCTCGTGAGGTTACTTTTCCTTATTTAACTTCATATCGAGCCACAAAAGAGTTACAAATACATGTATTCATATTCAAGTATCTCTAACGCCGTCTATCTTTTTTAAAGATATTTCTTGTTTCTGCTGTCTATGGTCAGTCAGCATGGGTTGGTCTATAAGAAAAAAATACTATTCAGTTTAGACTATACATACTGGGCTTCCATGAGCCTAACAAAATTCCTTCGCTCCTTTTCTGAAGGCGAATGATAGAGAGAAGGCGCGAAAGATTTATCTCATAGTCGCCATGGTCGGTGAAGATGGACACTGAACTGCAGTTTTCAGCATTGGCAAGGTTATAGATTGTGGAACTTTTCTTCAAAGTCGCCGGGTCATATTCTGCGGCAATTTTTTACGGCTTTGAAGAAAAAGCCTTTTGAAAACATGGTGGGAAAAGGAGAAGATGCAGGTTACCAGCATTTCCTCCTTTTCCCACAATGTTTTCAAAAGCCTTTCTTCCCAGAGTAGTGAAAACCAAAGATTTTTTGGTAAAGGGTTAAGCCCTTTTCACAAAGCATGGTTCATTTACAAGGTTACTGCTAAGGTATTCAAGATTTCAAAATTTGGGTTGTTTCTTACATATTTATGATTTCAAAATTGGGGTTGCTACTTATGATTATGTATTCATGATTTCAAAATTTGGGCTGCTACTTTTGTATTCATGATTTCAATATTTGGGTTGGTACTTGTGTATGCATGATTTCAAAATTAGAGCTGCCATTCATGTATTAATGATTTCAAAATAGAAGTTACTACTTATGCATTCATGATTTCAAATTTGGGTTATTACTTATGTTAGTTATAATTCTAAGTGCACTGGCCGCCGCGATGTAACTGAAATAATGTTGAAAACGGCGTTAAACAACATACAATCAATCAATCATAATTCTAATATTGGGGATATCAAAGCAAGGGACAAACTCAAATCCTCAAAGCGACTTGCCCAGATGAATCAATGAAGATTGATTTAATGATTTTGCAAGATTATCTTTTAAATTTTTACCGAACAATCTCTCTTTTTAACAACCCAAAGGAAAAACAGCTTTTAAAAACATTGTGGAAAAAGGAGCAGATACTGGTAGCCAGCATTTTCTCTATTTCCCACACTATATTTGTGAAAGGAGCTGTAAAGGTTAAGAGATTTTAGAATGCACTCACTTGTAACTTTAATAACTGACATAATAGAAAAGCTGAACTTTTCTAGTCTCAGTAACAGTGGTGTTTCAAAATACCTAACTATAAGATTTAAATTGTCAACACAAGTGTGAAGGAACTTTTGGAGAACTGTCTACAGCTTTATTAACAAACATACATATTTGTATCCCCCTATTTGAATGATTCGTTTTATCTTAAAAAGCACGGACTTTTTTTTAAAAATAATTTTAAGACGCACTCACTTATAACTTTGATAACTGAAATAATAGAAAAGCTGCCCAAGCTGATTTGATATGAAAAATGCCTATTTCTACTAATTTTTAACTTTGTACAACACACTGCCGACTTTAACGACCTTGTGAAAGAAGACTTTTGGAAACATTGTGGAAAAAGGAGAAAATGCTGGTTGCTTTTGCAAGAAAATCAAAATTGAATAGCGAACAGTGTATCGTGAATCAAAGATCAGACTCTGCGTTCTATGCTGTCTGTGTAGTCTGATCTTTGATCCACAACGTCCGATAAGGACATGCTGTCCACCCAAAATATACCCTTGAAATAATAAAATTTCGGTTTTTACTATCGGCTCAAAAATTCCTTCTACTGATTTAGCAGGATAAGGGTTAAAAAAGGGGACTTAAACGTAAACTTAAAGCCTTTCAGCGCCACAGGTGAAAACAGAGAATCCGGCGAACGGCATAGATCAAGATCAGACTTCAAAGAGCGCTCGGTCTGATCTTGGATCTATGCCGTCCGCTTGATTATTCAACCCTTTCACATATTATTACTCTCTTTGAGTTCCAGTGGATGATACTGTCAGCTGTCGAAAGAAGAGAAGTCGCGTTTATATACACTGCTCAAAAGAATTAAAGGAACACACAAATACCGAAATTCAAATCTTTCATTTGTTAAACATTCAGTCTTTGTGATCTCAAAATCATCAATGTACATTCTCTCTAGACGAAATGGCTCAATAATTGTCTTGTTTGTTTGATTTTAAATGCTGAGAAGCCATTTTAAGAAGAAAATCAAGACATTTGTTTTCCTTATTCTTTTGTTAAACAACTCATACTTTCCAATCTTTTGTCAATTTTTAGTCAAATCTAATGAAAGAAGAAAACGAAAATGACACTTCGGATTCTCTTAAAAGCCTGCGTGGTATATCAACAAGATGGCTTTTTCAGGAATAGCCCATACATCTTTTGTGCAAACCAAATCGTTTTGCCTGTTCTGAGATTTTATAGTGTTAAGACTAAATGAACTTACGAGCAGAATACTATTTGCATTGGCCTGTACTGAAAGAATAATCTTGTGATCAAAATCCTTTAATTTTTTTTAGCAGTGTATTTGGCGCCGAAAGAGGCGATGTAAAATTCGAAACAGATAGGCCTGACAAAAAAGAAACAAAAACTCAAATAATTATATTTTGCTCGTGCGACCAGTTGAGTGATCTCTTTCATATTTCACACGTGCAACCAACTGCTATATACTCAAAAACAGCATGATATTCATAAAAAAGACTGCCTGCTTTACACTTCCGTCTAACAACCGGAAATGGGTGTAGTATCGGTGAACAAGTTCCGGTAAATTGTAAGCAATGGCTGCCGTCCTCCCCACATCTTTTTCCTGTGCTTTGAATGCACTGATCACATGAGCATTTGACAATATTGATGATTTTCGGTAACCGATTTGCATCGAAATCCACCTCAACATGAGTTGGACAAGTCGATCGGTAGTTATTGCTGTATTTTTCTTCCTCAGAAATGCCGTAATCAAGAACTGCCATGTTTTCATGTTTTCTAAACGGGCATGAAGATGTCTCGCTCAGTTTTGAAACCAAACTACTGTGTGACTGCAAATTGCCATTGATTCCGTGTCTTATTTCCTTAAACAGTTTAGAAATATATCTCCCGTACAAAAGTGTCAGCGCCTGCGCCTGTAAGTCAAGGCTGTTGTTCGGGGCCATGCAGGGTTTGGATTCCATGACGTCAGATGAAGATGAACGGCCAATAATAATGCATTTCATGTACACCACCGAAATTGACAACTGTAAAACAATAAAGAGATACAAAAAATGAGAAATATATACCAAAATGTGTATACTGTATTTTAACTCTTTGCGAAATGACATAATTTTAGACTGGTACAAATTGTAAGCACTTGCTGACGACGAATTGAATATTGCTCCAATGGCCAGATTTGTCTCTGATAGGAAAGATAACATTGTTGGAAAAGGAGAAAATGCTGTTTACCATCATTTTTCATTTTTCCTGCTTTCAAAAGCCCTTTTTCCCAGGAACGTTAAAAGTCGGGATTGTTTAGTAAGGGATTAACTCTTTTGATCGTATGTAACCCTTTTCGATGTGCGAACGCGACTGCGTTAGATAAGATAAGATCTTGTCAAACCTTAGAATCAAGTCGCGAACTGTATACATCAACGATCAGAATGCAAGTTTTGTGCATTCTGATCTTTCTCTGAACCGTCTGGATTTGGCTACTAAAATAACTAACGGAAATGAGTGGGTCACCGTGATCATGTTGAGTGTGCCCAAGATCTGAAATTTAACGTAAAGTGGGTTTTTAGTTGTTCAGACCATATTAATATTTTCAAGGTCAAATGAATTTAGTTATACCATTTCTTTATTCGTATGGACCCATTTTCTGAATAATGAGGTTAAAGCTGTATTTTTCAGAGTATTAAGACCAAGTACAACCAACAAATACGTGCAACATGATCTTTGATGCAACTATCAGTTATGATTTCGGTAACATAATCCTAAATTTATATGCTAATTTAATGTGCTTCATGATTTTTTTAGTCCCTTATTGCGCCTTTCAGTGTTTTAGTTGCTTTACATTTTTACCAAACGGTAGAATTTTAGGTCAGTGAAAATTCAAACCATTTGCAGACGACTAAATACATGTGACCCAAATATTGAAATTCGTTTAAGAAGGATAGAAAACAGTGTGGGAAAAGGAGAAAATGCTGGTTACCATCATTTTTTCCTTTTCCCACCATGTTTTCAAAGGGCTTTTACTTCAAGGTTATCAAAACTCGTAACTGTCAGGTACAGGGTTAACGGTCAGTGTAGATCAAGATCAGACTGCACAAAACATGTTATCTGGTTCCTATTCTAGAATTAAAATGTCCATTAGGTTTACTCGGCACTCTAAGGGTTAACCCATAGCCCGCTAAATTACTTGAAATGAAACTTTCAAGCCAACTTTAAAAACCCAGTTTTTGCTATTTTAAAGGTGTTTTTTTTTGGGGGGGGGGGGGAGGGGAAAGATGTCTCCTTATCGGACAGTGTAGATCCAAGATCAGACTGCACCTTCTGTGCAGTCTGATCTTGGATCTACACTGTCCACAAAAGGTCAGCGAGTCGTGCTTAGTAGGCTAAGGGTTAACAGTTTTTAAAATTCAACAGAAAAAAAAAAGACAAACCAAGGCTGAAAGATACCCTGCGCATCAAGGAATAAAACATGCTTTTGATCATGTGGTTAAATTTTGGAATTTTAAAACTGTCTGCCATGCTGTACCGTGTGTTATTTCAATGTCTCATTAATTGATTTTTAAGCTTGTGACTCATTCCATTTGCTTTCTTTCTTACTTGGAATTGTCAAATTATAACTGAATTTACAGAAAATTAAGACAAGCAAATGCTGAAATATACCCTGCGCACCAATGAATATACCCTGCGCACCAATGAATAAAACATGCTTTGATAAAGTGGTAAAATATTGGAATTTAAAATTTATCTGTCATGCAATACAGAGTGTTATTTCAATGTCTTATTAAGTGTTTTTAAGTTTGTGGTTCATTCCATCTGCTCTCTTTCTTACATAGAATTGTCAAATTGTGAATGAGTGTATTGATAGTTATTGCGATAAAATATGTTTAGAATGAATAAGAAGTACAATTTTTATTTATTTATTTATTTATTATTTATTCATTTATTTATTTATGTATTTCCCAGTTATGCCAGATTATTTGACATGCTATCTTTGTCAATATTTTGTTCTTAAACAACAGGAAGTTTACGGTTAGTGTTAATGATTATTTCATCGAAGTCCCTTTTTGAATTAAATATATTTTCAACTGAATATTTTGATTTATCGTGGCTTAAAGAACGAAGCTATTATATGAAACGTATATGAAAATAAAGCAAAATGAATTTAACAATGAAATACATATTTTTAGATTCGATAATACCTATAATATATGATATAAATGCAGCTGTTTAAAAAGTGATCAATATTTTCGATAAACGTTTTTACAGTTGAAGTCAATGGCGTCGTCGCCAAAATTTAGCGAAAAATTAACACTGCTGGGTTTTAGGGAGCTACAGCTTTGATGTCAGGCGACGAACACTAATGGCATATTAGTGTAAACAGCTCCAGTAGCCTTGCTTTCTGTCAGTAAAATACATGTATCACTCATGAGCGAATGATCAGAAGCAGCGAAATAAATTTTCTTGTTAAAAAATGCATATAAGTCAATGGAAAATAGGATTTGGTGTAATATCTATGGCCATTAACTGTAGCTTATAAATTCTCGTAAAAACTTAAAAAATAATGACGAATAATAAAGAAAATGAAAAACGATTGCCTGAAAAAAAATCTAGTCACCATACGCTTTACGAATGAGAGTGTTAAAAAGAGCCTGTACTTGCCAGCAAAAATACTTGAATATAACTACAAGACAGCATTCTCGACAGTGAAAGAATAGAGTACGATTTGATACTTCGTGAACAGGAATAGTGGCCAAAATCTATGGTGAAGAGCTTTTTATAGAGTTGGTTGACGAATGTGGTTTCTTTATCAAGATCAAAGCAATAATTAAGTTATTAAATCTAATTGTGTCAAATTTATGAAAAGCAGGCCATTTGTGGGTTTTCTTTACTCGTTACCTTGAAAAAAAAAAAAATTCAGGCAGAAGACTATGACAATATCATTGTGGAAATATTTTCCACTACTTTTTTTTTTAAAACATGCTTGTAAAATGTTTTTTTCTATTTTTTTTCAATCTGGTAAAATATGGGTTCATTAAAATTTGATACACTAACTCTGTGAGAATGTTCAAGAGGTATTTTTTCTTTTGTCAAGATGACAAAGACATGGTCTGCTGCAAGAAAAAAAAGTCTACAGGAGATTAAAAGTAAATCATAAAACGGCCCAACGGGATTCAATGGGCTTTTGCGGACTGTGCAGATCAAGATCAGACTGCACAGAACGTGCAGTCTGATCTTTGATCTACACTGTCCGATACAGTGAGATTTTCTTCCTCAGCGGAAAGAATTTTGAAATTTTGAAATCGCAGTGTTTTTGTTTTTTTGTTCAAATTGGTTGGATTTTTTTTTTAAAATCCCATTTTTATGACCCTATAGAGGATGGCTTTTGAAAGCATTGTGAGTAAAGTAGAAAATGCTGGTAGCCACAATATTTTCTATTCTCTCTCTTTCACCCGCGTTTATTTAATTGTCTGCAACTGGTTTCAAGGTGGTCTAAAATAAATATCGTTTGATAAAGGGTTGATAAGAAAACGTTTAAACATTTGCAAACACCCAATCATACGTGACTCAAACGATGGATTTGTCTTTAAAATGGTAGAAAACATTGTGAAAATGGAGAAAATGCTATAAAATCATTTCATCTTTTTCTAACATTGTTTTCATAGCCTAAATCTTCCGGATAGTTTAAATATGGGATTGTTTGAAAAAGGTTAAATATGTGATAAAAAACGAAATGGGAACATGAATATCTTCCTTTTGCAGAAATGTTTTAATTCGCTTGGCAGAAGAATTGATCTAATAAGGGGAAAAACGTTTAATTATCTTATTTTGCAAAATCTTTTTCGCTTTCATCATAACTGATTTTTTACCCAGTATTTTCTCCCTTTTTCCACAATACTTTCTGATCTTTTATATAGGAATTCCATTTTTTGAACCACATTTCACTTGTCGTCTACAAATGCTCTGAATTTGGAGGAGCTCTAAAATTGTGTAGTCTAGTAAAGAGTTTAGGAAAAAACTCCTCTGCTGCATTCGATGGATAGTACATGTATTATGAATTTAATAAGAAGTGGAAAATAACCATGTTGATCTATTTGTTTTTAGCCATACTCTGGCAAAAGGGGGCTTAATGGATCTTCGTGATACATTATACCAATCCAGCCATCACATGATTATGGATCCATAATAGCCAATTTTTTAACAAACCGCTTAGTCATGGGGTAGACTGGTCCTTGGTCATACAGAAAACTGACGAAAAGCGAAAAGTTTCGGCTCAGCCCAGGCTGAGCGAACTGCGCAGGCTGACCTGAATCGAAACTTTTCACAGACGCATTAAGCCCCCTTTTGCCAGAGCATGTATATATTTTTTTCATTTTTTTGACGATTAAAAGTTCCACCTAGTATGCTTCCTGCAATCACTGTCTTTTCGTAATACTGTCCTTAATAGGAATTTTTCATCGCTTTTCTAATATGTTTTCCGTTCAAAGAAAACTTAAATTCATCCGACTCTAAAATTCATTTCATAATGAGGGGAAAATAAACTGTTTAATCATTTAATTTTAGAGTAATTCATTCTTTTTTTTTTCAAATTTGAACTCCTGATTTGAAAATGTTTTCTACCTTCCTTATGACTAATTTCTGTTTTTGAGTCATACTAAATATGTCGTCTGCGCGTGTTTTCAATTTGGACAAGTCTGAAATTTTGTCGTCTGGTCAAGAATTTAAGGCGTCGAATGAAGCTGTGCCCAAAAACACCCACTCAACGGAAAGAAATAATGTAACAAATGTTAAGAAATTCCCAGATTTTCAAAATGGTACAGAAACAAGTGAAATAAGGAAAAATGGCTTTTAATACAAGGAAAACTCTCAGCATGCGAGTACGTGTGGGCGGCGCTCTGAAAAAATGGGGATTTAATTCTGTTTTTCTTGATGCATTATAACAAACAAATTATTGCATAATACGGGCCCATTGGTCTTAACTCTTAGGCTGCTGAGCGCAACTCAAAGACCTTTTGCGGACAATGTAGATCAAGATCAGACTGCACAGAACGTGCAGTCTGATCTTGATCTACACTGTCCGATAAGGAGACATTTTCCCCGCAAAAAATAATTTTGAAATAGCCAAATTCAGGTTTTTACCATCAGCTTGAAAGTTTCATTTAAGTTATTTAACAGGTTAAGTGTTAAAACCAGCTGTATCATGTCGTAGAATAGTCCTTTGACATGCAGAAAATTCACAAACTGCAAAAGATTTCGACACAGGTCAGCCTGCGCGTACTGTGCAGGTTAACATGGGTTGGTACTTTTTTTTTTTTTCAGATGCATTAAACACCCTTTTCACAGAGCATAGACTCATGTATTTTTCTATTCAAATGGTAATTAACATATTACTGTTCAAATACGACTTTTAACGCCTCCTTTCTGTCCTTCTTTTTTTTTTAAACAGGTATGAACTATATCGTGGAAAAAGGAGCTATTGCTAGTAATATGCAATTCCTCCTTTTCTAAAGCATTTAAATTTCTATACTGATGAAAAGACATACCTGTTTTCCTTTTCTTCCAATCTTTGACTCAACCGTAACTTGTCATACCGTAGTTTTCGATAGGCCCTCTGAATATCGTTTGCACATGTAAGGATAGGGCACCCTAATGAGATTCGTGTAACATCGCCTTTCATCGCCAAAATATCGTACGGATTCGGCTAAGACTCGGGTAATTCGTAATCGCTGCGGGGAACCAGCGTCTATCGGCCGATCGATTATGGCGTACCCGAGTCTCTGCCGAATCCGTACGTTTTTCGACGATGAAAGGTGATATTACACGAATCCCATTAGGGTGTTCTATCCTTAAAAGGTTGATTCTCTACCACAATGGCTGAAGTTAGATAATTAAAAACGATAGTTATAGACTGTAACTGAAAACAATTGACGGCCACAGAGAGGATTAGGCTGAAATAGTGAGGTTTATCTTTAAAAGAGTAGAAAACACTGTTGGGAAAAAAAAAAAGAAAACGCTGATGCTTAACACCACATAAACAATTTCGCAGCCAGGAGTAAGACGACTTTTGAAAGCATTGTGGAAAAAGGACAAAATGCATTTTCTCCATTTCCCACAAAACTTTCCACACAGTTAGGGACAAACCCATCTTTTCTGGCACATATAATTTTGCAATCTGCAAGTGCTTTTAACCCTTTATCAAACAATTCCTTCACGACCTTGTGGAAGAAGCCTTTTGAAAGCATTGTTGGAAAAGGAGAAAATGCTGGTAACCAGCATTTTCTCCTTTTCCCACAATAATTTCTACTCTGTCAAAGAACTTGAATTAATTGGCACCATTTTCAAATTTGATGTGTGCAGATGGTCTCAATTTGGAACGGTCTAAAATTTATAGTTTGGGAAAGAGTTAATCTTTGTAAGTCTGCTTGTAATGTCGTTATCGTAAAGGGTTTGACAGGAAAGGAAATGAAAATTACATTAAATCGGTCAAGTAAAATGTAATTCATGCAAGTCGGAAATTATTTTCAAATTTTCCACCACTCCGGAAACAGTGATTCGTTTGTTTGTTTGTTTGTTTGTTACTTCACGCCGTTTTTTTTAACGTTATTTCAGCCAGATGGCGGTGGCCAAGGCATGAACCCATGCTTTCAATGAGTTTCTTTTACAAAACTTCGCACAATATTCTTGCCAAGCTACTGGGTGCTTTCCAACATAACCATCATTAAAACAATTATCAGCAGTGAAGAGAAGAACGAATCCTATCCCACTGACTATCATCAACACTCGGGAAGAAATTAGGTGTGCTGGAGACTCAAACTATTCCCATCAGAAACGATGCAAAGTAGCCTTGCGTATACTGATTATGATGATATTATAATTGGTCTGTAACATGCGAAAAGGGACTTTCAGACATTTGCGTAAAGTGTTGTCTCGGATCAGCCTGCGCAGTCCGCGCAGGCTAATCCGAGACGGCACTTTACGTCAACATTAAATTATGTCCTACAGTAGACTTGCGTGAAAAAGAAAATCGCACACGATCGGAAAGTGTCATCTCGGATCTGCCTGTGCGGACTGCATAGGCTGATACGAGACAACACTTTACGCAAATGTCCGAATGCCCCTTTTCACGCAATGCAGGCCATATATAGGTGATGGTAAGATGGTGACGAAGACTGCGATAATGAGTTTATTGGTGGTGATGATGAGCATGACAATGATGATGAGGAGGAGGACGATGACGACGGTGATGATGAAGATCATGATGATGATGATTAGTAGTAGTAGTAGTAGTAGTGGTATTTGTAGTTGTGGTAGCACTTATTAATGTAGTTGAAGTAGAATATCTTAAGATAGCTGACAGTATACATCCAAGATCAGACTGTACGTTTTGTGCCGTTTGATCTTGGAGCTACGCTATCAACATGAGCAAATTTAATCATCATAAGCAAGCTATGGATCTTTTGACTGTAAACCTCTGTAAATTAGATCTCTTGAGATTAAATTAAATTAGTAGTCTGCAACTGTCTTAACTTTTTTTCGCCTATAGTGACGTAATTCTGTACCAAATAGGCCATGTCTTAACGCCACTGGGGAGGACAGCTTTTGAAAACATATTGGGGAAAAAGAGAAAATGCTGATAGCCAGCATTTTCTCTTTTCCCTACAATGTTTTCTACACTTCTAAAAGCACATATCATCCGTTGTGTCACATTTTATTTGTCTTTTGCATAGGATTTCAATTTGGACAAGTCGTTTTGTCAGTTCTTAAAGGCCTCTATGGCAAAAGCCTCTCACAATATATGTACGAAGGCTGTTCGATAAATTATTAGTGATTTATATAGAGAAACATTCAGCATGTAGATGTCCAGGCACATGAAACGTGTGATTATTTGAGGGTATTATGTAGAGAAAGTACGCTGATCTCTTGACGTGTAATGACGTTGACGTTACTTTTTCACGTCCGGACCACGGCAATGTACGTTTATATATGTTTTGTTATTCTCCGTTGAAAATGTATTTCTTCATAAATTTGTTTGAAATTTGGAGGATGTTTCGGATATAGATTATTTAATATGTATGCAAAATACGGTCTTAATTGGTCCTCTGTATTTATCTTTAAAACAAAATTCCACGAATTTATCGAACAGTCCTCGTGAAAGGTACACTGGGTGCCGCGATGAAGCCGAATTCCTATCAAATTGACGTAAAATATCCAATATAAAGAAAAGCTCATTTAGTCATTGCTTCCTAGTCGAAGGGCTAGCGTAGAGGCCGACAGTTTTCTGTGTGCTTCTACATTGAAAACGGTTGAGGGGCGGGTGGGTGTGTGCACCAGAATTATATCTTTCAAAAAGTCACCCAATTGCAAACGTCCCTATGCCTTTGGGTTTTGCTGGGTTTCGCTTGGTGGTATAATTTATCTTGGGTTCACAGCACCTTTCACAAGGAAGGTATTGGGTAACCAGCGAGGTGACGGGGATCGATCTAGGTTCCGGATCGCAAAATCACTCACTTCTTGACTAAACGACAAAAAATTTGGACTGGACTAAATTGAGAGCATCTGCAGGCGACAGATTAAATGTAGATCAAATGAGGGTTTCTGTCTCTGTTACGGTAGAAAACATTGTGGAAAAAGGAGAAAATGCTCCTTTTCCCTCGATGTTTTCAAAAGCCGTCTCTTTCAGGGTCGTTAAAACGAGGGATTGCCTTTGGTAAGGGGTTAATCACTGAACCACGTGGGACCTTTTATAAGAAGGACAAAACATGATTGCTTAATAAAGATTACTGAATGGTTATCGAAATAAAAAAATGTTTTTTTTTTAATTTAAACGAAATGCATTATTAGATCAACTTAAAGGCTCTACCGGATACTCAATTTCGTTGTAACAAGAAGCATGTTTAACTCTGTAGGGGAAAATTACTAGGCCTAACTACCATTTGACAGAAATTAGTGGGTCAAAATCTTAAGATACGAAATAATTATGAAAGTAATTGTGATAGAAAATATATTGCCACACTCTACCAATTAACAAAAGAAAAAAGATACGGTAGACAGATCACCCGGATATTGCATTTCGTGATTACAAGAAGCGTGTTTTAACCCTTTACAGACAATTTTGAGTTTCAACGACCTTGAGAAGGAGGCCTGTTGAAAAAAATAGTGGGAAAAGGAGAAAAACTGGTAAACGGCATTTGGTTTCTTTTTTATTTGCGAGACCAAATGCCATCATTACAGCATTTGATCTGTCGTCTGCAAATGCTTTCAATTTGGACAAGTTTAAAATTTTGTCGTTTGGTAAAGAGTAAATGTTTAAGGGAAAATTACTAACTACTATTTGGCCGGCAACACGCGAAAAGGGGCATTCGGACATTTGCGTAAAGTGTCGTCTCGGATCAGCCTGCGCAGTCCGCGCAGGCTAATCCGAAACGACACTTTCCGTTTTTACGTAATTTTCTGTTTTGCGCAAGTCTACTGTAGCACAAAATCTAGTGTAGTCGTAAAGTGCCGTCTCGGATTAGCCTGCGCGGACTGCGCAGGCTGATCCAAAACGACACTTTACGCAAATGTCCGAATGCCCCTTTTCGCGTGTTGCAAGCCATTTAAGAGCAATGAATAAGTAAAAACTGGGAGTACGAAGTAATTATTATAAAAGAAATCATTGTAACGTTTTAGCAATTAACGATCTTTACATAAAAAGAATTCTCGACCCGGATATTGAATTACGTTGTTGTGTCACTGTAGGAGCGACGGCACTTCATTTTCATTCGCTTGGGAAAAATGCATATTTATTTCTGCGTAACAATCGTTTGTCATTTTTGTTTCAAGGTCAAACTATTTCAAAGAAAAGTTCACACATGTGTACAAAGGAAAAAAATAGCTCATCAAAGAATGTAATATTCCTGAACGCTCTTTTTCTTAAACCCTGTCCACACTAGCAAACGTTTGTTTGCGAACATCAGCAAACTTTTGTATAGTGAAGTTTGGTCATATTTGTTCGTAGGGTTTCTATACTGCCACAAACAATGGCAAACAATGTTTTGTGATGTTTGAAGATCAGATCGTGTAATGCATCCATCACACGATAAATGATAGCTTCTGACTGGTCAATATACTTAGACACCACAAACATCACCAAACAGAGCAAACAAAAAATGAACATGTCCAAACATCACCAAACACTGGTGATATTTGCTTGTTTTTGCTGACTGGTTTACACTAGCAAACTTTTGTTTGTAAACATCAGCAAATTTCGTGGTGTTTGCAAACAAATGTTTGCTAGTGAAGATGGGCCTTCAAGTGCTTTCAAAGTAAACTGCTTTAAAATTTAACGTCACACCGAGGTCAGCATGTCTAACCCCTTCATTGCTGTATTATATCACTTTCCTGAAAATTAAAACTAAATATTCATTCCATTAATAATATAAGACTTTGAAACTTTAAGGCGACAACTCACATATTCATGCATGTCTTGGGTTTCACTATTACTAGGCTAGGGCTCATTTCTAAGTGTCTTACTCAAGAACACTTCTTAGAAAAAAAAACCACTGGCCCGAACCCAGGACCTCCAGGTAAAGTCCTACACTTAGCAATGAGCAACTCAGGACTCCTCTCAGGAAGTAATCTCACTGTATCGGACTGTGTTGAACCAAGATCAGACCGCAAGGAACAGAACGTGCAATTTGGCCTTAATCCACGATTTCCGATACGCTTAGAATTCTTTTTGCGAAAAAGAACCTTGAAATGATACTCTACTGTTTACTATTTAAAAAGTCTTATTAAAGTAAATTAGCAGCTTATGGGTTAATTTTTATGGTCTTGTTCTTATTCTCTTCTTAGGGACAATTACTAGATCTAGTCAAGAATTTTGCGCATTACGGGTTGAATGAAATATTGCATGTAAAAATACCCCCATTTTTCACCGGAAGTGTGATTGAGTAACTTGGGCGGAAGTCCTAAAAACGCGCTATTTCGTCCCACGTTAACATCGTCCCTTTTGGTGTTAAATAAATGAGGCATGTATAAATAAATTCAGCTATTAGAAAAGAAGGAAGTCATGATAATTCAAGGTCATTTAATTACCGTAAATAATATCAAACAGCGTTGGTTCAGAAGCAGACTGCACTTTTTTGGATGTTAGACAAAACTGTTTTGACCATCAACTGTAGTGGCGAAGCATTTAACCTACCCTTTACCAAACCACAAAATATAAGATCATCTGTTTTGAAAGAATTTGCCGACAAAATATTAGAAATGGCTCAAACAGTGGAACTTATCTTTAAAAGAGTCGAAAAGTTGGGAAAAAAGGATAAAATGCTGATTAGCAGCACTATCTTCCCCCCCCCCCCCAAAGTTTTCAAAAGCTTGTTTTTAAGGTTGTCAAAAAACGGGATTATTTTGTAAAGGGTCAAATTAGTCACAACGTTGCCTTTTAAGAAATGAATCGAATACCGCTCACCCCTCCCCTACATGGCCTGCAATACGCCAAAAAGGACATTCGGACTTTTGCGTAAAGTGTCCGCGCAGTCCGCGCAGGATAATCCGAGAAGGCACTTTACGACTACATAAAATTTTGTGCTACAGTAGACTTGCGCAAAACAGAAAATTGCATAAAAACGGAAAGTGTCGTTTCGGATTAGCGTGCGCGGACTGCGCAGGCTGATCCGAGACGACACTTTACACAAATGTCCGACTGTCCCTTTTCGCGTGTTGCGGGCCAATTATATGGAAAATATTTAAACTATTCTGAACACAAGAGAGCGGAGACAAAAGAATCTAATCCTTTAATATGCATAACCACTCCGAATAAGATAAAGGCGTGTGAAAAAAAAAATCGGGAAAATTTATATGAGGAAAATAGGTTGCATAAACCCCGGATATTCCTTTAGTACTATTTTGTACCCAGCAGTGTGACGCAGTAGCGTGGGCGGTGGTCTTGGAAACATGCCTGTTTTCGTCCCCGTTGAACGTCGTACCTTTTTGTTTTATGAAAAAAAATGAAAGACAAACTCATTCCGTAAACAGGAACAAGATATTTCGATTTCAAGATTATTAAGGCAAGCGTTTCTCAAAGAAATCAGACAGTTTAGATCCAGGATCAGACTGCATGTTTAGCGGATATTTAATAACATTGTACAGTCTACTTTAGCCGTTTAGTATTAGTCCTTTACTAAAACAATCGCAAACTTTTTACGACCACTTATAGGAGGCTTTTGAAAACATAGTGAGAAAAAGGAGAAAATGCTGGTGGTAACCAGCATTTTCTCCTTTTCCCACTATGTTTTCTACAACTATCAAAGATAAATTCCATCATTATTGCCACCTTTAATTTGTCTATCGCCAGTGCTCTCAATTTTAACCGTTATCCAACTGAACAAGTTAAATAAAACTTTCAAACTGCTAGTAAAAACCCCGAATAAAATTATTTCAAACTTATTTCTTGGAGAAAAATACCTCATAATCGGACAGCGTAGATCCAAAATCAGACTGCACGTTCTGTGCAGTCTGATCTTGATCTGCACTGTCCGCAAAAGGTCGGTGAGTCGCGCTTGGCTGCATGAGGGTTAACAAGTTTAGGTATTGGAACCATTGTAGACGGGATATGAGTCGGCGGATAAAACCCCGGATTTTCCCGGATTCTTAGTAAAACGCTTATCTATATGTACCGAAGCGGGGGTGAAAAAATTTAACAATTTACAGTTCGATTCCTTGTTTAACCCTTTACAACATAATTCCGAGTTTTAAAGACCCTTTACGAGATGGCTTTTTGAAAACATTGTGGGAAAAGGAGAAAATGCTGGTAACCAGCATTTTCTCCTTTTCCAACAATGCTTTTCTATCTGCCAAAAACAATTTTCAACTTTTGAGTCACAATTATTTGGGCGTCTGCAAATGCTTTCAATTTGGACATGTCTAAATTTTGTTGTTTGGTAAAGAATAAAATTTTTCTCTTATTGTACCAAAGCGGGGACGAAAGAATGTAACGTTTTACAAATCGATTTCGTGTTAAAGCGACCATAAAGAGGATCTTAAAACAAATGAGACATGCTCTGGCAAAAGGGGATTTAATGCAACTTCGTGATTCATTATACCAAAATGAATCATAATTATGAATCCATAAAAGCAATTTTGTCTATTAACCGGCTGAACCCTGGGGTAGAATAATCCTTGGACATGTAGAAAATTTACAAAGAGCAAAACAAAAAGTTCTGATCCAGTGCACGGGCTGACTTAGGTCGTTTTATTATTACTATTATATTTTTTTGCAAATGCACTGAACTCCCTTTTCACAGAGCTTGACTCAAATTGAATACAAGTATAAGATTTTGGTTTTATCCTGTGCCCTCCACAGATAGCAATCACAGCTTACAGCCATTATGTTTGCCCTCAACTGGATGCTCCCATTGCATTGTTAACAAACTTTCAAATCAATCTTCCAATCACCAAGTCTACCATACGTCCTCTTCTATCCCTGCCTCCCTCCCGCCGTTTGTCAGTCCGTCTAGTGGTCGGTCCGTTTATCCACCTATCCATCCATCCATTCGTCCGTCCGTCCCTTCATCCCTGTATATTGTTAACCCTTCAAGGTCATAGGCGAAAATGGTGACTTTTAGCGGACGACATAAATCAAGATCAGACTGCACATAACTTTCAGTCTGATCTTAGATCTATAACATCCTCTTGTCTTATCAACCCTATGCGAAAGAAAAATGACCTCGTGTCAGTGGCTTATATTTTTTAACTTTTATTCTGCTAAATAACTAAAGTGAATTTTTCAATTTGATAGTTATAAACCCAAAATATTGCTATTTCAGTTATGTTTTGGAAAATGATTTTTCCTTATCGGACAGTGTAGATCCAAGATCAGACTGCACGTTCTGTGCAGTCTGATCTTGATTTACACTGTCCGCAAAAGGTCGGTGAGTCGCACATAGCAGCCCGAGGGTTAAACGTTCAAAGAGGTTAAGTTTATATACTTGGCGCTTAAAGAGTACTTAACCTTTTATCAGACAATTAAAATTTAGACTGGTCCAAATTGAAAGCCTTTGCAGACGACAAATTGAATGAGACTCAAATGATGTAATTTGTTTTTGAAAGTGTAGAAAACGTTGTTGGAAAAGGAGAAAATGCTGTGTTTCACAATGTTTTCAAAAGGCCTTTTTTCCCCCGGGTCGTTAAAACTCGGGATTGTGTGGTGAAGGGTGATTAAAGATTACATGCGTATAAAGGTAGCTACGAAGATAGGTGTTGTAGAACTATACTTTAGACTTTCTTGAGAGACAATTCTGGGTTTTATGAACAAGGCATTGCCCCTCTGAGCACTGCACTGATCTTGTGTTTGTGAGAGAGCAGAGAACATGGTAGAAATAATGCTGTGAGTAATATATAACTAAAATGTAACTTTAAACCCTTACCATATAAATCCGACATATAATGACCCTAAGGAAAAGAGCCTCAAAAAACATAGTGAATTTTTTTCCCACAATCTTTTCTACCCTTTCAAATACAAATACCATGAGGTATTTGCTCGGCGCTCTGGCAAGAAAGAGGTTTAATGTATCTCCGCGATGCATTATACCAAGCAAACAATTATAAAATTATGGACCTATAAAGAATGGTCCTTGGAACTGCAGAAAATTTACGAAATGCAAAAAAGTTTCGGCCCATGTCAGCCTAGACAGGCTAACGTTGGTCGATACTTTTTGCAGATGCACCAACTCCCCCCCCCCCCCCCCCCCCTGCTAATGATTTTAATTTAGACGGATCTAGAATTCTGTCATTTCGTGAAGAGTTAGAGTATGTGTGTGATTGTCTTAACCCCCCCCCCTCCCCCCATTGTAACGACCAAAGATGTTTTATCTCCGGGTCTCGAATATTTGACACTTGTTCTTTGGCTGAAATCGTTATCTCCTGAATACAATGGCAGATAAAGACTGGGATAACATCTTTCCATACCCTTTGCCGCGTGACAAAACCCTTTGCCGCGTGACAATACCCTTTGCCGCGTGACAGATTTTAACATGTCCAAATAAAACACATTTGTAGATGACAAAACCAGTGCAGCTTGAATATTGGAATTTTTCTTTGACAGGATAGAAAACATTGTTGGAAAAGGAGAAAATGCTGATTACCAGCATTTTCCCCTTTTCCTGTAATGTTTTCAAAAGTCCTCCTCCTCGGGATCGTTAGAACTTTGGATTATTATATAAGGAGTCGAAAAGGATTAGGGCCTTATTTATAAGTGAGCCCTGTTCTGGCAAAAGGGGGTTTACTACATCTCCCTGATGCATTATACCAAGCAAGACATCACATAATTATGGATACGTAAAATCCATTTAGTCTAGCAACCGCCTAAATCATCAGGTAGAATGGTCCTTGGACATGCAGGAAAATTCACCAAGAGCAAAAGGTTTTGGCCCAGGTCAGCCTGCGCAGACTGCAGAGGCTGACCTTGATTGATACTTTTTGCAGATGCATAAAGCCCCCTTGTCAATGAGAATGGCTTAAGCATAATAGACATTGATTCACGAAAAAAACCTGACCCTTCCCAGGGAGAATTCCCGGCACTACTTTTTAGCGGATTTGCTATATAGCAAATCCCCTTACTGTGATCGTTTTGGCCGGAACCAAATACATCATGCGTAACGACGCATGCGCGCTCATTTTCAGTTTTGCATGGCTGGCGTAGGGACGAACAACACAGATCTACAAATGATATTAAGCTCTGACTTTGAACAAATCATACAAATTATGTTTGATTTCTTTATCGAAATTTCGTCAAAACTACAAAAATTTTCAGTTTCAAATACTATATATACTTAAAGTTTGTCCTTTTTTTTTTTTCCATTAAATATTGCCATTAATGCGTATGAACATTGTTTACACAGACTGCCCCCATTTTCATTCAAGAAATGTTCATTCACAACTTGTGTCGTCCGCTGTCGAAATAAACAAGGAATTTAAGCAACAATTTCTTAGTGAAATACATTTTTAAACCCTGTATTATATCAAATATCTTTAACTGTTCAGATAGCGAGCTAGAATTTGGCCGTAAATGATTTAAAACCCTTTTGATAACTAATACACAGAACCCTTAAAGTCGATTCGGCACCTTGTTAGGTACCGACCTACGTATAGCACTATCGATGAATTTCCGAATTGTTTGAAATATTTCCGTGAAACGTTTAAAAAAATGAAGATCGTTAAAGAAAAAAATTGACGTTTGATTTATGCAAGACAGCTACCAAAGGTTCTCTCCAGTTATCGATTGGACACAAAGAAATCCTGCGTTTATAAACGGCCCCGATCAAGTACGAACCCGTGACGTGAAATTTATACTGAGGATTTTCGATGGGAAATCGTGTCCTTCTCAGTGAACTGGACATCCACTAACTTACCCTAACATCCTGGCGTCCATTTCAACAAACTTCGTAGATTTACGCCAATTTTAGGGGGATTGAATAAACACACGTAGGATCCCTACTTTACCCAAACATATAAAGTGGCGTAATGTTATCCAAATTCTTAATCAAATCGTAAAGTTATGTAGTTCAGTGAAACTTGTTTTCAGACTTAATGCTTGCTTACAAAAACTGCGTACGCAAATTTCGTGCGTACGCAGTTTAGTGAAATGTGCCCCTGGACTTTAAGCCTCAGATACTAAATTACCTTCAAGGTGTAAAAGTCCATTCATAGTCCTTCTAATATGCTTGAATTTTATTGTGTTACCTTTCATGCAAAAGAATTAAGAATGCAGAATTTTCAGACAGATGTTTGATAAAGGGTCCACAGGAATACATCTTAGTCTACATCTATACGTCTTACTATTTGGACATGTAAATTTAAATTCTTTGATATATTTTTTATGCTTGGAGATTGAAGTATATGTACTTTATTTAATAAAGTACATATTTATGATGAACTGCTTCTCAACCCATACGGTAACTGTTCTTCATGTAAACAGCAAGTAATTCCAACCTCAGAATGAAAGTATGCCTATAGTTTTTAAAGTTTTATAGAGGGACCAATTCCTTTAACCCTTAGGCTGCTAAGTGCTACTCAAGGACCTTTTGCAGACAGTGTAGATCAAGATCAAATTGCACCGAAGGTGCAATCTGATCTTTGATCTATACTGCCCAGTAAGGAGGTATTTTTCCTCCAAAATAAATTTGAAATAGAAATATTTGGATTTGTACTATCAACTTGAAAGTTTCATTTTAGTTATGTATAGGTCAATTTTTACTTTGCATGGCAACTTGTCACACTGAGTGTGATCTTGGTCAATTCTGGCTGCTTCAGCTGTACCCAGGGCAGGGATTTGCAGATATCAAAAAGCAAATAATATCTGGACTATGTTCTTGCAGGTGATGAGTGATGATTTTAATTCTATTCTTCAGACATGAAAATGGATTCACTCAAAACTGCATTGGAAGCAATGAATAACCGTTTTACCAGTGTTAATATTGAATTTCAAGTATCTCATCATGCTACATCATGATTTTTTTTTTTTGCTCATGTCCCTGCAGTGGTTCAATTATGTAATATGACTCAAATTCACAAAGACATGGCTCAAAACTTCAAAAAGGAATCTACATCTATATTTTTTTTTGAAACTGTGAATGATAATCTAAGTTGAGACTGTGCAGAATATGAGGTCTAAGCTTGAACCTATACAGCCTATGGTTTTTTTTTTATATTTGCACCAATATAGCGGTAAAATGACATAATCCTGTTCATTTATTTAGTGAGGTTCTGTGAGACTGTGGCTGATTGGTGAAGGTGTCAGTTGAGTTATCCAGGATTTTTTATCCTCACCTAGTTGGCAGGATTTTGCAGGAGTGCCTATAGACAAGACACTGCGTAGACTCAGCCTAGCCCTAGTAAAACCCAAGCCATACACAAATAAATGGGTTGTTGTCACTGTAAGACTGAAATAGTGTTGAAACTACATAAATCAACCACCAGAAATCAGTCAAACATCAAATTATTCTTGAAGGTAGTTACAATTAGTTTCATGTTTTGTGCCAGTGCACGAGTTAGCCGTACTTTTCTTATGTGAAATCATTATTTCTTGACTTGTGTCTTTATTATGATACAAGGTGAATTTTCAGTTATGTTACAGAAGGAAGGTATATTCAATACTCATGAATTACACATGGCCTAAATCTTAGAAAATACTAAACATACCATTTAGTTTTCACCTTTCAGACTATTACATAACATTTTTTAAGGTCAGGAATAAAACCAAGAATTTTCTATTTAAAAGAAAGAAGAAATCATTGTATCTGAACAATCAAATTGTTGTGTCTAGTTTGATTTTGTATTTCATTTTGAAATTAATAGTTTCAAGATGTGTAGTAATAAGGAAGAACCCTTGAAGGGATTCCTAGGTGTTAGAGTCATGGAAAGGACAATGTGCTTTCAGTAAGAAATTACATACAAAAAACCATTATTTCTATTTCCCTGAGAGGACTCCAGTGTTTTTTTTTAACTCTTTACCACACAACAAAATTTGAGACTTGTCTGAATGGAAAGCATTTGCTGATAACAGAATCAGTGTGAGTCAAAATCTGAATTTTATTTTTGGAAGGTCTGAAGACATTGTGGGAAAAGGAAAAATGCTGGTTACCAGCATTTTCTCATATTCCCAAATTCTTTTTAAAAGCCTTCTTCCTCAGGGTCGTTCAAAGTCGGGATTGTTCTGTAAGGGTTTAAACTAAATCATACTTACTAGTTTCAAAACAATACATGCTTTATACTTCAGAATGAGGACAGTTTTTTTCCTTTGTAGCAAGAGTAGATTAAGATCAGACCACCTAACATAGTAAAATCCCACTCCTAAAGGCACACTATTTTAGATTTGAATTGTTTGCAGTCTATATGATTATACCCACTATATGAAAGTTTAGAAAGTGTTGTGTTTATAGTCTGACTAGGATTGTAAAATGCTGTTTTAAAAATCAAAACCTTGATATCTGAGTGCAGAAGTTTCAATATTTCAAAAGAGTCTTGCATAATGATGATTGATAATGATTTTAGAAATGCTTAAAATGCTATGGTAAAGGAAAAAATAGTCATCATGTTTAGTATATTTATTTAAGCTCGAGTGTTTACAAACCCTAGGGTGAGCTGTTGATAATTTCAATCTGACTTAAAGCATAATCTCAGACAAAAACCACCATCACTAGTCCTTCTGAAAACCCTTGATTTTTAGTACAGCCAAATAAAGCTCAGCCAATTGGATAAGTTGTTTCAAAAGTTTTTCTGAACATCCTTCAAAATGGAATAATATAGCCACACTTACCTTAGTTAAAACACATTGTATCCTTTATGGTGTTATGAAATGGGGAAAAAATGACTTTGGTAAGAATGAAAAAAAAATCTGTTTGTCTACCAATGTTTTCAAAAACTTAAGAGCTACATTTTGTGAGGCTGACAGAAATGTCAGATAAAGATTAACCTTGCAGGAGGCCAATGTTAGATCCACATTTGATTAATTGAATGGCGTTTAATGTCGCTTTCAACATTATTTCAGTCATATAACTGCTACAACTAGCTAATTTATGTATGTCTGGGTTTCAGCAGTACTAGGCTAGGGCTCTGAAGTGTCTTGCCTAAGGACACCCCCACAGAAAAACATATGGCCATCAAGTAACAAGTCCTAAACTTTACTAGTAAGCCATGCAGGACCCCAGATCCACATTTAGAGGGGAGTTAATTTTTGTAAGATTGTTCAGATTAGTCTATGTCCACCATCTATGCATAAATTACTTTTTGTTTTTTAATAAAAAATGGTAATTAAATGGATGCTATTTCGTTATTCATTCCTTCCCCATATGACAAGGTTTAAGCTCTTTAAATGTATCTGCAGACAACAATTCAGAAACTGGTACAAATGAGCTGAAGTTCACTCTTATGAATAAAAACAATGTTGGAACAGGAGAAAATACTGTCTACCAGAATTTCGTTCTTGTCCCATGATGCTTTCAATTGCCTATTTCCTTATGGGTTATTAACCCTTGTCCTGCTAACTCAGATGATACCTTCAAGTCGATAGTAAAATCCCAAAGGTTGCTATTTCAAGGTAATGTTGAGGACGATAAATATCTCCTTATCAGACAGTGTAGATCAAAGATCCAACTGCACGTTCTGTGCAGTCTGATCTTGATCTACACTGTCCGCAAAAGGTCAGTGAGTTGCGCTTAGCAGTCTAAGGGTTAACATGAGTGTTCAGTAAAGTGTTAAAATAAACCCCAATCAAAATTTTCTCCAGATCCAGTTGTCAGATGCCAAGGAAACCTGACATGGATCCATTTGTTGTATACTGGTCTATCCCACAGATTGATATAAATGTATTGCTTGTGTTTGTATAAGGGTACACTTATCTGTCTTGCTATAGAGCTAGCTTTTGTAGCAATGTGGTAGAGCATTTGCATACGGAGTTTGGACCTGAAGGTTCTAGGTTCAATCCAAGCCTTTGGGGCTATTTAACAGAACTGTTACAGATACATGTAATCAGTATTCAAAATACTTTACGGTTTGTCCAAACATGGCCTATATTTGACCCTTGAATTTTATGTCATACAAAGTTAAATTGGGAGAATTCTTGAGGGTTTTTCTTTTTTTTAGCCCTTTAACACACAATAAATCCTATGTTTTATGAGTCCTGTGTAATAGGGCTTATGAAAACAGTGTTGGAAAACAAGACATCGGTATTTCTTTTTTCTTCCAGAATTTTTTCTACCCTTTACAAATACAAACCACATAACCTGAGGGCTCCATATCTATTGAATTGTTTGTTTATGCTCTAAACATCAAGCTATTTAATTTTTTTTGCCACAAATCAAATTATTTCATAGAAGGCCAATAAATACTACCAGATATATATTTCTTTTCAATAAAGTGTATGGTTGAATTTAGTAAAATGATGCAATTTTGGGTGTTTGATAACGGAATTGTATGCTACTTTAGCAACAGGTCACTGTTTATTTTTATTACACCAGATATGACGTCTTGATAATGATTTGAATATATAAATCCTTGTTGATGGCGCGTGTTATTGATTAAGTACCATTCCCTCAAAGCTTTCCAAAACTATGGCATGAAATCTAATAATACCCAAAGACGCTGAGTAGCGCATGAAGGAAATATCAATCCAGATATTTTTTTCTAAATCTTATCTTTCTTCCTTACTAATGAATTTCCAGCTATAATTCAGTAAGTCATTTTTGAGTTTGTTGAGGGTATGAAAATCTGAATAGTTGGTTTTAATTTGGGGGAGTCAAAAATCTTGTCCTCTGGTAAGAAGTTAAACAAGAAGGCACAAAAATTTCATATTGCATACATGTGTAAGTAGCAATATATTGTACTCTTTGATCAAATTTGCTCATGATTGCTGAAATTGATTGACAGCTGTAGACCTTAACAATGTGTTTTTACAGAAATATCATTATATATCATCATCTTATTTTGTATAGTTTTTTAAGTCTTACTCATCAACAAATCAACAACTGAAGTGTTCTATATATTTAACTTTCACTTATAAATCTATCTTGGTTTTTTTTTTTTTTGTTTTTTGTTTTCCAGTCCTATGCGTGCGTACAGTCTTAAATATAATACTAGAAGAAAAAAAACAAACAAACATCTAATTGTTGAATCAAATTAATACTCTAATAAGTAGTAAACTAACAGCTGCTGCGTAGCACACTTGGTAGAACAACTTTGACTCCCATTGCCCTTGCTTACTCTACTAATTACTTACATATTATACATGTATTACATCTGATAAAAAAAAAAAAATATTACATCAAATCATAGCTTAAAACTGTTCAACAAATCCGCTTTTCAAGACTTTCAGTCCTTTGATTTTTTCTGAAATCCCAATGTCTCCTGAGCACTTTGTCTAAGTCTGCCATCTAGCGAGCTTGGAGTTTGTGAGTTATAGAGGTCAAAGGTCACCAATTGAATTTTTTTCATACGTGGTATTGATGAATCGCCATTCAGGATTACACTTTCATTTTATTTTCTACGTTTTATATGTATGAAAAATTTTCAGATGGCTTAATGCACTCATATCTATTGTCAAAGCAAATGTTTTACAGAAACAGAAATATTTTTGCTTGAATCAAAGTGCTGAAAGAGCTGTACTTTGTCATGTGTGTGAGCCTAAAACGACTGGTACTCAAAAAATTATCCGTTATGTACACAGTCTATCATCGTTTATGATCTTAGTGATACAGAATAGATGTTCAGATAATTGTTTGTGTCTCTTTGTTATAATTTAAGCTATCTATCCCTTTACCACACAATCCCGACTTTTAACGACCCTGAGAGAAAAGCCCTTTGAAAACATTGAGGGAAAAGGAGAAAATGATGGTAACCAGCATTTTCTCCTCATCCCACGATGTTTTCTACCCTATCAAAGATAGAAATCTCTAATTTAGCAACATTTAATTTGTCGTCTGCAAATGCTTTCAATTTGGTCCAGTCAATAATTTTGTCGTTTGGTAAAGAGCTATAAGCTGTTTTAGCCAAGCAAATCATACATAGTATTAACAGTACCAAATATTTTTTTTTAATGACCGCTTCGCGCGAAATAAAGATTTTTTTTTTTTACTATTGACCCATGAGAATTCATTTTAGTTTGAATTGTATTTATCACTTTCTATGGCTAACAGAGAGTTAATTATAGCATAGATTGGTTTTGTATTAAACCCAGTGAATAAATTTTTTCAGATCTTTTTCTTGGTGGTGGTTCATAGAGTTCGAGACTAATATGAATTCATCTTTTATTGAAATGATAATAATGATGCCCACAAAAGATCAGTTCCCACTATATGAAAGTCTATTTATTATCACATTCATCCCCATAAACAAAATTCATGAAGTCAACTTAGTTATCGTCTTCATTATCATTTGGTTAGAATATATTTCACTATGTTAACAAAATAATTATACTCTATATTCTATAAATTTACATGATATTCGCATGTTGTTTGATGAGTATACGAGTATATATAAAAAAGTTTTCTTTATACGCATATACATGCATTGCATATCTATGACCTGGAGAAATACCAAACAAATACATTGTATAGTAAAAATTCAATTAAATTAGTTAAAATTGTTATGTGTGCCTGAATGAAGATTATCAAGAAATTGTAATAAAATGTCAAATGTCCTAGCTCATATTGGTAGAAGTAACTGGGCTTTATCCTTTAAGCATTTATTATATTTACATGGTTTTGAATTTGTATGGTTTTCACAAGAATTTGGAAATACAAGAGATCATTAGTAATGCTTCGCAGTGCAGCGTAAATAGGTGTTTTAAAACTATGTTAAATCCCGACATATACTTAAGTATTAGTATTTCATATTCACTGAGAAAATATTTGGCAAACTTTCGAAATTCTAATAATAAGTTCAATATAGAAGTAGGAAGACATCTAGGGATCGAAAGAGAAAGAAGAATTTGTTCCTATTGCTATAATAATCAGTATCTGTCATATGCTGAAGACGAATACCATGCGTTCTTCCAGTGCTTTCATTACATTAGTGAAAAACAGCGTCACCTATATAATTAGTATAAAAGTAGAAACATTCTCGGCAACTTCTACAGATGAATGAAATCAAAAGAAGAGTCTATAATTAGAAAAAAACTGCAAGTTTTGTAACTGTCATTTTGAAAGTGAATCAGTCACGATCTCGCTGCGCTGGTCACGATCCTGTCACGCTGTTTTTGCGCTCCTACAGTGCTTGAGGTCTCTTCAAGACACTTCTACTGCGCTTCCACTACGGCACAGCGTTCAGGCTTACTACGTTGCTGCTGCGGCCGTGCTACGACCTTTGCGTAGGCACTGCGCTTCTGTTGCGCTTTAGGAACTTTTCTATACAGAATCAGCGATTTAACTGCTTTGGCAGCAGTTGACCATCGGCCTTCGAATGAAATGGATCGAATTGCTACAGTATCTGTTCTCCAGCTTTTGATTATGAACAACAGATAAATAAGGTTGGGTGTTGCTTTTTTTACGATGCTCTGCACTTGCGCTACGATACTGCTCCGTTCACGAATTTCTTGCTACTGCGCTTTTGTGGTGCTTTAAGCCCACGACGATCCCGTCATATAAATTGTAAGTAACGTCAAAATAAGCGCCGTGAAGTGGCGATCACGAAGCTTTCGATACGCTTCTACTACGTTCAATGCGTTTCTACTGCGCAGTTGTCGTTCCTGTTTAGATTGGCGACATTTTTATCGAAATTTCGAAGCGTAGCAGAATCTCCGTTTGGTGGAATGGAGGTTTAAAGTGGCGATCACGAAGTTTCCAATACTCCTCTTCTACGATCAAGGCGTTTCTATGTGCTGCTTCCGTTTCTCTTACGATTCACTGACCAACATTTCGAAGCGTAGTGGAATCGCCGCCCAATGGAATGGTGGTATTAAGACCTGAAAATAGAATTCATCATTTGGCAGGGGAAAAATTTAATTTCGAGGTTCTGACTAAAAGATTGCCGTTGTACATGACATTACTAATAAAGAAAACGATTTATAGAACAAATTTAATCCAGGCTATCAACATTTTTGTCGTTTAAACTCTAATGAATTGTCATTTCTTTAATTTACAAGCAAGATATCAGATCTAATCCAATCTCAGTGACATGAAGAAAATTGACGTATAGCAGAAAGTTTCGATCCAAGTCAGCCTGTGTGGACTGCACTGGTGACCTGGGTCGAACCTTGTGCAGATTCATTGAACCCCCTTCTCACTGATATAGATGCATAAAACCCCTTCTGACTGAGCTTAGCTGAAGCTCATATGTTTTTCCTTTTCTACCGGCAGAGACAAGCAACGAAATAGGAAGATCTATCCAATCTCATTTCAGACCTCAAAACTTTTGTCTATCTTTTCAAACCATATAATACAGTATAGGACTCTGTAGTGAAGGTCTATTACATGGGTGTTAAAAATTGCTCACACAGTAAGTTAAGCTGTTGCTTTTTCATTTATTTTGATACTTATAAAATATTCATATCCATTTATTTGCTTGTTATGTATAGCCAGTATCAGGAACGCGCATGCACGCTGTGAATATTCCCATAAGCAATAGGGAATGCCTTGATTAATTGACCGTGTTAAAAATACAAACGGTTTTGTCCCATACTGATGCCTTTTTATTCGATTTTTCAGCGTTAAAACCCTGTTTTCTCAACGAAAGGTGTACAAACAGTTTCTTTATTCCTAGTTTTAAGAAACTGTTCCTAGTTTTTGTGAAAACATGCCAAGGTTTGGTAACAGAGTCGACTGCAATCTTCATTATCCTTCGTATGAAATGGCACGTTGAGAAAAGAAACTTGTACAGTCACTCGCAAGCGGTTGTACAGTCGCCTGAGATCTATTAGCCATTGACATGGCTACAAAGCATAGCAATGACAATGTTTGTGAAACTTTTCGGCAATTCTGTCGAATGAATAAGAGTCCATGTTTATCTATTTCTTTTCCACGTTGGCAATACTCTTTCGTGTGTTTGTGTTATGTTATTCGTTGTCGAATCACGTTGTTCAAGATTTCACTGTAGAAAGCTTATCTGGGTCCATATTCACAAATCATTCAGAGTGGATAACGCTACTACTAATTGGCTTGACCAATTGGTTTTAGCCAATAAGAAAATTCGTTACTTTAAAATTGAGAAAATGTTTGTTAATTAGTCAAAGAACATTATTCAGAACCGTTGATGATACGCCCCCGGATGTTGGAAAAAGTGACAAATTTATCTCACAATGTATCAAAAGCTCAGGCAACATTCCCAAAGAGTCATGTGACCTTTACTCACTCGACAAGCAGCTATTTTACCAATTATTCACTTAGTAAGAAAAAAAGAAACAAAAATCTGCTTGTCACGTGGTGGTTTACCCGTTGTTGCTTCCAAGTTGCTCAGCAATTTAAAAATCATCGGTCACATGACAACCAATCAACTAATCGGCAAGCAGATATTTACCGATTGCCTCCAAGTTAATTCGACATTTCAAAAGGCCACCTCTCACGTGCTAACTATCGTTCAACTCTTTATCAGACAGGGAAAGATAGATAACTCTTTGCAGACGACAGATTGAGTTTGGCTTAAAAGATGGGACTTGTCTTTGATAGGAAAGAAAACACTGTGGAAAAAGGAGAAAATGCTGGTTACCAGCATTTTCTCCTTTTCCCACAATGTTTTCGAAAGCCTTCCTCGTACAAAAAGAGTCTTTAATAGTCGGGATTGTTGGAAAAAGTGTAAACAATCGGATATGCGAAGGATTGGGTCGGAGTCATTCATAAATTTCAAATACCTTCCGTCACGAGCTGTTTTAAATAGGGAAGTTATTTTTACTACAAACAAATAAACCAAAAAAAAAATGAATAGGAAATAATTAAGGCATTAATGCCTACCGATTAATGCTCTATTCTTGCAGTTAAATACGTTTAAAAATAGTGAAGGAAAAGAAAAAAAAAAAAAATCGACTTGCAGCGAAATAATTTAGTGATTATATGAGCATTAATAAAGCGACGACGGGGGTGCTCGAACTGAATTATTATTAAAAGCGGTATCAAACTTCAAGCAAGCAGGCAAACGAGCAAACAAACGAATGGACTAACCAACCAACAAACCAACAGAATAAAAGGGAATGGGACGACGAAGGAACGTATGCACGCACGAGCATTGTGATTCAATACAGTCCTTTAGAATGATAAGCATCTCCTTTCTGTCATTTACCTTCATCGTGTAGTAGAGGTTATGATCCGATTTTGCAAACTTCGTTTACCAAGATCAGACAGCGCAGACTGTGTATCTTAATGATTGATATTTAAGAAAAACTCCGACCATAAGTCTAGGTGGAGAAATCGTACTTTAACATAGCCATGGTGCAGATCAATATTAGACAGTGAAGAAGGTGCATCGTGTGGGCTTATTTTACCCTGAACCACACAACCAAATAGTCGACTGGTCCAAATTGACAGAATTTGCAGATGACAAATTAAATGTTGCCTGCATGGTAAAATTTGTCTTTGATAAAGTAGAAAACATTGTGGGAAAAGGAGAAAATGCTGGTTACCAGCATTTTCTCCTTTTCCTACAATGTTTTCAAAAGTCTTCTTTCTCAAGGTCGTTAAAAGTCGGCTTTGTGTGGTAAAGGGTTAAAATATATCAACCTGACCTCTTTCGATGGCTGAAACTAGAATTCACTTAAACTCAGACATTTATCATAATAATTGGCTTGCAACACATGCAAAGGGGCATTTGGACATTTGCGTAAAGTGTCGTCTCGAACCAGCCTGCGCACTCCGCGCAGGCTAATCCGAGACGGCATTTTACGACTACATTAGATTTTGTGCTACAGTAGACTTGGGCAAAACAGAAAATTACATAAAAACGGAAACTGTCATTTCGGATTAGCTTGCGCGGACTGCATAGGTTGATCCAAGACGATACTTTAACGCAAATGTTCGAATGCCCATTTTCGCGTGTTGCAGGCCATATAGAACTGACCGACAGTACAGATCCATGATCAGAATGCACATCTTGTGCAGCGGTCTGAATTTGAACTAAGCAGTTCATAAAAGTCCCTATTTTTGCCTGTAGTACGGAAAGGTAGAAGTGAATCTCTGGTTCGATAACAAACAGATTACAGACAGATAACATTACATAATTTGCTGTTTAAGTTTCGACTTAAAATACTGCGTTGATGAGGCAGTTAATGCATGATTTGTTGCCATTTCCTTCCTTATAGACAAATTTGTCAAAAAGGACATTGACACGGGAGTAATATCTCTTTTCACCCCCCCCCCATCCCGACAAAAAAAGAAGTCGGTGCACTCGGCAGAATTGTGATTGCCTTTGTGGAAAATGTGGTCCAGATCAGACTACACACGGAACGTGGTCCGATCTTGGATCCACACTGTCCGCTGTTTTTTAAGATCAACTGTCTCAGACTGAATGTTTTTATCTCATACATATATTTAGTTTTCAGTTATACACACTGTACTTGCTTTTGCGGACGGTGTGAATCCAGATCAGACTGCAGAGAACGTCAGTCTGATCTTGGATCCATACTGTCCGCTTTTTTCCCAAATGCAATTTTGGAAATTTATTAAAGATCAATTGTCTCAGACTGAATGTATCAATACATGTATATTTAGTGTTCGAGAAGTTAGCTTTCTCCGGAAACACAGTTGTAGGAGATTTTTATGCAAAGATCCAAGTAACCGTTGGTAACGTACAGGACTTGAGACCAGGGTGTCACTTGTTCGAATCCCCAGCCCGGCAAATTCTTTCCGAGGACTGATGGTAATCCCTTTGATTGCGACAAGATTAAATTCTCTCTCACTGCTGATCGTTGTTTCGACGATGTTTATGTAGGAAAGAAGTCAATGACTTGGAAAGAATACTGTGCAAATGATTAAATTCTCTCTCACTGCTGATCGTTGTTTCGACGATGTTTATGTAGGAAAGAAGTTAATGACTTGGAAAGAATACTGTGCAAATGACTGGTATAAGAAACTCCAAGAAAACATCAGTATGTGCAGTGGACGCTACTCGGACTAATACCGCAGACCTCGGACCTATAACTCGGCCAGTACGAAATTACTTGATTAAATAATTGGCCTGCAACACGCGAAAAGGGGCATTCGGACATTTGCGTAAAGTGTCGTCTCGGATCAGCCTGCGCAGTTCCCGCAGGCTAATCCGAGGCGGCACTTTACGACTACGTTAGTTTTTGTCCTACAGTAGACTTGCGTTAAACAGAAAATTATATAAAAACGGGAAGTGTCGTTTCAGATTAGCCTGCGCGGACTGCGCAGGCTGATCCGAAACGGCACTTTACGCAAAAGTCCGAATGCCCCTTTTCACGTGTTGCAAGCCATATGATAGTATAATTAGAGCATAACTCTGTGTAAAAAAGTATAGACTCACGTCAGCCTGCTCAGTCCACATAACAGATTGTCATCTTCGCAATAATTTCCATACTTTTAAATGGTATCATATGAATCAAAACACAATAGAACACCCGCCTTTTTTACTTTTGGCTGCCACTCGGCCTTTAAAGTCACCTGAAAACAGTCGTCGGCATATACTTTTGATACGGTTAATACAGGTAAGACTTCAATTTTTACCGTTTGGTTAAAAAAAGACAAGTGTTTGTATTTCGTTTGACGCCCACGCTGTGAGCAACTCAAAAACATTCGAGAAAAAGTAGTTATAGCTTTATTTAGAACCAGTTTACCATTGCAATAGACTTTTCCAAAATGTATCTTTACATGTAATAATTTTTGCAATTCGTAGTCGTTAATGATTCTGATTTCAAGTCAATATGATAACAATTCAGTAATATTCATAGTTGCGTAGCGACGTAATTTTACTTTCAAATAAGAGAGTTTTTGGCCATAAAATTGTAATGATTCACACTGTCTGTTCGCACGAGTTCGTCAAACTAAAATGACTCATTTTTCTATGGCACTATTTCAAAATTAAATGATTCAGTTGATTGAATGGTGTTTTGTGCGCTGCTTTCAACATTATTTCAGTCATATCATGAATACAGTTCACATATTCATATATGGCCTGCACCACGCGAAAAGGGACATTCGGATATTTGCGTAAAGTGTCGTCCCGGATCAGCCTGCGCAGTCCGCGTAGGCTGATCCGGGACGACACTTTCCGATCGTGTGTGATTTTCTGTTTCACCTAAGTCTTCTGAAGGACAAGTTCTAATGTTGACGAAAAGTGCCGTCTCGGATCAACCTGCGCGGATTGCGCAGGCAGATCAGAGACGACACTTTACGTAAATGTCCCAAAGCCCCTTTTCGTATGCTGCAGACCATATGTCCTGGGTTCCCCGGTGCCAGGCTAGAGTTCTTAAGTACCTGGTCCAAGAACATTAACATGAAAAAAATCAGTGCCTGAAAAAAATCAATGCCTGACACGCACAGTGAACGGCTTAAAAGACATTACGCTTGGGTGCAGTTGCTTTCTTAGTGACAATTCTAAGTTAGCCCTAATCTTGCTGAATAAGTAAAATGAAACTTTCAAGCCGATAGTAAAAACCCGAAGATTGCTATTTCCAATGGTATTTTTGGGGGAAACATATCCCCTCGTCGGAAAGAGTAGATCCAAGATCAGACTGCATGTTCTGTGCAGTCTGATCTTGATCTGCACTGTCCGTAAAAGGTCATTGAGTCGCGCTTAGCAGCCTAAGAGCTATACAGGGGGCATTACTGTGTATCAAATGTAAAAGCCATGCTCTGTGAAAAGGAGAAGTGTCGATTCAAGTCAGTCCACGCAGGCTGACCTGAGCCAAAACCTTGCAATCGGTCAATTTCATGCATGCCAAAGGGCCAGTCCACCTCATGACTCTGTCGGTTGTCAGACAAAATGGATTATATCGAGCTTAAATTATATAGTGAAATGCTCTGGTACCACGGATATGCAACAAATCCCGTTTTTCCGGAGCATGGGTCAAATTTTATGGTTACCTGACCTTCAGATATGGTCCCCTTCTCGATAATTAACATCTAGGCCAAGCTTGAAATCAATGTCTCCCATAATAACAGAGATATGGGAAAATGTCGAAGTTTTTGCCCGACAGCGATGCAGACGGCAACTTGGCTATGACACAATCTATGACAAAACCTCGACGTCATTTCCGGAAACATCCGAGCTAAACGGATAATTATCGAATAGTGACGATCTTGTTTTGCTCCTTACTTATGAACATTCGACCTTCTTTATCCTAAAGCTTTAAGATTAAAATGGCCCCAGTTTTTGCATATTAGGTGATAGACTGATCCTTTTCCACACAACCTCGAATTTAAACGATCCCGGAGAAGCCTTTTGAAAACAATGTGGGAAAAGGAGAAAATGCTGGTAACCAGCATTTTCTCCTTTTTCCACAATGTTTTCTACCATATCAAAGACAGAAATCATCTTTTGAGCTACAATTAATTTGTCGTCTGCAAATGCTTTCAATTTGGTCACGTCCAAAATTGTTTCGTTTGGTTAATAGTTAACGTGTTACCTCCAACAGACAAACTTTTGGATCTTGCAACAGACTACTCTAAAACAGTATGACAAAAGGAGATATTATTCGTGACGAGCAATTCAACTTTTTTTTTTCATGTGTTTCAACGTGTATTAAGATTCTCCATACACTCCTGTGTTTTAACTGACCGAGAAGAAGAAGGTCTTTGAAAACATCAAGGAAAAAGGAGAACACGCTGCCGACCATAATGTTATCTACCTTTTCAAAGACAGAAATAATCTTTTGAGCCCCCGTGGAAAAAATGTCGTCTGCAAATGCTTACAATTTGGTCGAGTCCAAAAAGTTTTACTTTTGATTAAGGATAATTCACATTGATGATCCGTATTTCACAAAACGCTATAGAAGTCGTCTGCTGCGAATTCGTTTGAAGAGCTAATGGGATAAAAACAGTTTAGGTCTTTACCAAACGACAGAATTTCAGATCGGGCAAAATTGAAAGCATTTCCAGACGATAAATTAAATGTGATTCAAATGATGCGATATGTCTTACAAAGGGTAGAAAACATTGAGGGGAAAAGGAGAAAATTCTGGTTACCAGCATTTTCTCCTTTTCCCCACAATGTTATCAAAAGGAGTCTTCTTCAAGGTCATTTAAACTCGGAATTATTTGGTAAAGGATCAAAGTAGCTTAGCATTTGATAAGGAGCTATTTATAGAAATATTTGCCTAAAAAAGTCCCCAGTTGACGTGTAGTATTCTCGTTTCACATACCTGTATACGAGTAGAATAAGGAACTACGCATAATAGCTGATACACGGATTGGGCGAAATTACCCGCCGCCCCTTGTAACGGAAGTGCTGAAGGGCATCGGACGCGGAAAATCCCAGAAAATAAAGAAAATTCTAAACTGACCAGTTACGTAACGTTTGAAATTTTGATATATAAATGTGGTGAAATGTAAAACAGGTATCATATGTAATTTTGCGAAAGTGTGAAAGAAAACAGAAAAAGAGGCTTATTGCACATAATATCTAAATTATTAACTGAGTTTCTTAGTCGTTTGGAATTTCTTAGCAGACCTCAATTTTAATTTGAGCCCACTTCATCATGAATTTTTACAATTTCGTAAGTGTTTTATTTTACTTATTTCGTTCTGAAACAAAACTTGATGCAAATGACTTTGAGAAAGAGTATAATACGGGTGACCAATAGAAACACAAAGAGGTTTTCAATTTTTTCTTAATTCTATACCAAACGACAAGATTTTAAGATTTTTCGAAACTGAGAGCAATTGCAGACGACAAATAAATATAGTTCAAAATAAAGTTTCTCTCTTTAGAATGGTAGAAAACACTGTGGGAAAAGGAGAAAATGCTGGTTACCAGCATTTTCTCCTTTGCCCACAATGTTTTCAATAGCCTTCTTCCCAAGGGTCGTTTAAACACGGGATTGTATGATAAAGAATTAACTCTACCAAACGACAAAATTCTGGACTAGACCAAATTTAAAGCATTAGCAGACGACATATTCAATGTAGCTGAAATGATGATTTCTGTCCATGTTAGGGTAGAAAACATTGCGGGAAAAGGAGAAAATGCTGGTTACCAGCATTTTCTCTTTTTCCAACATTGTTTTCAAAAGACCTCTTCCTCAGGGTCGTTAAAACTCGGTATTGTGTGTTAAAGAATTAAATTCCAAAATAGTGTAGACGTATTACGATTCACCACATTCCCCTTTGTACCGTAAACCAAAGCTGCGACTCCATGAAACCAAGGACTAAAGCAGTTTAACTTCTATCATTTTCAGATATCAAGTTTAGCAGTTATTGCATTCACGGTGCTCGAACTTGTTTCTAGTCAGTGCAAAGAACCCGACAATCTTCATGACATAAAACACGGTCTCTATATGAAAATATTTAGTGACAATTTACTGGGCAGAGCAACCTACTCTGTGATTCCAGAAATTCGAGATGCTATGATAGATGATCAAAAAGATCTATTACCAGACAGGCACCAGTTTGTCACACGGTTGTCTGGAAAACCAAAATGTAGACCAAACGGAAACAGGAACGGCTTAAGTTTAAGTGAAAGATCGACTTGTAATTGGTATTATGCAATGGATGTAGATACAGATCGGGAGCCAAAGATTATGGTCAAGGCAAGGTGCTCGTGTACCGAATGTAAACATGGAACCTGCCAACCTGTGTCAACATTGGTTCCTGTCATTCGACGAAGGTGTGACATGAACTTACTTTCAAATACGCTGCAATATGAATACTTTATATATATGGAAGAGGTACCAGTCGGATGTACTTGCATGCGTTCCAAGCTTTCTTCGTAACTAATGCATTATCACATGGCCTGCAACACACGAAAAAGGACAACCGGACATTTGCGTAAAGTGTCGCCTCGGATCAGTCTGCGCAGTCCGCGCAGACTGATCCGAGACGAAACTTTCCGATCGCGTGTGATTTTCTGTTTCACGAGAGTCTACTGTAGGACAAAATCTAATGTTGACGTAAAGTGCCGTATCGGATTAGCCTGCGCGGACTGCGCAGGCTGATCCGAGACGACACTTTACGCAAATGTCCGAAAGCCCCTTTTTGCATGTTGCAGACCACATTATAGTATCCTTCACTCTCTGGATTGTTTTTAGGTGTAGGGTACCCACGGGTGATTCTGGGTAAACAGGTATCTGATTACCTTTGTTCAAAATCTGTAACACATTTCAAAACGACAAAGACTTGTTCACAATGAAAACATTCGCAGGCGATAAACTGAATGAGGCTAAAATCAATGTATTTGTTTTTGATTAAGTGAAAAGATCGCGGGGTAAAAGGAGAACATACAGGTTATCAGGATTTTCTCCTTCTACCACATTGTTTTCAAAACCCATTTTGTTCTGTCATTAAAACACGGACTTGTTTTGGTAAAACATTAATATAGTCAGATTAGGAAGAAACGTTATTATTTTTTTGTTCAATTGGATTGAATTAAAAAAAAAAAACACCAAAAATTTTTTTAACAAAGTTCATTTAGAGTGGCTATATTTCATTTAAATTTGACGAGGCTCAAAACAGTGCATTTGTCTTTGTTGAAAACATTTTGGGAAAAGGAAAAAAAAAAATGCTGCTTATTAGCGTTTTCTCCTTTCTCCTTTCCCCCAACTGTTTTTAAGAGCCTTCCTCGTAAGTGTCGTAAAAGTACTTGATTTTTTTTGGTACAGGGTTAACTTAAAACTGACTAATGCTTGGAATGGTTCACAGTGTTTTTTTTTTGTTATTTATTTTTTGCAATATATAAAGTTTTCAATTTTCATTACAATCATTATAGTTTTTGTTATCTTCTTTAAAGATTTTTTAAAGATTTTAAGATATAGATTATATTTTACAATTATATTTTACTTGAGCAACTCTTTTTTTCTCAGGGTCGTCGATATATTCCATTCATTTATCGTCCATTTTACCTGTTACATTACATATGTGGCTGTTAATCCTTAGGCTTCTTGGTGTGGCTCACTGACCTTTTGCGGACAGTGTAGATCAAGATCAGACTGCACAGAACGTGCAGTCTGATCTTTAATCTACACTGTCCGATAAGGAGATGTTTCTTCCCTCAAATAACTTTGAAATAGCAACCTATGAGTTTATTACTATCGACTTGAAGGTATCATTTTAACTTATTCAGTATGACAAGGGTTAACGATCATGAAGTTGCTCTTTGAATGGCCTGGGTTCCATTCCAATCGTTCTTCCCCTTTTTATTTTCGTGCTTTACTTTGTCAAAAAGGGAATTAATAATTACGGAACTGATTAAAAGTTTTGTCACAGATCTGTAGAGACCGTGACAGAAGACCGCGATAAGCTGTGATGAAGAAGATTAATACCACCTGGACCCAGGCTATCTTTTGAAAAAAAAAAGGGGGAAAAATGAGTAACTCAATCATTGTTGCAAGCAAGTGCTTCTTTTACAAACAATTATTCGATTCCATTTATTTTAATTTGAATTTATTCTTGAAAAATCGACGGGAAAACTGAGTGTTAAACAAAAGGCTGTAGTTGTAGGTCTACGTGTATAAAGATAGTTTAAAAAGTTTGCCTCTTTATCACACTACAAAATTTTGGACTTGTCCAGATTGGAAGTATTTGCATGCGACCAAATGAATCTCATTCAAAAAATGTAGTTTGCTTCGGAAGAGGTAGAAAACATTGTGGAAAAGGGAGAAAATGCTGGTTACCAGCATTTTCTCCTTTTTCCACAATGTTTTTAAACGTCCTCTTTTTAGGACCATTAAAACTCATGTGTGTATGATAAAGGGTTAAAGAAATCAGAGTCTGTATAAACCAACCATTCGTTAGGGCATTCTTGGTCCAATTGTAGATTTTGAAAGTAACACAGCCTCTGATTGGCTAAACCAATGGTTTAGCCAATCAAAGGTTGTGTTGCTTCCAAAACTGGAAAACCCTTGAAAATAAGAGTAAGAATGTCCTCTAGAATGGTTGGTAAATACGAACCCAGGGGTCTTTTTTGTACTTTCAAACACAGGCAGTGTAACGTTGATATGACGGGATATTTATTGTTTGTTATTGATATGTTTATAAATCGTTGTTGCATGAAATTCACACGTGATTCATATTTCTTACTTTCACTTCCGCTTTAAGTGGGATTTTTGGCAAAAGAAAGGTAAGAGTATTATAAATGTAAACTAAGACTTTAGAATTAATGAAACGGAACATTTTTTTTTTTTATTATTATTTTATTTTGAAGAACAAAATTAAATAAGCAATCATACCAAGACTATCCCAACTGTTAAAGAGCCTGAGGATGGAGACTTCGGAAAACATTGTGGAAAAAGAAGAAACTGCCGGTAACCAGTGTTACTGTTCGTTTAACAACAAATGTCAACTTTTGAGAAACATTTATTTTTTCGTCTAAAAATGCTTTCAGTTTGGACAAGTCTAAACTTTTGTCGTTTGGTAAAGGGTTAAATTTTTCTCTGTCCTAGAGTTTTACAAAAGGTAAATGTCACGATAAGTCTTCACAAAAAGTGCGGTCTTATCTTCATCGACAATGTCGGCCAAAACATACCAAACTTTGCTTTGTGAAAAGGGGGGCTTGACGCATCTGCAAAATGTATCGACACATGTCAGCCTGCGCAGTCCGCGCAGGCTCACATGTATCGATTCATTTTGCTATTTGTGAATTTTCTGCATGTCAAAGTACCATTCTACCGCCAGAGCCAGTCGAGTGTTAGACAAAAATGGATTTTATAAATACAAAATTTTGTAATGACTTACTTAGTATAATGCATTATGATTACGCATTTAAATCCCCCTTTGCCAGAACATGGCTTAAGTCTGAGTTGGACTTAAGGGTCCAGGATTAGAAGGATAAAAGCTAATCCTATGCGAACCAAACATATTTTCCGATCAGACGTAAAAACCGAGGTTTTGCACTAGACCATCGCGAACAATTCCGAGTTTTATCGACCAACACAAGGAAGCCTTTTGAAAACATTGCGGGAAAAGGAGAAAATGCTGGTAACCAGCATTCTCCTTTTCCCACAATGTTTTCAATCTTATTAAAGACAAAATCTATCATTTGAGTCACATTTAAATTGTTGTCTGAAAATGCTTCCAGTTTGGACAAGTCTACATTTTTGTTGGTGACTTTTTTCTGTCGGATTATTTCACAAAAGATAGGTAGGTGTAAAATACCCGTATGAGAGTATAGGACAGTCCGAAATTCAAAACAAGACTACACAAAAGGTAGTCTGATTTTGGATCTTTACTGCCTGCAAACCTAACTACAAGCGACCTCAGCGTAGAACGGGTCAGTTAGTAGGCTTTGGTTGTGTATTTTTTAAAGAAATTTTATGAATGACTCTATTTATTTTCCTAACGCCGACCGTGGTCTTGTTTATCCTCTAAAAAGATCTTTATCATTTACACGTGTTGCATTTTTTTTTACGATACATTTTTGTCTATTGTTTTAACATTCTTTTTATATATTTTTGTTTTCATTTATGCATTTTTTTTTTCGGTATTTGTTCATATTTGCTTTAGGTATCGGTTTTGTGTGACTGATTTTTTCTATGCCTCTATGCGTGTATGTAATTTTTCTCGTTCTTTGTTACGTTTGTATACGTGTCTCAGGTTTGTTCCGGACTAACTCTAGTGGGAATGACAATCGTGGATTGTCTAGTGGCTTTATTTTTGCTTTTTATTTTAAATTGAAGTACAGCTAAATCTTGACAACTCGAATACATGCCGGGCGAATACGTATAGGACGATGATTTGTATGACGAACTAACGTGTTACTCTCCAATTCTTTACCAAATGACAAAATTTCAGACTTTTCCAAATCGAAAGGATAAGCAGACGACAAATAAAAGGTGGCTCATATAATGGAACTCGTCTTTGATAGGATAACAAATATTGTGGCAAAAAGAGAAACTGCTGGTAACTAGTATTTTCTCTTTTGCATACAATGTTTTCAGATTGCTTCTACGGGGCCCTAAAAATATGGGGTTCGTTTGGTACTTGTAAATGGCTAAAACGATGAATGCCCATAATATTCAGTCATTTATTCTGCATACTATGTGGATTGTAGACTGTGCAGCAACAGATCGGATTTTGTAAATGGGTGACCAGATCTGCTGCTTCAATATTTGTTTGCCATATTATCATGTCCAGTCAAGATTTAACTGTATTGCTCATGTTAAATTATAATCTCATAGACGAAAGTCTTTAAAACTGCCGAGGTTCTTTCATATTTTTGTTAATATTTAATATTTTTTTTTTTATATATTTTCATATACACACTGCAATAGGAGTATATTTGAAAGGTATGATATTTTTTCACAAATATTAAGAAAGATATACCTAGGCCTTGCTCTGTAAAGAGTGGGCTTAATGCATCTGTAAGAAATATCGACTCATGTCAGACTGCGCAGTCCGTGCAGACTGACCTGAGTCGAAGCTGTTTGCTATTTATAAATTTTCGCATGTCAAAGGACTATTCTTCCTCCATATGTAGTGGCTTGCTAGACAACATGGATCATATGGATCCATAATTATGTGATGACATTCTTGATATCATGTATTATCATGCAGATACATTAATTAAACCTTAACTCTTTACCACACAATCCCGACTATTAACGACCCCAAGAAAGAAGCCTTTTGAAAACATTGTGGGAAAAGGAGAAAATGCTGGTAACCAGCATTTTCTCCTTTTCCCAAAATGTTTTTTACCCTTCCCAAAACAAATTTCAGTTTTTGATTCACATTTTTTTTTTTGTCGTCTGCAAATGCTTTCAATTTGGACCAGTCTAAAATTTTGTCGTTTGGTAAAGAGAAAAAATTAAACCCTCTTTTGCAAGAGCGTGGCTAACTTAGAGTTTATGTATTTCGCAATATAATTATTTGACGTCTTTTCACACCTTCTATAGTTTTTACTTCCTTGTTCACTCCCTTAACTCTATATCAGACAACATTTTATACTCAACCAAATTGAAAGCGTTAGCAGACGAAAAAGTACATATAGCTAATAAGATCGAGTTTGTCTTTGAAGTAGAAGAAAACGTTGTGAGAAAAGGAGAGGTTTATAAACATGAAACGGTAATACAGATTGCCTAGGACTACTGTTAATATTTGTTTCCATCATTTTCTCCTTTCCTCACAATGTTTTCAAAACTGTTTTTTTTCTCCACATATTCGTAAACACAAGGAATAGTTTCGTAGTGAAAATGCCCTTGAAAACGGATTACTTGTATTATTGCTTGTCAATAAAATCTAACCTTTAGGTACTTTCAGTAATTTGATTTCTCTATTGTATTGTCCGAAATATTAAGATTTTCCCTTTAAATCCTTGACTAAACAAAGTCCTGTTTTAAAGATCATGCAGTGGTATGTTTTTGATAACGTTTAAGAAAAGAGAATGAGAAAACGCTGCTTACCAACATTTTCGCCTTTTTCTAAAAGTTTTCTATCCATGAAGAATCCCATCGTTTAACAAACATCTAGTTTGTCGCATGCAAAAGCTTTCATGTATAGAATTTTTATCGTGTAAACCAAATACATGTATATATTTTGCAGATTTAACTCTACCAAATAATCCTGAGTTTTAGCGACCCTGAAAAATAAAGCTTTTGAAAACATTGTGAGAAATGGAGAAAATGCAGGTAACCAGCATTTTCTCCTTTTTCCGACAATGTTTTCTACCCTTCCAAAAACAATTTTCAAATTTTGTGTCACATTTCATTTGTCGTCTGCAAATACTTTCCATTTGGGCAAGTCTAAACCGTTATCGTTTGGAAGAGAGTTTACCTTGCCCTTTTTTCATAGAAATTCCTTACGGAGCCGCGGTTACGTGTTGTGCATTCAAAACCCCGGTTAAGCCTACACGCTTTGCAGACAGCAAATAAAATGCGACCAAAATGTTAGGATATATCTTTGACAGGGCAGAAAACAATGTGAGAAACCAAGAAAATGCTGTTTACTATAGCATTTTCCCCCTTTTCACACAGTGTTTCAAAAAAGCCTCATTCTTTGTAGTTCCCAGGGACGTTGAAACTCTGAATTGTAAGGTGTTAAGTAAAGGGTTACTTTAACGAATAATTTTTTGCAAATGAGATAACGAAAACATATGAAATATGCTCTGGCAGAAGGGGGTTTAATGCAACTCCGTGATGCATTTTACCAAGCAAGTCATCATATAATAAATAGATCCATAAAATACATTTTGTCTAACAACCGGTTGAATCTTGAGGTAGAGTGGGATTTTTGACATGCAGAACATTTACAAATAGCAAAAAAGTTCCGACTCAGGTAAGTCTGCGCGGACTACGCAGGCTGACTATGGTCGATACTGTTTGCAGATACATAAAACCCCACAGAGCATGGCTCATATCTTAGGGACAGGAAAACAGACTTTTTTTTTTTAAATCACATGAAAAAACAACGTGGGACAAGAATCAACTGCATGTGGAAACTATGTATGAAATGTGTAATAATATTTACAAGTATCTTTAAAAATGTTTTGCATAATACGTACATATATCATATCTTTAAAGATAAAATCTTTACCAAGCGACAAAATTGTAGACTTACCGAACGTAAAAGCGTTTGGAGACAACAAATAAAGTGAGGCTTTAATGACTGGATTCAATTTTATAGGAGCAGAAAACATTGTTGGAAAAGGAGAAAATGCTGGTTACCAGCATTTTCTCCTTTTCCAACAATGTTTTCAAAAGCTTGGTTTTTTTTCTAGGTCGTTAAAACTTAGGATTGTGTGGTAAAGGGTTAAAATCTGAGTTTTATTTATGACTTGATACAGAAGCGTTTGTATCGTCAAACTTTTTTTTTTCAATTATATCGTCAAGTGCTTTTTTCTGGTGTTCCCCTTACTGACTAAAAGATTAGGGGAGAAAAATGAGGAAGTGGCTGTATTGTAATCTTCTCTATGAGTCATACTATTGTAAAAGGGGGCTTAATGCATCTCCGTGATGCATTGTATTAAGCAAGTCCTCATGTAACTATGGGTCCGTAAAAACCATGTTATCCAACAATCGACTGGATCTGGGAGTAGAACTGGACTGGATCTTGTCCTTGGACATGAAGAAAATTGACCAAGAGCAAGAGGTTTCGACCCAGGTCAGCCTGCGCGGACTGCGCAGGCTGACCTGGGTCGATACTTTTCCACAGATGCATAAAGCCCCCTTTTCAAAGAGCAAGGCATATTTTATTTACGTACATGTATTATTCATTTATTTTTCTGGTTAACACTCTTTTAATAAATGAGGACTAGTCATAACTAAGAAGTTTATTTGTTTTGTAATAAATTCTTATTAATCCATCCAGAGTTAGTCATTATTATAATGCTTCATAATCATTGTTCATGACCTTCTTCTTTGTCTTCTTCTTCCCGAGCCCCAGTAGCTCAGTCGGTAGCGTACAGGACTTGAGAACAGGAGGTCGCTGGTTCGATCCAGTGCTCGGCCAATTTCTTTCCGAGAATTGATGATAATCATTGCGACAGGATTCATTCCTCTCTCACCGCTGACCAGTGTTTCGACAATTGTAAGGTGGGAAAGCAGCCAGTGGCTTGGGAAGAATATCTGTCTTTCTCTCTCTCTTTTCCCTCTGCCTCTCTCTCTCGTCTCACTCTACCCTTTCTCCCCCTTTCCCCTCTCTCTGTCTCTCTCTTTGTCTGTCTGTCTGTCTCTGTCTCTCTCTCTCTCTCTCTCTCTCTCTCTCTGACCTTAATTTTTTTAAGTCAGCTCATGCTAAGGCAGAAATCAGTATGTGTAAAATGCGGGAGTACAGTCAAACTCGTATTCGGTTTTCTACTATACCTTTACCAGACAACAAACTTTTACACTTGTCAAAATTCAAAGCATTTGCAGACGACAGAATAAAGGTTGCTCAAATGACATAATTTGTCAGGGTGTAAACCATTGTCTGAAAAAGGAGAAATTGCTTGTTAGCAGCATATTCTTCTTTTACCATATTGTTTTCAGAAGACCTTCTTCAAGGTCGATTAAAACAGGGATCGTATATAACGATTATATACGATCCCTGATTAAACTCGGGATTTCGTTTTAAAAGGTTATTTTGTTCATCACGTGAGAAGATTGTTATTCAGATCACGAGAAAGATAGATAATGACGATGTAAATAAAGACTCTCGCTTCCTGGTGTTTTGTAACTGCAAATCATGGTCAGGATTACGAGTACGTCTAACCGTGACTTAAAATGGTAGTCTGTTATCGATATTTGTATTAAATTTCATCCTGCTACATAAAAGAAATCAAACTTTCAAACCGATAGTAAACCCCCCAACTTTCCAATTTCAAACGCAATTATGGAAGAAATGATATCTCCTTATCGGACAGTGTAGATCCAAGATCAGACTGCACGTTTTGTGCAGTCTGATCTTGATCTACACTGTCCGCAAAAGGTCAATGAGTCGCGCTTAGCAGCCTAGGGGTTAACAACAGGTAACTATCGATGCTACAAGGTGGAGATCTCCCTGGTTCGAGACTTCATAACATAACACGGGACTTGGAAACTTAAACCGTGATACAATTTTTGCACAAAGATAGACCTTATCGAAGAACAAAGATTTAACATCTTAGCAAGTTTGATGAATTAATCGTGGTCAAGAACATCTGTCTGTTTTGAAAATTCAAGCCAACGGATAGAATATTTCTCCGTTATTTTTATGCAGAAATTAAGGCATTCTGTTACAGGCTCTGATTCGTGGATTTAGTACATATGAAAACCAATAGCTGCCATCAATAAATCAGGTGTTACCTGTTGTATATTGGACGCTTACGGGAGATACAACGGGTACCAAAAGTATATAGACAGCCTTTATGGCCGTTTGTTTATCTTTTGTTACTTAAAGGCCTACTGGTGGCCAAAAGTAAAACATGCAGGTGCGAAAATGCACTTATACCATTTAACAATATGGAATTAATTGTGAAGATGACAAAGTGTTATTGTACGGTCGGTCTAGTGTTAGTCGCTGACAGAAAAATGAATGTTAGACCAGGTAAACCGTAAACAAATTTTATCTAGTTCTAAAATTCTTTCCAGCGACTAAGCCTTGGACCGACCGTATCATCTTCACAATAAGTTCCATACTTTTAAATTGTATAATTTAAATATAAATGCATTATAACACCCCGTATTGTTTACTTCTGGCTGACAATGGGCCTTTAAAATTGCAGGCAGCGTAGAATAACTTTACCAATCAGCAAAATTTTAGACTCATCCGAATTCAAAGCAGTTGCAGGCGACAAATTAGATCCAAAATATGGAATTAGTTTTGGTAGAAAACATTGTCGGGAAAAAAGGAGAAAATGCTGTTTACCAGCATTTTCTCCTTTTCCCAACAATGTTTTTTAGACGCGTTCTTCTTCGAGGTCGAACAAACACGTGATGGTTTGGTAAATGGTTAAGATCTTACTGCTTTAATCTACCCCAATCGGTATCAAACGAATCATTGTAGCCAAAATATTCGTGAAAGATGCATAACATGGACTGTTTTCCTCCTTGATTTTACGAAATTGATTGATTGATTGATCGGTCGGTCGGTCGATCGATCGATCGATGTTTTACGCCGCTTTCAACATTATTTCAGTCATATCACCTTATGCATTCATGTATTTCTTTTTGCTAAAGCTCAATTTTCTGCATGTCCAATGATGAATTTACCTCTAGACCCAGTCGATTGTTGGATTAAACGGATTTTATAGATCCATAATTATGTGATTAATTGCTGGTTATCTTGCAAAACGAAGATGCATTAAGCCCTTTTTTGCTAGAGCATGGTTCATTTTCATTTCCGGTGGGATTTTATTTTTTTTTAATAAAGTCCTTGAAAAAAGTCGATTTTTTGCAACTCCGAGCCAAAAGAGCAGAGAGGGCGGGGCAAAGCTGCAACTGTTTGTGTTGAGATTTATCAATACTCAAAATGACTTCCGCAGTATTTTATCAAAGAAGAAGTTTCAAAGACGATTATGCAGGACATGTGCTTTACGTTGTACCCAACAAAACATTAGGCCGTGCTCTGTGAAAAGGGGGCTAAATGCATCTGCAAAAATGTATCGACCCAGGTCAGCCTGCGCAGTCCGCGCAGGCTGACCTGGACCGATACGTTTTGATATGGATTAAATTTCTGCATGTGAAAGGACCGGTTTGCCTCATGATTCAGTCGTTTGTTAGACAAAATGGATTTTATGGATTAATCATTATAATGTTGACTTGCTTGGTATTATACATTAAGGAGATGCATTAACCCGGTTTTGCCAGAACATGGCTCATTCCAATTATATCACGACAAGGTGCATCTTTTGCTACGCCAGTACTTGGTTTGTACTCTTTGGTAGGGTCCTGTGTGGCTCAGTTGTAAAGTGTAGGACTCGTGACCTGGAGGCCCCGAGTTCGAGCCTCGCTGGCTCCACTGGGTTTTTCACAGGAGTGTCCTTGGGCAAGACACTTCAGAGCCCTAGCCTAGTACTGGTGAAACCCAGGGAAACATGAATATGTGAGCTGTCGCCGTGATATGACTGAAATAATGTTGAAAGCGGCGTAAAACACCACCATTCAAACACCACCATTCTTTTACTCTTTGGTGACTTGCCCAAGTACATTCCCATGCGACCGGTGAGGGTCCAACCTATATCCTAGTAACCAGCGTTTTATGCTTTTCCCTCAATCTTTTCAACCTCATCAACCTAGACCCTCCTGTAAACGAATCAAACTCTTTAAATCCACAGCATTTTCTCTTTTTTCCACCTAACTTTGTTTCAGATGAGTAAAATTCTAGAGTTGTTCACTTTGAAAGCATTTTGCAGATGACAAGCTATTGAACCTGTCTTCCAAAGGGTAGAAAAATTTGTTGGAAAATGAGAAGAAGCTGGGTACCATCTTCTCATTTTCCCACAATGTTTTCAAAAGCATTCTCCTTCATGGTCGAGGGACAGGAGAAGTGCTGCTTGGGTATAACATCTTTAAAAAAATACCACTCTGCAAATACTAGATCATGAAATAAAAAATACCCTAATCAGGCTTGTTTGTGTACATTGATCAGGGCGTTCTTGAAATACAACATTTGTTTATGTCGTTTCGTCGATAGAAAAAGATAGTCCACTTCCGTAGTACTTGAACTGAAGTTAAAGTAATCAATACAGACGAGTTGATTTTTTCTCAGTAGAAACAGTTAAAGGACAATTGCTGTATTTTTTTTTTCTGACATTATATGTTTCTCATATCTTTTTTATTTTTAAAAGTGATGTTCATAAAGGTGGGGGAAAAAAAAAAGAACAATAAAAGACATGATTCGCCGTTCACTTGGTCTAATATTTGGGTCTTAAGATGCTTGTGGCCCAGGTACTATAGGCAGAAAAATTATTGCACTACGGTTGGCTAGATTCATGCAAAATCAAATGAATATCATTGGTCAATGAAATTTGAATATCAGGTTTGAAAAAAAGATGTGATGTTGAAAATAATTGTGACCTACCAATATGCCATACTGGACGGATTTGATTGTTCAAAACTATTTTTAGAATTACTCGTCATTTCAAAGCTGATATTCAAATTTCATTGACCGATCAGATCCGTTTAGTAAATTCATTGCGGTACTGAAATTTTCATTTCAAGGTGGGAAGAAAAAAATTTGTCTGCCTCCAACATTTCAACCTTATTGGAAATACATTACCGCCTCCAACGTTTCAACGTACATGTAATTGGACATACATTACCGAGGAATATGATAAAATTAGCGTCATTTTCGATACCAGTTTTGAATATGTGAAAAAGTCTGAAAAATGATAGGGTGGGGGTCAAGAACGGCAGGCATTACAGCTGGACACCTAGTGTTATATACTTTGTAATGGAAGCCCACGTTTGCCAAGATCCATGTGCAAAATGCAAAATGCAGATTGCTTGGATTCTTTTTTTTTCCAACAAGGTTTTCAAACTTTTTCTCAAGGGCAGTTGAAATTTGTGTTGTACTGCAGATGGTCCTTTAATTACTATAACGGTCGTAGACTGACGACTATCCCACCTGTTAGCTGGTCCACTGGACCTAATAAAAATTCCAGAGGGCCATAACTCCTCTGATATAGGACCAACCATAATTTAAACTGAAGGTGCACAAGTTCCCATGGCAGTAAGGCTTTCGCTTGAATTGCAGCAAAATTGAAGGAACACTGTAGGAGAAGGAGGAATTGACACAAAATTGCACCTTCGGGCGGACAGTCGAAAGGACAAATGTATATTCTTATTCAAGTAAAGCCAATTACTTCGATTTCTACTTCTACTACTACTACTATACTGGAGTTGAGAGTGTAGACAATGATGAAAATACGATTATGAAAAGGCCGTTTTTCGATGCTTTGATATTTATTCCTTTATCTTTGGTTTTTAATCCTTTATCTGCTTAATACGTGAAGTTAAACCTTCAAGCCGACAGTAAAAACCCAAATTTTGCTATTTCATAGGTATTTTTTTTTTTTAAATATCTCATTATCGGACAGTACAGATTCAAGATCAGACTGCACGTTCTGTGCAGTCTGACCTTGATCTACACAGTCCGCAAAAGGTCTTTGAGTCGCGCTTAGCAGCCTAAGGGTTAAGTCTTTACAAGACGACAAAATTTTGGGCTGGTTCAAATTGAAAGCAGTTGCAGACAACAACAATAAATATTGGTCAAATGATGGTTGGCAGTTTTCTGTAAAAGGATTGAAAACACTGTTGGAAAAGGAGAAAATGGTAGATACTACAGTATTTTCTCCTTTCCCGTTATGTTTTCAAACGCCTTCTTCCTCAGGATCGTTCAAACCCAGAATTGTGTGGTAAAGGGTATAACAAGGCTGAGGTATATAGCTTTGGAAAACATTGTGGGAAAAAAAAAGAAAAGGCTGGTAGCCAACGATTTCTCTTTTTCCCATTGTGTGTTCTACCTTATGAAAGATAAAAAAAAAAAAATCATTTGATCCACATTTAACTTGTAGGCATTTTCTTCTCTAGTCTTGCTTGTGGAAGGATTAACAATTACTTTTTACCATGCCATATGTCTACAATGAACAATTATTTCAGTCTAAATATTACTATAATAATCTTTTTCCTTTCACAGTTTACCTTAAAGGGTAACTCTAGGCCAAAATTTTTATTTCAAAATCGAATGAAACTATACTAGAGTATGTTAACAAAAAAATCTTAGCGTTCTGTGATGCTTAGTTCACGAGATATACAGGTTTAAACTTCGGATTTTCACCTGTCTGAAATTCGCTAATTGAAAAAATCGTGACTTCCGGTAGTCTGCCGTGACGTCACAAGTGTAAGAAGATATGGTCGCTATATATGAACTAACAAAGAAAACTGAGAAAACTGCATGAAATTTGCGAAGATATAAATCGCTTTGTCACGTTTCAATCACTTGTATACTGCAGAATTTCAATCTCTATCGCTCTTGCATCTTACTACAATAATAGGAAAGAAATTTTAAATGAATTAGCCTAGTGGGGATAGTACTTATGAAAAGGAAAAGTTATTCTTCTAGTGGGGAACAAAACTATTTTGAAATTCATTTCTTGAAGTTATTTCAGTTATACCACAGTCTCATCAACGAATTTTGATAGATAAAAAAAAAAAAAAAAAGAAATAGTAACTTAAGATAATTGAAATATGCCAAAAGTCTCTTCTACTAAGTGGTAGAAGGAACGTTGCAACGTGTAAAGGAAATCATTCGAGTACAGTTCTAAGGCTGTTTCTACCAAATATAGGACACCGTCGATCACTGAACGGTCTACACATCCTGTGCAGTCTGATCTTGATCTACACTGTCAATGTCAGCATTTTACATGTCTCCTTCAGCTTGGGAAGAATTAAAAGCCTTGATCTACCTTAGAAATCGTATCCTCTCTTTAACATTCACAAACTATTAAATCCAACACACATCCTAAATTTGCCGTTTAAGTTGAATCCATTTTTTTCACTCGATCTTCATTTATTTTCCTACGTGTTATTTTCACAATTTCAAATTTGTTTCTTTCATCAACAACAACGTTAAAAGATTGTCTGAATTGCCTCCTGCCTTCCTGCCCTCCATATCAAGCAGTAAATGTTTTTGATCGTCTGCAAAATACAGGGTCAGCCCATTTCCTAAATACTGAGACGTGTTAGGCGTAAATTTAAAAGGAAATATCAACGCGAACAAATATTATTTGACTTTCTTTTTCCGCATTTCTCGCTGTAATCACGTACGAGATAACAGATGCTGACCATAAAAAATTCAGCGTAAATTAAAAATTTATTAAAAACTTTACACAAAAGTTTAGTGCGCCAACCTTTTATTTTGAGAAAAGAATTGTGTGTTCCATCAATGTAAAGGGGCAGAGGGTTAATTCGGCGCCACTTTGATGTTGGTATCGCACCGTCGTGGTCACATTTTTTTTTGCAGCTGGAGGTTAACAAGCACGTGTCATAAACATGTCATGTACAAATTTACTCTTGTTTTCACGACCATATTGAACCTTTTTTTTATATAAAATGTAAATGGAATTTGGAATTTTACACAGGTTAAATGGGTAAGTCGAATGTCATAACTTTTGTATTTTCCTCATTCATACGATCTTAAAAAAAAAAAAATCCCATAATCTGCTTGTCGAATTTCAATTCTAACTACCCCCCAACTCTCTCTCTCTCTCTCTCAGTAATATGAAAGAGATGGATAATCAACAACAACAGTGAATTTACCATTGATTTCTTGCCCCATTTCAATTTCTGTGTGGCCCCAAGGCTGCTGAGCGCGACTCAATGACCTTTTGCGAACAATGTATATTAAGATCATACTGCACAGTACGTGCAATCTGATCTTATGTACAGTGTCCAATACGGAGATATCTCCAAAAACTACCAGTAATCGAACTTTTGCAATCGGCATAAAGGTTTATTTAACCTGTTGAGCATTAATGGTAGATCTGATATTAAGCAAATGAATATATTTGGGTATATTCAGTCTGGAATAAAGGACTCTTCTTACTACAGTTTTCGGGGTTATCTGACCCTTTACCACCAAATCCCAAGTTTTAAAGCCCTTGGCAAAAAGAGCTAATGAAACATTGTGGAAAAGGAAGAAAATGATGGTAACCAGCATTTTCTTCTTTTACCACAATGCTTTCTAACCCTTCAAAAAGGAATCAAATCAATAGCCACATGCAAATGGTGTCAATTTGGATGGGTCTTTAATTTTGTTGTTTGATAAAGAGTTAAAGTGAGATAGCAGATCCGGTATCAGGCTGTACATTTACAGAGGTCCGATTCAGACTTACACTATACACAATGGCGAATTTAAAGGCACAATAGCAGTCAAAAGTAAATGATTCAGCAGTCAAAATGCAGAAAAAATTAATTCAAACCATTCAAAAGTATAGATATTATAAAGTGTTTGATAACACGTAACAGTGCAATGTCAAATTTCTGGTTGCTGGTAGAAAAATGTATTGTAAAACTACAAAAAAATGTTGGCAGAATTTGTTCAGTTTCTCAATACATTTTTCTACAAATGTCAAAGTTCCAGTTGCTGGCAGAAAAATATATTGTAAAACTAAAACAAGTTGGCAACTTTTGTTCTAGCTATATAACATGATTTTCTACCAGCCATTGGGACTCTGATATGTTTCACTATAACACATTATCAGACTCATAATGATATTCATACTTTTAAATGGTATGAATTAAATTTGCATTTTGAACCCTAGTTGTTTATATTTGGTGGCTAGTATACCTTTAATGCTTGCTGGTCTAACACTTATCTTCCATGATAATTTCTTTTTGTACTTTAATCATAACGAATTTTTGTACATGTGTTCTTTATGAGAGAAAAAGAATGCTCCCAATATTTCTTTTTGAAGGCATGGTTTTAAACAGACAAATAAAATAAGTGAGCTTGATGATCATTTTGTATTTTTATTCTTCCTTAACCTTTTTTCTTTTTTCAAATACAGGGAAAAAAACCACTGTATGATGAGAAATTAATGTACAAATACAGCTTAACATAAGACAGATGACACTTGGAAAACAATATGGCTTAAATCTTTACGGAATGACAAAAATGTAGACTTGTCCTAAATTGAAAGCAATAGCAGATGACAAATTAAAAGTGACTAAAAAGAAGATGCTGGTTACCAGTATTTTCTCCTTTTCCTACAATGTTTTCAAAAGGCTTCTTCCTCGGGTTCATTATAACTTAGGATTGTGATGAAACTCTGTAACTGTCCAATGGCATTGCAGATCATTATTCTTGATAGTTATCCTATTTTGTCACAGGCATATTCTGCCTTAACTCTTCACCAAATGACAAAACTTTAGAAGTTGTTCAAATTAAAAGCATCTGTAGACGGAAAACTAAATATTATTCAAATGATGAAATTTGTCTTTGAAAGGGTAGAAAACATTGTAATAAACGGAGGAAATGCTGGATTTTATCCTTTTCCCACAATTACATTTACTCACTTTCTTATTATTTTGATGCCTTCCAATATCTTCTTGCATTTGCATGATGATTACATTTTTTTTCAACATCATTTATATTCAAGCACCAAGGGCAGCTATACATACTTTCCTGGAGTTTATTTTTACCTGCTTTTTAGCTGCTTTCTCTTAGTACACTAACAACTGCCCTACAAGAGCTCGTAGTTTTACCATTAAAGTGCCTAAACAACTGTAGTTGCCTTTACTGCCAATGTAGATCAAGATTCAACTGCACAAAATGTGCAGTCTGATCTTTGATCTACACTGTCCATTTTGGTGAGACATTCTAAACAGATCAACCATAAAACTGCAGTTGTTTTAGTCGTATTTTTTTTTACTGAGAATGCCCTTTGGGCTTATTTGGCACCTTCAGGGTAAACACAAACTTTGATAAACACAACATGTGCTTTTGGCAGAATAGCATGATTGTGGTACATTTGCCAATAGCATGATTGTGGTACAATCTATTTGAGTAATTTCATTCAGAGCAAAGCATAAATAACCAAAAATTGACCTTCATTGTAGAAAACCTTGTGTTCACTTTAAGAGGCCACATTTTCAGCCTGATACTCGTTAAAATTGGACAGAATGTTTTTTTGTTGATATCTTTGACCTGTTTGAAATTGGGTCATGTTGGGTGAAAATGTAGGTCACTGGGCCAAATGTTAGAATAATCTTGTGTGCACTCTAGAGGCCACATCTTCAGCCTGATCCTCATGAAACTTTGTCAGAATGCTTGTCTTGATGGTATCTTAGGCATGTTGGAAAATGGGTCAAGTTTGGAGAAAAAGTAGGTCACTGGGTCAAATCATAGAAAAACCTTGCGTGCACCATAGAGATAACATTTTTAGTCTGATACTCATGAAACTTGGTCAGACTATTTGTCACAATGATATCTTGGACAAATTTGAAACTGGGTCATGTGGGGTCAAAAAGTAGGTCACTTACATTCATGTTTTTCAATAATTTAAACCAGGATCTCTTCAGCTTTATCAACAGTAGATGACTAAACTTAGGTGAGCACTTTAGGGCCATGGCTGTTTTGTTCATGAATATTGTTAGGCACCCATTATTAAAAGTCTTTGCAGGTAGAGGGTGGCTAGAATTATTGATGTCTTATTTGTTTTTAATGTAGAAAATCACTGTCAGATAAAATAGATAATTATACTTGTGATAAGGATTTTCTTTCTCTACATTGTTTTTTAAAAATCTTCTTTCCCAGAATTATAGTATGGAGCCATTTTGTCTGGTAAGAATATAAGTTAATGGTTTTCAGACCACAAAGACTGAGTGTTTATCACAGTGAAAGATTTGAGTTTCAGTATTTGTGTGCTTCTTTAATTCTTTACCAAACGACAAAATTTTAGACTTGTCCAAATTGAAAGCGTTTGCAGACAACAAAATTAATGTCACTCAAAAATTGAAGTTTGTTTTGGGGAGGGAAGAAAACATTGCGGGAAACGTAGAAAATGCTGGTTACCAGCATTTTCTCCTTTTCCGACAATGTTTTCAGAAGGCTACTTTCTCAGGATCATGAAAACCAGGGATTGTTTGGGCAAGGGTTAATTCTTTTGAGCAGTTTAATTTGAAAGAAGATTTTATTTTTGATATTCACTTAATTTTTTTGTAGTTTGAGGTTTTAAAGTTTACTTTTTTCCTATGAATTCAGATTTTTGAAAAAGAATGCAGCAAGAAGATGAAAAAAGTGCCGGTAACTTTTGAGCCTCCAAAAGGAATTCTCAGTGGTCAGGATGACAGACTGAAGCTTTGCTGGACATTATGATCTCTGTTTTGTATTTTAATTAAATTCGTTTAAGCTAGTATATGAGTTTGTTTTATACTCCCATCCCTCCAACCGCACAGACAGACAAGTTGTCTTGGCTTCTAGGTCCCTGTAGAAGTTCATATGATTTAAGTCGCTTGTGTGTACAGTGAACAGTCTTACGAACAAAGTCTGTAACAAAGAAACAAATGAACAAATGCACAGCAGAAAAACAGGGACAGGGCAGGATTCGAACCTAGAACACCCGTACGAAAGGCCAACACCATAACCACTGAGCTAAAGAGAATTCTCCCTAACGCAGTTGTTAGGTATTGTATTTAAACTGGGATGAAGCCTTGCATGAAGGAGTGGTCTCCCGTAACACACCCCCTCTTAAAGTCATAATTTATTGATGACTCAAAGCCTTCTTAGGCAGAAAGTCCGTTTCCGATAACAAATGTGATTAATGGCTCAATGGCCAATCCCGGACGAGCCCCTATCTTACGAACAAAGTCTGTAACAAAGAAACAAATGAACAAATGCATAGCAGAAATACAGGGACTGGGCAAGATTCGAACCTAGAATACCGGACGAAAGGCCAACACCATAACCACTGAGCTACAGAGAATGCTCCCTAACGTAGTTGTTCGGAACTGTATTTAAATCGGGATGAAGCCCTGCATGAAGGAGTGGTCTCCCGTAACAACAGCAAGATCAGACTGCATGGAACATGCAAAGACCTTGTCTGCTTTTTGTCCATAAATTCTGACAAAATCAGCCATTGATAATGTTACAAATGCATCTTTAGTGCTGGCTAAATGTCTATTTTACTTATTATGCACCACAAGGTTACAACCAAGGGCTACAACATACCCAGCGCCCAGGACAGTAATCTGCAAAATATGTATGTGTTCTGGCAAAAGGTTTTTTATTGCATCTCTGTGATGAATTATACCAATCAAACTACCTTACAATTATATACCCCTAAGTTCCATTTTCAATTTTTCTAACAACTGAGTTAATTATTGAGTAAACTGGTCTTCTGACCTGTAGAAAATTGACCAAGAGTAAAAAGTTTCTGACCTGGGTCGATACTTTCTGCAAATGCACTAAAGCCCCCTATGCATTAAAGCCCCCATTCAGAGAGCATGACTGGAATGCAAATACCAAGCCTTGGCATCCAAAAACACAAGTACTTTATTCCTTTACCAGTCTAGGCTTTAGATTTGACCAAGTTACAAGCAATTGTAGATGAAAAATTAAATGTGGTTCATATGATGTAATTGTTTTTGAAAGAGTAGAAAACACTGAATTAACTCTTTACCACACAATCCTGACTTTAAACGACCCTGAGAAAGAAGCGTATAGAACACATTGTGGGAAAAGGAGAAAATGCTGGCAACCAGCATTTTCTCCTTTTCCCAGAAAGTTTTCTATCCTGCTGGAAACAAAGTTCAATTTTTGAGTTACGTTTATTTTGTCATCTGCAAGTGCTTTCAATTTGGACCAGTCTAAAATTTTGTTGTTTGGTAAAGAGTTAAAAAGCAAAATGCTGGTTACTTGAAATAAAGCCTACTTTAGGGCCTTTAACCCGTTACCACATTTAACTTATCGTCTGCATACTTTTTGGGTTTGGACAAGTTAAAAATTTTGTTGTTTTATACAGAGAGCTAACACTTGCTAACGTCTTATGGTATGTATCGGCAATTTTAAGATGCGTGAAGAGTACTACAAATCACACACAGGAGAACTCTTTGATGGCCAAGTTTTTTTTTTCAGTGGTACAGAAAATATTGTTGGAACAGGAGCAATTGCTTCTCGTCTGGGGTCGCCTGGGGTCAAACACATTTAAAAGTATTCAAATACAAATACTTTGCAATTTAAAATTAGAGAATGCTTGACTGATTGTACGGTGTTAAATGCCATTTTCAACATCATTTCAGTTATACTGCGGTGACCAGAGCACTTATCCGTGCTTTCCTTGAGTTTCTTTTACCAGTTCTATGCACAATATTCTTTCCAAGCCATTTGCTGCTTTTCAATACAACCCGTCATCAAAAAAAATGACTCACACTTGCGTCGAAAGTTTCTCTTCTTGTTCTTGTCAATTTTTCATGAAAATGGGATAATTCCGGTTCCTAACAAAGCCCTACAATTTGTCGAACACTTTGTCTTCCATGCTGCGAGCCAGTGCGAGATTTGATTGATTGATTGAATTTGCGTTTATTTATCGTTACCTACGGTTTTCCATATGGGCGACGCCCCCATGAAGGCTGTTAGTATTGTTACGGGGGATAATGCAGATACGGGACGAAATCCATCCTATGTTATGCCTGGTTCTTTAATGTGCTCGGTGTATAGCACCGTCACATGGAACCTCGGTTTAACATCTCATCCGAAAGACCATGAGTAATTTTAGATGGCCAGCTGTGTGAATCGAACCCACACCCTCATGGTCACGAGTCCTACTCTCTACCAACTGAGCTATGCGGGCTGGTCATTTGAGAGGTTTGCCCTACACAGACCTTTATATATAAACCCGTGTACGCTAGAAGTGTTTACAAGTAAGTTGCCGACAACAGCTTTCGGTGTCGCCGTTGGCTTTTTTGAAGTTGAATGAACGGCATTTCACTGTAAATCAATGGAACTATTTTCGGAAATGATGCAGCCTACACAAAACAATAGAGATCACCCAGTTTCATATTTGAGTTTGACCGGGAAAAGTCAAGGCATCGACAGTGATTAAAGAGTTACTCAAAGGCATCGCTTTCTTTTAAGGCTCACCTGAGCACAAAGTGCTCAAGGTGAGCTTTTGCGACCGTACTGTGTCCGTCGTCCGTCATGCGTCGTGCGGTGCACGTTGTCCTTCGTGCGTCGTCCGCTGACCGTCATGCGTCGTCAACTTTTACTTTGTGTACGCTCTAGAGGCCACATTTTCAGTCCGATACTCATGAAACTTGGTCAGAATGTTTGTCTTGATGATATCTCGGACGAGTTCGAAAATGGGTCATGTTGATCAAAAACTAGATCACTAGGTCAAATCTTAGACAAACCTTGTGTACGCTCTGGAGGCCACATTTTCCATCCAAAAGTCTTGAAGGTTGGCCAGAATATTTGTCTTGATAATATCTCGGACAAGTCTGAAAATGAAGCACATCCGATAAAAAACTAGGTCACTAGGTCAAATCTTAGAAAACCCTTGTGTATGCTCTCTCGACAGCACGTTATGTGAATCTTTCTAGTCTTGTCGGGTTTTAGTGTTTATCAAATGCTATATGTGGAGAAGCAAAAGAAACAAATGTTCTCCGTAAAAAGACTGTATAAAGACCCAAAAATCGATGACAAACCAGCATATAAAATATATTTCCAAATGTTCCAATTTTTGTGCACGCTTTATTTCTAAAGGATGATCTCAATTTCTATCAAGAGAACATAGCCAAAATCACTTCAGATGACTAATGAAAGATGACAATACACTGTTTGTAAACAAAACCAAATTATCCACCGGCCTAAAAATCGGTTCTCTCTATTTCTACAATTAACCTTAAAACGACTTAGGTATCTTCTATTATTGTAATACTGCTCTTTAAGTACAATAATGATAATTTAAATGAAAACCATTTTAAATTTCATTTACGCTTTTTTGTTAGCGGGGCCACTAGGTTATACTGGTGTTGTGTCACCTGTAGACGTGGCAGCAGCAGCAGAAACAACAACAACAGCAGCAGCAACAACAACAAATATAAGCAGTAGAAACACGACAGTGACTTGAACTGATTTTGAGTATGTTTGTATGTTTGTAATAGGCAAGGTGTTGGGGGTCAATATCTTACAGATAAAATGGGGGGGGGGGGTTTATTTTATAAGGGTAGTCAGTATTTTATAGAAAGGGGTCATTATTACATATAGAATAATGACTGGGGATCATTATTCTATGGGGGTCAGTTTACAAGGTTACACCGGCCCTCGTGTATCATGAGGTTGAACCTGGGTTCGATTTCACGACAAAAAAAACCTTAAGTCTCTTATTTGGCTAACAGACTCATATTCTGACTCCATTATTGCAGACGCATTTCACCAACATTAATAGCTTATAGAAACATTCTCAAATCTTTTAAAGGTTGACACAACGTTTCAGACTCAGCTCAGCAAAATAATGGCTCGGCAACCCCGGCTATCACGGTATGACAAGTTTGCTCATCCCGTTCCTGTGCGTTGTATTACGTCAATCCCGTTTTGTCCACGGTTGTCAGAAATTTTGCTGTCGTGGCTGCCGGGAACATAGAGCAAGATTTCCAGACTGACCGGGTAACTCACGAAAATGCATACAGTGCACATTTAAGATCAGATAGCCCATTATGGACTGATCTTAACCTACGATGTCATTAAGAATTGTGAAATGCACTCTTAAGTTATCCCTCCACCACATCGTCCCGAGTTTTAACGAGCCTTAGTACGAACCCTTTTGAAAACATTGTGGGAATGGGAGAAAACGCTAGTAACCAGCATTTTCTCCTTTTCCCTCAACCTTTTCTACCCTGTCAAAGACGTATTCCATCATATAATTGTAACGATTGTAAAAATAGGTTTGTTACCCGCATTTTCTCCTCCTTTTACAATGTTTTCTGAAGACCTCTTCCTATAGGTCGCTGAAACTGGGGATTGTGTGGTAAAAAGGTAACTCCACTATCAGACAACAAAATTTTAGACTTTGGTAATTTTCATTGGCCCACACGTTCGGCGCGAGTACTTGGTACACGACATTTCGTCGGAAGGGCGTCTTGTCGAAACCCATGTATGTTTTAAAATGCCAATTCCTCAATTCCTAGATTTATATCACGAAAAGCTCTGTCTGGGAGCAAGATTTGAGCCACAATTCGTCTTGGTTCGGGTAATGGTCAGGGCTTGGGATCGTTTTCGACGAACGGACTTTTCGACGAAATGTCATGGATCCGCGAGTACTGGTGTAGTCCCCAGGAAGCAGAATCGAGAGAGAATAGTATAAGTTGGAAGAACTTGTTTCTCAATCGATGTAAAATAAATATGTTTAAACTAAAATTTTTACTTGTCCAAACGCAACATACTCATTTTTAATAGACATAATTTTCGTGTGATGTAGAGCATCGTTTTGGTTTTCATAGAATTTATAGAAGAGATGTTGAAGTTTAAGTAGGTATAAAATTCTTTGTAATACTGAGAATATTGTGTGATTTATAACAAAATTCTACGAACTTTCCGAACAACCCTCGTCATAGTATTTGCAGACGACAATTGAAATATGGATCAAATGATTGGATTTGAAGATAGAGAACATCGAGGGGGAAGGAGAAAATCTGGTTACTAGCAATTTTTCTTTTGTCCACATTTTTTTCAGAATTCAGAATCTTTCCCATGGTCATTAAAAATGGGATTGTTCGGTATAGGTTGGCTAACTCTTTACCAGACGACAAAATTACAGCCTTGGCCAAATTGAAAGCAGACAACAAATAAAAGTTTCTCAACACTCGAATTTCACCTTTTAAAGAGCAAAAGACATAGTTGGAAAAGCAGATAATATTGGTAACCAGCAGTTTCTCCCTTTTCCTCAATGTCCTTTATAGTTTTCATGTGAAGAATTGTTAAAACCCTGGATTGCTCAGTAAAGGGTAAGTTTTCCCATACTGTATGGTACAAGGACGTTTTCAAAATAGGGGTCCTCTCAGTCATCCGCTGTAAATTTCTTCCGTGATGGTTTGGATTCTGATTTCTAGCAGGACATGGTATATAAAAGACGTCAGTGATGTTAAGCAAAAATAAATGGGTGAAGTAAAGCACAAATAATTTACGTAACACCTTTCGCACATGCCCAATGTTTCATTGTTCTTAGTTCTAAAAATAGACATGGACAAAGCACAACATTTAAGCCTTCATACAGCAAAGCTTACGTACACATGCAAGTGAACTGTGATCACTGTCTGAAACATTTTTGCATAACCCGAGGGTCTAATCATGGCCAAAAATTTGAGAACCACAAACATACAGTGTAATTCTTATATACACAATATTGATAGCTCTCACCTACCCAGCCCTGTATCTTGACCCTTTCCAATTTAACTCTTATCCTGCTATATAGGTTAACCCTTTACCACACAATCCCGAGTTTTAACGACCCTGAATAAGAAAACTTCTGAAAACATTGAGGGAAAAGGAGAAAAAGTTGGTTATCAGAATTTTCTCCTTTTTCCACAATGTTTCCTACCCTATTAAAGACAGAAATCATCACTTGAGCTTCGGTACATTTATTTTGTCGTCTGCAAATGCTTTGATATTGGTCAAGTCCACAATTTTGTCGTTTGGTAAAGATTTAAATGAAACTTTCAAGTTGATAGTAAAAACCCAATTAATGCTATTTCAAACTTATGTTTTGGAGAAATATATCTTCTTATCGGGCAGTATAAATCTAAGATCAGACTGCACATTTTGTGCAGTCTGATCTTGATCTACACTGACCGCATAAAGCCAGTGAATCGCGCTTTACAGCGTAAGGGAATATTGTGACTTTGTATTGTCACAAACATTAAAACAGTAAAATGAAGCAAAATTAAAGTTGAAATATGGGAACACCAGTTTAATCTGCTGACAGACATTACGTTTCAAGCGGGTGAATGGATGAAAAAACAATGGATAAATGTTCATGTCACACAAAGTCCTTGCTACTTCTCACTTTACAAAACCATTACTTGCACCATACATCTTAATTTTTTACCAGAAGAAATTCTAGACTGGCCCATGTTGAAAACATTTGCAGTCGATAAATCCACAGAGACTGGAGTGTTTTTTTTTGGAGTATAACGCCGTTTTAACAGCCTAGGTCATATCATGTCGGTCAGAGCACCTATGCATGTGTTTCCTGGCTTCCTCACACCAGTACTGACACAACTATCTCCCTAAGCCACTGACTACTTTTCTCACACGGTGAGGTGAGAGGCTAAAACTTGCCGGAAATAAAGTTTGCCTCAACCGGTATCGATGCCTCCCGGTCACGAGTCAGATACTCTAACCACTGAGCTATCCGGTGGGGTTTGGCTGCAATGATGGGATTGTTGGTAAAAGTAAGACAACATTGTTGCAAAAGGAGAAAAAGCTGGATACCAGAATTTCTCCTCTTAAAACAATGTTTTTAAGGTCCTTTTTTCTTGACGGATAATAGTGTGAAAAACATTTTGGCAAAAGAAAAATTCTCGCCACGAGTCATAGATGTCCCGTAACTCTACTACACAACAAATTTTAAACTGCTCCAAATTGACAGCATTCGCAGACGACAAAATGAATGTAGCAAAAATAATGGGTTTGCTTAAAACACGAGACTGTGTGATAAAGGTTTAACCAAATTGTTTTCTTAAGAGCGCTGAATATGCTGACACCCCTTGGGTCGACCATACCATGTTTTCCCGCGCTTATATTCCAATGTAAAACCCTTGGGGAGGAGCTAAAAAATGTTTTCGACATTCGGCAAAACTTGGTAGACACATTAGATGGTCTTACGGAATCGGCCGATTAGCGACGAATGAATCTGTAGGTCTCTTCGGAGCTGTGACGTCAGCGAAGGGGTATAAATACCGACTGAGCGCCTTTTCTCACTGGTTTATACCTCCCATTCTCTGCGTGAGTACTGCCTTAATTTTGTTTTTCTGTTGTAACCAAACGGTATTCGATTTATTTAGTCTGTTAAAAAGCATTGTGCGACACGAGATAACTTAGGCCTACCACGCCTAGTTCGATTCCGTAGATAACCATTAGCGCTCGATCTTAGTTTAACCCTTGGGCTACTAAGCGCGACTTACTGACCTTTTGCGGACAGTGTAAATCAAGATCAGACTGCACAGAACGTGCAGTCTGATCTTGGATCTGCACTGTCCGATAAGGAGATTTTATTCCCCAAAACATACTTTTGAAATAGCAACACGGGGGTTTTTACTATCGAATGGAAAATTTCGTTTTAGTTATTTAGCAGGATAAGGGTTAATATTGTTGCATGTGTCTAACCTTATGTGTGCATGTGTGTAGACCTCATATGGTTACACACATGCAACGATATTAAATTAAGATGAGTGCCAGTGCTTAGAACTAACACCAAAAAATATTTGGCGAATGGCGCGACACGAGATGTCCTATCATTGCACGATTCCAAACTTCAGGTCAAAGTAATATTTCACGGACTGACGAATTTCCCAGGAAAAGTAATATTCACAGTCTTACTTTTTTAATCTAAAACTTTGGAGTAGGCAGGGACGCCCAGCCACTCAATATATTTTATGCACATTAAATATGACACATTGCTGCTGGTATTAACATACTTTTAGAAAAAAAAAAGTACCTGTTACTGCCTCTAGATATTTTTATTTTGCAGTTATTTGTAGTATACAGCTCTTTCATGTCATCTGAAGCATCCCCACCTTGCAGAACTGCTGCTACACACTCTGGCTCATCCATATGGACACCTTGATGATGAATATGGCAACATTCAAGTCAAAAAAGGTGAGAGCATAAATTATTATGGTGGTCATTTAACTCTTTACTAATCAACAAAATTTTAGACTTGTCCAAATTCAAAGCATTTGCAGACGACAAAATAAATGTGGCTCAAAAATTGAAACTTGACTTTAGAAGAGCAGATCTAGAAACATTGTGGGAAAAGGAGAATATGCTGGTTGCCAGCATTTTCTCCTTTTCCCACAATGTTTTCAGAAGGCTTCTTCCTCTGGGTCGTAAAAACCAGGGATTGTTTGGTAAAGGGTTAAGCTCTTGCAAAACTTAATTCTTAAAGCGCTTTTTTTGACAATAGTTGCTCTTGTGGCCAATGTAGATCAAGATCAGACTGCACAAAATGTGCAATCTGATCTTTGATGTACACTGTCTACTTTGCTTTGACATTCCAGACAAAAGCAACATTGAAACTGTAATTATATGGTTCTTACTTTAAGATGGAAAATATGTGCTTGGGTTATTCAGTCTTCTAAGGGTTCAAAATCAAAATGGACTTGTAGTGCTCTACTGATTGATTGTAAGTTGTTGAAAGACGTTTTCAACATAATTTCAGTTATATTATGGCAGCCAGTGCACCTATCTATGCCTTCCAGGGGTTTCTTTTACCAGTACTGCGCACAATTCCCAACCACTGGCTGCTTTCCATATAACCGTCTTCGAAACAATGGTCAGCGATGAGAAAGGAATGAATTCTGTCACAATGACTATCATCTGTCCTGGGAAAGAAATTGGTCAAGCTGAGGATAGAACCAGCCACCCCCTGTTCTCAAGTTTTTTATGCTACAGACTGAGCTATCGGGGTTCGGTGTTAAATGCTCTAGAAATTCTATGTTGGAAATTAGAACATAGAGTTTGTATTGATTCTGTACTGGACTAAGTGACCTCAAATATTACATTGGTTGAAGTATGTCACTCAAGTGTTTTGAGATTTCAGTAAAAGTAGCAGGTTGTGTTTAAGTAAAAAAGGGGGGTGAATTTGGGTCATGAGGGCAGCATCTGATGATCTGGGGTCATGAGGGTAGCATCCCTATGTCTGGTAGTGCAGGAGGCAGAAAACAGTTTGGCCACAATATTTCCAAACCATACCAAAGACAGAAATCAGCATTTTAACCCAATTCAATTTATTGTTTGTAAATGCTTCCAATTTTGTCCAGTCCAAACTTTTTGATGGAGAGTTAAATTATTATTCACATTTTTCAATTTCATTCCAGCTTTTTTCTCTTACCAAACTATCTGAAGTTTTAATCACCCTTGAAAGGGGATATTGAAAACATTGTGGAAAAAGGAGGAAATGTTGATGATCAGCATTTTCTCCTTTACCCGCAATCATTTTAACAATTTCAGAGATTATCTCATAACATGGGCAACACTTAATTGTTTTTTTTTTTTTTTGCAATACTTTCAATATGGACAAACGTAAAATTTTACTGAATCCTTTACCAAACACAAAATTTTGGACTTGTCCAAATTAACAGAATTTGCAAAAGGGAAATGTTGTCCAAGCATTTCTCCTTTTCCGACAGTGTTTTCAAACAACAAAAATGCTAGTGACCAGCTTTTTCTCCTTTTCCTATAATGTTTTCTACTCTTCTACAGTCAAATTTCAATTTTTGAGTCACATCTATTATGTCATCTGCAAATGCTTTCAGTTTGGACAAGTGTAAAATTTTGTTGTTTTGTTTCAGACTTGTTCAAATTGAAAGCATTTGCAGGTGACAACAGTAAACTTGGCTCAAATGATGTCTTTAACTTTTATCCAAACAATAGAATTTTAGACTCTTCCAAATTGAAAGTATTTACAGGTGACAATATAAACCTGGCTCAAATGATTTGTCTATAACTTTAAACCAAACAATAAAATGTTAAACTCTTCCAAACTGAAAGCATTTGCAGCTGACAATGTAACCTTGGCTCAAATGACTTGTCTTTAACTTTTAACCAAACAATAAAATGTTAAACTCTTCCAAATTGAAAGACTTGCAGATGACTACTCAAACATGGCTGGAATTGTCAAATTTGGCTGCAAAAGAATAGAAAAAATTGTCAAAAAAGAGAAATTGCTGGTTATCAGCATTTTCTCTGAATATTTTGGAGGGCAGTCTTTCTCAGGGTTGTTAAAACTCGGGATTGTTTGGTGAACAATTAAAGGGGTGGAAAATGCGGGAACAAGAGAAAATGATGTTAACCAGCATTTTCTCCTTTTCCCACAATGTTTTCATAAGCTGTCTTTCTAAGGGTCATTAAAACTCCTGGTTGTTTGTGACCAGTGACCGGCATATTCTCCTTTTTCCCCACTGTTTGCAAAAGTTTTCTTCTTGGGGAAGGGATGTGTCAAATTGAGTAATTGTTTGGTAAAGGATTAATCAATTACAGTTCTGATTATTATTTTATCTTTGACTTGCTGTTTCAGGTGTCCATATTGATGACCAGGGAGTCATGCTGCAGGATACTGGCCTTGGTGGAGATGCTGTACAAATTTTTGGTTAAGTAAAACACAAGTTAAATGATTTTATCCAGTTAACAAGTAAGTGTATTGTCTCATGACTGTTAATGCAATGGAGTACTTTTTCTCTTAAATTTCCATGCCTGAAAAAGTCCTTAACTGGTTACCACACAGGAAAAATTTACAATTGTCCAAATTCAAAGCATCTGAGACGACGATTACAATTCCACTTAAATGATGGAATTCGTCTTTGAAAGGGTAAAAAACATCATGGGAAAAGGTGAAAATTCTGGTTACCAGCATCTTTTCCTTTTCCCATAATAATTTCAAAAGGCTTCTTCCTTGGTTGTTAAAATTCGAGATTGTGTGGTAAAAGGTTATAGCACCCATATTTTAGGGAAGAGAACTGTTTTTTTTTTTTTATAAAATCTTGGTTGATAGCCTGTGACAGTGAAGTCTGTTTTTATATCAACATTGGTTTATTTTCTGGAATCATTCTTTAAACATTTAACCATGTGGCACACAGTCCACATTAACTACCTTGAGGAAGGAAGTTTTTGAAAACATCATGGGAAAAAGTGAAAATGCTATCAGCGGCATTTTCTCTTATCCATTGATGTTTTTTTCATTATCAAAAAAGAAAATTCCACCAATTTTAGCTACATTTGTCATCTGCCAGTGCTTTGAATTTTAAAAAGTTCCAACATTTTTTCATTGGCAAAGACTTAGCATACAAAGGTTTATTTTAAGCATTTTAACATGGATTCATTGGGATTCATCTTTGAAAGAGTAGAATTTTTTTTTCATTGTATGGTGTTTAAACACAGTTTCAAAATTATCAAGGTATCATCTGATTTTTCTCTTATCCATTGACTACCTTTCAAAAAAAAATTCCACCAATTTGAGCTAAATTTGTCATCTGCCAGTGCTTTGAGTTTGTAAAAGTTTAATATTTTTCATTGGAAAAGACTTGGCGTACAAAGGTTTATATTAAGCAGTTAAACATGGGTTAAACAAGGGGATTCATCTTCGAAATGATAGAAATTTCTTTCTCTGTTTATAATGTGATGAACACCATTTCAAAGTTATCCAGTTATTTTGCAGAGGTCAGTGCACCTATCCATGCTTTCATGTGTTTTCTTTTACCAGTACTCTACAAAATATTCTTCCCAAACCACTGGCTTCTTTTCCACATAACCAACAAAACTGGTGAGATAGCAATGAATCCTGTCACAATGATTATCATCAGTCCTAAGAAAGAAATTTGGCCACCAGGGAATCCAAACCAGCAACCCCCATGTTTCAAGTCATGTAAGCTACCAAGTGTACTATCTGACTAAAAAGGTTAGAAAACCCGTTGGAAAAAGTTGAAAATGTCAAGTACCAGAAATTTCACCAATTTTCCAAAACAAGCTTTCAAAAGACAAAAGTGCAGTAAAAACATAGAAATACTGGTTTGGGGTTCACCCTTTGGAAACATTGTGAGAAAAGGAGAAAATGCTGATTACCAGCATTTTCTCCTTTTCACACAATGTTTTCAAAAGCCTGCTCCTGCAGGGTCGTTAAAACTTAGGATTGTGTGGTAAAGGGTTAAAGACCCTGAGGAAAAGACTTTTGAATGCATTTGTACTGCCTTCAGATATTTTTTTGCAGTATAAGTTGATAGCTCTTTCATATCCTCTGAAGCATCCCCACCTTGCAGAACTGCTGCTACACACTCTGGCTCATCCATATGGACACCTTGATGATGAATATGGCAAACTTCAAGTCAAAAAAGGTGAGAGCAGATTATGGTGGTAACTAGTCATTTAGGTTCTTCCTAAAATTACATAAAAAAATGGAAACGTAATGCATTTACTGAAAACTTCAAATAGGATGAGGAAAAATTGTGATTCAAGCTTGATAGCTCCTAGAAAATGCTAACATGAAATTTCTTAAACTGTGACCTTGACCCTAAGATCATGGGCATGGCTAGGGTACTGCTCAGTGTCAATGAAACTTTGCACCTGTATCTGTCAAGTATTATCCAAATCCATCATTCAGTTTGGAAAATATGAGCTCTTAAAAAACTTTCGCGTAAAACTTGATGTAACATAGCATAGTCTACTACCTTGGCCATGAGCATCGGCAGGAGTATTGTTGAAAGAAACTTTGAACCTATATCTATCATCATACAAAACATGAACCAAATCTATCATACGATTTGGAAAATATGAGTTTTCAAAAAAAAAAAAATAACTTTTATATGGATACCGATTCTTATGCCATCACAGGCGCTTATGCTGACATAAATGCTGACGCTAGCGCAAATACAGGGATAGTGTTATAGCTGTTCCTTGGCCTTCTTTGAGGCAAGCTAGAAAGGAATGATAATTAAAGGAATAAAAATTAAGATTTTTTTTTTTTCAGACAAAAGTAACTGGGGTTGGTATTAAAGTAAAAGTTCATTATCAGATTGTTTATTTTTAATTTCGTATTACCATAAATTCCTAGATGGCTCAGATATAAAGACAATTATCTGAACTTTCCACAGTCCATTACAAAAGTGATTATTTATGATTATTGCAGAGTTCCATTATATGTTAAACTCTTTAACACAACAAAAATGTCAGACTTGTCCGAATTCAAAGCATATGCGGTTGAAAATTTAAATAGTGCTCATCTTTGAAAAGGTAGAAAAAACATAGTAGGAAATGGTGGAAATGCTGGTAAGCAGCATTATTTCCTTTTCCCACAATGTTTTCAAAGGTCTTCCACCTCTGGGTCATTAAAACTCGAGACAGTGTGGTGAAGGCTTGAATTAATCCAGACCAAAAGTTTGCTTGGTATTAGTTTTTACCAAATGACAAAATTTTAGACTTGTTGGAATTAAAGCATTTGCAGACAACAAATAACATACAACTCAAAATCAAACATTTGTCTTTTAAAGGTTAAAAAAAATTGTGAGGAAGGAGGAATTTGCTGGTTATCAGCATTTTCCCACAGTGTTTTGACAAGTTTTCTTTCTTAGGCTTAACCCTTTACCACACAACAAAATCTTAGACTTGTTCAAATTGAAAAAAAAATTAAAGATGACAAATTAAATGTAACTCAAAATGTGAAAACTGTCAAGCATAGGGTAGAAAACTGGTTACCAGGATTTCCTTCCTTACACACAGTGTTTTTCAAAAGCCTTTTTTTCTCTATAACTGAAATAATGTTGAAAACGGCGTTAACCCTTTACTAAACGACAAAATTGAAAGCATTTGCACACGACAAAATAAATTTGACTCAAAAATGGAAACAACTTTGGAAGAGTAGAAAACATTGTGGGAATAGGAGAAAATGCTGGTTACCAGCATTTTCTCCTTTTCCCACAGTGTTTTCAGAAGGCTTCTTCCTCGGGGTCGTAAAAACCAGGGATTGTTTGATAAAGGGTTAAACACTATACAATCAATCAATCAAAAGCCTTTTTTTCTCAGGGTCATAAAAACTCTGGATTGTGTGGTAAAGGGTTAATACTCACTAGGTGTGAAATTTCAGACTTGCATGTTTGGTAAAGGGTTAATCAAGTACAGTTCTGATTATTTCACTTGCTGTTTCAGGTGTCTGTATTGATGACCAGGGAGTCATGCTGTGGGATACTTGCCTTGGTGGAGATGCTGTACAAATTTTTGGTTAAGTAAAACACGAGTCAAATAATTTTATGCGGATTACAAGTAAGTGGATTGTCTCATGAATCTTATGCAATGAAGAATTTTATTACCATAAAGTTTCTGTATTCTCTCCCAAAATGTGCTTAACCCTCTACCACACAACCTCAAGTTTTAAAAAACCCGAGGAAATAGTTTGAAAACATTTTTAGCTCTACTGGCTGAAAGCCAACAGAGCTTATGTCATGGCATGGTTTCCATCGTCCATCCTTCTGTTCATTAATTAGTCTTGTTGTTGTATATGCAATAAAGTCTGCATTTCTGGTGAGATGTTTATGAAACTTAGTTTCTGTATGTCATCAATAGCTTGAACGCTATTAACTTTTAAAAAATCTGACAACCAGTAACCAGTAAGGGAAAAGTAATTATTTCAAATTGAAAATTTACATTTCTTCTGTATGCAAGAAAGTCTGCAATTTTGACACAATTATTTTGAAACTTGCACAGATTATTTTTGAAAGGTGATGACATTCAGTTCTCACCTTCTTATAGCAATTGTCAGGCTGAAGTCCTGTGAGGGCAAATCACTCCTTTGTTTCAAGAAAAATACTTCCTAATAGATCAATGTGTCTGCATCATTTGATAAGTGAAAATTACATGTGGATTGAAAATCTGTAAAAGCAAATTACACAAGCAACAAACTTCAGAATTGAATGTTATTGAAATAGCTCTAGATATGAAATGAGCCTCGTTTCACAGTGTTGACATGGCCTAGTTTATAAAGTCTACATGGAGGATGAATAAAGAAGAGAAACTTCCAAAAACACCTCCAACCACTCGAAAACACCCCAAAACAGTTATTTTGCATAAACAACTTTCGTAACACCTAAAACCACATGCAAAACATTAAGATACATGATTTTATGGAAAATGGTTTAGGAAATAATGATATGAACCATCAGATGAATGAATTTTTGATAAATTTGTCTACTGTTAAATTCTGTTTGCTAGCAATTTTCTAACTTCACCTTCTAATTAGTAGTTTCAGTACTTTGATTATCATCAAGGAAATGAATCCTATTAAAATGAAGAAAATCCAGGGATCAGTTTAGAAAAAGCAGTAATTTGATGAATTTTATCTTATTTACTCAATACTGTCAACATTATTGTTCACATTTCATTGAAACTTGCATGGCTTGTTAAATAAGATGAGTACTGAAACCCTATCAAATTTTGCTTAATTTCAAACAATTGTCTTTTTCCTATTTGCATCATTAATTAGCAATCAAAATTACTGCCAATAGAGCGATTCTAGCCCTCAAGAGTCAATAGTTTGGAAAAGCAGACAAAGCTTGTATCCAAGTCCAAAATTTTGTTGTTTGGAAAGAGTTAACCAGCATTCCTAGGTTTACCTTAACCCTCTACCAAACAATCCCTGGTTTTTACATACCAGAGGAAGAAGCCTTTTGAAAACATTATGGGAAAAGGAGAAAATGCTGATAACCTGCACTGTCTCCTTTTCCTACAATGTTTTCTACTCTTCTAAAGTCAAGTTTCAATTTTTGAGTCACGTTTATGGCGTCATCTGCAAATGCTTTCAAATTGGTCAAGTCTAAAATTGTCATTTGGTAAAGAGTTAATCCTGTACCAAAAGGCACAATTTTAGCCTTTTCAGTGTTGGTGCAATCTTTCTTTGATCGGGTAAAAAACATTACGAGAAAAGGAGGAAATGCTGTTTACCTTTACCTGTCTCCCACAATGTTTTCAAAAGGCTTCTTTTCCAGGGTCGTCAAAAGTTGGCATTGTGAGGTAAAGGGTTGCCCCATAGATCCCTGAATAAAACGGAATAATTAACTGACTAAATCAGACATGTACATCCAAATAAGAGCAATTTCATGATTATTTTTGTCTACAGTATTTTATCAAAGTGGGCAGTGGAGATCAAAGATCAGACTGCACATTTTGTGTGGCCTGATCTTGATCTGCAATGGCCGTAAAGGCAACTATAGTCATTAAAGGCGCTCTCAGGGTTAGATGGTGATCAAAACATGAAATTTGTCTTTGAGAGGGTAGAAAACATCAAGGGAAAAGAAGAAATTGCTGGTTACCAGCATTTTCTTCTTTTACTACAATGTTTTCAAGAGGCCCCTTCCCCAGGGTCAATAAAACTTGGGACTGCGAGGTGAAGAGTTGATTCTTTACCAAAAGACACAATTTTAGACTTGTCAAATTTGACAGCACTTGCAGACTAGAGATGAAATATGGCTGACATCATGGTCTTTGGCTTTGAAAAGGTAGAAAACATTGTAGAATGTGTTGATCAGCAATATCAGCAATCAAAATGTTACATGAGGAAATTTAGTCTTTACCAAATGACAAAATTTATACTTGTCCAAATTAAAAGTATGTGTATTTGCAGACAACGACCTTGATCTTATTCAAATGATCTGATTTGCCTGCTTGAAGGGTAGAAAACAATGTGGGATAAGGAGAAAATGCTGGTAACCAGCATTTTCTTCTTTTCCTACAGCATCTTCAAAAGCTTCTATCTTAAGAGTTGTTTAAACTTGGGATTGCGTGGTAAAGGGTTAAACATGGATTAAAAGATTGGATTCCCTGATTTAAAAAGGTTTCAAAAACTTTCTCCCTCAGGGTCATATAAAATCAGGGTTTGTTAAAGATTTTTAAAAAAAAAAACGTGTATATGTATTGCTAATGAAGTTAAGTAATTAGCTTTTACAATAAGCAAGCAGCATTACCCCGTGATGTACCGCATATTTATGCAGAAAAAAGCCAGTGAAGTCAAGTAATTGCTTAAAGCTGCAAGAAACATGTAAATCGGTTTTACTGCAACCTTAGTGCAAAGTAGCTAATGAAGTCGAGTATTTAGCTTTTGCAGTAAGTAAGCAGGTTGTTTCAGTTATTGAAGTCAAGTAACTATCACTTTACAGTAGTGTCTAGCTCTTCTGTCATGGCATGGTTTCTGTCGTCCATCCGCTCCCCTGTCCATTTGTCTTTTTCTTGTTTATGCAGCCAAGCCCCAGTGGCTCAGGTGGTAGCGTGCAGGACTTGAGAACGGGGTCTTGGGTTCGATCCCTGTCTCGGCCAATTTCTTTCCGAGGATTGATGATTGTCATTGCGTCAGGATTCATTCCTCTCCCACTGCTGACCATTGCCTTGACCATGATTATGTGGGAAAGCAGCCAGTGGCTTGGAAAAAAAAATTGTGCGGAGTACTGGTAAAAGAGTCTCCAGGAAAGCATGAATAGGTGCACTGGCCGCCACGATATAACTGAAATTATGTTGAAAACAGCAGTAAACACCATACAATCAATCAATCTTGTTTATGCAATAAAGTTTGTAGTCATGGCCAGATTTTAGTGAAACTTCCACAGCTGATTTTTTCATCAATAGCTTGAGTTCTATTGATTTTGTAAAGAATCTGACAATTTGTAAGGCAAAAGTAGCCATTTAACCCTTTACCCCACAATCCCGCTTGTAATGACCCTTACAAAGAAAGCTTTTGAAAACATAGTGGGAAGAGGAGAAAATGCTGGTAACCAGCATTTTCTCCTTTTCCCACCATGCTTTCGACCCTTCCCATTTCAAAAATCACTTGTTGAGTCACATTTATTTTGTTTTCTGCAAATGCATTCAATTTAAACAGGTCCAAAACTTTGTCATTTGGTATAGGGTTAAAATTAAAAATTTTCATTTCTTGTTTAAGCGATATAGCGTGCATTTTTTATCCAAATCTTTTGAAACTTCAACACATCATTTGTATCATCAAGAGATTTAGCCCTAAAAAATGAAGAAAACAATACAGTCATAAGTATAGAAAAAGCAGCCATTTGATGACTTATTCTTGTGTACTTAACACACTTAACAGGTTTTGAGAAATTCAACTTCAGTCATTTCACTATTTTTTCAATTCACCATGCCAACATAATGATGCTAAAAAATATAAGGCAAAATCACAGCCAGTAGAACAATTCAGGCTGTCAAGGGCCTCTAGTTACAATAAGCAAGGAGATAGCTTATTTCTTTAATGTTTATCAATGCATGCAAAAGACAACATGAAGTAGAACAGTTTAAACTTTACATTTTTATAGAGGCCTTGGTATATCATGAGAGATTAAACAAATTTGGATGCTTCTGTCAAATGTAGCTAAAATAAGGATCTTTGTGTCTTTGATAGGAGAAAAAGCATTATGTGGTTAATAGTATTGTATCCTTTTCCAATAGTGTATCCAAGCAGCCTCTGCTTCAGGGTTGTAAACACTGGAGAGCATGTGGCAAAGGGTTAAGGGGACATAAAACCAGATTTTGATCAACAATATTTTTTTTTGGGGGGGGGGGGGGGATGAGAAAGTTGATTGTTTTTATAGTAAAAAAATAAGGACATGACTGATTACCCCAAGTTGGGAAAAAGCAAATAGAAATTTCTGAAAATAAATTGCCTCTGGTGGGACTGTAACTTGGGACCTTCACAAGTGTCATCGGCAACTCTACAAACTGTGGTTTAGGGCCAAAGGACAATGTGCGGCGTAAAAAAAATGGGCCGTGCTCTGGCAAAAGGGGGCTTAATGCAGCTCCACGATGCATGATGCCAAGCAAGCTATCACATAATTATGGATCCATAATAGCTTTTTCTTTTTAACAACCAATTTAATCATGAGGTAGACTGGTCCTTGAACATACAGAAAATTGACCAAAAGTGGAAAGTTTTTCAAATTGCCCAGGCTAGCCTGGGTCAGTACTTTTCTCAGATGCATTTAGCTCCCTTTTCATAGAGCATGGGTCATATATATTTATCGTTGTGCAATCAGGACTTTACATTTACTAATGGAATAGGAAATTGTACAATAAAGATAAAAAACACTGTTATTGCTTGTGTCTACTTGTATTTCTATCAGAGTTTAAGATATAAAGCCATTTTTCAAAGCAAATGAGCCGAGCCTTGGTAGGTCAGTTGGTAGCGTACAAGACTTGAGAACAGGAGGTTGCTTGTTCGATCCCTGGCTCGGCCAGTTTCCTTCTGAGGATTGATGATCTGAGTAAGGGTCGAAAACAATGTGGTAAAAGAAGAAAATGCTGGTTACCAGAGATAGGGAAAGGATTAGAGCAGTCTTTGACAGGGTTGTGATATATACTCATTTGGTACAGAGTTTTACCACACAACAGATGACAAATCTAATAAGGCCCAAATTGGGAAATTGTCTATGAAAGGGAAGATAAAAATTGTTGAAAAAGGAGAAAATGCTGGTTACCAGCATCTTTTCCTTTTCCCACAACGTTTTTAAAATCACACTACCTAATGGACTTTAAAATACAGAATTATGTGGTAAAAAGTTCAGGAAAAAAAGTCATGCAAAAAGAAGTGGCATATTTAGGAATTAACAGAAGTCATTGCTTAACTCATTACCAAACGACAAATTTTTGCCTCTCACCTCTGATGCATGTGAGAAAAGTAGTCGGTGGCTTTGGAAAGAAGGTTGTGTCAGTACTGGTTTGAGAAAGCCAGGAAACACATGGGTGCATCACTGACCGCCATGATATGACCTAAGCTGTTAAAATGGCGTTTAACTCCAGTACAAACCAAACCAAACGACAAGATTTAAGACTAGTTGAAATTGAAAGCTTCTGCAGATAACTAATTCAAAAGTGATAGTAACAAATACAATGAAGTTCTTTGACAGGGTATGAGATATTACGGAAAAAGGAGGAAAATCTGGTAACCAGCATTTTCTCCATTTCCCACAATGCTTTTAAAAACTCTTTCTTCAGGGTCATTAAATGTTGGGATTGTGTGGTAATTGGTTAAACAAAATACAAGTTTATACATAATAAAGTCAATGCCTCAAATATTACAATGTTAGCTTGTTCTTCATAATTTTATGAAATTTTGGAAATAGAAATAAACTTACTCTTATAAGAATATGGAAAAAAAAAATTCATTTTGTTAAACCCTACTTGAAACACTTGACGTAAAGTGAAGGAATTGCATAGAGTATGAGAGTAACACATTTTTCAAGCAATGTTTCTAGTCTGGAACACTGTAACTTGAAATATCTTGAAAATAGTAAAAAAGTAGCCATTCCTCATAGGGCAGCAAAGGAAGGTTTTTCCCTCCTAAAAATATAAACCTTTCATTAAAAAATACAGAGTTTAAACTACCCCAAGGAGGAAGCCTAATTAAAACATTGTGGTAAGGAGAAAATGCTGGTAACCAGCATTTTCATCTTTACCCCTCAAGGTTTTCTATTCTAGCAAAGACATCTCTTATTATTTGAACCATATTCATTTTGTCGTCTACAAATCCTTTAACCCTTTACCAAATAATCTTGAGCTTTCACAAACCTAAAAAGAAGATTTTTGAGAACATTGTGGAAAAGGGAGAAAATGCTGGTAACCAGCATTTTTCTCCTTTTTCCACAGTTTTTTACTTTTCCAAAAACTTGCACCAGTTTCTGAGTCAGATTTGTGTTTTTTGTCTGCAAATGCTTTCACTTTTGGCAAATCTAAATTTTTTGCATAAGATTATGATTTAAATTATGATGTCTAAATTTTTGTCTGCTGGTAAAGTTAATAAACCCTTTGTTCAGTGAGGGTTTTCTCTACATTGCAACTTGACTTTTGAAAACAACGTGCTAGCCATAAAACACCATTTAAAAAAAAATGGGAAAGGACAAAATGCTGGCAGTCAGTATTTAGAAATTAGTGTGGGAGAAGAAGAAAATTTTGGTTCCCAGCCTTTGCTTCTTTTCTGTTTTCTACTCTTTCAAAGGCAATTAACCCTTATCCTGCTAAAGAACTAATATAAAATTCTCAGTTTGGTGGTAAAAACCCTAATACTGCTATTTAAAAAATGCGTTTTGGGGAGTAATATCTCCCTTTTGGACAGTGTAGATCTAAGATCAGACTGCACATTCTGTGCAGTCTGATCTTGATCTACACTGTCTGCAAAAGGTCAGTAAGTCGCGCTTAGCAGCTTAAGAGTTAAGCATACTGTAGCACAATCTTTCAAATGCAAATACCATCATTTTAACTGTATATGTAGGGTGCAAGCCCTTTTCATATGGATGTAGAATTTGTTGTCTGGTAAAGATTTAATTGGGTATGCTAGAGGTTTCAAGTTTCTGTGACAAAAATGGAATTTGCTGGTTGGTATTTGGTATTGTTGCATTGTATTGTTGACAGAAAAATGAAATAAGATTGGGGAATTGTTGAGTTTTAGTTTTATTCGACATTTCAGTACATGATTTGTAATGGACGTCCATTCATCGACAAACTTAATGGCTATGAAGTACATGTTAAATAATACAAGGAAATGCTTCTTATACTCTGAAAACCTTAATACTGTACCTGTGTTTGTTAACACTTTATCACATGATCCTGACTCGACGATCCTAAGAAAGAAAGCTTTGAAAAACATTGGGGGGGGAAAAGGAGAAAATGCTGGTTACCAGCATTTCCTCCTTTTCCCACAATGTTTTCTACCCTTCTCAAAACAATTTCAATTTATGAGTCACTTTTATTTTGTCACCTGCAGATGGTTTTAATTTTTACTTGTCTGAAAATTTGTTTTGTAAAGGGTTAAGGAACTGGCCAATTGATGGAAATAATGTTTGTTCCTTGTAAAACAAAAACAAATGAAGAAAAAAAAAAAGGCAGGCATTTTATTTTGGGATTAAGCGTTGTTGACAGCTTTGGTTACCTTTTCTGAGATCAAGATCAGACTGCTAAAAATACACAATCCAATTTTAGATGTAATGCACAATCTCAGTCAGTGATATAAGTGCATCTATTGCAATTTCAATGATGTTCTTGTCAGAATCTCTGGCAGAAAAACTGACAGTGTTAACTCAAGATCAGACTTCACATTCTGTTCAGTCTGATCTTGATCAATACTCTCGGCATTTAAGCGAGTAAATCCTGGTTCAGCACTGCTAGGGTTACTGAAAATTCTCATCTTTTTTTTCTTTTTTCTCTTTCCAGATACAGAGAGATTCATTGATACGATAAGTACACTATACATAGTACTACGAAAATCAAAAAATGTTTTTTGTCACTGCGTTAGGTTGTCACTGCATTGGAGGTCTGGTATCATGGGCAAAGAAGAAGTATGCAGAGGTTGATACAACCCCTGCATCTGCTTCTATTGTCCGTGATGATGCTGTTTTCTTCCCCGCTGACGAAGGAACCTCGGTGGATGCAGTCTTCAATGAGAGCGAGACTGCAGACTTTGTCGACTCCTTATTGTGGGATGACTTTGACACTGTAGAGGAATCGGAGGAAGAGCTGAGCTCATTTGAGCTTAGTAACTCCTCCCTGTTCTCTTCAGTGGAGAATAAGGATATGGTGCATGAGGACACTCTTAGCACCATATCCTTGTCCTCGGAGATGTGGAATGGCATCGACACTGAAGTCTACAGGATCGCCTTCGTTGAGGAGTCGTCTGTTGCAGAAGATATGGAAATGGAGGAAGAAAACGAAATGGTTTCTTCCTTCAGTTCCATGACGTGGGATGATGCAGACACCGAGGTTTTGGATGATGTGGAGGAGGAAACCTTCCGTGGCGCAGATGATGAGGAAGACATTGCGGTAGAACTTAGCTTTGTTGAGCTAAGTTATACCTCTGTGTCCTTTTCAACAGTGGATATGCACGATTTGCAGACTAGCGAGGATTGTTTTGGTTGGGCTGATGGGGAAGAGGCTGAGCTTGACTTGGTCTCTTCCCCCATTGGTCAACCTATTGTCTGTGATTCAGAGCCAGAGCCTGTAGTAGTGACACGTAGCGGGCGGCGTAGCCGTCGACCTGACCGTTATGGCGACTGGGTTTACTATTAAATGTTTTCAAAAGTTCATCAGTTGTAGACAAATGTTTTCAAAAGTTTGTCAGTCACAGACGAATGTTTTCAAAAGTTTGTCAGTCACAGACGAATGTTTTCAAAAGTTGGTCAGTCACAGACGAATGTTTTCAAAAGTTAGTCAGTCACAAATGATTTTGTAAGTGTGTTAGTTGCAGGTGTATCCTCAAAGTGCTTCAGGTGCAGACGTCACCTACTCAAAAAGTGCTTAAGGCACAGACATCACCTACTATAAAAGTGCTTAAGGCGCAGACGTCACCTACTAGACAAGCACTTAAAGCGCAAACGTCACCTGCTTAAAAAAGTGCTTAAGGCCCAGATGTCACCTACTTAAAAAGTGCTTCAGGTGAAGAACTCACCTGGTCAAAAGCGCTTAAAGTTCAGACATCACGTGCTCAAAAGCGCTTGAGGTTCAGACGTCACGTGCTCCAAAGAGCTTGAGGTTCAGATGTCATGTGCTCCAAAGCGCTTGAGGTTCAGATGTCACGTGCTCAAAAGCGCTTAGGGTTCAGACGTCACGTACTCAGAAGTGCTTCAGGTGCAGACATTATGTGCTTAATAGAGCCTCATGTTTGTCATTACTTTAGATTGAGCCTTTCTTTGACACTCACCCGTATCTCTGTAGGGTTGTTACCCACTGTGTAAGTGGTTCTTGAGCATAAAGTGGCGTCGGCAAGGTGATGGATGGGATCTGTCCGAGTAGACCAGGCAGTGACAGGTCTTTGAAGTTGGCTTTCCATTGCACAGTCACAACCTAGAGCGCCCAAGGTCAATAAATGTGTTGGTCAAGGAATGACCATCCAACAGTTCATGCAGAGTGTCAGTCTGGAGGGGCTTCAATCTAATGTGATGACAGATATGTTTCATTCTTGATGCTTTCCATTTCATTTATGAAGTGAGCTTGCATAATTTTGAGACCTGGAGGTTTGTTATGATCAGTATGAATTGAACCGAGTTTAATGTTTTTTATCAGTATGATCGTGCCATGGATTGAACCAAATATTATATTTTACATCAGATCAACGTCGGCCTGGATTGAACCAAGTAATATTCAGTTATATCATGTGTCTTTAACCCTTTATCCAACAATCCCATTTACACAGTGGTAGTTATGTCAGTATGACCGTGGCATGGATTGAACCAATTTTTATGTTCAGTTATATCATGAATACTGCATCTTTAGGTCTTTATCAAAGAAATTGAGAAGTTATGGCAACACATTGATGACTGTTATGTGGATTTTATATTCAGTTATACTACCTTATAATCAGGGAGAAGCTAACTTGATTATGTGGCTTATATTAATATTTCAAGTCATATCACAGTAGCAGCTCTCATATTCATGTGTCCTTGGTTTTACCAGTACTAGGACTCTGAAGAGTCTTGCCCAAGGATACACCACAAAAAAAAAACCAGCTTTTTGATTGAGGATCGAACCCAGGCCTCTGAATTATATACCCTACAAACTTACCACTGAGCCACCCAGGGAGAAATGGGTAGAGCAGCCCCTAACAGGTGGATGGAAGACCAACATGATGAACAAAGCCCAGATGGAGTTCAGGATGAAATAAGAAGAGCAGCCCCGCTAACATATAGATGGAGAATGTATGGCGATGCCTGATGTGTTGAATAGTATCCAATGGAGAGATAACAAGTAACTTTTTTATGAGTATCTTTGCCAAACAAACCTTTTTTAATGACAACTGTTTTAAGCAAGGCTGATGAAAATACTGTAAACAGCATTTTTTTCCTTTTGCTGCATTGTTCTATCACTTCAAAGATAAATCCCATCACTTAACTTTTTACCAAATGACAAAATTTTGGACTAGACCAAATTTAAAACATTTGCAGACAACCAAACAAATGGAGCTCGTATGATTAATTTGGTATTTGATAAGGTAGTAAACATGGTGGGAAAAGAAGAAAATGCTGGCATTTTCTTCTTTTCCCACAATGGTTTCGAAAAGCTACTTCCTCAGGGTGGTTAAAACTCTGGACTGCGTGGTAAAGGCTTAATTCTTAAATTTACTAAATCATAAAATTTTAGATATGACCAATTTGGAGGAGGTAGCAGATGACAAATATAGCTAAAAGTACAGGATTTGTTTTTAACTCGTAATCACAGAATCCCGAGATTTAATGGACTTGAGGTTGAAGGCTTTTGAAAACATTGTGCAAAAGAGAGACAGTGCTAGTAACCTTGTTTTGATAATATTCTTATAAAAAAGCAGCCGGTTGCTCAGAAAGTGCTGTGCAAAATATATGGACTGGCAAAGTAAACTACTTAAGAACTCATAGGGAGGTATACTAGCCACTGTAATATGAAAGCTAATTAACGATGTATATGACAAATTTTTCCAACGGACAGATTTTTTTAAAACTTTACACATACGAAGCTCATCATGTCTCTAGGAGATAACAGTAAAAAAAGATGTTGGGTCACCGTGCTCGTTTCTGAGAAATTTGCCTTTGAAAAAGGTATATACAGTTCCAAAATTCAGCTTATACTGGATTTAAAGTGCCTATCTTTAATAGTCAGACAGGAAATTTACAGGAAAAATATACAAATATACATCATTTTAATGAAAATTCATATATTTTGGCACACAAAATATATAAAAGCCTGGTTTTGAGCATGGTAAATGTGCAAATATGCATGTTATATACATACAATTGAGTTAAAGAGGGAGATAATTTGATCGAAATAAGGGTTAATCTTAAAAAAAAACATACTTTCTCACGGACAGATTTTTCTTAAACTTTTCACACTTATAGTATTTATGATTCTAAACAATAAGAAAAAATAAAAATGGCACCTATCCGTGCTTATTTTGTCCAAAAACAAGGTTGAAGGTCACTGTGCAAGTTATTTTTTCAAGGAAAAAATAGGATAAAAGCTCAGCAGACATGGTGGGAAAAGGAGAAAGTGCTCAATAGGAGCGATTTCTCCTTTTCCAACCAGTAGTTTTCAAAGTGAAAACAGCTATACTTCCACAGCTTTAAATTTCGTGCCTTTGTTTCCTTGTTTAGCGTGTAACGCCATGTCAGCAGCATTTTAATTATTTCACGGTGACATTTCATAGATCCATTTTTTTCTCTTCACCAGTACTACCCGAAGGAAGTGCTACTAGTTTCAGTGCACCAATAGTATTACCATTATGTGCAAAAAGTACATAGGTGCACTTTTGATTCAATATCCACAGCAAAAATACATGCGCAGTAGGATGCGCAAACATTTGTCATATATGTTGTTAAACACTGCTTTCGGACGACTTTCGTGAAAATTGAGGTACAAGGAGAATAATTATACAAGTAAACAGTATTTTCTTCTTCTCTCACTATGTTTTCTGTCCTTTCCTATACAAATCTCAACATTTGAATAAGCCTTAATTTATCAAAATGGTTTTTTTTAAGAAGAGTAAAAAATTGTCATCTGGCATTGAGTTAAATAAGTTAGTCCTCAGTTTTATTTTTTTTTTTTTTCAGCAGACGACATGAAGAATTGGAGAGAAGATATTCAAAAGAAGACATAAATTGTTCGATGTTAGAAGACGATGCCCAACTACCTCTAGATGACCAGATACATGTAACTGCAATATCCAACAGCCAAGAGTGTAAGTACTTGTAAATCAACAATTTAAAAATGTCCAAGTTTTATGTCTTTGGAAAGGAGCATTTTCTCACAATGTTATCTTCAGGCTTTTTCCTCAGTGTAGATAAAACTCGAGATTGTGTGGTGAAGGGTTAAAGCTTTTGCAGACCACAAAGATGGCACAAATAATGGATTTTGTTTATTAAATGGGTAGAAAATAATGTTGGTAAAGGAGAAGATGATGACTACCAGCATTTTCCCCTTTTCCCACAATGTTTTCAAAAGTCTTCCATCAGGTTGTTTAAACATGGAATTATTTCATTAAAGGGTTAACCCTTTACCACACAATCTGGAGTTTTAACGATCCTGACAAAGAAAGCTTTTGAAAACAAGGGAAAAGGAGAAAATGCTAGTTACCAGTATTTACTCCTACTCTCACTATGTTTGCTATCGTTTCCTATACAAATCTCAACATTTGAGTTACATTTAATTTGTCGCCTGCAAATGTTTGTAGCTTAGAAGAGTCTAAAAAATTGTTGTGTGGTTTAGAGTTAAATAATTTTGTCTTAATTTTTATTCTATTTTCAGCAGAAGACATGAAGATTTGGAGACAAGATATCCTAAAGACATAACTCATTCCATGTTAAGAGACAGTCCTAAACTGTCAGTCCTAAACTGTCTCTAGACGACCAGATAATTGCAATATCTAATAGTAAAGAGTGTAAGTACTAGTAACTCTGTACCAGACAACAATATTCTAGACATGTCCAAATTTAACTCTTCTACTACATGACATGGGAAAAGGAAAAAATGCAGTTACCAGGTACTGAACAACAAAATATTAGACTTGTCCAAATTTATAGCATTAGCTGAAGACAATTTAAACATAGCTCAATAATTGGTTTTGTCTTTAGAAGTTTGGAAAACATTGTGGAAAAAGGAGAAAATGCTGGTTACCAGCTACCAAACAACGAAATATTAGACTTTTCCAAGTTTAAAGCATTTGCAGACGGCAATTTTAACATAGCTCAGTGATTAGGTTTGTTTGTAGAAGTTTGGAAAACATTGTGGAAAAAGGAGAAAATGCTGGTTACCAGCATTTTCTCCTTTTCCCACAATGTTTTCAAAAGGCTTCTGCCTGGGGCCAGGTTAAACTCTGGATTGTAAAGTAAAGGGTTAGATATTATTGTTTTTTTCTTTCAGATTTGGCAACCTATAGTTCATGAGTACAAGCAGTCTGTGACATACCCAGCTGGATTACAGGATACCTAGAATGACTTTTCTTTTTATATTTTTGGACTACAAAACTCCTAGAATTGACTTTCTCGTATAATAACATCTTTAACACTCTTATATGAGCAAGGTCTACAGACATATAATTTTTATCATTGTACTGCTGCTTGTGAAATATCAAATTATTGTATTTGTCCTTGAATAAAAAAGAAAATGTGGAAAAATGAGAAAATGCTTGTTAGTAGCATTTTTTTCCTTTTCCCATAATGATTTCAAAACCTTTCTTTCTCAGGGTCGTGTGGTAGAGGGTTAAATATGTATGAGATAAGATTTGACAAGGTACTCCTTTATCCAAATTTTGATACGTCATTGTTGAATAGTTTTCTATTAATTGTGTTTCAGTATGGTTTAATCTATCATCCAATTTTTGATATTTATATTTTTTTCACTTTTTATTTATGACTTGCCATAAGTAGGTTAATGGGTTTTTTACATATACCGATATTGTTGCTTTGTTTTGTAAACAATTAAGTACATGTACTTATAAGATGGTTATAGATACATTTAATTTTTGATATTTAATTTTTTTTTAACTGATTTTTTTTTTTTATTCTAGGCGCCTAGATATAGCTATAATTTTTGTTGTTGTTGTTGTTGATTGTTTTACTTGTTGAAATAAGGTGATAGCATGCTATTTTGTTTAATCGGGCTACATTTATCGGAAGATTTTTTTATTGTTACTTTATATTGTTAGAGTTATGGGTACCCATACTTTTTGAAGCTGATTGTTTTTTAAGAATACATTCCTTTATATATGGACGTTAATCATACTTAAGGTAGTTTGTTTTTGTTTACATTTATACTCTTCTGTGTACTGTTGATTTATATGTGTGTTTTTAGTGATTTTATATTACATGCGCTTCAGTTTTTTTTTTTCAGTTATGGACAGTTCTTTTCCTGTAGTGGTTATCAACAAGCTGTTTATTTGACCTACCTAAGAGTGATTACATGTATTCATTACATGTTTTACTTCCACATAATTTTTGTTAATGTGTCCTGTTACAATTTATTTAGAAACATGTTTGTATTGAGTATGTATGTGTTTGCTGGATGGTCTTAGTGTACACTAAAATTAGATACAAAGATTTGCAGGTGGTGAAGGATGGCTGAAGGGGAGGAAGGAGGTCAATTTGTCCAAATACAATTTGTTTATTCATTTATGTTTAAAGAAGTTTGGAAGCATACATAAATGTCTTGGTGAGAATTTTATTGCAGTCTGTAAATTTTTAGCAGTAAAATAAATCTGTTTCGTTTTGTCAATGATTCAGATGACTGTTGTTGCCTTTGTTTACATTGAAATACAGTTCTTGTTTAATATAGATGATTTACCTGACATAATGGTAGTTATTAATTAAACAGTCTTGTTTTTGTTTTCTTACATACTGTTTTCCGTACTGTTGAAATTAATTTACAACTGAGTTTGTAGAGATTGTATATTACATGCAGTTTTCAGTCGTTTTTTTTTTTTTTCAACTAGTTATGGATTGCCTTGTTCCTGTAGTGATTATCAACAAGATGTTTATTTGTCAAAGCTGAAGTGATTATTTATTAGATATTTTTATGACCACATATTTTCTGCTAATGTATCCTATTACATTTTATGTAGAAACATGCATGAACTGATTATTCACATCTTTGCAGGATGGTCTTAGTGTACACTAAAATCAGATGCAACGGTTTGAAGGTGGTGATGGTTGGCTGAAGGGGAGGAAGGAGGCCAATTTTTGTAAATAAATTTTGACTTCATGTTTTTAGAAGTTTGGAAACTTACAAAACTGTCCTGGTGAGAATTGTATTCTGGTCAGGGATGGGAATTGTACCCACTCTATAAATTTTTAGCAGTAAACTTAATCTGCTTTAAGTTGTCATTGATTTACATGACCAGTTGTGGCCTTTGTTTTATGAAATTATGTATCCTTGTTTTTTAACACAAGATCATTAGTACCAATTTTATTTGTAAACATCTATCAGTTAAGTTTGTTGATATGTTATTGCTGGTACATATATTTTAAAAAGGATCAGGTTTCTGATCATGTATTTAGGTTACGGAATGTTGGAAATTAAGAATTTGGGTTTTAAGACAATTTTTACATGGACAATTTGTAATGGACATTTGCTAACCCAAATGGCCCTTACAGAGGTGGCCTCCTCGTGGCAAGGGCTGGGCATTTAATTATCTCTTGCAGGTAATGATGGCAAACAACCTCTTGTTTTTGTATTTGCAACAATGTGAATAAAAAATGCTTGTATTGAAACTTTGTCTTATTTATATCAAGTAAGTTGAGTCACAGACTAGACGAAATGCTTCCCAATGAATTTCCCTAGCACTGGTATTTCCTTCTTTACCTATACTATTTCTATCAAATTTCCCTGAAACTGCTATACTATTTCTATCAAATTTCCCTGAAACTGCTATTTCCTACTTTACCTATACTGTTTGTATCACTTCAACAATAAAATTACACCATTTGGACTGTATTTGTTGTCTCTAAATGCTTTCAATTTGGACTAAATAGATATCATTAACTCCTTACCAAACGACATTTTAGACTTTTAAATATTGGGGCATTTGTAGAGAATAAATCAAATGTGGCTCAAATGATGAAACCTGTCTCTGAAAGAACAGAAAACATTATGGGCAGAGGAGAAAATGCTGGTTGCTAGCGTTTTCCCTTTTTTGCACATTTTTTTCATAAGGCTTCTCATTCAGGGTTGTTAAAACTCTGGGTTGTTCGGTAAAGTGTTAAAGCACACACAAAAATCTTGTTTTAAAGACCAAGAGAAAAGATGGGTTTTAAAAACATGGTAGGAAAAGGAACAAAAAAAAAAATATTTAAAAGAAGTCTTAAACCTTTTACCACACACCCAGAGAAGCTTTTTGTCCTTTTTTCACACAAGAAATTTTAAATTCTCTCAAATTTAAAACATCAGCAGATGATAAATTCAAGTTCTCTGTTGAAAATGAAAAAGTGTGGGAAAAGAAGAAATTGCTGTCTACAAGCAGATTCTCCTTTTCCTGCAATGTTTTCAAAAGGCTTCTTACTTAGTGTTGTGTAAACCCCTGACTATTTGTTAGAGGGTTAATTAGACTAAAGGAGGATAATTTTGAAAACATTGTGGGACGAGGAAAAATAAAATGTTACTAATCAGCATTGCCTCATTTGACCTTGTTTTGTATCCTTTCAAAGACAAAATCCAATCATTTGGGCCATATTTCATTTGTCAACTTTCAAAAATCCAAGTTTGATGGAAATCGCAGCATAAATAAATGTAACAACAAAATTCTACAAAATGATTTGGAAATGAACAAAGTACTTACCGATTTTATGAAAAAGGGAGGTAATTTGTTTGAATGGTGATTGATTGGAATGCTGCTTTTAACATTATTTCAAGTCGTATCATGATGACAGCTTCCTTATTCATATATGTCCTGGGTTTCACCAGTACTAGGCTAGAGCTCAGAAGTGTCTTCCCTAAGGACATTCTCACTAAAACCCAAGTGATTCCAATGCGCCTCAAACCTGGGGCCTCCAGACTGCAACTCCTACACTGAGCCAATAAGGACCCCCAGGGGATACTTCAAGTTATTCTGGCAATTCATTCCATGCATTCTATGAAAAAAATCCCATTTGAGCCACATTTGTGTTGTCTTCAAAAGCTTGAGAAATTACGGCAAGTCTAAAATTTTTTCTGGTAGAGAGTTAATAAGGCAAGTCTAAAATGTTTTCTGGTAGAGAGTTAATATGGCAAGTCTAAAATTTTGATTTCTGGTAGAGATTTAACTCTTTACAAAATGACAAAATCTTAGACTAGTCCAAATTGAAATCATTACAGACAATAATTTCAATGACTCAAGTGATGAAACTTGCCTTTAATTGAGCAGAAACATTATGGGAAAGGTGAAAATGCCAGTAACTAGTGATGTTTTCAAAGGCTCTTTCTTCAGGGTCGTTAAAACTTGGTTGTGTGGTAAAGGATTGAATGGGTTTAACCCTTTACCACACAATCCCGACTGTTACTGATCCTGAGAAAGAAGCCTTTTGAAAATGTGGGAAATAGAGCAAATGCTGGTAACCAGCAAATTCTCCTTTTCCACAATAGTTTCTACCCTTTACAAACACTTCAATCCATTTTTACCAATCTCAAATTAACCCTCTGTCACGCTATCACAATTTTTTAAGACCTTGAGGTGAAAAAAAACAAAAAACAAAAAAAAAAATGAAAACCTTGTGTTAAAAATAGAAAGTAGTTAAACAGTATTTTTCCCATAATGTTTTCCATCCTATAGGAGACAAATTCCATTACTTGAGCCACCTTTGATTTGTCGTCTGCAAAAACTTTCAGTTTGGACAAGTTCAAAAGTTCTTTTGTTTGGTATAGAGCTAATCATCTGCAGATGCTTTCAACTGCCGACCCCCAATAGCTCAGTCGGTAGCGTCCAAGACATCTGCAGATGATAAATTCAAAATTGGTGAAAATATTTGTAATTTCTCTGATAGGATGGAAAACATTGTGGTTACAAGCACTTTCTCCTTTTCCTGTAATGTTTTGAAAAGCTTTCTCCTGAGAACTAGTGATCGTAAAACAAGATCACGTGATAAAGGGTTAACCCTGTACTAAGCGATCCTTTTTCTAAAACCCTGGGGAAGAGGCTTTTTTGAAAACGTGCAGCATAAGAAAAAATGCTACTGGTAAAATGCAGTTCCTCCTTTTGCACAACAATTTCTACTCTTTCAAAGACAAAGTCCATTATTTGAGTAACGAGTTTATTTACATTGTCATCTGCAAACACTTTCATTTTGGACAGGTCTAAAATTTGTAATCTGGTATAATTAGATAGGTTTACACTACTTTCAACTGTGTTTCATTCAATTTAGACCATAGTTTAGCTGTCATCATCTTCTGGGCTTTCACAATGGCAAGGCCTTAGTCTTTGAGTACTTTTGCAACTTTGAGTTTAGTACCACATTCATTTAAACTGCAAAAACCTAACTTAAACTTTCTGTTAGTCATAATCTGATTACTCTGGCATTTTCTACAGACTCTGAACTAAAGTATGATACCAAATTTGTTGGTCTTCAGTAAAACATGCGACGAGAAATAAAAGAAAATTAAGTGCACACTTATTTATGGAACTGAGTATAATTTGCTATTAACCGACATACATATGGATCTTTATGAATTAGTTTTAGTTTTAAACCGCAACTTGAGTAATCATGCAGTTAAAAGGTCGCTTAAAGATGTCTGCTTGAGATTGGTTTTTAACATAAGGGAGGTCAATCGGATATAATTTTGTTGCTTAAGAGTTATTTCTCTTTATATCTTTCGATAACAAAAATAATTCAGTTATTTCAGAGGTCGAAAAAGTTGCAAATGTAATTAACAACGATTTTGTCTCAGTTTAATATAAGGTAGCGGACAGTGTAGATCAATGCACGTAATTTGGAGTCTGACCTTGATCTACACCATCCGCAAAATGTATGTAAGTTAGCATTTGCGGTAAGACAGCTTGTCTATGGGGCCCGTTCAAGTAGGCATGTTTCTTTGACCGAGCCTTTCTGTGACAAAAGAGGGCTTAATGCATCTGCGTGATGCATCATACCTTAGACCAAGTCATCACATTATTATGGATCCATAAAATCCAATTTGTCTACAAACCGGCTGAATCCTGAGGTAGACCGATCTTATATTTAGCAGAGTATTTAAAAATATCACAAAAGTATCGACCCATGTCAGCCTGTGCGGACTGCGCACGCTGACCTGGATCGATACTTTTTAAAGATGAATTAAACCCCTTTTCACGGAGCATGACTCATTCATTTGTACTTGTTTTAAAAGGAACTTCTTTATTCGACTTCTTTTACAGATGTCGCCTGTTTTGTTTATTTTCGTTCGAAGGCTATTATACTTACCCTTGCCGCGCCGAATCGGTGAAATTCTTTGCGATTACACATGAGCCATGCTCTGGCAAAAGGGGGCTTAATGCATCTCCGTGTTGCATTATACCAAACATGTCATTACATGGTAGCAGATCCATAAAATCCATTTTGTCAAACAGCCGACTGAATCGTGAGGTAGAAAGGTCCTTGGACATGCAGAAAATTATAAAATAGCGAAAAGTTTCGGCAAATATCAGCCTGCACGGACTGCGCAGGCTGACATGGGTCGATACTTTTCGCAAATGCATTAAGCCCTCTTTTGACAGAGCATAGCTCATATATAGATTCTACTATTTTTCTTGGCAATGAACTGGGTATACATGACTGAAAATACTGATAAAACGGTAAGAGTGTAGAGCAAGATCAGACTGCACATATCTGCAGTCTGATCTTGCTTTACACTCTCTGCAAAATACATTTGAGCTATGCTCTGTGAATAGGGAGCTTAATACATCTGCAAAAGTATTGATCCATGTTAGCCTGCGAGGTCCGCGCAGGGTCGAAACTTTTTTCCACTAGTCAATTCTCTGCGTATGTAAGGACCATTCTACCACCAGATCCAGTTTACTGCTAGAGAAAATGGATTTTATGAATCTATTATTATGTGATGACTTGCTTGGTACAATGCATCACGGAAATGCATTAAGTCCCGTTTTACCAGAACATCGCTAAATTATGTGGTCGCGAACAGCAGGGTAAGAGTTAAGACAGAATTCTGGTGCATATACTTAAAGTAACAGTAGTTGCCAAAAGTAAACAAAGCGGGTGTTGAAATTCATTTTAATTTTAAATCATACAATTTAAAAGAATGGAAATTATTTTGAAGATGACAATCTGTTATTGTGCAGTCGGTATAAGTGTTAGTCGCTGGTAGAAAAAAATAATTTCAGAACTAGATTAAAACCTGGCAGGTCACTCTATCTTTTGTTTACTTTTTATATGATTTTAAAATTCATTTTTCTGCCAGCGATTAGTACTTGGACCTACCAAACATTAACAAATGTCACCTTCACAATATTTTCCATACTTTATTGGTATGATTCAAATTTAAATGCGTATATACACCTGCTTTGATTTTTGGCCGCTATTGGGCCTTTGAATAAATTTGGTTTTTTTAGCCTATTGGAATTTGCATGCTTTTACTTTTACTCGGAAAAAACTCTCTAATCTAAACCCATTGATATAGATGACTTATTAACACTTGTATAACATTATATCATGAAATAACAAATAGGCCGCTAAGCGCGACTCACTAACCTATTGCAGACAGTGTACATCAAGATCAGACTGCACAGAACGTACAGTCTGAAATTGATCTACACTGTCCAATAAGGACACATTTTCCCGTTAAAAGTACCTTTGAAATAGCTAAATTTTGGGTTATTACTTTCAGCTTAAAAGTTTCATTTCACTGATTCTGCAGGATAAGGGTTAACGTAAAGTTCATACTACACAAGGAAACATAGTGACAAATGGCGCGTATGCTTGTAATAGGCGATTTCTCCTTTCGCCATGAAATTTCCAAAAGTTGGGCCATGCAAAAGGAGTACAGGTTGTCTGGTGCAGGAAAAGACTTTTAAAACCCCTTACAACCCAAAGGAGGAAAAGGGTTTTTCAAATAGTGTGTGAAAAGGAGAAAGTGAAAACTAACATTATGATCCCAGCATTTTCTCATTTTCCAAAAACATTTTTCAAACTGGGTAAAGGGTCAAAAGATCGGCGTTTTACTGTTATGATGGTCTATAGAACATGGCTAAAATGAAGACGGGAATTCATCTTGACATATTTTGGTTTGTTATTTGTATTTCCCTTTAGCCAGGTTCATAAAATATATGAACCGTGCTCTGTGAAAAGGGGGCTTAATGCATCTGCGAAAAGTATCGACCCAGGTCAGCCTGCGCAGTCCGCGCAGGCTGACCTAGGCCGAAACTTTTCGATATCGGTCAATTTTCTGTATGTCAAGAACCAGTCTATCTCATGATTAAGTCGGTTATTTAAAAAAGTAGTTCTTATGGATCCATAATTATGTGATGACTTTGGGCTGGTATCATGTATCACGGAGATGCATTAAGCCCCCTTTTGTCAGAGCTTGGCTCATATACATATGTGCCTCTGTGTTAGAGAGTGTAGATACTTTGTGTGAGACAGACAGACAGACAGAGAGACAGACAGACAGGTAGGCAGGCAGGCAGACAGACAGACAAACAGACAGACAGACAGACAGACATGACTTTACCCTATACAAAACAATCCTGTTTCCACGAATCAGAGGAAGAAAAAAAAAAAAAAACTTTTGAAAACACTGTAGGGGAAAAGATCAGATGCTGGTACCTAGCATTTTCGTGATACTACAAGAGTTTTTTCTGTGCATTCACAATCAAATCCCACTTATCAGCCGGATTTAATTTGTCGTCTGCAAGAGCTTGGAATATGGACGAGTTTACATTTTCGTCGTCTGGTACAGTCAACCCTTAACTCTTTCCCAAACGACAATATTTTAGACGGGTTCAATTTGAAAGCACTTGCAGACGACAACATTTATATTGCACAAATGATGGGATTTGTATCAGACAGTCCAGAAAATATTGTGGGAAAAGGAGAAAATGCTGGTTTCCAGCATTTTCTCCGTTTCCCACAATATTCTTAAAAGGGCTACTTCTCTAAACTCGGGATTGCACGGTAAAGGTTTCAGCTAAATAAGTTTAATGAAACTTTCATGTAGGTAGTAAACACCCGAAAGTTGCTATTTGAAAGATATTTTTGGACAAAAATGTCTCCCTTATCAGACATTTTTAGATCCAAGATCAGACTGCATTTTCTGTGCAGTCTGATCTTGATCTACACTGTCCGGAAAAGGTCATGTAGATAACAAAAACCTGAATGTTGCTATTTCAAAGTTACTTTTTTGAACAAAAATGTCTCCTAATCGGACAGTGTAGATCCAAAGACCAGACTTCACGTTCTGTGCAGTCTGATCTTGTCCTACACTGTCCGGAAAAGGTCGCTGAATCGCGCCTATGGGTTAACACAGATAGTAAATCATCTGATTCACCATTTCCCTAACGACGTCCGATTTCGGATGTAGATCATGTACATCCTTCGCGATGGTTATGTCTTTGTTGTCCAAGTAAATCACTTTCTCGTAAATTCCGCGAAACTCCTCAATTAGAATCGTTCTGTGAAGATACGCTATAAAATCATCAGATCCTTTTTCAGTGGGAGCAGCTTTGATCATAAATGTTGCGTTTTTATTTACCTCAGACACTTTATCAATGCTGTGTCGAATGGCTGCGACCCTTTGTCGGAACACATCGGGATGTACACTGCGTAGGTGACCGTACATATGTATTAGGAATATAACATTCTTTTTGTTCATGTTTTCTAACATATGTCCTGCTACGGAATGTTTGACTCTGTGTCTAGGGCGAGCATTACCGGGAAGTTCATGTGGGATCCATTCCAAGATCAAATTTAGAGAGCTACAATGCGATATGGACTCGTCAGCCCACTTTTCGCAAGTCCATTCATCCGTCAGGAGTTCGCAACCAAATCTGTTATAAATATCAACAAACCATTGTCTTACTGTTGAGTCTCCGTACAAGATCAAGTGTTTGCCCCTCAGGCAGGCCCCGAAAGTGTCAACAGACGGGGTTGTGCAGTGGTCTGTCCTCCATGTATTGTCGTAAAAGTAGCCAACTGGGGACGGTAGAAACCACAACCTTGTCCTGTTGTACATACTACAGCGTGGTTTTACGTTCGACTCAAGATTTTCGAGGTTTTCTAGAAAGGAGAAATATAACAAAGTGGAACGAAAAATCTGTAACAACCGGCTCTTGTGTGTAAGTAGTAAGTTTTATCGCTTTCGTCACGAATTCAATGGATAAGTAAATCAAGAGAACCCCTTCAACCCTTTACCACATAATCCCGATGTATACGACCCTGAAAAGAAGCCTTTCGAAAACATTGTGGTAAAAGGAGAAAATCCTGGTAACCAGCATTTTCTCCTTTTCCCGCAATATTTTCTTCCCTATCAAAGACAAATTCCATCATTTTAGCCACATTCAAATTATCGTCTGTAAACACTTTCCATTTGGACAAATCTACAATTTGGTCATTTGGTATGGGTTAAAAAGATAGACGACATTAAAAGAGATACTGGCATATGAATCTTCAAATTCTTTTGTGGTTCAAGTGAAGAGAAAAAAAAGTGACTGCACCAGTATCTTCGCTAGCCAAGGGTGATGATCATTGGGTTGGTTTATTCACCCTTCGCCGATCGGGTTGAAAGTCGTAATCCCTGCGATGCGTTGCTTACTTGATTTTGATATTTACCACCCCTAAAATTACATCATCGAATCAAACGTCGCGTAACAGAATGGCGGCCAAAAGCCCCTCCGGTCATTATGCCCTACCCCTGAAACAGTCAAGGCGATCAAGAGCCCCTTAACGATTTTGTGATGGCGGACATTATCCTTTTGATCAAACCTTCGCGGCTGATAAAAGCTCCTTTTCCTTTTCGCAAAGACGGACATTATCCCCTTCAGTTTTCAGAGGCCTACAAAATCTCCTAAAACTAGTCTGGCGTTTGCCGCTATGATCCCTAACGGAGATACCAAGTCAGAGTATCTTATCTGTATCTTCAATAGCTTTTCTCTAAAAGAGCAAGAAAATGTCCCAAAGCTTTACTCTTGAAGAACCTAACTGGTAGCCTTTATCCCACAATAACGTATAACAAACAATAGCTGTAGTGGGAGAGTGGCTGATCTTTTGTCATGACGGTCGCTATGTTCGAATCGTAGTCCTGGTTAATAGCTTTTGTGGCATATTTGTGTATGTGTTTTTTTCCCTCAAGGTGTACGTAGTCACGTCCTGGTTTTTCTTACTTAATTTCAACTCTTCTTCTTTTGATCTCGAGCTTTCTCCTAAAATGGTCGTTTACTTTTGGGGTTAAACACTTTAAAGAGGCCCTTATACTCACTTTCAGCCAGTTTTAACTCATTTTGTCTTATTTTATCAAACTATAGTCATTCTTATAACTTCAAGCCAAATATTGCGCCTGACGGTTGCAAGGTTGCTTAGATTACGGTCGATAGAAAATGTATTTCGCAGAGTTGTGGCCTTCCATGTAAACAGAATCGTCGTTTCCGGTTTTTGAATCGAAGATTTCGATATATCCGTTATACACTCGGGTAGATTCGTATGATGATCATGCATTCTGTCACGTGACTATATTTGACCTTCGCCCTGCGTCTAATGAGGTAAACAAAGGAAAATGGAGGCTTCTCTGTTGCAGCCTCGATTATCAGACGGAGGTCGCGGCCTATATGCAAATTACACCGTATCCGACTCTAGGCGGAGACCAACGATAAATTTCTGTGACGCACCACCATTGTTTACAGCTTCGATTGTCAGCCAGTTTTCTTCTGACCAATGTTCGGTTTCTAATACAAATCTCCGTGTTTCTTTTTCTCAACTACACCATATATGTCAGTAATTTATCCATGTTTACACAAAGGACTGATTTCTGTTTGAATTTGAAATTGTTTGAAATTTAAAAGCGTTTTTGATCACCGGCTGTAGACGGGCATCTTTAAGCATATAGTACAGGTATTATTTACTTACTTTCAACGTGTATATGAAACATCGGAAAACTTTTCACAGATCTATAATACCTGGAAACAGAAAATGTAGGGGTTTAATGAATCATCATAATGTATTATACCAACCAAGTCATAACATGATTATGAACTATTTAAAATCTAGTTTGCCTGACAACCAACTAAATCATGAGGTAGACCGGTTCTCTGAAATGCAGAAAATCATTCAATAGCAAAAGGTATTGACTCATGTAAGTATGCATTAAACCCCCTTTTCACACAGCATGGTTCAAATTCATTTGTCAAACAAAAAAGTCAATGTGCCTTGCCCTTAAAACTAGACAATGGCTAATACCAGTCTAGACAATTTAACCCACAGGCTGCTAAGCGCGACTCACTGACCTTTTGCGGACAGTGTAGATCAAGATCAGACTGCACAGAACGTGCAGTCTGATCTTGGATCTACACTGTCCGATAAGGAGATATTTTTCTACAAAAACTAAGTTTGTAGTAGTGATATTCGGGTTTTTACTATAGCCTTGAAAGTCTAATTAAACTTATTTAGCCGCTATTTATCCTACGATAAAGGTTAACATTTGGATCAAAAACAGGAAAAAAACTTTCTGGTGCAAGTCTCTGCCTTTGGAAAAGAGACCCTTTCCTACAGGATGAAGATGAAGTAAATGTGTTGACGAAATACTAGTATATTGCTTTTGGTCAATTATCTGCATGTACAAGGACCATTCTATCTCATGATGCAGTTGGTTGTTACACAAAATGGATTTTATGGGTACATGATTATGTGAAGAATTGCTTTCATCCCGGAGACTTATCAAACCCCCTTTTTCCTAAACTTGGTTCATTTTAAATAAATGCACGGATAACACAGTCGTAAAATTGCTGGATGTGACCATCACAAGTTCGAATCCACGCTTTGGCATATACTTTTTATGTTTTTCCTCCATTTCAGGAAAGAAAAAAAAAAGTTATATCTAAATGATTTTTCCTCAGTATCAACTTTCTTAAAACTTTTTGTTCATTATCCAGTTTTATGCAGCTTTTACCCTTTTCCACGCAATCCTGACTTTTATAAACGCCTACGAAAAGGCTTGTAAAAACATTGTGGGAAAAGGAGAAAATGCTGGTAACCAGCATTTTCTCTTTTTCCCATAATGTTTTCAACTCTCTCAGAGACAATTTCCACGCTTTAAACCAGATTTAATTTGTCGTCCGTAAATGCTTTGGATTTAGAGATGTGAAAAAAAAAACCAAACATTTATTGTGTGGTAAGAGGCCTATACCTGAACAGTTCTATTTCGGGATCCGTCACGAGTCTTTTCCTATAGCTGTCATTCCTACTGAAGTAGTCAAAATCGTCACAAGTCACGCCGTCAGTTTCCGGAGCACTGCAAAACCAGGACATGCCGCCATTTTGGTGTCTCATGTTGCAGACATGCGTTCCTAGTAAAGGAGTCGACAGTCCGAAGCATTTTTTCTTTTCACCATTTTTGTAGGTAATAAAGAATGTCTTGTAGCTTATAATCTGACAGATAAATACAGATATTTTCAACGAAACGATCTCGGATTTATTGAATTTACCAAACGAATAAATTCTACACTTGCCCATTTTGAAAGCATTTGCAAACAAAACTTAAATGTTGCTCTGATAATAAGATTTGTTTTTGGAAAGAAGAAAACTGTGGAAAAGTGAAAATGCTGATTGCCAGCATTTTCACCTTTTCCCTTAATGTTTTTAAAAGCCTTCTTATCTGACATCTCGTATGAACAGTAATTCGGTCCATTTGCATTCTTGTTGTACTATTGATATACAACAAAGACTGGACATACATCTGTGAATAACAACGTTGAATAAGTATTTGTCATTTACATATGCAGGAATACCATACAGTACGTCATGTCATAAGAGAAAATTCGTCATGCCTGTATTACATTGAAAACTATGGTGGCATATTTTTGCAACGAGATAACTACTGCGATAGTTTAACAGAAATATAATCTAGATAATAAAAAGTTTCACGATAAAAATATCGCGATAATCCTGACTGTTCTCACGATTTTCTTTTACGTTCGTATGGTGGCATATTTCTGCCACGAGATACGAGATAGCTATCATGATAATTTTAGAAAACTATCGCCATAAATAAAATTTTCCTGGAAATTTTATCGAGATAGTGAAACGTTTCCTGAAAAAAATATCACGATAAACTTAATATTTCAACGCAAAATTTCTCAATCGTGCACGAAGCTGATACTCGAGATAAAATTATCGTGATATTTCTATCTGTTTCTCGATATCTATAAATAGAAAATTTATCATTTAGATGAACTAGGTAGTTCTTGACTTCACAAAATTGCAGAAAGTAAAAATTCGAAATGATAACAATTGTAGCTTAATTGGTGAATTTTGAAACGATTCGAAATGAACAGAAGTTTGTAAAATCACAAAGACGACTCGAAATGCCTCCTACGAACAACTTAAAAACCATTCAGGGAAAAGGAGAATTCATAAGGTTGTAGACGAAGATGTTCCGAAACCGTATCTAATTATAGATACCGTGAATGTCAGTTATGGGCACGAAAGAAAAAATAACTGATAACAGTTAGACTTATCGCGATATTTTTATCGTGAAAATTTTTGTTATCTAGATAATATTTTCTTGGAACTTTGTTCTATCACGATAGTTCTCTTTAATTATCGCAATAGCTATGTCGTATCTCGCGGCAGAAATATGCCACCATAACTGACATTCACGGTATCTATATCTAGATAAAGTTTAACAAACATCTTCATCTCCAATCTTATGAATTCTCCTTTTCCCTGAATGGTTTTAAAGTTGTTCTTAAGAGGCATTTAGAGTCTTCTTTGAGTTTAAAAGACTAGTTCATTTCACGTGAAGTCAAAATTTACCATTAAGCTACAATACAAAATAATAGAATTTTAACTTACTGGCATCTTGTAAAGTCAAGAACTACCGAGTTCATCCAAATGGTGAATTTTCTATTTATAGATATCGAGAAACGGGTAGAACTATCACGACACTTTTATCTCGAATGTCAGCTTCGTGCACGAATGAGAAATTTTGGGTTAAAATGTTTACTGATTAATGTAAAATTTTCTATACAAGAAAGGTTATCGTGATTATTTTTTCTGAAAACTTTTCACTATCTACATGTAGATAAAATTTCCAGGAAACTTTGATTTATCACTCGATAGTTTTCTAAAATTATCAGAATAGTTATCTTATATCTCGTGGCAGAAATATGCCACCATAAAAAACAACAGATTATCTGATATAAATGGCCATGATGAGAAGCGTGAAAAAAGCCATTTCGTACCTGACGTATCTCGTTATGCTTTGCCCTTATCAACTCTCGTGGATAAGACAGTTGGACTTCTATAGATGCCTCTCCACTCCATAAACACTTCACGAGTGCCGTGTAACTACCATTATCATGGTCTAGAACGGTTGCGGCTGCGGCTGCACCAAGCTTATCGTTAAAAATACGAACATGCAAACGGTCTTTTCCGACCCTCCGTTTCCTGCCGTAACCGTTGTTTAGATCTACGCGGATTTTAACTATATCCCCAACTGCAAAGGTTTGTTGTCTGTCTGTTGCAAGAGAACAAATTATCAACTTTTATTATACAGATCAATACCACCGGTGTTCTTTGTGAAAAGTGTGACAAAGATCAGCCTGCACCTTTATTCAGTCGTATCTTAACCTACTCTCGTTTATATTCATATGTTGTTTGTTTGTTTGTAATGGAGTCTAACGCCGTCTTAACAGCTTAGGTCATATCACGGCGGGCAGTGCATCTATACGCATGTGTTTCCTGGCTTTCTCACACCAGTACTGACACGACTTTTTTTCAAAGTCACTGACTACTTTCTCACATACATGAGAGGTGAGAGGCGAAAAATGGCCAGAAAAAAAGTTAACCTCAACCCGATATCGAATTTGCAACCACCAGGTCACGAGTCAGATACGCTAACCACTAAGCTACCCGACTGGGCCTTCTATATTTATATCATGTACTGCGTGATAAATAATAAATAACACTTTTTACCCAAAGCTAAATATTGGAATTGTCCGATTGTTTTTGCAATATAACGTATTACGTTTAACCCTTTACCAAACCCTGGTTTCAACGACCCTGAAGAAGGAGCCTTTTGAAAACCTTGTAGGAAAAGTAGAAAATGCTGGTTACCAGCATTTTCTCCTTTTCCCACAAGGTTTTCTACACTTTCACTGATAATTAGCATCATTTTTTCAGCTACATTTAATATGTCGTCTGCAAATCCTTTCAATTTGGACTTTTGTCGTTTGGCAAAGAGTTAAACTTACCGATTATAAACGCCGAGGATGAGTTGAGGGATACGGACTTTCTAATATCGAACAATGGGTCATCTTTCAGGGCTGTGTTTACGCCTAGTGCATCCATGTAAGGTGACCAGGCGTCTCGGTTCACTTGGACACTGTCTCCTTCTCGGATGAGTGAACTGGCCTCGGTATGCCGTATCTTTTTTGTATGACCAGGCTTTCTATAAGATACTATATCATATAAAATCTCCCCCAGTAGTGTATTTTGAACAAAGGCAAGGTCGCAACATGAGCAACATGGATGTGTTGAATAAATATCTAATAATTCAAGCGACAAATTAGATCTGAAATCATCTTGAATCAAGGGTTCGAATCCCGGCTTTGCCAAAACAAAATTTTAGGGTTTTCAAAAGTCATTGTTAAAGTAGATGTATACATGTGAAAAAGGGTGAAAGACCCCGTGCGAACTCGAAACGCCATTTTAGACATTATTTCAATTATAGATCTATAATGGCGGCCAGTGCACATATCCATGCTTTACGTTCTTTTTTTTTTAAGTGTGCGTAGATAGCCTAAATTAGACCATTTGTTGCTCTTATTTTGTCTTTCTATCTGCTTTCCCACATGAATATCGTCGAAAAAATTATCAGTGGTGAGAGAGGAATGAATCTTGTCGAAATGACAATCATCAAATAAAGGAATGAAATTTGTCGAGCTGTGGATTCGAACCAGCGACACCCTGACTTCAAAACCTGTATGTCACCGGCTGACCTATCAGGTAGACATCCAAGTGATGAACTGCTTTAAATATCTATTCAAGTTCAAGCTTTAATAACGTACAGGTATAATATAAACTAGAAGTGTGTCACCGACACGGATGCCCGCGTAACATGCAAATATCAGTCATACTCGAAGAAGGACCTTATCTGTTGACAAAAACACTTTAATCTTGAGCCGTGCTCTGGCAAAAGAGGGCTTAATGCGTCTCCGTAATGTATGATACCAAACAAACGATCACATACTGATGGATTCATAATAGCCACATTTTTTGGTAACTTACTTATTCATGAGGTAGACTGAGCCCTGGACATACAGAAAATTGATCAATAGCGAAAAGTTTCGGCTCAGGTCGATACTTTTCTCAGATGCATTCAGCCTCTTTTTCATATATATACTGTATATGGGAAATTTTTGCCAAGCACTGTGACTTGACCTTTGAGCTGGCAACATGGTTTTGCTCAAGACACGTTTTCTGTTCATGGTAATCATTCGTACCAAATTTTGAAATCCAACAATGTACATCAAAATTACGAGTCGGACATAAACACAACCTTTTCCAGGAACACCCACTCACACCCACAGGGGTAACACTATATGCTCATCTGCCATTTTATGGTGAGACATAATAAGGGCAGGCGCCGACAATGTTAACAACGCGCCGGTACGAGAAACTCAAGTTTTTGTTTGCTAGTCAATGATTTTCGACAAGGAATCCAAATATCATGAGGAAAATTCGGCATGCACTGCAGACAATCTGCATCCGAAATGTAATAAAGCAGAGTACTCCAACACTAAAGTCAGAGTTATCCTTATATATCGTGACACCCCTAATATATGTTCTAAGCAGTTCTAATTTCTACCCCTAAAATGACTCCAATGGTTGAAGCATTGTTCTCTGCACAACATTTCACCACCAGGGAAATCACTGAAACTAGATGAAGTAAGCCAGAAATACAATTTTTAAATGCACCTCTCCTTCTCGACGTCCTTAGCATCCCTATTCATTATCACCAAGATATCTCAATTGGATAGTTTTAACGTTAAGAAATTTTAATAGCTATGGGAGATAACTTAATAATGAGTCAGAGTTATCTTTCTTATAATCGACATACCTACTTAACCTCTTGAGCTTGATGACGTGTAAAGAAAAGATATCAACGGGTTACAGGATTATTGGCTGCACAGAATTTAAAACCGATGGGAGATAGCTCGCGAAGACAATTAGGAATTGTGACCTTGACTTTTAACCTGATGACACGGTTCTTGCATACGGCACATCATCTATCCATGATGATCTATCGTGCCAAATAATTTCCCAATCCAACCAAGTGGACTGGACACACACACAAAAAACATCCTTGCTATAAATGTTGCAAAAATCCACAAAGTTCAACTGATCACTGTGACTCTGACCTTTCAGTAAGCAAGACGGTTTTTGCATGCGACACATTGTCTGTTTATGGTGATCGTTTCTATCATTCAGAAATCCAAACATGCATATCACACTTACGGGCCGGACAGGAACACCTGATATTACTACAGTATACTGGTATAATTAAGAAATAATCTTCTTTCTATCGTGGTTTATCGTTCAATAAACCACAATTGTGAGTTATGAGGCACAATAATAATCCACGAAGGCGATAGCCCGAGTGGTTTATTCATTGCGCCTCATAACTCACAACGTGGTTTATTGAACGATAAACCACGATAGAAAGAAGATTATTTCGATTCTAACATGATCAACTCTTAATCAAAGGAAAACAAGTTCATACTTAGAGTAAAAACGCGGATGCAGATTATATTTCATTGAATAACTTACTTACTTTATACAGAATGACGTCACTCTATATAGAATAACGTAGATTTTACCACGCTTTCGTTGCACTGTGTTTATAGAGCCGAATTCACATGTCATGTTAGAATAAAATTTCGCCAATGCAAGGGAACCTGCACTTGCTGATAGTACAAAACGATAGTAATTTTCTTTCTGGTTAAAGATCTACGTACTTTTATCCTAATACTTGTGTAAAAAAATATTTTTTACCCCATAAACATCTAAATTTATCTGTCAAAATATCATTAGAAGTGAGACAGTACAAAGTGGCCGTCTAGAAAAAGAGTAAGACAATTTCAACATCTCTAGTTTTCTGAAAATAAGAGGTCCTAGAGGGGGTATAGTGAATTAAAAAAAAATCACAGCAGCATTTCAGCAGTATTCATCGCCTCCCTTGGATATTTACTTTTTTTTCCCGCACGAGAAAACCTTAAGAAAATAAAAATACGCAGTTCCCAGAAAACAAAATCGACAGTTGTGTGATTTTTCGTTTAATTATTTTCTGCTGGAATACTGAAATATTACAATCTAAATCAGGATGACGGCGTTGGAGATAAAGCGGCTTTAAATTCTGAAAAAAAGATAACTTTTTGTAGCTCAAGTAAAGGGTATCTACTTGTCTTTGTAAAGGTTATTGTAAATGATTCGTCGTCGTCGTCTGCGGCGCTGTATGCGTCGTGCAAAACCTTTGACATTTTGTCAATATGTTATCACTGCAGATATTTACTTCAAACTTGGACAAATTGTTGAGTATCAGAAAAAAGGAAACCTATACAACGGGACAGGCAAGCATCAAAATATTTTTGACATAGTTATTCCCCTCTTTCGACAAAAAATTTACTGCAAAAACAAGCAACTGAAGCCGAAGGTTGGCACCCGTATGCGGTGCTCTTGTTTATTTATAGATTATGAATGCATGGATCCGGTGGAAGAAACCACAGTACTTGCCGAGTTTTTTATTACCTCACCATTTTGGGGAAAATTACGTCATTATATTTTTGACGTACCGGTATATGCATGGAATGGCATTGTTGTTTAATAACAGCACATGCTTCAAAAGTGCTTTTAGATCAGTTGAATTGTGACAAATGAGTAGGTTTACTCCGCCAAGATACAGTTTTATTTTACTTTCGAATTACATGTCAGGGCTACCTTCAGTCGTGTATGTACATATTTGAAACCGAACTGCACTCTGTAAACAACTTATCATTCATTTTTTGCAATAAATAGAACCTCGTATGCTTGACTAACATATATATGATGCTTTTGGATGTGCACTAAACCATTTACTGACAAATTGTGGGAAAGGGTTGTCCTGGCTTTTTTCCTTTCGTATAGTAAACCCATAAGCTTGTTGCGTACTTGTAATATCTTGGTTATAATGATAAAATATATGTGTTCCGTTCTCACTACTTAAGCAAATATTTTGCAGTTCTTTTATTTCTCAGAAAATAGTCTCATCTGATTTGGAGGAAGTACACATTGGTTCCTTTTCCTGATTTATTTTCGGAAACTGACTTTTGCTAGGACACTACCAAGGGTCCGTCTAATTGAGGTGTAGTTCGGTTTGAAATGTGTGTATATAGACAAGAACATAGCTCTGTGACGAAAGTAAAGTGAAACAGTGTAAATTAGGGGGTAAATCGAAATATTTTCGCAATTTTCTTGAATTTAAATGACTTCCCTGCATTTCTCGTTTAATTGAAGAAGAAAATCATAGTATTTTTCCGCACATATATGCCTTAGCAATAATGACGTCGTTTTCCCGCGAAATGGCGCAGTAGCACAAGCTCTTGCACGTGCTGCGGTTGGTTTCGTCGGCATCATGCGCTTATAACCGGAACCGGAACCCAAGAAAGGATAATACACCGGTGTATTACCGAAAATAAGCCATGGGTTTCATACACTGCTGGAGAGGGTTTTATGTGATAATATCCGATCTGTATTGTTGTTTTTGATTTTTGTGTCTATGTAACAATGACAACATTGACGATTAGGTATAGAAGAGTTACAGTAATGCTTACCTGAAATAAACGTAGAAAGTTGGTGTATACATCAAGATGAACGACAACACCAGAAGACCAGAAAACGACAATTTGCCCAACACCCTGCAAAACATTACTTCTTTTTAATCAATTCTTTAACTCCAAAGCAGTTGGCCAGACCCTCAAACAGAGATATGTGTAAAGGGACAGGCTGCTGTGGCTGGCAAAATTGCCTCCCTTCAATTAATGGAAATAACAGTTCGTTTGACAACATGTTGGGGTAATTGTGAAAGTACATAAACTGAGATTCAATCGATATGTGAAACCAACAGGTGCTTCAATCTAGCGTTGTCCAAATTGAAAGCAATTGCAGACGACAATTTCAACGTGGTTCAAATGATGCAATTTTTCTTTGATAGGGTAGAAAGCATTGTGGGAAAATGAGAAAATGTTGGTTATCAGCATTTTCTCTTTTTCCCACAATGCTTTCAAAAGGCCTCTATCCCAGGGTTGTTAAAATTTGGTATTGTGCGGTAAAGGCTTAGCACTTTGGTCGTACTTGTTCGGCTTATGTAGTTTTCTCCTAGTTGCAACAGTGTCGTTGTCTGCGCATGTCATATTCTTCGAATATTCGACCTGTCTTCTATGACACATCACCTACCCTATATACTTCGGAAAAGTAGGGCTTATACTGAAGCTATTACCCAAGCCTGTAGGGGCTGTTTTAATAAATGGCCGGTGCAAAGGTTACATGCTAGCTGATCATAGCTGGATGAACTGCACCGGGTAGCGTTTTATTGAGTAAACGTTTTTTTTTATATTGAAATTCAAAGTAACGGTTGTTTTGAAAAGTAGTCCGGTTCTGTATCCAGAATGTCCAAATTAGATGTGTATTTGAAGAATGCGGGAGATAATGACAACAGTGTTTGTCTTACGATAGATCACTTCTCCCACTGGTGTCACGTGGTCAGTATTAACTGACCAAAACGACGCCCGAGATAGAAAGAAGATAGAAGAATAAATTTCTCACAGACTGCTTTGGTTTTACGGGGTATGAATTCAAAAAAAAAAATGAATTCCGATATGTAGTTACAACAGGGATACGTAATATTGCATTTGAAAACAAAATGTGTTCGGACAGAGAAAAAATGCATCATATGGCGTCATACTTAAAATGGACTTACCTTTTGTATGGGCTTACCCTTTGTTACAGATTTTTATAATTACAAATCCTATTCATGTATTTACAAATGATCAACATAAGAATGATAAGAATAGACACTTTATTATGACACGTCTGTGTAAATCTGCGCCTAGCATGTTCATCACAGCGTTTCTACAGGTCACCCACTTTGACTGTGAAGTACTCAGCTAACCTTTTACCAGCTTTTCAATGAAACCAATTATAGAACATATTTTTCCACCCTTAATGAAGCTGGAATTACTATTCTTGGAGGAGGAATGGAAGGTTTGAAATTTGACCTGACTTTCGTTGATATGATAGTTACCTATTAGGAAATCAAACTGGAGGATGACAACAATGCAAAAAATAAACTTTTTGATATTTTTTTTGGGTAGGGATCTTCTCAATGAATTCAAACTATATGGTGTTTCAGTTTTCAGTAAATGGACTATCCATCTCTACTTTTAAATTACAAAAGATCATCACTTTAATCGTCTTATATAAATAAGTCGAGCCAGTGATCGAAGTGTTTGAAGCCCTGTATGTTACCAACTTAGCTTCCGGGTTCGACAAACGGCAAAACTTAGGACTAGTCCAAATCCAAAGCATCTGAAACCAACAGGTTAAACATGAGAGAAATGGTGGAAATTAAAAAGCTTTTCATTGTCTCTAAAGAGGCAGGGACAGTCCATTTACTGAAATCACAGCACAAAATGCATACTTTGAATTATCAAGAAAATACCGATCTCAAAAAAATCACCGGGCCTTCTCTGTTATAGTTTTAATCATGTTCCTTCAGACGAATATTACATGTATAACTGTTTTTTGTAAGAGTCAAGATCATGAACATAAGAAACGTAGTTTCATTTCAAATTTTGAACCTTCCATTCTCTCTTCACAAAATATTTACATGTTATCAATTTCTTTTTAGTTTTTTTAGTTTAAAGAAAAAAAAATTCATATAACTGTTAATGAAAATGGGTGAATGGTTAACTCGGTATTTCTCTCATCTTAGTGTCACACTGCCAGGTGGCACTCGTCACTACTCTGCCGATTCCGTACCTACATTTAAACTCGTCTGCATCAAGGAGGCTTCCATTTTGAAATACTGTCAGTCATATGATCTTAAATATGGCGGCGGCCATGTCAGTCGATAAGTAACGGCAACAACAGCTACGGTGATAAGCAATCTGCCGCTGAAAATGGCTACGGAATAAATAGACGGACTTGGAAAATAAAAGTACAAATTGTTTGTTAACGGAAATGTATTTAGAGAGATTCTGACCGGAAGTTGTGATTCGTATGTTTCTAAGCGGAGCATTACGCTTCTAAAAACGGTAAATCGGTGTATTTCCGGCGAAGAAATATACCGTGTAGATGCATATCAAGCTACGTGATACAGCCGAGGGACTTGATCAACCCATTACCCGAGATTTGCCGATTGTGCCAGGTGGGCGACTGAAGAGCTGTAATGCACTTGCTTGGTACAAATTAACGCACACATTTCACATTAAACAGACTGTTTAATCTGTTGTTGCCCTTAATTCACGCTTATGCTAATAATTTGTGGACAGGCTTTGGAATTTAACATAGGTAACAGATGGTAAGTTCTATTTTAGTCTTAGTATTGAATCCGCTGCGCTAATTTATGAATGAATAAATATATATGACCACCGAAAATGCTCGGATGTCCAATGTTGCCAGTAATAATTTCTCAGGTTGATATAGTAGTGAGAGAAATGTAAAAAAAAAATTCGATTGTTCTAATGGCAGATTACATACAGACTCATTTATTAAATACAGTTCCAATTATATAACGCGCTTGACCAACATCCGGAGGACGGTCATTGATAATCAGACATCATGTTGAAATACTTGTTTGACTCGCAAATAATAATATATTGCCGTATGCAGCTTCTTTTCCACAATAGCGACTTGCCCCTTACGCGGTGGCGTCCACCCAAATGCTCGCTGCTATGCACTGACTAAGCGGAAATCGAATCTGTGGTTTTCTGAATTCGCCGGATATGACGTACGAAAAGCATGAATGATATTGTATTTATGCGATTGTCGCGCCATCCACTGATAACCCTACGTTTACACCATGTTCCCGGCAGCCCCTTTTGTCGGAAACGTGGTGTGCCGTGAGATTTTGTTCATTTTTCCTCCATTACTAAGTTTAGTTAAGTCTCTTAACGGCACTTCATAGTATCCGTGACAAGTTGTGGAGGGAACCTTACGTTTACACCATGTTTCCGGCAGCCACGGTAGCCACGTTTCTGATAACCGTGGACAAAACGGGATTGACATAATACAACGCAGTGGAACGGGATAAGCAAACTTGTCAGACCGTGATCGCCGGGGTTGCCGTGCCAGATTTTTTGACTATCAAAAACTGTGCCACGGCTGTCCCGGTGCTTATTAGAAAACCTAACAGACTGTAGCAGAACGGGTTAATCGTTGCGTTCTACAACGGCCTGATCGATACCGATGAAAAAGGGGCTTCCACGTCAAAACACGGATCGTCTCTGAGTCTTGTTACGGCTTGTTACGTGCTGCTAAGTTCAGATGCGATCAAGTTTGCTCTGCGTTGTATTACATCAATCCTGTTTTGTCCACGTTTGTCAGAAACGGGGCTTCCGTGGCTGCCGGGAACATGGTGTAAACGTAGCGTAAAAAAAAAACAGCCGCATAGCTCAAGTGGTAGAGCGTAGGATTTGTAAACATGAAGTCTTGGGTCACTTTAGGATGTGGGTTCGAGCCCCACGGCTTTGTGTAGCTTGTCACTTTTGCCCTTTATTGTGACTGGTCGTGGCAATTTGGGGCTGCTCCAGGACGAACTCATTTACTTATATTAGATGGCTTCGTGTCGTTTTATTGAATGGAACAGTGCCTCAGTCTGACGGTCTGTGTTACGAGCTCCAGCCTGACGCCTTGGCGGTATTTTTCTGGGCTGTCTCACAAACACCATTTTGCGACTGTGTTCGTCATTACACATACATACACATAGAGGAATAGAGTGACAGTCTAGTAGAGGGACGGACAGACTCGTAGGGAGACAAGCCGACTCGTACATGTAGAGACAGACAAACATCTACTGTATAAGTACCCACAAGCAGCAAGATAGAGGCGTATACTCTCTGGCAGACAGACACATACAGTGGCCACATATACACACACACGTAGAGAGAGAAATAGTCACACATTTGTTAAGTCAGGCACAAATCAGTCAGATAAAGAGCTAGACAGACAGTCTTGAGGGAGGCAGAGTGTTATATATGTAACTTGTATAACTTATATGGCCTGCAACACCACTAATGTACCACTACATTAGATTTTGTCCTACAGTATATAAACTTGCAAAAAACAGAAAATTACATAAAAACGGAAAGTGTAGTTTTGGGTTAATTTGCGCGGCGTGCGTAGGCTGATCCGGGACGACACTTTACGCAAATGTCCGAAAGCCCCTTTTCACATGTTGCAGACCAATTATGTAACTTGGAAGACATGTGGTGGGGGACTGATAGAAAGAGATACAGACAGATACAGTGGCAGTCCGACACAGACATAGAGGGTATTTTTTTTAATTCGGGGAAATATCGCAGCCACGCGTGAAAATAATACCGATGATGTTCACTTGATGAGATCAGTTTCGATCCGATCTTTCCTCGAACAACCCCCCCCCCCCCAGAAATATACTATTTATTTCATGCTTATAGCCCTTTTTTGTTGGGACTTTCGTCAAAGTCCAGTACAGTTGTTTTCGATAAATCCCCGTGGCGTACCCTCTCACATAACAACGCATCACAATATTACGTAAAGCGCGAGAAATGTAGGATAAATGCAATTGAATTACGTCATAAATCCCTCTGGTTGAATGGCACGCGCTGTTTACCTAGGTAACTAGTGCGCGGGAACTACTGTTTCCACCTTCAATGAAAGAGTTAGAAGATATGAATTAGGTATTTTTCGCTGATTTTATCCATGACTTATCAAAACATAATCCATCATTATTTCTCGATAAACTACCGAAAAACATGAAATAAGAACGCTTATACTGACAGACAGCTCAGAAGTTGTGATCATAAAGAAGCAAACCTGTTCATGTTTAGATGTAACAGTATGACCAGTTCGCTAAATCACAACGACAAAGATGCAGTCTGATATTCGTCCATACTCTCCCCTTCCTTATAAACCCTATTAATTGTTTCCAGCGTTTTCTTCTGCTCCGGCAATGTTTTGTACCCTCTGAAGGACGAATCGCACATCTGAGCCACGGTTAACGTACCAATTACAAAATGCTTTGAACATGGACGAATCGAACACTTTCTTGTTTAGGTCAATAAAATAGGTAACAGATGCATCTCCAATTTGGATTGACATTATCGACAAAAAAAAAAATCATAAATCGCTACTAACGCCTCTTAAGGCTTGACAAGACGACAAAATTTTAGTCTTGTCCAAGTTGAAATCACTCGCAAACGACACACCAAATGTAATGTAAAACAAAAATTGACTTTCAAAAAGTAGAAAAAACTCTGGAATATGGAAAAATGCAGACAAACAGCACTTTCTCCTTACCCACAATATTTTAAAAGCGTTCTTCTTCAGGGCATTAAAACACGGATTTTTTAGGGTAAAGGGACTACAGTGCAACATGTTGATAATTAAGGTTTAAACAAGAGGGCCATGATGGCCCTGAAGTCGCTCACCCGAGTCTTTTGACCAAACATGACCCATTTTCAATCTCTTTTGAGATATTATGACAAACATTCTACCAAGATTTTCATGAGTTATTGACCCGAAATGACCCACTTGCAAACTGGTGCGAGACCAACATTCTGACCAAGTTTCATGAGTATTGCATTAACAATGAGGCCTCTAGAAAATACAAAAGGTTTTCGAAGATTTGACCTAGTGACCTAGCTTTTGATCCGACATTACCCATTTTCGAACTCTTCCAAGATATTATCAAGACAAACATTCTGACCAACTTTCAAGAGTTTTGGACTAAAAATGTGGCCTCTAGAGCATACACAAGGTTTTTCTAAGATTTTAACCTAGTGTCCTAGTTTTCGACCAGACATTACCATTATCAAACACTTTTGAGATATCATCAAGACAAACACATTCTGACCAAGTTTCAAGAGTATCAGACTGAAAATGTGGCCTCTAGAGCGTACACAAGGTTTTTCTAATTTTTGACCCAGTGACCTAGTTTTTGACCCGACATGAGCCATTTTCAAACTCATCCAAGGTATCATCAAGACAAACATTCTGACCAAGTTTCAGGAGTATCGGACTGAAAATATGTCCTCCAGAGCGTACACAAGGTTTTTCTAAGATTTGACCTAGTGACCTAGTTTTTGACCCGACATAAACCATTATCGAACTCGTCTGAGATATCATCAAGACATTCTGACCAATTTTCAGGAGTTTTCGACTGAAATGTGGCCACTAGAGGGTACACAAGGTTTTTCTAAGATTTGACCTAGTGACCTAGTTTTTGATCCGACATGACCCATTTTCATACTCGTCCAAGGTATTATCAAGACAAACATTCTGACCAAGTTTTAAGTGTTTTTGAAAGAAAATGTGGTTTCTAGAGCGTACACAAGGTTTTTTTTAAGATTTGACCTAGTGACCTTGCTTTTGACCCGACATGACCCATTTTCAAACTCGTTCGAGATATCACCAAGACAAACATTCCGACCAAGTTTCAGGAGTTTTGGATGTAGAGCATACACACGGTTTTTTCTAAGATTTGACCTAATGACCTAGTTTTTTACCCGACATGACCCATTTTCGAACTCGTTCGAGATATCACCAAGACAAACATTCTGATCAAGTTTCAAAGGTATCAGACTGAAAATGTGGCCTCTAGAGCGTACACAAGGTTTTTCTAAGATTTGACATGGTGAGCTAGTTTTTGACCCGACATGACCCATTTTCGAACTCGTCCGAGATATTATCAAGGCAAACATTCTCACCAACTTTCAGGAGTATTGGACAGAAAATGTTGCCTCTAGAGCGTACACAAGATTTTTCAAAGATTTGACCTAGTGACCTAGTTTTTGACCCGGCATGACCCATTTTCGAACTCGTCCGAGATATCATCAAGACAAACATTCTGACCAAGTTTCACAAGTATCAGACTGAAAATGTGTCCTCTAGAGCGTACACAAGGTTTTTCTAAGATTTGACCTGGTGACCTAGTTTTTGACCCGATATGACCCATTTTCGAACTCGTCCGAGATATTATCAAGGCAAACATTCTGACCAACTTTCAGGAGTATTGGACAGACAATGTTTCCTCTAGAGCGTACACAAGGTTTTTCTAAGATTTGACCTAGTGACCTAGTTTTTGACCCGGTATGACCCATTTTCGAGTCGTCCGAGATATCATCGAGGCAAACATTCTGAGCAAGTTTCTTGAGTATCGGACTAAAAATGTGGCCTCTAGAGCGTACACAATGTAAAAAGTTGACGACGGACGACGCACGACGGACACAGCACGATCACAATAGCTTACCATGAGCACTTCGTGCTCAGGTGAGCTAAAAACAAAAAAAAATGTTTCAATCCCTTCAAACAAATTGAAGCAAAATGATAAATATCTTTTCTTTTGCACTATGTTTTTAAAACTGATCTGTTGCAAGAGGAAGAAAGTCACCTGTTGGTAGTGACATACTGAACTAGTGTTTATGTATGTTGTTAAACGTTGTTTTCAATGCCATTTTAGTTTTATCGCTGCGGCCAATGCGTTTAATCATATTTTCCTAGAGTTTCTTTTCCCAGTACTTGGCGCAATATTCCTCTACTGGCTGCTTTTCTAAGTGACAATCGTCGAAACAATGATCAGCAGTAGTGAGGAATACATCCTGTCGCAATCACTCTAACTCAGCCTAGCTTGGGATTCGCGTTAGCGACTCCCTCGTTTCAAACCCCGTACGTTATTAATTGAGCTACGGACTCGGCTGTTGCACTGGTCGGTCGGTCATGTGTCCTAGTAAGCCAAGACGTGGGATCGAATTCGGGCTCCACAAAGCTCTTTTTGAGGATTCACGATAGTCCTTTTGGTAGGGTCAATTATTCGCTCAACGGTGAGTATTAATTATCTAAAGTTTAAGTCGGAAAGCAGCCAGTGGCGATAACTGGTCAAAGAAAATCCAGAATCACATGGTCGCCTTGAAATATCTAAAATAATGTTGAAAACGGCGTTATACACATCAACAAACCATTGAAAGAGAAGGGATGACAGGCACGTATACGGGCAGACAAACAGACATTATACAGACACTTTCTCCAACTTAGAATGTCGTCTTAGATGGAAAAAATCTTAGCATATAATTAGTTTACATTCTACAGAACTGATCCATCTCACATTGATCACAATTTCCTCTCTCTATGCCAGTGTAAGGATTAACTTATTCTTGTAAATACGTTATATGTTTTTCATGTTTTTCTTATCTCGTTATTTCAGATGATGCCTTTGTGAGTTATCTTTGCAATGATTCAGCCCTGATGGATGCTCTCTGTAAACAGGTCATTTTACTTCCTAATGGGTAATGACCTGACTGCATGGAGAGCGTCCATCGGTCTGTTTCATGGAAGATTTTATACCTGTTATAAAAAACTTCATTATTATATGCGGTTAAACATAATCAAATTATCTATACTCAGAGTCAATGAAAAGTCACCAGGTAAGAGACGAAAAGAAAGTGAACCTTGGATAGTTTGCCTTCAGAAAATTAATTGGAATTCATTTTTGCACGTGCAAATAAGATGGACTACTCAGATGTGCAAGCACGTGAAATTTGTCAGATACGGGTCGGGAAATGAGTATAATAACGTTCAACATAATTGAAAATTTCTCTCTTGTTGCAAGGTGAAAATTATTCAACTTTAGTACCTGGTGACTTTTCACTGACGCTGAGTATATTATATATATTTAAAGGGTTGGTTTTGTGTATTAAGTCGATTTTATCCATTGGAGAAAAGGGTTTAACAGAAAAAATATACTTAATTTACTATTTCTTAGTGATTTGGCTACTCATTTTACTAGCTGGGGATGTACAACTTAACCCTGGTCCTGTTTCACAAGAAAATACCTTTTTATTATCAATACTGCACTGCAATATGAGGAGCTTAAGAAATAAGATGGATTTTATAAGAGATGAATTTCTAGATTTTAATATCATTTGTTTCACAGAAACACATCTTAATGACATAATTACAAATGACTTTTTGCACCTTTCTGACTCATTTGACGAACCTTATAGAAAAAAAAAACCAGAACTAGCCATGGAGGTGGAATCTTCTATATTTGAATAAGGACCTTATTCATTCAAGAGTTACTGATCTTGAGGCTTATTGTAATGAATCGATTTGGGTAAAAATCGTTGTAAATTTTGACATATATTTGATTGTTACTTTTTAAAGATTTTTTTTAGAAACTTTAATCTCAACACTGAAGCAGCTTTTCACATATCAAAAAATGTAATCATACTAGGCGATTTAAACGAGAATTTACTTAATGATAATTTTCATAATTTAAAGGATACTCTGATACTTAATTCAATGACTAATGTAATTAATTCTCCCACCAGACAAAATGCACTTCTTGACCCCATCCTTATTCCGGTTGATATGGAAGTTTCTGAGTCTTATTTCTTGTACTACCGCAAGAAATAACTGACCATTCAGCTACGTATGTATCTAGACCCTTTTTTTTACCAGATCCAAGCTAGCTACGAGAGAACTATTTGGTTATACAGCAGACCTAATTACGAGTTACTAAATCAAACTAGAGCTGTCACTGAATGTGACTTAATACTCCCGCCAGCACTTTGACAGAAACAGGCAATTATTTGTACACAGACGAACACACGGACGGACAAACGGACAGACAGGCTGATTCCAGTATACCCCCGAAAACATTCGTTTTGCGGGGGTATAAAAATATCAAATCATAATTGGAATATTTTTCACAATAACTCTCTTGACGTATCATGTGATCTATTTACTAAGACTTTCATTGATTTGGTTAAAGAGTGTATCCCATATAAAAAGTATTTATTCGACCTGATGATCAGCCATGGTACGACAGTGCAATCAGAAGACTTTCCCGTAAAAGAGACAGAATGGAACGTACTGCCAAACCATCGGAGAAATCTTCTGTTTGGTCAAAATATAAGAATATAAGAACTACTGTTAATAACATGAAGAAATATGCAGAAGAAAATTTCTTTAAAAAATTGGAAACAAACCTGACAGAGTTGAATTGTAATGATAAAAAAGGATTTTGGAAAATTATCAAACATCTTATTCAAAAAACAATTCTATAGCATGTTTTCCACCTTTAAGTGATACGCTACCTAATGGAGATAAAATTTGGCATACTTCTCCCCATGAAAAGGCAAATTGTTTAGATAGTTATTTTGCATTAATATCAGCAGTAAATGAAAACAACATTATACTTCCCGAAAGTCAACTTAAAACCTTAAATAAATTAGTAATAGACGAAATTACCATTACTGAAATAAAGGATATCATTCATTCTATTGACATTAATAAGGCTAGTGGTCTAGATAATATAAGCCATAGAATGCTGAAAGGTTGTATTAACTCTATCTGCAAACCACTTTGTATACTATTCAATCGTTCCCTATTGGAAGGGTTTTTTCCTGATTCCTGGAAGAAAGCAATTATCACACCTTTGTTTAAAAAAGGTGATAAGTCTTTGCTGTCTAACTACAGACCCGTCTGTTTGTTAAGTAGTTACGGTAAAATTCTTAAAAGGATTATTTTCAAACATATGTAAAATTTTCTTGTGACAAATGATCTTTCATACAAATATCAATCTGGTTTTTTGCCAAAACACTCTACAACTTATCAACTTGTAGACATATATCACCATATATGTCAAGTCATTGATCACGGCCAACTCTCTTGTATTGTTTTTTGCGATATTTCCAAAGCATTGGCAGAGTGTGGCACAAAGGTCTTTTATTTAAACTTAAAGAACATGGCATAGGTGACAGTCTTCTCATGTGGCTGACTAGTTATCTTGAAAATAGGAGGCAAAAAGTTGTAATACAAGCATCAGAATCTACTTTTCTGCCCTTAAAAGCAGGAGTACCGCCAGGCTAGGTCCTTGGGCCTCTTTTGTTTTTCATTTATGTAAATAATATTACAGAATCACTATTAAGTCTTACTAGATTATATGCAGACGACAGTTTTCTTTATCATTCTGCTACATCACTACAAGATATAGAGGGTATAATAAACCATGACCTAAGAAATGTTTTAATATGGGCAAAACAATGGTTGGTTGATTTCAACCCAAATAAAACTGAAGCTGTTATATTTTCCTCAAAAAAGGATCATGGTGAACCAGTACTTTTTTTTGAAAATACTAGAATTAAAATTGTAGATCAACATAAACATCTTGGTATAACCCTAATTAGTTCCGGTCAATGGAATGACCATATAAATAATAATTTAGAGGCTGCATCCAAAATAATTCATATTATGCACAGACTTCAGTTTACTTTAACTCGTGCAGCCTTAAATCAAATTTATCTATCTTATGTAAGACCTATCCTTGAATATTCATCGATAGTATGGGATGGCTGCTCAGTTTCATGTTCAGATTCTATTGAAAAATTACAAAATGAAGCTGCAAGAATCGTAACAGGCCTTACAAGATCAGTATCTCTTGAAAATCTTTACCGAGAATGTGGTTGGGAAACACTATCGTCCAGAAGAAAAAACTCTGAACTTGTGTTTTATGTATAAAGTTTCTAATAATCTTGTCCCACAATATATAGAAGAATTAACCCCTCCATTAGTTGGCAACAGATCGCAATATCAGCTGAGAGACAGCCAAAATTATGAGAACATACATACTAGAACAAATATTTTACAAAAGTCACGTATCCCCTCTTCAATTTCTCTTTGGAATAATCTAGAACAAGAAGTAAGAAGTACTACAACATATAGTTCGTTTAAACCCAAACTTACTGATAAGACGAGGCCTGTCAAAATTTCAAATATTTACTGTATTGGAAATAGATATATCTCAGTTCTTCATGCACGATTAAGAAACAATTGTAGTCATTTAAACGAAGATCTTTACATGAACCATTTAAGATTGGATCCCATGTGTGACTGTAATAATGGGGTTGAAAATGCTGAACATTATTTTTCCAAATGCTACCATTATTCTGATTTAAGAATCTCGCTATTTCGAGCAACAAGGAAATTCCACCCTTTAAATACTGATAAATTATTGTTTGGCAGTACTAACTTGACTTTAGACCAAAATTGTTTACTTTTTTAAGCAGTTCACATGTATATAAAAGAGACAAAACGTTTTAAGTAATCGACACTTGCTGTAACAGTCATAATTTTATCAGACGTCTTACTGACAGCACCATCCGATTTCCTTTCATCTCTTTCCTCCTTTTCTATAAATACCCTTCTTTTCTTTTCCTTTCGTTTTCTTACTTTTTTTGTACATATATTAGACATAAATAGGTCTTTTTTCCTTCAATTCACAACACAATTGTACATCATTTTTCTTTATAAAATGTTACAATTTCTTCTCGCACATAACAACCTTCCAGGAATGAAGTAAAGATTTCAAATTCACATACTCCCTTTCTCTCTCTATCTCTCTCTGTCTCTCTCTGTCTCTCTCTGTCAACATCACTAAAAGCAGCGGAACAGTAGTGTTTCAGACGTAAAACCCAAGGTTCGATTTCCCGGCCAATCAAATTTTCTTCTTCAGGATTGTATAAGTTCATTGCGACAGGGTTAATTCTTTTCTTATCGTTGACCAATGTTTCAAATAATCTACGTTTGAAAGCAAACAATGGTTTGCGAAAGGATAAAAGCAAAGTACCGGTAAAAGAAATTCCAATAACGCATAAATGGGTCGTGCTATATAACTCAAATTATGTTGAAATCGTATGATCGGGCTCATAACTTTCCTTTTTTCGATAACATGGCTCCCTTTAAGATCTGATCAATTACAAAAAAGAAAAAAAAGACTTCACCAGCATAATTCTCAGCTTGGTTTCTCAGTTCATGACGTAAAAGGCCTGAAACTTGGGGTTCACAGGTTCGACTCCCCAGCTATTGCAATTTTCATCCGAGGTTTAATCACAGTCATTGCGACAGAATTCATTAATTTCTCGTCGCTCGCAGTTTTTTTCCTTCCTTCAATTCACAACACAACTAGACATCATTTTTCTATACAAAATGTTACAATTTCTTCTCGCACATAACAACCCTCCAGGAATACAGTAAACATTTCAAAATCAAATACTCACTCTCTCTCTCTCCCAACATCACTAAAGGCAGTGGCAAAGTAATGTTCCAGACTTTAAACCCCAGGTTCTGTAGTTCGATTCGCCAGCTAATCTAATTTCCTTTTTTCAGGATTAAATTCAAAGCGACAGGATTCATTTTTCTCTCATCATTGAACAATGTTTCAAATGATCTACGTTTGAAAGCAAACAGTGGTTTGGGAAAGGTTAAAAGCAAAATACCGGTAAAATAAATTCCAATAACGCATAAGTAGGTGCATGCGATATAACAAATTATGTTGAAGTCGTCAGATCGGGTTTATAAATTTCATTTTCGTTAACATGGCTATGTTTAAGATCTGATCAATAGCAAAAGAAAACTTCATCAGCATAATTCTCAGCTTAGTTGCTCAGTTCACGACGCACGAGGCTTTAAACTAGGAATTTTCAGGTTCGATTCCCCAGCTGTTGCCAAAGTTTGAAGACACTCAATTCGACAAGATTCATTATCTCTCATCGCTCGAGGCCTTAAACTAGGAGTTTTCAGGTTCGATTCCCCAGCTGTTGCAAATTTTTATCCGAGGTTTGATGACAGTCGTTGCGACAAGATTCATTAATTTCTCATCGCTCACATTTTTACCCCTTAAATTCACAACATAACTGTACATCATTTTTCCTTACAAAATATTACAAATTCTTCTCGCACATAACAACCCTCCAGAAATAAAGTAAACATTTCAAAATCAAATACTCTCTCTCTCTCTCCACCTCACCAAAGGCAGCGGCAAAGTAATGTTCCAGACTTTAAACCCACGGTACCATAGTTCGATTCGCCGGCTAATCTAATTTCCTTTTTCAGGATTAAGTTCATAGCGACAGGATTCATTCTTCTCTCATCATTGAATTATGTTTCAAATAATCTACGTTTCAAAGCAAACAGTGGTTTGGGAAAGGTTAAGAGCAAAATACCGGTAAAATAAACTCCAATAACGCATAAGTAGGTGCGTGCGATATAAGAAATTATGTTGAAGTCGTCAGATCGGGCTCATGACTTTCATTTTCGTTACCATGGCTCCCTGTTAGACCTGATCAATTGCAAAAGAAAACTTCATCAGCATGATTCTCAGCTTGGTTGCTCACTTGATGATATACAAGGCCTGAAACTAGGAGTTTTCAGGTTTGATTCCCCAGCTGTTGCAATTTTTGTGCGAGGTTTGATGACAGTCATTGGACAAGATTCATTAATTTCTCATCGCTCACATATTTTTCCCGACAAGTTATGTAGGAAAGCAGCCATTGGTTTGGAATAATGTGTAAGATACTGGTAAATGAAATACAAACACAGCATGGATAGGTGCAAATGATGCCCTGATATACATGTAACTGATATGACTGAATAATACTTTCAACTCTCTATGTATCTGCTATAAACTTAAATTTCTTCGAACATCGTCAATCCATTTGAACTAAGGCAAAAGACAACTAGATTCTCCCTTATAATTTCATTTACGGCGATAAATTAAACGTGGCCCAAATGATCAGATTTGTCTTTTGAAATAGTGGGGCAAACGCGGCATGAAACCAGCATTGTTTCCTGATTCAAACAATGTTTTCAAAAGTCTTCCTCTCTAAGGTCGTGCTGAAAGAATCTTTATGACGTTTATTAAACCTTCACTAAATAAAACAATGCCAGGATCGGTAGCTCAGTCGGTAATCTATGGGACTTGTGACCAGGGTATTGCTGGTTCCAATTCCTAGCTCGGCAAATTTCTTTCCAAGTACTGATTATATTCATTCCGACAGCAATTTTTTCTCTCTCTGCTGAATAATGTTTTAATGTTTATGACGTGGGGTATGTGAGAAAGCAGCCAGTGGATATAATATTGTGTGGAGCACTGGATAAAGAAACCATAAAGGACTTGAGAACAGGGCGTCGTTGTTCGGTCAGTTTTTTCCGAGGATTGCTTATAGTCATTGCGATAGGATTCATTCCTCTCTCAACGTTGACCATTGTTTCGACGACTGTTATGTGGGAAAGCAGCCAGTGGCTTGGAAAGAATGTTGTGCGTAATACTGGTAAAAGAAATTACAGGAAAGAATAGATAGGTGCACTGGCCGCCGCAATATAAACTGAAATAATGTTGGAAACGGCGTTTATCACTCTTCAATCAATCAATGAATCAAGAATCTTACGTGAATGTTTATGAATTATTTTCAATAAACAAGTTGCTTTTGATCATAAAACAGGAACATTAGCTTTTTCGGCATTCTTACGGTAAATAGCTGAGGCTGATACGATATTCAAAGTGGTCGTATGTAGAAATGTACAGGGTGATTTCATAATTTTGTAAGATCTTGCCAGGATGTTTCAATTGTGCCAGTTACACCATTAACATTTCATTCTAAAAGATCCATTGCAGAATTCTACATAGTTCTTCATCTACATGTATTTCAAAGCAGATTTCACTGAAAATTACGGACTTGGGCAGCATCATATCAACTGAGAAACGATCAATCACACAGACTGAGGAAGATATGAAGAAAAGGAAGCTAAATTTATTGTAGGAAGTACATTTTTTTGGAGGAAAACGATAAACATCATAGTCCAAGAATACAGTCCTATAAACGTGAGAAACACAACAAGGAGACCACAGCTGCAATATGAAGTCAGCGAAAAGAGATGGATGGATGGATGGAGATACCTAGAAAGATAGATAGATAGATAGATAGATAGGATTTGAGGGACAGAAGGCGAAAGAGAATGATAGATGGACAGAGACAGAGACAGAAGTTTGCAGGTAGGACAAAGACATAAAGGGAGACAAATAGATAGACAGAGAGAATGTCAGAGATAATGAACGATAGACAATGAGACAGAAGATGGTGGAATAGCGAAAGAGACAGAGAATCAGAGATAGAAAGACTGTGTGAAAGAAGGCAGTGAGATAAAGATAGAAAGAGGTGAGATATATATACGAAGAGGGGAGAGAAATGGGAAGGGATAGAGAGAATAATAGAGAACAAGAGAAAGACTGAAAGCGAGAAGAGAGAGAGAGAGAGAGAGAGAAAGAAAGAGAAAAAAGAAAGAGACAGACAGACGGCGATTGCAGAGAGAGAGGTTAACAGAGACAGAAATAGCGAAACGAGCGATAGAGAGAGAGAGAATGAGAGAGAGAGCGACAGAGAGAGACTGAAAGTGGAAATCAGTGTAGAAGAAAAGAAAAGAATGAGGAGCAGAGATCAAGACAAAGAGTTCGGAAAACAGAAGATAGAGAGTGAGAAGCAAAAAGAGAGAGAGAGAGAGAGAGAGAGAGAGAGAGAGAAAGGGAGAGAGAGAAACAAAGAGATAGAGAGATATTGAGAGAGAGAGAGAGATGTGAAGAGAGACAGAAATAGCGAAACGAGAGAGAGAGAGAGAGAGAGAAAAAGAGAGAAAAAGAAAGAGATAGAGAGATTGAGAGAGAGGTCAAGAGAGACAGAAATAGCAAAACGAGAGAGAGAGAGAGAGAAATATTAAGGGAGAGAAGGAGAGAGAGACGGAAATGAGAGAGAGAGAGAGAGAGAGAGATCACAGTAAAATGAGGGTGAATACATTATTTCAGACCATTTAGATTGAGGGTTTAAGTCTTGAAGAAGTAGAGGTCAAAGAGTTATCGGTGAAATAAAAGTGCAGGCATAGGTTCGTCATCTGAAAGTACATTCAATTAAGTTAGGTTGAAATATAAAGGAAGCATATAGAACAAGCTAATCGACTGGAGCTAAAATACGAGTAAGGGCACAGTTGTAAATACTGGGGATATATCTGTCGAACTGAGAGAATATATAACCTACTATAGATACAGGCATACGGCATTGGGTTGAAATAATAGAAGGGACATTGTTTCAAGGTTCGAGGGAACATCGAACTGAGACTGTATTTCACCGTCTGAGACAAAGTAGAAGGAACGAAAAGAGCATCTTACCGACTGGCGGTGCAGGCTAACAGGTTGGGAGTAAAATCTCTAAAAGGACACAGGTTAATAGCTTAATGATACACATCTCACTCACCAAGGCTACCATCTCAATTCCTGTAAGAACAAAAAACGGACTGTTGCAGTAACCAATGAACTGAGGACACATCTTCGAACTGTGGGTATATCAAGTAGGCAAGGGATACAGCCTAATTAAAAACGGGTAAATTTTAAGATAGAATACAGCTTTAGGGCCTTATGGTGTATCCGAGTGACTAAGGTGCATCTCATAGACTAAGGGTTTTCATTGCTAACTTTGTGTTTAACGCTTTGACTAATGTTATAAGACTAGAAGAAAAGTTATGATTAGGAAACTCTCTAAACTGACACCTATCAGATTTAGGGTACATATCAGGAAAAGTGTGTAAAGGCAAACTGTGCAAAGGGTACCATTTAAGTGAGGCTAATCGTTCAGAGCCTGAGGGTACATTCAGCTGACTATAGGTACGATTTCAAAGTCATCTAAGAGGACATCAAATAGACTGGGGAAACATTTCACGAACTGAGGATACAATCTCAAGGACTCAATCGATATGCTTGTAACGGACTGAGGGTTGGTTTTAGGCGTTGTGGGTATGAAACCGCCGAATGTGGGTACAGGCTTAGGAACTTGTGCAGTCACAGGAAGGTGGAAATACAGCTTTAGGACCTATTTAAAAGCAATTTCAAGCGATATAGAGCTCGCCGCTAAAGGTGTAAGACTCAATCAAACAAAAAGAAGAAATATTTCTCGAACTGAAGGTACATCTCTTGGACTAAAGGTAAATCAAACAGACTGAAGGGGCTAACACACGGCATTTGGTTTAATTCAAAGTAAAAACAAGTGTCTGGATCTTCATTTATATTTGACAGACCGACGATACATCTTACAGAAAGGCACATACAAAGGACCAAAAAGTGGTTTATCATATCGAATAAATTCCAGTGGTAAGGTTTATCTCATTGACTAAGAGTAAAGCCTAATGAAGTAGAGAAATAAGAAACTGGTTGATTCTCAAGCGTTTGTTGACTCCTCTCATGGGCTAAGGTTTCATCTTACGAATTGAGGGTTCATACTGAGATTGGGTTAAATCAGACTATAGACGATGGTAAGGACTAAAGGGCCAGTATTACGCACTAAATGTATTCCTCCCGATGTGAAAGTACAACCTGCGGACTGAGGATAAAATCTCCAAGACTGAGAATATGTTTAATGGAAATGATGACAGTTATTGCGTCAGGATTTCTTCTTATCTCAGCGCTGATAATCCTTCCAACGACGTCAGAAAAAGAAAGCAGCAAGTGCCAATCGGAACAATATTGTGCGAAGTACTGGTAAAAGAAAGTACTGATCTCCTTCCAAATAGCCTATAACTTTTTTTTGTTGAATCCAAAACTGTCCAGAAAATATCGAACCCCTTAAAATTAACTTCTGCACATTTCTAAACATATGGCCATTAAAATCTACGGTGTTCACACATTTTGCTTTTTCCATTGTTTTTTACAAAAAGTTACAATCTCTTCTCGCACATAACTCTTCAGAAATAAATAAAAACGGACTGAAAATATATCTCCCGATGTTAAAGTGAAACCTGGGGACTGAGGATATAATCTCTTAGACTGAGAATATGCTCTATGGAATTAATGACAGTTATTGCGACAGGGTTTATTCTTATCTCAGCGCTCGTAATTCTTTCGACGAGGTTGTGTGAGGAAAGCAGCCAGTGCCAATGGGAACAATACTGTGCGAAGTACCGGTAAAAAGTTATCCCCCTTCCAAAACCTTATATTTTTTTTCCTTGAATCCACAACTGTACATCATTTTTCTTCACCAAATTTTACAATTTCTTCTCGAGCTTAACAACCTTTCAGGAAAAAAGTGAACATGTCAAATTCAAATACATTCTCTCTCTCTCTCTCTCTCTCTTAGATCATCATCCCAAATTGCTTGGTCGGTAAAGTACATGGCTTAAAACCTATACAGTCGCAGATTAGGTCCCAAAGCTGTACCAATTTCTGTCCGAGGTTCGATTATATTCATTGTCACAGGATTTATTCCATGCTTAATGCCGATCATTCTATCGACTAAAGTTATTTTGAAAAGCAGCCAGTGGTTTGGAGAGACTGTTACAAGAGCACTGGCCGCGCCATTTACCTGACATCAAGTTAAAACAACGCTAAAAAAACACGCTAACAAAGAAATCTGGCTCCGCTACAACATCCAGCACTACCAACTTAATCATCATCATCATCCACACCATTATTAAATAGCTTCACAACTGCTGCAAAGTTAAACAGATTTGCTCAGTACTATTTTAGTTCACTTTTCAACACTGTTATAAGAAATCAGGAAAACATCTTTATTCTACATTCAAATCAGTTCAATTTCTTTACTCGATTTCCAGCTTGTCCACAGTATTTCCTTTTTTATTTATTTCTTTATTTATTTATTTATTTATTTATTTATTTATTTTTTTTTTTTTTTTCTTTCATCTTTAATTTTTGATTCTTTCCAAAAAATCAGTAAATAACAATCAAATATACACTTACCATTTCAAGTGCTTCCATAATATGGGGACAGGCTTGGGGATATGATACCAGTATTTTCTCCCATTATAGCAAGATCTTTCTCTCCAATGTCTTGCAAACATGACTCATAAACATATTTTTCGTTTACCTTATCAATGTCCCCTCTAAGAATAGATCAACTTCAAAAGTAGATTTCAGCAACATACTTCTTTGCTTTTCACCACTTCTTTACAAAATCAAATTGTGTCAAGGATTCCTAAACATGACATATCCTTGCCTCCTTCCAAATAGGTCTTTTTTCTTTCAATTCCCAACACAATTATACATCATTTTTCTTTACAAAATGTTACACTTTTTTCTCGCACATAGCAACCTTCCAGGAATAAAGTAAAGATTTCAAATTCAAATACTCTCTCTCTCTCTCTCTCTCTCTGCCAACATCAATAAAAGCAGCGGCAAAGTAATGTTCCAGACGTAAAACCCAAGGTTCTATAGTTCGATTTCCCGGCAAATCAGAATTTCTTTTTTAGGATTGTATAAGTTCGTTGCGACAGGATTCATTCTTCTCTTATCGTTGACCAATGTTTCAAATAATCTACGTTTGAAAGCAAACAATGGTTTCCGAAAGGTTAAAAGCAAAGTAATGGTAACAGAAACTCCAATAACGCATAAATAGGTGCGTGCGATATAACTCAAATCATGTTGAAATCGTCTCATCGGGCTCATAACTTTCATTTTTCGTTAACATGGCTCCCTTTAAGATCTAATCAATTACAAAAGAAAACTTCATCAGCATAATTCTCAGCTTAGTTGCTCAGTTGATGACGTAAAAGGCCTGAAACTTGGGGTTCACAGGTTCGATTCCCCAGCTGTTGCAAATTTTATCCGAGGTTTGATGACAGTCATTGCGACAAAATTCATTAATTTCTCGTCGCTTGCAGTTTTTTTCTTCCTTCAATTCACAATACAACTGGACATCATTTTTCTTTACAAAATATTACAATTTCTTCTCGCACATAACAACCCTCCGGGAATACAGTAAACATTTCAAAATCAAATACACACACTCTCTCTCTCCCAACATCACTAAAGGCAGTGGCAAAGTAATATTCCAGACTTTAAACCAAAGGTTCTGTAGTTCGATTCGCCGGCTAATCTAATTTCCTTTTTCAGGATTAAGTTCATAGCGACAGGATTCATTCTTCTCTCATCATTGAACAATGTTTCAAATGATCTACGTTTGAAAGCAAACAGTGGTTTGGGAAAGGTTAAAAGCAAAATACCGGTAAAAGTAATTCCAATAATGCATAAGTAGGTGCGTGCGTAATAACTCAAAGTATGTTGAAGTCGTCAGATCGGGCTCTTTAACTTTCATTTTCGTTAACATGGCTCCGTTTAAGATATGATCAATTGCAAAAGAAAACTTCTTCAGCATAATTCTCAGCTTAGTTGCTCAGTTCACGACGTACGAGGCCTTAAACTAGGAGTTTTCAGGTTCGATTCTCCAGCTGTTGCAATTTTTATCCGAGGTTTGATGACAGTCGTTGCGACAAGATTCATTAATTTCTCATCGCTCACATTTTTACCCCTTAAATTCACAACATAACTATACGTCATTTTTCTTTACAAAATGTTACAAATTCTTCTCGCACATAATAACTCTCCAGAAATAAAGTAAACATTTCAAAATCAAATTCTCTCTCTCTCTCTCTCTCTCTCTCTCTCTCTCTCTCTCTCTCTCTCTCAACATCACTAAAGGCAGCGGCAAAATAATGTTCCAGACTTTAAACCCAAGGTACTATAGTTCGATTCGCCGGCTGAACTAATTTCCTTTTTCAGGATGAAGTTCATAGCGACAGGATTCATTCTTCTCTCATCATTGAACAATGTTTCAAATGATCTACCTTTGAAAGCAAACAGTGGTTTGGGAAAGGTTAAAAGCAAAATACGGGTAAAAGAAAATCCAATAACGCATAACTAGATGCGTGCGTTATAACAAATTATGTTGAAGTCGTCAGATCGGGCTCATAACTTTCCTTTTCGTTAATATGACTCCGTGTTAGATCTGATCAATTGCAAAAGAAAACTTTATCAGCATAATTCTCAGCTTGGTTGCTCACTTGATGATGTACGAGGCCTGAAACTAGGAGTTTTCAGGTTCGATTCCCCAGCTGTTGCAATTTTATGCGAGGTTTGATAACAGTCATTGCGACAAGATTCATTAATTTCTCATTGCTCACATATTTTTCCCGACAACAGTTATGTAGGAAAGCAGCCATTGGTTTGGAATAATGTGCAAGGTACTGGTAAATGAAATACAAACACAGCATGGATAGGTGAATATGACGCCCTGATATACATGTAACTGATATGACTGAAATAATACACTTTCAACTCTCTATGTATCTGCTATAAACTTAAATTCCTTCGAACATCGTCAATCCATTTGAACTAAGGCAAAAGACAACTAGATTCTCCCTTATAATTTCATTTACGGCGATAAATTAAAGGTGGCCCAAATGATCAGATTTGTCTTTTGAAGTAGTGGGGCAAACGCGGCATGAAACTAGCATTGTTTCCTAATTCAAACAATGTTTTCAAAAGTCTTCCTCTCTAGGGTCGCGCTGAAAGAATCCTTATGACGTTTATTAAACCTTCACTAAATAAAACAATGCCGAGATCGGTAGCTCAGTCGGTAATCTATGGGACTTGAGACCAGGGTATTACTGGTTCCAATTCCTAGCTCGGGAAATTTCTTTACATGTACTGATTATATGCACTGCGACAGGATCTCTCTCTCTCTCTCTCTCCCTCTGCTGAATAATGTTTGAATGTTTATGACGTAGAGTATGTGAGAAAGCAGCCAGTGGATATAATATTGTGTGGAGCACTGGATAAAGAAACCATAAAGGACTTGAGAACAGGGCGTCGTTGGTTGGTTTCCCGGCTCGGTCAATTTTTTCCGACGATTGCTTATAGTCATTGCAATAGGATTCATTCCTCTCTCAACGTTGACCGTTGTTTCGACGACTGTTATGTGGGAAAGAAGCCAGTGGCTTGGAAAGAATATTGTGCATAATACTGGTAAAAGAAATTACAGGAAAGAATAGATAGGTGCACTGGCCGCCGGAATATAAACTGAAATAATGTTGCAAACAGCGTTTATCACTCTTCAATCAATCAATGAATCAAGAATCTAAAGTGAATGTTTATGAATTACTTTCAATAAATAAGTTGCTTTTGATCATAAAACAGGAACCTTGGCTTTTTCGGCATTCTTACGGTAAATAGCTGAGGCTGATACGATATTCAAAGTGGTCGTATATAGAAATGTACAGGGTGATTACATAATTTTGTAAGATCTTGCCAGGATGTCTCAATTGTGCCAGTTACACCATTAACATTTCATCCTAAAAGATCCAATGCAGAATTCTACATAGTTCTTCATCTACATGTATTTCAAAGCTGATTACCCTCAAAATTACGGACTGAAGTAGCATCATATCAACTGAGAAACGATCAATCATACAGACTGAGGAAGATATGAAGAAAAGGAAGCTAAATTTATTGTAGGAAGTACATTTTTTGGAGGAAAAGGATAAACATCATAGTCCAAGAATACAGTCCTATAAACGTGAGAAACACAACAAGGAGACCACAGCTGCAATATAAAGTCAGCCAAAAGAGATGGATGGATGGATGGATGGATGGATGGAGATAGGTAAATAGATAGATAGATAGAAAGATAGATAGAAAGATAGAATTTGAGGGACAGAAGGCAAAAGAGATGGATAGATGGACAGAGACAGAGAGAGAAGTTTGCAGGTAGGACAAAAAAATACAGGGAGACAAATAGACAGAGTGAACGTGAGAGAATAATGAACATAAGACAATGAGACAGAAGATGGTGGAATAGCGAAAGAGACAGAGAGAAACAGAGATAGAGAGACTGTGTGAAAGGAGGCAGTGAGATATAGATAGAAAGAGGAGAGATATATAAGAAGAGGAGGGAGAGAAATGCGAAAGGATAGAGAGAAATACAGAGAGAGGGAAAGACAGAAAGCGAGAAAGAGAGACAGACAGACAGATAGATTGAGAGAGATAGAGAGCGACAGAGAGAGACTGAAAGTGAAAATCATTCAAGAGGGAAAGATAAGAATGAGGAGCAGAGAGTAAGGCAAAGAGTTCTGAAAGGAGAATATAGAGAGTGAGAGACAAAGAGAGAGAGAAAGAGAGAGAGAAAGAGAGAGAGAGACAGAGAGAGAGACAGAAAGAAAAAGGAAGAGGCAGATAGACGGCGATTGGAAAGAGAAAGGTGAAGAGAGACAGAAATAGCGAAACGAGAGAGAGAGACAGAGAAAGAGAGAAAAAAAAAGAGATAGACAGACACAGAGAGAGTGGTGAAGAGAGACTGAAATAGCGAAATGAGAGAGAGAGAGAGAGAGACTGAGAGAGAGAGAGAGAGACCAATTAAAAGAGAGAGAGAGAGACAGAGATGACAGTGAAAAGAGGGTGAATACATTATTTCAGACAATTTAGATTGAGGGTTAAAGTCATGAAAAGAAGTAGAGGCCAAAGAGTTATCGGTGAAATAAAAGTGCAGGCATAGGTTCGTCATCTGAAAGTACATTCAATTAAGTTAGGTTGAAATATAAAGGAAGCAGATAGAACAAGCTAATCGACTGGAGCTAAAATACGAGTAAGGGCACAGTTGTAAATACTGAGGGTATATCTGTCGAACTGAGAGAATATATAACCTACTATAGATACAGGCATACGGCATTGGGTTGAAATAATAGAAGGGACATGTTTCAAGGTTTGAGGGAACATCGAACTGAGAATGTATTTCACCGTCTGAGGCAAAGTAGAATTAACCAAAAGAGCATCTTACCGACTGGCGGTGCAGGCTAACAGGTTGGGAGTAAAATCTCTGAAAGGACACTGGTTAATAGCTTAATGATACACATCTCACTCACCAAGGCTACCATCTCAATTCCTATAAGAACATAACACGGGCTGTTGCAGTAACCAATGGACAGAGGACACATCTTCGAACTGTGGGTACATCAATTAGGTAAGGGATACAGTCTAATTGAAAACGGGTAAGTTTTAAGATAGAATACAGCTTTAGGGCCTTATGGTGTATCCGAGTGACTGAGGTGCATCTCATAGACTAAGGGTTTTCATTGCTAACTTTGGGTTCAACGCTTTGACTAATGTTATAAGACTAGAAGAAAAGTTATAATTAGGAAACTCTCTAAACTTACACCTAACAGATTTAGGGTACATATCAGGAAAAGTGTGTAAAGGCAAACTGTGCAAAGGGTACCATTTGAGTGAGGCCAATGGTTCAGGGCCTGGGGCTACATTCAACTGACTATATGTACGATTTCAAAGTCATCTAAGAGGACATGAAATAGACTGGGGAAACATTCCACGAACTGAGGATACAGTCTCAAGGACTCAATCGATGTGCTTGCAACGGACTGAGTGTCGGTTTTCGGCGCTGTGGGTATGAAATCGCAGACTATGGGTACAGGCTTGTGAACTTGTGCAGTCACAGGAAGGTGGAAATACAGCTTTAGGACCTATTTAAAAGCAATTTCAAGCAATATAGAGCTCGCCGCTAAAGGTGTAAGACTCAATCAAACAAAAAGAAGAAATATTTCTCGAACTGAAGGTACATCTCTTGGACTTAAGGTGCATCAAACATACTGAAGGGGCTAACGCACAGCATTTGTTTAATTCAAAGTAAAAACAAGTGTCTGGATCTTCATTTACATTTGACAGACCGACGATACATCTTACAGAAAGGCACATACAAAGGACCAAAAAGTGGTTGATCATATCGAATAATTTCCAGAGGTAAAGTTTATCTCATTGACTAAGAGTAGAGCCTTATGAAGTAGAGAAATAAGAAACTGGTTGATTCTCAAGCGTTTGTTGACTCCTCTCATGGGCTAAGGGTTCATCTCATGACTTAAGGGTACATACTCAGATTGGGTTAAATGAGACTAAAGACGATGGTAAGGACTAAAGGGCCAGTATTACGCACTAAATGTATTTCTTCCGATGTGAAAGTACAACCTGCGGACTGAAGATAAAATCTGCAAGACTGAGAATATGTTTAATGGAAATGATGACAGTTATTGCAACAGGGTTTCTTCTTATCTCAGCGCTGATAATCCTTCCAACTACGTCAGAAAAAGAAATCAGTAAGTGCAAATGAAAACAATATTGTGCGAAGTACTGGTAAAAGAAAGTACTGATCTCCTTCCAAATAGCCTATAACATTTTTTATTGAATCCAAAACTGTCCAGAAAATATCGAACCCCTTAAAATTAACTTCTGCACATTTCTAAACATATGGCCATTAAAATCTACAGTGTTCACACATTTTGCTTTTTCCATCATTGTTCTTTACAAAAAGTTACAATCTCTTCTCGCACATAACAACTCTTCAGAAATAAATAAAAACGGACTGAAAATATATCTCCCGATGTGAAAGTAAAACCTGCGGACTCAGGATATAATCTCTTAGACTGAGAATATGCTCTATGGAATTGATGACAGTTATTGCGACAGGGTTTATTCTTATCTCAGCGCTCGTAATTCTTTCGACAATGTTGTGTGAGGAAAGCAGCCAGTGCCAATGGGAACAATACTGTGCGAAGTACCGGTAAAAAGTTATCCCCTTCCAAAAGCTTATATTTCTTTTTCCCTTGAATCCACAACATTTACTGTACATCATTTTTCTTCATAAAATGTTACAATTTCTTCTCGAGCATAACAACCTTTCAGGAAAAAAGTGAACATGTCAATATTAAATTCTCCCTCTCTCTCTCTCAGATCATCTTGCCAAGTTGCTTGATCGGTAAAGTACATGGCTTAAAACCTATACAGTCGCAGATTAGGTCCCAAAGCTGTACCAATTTCTGTCCGAGGTTCGATTATATTCATTGTTACAGGATTTATTCTATGCTTAATGCCGATCATTCTATCGACTAAAGTTATTTTGAAAAGCAGCCAGTGGTTTGGAGAGACTGTTACAAGAGCACTGGCCGCGCCATTTACCTGACATCAAGTTAAAACAACGCTAAAAAAAACACGCTAACAAAGAAATCTGGCTCCGCTACAACATCCAGCACTACCAACTTAATCATCATCATCATCCAAACCATTATTAAATAGCTTCACAACTGCTGTAAACTTACAGTTTTGCTCAATACTATTCTAGTTCACTTTTCAACACTGTTATAAGAAATCAGGAAAACATCTTTATTCTACATTCAAATCAGTTCAATTTTTTTACGCTATTTCCAGCTTGTCTACAGTTTTTTTGTTTTTTTTTTTTTTTTTTTTCCCATCTTTACGTAAATTTTGATTCTTTCCAAAAATTCAGTAAACAACAATCAAATATACACTTATCATTTCCAGTGCTTCCATAATATGGGGACAGGCTTGGGGATATGATACCAGTATTTTCTCCAATTATAGCAAGATCTTTCTCTCCAATGTCTTGCAAACATGACTCATAAACATATTTTTCGTTTACCTTATCAATGTCCCCTCCAAGAATAGATCAACTTCAAAAGTAGATTTCAGCAACATACTTCTTTGCTTTTCACCACTTCTTTACAAAATCAAATAGTGTCAAGGATTCCTAAACATGACATATCCTTGCCTCCTTCCAAATAGGTCCTTTTTCCTTCAATTCCCAACACAATTATACATCATTTTTCTTTACAAAATGTTACACTTTTTTCTTGCACATAGCAACCTTCCAGGAATAAAGTAAAGATTTCAAATTCAAATACTCTCTCTCTCTCTCTCTCTCTGCCAACATCACTAAAAGCAGCGGCAAAGTAATGGTCCAGACGTAAAACACAAGGTTCTGTAGTTCGATTTCCCGGCAAATCAAATTTTCTTTTTTAGGATTGTATAAGTTCGTTGCGACAGGATTCATTCTTCTCTTATCGTTGACCAATGTTTCAAATAATCTACGTTTTAAGGCAAACAATGGTTTGCGAAAGGTTAAAAGCAAAGTAACGGTAAAAGAAACTCCAATAACGCATAAATAGGTGCGTGCGATATAACTCAAATTATGTTGAAATCGTCTCATCGGGCTCATAACTTTCATTTTTCGTTAACATGGCTCCCTTTAAGATCTGATCAATAACAAAAGAAAACTTCATCAGCATAATTCTCAGTTTAGTTGCTCAGTTGATGACGTAAAAGGCCTGAAACTTGGGGTTAACAGGTTCGATTCCCCAGCTGTTGCAAGTTTTATCCGAGGTCTCATGACAGTCATTGCGACAAGATTCATTAATTTCTCATCGCTCGCAGTTTTTTTTCCTTCCTTCAATTCACACCACAACTGGACATCATTTTGCTTTACAAAATGTTACAATTTCTTCTCGCACATAACAACCCTCCAGCAATACAGTAAACATTTCAAAATCAAATACACACACATTCTCTCTCTCCCTCTCTCTCCCAACATCACTAAAGGCAGTGGCAAAGTAATGTTCCAGACTTTAAAGCAACGGTTCTGTAGTTCGATTCGCCGGCTAATCTAATTTCCTTTTTCAGGATTAAGTTCAAAGCGACAGGATTCATTCTTCTCTCATCATTGAACAATGTTTCAAATGATCTACATTTGAAAGCAAACAGTGGTTTGGGAAAGGTTAAAAGCAAATCACCGGTAAAAGAAACTCCAATAATGCATTGGTAGGTGCATGCGTTATAACTCGGACTATGTTGAAGTCGTCAGATCGAGCTCATAGCTTTCATTTTCGTACACATGGCTCCGTTTAAGATCTCATCAATTGCAAAAGAAAACTTCATCAGCATAATTCTCAGCTTAGTTGCTCAGTTCACGACGTACGAGGCCTTAAACTAGGAGTTTTCAGGTTCGATTCCCCAGCTGTTGCAATTTTTTTGCGAGGTTTGATGACAGTCATTGCGACAAGATTCATTAAATTCTCAATTTCCCCCTTAAATTCACAATATAACTGTACATCATTTTTCTTTACAAAATGTTATGATCTCTTCTCGCACATAACAACCCTCCAGAAATAAAGTAAACATTTCAAAATCAAATACTCACTCTCTCTCTCTCTCTTTCTCTCTCTCTCTCTCTCTCTCAACATCACTAAAGCCAGCGGCAAAGTAATGTTCCAGACTTTAAACACAAGGTACTATAGTTCGATTCGCCGGCTAATCTAATTTCCTTTTTCAGGATTAAGTTCATAGCGACAGAATTCATTCTTCTCTCATCATTGAACAATGTTTCAAATGATCTACCTTTGAAAGCAAACAGTGGTTTGGGAAAGGTTAAAAGCAAAATACCGCTAAAAGAAACTCCAATAACGCATAAGTAGGTGCGTGCGGTATAACAAATTATGTTGAAGTTGTCAGATCGGGCTCATAACTTTCCTTTTTGTTAATATGACTCCGTGTTAGATCTGATCAATTGCAAAAGAAAACTTCATCAGCATAATTCTCAGCTTGTTTGCTCAGTTGATGATGTATGAGTCCTTAAACTAGGAGTTTTCAGCTTCGATTCCCCAGCTGTTGCAATTTTTATGCGAGGTTTGATGACAGTCATTGCGACAAGATTCACTAATTTCTCATCACTCACATTTTCCCCCCTTAAATTCACAACATAACTGTACATCATTTTTCTTTACAAAATGTTACGATTTCTTCTCGCGCATAACAACCCTCCAGAAATAAAGTAAACATTTCAAAATCAAATACTCACTCTCTCTCTCTCTCTCTCTCTCTCTCTCTCACTCTCAACATCACTAAAGGCAGCGGCAAAGTAATGTTCCAGACTTTAAACCCAAGGTACTATAGTTCGATTCGCCGGCTAATCTAATTTCCTTTTTCAGGATTAAGTTCATAGCGACAGAATTCATTCTTCTCTCATCCTTGAACAATGTTTCAAATGATCTACCTTTGAAAGCAAACAGTGGTTTGGGAAAGGTTAAAAGCAAAATACCGCTAAAAGAAACTCCAATAACGCGTAAGTACATGTAGGTGCGTGCGTTATAACTCGGACTATGTTAAGTCGTCAGATCGGGCTCATAACTTTCATTTTCGTTAACATGACTCCGTTTAAGATCTGATCAATTGCAAAAGAAAACTTCATCAGCATAATTCTCAGTTTAGTTGCTCAGTTGATGACGTAAAAGGCCTGAAACTTGGGGTTAACAGGTTCGATTCCCCAGCTGTTGCAAGTTTTATCCGAGGTCTCATGACAGTCATTGCGACAAGATTCATTAATTTCTCATCGCTCGCAGTTTTTTTCCTTCCTTCAATTCACAACACAACTGGACATCATTTTCCTTTACAAAATGTTACAATTTCTTCTCGCACATAACAACCCTCCAGCGATACAGTAAACATTTCAAAATCAAATATACACACATTCTCTCTCTCCCTCTCTCTCCCAACATCACTAAAGGCAGTGGCAAAGTAATGTTCCAGACTTTAAAGCAACGGTTCTGTAGTTCGATTCGCCGGCTAATCTAATTTCCTTTTTCAGGATTAAGTTCAAAGCGACAGGATTCATTCTTCTCTCATCATTGAACAATGTTTCAAATGATCTACGTTTGAAAGCAAACAGTGGTTTGGGAAAGGTTAAAAGCAAAATACCGCTAAAAGAAACTCCAATAACGCATAAGTAGGTGCGTGCGGTATAACAAATTATGTTGAAGTTGTCAGATCGGGCTCATAACTTTCCTTTTCGTTAATATGACTCCGTGTTAGATTTGATCAATTGCAAAAGAAAACTTCATCAGCATAATTCTCAGCTTATTTGCTCAGTTCACGACATACGAGGCCTTAAACTAGGGGTTTTCAGGTTCGATTCATCAGCTGTTGCAATTTTTATCCGAGGTTTGATATCAGTCATTGCGACAAGATTCATTCAATTCTCATCGCTCACATTTTTCCCCCTTAAATTCACAACATAACTGTACATCATTTTTATTTATAAAATGTTACGATTTCTTCTCGCACATAACAACCCTCCAGAAATAAAGTAAACATTTCAAAATCAAATACTCTCTCTCGCTCTCTCTCTCTCTCTCTCTCTCTCTCTCACTCTCAACATCACTAAAGGCAGCGGCAAAGTAATGTTCCAGACTTTAAACACAAGGTACTATAGTTCGATTCGCCGGCTAATCTAATTTCCTTTTTCAGGATTAAGTTCAAAGCGACAGGATTCATTCTTCTCTCATCATTGAACAATGTTTCAAAAGATCTACGTTTGAAAGCAAACAGTGGTTTGGGAAAGGTTAAAAGCAAAATACCGCTAAAAGAAACTCCAATACATGTAAGTACATGTAGGTGCGTGCGTTATAACTCGGACTATGTTGAAGTCGTCAGATCGGGCTCATAACTTTCATTTTCGTTAACATGACTCCGTTTAAGATCTGATCAATTGCAAAAGAAAACTTCATCAGCATAATTCTCAGCTTGGTTGCTCAGTTCACGACGTACGAGGCCTTAAACTAGGAGTTTTCAGGTTTGATTCCCCAGCTGTTGCAATTTTTATCCGAGGTTTGACGACAGTCATTGCGACAAGATTCATTAATTTCTCATCGCTCACATATTTTTACCGACAACAGTTATGTACGAAAGCAGCCATTGGTTTGGAATAATGTGCAAGGTACTGGTAAATGAAATACAAACACAGCATGGATAGGTGCACATGACGCCCTGATATACATGTAACTGATATGACTGAAATAATACACTTTCAACTCTCTATGTATCTGCTATAAACTTAAATTCCTTCGAACATCGTCAATCCATTTGAACTAAGGCAAGAGACAACTACATTCTCCCTTATAATTTCATTTAGGGCGATAAATTAAACGTGGTCCAAATGATCAGATTTGTCTTTTGAAGTAGTGGGGCAAACGCGGCATAAAACCAGCATTGTTTCCCGATTCAAACAATGTTTTCAAAAGTCTTCCTCTCTAAGGTCGTGCTGAAAGAATCTTTATGACGTTTATTAAACCTTCACTAAATAAAACAATGCCGAGATCGGTAGCTCAGTCGGTAATCTATGGGACTTGAGACCAGGGTATTGCTGGTTCCAATTCCTAGCTCGGCAAATTTCTTTCCAAGTACTGATTATATGCATTGCGACAGGATCTCTCTCTCTCTTTCTCTCTGCTGAATAATGTTTTAATGTTTATGACGTAGAGTATGTGAGAAAGCAGCCAGTGGATATAATATTGTGTGGAGCACTGGATAAAGAAACCATACAGGACTTGAGAATAGGGCGATAGGATTCATTCCTCTCTCAACGTTGACCATTGTTTCGACGACTGTTATGTGGGAAAGCAGCCAGTGGCTTGGAAAGAATATTGTGCGTAATACTGCTAAAAGAAATTACAGGAAAGAATAGATAGGTGCACTGGCCGCCGCAATATAAATTGAAATAATATTGCAAATGGCGTTTATCACTCTTCAATCAATCAATGAATCAAAAATCTTGCGTGAATGTTTATGAATTATTTTCAATAAACAAGTTGCTTTTGATCATAAAATAGGAACCTTGGCTTTTTCGGCATTCTTACGGTAAATAGCTGAAGCTGATATGATATTCAAAGTCGTCGTATGTAGAAATGTACAGGGTGATTACATAATTTTGTAAGATTTTGCCAGAATGTCTCAGTTGTGCCAGTTACACCATTAACATTTAATTCTAAAAGATCCAATGCAGAATTCTATATAGTTCTTCATCTACATGTATTTCAAAGCAGGTTACACTCAAAATTACGGACTGAGGCAGCATCGTATCAACTGAGAAACGATCAATCATACAGACTGAGGAAGATATGAAGAAAAGGAAGCTAAATTTATTGTAGGCAGTACATTTTTTGGAGGAAAAGGATAAACATCATAGTCCAAGAATACAATCCTATAAACGTGAGAAACACAACAAGGAGACCACAGCTGCAATATAAAGTCAGCCAAAAGAGATGAATGGATGGATGGATGGATGGAGATAGGTAGATAGATAGATAGATAGATAGATAGATAGAAAGATAGAATTTGAGGGACAGAAGGCGAAAGAGATGGATAGATGGACAGAGACAGAGAGAGAAGTTTGCAGGTAGGACAAAGAAATAAAGGGAGACAAACAGACAGACAGAACGTGGGAGAATAATGAACGATAGACAATGAGACAGAAGATGGTGGAATAGCGAAACAGACAGAGAGAAACAGAGATAGAGAGACTGTGTGAAAGGAGGCAGTGAGAGATAGAAAGAGGAGAGATATATTCGAAGAGGAGGGACAGAAATGGGAAGGGATAGAGAGAGAAATAGAGAGCGAGGGAAAGACAAAGGGAGAGAGAGAGAGAAAGAGAGAGAATGAGAGAAATAGAGAGCGATAGAGACTGAAAGTGGAAATCATTGTAGAGGGAAAGATAAGGATGAGGAGCAGAGAGTAAGACAAAGAGTTCTGAAAAGGGAAGATAGAGAGTAAGAGACAGAGAGAGAGAGAGAGAGACAGACAGACAGACAGACAGAGAGACAAAGAGAGAAAAAGAAAGAGGCAGATAGACGGCGATTGGAAAGAGAAAGGTGAAGAGAGACAGAAATAGCGAAACGAGAGAGACAGAGAAAGAGAGAACAAGAAAGTGATAGACAGACACAGAGAGAGAGGTGAAGAGAGGTAGAAATAGCGAAACGAGAGTGAGAGAGAGATTGAGAGAGAGAGACAGAGAGAGAGAGAGAGAGAGAGAGAGAGAGCGAAATGAAAAGAGAGAGAGCGAGATGACAGTGAAATGAGGATGAATACATTATTTCAGACCATTTAGATTGAGGGTTTAAGTCATGAAGAAGAAGTAGAGGCCAAAGGGTTATCGGTGAAATAAAAGTGCAGGCATAGGTTCGTCATCTGAAGGTGCATTCAATTAAGTTAGGTTGAAATATAAAGGAAGCAGATAGAACAAGCTAATCCACTGGAGCTAAAATACGAGTAAGGGCACAGCTGTAAATAGTGAGGGTATATCTGTCGAACTGAGAGAATACATAACCTACTATAGATACAGGCATACGGCATTGGGTTGAAATAATAGAAGGGACATTGTTTCAAAGTTTGAGGTAACATCGAACTGAGAATGTATTTCACCGTCTGAGACAAAGTAGAAGGAACCAAAAGAACATCTTACCGACTGGCGGTGCAGGCTAACAGGTTGGGAGTAAAATCTCTGAAAGGACACTGGTTAATAGCTTAATGATACACATCTCACTCACCAAGGCTACCATCTCAATTCCTATAAGAACATAAAACGGGCTGTTGCAGTAACCAATGGACAGAGGACACATCTTCGAACTGTGGGTACATCAAGTGGGCAAGGGATACAGTCTAATTGAAAACGGGTAAATTTTAAGATAGAATACAGCAGTCACAGGAAGGTGGAAATACAGCTTTAGGACCTATTTTAAAACAATTTCAAGCGATATGGAGCTCGCCGCTAAAGGTGTAAGACTCAATCAAACAAAAAGAAGAAATATTTCTCGAACTGAAGGTACATCTCTTGGACTAAAGGTACATCAAACAGACTGAAGGGGCTAACGCACGGCATTTGGTTTAATTCAAAGTAAAAACAAGTGTCTGGATCTTCATTTACATTTGACAGACCGACGATACATCTTACAGAAAGGCACATACAAAGGACCAAAAAGTGGTTTATCATATCGAATAATTTCCAGAGGTAAAGTTTATCTCACAGACTAAGAGTACAGCCTAATGAAGTAGAGAAATAAGAAACTGGTTGATTCTCAAGCGTTTGTTGACTCCTCTCATGGGCTAAGGGTTCATCTCACGATTTAAGGGTACATACTGAGATTGGGTTAAATCAGACTAAAGACGATGCTAAGGACTAAAGGGCATGTATTACGCACTAAATGTATTTCTCCCGATGTGAAAGTACAACCTGCGGACTGAGGATAAAATCTCCAAGACTGAGAATATGTTTAATGGAAATGATGACAGTTATTGCGACAGGGTTTCTTCTTATCTCAGCGCTGATAATCCTTCCAACGACGTCAGAAAAAGAAAGCAGTAAGTGCCGATGGGAACAATATTGTGCGAAGTACTGGTAAAAGAAAGTACTGATCTCCTTCCAAATAGCCTATAACATTTTTTATTGAATCCAAAACTGTCCAGAAAATATCGAACCCCTTAAAATTAACTTCTGTACATTTCTAAACATATGGCCATTAAAATCTACAGTGTTCACACATTTTGCTTTTTCCATCATTGTTCTTTACAAAAAGTTACAATCTCTTCTCGCACATAACAACTCTTCAGAAATAAATAAAAACGGACTGAAAATATATCTCCCGATGTGAAAGTAAAACCTGCGGACTCAGGATATAATCTCTTAGACTGAGAATATGCTCTATGGAATTGATGACAGTTATTGCGACAGGGTTTATTCTTATCTCAGCGCTCGTAATTCTTTCGACAAGGTTGTGTGAGGAAAGCAGCCAGTGCCAATGGGAACAATACTGTGCGAAGTACCGGTAAAAAGTTATCCCCCTTCCAAAAGCTTATATTTCTTTTTCTCTTGAATCCACAACATTTACTGTACATCATTTTTCTTCATAAAATGTTACAATTTCTTCTCGAGCATAACAACCTTTCAGGAAAAAAGTGAACATGTCAAAATCAAATACTCTCTCTCTCCCTCTCTCTCTCTCTCTCAGATCATCTTGCCAAGTTGCTTGGTCGGTAAAGTACATGGCTTAAAACCTATACAGTCGCAGATTAGGTCCCAAAGCTGTACCAATTTCTGTCCGAGGTTCGATTATATTCATTGTTGCAGGATTTATTCTAAGCTTAATGCCGATCATTCTATCGACTAAAGTTATTTTGAAAAGCAGCCAGTGGTTTGGAGAGACTGTTACAAGAGCACTGGCCGCGCCATTTACCTGACATCAAGTTAAAACAACGCTAAAAAAACACGCTAACAAAGAAATCCGGCTCCGCTACAACATCCAGCACTACCAACTTAATCATCATCATCATCCAAACCATTATTAAATAGCTTCACAACTGCTGTAAACTTACAGTTTTGCTCAATACTATTCTAGTTCACTTTTCAACACTGTTATAAGAAATTAGGAAAACATCTTTATTCTACATTCAAATCAGTTCAATTTTTTACGCTATTTCCAGCTTGTCTACAGTTTTTTTTATTTTTTTTTTTCCCCATCTTTACGTAAATTTTGATTCTTTCCAAAAATTCAGTAAACAACAATCAAATATACACTTATCATTTCCAGTGCTTCCATAATATGGGGACAGGCTTGGGGATATGATACCAGTATTTTCTCCCATTACAGCAAGATGTTTCTCTCCAATGTCTTGCAAACATGACTCATAAACATATTTTTCGTTTACCTTATCAATGTCCCCTCTAAGAATAGATCAACTTCAAAAGTAGATTTCAGCAACATACTTCTTTGCTTTTCACCACTTCTTTACAAAATCAAATAGTGTCAAGGATTCCTAAACATGACATATCCTTGCCTCCTTCCAAATAGGTCCTTTTTCCTTCAATTCCCAACACAATTATACATCATTTTTCTTTACAAAATGTTACACTTTTTTCTCGCACATAGCAACCTTCCAGGAATAAAGTAAAGATTTCAAATTCAAATACTCTCTCTCTCTCTCTCTCTCTGCCAATATCACTAAAAGCAGCGGCAAAGTAATGGTCCAGACGTAAAACACAAGGTTCTGTAGTTCGATTTCCCGGCAAATCAAATTTTCTTTTTTAGGATTGTATAAGTTCGTTGCGACAGGATTCATTCTTCTCTTATCGTTGACCAATGTTTCAAATAATCTACGTTTTAAGGCAAACAATGGTTTGCGAAAGGTTAAAAGCAAAGTAACGGTAAAAGAAACTCCAATAACGCATAAATAGGTGCGTGCGATATAACTCAAATTATGTTGAAATCGTCTCATCGGGCTCATAACTTTCATTTTTCGTTAACATGGCTCCCTTTAAGATCTGATCAATAACAAAAGAAAACTTCATCAGCATAATTCTCAGTTTAGTTGCTCAGTTGATGACGTAAAAGGCCTGAAACTTGGGGTTAACAGGTTCGATTCCCCAGCTGTTGCAAGTTTTATCCGAGGTCTCATGACAGTCATTGCGACAAGATTCATTAATTTCTCATCGCTCGCAGTTTTTTTTCCTTCCTTCAATTCACACCACAACTGGACATCATTTTGCTTTACAAAATGTTACAATTTCTTCTCGCACATAACAACCCTCCAGCAATACAGTAAACATTTCAAAATCAAATACACACACATTCTCTCTCTCCCTCTCTCTCCCAACATCACTAAAGGCAGTGGCAAAGTAATGTTCCAGACTTTAAAGCAACGGTTCTGTAGTTCGATTCGCCGGCTAATCTAATTTCCTTTTTCAGGATTAAGTTCAAAGCGACAGGATTCATTCTTCTCTCATCATTGAACAATGTTTCAAATGATCTACATTTGAAAGCAAACAGTGGTTTGGGAAAGGTTAAAAGCAAATCACCGGTAAAAGAAACTCCAATAATGCATTGGTAGGTGCATGCGTTATAACTCGGACTATGTTGAAGTCGTCAGATCGAGCTCATAGCTTTCATTTTCGTACACATGGCTCCGTTTAAGATCTCATCAATTGCAAAAGAAAACTTCATCAGCATAATTCTCAGCTTAGTTGCTCAGTTCACGACGTACGAGGCCTTAAACTAGGAGTTTTCAGGTTCGATTCCCCAGCTGTTGCAATTTTTTTGCGAGGTTTGATGACAGTCATTGCGACAAGATTCATTAAATTCTCAATTTCCCCCTTAAATTCACAATATAACTGTACATCATTTTTCTTTACAAAATGTTATGATCTCTTCTCGCACATAACAACCCTCCAGAAATAAAGTAAACATTTCAAAATCAAATACTCACTCTCTCTCTCTCTCTTTCTCTCTCTCTCTCTCTCTCTCAACATCACTAAAGCCAGCGGCAAAGTAATGTTCCAGACTTTAAACACAAGGTACTATAGTTCGATTCGCCGGCTAATCTAATTTCCTTTTTCAGGATTAAGTTCATAGCGACAGAATTCATTCTTCTCTCATCATTGAACAATGTTTCAAATGATCTACCTTTGAAAGCAAACAGTGGTTTGGGAAAGGTTAAAAGCAAAATACCGCTAAAAGAAACTCCAATAACGCATAAGTAGGTGCGTGCGGTATAACAAATTATGTTGAAGTTGTCAGATCGGGCTCATAACTTTCCTTTTTGTTAATATGACTCCGTGTTAGATCTGATCAATTGCAAAAGAAAACTTCATCAGCATAATTCTCAGCTTGTTTGCTCAGTTGATGATGTATGAGTCCTTAAACTAGGAGTTTTCAGCTTCGATTCCCCAGCTGTTGCAATTTTTATGCGAGGTTTGATGACAGTCATTGCGACAAGATTCACTAATTTCTCATCACTCACATTTTCCCCCCTTAAATTCACAACATAACTGTACATCATTTTTCTTTACAAAATGTTACGATTTCTTCTCGCGCATAACAACCCTCCAGAAATAAAGTAAACATTTCAAAATCAAATACTCACTCTCTCTCTCTCTCTCTCTCTCTCTCTCTCTCTCTCTCTCACTCTCAACATTACTAAAGGCAGCGGCAAAGTAATGTTCCAGACTTTAAACCCAAGGTACTATAGTTCGATTTGCCGGCTAATCTAATTTCCTTTTTCAGGATTAAGTTCATAGCGACAGAATTCATTCTTCTCTCATCCTTGAACAATGTTTCAAATGATCTACCTTTGAAAGCAAACAGTGGTTTGGGAAAGGTTAAAAGCAAAATACCGCTAAAAGAAACTCCAATAACGCGTAAGTACATGTAGGTGCGTGCGTTATAACTCGGACTATGTTGAAGTCGTCAGATCGGGCTCATAACTTTCATTTTCGTTAACATGACTCCGTTTAAGATCTGATCAATTGCAAAAGAAAACTTCATCAGCATAATTCTCAGTTTAGTTGCTCAGTTGATGACGTAAAAGGCCTGAAACTTGGGGTTAACAGGTTCGATTCCCCAGCTGTTGCAAGTTTTATCCGAGGTCTCATGACAGTCATTGCGACAAGATTCATTAATTTCTCATCGCTCGCAGTTTTTTTCCTTCCTTCAATTCACAACACAACTGGACATCATTTTCCTTTACAAAATGTTACAATTTCTTCTCGCACATAACAACCCTCCAGCGATACAGTAAACATTTCAAAATCAAATATACACACATTCTCTCTCTCCCTCTCTCTCCCACCATCACTAAAGGCAGTGGCAAAGTAATGTTCCAGACTTTAAAGCAACGGTTCTGTAGTTCGATTCGCCGGCTAATCTAATTTCCTTTTTCAGGATTAAGTTCAAAGCGACAGGATTCATTCTTCTCTCATCATTGAACAATGTTTCAAATGATCTACGTTTGAAAGCAAACAGTGGTTTGGGAAAGGTTAAAAGCAAAATACCGCTAAAAGAAACTCCAATAACGCATAAGTAGGTGCGTGCGGTATAACAAATTATGTTGAAGTTGTCAGATCGGGCTCATAACTTTCCTTTTCGTTAATATGACTCCGTGTTAGATTTGATCAATTGCAAAAGAAAACTTCATCAGCATAATTCTCAGCTTATTTGCTCAGTTCACGACATACGAGGCCTTAAACTAGGGGTTTTCAGGTTCGATTCATCAGCTGTTGCAATTTTTATCCGAGGTTTGATATCAGTCATTGCGACAAGATTCATTCAATTCTCATCGCTCACATTTTTCCCCCTTAAATTCACAACATAACTGTACATCATTTTTATTTATAAAATGTTACGATTTCTTCTCGCACATAACAACCCTCCAGAAATAAAGTAAACATTTCAAAATCAAATACTCTCTCTCGCTCTCTCTCTCTCTCTCTCTCTCTCTCACTCTCAACATCACTAAAGGCAGCGGCAAAGTAATGTTCCAGACTTTAAACACAAGGTACTATAGTTCGATTCGCCGGCTAATCTAATTTCCTTTTTCAGGATTAAGTTCAAAGCGACAGGATTCATTCTTCTCTCATCATTGAACAATGTTTCAAAAGATCTACGTTTGAAAGCAAACAGTGGTTTGGGAAAGGTTAAAAACAAAATACCGCTAAAAGAAACTCCAATACATGTAAGTACATGTAGGTGCGTGCGTTATAACTCGGACTGTGTTGAAGTCGTCAGATCGGGCTCATAACTTTCATTTTCGTTAACATGACTCCGTTTAAGATCTGATCAATTGCAAAAGAAAACTTCATCAGCATAATTCTCAGCTTGGTTGCTCAGTTCACGACGTACGAGGCCTTAAACTAGGAGTTTTCAGGTTTGATTCCCCAGCTGTTGCAATTTTTATCCGAGGTTTGACGACAGTCATTGCGACAAGATTCATTAATTTCTCATCGCTCACATATTTTTACCGACAACAGTTATGTACGAAAGCAGCCATTGGTTTGGAATAATGTGCAAGGTACTGGTAAATGAAATACCAACACAGCATGGATAGGTGCACATGACGCCCTGATATACATGTAACTGATATGACTGAAATAATACACTTTCAACTCTCTATGTATCTGCTATAAACTTAAATTCCTTCGAACATCGTCAATCCATTTGAACTAAGGCAAGAGACAACTACATTCTCCCTTATAATTTCATTTAGGGCGATAAATTAAACGTGGTCCAAATGATCAGATTTGTCTTTTGAAGTAGTGGGGCAAACGCGGCATAAAACCAGCATTGTTTCCCGATTCAAACAATGTTTTCAAAAGTCTTCCTCTCTAAGGTCGTGCTGAAAGAATCTTTATGACGTTTATTAAACCTTCACTAAATAAAACAATGCCGAGATCGGTAGCTCAGTCGGTAATCTATGGGACTTGAGACCAGGGTATTGCTGGTTCCAATTCCTAGCTCGGCAAATTTCTTTCCAAGTACTGATTATATGCATTGCGACAGGATCTCTCTCTCTCTTTCTCTCTGCTGAATAATGTTTTAATGTTTATGACGTAGAGTATGTGAGAAAGCAGCCAGTGGATATAATATTGTGTGGAGCACTGGATAAAGAAACCATACAGGACTTGAGAATAGGGCGATAGGATTCATTCCTCTCTCAACGTTGACCATTGTTTCGACGACTGTTATGTGGGAAAGCAGCCAGTGGCTTGGAAAGAATATTGTGCGTAATACTGCTAAAAGAAATTACAGGAAAGAATAGATAGGTGCACTGGCCGCCGCAATATAAATTGAAATAATATTGCAAATGGCGTTTATCACTCTTCAATCAATCAATGAATCAAAAATCTTGCGTGAATGTTTATGAATTATTTTCAATAAACAAGTTGCTTTTGATCATAAAATAGGAACCTTGGCTTTTTCGGCATTCTTACGGTAAATAGCTGAAGCTGATATGATATTCAAAGTCGTCGTATATAGAAATGTACAGGGTGATTACATAATTTTGTAAGATTTTGCCAGAATGTCTCAGTTGTGCCAGTTACACCATTAACATTTAATTCTAAAAGATCCAATGCAGAATTCTATATAGTTCTTCATCTACATGTATTTCAAAGCAGGTTACACTCAAAATTACGGACTGAGGCAGCATCGTATCAACTGAGAAACGATCAATCATACAGACTGAGGAAGATATGAAGAAAAGGAAGCTAAATTTATTGTAGGCAGTACATTTTTTGGAGGAAAAGGATAAACATCATAGTCCAAGAATACAATCCTATAAACGTGAGAAACACAACAAGGAGACCACAGCTGCAATATAAAGTCAGCCAAAAGAGATGAATGGATGGATGGATGGATGGAGATAGGTAGATAGATAGATAGATAGATAGATAGAAAGATAGAATTTGAGGGACAGAAGGCGAAAGAGATGGATAGATGGACAGAGACAGAGAGAGAAGTTTGCAGGTAGGACAAAGAAATAAAGGGAGACAAACAGACAGACAGAACGTGGAAGAATAATGAACGATAGACAATGAGACAGAAGATGGTGGAATAGCGAAACAGACAGAGAGAAACAGAGATAGAGAGACTGTGTGAAAGGAGGCAGTGAGAGATAGAAAGAGGAGAGATATATTCGAAGAGGAGGGACAGAAATGGGAAGGGATAGAGAGAGAAATAGAGAGCGAGGGAAAGACAAAGGGAGAGAGAGAGAGAAAGAGAGAGAATGAGAGAAATAGAGAGCGATAGAGACTGAAAGTGGAAATCATTGTAGAGGGAAAGATAAGGATGAGGAGCAGAGAGTAAGACAAAGAGTTCTGAAAAGGGAAGATAGAGAGTAAGAGACAGAGAGAGAGAGAGAGAGACAGACAGACAGACAGACAGAGAGACAAAGAGAGAAAAAGAAAGAGGCAGATAGACGGCGATTGGAAAGAGAAAGGTGAAGAGAGACAGAAATAGCGAAACGAGAGAGACAGAGAAAGAGAGAACAAGAAAGTGATAGACAGACACAGAGAGAGAGGTGAAGAGAGGTAGAAATAGCGAAACGAGAGTGAGAGAGAGATTGAGAGAGAGAGACAGAGAGAGAGAGAGAGAGAGAGAGAGAGAGAGAGAGAGCGAAATGAAAAGAGAGAGAGCGAGATGACAGTGAAATGAGGATGAATACATTATTTCAGACCATTTAGATTGAGGGTTTAAGTCATGAAGAAGAAGTAGAGGCCAAAGGGTTATCGGTGAAATAAAAGTGCAGGCATAGGTTCGTCATCTGAAGGTGCATTCAATTAAGTTAGGTTGAAATATAAAGGAAGCAGATAGAACAAGCTAATCCACTGGAGCTAAAATACGAGTAAGGGCACAGCTGTAAATAGTGAGGGTATATCTGTCGAACTGAGAGAATACATAACCTACTATAGATACAGGCATACGGCATTGGGTTGAAATAATAGAAGGGACATTGTTTCAAAGTTTGAGGTAACATCGAACTGAGAATGTATTTCACCGTCTGAGACAAAGTAGAAGGAACCAAAAGAACATCTTACCGACTGGCGGTGCAGGCTAACAGGTTGGGAGTAAAATCTCTGAAAGGACACTGGTTAATAGCTTAATGATACACATCTCACTCACCAAGGCTACCATCTCAATTCCTATAAGAACATAAAACGGGCTGTTGCAGTAACCAATGGACAGAGGACACATCTTCGAACTGTGGGTACATCAAGTGGGCAAGGGATACAGTCTAATTGAAAACGGGTAAATTTTAAGATAGAATACAGCAGTCACAGGAAGGTGGAAATACAGCTTTAGGACCTATTTTAAAACAATTTCAAGCGATATGGAGCTCGCCGCTAAAGGTGTAAGACTCAATCAAACAAAAAGAAGAAATATTTCTCGAACTGAAGGTACATCTCTTGGACTAAAGGTACATCAAACAGACTGAAGGGGCTAACGCACGGCATTTGGTTTAATTCAAAGTAAAAACAAGTGTCTGGATCTTCATTTACATTTGACAGACCGACGATACATCTTACAGAAAGGCACATACAAAGGACCAAAAAGTGGTTTATCATATCGAATAATTTCCAGAGGTAAAGTTTATCTCACAGACTAAGAGTACAGCCTAATGAAGTAGAGAAATAAGAAACTGGTTGATTCTCAAGCGTTTGTTGACTCCTCTCATGGGCTAAGGGTTCATCTCACGATTTAAGGGTACATACTGAGATTGGGTTAAATCAGACTAAAGACGATGCTAAGGACTAAAGGGCATGTATTACGCACTAAATGTATTTCTCCCGATGTGAAAGTACAACCTGCGGACTGAGGATAAAATCTCCAAGACTGAGAATATGTTTAATGGAAATGATGACAGTTATTGCGACAGGGTTTCTTCTTATCTCAGCGCTGATAATCCTTCCAACGACGTCAGAAAAAGAAAGCAGTAAGTGCCGATGGGAACAATATTGTGCGAAGTACTGGTAAAAGAAAGTACTGATCTCCTTCCAAATAGCCTATAACATTTTTTATTGAATCCAAAACTGTCCAGAAAATATCGAACCCCTTAAAATTAACTTCTGTACATTTCTAAACATATGGCCATTAAAATCTACAGTGTTCACACATTTTGCTTTTTCCATCATTGTTCTTTACAAAAAGTTACAATCTCTTCTCGCACATAACAACTCTTCAGAAATAAATAAAAACGGACTGAAAATATATCTCCCGATGTGAAAGTAAAACCTGCGGACTCAGGATATAATCTCTTAGACTGAGAATATGCTCTATGGAATTGATGACAGTTATTGCGACAGGGTTTATTCTTATCTCAGCGCTCGTAATTCTTTCGACAAGGTTGTGTGAGGAAAGCAGCCAGTGCCAATGGGAACAATACTGTGCGAAGTACCGGTAAAAAGTTATCCCCCTTCCAAAAGCTTATATTTCTTTTTCTCTTGAATCCACAACATTTACTGTACATCATTTTTCTTCATAAAATGTTACAATTTCTTCTCGAGCATAACAACCTTTCAGGAAAAAAGTGAACATGTCAAAATCAAATACTCTCTCTCTCCCTCTCTCTCTCTCTCTCAGATCATCTTGCCAAGTTGCTTGGTCGGTAAAGTACATGGCTTAAAACCTATACAGTCGCAGATTAGGTCCCAAAGCTGTACCAATTTCTGTCCGAGGTTCGATTATATTCATTGTTGCAGGATTTATTCTAAGCTTAATGCCGATCATTCTATCGACTAAAGTTATTTTGAAAAGCAGCCAGTGGTTTGGAGAGACTGTTACAAGAGCACTGGTCGCGCCATTTACCTGACATCAAGTTAAAACAACGCTAAAAAAACACGCTAACAAAGAAATCCGGCTCCGCTACAACATCCAGCACTACCAACTTAATCATCATCATCATCCAAACCATTATTAAATAGCTTCACAACTGCTGTAAACTTACAGTTTTGCTCAATACTATTCTAGTTCACTTTTCAACACTGTTATAAGAAATTAGGAAAACATCTTTATTCTACATTCAAATCAGTTCAATTTTTTACGCTATTTCCAGCTTGTCTACAGTTTTTTTTTTTTTTTTTTTTTCCCCATCTTTACGTAAATTTTGATTCTTTCCAAAAATTCAGTAAACAACAATCAAATATACACTTATCATTTCCAGTGCTTCCATAATATGGGGACAGGCTTGGGGATATGATACCAGTATTTTCTCCCATTACAGCAAGATGTTTCTCTCCAATGTCTTGCAAACATGACTCATAAACATATTTTTCGTTTACCTTATCAATGTCCCCTCTAAGAATAGATCAACTTCAAAAGTAGATTTCAGCAACATACTTCTTTGCTTTTCACCACTTCTTTACAAAATCAAATAGTGTCAAGGATTCCTAAACATGACATATCCTTGCCTCCTTCCAAATAGGTCCTTTTTCCTTCAATTCCCAACACAATTATACATCATTTTTCTTTACAAAATGTTACACTTTTTTCTCGCACATAGCAACCTTCCAGGAATAAAGTAAAGATTTCAAATTCAAATACTCTCTCTCTCTCTCTCTCTCTCTCTCTCTCTCTCTGCCAATATCACTAACAGTAGCGGCAAAGTAATGGTCCATACGTAAAACACAAGGTTCTATAGTTCGATTTCCCGGCAAATCAAATTTTCTTTTTTAGGATTGTATAAGTTCGTTGCGACAGGATTCATTCTTCTCTTATCGTTGACCAATGTTTCAAATAATCTACGTTTTAAGGCAAACAATGGTTTGCGAAAGGTTAAAAGCAAACTAACAGTAAAAGAAACTCCAATAACGCATAAATAGGTGCGTGCGATATAACTCAAATTATGTTGAAATCGTCTCATCGGGCTCATAATTTTCATTTTTCGTTAACATGGCTCCCTTTAAGATCTGATCAATAACAAAAGAAAACTTCATCAGCATAATTCTCAGTTTAGTTGCTCAGTTGATGACGTAAAAGGCCTGAAACTTGGGGTTAACAGGTTCGATTCCCCAGCTGTTGCAAGTTTTATCCGAGGTCTCATGACAGTCATTGCGACAAGATTCATTAATTTCTCATCGCTCGCAGTTTTTTTCCTTCCTTCAATTCACAACGCAACTGGACATCATTTTCCTTTACAAAATGTTACAATTTCTTCTCGCACATAACAACCCTCCAGCAATACAGTAAACATTTCAAAATCAAATACACACACATTCTCTCTCTCCCTCTCTCTCCCAACATCACTAAAGGCAGTGGCAAAGTAATGTTCCAGACTTTAAAGCAACGGTTCTGTAGTTCGATTCGCCGGCTAATCTAATTTCCTTTTTCAGGATTAAGTTCAAAGCGACAGGATTCATTCTTCTCTCATCATTGAACAATGTTTCAAATGATCTACATTTGAAAGCAAACAGTGGTTTGGGAAAGGTTAAAAGCAAATCACCGGTAAAAGAAACTCCAATAACGCATTGGTAGGTGCATGCGTTATAACTCGGACTATGTTGAAGTCGTCAGATCGAGCTCATAGCTTTCATTTTCGTAAACATGGCTCCGTTTAAGATCTCATCAATTGCATAAGAAAACTTCATCAGCATAATTCTCAGCTTAGTTGCTCAGTTCACGACGTACGAGGCCTTAAACTAGGAGTTTTCAGGTTCGATTCCCCAGCTGTTGCAATTTTTATGCGAGGTTTGATGACAGTCATTGCGACAAGATTCATTAAATTCTCAATTTCCCCCTTAAATTCACAATATAACTGTACATCATTTTTCTTTACAAAATGTTATGATCTCTTCTCGCACATAACAACCCTCCAGAAATAAAATAAACATTTCAAAATCAAATACTCACTCTCACTCTCTCTCTCTCTCTCTCTCTCTCAACATCACTAAAGGCAGCGGCAAAGTAATGTTCCAGACTTTAAACCCAAGGTACTATAGTTCGATTCGCCGGCTAATCTAATTTCCTTTTTCAGGATTAAGTTCATAGCGACAGAATTCATTCTTCTCTCATCCCTGAACAATGTTTTAAATGATCTACCTTTGAAAGCAAACAGTGGTTTGGGAAAGGTTAAAAGCAAAATACCGCTAAAAGAAGCTCCAATAACGCATAAGTAGGTGCGTGCGGTATAACAAATTATGTTGAAGTTGTCAGATCGGGCTCATAACTTTCCTTTTCGTTAATATGACTCCGTGTTAGATCTGATCAATTGCAAAAGAAAACTTCATCAGCATAATTCTCAGCTTGTTTGCTCAGTTGATGATGTATGAGTCCTTAAACTAGGAGTTTTCAGGTTCCATTCACCAGCTGTTGCAATTTTTATGCGAGGTTTGATGACAGTCATTGCGACAAGATTCACTAATTTCTCATCACTCACATTTTCCCCCCTTAAATTCACAATATAACTGTACATCATTTTTCTTTACAAAATGTTACGATTTCTTCTCGCACATAACAACCCTCCAGAAATAAAGTAAACATTTCAAAATCAAATACTCACTCTCTCTCTCTCTCTCAACCTCACTAAAGGCAGCGGCAAAGTAATGTTCCAGACTTTAAACCCAAGGTACTATAGTTCGATTCGCCAGTTAATCTAATTTCCTTTTTCAGGATTAAGTTCATAGCGACAGAATTCATTCTTCTCTCATCCCTGAACAATGTTTCAAATGATCTACCTTTGAAAGCAAACAGTGGTTTGGGAAAGGTTAAAAGCAAAATACCGCTAAAAGAAACTCCAATAACGCATAAGTAGGTGCGTGCGGTATAACAAATTATGTTGAAGTTGTCAGATCGGGCTCATAACTTTCCTTTTCGTTAATATGACTCCGTGTTAGATCTGATCAATTGCAAAAGAAAACTTCATCAGCATAATTCTCAGCTTAGTTGCTCAGTTCACGACGTACAAGGCCTTAAACTAGGGGTTTTCAGGTTCGATTCACCAGCTGTTGCAATTTTTATCCGAGGTTTGATATCAGTCAATGCGATAAGATTCATTAAATTCTCATCGCTCACATTTTTCCCCCTTAAAATCACAACATAACTGTACATCATTTTTCTTTATAAAATGTTACGATTTCTTCTCGCACATAACAACCCTCCAGAAATAAAGTAAACATTTCAAAATCAAATACTCACTCTCGCTCTCGCTCTCTCTCTCTCTCTCTCACTCTCAACATCACTAAAGGCAGCGGCTAAGTAATGTTCCAGACTTTAAACCCAAGGTACATTAGTTCGATTCGCCGGCTAATCTAATTTCCTTTTTCAGGATTAAGTTCAAAGCGACAGGATTCATTCTTCTCTCATCATTGAACAATGTTTCAAATGATCTACGTTTGAAAGCAAACAGTGGTTTTGGAAAGGTTAAAAGCAAAATACCGCTAAAAGAAACTCCAATAACGCATAAGTAGGTGCGTGCGGTATAACAAATTATGTTGAAGTTGTCAGATCGGGCTCATAACTTTCCTTTTCGTTAATATGACTCCGTGTTAGATCTGATCAATTGTAAAAGAAAACTTCATCAGCATAATTCTCAGCTTGTTTGCTCAGTTGATGATGTACGAGTCCTTAAACTAGGAGTTTTCAAGTTCGATTCCCCAGCTGTTGCAATTTTTATGCGAGGTTTGATGACAGTCATTGCGACAAGATTCACTAATTTCTCATCACTAACATTTTTCCCCCTTCAATGCACAACATAACTGTACATCATTTTTCTTTACAAAATGTTAAAATTTCTTCTCGCGCATAACAACCCTCCAGGAATAAAGTAAACATTTCAAAATCAAATACTCTCTCTCTCTCTCCCTCTCCCTCTCTCTCTCTCAACATCACTAAAGCCAGCGGCAAAGTAATGTTCCAGACTTTAAACCCAAGGTACTATAGTTCGATTCGCCGGCTAATCTAATTTCCTTTTTCAGGATTAAGTTCATAGCCATAGAATTCATTCTTCTCTCATCCCTGAACAATGTTTCAAATGATATACCTTTGAAAGCAAACAGTGGTTTGGGAAAGGTTAAAAGCAAATACCGCTAAAAGAAACTCCAATAACGCGTAAGTACATGTAGGTGCGTGCGTTATAACTCGGACTATGTTGAAGTCGTCAGATCGGGCTCATAACTTTCATTTTCGTTAACATGACTCCGTTTAAGATCTGATCAATTGCAAAAGAAAACTTCATCAGCATAATTCTCAGCTTGGTTGCTCAGTTCACGACGTACGAGGCCTTAAACTAGGAGTTTTCAGGTTTGATTCCCCAGCTGTTGCAATTTTTATCCGAGGTTTGACGACAGTCATTGCGACAAGATTCATTAATTTCTCATCGCTCACATATTTTTACCGACAACAGTTATGTACGAAAGCAGCCATTGGTTTGGAATAATGTGCAAGGTACTGGTAAATGAAATACCAACACAGCATGGATAGGTGCACATGACGCCCTGATATACATGTAACTGATATGACTGAAATAATACACTTTCAACTCTCTATGTATCTGCTATAAACTTAAATTCCTTCGAACATCGTCAATCCATTTGAACTAAGGCAAGAGACAACTACATTCTCCCTTATAATTTCATTTAGGGCGATAAATTAAACGTGGTCCAAATGATCAGATTTGTCTTTTGAAGTAGTGGGGCAAACGCGGCATAAAACCAGCATTGTTTCCTGATTCAAACAATGTTTTCAAAAGTCTTCCTCTCTAAGGTCGTGCTGAAAGAATCTTTATGACGTTTATTAAACCTTCACTAAATAAAACAATGCCGAGATCGGTAGCTCAGTCGGTAATCTATGGGACTTGAGACCAGGGTATTGCTGGTTCCAATTCCTAGCTCGGCAAATTTCTTTCCAAGTACTGATTATATGCATTGCGACAGGATCTCTCTCTCTCTTTCTCTCTGCTGAATAATGTTTTAATGTTTATGACGTAGAGTATGTGAGAAAGCAGCCAGTGGATATAATATTGTGTGGAGCACTGGATAAAGAAACCATACAGGACTTGAGAATAGGGCGTCGTTGGTTGGTTTCCCGGCTCGGTCAATTTTTTCCGACGATTGCTTATAGTCATTGCGATAGGATTCATTCCTCTCTCAACGTTGACCATTGTTTCGACGACTGTTATGTGGGAAAGCAGCCAGTGGCTTGGAAAGAATATTGTGCGTAATACTGCTAAAAGAAATTACAGGAAAGAATAGATAGGTGCACTGGCCGCCGCAATATAAATTGAAATAATATTGCAAATGGCGTTTATCACTCTTCAATCAATCAATGAATCAAAAATCTTACGTGAATGTTTATGAATTATTTTCAATAAACAAGTTGCTTTTGATCATAAAATAGGAACCTTGGCTTTTTCGGCATTCTTACGGTAAATAGCTGAAGCTGATACGATATTCAAAGTCGTCGTATGTAGAAATGTACAGGGTGATTACATAATTTTGTAAGATTTTGCCAGAATGTCTCAGTTGTGCCAGTTACACCATTAACATTTAATTCTAAAAGATCCAATGCAGAATTCTATATAGTTCTTCATCTACATGTATTTCAAAGCAGGTTACACTCAAAATTACGGACTGAGGCAGCATCGTATCAACTGAGAAACGATCAATCATACAGACTGAGGAAGATATGAAGAAAAGGAAGCTAAATTTATTGTAGGCAGTACATCATAGTCCAAGAATACAATCCTATAAACGTGAGAAACACAACAAGGAGACCACAGCTGCAATATAAAGTCAGCCAAAAGAGATGAATGGATGGATGGATGGATGGAGATAGGTAGATAGATAGATAGATAGATAGATAGAAAGATAGAATTTGAGGGACAGAAGGCGAAAGAGATGGATAGATGGACAGAGACAGAGAGAGAAGTTTGCAGGTAGGACAAAGAAATAAAGGGAGACAAACAGACAGACAGAACGTGGAAGAATAATGAACGATAGACAATGAGACAGAAGATGGTGGAATAGCGAAACAGACAGAGAGAAACAGAGATAGAGAGACTGTGTGAAAGGAGGCAGTGAGAGATAGAAAGAGGAGAGATATATTCGAAGAGGAGGGACAGAAATGGGAAGGGATAGAGAGAGAAATAGAGAGCGAGGGAAAGACAAAGGGAGAGAGAGAGAGAAAGAGAGAGAATGAGAGAAATAGAGAGCGATAGAGACTGAAAGTGGAAATCATTGTAGAGGGAAAGATAAGGATGAGGAGCAGAGAGTAAGACAAAGAGTTCTGAAAAGGGAAGATAGAGAGTAAGAGACAGAGAGAGAGAGAGAGAGACAGACAGACAGACAGACAGAGAGACAAAGAGAGAAAAAGAAAGAGGCAGATAGACGGCGATTGGAAAGAGAAAGGTGAAGAGAGACAGAAATAGCGAAACGAGAGAGACAGAGAAAGAGAGAACAAGAAAGTGATAGACAGACACAGAGAGAGAGGTGAAGAGAGGTAGAAATAGCGAAACGAGAGTGAGAGAGAGATTGAGAGAGAGAGACAGAGAGAGAGAGAGAGAGAGAGAGAGAGAGAGAGAGAGCGAAATGAAAAGAGAGAGAGCGAGATGACAGTGAAATGAGGATGAATACATTATTTCAGACCATTTAGATTGAGGGTTTAAGTCATGAAGAAGAAGTAGAGGCCAAAGGGTTATCGGTGAAATAAAAGTGCAGGCATAGGTTCGTCATCTGAAGGTGCATTCAATTAAGTTAGGTTGAAATATAAAGGAAGCAGATAGAACAAGCTAATCCACTGGAGCTAAAATACGAGTAAGGGCACAGCTGTAAATAGTGAGGGTATATCTGTCGAACTGAGAGAATACATAACCTACTATAGATACAGGCATACGGCATTGGGTTGAAATAATAGAAGGGACATTGTTTCAAAGTTTGAGGTAACATCGAACTGAGAATGTATTTCACCGTCTGAGACAAAGTAGAAGGAACCAAAAGAACATCTTACCGACTGGCGGTGCAGGCTAACAGGTTGGGAGTAAAATCTCTGAAAGGACACTGGTTAATAGCTTAATGATACACATCTCACTCACCAAGGCTACCATCTCAATTCCTATAAGAACATAAAACGGGCTGTTGCAGTAACCAATGGACAGAGGACACATCTTCGAACTGTGGGTACATCAAGTGGGCAAGGGATACAGTCTAATTGAAAACGGGTAAATTTTAAGATAGAATACAGCAGTCACAGGAAGGTGGAAATACAGCTTTAGGACCTATTTTAAAACAATTTCAAGCGATATGGAGCTCGCCGCTAAAGGTGTAAGACTCAATCAAACAAAAAGAAGAAATATTTCTCGAACTGAAGGTACATCTCTTGGACTAAAGGTACATCAAACAGACTGAAGGGGCTAACGCACGGCATTTGGTTTAATTCAAAGTAAAAACAAGTGTCTGGATCTTCATTTACATTTGACAGACCGACGATACATCTTACAGAAAGGCACATACAAAGGACCAAAAAGTGGTTTATCATATCGAATAATTTCCAGAGGTAAAGTTTATCTCACAGACTAAGAGTACAGCCTAATGAAGTAGAGAAATAAGAAACTGGTTGATTCTCAAGCGTTTGTTGACTCCTCTCATGGGCTAAGGGTTCATCTCACGATTTAAGGGTACATACTGAGATTGGGTTAAATCAGACTAAAGACGATGCTAAGGACTAAAGGGCATGTATTACGCACTAAATGTATTTCTCCCGATGTGAAAGTACAACCTGCGGACTGAGGATAAAATCTCCAAGACTGAGAATATGTTTAATGGAAATGATGACAGTTATTGCGACAGGGTTTCTTCTTATCTCAGCGCTGATAATCCTTCCAACGACGTCAGAAAAAGAAAGCAGTAAGTGCCGATGGGAACAATATTGTGCGAAGTACTGGTAAAAGAAAGTACTGATCTCCTTCCAAATAGCCTATAACATTTTTTATTGAATCCAAAACTGTCCAGAAAATATCGAACCCCTTAAAATTAACTTCTGTACATTTCTAAACATATGGCCATTAAAATCTACAGTGTTCACACATTTTGCTTTTTCCATCATTGTTCTTTACAAAAAGTTACAATCTCTTCTCGCACATAACAACTCTTCAGAAATAAATAAAAACGGACTGAAAATATATCTCCCGATGTGAAAGTAAAACCTGCGGACTCAGGATATAATCTCTTAGACTGAGAATATGCTCTATGGAATTGATGACAGTTATTGCGACAGGGTTTATTCTTATCTCAGCGCTCGTAATTCTTTCGACAAGGTTGTGTGAGGAAAGCAGCCAGTGCCAATGGGAACAATACTGTGCGAAGTACCGGTAAAAAGTTATCCCCCTTCCAAAAGCTTATATTTCTTTTTCTCTTGAATCCACAACATTTACTGTACATCATTTTTCTTCATAAAATGTTACAATTTCTTCTCGAGCATAACAACCTTTCAGGAAAAAAGTGAACATGTCAAAATCAAATACTCTCTCTCTCCCTCTCTCTCTCTCTCTCAGATCATCTTGCCAAGTTGCTTGGTCGGTAAAGTACATGGCTTAAAACCTATACAGTCGCAGATTAGGTCCCAAAGCTGTACCAATTTCTGTCCGAGGTTCGATTATATTCATTGTTGCAGGATTTATTCTAAGCTTAATGCCGATCATTCTATCGACTAAAGTTATTTTGAAAAGCAGCCAGTGGTTTGGAGAGACTGTTACAAGAGCACTGGTCGCGCCATTTACCTGACATCAAGTTAAAACAACGCTAAAAAAACACGCTAACAAAGAAATCCGGCTCCGCTACAACATCCAGCACTACCAACTTAATCATCATCATCATCCAAACCATTATTAAATAGCTTCACAACTGCTGTAAACTTACAGTTTTGCTCAATACTATTCTAGTTCACTTTTCAACACTGTTATAAGAAATTAGGAAAACATCTTTATTCTACATTCAAATCAGTTCAATTTTTTACGCTATTTCCAGCTTGTCTACAGTTTTTTTTTTTTTTTTTTTTTTCCCCATCTTTACGTAAATTTTGATTCTTTCCAAAAATTCAGTAAACAACAATCAAATATACACTTATCATTTCCAGTGCTTCCATAATATGGGGACAGGCTTGGGGATATGATACCAGTATTTTCTCCCATTACAGCAAGATGTTTCTCTCCAATGTCTTGCAAACATGACTCATAAACATATTTTTCGTTTACCTTATCAATGTCCCCTCTAAGAATAGATCAACTTCAAAAGTAGATTTCAGCAACATACTTCTTTGCTTTTCACCACTTCTTTACAAAATCAAATAGTGTCAAGGATTCCTAAACATGACATATCCTTGCCTCCTTCCAAATAGGTCCTTTTTCCTTCAATTCCCAACACAATTATACATCATTTTTCTTTACAAAATGTTACACTTTTTTCTCGCACATAGCAACCTTCCAGGAATAAAGTAAAGATTTCAAATTCAAATACTCTCTCTCTCTCTCTCTCTCTCTCTCTGCCAATATCACTAAAAGCAGCGGCAAAGTAATGGTCCAGACGTAAAACACAAGGTTCTATAGTTCGATTTCCCGGCAAATCAAATTTTCTTTTTTAGGATTGTATAAGTTCGTTGCGACAGGATTCATTCTTCTCTTATCGTTGACCAATGTTTCAAATAATCTACGTTTTAAGGCAAACAATGGTTTGCGAAAGGTTAAAAGCAAAGTAACGGTAAAAGAAACTCCAATAACGCATAAATAGGTGCGTGCGATATAACTCAAATTATGTTGAAATCGTCTCATCGGGCTCATAACTTTCATTTTTCGTTAACATGGCTCCCTTTAAGATCTAATCAATAACAAAAGAAAACTTCATCAGCATAATTCTCAGTTTAGTTGCTCAGTTGATGACGTAAAAGGCCTGAAACTTGGGGTTAACAGGTTCGATTCCCCAGCTGTTGCAAGTTTTATCCGAGGTCTCATGACAGTCATTGCGACAAGATTCATTAATTTCTCATCGCTCGCAGTTTTTTTCCTTCCTTCAATTCACAACACAACTGGACATCATTTTCCTTTACAAAATGTTACAATTTCTTCTCGCACATAACAACCCTCCAGCAATACAGTAAACATTTCAAAATCAAATACACACACATTCTCTCTCTCCCTCTCTCTCCCAACATCACTAAAGGCAGTGGCAAAGTAATGTTCCAGACTTTAAAGCAACGGTTCTGTAGTTCGATTCGCCGGCTAATCTAATTTCCTTTTTCAGGATTAAGTTCAAAGCGACAGGATTCATTCTTCTCTCATCATTGAACAATGTTTCAAATGATCTACATTTGAAAGCAAACAGTGGTTTGGGAAAGGTTAAAAGCAAATCACCGGTAAAAGAAACTCCAATAACGCATTGGTAGGTGCATGCGTTATAACTCGGACTATGTTGAAGTCGTCAGATCGAGCTCATAGCTTTCATTTTCGTAAACATGGCTCCGTTTAAGATCTCATCAATTGCAAAAGAAAACTTCATCAGCATAATTCTCAGCTTAGTTGCTCAGTTCACGACGTACGAGGCCTTAAACTAGGAGTTTTCAGGTTCGATTCCCCAGCTGTTGCAATTTTTATGCGAGGTTTGATGACAGTCATTGCGACAAGATTCATTAAATTCTCATTTTCCCCTTTAAATTCACAATATAACTGTACATCATTTTTCTTTACAAAATGTTATTATCTCTTCTCGCACATAACAACCCTCCAGAAATAAAGTAAACATTTCAAAATCAAATACTCACTCTCTCTCTCTCTCTCTCTCTCTCTCTCTCTCTCTCTCAACATCACTAAAGGCAGCGGCAAAGTAATGTTCCAGACTTTAAACCCAAGGTACTATAGTTCGATTCGCCGGCTAATCTAATTTCCTTTTTCAGGATTAAGTTCATAGCGACAGAATTCATTCTTCTCTCATCCCTGAACAATGTTTCAAATGATCTACCTTTGAAAGCAAACAGTGGTTTGGGAAAGGTTAAAAGCAAAATACCGCTAAAAGAAACTCCAATAACGCATAAGTAGGTGCGTGCGGTATAACAAATTATGTTGAAGTTGTCAGATCGGGCTCATAACTTTCCATTTCGTTAATATGACTCCGTGTTAGATCTGATCAATTGTAAAAGAAAACTTCATCAGCATAATTCTCAGCTTGTTTGCTCAGTTGATGATGTATGAGTCCTTAAACTAGGAGTTTTCAGGTTCGATTCACCAGCTGTTGCAATTTTTATGCGAGGTTTGATGACAGTCATTGCGACAAGATTCACTAATTTCTCATCACTCACATTTTCCCCCCTTAAATTCACAACATAACTGTACATCATTTTTCTTTACAAAATGTTATGATCTCTTCTCGCACATAACAACCCCCCAGAAATAAAGTAAACATTTCAAAATCAAATACTCACTCTCGCTCTCTCTCTCTCTCTCTCTCACTCTCAACATCACTAAAGGCAGCGGCTAAGTAATGTTCCAGACTTTAAACACAAGGTACTATAGTTCGATTCGCCGGCTAATCTAATTTCCTTTTTCAGGATTAAGTTCAAAGCGACAGGATTCATTCTTCTCTCATCCCTGAACAATGTTTCAAATGATCTACGTTTGAAAGTAAACAGTGGTTTGGGAAAGGTTAAAAGCAAAATACCGCTAAAAGAAATCCAATAACGCATAAGTAGGTGCGTGCGGTATAACAAATTATGTTGAAGTTGTCAGATCGGGCTCATAACTTTCCTTTTCGTTAATATGACTCCGTGTTAGATCTGATCAATTGTAAAAGAAAACTTCATCAGCATAATTCTCAGCTTCTTTGCTCAGTTGATGATGTACGAGTCCTTAAACTAGGAGTTTTCAAGTTCGATTCCCCAGCTGTTGCAATTTTTATGCCAGGTTTGATGACAGTCATTGCGACAAGATTCACTAATTTCTCATCACTCACATTTTTCCCCCCTTCAATGCACAACATAACTGTACATCATTTTTCTTTACAAAATGTTAAAATTTCTTCTCGCGCATAACAACCCTCCAGGAATAAAGTAAACATTTCAAAATCAAATACTCTCTCTCTCTCTCCCTCTCCCTCTCTCTCTCTCAATATCACTAAAGCTAGCGGCAAAGTAATGTTCCAGACTTTAAACCCAAGGTACTATAGTTCGATTCGCCGGCTAATCTAATTTCCTTTTTCAGGATTAAGTTCATAGCCACAGGATTCATTCTTCTCTCATCCCTGAACAATGTTTCAAATGATCTACCTTTGACAGCAAACAGTGGTTTGGGAAAGTTTAAAAGCAAAATACCGCTAAAAGAAACTCCAATAACGCATAAGTAGGTGCGTGCGGTATAACAAATTATGTTGAAGTTGTCAGATCGGGCTCATAACTTTCCTTTTCGTTAATATGACTCCGTGTTAGATCTGATCAATTGTAAAAGAAAACTTCATCAGCATAATTCTCAGCTTGTTTGCTCAGTTGATGATGTATGAGTCCTTAAACTAGGAGTTTTCAGTGCTCGCGCTGCCAATCGACATTATCGACAATTGTCGATTAATTAATTCAGCTGTCGATTAATTCTTCCAATTGTCGATAAAAATTGTCGATTAATTAATTTAAAAAAAAAAGTCGGATAAAATTCCCTTTACTTGCCTGGATCACGCGCTAATTTGCACCGGAAATGTGGTAACGGCTTGTTTCACACCTCGACGGACGCAACCTTAGGTAATCGACAGGTCACAATTGGCTTGTATATTCCACAACGCGTGGCATGTTATCGGTTGTTATTCGAAGCCGTTAATTGGAGAACGCGATTATTTGTTTATTTCACGTTAAATTTTGATTGACTATTTTACTCGACGCAGTGACAGAATGCCTTGGATTTCAATACCGCCAGAAACGGCGATGGCGACTACAGGAAACCAATTAGATATCATAAATTCGTTTACATTGCTAACGTAAACCCGCGCTATTTAAATGTTGGCGAACAAAAAGAAAACAATAATTCATAATTGACTTTAATTGACATGTTGACATTATTCTAATAAATCTTGTTCTTGAACCCTTAAAATCTTATCATTCTTTACTTATACGTCAACATGGGTCGTCCTAAACGAAAACTATCGCAAATTAAAAAAGATAATAAACTAAGGAAAATTTAACTGCATTTACAGTATTGGATTTAGCAGTGGTACCAGTGAATAGCAGTATGAAATTTCAAATTAAATTTAAAGGCTTAGGTTGATAACCTCGTCGACTTCACTGTTTAGGTACTATCGAGTGAATGACTTTATTTAAGACATTTTATCCTCTCCTCCTCATTGATCTTATTAGAAAATAATTAAGGTCAGCAGATAATAAAGGGAGGTAATTCATCATGTAATAGAAAATTTTCTCCTTTACTTGTGCACATCATTTATTACAATAGAAAAAAATGTTGTTTGGTAAAGAAGTAACCATTCATCAAAAGAAACTAGGGCATATATGTCTGTATGCTTTTATGCAAATAATGTGGGAAAAGGAGAACTATCCTTAGGAAATGGTGTAGAACAAATTTTCCTTTTCCTACAATATTTTCTACAATGTAAGATTAAAATGAAATTTTGTCTTTTGGTAAAGGAGTAACCATTCATCAAAAGAAACTAGGACCTAAAAGCCTTTATGCTTTTATGTAACTATTGTGGGAGGGAGCACTGTCCCAGGAAATGGTATAGAGCAAATTCTCCTTTCCCACAATATTTTCTACAAGGTAAGATTAAATATATATGACCATTTTTTATTATTATTACTGTAATGGAAATGATTATGTGAATCAAAGTTTAAAAATATGAGTAAAAATCAAAGTTAATGCTACATGTGCATGTCTTTTCTTTTAAAACAAACTTCGCGCGCTTAATTTGTCTATTATTTTTTGCAAGAAAAAATTGTTGGCCATTATTTTACTTGGGCCAGACCTAGCACTGAGTTTTCAGGTTCGATTCACCAGCTGTTGCAATTTTTATGCGAGGTTTGATGACAGTCATTGCGACAAGATTCACTAATTTCTCATCACTCACATTTTCCCCCCTTAAATTCACAACATAACTGTACATCATTTTTCTTTACAAAATGTTATGATCTCTTCTCGCACATAACAACCCCCCAGAAATAAAGTAAACATTTCAAAATCAAATACTCACTCTCGCTCTCTCTCTCTCTCTCTCTCTCTCACTCTCAACATCACTAAAGGCAGCGGCTAAGTAATGTTCCAGACTTTAAACCCAAGGTACTATAGTTCGATTCGCCGGCTAATCTAATTTCCTTTTTCAGGATTAAGTTCAAAGCGACAGGATTCATTCTTCTCTCATCCCTGAACAATGTTTCAAATGATCTACGTTTGAAAGCAAACAGTGGTTTGGGAAAGGTTAAAAGCAAAATACCGCTAAAAGAAACTCCAATAACGCATAAGTAGGTGCGTGCGGTATAACAAATTATGTTGAAGTTGTCAGATCGGGCTCATAACTTTCCTTTTCGTTAATATGACTCCGTGTTAGATCTGATCAATTGTAAAAGAAAACTTCATCAGCATAATTCTCAGCTTGTTTGCTCAGTTGATGATGTACGAGTCCTTAAACTAGGAGTTTTCAAGTTCGATTCCATAGCTGTTGCAATTTTTATGCGAGGTTTGATGACAGTCATTGCGACAAGATTCACTAATTTCTCATCACTCACATTTTTCCCCCCTTCAATGCACAACATAACTGTACATCATTTTTCTTTACAAAATGTTAAAATTTCTTCTCGCGCATAACAACCCTCCAGGAATAAAGTAAACATTTCAAAATCAAATACTCTCTCTCTCTCTCTCCCTCTCTCTCTCTCAAAATCACTAAAGCCAGCGGCAAAGTAATGTTCCAGACTTTAAACCCAAGGTACTATAGTTCGATTCGCCGGCTAATCTAATTTCCTTTTTCAGGATTAAGTTCATAGCCACAGAATTCATTCTTCTCTCATCCCTGAACAATGTTTCAAATGATCTACCTTTGAAAGCAAACAGTGGTTTGGGAAAGGTTAAAAGCAAAATACCGCTAAAAGAAACTCCAATAACGCGTAAGTACATGTAGGTGCGTGCGTTATAACTCGGACTATGTTGAAGTCGTCAGATCGGGCTCATAACTTTCATTTTCGTTAACATGACTCCGTTTAAGATCTGATCAATTGCAAAAGAAAACTTCATCAGCATAATTCTCAGCTTGGTTGCTCAGTTCACGACGTACAAGGCCTTAAACTAGGAGTTTTCAGGTTTGATTCCCCAGCTGTTGCAATTTTTATCCGAGGTTTGACGACAGTCATTGCGACAAGATTCATTAATTTCTCATCGCTCACATATTTTTACCGACAACAGTTATGTAGGAAAGCAGCCATTGGTTTGGAATAATGTGCAAGGTACTGGTAAATGAAATACCAACACAGCATGGATAGGTGCACATGACGCCCTGATATACATGTAACTGATATGACTGAAATAATACACTTTCAACTCTCTATGTATCTGCTATAAACTTAAATTCCTTCGAACATCGTCAATCCATTTGAACTAAGGCAAGAGACAACTACATTCTCCCTTATAATTTCATTTAGGGCGATAAATTAAACGTGGTCCAAATGATCAGATTTGTCTTTTGAAGTAGTGGGGCAAACGCGGCATAAAACCAGCATTGTTTCCTGATTCAAACAATGTTTTCAAAAGTCTTCCTCTCTAAGGTCGTGCTGAAAGAATCTTTATGACGTTTATTAAACCTTCACTAAATAAAACAATGCCGAGATCGGTAGCTCAGTCGGTAATCTATGGGACTTGAGACCAGGGTATTGCTGGTTCCAATTCCTAGCTCGGCAAATTTCTTTCCAAGTACTGATTATATTCATTGCGACAGGATCTCTCTCTCTTTCTCTCTGCTGAATAATGTTTTAATGTTTATGACGTAGAGTATGTGAGAAAGCAGCCAGTGGATATAATATTGTGTGGAGCACTGGATAAAGAAACCATACAGGACTTGAGAATAGGGCGTCGTTGGTTGGTTTCCCGGCTCGGTCAATTTTTTCCGACGATTGCTTATAGTCATTGCGATAGGATTCATTCCTCTCTCAACGTTGACCATTGTTTCGACGACTGTTATGTGGGAAAGCAGCCAGTGGCTTGGAAAGAATATTGTGCGTAATACTGGTAAAAGAAATTACAGGAAAGAACAGATAGGTGCACTGGCCGCCGCAATATAAATTGAAATAATATTGCAAATGGCGTTTATCACTCTTCAATCAATCAATGAATCAAAAATCTTACGTGAATGTTTATGAATTATTTTCAATAAACAAGTTGCTTTTGATCATAAAATAGGAACCTTGGCTTTTTCGGCATTCTTACGGTAAATAGCTGAAGCTGATATGATATTCAAAGTCGTCGTATGTAGAAATGTACAGGGTGATTACATAATTTTGTAAGATTTTGCCAGAATGTCTCAGTTGTGCCAGTTACACCATTAACATTTAATTCTAAAAGATCCAATGCAGAATTCTATATAGTTCTTCATCTACATGTATTTCAAAGCAGGTTACACTCAAAATTACGGACTGAGGCAGCATCGTATCAACTGAGAAACGATCAATCATACAGACTGAGGAAGATATGAAGAAAAGGAAGCTAAATTTATTGTAGGAAGTACGTTTTTTTGAGGAAAAGGATAAACATCATAGTCCAAGAATACAGTCCTATAAACGTGAGAAACACAACAAGGAGACCACAGCTGCAATATAAAGTCAGCCAAAAGAGATGAATGGATGGATGGATGGATGGAGGTAGATAGATAGATAGATAGATAGATAGATAGATAGATAGAAAGATAGAATTTGAGGGACAGAAGGCGAAAGAGATGGATAGATGGACAGAGTCAGAGAGAGAAGTTTGCAGGTAGGACAAAGAAATAAAGGGAGACAAACAGACAGACAGAACGTGGGAGAATAATGAACGATAGACAATGAGACAGAAGATGGTGGAATAGCGAAACAGACAGAGAGAAACAGAGAGAGATTGTGTGAAAGGAGACAGTGAGAGATAGAAAGAGGAGAGATATATTCGAAGAGGAGGGACAGAAATGGGAAGGGATAGAGAGAGAAATAGAGAGCGAGGGAAAGACAAAGGGAGAGAGAGAGAGAAAGAGAGAGAGAGAATGAGAGAGATAGAGAGCGACAGAGACTGAAAGTGGAAATCATTGTAGAGGGAAAGATAAGGATGATGAGCAGAGAATAAGACAAAGAGTTCTGAAAAGGGAAGATAGAGAGTAAGAGACAGAGAGAGAGAGAGACAGACAGACAGACATAGAGAGACAAAGAGAGAAAAAGAAAGAGGCAGATAGACGGCGATTGGAAAGAGAAAGGTGAAGAGAGACAGAAATAGCGAAACGAGAGAGACAGAGAAAGAGAGAACAAGAAAGTGATAGACAGACACAGAGAGAGAGGTGAAGAGAGGTAGAAATAGCGAAACGAGAGTGAGAGAGAGATTGAGAGAGAGAGATAGAGAGAGAGAGAGAGAGCGAAATGAAAAGAGAGAGAGAGAGCGAGATGACAGTGAAATGAGGGTGAATACATTATTTCAGACCATTTAGATTGAGGGTTTAAGTCATGAAGAAGAAGTAGAGGCCAAAGGGTTATCGGTGAAATAAAAGTGCAGGCATAGGTTCGTCATCTGAAAGTACATTCAATTAAGTTAGGTTGAAATATAAAGGAAGCAGATAGAACAAGCTAATCGACTGGAGCTAAAATACGAGTAAGGGCACAGCTGTAAATAGTGAGGGTATATCTGTCGAACTGAGAGAATATATAACCTACTATAGATACAGGCATACGGCATTGGGTTGAAATAATAGAAGGGACATTGTTTCAAAGTTTGAGGTAACATCGAACTGAGAATGTATTTCACCGTCTGAGACAAAGTAGAAGGAACCAAAAGAACATCTTACCGACTGGCGGTGCAGGCTAACAGGTTGGGAGTAAAATCTCTGAAAGGACACTGGTTAATAGCTTAATGATACACATCTCACTCACCAAGGCTACCATCTCAATTCCTATAAGAACATAACACGGGCTGTTGCAGTAACCAATGGACAGAGGACACATCTTCGAACTGTGGGTACATCAAGTGGGCAAGGGATACAGTCTAATTGAAAACGGGTAAATTTTAAGATAGAATACAGCAGTCACAGGAAGGTGGAAATACAGCTTTAGGACCTATTTAAAAGCAATTTCAAGCGATATGGAGCTCGCCGCTAAAGGTGTAAGACTCAATCAAACAAAAAGAAGAAATATTTCTCGAACTGAAGGTACATCTCTTGGACTAAAGGTACATCAAACAGACTGAAGGGGCTAACGCACGGCATTTGGTTTAATTCAAAGTAAAAACAAGTGTCTGGATCTTCATTTACATTTGACAGACCGACGATACATCTTACAGAAAGGGACATACAAAGGACCAAAAAGTGGTTTATCATATCGAATAATTTCCAGAGGTAAAGTTTATCTCACAGACTAAGAGTACAGCCTAATGAAGTAGAGAAATAAGAAACTGGTTGATTCTCAAGCGTTTGTTGACTCCTCTCGTGTGCTAAGGGTTCATCTCACGAATTAAGGGTACATACTGAGATTGGGTTAAATCAGACTAAAGACGATGCTAAGGACTAAAGGGCAAGTATTACGCACTAAATGTATTTCTCCCGATGTGAAAGTACAACCTGCGGACTGAGGATAAAATCTCCAAGACTGAGAATATGTTTAATGGAAATGATGACAGTTATTGCGACAGGGTTTCTTCTTATCTCAGCGCTGATAATCCTTCCAACGACGTCAGAAAAAGAAAGCAGTAAGTGCCGATGGGAACAATATTGTGCGAAGTACTGGTAAAAGAAAGTACTGATCTCCTTCCAAATAGCCTATAACATTTTTTATTGAATCCAAAACTGTCCAGAAAATATCGAACCCCTTAAAATTAACTTCTGTACATTTCTAAACATATGGCCATTAAAATCTACAGTGTTCACACATTTTGCTTTTTCCATCATTGTTCTTTACAAAAAGTTACAATCTCTTCTCGCACATAACAACTCTTCAGAAATAAATAAAAACGGACTGAAAATATATCTCCCGATGTGAAAGTAAAACCTGCGGACTCAGGATACACTCTCTTAGACTGAGAATATGCTCTATGGAATTGATGACAGTTATTGCGACAGGGTTTATTCTTATCTCAGCGCTCGTAATTCTTTCGACAAGGTTGTGTGAGGAAAGCAGCCAGTGCCAATGGGAACAATACTGTGCGAAGTACCGGTAAAAAGTTATCCCCCTTCCAAAAGCTTATATTTCTTTTTCCCTTGAATCCACAACATTTACTGTACATCATTTTTCTTCATAAAATGTTACAATTTCTTCTCGAGCGTAACAACTTTTCAGGAAAAAAGTGAACATGTCAAAATCAAATACTCTCTCTCTCCCTCTCTCTCTCTCTCTCAGATCATCTTGCCAAGTTGCTTGGTCGGTAAAGTACACGGCTTAAAACCTATACAGTCGCAGATTAGGTCCCAAAGCTGTACCAATTTCTGTCCGAGGTTCGATTATATTCATTGTTACAGGATTTATTCTATGCTTAATGCCGATCATTCTATCGACTAAAGTTATTTTGAAAAGCAGCCAGTGGTTTGGAGAGACTGTTACAAGAGCACTGGCCGCGCCATTTACCTGACATCAAGTTAAAACAACGCTAAAAAAACACGCTAACAAAGAAATCTGGCTCCGCTACAACATCCAGCACTACCAACTTAATCATCATCATCATCCAAACCATTATTAAATAGCTTCACAACTGCTGTAAACTTACAGTTTTGCTCAATACTATTCTAGTTCACTTTTCAACACTGTTATAAGAAATCAGGAAAACATCTTTATTCTACATTCAAATCAGTTCAATTTTTTTACGCTATTTCCAGCTTGTCTACAGTTTTTTTTTTTTTTTTTTTTTTTTCCCATCTTTACGTAAATTTTGATTCTTTCCAAAAATTCAGTAAACAACAATCAAATATACACTTATCATTTCCAGTGCTTCCATAATATGGGGACAGGCTTGGGGATATGATACCAGTATTTTCTCCCATTATAGCAAGATCTTTCTCTCCAATGTCTTGCAAACATGACTCATAAACATATTCTTCGTTTACCTTATCAATGTCCCCTCTAAGAATAGATCAACTTCAAAAGTAGATTTCAGCAACATACTTCTTTGCTTTTCACCACTTCTTTACAAAATCAAATAGTGTCAAGGATTCCTAAACATGACATATCCTTGCCTCCTTCCAAATAGGTCCTTTTTCCTTCAATTCCCAACACAATTATACATCATTTTTCTTTACAAAATGTTACACTTTTTTCTTGCACATAGCAACCTTCCAGGAATAAAGTAAAGATTTCAAATTCAAATACTCTCTCTCTCTCTCTCTCTCTCTCACTCTGCCAATATCACTAAAAGCAGCGGCAAAGTAATGGTCCAGACGTAAAACACAAGGTTCTATAGTTCGATTTCCCGGCAAATCAAATTTTCTTTTTTAGGATTGTATAAGTTCGTTGCGACAGGATTCATTCTTCTCTTATCGTTGACCAATGTTTCAAATAATCTACGTTTTAAGGCAAACAATGGTTTGCGAAAGGTTAAAAGCAAAGTAACGGTAAAAGAAACTCCAATAACGCATAAATAGGTGCGTGCGATATAACTCAAATTATGTTGAAATCGTCTCATCGGGCTCATAACTTTCATTTTTCGTTAACATGGCTCCCTTTAAGATCTGATCAATAACAAAAGAAAACTTCATCAGCATAATTCTCAGTTTAGTTGCTCAGTTGATGACGTAAAAGGCCTGAAACTTGGGGTTAACAGGTTCGATTCCCCAGCTGTTGCAAGTTTTATCCGAGGTCTCATGACAGTCATTGCGACAAGATTCATTAATTTCTCATCGCTCGCAGTTTTTTTCCTTCCTTCAATTCACAACACAACTGGACATCATTTTCCTTTACAAAATGTTACAATTTCTTCTCGCACATAACAACCCTCCAGGAATACAGTAAACATTTCAAAATCAAATACACACACATTCTCTCTCTCCCTCTCTCTCCCAACATCACTAAAGGCAGTGGCAAAGTAATGTTCCAGACTTTAAAGCAACGGTTCTGTAGTTCGATTCGCCGGCTAATCTAATTTCCTTTTTCAGGATTAAGTTCAAAGCGACAGGATTCATTCTTCTCTCATCATTGAACAATGTTTCAAATGATCTACATTTGAAAGCAAACAGTGGTTTGGGAAAGGTTAAAAGCAAATCACCGGTAAAAGAAACTCCAATAACGCATTGGTAGGTGCATGCGTTATAACTCGGACTATGTTGAAGTCGTCAGATCGAGCTCATAGCTTTCATTTTCGTAAACATGGCTCCGTTTAAGATCTCATCAATTGCAAAAGAAAACTTCATCAGCATAATTCTCAGCTTAGTTGCTCAGTTCACGACGTACGAGGCCTTAAACTAGGAGTTTTCAGGTTCGATTCCCCAGCTGTTGCAATTTTTATGCGAGGTTTGATGACAGTCATTGCGACAAGATTCATTAAATTCTCATTTTCCCCTTTAAATTCACAATATAACTGTACATCATTTTTCTTTACAAAATGTTATTATCTCTTCTCGCACATAACAACCCTCCAGAAATAAAGTAAACATTTCAAAATCAAATACTCACTCTCTCTCTCTCTCTCTCTCTCTCTCTCTCTCTCTCTCTCTCTCAACATCACTAAAGGCAGCGGCAAAGTAATGTTCCAGACTTTAAACCCAAGGTACTATAGTTCGATTCGCCGGCTAATCTAATTTCCTTTTTCAGGATTAAGTTCATAGCGACAGAATTCATTCTTCTCTCATCCCTGAACAATGTTTCAAATGATCTACCTTTGAAAGCAAACAGTGGTTTGGGAAAGGTTAAAAGCAAAATACCGCTAAAAGAAACTCCAATAACGCATAAGTAGGTGCGTGCGGTATAACAAATTATGTTGAAGTTGTCAGATCGGGCTCATAACTTTCCTTTTCGTTAATATGACTCCGTGTTAGATCTGATCAATTGTAAAAGAAAACTTCATCAGCATAATTCTCAGCTTGTTTGCTCAGTTGATGATGTATGAGTCCTTAAACTAGGAGTTTTCAGGTTCGATTCACCAGCTGTTGCAATTTTTATGCGAGGTTTGATGACAGTCATTGCGACAAGATTCACTAATTTCTCATCACTCACATTTTCCCCCCTTAAATTCACAACATAACTGTACATCATTTTTCTTTAGAAAATGTTACGATTTCTTCTCGCACATAACAACCCTCCAGAAATAAAGTAAACATTTCAAAATCAAATACTCACTCTCGCTCTCTCTCTCTCTCTCTCTCTCTCTCTCTCTCTCTCTCTCACTCTCAACATCACTAAAGGCAGCGGCTAAGTAATCTTCCAGACTTTAAACACAAGGTACTATAGTTCGATTCGCCGGCTAATCTAATTTCCTTTTTCAGGATTAAGTTCATAGCCACAGGATTCATTCTTCTCTCATCATTGAACAATGTTTCAAATGATCTACGTTTGAAAGTAAACAGTGGTTTGGGAAAGGTTAAAAGCAAAATACCGCTAAAAGAAACTCCAATAACGCATAAGTAGGTGCGTGCGGTATAACAAATTATGTTGAAGTTGTCAGATCGGGCTCATAACTTTCCTTTTCGTTAATATGACTCCGTGTTAGATCTGATCAATTGTAAAAGAAAACTTCATCAGCATAATTCTCAGCTTCTTTGCTCAGTTGATGATGTACGAGTCCTTAAACTAGGAGTTTTCAAGTTCGATTCCCCAGCTGTTGCAATTTTTATGCGAGGTTTGATAACAGTCATTGCGACAAGTTTCACTAATTTCTCATCACTCACATTTTTCCCCCCTTCAATGCACAACATAACTGTACATCATTTTTCTTTACAAAATGTTAAAATTTCTTCTCGCGCATAACAACCCTCCAGGAATAAAGTAAACATTTCAAAATCAAATACTCTCTCTCTCTCTCCCTCTCCCAACATCACTAAAGCCAGCGGCAAAGTAATGTTCCAGACTTTAAACCCAAGGTACTATAGTTCGATTCGCCGGCTAATCTAATTTCCTTTTTCAGGATTAAGTTCATAGCCACAGGATTCATTCTTCTCTCATCCCTGAACAATGTTTCAAATGATCTACCTTTGAAAGCAAACAGTGGTTTGGGAAAGGTTAAAAGCAAAATACCGCTAAAAGAAACTCCAATAACGCGTAAGTACATGTAGGTGCGTGCGTTATAACTCGGACTATGTTGAAGTCGTCAGATCGGGCTCATAACTTTCATTTTCGTTAACATGACTCCGTTTAAGATCTGATCAATTGCAAAAGAAAACTTCATCAGCATAATTCTCAGCTTAGTTGCTCAGTTCACGACGTACGAGGCCTTAAACTAGGAGTTTTCAGGTTTGATTCCCCAGCTGTTGCAATTTTTATCCGAGGTTTGACGACAGTCATTGCGACAAGATTCATTAATTTCTCATCGCTCACGTATTTTTACCGACAACAGTTATGTAGGAAAGCAGCCATTGGTTTGGAATAATGTGCAAGGTACTGGTAAATGAAATACCAACACAGCATGGATATGTGCACATGACGCCCTGATATACATGTAACTGATATGACTGAAATAATACACTTTCAACTCTCTATGTATCTGCTATAAACTTAAATTCCTTCGAACATCGTCAATCCATTTGAACTAAGGCAAGAGACAACTACATTCTCCCTTATAATTTCATTTAGGGCGATAAATTAAACGTGGTCCAAATGATCAGATTTGTCTTTTGAAGTAGTGGGGCAAACGCAGCATAAAACCAGCAGTTTCCTGATTCAAACAATGTTTTCAAAAGTCTTCCTCTCTAAGGTCGTGCTGAAAGAATCTTTATGACGTTTATTAAACCTTCACTAAATAAAACAATGCCGAGATCGGTAGCTCAGTCGGTAATCTATGGGACTTGAGACCAGGGTATTGCTGGTTCCAATTCCTAGCTCGGCAAATTTCTTTCCAAGTACTGATTATATTCATTGCGACAGGATCTCTCTCTCTCTTTCTCTCTGCTGAATAATGTTTTAATGTTTATGACGTAGAGTATGTGAGAAAGCAGCCAGTGGATATAATATTGTGTGGAGCACTGGATAAAGAAACCATACAGGACTTGAGAATAGGGCGTCGTTGGTTGGTTTCCCGGCTCGGTCAATTTTTTCCGACGATTGCTTATAGTCATTGCGATAGGATTCATTCCTCTCTCAACGTTGACCATTGTTTCGACGACTGTTATGTGGGAAAGCAGCCAGTGGCTTGGAAAGAATATTGTGCGTAATACTGGTAAAAGAAATTACAGGAAAGAATAGATAGGTGCACTGGGCGCCGCAATATAAATTGAAATAATATTGCAAATGGCGTTTATCACTCTTCAATCAATCAATGAATCAAAAATCTTACGTGAATGTTTATGAATTATTTTCAATAAACAAGTTGCTTTTGATCATAAAATAGGAACCTTGGCTTTTTCGGCATTCTTACGGTAAATAGCTGAAGCTGATATGATATTCAAAGTGGTCGTATGTAGAAATCTACAGGGCGATTACATAATTTTGTAAGATTTTGCCAGAATGTCTCAGTTGTGCCAGTTACACCATTAACATTTAATTCTAAAAGATCCAATGCAGAATTCTATATAGTTCTTCATCTACATGTATTTCAAAGCAGGTTACACTCAAAATTACGGACTGAGGCAGCATCGTATCAACTGAGAAACGATCAATCATACAGACTGAGGAAGATATGAAGAAAAGGAAGCTAAATTTATTGTAGGAAGTACATTTTTTGGAGGAAAAGGATAAACATCATAGTCCAAGAATACAGTCCTATAAACGTGAGAAACACAACAAGGAGACCACAGCTGCAATATAAAGTCAGCCAAAAGAGATGAATGGATGGATGGATGGATGGAGATAGGTAGATAGATAGATAGATAGATAGAAAGATAGAATTTGAGGGACAGAAGGCGAAAGAGATGGATAGATGGACAGAGTCAGAGAGAGAAGTTTGCAGGTAGGACAAAGAAATAAAGGGAGACAAACAGACAGACAGAACGTGGGAGAATAATGAACGATAGACAATGAGACAGAAGATGGTAGAATAGCGAAACAGACAGAGAGAAACAGAGATAGAGAGACTGTGTGAAAGGAGACAGTGAGAGATAGAAAGAGGAGAGATATATTCGAAGAGGAGGGACAGAAATGGGAAGGGATAGAGAGAGAAATAGAGAGCGAGGGAAAGACAAAGGGAGAGAGAGAGAGAGAGAGAATGAGAGAGATAGAGAGCAACAGAGACTGAAAGTGGAAATCATTGTAGAGGGAAAGATAAGGATGATGAGCAGAGAGTAAGACAAAGAGTTCTGAAAAGGGAAGATAGAGAGTAAGAGACAGAGAGAGAGAGACAGACAGACAGACATAGAGAGACAAAGAGAGAAAAAGAAAGAGGCAGATAGACGGCGATTGGAAAGAGAAAGGTGAAGAGAGACAGAAATAGCGAAACGAGAGAGACAGAGAAAGAGAGAACAAGAAAGTGATAGACAGACACAGAGAGAGAGGTGAAGAGAGGTAGAAATAGCGAAACGAGAGTGAGAGAGAGATTGAGAGAGAGAGATAGAGAGAGAGAGAGAGAGCGAAATGAAAAGAGAGAGAGAGAGCGAGATGACAGTGAAATGAGGGTGAATACATTATTTCAGACCATTTAGATTGAGGGTTTAAGTCATGAAGAAGTAGAGGCCAAAGGGTTATCGGTGAAATAAAAGTGCAGGCATAGGTTCGTCATCTGAAAGTACATTCAATTAAGTTAGGTTGAAATATAAAGGAAGCAGATAGAACAAGCTAATCGACTGGAGCTAAAATACGAGTAAGGGCACAGCTGTAAATAGTGAGGGTATATCTGTCGAACTGAGAGAATATATAACCTACTATAGATACAGGCATACGGCATTGGGTTGAAATAATAGAAGGGACATTGTTTCAAAGTTTGAGGTAACATCGAACTGAGAATGTATTTCACCGTCTGAGACAAAGTAGAAGGAACCAAAAGAACATCTTACCGACTGGCGGTGCAGGCTAACAGGTTGGGAGTAAAATCTCTGAAAGGACACTGGTTAATAGCTTAATGATACACATCTCACTCACCAAGGCTACCATCTCAATTCCTATAAGAACATAAAACGGGCTGTTGCAGTAACCAATGGACAGAGGACACATCTTCGAACTGTGGGTACATCAAGTGGGCAAGGGATACAGTCTAATTGAAAACGGGTAAATTTTAAGATAGAATACAGCAGTCACAGGAAGGTGGAAATACAGCTTTAGGACCTATTTAAAAGCAATTTCAAGCGATATGGAGCTCGCCGCTAAAGGTGTAAGACTCAATCAAACAAAAAGAAGAAATATTTCTCGAACTGAAGGTACATCTCTTGGACTAAAGGTACATCAAACAGACTGAAGGGGCTAACGCACGGCATTTGGTTTAATTCAAAGTAAAAACAAGTGTCTGGATCTTCATTTACATTTGACAGACCGACGATACATCTTACAGAAAGGCACATACAAAGGACCAAAAAGTGGTTTATCATATCGAATAATTTCCAGAGGTAAAGTTTATCTCACAGACTAAGAGTACAGCCTAATGAAGTAGAGAAATAAGAAACTGGTTGATTCTCAAGCGTTTGTTGACTCCTCTCGTGGGCTAAGGGTTCATCTCACGAATTAAGGGTACATACTGAGATTGGGTTAAATCAGACTAAAGACGATGCTAAGGACTAAAGGGCAAGTATTACGCACTAAATGTATTTCTCTCGATGTGAAAGTACAACCTGCGGACTGAGGATAAAATCTCCAAGACTGAGAATATGTTTAATGGAAATGATGACAGTTATTGCGACAGGGTTTCTTCTTATCTCAGCGCTGATAATCCTTCCAACGACGTCTGAAAAAGAAAGCAGTAAGTGCCGATGGGAACAATATTGTGCGAAGTACTGGTAAAAGAAAGTACTGATCTCCTTCCAAATAGCCTATAACATTTTTTATTGAATCCAAAACTGTCCAGAAAATATCGAACCCCTTAAAATTAACTTCTGTACATTTCTAAACATATGGCCATTAAAATCTACAGTGTTCACACATTTTGCTTTTTCCATCATTGTTCTTTACAAAAAGTTACAATCTCTTCTCGCACATAACAACTCTTCAGAAATAAATAAAAACGGACTGAAAATATATCTCCCGATGTGAAAGTAAAACCTGCGGACTCGGGATACAATCTCTTAGACTGAGAATATGCTCTATGGAATTGATGACAGTTATTGCGACAGGGTTTATTCTTATCTCAGCGCTCGTAATTCTTTCGACAAGGTTGTGTGAGGAAAGCAGCCAGTGCCAATGGGAACAATACTGTGCGAAGTACCGGTAAAAAGTTATCCCCCTTCTAAAAGCTTATATTTCTTTTTCCCTTGAATCCACAACATTTACTGTACATCATTTTTCTTCATAAAATGTTACAATTTCTTCTCGAGCATAACAACTTTTCAGTAAAAAAGTGAACATGTCAAAATCAAATACTCTCTCTCTCCCTCTCAGATCATCTTGCCAAGTTGCTTGGTCGGTAAAGTACACGGCTTAAAACCTATACAGTCGCAGATTAGGTCCCAAAGCTGTACCAATTTCTGTCCGAGGTTCGATTATATTCATTGTTACAGGATTTATTCTATGCTTAATGCCGATCATTCTATCGACTAAAGTTATTTTGAAAAGCAGCCAGTGGTTTGGAGAGACTGTTACAAGAGCACTGGCCGCGCCATTTACCTGACATCAAGTTAAAACAACGCTAAAAAAACACGCTAACAAAGAAATCTGGCTCCGCTACAACATCCAGCACTACCAACTTAATCATCATCATCATCCAAACCATTATTAAATAGCTTCACAACTACTGTAAACTTAAACAGTTTTGCTCAATACTATTCTAGTTCACTTTTCAACACTGTTATAAGAAATCAGGAAAACATCTTTATTCTACATTCAAATCAGTTCAATTTTTTTTTGCATCTTTACGTAAGTTTTGATTCTTTCCAAAAATTCAGTAAACAACAATCAAATATACACTTATCATTTCCAGTGCTTCCATAATATGGGGACAGGCTTGGGGATATGATACCAGTATTTTCTCCAATTATAGCAAGATCTTTCTCTCCAATGTCTTGCAAACATGACTCATAAACATATTTTTCGTTTACCTTATCAATGTCCCCTCTAAGAATAGATCAACTTCAAAAGTAGATTTCAGCAACATACTTCTTTGCTTTTCACCACTTCTTTACAAAATCAAATTGTGTCAAGGATTCCTAAACATGACATATCCTCGCCTCCTTCCAAATAGGTCTTTTTTCTTTCAATTCCCAACACAATTATACATCATTTTTCTTTACAAAATGTTACACTTTTTTCTCGCACATAGCAACCTTCCAGGAATAAAGTAAAGATTTCAAATTCAAATACTCTCTCTCTCTCTCTCTCTCTCTCTCTCTCTGCCAACATCACTAAAAGCAGCGGCAAAGTAATGTTCCAGACGTAAAACACAAGGTTCTATAGTTCGATTTCCCGGCTAATCAAATTTTCTTTTTTAGGATTGTATAAGTTCGTAGCGACAGGATTCATTCTTCTCTTATCGTTGACCAATGTTTCAAATAATCTACGTTTTAAGGCAAACAATGGTTTGCGAAAGGTTAAAAGCAAAGTAACGGTAAAAGAAACTCCAATAACGCATAAATAGGTGCGTGCGATATAACTCAAATTATGTTGAAATCGTCTCATCGGGCTCATAACTTTCATTTTTCGTTAACATGGCTCCCTTTAAAATCTGATCAATAACAAAAGAAAACTTCATCAGCATAATTCTCAGTTTAGTTGCTCAGTTGATGACGTAAAAGGCCTGAAACTTGGGGTTAACAGGTTCGATTCCCCAGCTGTTGCAAGTTTTATCCGAGGTCTCATGACAGTCATTGCGACAAGATTCATTAATTTCTCATCGCTCGCAGTTTTTTTCCTTCCTTCAATTCACAACACAACTGGACATCATTTTCCTTTACAAAATGTTACAATTTCTTCTCGCACATAACAACCCTCCAGCAATACAGTAAACATTTCAAAATCAAATACACACATTCTCTCTCTCCCTCTCTCTCCCAACATCACTAAAGGCAGTGGCAAAGTAATGTTCCAGACTTTAAAGCAACGGTTCTGTAGTTCGATTCGCCGGCTAATCTAATTTCCTTTTTCAGGATTAAGTTCAAAGCGACAGGATTCATTCTTCTCTCATCATTGAACAATGTTTCAAATGATCTACATTTGAAAGCAAACAGTGGTTTGGGAAAGGTTAAAAGCAAATCACCGGTAAAAGAAACTCCAATAACGCATTGGTAGGTGCATGCGTTATAACTCGGACTATGTTGAAGTCGTCAGATCGAGCTCATAGCTTTCATTTTCGTAAACATGGCTCCGTTTAAGATCTCATCAATTGCAAAAGAAAACTTCATCAGCATAATTCTCAGCTTAGTTGCTCAGTTCACGACGTACGAGGCCTTAAACTAGGAGTTTTCAGGTTCGATTCCCCAGCTGTTGCAATTTTTATGCGAGGTTTGATGACAGTCATTGCGACAAGATTCATTAAATTCTCATTTTCCCCCTTAAATTCACAATATAACTGTACATCATTTTTCTTTACAAAATGTTATGGTCTCTTCTCGCACATAACAACCCTCCAGAAATAAAGTAAACATTTCAAAATCAAATACTCACTCTCTCTCTCTCTCTCTCTCTCTCTCTCTCAACATCACTAAAGGCAGCGGCAAAGTAATGTTCCAGACTTTAAACCCAAGGTACTATAGTTCGATTCGCCGGCTAATCTAATTTCCTTTTTCAGGATTAAGTTCATAGCGACAGAATTCATTCTTCTCTCATCCCTGAACAATGTTTCAAATGATCTACCTTTGAAAGCAAACAGTGGTTTGGGAAAGGTTAAAAGCAAAATACCGCTAAAAGAAACTCCAATAACGCATAAGTAGGTGCGTGCGGTATAACAAATTATGTTGAAGTTGTCAGATCGGGCTCATAACTTTCCTTTTCGTTAATATGACTCCGTGTTAGATCTGATCAATTGTAAAAGAAAACTTCATCAGCATAATTCTCAGCTTGTTTGCTCAGTTGATGATGTATGAGTCCTTAAACTAGGAGTTTTCAGGTTCGATTCACCAGCTGTTGCAATTTTTATGCGAGGTTTGATGACAGTCATTGCGACAAGATTCACTAATTTCTCATCAATCACATTTTCCCCCCTTAAATTCACAACATAACTGTACATCATTTTTCTTTACAAAATGTTACGATTTCTTCTCGCACATAACAACCCTCCAGAAATAAAGTAAACATTTCAAAATCAAATACTCACTCTCGCTCTCTCTCTCTCTCACTCTCAACATCACTAAAGGCAGCGGCAAAGTAATGTTCCAGACTTTAAACCCAAGGTACTATAGTTAGATTCGCCGGCTAATCTAATTTCCTTTTTCAGGATTAAGTTCATAGCCACAGGATTCATTCTTCTCTCATCATTGAACAATGTTTCAAATGATCTACCTTTGAAAGCAAACAGTGGTTTGGGAAAGGTTAAAAGCAAAATACCGCTAAAAGAAACTCCAATAACGCATAAGTAGGTGCATGCGGTATAACAAATTATGTTGAAGTTGTCAGATCGGGCTCATAACTTTCCTTTTCGTTAATATGACTCCGTGTTAGATCTGATCAATTATAAAAGAAAACTTCATCAGCATAATTCTCAGCTTGTTTGCTCAGTTGATGATGTACGAGTCCTTAAACTAGGAGTTTTCAAGTTTGATTCCCCAGCTGTTGCAATTTTTATGCGAGGTTTGATGACAGTCATTGCGACAAGATTCACTAATTTCTCATCACTCACATTTTTCCCCCCTTCAATGCACAACATAACTGTACATCATTTTTCTTTACAAAATGTTAAAATTTCTTCTCGCGCATAACAACCCTCCAGGAATAAAGTAAACATTTCAAAATCAAATACTCTCTCTCTCTCTCCCTCTCCCTCTCTCTCTCTCAACATCACTAAAGCCAGCGGCAAAGTAATGTTCCAGACTTTAAACCCAAGGTACTATAGTTCGATTCGCCGGCTAATCTAATTTCCTTTTTCAGGATTAAGTTCATAGCCACAGGATTCATTCTTCTCTCATCATTGAACAATGTTTCAAATGATATACCTTTGAAAGCAAACAGTGGTTTGGGAAAGGTTAAAAGCAAAATACCGCTAAAAGAAACTCCAATAACGCGTAAGTACATGTAGGTGCGTGCGTTATAACTCGGACTATGTTGAAGTCGTCAGATCGGGCTCATAACTTTCATTTTCGTTAACATGACTCCGTTTAAGATCTGATCAATTGCAAAAGAAAACTTCATCAGCATAATTCTCAGCTTGGTTGCTCAGTTCACGACGTACGAGGCCTTAAACTAGGAGTTTTCAGGTTTGATTCCCCAGCTGTTGCAATTTTTATCCGAGGTTTGACGACAGTCATTGCGACAAGATTCATTAATTTCTCATCGCTCACATATTTTTACCGACAACAGTTATGTAGGAAAGCAGCCATTGGTTTGGAATAATGTGCAAGGTACTGGTAAATGAAATACCAACACAGCATGGATAGGTGCACATGACGCCCTGATATACATGTAACTGATATGACTGAAATAATACACTTTCAACTCTCTATGTATCTGCTATAAACTTAAATTCCTTCGAACATCGTCAATCCATTTGAACTAAGGCAAGAGACAACTACATTCTCCCTTATAATTTCATTTAGGGCGATAAATTAAACGTGGTCCAAATGATCAGATTTGTCTTTTGAAGTAGTGGGGCAAACGCGGCATAAAACCAGCATTGTTTCCTGAGTCAAACAATGTTTTCAAAAGTCTTCCTCTCTAAGGTCGTGCTGAAAGAATCTTTATGACGTTTATTAAACCTTCACTAAATAAAACAATGCCGAGATCGGTAGCTCAGTCGGTAATCTATGGGACTTGAGACCAGGGTATTGCTGGTTCCAATTCCTAGCTCGGCAAATTTCTTTCCAAGTACTGATTATATTCATTGCGACAGGATCTCTCTCTCTCTTTCTCTCTGCTGAATAATGTTTTAATGTTTATGACGTAGAGTATGTGAGAAAGCAGCCAGTGGATATAATATTGTGTGGAGCACTGGATAAAGAAACCATACAGGACTTGAGAATAGGGCGTCGTTGGTTGGTTTCCCGGCTCGGTCAATTTTTTCCGACGATTGCTTATAGTCATTGCGATAGGATTCATTCCTCTCTCAACGTTGACCATTGTTTCGACGACTGTTATGTGGGAAAGCAGCCAGTGGCTTGGAAAGAATATTGTGCGTAATACTGGTAAAAGAAATTACAGGAAAGAATAGATAGGTGCACTGGCCGCCGCAATATAAATTGAAATAATATTGCAAATGGCGTTTATCACTCTTCAATCAATCAATGAATCAAAAATCTTGCGTGAATGTTTATGAATTATTTTCAATAAACAAGTTGCTTTTGATCATAAAATAGGAACCTTGGCTTTTTCGGCATTCTTACGGTAAATAGCTGAAGCTGATATGATATTCAAAGTCGTCGTATGTAGAAATGTACAGGGTGATTACATAATTTTGTAAGATTTTGCCAGAATGTCTCAGTTGTGCCAGTTACACCATTAACATTTAATTCTAAAAGATCCAATGCAGAATTCTATATAGTTCTTCATCTACATGTATTTCAAAGCAGGTTACACTCAAAATTACGGACTGAGGCAGCATCGTATCAACTGAGAAACGATCAATCATACAGACTGAGGAAGATATGAAGAAAAGGAAGCTAAATTTATTGTAGGAAGTACGTTTTTTGGAGGAAAAGGATAAACATCATAGTCCAAGAATACAGTCCTATAAACGTGAGAAACACAACAAGGAGACCACAGCTGCAATATAAAGTCAGCCAAAAGAGATGAATGGATGGATGGATGGATGGAGATAGATAGATAGATAGATAGAAAGATAGAATTTGAGGGACAGAAGGCGAAAGAGATGGATAGATGGACAGAGTCAGAGAGAGAAGTTTGCAGGTAGGACAAAGAAATAAAGGGAGACAAACAGACAGACAGAACGTGGGAGAATAATGAACGATAGACAATGAGACAGAAGATGGTGGAATAGCGAAACAGACAGAGAGAAACAGAGATAGAGAGACTGTGTGAAAGGAGACAGTGAGAGATAGAAAGAGGAGAGATATATTCGAAGAGGAGGGACAGAAATGGGAAGGGATAGAGAGAGAAATAGAGAGCGAGGGAAAGACAAAGGGAGAGAGAGAGAGAGAAAGAGAGAGAGAGAATGAGAGAGATAGAGAGCGACAGAGACTGAAAGTGGAAATCATTGTAGAGGGAAAGATAAGGATGATGAGCAGAGAGTAAGACAAAGAGTTCTGAAAAGGGAAGATAGAGAGTAAGAGACAGAGAGAGAGAGACAGACAGACAGACATAGAGAGACAAAGAGAGAAAAAGAAAGAGGCAGATAGACGGCGATTGGAAAGAGAAAGGTGAAGAGAGACAGAAATAGCGAAACGAGAGAGACAGAGAAAGAGAGAACAAGAAAGTGATAGACAGACACAGAGAGAGAGGTGAAGAGAGGTAGAAATAGCGAAACGAGAGTGAGAGAGAGATTGAGAGAGAGAGAGAGATAGAGAGAGAGAGAGAGCGAAATGAAAAGAGAGAGAGAGAGCGAGATGACAGTGAAATGAGGGTGAATACATTATTTCAGACCATTTAGATTGAGGGTTTAAGTCATGAAGAAGAAGTAGAGGCCAAAGGGTTATCGGTGAAATAAAAGTGCAGGCATAGGTTCGTCATCTGAAAGTACATTCAATTAAGTTAGGTTGAAATATAAAGGAAGCAGATAGAACAAGCTAATCGACTGGAGCTAAAATACGAGTAAGGGCACAGCTGTAAATAGTGAGGGTATATCTGTCGAACTGAGAGAATATATAACCTACTATAGATACAGGCATACGGCATTGGGTTGAAATAATAGAAGGGACATTGTTTCAAAGTTTGAGGTAACATCGAACTGAGAATGTATTTCACCGTCTGAGACAAAGTAGAAGGAACCAAAAGAACATCTTACCGACTGGCGGTGCAGGCTAACAGGTTGGGAGTAAAATCTCTGAAAGGACACTGGTTAATAGCTTAATGATACACATCTCACTCACCAAGGCTACCATCTCAATTCCTATAAGAACATAAAACGGGCTGTTGCAGTAACCAATGGACAGAGGACACATCTTCGAACTGTGGGTACATCAAGTGGGCAAGGGATACAGTCTAATTGAAAACGGGTAAATTTTAAGATAGAATACAGCAGTCACAGGAAGGTGGAAATACAGCTTTAGGACCTATTTAAAAGCAATTTCAAGCGATATGGAGCTCGCCGCTAAAGGTGTAAGACTCAATCAAACAAAAAGAAGAAATATTTCTCGAACTGAAGGTACATCTCTTGGACTAAAGGTACATCAAACAGACTGAAGGGGCTAACGCACGGCATTTGGTTTAATTCAAAGTAAAAACAAGTGTCTGGATCTTCATTTACATTTGACAGACCGACGATACATCTTACAGAAAGGCACATACAAAGGACCAAAAAGTGGTTTATCATATCGAATAATTTCCAGAGGTAAAGTTTATCTCACAGACTAAGAGTACAGCCTAATGAAGTAGAGAAATAAGAAACTGGTTGATTCTCAAGCGTTTGTTGACTCCTCTCGTGGGCTAAGGGTTCATCTCACGAATTAAGGGTACATACTGAGATTGGGTTAAATCAGACTAAAGACGATGCTAAGGACTAAAGGGCAAGTATTACGCACTAAATGTATTTCTCCCGATGTGAAAGTACAACCTGCGGACTGAGGATAAAATCTCCAAGACTGAGAATATGTTTAATGGAAATGATGACAGTTATTGCGACAGGGTTTCTTCTTATCTCAGCGCTGATAATCCTTCCAACGACGTCAGAAAAAGAAAGCAGTAAGTGCCGATGGGAACAATATTGTGCGAAGTACTGGTAAAAGAAAGTACTGATCTCCTTCCAAATAGCCTATAACATTTTTTATTGAATCCAAAACTGTCCAGAAAATATCGAACCCCTTAAAATTAACTTCTGTACATTTCTAAACATATGGCCATTACAATCTACAGTGTTCACACATTTTGCTTTTTCCATCATTGTTCTTTACAAAAAGTTACAATCTCTTCTCGCACATAACAACTCTTCAGAAATAAATAAAAACGGACTGAAAATATATCTCCCGATGTGAAAGTAAAACCTGCGGACTCGGGATACAATCTCTTAGACTGAGAATATGCTCTATGGAATAGATGACAGTTATTGCGACAGGGTTTATTCTTATCTCAGCGCTCGTAATTCTTTCGACAAGGTTGTGTGAGGAAAGCAGCCAGTGCCAATGGGAACAATACTGTGCGAAGTACCGGTAAAAAGTTATCCCCCTTCCAAAAGCTTATATTTCTTTTTCCCTTGAATCCACAACATTTACTGTACATCATTTTTCTTCATAAAATGTTACAATTTCTTCTCGAGCGTAACAACTTTTCAGGAAAAAAGTGAACATGTCAAAATCAAATACTCTCTCTCTCCCTCTCTCTCTCTTTCTCAGATCATCTTGCCAAGTTGCTTGGTCGGTAAAGTACACGGCTTAAAACCTATACAGTCGCAGATTAGGTCCCAAAGCTGTACCAATTTCTGTCCGAGGTTCGATTATATTCATTGTTACAGGATTTATTCTATGCTTAATGCCGATCATTCTATCGACTAAAGTTATTTTGAAAAGCAGCCAGTGGTTTGGAGAGACTGTTACAAGAGCACTGGCCGCGCCATTTACCTGACATCAAGTTAAAACAACGCTAAAAAAACACGCTAACAAAGAAATCTGGCTCCGCTACAACATCCAGCACTACCAACTTAATCATCATCATCATCCAAACCATTATTAAATAGCCTCACAACTGCTGTAAACTTAAACAGTTTTGCTCAATACTATTCTAGTTCACTTTTCAACACTGTTATAAGAAATCAGGAAAACATCTTTATTCTACATTCAAATCAGTTCAATTTTTTTTGCATCTTTACGTAAGTTTTGATTCTTTCCAAAAATTCAGTAAACAACAATCAAATATACACTTATCATTTCCAGTGCTTCCATAATATGGGGACAGGCTTGGGGATATGATACCAGTATTTTCTCCAATTATAGCAAGATCTTTCTCTCCAATGTCTTGCAAACATGACTCATAAACATATTTTTCGTTTACCTTATCAATGTCCCCTCTAAGAATAGATCAACTTCAAAAGTAGATTTCAGCAACATACTTCTTTGCTTTTCACCACTTCTTTACAAAATCAAATTGTGTCAAGGATTCCTAAACATGACATATCCTTGCCTCCTTCCAAATAGGTCTTTTTTCTTTCAATTCCCAACACAATTATACATCATTTTTCTTTACAAAATGTTACACTTTTTTCTCGCACATAGCAACCTTCCAGCAATAAAGTAAAGATTTCAAATTCAAATACTCTCTCTCTCTCTCTCTGCCAACATCACTAAAAGCAGCGGCAAAGTAATGTTCCAGACGTAAAACACAAGGTTCTATAGTTCGATTTCCCGGCTAATCAAATTTTCTTTTTTAGGATTGTATAAGTTCGTAGCGACAGGATTCATTCTTCTCTTATCGTTGGCCAATGTTTCAAATAATCTACGTTTTAAGGCAAACAATGGTTTGCGAAAGGTTAAAAGCAAAGTAACGGTAAAAGAAACTCCAATAACGCATAAATAGGTGCGTGCGATATAACTCAAATTATGTTGAAATCGTCTCATCGGGCTCATAACTTTCATTTTTCGTTAACATGGCTCCCTTTAAAATCTGATCAATAACAAAAAAAAACTTCATCAGCATAATTCTCAGTTTAGTTGCTCAGTTGATGACGTAAAAGGCCTGAAACTTGGGGTTAACAGGTTCGATTCCCCAGCTGTTGCAAGTTTTATCCGAGGTCTCATGACAGTCATTGCGACAAGATTCATTAATTTCTCATCGCTCGCAGTTTTTTTCCTTCCTTCAATTCACAACACAACTGGACATCATTTTCCTTTACAAAATGTTACAATTTCTTCTTGCACATAACAACCCTCCAGCAATACAGTAAACATTTCAAAATCAAATACACACAGATTCTCTCTCTCCCTCTCTCTCCCAACATCACTAAAGGCAGTGGCAAAGTAATGTTCCAGACTTTAAAGCAACGGTTCTGTAGTTCGATTCGCCGGCTAATCTAATTTCCTTTTTCAGGATTAAGTTCAAAGCGACAGGATTCATTCTTCTCTCATCATTGAACAATGTTTCAAATGATCTACATTTGAAAGCAAACTGTGGTTTGGGAAAGGTTAAAAGCAAAATACCGCTAAAAGAAACTCCAATAACGCATTGGTAGGTGCGTGCGGTATAACAATTATGTTGAAGTTGTCACATCGGGCTCATAACTTTCCTTTTCGTCAATATGGCTCCGTGTTAGATCTCATCAATTGCAAAAGATACTTCATCAGCATAATTCTCAGCTTGGTTGCTCAGTTGATGATGTACGCGGCCTCAAACTAGGAGTTTTCAGGTTCGATTCCCCAGCTGTTGCAATTTTCATGCGAGGTTTGATGACAGTAATTGCGACAAGATTCATTAATTTCTCATCGCTCGCAGTTTTTTTCCTTCCTTCAATTCACAACACAACTGGACATCATTTTCCTTTACAAAATGTTACAATTTCTTCTCGCACATAACAACCGCTCACATATTTTTCCCGACAACAGATATGTAGGAAAGCAGCCATTGGTGTGGAATAATGTGCAAGGTACTGGTAAATGAAATACCAACACAGCATGGATAGGTGCACATGACGCCCTGATATACATGTAACTGATATGACTGAAATAAAACACTTTCAACTCTCTAGGTATCTGATATAAACTTAAATTCCTTCGAACATCGTCAATCCATTTGAACTAAGGCAAGAGACAACTACATTCTCCCTTATAATTTCATTTAGGGCGATAAATTAAACGTGGCCCAAATGATCAGATTTGTCTTTTGAAGTCGTGGGGCAAACGCGGCATAAAACCAGCATTGTTTCCCGATTCAAACAATGTTTTCAAAAGTCTTCCTCTCTAAGGTCGTGCTGAAAGCATCTTTATGACGTTTATTAAACCTTCACTAAATAAAACAATGCCGAGATCGGTAGCTCAGTCGGTAATCTATGGGACTTGAGACCAGGATATTGCTGGTTCCAATTCCTAGCTCGGCAAATTTCTTTCCTAGTACTGATTATATTCATTGCGACAGGATCTCTCTTTTCTCTCTCTCTCTCTCTCTCTCCCTCCCCTGGTTTGATGATACTTACTGCACTGCGACAGGATTCATTCTTTTTTTTTTTTTCATTTTCCTCTTCCATCATTTATCTTTTCAAAACATGTCAAATTCAAATTTTCTCTCTCTCTCTCTCTTTCGCTCGCTCGCTCTCTCTCTCTTTCTCTGTTTCTTTCTTCTTACGTCAGATCGCTTAGCTAAGCCCTGTGGCACAGCCAGTAACAACGTTGCGGATTTGAAACCCAGGAGTGAATGGTTCGATTCCCAAGCTGTTCTAATATCTTCTTTAGGATTGTTTATGTTCATTGCGACAGAATTGATCCTTTTCTAATTCTTCATTCATGTTTCAAGCTATTTATGTGGGAAAACAGCCAGTGGTTTGGGAAAGATCATGGAAGTCGGCCTTAAAACTCCAAGCACACAAATAAATCTATCTCCATTAAGAAATCCGCAATCAGCACACCGTCATCATCATCACTACCAACTTAACCACCACCGCAAATATCAGCCTTATCATCATCATCATCAAAGCAATGGTTAAAAAGCTCCACAGATCGTGATCATAACTCTCATTTTCATTAGTGTGTCCGTCTCAAAACGTGTCCAGGATTCCAAAGCATGGGATCTCTCTCTCTCTCTCTCTCTCTCTCTCTCTCTCTCTCTCTCTCTCTCTACCCCCCCCCCGCGAGGTTTGATGATAGTTACTGCACTGCGACAGGATTCATTCTTTTTTTCATTGTCCATAACTGTTTCTACGAGTTTTATGTCGGAAAGCGGCCGGAATATTGTGCAAAGTACTGGTAAAGGAAACGCCAAGAAAGCTTGGCTATGTGTTCTAGCCGCCGCATTATAGTTGAGATAAGGTTGAGAAAGGCGTTAAAACGACACACAAATAAATTCCTCTCTACAATCAAATTCGTCATCACCATCAACACAATCATTATTATCACATAGAAATCATCATCATCATCAACATCATCCTCCTCATCATTATTATCATCAGCATCATCATTTAATCCTCGACTACATAGCTTTACAACTCCTGTAAATTCAGACAGTCGTACTACATAGATTGTAGTTCTCTTCTCTAAAACGAATTCTAAAGAATTAAAAAAATCTACGATCAAATTAGTACTCTTCCAGAACATTTCGGATATTGACATCTAATTTTGAAGTTTGACTCTTATCCAAAATCGTCGAACCGCAATCCAAATTACTCATTCAACGTCCTGTGTCTTCGTTATAAAATTTAACTTCAGTTACTGTCGTCAGTTCCCTTGAACTCAGACAAGAAATGTTTAGATTCTCCCTAATAAATAACATTGAGGATCACAAATGAAACATGGCTATATGATATGTTTCGTCGTAAATAGGATAGAGGGATGAAACCAGCATTTTCTCCTTTTTAAACGATTTGTTCAAAATTCTTTCTCCTTGAGGTCGTGAAAACATTTATTTATTTCATTTGCATCAACACTTGAAAATCTGTCTTAAAACAAATTCATCCTCTTTCAGCTGCTACCTTTACTCATTTGACGGTTACTGTATTAAACAATTAAACTTTCACCAAATAAAACAATGCCGAATTGGATTATGCCGATTTCGGAAGCCTCAGTTGGTAACCTACAGGACCTGAGACCAGGGGTCGCTGATTCCAATCCCCAGCTCGGAAAATTTCTTTCCGAGGTTTGATGCAAGTCATGGCCATAAGATTCATTCCTCTCTCTCTCTCTCTCTCTCTCTCTCTCTCTCTCTCTGTTCGTATTTGTTTTGACGATCATTATGCAGCAAAGCAGCCAGTTGCTACAGTACTGATGACTGGTTTACGAAACTACAGGAAAGCATAGATAGATGCACTGGCCGCTGTGATATAACAGACATAATGTTGAAAACGGCGTTCAAAACCATACAAATATACAATATCGCGATAGTGCCATGTTCTTTTATTGCCTACCAGAGCCTGTGAATCTTTGAAAGAATTATGCTAATTAGTGTATTTACTGTAGAACTTTGATACAGAGAATCATAAGTGAATGCTTGCGCATCATATTTTTTATTGAAGAAGTTCCTTTTAATCATGTTATGCGAACCTTGGTTTATTTGACATATTTAAGATAAATAGCTGAGGTTAATACTGCATTGTAAATGATCATGTGTATTAATGCAAAGGGAATTTGGTAACTAAGCATTTTTCAAAAATTCAGACTGAAGAGCTGAGGGGACATACCAATTAAAGATCAACCATACAGGCAGAGAGAATCAAGAACGAAAGGACCAACTGATGGTACAATCTGACGGGATGCGAATAAAAGCAGAGTGGGAGTAAAGTACATAGTTTTATGGACTGAGTATACATCTCACTGACTAAGGGTACGATCTCAATTACTATGAGGACAGGAAACGGACTTTGGGAACATTCCATGGACCGAGGCATTTTACGAAGTGGGAGTGCATCACATAAGCAGAGGATACAGACTAACAGAAAACGGGTAAATTAAAAGTAAGAGCGCAGTTATAAGGCATAAGGGCATATCCAAGTGGCTGAGGTGCATCTCTAACGGAGAAACCGGTACATTTAACGGGACTGAGAGTATCACCAAACAGTGCGAAGGATAGCATTAAAGGAAGGTCTGTGATTCAGGGCCTGGGGGAGGGGTTCATCCCACTGACTATAGGTACCATTTAAAAGTCTAAAATGGACTGGGGGGAACATTCCAAGAACCGCGGAAATAATCTTAGGAAATCGGTGTACCGGTCTGATGGTTCATTTGAGGGGCTATGGGTATGAAATTATCAACGCCGGGAACAAGTCCATGGAATTCGGGAGAGCACATGAAAGCAGAAGTACAGTTTTAGAGCCTTACATAAATTCCCAGGGATAAAGATATGGATAAATTAAACGAAAGGAAGAAACATGTCTTAAGGATAGAGACTAGCTTCTGGGACTCCAGTTACATTTCACGGACCAAGCCTAAATCTTACAGACAGATAGATCCATAGGACCGGATAACGGTAAGTCATATCGGGGTATTCTTTAGGGAAAGGGTTGAGCTCATGGACTGAGAGTACAGAATAGCAAACTGAAGGAATAGAGGTTTTCTTTGTCTCCAGCGTTTGCTGACTCATTTCAAGGGCTAAGTGTATATCTCAAGGGTAGATGGTAATAACTAGCCGAACGTTGGTTAAACGAGAGCAAAGACGATGAAACTGAATATTTGGCAAGCCTCACAGATTGAAATTATTTCTCATAGGCCATGGATTTCGGGAGAGCACATGAAAGTAGAAATACAGTTTTAGAGCCTTACATAAACTTTCAGTGATAAAGGTATGAATAAATCAAACAAAAGGAAGAAACATTTCTTGAGGAAAAAATCAGCTTCTGGGCCTCCATTTACAGTTGACAGACCAAGCCTATATCTTATGAACAGACAGATACATCAGGCCGAACAACGGCAATTCATATCCGGCAGTTCTTCAGGGGAATGATTGATCTCATCGACTGAGAATACAGGGTAGCCATCTGAAGGAATAGGGGGTCGGCCTTATCTAAAGCGTTGTCTGACTCATTTCAAGGGCTTAGTGTATATCTCACGGGTATGGGGTACTTACTGGCCGACAGGTTAAACGAGAGCAAAGACAATGAAAATGACTACTTGGCAAGCATCTTAGATTGAAAGTATTTTTCACGAATTTGGAGCACATACTGCGGACTGAGGATACAATCTCACTGACTGATAGTACATTTCATGGAATTAACAGTAGATATTGCTACAAGATTCATTGTTATTTCAGCGCTAATGATTGGTTCGACAAAGTTATGTAAAGCTGCCAGTGGCATGGGAACAATATAGTGCAAAGTTCCATTTCCCTGATTGATCCGAAACTCTTTCACAGCATTTCCGAAACTGCTACCGTATTTTGAAGTTGACTCAATCAACCGGAACAGCACTTTCCACTTTCAAGCCTTCGCCTAGGTTAACCAATTAGACCAATAAAAAATTAAATTTTTCCATAACAAAAGCACTTTAGAAACGATTTATCACATGTGGCTCAAATAATATGATTTGTCTTTATATTATTCTCTAAGGCCGTGCAAACACGGATCTTGACCATCTTTCATTTTCGTTACAATGGCTCCCTTAAAAGTCTGATTACAGCATTCGAATACGGTCAGTGCTTCAGGCCATCTTGAAGGTTATATCCAACTAACTGTATGAACGATTTAAAAGTCTAGGAAGACATAAAATGGACTTACGGAACATTCCACGAACAGAGGATACAATATAAAGAACTCGATGTAACGGCCTGAGGATTGATTTTAGGGGCTCTCGGTAATCAACGACTGCGAGTACAGGCTTTGAAATTCGAGAGATCACGTTAAGGTACAAATACTGTTTCGCGGCCTAACAGAAACTGCCAGCGATAAAGAGTTCGAATTTAGAGACATAAGAATAAACCAAATGAAAAGAAGAAACATTTCTCGGATTTTGGAGGTACATGTCATTGATTAAAAGTTCGTCGAACAGATTGGAGGTCGAGCTAACGGCAGTTCGATAAAATCAATGTAAAAACCGGTTTCTAGCCCTCCATTTACATTTGACGTACAAAAGTGCATCTTAAAGTCAGAGAGAATCATTAGGTCGAATAACAGTAAATCATATCCGGATGATTTTGAAGGGAAGGGTTAATCTCACTGACTGAGAAGACATGGTAATCAACCGAAGATGTAAGGACTTGGATAAGCATTTGATACTCAGCTCACGGACTGAGGGTACTAACTGCTCGAGACTTAAACGAAAACAAAGACAATGATACTGACTACATGACAAACTTTATAGATTGAAAGGATTTCTCACAAATTCGGAGTACATACTATGCACTTAGGATACAATCACACAGACTTAGATTATACTTCATGGAATTAACAGTAGTCAATGCGACAGGAATTATCTCAGTGCTAATAATAATTATTTCGACGAATTTATGTTGGGAAAGCTGCCAGTGGCATGGGAACAATATTGTGCGCAGTACTGGTGAAAGAAACTAGTTATCCCCTATCCATATACTATAAAAATTTCACTCTAAATCTACAATTTCAGAGAGAGAGAGAGAGTCTCTAACGATTAACGTCTGTAGACTTTTCAAAATGTGCCAAGAAAAATCTAACATGGTTATATTCATTTCGCTTTTCCATCATTATTCTTTACAAAAATTACGATTTCTTGTTCCACACTACAACCCTCCCAGAATAAAGTAAATATGTCAAAATCTCTCTCTCTTTCTTCTCTCTCTCTCCCTGATCGCTTAGGTCACTTGCTCAGTCGGTAAGGTCCATGGCTTGTAACCGAAGTAGTATCAGGTTCGTCCCCCCGCCTATGCCAACTTCTGTCCAAGGTTTGCTGATAGTCATTGCTACAGGATTCATTCTTCACTCAACGCTGGTCATTGTCTCGACGATAGTTCTGTCGGAAAGGGCCAGTGGCTTGGGAGACTGTCAAAAGCAGACTTGTCAAAAGCAACCTCCAAGAAAGCATAGATAGGCGCACTGGTAGCGCAATACTCCTAACATATTGTTGAAACGGCCTTAAACACCACCCTAACAAGGAAATCTCTCTCGGCCACCACCACAATCATCATCATCATTCAAGTAATGATTAAATATTTCCGTAACTCCTTTTAATTTAAACAGATTTGCTCTACAGTTCTTTGTTCACTCCTCAAAAATTCTTTAAGAAATCAGGAAAAAAATATTTCTTCCACATGCATACCAGTTCCATTTCTTTAATAAATTTGAAGATCTTCCACGGTCATGCCAAATTTTCATCTTATTTTGAGGTTGGATTCTTTTTTGAAATCATTGAACATAAATTCAATTATCACCGTGTCTTCTTCTCTATAAACTTTAACTCCTTCCATCACTATCAATCATTTGAACTCTGACAACAAATGTTAAGATTCTTCTGTAATTAACACTTTGAAGACGATAAATTGAATGTGGCTCAAAACGTTGGGATTATTTCTTGAACAGTGAGGACAGGGTTGGGGACATGATACCAATATTTTCTCTTATTGCAACCTCGTCTTACTCTCCAAGGTCGTGCAAACATGATTCACGAATATTTATTTCGCTTACTGAAACATGCACCCTTCAAGATTTTTCACACACACAAACACACACAAAAAACTAGCACCTTTATTTTGAAGTTAGACTCCCGAAATCATTGAACAACAACGCGAAGTACACTTTCCGCTTCCTTTGTCTTCTTTGTAAACTTGAACGCCCCTTCGCCCTTATTAATCAATTTGATCTTTGACGAAAACTTTTTAGATGCTTCCGTAATAAACCCTTTGGAAACGATTACACGTGGCTCAAATATTCTCTCTCTCTCTCTCTCTCTCTCTCTCTAACACATTGCCAACATAGCCAAGCCCGGTTGCTCAGATGGTTACACATAAGGCTTGAACCTAAGGGGCGCAGGTTCGATTCCCCACCTGTTTCCGTTTCTGTCTGAGGTTTGATGGAAGTCATTACAATAGGATTCATTCTTTCCTCATCGCTCATGATAGTTTCTATGAAGGTTATATCGGAAGCACCAATTGGTTTGGAATATTGTGCAAAGTACTGGTATGGAAACACCAAAAAAGCATGGAAAGGTGCACTGGCCACCGCGATATGACTGAAATAAGGTTGAAGACGGCGACTGCGTTAAAAGACTAAACAAACAAATCTCCACAACCATATTCGCAACCGCCACCACCACCATCATCATCATCTAAGAAATAATTAAATAACTTTACAACTCTATGTTTAACCAGTTTTACTACATAGATTTTGGTTCTCTACTCTAAAGCCGAGCCCTGGTAGCTCAGTCGGTAGAGTACATGACTTGAGAACAGGAGGTCGCTGGTTCGATCCCCAGCTCGGCTAAATTTCTTTCCGAGGTTTGACGATAGTTATTGCAACAGGATTAATTCTTCTCTCACCACTGACCATTGTTCCCACGATGGTTATGTGGGAAAGTAGCCAGTGACTTGGAAAGAATATTGTGCGGAGTACTGGTAATAGAAACTCCAGGAAAGCATGGATAGGTGCACTGGCCGCCGCGATATAACTGAAATAAGGTTGAAAACAGCGTTAAACACCATACAATCAATCAATCTCCTCTCTGTAACAAATTAAAATCATTAAAAAGATCTCCATTCAAATTACTTTCATTTCTTTCATTGATCTGGAGCTCTTCCACAACATTTCCAAAATTGACATCTTATTTTGAAGTTTGGCTCTTTCCTAAAATCATTGAACAGCAATTCAGAACTCACTTTCAACTTCACATGTTGTCCGTCATAAACGGTAACTTCATCGACCGTCGTCAATACCCTTTAACTCTTACTAGAAATTTTTAGATTCTCCCTAATAAATTACATTGAGGACAAATAAAATGTGGCTCAAAAGATATGGTTTAACCTTGGAAGGATATCATAGAGTACTCAAAAGGCAAAACGAAACCAGCGTTTTCTCCCGCAGTTTTTCAACAATATTTTCAAGTCTTTCTTTCTTAAGCCGTGCAAAAATGGAACACAACTCTCAATTACGTAAACACTTTCAAGAAAATCTGAAATAAATTCATCCTCTTTCAGCTGCTACCTTTACCCTTTTGACGTTTACTGTCATGATTAAATGATTAAATCTTCAATCAATAAACAATTTCGTTGAAATGATATCCCCCGCCGAAAAAGGCCCATTGTGCTTTGCAAGTACACGTGGCCTTTTTGTTATTAATCCATGATGAAACTATAATTAACCCCCCTTTTCCATTGGCATGGCATTTTTTTAAATAAAAACAAACAATAACAGTCTGTGGCTTATGATAAACAATATAACAATTAAGTTTCATAAAATTTTGGTCTGTAGTTAAAGAGAAATTGGTACATAATGGAAATATACATCAATGCCACTTTTTCCGTGACATGTCATTAAATGAAATAAACAAAAAACAAAAAAACAAAATTATGTCAGCGGACTATCATAATGAACACATGTATGAAGTTTCATCAATTTTCTACAAAAATTTTAGAAGATATCTGTCCAGATGGAAAGACAAACAGACAGTTATGGGTCCATAATGAAATTATACAGTAAGCTCCTTTTCCCATGACATGGCATTTCATTAAATAAAAACAAATACTGATAGTCTTTTGCTTATGACAAACAATATAAATATGAAGTATCATAAAACTTTGTCCAGTAGTTGAAGAGATATTGGTACAAAACGGAAATAAACATCAAGTCCCCCTTTTCTATGACACAGCATTAAATAGAAAAATACAAAAAAAAAAGAAAATGGTTGGCTATCATAATGAACACATGTATGAAGTTTCATCAATTTTTGTCAAGGATTTAAGAAGATACCTTTCTGGATGGACAGACAAACAGACAGTTATCGGTTTATAATAAAATTATACATTAAGCCCCCTTTTCCAATGACATGGAATTTCATTAAATAACAAGGGTACATAACTGTCATGTTACACGCATTATCAAAGTGAAATTTACTGTGCAGCAGTTCCTGATGGTGGCTGGTATTTCTGACAAAAAAAAACTTCAATTATCCTAAAAGTTCAAATAGATGGAAAAAAATGTCAAATTTTGGCAATCTTGGATGGAAACAAGCGGATGTAACTGTGTCGTTGCATGATCAATCTAGTTGATAGTTGTTGCACTGCTTGCACTGCACTAGTCCTCAATGTTATCTATCTGCACATGAAGTTTGATGTCAATATGTTATACTCTTTTGAAGTTAGGCTCCGGTGAAAAATCCAATCTGTAGAAAAAACACAGGGCAAAAACTCCAAAATTGATGGAAAAAAGAGTTATGGATCTTGTTCACTGCATTTGCTCTCAATGTGATCAAACTGCATATGAAGTTTGAAGCCAAAAGCTTTTACACTTTGGAAGTTATGCTCCGGACAAAAATCCAATCTGTTAAACTATAAAGGGCAGTAACTCCAAAAATGGCGAAGAAGAGTTATGGATCTTAAACACTGCACTTGTCCTCAATGTAATCTATCTGCATACGAAGTTTGAAGTCAAAAGCTTTTATACTTTGGAAGTAACGCTCGGGACAAAAATCAATTTGTAAAATAACTATGGGCAATAACTCCAAATTAACAAGGGTATATAACTGTGGTGTTGCATGGTCAATCTGGGTGAAACTTGTTGTATTGCATTTCCTTATGGTGGTTGATAGATGTGACAAGTTCCATGTAAAACCTCTGTATAGTTTTCAAGATAAGACTCAAAACATCAAAAATTTACGCGACTGCGTAACTCAAAATCGCTCCCAGTCGGCCATTTTGCACTGAAAAAAAAAAAGGTATGTTGGCGGAATGGGTTATTATATACACGTATAAAGTTTCACGAAATTCCGTCCAATGGTATTGCAGATATTGTCCCGGACGGACACAAGAACGGACGGACGGACGGATGTATGGACGACGCTCAAACTATATCCCTCCGCCTGGGGGGGGGGGGGGGGGGGGGGGGAAATAATAAAACAATTCTGACTTCAATAGCTCAATCGATAACGTACGCGGCTTGAAACCAAGGGGTAGCAGGTTCGAATCCCCAACTCAGTAAACTTCTGTCCGAGGATTGAAGATAGTCATTGCGACAGGATTCGTTCCCTTTCTCACTGACGGACAATGTTTTGACCGTTAAGTGGGAAAACAGCTAATGGTAAGAATATTGTGCAGAGCACTGGATTAAGTAACTCCAGGAGAGTATGGATAGATGTGGCGGCCGCCGTGATATAACTGAAATAATGCTTAAAAGGGCGTAAAACACAATACAAACAGACCATAAAACAGTAGAGCCATTGCCCTTAATCGCTTGTACAATAGTCTGTGTATCATTGAAAGAATTATACGAAGTGAAGTTACGGTAAAATTTTGATACACACATTCTTACACAAGTGCATGTCATTTTTTTTTTGTAAATAAACAGGTTGCTTAAAATCATATTATGCGAACGTTATATTATCAGATTTGTTACGTTAGTTCCAATGGTGACTAAAACAATTTCTAATCTGTCCTCATAGATGTATATAAATTGAAAGAAGGGACCAAATTCTGGTGCTGCTGTCACTAGAAAGCCATTAGCCGCCATGGCACTTGTCATTATTTTCCTCGGAAAAACCGAAAACAATCTCATCGCGTTCATCGAAAAATGGCTTGACGTTTTAAATACATATATTCGTCACATGATCCGATTTCGACTAATCAAAAAACGATTTATTTGGTGAGTGTAATTCATTTAATTTGATGACAGTCATTGCGACAAAATCGATTCATTCTTCTCTCACCTTTGATCTTTGTTTCTACCACGTGCATCTGGGAAAGTTGCAAATGGCTTGGGAAGAAGTCATGGCAGAAGAAATTCCAAGAAAATTATGGATAGGTGCACTGGCTGTCGTAATAAAACTGAAATAATCTTGAAAGCGTCGTTAAACACTAAATGAAATAAAAGCATCTTATGTACTTCGGTGCATTTCACAAGACTATGAAAATGATCTCACGGACAGAGGGAAATCCTTGCAGTACACTGTGTGGGGTAAGGGGCATTTTCCTGATATTGAGGAAAGACTCTATGTACAGGCCAACAAACAGCTGAGGGACTTGAAGCTGGGCACAGAGCATGGGGTTTGCGTATTGATGGTACATCTTACGGACTTTGATATGTACAATTTCAGAGACAGGGGTTCACCCCACGTAATTAGGGTACATATAACGAACTGAGGATACATCTCAGGGACCGATGGTGCAGGCTAACGAACATGGGATAATATGAGAGTAAGGATACTGTTTTAGGCGCTAAGGGCCTATCCCACGGGCTAAGGATAGGACTTTAAGGTGTGGGTCCGATTTCTCGCGCTGAGGATAAATCACACGGGAAAAAGACTAACGCAAAAAATCTTTGCTGTGCATGTCCACTACAATCTCAATCATATTAGATTTAAAGAATGTCGTTTGTACCTGAAATACCTAAAATTAGCTTATCATTTTTCGAATATACATGTACTCGTATACTAGTTATCTTCCTCCACATACTTTTTAAGCTTTTTTACTCAATCTATAACTTAAAAGAAAATATCATGGTCATAAAAGTTAACTTCAGAAAACGTCTTAACACATGCCTTTCGAAATCTACCATGCTAGATACATTTTGTTTTTCAATCATTATTCTTTACATTATACTAGAGGCCCTTGAGGGCCTAAAACGCTCTACTGGCAGAGGTTTTGCTTATTTTCGAGCATACATCTAATTTATGATTATGATAGGAAAAAGACAAATATACACAAAAAGGGGGCTTGAACCCACTAAAACAGCATGGTAGGCATTTATGGTGAATTAAATGATGAAATAATCGTAGTGCAGTTTCTCAAAACCAATAATTTAGAATCCAGCCAAATTTGATTGGGTTTCAAAACTCGTTGTCAACCAGTATCTGCAAGTTTCAAAGGAATGTGACCAATAATATGGACTGTTTGAGTAAAGAAGACTGAGTTATCAAATGACTGCTTTTCCTAAACTGATAGCTGGATCTTCTTCAATTTTTGTAGGATTCAATGCTTTGATGATAACAAATAATCTGTGCAACTTTTAAAAAAAAGGTGAATCAAAAATGCCGACTAAATCGCGTTAACAAGAAATGTATATTTTCAACATTACATGGCTACTTTTCCCTTAATAATTGTCAGATTTAAAAAATAATATACACTTCAAGCTATTGATGATATAAAGCAGCTCTGCAAGTTTCATGAAAAACGAATCAACAATGCGGACTTAATCGTGTAAACAAAAATGTCAATTTTCCACTTTAAATGGCTGCTTTTCCCTTACTATTGTCGCATATTTTTCCACATCAATAGGTTTCAAGGTATTGATGATATAAAGCAAGTGTGTAATTGTAATGAAAATCCAACCACAAATGTGGGCTTTATCGCGTATAACAAGAAATGTTAATTTTCAACTTTAAATGGCTACTTTTCCCTTATTGATTAAGCTATAAATGAAACAAACAAACTGTGCAAAGTTTCACGAAATTCCGACCCCTAATGCGAACTTTATCGCGTAAACAAGAAAAAGACTAACGGACGGACGGACAGACAGACGGACGACGGAAACCATAGCATAAGCTTTGCTGGCTTTCAGCTAGTAGAGCTAAAATTATTATTTCTTGTCCCTCATCACAACCCTTCACGAATAAGTAAACATGAGACAGTCAAATTCTCTCTCTCTCTCTCTCTCTCTCTCTCTCTCTCTCTCTCTACCACATCGCTGAGCCCAGTTGCTCAGTTGGTTAACAAACATGGCTTGAAACCTGGCGGTTTATGGTTCGATTACCCCGCTAGGCCAATTTCTTTCCAAGGACGGGTGACGGATGGGTTAGTCAATCCGACAGTTTATCCTTTTAAAGACAGCAGCTAGTGGCTTGGGAAGAGTATTTTTAGTATTAGAAGAAACTTGATGAAAGTGTTGATAGTTGCACTGGACGCCGCGATATAACTGAAATAATGTTGAAAACGTCTTCATAGCACCAAACAGAAAAAATCTCTCTCCACTAGTAAATTCAACACCATCATCAGCATCATCATTATCACCACCATCATCACTATAATCATCGTCATCATCAACCACACAATCATTATGTAGCATTACAATTCCTTTTAAATAAAACAGTTGTGCTCCACAACTTTATTCTGTTCTATTTTTTATTTCCGGTCTCCTTTCAGATCTGATTACCTACATCAGAAAGGGTCATCAACATACCAGTAATTCTTTCCCAACAGTACATGGGATGCACCTCTCTCTCTCGCGCACACACAAACACACGCACAATGTCAAATCTCTCTTAAAACAATAGCTCTGAATCGCTCAACTGAGCCTGTTTGTCGTTGAAAGAATATGAGAGAATACGAACACGAACTGTAATTACCATATGATTATGAAATAGAGAATCTTACATGAGTGTTTACGTATTTTACGACTTGATTAAAATCATATGATGCGAACCTTGGTTTCTACGGCAATCTAAGGCTAACTAGCTGAGTTTGATACAGCATTGAAATTGATTGTGCGTATTTATGCTCAGTGTGATTCGCTAATTTTGTATGAAAAGACACAATTTTATGATCAGTCCAGTATGTTTCATTTGTTTCAGCTATAGTAACACTTAAAGATGTATCTACACTGGTTTTCAGTCAGTTTTTAGTGACTGAAAATGTGGCCTAAACAGTGAACACAAGGTTTTTCTATAGTTTGACCTGGTGACCTCCTTTTTGAGCTGAAATAATCCAATTTGAAATCTATCTCAAATATCATTATGACAAAATCTCTGGTCAAGTTTCATCTGCATTGGATCAAAAATCTTGCCTGTAGAAGAGGTTCTTCTGTGATCTACTTATTCAACTAAAGTAATCTATTTCAAATACGTCCGAGATACCATCTAGACAAAAACTGTATATAAGTTTCATGAGTATTGGACTGAAAATATGGCCTGTAAAGTTTCTGTTATATTAGCTGCACTGACCTACATGATGCTCTGAGGTGACCTATTTTTGCACTCAACCGTGATATCATCAAAGCAAACATATTACTAAGTTGCATTAGCATCGTACTAATCTTGCTTCTAGAGTTTACACAAGGTTTTTCAAAGATTTGTCCATTTGACCGACTTTTCGACCAAAGCGACCTATTTTCATGACCCCCCCGAAATATCATCAAGACAACAATCCTGCCAAATTACATGAGTATCGGACTGAAAATTGTACACAAGGTAAATCTTAAAATATTAGTTATATCTTAACTTTGTCTAAGTGATCTTTTTGAAACGGTAAGACCAAATATCAAGAAAAACATTCTAACAAACTGTCATGAGCATTGGACTAATAATGTGCCCTCAAGAGTACACAATATAATTTTTCTACGATTTGTCCAAGTGATCTACTTTTGACCCCACGTGACATTCTGCTGTCATAGTCCTGTGAAATGTCATCAAGCCAAACATTCTGACCAACCTTTCAGGAGCATAGGACTAAACTGTCGCCTCTTGTGCGCACACAAAGTTTTTCTAAGATTTCTTTTAATGACCTACATTTTTTTTTTTTTATTCGATGGGATCAGTTTCCAAACTTGTCCGAGATAACATCGACACAAAAATTCTTAACAACTTTTATAACTGTTGGACGAAAAGTGTGGCATATACAGTGTTTATACGCGGTTTTTTTTCCCTAAGGTTTGTCCAAGTAGCCTACTTTTGACCTGACATGACACATTTTCCAACACATGCTAAATACAGTCAAGACAAACATTTTGTAAAAGTTTTACGACACTAATACTCTGTGAAAAGGGGGTAAAATGCGTACGCAAAAAGTTTCGACCCATGTCAGCCTGCGCCGATTGTGCAGGCTGACATGAATCGAAATCTTTTCCTATCATTACATTTCCTGCATGTCAAGGGGCCATTATAACCCTCGGTTTAGTCGGTTAACTAGACCACCGCATGCAGTTGTAAACGCTCGGCTGCACGTGTCTGCATTTCAGTGGAAATTCCAAGTCGAAAAAGGGGCATAACTGTGTCAAAAATATTTTGATGGTTACCTGTCCCTGTTTGACGGGTTCCCTTTCGATAAGTAACAACTTTTCCAAGTTTGAAGAAATATCTTCAGTAATTAAAGAGATATTACAAAATGTCAAAGTTTTTGCATGAACATTCAGAGACAACGACGACCCAGACGACGCTATGAGAATACTTCGCCGTTTTCTTCGAAAACAGCCGAGCTGACAAATGGGTTTTAGGGATCCATAACTGTGTGATGACATGCTGTTATAATGCATCAAGAAGATGTATTAAGGTCTAAGGCCCCTAACTCTCATATTAAAAGACGGAAGCTGCCGAGATTGGCCGAAAAGCTTTTACGAAAACGTCGATGTTACACGATATTTACCGGTGAGTTAGTGAGTAGACGGCCCCTAACTCTCATATTTAAATACGGAAGCTGCCGAGATTGGTCGAATAGCCTTACGAAAACGTCGAAATTATCCGATATTTACCGATGAATTAGGGGTCGTAAACCTTAAACTCCCTTTTCACAGAGTATGGCTCATGAGTATTAGACAGAAATTGTAGCCCAAGAGCGTACACATGCTTACTGTTGACGTGCGAACGACAGACAACTTCACCAGACACAGCACAATCACCAGTACAATCACAAAAGCTCACCTTTAGCAGTGTGTTCGGTTTAGCTAAAATAGCATACTCTTGACTCCTTTAATCTTACAAAAAGACAAAATTTTGGAATTGCCCAAATTCATGCATTTAAAGACGAGAGTTTAAATTTGGCTCCAGTAATGGAATTTGTTTTTGATAGGGAAGAAAACAAAGTGGGAAGATGAGAAATAATAGTTATAAATCAGCATTTTCTCCTTTTCCCACTATGTTTTTAAAAGCCTACTGCGTTAGGGTCGTTAAAACTCGTGATTGTTTGGCAATTGTTTAACAAACGTCCCCAGAATAAACTGCACCAGAAAAGGCTTTTGAAAACATTAAGAAAAAAGGAGTTAATGCTGGTAACCAAATTTGCTTCTTTTCCCTAAAGGTTTTCTACAGTTACAAAGAAATTTCAACTTTTGTGTCATATTTAGGCTACTTTGTTCTCTGCAAATGCTTTGAATTTTGTTATTTCGGAAAGGGTTAACCCTTTACCAAACGACAAATTTTTAGACTGGTCCAAATTGAAAGCATTTGCAGACGACAAAATAAATGTGACTGAAAAATTGAAATTTGTTTTGGGAAGGATAGAAAACATTGTGGGAAAAGGGGAAAATGCTGGTTACCAGCATTTTCTCCTTTTCCCACAATGTTTTCAAAAGGCTTCTATCTCAGGGTCGTAAAAACCAGGGATTGTTTGGTAAAGGGTTAAGAAAATTTCTGATGGAATTGATTTCTCCCCTTTATCACGAAAGCCATTATATCAGTCGAGCCCCAGTAGCTCAGTCGATGGCGTGAAAGACTTGAGAACTGGGGGTCGCGGGTTCGATCCCTGGCTCGGCAAACTTCTTTCCGAGGATTGATGATAGTCAGTGCGACAGGATTCATTCCTCTCTCACCGCTGACCATTGTTTAGACGATGATTATGTTGGAAAGCAGCTAGTGGCTCGGAAAGAATATTGTGCGGAGTACTGGTAAGAAGAAACTCCAGGAAAGCATGGATAGGTGCACTGGTCGCTGCGATATAACTGAATTAATGTTGAAAACGGCATTAAACATCATACAATCATTCAAAACCATTATATCAATCTTATACCCTTACCCCACCCTCTTAAAAAAGCAATTTTGAACGCTTTTCGTTATCTGAGATCATTAGAGAACGATTTAATTCTTAGCCAGGCGACAAAATTTCAGACGTCTCCAAATTAAAAGCATTTGCAGACGACAATTTAAATGTTACTCGAATGACAGGAATTTTCTTTTAAAGGATAGACACCCTGAGAAGAAAGGGAAACGATTTGGCTACTAGTATTTTGTCCTTTTCCAACAATGTATTCCAAAGACTTCTTTCTCGGGATCGTTTAAACACTGGATTGTTTGGTAAAGGGGTTATAGGTAAGGAAATGTCCTGTTCCACTTACCTTTCGTTACAGCGTCCCCGCTTTAACCCGAATTCTTCGCTGAAAATCTAACGCATGCAAACAATTAAAACTAACAGAAAAAATACGTAATTTGTTCAACACAGCATGCACATAATTAAGCTAGAAATCATGTAATTCAAATGTAAGCTTACGTCTGCTATTAGACAATGGGCGTCACGTGGGTCTAAAGAATTGGTGCCATAATGAACTTACCATGAAATATACTACTGTTACAAATTATAAAGGTCTCATTTTTTCCCCCCAGATTTAGATGATGGACATTTAAACCGTCATAAACTCACGTTAGGGAATCAGCCCTTAAAGGGCCTTTAAGGACTATAGTTCTTTTGCGGCCAGTGTAGATCAAGATCAGACTGCACGTTTTGTGCAGTCTGATCTCTGATCTACACTAACCGCTTTGTTTATACATCGCTTATAAAATCATGTTGAAATTTGCATGTTTGGATTTTATATCTACATTTAAAATAAAATGTCTATTTGGTTTAACTGGCACTCCAAGGGTTAACGCACATGATTTCTAGCTAGCGACAAACTACAGATTATGGGGAGAGAGAATGGACAGAATAAAATTACATATAATTTAGATAGAATTATCATGCATGTAGACGTGTCAGTCAACAATCTGATATTTTTACTAATTGGTCTTTTTCTCCATTATTTAACCGAACTGTTGTACTTGCAAAACAGGAGACTTTGCTCACCGCACGAGCACTACTTTTACTAATAGTAATTTACTAATAGTAACAATTGTAGAGAAAGTTATGAACTGGTCTTAAAAGTTATCTTATCCCCTATGGTGGTAAGTCCGACTCCATGACCTTTTGCAGACAGTGTAGATCAAGATCAGACTGCACAGAACGTGCAGTCTGATCTTTGATCTACCATGTACGATACGGGTATGTTATTCCTCAAAACACAACTTTGAAATAGCAATATTCAGGTCTTCACTATCGACTTGAAAATGTCATTTTAGTTATTTTGCAGGAGAAGGGTTAATTAGGAATCTTTTGAGGTTTGCTCAGCGAACTACCAATCGTTCATTAACGTTGAAAACGGGTAAACTGAGTGGAGGAACGTGTAGAAAAAAGATTAGACCCCGCCTTTATACTGGATTATCTTCGTCTATAAAGTAGCAGCGTATGATCGGATAAAAAAAATCAGCCCCTATTTGTAACGTTTTCATTATGAAAGAAGTGGTACATGTACTTGAAAAGCTTTTTTGAAGCTGAAATGTTCAGACTTATCTTGGTAACTTGACGCTGTCAGCACTTAGGTGCAGTATTATCTTGATCTGCACTGTCCGAAAGATTACCCAAGGTTTTATTCAGCACCCCAGATGGTCACTTTTGCAATGTTGTAATAAGCTAAGTGTCGATTCATTTTAGCCCCTCTCTTTTAACCTAAGAGAGCTAAGCACAACTTATGCTGCTTTTGCAGACAGTTAAGATTAAAATTAAGATCAGACTGCACAGAACGTGTAATCTGATTGTAAATCTATACTGCCAACCACTTTAACAAATGGTCCGATCAAAACAACGTTGGAATAGCAATCATTTTGGCCGTTTTCCTGAATTTTTGAAATATAAGTTTGAAACGTGCAGATTGCAACTTTTTCAAAACACTGTGATAACAGAAACTTATCAGCCATTAAATTACTCAGCCCGCCCAGGTAGCTCAGTGGTTAGCGTATCCGACTCGTGACCTGGTGGTTGTGAGTTCGATACCCGAGTGAGGCAAACTTTCTTTCCGGCGAATTTTCGTCTCTCACGTCTGACACATGCGAGAAAAGTAGTCAGTGACTTGGAAAGAAAGTTGTGTCAGTACTGGAGTGAGAAAACCAGGAAATACATGCGTAGGTTCACTGACCGCCCTGATATGAATGACTCTAGCTGTTAAAACGGCGTTAAAATCCAATACAATCAATCATTTAAACTATCAAATAGATGAAATGGAAACGTTCGACCGACATAAAAAAAAAATCATACAGAGTTCAAAGTTCCTTTGGCCGGAGATATCTCACCGTAACGGACAGAGCAGATCCAAGATCAGACTGCACGGTCTGTGCAGTCTGACCTTGAAATATACAGTCCGCAAAAGAGCCTCAGGTCACGCTTAACAGCTTAATGGTTGAATTCATCTGAAATTTTGAGCGGATCTTCATTTCTTCAGAGTCCAACTTCGGCGGATAATTTATGTACTAGCTAATATACATATGAGCCACACTCTGTGAAATGGGGGCTTAATAAGCTAATGCATCTGCAAAGTTTCGACCTAGGTCAGCCTGCGCAATCCGCGCAGATTGACCTGGGACGAAAAATTTTGTTATTGTTCAATTTTCTGCGTGTCAAAAGAACAGTATACCTCATGATTCAGCCGGTTGTTTGACAAAATGGATTTTATAAAGTCATAAGTACATGATGAGTAACTTGGTATTATGCATCACGGAGATGCATTCAGTCCCGTTTTGCCAGAACATGGCTCATGTATATTGAACCCTTTCCATCTGAAAATGGCTGTTTGCCTACTGCAACAGAACACTTAAAAACACTGGCTAGGGAGAAATTGTTAGTACCTAGCATTTTATCCTTTTGCCTCGTTTATTCATGTATCCTTTTTTAGTTCAGGCGATTTTCCATACCATACAATGACAGTTTTGATATCACCAGCTGCAAATTTGTTTCGAGGGTTAATGAGTTAAATTTTTATCAAACGAAAAAATCTTAAGACTTGTCCAAATTGAAAGCATTACCGTAGCAGACGATAAATTAAATGTGTCTTAAATGATGACATAATTCTTAGAAAGGGTAGAAACAGCGTGGGAAAAGGAAAAAAATGTTAATATACCAGCATCTTCGCCTTTACTCACAATATTTTCATAGCCTTCTTCTTGGTCATCTAAACATGTGAATTATTGGTTAGGGAAGCGTCTACAGATTTCAAAATGAATGTGACAAAATGATTTTTGTCTTCGAAACAGCATTGTCTCCATTTCCCTCCGTGTTTTTCAATTTAGGTCTTTTAATCAAGGTCCTTAAAACATGGGATTGTTTGGTAGAGGGTTAATACTGTACCAAATGGCAAAATTTTAGAATTTTCCAACTGGAACCAATGTCATGGACATTATGTGCAGCCAATGGCTGCGGCCGGAAAGAACGCAGGAAAAAATCTCGTTAATGCACATTTTTTTTCTCCTTTCCCAAAATGTTTCCAAAAGCCTTCTTTTTCAAGGTCGTGACAACATGGGAATGTGTAAAGAGGTAACAATCGTCAGGTGGTTAAGGTAGTCAAAACAACAGGTGCATGGGATTGGCGCAAGAAAACATGCCGTCGGAAGTGTCACCAAACGGAATTTGACCTTGTCTATTTTAACTCTTAACCTTTAGGCTGCTAAGTGCGAGTTACTGACCTTTTGGGGACAGTGTAGATCAAAATCAGACTGCACAGAACGTGCAGTCTGATCTTGGATCTACACTGCCCGATAAGGAGATATTTTTCTCAAAAAAAAAATAAATTTGAAATAGCATCATTCGGGTTTTTACTATCGCCTTGATGGTTTCATTTAATTTATTTAGCAGAATAAGGGTTAATTTCCTTCTGAACATATTTGTGTAGAAATCATTGAGGCAACTTTTCTAACACTTCTATATGACGACTTTTCTATACACAATGTTTTCCCTCTCTGTACGAGTACGCCTGACCTCTGAGATCTGAACTCTGAGAATTTTCAAATGGTGACCTTGGGAAACTAAACTATCGAACGCCGAAAAAATAAAATAAGCTATTACGTCTCTGCGGAAAAAAAAAATGTAATTTTAAGAACGATTTTACTAGACTAGTTCAAGATATGGGACAGTGAAGATACAAGATCAGACTGTTCGTTCCGTTTATTCTGATCTTGATCCATTCTGTCGGCGAAAACGTCCTGTTGTCCTTGGCATGCTAAGATTTAACAAATACTAGGCTCCTGGTCACAAATCAATATCCCTTTAGGAAAGGGTAGACCAAGATGAGAATGCGCAGAAAAGGCAGTCTGATCTTCGATTTGCACTGACCAATTATCCAAGATTTTCCGGCGAAAGAGAACTTTGAAATCGCACTAATTCGGGTTTTACCATACGCTTTAAATTTCGAATATACCCTTTTCCAAACGATCCCGAGTTCTAACGAACTAAGAACATTTAGAAACACTGCGGTAAAAATAGAATTTACTGATAACCAGCATTTTCTACTTTTCTCACAGTGTTTCCTACCTTTCAAAAACAAGCACAAAAATATAAGCCACATTTTTGTTTGTCATCTGCAACCTTTTTTTTTTCTAAGTATAGGCCAGTCTAAAATTTTTGTCGTTAGATAAAGGGTTAATGAATACATTAAAGTCAGCAAATAAAAAAAAAAAATCATATTTAACATACTCGAACTGAGTTTGATTTCAGAAACTGAGAAAAAACTTGGTAACACTTCCTTCAACGAGAGAACTGAAATATAACGACACTGTAGATATACCACAAAGACCCGACAGACCGGTCCAAGTAAAGGGTATAACAGCTATATTTGTTACATAGCCCATCCATGAATATTTTAACCCTTCACCACACAATGTCGACTTTTAACGACCCTGAGGAAGAAGTCTTTAGAAAACATTATGGGTAAAGGAGAAAATGCTGGTAACCAGCATTTTCTCCTTTTCCCACAATGTTTTCTACCTTATCAAAGAAAAAATCGTATTATTTGAGCCACATTGAAATTGTCGTCTGCCGATGCTTTAAATTTGGACAAGTCTAAAATTCTGTTGTTTGGTATAGAGTTAAATATTTCATTTAGTCATTCTGGCTAATTGAGTGCATAAGACTACAAGAGACCTTTCTGCTTTAGATCAACCCTTTACCAGACAACGAAATCTTAGACACGTCCATATTGGAAGCTATTGCAGACAACAAATAAACAGTGGTTCAAATGAATTATTCGTTTCTGAAAGATTAAAAAACAGTGTGGGAAAAGGAGAAAATACTGGTTCGCAGCAGAATTTTCTCCTTTTCCCACAATGTTTTCAAAAGCTTTCTTCCTCAGGGTGGTTGAAAAAAATCGTGATTGCCTGGTAAAGGGTTAAGAATCTCGAATTTTGCGACGCATCATAAGCTTTACACCCTTTCACAGTGGACGAATCAACCGATTAAAGTTCACTTTTGTCTCAATGTTTGTAATATATCTATTTATGCAGAATTCATTCGTCCTTCAACAGTAATGATCAAACCCTATTACTGACTCTTTACCAGACGACAAAATTTTAGACATGTCCAAATTGAAAGCATTTGCACGCGACACTATAAATGTGACTCAAATGATGAAATTTGTCTTTGATAGGGTTGAAAACATTGTGGGAAAAGGAGAAAATGCTGGTTACTAGCATTACTCCTTTTCCCCTAATGCTTTCCAAATGCCTCCGCCACAGAGTCGTTAACGCACGTACATCTAGTGCTGAAGGGCTCGTTATTTAGGGAAATTTGGGACTGAGATGGGTATTGCCTTTGAACTAAAAGGCAACTCTGCTTACTGAAGGCTCAAGTTCACAGTTCCTGGATTATCTACTTACCAGATGACAAAAGTTTAGACTGGCCCAAACTGAAAGCATTTGCAGGCAACAAATGAAATGTTACACAAATTATGAATTTTGTCTTTGAAATGATAGAAAACCTTGTGGGAAAAGCAGAAAATACTGTTTACCAGCATCTTCTCCTTTTCCCACAATGTTTTCACAAGTCCTTCTTCCTTGGGGTCGTTAAAACTACGGATTGCCAGAAAAATGGTTAAAAGAGTAGAAACGTGTGGTCCTTAACCCCTATCTCTACTGCTGCTTTAATGAAATAACCCTTATCACACAGGAAAAACATGCAAACTTTTGTTGTTTCAAGGTTGTTTAAGCCAGAATATGTGAGAAAATAACAAACAGTGTAGATTCTATGTAAGAATGCACGTTCTGTTCAGTCAAATCTAAATCTGCAATGTCTTCAAAAGCAACAAGTTCGAGCACTTTAAGAGCTAGAAATATTTAACACTAAATACATCAATATGCAAACATTGTTTGCTGCATTTATTAATCCCTATTTCTGAACTAAATGACAAAATTTTACACTAGTCCAGTATAATTCATTTCCAAACAGTCAAATTTGGTTCAAATGATGTACACGTATTTGTCTTTGAAATGGTGGAAAACAATGTAGGGTTACCAGCCTTTTTTTTTTTCCAAAAACGTTTTCCAAAGCTTTTTTCCACAGGATCATTTAACTGTTTACCAAAAGACAAAAATTAAGACGTCAAAAACAAGAGCGTTTGCAGGGACCGTATCAAATACACGTATGACTCAGTTACTGAGATTTGCTCTTGAAAGGGTACGGTAAAAGGGAAAAATGCTGGTTGCCTGCATTTTCGCATTTTTCAGTGTTGTTTTCAAAAGATTTCTTCCGCAGGACAACACGTGGCTGCTTGGGAAATGCCAGAATGCTAATAAATGAAACCTGTACTTTCAGCGAGGTGAAAGACCTATGTATTGATGCTTTTCGATGAATGTTTTTACCAGAATAGCTAATGAGATGGAGGAAAGTGTAGATTCAGCATCAGACTTACGTTCTTTGCAGTCTGATCTGTATCTCGTACACTGTCCGTGTAGTGCATAAGTGTTACTCAGTAAAATATATAAGAACAGACAGGTCAAAGAGGAATGAATTCTGCATTTTAACTATAGTTTTTAACATACAGTTTCTGCTTCGGGACTAAATGTACTTCCTACACGTGCACCTGCTGTTCCTCGGACCTCGTGCTGTTTCTGTCTGAGCTGAATTCTTGCAGCTTTTGTCCCTCGCAGATTCTGTGCAAGTTTTGTTTCTGTGTTAGTCGTCAGCCTGTAATTCATCGTTGATAAACAATTAATTTACGCTTTTACAAGAGTACCGCCTTCTATTCCTGCCAGTATAATGTACGCCATGTTGTCGAACCATGCTCTGGCAAAAATGGGGTTTCATGCATCTCCGTGATTCATTATATATCACGCAAGTCATCACATAAATATTGCATCATAAAGTCCAACCGATTGAATAATGAGGTAAAATGGTCCTTTGATATGCTGAAAATTTACCAAAAGCAAAAAATTTCGACTCGGATCAGCCTGCGTTGACTGAGCAGACTAACCTGGATCGATACTTTTTGCAGCTGCATAAACCCCTTTTCGCACTGCACATTTTTTCAATGGAAATATTCTATTAACAGTTTAACACAGATAAGATGCCACTTTTTGCGGCACCTGATTTGCGTCCACTGTGTATGCCAGTGTCTACTTTTGCAAAAAAGAGAACTATATAGGGAATAACCCTCTCAATGCAATAGCCGAAAGGATGGGTCTTTCCGAAAGGCATAGATCAAGATCAGAAAGCACAGAAACATTCCGTTTTCTTTAGAAATGCCTTAAAGATTTTTTTAAAAAATAAACAGTGATCAAGGTACAGTGGATTGTATTTCAAGCTGTCAAAATAGAAGGAGAGAGAGACAGAAGAAATGGGACGGTAACAAACTGAATAGTATTTCAATAATATCACAAAGACAAGTGCACTTTTCTGTTCGTTCCCGAAGTCCTGTTTACCAGTGCTACCAACCACGTTCTTCTGAGTCACTAGCTGCATTTCTACATAAACATGGTCAAAAAGTCGTTCAGAGTTGGGAGAAGAATGAATCGTAGACCACTGACTATCATCAGTCTGAGAAAAGAGTTAGGCTTAGCTTGGATTCAATCTCACGATTCCTGCAAAACTATGCTTGAAGGACACCGAATGAGCTATGGAGTTCGGCTGGATACAAATACTGGTATTCGATCTCAATACCTAGCCTGTAGATTACCCATAGACCTACAGGACTCGGCATATAACATGCACTGGTATTTGAACCCAACAGCATGGCATTACTGGGCCTGAGGGTTGCTAACTTAGCTAACTCGGCTGGTAAGGAATACTGTGCTCAAAAAGTGTAATGATGTGAAGGCCCCTGATTTATTGTGGGCGAAGCATCAGAAAAGTTTGAACAGATTGATACAAAATGATGTTCAGGAATCTTATCTTTGTGTTAGCAGTGGTTGTTTACAAGGACCCCTCTACGCGAAAGTGTTTTCCACCAATCATTAACTTCCTGGCCAGGTAGCTGAGTGGTTAGCGTATCTGACTCGTGATCTGGTGGTTGCGGATTTGATATCCGGTTAAGGCAAACTCTTTTTCTGGCAATTTTTCGCCTTTCACCTCTAATGCATGTGAGGAAAGTAGTCAGTAGCTTGAAAATAAAGTTGTGTCAGTTTTGGTGTAAGAAAGCCAGGAAACACAGGCCTAGGTATACTGGCCGTCGTGGTATGTCATAAGCTGTTAAAATGGCGTTAAAACTCCAATAAACCCCCCCCCCCCCCCATAAAACATTAAATAATGAAATAAAAACTTCCAGCCGATAGTTAGTAAGTTCATTTCTCTTGTAAAAAGAATCACTGTGTATATTCAAGATCAGACTGCACTTCCTCTGCAATCTGATCTTGATCTGCACTTCTAGCCACAGAGGAAGGAGTCGCGCTTAGTTGCTGAACGGTTTATAAATGTCATAAGCGGAACTTATTTACAATAGAAAAATATAAACTCCTTCAGTTGACAGGGCTCACTGTTGTTCTGACGGTTGAAAAGCTGCCTTACCCTAGCCTATATTCTAATCACAAGCTTTTGTCTTTGCGATAAGAGTAGACTAAGATAAGCCTGAACAGCCGTGAAGTCTGATCTTGGAAAGACGCTGAGAGGCATTTATGCGGACCAAGATCTCGCTGAATATCCATGAAATTTGATCTTCGGTAGGCGCGGACAGGCGCTTTTTGCTGACGGCACAAATTAAGATCAGACTGCACAGAACATGCAGTCTCATCTTGATCTATACCTTCGGCTTGTATAGTGAAAAAGGTCGGAATTATTTATTTGGCGCTCAATTTAACTAATAACTTTCCGGTCGGGTCATTTTACCTTGCTCGGGAAGTTTGATCTTCCTAGGCGCAGGGAGGCGCTTTTTGCGAATGGCACAAATTAAGATCAAACTGCACAGAACACACAGTCTTATCTTAGCTCTATATCTTCCTCTTGTAAAGCGAAAAAGGATGGATATATTTATTTGGCGCTAAAGAACTAATCACTTTCCGGTCGTGCCACTTTAACATGCTCAGGAAATGACAACAACTGTGTCGAGCAATTTCACTTTTTCATGCCATCTAAATGATTTTCCACAAATAGAGGATCACAATATATTTTTCAGTAGCAAGTGATGCTTACCATAGTAACTTTCGGGAGGAAAAAAATAATTGTATGTTGTAAACACGGGAACCGACTGAAGACTTCAAATGAAAACAGTTGCTTCAAACCCAAAGGAGGTTGGGCCACTGCATTCGGATTCGTTTTAACACAAAATTTACATCAAAAAGTGGAAAATAAAGCTGCTAAATTGTGTAAAATTCCAATATTTGAAATAATCCATACCTGGAATAGCCTTATTCACTTCCTAATAAATAAAAATTCACTTTTTCACAGAGGAAAAACGGTAGTGCCGATTCAATTTATAACGCCGCAGCCGAAAAGAATCTTTATGTGCCTCGATTGGGTGTCTGGATCACGTGATAGGTATGCTATGCGCTGATTGGATATCTGGCCTATGTGATCAATAATATTATAATTAGCCTGAAAAATAATAGATTACATCTGCGCATGTGCAATGTTTGTACACAACAATTCCTCAAGAAATTGAAAAAAAAATTAAATTTTGAATCATGTTTGCTTCCGAAAACACAGGGTGTCCATACCTAGTTGCGTTTGTTAATCCAAAATAAAGTTAGTTTACCTCACAAGCAAAACAAACTAGCAGTACTATTTCCATTACGAACTTCCGCGGCTGAAAAGCATGACTGGATCACGTGACAATTTGTTATATTTAGACATGCCATGTTTCTTTCGACTGATTTTTGGCAGAACTAAGGAGCACGCTGTTTATCGTGCATCAAGCTAATAAATTGGGATATCACAAAACTGATGTTAGGTCATTCTTCCTCTTATCTTCTCTCATATTTATTTTCCTACATGACCGTTTCGTTACTATATGTACTTTGAGTCAAATTGAATGCGCTTTCGCAGTTACTTAACCCTTTACCACACAATGACGACTTTTAACACCCCTGATACAGAAGGCTGTTGAAAACATTGTGGGAAAAGGAGAAAATGCTGGTTACCAGCATTTTCTCCTTTTCCCACAATGTTTTCTACCCTATCATAGAAAAATCATTTCATATGAGCCACACTGAAACTGTCATCTGCAAATGCTTTCAGTTCGGACAGGTCTAAAATTTGTCGTGTGGTAAAGGGTTAAATTACACACAATTAACAAGACCTGTTTACCTCAGTAAAAAGTAAATTACAGTAAGATCAATGAAAAACTTAAAATTTAATCACTTATCAATTGATACACGTCCATTTTCATTGCTGACAAACACATTTTAAGACACATAAACCTTGCTGACAGATGATTAGTAAAATTTGAAATTTCCAAATGCATGAAAAGAAGGGCTGCAGTGAGGGCTAGCGGACACACACACACACACACACAAAATCAGATTGGAGCAAGCCTCTGAATCAGGGGTAAGAGCTTAGCAGAAATCACTTGACGTGGACCGTACGATCAGATAATGTCATCGCAAAAAGCACAGTATAACAGTTTGCCAATGTAACGGATGAGGAAATAACGACGAAAAGTGGGTAAAATCTGAAGGAAGTACCAGTTTTGATCACAGGGGCTCGGTACATATAATAATTTGTGCTCAAAGATAACATTTTGATAAAAAAAGTCCGAATATCTGTTTATTTTATATACAGATATTCGGATGTTTATCGAAATGTTATCTTTAAGCACAAATTAGGCCAATTATGTGCCAAGCCCCTGTGGTTTTGATGAAATATGCTGGTTATGCTGGAGTATTGCTGGTAATTTGGTTTGGGGTTCAAATGATTAAAATGCTTTAGACTACCGATATTTCAACATTCTTTGCACAGTCTTATCTTGTATCTACTATTTCCGCAATATTAATTTGAAACTCTTTCCTTGTAAATGTCTCTTTTTAGTCCTTCCAAATGACCAGACATTCCCTTTATTTACTAAGCAGTCTAAAAGTTACCACTGTTCCGCGAGAGCTAAAACAGCTAAAGCCATTATATGATCAGGGATGTCAGTATAATGCACTTTTACTATTCTAACCCTTTACCACAGAATCCCAATTTCTAACGACACAGAGGAAGAAGGCTTTTGAAAACATTGTGAGAAAAGAAGAAAATGCTGGTTACCAGCATTTTCTCCTTTTCCCACAATGTTTTGCACCTTTCCCAAAATTAATTTTGAAGTTTTGAGTCGCATTTATTTTGCCGTCTGCAAATGCTTTGAATTTGAATAGTCTAAAATTTTGTCATTTGGTAAGGGGTGAAGAGATAACTGAGTTGATTTTGTTCACTTTAAATCTTTATAACTCTTTACCACTCAAACAAAAATTTGGATTCGCCTAAATTCAAAGCATTTGCAGACAGCAATTCATATGGAGCTCAAAGGATGATTTCTGTCTTTGAAATGGTAGAAAACCATCTGGAAAAGGAGAAAAAACTGATTACCAGCATTTTCTCATTTTCCCACAATGATTTTCAAAGACTTCTAACTCAGGGTCGTTGAAACTTGGGATTGTGTGGGAAATGGTTAAGACATTTTATTCTTTGTCATGCAAATGACCTCTGCTGTCAAATTGTTGTAAGGAAGATTTAGTAAAAATTGATGTCACATGTACATAGTATCAAACTTAAATCCATGCTGATTATTCCTTTACTAGACGATAACATTTTAGACTTGTCGAAATTGAAGGGATTTGCAGACAATAAACTGAAGATACCTCAAATGATAATGATCAGAAGTGGCTTTGGAGGGGAAGTAAATATTGCTGAAAAAGAAGAAAATTCTTGTTACCAGCATATTTTTTCTTCATCCCATGATGTTTTAAAAAACTTTCTTTCCAAGGTTCATTAAAACTCTGCATTGCAAAGAGTTATCTATAGTTTTCAAGGGTTTTTGAAAGTTATTGTCTTCAAATTTGTTTACAAAGGTGAAGAGTTGATACAATATGGGCAGTATTAGTACCTGCCCTGGTTTCATAAATTATAAATTCTAACTGTACACCAGACAAGAAATTTTAAACCCGTTCAAATTAGCCTTTTCCCAAACAACAGGTTTTGGATCAGTCCAAATTGGAAGCATCTCCAGACACTAAATTTAAAAGTGGTACAAGTAAATCTAAGTGTTTTGAAAGGGAAGAAAACATTGTGGGAAATGGAGAAAATGCTGGTTACCAGCATTTTCTTCTTTTCCCACAATGTTTTCAAAAGGCCACAAGGGGGTTGTTAAAAATAGGAATTGTGTATAAAGGGTTAAAAGACAAAAAAATAGATTTATATATAGGTATACTGGATACTGACACATCACCAGATGGGACAGACCTAATTGAGAACATCACAGGTTATCCATGGAGATTTAAAACTAAGTACTACACTGCAGAGATACTGCTATGCACAACTAAAAAAAGGAACCATATGAGATCAGAATTTTGAAGTTTGTGTAGAGACTTTTGCTGTCTCCTTTGATGCTGAGAAGGTATTAATAATTTATTGCCCAGTAAGTCTTCATAGCTCACCTGAGCTTCTATGGCACGCTAGCACTTAGTTCTGTGGTAGCATTCCATTTGTTCTTTGATGACATTTAACTCTATATCCAACAATCTGTAGCCTTTACGACCCTTACTTGTGGTGAAAGCTGCATTGCTCAGTAAGTCTTTATAGCTCATCTGAGCTTCTATGGCACTCTAGTACTTGGTACCATGGTAGTATTCCAGTGTGTTCTTTGATGAGATTTAACCCTATATCAAACAATCTGTAGTCTTAATGACCCTTACTTGTTGTAAAAGCGTTTGAAAACAACATAGAATTTGTTTGTATTGGGGTTTAATGCCATTTTAACAGCTTAAGTCATATCACGGTGGTAAGTGCACCTACACGTGCGTTTCCTGGCTTTCTCACACTATTACTGACACAATTTTCTATCCAAGACACAGACTACTTTTCTCACATGCATTAGAGGTGAGAGATGAAAATCGTCAGAAAGAAAGCTTGCCTCAGCTGTGTATTGAACTGGCAACCACCAGGTCACAAGTTAGATATGCTAACCACTCAGCTATGTGGCAAAAAAATGTAAGAATGGGGAAATGCTCATTAACATCATTTTCTCCCTTTCAAACAATGTTTTTTAACCCTTGTCAGATAATTTAACCTCATTTGTATTTTCAATTTGTTGCCAGAAGATATTTTGAGTTTGGAAGAGTCTAAAGTTTGTATTTTTGGAAAGGGTTAAAGAAATTTGTCAATTACAAACAACTAAAAAGGTATTGTGGGTCTTTTTCCATGGACAATGAAATAGTTGCTTTTTTCTTTAATCATGAGTCAACAGAAAATTCAGTTTACAAAATATATATTTAATTAAAGGCCCAGTAAGGGCCAAAAGCAGATGTCATAATACATTTAAATTTAAATCATACCATTTAAAGGTAGGGAAAATATTGTGCAGATGACAGTCTGTTATCGTGTGGTCGGGTCATATGTTAGTCGCTGGCAGAAAAAAGAATTTTAAAATCAGGCAAAAGGTAAACAAAAGACCAGCGACCTGGCAGGTTTTAACCTAGTTTTGAAACGAATTTCTCTGTCAGCAACTAACACTTGGACCAACCGTACAATGTCAGATTGCTATCTTCACAATAATTTCCATACTTTTAAATGGTATGATATAAATTCAATTGCATTTAAACACCCGCTTTGTTTATATTTGGCCTTTATTGTTACTTTAACCTGTAAATGTACCATGTACGTTACTTTCTCTGTTCCAGTAAAAACAGTTAGAAATGGAGCTGAACAATTAAATCAAAACATCCATATAGAGTGAAGTACATTGTGTTGGACTTGTTCAAATCCAAAGCATTGTGCAGACTACATAGTTATAAGATGTGACTAAGATTGTGAAAGTTGTCTTTGATAGGGTAAAAAACATTGTGGGAAAAGGAGAAAATGCTGGTAACCAGTATTTTTTCCTTTTCCCACAATGTTTTCAAAAGTCTTCTTTCTGAAAGTTATTAAAAGTCTGTAATGTGTTGTAAAGGCTTAACCTGCTAAATATGGAAACGAAACTTTCGAGCCTACAGTAAAATCCAAATTTTGCTATTTCAAAGGTATTTTTAGGGGAAATATATATCTCCTTATTGGACAGTGTAGATCCAAAATCAGACTGCATTTTCTGTGATCACTGTCTGTAAAAGGTCTTTAAGTCATGCTGAACAGCTTAAGGTTTAATTTAGAAATACATGTACATGTAACTCATGTTATACCCTTTACCTAACAACCCCAAGTTTTAGAGACCCTACAAGATTGAAAGCATTTGAAAATACTGTGGGAAAAGGAGTTATACTATCCATTTTCCTTTTTTGCACAATGTTTTCTATCCTCCCAGAGAAGATTCCCATTGTTTAAGCTAAATTTTAAGTTGTTAGCTGCAAATGGTTTAAATATGGACAAGCCTTTAGAAATGTAATTTTCTGGTAGAACCTGTCCTTTATAACTCTTTACAAAATGACCAAATTTTGGATATGTCCAAATCCAAAGCATTTCCAACAGTGGAAATTGTCTTTGAGAGGGTAGAAAACATAGAAAAAGGAGAAACTGCAGGTTACCAGCATTTTCTCCTTTTCACACAATGTTTTCAAAGCCTTCTCCATGAGGGTTATTAAAACAAGGGATTCTGTGCTAAAGGGTTAAATAAGATATAAATGTACCAGTGTGTAATTCGAAATCACTTCTTTACTAGACAACAAAATTTCTAAAGACTTGTCCATATTTAAAGTATTTGCTGGTTTCCAGCATTATCTCCTTAACTTTAGACATACCTCCAATTTCAGACTCTACATGAACTAGTTCAAATGAAATGAAGGAGAAATATTGTATACTGAAGGAATGTTTCTTGTAAACCCTTAGGCTGCTAAGCACGACTCACTGACCTTTTGCAGACAGTGTAGATCAGGATCAGACTGCACAGAACTTGCAGCCTGATCTTTGATCTACATTGTCCGTTAGGGACAATTTTTTTTCTTTGAAAAATACCTTTGAAAAAGCAAAATTTAGGTTTTTACTATCGACTTAAAAATTTCATTTCAGTTATTAAGCGGGATAAGGGTTAATTGTATCAGTTTTGGCATTCTTATACAGAAGATGGCCAAACAGAAAATGAGAGGTGTAATGAGTCTGTTAGTAAATTGAACCAAACAAATGTCCATACTTTTAGTACTTCTTTTTTTTTACAGAGATAAGTTGCCTAGTAGACCAAACTTGATGTAATGATAATGGGTTTGAAATTGTAGAATTGAGCCCGGAAGAACAAAGTGACAGTGAAACAGAAGGCAAATCATCTCTGTGGTCATCAGCTGGTCACTGCTAACCCTAACCTCTCTACCACACAACAAAATTCTCGAGTTATCAAAGTCAAAACATTAGCAGATGTCTACTGAAAGATGGTTCAAATGATGGAACTTGCCCATCATAGAATAGAAGACATTGTAGGAAAAGGAGAAAATGCTGGTTACCAGCATTTTCTCCTTTTCCCACAGTGTTTTCAAAAGCCTTTTTTCCCCATGGTGGATCAAATTCAGGATTGTGTGGTAAAGGGTTAAAGCACTGGACTGAGCCCAAGCTGTTTTTGCAGATAGTCTAGACCAAGATTAGAATGTGCAGTCTGAACTTGTATCTATGCTGTCCAGTTCTCTGTAACATATTCTGGTCAACAGAACTTTGAAAAAAGCAATATTTCAGCTGTTTGTCCATACTGGAAAGGTCAATTTCTTAGATTCAGTGCTCAACAGATTAATTCTGTAAAGCCTTTGCATGGTAGCACAATTTTTTATTGGTATTATAAGACGGTGTAAATCAAGATCAGACAGCATGTGTAGTACAGTCTGATCTTAAAGATACACTATTAGATTCTATGTGCCAAGCACAGTAGTGCAGTCTGCAGCGTGCAGGACTTGAAACAAAGGGGTGGCTGGTTTAAGTTCCCAGCTTGGTGAGTTTCTTTCCTAGGATTTATGATATTCGTTGCAACAGGATTCATTTCTCTCTCATCACTGATCATTGTTAACAATGGTTATAAAGGAAAATAGCCAGTGGATTCGGATATTGTGAGAATGACTGGTGAAAGAAACTCCATGAAAGCATGGACATGTGGAATGGCTGCTGCAATAACAATGAAAATGGCGTTATACACCATACAAACAAACAAATAATTCTGGTCTTTCTCTCCTTTCCCTAGATGGTTTTCTACTAATCAAAGACAAATCATTTAAATTGAGCCTAATTCAATTATTGAATATGCTGTCTCAAATGCTTTCAGTATGGGCAAGTCTAAAATTTTGTCGTAAAGAGTAAATTGCTTTGCATTTTATACGTAAATGGCTCATTTTTTCACATTTTTTTTTTGCAAATGGTTTACAATCAACTACTTTAGTACTTACTTGATATAAACAAGGTTATGTTGTGTGTTTTTACAGATAATTTATTTCAATCAGACCAAGCTCTGTTTGAGGCACTTGGACAAGATGGCTCAGGTAGACAATCTTTTGGAGAATCGTTTGAAGAATTTGCAGCATAAAAGGTATCATTATTCTAGATAAAGAGATGAGCCTAATTCCTGAAACCTAATTAGTTAAGCTTTGTATCAAGGCAATATGTCAAATTCAATTAGAAGGTTTATCTTCTTAGTTTTAAGTCTTTTTCTTTTTTACCTAAAACCAATCAGCGGCAGACAAAGTGTACATATCCTTTTAAGATATGTATAATCAAGCTATGAGTAAATTTAAAAACATGTAGGAAAAGCGGAATTTTTTCATCAAAAAGAGACATTTCTAGTTACAGGCAATTTTTCTTTTCTCCACAAGGTTTTCAAAAGTGCTCAGACACTTGACACAAAAAGCACCTGCCAGTGGTAGTGTTTCAATGTGATAAATTACAATTAGAATGAAAAATATGTGATATGTTTACCTAGTTGCATGCTTGCATTTATCCATTTTTCACAACGTCTGTTCACTTGTGTGTGTGTGTGTGGGGGGGGGGGGAGTGTTGTGGTAATTGTAGATGCTAATTTCATCATTCAGTCTTTTTGTTATTCCATATTGAGAACAGACAGAACTGAAATTGTTTTGACCTAAAATAGCAATGGCTGTTGATGATAAAACTAGGGATTTGTTATCAAACTGCAGTTTTGAAAGATTCACCTTTGTACACTAAAATATAGGTTGTGTCAACATAAAAAAAAACTGAAGGTGATTGTTACATGCACTTGTTCACTTGTTTTTGTTGTATTTGTATGGAGGTGAGGGGAGAGCAATAACAAAACTTTTCAAGTAAGTTGTTTGTGTGTGACCTTGACCTTGGTCTAAGTTAAAGGAGGCCAACAGTCATTTTCTATTGGCTTAATTAACCTCTTACTACACAATCTCAAATTAACGACCTTCTGCTTCTTTTATGATGTAAAACAAGACCTAATGCTGTGTGGAAGAGTCTTTCTGTTTTGAGAAATACCCTTTTTGGTGCATAAGTTACTAACACACTGCTTGGTCCGGTAGCTGAGTCGTTAGCATATCTGACCCATGACCTGGTGGTTTTGGGTTGCTGGTTGAGGCAAACTGTCTTTCCTGCGATTTTTCGCCTTTCGCCTCTGATGAATGTGAGAAAAGTAGCCAGTGGCTAGGACAGAAAGTTGTGTCAGGAAACACTTGCGTAGGTGCACTGACCGCTGTGATATAACCTAAGCTGTTGAAATGGCGCTAAACTCTAATACAAGTATTAACATACATGAATTATACATTTCAGAAAAAGCAAACTCCCTTCCTCCAGATGAAAGAAACAAGTACTCTGAAGCTGTAAGTGCATGTATTGAGTAATTCAAACATATAATAGAACTGTGTCTTTGTTCAACCCATCTTTTCCCTTTTGTCGTAATGTTTTCAAAGTCTTTTAGTTCAGAAATGTCAGAGAATTAATATTTTCACTTGCTTTCTGGTAAGCGTCATTCATTGCTACAGAACATACTGGTAGCATTTTTGTTGTCCAGATTCTGAATTGTGTATTGGTGGAAAAAATACACTTTATCCATGGATATTTCTTAAACAACATTTTCTCATATTGCCACAATGTTTTCAAAGTCATCTTCCTCAAAGTGTCACACACTGTGGTTGTCATACCTTCCCTTGCACTCAAGATAAAACAGATAACAGTTCAAGCAACACAAACATCAAAATTAGTTTCACTCTTGCTGTGTGGATTTGCGGACAGCCTGTAAAGGGTTGATATGTAGACTGTTGAACTGGATAAATTGTGAAAAAAAAAAAATCAAACACTTCTGTCTTTATTTCTCTTCCCATAATTAAGGAACCAATGTCAATTTTCATGCTATGGTAGCACATTGGTAAATACGGGGCTGTTACTCCAGTAAATTGAATCCCATCTGGGCCAAAGTTTTTCTCAAGGAATGGCAAAAGTCATTCTTGAAGGGTTACCAGCATTTTCTCCTTTTCCAGCAATACTTTCAAAAGTCTTCTTCCCCAGAGTTGTTAAAACCCTGATTTGTTTGGTAAAAGAAAGGACTGAAAATATTGGGGGAAAAAAGAGAAATTTGGAATAGAAAGCAATTTCTCTTTGCCATACCTTTCACCTGCATTCTTGAACAGAATCTTTATTATTATGATTGTTCATGATTTTGATGAAGTTTTGAAAGTCTTCGGCTGCAAATGTCTTTTGGAAGAAATAATGAGGTAAATGGACTGATTATCATCATTTGTCGTTTTCAGCTGATCTCTTTCGGATAGAACAATTTTTTGAATCAGCCTTCATCACACAAGAAAAACCTACCTTCAGACAAAATCAGCCAGGCAGAAAATTCTATGAATGAAGAAAATCTTCCAACTGATGAACAGTTGGCTGGAATATCACCTTTCTTCTACTTTAGATAGCTTTGGGTTTATATCTCTATAATCAAGCTAAAGAATAACTTTTTACAAAACATCAGAAATTTATACCCATCCAGATTAAAAACCCTTTGCAGACGACAAAATAAAGTGTTACTCAAATGATTGGATTTTTTGGGAAGAGTGAAATACATTGTGAAAAAAGGAGAAAATGGTAGCTTGCAGTATTTTCTCCATTTCCCACATCGTTTTCAAAAGTCTTGTACCTCTGGGACGCTACAACAATGGCTTGTTTGGTACAGAGTTAACTCTTTACCAGACAACAAAATCTTAGAATAGTCCAATTTGAAAGCATTTGCAGATGACAAATTAAATGTGAGTCAAATGATGGAATTAGTCTTAGAAAGGGCATAAAACATCATGGGAAAAGGAGAAAATGCTGGTGACCAGCATTTTCTCCATATCCCACAAAGTTTTCAAAAGCCTTTTTCCTTGGGGTCGTTAAAACTCGGGATTGCTTGGTAAAGGGTTAAACATAGCATTTATGCACATGCAGGATAAGACTGAAATACAGAATTAATTTGATAATGATCTTTATTGTACTTTTACTTCACACCAGTGAAGGCCAAGCAATACTGATACAAAAACAAAATGGTCATAGTTGAACTTACCCAACATGTTTCAACAATATTTAACATTTCATAATGACATGACAAAATACAAAAGTGAAAAATATATATGTATATTTATATCATATCACAGACTGTAAAAAATATATACTGACGGAAGGAAAAATGTGACATCCTAGATCCATATTTACCATCCATTCTACAAAAATTTCTAATTTTACTTTTAAAGTACTCATCTAAGCTGCTGCGGCAAAGCGTCTCAGACTGCAAGATACGTAGTCCTTGAATCTAGATCGAGAACTAAATCATTGGGCAGTGCTCTGGCAAAACAGGGTTTAATGTGTCTGTGTGATGCATTAACCCTTTATCACACAATCTCGACTTTTAACGACCCTGAGAAAACAGCCTTTTGAAAACATTTCTGGAAAAGGAGAAAATGCTGGTAACCAGCATTTTCTCCTTTTTCAAAAATGTTTTCCAACTTTCCCAAAACAAATTTCAATTTTTCAGCGAGATTTATTTTGTCGTCTGCAAATGCTTTCAATTTGGACCAGTCTAAAATTTTGTCTTTTGGTAAAGAGTTAACACAAGCAAGTCATCAGGTAATTATTGATTCATAAAATCCATTTTGTCTCACATCAGACCAAATCCTGAGATAGAATGGTCCTTGGACATTCAGAAAACTTACCAAAAGCAAAAATTTTGCAACATGTCAGCTAGTGTGGACTGCGCAGGCTGACCTGGATCAATACATCTTGCAAATGCATTAAACCCCCTTTAGAGCATGACTCAATTATTCAAAGAATGGTTGGTTAATACAGACCTGGCTGACACTAAACTTTCTCAATTTGTCAACCCTTTTCTCTTTGCTCCAAAACTTCCACATTATGTGACAATTCCTAACTGTAATTAAAAACATTAACCCAAGAAAGCAGTATACATGTACATTCTCAGGAAATAAACAAACCAACCTATTCAGTACTACAAAGCTATTAGGATCACAGTATTTCTCAAAAAATCCGACAGTGTAGACCTAAGATCTTGTCTGTTTAACGCCGTCTTAAATATTACAATTGTATTGCTGCAACCAGTGCACCTATTCATGCTTTCCTGAGGCTTCTTTTACCGGTACTTTGAACAACGTTCTCTTCACACATTCACTTTCTACCTAAGGACGTTTATCAGCCAAATATAGCAATGGTCATTGATTTTCTTCATAAGGTAGATCCATATATCCAGTATGCCTGAGATATAACTCACAACACCAAAGAATTGTGTCAAAAAGTTTTTGTTATGTCTTTTACTTAGCAAAGGGGTAACCAGGGGTTCAGAATTATTACACACTCCGAATCACAAATGCTATTTCACCCCTAGGCTGCTAAGCATGATGTAGAGCACTTTTGCAGACAGCGTAAATCAAAATCAGACTGCACAGAACATGCAGTCTGATCTTGATCTACTCTGTCCAATAAATTGTGCATTTGATTTTCCATAGAAATGAGATATGATGAAATTTCAATATTTCGCTTTTTTCTATTGGTTGGAAATTTTCATTTTATTTTTCTGTGCAGTTTTAGGTTCAATTATGAAAATGGAGTTGTTCTATAAAGTGATAAAAGAACGTTTTGCTTGTTCCCATTTTTTCTACAATCACACACTTGCTTAATGTGTGTAATGGATGCTGCGCCCTTAGCTGAAAAGGGAAAAAACATCATTATTCTGTCTCTTTTACCACCAGTTTTTCAACTTTCACATTGACCTGTAAGAATGATAGTTAGAAATATGTAATAACAGTCACCAGTTGTTCATGAATCCTTTATAATCAATGAATTTGATGATTTTAGCTAGTTGAAAAGACATATACATTGCAATTTGAGAATTGGAAATATCTCCAAATTTTGAATGATACAACCAAGTGAAAATCAACCTCCTAACTGTGTTAAAACACAAATTGTTTTTGTTCCATATAATGGCCAAGTCTGTATTCATCAACAATTCTTAATAACATTCTTCATTTAATCCTAAATAATTTTCTAGATTTTTGAGTAACATGCTTCCTGATTGGCTAAACCAAATGCTTTTAGCCAATCAGAAATTGTGTTACTTTCTAAATTGAGAATAAGACTAAGATGCAATCTAGGATGGCTAACGAATACAAACTTATGATTTAAACTAGAGGCCCTTGAGGGCCTGAAATCGCTCTACTGGCAGTGATTTTGCTTTTTTGCTAGCATACATTATGAATTCATGACGCAAAAAGAAAAAAGACAAAAAACACAAAAAAAGGGGGGGGATAATCTTAAAACTGGGCTTGGGCCCACTAAGACAGCATAAGTAGGCATGGTGAATTGAACAAACAGTGAAAAAGAAAAGAAGTGCAATTTCTGAAAAAATAATTGTTTGGAATTCAGCCAAATTTGATAGGGTTTCAGTACACCTTGTATTAACCCTTTCCAAAACAATCCCTGGTTATTACGGCCCTGGGAAAGAAGTCTTTTGAAAACATTTTGGGAAAAGGAGAAAATGCTTGTTACCAGCATTTTCTCCTTTTCCCAAAATGTTTTCTACTCTATCGAAGTCAAAAATCATCAATTGTGTTACATTTACTTCAATGCCTGCAGACGCTTTCAATTTGGTCGAGTCCAAAACTTTGTTGTTTGGGAAAGGGTTAAACAATCCTAGCAAATTTCAAAGAAATGCGACAAATAATGTGGACTTTGTTGAGTAAACAATACTAAGTTATCAAATGGCTGCTTTTCCTGAACAGATTACTAGATTTTCTTCACTTTTAATAGAGTTCATTCCTTTGATAGATCAAACAATCTTTGAAAGTTTCAAAAGAATTGGATATAAACTGTGGACTTCATTGCCTAAAGAAGAAATGGAAATTTTCAACTTCAAATGGCTACTTTTCCCATACTGTTTGTTGGATTTTTTTCAAAATCAATAGGGTTCAAGCTATTGATGAGATAAACAAACTGTACAAGTTCCACAAAATTCTGGTAACAAAATTAATGGAGACTTTTCATGTAAACAATAAATGGAAATTTTTAACTTGAAATGGCTACTTTTCCCATACTGTTCTTTGGATTTTTTTCAAAATCAATAGGATTCAAGCTATTGATAAGATAAACGAACTGTGCAAGTTTCACGAAAATCTGACCACAAATGCAAACTTTATTGCATAAACAAGAAATGGAAATTTTCAACTTCAAATGGCTACTTTTCCCATACTGTTTGTTGGATTTTTTTCAAAATCAATAGGGTTCAAGCTATTGACGAGATAAACAAACTGTGCAAGTTTCATGAAAATCTGAAAACAATTGCAGACTTTATCGCGTAAACAAGAAAAAGACTAACAGATGGACGGATGGACGGATGACGGAAACCATACCATGACATAAGCTCTGCTGGCTTTCAGCCAGTAGAGCAAAAAATTATGACTTAACTCTGTACCAAAATGACTGAATTTTAGACTCATCCAAATTAAAAACATCTGTAGACGACAAATTAAACATGGATCAAACAATGGAATCTGTCTCAGAAAGAGTAGAAAACATTGCAAGAAAAGCAGAACATGCTGGTCATCAGGATTTCCTCCTTTTCTCATGTCTTTAATAGCCTTTGCCTCTAAAGTTGTTTGGAAAAGGGTCACTGGCTTTAATTGAATAATTACTGTATGTGGATATACCTATGAAGCAATTTTATCTAAAACTTTCTTTGCATTTTGTGAGATAAGTAAGCAAGTGTGTGCAATACATTTCAACAGCTATTTACCCTTTAACACACAATCCTGTTTTGACAGCACTGAAGTAAGATTCTTTTGAAAACATTGCGAGAAAAGGAGAAAATACTGGTAACCAACATTTTTTCCTCATTACACAGTGTTTTGTGCCCTATTTCAGAAATGAAATATGAACTTGTTTTTGGTTGTATACAAAATTAATTTATTCTTTTCTAATTTTGAACATTTCACACTGTACAAAAAATATGGTACCTCATAGTTTATAACAAAACACAAACAAAACATAAGCCATGCAAAAAAGGCAAAACAAAAATAATACTGTAAAATACTAAAACAGTGTTCACACACAATAAAATGATACTGGTTACAATACATAGTCTTGTATATTGAGCAACACAAAAAATTTAATACTAAAACAAAAACAATCTCAATACAAACAGAAAAAAAGTTTCACATAAGAAAAACTTTATACAACAATAAGCCTTTTGCCAAATGATTACATATTTTACGGCCCTAGGGAATACAGCTTTTGAAAACATTGAAAGAGAAGAACATTTTTTCTTGTTCCTACAAAGTTTTTTTTCCAACCAAAGACAAATCCTAACATTTGAGCTACATTTAACTCTTTACCAAACAACAAAATTTTGGTCTTGTTGAAATCCAGAGCCATTGCAGTCAGCAAATTAAATGTGGGATAAAATTGTGGCATTTTTCTTTTAAAGGATAATAAAAATCATTTCAGGAAAAGGAGAAAATGCTGGTAATCAGCATTTCATCCTTTTCCTACCATGTTTTCAAAAATATTCCTCTCTGAGGTTGTTAAAACTCAGAATGACTTGATAAACCATTAATTTGCAGTCTGTAGATTGTCCACAGTATGGACAAGCCTAAAATCTGGCTGTTTAGTAAAGAGTTGAATTTTGGTGCTAAGCACAACATTAGGTGCATTTTGAACAGTGTAGATTAAGATCAGATTGTGTATGCTGCTCTGAAATCTAAACTGTTTAGTTCTTTACCATATGACAAAATGTTAGAAATGTCCATATGGAAGGCAATTGCAAACAAAAAAATTAATGTGAATCAAATGATAAAATTTGATGAAAAAATGAATTTTCCTGTAATGGTAAAAGCCAAAACATTGTGATTTCTGAACACTCTTTTCTAAAACATTCTCATTGCATCAAACAGTGTAAATCCAAGATCAGACTACAGGTACATGTTCTTTGCTGCATTTAAGATCCTGTGGGTCAATATTTTTCTCAGTAGTGTAACATTTCATTTTCTCTTATCAATTAAACAAACATATTTTGGTCTTTTCGTGGAATCTTTTCAATTCAGACAAAACAGAAAAATACATATGGAAAAAAAATTGACACACAATCAAAATAAAAATACAGTAGCATGAAATTAGACAAGCAAAAACAATATTCAAATGAAGAAACATTGCTATTTTGAGGAACTTTGGCCAGGAAAGAAAATGTTTGAACGAAATGAAAACTTTACTGAGATTTTTTTTGTATTCACTTCACTTATTTCTGTAGCTTCCTTTTTTCTTTGAACAAGAAAAAAAGCAAGAGGCAAGACTCAAGAAAAGCCATGCATATGTGTACATGTTGCAAATTCCTTTTATAATCTTACATTCAGATGCCAAATGAAAACAAAACTAACATAACAAATAACTCAAAATTTTATTGAAAATGATGACTTTTTTCTGACACAAAGTCAGTTAACTCTTTACCACACAATCCCGAATTTTAACGACGCTGAGAAAGAAAGCATTTGAAAACATTGTAGGAAAAGGAGAAAATACTGGTAACCAGCATTTTCTCCTTTTCCCACAATGTTTTCTACCCTTCCTAAATCAAATTTCAAGTTTTGAGTCACATTTATTTTGTCGTCTGCAAATGCTTTCAAGTTGGACTAGTCCAAAATTTTGTCGTTTGGTAAAGAGTTAATATATACAGTATCTAATTTTGAACCATTACTGATATTTATTTATTCAGCTACAAAAAATTTCATCATAATGAGTGCTTTTTTACTTTAAAACAATACATTTCACAATGTTTATGTATGATGTTCAAGCTGTTGACCATTAGAAAGTTCTGTCACAGTGCAAAAGTGATTTTCTGAGAACTTTAAGTAGGAATTATATCTGCATGAACAACACTTATAGGCAGTGAGCTGTGGATAGTGTTATGCTATTGTCATTGCTCGAATCTTGGAGAAATTTTCCTGTGTATTAGACCTGTATAGATGAAATCCAGGTGGGGCCTGTGGGGTTACAAGGAACACATGATCTTCAACCTGCACATCCTTGCCTCGAATTCTTTCCCTGGAAAAGAAGACAGACAAAAACTGATGAGGTGTTTCACAAGGAGAAACAATTCTGTGGAGAACTAAAAAGTATCATATGGATCACATTGCTCTTCCTTTGATATTTCAGCCATTAGCCTTTACCAAGAAAAAAGTATCTTATCTCAAATACAGTCAAATCTGTGCTAGATGCCACACACGAACAGCAAATGCAGCCAGTGGTCACCGTAATTTGTATGATTTAACTGTTTATGACACATACGCAACAGCCACATTTATCGCACGCAACTGACTTTTACACAGTGTGTACATGCATACAAAAAGAAAACATAAATATATGAAGTATTTTTATTTGTCAAACAAAATTTAAAATATAATAATTTGCAGTCTGATCTTGATTCTTCAAAAGAAAACTACTGTTTGTCTAGGCATTATATTCGATATTACAGAAAACACACAAGTGCAATTACATAAGTATTTGACTCATTTTGCATTAACAAGATGTAATTATTATTGAGTAGAATTTTAGACACTCTGACAGTTACTATATGGTTGAAAATAATCAAGTCTTCATCCAATTATGGGTATAGGGACAAACATTTAACCTGATTTTTATATTTTATGCTGATACTTCTGAGCTCAATTTAGTTCTGAATCGATGGAATGTTTTTTCTCTACTATCTATGCGCTCTGATTTCCTACAGAATGAAGGGAGGAAATCAAAGCTGATTCTCAATTCTTGTAGTATCCAGTAGATTAATTTTCAATTGTCAAAGGGAAGTAAAGAAGTGTCTTTTTCAAACAAGCATGTGTACTCTTCACTGATGCCATGGATGAGAGAATACATCAATTGTTTGGGCCTCCAAATATGACAAGATATTATCCCTTCATGCAAATTTGACTGGACATTGGCTGAGACATTTTGCCAATAGCAGTCAGAATGTGTGTCTTGGAAATTTTGCAATTGATTTGACATAGCATAACAACTTAACTCAGACTCTGAGCTTCTCAAATTTGTAAGTTATAGAGACTATAAAAAGAGAGCCGTAGTGGCCCTATATTGCTCCACTGGCTCAAAGGTAAGTGAGCCATATCTGGCAGGAACAGTGACATTTATCCATTGACAGTTTGTAATTCATAGAATCATTTCCTAGAGAAAATCAGCAAAGCTCACAACATTCATGTTTTCCATATCAAACAGGGCTAGCAAAATACGAATGTGTAAATACATGTATGTATCTAACTCAAAAATTACTGATCTCTATTAATTCAACTAAAATATTTTTTCATCACAGTGAGTGCTTTCATTTACTTTAAAACAATACATTTTACAATGTTTATGTATGATGTTCAAGCTGTTGACCATTAGAAAGTTCTATCACCATGCAGTAGCGATAATACAATCGTGCAATAACAAAGGCTCATTCTTGCCAAACATCATTGACATAAAATTATCAAAATATTGTTGCAAACAATTTTTCACTGGTATGGATGGCTAAATCCTGGAACAAAAACAGTATCTGAAAACAGAGAGTACCACATACAGGTATCGACTCTCAACTGTACTTGCTTTTTTGAATAAATTGTTTTTAAGTAAAAAAATTCTTTGTCAAAAAAGGGGCATTACTGTGTTAAAAATATTTCAATGGTTACCTTCCTCTGTCGTATAGGTTTCCCTTTTAATGATTAACAACTAGTCTTAGTCTGAAGTAAACATTTTCAATAATGACAGATATATTATAAAATGTCAAAGTTTTTGCACCACAATGACAATGCAGACAAAGAAACAGCTATAAAAATACTTTGATGTCTTCTTAAAAAACAGTCGAGCATAAAATAGCTGTATGTGACATCAAAGAAAACAAAAACCTTATCCTTTAACATTAAAGTCAACCATTACATTTTAATCATTATAATTTATCTACACAAGCTTTCGACGGTACAAAAGCCTTTCTCAAGTGTAATCCTGTGATACAGGATTACACTTGAGGAAGGCGGTTGTACCGTCGAAAGCTTGTGTACATAGATTATAATAATTAAAATTAATAATTCTCAAGAAGAGGATATCATGTTTTGTCAACCATTACAAGTGAAAACTAAACATTTTCTACATACAAATCTTTCAGGTATACAAATCAAACCATGTTGCAAAAATTGTAATATTTAAAGGAGAACAATGTTTTGAACATATATCATACAACAATGTGAGTTATTTTCCCTTGACTATTATAAAGCTTGATCATTAATTAAGAAAAGAAATGCTAAGCCTACATTCATGAAGTTTCTGAGTTGATCAAAATTTAATCATAAGCTCTGAAGGACATTCCTCCAAGGATTGTTTATGCCAATTTGTAGAGATTTCTAACCTGTGGGGTTGGGGGGCGGGGAATTTCCCTTCTCTCTCTGTTTTGTAACCATTGCAACCAGAGTGCCATATAGAATCTATTTTTTCAAAGGAAATTTAAACAGGACTTATACAGCATAACCGAACACTTTCAGACAGGAAAACAAACTCCAGTCCTATAATTTCAAGACTTATTTAGCCAGATTATCTCATAAAATGTTCGACAATGCAAGATCAAAGATCAGTCTATATATTCTGTGCAGCATCATCTTCATTGTCACTTTCCACAATCTAAACTACAGCTGTCCTTGGCAAAAAATTATGTATACCAATAAACTTAACTCTTTACCCAGCGACAAAACTTTAGACTATTCCAAATTCAAAGCATTTGCAGACAACGAAAAAATGATGGGATCTGAATAAAAAAGGTAAGAAAACATTGTGGGAAAAGGAGAAAATACTGGCTTTCAGCATCTCCTCCTTTTACCACCATGTTTTCAACCTAAGTGTCATTAAAACTCATAATTGTGTAGTAAAGTATTAATTCATACATAACACTGCATGCAGAAGCCAACACTTGTCTCCAATTGTTTGATTTGCAGTGAAAATTCTAAATTGAAAAAGGACAATTACCGTATCAAGAATATTTTGATGATTACATCGCCCTGTTGAATGAGTTCCCCTTTCAATTGCTAACAACTTGTCCAAGTTTGAAGAAAAATATATTTAGTAATAACAGATATATTACAAAATGTAAATGTTTTTGCACAAGGGTGACACACACAACAATAACGCAGACAACATCAGGGCTATGACAATAACTACTAGTGATCATTCTCTTCCAAAACAGCCAAGCTAAAATGGGAAGCTATAAATTTGTGAAGACTTACTTGAGGAATTTCTCCATGCCTGCTGACAGTTTTCCAGTTTTTACTTTAAACATGCTGATGTGTCCATTACGGTGTTGAGCTTCCTCCCATTTCTGAACATCATACCTGCCAGGGCCTACAGGATTCTATAAATAGCAGCAATAGTTAGATTTACGACAAATTAGACTGCTTCAACTTGAAAGCATTTGCAGCTGACAAATTGAATATGGCTAAAATGATGGAATTTGCCTTTGAACTGGTAGAAAACACTGACGGAAAAGGAGAAACCAGACAGTGTAAAGTTCAGACTGCATGTTTTGTGCAGTCTGATCTTGATCTACACTGGCCACAAAGGCAGAGCTTATAGTTGTGAAAGGCAATATTACTCTTTATCACACAGTCCCTACTTTTAACAACCTTAGAAAGAATACTTTTGAAAAACGGTTGGAAAAGGAGAAAATGTTGGTAACCAGGATTTCACCTTTTCCCACAATGTTTTCTACCCTATCAAGGACAAATTTTGTCTTTTGGGTCAAATTTAATCTGTTGTCTGGAAAAACTTTCACTTTGGACCAGTCTAAAATTTTCTTGTTTGGTAAAGAGTTAAAAGATAAAATAATAGGCCTGGTCAAGATGAAAAAAGTTAACCTTGAAGTGATATCAATTTTGGATACTTGTCTACCAGTGCTGGGCTGGGGCTCTGACCAGCCTAGCCCAAGGTAACTCCCACTCAAAATTGGTGCCTGTTGGAGGATTGAACCAGGACCCCTGGACTACAACTGACAACCTTTACCCCTGGGTAATACTGGACTCCAATTCAAATACAACTCTAAGGGCCCCCTCTTTTCACATTTAAAGGTCAAATGCTGGCCAAAAGTGTAAAAATACATTTAAATTACAGTTTTTCATCATACTATTTAAGAGTATGGTTATTTTTGTGAAGATGACAACTGGTTATTCTATGTCAGTCCAAGTGTTACCTGCTGGCAGAAAAATAGATTTTAAAATTAGGTCAAAAAGTAAAAAAAAAGATTGGGCTACTTGGCAGCATTTGTATTCAAAAGTAATATAAAAGTATCTAACGTAATGCCTACCCAGTAATTGTTCTATAAATTACTGAAACAGACTGACACCTGGTTATGCACTCCACAATATAACACAGTTTCATAGAACTTTCACACAAAAAGTTGTAAAAACTTACAAATTTTCTAGTAAAGAAGCACTGTGACAGTTTATCATTTCTCTGTGCAGTGGACAAGAATCCTGGAGCTTTCTTGGACTCTGGTTTGTACAACTGACCAGGGTCATACTGACCAGGACCTAGACTAGCCTGAAAAAAGAAAACACACACACATAATGTGCTTATGATTTTTATCAGCTTGCAGTTCAAATGTGCATATAGTTGACTTTGCAAAAAGAATACTGTCACATTTTGCTGAATAAAAGGCAAATATCAATCCTGTGGGGCATTAACCCTTTACCACATGATCCTCCCTTTTCACAACCAGTGTGAGAAAAAAGATCTTTGAAAACATTATTGGAAAACAAAAAATACTGGTAAGCAGCATTTTCTCCTTTTCTTACAATGCTTTCTATTCTTTAATAGAAAATTACCATTATTTCACCCAAATTTATTTTGTCTTTTGCCAATGCTTTCAACATGGACATGTAAATATTTAAAATAGCATTCTTCCCCAGGGTTGTTCAAATTCAGGGTTGTGTGGTAAAGGGTTCACTCCTTATCAAACAACAAACTTCAGACTTGTCCAAATTGAAACCAGATAACAAAATAAAAATGTAGCTTAGATGACTGGATTTGTCTCTCAATGATTGAAAAATATTGTAGGAAAAGAACTTTCTCCTTTTCACACAAAGTTTTCAACAGCCTCATTCCCCAGTGTGGTTAAAACACAGGAATGTTTGATAAAGACATAACCCCTTCCCAAAAGACTAATTTTAGACTCTTCTAAATTAGAAACATCTGTGGACGATAAATTCAAAATTAGTGTTAATGAGCTGAAGTTCTATGACTGGGCAGAAAAAATTGTGGGAAAGGGAGAAAATGCTGGTTACCAGCATTTTTTCCTCTTTCCCCACAACATTTTCAAAAGCCTTCTTGCTCAGAGGTCATTAAAACCCAGGACTGTGTGGTAAAGGGTTAAACTCAAAGATCATTTCATCCAGACTTACTGATTCTTTTGGACACTGTGAGAGGGTACTACAGAACACACGATCAGTGGGCTTATTAGGGTATTACTGTACTTTCCCGAACTTTCCTTGTTGATTGCGGTGAATTGTGTCCCAGTCATCAACAAAGGATTTTAGGCTATATTGCCCTGGTCCCAGATTTGCTAGTTTCTGAAATAAATCAACCAGTATTTTTTTTTCTATGTACAAATCACTTAGCCGTAGGCATTTTTTCTTAAAAAGCTATACCTGTATCTAATCAAACTCAGGTTTCTCATGATATTTGAAACATATTTTGTGAAAAGGTGGCTTCATGCATCTGCAAAAAGTATAAATCTGGGTAAGCCTGTCCTGTCCAACCAGGCCGACCTGTGTCGAAACTTTCTGCTTTTGGTAAATTTTCTGCATGTCAAAAGACTAGTGTACCTTATGATTCAGTTGGTTGTTATGCAAAGAGGATTTTATGGATCCATAATACTGTGATGACTTGCTTAGTATAATGCATCACACAGATGCAGTAAAGCCCCTTTTGCCAGAGCATTGCTCATTTGTATCTCTGTTGTATCAAATTAGGTCACTTTCTGGTTCACAAACAAAGGTAGTCCACAGTTTCAAAAGCATACAGCCATAGAGCATTTATATTGTGATAATTATGCAATACCATAACTATGCAAACTATGTATTTTTTTGTAATTACATCACTATTCCTCTCACTTAATTTAATCCTTTACCAAAAGAAAAAAATCTTACAATTGTCCAAATTGTAAGCTGTCTATGAAAAGGTTGAAAACAGTATGTGAAATGGAAAAAATGTTGGTTACATCAGGGACCCTATATATACGATCCCTGGTTACATACAACATTTTCTCCTTTTCTCTCATTTTCAAAGCCTTCCCCTTTCAGAGTCATTTAAATCTGGAACTGTATGGTAGAAGGTTAAACAAGACAGAATACGATACATAAAATTTCAATGCAACCCCCCCCCCCCACACACACACACATATATATATATAGAGAGAGAGAGAGAGAGAGAGAGAGAGTCTTACATGAGTGTTTATGTATTATCATTTTTATCAAACGAGTTGACTAAAATTGTATGACGCGAGCCTTGGCGAGCGTCAAATACATTTTAGTCAACGACTTTGATAAAGATGATAATACATAAACACGAATGTGTGATTCTATTTATCACATAAAATGAATGACAGACAGAAAAATATCCTGCCTCATCACCTTTAGTCTCTATACCGTTCACGGGTCCATGTTTACAGTTGTTGTTTGGTTTCAAATGTGTATATACACGAGTAGATAGTTCTTTGACATTCACGCCGAAAGAAGAATTAAATAGTTTAAAGAGGGGTTAAATCGACCTATTTCCGCAATAATATTGATTTTAAGAGACTTTCGCTGCATTTTTTGGTTTTTATCAAACATGAAAATCAAAAACTTTCCGCGCGTAATACGTCTTAGCAACAATGACGTCATTTTTCCCCCGAAACGGCGTAACAGTACAAATTCCCGCACAAACTGTGGTTGGTTTCTCTGGCTTCACGCGCTCATGACTGAAAACTGATCAGAACCGGGACCCAAAAAACGATAATACACTAGTGTATTATCAAAAATAAGTCATGGGTTTAATACACTGCCGGAGGAGGTTTTATGTGATAAAAATATTTATGTGTATAAGTCACGAAAATATTTATGTGCGAAATTAAAATTCATTTGCTAGAAAAAAAAATAGATCTATGTGGTATCAGGAGAACTCATACCCTGGCGAATGCGTACCCTAATCTCGAAGGTAATGAGTTTTTTGTGCGTCCTTCCGATCTCCTGTCGAACGGGCATCTGACTCAGACCTCTGAAAACATTGGAAACCAGCATTTTCTCCTTTTCCCACAATGATTTTTCTACATGTCAAGCAACTTTTAGTTTTTTCAGTCTCATTTATTCCATTCTCTGCAAGTCCTTCAAAGTTGGACAAGTTTAAAATGTGTTATTTGGTAAAGTGTTATTGTTGTAGCACTTTTCACAACTGTGGTTGAGGTTGCAGCCTGTAAAAATCATGATTAGACTACACAACATTGCAATCTGATCTGTGATCTACACTGTCCTCTTTGAGACATCGTGGGTAATAGCAACATTGAAATTTCAATTATTCGGGCCTTTAGAAGACTGAAAATGTTGGGTAACTTTGGAGTTCTTAGGGATGATATGATAATATTATACATATCTGGAACAACTTTAACCCTTTACAAACAATCCTGAGTTTTCATGACCCTGAAAAAGGCTTTTGAAAACATAGTGGGTATAGGAGAAAAGCTGGTAATCAGCATTTCCTCCTTTTAGTACAACGATTTCTAATCTTTCTAATACAATTCCTGGTAATTTGAGCCACGTTTAATGTTTCATTTACAAAGATTTCCATTTGCATGATAAAACTTTTCCACCTTGTAAATAGTAAATCCTTATCAGATGGCAAAATTTCAGATTTATCCACATTGGTTGAAAGGATAGAATTTGTCTTTGAAAGGGTGGAAGAAGAAGAAATGCTGGTTAGCAAAGTTTGCATGTCCAAGGACCATCCTATCTCATGATTTTGTTGGTTGTAACACATAATGGATTTTTATAGATCAATAATTATTAAAAGACTGCTTGACATCATGTATCACCGAGATGCATTAAGCCTCCTTTTGCCAGAGCGTGGCTCATTCATTAGCATATCATCTCATTTCAAGAGTCGTTATAAAGTATGTTGAATACATCGCATTTATTTGTTATAATCTGATGGAAAAATAATTATAATGTAGTATTTTTGGTCCTTCAGTGTTATTGTTTATATCTCTGCAGGATCCTGCATGGCTCATAGATGAAGATGTAGGATGTAAGATGTAAGCAAAAGACCCTTGCATTCTAAACTCGTGAGTCACGAGGTCAAATTGTGTAATATGTCTCTGGAATAGAAATCATTATCAGAAAACGAGAAAATGCTGGTTTCTAGCATTTTATACTTTTCCAACAATATTCTGAAAAGCGTTTTCTCGTTTTCTAATAATGATTTCTATTCCAGAGACATATTCCACCATTTGAACCATATTTGATATGCAGTCTTTAAATGCTTTGGATTTGGACAAATCCAAAATTGTTCGGTCTGGTAGAGTTCAGGTGTCTCAGAGATCATGGCATTTACCACGGAAACTAACAAATCTATAAGCACGAAAGGGCATGTAAGAAAATGTGTCAAAACATAGAAATTCTCCTTATTTAGTAAGCATAATGTATTTCGAAGTTGTGTGCTGACTTGCTCCTGGCTTTGGAGCCGAGCCCCGGTAGCTCATTCGGGACTCGATAGCGTACAGGACTCGAGAACAGGGGGTCGCAAGTTGGATCTCTGGCTCAGCCAATTTATTTCCAACAATTGATGATAGTCATTGCAACAGGATTCATTCCTCTCACACCGCTGACTAATGTTTCTACGATGGTTATTTCGGAGATTAGCCAGTGGTGTGGAAAGAATAGTGTGCGGAGTACTGATAAGAAGAATCTCCAGGAAAGCACGGATAGGTGCACTGGCCGCCGCGATGTGGCTAAAATATTATTGAAACGGCGTTAAACACCATATAATAATCAATCAACGCTCTGCCTTAGGGTCTTTTTGTGTTTTTGTTGATGATAACTACTGAATCTTGATCCTTGCAAAGCACTGCTTTCTTTCTGAACTGCAATTTTGCATGTTAAAACTGCAGGCACAATTGCCAAGTCAGATGCCGTTCGACAAGAGATCGGAAGACGCGCGAAAACTCATTACGTTCGAGATAAGGGTACGAGTTCTCCAGGGTACGAGTTCTCCTATATATATATATATATATATGTGTGTGTGTGTGTGTGTGTGTGTGTGCGCGTGTGCGCGCGCAAAGCCTAAAGGCGAGCAGCGCTACAAGTTTTTGCAACTTTGATGGAAGTAAATCTCCGGATCAAATGCCTCCAAATTATTGGGGGTAGATCTAGATCTATTTCAGATTTTCATAATCTCACTAAGTTAAAAAATAATTGATGTCTTCATTCACCAAAACAATTGCTGAAAATCCACCAAGAAAGCAGACAAATGTAAAGCAAAAGACACCCCCCCACCCCGGAAAAAAAAAAAAAAAATCCCTGGGGTGTTTCCTTAATGGGCTAGATAGCTGTTTAGAACTTTTTAGGTTTCGTGCAATTTGTTTGTATTGGAGTTTAGTGGCAGTTTAACGGTATAGGTCATTTCATGGCAGTCAGTGCTCCTACGTACACGTTTCCTGGCTGTAATTCTTACAAGAGTACTGGCATAACTTTCTTTCCATGCCACTGACAACTTTTTCTCACATGCCTCTGGCGTGAGAGGCAGCAAAATATCACTGGAAAGAAAGATTGCCCGGTTATCAAAGCCACAGCCACCAGGTCACAAGTCGGATAAGGTAACCACTAAGCAACCCGGCCGGGCAGGTTTCATTCCAGAATTACACAAAGGTATATAAGAATGTGAATTGAGCAATAATGCACATCTGTTGTACAAGACACTATTCAAATGAGTATGATGATATCATATTTGATAGCATAAAAGTGAACAAAGCATATCCATTACTTGAACACCGAAGTTGCACCTTTTTCTTGCATTTAACAGTCTAGTGTCTTTTGTTGTATTTATCCTTATAAAAAAGAAAAAATAACTTATATAACAAACCTCGAAAAAAGCCCCTTCACCACGTAAAATCTTTTAGTTGTACTGATCATAAATGCTGGTTACCAACATTTTCTTCCTTTTCCACAATATTTTCTATTTTTTGAGTTCAAGGGCACAAGCCGTTATGTGAACTATATTTAATTTATCAACTGCAATTGCTTTGAATCTGGACAGGTCTAAAATTTTGCTCTTTGGTAAAAAGTTAATCTGTCATTGGACCTGTTTGTCAGAATGGATGGACAGACAAACAGACTTACCAGTGTACTGATGGAATTGATGGAAGTGATATTGCCAAATTGATTTCTAGGGCTATGAATTTTTTACAACCTTTGATTATCAACACAAACAGTTTATTGAAACATTTTCATCTTTTTACTATCAGGGATTTACAAAATTAGATAAAATCAGAGTACAACCTAGAAGTTTTATAAATATTTATAGGTTCTGGTCCAAGTGGTGTCTAAATCCTTGTATGAGTAATAAGGTCCAAGGTTTGATCCTCACACAAGATGATGTTTTACTTTTTATGGGAGTGTCAATGCAAGGTGCATCCCAAGCATAGACTGCTTTTAAAACAAATAAAAAAACATTAAAAACTGAGCTGTCAGTCTGATGATAAGACTGAAATGCTTTGAAAGAAGAGTAGAACACCAATCAATCAATCCTAGTTTAAAAAATGATAGGGCCAAAAGAGGCTGATTAAAAATCATGGTCCTTTTTTTGAATCGTCATGTGATATTGGTATTTAAAATGAAATCATGACTTCTTAGTCATAGTTTGATAACATAGTATTTCTTAGTTAAAGTTATGAACAACATATACAGTTTACTTGCATGAATCAAGGGAAAAAACAACTTTAGACAGTCACTGAGAAGTTTCAGAGATTTTAGTTTGTAAATACATGTATTTGTTTGACTGGAGTTTTATGTTACTTTTCACAGCAGTTCAGTTTACTTACTGGTCTTAATTATATCTTCTCTTAGAAAGTTTCAAAAAGTGCTCGCCTGTATTCATGGGGCCTTGCTCAAAAGTACTCCCACATCACTGACGTTGCAATCAGGGGTTGAAATAGGATTTACTGATAACAAACCCTTCACCTTGACCATATTTATAGATGCAGACCACCCCAGGGATACAATACAGTCACCTACAAAAACAAATCTGCAGAAAAAATATTTCAATGACTTTCAAGTCCTTGTCGTTACTTCAACAAAAATCTGTTCTTAATAATCAATTTATCATATTAGTACTTTTTTATGTTTATGCAGCTAATGGTTATTGCTAGCATGTAATAAAATTAGATTTGTTGAAAGCCTAAATAAAACAGGAATGTTAAAAAGGCATTACACCAGATTTTGTTTTAGGAAGTTAAAAGTATCTTTTTTCAATAAGTAATAAACAATTTTATCCGCAAAAAAAGGGTTTATAGACCAAGATATTATTTCAAGAGAAAATACATAAAGGAATATCCCTTTTTATTTTTCCTTTCCATTTTTTTAAATGTCTTAGACTCATCTTGTGACAGGGCAGTTCTAAATACATTTTAGCATGGCTGACAGATACCATATATTGGATGTTTAGGATTAATTCAGTTGATGGAGATTTTCTTGGTCATCATTTTACTGGGGATTAGTTTGAGCCCTGGTACAAACAATTTTGATGGAGCCTTTTTTTCTCACATTGGCCACACTGAGAGTACACAGTCATGTCCTGGTTATGTATCTTAGCAACTAGCAATTTAAGCAAACACATTTTTTTTGCTCAAAATCTAGTTTTACGCAGCTATAACCAGAATACAGTGCAGAATAGGCTGGCGAAAAACTTTTTCGGTCTTTAGACAGCTATCCTAAATTTAAGAATGTTTTAGCAATAAAATCTGAGAATTTCCACCAGTCCGACAGTGTAGATCCAATTTTAGAAAAATATGTGAATTCAACTACAGGGGGATCAAAACTTGATGCTCTATGCAATCAAAATTAAATACAGATTTTAAATAGCAAGTCTTATGAGCAGCAACCAGCATAATTTGGCAGCTAATTCACAACAGAAAGACGGAAACATGGATCTACCAAGATTACAAAAAGGGAAGGAATTCCCTCTGTTAAAGGGGAAAAAAAAAAAACCTGCTGTAAGTGGGTCGAATATATCCTTTTGCTCCTGACAAAAAAAAAAAAAGGAAAAAGAAATCTAACTCTAAATCGAGATCTAGATCAGAATCGACTTTTGTTAAATTCGTTGAGAATGAATGACATGCCAAACAATAGGGCAAATATCTAGATCTACAAAGATAAAGACACTTAAAAGTTTGCTTGGGCCGAGTTGATCTGGGAACGAGTTAAATACTGCCCGAGTTTTTCGCTTTCATTACAGAATAAAACGTTCTTTAAAAAATTCAGAAAACGTCTTAATGAAGTATGAACCAAGTTTTTTTTTTTATCGGCAAGGGCGCGAAAAAACTTTAAAGAAAAGATCAACTAGCTCACGCTTAGTCTTCAGCTGCTTTATTATTTCCCGTAACGTGTATTTCTGTATTCGGAAAATTCCGTACTTCGGACAGATACGGAAAAGCCCGAGTGCCTTGGTATTTGACAAGATCTCGCGAGGGTCTCGTTTGTAGACTGGATCAATGTTTCTAATCACGTGATTGTGAAGGGTATCGAAAATCGAAGGGAAGAAACGCTCTTTGTACCAGTCTTTTACGTCACATCCTTCCACCATGATTGAATTGTAAAAATGTACTTCCGGTCCAGACAGGTTTTCGAAGTCAACAGGTATACATATGTAACATTTTTTCCAGAAGCTCTACCAATAAGCTCTCGCTTACGCGAGGCGTCGCTTCGCAACGCCTATTGTGCGCTGCTCGCTATTAAGTGGATTTAATAAGAAAAAAAAAAAAGTGTTGTTTACGGTAAGGCATGGGAAATTGTAGCATAATGACAAGAAATTGCATTTTATTGAACTGATGAAATTAAATACAATTATAGTCGTCCTCGCTGGTACCGCGTCATCGATGATACCGCGTAAATCCGTAAAATACCTCATTTGCACACGTAGCGCCACCTACCCACTGTTTACTCCATCAAATCGAACGCAGAAGTGTTTTTGCATCGGAAATGTCTTTATTACTGATAAGCTTCTTTCAATATTTACAAATTGCGATAATCAAGCACAATGTTCCTCTATGTTTTTAAAATAATTAACCCCTATTCTTCATAAAACCGGTAATTCGTGTTTGACAATTGAAGGTCTCTGCTGTGACGTCGTGGACCTCGCCGGAAACAAAAACTACGGTACCTAAATAATTTTTTGAAAATAAAATTTATATTTTGTTTACGATTTTCCAAATTACAGGAGTTAACGCGGTACCATAGTGGACTCCCTTTGGAGCACTGTGGTCAGCATGGTAGCTTGACCTAGATATTTTTGTCTGAAAAAACACAATTTAAGCTTTGAAACCAACATTTATTGTAACTTCACATACAACAGTATATCACAGTATTGGAAAATAATACATGTGAGTTCTCTCTATTGTAATTAATTTTCGGCGAAATTAAGTACCGCGGTACCAGCGAGGACCTTCATACCTCAGTAAAAAAATGCTTACCTTTAATCACTGAATTTTCATGAGCAATATACAACAAATTATTCTGATTTTTATTTTCTTTGTTAAATTTTCATCAAAGGGAGGTAATGTATTACTTATTTTCGTAATAAAGATCAAATTATCATTTGTTTATAAACGAAAATAAGAAAAAAACAAAACTTACTAGGTTAGATTTATAGCGAGCAGCGCACAAGAGGCGTCGCGGAGCGACGCCTCGCGTAAGCGACAGCTTATTGGTAGAGATGGTGTCAAAAATGTATATACCTTAGGCCTCTGAAAAAGTGGTGGAGCGGAAGTAGATTTTTCAAATATGGCGGACGGAAGTGACGTAAGAGACTGCACTAACAGCGTTTCTGTCCTATAAATCGTTACACCCTGGACAATCACGTGATTTGAAAAAGTGTTCCAGTCTACAAACGAGACCCTCACGAGATCTGGTTAAATACGAAGGGACTCGGGCTTTTCCGTATCTGTCTCAGGTACGGAAAATTCCGAATACAGAAATAAACATTACGGGAATTAATAAAGCAGCTGAACCATTTTGGGTGAGCCGATCGATCTTTGCTTTCAAGTTTTTTCGCGCTCTTGCTTTTGAAAACTTTGTTCATATTTCATTCAGACGTTTTCCAAAATACTTGAAGTCTTGTTCGGTAAAGAAAGCGAAACAACTTGGCCAGTGCTTACTCGTCCCCAAGTCAAGACGGCCCGAGCAAACTCTTTAAGTTTGTTACTCTATGTACGGCAGATAGTGACGGATTGACGAGCGTGTCTTTCATTCTGAACGGAATATAACAAAAACTATTCCCATCGAGATCTAGCTTACAACTGGTTAAAAAATTATTATTACTTTTTTTTCAGTTTGAAACAAAATGGTCTACTCGCAACAGTGATTTTTCTTCATTTTCATTTAACGGAGGGAATTTGGTTTCTTTTATATTTTTTTGTTGTTGTGTTCTTGAATTGGATTTAGATGTCATTATAATCATTGTTGTAAAATCTAAATCTGATCAAACTCTGTCAGCATTCACTTTGATGTTTTTGACAGTATAGATCTAGATTTCACTTTGCATAGAACATGATTTTTTTGTGCAACCTGTTGTTGTACCCACACACATAATATTCTCTAAAATTGGGTCTACATTGTGGGAACTCCTCTGATGTTATTTCTACGAGATTTCTACCTTTAAGATACCTGTCTTTTCAACAGACCATAACATTTTTTTTTTTAATTTCTTCTCACTGTAGCAGTTACTGATGTGCCAAACTAGATTTTAAGCAAATGTTCTTGTTCAAGAAGTTTGATAATTTACATCACCTTGAAACAACAGTGACCAGGGTGACAAAAATAGACACCACCAAGATTGTCAGCACCAGGGCTCACACTAGTTACCAATCAAATGATTGCTTCTACAAAAAGCCTTCATTGACTGAACCATTCCTAATCATCCAATTTATGGTATACATGTATGTCGGGCATGTTGAAATGTACTAGTATTTAGAACTACCATGTTACACACGGAGTCAGAATTTTAAACATTTAAATGGAAAAAAATGGGGATATTCCCTATGTATTTTCTCTAGAAATGGTATTTTGGGCTAAAGGCTTCTTTTTGCAGAATGATATTGCTTACCAATTTTGTAAAGTTATTTTTGAAAAAGGGTTCCCCCCCAAAACCCTGGTATTATGCCTTTTTTACATCCCTGTTTTAATCTGCTTTCAACAAATTTAAGCTTATTTCTTCCAGGCAAAACCATGAGCTGCATAGTCATCAAAATACATACAAGCTTGATGACCTGACTGCTAAGAGTAAATTTATGGCAAAGTAACAGCAAAGACTTGGGAGCCACTGAAATATCTTTTATGCAGATTTGTTTTTGTGGGTGACTGTAATTTATTCCTAGGTCAAGGCAAACGGTTTGTTATCTTGAAATCCTGTTTCAAACCCTGATTGCCCTGCCAGTCATGTAGGAGTATCCTTGACCAAGGCACACCATAGCCACAGGCTAGCACTGGTTTAAACATTACTAAGTAAAGATGTTAATGACACTGTGAATTGCAGTGGAAAGCAACATAAAACTCCATTCAAACAAATAATTACAAAGATTTAGATCTACAAACCTAATTCTCTGAAAATTCTTAATTTTTCCTAGATCTCTCTCCCTTTATCCATGCATGTAAACCGTTTGTTGTTCATAACTTTAACTGAAAAATACAAATACTGTGTTGTCAAACAATAACTACATGGATATGAATTCAGTTTAAATGCCAATGTCAGATAATGATTAGGACCATGATATTTAACCAGCCTCTTTTGGCCTTATCCTTTTTGAAACTAGGACTTTTTTGGATTGATCAATCGTTGTTGTACTCCCCTTTCAAAGTCATTCAGTCGTATTAAGCTGACAGCTCACTTCATATATTTTCCTTGGTTTTACAAGCAGTCCATGTTTGGGATGTGGCTTGCTTTACCCATAGAAACCCCCATACGAGTAAAACATTATCTGGATCAAACCCAGGACCTTAATATTACTAAATCAACACCTTAAGCACTAAGCCACCCAAGACAACTCAAAACTCTTTAGAGGTTGATTCTTAATTTCCTGGAAATTTTATTTAGATAGTGAAAAGTTTTCTGAAAAAAAAATCATGATAAACTTTGGTATCTAGAAAATTTTACATTGATGAGATAATATTTTAACGCGAAATTTCTCATTTGTGCAAATGGTGACATTCGAGACAAAATTATTGTGATAGTTCTACCTGTTTCTTGACATCTTTAAATACTTAATTCACCATTTGGATGAACTAGGTAGTTTTTGACTTCACAAGATGGCAGTAAGTTATAATTCGAATTATTTACAATTGTAGCTTAATTGTTAAATATTGACTACACATGAAATGAACTGAAGTCTGTTAAACACAAAGACGACTCGAAATGCCTCTTACAAACAACTTTAAAACCATTCAAGAAAAAGGAGAATTCATAAGGTTGGAAAGGAAGATATTCTGAAACCGTATCTAATTATAAATACCATGAATGTCAGTTGTAGGCATGAACGTAAAAAAATCGTGATTTACAGCGAGAATTACCAGCTATTTTTACCGTGAAAGTTTTTATTATTTAGATAATATTTCCAGGAAAGTTTGTTTTATCGCGGTAGTTATCTTGTATCTAGTGGCAGTGACATGCCATCATGCGGTTAAATACAAGAAAAATGTGCAAATTTTGAGTTCAAATAATAGATTTGATTTGCAATACGTTAAGTTACTGTTATGCTATCAAATACGACATCATCATACTAATTTGAATACGATCCCATATAATGGATGGGCTTTATTGATCAATTCACATTCCTTAATACTGTTGCCTAATTCTGAAATGAAACCTGCCCGGCCAGGTCGCTCGGTGGTTCGTCATCGTTCGTGTGCCTGACTCATGACCTGGTTGTTGTGGGTTGGATACCCAGTTGAGGCAAACTTTCTTTCCAGCAACTTTTAGCCTCTCTCACATCTGATGCATTTGAGGAAAGTAGTCAATAGCTTGAAAGAAAGTTGTGTCAGTACTGTTTTTGAGAAAGACAGGAAACACGTACCCCAGGGCTGGTACTTTTTGGGGGGGTGAGGGGGAGGGGATTCTTAATATTCTTTTCATTTGTCTTTCTTTTTTTTTGGGGGGGGGGGTGAGGGGGGATTCTTAATATTCTCTTCATTTGTCTTTCTTTTTTCTGGTGGTTTACCTGCAGTTGCTTCGCTTAATTATGAGATGAATTATTTTTTAACTTTAGTGAGATTATAAAAATCTGAGATAGATCTATTGGCTTTGCCTACATTCATATTACATGTAGCTTCTTTTTTCAAATTTTATTTAGATCTATGTATAACTAAACAAATAAACGCATACATCCGTATAATATGTATCAAGGTTTAAAATAATTATTGTTATTAATCACATAAAAACCTTCTCCGGCAGTGTACTAATTTTCGATAATACACTAGAGTATTGCGTTTCTTGGGTCCCGGTTCTGATCAATCTTCAGTCATTAGCGCGTGAAGCCAGAGAAACCAACCACGGCATGCGCGGGAATTTGCACTGCTACGCCGTTTCATGGAAAAATGACGTCATTGTTGCTAAGACGTATCCGCGTGGAAAGTTTTTGATTTTCGTGTTTGATAAAAAGCAAGAAATGCAGCGAAAGTCTCTTAAAATCAGTCTTATTGCGGAAATAGGTGGACTTCATCCCTCAGTAAACTATTTCATTCTTCATTCGGTGTAAATGTGAAAGTACTTTTTACTTCTGTATGTACACATTTGAAACCAAACTAAAACTGTAAACATGGACCCGTGAACGGTATAGAGGCTAAAGGTGATGATGCGGGAAATTTTTCTGTCTGTCATTCGTTTTATGTGATAAATAGAATCTCACATTCGTGTTTATGTATTATCATTTTTATCAAACTCGTTGACTAAAATGTATTTGACGCTCGCCAAGGCTCGCGTCATACAATTTTAATCATCTCGTTTGATAAAAATGATAATACATAAATACTCATGTAAGATCCTCTATAACTGACACAAGTATAAGTAGTCTAAAGCAAGTTTGGTGCCGGAGGAAATGAGTAAAGATGTTTAATCATTACCTATATAATCGATGATAATAAATAAATGAAATGAAATTGACTCTTTTCGACACTATCGAACTTAAACAGCTTTGATTGAGAAAACGTTTGAAAACTTAAAGGAAAAAGAAAGGGGGAGGATTTACTGGTAACCACACATCAAAGTAGTTCGAGTCGAAATTTTACAGGAAAATTCGTACTGTCATGAAAGTTAAAACACTGTACTGGGTGCTCTTTGAACAGCCCTCGTACCTGCTTTTTGTTTGTTACCAGTAGTTGCTCCGTCTTTCCTTACCAAAGGCGCTTACATTTTGATAAAACTTCGCCTTGATATAACCTAATATCTTGCCTTATTTGGTGAGAGTGAGTGAAACTTGTCAATAACCAAGCACCTGAGTTCCGCACACTGTATTCGGTGCTGATAAAATATCCATGTTCTGTGAAAAAGGATTTAATGCATTTGCAAAAAGTATTGACCCAGATCAGCCTATGCAGTCCGCGCAGGCTGGCCTGTGTCGAAATATTTTGCTTTTGGTAAATTTTCTGCACGTACGTCAAATGATCATTCTCCCTCATGATTCAGTCGTTTGTAAGACAAAATGGATTCTATGGATTCGTAATGATATGGTGACTTGCTTGGTGTAATACATCACGAAGATGCATTGAACCGCCTTTGTGGGACCGCTACTCAGTTGTTTTGCTTAGCTCTTAAAATTTCATGTTCGTTTCAACAACCAACAAAAGGTTAGACTCCTACAATTCATTAGAAAGTATCTCTAATAGCGGAATTTCTCTTTGATAGGGTTGAAATACTGTGAGAAGAAAAAAAAAGATAATGTTGGTTACATTTCATTTTCTCACATATCCACAATGCTTTTAAAAACCGTCTTCCACAGGTATATTGACTCTTGAACCTAGCCTAAAGGCCCGGCTGCAAGTACAACCGATTGGCACAGACTCAATGTGAGATGTATAGTTATAAACGCCACTGATACAGAAACGTCGGACCACCGGTATCTTTTGAACTATTTCCTGACAAACATGTCCCGGACAACTTTTGCCGGATTTTAGTGATTGACATCTATTGCAGGTGCACGCCGCCGCGGTAACTGTTTTTGGTAATCGGTTCTCGTCCACGTCCAGCACATAATGCCAAGGACAGGTAGACAAGTTATTCATAGTTGTATTTGTGCTGTACCTGTGACGATGCCTGCCATGAAATCTCTTACTGTCACAAACTGTATCTCCGGAAATTTTAACCTGGTATCTCTTCTTACTTTCATCTAGTAGTTCGCGTAGCTTGTCCCCGAATTTAAGTTCGTTCTCTCTCTGTACTTGTTCAGCAATCAGATCGCCATACTCGGGTATCACCATGTATTTTATATCATTCTTAAAACGTTCAAGTGTCTGACGATACAGATTTTCAGCCAGATTTTCAGATTTATCAGGCTCTACACAAGGCGATGCCAGATGTAATTCTACAGCGAACACCAGACATAGAAAAGTGACTGCCAATACCTGAAAAAAATCCATTGCAAAATAAAAGTACGAAAAGACAAAACTGTCAACCCTTTTTGTCAAATTGACAATTACTATTGTTCGTAATTACTGAGCCCTATAGAAATGAGTCCCTTCGGTCCCGAAAGGCTCAGTGGTGAAGTATGGCAGTCGTGACCTGGAGGCCCCGGTTCAAATCCTCACTTGAAGGACCGAGTTCTCCATGGGAGTCTCGTTGGCAAAACACTTCATAGCCTCAGCCTCGTGACATAGATGAATATGTGAACGTTCTGAAATAACGTTGCCGGCGGCTGATACGCCAGTAAATCAATCAATCAATCAATCAATCTAAGTTACTAATGAAGCGAGTGCTTCAACGCCAAGCGATGAAAACGATGAAAAAGCATTGAAAAGCATTGTGGGAAAAGAAATAAAAATGCAGGTAATCAGCATTTTCTCCTTTTCCCGCAACCTTTCTTCTACTTTTCCAAAGACAAACCCCTCAAAATAAGCCACATCTTCTTTGTCGCCTGCAAATGTTTTTCTTTTGGACTGGTTCTAATTTTGCATCTCGGTAAAGAGTCTTTAAAAACCGTGTTAATTTAACTTGTACATCGACTGTGAAGGGATTGCTTACAATTTATGCCTATATAACGTGTCGCACCTTTGCGCCATGGTATCAAAAGTAGTCCAGTTTGGGAAAAAATGACAGCAAGCATTCTGCTGCACTCTTTTAACAGAGAGAAAAAGAAGGGTGGGCCGAAATGTGTTATTGGTGTTGAGTTTGTAGTTTCATACGATTTTAACCCTTTACTACACAATGTCGATTTTTAACGCCCCTGGGAAAGAAGTCTTAAGAAAACGTTGTGGGGAAAGGAGAAAATGCTGTTAACCAGCATTTTCTCCCTTTCCCGCAATGTTTTCTACCCTATCAAAAAAAAAAAAAAAAAAATTGCACCATTTGAGCCACACTGAAACTGTCGTCTGCAAATGCTTTCAATTTGGACAAGGTTACAATTTTGTCGTCTGATAAAACGTTAGGAGGTTGACGCTGCATTTCCTTCAATTCAATTTGAGCCATGCTCTACAGAAAGGGGGTTAAATGCATCTGCAAAAAGTATCGATTCAGATCAGCCTGCGCAGTTCGCGCAGGCTGACCCGAGTCGAAACTTTTTGCTCTATGTCCATTTTCGGCGTGTGAAAGGATCATTTTACTCCATGATTCAGTAGGTTGTTAGACAAAATAGGAGTAGTAGGTTTCCGAAAATTATGTAATGAATAGCTTGGTATAATGAATCACGGAGATACATTAACCCTTTTCCAAACAATCCCTGGTTTTTACGACCCAGAGGAAGAAGCCTTCTGAAAACATTGTGGAAAAAGGAGAAAATGCTGGTAACCAGCATTTTCTCCTTTTCCCACAATGTTTTCTACTCTTCCAAAGTAAAGTTTCAATTTTTGAGTCACGTTTATCTTGTCGTCTGCAAGTGCTTTCAGTTTGGACATGTCTAAAATTTTGTCGTTTGGTAAAGAGTTAACTTCCTGTCCTCACAGAATGGCTTCTTTGTTTGTTTGGTGTTTAACGCTGTTTTCAGCATTAGTTTAGTTATATCGCTGTGGTCAGTACTACTTTGCATTACGACGCGTAACTCTTCACAAGCCACCAGTAGATGCCTTCCCACGTAAACATTCCTGGTTCTGTATTAACTCTTATCCTGCTATATAACTAACATGCAACTTTCAAGTCGATAGTAAAAACCCAAAATTCGCTATTTCAAAATTATTTTTTGGGGAAAAATTTAGTCATATCGGACAGTGTAGATCCAAGATCAGACTGCACGTTCTGTGCAGTCTGATCTTGATCTACACTGTCCGCAGAAGGTCAGTGAGTCGCACTTAGCAGCCTAAGGATTAACCAGCTATTCTCAATCTGAACGTTCTTAGTCTTATTCTCAAGACTTTTTTCTTTTTAATTTAAATGTAACGCAACATCTGAATGGCTGAGCAAAATAGTTTTAACAACCGACTGAATGAGGTACACTGGTACTTTGACATACAGCCGAGCCCCGGTAGCCACAGTCAGTCGGTAGCATGCAGGACTTGAGAACAGGTGGTCGTGGGTTCGATCCCTGGCTCGGCAATTCTCTTTCCGAGGATTGATAATATTCATTGCGACAGGATTCATTCCTCTCCCACCGCTGACCATTGTTTCGATGATAGTTATGTGGGAAAGCAACCAGAGGCTTGGAAAGAAACTTTTGCGGAGTACTGGTAAAAGAGACTCCAGGAAAGCATGGATAGGTGTACTGGCCGCGGCGATATAATTGAAATAATGTTGAAAACGGCGTTAAACACTATACAATCAATCAACCGATAGCAAAGAGTTTCGAACCGCCCATGATGGCCTTGGTCGATACTTTTGCAGATGCATTTAGCCCCCTTTTCACAAAGCATAGCTCAAATATAACAGAACGGAGTTGGTTCGATAGTTTACATTTCGAACAAATTATATGAGCCATACTCTGGCAAAAGGGGGCTTACTGTATTTCCGTGATGTATCATACCGTGCAAGTCATCACATAATTAGGAATCCATAAAATTCAGTATGTCTAACGACCAGCTTTATCATTCGGTAGACTGGTCCTCTGACATGCAGAAAATTAACCAATAGCAAAAAGTTTCGGCCCAGGTCAGCCTGCGCGGACTGGGCAGGCTGACCTGGGTCGATACTTTTCGCAGATGCATTAAGCCCCTTTTTCACAGAGCGTGGCTCACATCAATAATGATTTTAAGTGCAGCGATTATAGCGCTATTATTCTTCACCTTTAGTCTCTAATATGGAAAGGGAATTAACCCCCTTTTTTGTACTAAAATGACTTTGTACCTCCCCTTCCACCTGTGAATTCTTTGTTTGTATTGTCTTCATTGTCGTTTTCAACATTTATTCAGTTATATCGAGGTGGCAAGTGCACCTATCTATGCTTTCCTGGAGTTTCTTTTAACCAGTTCTCTGCACAACATTCTTTCCAAGCTGCTGGCTACTTTCCCACATGAACATAGTTGAAACATTGATTCGCGGTAAGACAGGAATGAATCCAGTCACAATGACTATCATCAATCATCGGAAAGATATTGGCCGAGCTGGTAACTCGAACCAGCTACCCCCTGATTTAAAGGCCTGTACGTTACCGACTGTGCTACGAGACTCGGCTACAACTTGCTGAAGACAGCTTGTGAAATTCCATGGATTGTTGAAAAAACGAACAATTTCTTTGAACAAGCTTCTTTTCCCCACTCTATATAATTTAACCCGTAACCAAACAATCCATACTTTTAACGAATGCGAAAAAAAAAAGATGTTTTGAAAACACTGTGGAAAACGAAAGAAAGTGCCGGTTAGCAGCAATTTCCTCTTTTCTCACAATGTTTTCTATAATATCACATATCAATATCACCAATTTAGCAACATTTAATTTGTCGTCTGCAAATGCTTTCAGTTTGGACCAGTCTAAAATATTGTCGCTTGGTAAATAGTTAGAAGCAATATATTCTCATGTGTTATTTAAATTGTTATTTATAACGTTTAATTTTAGTTAGTTTCTGTCGAAAAAGTTATACAGTTACATAAAAATTTATTTTAGTTGTCTAAAAGTTATCTAAACAATATTGACGGTATTACGAAAACTACTAATACAACTTACACACGTGACCACTACCAATAATAATAATAATAATAATCATGAATAATTATAATAATAATAGGCCTACTTTATAATTCCTAAAAATTGAAAAAAGACTTCAAATGATATTAAAAATATACAAACCTGATTATGCATTGTACAGATGTTTTTATTTGAATGAACACAGTCAATGCTATAAAATTGAGATGTTTTGGAAATGAAATTTATTTTATTACAAAAAAAAAAAAAAAATCACTTCAAATTACTTATAAAGTGGCTGGTATTTTCTTTTAAGACTTCTGAACCACTTCATTGCGACAGACGCTTATATAGTCACGATATATGATTGATCCGCGAATGATTTCAAATACTTTCGAAAAGTAAACACAAGGGGAAGTTCGGAAATTAATTGCTTGTTACGTAAATTACGCTGTATTTTTTCCAAAAGTGTTGCCGGTCCATGCAAAAATAACTGAGAGGGTTTTCGAAATTCGATGATCCAGTTTGTCGATCGTAATCGCATGTTTATAAGTTATTTATGTTATTGGAACGGCCGGTGTTATAGGCTGGTGTTATAGAATATTGAGACAAATGGAAATGAGAGAAAATCAAGAAGCAAGAAGACAAAGAATGCGTGGGGGGGGGAGAGAGAGAGAGAGAGAGAGAGAGAGAGAGAGAGAGAGAGAGAGAGAGAGAGAGAGAGAGAGGGGGAGGGGGGAAAGGGGTTTTCACGTTTTTATTAATCCTTTACAACACAATCCCGAGTTTTAACAACCCTGAGAAGTAGGCCTTTTGAAAACAGTGTGAGAAAAGGAGAAAATGCTGGTAACCAGCATTTTTACCCACAATCTTTTCTAGACTATCTGATACAAATCCCGTTATTTGTGCTATATAAATTTTGTCGTCTGCAAGTTTTTCCAAGTTGGACCTGTCTAAAATATTGTCGATTTGGAAAGAGTTAACCTGATATTCTTTGTCGTTCCATGCATGAATAATAAGTAATTTGAAAATTTACCAATTACGAGTTTTTATTGAGCATTTGACTTTACTACTTTTACATCCTGGATTGTTATCACCCTAACGCCTATTTTATGACAAAGGAAGGGTTTTTTTTTCATTTATGCACAGTAAAGGTCAAACTGAGCAGCAGTCTGATCTTGGATTACAACAATGCGATATTTTGAACGATAAATTGGTGGAAATGAGTTAGAGTACCGATGGTCCGTATTCACTAACCATTCTGCATAGTAATTTTAGTTTTATTCTAGTCTTAGAAAATAATATAATTTCTGATTGGCTAAACCAGGGATCTTATATACGATCCCTGGCTAAACCATTTGGTTTAGCCAATCAGAAATTGTGTAACTTTGAACAATAAAAGGATCGAATTACAAAACAGGTTGGCTTTTTGTTTTGGAATTACAAAAGAGGTTGGCTTTTTATTTTGACAAGATAGAAAGCATTGCTGGAAAAGGAGAAAATGCTAATCATCAGCATTTCCCGTTTTCCCACAAATTTTACAAAGCCCCTTTGTACCAGGGTCTTGAGGAAACGGGTTGTTCGATGAATTGTGACGTTTGGTGAATTGTGAAGTTTGGTGAAGTGTGATGATAATACCAGGAAAAGTAATAAGGAAATACTGGTAACCGGCATTTTCTACTCCATCCTACATTTTCTTTTTTTTTTATCACCATTTTTAAAACAATTCAGCCATGCTCTGTCATAAAGGGGTTTTACGCACCCACAACGAATATCGACCCAGATCAGCCCACGCAGTCCTCCTTGGCTGGTATGATTCAAAACATTTTGTTACTGGTCAATTTTCTGCCTGTCGAAGGACCTTTCAAGCTCAGGATCTATTTGAGTCATGCTCTGGCAAAAGAGGGCTTAATGCATCTCCGTGATACATCATACCAAGCAAGTCATCATATACTTATGTTTCGATGAAAATCCATTTTGTATACTAACCGACTGAATCATGAGATAGACTGGTCCTTTGATATGCAGAAAATTGGCCGAAAGCGAAAAGTTTCGGCCCAGGTCAGCCTGCGCGGACTGCGCAGGCTGACCTGGGTCGATACTTTTCGCAGATGTATTAAGCCCCCTTTTCACAGAGCATGGCTCATTGGTTTTTAGACTAAATGGATTCTATGGATCCATAATTATGACTTGCTTGGAATAATGCATCACAGAGATGCATTTAACCTCCTTTTGTGCGAGAGCATGACTTAAATGCATTCATTTAAACCTTTCCCAGGCGACAAAATTTTAGCTTTGTCCAAATTGAAAGCATTTGCAGACGACAATTTCAGTGTGGCTCAAATGGTGCATTTGGTCATTGATAGGGTGAAAAACATTGTGGGAAAAGGAGAAAATACTGGTTACCAGCATTTTCTCCTTTTCCCACAATGTTTTCAAAAGGCCTCATCTACAGGGTCGTGAAAACCCGGGATTGTTTGGTAAAGGGTAAAACCACATTTTATTTGACTTTGGCAAATGCTTCTAATTTGGACGAGTCTTGGATTTTGCTGTCTGGAAAAGGAATTTCAAATGATAAAAAAGACATGACATTGTGGTCTTTATCCTTGGAATGGTCGAAAATAGTGTGTGAAAAGGATAAATTGCTGATCACCAGTATTTTCTCCTATTTCCACAATGTTTTCAAAAGTAAAGAAATAAATGAAGCAGAACCAGCCGGAAATAGTGGGATCCGTTATCGATTTTAACCCTTATCCTGCTAAATAAAAGAAATGAAAATTTCAAACCGATAGTAAATAACAAAATATTGTTTTTTGAAAGGAATTTTTGGAGGAAAGATATCTTCTTATCGGACAGTGTAGATCCAAGATCAGACTGCACGTTCTTGATCTACACTGTCTGCAAAAGGTCAGTTAGTCGCGCTTAGCAGCCTGTTAATAGAGATGAATAGAAGGCGATTCTTTCCAAAACGACAATACTTTAGACCATATTGAAAGCATCTGAAAATGACATCTTGTGCCACAAATGTGTCTCAAATGATGGGATTCATAACTGGAAAAGGAAGAAAAAATTGTGAGAGAAAAAGAGAAACTGCTCGTTTCCAGCAGTATCTCCTCTTTACCCTGCCACGTTTTCGAAAGCCATTTTTATATCAAAGGTCATCGTTTGGTAAAAGGTTTAACTGCCAAAGAAACTCGAAACTGACGTAATGTACGGACAATAAGAATGCAAACAAATGTTACAAAAAAGGATGGAACAATAAGTAATCCGTCAGAGGCAGATTTATTCAAAATGTCAATATAACATTTGTAGTCCTGATATACGTTTATATATACAGTCCGGCCGACTCACTCTCTCTCTCTCAAAATGCTTGTAAGAATCTATCGCTCCTTTTCCTACTCTATGAAAGCTAGTACAATCCTGTCGTCAAATGGTCGAAATCACATGAATGGAATAAAAATAAGAAATTGAGCAAAAAATCACCGTCGCAGCTTTTACCTAATAAAGATATTAGATAAGTCGATGAATTAATAAACGTCATGATTTATTTCATTGGTAGTTTTCCCTTTTTTCTTTATTCAATACAGTCTCACAAAAAAAAAAATGCGAATATAAAATGATTCGAAAATGAGGGTTGAAACCCATAATTACCCTAAGTACGAGTACTATTTTTAACACCTATGCATTTGAGGCAGCTAAAAACATCGTGGGAAAAGAGATTGCTCCTGTGTTAGAACGAAATAATGTATTTCTTTAATTTCAAAATATCTTTCATAGTAGAACTTGTATTTGAGCCGTGATCTGCCAAAAGGGGGCTTAATGCATCTGCGGAAAATATCGACCCAGGTTAGCCTGCGCAGTCCGCGCAGGCTGACCTGGGCCGAAACTTTTCGCTATTGGTCAATTTTCTGTATATCCAAGGACGAGTCTACCTCATGATTAGGTCGGTTGTTAAAAAAAGGAGACCACTGTGGATCCATAATTATGTCATGACTTGTTTGGTATAATGCACCCCAGAGATGCATTAAGCCCCCTTTTTTCCAGAGAATGGCTCATTTTTTGTTTTCTAGACTATACTAGACCAGACTGGACTGGACAGGACAGGACTGGACTGGACTGGACTGGACTGGACCGCAATAGAATAGAATAGAATTTCCACAACTGGCCCTAAATGGGCATACACACTACATATTACGTAATACCAATATACCCTAAATGAAAAAAAAAAACATGTATTCAGTAGGTCTGAAAATGTAGTTAGCCTTAACACTCATAGGTTTTTTCCAAACTTTTACCGGAAGTGAACTACCCCTTTTCATATATCTTGGCCAAGCAAACCAATCATAAGCATAGATCTATTTCAATATCTACACTGCATCTATTTCAAGGAAAAGAAGTACAATAAAATGTTACTTATTGTCCTTTTTCTCACTACAATCACCAAGACTGGTTGCTTAGTCGGTAATGTCGGCCTAGAAAAACAGGACTTCGCTGGTTCGATCTCCAGCTCAAAAAAGAAAAACTCATTTAGGCAAGTTGAGCTCAAAAAATAGTTAAAACTCCAGCCTGCTATAAGCGTGACTGCATGTGCTTTTTGCCGACAGTGTTGATCAAGATCAGAATGCACTACACGTGCAGTCAGATCTTTATCTACACTTTCCGTAACGATGATGTTTTTTTTGTCAGGCAAATGAAATTTTGAATTAGCTGGAAAAATTTTCATTTGATATGTTTAGCAGTTTAACCCTTTACCAAACAATCCCTTGTTTTATTGACCTTGATGAGGAAAACATTTCAAGCATTTGGACACATTGTGGAAAAGGAAAAAATGCTATTTACCACAACTTTCCCTATAATACACCTTTTCAAAGACAAATCCCTTAATTGCTGTCTTACTTGATTTGTCGCCATCAAATGCTTTCAATTTGTACAAGTCTAACGGTTTACCGCCTGGTAAAGAGTGAACAGTTTACACAACTCATCTGCACATTCTCAGAAAAGTTTGTATCATTTGTATCATGTTCAACTTTCCCTGAGCATGATATTTCAAAATAATCCGATGGGACTCTAAATATATTTCGCGAAATAATTTCTTAACTTTAGAGCCTTTTCCCCACCCCACCTCCTCCCCCGCCATTTTTCCGCCATAAACTCCTCTGCAGACGACAGAATTTCAACCCTTTACTAATTCCGGGATTTAACGACCCTGAAGAAAAAGGCCTTTGAAAACATTGGTGGAAAAGGAGAAAATGTTGCTATACAGAATTTTCTCCTTTTTTCCCACAATATTTCATATCCAGTCGAAGACAAGTCCTGTCGGTTGAGACACATTTATGTGATGTCTGCAACTGCTTTCAGTTTGAGCGAGTCTAAGATTTTATTGTCTGGGAAAAACTTGTCCAAAATGGACAGACTGCAGGCGACAAATTCTGTAAGTTTCAAATCACGGTGTTTGTTTTTGAAAGGGAAGGAAACTTGTTGGTAAATGAAGAAAAGATTTCCTGCGATTGGGTAAAGAAATTTATCACCGCTTGCTGTTCAACAGCTATTCAACTGTATAATGGTACTTATCGACGTCTTTTTGATAGGGGTTTTGATTTTAAACAAACTTCCTTGTGGAAGCAAAATATTATCTCTAAACCATACAACAACATGTTGGCCTTGTCCAAATTGTAAGCGTTTGCAGACGACAAATCAAATATAACCCAAAACATAAAATTTGTAAAAAAAAAATTTCGGGAAAAGGAGAAAATGCTGGTTACTAGCATTTTCTCCTTTTCCCACATATCTTTCACAAGCCTTCTTCGTTAGCGTCGTTAAAAGTCGGGAATGTGTCGTAAATGGTCATAAAGATTATTTAAAAAAAAAAAACGTAACACTTTGAGACACAAATACGATTTATAACACCTCTGCAGAAAACGGCTATGGAAATACTGTGACAGGTGCAAATTTATAGTAGTTATCAATAGAATCAATTCCTCCTTTTACTATGTACAACGTTTTCACGTGCATTTACGGATCAGAAAAATTAATTCATAGTGATTATCTATTTTTTTTTTTTTTCAAAATTGTCTGCTGTAAATTTTCTTTCAGGGGTTTTTGAGTAAACTGATATTGACAAATCTGCGCTATAATTCCCTTGTATTTATATTTAAATATAAAATCTAACGATTATATTTTGCCGCTGTTGAAATTTTTAACTCTTTCGTTTCCATTGAAGATTTTATCTGGTTTTTGCTGGCAATTTAGATCAAGATCAGACTGCACAAAACGTACAGGTTGATCTCTGATCTACTCCGCCAGCTTCTGCACTATAAACGAGGACCAAGATGCCTTTTCATGTACATATACAATTTATGGCTGACGAAAGAGTCAAATGCATTTAATGGGGAGAGAATGAGATAATTCTTTGTACCACTAGTCAATTAATCCGTTACCACACAATCACGTGTTCTCACAACCCTGGAGTAGAATCCTTTTGAAAACAATGTGGGAAAAGGAGAAAATGCTGGTAACCACCATTTTCTCCTTTTCCCGCATTGTTTTCTACCCTTTTAGAGTCAGGTTTCATCAACTAATCCACATTTAATTTGTCCTCTGCAACAGCTTTGAATTTGGGCGAGTGTAAAATTTTGTCGTTTGGTAGAGTTAAAAAATAATGAAGGCAATGTAAGAGAAAGCCGCTTTCGATTAAAATGTTTAGTAAAAGAAGCTGAAGCTGACTTTGCAGTTATTTTAAGCCAATTGTAAATTTTTACGACCGGCTAATTCATACGATCTTAGATTTATTTCGGTGTTGGTTCGTCAAAGAGACCTTCGGAAATCAATATTTCCGGCTGAGCATTTCAAAACAAATTTACCCATAAATCATATGTGATAATTCAATATTTGATGTGAATGCAGGAAAATAAATCCTGCTTTTTGAATATTTCGTTCCTTTTCTATTCTTTGTTCTACTAAACGATTAAACTATTTACTCCAGCGAAGAATTATTAGGGCGGTTATTCGTTCAATATACTTTCGGATATTTTTACTTCCGGTAGCGCATGACGACAAGTTCGCCAGTTTTTCATTTGAAGAAATTCAATACTCTATTGTCTAGTTAGGAGAGTTGAAATCGCTGGTTGCACGTTACATTACTCTGCATGTTTTATTCCTAGCATTTACTTTTAGAAATATTTTGGTTCGGGCGGTTGCGTCACAGCATGAAAATTTTTAATTAAGTCATTATATACACTAGGAAACACATTTGCACCCAGTCGACTTTGAAAATACCCATGTAAAAATATGGACTATTAGCGTTTTTTTTTTTTAAACTGTTTTCTTCTAGTGAATCTCTCTCTCTCTCTGTCTCCCTCTCTCTCTTTCTCTCTCGCGCGCATCCCCATAATTTTTCGGAAGCCTCTTTTCCCTAGGGTCCAAGAAATACGTCATTGTTTGATTAAGAAATAATCTTCTTTCTATCGTGGTTTATCGTTCAATAAACCACAGTTGTGAGTTATGAGGCACAATAAATAATCCACAAGGGCGATAGCCCGAGTGGTTTATTGCGCCTTATAACTCACAACGTGGTTTATTGAACGATAAACCACGATAGAAAGAAGACTGTTTCGATTCTAACATGACCAACTTTGAATCAAAGGAAAACAAGTTCATACTTAGAGTAAAAACGCGGATGCAGATTATGTTCCATTGAATAACTTACTTATTTACTTTATACAGAATGACGTCACTCTACATAGAATAACGTTGATTTTACCACGCTTCGTTGCATTGTGTTTATAGAGCCGAATTCACGTGTCATGTTAGAATAAAAGGTAAACTGCCAAAGAAACTCGAAATTGACGTTATGTACAAACAACAAGAATGCAAACGCATGTTACAAAAAAGGAAGGAACAATGTGTACATCTGTCAGAGACAGATTTATTCAAAATGTCAAACATTAATACGTTTATGGTCTTGATATACGTTTATACACACAGACTGTCTGTCTGTCACTCTCTCTCTATCTCCTTTCTTTCTCGTTGCCTGCAGGAACGGTAGTGAGTTAACTCTTTACCATACAACAAAATTTTATACTCGTCAAAATTCAAAGCATGTACAAACAATAAATCAAAAGTGGTCCGTATGATTGAATTTGTCTTTGGAGGACTAGAAAACATTTTGAAAAAAGGAGAAAATGCTGGTTAAAAGCATTTTCTCCTTTTCCGACTATGTTTTCATCAGTTTTTTCAGGGTCGTTTAACTTGGGATCGTGTGGAAAAGTCTAATTGAATACAGGGCAATATTTAACTACTATATTTTGTTCCTTATCAATTATAGGTTGTAAGTATACCTTGTAATATAATGTCCATAGCTTGTATTATTTTCATGTGTCTTTCATCTGTATATACTCTTCACAAAAAGTTAAGCAACAATGAATTACAGCTGCAGTAGAATTTTATTATTACATATATAGACAATTTCATTGTATAAATGTATTGATTATTGAGTTAAAAACCAGTCCAAGCAATTTTGTACTTCTATCAGATCATGTTTCTTACTTACAGGCTTTTGAAGTAAGGTACTGTCTAAATCCACATGCAAAAAAGTGGTATACTACCCAGATGTTTTAAAATCTCTAAAATTCGTTCAATCTGCAGAAGTCAGTACACTGAATGGCCACCATTAGGACGAATACAAGGTTGAACTCTTCTGGGCAATTTGAGTGGCCAGCAAGATCTCAATCTGATTGAGCATGAGTGGGACATTCTCGGTAGGCGTGCCAATGATGGAATTGTGAGGCCTCAGAACCTCCAACACGTTGAGCAACCTTTGAGTCAGGAATGGAAGGATATTCCACAACAACAGCTGGATGGCTTGATCTGGTCAATGCCCAGAAGAGTTCAACCTTGTATTCGTGCTAATGGTGGCCATTCAGTGTACTGACTTTTGCAGATTGAACGAATTTTAGAGATTTCAAAACATTTGGGTAGTATACCACTTTTTTGCACGTGGATTTAGACAGTGCCTTACTTCAAAAGCCTGTGAGAAACATTATCTGATAGAAGTACGGAATTGCTTGGACTGGTTTGTAACTCAATTCTCATTACATGTATACAATGAAATTGTCTGTATGTGTAATGATAAAATTCTAGTGCAGCGGTAATTTATTGTTGCTTAACTTTTTGTGAAGAGTATATATCGTAACAATATCAAGGAGATTTCGCGGACAAGGTAAATTAAGTCCAAACTGCATCTCAGCACTTTCAGCACCATAGGCTAAAAAACAGTGACTTTTGCGGACGGCATAGATCAAGATCAGACTGCACAGAACGTGCAGTCTGATCTTTGATCTATACCGTCCGCTTGTGTAGTCAAGCCTATCAATCAAAATCTTTGTAAGTTTCAATGGATTGTATTTAGAGCCGTCGTAAGAGGTCGAGCTTAGTTATTTGGCGCTGAAAGAGTTAGTTTTCACGGCAAGCAAGTTGTTGCATAAATGCTCTGGGAAGAGGGTTTAATGCATCTTCGTGATAGATTATACCACATTTGTTGATCCATTAAATCCATTTTGTCCAACAACCATCTGAATCCTGGTGTAGAATGGTCCTTTGACATGCAGAAAATCTAACCAAAATATTAGTTTCGACACAGGTCAGCCTGCACAGTGCGCAGCAGGCAGACCTGTGTCAAAATTTTTTGCATTTGGTAAACTGGAAAGTATACATGAGGGGTGCTCTGGCAAAAGAGGGGTTAATGCATATCCATGCAGCATAATATCTAAAAGGTCATCACATAATCATGCATCTCTAAAATTCATTTCTAAAAAATCAACAAACTAAATTATAATGTAGACTGGTCTTTGGACATGGAGGAAATTTACAAATAGCATAATGTTTTGATGCAGATCAGTCTGCACAGATTGCAAAGGCTGATATGGGTTTATACTATTTGAAGAAGCATTAACTCTTTTCCAAACAACAAAATTATAGACCTGTCCAAATTGAAAGCGTCTGCAGATGACATTTTAAACTTGGCTCTAATGTTGATATTTAGCTGGAATTGACAGGATCGAAAACATCTGAGAAGAGGGAAAAGGATGGTTACCAAATTTTCTACTTTCCCACAATGTTTCCACATGTCCTACTCCACAGGGTCAGGATTGTGTGGTAAAGGATTAAGCCCTCTTGTCACAGTGCATGACTCATTTTATTTGCTGGAGAGGTTTTAAGCAGAATAAGAAATAAAATTTAAACTGTCAAAAGGGTGTACTACATACTACTACAGTGAAAGGACCGAACAGCTCGACAATGATATATCTTTAATGATATATAGAGAGTGAGAAGATGTTGTTTAGATCATGCGATTGGTCTTTGAAAGGGTATAAAACATTGTGGGGTAAGGGAAAACGCTGTTTACTGACATTTTCTCCTTTTCTCACAATTCTTTGACTCTTTACTGAATAACAAATTCTAGACATGGTCAAATTGAAAGCATTTGCAAATGACAACCCAAATGTTGATTTCTATCTTTGAAAGGTTTTAAATCTTTATCTCACAATAAAATTTTAGGCTAGTTCAAATTGAAAGCTCTTGCAGTCAATAACATACATGTGGCTAAGATGGAATTTGGCTTCGGAAGGTAGGAAAACATTATGGGAAAAGGAGAAAATGCTACTGAACAGTATTGTCTCATATTTACCACAATGTCTTCAACAAAAGTCTGATTCCTCAGGGTCTTTAAAACTCATAATTGTGTGGTATAGGTTGAAACATTGTGGAAAAAGGACAAAATGCTGGTAACCAGCTGGTAATTAAGGATAAAACATTGTAGGAGGAGGAGGAGAGAATGCTGGTCAACAGCATTTTAGCCTTTTCTCAAAATGTTTTCTCAAAGCTTCCTCAGATTCGTAAAAACACGGCATTGTTTGGCAAAAGGCTTTTCTTCACAGTCATTTATGTCTTTTATTGACTTTTTACAAGACAAAAAAAATTCTAGACTTATTCATTTTGATAGCTGGCTTGGATTCCAGCCTGATAATTTTTTTCCTCTTATATATTCGGACATTTCTTTGTCAAAAATAAATATGTATTTTTTTTTGTTCTGAGAACCATTTTGCAATTTAGCTGCTAATCGTTTGGATGTTAGAAGATTAAAGCTTTTCAAATTGATGTTGTAATACAGTTGGAGGTCAAGGTGGCATAAATTCTGTTTTCCTTAAGAAGACTTGATGCAGCCTGGATCTTGCTGTCATCCCTCGTTATTGAGGTGGTAATAATTACAGAAGTGATAAACCTTTGTGCCACAGATCTGTATGGACTGTGAAAGGAGACCGCAAGAAGGAGTGATAGAAAAATTATCATCGCCTGGACCCAGGCTAATACTTAGCATTTGCAGATGACAAATTAAGTGTAGCTAAAATGATGGAATTTGTTGTTGAAAGGTTGCAAAACATTGTGAGAGGAGGATAAAATGCTTGTGACCATAATCTTTTTAGAAAATCTTCTTTATCAGGGTCATTAAAATTCTATATTGTGTGGTAAAAGGCTAAAGGATTAGACGTTCATTTGAGCTTCTCAAATCAAACGGAGGTATGGTCAACTGAGAACTTGAGGTTATTCTGGAAGATTTTTCAGACTCAGACTTTCTGACATTTTGCACTTTTGGTCTGTCTAATCTTAAAATTTTTTGTGAAAAAAAAAAAAGAATTATCAGAAGATTGTTTTGAAATAATACTTCTAATATTGAACATAACAGAACATGTACAGGTCACCATGTCACCATCACGTAAAAAATTGTTTGACATCAAACAACAATGTGAATCATACGAAAGACAAAGAAATCCTGTGATAAACATACATACAAGTATACATGGAAAATGAATAATGTTTAGATGTAAATTTTTTAAATTGCCATAATATTACTGGTAATCTCAAATGAAATGTTGAACTTGAAAATAAATTAAGCACCAGTCAGATCATTACGAAATTTGCAGCAAATTGCTTCAAGAAAAGAAGAACTGCTTGTCACAATGAAAATTCTATGAAATGTTTGGCAACATTTTACAAAGCCTGCCAAAACTCTAAACTTTGCTACATTTACTCTAAGTGAAAAAACCTTGGCATCTTAATGTAACAAGAAGACAAAATTTTACACCTGTCAAAACTGAAAGCATTTGAAGAAAACCTATTAACCACTGGCCAAAAGGTGGGAATTGTCTTTGAAAGGGTAAAAACTTTGTGGGATAAACGAGAAATGCCTGTCACCTGCATTTTGTCTGTTTCCCATAAGATTTTCAAAAGCTGCCATCCTAATGGCCGTTTACATGAGATTGTTTGGTAAAGGGTTAAAGCTTGGTGGGTCAATCACAACTTCACCATTTTGTTGAAAGTGTAGATCAAGATCAGGTTTTAAAAAGTCTTCTTTTCCCTCAAAGTAAACAACAACAACTTCAGCACTAACAACAAATAATTAGCTGTAAATCAATCCAGTTTTGAGTCACCATACTGTCTTATGACGTGTTTTCAGCAGAGATTTTGTGTGTACATGCTGTCTCTGATCTTGGTCTACTTTCTTCTCTTTGCTACAGTAATTGGTTTCTGTCATATAGATTCTCATGAAATATCAAAAAAGTCCTGCATGAAGGTGTAGAATCATAATCTCTAATACGGTAGTGAGTTAACTCTTTTCTCTTGTAGTAGTGGCAGTCCTACACAAGATAAACATAACATTAATTAACTCTTCACCAATCAACAAAATGTTAGACATGTCCAGTTTGAAAGAATTTGTAGATAACAAATTAAATCTGGTTCAAATCATGCAGTTTTTCTTTGAAAAGGTAGAAATCACAGTAGGAAAAGGAGAAAATGCTGGTGCCCGGCATTTTCTCCTTTTTCCACACTGTTTTCAAAAGGCTTCATTCTCAGGGTCATTGAAACTCAGAATTGTGTGGCAAAGAGTTAAACACTATTCTTTGTCAACCAGCATACCAATAAAGGGCTGAATAATTCACTCAACAGTACAAAAACAAATATTGTTCTTCTCTCGAAACATTAAACTGTTAGCATATCAAAAGCCTTGTCTACGGTGGCACAAAAGTGACATGGAAGATATATTTTATACTAAGTGCGCACGCAGTAGCTAATACGTGCGCACGTAATAAGTAATACGTGCGCACGCAGTAGTATTACGTGCGCACGCAGTAGCTAATACGTGCGCACGTAATAACTAATACGTGCGCACGTAATACTATTGCGTGCGCACGTATTAGCTAATACGTGCGCACGTAATAGTTATTACGTGCGCACGCAGTAGCTAGTACGTGCGCACGCAGTAGCTAATACGTGCGCACGTATTAACTAATACGTGCGCACGTAATAACTATTACGTGTGCACGTAATAATCGACCAATCAGTTTATCACGAATCAATAAATGTCTATCTTCCACTTCCATCTTGAAACAATGGCTTCCGTTCATGATTCTGATTGGTGGATTATTACGTGCGCTAGTAATATGTAATACGTGCGCACGTATTAGCTACTGCGTGCGCACGTAAAACTACTGCATGCGCACGTATTACTTATTACGTGCGCACGTAAAGTTATGTGTCAAGCATTCACATTGTTTTTCAGAGATATTCGAATGTAAGGTTGGTTTGTTACAAGGAGAGATATTATCACCAATGATGTTCTCACTTTTCGTCAATGATATTGAATCATATTTACAACAAAACTCTACCCAAGGATACGAAATTGACGATTTAACTTTATTTTTACTGTTATTTGCCGACGATTCGGTCTTGTTATCTGAAACAGCAGAAGGTCTACAGAATTTAATTAATAATTTCGAAAAATACTGTAAGAAATGGAAATTAACGGTAAATGTCAATAAGACAAAAATTGTTGTTTTTAAAAAAGGGAGATTAAATCGAAACATTAAATTTACCTATGGAAATGACAATTTGGAAATTGTAGATACTTTTAATTATTTGGGTGTCGTATTCACTAGAACAGGATCTTTTTTAAATGCCACAAAAACACTGTCCGGTAAAGGCCTGAAGGCATTAGGAGCGTTAATGGCTATGACTAGGAGAAAAGTAGTACCAATTAATATTATGCTTGATTTATTTGATAGTTTCGTTACATCAACTTTGAGTTATGGATGTGAAATATGGTCTTTTACTAACACTGATAATTTAGAAAAAGTACATAAAAAAATTTTAAAATGGCTTTTAAATGTAAAATTAACAACATGTAATTCTGCATTATACGGTGAAGTAGGGAGATATCCTCTGAAAATTAATATGCAAGTTAAAACTATTAAATATTTTCTAAAATTATATTCTGTTAAAAGTAATAACTGCATAATGTCCACAGTTGTCGAAAATATGAAGTACAGATGTGAAACACGAAGTGAAATAAATTGGCTAAGTAAAATAAGGAATCCATTACAGCAAAGTGGTTTTAATGATGTTTGGCTTTTTCCATGTTCAGTTAATATTAAACAATTTACCCCAATTCTACGTTCTCGTTTGATAGATATGTATATAAACGAATGGCACAGGGACACTGCAAATAGATCATCTTTAGTTCTATACCGAAATATTAAAAGTTCATTTATACGTTCCAATTATCTCGACATTATGAAAATACCTAAATTTCGAAACGTATTGGCAAAATTCAGACTGTCGTCACACGAACTTAATGTCGAACAAGGAAAATATAGAAATATTCAGCGCAATGAGAGAAAATGTTCATTTTGTAATTTAGACGAAGTAGAAGATGAATATCATTTCATTCTAGTATGCCCGTTATATAATAATTTGAGGAAAACTTACTTGAAAAAATATTTTTATATAAGACCAAGTGTATACAAGCTCATAAAACTTCTAAATAGCTCCAATCTTAGAGTTTTGAATAATCTATCTGTTTTGTATCAAAGCTCTAAATGTAAGAAAAGAAAAATTAAATATAATTACACAAGAAAATTAAATACCTATAAAATCATTAACTCCAGGAAAGATGTTTGTTTAGGCAGCCTCTTCCGCTTATTTCACTCATTTCATTTATTTTATTTTAGTCATTTCATTATTTTCTAATGTATTACTTTTGATAGCTACATGTATAATGTCCATGTATTGTTTGTCCATTATTTGTTTGATTGTTTGTTTGTTTGTTTACGTCTATCTTTTCCGCATGTATTTGTACATGAAATTGACGAGGAACCTCATGGTTCAAGTCAAAGAATAAAACTATTGAATTGAATTGAATTATCCTATTTATTCTCTTGAAATCAACAATGACACTAATATTAAGCCCCAAAAGCTGCAACAGTAATTAAAGCAGGGGTTAAAATGCGTTTAAATTCAAATTTAAATTGTATCATTTAAAAGTATGAAAATTATTGGGAAGGTGACAATTCATTATTGTACTGTCCAAGTGTTAGTCACTAGCAGAAAATAATTCTTAAAGTAGGTCAAAAAGTGCCAGGTCATTCTATCTTAGGTTTACTTTTTACCTGACTATTTACTTGTCATTTTCACAATAATTTCCATACTTTTAGAAGGTAGGATTTAAATTCATATTAACCTGCTAAATAAGTCAAATAAAACTTTAGAACCAATTGTGAAAACCCAAATGTTGCTATTTCAAAGTAATTTTAAGAGGAAAAATATCTCCTTATAAGATAGTGTAGATCCAAGATCAGACTGCTTGTCTGCGCTTAGCAGCCTAAGCGTTAACACCTGCTTTGTTTACTGCTACTAGTGGGGCTTTAAACCTTTCTCAAAACTAAGTTTGGATGACCCTTGAATTGAAGGCCTATGAAAACATAGTTGGTAAAGGAGAAAATGCTGGTATTCAATTTGCACTGAATCTGGGTAATTCTAAAACATTGCATGGTTTGCTGAAAAGTTGAAACAACAGCTTTGTTTTAATCATTAAATCGTATTCCCATTTTGTACTCAAAGTACATGTACATGTTCCAAAAGGTCCATAGTATATTCAACCCTTTACCCAATGACAAACTTTTAAACCTGTCAAAATTGAGAGAATTCACGGATATTCATTTAACTCTTTACCAAACAACACAATTTTGGACTGATCAAAATAGAAAGCATTTGCAAAGAATAGTTTAAATGTTGCTCAAATGATTCACTTTGAGTAGAAAACATTGCCGGAAAGGAGAATATGCTGGTTATCAGCATTTTTCTCCTTTTCCCACAATGTTTTCTAAAGTTTTATTCTTCAGGGTCGTTAAAACTCAGGATTGTACGGTAAAGGGTTAAAAGTGGCTCATTTGAAATAACCAGAGGGCCCTAAAGCGTTCACCTGAGTAAAGTTGTCTTGGATTGATAAAGCTGCAGAGATACTGATTGAGATGATGTAAAACAATTGATTGTTAGTCACCTACTTTTTGACTCATGTGGCCTATTTTTTACCTTGTCAGAGATATCAGTGCAAACATTCTGACCATGTTACATGAGTATCAGACTTAAAATGTGACCTTTATGCATGTACACAAGATTTTTCTAAGATTTGTCCCAGTGACCCGAACTTTGATCCTACATGACCAAATTTTGATCTTGTCTGATATAATTTATCATCTAAATAAACATTCTGACCAGTTTTCATGAGATTGGACTGAATATGTAGCCACTTAGAATACACACAAGGTTTTTCTATGATCTCTCAAATTCATACTTAATATCATTAAGACAAACAGAAAAAAAAAAAAAAAAAAAAAAATCTGACCACATTTCATGAGTATCTGGCTGAACAAGAGACCTCGAGAGCACACAAGGTGTCTCTTAAATTTGCCCCAGTGACCAACTGTTTACCCAAAAATGACTCAAGTTCAAGTTTCTTTAAGAAATTATAAATACAAACATAATTACCAAGTTTCATGAGTATCTGACTGAAATTGTGGCCTCTAGAGTGCACACAAGGTTTTTCAAAGATTTGTCCTATTAACCTACTGTTTGACCCAACATGACCCAATTTCAGACTTCTTTAAAGTATTACAACAAACAGCTGACTAGAAGAATAAGGACTGAAGTTGACCACTAAGATTTTGAAATTTCCAGAAGCTTCTAATGAATGCCTGCTGTTAAGGCGAGCAGAGAACAATCACAAAAATAACATTGGAGCAACAAAGCACAAGCCTTCACTTGAAGTTCAGACTGAAGCCTTAGTGAAGGTGGTGGATAGGGGCTCTGGGCTTGTTTGTCCCAAAACCAGTTCCTCCCTGGGCTTATTCGCCCCTGGGGCTTGTTCGCCCAGGCTTGTTCGTTCCACATTACCTTATCGTATTGAATATGTACAGCGAATAAAATTTATCATTGCTCTGATTTTGCCCTTCTCTTGGTCATATTTTGAACTATAGTCTATTCTCGAAGATACACTGGCAAGTTTATTGCCGTTTGTTGGCAAAATATCATTTACTATGGGCTTGTATAAACATGTGATTGTATGCCAAAAGCTACTACGATAGGGAGCTAGCACAGAGTTGTTGTTTTGTTTGGTCACTTGTTTCTGTTGTTTGGCGCTTATTTAACGTCATTTTTTCAACATTATTGCAGTTTTCTAGCGGCAGTCATTACTACACTGCCTATTGCTTATGGCTTAGGACTAAAATACACTATAAATTGAAGGTCTATGTCCATGAATATTTTTCTTTTACTTTGATAGCTTCTCGAAATGAAACGTTGGAAATGACTATTTTTGCACAGTATTTTTAGGTTGAGTAAAATGGTCAGATATTGTTTTTCATACCTGTCAAAATCAGTAAAGTATCCACTATTAACACCTTTGAATGGCAGATCTATAAACATGTATACAAATCTGATCGACAGCCTAACTGTCAGTCCATTGGAGATGATAAATAATTCATCGTATACTATCGTGTCCGGTAATCTTGTGCGTCCGGTAATCTTGCGCACTTCGGTATTTTCCTATTCCGCGACTTTGTTTGACAATTCGATCCGTTTCTGCAGTGTTTCTTAGGCTATAGGAATTCGGAATAACAGAGCAACCTTCAGAAAGTAGCTTTAGCTACATTTTGTACCTGAGAGTGTCTAAAGTTTGTCTATGACATCATCCTGACTAATTATTTATAAACACGCCCCATGACCCAATTAACGATGAGACTGGCTGTAACACTTTTTATCTGTAAATAAAACGAGGATTTCATGTCTCATCACAAAGACAAATCAATTCAACACATATTTTACAACTTTATTAGATATTAAGAAACAGTATTAACATTATTTGCTTTATTTTCATGCAACCCTTTTCAGATGACAAATTCAATTCCTATTTTTCGCCATTTTGTCAAAGTTCTCAATCAAAAGTCCGAATCGAGCATAACTACTTATTTTCTACAATTATTCCTTGTATGGGCCACAAATACTTAACAAAACCTTTGCAGTGATGTTATATAATACAAGTGCGCAAGATCACCGGACATTTTTATGCCTGACGAAACCTCGCGGTGAGTGTTTTCTTCTTGAATATTTGTGTTTTTCGGGGAATATTTTCATCACTATCTTGGGTCAAAAGCTAGAGGAAATATTGCTCTAAGCAGATAAACAGCTGTGAGGATCTAGCAATTCTTGTTAGTGTCATAATTAAACAGCCGTTTGCTTAGGTGCGCAAGATTACCGGACAGCATCGTACAATGATTATTATTACATTTTTTGTTTTATTTTTGTGTTCTCTCATACTGAAAGAAGGAAAACAACACTAAGACTGCAATAATAAGTTGGGACGAACAAGTACGGACCAAGGAGAAATCAGTTCGGACGATTAAGCCTGAACGAACGAGTCCGTACAAACAAGCTCAGGGACGAAAAAGCCTGTTACGGTGTTTAGGTACTTCAAAACATTTAGGCCGTAATATCAGTAATGCCACATCCTGAAAACATGATTCGCGGGTCAAGCGACTAAAATCAACGATAAGAGTACAAGTTGCGCCACAATGCACAATGTTTAAATATTTACCTTCATCGAGGTTCGTCACACTCTCTGTTGCTACCATGTTTAACGGTGGTACTGTAAAAATTACTAGTAACAATTCGGTCGATTCCGTAACTCCATCAACGGATCGCACGTAGTATGCCGAATGGGGATATTTTTCCCCGGCATCTGTATAACTATAGCACCGGGCGACAATACGACAATACGAGGTTTTATAAAATCTCGCATGTTTGTAAGTTAGGACCAAGTTAGATACATGCGAGGATTCAGAAAAGACAGGCGAGGGTTAAGAAATAAAACCTCGCCCCTGTTACCTCGCGAGGATTGTAAAATCTCGCATGTATATAAGTTGACTGACATGCGAGAATGTGAGAAAATCTCAAAACCTCGCACGTCCAAACATGCGAGATTTTGGGTGGCCCCATCAGGATTCCGTACTAAAGGGTTGTTGATAGTTGTCACGAAAAATTCATTTCTCTGTCAACGATGATCGATATATCGACAATGGTTATGTGGGAAAACAGCTATTTAACAGGAATTAAAAATTGCGAATTGCTGGTAAAAAGAAGCTCCAGGAAAGTATGGATAGGTGTCGTGACAACAACAACAACAACAATAATAATAAACGTAATAATAATAATAGTTATAATAATAATAAATAATGATAATAACTTTATTTTCGGATGGTAGAACATTTAGACAATCTTTCAAGCAACATTAAACCTGAACAAGTCTTTTTTAAAATGTTGCCTTCCACTGTCAGGTGAAACGTGAAATCAGGATGATAATGATGATAGTTGTGATAAAAAGATGATTACGTTAAGATGAAAAAGATGAAGTGATGGATGATAAATTATAACAATGATACAGCAAGATACTGTGGAAACACACACACACGTCACCTCTGAGTTGATATTTTGACGAAAACGTAATGATAGTATACATTTATGATGTGTTTCTGTTCGTCTAATAAATATTTTTTTAACTGATTTTTAAAAGAAAATAATGACGTTGCATCTCTGATGGAAATAGGAATTTTAGTTTAAACATATTTATTTTACATCGATTTAGAAACAAGCTCTTACAACTTCAATCTCTCTCGATTCTGCTTCCTGGGAACTACACCAGTATTCGCGCCGAATGTGTGGGCCAATGAAAATTCCCAAAGCTGACACCCGCTTCCGGTCATCAGACTCGGGACCTTATGGTTATGTGGCCGACGCTCTACCTCATAATCACGGACACCACACCAAATAAAAATACCAAATAGGAACTTTGGAAAAGATTCCAAGATTGCTGGTTACCAGCATTTTCTCCTCTTCCCTCCATGTTTTTTTTTTTAAGGCTTCTTTCTCAGGGGCGTCAAAACACGTAGTTGTGTGGTAAAAGGGTCAATAACTGTTCATAATGCCGGACGGAAACAGTTGCTAAGAGACTTATATTATGGCGATTCTATCTTAAATTTAAAGATAAGGCGAAAAATCGAAGTTTTATTACGATCATCAATTTTGACATTTGAATTAACCTTAGACTGCTAAGCGCGACTCAAGGACCTTTTGCGGACAGCGTAGATCAAAATCAGACTGCACAGAACGTGCAGTCTGATCTTGGATCTACACTGCCCGATAAGAAGATATTTTTTCCCTCCCCAAATAACTTTGAAATAACAATATTTAGATTTTACTATCGACTTGAAAGTTTTACGAGTAGTTAATTTATTTAACCCTTAGGCTACGAAGCGCTACTTACTGACCTTTTGAAGACAGTGTAGATCAAGAGCAGACTGCACAGAACGTGCAGTCTGATCTTTCATCTAAACTGTCCGATAAGGAGATATTATTTACCAAAACGTAACTTTGAAGTAGCAATATTTAGGTTTTTTGAAATTGAATTGAAAATTTCATTTTAGTTATTTAGCAGGAGAAGGTTTAACAGGATATAGATGAACAGGGAACTTCATACAATCGCCATTTCTCTGACTGCCAAAGGTCGCAATAAAAGCTAATGGGTACCTCGGTCTGAACGTTTCGTGTTTCTATTGTATCTCTCGGCAGTGACAGGAAAAATTAAGAGAAATTACTTTATTACGTGCATGTACATTTCTTATTCCATTTATGCACATGCTATATTTAAATTTGTTTGCTTCAGTGGTATTTTATAACGACTTTAGCTATACATGTATATTTCAGCCATATCACGACGAGCTTTCACTCGTCCTTGCATTTCTTAGGCTTCACAAGTGCTATGCCATGCCTTGCTGAAGGACATTCACGTGAGAAAAAAAAAAAGTTCTCGGTGAGGATGTAACCCAGCATCTCTGAATCACAAGTCCGCCATTTTAACCCTTAGGCTACTAAGCGCGACTCACTGACCTTTAGCGGACAGTGTAGATCAAGATCGGACTGCACAGAACGTGCAGTCTGATCTTGGATCTACACTGTCCAATGAGGAGATATCTTTCTTCCAAAAATACCTTTGAAATAGCAAAATTCGGGGTTTTACTATCAACTTGAAAGTTTCATGTGAGTTATTTAGCAGGTTAAGGGTTAACTTTTTTATCGCCAAATAGATAAACTCGAACTCTCTCGGAGGCTCAATGATACAACCACGGAAACTGAGATAGATGTTATCTCATAGGCCTGATTAACAATCGGACGGTATAGATCTAAGATCAGACTGCACGTTCTGTGCAGTCTGATCTTGATCTTTACCGTCTGCAAAAGTCTGGTTTCGCACATACCGCTGAAAGGTTAAAATACAAACCATAAAGGACTTAAAATGTATTCACACCATTTACAGAAATGACGTAAAACGTAAATAATTTAAAAGTCATTTCAATGTCTGATTTTATTATTAAGAAAGCACGGTGGGAGAAGAAGCATTTGTCCGCTCCATTCGTTTCATGTTTGTATTGTTCCTTTAAGTCATGACAGAAAAATTAAGAAAAAAAATGACTCGTTGCGTGTTTGAATAATTCACAACTCTTTACCAGACGCAATATATTTTTTGTTTTGTAAATGTTCTGCATGTGAAAGGACCATTCTTCCCCATGATTCGGTTGGTTGTAAGACACTGGATTTTATGGATCATGATTATGTGATGACTTGCTGAGTATAATGCATTATGGGGATGCATTTAACACCTTTTTACCAGAACGACGTTCCAAATTAACTATTTACACTTAAAGCTTTGACAGGCGAAGATTAAACTCCCAAACAAAAAATTTTAGACATGTCTAAAATGAAAGCACATGCGGACGGAAAGCTAAATATGGCTCACTTGATTTTTCTCTTTTTTTTCCTTGAAAGAGTAGAAAACATTGAGGGAAAAGGAGAAAATGCTGGTTACCAGCATTTTCTCCTTTTCCCACAATTTTTTCAAAAAGCCTTCTTCCTTAGGGTTGTTAAAACTCGGGGATGAGTGGTAAAGGGTTAAAATGTATTCGTATATATTACATTTATCTTTTATGTGATAGGAAACATTGTGGGAACAGGAGGAAATGCTGGTTATTACGTAGCCTTTCCTCCTTTCTCGCAATATTTTCAAGAGCTTTCTTCCCAAAAGTAAAAATACGGGTTGATTTGCTAACTGGTCAAAGCAGTACAAATTACCGTTACTCACAGAACATCAACACAAGGGAAAAGTCTTTGAATGGAAGGAAAAAATTCTGTTTTAAGATTATCCCTTAACCTGCTAAATATGTTATATAGAACTTTCAAGCCGATAATAAAAACCCTAAAAATGCTAATTAAAACTCTTTTTTAGCTCACCTGACATGGTGAGCTTTTGTGATCGTGCTGTGTCCGTCGTGCGTCGTCCGTCGTTCGTCGTCCGTCGTCCGTCGTCAACTTTTACATTGTGTACGCTCTAGAGGCCACATTTTCAATCCGATACTCATGAAACTTGGTCAGAATGTTTGTCTCGATGATATCTCGGACGAGTTCGAAAATGGGTCATGTCAGATCAAAAACTAGGTCACTAGGTCAAATCTTAGAAAAACCTTGTGTACGCTCTAGAGGCCACATTTTCAGTCAGATGCTCATGAAACTTGGTCAGAATGTTTGCCTTGATGATATCTCGGACGAGTTCGAAAATGGGTCATGTCAGGTCAAAAACTAGGTCACTAGGTCAAATCTTAGAAAAACCTTGTGTACGCTCTAGAGGCCACATTTTCGGTCCGATACTCATGAAACTGGGTCAGAATGTTTGCCTCAATGATATCTTAAACGAGTTCGAAAATGGGTCATGTTGGGTCAAAAACTAGGTCACTAGGTCAAATCTTAGAAAAACCTTATGTATGCTCTAGAGGCCACATTTTCAGTCCGATACTCATGAAACTTGGCCAGAATGTTTGTCTTGATGACATCTTGGATAAGTTTGAAAATGGGTCATGTCGGGCAAAAAACTAGGTCACTAGATCATATCTTAGAAAAACCTTGTGTACGCTCTAGAGGCCACATTTTCAGCCCAAAACTCTTGAAAGTTGGTCAGAATGTTCGTCTTGATGATATCTCGGTCGAGTTTGAGAATGGGTCATGTCGGGTAGATTGAAAATGGGTCATGTTTGGTCAACAGACTCAGGTGAGCGACTTTAGGGCCATCATGGCCCTCTTGTTTTGGTGAAAAATATCGCTTTATCGGACAGTGTAGATCAAGGATCAGACTGCACGTTCTGTGCAGTCTGATCCTGATCTACACTGTCCGCAAAGGGTCAGTGAGTCGCGCTTAGCAGGCTAAGGGTTGAGAAAACATTGTTCACGAAGGGAAAGATTTTTTTTCTTACGTGCAATTCCTCTTTTTCTGAAAAATCTTCTCTAAAGTTGTCCACTCAAGGGACATTACAACTCGCAGTCGTGTGGTAATGACTTTATCCTGTACAAGACTACAAAATCTTAGACCTGTCCATATTGAACACATTTGTAGACAACATATCATATCTAGCGAAAATGATGATATTGTTTTTTAAAGTGGAAGAAAACATTGTGGAAAAAGGAGAAAATGCTGGTAGCCAGCATTTTCTCCTTTTTCCACAATGTTTTTTAAAACAATTCTTTCTCAAGATTTAAGAAAAGTTTATAAGCCTTTGTTAATGGCTTTTGAAAAAGATGTTGCGTGCAGCCAGGTTCTAAATAAAAACTGAAAACTGAATGTCGACCAGTTCAACTCTTTATCCCAGGAAGGTCACAAGCATTTTCTCCGTTTTCCAAGATGTTTCTCTAAGAAGTCTTCCTCAAGAAAAAACAACAACAAAGGATCGTTTCGTAATGGCCTTGGAAAATTGTTGCGTGCGACCAAGTTCTGACGGAGAGCTACAAGTCAAAGAGTTCAACTTTTCTTTTATTCAAGGAGGGACTGCTTTGAACCGTACGAAACGGCAAGAAACGGCAAGAACTTAAACTCGTGCAAACTGAAAGCAGTTTCTAGAATAAGAATGGATTGTGGCTTATATGATGCAATTCGTCTTTAAACGGGAAGGAAACATTCTGGCAAAAGGACAAAATTCTAGTACTGGCATTTTCTTTTCTTCAACTTATGTTTCAAAAGAATTTTTCTGTTGCGACATTATAACCAGAAATCGTTTGGTCAAGGAATGAGTTCTCTCTTTCTCTCATACATAAAATACATACATCGATAGATACATCGAAACACATATAGACAGAAAAAAAGGAAGAAAAAAACAAAGAAAGAAAATAAGCAAGAAAGAAAGAAAGAAAGACAGAAAAAGAACGAAAGAAAGAAAGAAAGGATGGATCGATGGATGGATGGAAGGATGGATCGATGGATCGATGAGTTGATGGATGGATGGATGAGTGGATGGATAGGTGGATGGGTGGAATGGTAGATCGGTAGACGGACGGACAGACAGATTGAAAGACTGCAGACAGACAGATATGTAAGCACATTAACAAATACTCATCCATTCCGCCCCCCCCCCCCCCACACACACACACAAACAAACATCCGCACGTACATATACATACGAAGCATCTGTGCAGGCCACAAGATGTTTTCTAGGAATAGGCAGTACATTGGTATTTTTTCAAAACCTAGGAGAGACATAAATTTATAGGCAAGCCAAGGTCATAACTCGGATACTAGATAGTTGAAAGCGGCTTAAAATACCATTGAACACAACCCTACATACCAGATTAAATGTATAAGAGAAGCTCTAAATTTATAAATGTTTTCTGAAAGGTGACAATCGATCAAGAAAGAATACTCACTATCCTGCACCATCTACATTTTTTGACCACACAGTATCATGTCCCAACGACCTCCGAGAGGAAGGATTTTAAAAAGCACCGAAGGAAAAAGACGGAATACTGGTAACCGGCAATTTCTCTTTTCTTACAATGTTTTTCCCTCTTTCAAAGACAAATCTCATTCAGGAAGGCACAACTTAAGAGTATTTCTTATGCTTTAACACTTTACCACAAACGCCCGAGTTTTCACGACTCTGAGAAAAAAGACTAGAAAACATCGTAAGAAAAGGAGAAAATGCCAGTACCAGCATTTTCTCCTTTTCCCGCAATATTTTCTAACCTTTTAAAGACAGATGTCAACGTTTGAATCATATCAAATTTGCCGTCTGCACACACATTTTACACGGTCAAGTCTAGAATTCTGTCGCCTAGTGAAGAGTTAACCCTTAGGTTGCTAAGCGCGACTCACTGACCTTTTGCGGACAATGTAGATCAAGATCAGACTGCACAGAACGTGCAGTCTGATCTTGGATCTACACTGTCCGACAAAGATTCTTATTATAGATATTATTCCCCAAAACATGACTTTGAACAAGCAATATTTGGGTTTTTACTATCGAATTGAAAATTTCATTTTAGTTATTTACTTAGCAGGATAAGAGTTATTTTGTCTGTCGATAGATTCAGTTCTTTGTGAAAATTAAGTCATTACTTTTCTTTAGTTCGAGATAATGGGTGTATCTGCTGATAATGAAATCATTAAATAAGTCATTAAATACTTTGCAAATATAACTTGAGCCATGCCCTGTGAAACGGATTTAACGCATCCGCAAAAAGGTATCGACCAGTGTCAGCCCTGCGCAGTTCGCGCAGGCTGACATGAGTCCAAACATTTTGCTATTACACGTACATGTAAATGTACATGTATTTGTTTTATGCATGTTACAGGACCATTCGATGTCTGTGCATATCATATTCTTCGAATATTGACATGTTTGCCATGCCGCTTCACTATCCTGTACAGGGTAAGTATTAATACGCGGTGTGCATAACCAAACCCTGCCACTAAAAAGTAGTAAAGCTGTAAATAATACGTCTGTGGAGAAATCAGGCCTGTTTTTTCGTTCCAAATTTCCTTAAACGATATTGATCTAAAGCGGGAAAAATATTTTGAAAAATACCATTGTTTACTGCAAGTGTGTACACAGTTGTTAAATATATATTTAGGGAAAACCGGGATTCGTATAGAGTTTTTTCAAAGACTTCCAGAACAAAAAGTGTCTCCACCATGCTTCGCTTATACTATGGCTAATTCCCGAGCCTATAGAGGGCTTCGTTTGTAATTGACAGGTGCATAGGTTACATGCTAGCTAACCAGGGCTAAATGAATCGTAACTATTAGTGTTTTTTTTTTTTAAATAAATATATGAAGTACTTTGAAATTCGCGGCATCGAATGCCTTCTTGAAAAGTAGTCCGGTTTTGTATACCCAGAATGCGCAAATCAGATATAATGCAGGACCATTCTACCTCATTCTACTTCGTTGTTTAGCCGGACCATCTATACAATGGATCTATCTTATGCGACAAATTAGTAAATGCATTACAAAGATGCATTAAACTCCTTTTCACAGAGCATGGCTCATATAAATTTGACCTCTTTTTAGCCTAAAATACAATCCACTGAAACTCAGACAGATTTCTATCTTATAGGCTTGACTATACAAGCGGACGGGGTAGATCCAAAACCAGACTGCACGGTCTGTGCAGTCTGATCTTGATCTATGCCGCCGCAAAAACTCCTGCTATCGCTATTGGCTTTGTGTAAAACACTCTCAGAGGCGTATGAAAAAACAGGGGCTTTCTGCTCGCATACATAAAACCCATACTCAATGTAAGGTTTCACGTTGATATGACTGACACAATGTTGAAACCGGCGTAAAACACCTTAGTTCTAATTTAGATGCTTCACCTTGCGGTTACATGCACTGGTGACAAAATCATTTACCCTTTAAAATACAGTCGCGAGTTTTGAGGACTTTGAGATAGAAGGCGTATCAAAACATTGTAGAAAAGAAGACAATGCTTGCAAACAGCATTTTCCTCTTTTCCTTCAAGCTTTTCTGTCGGTCAAAAGACAAATTTTAGTTTTAGAATCATTTTATCCTCAACAAATGCTTTCAGTTAGGACAAATCCAAAAGTCTGTCTTTGTTGAGGACTTTAGAAAAGAATATCAAAAAGTAGAAATAAGTCAATGACAAAGATGCCCTCCCCGCACTGCGACCTTGACCTTTGCGTTGGCGACATGGTTGTTGCACGCGACATGTCGTCTTTCCATGGTGAATTATTTTAGAATCGGGTTATGCACCTGGAAGTTACTGGCCTAACACGAACAGCACTGTTTACCGAATACACACACACACACACATACACACGGACAAGGGAACAATCTATGCCCCCATTTTCGTAGTGTGAGCATGAAAACAAGACAAAGGTTCAATGGACTTCATTATTTTTAACACGTAGGACAAGCTTTTGTAATTTTCCTTAAAAAACAATTGAAAGACAAAACAAAGAAATAAGAACTTTTGACCTGCCGTTGACGTTTCTATTTAATGTTGTTTTTTGTTGTTTTGAACCTCCTAAAAGAAAAACAATTAGACAGCTATTTACCCCTTACTTCCTGAAACAAATTAGCAGCGGATGACTTCGGGAATATCTTTAACCCTTAACCACACAATTTCTAGTTTTAACAACCCTGATGGAGGAATTTTTTGAAAACATTTTGGGAAAAGGAAAAAATGCTGGTAACCAGCATTTTCTCCTTTTCCCGAAATGTTTTTGTTTTTAATCCTGTCAAAGGTGGATTCCATCGTTTGAACCTCATTTAAATTGTCCCCTTGAAATGCTTTTAAAATGGACAGGTCTACACATTTGGTGTGTAGTGAAGAGTAAATTAACTAACAGAATTCCGGATTTACTGTTTACTGCATGACATGATTTTAAACTTGCTCTATCTAAAGTCCGACTGGTTTAACTTTTACCCAACAATCCCGAGTTTTATCGACTCTGTAGAAGTAGGCTTTTGTAAACCTGTTGTGGGAAAAGAAGAAAATGCTGGCTTTTTCTCCTTTTCCCCACACAAGGTTTTTACCCTTTGAAAGACAAATTCCATCATTTGAGCCATATTGATTTGTAGTCTGCAAATGCTTTCAAATTGGACAGGTCTAAAATTTTGTCGTTTGGTAAAGAGTTAACTCTTAAGCTGCTAAGCGCGACTCACTGACCTTTTGCGGACAGTATAGATCAAGATCAGACTGCACAGAACGTGCAGTCTGATCTTGGATCTACACTATCCGAGAAGGAGATATTGTTCTCCAAAACAAATTTTTGAAATAGCTATATTAGGGTTTTTGCTACCGATGTGAAAATTTCATTTCATTTATTTAGCAGGATAAGGGTTAAACCTTGGCAGGTGCCACACTATCGCAGTAAATATATTGTATTCATTGCTCTCTTCTTGTTTTTGTCGGAATGTAGCAAGACAGTGCTGCAAAGATGGGCGTAATGCCTGAGGAGAGAGTGAATCAGACAGAGACTGACAAATTAAAGGGCTGGAGAAAGCGCAGAGAGAAAGAGAGAGAGAGAGAGAGATAGTGCAGAGAGAAAGCGCATTGTGAGAGAGAGAGAGAGAGAAAGCACAGAGAGAGCATGGAGGGAGCACAGAGGGCGCACAGGGAGACCGAGAAACTTACAAGAAAGAATTTATGAACTTGACCAAACAACAAAAAACAAACTTGACAAAACAACAAAAAAATGCAAAAAAAAAAAGATCATTTGAGGTAGTTTCAAACTTACATCTCGAATAAAGATGGTCATAAACTCGTAAAGCTTTGGAGCCGACTTGCTTTGCTTTTTCGTCACTTGTCGTTATATTGTCGTTAAAGTTTTCAATGAGAGCAAGTCTAAGATTTTTTCTTCTAGTAAAAATTTTTAAAAAGAATATCAAAGAAAACAATAAACAGGTTTACTGAACCTTATTATTTTCAACACAGAGGGCAGACTTTTTATAATTTCAGTAAATAACGATTGGCAAACAAAACAAAGAAATACGAACTTCTGACCTGCCTTGATGTTGCTGTTCAATGTTGTTTTGTTTTGTTCTAAAACAATCTGACTGGTATTAACCTCTTGCTTCCTGAAACAAATTCCTGTCGACGACTTTTGAGATATCTTTGACAAAAAGGTTGCAAAAAGGTTGCAAGATGACCTCCATCGCATGCAAAGATTTATCCCAAAGCAAAACATAAATGATTTGCAGACGACAAAGTAAATTATGCGATTGAAAGAGTATAAAGCATTGTGTGAGAGGGAGAAAATAATGGTTACCAGCCTTGTCTCGTTTTTCCAGAATGTTTTCAAAAGTCTTCTTCATGAGCGTTTAAACACGGGATCGTACTGAGTAGTTTAAGAGAGAGAGAGAGAGAGAGAGAGAGAGAGAGAGATTCCTGTGGGTCACACAATAAAATATTAGACCGACAGACAGACTGGAGGGGCTGAGAGAGGGAGAGACAGAGAGCGCAGAGAGAGAGGGAAACAGGTTCATGTGGGCCACACAATAAGAAGTGAGCTGAATCTTACAACAAAGAACTTATGAACTTGGCCAAACAACAATAAACAAGCTTGACCAAACAACAAAGAAGAAAAAAAAAGGACACACAAAACAAAATTGATCGTCACTTGAGGTAGTTTGAAACTTAAGTATACTATAGGCCGCTGCAGTCCTATTGGTCTATGACAAAACACCAAAAATTTCATTGCTCGATCACCGGACACCGTCACTAAAAATAGCACATTGCCGCATCGCCTATAAACTGGCAGTCTGTTCCGTTCTTCGTACCAACAAAGTCCATCGGACGGTTAGGGGAGATACAACGGGTACTAGTGTACATCGTCTCTATATCATATACGATAAAGAGACCATGTGCAAAAGTGCTATTATTAGACAAGATGTTCGATGACCGAGCAACGAAATTTTCGGTGTTTCGTGATAGACCAATTGAGCTTCAAAGGCCTATGGTTATACGGGAAAATCTAAAAATCTCGAATCGAGAAGAGCAATCACCCTTAAAGAGCTGGAATCGACTTAATTGCTTTCGTAGACAGTACTGATCAAGATCAGACTGCACAGAACATGGAGTATGATCTTCGATCTACACTGTCCCCTACACTGATAGACTTGCATAAACAATCTTGAAATGGCTATAATTTAGCCGTTTTCCTGAAAAGCCTCAATTCATTAATTCAGCGCTTTAAGGGGTAAATACAATGTCTTTTGGACTAATAAATCAGCCATGCTCTGTGAAATGGGGGCCTTATCCATCTGTAAACTGTATTCACCCCGACCTGAGCCAAAACCTTTTGCTACAAGTCAATTTTCTGCATGTCAAAGGACCAGTGTACCTTATGATTCAGCCATGCTGTTGTTTTACAAAATTTATTTTACGGATTCCTTATCTGTGATGACTTGCATCACGGAGATGCATTAAACCCCCTTTTCCTAAGAGCACCACTCAACTGTATAACGAATTTCTTCCCTTAATACTGTTTTCACAAACACTATATGGCAGTATTAACTCTTTCAGTGCTAAATAAAAGAAATGAAATTTTCAAGCCGAAAATAAAACCCAAATATTGCTTTTTGAAAGGAATTTTTGTAAGGTAGTTATCTCCTTATCGGGCAGTGTAGATTCAAGATCAGACTGCACGTCCTGTGCAGTCTGATCTTGATCTACGCGGTCCGCAAAAGGTCGGTGAGTCGGGCTTAGCAGCCTAAAGGTTAACTTATTCAGAGCTAAATATGAACAGTCGACCTCTTTCGACGGTTGAAAAATACAATGTTCTGGAACCAAGGAACATTTTTATCTTAAAGGCTTGACTACACAACCGGCCGGTATAGATCCGAGATCAGACTGCACGTTCTGTGCAGTCTGATCTTGGATTTATGCCGTCCGCAAAAGCATCTGTTTTCGCCTATGGAGCTGAAGAGGTTGATCCACCATTCTATATTTTGTATTCCTTAAATCTAAGATTGATTATCTAGTTGGCTCAGACGTTCTGAAATTTCTGTTCGCTAGAAAGAATAACAAAATAAAAAACATCTACATATATGTCGCGTTTCACTTTTTGTCGAGGACAAGATTTACCTCTGAACCAGCCGACAAATTTTAGACTCCTGCAAATTGAGAGTATTTACAGACGATATATTGAATGTTGCTCAAGTGATGCTTTGTTTCACCAAATGGTTAGGAAATTTTGTGGAAAAACGAGAAAGTGATGGTTACTGGCGTATTATCTTTGTTCCGCGTTGTTTTCAAATGCTTTCTGCCATCGTCAGCCTTGATGGTAGTCTGTCCTATAAATGGCACCCCTAGCCGCAGGTTGTTTAAACATCGTTTTCATGAATATTCATGATTGAAGAGAGCGATTGTAAAGCCAATCAGAATTCAAATTCGTTTGTCAACTGAAAATGTTTCAATATAAAGTCTAGCTATGACGTAAAAATAGAGATTCTGTTACCAAAATTTGACTTTAAAAAAGCTTATGTTTGAATGGTTTAAAACGTCGTTGATTGGTAGAAAGTTCCGGTTGAGTTTCATCGCGGAACTAATAAAATACTTCATAGATCCTTTAGCAGTCAATACCGAGTTTTAACGACTCTGAGACAAAAATCTTTTGAACACATTGAGGGAAAAGGAGACAATTCTGTTTACCTGCATTTTCTCATTTTCCCACAATGTTTTCCAGTCGTCAAAAGGCATTTCCTATCATTTTTAGCCATATCAATATGTCGTCTGCAAATGTTATAAATAGGAACGAATGTAAGTTTTTCAGTCTTGTTTCGATGATGGTTATGTGGAAAAGCAGGCAGCGAGTTGGAAAGAATATTGTGCAAAGGACTTGTGTAAGAAACTCCAGGAACGTTTGAGCAGGTGCACCAGCCGCCGCGGTATAACTTAAATAATGTTGAAAACTGCGTTAAACATCATCTAAACAAACAAAAGGACGTAATCGAAATACCGCAGATAACTGGGTAACCGATTGTTGTTTCTGTGACATAACCTTACATAGTATTGTTCGAAATCCGCTCCAGATAACTTGACAAAATTGTTTGTTGAACGTCTACGACGTCTTTTTTGCACCTTATTTTCTGTAGAAATCTCTGCCGGAACTGCTGCGACAACATGACGTAAATGAAGAAGTTGGACGAGTGATTGATCTGCTCGAATGTCTGCGCTACCGTCGTGAAAATGATCAGCGACTTGTCCTGGGATTCAAAGATCGACTTGTTGGTCCAGAAGGTTAGCACAAGAACCAGGGTGATCGGTATTACACAGACGATGTACCAGAGCACGATTCCTGAAAGAAACAAGACCTAGATTTTTATCAAAGTACTGAAAGTACTCTTGAATTAGTGACATCTTTATCAAAGAGCTGGCAGCATTTGAGAACAAGTGCTATTCCCATTTAAATGTGTTCCTAAGAAACAGTGTTTTTGTTATCAAAGTACTGGGAGGACCTGGGAACCATTCTACCCCTCTTTTCATTCTGTAATACTCGTTCACCAGCACCCTTTTTTTACATCACACTTCGCCCTCTATATCGTAATATAAATAGAGGATATTTGTTTTTTGGGGGTTGAAAGATTGAAATTAAATTTATTTCATCAAGTGAACATCATCGGGAATATTTTCGCTCGTGGCTGCACCAAATGATGATGTTCACTCGATGAAATAAATTTGGATCTTGTAGCCACGAGTGAAAATATGACCGATACTGTTCACTCGATGAGATAAATTTCGATCGTCACCGGAAAAATCAAATATTCTATTTATTTTATGCTTCTGACTCCTTTTTTTGGGACTTACATCAAAATCCAGTTCAGTTGTTTTCGGTAATTTCCTCTGGCGTATCCACTCCGCATAACAACTAATTACAATATTACGTAAAGCGCGAGAAATGTAAGGTAAATTACGTCATATTTCCATCTGGTTGAATGGCAAGCGGTGCTCACCTAGGTACCTAGTGTGCGTTGTCTGAGCATGTCATATTCTTCGAAGATTCGACCTGTCTGCTATGACGCATCACCTATCCCATATACTTGGGAAAAGTAGGGCTTATACCGAAGCTATTACCCAAACCTGTAGGGGCTGTTTTAATAAATGGCCGGTGCATAGGTTACATGAACATAGCTCAGTGAATCGCACAAACGTTTATTTTATTTTGAAATTCAAAGTAACGGTTGTCGTTTTGAAAAGTAGTCCGGTTCTGTACCCAGAATGCCCAAATCAGATAGATGTGTATTTGTAGAATGCCATCTAGCGGAAAATAATAACCTAGTGCGCGGAAACTACTGTTTTCGCCTTCAATTGAAGAGTTGGAAAATAAAATCGGTATTTTTCACTGGTCGTAACCATGAAATATCAAACATTCTAACATGACACGTGAATTCGGCTCTATAAACGCAGTGCAACGAAAGCGTGGTAAAATTGACATCATTCTATATGAAATGACGTCATTCTATATAAAGTAAGCCGCCCGCGGCTATTCCATCTCTCCGCCTTCCGATATTTTATCAATGAATGTCCCTTGACGTAAAAAAATCGCCATTTTCCGCTACTCGACCAAGGAGGAAGGAAAAACTCAAGTATTTATCGATATTAACTGTTTTTGATAAAAATGGCAACGATGGAAATATTTGAAATGTTACCAGTAAACACATATAAATCAAGTGTCTTTTCATGTTGAAGGTTAGTTCAAAATTGGCCGGTTTTGCATTAGAAATGGGTTTTGGGGTGAGTGGAGTAATATTTAGAGCATTCGAAGCGACTGCGACTCTAATGCCTGATGATACATTCATTCTTCTTTGTCATTTGACAGGGAGAAAATTTAATAGTAAAATGGTTCGGTTTTTTGTACGTTATGGTCGATGCCTAAGGTTTTATTGAAACTTTGATTCTTTTGTATTTACCGACCGGGCAGTGGGGTTTTGATTTGGTTAGTAACTGGAACAGCCATGGTTTATCCAGAGATTATTATCTGCATCCGCTCTAGTACACTAGGCATGAACTTGTGTTCCTTTGATAAAGAGTTGGTCATGTTAGAATCGAAATAATCTTCTTTCTATCGTGGTTTATTGTTCAATAAATCAAGTTGTGAGTTATGAGACGCAATGAGTGAACCACTCGGGCTATCGCCCTTGTGGATTATTTATTGTACCTCATAACTCACAACCGTGGTTTATTGAACGATAAACCACGATAGAAAAGAGATTATTTCTTTAAATAAATCATCGTTATTTCTCGATAAACTACTGAAAAGCATGAAATAAAACAAGGTATTCGACTGTAATACCCATTGAGGAAGACAATGGTCATTTGTCAATATAATTGAAATACTTCTAAACTGGAATTTAAATAAAGTTACATTTTTCGTTTTCTGTTGTAATTCATCTTTTATCTAGTGCATGTAACGAAACAAGTGGATATGAGCCATCCTCTGGCAAAAGGGGTTTAATGCAATTCCTTGATGCATCATACTAAGCAAGTCCTCATATAATTATGGATCAATAAAATCAATTTTGTCTAGCAACCGGCTGAATTCTGATGTAGAGTGGTCTTTGGACATGCAGAAAATTGACGAGTAAAAAACGTTTTGATCCAGGTCAGCCCCCGCAAACTACGCAGGCTGACTTGGCTGGATCAGTACTTTTTGCAGATGAATTGCATAAACCCCCTTTGTTCAAAGCATGTCTCATGTATGAGACATGCTCTGTGAAAAGGGGGCTTAATGCATCTGCGAAAAGTATCGACTCAGGTCAACCTGCGCAGTCCGCGCAGGTTAACCTGGGCCGAAACTTTTCGCTATTGGTCAATGTTCTGTATGTCAAAAGCCCAGTCTATCTCATGATAAGGTCGATTGTTGAAAAATGTGGCTATAATGGATTCATAAGTATGTGAACGCTTGTTTGGTATTATGCATCACGGAAATGTATTAGGCCCCCTTTTCCCAGAGCATGGCTCATATATTAAGTTCATTCTGGTTGAAATTTGTAAGGCGGACAAACTTTGCTCATCCCGACGGATAAAGGAAGTTTTAGATACCACAGAGAATATTTTGAACGAATCTGATTGGATAGATATTATGTTGTAGAGAGAAAAGTTTGAAAAAAAAAAATGCCTGTGGGATCGTTACCTTCTGCAAATCACTTTTAAAACTATTTATAGCAAAAAGAGGAGTACCAAATATCCAGTGTTTTAAGAATCCAGAAAAAGAGGACCTTTCTCATTTTCTCACAATAATTCCAACCTTTTCATAGATAAATTCCAGCGTTTAAGCCCTACTTGAGTTGAGGTCTACAATTTTTTTTTTTTTTTATTAATCTGGACAGGTCTGAATTTTGTCGTATAGTCAGACTTCAATCCTTAAGATTGATTCTCCGAATTTAACAACGACAGTTTCACAGTTATCTGTTGAAAATTTACCCAAAGAGATAACAAGTTTAGCGTTTTTATTGCCATAGGAATCACGCGTTTGGATCGAGTCACAAGCTCTGGAAACAGAATCATTCAATTGCTTCAAACCAAGATGAAATGTACAACCAAACGCGATACCACTTTTAAACGGTTTAACTAATTTACACGTGACACAGCTATGCACACAAGGGACCGGCCTTTAACAAGATACCATCTGTGCAGTCTGCTCTTGTATCTACACGTTCCGTTGCTTTGAGGGATTTTCAATGTGATATAGAACAGAATAGAACACCCATTCTCCTTTTCTTGGTAAACTGCTTTAATTTACGTAATCTTCAATAACTCCACCAAATAGAACGCATTATTCAACTGAGCTATGCTCCGGAAAAAGGGAAAAAGGGGTTAAAAGCATTTTTGTGATGCAACGAACCAAGCAAGTCATCATATGATTATGGATCCATAAAATACATTTTGTCTAAAAACTGATTGAATCACAAGGTAGACTGGTCTCTTGACACTCTAGAAAATTTTGACCGATAGCAAAAACTTTCGACCCAGGTCAGCCTGAGCGGACTGCGCAGGCTGACCTGGGTCGATACTCTTTGCAGATCCATTAAACACCCTTTTCACAGCTCATGGCCGATATAGTTGTCTATTTTACTTGAATTTATATGAATTTGACCGGTGAAAAGGGTTTCGTTATGTAACTACGTTTGTTTTAGCAATAAAATTATTTTTACCGTATAATTATGTTATACAAACAGATAGCCAGGTCACTCATAAATAACCAATACTAATAATTAAGTCATACTTAAGCTAACGATAAAAAATCATTAATAATAGTGATAAACAGCAATTATAGGTACATGTACAAGCCGTTTTCCGCCCTCATATATTTTACGCCGGTTTTAAACGGTACTTTGCTGCAGAACCGGAAGGTCAGTAGGTAGCACTGGAACGATTCTAAGCTCGCCCCAATTCTTTCCGAGAATTGATGAAATATACGAGTATATATATCGCGACAGGATTCATTTATCTATTGCCGGTGTTAGGGTGGGAAAGCAAGCGGTGGTATTGAAAGAATGTTGTGCAAAGGACTGGTCAAAGAAACTCCAAGAAAGCATGGACAGTTGCATTGGCCGCTTCGATATAACCGAAATGATAGTAAAACGGCTTGAAACACTATACAAAAAAACAAACAAACAACCAAACAAACTACATGCATCTCATGAAATATCAAAAGTTATTCACGCGTAGCCAGTTTTTCACCTATAAGGCACAAATCTTAATCTTCGAGCCACTGTCTGGTTTTAACCTTTTGCCACACGTTCCTGAATTGTAAAGACCTTGAAGAAGACGGCTTTTAAAAACATTGTAGGAAAAGGAGAAAATGCTGGTAACCAGCATTTTCTCCTTTTTCACAATGTTTTCTTGACATTCCAAAGACACATCGCTTTGTCTTCTGCAATTGCTTTCAGTTTGGACAAGTCTATAATTTTGACGTCCGGTGAAGAGTTGACAAATACGAGTCATTGTGGTAGAGCTGAATAAATCCTGTAGCAATCACTTTTATCAATCCTCTGAAAGAGTTTATGACCGACCACTAGTTCAAACCCACAACCCCTCAGTGTGTCCCACGCGTTTCCACGGACCTACTGGTGCTTTACAGACCTATCATATGTAGACAGTAGTATTTCATAACTGGATCCTCATCCCCAATCCGTTCTTCATACGATTTTTACTTTTATTCTCATTTTTTTTTTTTAAATTTCAAAGCAACGCCATTTCTGATTGGCTAAACCAATAAGCCAATCAGAAATTACGTTACTTTCTAAACCTGGAATAAGATTAAGAATTCGAGGGTGGTTGGTGAATATGAGCAATGGTATTACTTTTATTTGTGTGTATTGCAGTTTAATACCGTTTTAACAGCTTAGGACATATCTCGGCGGCCACTGCAGCTACGCATGTGTTTCATGGCTTTCTCACACCAGTACTGACAACATTCTTTCCAAGCAACTATCTACATTTCTCACATGCATCAAAGGTGAGAACCTAAAAATCGCTGGAAAGAAAATTTGCCTCAACCGGTATCGATCTTGCAAACACCAGGTCACGAGCCACATACACTAAACACTGAGCTACCCAGCCGGGCACTGGTGATACGACCGGACTGTCCCAACACAACATAAACAAGTTGGCTTCTTTACAAAAGAAGCCAGGAGAGGTCAGCATCTATGTTTTCAAATAGTTTATTAGCTTTTTAATTTCAATATATTTTGGTACATGTAAACAAACAAGTAAAAAGGCCGCCGCGTAGAAACCTGTTATGCTTTACATGACGGTCATTTGACCTTCTTTCCGCGTTTTCAAGTCGCATGATCTTGTCCAGCGGCCTTCTTTCTCTTTTTTTAAACGAAATTCTTCTTATTTTTTCTTCTGCTTAGATTTATTTGCTTAATGAAAAATTACAATTACTTGAGAGGTCATTTGCAACCATGGCAAATTAATATAACAAATCTTTTCTGAAATTCGTCATATAAAAATAAACCACGTCTATTTCCTGTTTCGGTTTTTTGATTTCGCTTTATTTACAAAACCATGACGAAACAGAACAATTTCGCAAGAAATATGGATTTAGACAGCAAATTATGTGGCAGTCTGCCTTTTAAACTCAACACTGTTGGAGAGGTCTGATGACCTCTCCAATGAGACAATTCAAAGAAATCCGGCGAAACCTTTTTTTCTTTTGCACCTAATACGGACAAACAGAGAGGAGCATGGCATTTCAAAAGGAATTGATTGATTAATTTCGTTCTAATATCGTCACCGACGGTTTCCCATATGAGCGACGCCCCAAAAATGCTGTAGCTTATGCTACGGGGAATAGTACAGGATACAGGCCAAAGCCCATCCTAAATTACGCCTGGTTGTTTAACGTGCTCGGTGTATAGCACCGTCATATGGGATCTAGGTTCAACGTCTCATCCGAAAGACTATCAATAATTTTAGGTGGCCAGTCCTCAAGTGGCCTGAATTTGTCGCTTACAAGTCTCACGCTCTATCACTTGAGCTATTCAATATTGAATTTTTTCCGTTTATTTGTTTTCGCCACCGGTTGCCCATATGGGTAACGCTCCCAGAAGACTGTTAGCTTTCTTACAGGGGATAGTGTAAGACAGAAGACGAAATCTGTCTTAAGATACGCATTGATCTTTAAGCGGTTGATGCTTAGTACCGTCAAACGATAACTCGGTTTCACGTCTTATCCGAAAGACTATTGGTAATTTTAGACGGCTTGCCGTTGGGCTCAGATCCAAACCCTCAAGTGGCCCCCAGACGTTAACGTTTACAAGTCTTACTCTTTACCACTCGAGCTATTTGGACTTGTCATTCAACGTATACGAGCCATGGACTGTGAAAAGGGGCTTAATGCATCTGAAAAAAAAATCGACCCAGATCAGCCTCCGCAGTCCGCGCAGGCTGACATAGGTCGAAAGTTTTACTTATTGTAAATTCTCTGCATGTCCCAGGAGCATTCCATCTCCATATCCGGTCAAGTGTTAGAATAAATGGATTTTATGGATATATAATTGCATAATGACTTGCTTAGTATCATGCATCATGTTGATGCATTTAGGACCCTTTTGCCAGAGCATGGCTCAAATCTTTCAGCCCCCCCCCCCAAGCTGATATACTTACATAAGCATCAAAGCGCTTGGCCCAGCGCTCTCATTTGCACCTACTACAGGGAGGTGATTGTGCCAGCCATAACACTGTTATATCGTGACAGTGATTGATGACCTGCTGGGAGTACCTTAGCATGAGGTGGTCAATGGTTTGAAATAATTAGCAGCTCTTAACCCTTTCCATGCCTTCCCTAATTTTTTAAAGACAATGAGAAAAAGGCTTTTGAAAATACTGCGAGAAACGGAGAAAATGCTTATAACCAAGAATATTGTGCGGAGTACTCATACTGGTAAGAGAAACTCTGGGAAACCATGGATAGGTGCACTGGCCGCTGCGATATAACTGAACAATGTTGAAAACGGTGTTTGACACCATACAATCAAGCAACCTACATTTATTTCTTTAATTTTTTAAAGACCAATTCCATCATTTTAGCCACTTAAAATTTGTGATGATGAAACAGCTTCTTGTAATGTATAACATCGCATTACAGTTTAGCGATGTCTTGGATTTTTATTTCATGCTTTCCGGTAGGTTATCGAGAAATATCGGTGAAATATTTTTCAATATTTCATGGTTACGACCAGTGAAAATACCGATTTTTATATTCTAACTCTTCAATTGAAGGCGGAAACGGTTGTTCCCGCGCACTAGTTACCTAGGTAAAATGCGCGTGCCTCACAACCAGATGGCAATATAACGTAATTTACCTTACATTCTCGCGCTTGACGTCATATTGTAATGCGTTGCTATGCGGAGGGGGTTCGCCACGGGGAACTACCGAAAAGAACTGTACTGAATTTTGATTAAGTTCCCCCCAGAAAGGGTTAAAAGCATGAAATAAATAGAAAAAAAATTTTTTTCGGTGAAAGATCGAAATTCATTTCATCGAGTGAACATCATCGATAATATTTTCACGAGTGGCTGCTCCACTCGTGAAAATATTACCGAAGATGTTCACTCGATGAAATAAATTTCAATCTTTCACCGTAAAAATAACAAATATCCTCTATATATTAAAGGTGCACGGGTCTGTGAATGTGATATTTACAATATTGGCTGTAGGTAACTTCGATCATGTCTAGGCAAGTGCTTCAAAGATAAATCTTTGTAAAACTTTCAACACCAAATGTATATGGGCCATACTTTGGCAAAAAGGTGTTTAACGCATCTCCGTGATGCATTATATTAAGCAAGTCATCACATAATTATGAATGCATAAAATCAGTTTTATCTAACAACCTAATGAATGATGAGGTAGAATGGTTCTCGAATATGAAGCAACTTTACGAAAAGCAAAAAGTTTCGACCAAGGTCAGCCTGAGCGGGCTGCGCAGGCTGACCTGGGTCGATAGTTTTTGCAAATGCATTCAGCTTCCTTTCCACCGAGCTCGATCTCTTTCGACGGCTGAAAATGCAAGCCTTGGAATCTCAGAAAGATATTTAACGTATATGCGAGACTAAACAAGCGGACGGCACAGATCCAAGATCAGACTGCACAGTCTGTGCAGTCTGATCTTGGTCTATGGCGTCCGCAACATATCCCTTTTATCAAACATACGAGTTAGAGAGAAGAGAGAGAGATAGAAAGAGACAGAGAGACAGAGAGAAAGAGATCTGCCTGTATACTTCGTATTATTATATCAGTCTGCAAAGCATTCATTCGCTCGTTCGTTCGGTTGTTCGTTCTGTTGTTCGCTCATTAGCTCGCTCGCTCGCTTGCCCGCAGTCTGTCCGTCCGTTAGTTCGTTCGTTCGTTCTTTCGTTTTTTCTTTCATTCATTCATTCATTTACTTTGATTTCTGACAAGGCACAATTTTGTACTGGCTTCACCTCGATATTCAAACAAAGAAATAAATTTTGTTGAATTTTGCACTTTAAGGGCCAAAGACGTTAAAAACCTGGTTTTGTCAACTACGTCAATGCGCCACGGTTTTCAATACCGAACCAGGGGGCTTCTCATATTCTACAAGCTATTATTTTCATAGCTTTGTCGCACGATTCTTTGTTTCAATCAAAACGTGTGACTGAATCAATTAATACTTTATTACACAGTCCCGATGTTTTAAGGACAACGAGACTGAAGCTTTTTGAAAACACTGAGGGAAAAGGAGAAAATGCTGGTAACCAGCATTTTCTCCTTTTCCCCCAATGTTTTCCACCCTTCAAAAAGCAAATTTGAAATTTCAGTTTTTGAGTCATATTGATTCTGCTGTCTGCAAATGCTTTGAATTTGGACAAATTTGAAGTTTTTTCGTTTAGTTAAGGTTAACAGCTTTTTTGTCTCATTTTCATGTATGGCACTCTTAGATCTATATCATAGACGCGACCAGTACATATAAACTAGGCTTGTATGATTAAGGCAAAGCCAGAAACGAGGGATTATTTTGTAGAAGAGATGTGGGCAGACTTTTAGGAAAAAGGTGTGTAATGCGTGTGCGTAATGCATTATACCTAGCAATTATTTGCATGATATTGATCCGTTTTGTCTAAAAACAGATCAAACCGTTAGGTATATGGAACTTTGACATGCAGAAAATGCAGTAAATTTACAAATAGCACAAAGCATCGGCCCAGGTCAGCCTGTGCGGACTGTGCAGACTAACATAGGTCGATACTTTTTGCAGATGCATTAAACCACCCTCTCACAGAACATGATTCAAATGTATATGAGCCTTGCTCTGGCAAAAGGGGCCTAATGCATCTCCGTGATCTATGGTACCAAGCAAGCAATCAGATACTTATGGATCCATAACAGCCACTTTTTTAACAACTGACTTAATCATGAGGTAGACTGGTCCTTAGGCATACAGAAAGGTGACCAATAGCGAAAAGTTTCGGCCCAGGTCAGCCTGCGCGGACTGCGCAGGCTGACCTGGGTCGAAACTTTTCGCAGATGCTTTAAGCACCCTTTTCACAGAGCATGGCTCATTCGTATCTATTAATTTGAGCGACAGTCAAAAAACTCAGAGAGTAATATCGTAGCCCTGCTTTGCCAAAACGCTCTCCAACAAAAGTCATTACTATAGGATTTATTCTTCTGTCACAGTACTGGAAGTGAATGCGGCGGAACAAACTCAGTGCGAAAGCGAATACGGGCGAAGATGTTTTAGGGCGAACGGTCCCAAATTCTCTGACCATCCCTTAATTTCGCTTTAGTTAATAGGAGATTTGATCAACTATGTTTGAAATTTAACTTTTAAACAATCTGATTGCCCATAATATTAGTCTAAGCAGACATATAAAAAGGAATAATCTTTTACTAAATCATTCACTGGATGGCGAATTTGTTTTGGGACAAGCAAGCATGAAAACCCCATCTGCTTAAAAAAGATTAAAAAAAAAGAACATCTCAATTTAACGGACAGCGCAGATCCAAGAGCAGACTGCATGTTCTATGCGGTCTGATTTTGACCTACACTGCTTTCTGAAAAATTGCATCAACTGATTTTTACTGCTGATAAGAAATGTTTGTTTGTTTGTTTTTCGGTTGAAAGATCGAAATTATTTCATCCAGTGAACATCATCGGTAATATTTTCACGAGTGGCGCAGCTACGAGTGAAAATGTTACTGATGATGTTTACGAGATGAAATAAGTTTCGAACTTCCACCGAATGTTGGGACATTCGTCAAAATCCAGTACAGTTGTTTTCGGTAATTCCCCGTGGCGTACCCCCTTCACGTAAGAACGCATTACAATTTTACGTAAAGCGCAAGAAATGTAGGGTAAATGCGCGTAATTTATTTTATCACATAAAACCTCCTCCGGCAATGTATTAAACCCATGCCTTATTTTTGATAATACACTAGTGTATTATCGTTTTTTAGGGCCCGGTTCTGATCAATTTTCAGTCATGAGAGTGTGAAGCCAGAGAAACCAACCACAGCATGCGCGGGAATTTGTACTGCTTCGCCGTTTCGTGGAAAAATGACGTCATTGTTGCTAAGACGTATACGCGTGGAAAGTTTATGATTTTCGTGTTTGATGACAACCTAGAAATGCACCAAAAGTCTCTTAAAAACAATATTATTGCGGAAATAGGTGGACTTGACTCCTCTATAAACTATTTCATTCTTCTTTCGGTGTAAATGTCAAAGAACTATCTACTTGTGTGTATACATATTTGAAACCAAACTACAACTGTAAACATGGTATAGAGGCGAAAGCTGATGATGCAGGATATTTTTCTTTCTGTCTGTCATTCATTTTATGTGATAAATAGAATCTCACATTCATATTTATGTATTATCATTTTTATCAAACTCGTTGACTAAAATGTATTTGACGCTCGCCAAGGCTCGCGTCATACAATTTTAGTCAACTCGTTTGATAAAAATGATAATACATAAACACTCATGTAAGATCCTCTATGTACGTCATATTTCCTTCTGGTTGAATGGCACGCGCTGTTTACCTAGGTAACTAGTGCGCGTGAAGTACTGCTTCCGCCTTAAATAGAAGAGTTAGAAAATATGAAATCTGTATTTTTCACTGGTCGTAACCATGAAATATCAAACCATAATCCACCATTATGTCTCGATAAACTATCGAAAAGTATGAAATATAGTTGTGTAACACGGAAATGATTGAGAAAACGTATGAGGCACCAGAACAAATATTGCTCGTCACGAGAAATATTTTGCACAGTGTCACAGTGTTTTCTCAAGCAGGCTGCTGCAAGACAAAAAGAAAAAGTCTACAAGAGCTAATGTTGTAAAAGAAAAATATATTTTTACCGATGAGCATGGCGGTGATCCGGGATACATTCTGGGTAAACGTAGATCGTTGCAAGGCATTATGGGTAAGTTCCTGTCTCCTTCTTCGCTGCACCAGTAACTTGTAGACAATAGGTGGCGTGATGAAGATCAATATCAAAATGGGCACCAAGGAATAACTAAGGCCGCCAATGATTACAAAGATCTTGTGAATCGAGGCGTTGTCAGGGGTGATTGCATCCGGTAGGCAGGTCTTGTTGATGACGTCAGTGGATACCGTCCATATACCGGATATGACGACGTTGTAAACATAAATGCACACAATGGAGATGATGATGTTTCGTTTCGTAGTGACTATTCTCACGTGAAACGGAAACAATACGGCTACAAACCTTTCAACGGCTACTAGGACGATAAACCAAGAGGCAGACATCTTGCCCACGCGATACGCTACAAAAAAGAGCTTACAGGAGAATGGACTTAGCGCCCTGACGTCACAACCAAATACGCTTCGAGTGAAATGCTGATTGAATACGTTTGTTAATAGCAAAATGGAGTCCGATACTGCAAGGGCTTTCAGGGTGTACTTGGTCGATAGTTGTACAAAATTTTGACCAGATACGGTGATGATGATCATCAGATTTCCTGTGATGCCAAGGAGCATGAGCGTTGGGGTGACAATCAACTGGACTTGGTTTAGCTTCCCAAAGAGTTCGACCATCTCCGGATCTAGCTCGCCTTCCACGGTCGTGTTGTCGAAGACGGCTGTGGTGTTCTCCATTGTAATGAGATTCTGTTAAAAAATCACGATGAAAGATAATATCTTCGTTGAACGCCTGACTTTTTCTTCAAAGTTGCAATAACCTTAAAGCTGCTAAGCGTGACTCAGTGCGCCTTTGCGGACAGTGTAGATCAAGATCAGACTTCTCCGACTGTGCAGTCTGATCTTGCATCTACACCGTCCGATATGGAGAAATATTTTATGGTTAAATGAACAGTGTAATCGCAAAATTTGGAATTTTATTACATGCTGAAAACTTACATTTATTTCGCAATCAAAAGGGTTAAAATGAAATCAACAACAACAACAACAGAAAAAAAACGATTAAGATTTTGCGATTTTAAAAGTCTTTTTGCAGGATAAATCTCACGGTATCGAACAGTGTGGATTTGAGATCAGACTTCACGTTCTGTGCAGTCTAATCTTGATCTGCACTGTTCGAAAAAGAAAGAAAGAAAAAAAAAAAAAAAAAACCCCGAGTTGTAATTTGCAGTATAAGGTCTATTGTTTTTTATTCATAGCTTATACATACTAGTAGATATTGCATGTTCCTTCAAGAGAGCTAGATCTAGATCTATTCAGAACTCTATCGTTTAATCAGTCTTCAAAAATGATTTATCATTGAAAAAAAGTAAGACCATAGATGGTAAATCACCAGTAAAGTAGAAAGACCAAAGAAAGAAAAACTATTTTCAAATTTATCTTCCTTAATGGACTACGTAAATCTAGCCTGTTAAGATGTTTTCCGTTGTCTGCGCATGTCATATTCTTTGAAGATTCGACCTGTCTGCTATGACGCATCACCCACCCACGGATACTCAGGAAAAGTAGGGCTTATACCGAGGCTATTAGCCTATTACCCAAGCATGTAGGGGCTGTTTTAATAAATGGCCGATGCATAGGTTACATGCTAGCCGATCATAGCTGAATGAATGGCACCAGGTAGCGTTTTATTGAGTTAACGTTTATTTCATTTTGAAAATCAAAGCAACGGTTGTTGTTGTGGTATTTGTGGAAGACAATACCACTATGAGTTCAATATTGAATTTTGAAGACCATGTATCGTATCTTGTGCAAAGCCGAAGGAAATAAACCCAATTAAACTCAATTTTTCTCAGACAAATGAGTTTTTCGGTTGCACTCAGATATGTAATTGGAAATGGCATATTAAAATACACTGAGTGAGGTCATCGATCGTGGAAATACTAATTCTTGATTGAAAATAGCTTCACTCGCTCATAGCCTTCTATTGGCGCAATGATATATACAAAATTTGTCTACTGATCGCTTGGTCCTGGGCGGCTTTTTCGTTCTAAAACCAGTTCGTCCCATGGCTTGTTCGTCCCATGATTGCGCGCTACTCCATTTGATTGGGCATGAATATTTATAGATCGAAATAATTGATTGTAATGTTGGGAATTAAATGTTAACGGCCAAAGATATTTCAAAATCATAGTTTTCAGGTACAAATTTAATTTTATTCGTTATATTTTCACGTGGTTTCTCTCTCTATCCATTATGCATCCTACTGTCAAGGGACGTTACTCCTGACTCCTCCTAATGATCAAAGGGAGACCACCAATACACAAATAATCCTAACTTTGTCATGAGTACTCTCCCTTTAACAAAAAAGTATTCATTTGCATAGGTTGACTTTCAAGCCAATGTTTGAATAATATTTCTGTTTTTCTTTCAAATTATTAATTCCACACAATGGATTCCTTGACAAATACCACTTCAGCGTTCTCAACGCTTTGATTTTGAAAAGTAGTACGGTTCTGTACCCAGAATGCTCATATTAGATAGATGTGTATTTGTAGAATGCCATCTAACGGGAGATAATGAGATGTTTTCAAGTTAGGCGCCATAGTTTCGCAAATACTTTGGAATGTCACAAATCAATATCACACGTGGTTTACGAGGATTCGTATTCGAATCAGTACAATGACGTCATATCTTATGAAATAAGAATAGACAGCGTTACCGACTGAAAACGACCATCTTGTTATTCAAACGCCCAAATTACTTCTGTTTCCGAAATGCAGACGTACAGTTTCTTTACGGTTGGAAAAAAAAGAAATGCATAATTTCCTTTTTTTCCCCAACCGTAAAGAAATTGTATTTATCGGTGTTTTACATCAAACTTTGAATTACGGCGTGAAAACTAAATGGTTCCTTTTAAAGTAATACATAAAAAGGATCTGAACGAAAGCTGTAAGATAATATATTTCCTTTCTTGTAAGCCACGTATGGTCAGTTCTTTGCCAGTATTAAAAGCCTCGTTGCCTTTTTAATCAATTCAGCATACATATAATAATAGCGTAACCCGATAAATAGGTAAATGATACTTTTGAATAAGATAACGTGTTCGTCATTTCCTTCGTTAAAACTTATCTAATAAGAGAATTACGGAAAACCCCTTTAATATATATTTTGAGGTGAAACCTGTGATATTAAAATAAGGTGGGGTATATTTTGCTTTCGAGCATGCATACAGGCACATTCGACTCGTAATGTGCAGTCACTCTTGATCATACATTTTCATTTCCATCTCCATTGTTTAAATCAAGGGAGAATTTCTGCTTGAAATTTCTTGGTTTATCGTTGAACCGTAGATGAACTCTAGCTATTTTTTTTAAAGAAATTTTTCTCAAAGCAAAAAGCGGCTTTTGAGTGTTCAAGCACCGATTTCTTAGGCTCGTTTCACAAAATCTCCACAAACGTTCCTAATTCTTTAATGAAAAGTCGAACGAATGAAAAGAGTACTAGGATTTCAAATCTACAAGGAAGTTGATTATCAGGTGTGAGTGAGTGAGTTCGTTACCGGTGGACTCCATCGTGGATTCGTGATCTAATGTCAAAGGAAAATGTCAACTTTTTTCTGAACAGCACACATGGGCCGCTATGTGTGTGTAAATGTTGTATTTTAGTGCCCTTTGCCATTTTCATTTTTTCCGTCTTTATATTGTTAAAAAGGTTTAAAAGTCATCAAGCTTAAACGAACTGATAAGGTGCACTTTTTTACGGAGATTCTGTCGTAGAAATAGGCGAGGCAAACATTAGACGAGGCGGAAAGATGCGGATGTGGAAAGTATCAAATATAGCGTTAACAAGCAGCATTGAACCGAGCAAAAGAAGTGCTTCCGGGTAAATATAAGTTCTGAGTGCATTTTTTTTTTTCCCTTTAAATCTTAGTATGCAAATTACTCCAACCCTCAATACAACATTTTGGGTCTTGCCTCAGAATATAAATTGAGGGGGGCTTTTGTAATTGTTCTATCAATTAAAGGCCCAGTAGCGGCTAAGAGTACCAAATATGGTTGTTAAAATTCATATTTATTTAAATCATACTATTTAAATGTATGAAAATTATTGTGAAGCTGACAATCTATTATTTTACGGCTAGCAGAAAGAAGAATTTTAAAACCAGGTAAAAAGTCAACATAAGTGACTTGGCAACTTTTTACCTAATTTTAAAATTTATTTTTCTGCCATTGACTTACGCTTGGGCCGACCGTAATTCATAGTAGCGTAATTTACTTTCTTTGCCAAATATTTTCATTAAATACATCCAAACAATCCCGAGTTTTATAGGCCTCCCAGGGATAAGGCTTTCGAAAACCTTGTGGTAAAATGAGCCATTTTCTCAGCAACATTTTCTACCCTTCGATAGACACGTTATATTAATTGACTGGATGACTGCAAATGCTTTCAAAAATGATGAGTGCAAAATTTTATCATATGATAAGGATTTCTGAAACAAATACATTGCCTAATTGATCTCTAATTACCTAATTTAGCTGTCGAAATTTTGTGAACCAATGGCTAGATAATAATCATTACTCTCTCATTTTGACGTCAATAGTTACTCGTAGCTTTCACGTTTGTGTCCTGAAGCTGACCAATCAAAATTTTGTATCATCTTTGTCCCTTATGATGATGGTTTTGCTAATTTATTGGTCAGTTATTTTAAAGCCTTTACCGGACGACAAAATTTTAGACTTGTCCAAATTGAAAGCATTTCCCACCATGTTTTCAAAAGACTTTTCCCTCAGGGTTAACTCTTTACCACACAATCCCGACTTTTAACGACCCTGAGAAAGAAGCCTTTTGAAAACATTGTGAGAAAAGAAGAAAATGCTGGTAACCAGCATTTTCTCCTTTTCCCACCATGTTTTCTGCCCTTCCTAAACTAAATTTCAATTTTTCAGTCACATTTATTTTGTCGTCTGCAAATGCTTTCAATTTGGACCACTCTATAATTTTGTCGGCTGGTAAAGAGTTAATGCAATGGCAAAAGTAGTGTTGTTTTTTACTCTAGCATCCAGTGGTGAAGCTATTGCTAGAAATAGATAATGGAATCTCAGCGTATCGATGTGGATGAGCCATGAGTACCCCAGACGAAAGCTTGCGCTTTAGAAATTAAAGATAAACACTCGGAAAAGCTTATCAGTTTTAGAAATAATAGTCCAACAATTTCAGCTCAAAATGATGGGAGGATAATGCCTTAACGGTTGTCAGTTTTTATAAATTATGTACAAACTATGAACAGCCAAGTAGCTGACGAGAACAAGAGCTACTTGATCTGACTAAAACAACGTTTTCTTCAAAGGCCACTGCAAATATTGTTCAAAGTTTTCTTAAACTGGTGACAAATAAAAGGGTTTTCGATCTCTTGATCCAGAAGTACAGGGTTTAAACACACACCCCGCCTCTATAGGGTTTGTCAACCTTCCTAAAGACTCACACCATTACTACTTTTCGCACAGTTTTTTAAAGCACAACAGCAAACCGAAAGGAATATCTCATTTTGGTGGTTTTAAACCATTCTGCATTCCCTGGATACCTTGAAAATATTTCTAAGTTTGTGACAAAAAAAAAAACGGACTAACAAGATCATACAGTATTTCATTACAACTTTTGAAAGCATTGTAAGAAAAAAGGGAAATTTGCTTGTTGCAACATTTTTTAATTGAATTGTTTTAAGCAGAAAGACATTTTCAGTTCCAAATCAGTTAAATTTTACAGTAGTAAAAAAAAGTCACAGAGCGATAGATTGACAATGAAGGAAAACAGTTTTACTTCACTTGTAAATGGACTCTTTTGAAAAAAACAAAAACATAACGATAACAAGTTTTGGTTCTAAATGCAATGCAGTCAAAAATCGATGCGACTTTCCAGTGTTTTGAATAAAAAAGCAATAAATATTAAATCAGTCGAAAACAGGATACTTATCGACTCTAAACACGTGTGTTTGGATTATTCAATGCTTCCTGCAACGGCATTGGATGTCGTCTTGCAGCAGAACAATTTTGTGAACACTGTGGTGAAAATGGAAATTAATGGTAATGACTGCGGCAAATTTTCACTTCAACCGCAGAGACCACTGTTAAATGCATTGTCGCAAGAAAAGACATTGCTCTTAACGAGTAATTCATTCTGATACCACAATGCTTTCACCTCTATTCATCTATAAAATATCAAATTATGCCATCGATATTCACGTTGTTAATCTTTAACCCCTTAGGCCGCTAAGCTGGAGTTATGGACCTTTGGTGGACAGCGTAGATCAAGATCAGACTGCACAGAACGTGCAGTCTGATCTTGGATCAACACTGTCCGATAAGGAGATATCTGTTCCCCAAAATATAGTTTTGAAATAGAAAAATCTTGGTTTTTACTATCGACTTCAAATTTTCATTTTTACTTATTCAGCAGGATAAAGGTTAATGGAAGCTATTCCGACTTTTACAATCTCGCCGACTTTGAAAATGATTTATTACAGTAAAGCCGAATAAGGTAAGCTGGCGATTCATCAGTAAAGAAGAAAGAAAAAAAGTAAGAATTTCTTTTTAAATGGTATTTCCGTCATGGGCAACGTAAACACTTTAGGTACTTTTAGAGTTTGCGCCGGAGTTTCGTAAAGGCTTGTGAGAATATCGCATATTCAATAACGTGTCGATAACGAGTATTCGCATTTAAATCAGTACAATGACGTCATATCTGAAAAAAAAAAAAAAAAAAAAGACGACGATCTTGATTTGCAAAACAACTATCTTATCATTTGAAAACCCGAAATTATATCTTTGTTTTAAATGTAACAGTACAGGTTTTACGATTGCAAAGAAAAATCAAAGCGTTGAGAACGCTGAAGTGGTATTTGTCAAGGAAGCCATTGTGTGGAGTTAATAATTTGAAAGAAAAAGAGAAATATTATTCAAATATTGGCTTGAAAGTCAACCTACTAAGCAAATGAATACCTTTTTGGTTGAAGGGAGAGTACTCATAACAAAGTTAGGATTATTTGTGTATTGGTAGTCTCCCTTTGATCATAAGGAGGAGTCAGGAGTAACGTCCCTTGACAGTAGGATGCATGATGGATAGAGAAACCATGTGAATATATCGAATAAAATTAAATTTGTACCTGGAAACCATGATTTTGAAATATCTTGGGCCGTTAACATTTAATTCCCAACATTACAATCAATTATTTCGATCTATAAATATTCATGCCCAATCAAATGGAGTAGCGCGCAATCATTGGATGAAAAGCCATGGGACGAACTGGTTTTGGAACGAAAAAGCCCAGGACCAAGCGATCAGTAGACAAATTTTGTATCATTGCGCCAATAGAAGGCTATGAGCGAGTGAAGCTATTTTCAATAAAAAATTAGTATTTCCACGATCGATGGCCTCACCCAGTGTATTTTAACATGCCATTTCCAATTACATATCTGAGTGCTACCGAAAAACTCATTTGTCTGAGAAAATTGAGTTTAATTGGGTTTATTTCCTTCGGCTTTGCACAAAATACGATACATGTCTTCAAAATTCAATATTGAACTCATAGTGGTATTGTCTTCGACAAATACCACAAAAATTAGTGGTATATTTTTCTGTGTTTCACAAGAAATTGCATAGCTCCCTTTAAAAGTCGTCTGCTGCAAATATCTTTTACTATTATTACTAATTTCACAAAAAGTAACTCTACAAAAAGAACCAAAAGATAACTATTGCAATATGGGCAGTTTTCATTTGCATAGGAATATAATTTTCTACAGTTAATAGGTCACGCTATATCTTCATGTGGTAGACAGTCAATTTGTGACCCAAGGTGTATTTTTCCACAAGAAGATTATTTTGTCATCTTGGACGAGAATTCTGTGACTAAATATGCCGTCTTCAAGCAAAATTGATGAAAAGTTAGTTCGGCAATGTCCGTGAAAATTGATTCTTCTGACCGACTCCTTTCGGCAGGTTTTGTGTATGATCGCCAGTTCACGTCGTCAAAAATGACGAAAATGTCTGTTTTCGGGGCTAACACTATCATCATCATCATCATCATTATTATTAGTAGTAGTAATAGTATTAGTATTATTATCTTTATTGTTGTTGTTGTTGTTGATGATCAAGATTAGAACTCTAAACTCCTATTCCCAGAATGTTTCCTTCCCTATCCAATACAAAAATCACCATTTAAGCTACATTTAACTTACCGTCAGCAAATGCTTTCAATTTGGTCCAGTCCAAAATTTTGTCGTTTGGTATAAAGTTGAACAGTTATCGCGCTCGCTATTTTTGGACAAACTATAAGCTAGTGCAACAAACGAGAAAAAGAAATATTGTTATTGAAGGGAAAAATCCACGTCTTGATTGATATTGACAACAATATGTGAAAACTAGCAACAAATTTGTAATTCTTGACTAGATAAAATTAAAAATAAAAACTTGTCGTCGAAGTTAACAGCTTTTGTATACAACTTATTAGATGTGCTTCAAATAATGGGATTTGACTTTGAATGAGTAGAAAACACTGTTGGAAAAGGAGAAAATGCCGGTGACCAGCATTTTCTCCTTTTTCCAACATTTTTTTCCCCAAAGTCTTATTCTTCAGGGTAAAGAAAAACTTGTTTGCAACGGAGACAAAATATATCTACTGTTGAGAAGAAAATTCATAGTATTTTACTTACTCTCAAATATGTCCTCTCCTATATTTCACTTCTCCTCCGGTTATCAATAGATTCCTGGAGAAGTCAGAACTGTAGTGCTTAGATTTTAATCCATAAATATATATATCTATATACGAAACTCATAAATCCTTGTCATTGGTCATTTTAATTACACTGACGTTGATTCTGTTTTTCCGCGTAAGCATTAATTTCGAAGCGGAGCCGAGAGGGACAATTACTGAAGAGTTTAGTGGGGATGTTTTTCCGTTTAATTTTCCAATACCCGATCTTGGAGAAAAAGCTTGACGAACGAGAGAGACAGAGACAGAGAGACACAGAGAGAGAGAGGACGGGCAGATAACTTCGATTTTCGTTATCTTTATTTACCCTTTCTATGCAATGGCTGCATTTGCCATTTTATACAATTTCATCACACCTTGCATCGATGGCTTGAAATAAAAAAGGTTTTTTCTCAATTGTCGAAAATTGTCTCAGTTCTGGTTTGTACGGGAAAGCAGCCAGTGGCTCCATCTCACGAGCAACGGACTCAAAGAATGCACAGCTTAAGTTAACCCTTTACACCACACAACCCCAAGTTTTAACGACCCTGAGAAATAAAGTTTTGAAATCATTGAGAAAAAAAAAAAAAATAAAAAAAATAAATAAATAAATAAAAGGAAAAAATCTTGTAACTAGCATGTTCTCCTTTTTCCACAGTGTTTTCTACCATTTCACAGGTAATTTTCACCAATTGATCCACATGTATTCTGTTGCCTACAAATGCTATAACTTTAGGCATAACTAAAAACTTTGTCCTCTGGTAAAGAGAAAGATAATCGGCCTGAGTACAGCGACGTTGCCTTGCTTGATGACTTGACGACTACCACTACAACTAGTAGTAGTAGGTATTTTGGCAGTTGCAGTGGTACTGGTAGCTCTTTACTAAACACCAAAATCTTGCTTAAGTTGAAGGCATATGCAGCTACAAACTAACTGTGGCTCAAAAGATGAGGTGTGCCATTAAGAGAGTGAAAAACGTTGCGGGAAAAATAGAAAATGTTGAGTTTCAGTATTTTCTCTGTTCTCCTCCAAGTTGCATAAAGACTTCATAAATATTCTGCCCTGGGCATTTGTCTAAAACCAGATCCCTACCACTCCATACCGGTTGACTCATTTGCATACCACAAAGCTATATGTAGATAAGGGAGGTAAATGGGGCGACCGCTATACTTGGAAAGACTAGATCAGGTCAAAACAAATCATTTGCATGAAAAGGAACAATGGCCGCTGTAATACTTTAAAAAGTAACATAGAGCACACATCAAACTGAATCATTCTAACGCAAATTTATTGGAGGTATCACACCACTGCTACGATGAAAATAGAAAAAAAAACTACAAGTACCTCTGATCCTCTGCTGTACTTTTATCGACTAACCAAAAGCTTTGCACACGTTTTGCATATCAAATGCATTTTCAATACCATACACATTAAGGTAAAATAGCTCGTACGATTGCTATTTCTTTTTTATCTATTTATTTATCTATTTTAGTTTAAACATATTTTTTAATATTCAATAATGGAATGAGGTGGGACAACAAGTTCTTCCTACTTAGATGCGGCCCTTCCCTACAATCAAATAAACAATACAAGTAGACAGATAATGGCAACAAAACATATAAAAGACAATGTGTAGATAATTAAATGAAAAAAAGAAAACTGTACAACAAAACAAAAACAGAAAGGAGAAATTGATGTAGAGAGGAGAAAAAAAGAAACAGGTAGAGTGGAAAGAGAACTTAGAAGAATAGAAAAAGGGGGATTGAGGAATTGGATACCGATGCTCTGTGATGGATGCCTGCTATTTTAGTAAAAGGCTGTAGATCTTTTATTATTATTATTATTATTATTACTCAATTATTACTCTTTATTTATTTAAGTAACATTAGGTTAGTTTTAATATGACCCCCTCCCTCCCCCCAAAAGAAAAGGGGGGATAACGGTATTTATGGCAATAGATTAATGAGAGTAAGAGATCAGTCTGTCGAAGATGAAAAACACATCAAAATAATAAATAAAATACTAGAAACGATATACAGAAAAGCACATGTGGATAAAATACTATTTCTACTGCTTAGGACACTTATACCATGAGAATAACAATGAAGTAAAAATATCTATTGTTTTTTTTTAATCATTAAGAATACAAGTGAATGGATGGATAATTATTTACAGTAAAAGATATCAAAATTACCTATAAGAAACAATAAAAAAAAAGTTCTTCTCAAACTATCTGAACCAGCATTAGTTAATATATAATTAGATTTAAGGCATTTCTAGGGAGAAGCATATTTTGGAGAAGTTCTGTCACAAAAGGATATGTCAATAGGACAATGAATCACTTGATTAGCTTACTGTCGTCTGCCCTGGTATTGTGATTATGTCTTTGAAATGTCCAACAATGGAGTGAACTTAAAGGTAACACAGGAAGTCTAAGTATTTTTATTTGTTGTCCCGTGCACAGCTGTGAGCACGTGTAAATGATTGAAGGAAAGCAGATTACAATAAGAAATGCAAACATGATGTTTATGAATTATCATCTTGTCACAAAGTTCAATAGATACAATCCTAATCCCTTCAAAAGAAAGAAACCGTTAGTGAGGGCACATTATGTAATAAAAAGAGAGAGGCCCTGTGAGAGACAGGGCTACATGGGGACAGGGCGTGACACGGGTAGATGGAAAAAGAGAAAATTTGTGAGACAGACGAATAAGAACAACGATGCAAGCCTTTGTAAAGCTAGAATGGTATACTGGCACATATGCTGTAGAACAGAACTGGACAGAATATGCTAGAACAGAATGGAATATCACACACACACCTTTTTCCAGAAATTTTGCCTGTTTCGAAGCCGGTTGACCTATTCCTCAAATCTAGAAACGTTCCATATTTGACCTTTAGGCTGCAAAGCTCGACTCAATGACCTTTTGCGGACAGTTTAGATCAAGATCGGACTGCACAGAACGTGTCCGATATGGAGATATTTCTCTCAAAGAAAAAAATAGGTTTGATATTGCAATATTGGCATTTTACTATTGGCTTGAATGTTGCATTTAACTTAACAGGTTTTAAAATGGTTAATATTATTATGCAGACGACACACAATAAACTGTAAGTGAACCATGTGCAAAGTTACATGCTTTACGAATATACACACAGATGCACTGAAATAGTCTTAACTGCAAGTTCTATGGAAATGTGACAGGTTAAAAAAATGGAATAAAAATACAATTAGAAATAATCTATCATGTATAATTTCTTGTATTTAGGACTGCTTGAGTTCCATGTATTGTCAAAACATATTTACTGATAAATCACATTTATTTTGTTGTTGTTCTTCTTCTTTTCTTTCCTGGCCTACCTGTATCTCGGTATCGCACCACTGCTTTTTCCGTCACATTGAAAATATAATAAAAGTCTCTATCTTTGACCCTCCATGGTACTTTTGGGGACAAACCATGAGCTTTGCAGTTAGTTTCTTTCAAATGTACATAATTAATGTCAAATAGCCAAAACAAGAAGGTAAAAGATAGAACATTAACCGATTGCGTTTTTTTTTTTTTTTTGAGGGGGTGACTATTTCACCTCAAACACAACTTTGGAAAAACACAGTTTTGAAAGGCCCTTCCTGGTAGAAGACCGTATTTCTTTATGTGGCACAAAATAGTTCCCAGAGAAAGAAGATTAGATTTGGCTAATTTAGCGACTAATTCTATTGTCTGGATAGGTTGCTCATCGTCTGACAGGGACCTCATTCCCTCCTGAAACAAATTTGCCGCGGAACACTTTGTAACATATCAGTGTAAACTACGGGAAATCAACATGCTCTTTGAAAAGGGGGTTTAATGTATCGGAAAACAAAAAAAAAAAAAAAAGTATCGACCAAGGTCAGCCTGCACAGTCTGCGCATGCTGACCTGGGTCGAAACTTTTTGCTTTTGGTCAATTTTCTGCGTGTCAAGGACCATTCTACTTCATAATTCAGTCGGTTGTAAGACAAAGTGGAGGTTATGGATCCTATATTATGTAATGACGTGCTTGGTATGACGCATTACGGAGATGTATTACACCCCTTTTGCACGAGAATGCTAATTAAGTTCTAAATGACAATATTTGTATTTGGAAAGGTACAATGTAGGAAATATGGTAAGAAATGGAGAAAATTACATAGTTACAAATGAAGAAAATTCTGGTAACCAGCATTTTCTCTTTTTCTCACATTATTTTGAAAAGCCTTCCTTCTCTAGGTCCGTCATAAGAAGGGGTCGTTTGGTTAAAAAAAGGGGTTTACAATTATTTCAGGCCGGCAGTTTTAAACATTTACTGTCTCAGTATTTCATGGGGATGGTGCTCCTATCGATGCTCCCGCGGTGATCGACTGGTACCCTTCTCTCCTTGTCGAGATTCGCCGAAGGCCTATATTGACCTTCTGCCCGAACAATTTACAGTCACAGATCAGTTTGATGTGCTGCTGTGTTACCTTACAAAAACACATCATCGATGCACGCATAATTGTCAACATGTATTGTTCGGAAGAGGTGAATGTAACCTAAACAGCAGAAAAAGCAAAACTTGTCATGTTAAAATGGCCATCAGACCGTCTTGAATCTTTTTTGAAAAAAGAAATAGTGGTCATGAATATAAACAGGAGCTCTTCACTTATGAAGCCCAGCAGCTATTCTGAATTCAGTCTGACAAAGAATTTACATACATCTATAAAGTGTCTTTTTACTCCACCTAATTATGACACAGGAATACCGTCAAAGCTAAGGAAAATACCCTAAATTGTGACCTCAGAAAAGCTGCCAGGCAGGCTTCTTGATTCCAATCTAAAGAAAAAAAAAAAGGAGAAAATGACTCGAAATAGAAGTGCATGCTTCTTACCATTTCACCTAACAGTGAAAACGAAATACCAACAAAACAAATATAAAATGCAGAAATTATAGATTCCAAATGGCAACAAAGCAGCCATTTTGAGTTAAAATAACAAAATAAAAATCTTATACATGACTCAGTACAATACAGGAATACGTTCACATACGAGTTTTCTAAATGTTACTCTAAATTATGATGGAGAAATACCACCGGGAAAGAAACGAAAAGAAGCTGTAAATAAGAAATGGCCGCCAGTTGGACCGTATTTGATCGAATTTGAAAAAAAAAAAAGGTGTCACTCGTCACCCAATTGAAGAAGTGCATTATATCTTTGGAATTTCTCTACATTCCATCCAGTTGTAGTTGATAAATAGACCCAAACCAAACGAAAAGCAGAAATCTAAGTTAAGAGGAATCAGCATCGGAAACACCACAGGAATTACTGAGATTTCTGCGTCCTAGAATCTTTATAATATTCCCATCAATAGTAATCGAGAAATGCTTTAAACAGATTAAAATTTCTATTTCTAGCAGACTGCTTAATCCTAAATGGCTGGCAGTCGGCCATCTTGGATCAAATCTAAAAGGAAAAAAAATGGCAATATATGATATGGAAAACATCACTAAAGTTACACTGATATTTGGTCCAGGGCTTTTGGAGATATCGCTCCGGGCGGAAAGACGGACAGACAGATAAAGCTTAAACTATATGCCTCGCTTTCGCGGGGGAGATACATGTACTTACGTAGTTTTTGGTATTTTTCTGTAAAGAATTCATTCCGTTCATTACAGAACAGCTGTTATTGCGCAACAAGGAATATATAGGATCTGACAGGTTAGCTTTACTTTTGAGACATAAAGGTGGGCTTAATTATAAAAAAAAAACAATATCTCATAAGTTAACGAATGTCAGATTCTTTATATATCATATAACTGTATCTCAGGAATTATGAGTGTGTTATTTCTTTTTTTCAATATGAACCCTACTGATCGACGAGTGGTATTCGTCCACCATTATCTTCCCCTATGTGGCATTTTGCAAATACTGACCCATCTGATCAAAGCATCCTGGGCACAAGAACCGGTCTACTTTTGAAGATGGCAATCGATGCAGCAAATTTCAAAACAAAATATACATTTATAAAAATCAACGCTAACTGATACGATTCGTGAATCTTTTTATTCTGCAGTTTTTAAGTTTCATTTGAACATGATATGGAATAATATGTTTGAAATTTGTTACAACGGTTTTGACGGTTTTCATTGAATTTATATTTAGAAACTGTAGGCAAAGATTTGCAGTATACAATAGATTTTTTTTTTTTTTTAATTAATTTTCCCATCGGACTTTTTTTTTTATATATATATTTCTACGGTGTGTCATAGAAGACAGGTAAATCTTCGAAGTATGACATGGGCAGACAACGATTGATCTTTGCTATCTTGAAGTCCGTCTATTTTTATGATACCAGATATGACGTAATCGTTTGAAGCGTGCTATTGATCATTATGGCTTTCGGACATTTGCGTAAAGTGTCGTCTCGGATCAGCCTGCGCAGTCCGCGCAGGCTAATCCGAGACGGCACTTTATGTCAACATTAGATTTTGTCCTACAGTAGACATGCGCGAAACAGAAAATCACATAAAAACGGAAAGTGTCGTCTCGGATTAGCCTGCGCGGACTGAGCAGGCTGATACGAGACGACACTTTGCGCAAATGTCCGAATGCCCCTTTTCGCGTGTTACAAGCCAATTGGCATCCTCACAAACATTTGCGAACTCCTGGCGCGAAATCTAGAGATTCCGTAAGAGGCTATGTGTCACTAAAGAAATACCCTTTAAAAAGTGTTTTATTTATCGTACACACCTGCTATTTCTTATTTATCAACGCTTTTCCGGCTAGTACCCTTCTAAAATCGTTTCGTTTCAAAATGTTTTATTGCTAAGTAAGTTTATAACAAAATTTACGAAACTGTATAATATACATGCTAATCAAATGGCAAATGGCAAAAGGATATGCCCATATGTGTCAGTGGGGTCCCAAGATCCGGGCAAGTTGGTTAATTTTTCAAATTATCGTTTGCTGCAGACGAGCTACTTAAACCGTCCTAGATCTATATCATTTTTATAAGTTTGTACAGTCGTAAATATCATTAAATTGTTGTCGAAACTTATGAGAATGGAATCCATACAATAAAATATTAATATTTAGTGGATAAAATCGACGGAAGTTTTGAAAGAGTTTATTTCACTGTTCTGTGTATTGTGTGCATCGAAAGAAATAATGTTCAGCATCTTCATGAACGTAACCCCACCTATGCCTTGCATTTTAAGGTATGTAATTCGAGAAGAAGTCAAAATTTAGATTACTGCATGCCCTTCTACAGTATGTGATAAAACATTTTTGAAGTGTGGAATGATTTTTAAAAAATGAAAAGCCCCCATTAACCCTTTGCCAGATTACCAAACTCTGGATTTGTCCAACTTTATGACACAAACAAACGACGATTTCATTGTGGATCTCATGACGATGTTTTGTATATGAAAAGGTAGAAAACAATGTGGGAAGAGAGGAAAATACCGGTTACCAGCATTTTCTCCTTTTTTAAAATGTTTTCAAAAGGCATCTTTTTAGGCCGGCAAACACGTGATTGTTTATGATATGATTGTTCACTAAGCCGTGGTAGGGCACCCCATGCGTTTAATGGTGTCGTTTGAAATCCAGTTTGATACTATTTACATTTATATAATTTCATCAGAACAGAACAGAACAGACTGTGACATATTTTTTATTGGATTTAAACATAAATGTTTCTCATCCACACAAGAATATTTTAACATTACTCAAAGGTCTGTATAAATAAATAGATAAATATTAGAAATTTATAATTGGGAAAATGATCATACGCAAAGATATACTGTATGTGTTAAACAAACACATATATTGAGAGTATAATCTGTGAGACTACTTATCCAAATAATTCACTGATGGCAAATGCACATTTTATAAAGTGAATAAGATTTCACACAGTAATTTAGTTTCAAATCAAATCTGCTCAGTGTGTGGGGGAAAAAAGTTTCACGCCAATACTTATCCCGATTCGGCTGTCTATGTTCAATGTTTCGCGCCGTTTTCCATGGCGTTTCTTCTTCTTTTCACAGCGCCCTATAGACTAAATCTAAGGTTACCCGGTATCTCTTTCTTGACCTCAGTCAAGTATTCTTCTTAATAAAAGTCTTTGAGGGGACTTTAAGCTTGGGTTGGTGTATTAATTATATCATTTCAGTATGATATACTTATTAGCTTTGCCGTTGCTAGGCAACAATACTGTTTTTTTTTAAGTAACTTTCACACTACAGTAACAATCCCTCATTAGTAAATATTACCCTCTGAAGTAAATTGAGGCAGACAACTTTGAGACATGTAGATTGATGATTTTCATCATCCGTCGAGACTTAATATATGAGCCATGCCCTGTGAAAAGGGGGCTTAATGCATCTGCGAAAAGTATCGACCAGGTCAGCCTGCGCAGTCCGCGCAGGCTGACCTGGGCCGAAACTTTACGCTATCGTCCAATAATCTATATGTCCAAGGACCAGCTTGTCTCATGATTCAGTCGGTTGTTAGACAAAATGCATTTTATGGATCCATGATCATGTGCTGACTTGCTTGGTATCTTGCATCACGGAGATGTATTAAGCACCCTTTTGCCAGAACATGATCCATATATGAGCAGCGCTCTGGCAAAAGGGGACTTTATGCATTTCTCTGATGCATTATACCAAGCAAGTAATCATATAATTATAGGTGCAGAAGATCCATTCGTCTTACAACCGACTAAGTCATGAGGTAGAATGATCCATGGACATACTGAAAATTTACAAATTGCAAAAGGATCCAAACCATGTCAACCTACGCGGACTATGCAGGCTGACATTGATCGATACTTTTTATAGATGTATTAAAGGCTTTTTCATAGAGCATGGCTCATATAGTGACTTAATACCCTCAACGAATTGTGACATTAGGATTGGTACCTTGTTTCAAGCCATTTCTCCTTTTACCACAAAATTTTTAAATGTAGAATGTTGCATGTTGTAAAATTGTTTTAAAGGAGCTAGGCTTATTTGTGTTTTCATTATCTTACAAGGCTTAAAAAATGATTTATCATTGAATTAAGCAAGGCGATAGCCGACAAATCATTAGTAAAGTAGATAGATTATTAAGCTAATAAATGTCAAATGGTATTTCCTTGATTAGATACGTAGCCTCTTCAGGTGTTTATAGATTTCGAGCCAGAGTTTCCCAAAGACTTGATGTAATGTCAGTTGATCAATAACATGCGTTGACAACGAGGATATGTATTCAAATCACGGGGTAACTGATTTTGAACGATCCAGTTATTCAAAGGTACGAAATTGCATCTTTCTACGGAATCCAACAGTAAAATTACACGAAAAATATATCTAGTTGTATATAAAGGTGTATAGCCCAGCCCACTTTCGAGCATAAAAAAGAAAATAGGCGCCTTAAGAGATAAAAATCTTAAAATTCATTATCTCTCGAACAGTAAGCTGCAGACTACTTTGATCTTTGATTCTTTCAGCGTAGCGCCAAATATAGTTAACTGGACCTCTGTCGAGAGTTGAAAGTACATTAATAGTAGCAGTAGTGGTAATAGTAGTAGTAGTAGTATCATTATTATCAAAAAGAAGAAGCAGGTAGACCCCTTCTTAAAACAATCTTTTGTTTTTCTATCCTTGTGTACAGCTTTTTAAAGCAGGCTGCAAAAAGGGGAAAATGCTTGTTTCCCGGTGCCTTTTTCCTCAATGTTTTCTTTCCTTTGGCTGGCAAATTCAAAATTTGAACCGCAATCATTTTTTCACAGTTTTCAATTTTGACGAGTCAAAAATTTGATCTAGTTAAAGAATAAAAGGGCATATGGGCATATATAACGTGTCCTTGGAAATGTGCCACAATCTGAGTTGAGTTTTCTTGGGAAAAATCACATAAAATACCCACCTGCATTACCATTGAAGCGAGGAAAATACATATGAGCTATGCTTTGACAAAAGGAGGTTTAATGTATAATGAATTGTAGATGAAAGACATCACATAACTATGGATTTATAAAATCCAATTTTTGTCTTACAACTGACTGAATCATGAATTAGACTGGTCCTTTGACACGCAGAAAAGTGACCACAAGCAAAAAGTTTCGACCCATGTCAGCCTGCGCGGACTGTGCAGGCTGACATGGGTCGAAACTTTTTGCAGATGCGTTAAATCCCCTTTTCACAGGGCCTGGCTCAGTTGAAAGAGATTCGTCCCTGAGAGCGACGTAACAAATGAACTGTGAAGTCGGTTTTATATGTCGAGACATTCGCGCCAAAACAACCCTGACTGGTTCCCACTTACGCTGAATGAATATTTCCGTGGAGAGTTGTCGTAATTACAAATGAAGAAAAGACCAACCTCTAGAGGGAGTTGACGAGAATGTAATTACAATCTTACAGCCGTTTTCTTTCATATACACATGAATAGGATTACTGTACGAATTGTACAGAATGCCGGTTTCTGTGCATGTATGTATAGCCGTCCGTCCGTCCACCCCTCTCTCCCTCCCTCTCTCCGTCCGTCCGTCCGTCCATCCTTCTGTCTGTCTGTCTGTCTTCTAATGTGGCTTTTTTTTTTGTATTTTACACTTTCTTTTTCCACCACCACCCCTCCTTCTCCTCCTCCTCCTCTCCCTCCTCATTCCTCTTCGTCTTCTTCCCCCATTATTTTTTTTCTTTTCCGTTTAGTCCCCCTTTTTCCTCTCCATGTTGCACTCGTAAACTCGCAATCTGCGCAGGCTCACCTGGGTCGAAGCGTTTTGCTTTTGGTCAATTTTTTGCATGTCCAACGACCATTTTACCGCAGTATTTAGCCGACCATTAGACATACTGGATGTTATGGATCCGAAATTATGTGATGTTTTGCTTGGTGCAATGAAGATGCATTAAACCCTCTTTCACCATTTCATGGCTCATTTATTGTGAGAAAGTAAAAAAAAAACACACACACACACAAACACTTCCACCGCAAAAAAATTGAAACTAAAACCAGAGACTAGTAATCATATTGCCAACTATTCTTTACTGTATTCTTGTTTTGGTTTTTTTTCCCAAGAATTTTCTGAATTTTAATTATAGAGGTCTAGATTCAAGCGGTAGCCAACATATAATCAGGATCAGGCTACCGATTTGTGTTCTGTTTGCAAACTGCTATGCCAGTCGCCCATGGTGTCAAAGAGGCTCACAAACATTTTGATTGACTTAAATTTTTACCCGACTACAAAAATTTAACACTTAGGCTGCTAAGCGCGACTCACTGACCTTTTGCGAACAGTGTAGATCAAGATCAGACTGCACAGAACGTGCAGTCTGATCTTGGATCTACACTGTCCGCTAAGGAGGTGTCTTTCCCCCAAAAATAATCTTGCAAGAGCAAAAATTGGGGTTTTACAGTCGGTTTGAAAGTTTCATTTGAAGATATATTCAGCTGGATAAGGGTTAAACTAACTCGGAATGAAAGTTTTTTGCTCTCTTCTTCAGGATCGTTAAGTTATTGGGTAATTTGAAAAAGAGTTAACTCTTTCAGCTGGTAACCAGCATTTTCAGCTTTTCCCACAATGTTTTCTACCCTATCAAAGACAAATTCTGTCATTTGAGCCTTGTTAAAGTTGTCGTTTTCAAATGCCTTCAATTTGGACAAGTGTTAAATTTTGTCGTTGGGTAGAGAGTTAAATGAGGCTCAAAATGATGAAACTTGTCTATGGAAGAGTCGAAAACACCATAGAAAAAGGACAATTTGCTGGTTACCAGTATTTTCTCCTTTTTCCTCAATGTTTTCATGTGCCTTCCTCCTCAGGGTCTTTAAGTCGTAGGGTAAAGGGTTTAGTCTTTCAGTGCTGAACATATAAACTACACAATTATTCGATGGCTCGAGATACAATCTACCGAAAATAAGAACTTTCTAGCCGATAGTACTCTTGTAAACCAAGATTTTGTTATTTCAGAGGTATTTTTGATAAAAAAAATTTCTCCTTATCGGACAGTGTAGAACCAAGATCAGACTGCACGTTCTGTGCAGTCTGATCGTGATCTACACTGGCCGTAAGGTCCTTGAGTCTCGCTTAGCAGCCTAAGGGATGATCTTATAAGCTTATTAGAACAAGCGATGGTATAGATCAAAGATCAGACAGCTGATTCTGTGCAGTCTGATCTCGACCTTAACCATCCGCGGAAGCTTTTTTCCCATGGGGCTGAAAGCGTTAACACTTTCACTACTGAAAAATAAATTGTATTTTCTCAAAGGCTAAAAATACATTTCCTCTGCAAGATCAAGAGACAGTTCGATCATAATCTATAATATAGCAGTGGACAATGTAGATCAGAGAACAGACTACACGTTCTGTGTAGTCTGATCTTGATGTTCACTGTCCATAAAAGCTTCTGGTGTTGTATGGAAAGGGTTACGCGATTTTCTTACTCCGGTTTATCGACTGGAAATGATTCTGCGAGGCGCTTACGGTAAATAGGACCTAGTAGATTCACCCTTCAACCTTCAGATCGAACGAAAAATGTCTTTTAATTTGAAGATAAGGCCATTATTTTGCAATTGAAATAGCTCTTTTGACCTGAAGGATTTACCTAACATAACAAAGAGTTTGAATAAAAAATAAGAGTTCACAATCTGTGCAATTTGATCTTATAGCTACATTGTCTGCAGAAGCGTTATGTGGTAACCTTATTTCGCAGAAGATTAATCCGCCGTTGATCCCGCGGAATAAACGGTTAATGTCGCTCGGGAAGAGAATTTTCTTTTGTGTCGATATTTTGCGTTTTTCTCTGATAATATAAAGAAGTCATTAAGACATCATTAGAAATTGACCTTGACCTTTTGTTGACCAATTTCTTTAGCTCATTAATCCCTGAGACAAATTGTATCATGTGACTTGTAAATGAGTCATGCTCTGGGAGAAGGCGGGTTAATGCACCCCCGTAATGCATGGTACCAAGCAAGACATCACATAATTAAGGATACATAAAATCCTCTTTGTTTCACAAAATACTGTATCCTGAAGTAGACTTGTCCTTTGACATGCAAAAAATTAACCAATCGCAAACAGTTTCGACCTTGGTCAGCCTGCGCATTCCGCGTAGGCTGAGACGAGTCGATACTCTTTAAAGATACATTAAAACCCCTTATTTACAAGCCATGGCTCCAATATTCATGTAAAACAAAAACAATCCACTTGAATTAACCCGTAGGCTACCTAGGGCGAATCAGAGCACATTTGAAGACAGTGAAGATTGAGATCAGATTGCCTGAAACGTGCAGCCTGATCTTGGTACTATTCTGTCCGACTCTCTAATTTTTTTACGGCAGGAAGACCATTGAAATCTTAGTATGTTTTTTTTCTGATTAGCTCGAAATTTTCATTTTGTCTATGCAGCAGTTTAGAGATTAACTGCTGCAGCGTTGAATAAACCCGGCTGCCATGTCCGGTCTAGGCCTTAGGAACCAGATTTATTGCAATTTTAAGACTCAGAATACATAAGCACACGCGGACAATGTAGAAGATAGATCATACTGCATGTTTTGTGCATTCTGATCTTGAGTTACACTGGCCAGAAAGTAACTCTGCAAGGCGCCTTCATTGTCAAGCTTTAATGAATGAATATGTGAAAACACGATGGAGTAATTATTCCTTGCGAGCGATTTCTGCTTTTGAAATAATTTGATGACTCCTATCCTTATGTCGTGTCATGTCGTCGTGTTATATTATGTTGTGTTATACATGTATGTATATATTAAGGGAATCTTGTTGTGATGTACGATATTCTACGGTAGCCTTTATTAAATTATGTTACGTTGCATCACACCACATCACAACACCTCACATTACATGATATTACCATCACATTACATTTACTGTGTGTGTGGTATTGTGAATGTGGTATGCTATATGGTACGGTGCGTTACGGTATAGTTTGATAGGAACAGAAAGGGGAAACAAAGGGTAGGGTAGTGTAGGGTATTCAGCGGTATGATACGGTATATAATGATATGGTATGGTGTGATATGGCGAGGCGTGGTATGTAATGTGAATCCCATAACATTCCGCCCTGATGATATGTAATGATATAACATGTTGTGGAATGGTGTAGTATGGTATGGTATGTTCAGGTATGAGTATTGTACGGGTATAGTATGATATGGTTTTAGTACCTTTTGGTATGGTAACGGTATTGTATGGAATTGTATTGTATGATACGGTTATGGTATTGTATGAATGTTTTATGGGTATGGTAAGGGTATGATATGGAAATGGTATGGTTTGGGTATTAGTATGTTGTTGATATGAGTAAGGCGTGGTATGGTTATGGTATTGTATGAATGTTTTATGGGTATGGTAAGGGTATGATATGGACATAGTATGGTTTGGGTATTAGTATGTTGTTGATATGAGTAAGGTGTGGTATGGTTATGATATGTTTTAGAAATAGATATGCTATGGATATGCTTTGGTGTGACATTGGTATAGTAAGAGTATGGGTATAATTCAGATATGGAATGGTATGGGTATGGATATGGTGCTGTATCGGTATGGTATGGTGTAGATATCGGTTTGGTATGGGTGTGGTACAACTTTTTATATTTATCGTATAGGTGTAGTATTGGTATAGTTATCGGTAAGGTGAGGTAAGAGTCATTCCACGGCAACAATTTATCGTGTCTTTACCATTATCCAGCAATATACCAGCCTTGGGCTCTCCTGTGCCTTGGCCAAAGAAAATCCCGCAGGAACAATGCCTTGCTTTGGGGAAAACGTAAAACTTGATTTCATATGCATGTAGAAATACGTTCGAAACACATGAAAATATAATAAAAGCGTTCATCAGTATTTTGTTTTCCGACAAAGAAGGAATTCTTATATAGGATAAAATAAAATCGACCTCGACCTCCGTTCGTCAACAAGAGAGAAAAAGAGGGGTCTTGCATTGCTCAGTTATAAAGGTCTTGAGTATGAAGCCAGGGGGGTCCAGACTTTTAATCTTCATTTGAAACGCTGGAACCTTTTACTGGTGTCCTTCAGCAAATTGCATTAGAACCCTAGCCTATTACCGATGATACCTTTGAACACGCGTGAATAAGTGAGCTGTCACTGAGAGGTTACTGAAATAATAATATGGATGAAATCATGTTTCTTCCTTTTCCCCATAACGTTTACTTCCTTCCGAAGGAAAACGTATCAATTGAGACATATTTGATATGTCGTCTGCAAATACTTTCTATTTGGACCAGTCTTACAGGTTTATCGTCTGGTAAAGAATTGATTAATGCTTCAAGAAGATGAAAACATCAAAATAAGCGTTAGAGTGATTAAGCAAAAGACGTCAGAATTTCTGTAACAAGATTTTGATAACGAGATTGCGCAATGTTTTATCTATAGCCTACCAGGATCTGTTTTCACCAAACATTCTTAAGAACATTCTTTGTCTTATACTTCAAGAGTTTCAAAATTTGAAAGCAACACAACTTCTGATTGGCTAAACCGAATGGTTCAGCCAATCAAAAGATGTGTTACTTTCGAATTAGAAAATTCTGAAGAATAAGACTGAGAACGTTTGTAAGGAATGGTTGGTGAAAACGGAACCTGATTCTTACTAACAAAGCAGGCAAAACTGGAGTATCCAAACTTCTACTCAACAGATGCGATTTACTCTTCCAGTGTCAATTTTATAAACTCTACCTCTCACTACGGCTGAAATAACAGTACAATCTACTGACATTCAAATAGAGTTTCGTCTTAAAGGCTTGACTAAACAAGTGTACAAGCTAAAATGTCCGCAAAAGTCCCTGTTCTACACCTACGGAACTGGAAGAGTACAAAAATCGATTTTGTCATCGATGTTTTTACATAGAGATTAGATAAAAAAGGTTTGTTTATTAAAGAGTTTGAAATTATGAAAGGTATAAATAGGTCAATTCTTAACTCTTAAAGCGTCTTTCACAACTGTTGTTACCTTTGCGGCCAGTGTAGATCAAGACGATAAGATTGCACAAAAGGTGTAGTCTGATCTATGATCTTCACTTACCTTTGAGACATTGTAGAACAAGATCAATCTTGAAATTATTACAATTGAGCCATGCTCTGGCAAAAAGGGGCTAAATGCATCCCCATGATGCATTATACCAAGCAATTCATCATATAATTATGGATCTATAATATCCAGTTTGTCTAAAGACAGGCTGGATCCCGGATTAGAATGGTCCTTTAAAATTGACCAATAGATAAAAGTTTCGACACATGTCAGCCTGCGCGAACTGCGTAGGCTGACAAAGGTCGATGCTTTTGGGGATCCCCCTTTCCATAGAACATGGCTCAATCATTTGGATCCTATATCAGACTAAAGCTGTAGGCTTATGTTGCGTTAATCAGCGCTTTCAGGTCTAGCAGGTATCTCGATATCTCGGTAAATGGAAAATTGCAATAATTCGAGTTTCTGGCTTTATTGTTTGACTCCGAAGGTAGATAAAGATCAGGCTGCACTTAATTTGGAGACTGATCTTAGAATGCATATTGATGATTGTTTATTCAATGAGATATTTTGTCGGAGGCGGCATGAAAAATGAAGCATTTTTTTTTTTTCTTCAGAAGGAAAATATCTATTTCATTTATGCAACAATTCACGGATGTATCTTGTCAATAGAAAATGTGATGGCTGTTACTTTTAATGGAAGATTTATGATCCATCGGATATTTTGAACGTAAAGAATGCAAGAATAGATGCTAACGAATGGACATTAATGAAGACAATGTAAAAGATACGTTATTGTAATTAAAATACGACACCGCTTGGACAGGGTACATTACCCTTTAACCCAGACGAGTTCCAATTAGTAAACTTAGTGTGGCAAAAGGGAAAGAATATTGTTGGAGACTTTTCAAAGACGAGTCCGACCACCTTTGTCATCTTCAATTGGTCATTAATGAGACAAGGTAAAAAAAAAAACGTTAGTGATAAATAAAATACGGCACCTTTCAAACCTTTAGCACACAATTCCAAGTTTTTTACGGCCCTGAAGTAAGAGGCATTTGAAAACATTGTAGAAAAGGGAGAAAATGCTAGTAACCAGCATTTTCTCCTTTTTCCACAGTGTTTTACCCTATCTGATACAAATCCCGCTTTTTGAATATCATGTTATTTGTCGTCTGCAAATGCTTTGAATTAGGACCAGTCTAGAATCTTGTCGCCGAGTCCCGGTAGCTCAGTCGGTAGCGAGCAGGACTTGAGAACACAGGGTCCAGGGTTCGATCCCTGGCTACGACCCCTGGCTCGGCCAATTTCTTTCCCAGGATTGATGATAGTCACTGCGACAGGATTCATTCCTCTCCCACCGCTGACCATTGTTTCGACAATGATTATGTGGGAAAGCAGCCAGTGGCTTGGAAAGAAAATTGTGCGAAGTACTGGTAAAAGAGACTCCAGGAACGCATGGATAGGTGCACTGGCCGCCGCGATATAACTGAAATAATGTTGAAAACGGCGTTAAACACCATACAATCAATCAATCAATCAATCAATCTAGAATCTTGTCGTCTGGTAAAGGGTTAAATAGGGTACATGACCCTTTATACAGACGACCTTTGGAGTTTTTACGATACGTATTTGGAAAAACAAAGTGCTGGGGGTCTTTCAACTCTTTGCCAAGACGACCTCCAAGTTTGTATGACGCCAAAGGAAACATTGTGGTGAAAGAAAAAACGGAAAAGCTGGCAACATTTCAAAGACAAATCCAGTTATCGTAGCCACATTTGTCTGTCGTTTTAATTTGATCTCAATATGGATGATTGTATTTTGTCTTCTGGGAAAAAAACAAGGCGGCTCTTGTTCGGAATTTCTTATCAAAATGGACAGTGTAGATCAAGATCAGACGTCACGTTTCGAGCGGTCTGATCTTGAGTTAAAGAAACAACAAAGGTAACTTACCCGAAAGATGTGGAAGGTAAACTTTTCATTCTGAGTTACAAAAATAAAAAAAACACAATACGGCCAGTTCAGTTTTCTTCTTCTCTTTTTGTCGAAATATCTCACCGTGTCGGATGGTGTAGTTTTAAAAGGAGATTGCACGCACTGTGCAGTCTGACCTTGATCTACACTGTATGCAAAAGCGCACTGAGTCGCTTACCAGTCTAAGGGTTCATTTCCTTTACCCTTATCGTGCAAAATGAATTCAATGAAACTTTCAAGCCGATAGCAAAAACCCGAGTGATGCTATTTCAAACTTATTTTTTGGAGGAAAATATCTCCTTATCGGACAGTGTAGATCCAAGATCAGACTGCACGTTCTGTGCAGTCTGATCTTGATCTACACTGTCCGCAAAAGGTCAGTAAGTTGCGCTTATCAGCCAAAGGGATAAGCCCACATTTAGAACACATTTAGAACTAATACGCTTACCTTACTGCACTATGAAAGAAAAAAAAATACCCAAGCCGATGTCTCTCTTTAAGAGCCATGCCATATGAAAAAGGGGTTTTGTGCATCTGCAAAAAGTTTCAAACCATGTCCGCCTGATATGGGTTGAAACATTTTGCTTTTTGTAGATTTTCTGTATGTCCAAAGACCATTCTACTTCACAAATCAGTTGATTTTCAGACAAAACGGATTTTAAGGATCCATAATGAGGTGATTGTTTGCGTGGCATAGTGAATAACGGAGTTGCATGACACCTTTTTCTCAGAACGCAGCTCATATACGTTTCAATATTTTCATTTGATAGGCATGTAACCATGGAGTCCCTAGTTCGACTTCAGCCCTGCAAAGACTTTTTAACACTTGTGATGATTTTCATTGCCAAAGGATTCATTCCTCTGCCCCTTCCCCCTCCCTGAACATTGTTTGGACAACAATTATATAGAAGAGCAGCCAGTGGTTTGGTAAGAATGTAGTTCAAATTTTTGGTGAGAAGAATTCCAGGGAAACATGAATACCGATAGGCGTATTGACCTCCGCTAAATATCTACAATAATGCTGAAAACGTCATTAAACGCAGCAGTTCCTTAATGAGTTACACTCTGACAAAAGGGAGTATAATGCATCGCAGAGATGCATTATACCAAGCAAGTCATCATAATTTTAAAGTTATTGATCCATAAAATCCTTTTTGTCTAACAACCCACAACATCATGAAGTAAAATGGTTCTTGGACATGTAGAAAATTGCAAAAAGTTTCGATCCCTGTCAGCCAGCGCGGACTGCGCAGGCTGACATGGGTCAATAGTTTTTGTATATGTATCAAACCCCTTTTCACAGAGCATGGCTCATTTAAAATGTCATCATTTCTTCAATAAATAAAAGCGTTGAAAACGCTGGAGTGGCATTTGTCAAGGAAGCCATTGTGTGGAATTAATAATTTGAAAGAAAAAGAGAAATATTATTCAAGTATTGACTTGAAAGTCAGCCTACTAAGCAAAATAATACCTTTTTGGTTGAAGGGAGAGTACTCATGACAAAGTTAGGATTAATTGTGTATATTTGGTCTCCCTTTGACCATTCACGAGGAGTCAACAATAACGTCCCTTGACAGTAGGATACATGATGGGCAGAGAGAGAAATCGTGTAAATATATCGAATAAAATTAAGTTTGTACCTGAAAACTATGATTTTGAGATATCTTTGGCCGTAAAGATCTAATTCCCAACATTACAATCAATTATTTCGATCTATAAATATTCATGCACAATCAAATGGAGTAGCGTGCAATCATGGGACGAACAAGTCCAGGTACGAACTGGTTTTGGAACGAAAAAACCCAGGACCAAGCGGTCAGTAGACAAATATCGTGTATATCATTGCGCTAATAGAAGGCTATGAGCGGGTGAAGCTATTTACAATCAAAAAGAAGCATTTCCACGATCAATGACCTCAACCAGTGCATTTTAACATGCCATTTCCAATTACATATCTGAGTACTATCGAAAAATTCATTTGTCTCAGAAAAATGGAGTTTAATTGGGTTTATTTCCTTTGGCTTTGCACAAAATACGATACATGGTCTTCAAAATTCAATATTGAACTCATAGTGGCATTGTCTTCGACAAATGCCACAAAAACAATTCTTTTTCATTAAAACAGACATGGAACACGTTTAGTCAAAGCACAGGCTGTTTTTTCTCGACAAACTTCGTCCTTTATATCACCCAATACGCCAAGCCCCTGTAGCGCAGTTGGTAGCGTACAAGACTTGAGAACAGGGGGGTCGCTGGTTCGCATTCCTAACTCGGTACATTTCTTTCCGAGGATTGATAATAGTCATTGCGATAGGATTCATTCCTCTCTCACCCCTGATAATTGTTTTGACGATGGTTATGTGGTAAAGCAACCAGTGGCTTGGGCAGAATATTCTGTGAAGTAGACTACTGGTAAAAAACACCAGGAAAGTATGGATAGGTGCACTTGCAGCTGCGATATAACTCAGATAATGTTGAAAACGGCGCTAAACACTATACAATTGATCTTTCACCTATCCAATACATGCATATTAGGTTATTGAGAACGAAGTTAGTCAAGATACAAGTGCTTGTACGTCAAAGGTAAAGTTACTAGGAAAATATGCTTTTCTGTGAAAAGGGGGCTTAATGCATCTGCTAAAAGTATCGACCCAGGTCAGTGTGCGAAGTCTACGCAGGCTGACCTGGATCTATACATTTAGCTTTTGGTAAATTTTCTGCATGTCAAAGGACCATTGTACCTCATGATTCAGTTGGTCGTTAAACAATCCATAATGACATGACGACTTGAATGGTATCGTGCATCACGGACACGGAAAAGCATTAAGCCCCTTTTTGCCAGAGCATGGCTTATATCTAGAAATAATTATGAATAATGACACGTTGAAACAAACGTTAATTAACCCTTCGCCGCAAAATTAACAAATTCACTTATTTTGAGACGAAAAGAATTGCTATCAAAAATACTGTTCCTCTGTCATTTCAAATTAGCAAAGGTCATAGACCGAAATAAAAGTGGGGATAGTGTAGATCCAAGATCAAACTGCACATTTCATGAAGTCTGATCTTGATCTAGTCTGTCAACAAAAAACAGCCTCTTTCGTTGCAATGATACGGAAAGGGTCGAATCTGTATTTCTTGACACTAACAAGGGTAAAACCAGAGAGAAATAGCAGGTTTTTATCATAACTACTAAGATTTACCCGATGACACGGAATTTCGAGTTACTGTTCCAATAATTTGATCAATGCTTTGACGCCCTTTTCCACAATATTTCAGCATTTCTGTATGTATTTCATGTGTCTCCGTGTGTCTTACCAGTAGTGTATTGTACCATGAAAGACCTTGTCCAAGGGCACTCGTGCAGATGAGCATTTGACTAGAGACGCCAGTTGGAAGAAACCTCTGGCTACCGAATAAAACACAAACAGCTTGTTTTTGCTTGTTTATTTTGTTGTTGTTGTTGTGGTGGTGGTGGTGGTGGTGGTGTATTACGCCATTTAATGATAAATAATATTTTAGTACTAACGCAGCGGCAGCACAACATTTTGAAGTAAATATTATCAGTAATGACAAAGTTATAAGAAAATATTAAACTTTTCGTACTAAGCAACTGCAGTCGTAGACGTATTGCCTACTTCATTTGACCTGATCCTGACCTTTATGCTGAATATATAAGTAGGCATATTTATAGAACTCCGACTATTATTCGCAACTTCACCCTTAGCCTACAAAGCGCGACTCAAGGCGCTTTTGCGGTCAATGTAGATCAAGATCAGACTGCACAGAACGTGCAGTCTTATCTTGGATCTACATTGTGCACAAACATAACTTTGAAACTGCAATATTTGGTTTTTTTACTATTGACTGGAAAGTTTAAATTAACTTATCTAGCAGGCTAAGGCTTAATTCGGGCATACCATACGAAATATTTCCGTGACCATTTGGGACATATGCCGAGCGATGGCGAAGGTAAAAATAGAATATTAATTTATGTAAATAATGTTGACCTGGTGTCAGGTTAAATGAAGAAGATAATACCAACAGACTCAGACGACAAGAGGGCAGCATGAAGATATTGTTACTGGCGATCACTCCTTCCATTACCGCATAGCTTCTTCTCGTATAAAACAACTTAACAACTGCGTTAGGGAGAATTCTGTTTAGCTCAGTTGTTATGGCGTCGGTCTTAAAACCTCAATAAACGAGGATCTACTTCCGCACGGGCTCGAATCCCTTCAGGTGCGGTTTTTATTTCAGCTATGCATTTGTTGTGAACTTTTATGTTCGTAAGATAGGGGCTCGTCCGGGATCGGTCATTGAGCCATTTGTTGTTTGAAAAAAAAAACTACATGTATTGCCTAGTATGGCTTTCTGTCATCAAAATGATGACATATAAGAGGGGGTGTTTTACGGGAGACCACTCCTTTCCTACTGCATAGCTTCTTCCCGTATGAAATCAAAAATATGTTACAACCCCGTTGGGGAGAATTCTTTTTAGCTTAGTTGGTAAGGAGTTGATCTTTTAAACCTCAAAAAACGAGGATCTTTTTCGCACGGGTTCGACTCCCGCTAGGTGCGGTTTGTATTTCAGCTATGCATTTGTAGCAAACTTTCATGTATATCTCGACGTTTTCTATGAAAATAGCCGAGCTAAAAGGAAGAAATAGCAAACGAATTTATATTCAGTTGTAAATTGCATACTTTATTCAAATCTATAATCATTTTACTCTATAAAAAAAAACAATATCTTTCAAAGACTACATGTCGGTATGATCAGTACATTTTAACAACTATGAAATAGAAGATTAACTCCGTACGATGCAGATGACAAATATTTGAGCTCTGCTCTGGCAAAAGGGGGCTTAATGCATCTCCGTGATGCATTATATCAAGCGAGACATTACAGTATTATGAATCCATAAAATCCATTTTTTGTACTTCCTGGACCACAAGGCAGAATGATCCTTTGACATGGAAAAAATTGTCCTCTAGCAAAAAGTTTCGACCCATGTCAGCCTGCGCGCGGACTGCGCAGGCTGACATGGGTCGATACTTTTTTCAGATGCATTTAGCCCCCTTACGACAGTCCATGGCTTATTTAGATTTGTCAAAATCCAAGACATTTGCAGACAACAGTTATGATATGGCTCAAACTATAACCAGAATATTTCTGAGGAAACTTAGAAAACATTGTGGGAAATGGAGAGAATGCTGGTCACCACCATTTTCTCCTTTTCACACGATGCTTTCAGAATCTTCTACCAGACGGCCGTTAAATCTCAAGATTCTGTGGAAAAGCTCAAATTGTTACTTTCGTTGTAAGATCAAAATGAAATGTCACTGCGTGAACACCAATTTTGTGATTTTTGTGATATTGTCACGAGAAGGGTTGATGAATTTTGGTGTTCATGAACCTTGTTAACATTATTAGTTGTACGGTCCTGGCTGGCAGGGGACTTGGAAACTTGTTCACGGCTGTGGCGTCATGACATTGTTTCGCCACAGCCGATAAGTTACCAAGTCCCCTGCCACCTGACCGTACAACAAATTTATTATACTGCAAAATTTTACCATTCCAACGTGAATCCAGCGAAATTTCCCTGTTTTTATGGTCTCATGAACTGAGTACGTTGACGATATATAATTTCCCATCTGAGTGCCTCAATTCAATGAAAACTGACGTCACTGAGAACTGACGTCACTGAAACCTTAGTAAAACGTGCAGCTTGGTGCAAGAACTTGATGATATCACTGCGATCGACATTCGACACATTGTTTTCAAACATGGATTTAAACAAATTCAAGGTAAGAAACTATGGATTTTGTATGATTTGTTGGCAAAAGTAAACGAGCATTAGTTGCCTCAAACGACCATTAGGTTATGTACAATGTATGCGTCGCGACACTTCACAATTTGCTTACCTGAAGAATAGTAGGGATGGCTCGTTTTAACCCCGTGTATTTGTTTTAGAATAACAACAAACGATAATATATGTAACTGTTTGTAACTGTATTCATTTATTTTCAAAAATAATCCATTGTTTCCGTTTTAATGACAACCATCAAGGGAATCTTGTAATAATATGATGCAGGCTACTCAGTATGTTTGCCTTGTGGGCGGCTCGTATCGATCGACGATGCCATTTTTGATGCTGTGCTGAAAGTGTAGTTAGGTATACGGGGCTTCCGAAAGGGAAAATGCTTTTACGTGGATTTTGTCAGTGTACAGGGATATATATTGTTTGGGGCATATTATCCAGAAATTTCTTTGAAGTATAATAAAATTGTCTTAATCTTGCAGTAAAAAAGGATAAGAAATGTCAAAAATGAACGTTAAATGCACCTCTCTCTCTCTCTCTCTCTCTCTCTCTCTCTCATTATAGTCATCATATAATTATGGATACTAGTACATAAAATGCATTTGTTAAGAACCAACAGAGTTATGAGGTACACTGCTCGTTTGACACGCAGAAAATTGACAAATAGCAAAAAGTTTAGACACACGTCAGCCTGCAAGGATAGCGCAGGCTAACCTGGGCTGACACCCTTTGCAGATGCATTGAGCCCCGTTTTTGTTACAGTGCTTGGTTCATATGTATTTATTTCTTTGATAAAGAAGCTTTAACAATGAGAAACATCGAGTACTTAGCAAGAATTAATGGTGTCTGATTGGTTGGAAGAAAAAGGAAACTAAATGTACGTCTATAAAATAAATGAAATAATGAACAATGAAAGAATAGTTCCAAGGAAAGGTAATGAAAATAAATGGTCTCCAAAAAGAAAAATATACAGAATAAAATAGATCTACAACAAAAAGGTATATATTTACAAGTGTTTCACATCCAATAGTATGTACGATATTGCAGTATAAAATACAACTAATGATATGTAAAGTAGGAGTAATTGTACAATGCATGGTGATCCATTCACAACAAAAAAAGCAAGAGGCCCATGAGAGCCTGCATCGCTGAACTGGCCGTTAATGACCAGTAAATCTTAATGTGAAAAAATGCATTTAAAAATCAATCATGAATTCTTCTATGTATTACCAACTTTAAGCCACTATGAAAAATATACATTTCACAGCCAACCCTTTGGTCACATTTTAGCATTTCATGTACAAAACATTACCATAGACGTGGAAGACATTGTGCCCCCTTTCAATAAACTTGGAAAAGAAGAGTTACAGTTAGTTTCTTTTTTTGTCAACAAAATTCCATGATTGTTTTTATTATTTGTTCTAACATCTATCATAAGCTGATGGTGAAAATAAAGAGCGGAAAGAAATTCTTAAATTTTCGGATGTTTCAACTGGGCTTGAGCCTCTGCGAATCAGAATGACAGCATCAAGACAGCATGATTTGTGTGCATGTTGAATGAACTAGACCTAACAGGAAAATAATTAAAGTGCAATTTCTGAAAACCTATTTTTGAAAATGACGCTATCTTCAATCGGGCTTCAATCTTTATAAATGGTATTGATACCTGCAAGGAAAATGGACCAATAATGTAGGCTTTATCATGTAAACAAAAATAAACCATCAAACAACTCCTTTCCCAAATCCATGATTTGATTTTCTTCATTTTCAATAGGGTTTATCCCCTTTGTGATACAAATACATGTCATACGTGCAAGTTTCCACTTAATCGAATGAAAAATGTAGGCTTCATGGCGTGGAAAAGAAATACGAAATTTCGAATTTAGATTGCTACTTCTCTCTTACCGATATTTTGATTTTCAATAGGGTTCAAGTTTTCGATAATATGTACAAGCTCAGCAAGGTTCACGAAATCGGAATCTATAATAGAAGACAAACACTAACAGACGGAAAGACGGACGGACTGTTCATAATGTTATAACATCTTTTGGCTTTCGACAAATAGAGCTGAAAAGAAGCAGCGCACACACCCACGAAATAATGATACATACTTCAAAATAACATTTATTGCACGACTAATGTTCAGTGAAAGACTTGAAAAGGAAGTTTAAAGTAGACCATTTCAATAATCCATTTGTAGTGTATTAATATTTGAGCCATGCTCTGGCAAAAGGGTTTATATTCAGCTAACTGTACCAAGCAATTCATCCCAAAGGTATGGCTTTATACAACCAACTGAATTATAAAGTGGAATTGTCTTTTGACATGCAGAAAATTTACCCATAGCAAAAAGTTTCGACCCAGGTCAGCCTGCGCGGACTGCACAGGCCGACATAGGTGGATTTTCTTTTTTTTTTTTTTTTAATCTTTTAATGCATTTAACCCCCTTTTCACAGAGCATGGCTTATTTGTAGTGCTCTTGAAAGAAACGGTTATGGAAAACTGCATTTACTCATTTCGAAGACATTCCACAGAATTTCTTCAGCAAAGAAATATAAATCACTCAGCTTTTATTAACATACTATGTGTTGACTTTCAACTTTAGGATTTCCAATGTTGAACATTTTATTTGATGCTGTTGGTTCTAAGTACTCCTTTCAAATAGCGGGTTACAATTGCTGTCCAATAATCGTAACAGCAAAATGTAAATATATATCAAGTAATGAAAGTCGCCTTGTAGGCGTTGAATTATTTCCACTGAAAACATATTGGAATGTGCTTACACTCATTTTCAGTGATACAAATGAATGCTGAGAGTTGTAAGATAAGACTTTGCAAAATGATGATGTAAGGCGATCTTTGATTGGTTATTTGGTGTTGCATTTCTGATGACATTAAGTGCCAAAACCAGGCAGACGTTATATCTCTTTATAGTCTTTGTATCAAAATTTGTCGATAGATAAGCAAGTTATCAGTTTTCTATGGGGTTTATCTTTCATTTATGCAGTTTCGACATCTTATCTCGAAATTCAAGCGAACGTATCACGTACAGTATCGTTAAATGTTGAATTATCGGACGGACTAAGTTTCGCTGTCAAAATTCTTCCCATTAGCAAACTTCCGTTTCGTATTTTCCAGCTGGAATTTATCCTTTATCGACAATCTCTCAGACCGAACCTTCGACAAGCTGCGGTCTCGTCGTTTTGCTACCCCATGGTTGGTCTTTTCTGATTGGTCTCTTTGCTGCAATGACCTTGACCTTTCAGAATGTACAACTTTTTCACTTCGCTCCGTCTGCGAACCGTCTTTTAGAGGTTTGTCTTTCCTATTGTGACCTCCACTTCTGTCTGTTAAAAATCCGTTATTTGAGATTTCAGAGTTTTTCAGGTAGCCATGGTATCTTCTTTCAAAAAGGTGCTCTTTGCTGCCTGCGCCACTACGACTTGTAAGACTCGAACTTTCCTCTGTTCTACCACTGGATACTGATCGACTACTATAGTAGTCACTGTCGTGATCTTTGACTGTCCTTTGAACAGGTTGAACCAGCTTAAATGGTAACCTGAAAATGATTGGTCATGTGGTTGAACGAACGATTGATCGACGAGTGAAAAGACTAGGGTAGGTGTAATGTTCAGATGTCACTATTTAAAAGTTAAATTGATTCTGTTATATTTGAGCCATGCTCTGGCAAAAGGGGGCTTAATGCATCTGCGAAAAGTATCGACCCAGGTCAGCCTGCGCAGTCCGCGCAGGATGACCTGGGCCAAAACTTTTCGCTATTGGTCAAGTTTCTGTATGTCCAAGGACCAGTCTACCTCATAATTGAGGCGGTTGTTATAAAAAGTGGCTGTTATGGATCAATAAGTATGTGATGGCTTCCTTGTTATGATGGATTTACGGAGATGCATTAAGCCCCCTTTTTGTCAGAGCATGGCTCATTTGTATGCGTCGTGCTATTTGTACAGGATGTATCATGCATTTGCAAAAATGTATCAACCCATGTCGGCCTGCGCAGTCAACGCAGGCTGATAACGGTCGAAACTTTTGGTATTGGTGAATTTTCTACATATCAAGGGACCATTCTAGCTTATGAATCAGCCGTTTTAGCCAAAATGGATCCACTTCATGGAATAACTTGCTTGGTATAATGCATTATAATACGAAGATACATTACACCACCTTTCTTCCACAGCGGCGCACATTTTTTAATTAATAGCAAAGTTTCTAATATAAAATATAAAGCAGAATATTATTCAATCTCACAATGGCCAAAAACTGCAAGTCTGGACGCTTTGGGCACTGGGCAGGTATTCGAAGATTCTAAGATCTTGATTTTCGGATAACACGATTCCCAAAATCGGTCTAAAATTGTAAAAAATGGAAGATAGAATACCTATACAGTTTTTGATCCAAATACGATTCGTTCCTGTCCGCCATGATATTCACTGCCTCTATTGGTGTCAAAAACCAGCGCAGCTTTCGCTTGTCACGTGGTAACATGTCTCGTAGGGTCAAGGACGCTGATGAAATCCTGGTCATGCGTGCGCTTTCTTCTGCTTCGTTGAACAGCTGTTGGGCTGCTTCAAGCGCCTCCTTGGAAAGAAAAAATAAACAATACTCTGTGTGATAACAAAATGGTTGTAAATGTAGTTTGAAATAAGCATTATTAAAGATTTTCATATAAAAATTTGATATGAAATTTCGAAATGATAACATCTAGACACACTACTCGTTTCATGACACATTCATATAACATCCAAGAGAAGCTATTACGTTTGCCATTTCTATTCAGATAAACCAGTTTTATCAATGGAAAGCAACCATTTTTTTCTTCTTTTCGTTGCAAAACTTATGGAGAGTATTTTTCATATTTTGCCATCTCCACGGGCAACAAATAAGCAATGAAAAATCTGGGTTTTTTAGCCTTTAGCCTTAAGGTAGTAGAACCCTAAAGCTTCTAGTGCATCATGGAATAAATTTCTTGTTCGTTGATAAATAAGGATTTATACTGATATAATACTTTTGCACATTTTTAACCGACCAGAAATTCCTTTGATATCTATCTTGAAATTATTTGTTGATACTTTTGTTAGTTTCCTGAGAAGGGAGGTAATTATTATCTCCCTTTGTAATGAGAATATAGCGGTTTTAGATTTATAAATGATGATTCTAAGAAGGAAAAAAAAAAAAAAAGGGAAAAAGTGGCTCGTTTAAAGTAGTACAATAACACTCATTTTTAATCATAGCAATTTTTGTAGGATAATACTATAGTGGAAATAGCTGTTTTCCATAAGGTGTCTACTACCTTAAAAGGAGGTCTTGAAAACTATACTAGATGTTTACCGTGTTCATGAATATTCATTAAGATCTCTTCAAAATTGTACCGCATTGTAAATCATCCCCAAATATGATTTTTCTTTTCCTTAAATTCTGACTATCTCCAGTTGCCATGACTCTATGCACAGTAACATTTATGACCATGGACAGAGTTTTTTTCCCAAAAATACACTTAATGGTGATATTGTGGATAAAATTTCACTAAAACCCATTTAAAACTGGGGGGGGAAATTACATATATACTGATGCACGAGTAAGACTTTGTTTATAGCACTACCTTCCATTAAGACTTTTCTTGCAATAAAGTTGCATCTAACCTACACAAAAACAAGGACTTATTTTTCGACAAGAAAGTATGAGCCGTGCTTTCAAATGTATACAATTGCAAAAAGTGTCGACCCAGGCCAGCCCGCGCAGTCTGCGCGGGCTGACCTGGGTCGAAACATTTTGCTATATATAAATTTCCTACATGGCCATGGACCATTGTACCTCATGGTTCAGCCAGTTTGAAACCAAATGGGTTTTATGGGATCTATGATTATGCAGTAACTTGCTTGGTATAATGCATTACAGAGATGCGTTAACACCCTTTTGCCACAGCGCCGCTCATATGTACGAAAAAGGGGGAATGTCTCCAAAAAATGATTTCGTTGACAGTAATGGATTCTGACTGTGCATGGCACTTCCTCTCAAGTTCACAGTTTTTTCAAAGTTTGGTGACTCTAAAACGAGCGTTTTTTGATGAATGTATAGCACAAAAAAAAAAATTAAAGTTCAACCTTTTAGTACAAAATTTTAACGACCTTGAAGACGAAATCTTTAGATCTTTAGAAAATATTGTGGTAAAAGGAGAAAATGGTGGTAACCAGCATTTTCTTCGTTTTAACACATTTTTTTTTACACTATCTATTAAAGAAACCATCATTTGAGCTATATTTAATTTGTCGTCTGCAAATGCTCCTCGTTTGGTACAGTACTTTTTTTTTTCGTTTGGTGAAGAGTTGAACATAAAGCCTGAAGTGTAGTGTTTCTTAGGTCAAGGTCACTTACGTCAAAACTTGGTCCGGCGTTGTCGTCCAATCGGCGACTCATTCTACTCTCTCTGTCTGTAAATATGTCGATATCTTCAAGTGTCTTCAAGTGACTTGTTTCTTGGTTGGAGAAATTTTTGTGTGTCCACGATCCAGTTCTGATGTCAAAAGTGTACTAAAAGAGAACGTTTAAAAACTCCAAGTTTTTTTAATTTTACGCATTTGGTTGTTTGCTAGTTTGAATAGTGTTTTACGCCACTTTGCGTTGCATTAATCGTCAAATAGTTTCAGCATTCAGAACAAAAGCAATACATGTATTTTTATGAATGATTGGTGAATACGAGCCTGGGAAAGTATAAATATTATTATCCGACCAACGACCATAGAGCGTTGCTAAATAAAAAGTGACCTGTCTAATACGACACTATCGCCTAAATATAGCAATAAAAGCAGTTTGAAGCACCAGACATTTAACTCTCTACAAGAAAAAAAACTTATTCATGTTGAAAGCTTTTGCAGACAACACATATAACACGGCTAAAATGTCAAAGTATAACCGTAAAAAGGCTAGAAAACTTGTGGGAAAATCAGAAACTGCTGGTTAACAGAATTGATTGAACTAGTTTACATACTACGAACCATGCATCGAGGGATGGGTCATTTCTTTGTTTGCATATTTGTGTGCTTGAGGTATAATGCCACTTTCAACAATCATACAGTTGTATTGCGACGGCTAGCGCACCTATCCAAACCTTCCGGGAGTTTTTCCTAGTAGAACTGCGTACATAATTCTTTCCAAGTCATTGGCTGCTTTCCTGCGTAAATACCGTCAGAAAATGGTCAGTCTAAGAGAGTATGAAGCCCGCGGTGATAAACATCATGAATTTTAGAATAGAATATGGTCCAGCGATGCACCAATGAACCCTAGGTTTCAGACCCTGTAGGTTACCGACAGAGGTACTGGGCTTAGGTTTGGGAGGATAGACCTGGGGTGGTCGTAATCTGACATTCTTTCAGGGACACACGAACCATGCTCTGGCAAAAATGGGCTCAATGCATCTTCGATATGCTTGATACCATGCCAGTCGACACAAAACTATTGGTCCATAATGTTCATTTTGTCAAACAACCGTCTTAATCATAAGGTGCTTAATCATAAGGTAAGGTCCTTTGACATGCGGAAAATTGACCAATAACGAAAAGATTCAACACAGGTCAGCCTGTGCGGATTGTGCAGGCTGACCAGAGTCGAAACTTTTCACAGATGCATTAAGCCTCCTTTTCACAGGGTATGGTTCAATATTGCAAACAGACATAAGAAAGTTCTGGAAGTAATCAATGATTTGACCTAAAACCTACTTGCGGAAGAAGTTTCCACCCTTGTTTGGTTACCATGTCAACTGCAGCAATGATAAAATTGGTCATTTCGTCATCATAGAAATAGGAAAGGTTAATTCTGGTGAACCCTGGCCTAAAACATAAATAGAGACAATCGAAGCATGTTAACTTACTCCTTCAGAAAGGTTGTTAATTGACATGTTTTGAAATTGTCAGAACAATCGTAAAAATATATACATGCACTCAATTCTAAGAATGCTTAACAAATTCAGTATGTAAGTAACATGGGTAATACATGTACATATCAGTTGCGCTCTGGCAAAAGTGGGGTTGAATGCATTTCCATGATGCATGTTACTATGCAAGTCATCACATGTTTAGGAAATCATAAAACCCATATTGTCTGACAGTCGACTGAATCTACAGCTAGAATAGTCCTTGAATATCCATAAAACTTACAAAAGCATAAAGGTTTCGACTACTGGAAATAATCCAGCTGACATATGAACCATGCTCTGTGAAAAGGGGGTTTAATGCATCAGCAAAAAGTATCCACCCAGGTCTGCCTGCGCAATCCGCGCAGACAGACCTGTGTCGAAACTTTTTGCTTTGGTCAGTTTTCTGCGTGTTAAAGGACAAGTGTACCACATGATTCAGTCGGTGGTTATACTAAATGGATTTTATGGATCCATAATTATATGATGACTTGTTTTTTATCATGCATCATGCAAATGCACTAATTCCCCTTTTGCCAGATCGCGGATCATATAATACTTACTTCATAACTTCCATCATCATTGACGGTGCATTTTTGTCACTCCTGTAAAAAACAAAAAACATTTTTTTTTGTCAAAGTTGCATTTAAAGAGCTTTCGAGAATATTTTAATCATATCATGGCGAAAACTCACTTATTCATACTCGTCTTTCCTGACGTTAACTAGAGTTAGGCTTGGTATATTCAGTGCATTGTTGAAGGACACTTTAATGTGATCAATGCTGCTTAGCATAATTGTATCAAGAATACCTATATTCAAATCCAACACCTGATTACGGAAAACCGCTACTAACCCTTTCCCACACAGTTTTGAGTTTGAACGGCTCTGTAAAGCAAAAGAATTTTGAAAACGTTGTGTGAAAAGGACTTTTTTTCATGTTCCGTTTGCAACTGTTTTCAGTTTAAAAGAGTTAAAAGACTTGCGTCATGCTCTGGCAAAATGGGTTTTAATGCATCTCCGAGACGCATTTTACGAAGTAAGTCATCATGTAATTATGAAGCCATGAATTCTATTATGTCTTACATCGACTGAAATCTTAGGTAAATAGTTCTTTGGCATGCAGAAAATTTAGCAAAACCAAAAGGTTTTGACACAGGTAAGTCTGTGCGGACTGCGCAGGCTTACCTGGGTCGATACTTTTTGCAGATGTATTTTATCCCCATTTCAGAGACCATGGCTCATTTTTTTTTGTTCCAGTTGATACTAAACCTTTAAAATCATTTGCTTTTAAATCTTATTATATTATTATTATATCTTATCTCTTACAGGACTGAAGAACCAGAACAATAATAACTTACAGCGCCTTCATAATTAGCGTAGATTTAGATCAGACTTTAGAAATCGTGTTGTATGATTTGTGATCTACACTGTCAAACATTTTGTGAGGTATTCCTTCATATTTCATTACAATAAAAATGTGAAAACAAAATAAATGATTTTTATAGCAATGCTTTAGAAGAAGAAGAAACGGAAGAAGAAGATGTGTGGATGACATTGGTGCTAGTGAAGATGATGTTGGTGCAGTTAAGAATGATGATGATGATGATGATAAAGAAAACTTACGAGGTAGTTTTATCAACAAGAAAAGATGTAAAAATTTTCCTGGCCACTGGTTCTGTTATTCCCAAAAGATCCTGAAAATATGCAATAAAAAGATAATGATAATCAGAATGAAATTGTTATGATAATAATTGCATCATCATCACTATCATCATACAATTGAAATTGAAGTTCTAATCCAAGACTATAATGCCTCATGCGATCAGGAAAAAAAAACTTTATTTTTTCATTCAGTACTACCTGTTTCGAACTCAGAATAAGTCTTTCGTTTTAGCAGAAACAATTCTATGCATGACAAAAATAAATAAATAATTATAAAGCTTGAATTTTGTTTTCAAAAGTTTAACTCTCTCAATGTTAAAAACCTCTCCCTCCCCCCAACCCCATCCACCCACCCAAAAAAAGTCACTAACCTCCGAATACGGCCCTGCGCATGCGCAGCCACCTCGTGCTTGAATTCCAAAGAGATCGCTTAGTAAGGTAGATATAAAGTTGTGGTGGACCAGCTTTCCTGTGTCCGGGTGCATAGTGACGAATGAGAAAATAGGCACGCGCTCCGCTGTGTGGTTACCGAGAACAAATATAGTAGGGTTCTTCTCCCAAACACTGAAGGCTCGACTGTTGTGAATAGAATATCCTTTTATCCCTTTACCATACAACAACATTTCAGACTTGTCAATATTTAAAATCTTTACAGGTGACGAGGTAAATGTGTCGGAAGAAATAGAATTTGCATTCGAAGGAGATGAAAGTATTGTTGATAAAAGGAGAAAACGCCGGTTTTTAGCATTCTCCCACGATGTTTTGAAATGTTCTTCCTCAAGGTCTTAGGATTGTGTAGTAAAGGATTAATTATTTTATCCCTTCTTTAAGATGACCAACCACTGAATATGGACCAAGAAATGTTTTTTATGAGATAAAATTTTGTTGTTTGATAAGGTATTTACAAGTAATATCATTGGGAAATGACTATCTAGTCTTTCCAGAGGAAATCATGCTGAATATAACACTGCACAAACGAATTATTGTAAGAAAGAGAAAACAGTCTCATAAACGATGCTAAACATAAAACTGCAATCGTGTGTATAAAATAATGCTCATCAAATGTATATGTACCTGCAAAGCTCTTCCTCTCTTGCTTGAATAACGTCTTCTCCAACGTCCTGAATGATATTAAATGACATAATATTGTAAGTTTATCCCTTTGTAATTTCAAACACGTACTCACTGTGCAAAATCTTGGTCAATGGTCAGTTGATTAAAGCACTGACTTGTACAAGACTTTCATTTAACAATTTGTTACTAAAAACTTCAACAAATGAAAGATATATAAGTACATCCAGATATTTGTACAAACAGGAACTTTCACATTTATAATAACGATTAATTACAGTAAATAAATCCGACCTGTTTAAGCTTGAAGACCAGCCCGGCCCGTATAGACTCTATGATCGCTGGTGTGCCACCTTCCTCCCGTTCTTCTATATTGGCAACATAGCCGTGAGTTTCTCTTGTGACCTTCACATTGAAAAGAGTTTTAAAAAATAGATTAGCCATGGCCTGTGAAAAGAGGGACTTAATATATTTGCAAAAAGTATCGACCGATGTCAACCTGCACAGTCCGCGCAGGCTGACCTAGGTCGATGCTCTTTGCTATTTGTCAATTTTCTGCATGTCCAAGGACCATTTTACCTCATGAATCTGTCGGTTGTTAGACAAAATGGATTTTATGGAACACTAATCATGTGATGACTAGCTTGGTATAATGCATCACTCGGCAAAATAATAACGGAGTTAAGTCCGTTCATTTTGCTGAGATGAGTCAGAAACATTCTGACAGCTAGGGATTTGAGAATTTTACTAAAAAGTATGGTCATGTTTGTAAAACGGGTCTCAAATAACTTAAGTCAGAAAATGAGTCCGATGGGGGATTTAAGCAAAAGAAGGGCCTTTTTTTTTTGTTTTCGTGAAACCAGGCCATGGGTCCGTATTCACCAACTATGCTTAGTATCATTCTTAGCTTTATTCTAAATTTAGAAAGTAACACAACTTCTGCTTGGTTAAAACAAATGAGCCATGCTCTGTGAAATGGGGTCTTAATGCATTTGCGAAAAGTATCTACCCATGTCAGCCTGCGCAGTCCGCGCAGGCTAACATGGGTCAATACTTTTCGCTATCTTCAAATTTATTGCATGTCAAAGGACCATTGTACCTCATGATTCAGTCGGTTGTTTGACAAAATGGATTTTATGGATCCGTGATTATGTGATGCCTTGCTTGGTATAATGCATCTCGTAGATGCATTAAGCCCCTTTCTGCCAGAGCATGGCACAAATTTTTTAGCTAATCAGAAGTGTGTTGCTGTCAAATTTAGATTCTTTTTTGAGAATAAAAAAAAAGAATACTCAAAAGAATGGTTTGTGAATACGGACCCTAGGACTGTATTCATCAAGCATCCTGACTTGCGACCTTAGTCTCATGATGGATTAAGAAAGTAAGGCGATCTGTAATTGGATAATCCATTTGGTTTACTCAATCAGAAGTTGAATTAATTTCAAATTAAGTTATTCAGTATTTGACAAAACACTTGTTAAAAATCGTTCGTGAATATAGTTGACCTATGGCGCTAGTACCAATTATGTTTCCGGAAAGCAACACACTCTAAATAGTCTCTCATACACTGTACATTAATATTTTAGAATTCGTTTCGTGATCGATATTAAAAAATAAATTAGATAAAAGCGAAATCTGGTAACTTTCCAACACGATGGGCTGGATATTCAGTCTTTTACCAGTTGAAAATGCCGGCCTGGCCAAATTTCTCCCCAAAGATTGGTTAAAGTCATTGGCAATTAATAACAAAACTCATTCACCTGTCTGATAGTACAGAAAAATTGTGTGAGAGAGGGCAAATGCTTATTCTCTTTTAACAATGTCTTTTTTTTCCAAATGCTGTCACTTGTAGGCTCGTTTTAAGCTACAATTCATTCAGTACCGGTAATATATTATACATTTACTTACATATCTGACTGTGCCTCCACCCACTTTGTCTGGAACTGAATTTTTAAAGATCCATTTCTTGGCAATGACTATGCCTACAAAGAACAGAAATAATTTGAACAGTATGTAAAATGATTTGAAGATCTTTTACAACGTTTCTCTCCCAGTAAACCTGCCTACGAATACATCACGTAAGAATGACGACATTTACTCTGACAGTCCTTTTTCCTCTGTTTTCTTCCCATGTGCTCTCTCTCTTTCTCTGTCTCTCACTCTCTCTCTCTGTCATATAACAGTTGAAAATCTAAATTAAATCATCAATCAAGTACCTGGTGTTCCAGGGCCGCCAACAAATTTGTGGGGGCTCAAGATAACAGCATCTTTGTACCTGTAAAATAATCAAAATAAAACCCTTAGACTGTATAGGTCCCAAATCAGACTGCACAGATCGTGCGCTTTCTACGTCAAGAGTTTTTCAATACAGCTTTGAAATCGCAAAATGTGGGCTTCTACCATTGGCTATAGAATTCATTGAATTTATTTACCAGTTTGATGGTTAACAGATATTTTTAGGAGAAACAAATGTCGTTCGTAGCAGATAAAATTGTCGTTTGTACGACACAGTATGTTACTGGTTAGGTTCTATTGAGTCGGTAACTAGGTCCGGTCGGTAACTGTTACAGTTGTTGCAATAAATACCATATATGGCCTGGAACACGCGAAAAAGGGCATTCGGACATTTGCGTAAAGTGTCGTCTCGGATCAGCCTGCGCAGTCCACGCAGGCTAATCCGAGACGGCACTTTACGACTACATTAGATTTTGTCCAACAGTAGACTTGCGTGAAGCAGAAAATCACACAAGATCGGAAAGTGTCGTTTCGGATCAGACTACGCGGACTGCGCAGGCTGATCCGAGACAACACTTTACGCAACATGTCCGAATGTCCCTTTTCGCGTGTTGCAGGCCATATAGTAATTAAACCGACAACATGGTGTTCTGCCACACTAAACATCTACATTACTTATGATGTATTTTTATTGTATTATTTGTGTTGACTGATTTAAACCATTGTGACAAAAGTTATAAGCTATAAAGTACATGTACAAAAAGGGTCATCAGGTGGTGAAGAGTGTTAGTCTTTACCAAAAGACAAAATGTAGGACTCGTTTTATTCCAAAGCATTTGTAAACGACATATCAAATGTGACTTAAATTTTGATAGCTGGCTTGAAAAAGGTAGAAATATCGTGGAAAAGGGTACCGATGCTGGTTATGATCATTTCTTTTCTCCATAATGTTTTCATAAACTATCGTCCTCGTTTTCGTTAAAAAATGTGATTGTGTGGTTAAGAGTTAAATATCTTCTTTATTCAGTGGATGTAGTGAGAAAAAGAAAAGAAATTTGCAGACACTTACGCTGTTTTACTTGGATTCATGTCGATCTTCAGATATGGCCCTGGAAAGAAATAATATTATATGTCAATTACTTAACCCCAAAAGCGCCTTTCACTACTATAGTTGCTTTGCTAAAACACTACAGACAAAAGGAAACCAGGAAATTGCCATTACCTGGGTCTTATCCCAGAATGAAAATATCTATTCGGTTTACTTGGGGCATTAAGGATAGAAGAATGGTTTAACTACTTCGGAATTGAAGTCTTCTTTTGAAAAAAATAGGTTATGAATCAACAAGGAGGTTGCCTACTTCAGGCAATTCTTCCAAGCGCTTTTTACAACTATTCACTAGTTTTCTGTGTAGATTACAGCGATCTTCAGTTCCTTTCGTTTTGTCACTTGCTCTCCGTACCTCTCAAGTAATACTTTTGATAAGTCTTAGAATAGCATATAACAATTTAAATGCTTGAATCAAATCAATTGGAAAAAAAAAAGAAATAGGACCTTTTATTTCCAAGCAGCAAAAACAGGCTGACCTGGGTAGAAACTTCGCAATTAGTCAATTTTCCGCATGTCAAATGACCATTCTACCTTCTAATTTAGTTGGTTGTAAGAGACAATAGATTTAATGGATAATAATTGTGTACTGACTTGCTTGGTTTTACATTAAATTCCCTTTTGCCAGAGTATGGCTCAAATATATCAAAAGAGAAATATAAATTAAAATCACCTCCTGCGGCATAATCGAAAGCGACAAAGGCGCCATATTTGTGAGCAATTGAGGACACGGCGTCGACGTCAGTGATGATTCCCGTGACGTTACTAGCCGCAGAGATACAAACCAAAATGTGTCGTCGTTTTTCTTTCCACATCTACAATGACAAAGTTTTACAATTACCTAATTTACACCCTGAAAATCCTTTCGTTCAAGTGATATACAACGTGTCCATTCTTTGGTCAAGAGTTCCGCGAAATATCACGGAGCCAATGCAATTCTACCGATAGCAAAGTTTCATGGATAACCTCTACAAAAATACAGCAAAAAATGTCTGAGTTGTCACCCTTTTGTAGCAAGCAAGATGTTTTAAGAAAGATCATTTGGGAGCGAAAATATATTGCAATGTACCTGTATCAAGCAAGTATGTGTCTAAATCCCTTTATTAGATGACAAAAATGTTAGATTTCTCCATTTTAAAATCATTTGCAGATGTCACATTAAAATTTGCCTCAAACTGGAAAGCATTGTAGGAAAGAAGGAAATGCTGGTAACCAGCATTTTCTCCTTTTCCCACAATGTTATCAAAAAGCAGTTTTCCGTAAGATCGTTGAAACACGGGATTGTTTGATAGAGGGTAAAACAATCAGATTTTGCGCATTCCTTTGCGCTTGAATAATAATACTGTTTAAACTGTACTTACTTTTAATTCTTCTTGAAGATGTATCAAATCAACTAAACCAGTTTCCGGGTCGTCCTTCAGCCGAATAACCTTTTTTAAAAAAAAAAGAAATAATACTAATAAGTCGTACAGTCTTATAAAATTGCATGTTTGTCATCATATCTTCATACCTTTCTATAACCAAAGAGAGAGAGGTACTCCTTAGCTCGGTGATAACATTTTCAGGCGAAAACATGGGGCTATCAAGGACGGCCTAGATCAAGAATAGACTGCACAGAACGTGCAATCTGTTCTTTGATCTACACTGTTCAATAAAGACATGTTTTTTCCTTAAAAAATACTTTGAATAGCAGAATTTGGGTTTTTACTATCGGCTAAAAAGTTTCATTTAACAAGAGAAGGTTTAACATTTTGGAATAACACAGAGCTCCAGATAAGAGGGAGTGATGGTATTCTAAATCCATTATTTCTCTTCAAAACCCTATGTTATGGGTACTCATTAGAATCGTCTCGATGAGACGATTCTAATGAATACCACAACATAGGGTTTAGTGGAGAATAATTGATATTTTCATTTTGAAATCAAAATCACTCCCTCTATCTGGAGTTCTGATAACAAGTAGGCAGTATTGGTTAGATTCGTGTTATGCACAAGGCGCTGGTCATGTTTGAGTGTATAGTCAGAGAAGGCAAAAACCTGAAGCATGTACATGTACTTATAAATCCACGGAAAGAAATGACTAGGTGAGCTGAGTTATATGACTGAAATACTGTTGGGAAAAAAGAAACGTGAAACCACATACAATCAACCAAACTTTTGTACTAGATAAATCTGGGACACATTCAAAACGGAAAAAAATACCAGAATGCTTCCAGGCAAAAGTTTACTTGTGGATACGAGGCTCGTTTGGGATAAGCTGTCGTTTATAACTGTTACGTCCGTAAGATTGTTTGATTGATCGGTCGGTCGGTCGGTCCGTCGGTCGGTCCATCGGTCGGTCCGTTTATCGGTCAGTCGGTTACTCGGTAGGTGGAGTGAGTGACTGAGTGACTGAGTTGTTTAAGTGAATAATCGATCGATCCTGTTTTCGTCCGACCGTCTGTCGTTTGTCTGTTCACTTCATTTATTTCATTCATTGACTGATTCATACAGAATTCAATTATCTATTGTTGTTTCACATATCATTTTCTAAAAAGGAAGTGATGGGGCAGCAGTTTTCGGACGAGGATGACTTACTAACCTTTGTCCCATACTCTCTCCAAGGTAAAATGTTCGAGTGATGTTCATAGGGTCCTGTGATAACCACCTGGAAAAGTCCACAATGAATTATAAAATAACACGAAACATTATTATAGTGTAGCTCTTTCGCTGCCGATGGCGACTTGAATAGCCGTTGCCGACGACGTGGATCAGACTGCGCAACACATGAAGTCTGTTTTTAGATCTACACCGCCCGCTAACATCTGCTTTTGAATTATTTTGAAAATGTATATTGGTTTGCGATAAAAAAAAGTACTGTCAGAACCTCGAATTGGTTCAGTTGTCAGTAAAAGGGTTACACCTGTTTATAGACATCAGTGTTGTAAAACACGTTCGTGTAACTTTACAAATCATACTCGATTATTAATATCCCGAAATTATGCGCTGTGAAATAGCGGATTCCAAAGGTTGATTTATATCAGTTTTCTCCCCTGATAAACCTCAAGTGTATGTACAACGGAGACTTCTTTAGGGTTGGCCCTGTTCATCTCGCGAAATAAGAAAACAAAATAGAAGAACAATTGGAGATTCTTTTCCCATCCGTGAAATCTGAGGGTAAATCTTCAAGCATACTGGAAGTTTTAAGGTTTGAAACCATATACTCGTATCTCGGTAGTTTTTGAGAAATGTAAATGTAAATACTACGTTTACTTCATTAGAATGTAAAATCGGTAACATTGTGCTTCATCAAACGATAAATAAGACTGTTTTTTAAAATAAAAACAGTTTCTACATACCGTCTCTTTTGCAACATTAGGTTGATTTATCCTTAACGCCCAGGCCAATTTGTGCATACCGGAAGTAGTCCCACTTCCGGTAAATATGACGACATCATCCTTGCTTGCGTTGACGCAACGTTTGATCATGGCCCTGTGGATCATAATGAGAAAACTTTTTTTTTTTTCTTTAAACTTTAAAAAAAAAATGATCATAAAAAAAAGCTTTTGAAAACATCTTGGAAAAACGAGAAAATGCTGGTAACCAGTATTTTTTTCCTTTTTCTACATTTTTTTCCAACCTGTCAAATACCCGTTGCTCGGCCGGGTAGCTGTGAATAGAGTATCTGACTCGATACCCGGTTGAGGCAAACTTTCTTTCCGGCCACGTTTCGCCTCTCACCTCTGATGCATGTGAGAAAGGTAGGCAGTGGCTTGAAAAGAAAGTTGTGTCAGTACAAGTGTGAGAAAGCCAGGAAACATTATGTGTATGTGCACTGATCGCTGTGATATGGCCCAAGCTCTTAAAACGGCGCTAAACTCAATTACAAACACACATATCCAATATTTCCGGTCACATTCAATATACCGTCGTTTGCTTGAACAAACCTGAATTTGTATTCTATTTCAAAGAGATAAATTCAACATGCATTTACCATAAGAATAAAAAATGTCCATCCACTTTTGTTATTTTCAATGTACGATGGTTGTGTCAAGTAGATGCCCGCCCGGGTAGCTCAGTGGTTAGCCTACCGGACTCGTGACCTGGCGGTTGTTTGCTCCATACCCGGTTGAGACAAACTTTCTTTCCGGCGGTTTTTCGCCTCTCACCTCTGATGCATTTGAGGAAGTGGTAAGTGACTTGGAAAGAAAGCTGTGTCAGTACTGGTGTGAGAAAGCTAGGAAACACCTGCATAGGTGCACTGACGACCGTGATATGATCTGATCTGTTAAATCGGCGTTAAACTCCAATACAAACGAACAAGCAAACAAACACAATTATTCCAGTCACGTTATATCGTCTGCAAACGCTTTCAGCAAGGACAAACCTATATGTGTGTTCTTTTTTGAAGAGATAAATTCAACATGCATTAACCCAAAGGCTGCTAAGCGCGACTCACTGACCTTTTGCGGACAGTGTAGATCAAAATCAGACTGCACAGAACGTACAGTCTGATCTTGGATCTGCACTGTCCGATAAGGACATTTATTCTCGGCTTAAAAGTTTCATTTCACTTATTTAGTACGATCAGGGTTAATAATAATTAAGAAAATAAAACATGTCCATCCGTCATTGTTATTTTTAACGTATAATGGTTTACACAGAACAGAATAGCTTATAGCAAGTAAATGCAGAACAATTTTATATGGCTTGACCTGAAATGGATATAACACTATTGAATTATATACTCAACTTTCACGACAGTATTAAGTTTATAATTTTTAATTGAATGTTAAGAAAAAATCTTTTACTCGACTGCATTGGAACAAATAAAATAGTAACTTGTTTACCTTGCCTCCTCCCGGAATTTGCCTGTCTGACGTGCATTGTGTCCTGTTGTTGAATGTGTGTTCGCGTATGTCGGGTACACGTGCTTTTGGATATAATTTTCTATGAAAGACAGCGTTCTAAAATATACACAATATTCCTCATGACCTGATCATTAAACATGCGAGAAAATTCGCCAAAAGCAAACGGTTTTGACCCACGTCAGTTTTTGCCCCTTTTCAGCCCTTACCACAGAGACTCGCTCAATTATTTGAAGCACTTTAAGTTTCTTTTCGTCATTTACTTGGACATAGCAACTTAAATGCTCCGAGTCTAGTGTCAGAATATTTCATGAAACCTATCACAACACTGTCAATGCATTTTAATCTCTCTCTCTCTCTCTCTCTCTCTCTCTCTCTCTCTCTCTCTCTCTTCTCTCTCTCTCCACGTGACACAGATTGGATTTTTTTTCTCTTGCTCGATTGGAATAAAACGGATAGATTTAAACTTCAGCATGTACCGTGAAAAGGGGCCTAAATGCATCTGCAAAAACTATCGACCCATGCGTAGACCGCGCAGGCTGACATGAATCGAAACTTTTTGCTTCTGGTGAATTTCTGCATGGCAATGGACCATTCTACCTCCAGATTTAGTCGATTGTTAGGCTTGTTAGGCTAAATGGATTTCATGGATCCATAGTAATGTGATATCTTGCTTGGTATAATGCATCACGTTTATGCATTAAACCCCCTTTTACCAGTGTGACTGAAATTTATATTTACCTGCCGGATGCTGTGAAGTCACAGTAAACGACTGAAATGAAATAGAAAATAAATTAAAATGTAATAATTGGCTTGCAACACGCGAAAACGGGCATTCGGACATTTGCGTAAAGTGTTGTCTCGGATCAGCATGCGCAGTTCGCGCTGGCTAATCCGAAACGACACTTTCCGTTTTTATGTAATTTTCTGTTTTGTGCAAGTCTACTGCAGGACAAAATCTAATGTAGTCGTAAAGTGCCGTCTCGGATTAGCCTGCGCGGACTGCGCAGGCTAATCCGAGACGACACTTTACACAAATGTCTGAATGCCCCTTTTCGCGTGTTGCAGGCCATATATACTGTCCGTAACACTTTAACGATAAGACAAAATTTAAAAATTGGCCATATTGAAGGCATTTGCATAGGACAAATTTAACATTTAACATGCAGAAAATTTACCGAAAGTAAACGGTTTCTATCCAGGTCAGCCTGCGTGGACTGCACAGTCCGACCTGAGTCGATATATTTTTTGCAGATGCATTAAACCCTGTTTTCACAGAGCATGGCTCATTTCTAATTGTGTTGCCGCATCTGCATAAAGTTATCTTTTTCGCTCATTGGTTTGCGTGCAACTTGAAGCCCAGAATCACAAATCCTATTGATAATGACTCCAAACCAAAGCAATCTATGCATATAACCTAGCTATACGAAATTGTAAATTTAAAAGGATTCCCCCCCCCCCCCCCCAAAAAAAAAAAAAAAATTAAAATAAAAAATGGAGTGATACTAAAAATTTACAATGGAACAATGTAAACTTTCATAAAATTACCGTTTCTATTTCCATACGGTGTACTTATGACCAAATCTTGGCCAATCACATTTTCTTGGATTTTCTTTAGGATGGGATAATCCGAGTACTCCAAATGATGAGTGTCAGCCTCGTCCTGTAGAAAAAATCAAAGCAGTGAAATTAACCAGAGAAAATAAACACATAATGTGACAGGAAAATAAATGAATGAATGAATGAATGAATGGATGACCAAACTAAGAGCGAAACCAGCGAATTTATAAATAAGTACTAAGTGACCTAATTATGCTTGCATAATGTCGCATAACAAAATCATTTTCACGCTATGTCATTATTACTATAGCATAAAGTCATTTTTACGAATAGCTTATTTTTAACTCTATTGTTTCAACTTCTGATTTTTTTTCCAGTTATGGGAGACCTCCCCTGTTATGTCGATAACTGAATTGTGGTTTTTGTGGTTTCATTATTGCCTTAATTGTGGTCTGATAGATATTTTTAATATTTTCGAAGGCACGTGTTTGGGAAGTAGTATAGACCTAGACTGCAGATCTTTTAAGGTCTACAGTCCCTAACTCTCATAATAAAAGACGGAAGCTGCCGAAATTTGGCCGATAAGCCTTTACGAAAACGTCGATGTTACACGACATTTACCGATGAGTTAGTGAGTCTACGGCCCCTAACTCTCATATTGGCCGAATAGCCTTTACGAAAACGTCGATGTTACAAGATATTTACAGACGAGTTAGGGGTCGTAGACCTTAATTTAACCTTTTACCACACAATCCCGAGTTTTAACCACTCTGACAGAGACAGCCTTTTAAAACGTCGTAAGAAAAGGGAAAATGCTTGTAACCAGAGTTTTCTCCCTTTTTTTTCTACCAATGTTTTCTACCCTTTCACAGACAAGTTTCATGATTTAAATAACATTCGGGATGTCGTCTGCAAAGTGCTTTCAATTCAGACGAGTCTAAAGTTTTGTCGTCTGGTAAAGGATCAAAGCTCATTACTTTTTTTCTCAAGATATTTTGCAGCTGACAACCTTCGGAATTATTGCATCTCCAGGAAAGATTGCTTGAAACTTAAAGTTTCTCTTTTCATGACGGGGTCCTGCGTGGCTCAGTGTTAAAGTGTGTAACATATAAACTCGACCTCTTTCGACTTTTAACCCATATCCTGCTAAATAACTTACATGAAACTTTCAAGCCGATAGCAAAACCCAAATCTTGCTATTTCAAAGGTATTTTTGGGAGGATAGGTATCTCTATATCGGACAGTGCAGATCCAAGATCAGACTGCACGTTCTGTGCAGTCTGATCTTGATCTACACTGTCTGCAAGAGGTCAGTGAGTCGCTCTTAGCAGCCAAAGAGTTAAGAAGAATCCAGAGACGACGAGAAAGTTTTTTTTTATCTCAACATCTTGATTAAACAAGCCGACGGTAAAGACCTGAGATCAGACCGCACGTTTTGTGTTTATTGCAGTCTGAACTTGGATCTATTCCATTCGCAAAAGCTCTTGTTTTTACCGGTGGGGCTGAAATGGTCAAATCTATAAGGAGAAATGCTGTTTTTCTCTAAGAGAAAGTACAACGGGAAATTCTACCAAAACGCAAACCATAACTTTGACCCAACACTGAAACAGCATTTTTGATCCGTATGTAAATAAAATGAAAATTTCTAGCAGTTAATGAAATACCAATATCGCAATTAAATGGTCTTTTCGCCTGAAAAAAAGTAATAATTATCATATTGGACAGTGTAGATCAAAGATCAGACAGCACAATCTAGACAATCTGATCTTGATCTACACTGTCAACAAAAGCGCACTAGGTCGATCTTAGAAGCTTGACAGTTCAATCCTACCAAAAGTATTACAAATAACACGAAGGAAAAAAAATGAAGTAAGGGAAACTATTTAATGTTCATAATAAAGAGAGAAAAGAAAGCAATCACTTGTTACAGGTCACTGCTAATTTTGCCGCAGATTTTTTCCAGAACTGTTCATTGCAATGGCGTTAGCAAACGACAAAACTTTAGACATGTCCAAGTTCAAAGCATTCTCAGACGACAAAATGCATGCGACTCAAAAATTGACACTCGACTTCAGAAGGGCAAAAAAAAAAAAATGTGGGAACATGGAGAAAATGCTAGTTAGCAGCATTTTCTCCTTTTTTCCACAATGTTTCTAAAAGTCTCATACCTCGGGGTCGTTAAAACTCGTAATTGTGTGGTAAAGAGTTAAAGTAGTGTATGCACTGCTTAACCTTTTACCAGTTGATAAGAGGTTAGATTTGTCAAAATTGAAAGTGTTTTTAGACAGCAATATAAATATAACTCAAAAGATGAGGCTTGTCTTTCAAATGGTAGAAAACATTGTAGAAAAGGAGAAAATGCTGGCTTTCAGGATTAACACTTCGGCTGCTAAGCGTGGCTTTGTAGGATTTTGCGAACAGTGTAAATCAGTATCAGATTGCACAGAACTTGCAGTCTGATCTTGGATCTACACTACCTGATACGGTGAGATCTCTTCAATGAGCAACATTTTTAAACCGTTAACTCTATTTTTTTCATCTTGGCTGGAAATCTTTAGTTTGATTTATTTAGCTGCTTAAGAGTTAAAGTGAAAAAGCTGGCTTCCAACATTTTATCCCTTTCCCTCAATGTTTTCAAAAGCCTTTCTTTTTGTTGTTTTTAATTTAAGCTGGTAAAAAGCAGGCTTGTTTGGTAAAGTGTTAAAATAGATCTTATATAAAAAAGAAAGACGCAAACACTGTGTTTATGAGAAAATATGTAACGAAAATATGAAAATATAAGTGACCGAGATTATACAATAAGTCATCAGCTATTACCAATTTTCAATCTCTGTATTTTCATAACTGATTAAATAATCAAAGCCAACCTGTGTAAATATTTCACAAGATTTATGCAAGTACACGTCCTTTTGATTTCGAATTTTACAATAGACACTGTTTTTCTTTTTCTTTTACTTTCCATCTTAATTCGTTTATTACATATGTTAATCTGGCGAAAAATTCTCTCAATGTAATATATTTTTGGCCATGTTCAGGCAAAAGGGGGTTTAATACATCTCTGTGAACTGTTATAGCCCGCAAGTCGTCATATAATTCTTGATCCTAAAATCTATTTTGTCTAACAACCGACTGAATCATGGGGTAAGCTGGTCTTTAGACACATAGAAAAATTTACCTATGGCAAAAAGTTGCAAAGTCCGTGCAGGCTGACATGACTTGATATTTTTTACAGATGCATTCATCCACTGTTTCACAGAGCAAATGCATTAATAATTGTACTTAGTTCTGATGTTAAACCCAGAAAAAATAGGAATATGCATGTGAGTTGACGTCGTAGTATATTCGAAAATTTTGTTGAAAACAGAGTTAAAGCGACATAGAAACATTTTTCGTTTTTCATTTTTTCTTAGAAAAATTTACAACCACCATTCGCCTGCAAAATTGGTTCTCAACTTAAGATACAGACATAAATTATTAAAGAACACATGAGTTACGATGAACAGTTTTGTCTCCATGTTTTTTTCATAAATTACTTGTCCCGTTTGTAATAGGATATCTGCTGATGCACAACATGTGAAAAATACATTGTCAACTGGCCACATTGGCAGATTACGTATACGAGTTTCTGCTATATTTTCATACCTACGATTGAGGAGAAATATTGGTATCGATTGCAGATGGACTGAAGGCGTACATTTTGAAAAAAAAAAAAAAAAAATGTGCAGACAGCTACATGTAAATCAAACTACGAATCCTCAACCAACCTGGAAGCACCAACCGAAAAGAAATTGAAATAAAGAAGGTCCTAAAGAAACTCTACGAAGAAATGAATGGAGGTATCAAATTCCGACTTGCATACTCGTACATAACGAAAGCTGGGCACATGTTCAGTACTGTGTAACAACTTTTAACAGATATTTTATCTTCGACGAACATTATTGGGTATCGATTCAGTATTCTGCAATAAGTTTCAACAGATATTTCATTTTCAACAAATATTATCCTGCTAAAAATCCTACTTCCAGCTCCCCGCATATATTTCGCAACAGTTTGAAGTTTATTACAAGCTTCAATTTGGCTGCCTTAAGAGGTTAATATTATTAATTATACGCCGAGGTTGTAAACAGTAGACTCCGCAATTGACACCAAAAACCGTGTTTGCGAGAGCAGCTTAGTAGAAGAGCGTCGCTGGTTTAAGGTTTCGAAAGCTGCATGTTCGAATTCGAGCGACGGAAAAGTTTTATTTTCGTTTAGTTTGTGGGGTTTTGCCAAAACTTAGAGTAAATAGGGCATGTAGATGCTTTATTTGGTTCTTTCTTATCGACATAAACACAACGCCACCCCCGCCTCCTACGCCCTGAAGACGACAACTGACAGTTTTCTCTTTGCACGAGACCTCCTTTCAAAAACATCGTGGAAAAAGGGTAGAAATAATTCATTGAGAGTTGTTTCTGTAATTGGCATAATTTGATCTCTATAGCACTATCAAGAAGCCATTATTATTTTTTCTTAAGCTACATGTATTTTACAAGGTATTTTCGTCGATTGTCGGCTGCTTTAAGTCTTTATCAAACGACAAACTTCCAGACTTGTCTGAATTGAAAGTATTAGTAGACACAAAATATAATGTGGCAAAACTGATGGAACTTTTATCCTGAAATTTTACAAAACTTTGTGGAAAAAAGAGAAAATGCTGGTTACCAGCATTTTCTCTTTTTCCCACAATGTTTTCAAGGGCTCTCCCCACAGGTACGTCAAAACTCTGGATTGTTTGATACAGGGCTAGATTTATTTCAAAAGGGAATAAGATAAGGCTTCCCCTATCAACTGAAAAAAAAATGATTATTCAAGTCTTTTCTTAGGTCTACAAGTAGATTTCTACATGTATTTCAATAACTGAAGATTAGTTTGGTATAAGTTAAGCACAAGGACGCAGATAGTGTAAATCTAAGATCAGACTGCACCCTTGATCTACACCGTTCGCAAAACCTTTTTTCTAAGTCTCGACTGGCAGTGACTGGGTTTATTTTACATTAACAGATCCTATCATGTAAGAGAGCCCACTGGAGGTCTACGCTCTTTACGGTCTATTGATTGTTTGATGTTAAATGTCATTTTCAATATAATTTCAGTTGTATCGTGGTGGCCAGTGCACCTTTACATGTTTTCCTGAAGTTTCTGTTACCAGTACATCGCACGATATTTTTACCAACCATCATCAAATGATCAGCGGTGAAAGAGGAATGAATCCTCTCGCAATGATTATCATCAATCCTCTGAAAGAAATTAACCGGGCTCGGGATTAAAGCTAACGATCCCTGTTCCCAAGTCCTGTGCGCTATTGACTGTGCCACCGCTTTCATGGTAAAAATTTTATACCAACAAGGGTACTTCACAAATGGCCTGCAATACACGAAAAGGGGCATTCGGACATTTGCGTAAAGTGCCGTCTCGGATTAGCCTGCGCAGTCAGCGCAGACTAATCCGAGACCGTACTTTCCGTTTTTATGTAATTTTCTGTTTTGCGCAAGTCTACTGTAGCACAAAATCTAATGTTGTCGTAAAGTGCCGTCTCGGATTAGCCTGCGCGGACTGCGCAGGCTAATCCGAGACGACACTTTACGCAAATGTCCGAATGCCCCTTTTCGTATGTTGCAAGCCATATAGAAGCATAGTCTATGGTATCTTTTATCTGATACAAGGTCGATTGGGATGAACCCGTTGACCTTTCTGGACCGTTCGCCCCGTCACGAAACCTCTGATACAAGGTGGGGGGTATGATATTTCACGCATGAGTGTCCCGGGGTCATTTTTTAATTTGAGTACGAACTATCTAAGTACGAATGTTTTGAGGCATACTTTGATGACCTGTGCTTTTACATGTTACCGGAGCTTTTAAAAAAAAGCAAAAAAGAAAAAAAACTAAGATTCTTTTCTTAACCAGGAAAGGAAATCATCACAGTTTGTGTCTAGTCATTAAGGTTTCCTGCCGTATAATCTTTCAACTCATGATCTTGCAGGTGACTTTAGACGAAGATATAAGTGAGCCATGCTCTGGCAAAAGAGAGCTTCATGCATCTTAGTAATGCATTGTATTAAGCAAGTCATCACATAATAATAGATCCATAAAATCAGTTTATTTCTAACAATTTACTGGATCTGGAGGTACAATGATCCTTCGATGTACAGAAAAATGACCAATGGCAAAAAGAGTATCGACCCATGTCAACCTGCGCGGACTGCTCAGGCCGATATGAGTAGATACTATTTGCAAATGCATTAAGTCTCCTTTTCACAGAGCAAATATAATCGACAGATTAAGTAAGGAATTATCCATTTGTTACCATGTACTCCTAGCTCAGTCGTATCAGATGCCTCAAAGAAAATTATCATAGATATCAAAATGAAAGAAAAAAAAATATATATATGTATAATTGTCATTTTCGATAGGGACTTAATCGATAGCAAAACAATCGATCGTTTAATACCCGAATTATCGGTCGATCACGGTTTAAATTACACCGCTACTCTAGTGTGTGATTTTATAGTATTGTCATCGTATTGTTTTAAGGATAATAGTATAACAAGATATAAAATCAACATTTTCAATCTATATCATACTATATATACGTGTGGCGGAATAGCGATTTTAAATGTTAACCTTTTCAGTACCAAAAGCGAAAACAGATTCTTTTGCGGACGGCATAGACCGAAGATCAGACTGCACAGAGCGTGCAGTCTGATCTTTGATCTATACCGTCCACTTGTTCAGTCACTCCTTTGAGATAAAAATCTTTCTGAGTTTCAGTGGATTAAATTTTCAGCTTTCGTAGAGGCGATATTGAAATTACATTTGGCGCTGTAAAGTACCTATTGGTATGCCATGTAAACAAGACTAGTGCGGGTACACTGGCACTGTTAAACCAACTGTTTGATTGAATGGTGTTTATACATCGGTTTCAACTTTATTTCAGTCATAACGAGGCGACAGCTTATTTATTCCTGTCTTTGCCGGGTTTCACCTGAGGCCCTGAGCCCTGAACTGTTTTATCCGAGGAAAGTCTAATATATACACTGGAAGGCAACATCGTGAAAAAAAAAATACTTTTTTCAGGTTTTATTGTTACTTGAAATATAGCCTTAATCTTTTACCTTCCGAAAATTAAGTTATTATTTTTATTATTATTATTATCATTATTATAGTCTGGCGAAAATCAAACAAGGAACTCCTGTTTACAAGCCCCCATATAACCCATGGGTACCTGTAGACAGTCAATAAATAAGCCATGGTATGCCAATCTTAAGGTGTCCTCAAGTTGCCAAAACATTTTCCGAACATCAATAACCTATAGACTCTAGCGTAGATTCAGGATCAGACTGGGTATAGGAAGCGCAGACTAATTTTGATCGACACCGTCTGTAAAATACATCAAATTCTCACCACCGTACCATAGCTTAAGCATAATTGCTTATATCATACATTTGGGTCACACTCAAACCGCAAACTACATGTGGTGCATTTATTTTATTTAAAGGATTTAAATAAACACAATTTTGATAAGAATCAAGTTTTTTTTAAATAAAGTCACAATTACAATGCACTATGCAAAACGCAAAATATTTAACTCTCTACCATACAACAAAAATTTGGACTAGTCCAAATTCAAAGCATCAGCAGAGGACAATTTAAATGTGCATAAAATGATGGATTTGTTTTCGATAGGGTAGAAAGCATTGAGGGAAAAGGAGAAAATGCTGGTAACCAGTCATTTGAGTCACATTTAAATTATAATCTGCAAATGCTTTCAATTTGGACCAGTCTAAAATACTATCGTTTGCTATAAAGAGTTAAAGGGGCATATTTTGTTTTAATACCGGGAGACAAGATTATTTGTTGCAAATAAATCTAATAATAAACACAACCAGGTTTTTTCTTTCTTTGCAGTCGTATAGAACTTACTAAAGGTCATTCCGATTTTTAACTAATATTTTCACTCGTAAAACTTCATGATCATAAAGTCAATAGTTAAGAGTTTACTTCTCCTTTTATAGTTGTGCGTTCAATAAACGGAAAAAGGAACTGGAATTCTAACAAATAAATAGATTTTAGTAATAACGGTAAATCAATTTTCAGGAATTCTCAGATTTGTCATAAAATGCTTAGCTAATCTAGTTGACTTCATTGGCTCATTGGCTACCCAGAAGTTGTTGATATTAGTGGCTGTTCATCATGTCAAGAAGATTCTAAATATTTCGAGGTTAAACAAAGGACAATGCATTTACTTGCCCTTCGGTTATTTTTCTGAGAAAATTTTGAAAAGTGAATGTACAGTCCCAAACGGTTAAGGAAAAAAAAAACAGTATACCTAACCGTACGAATAGCATTCCTTTCCATCACATCCAGTGGAAAATAAACCTTGAAACATGATAATATAACAAAGTCACCCAAACATCTGTTGGGGGCCAAATCAACCACAACACAATTTGTTGATTGGGGTTGACTCTTCTAGCGTTAACTCTTCACCAAACGACAAAATTTTGGACAAGACCAAATTGAAAGCATTTGCAGACGACAAATCAAATGTGGCTCAAATGATGATTTCTTTCTTTGATAGGATAGAAAACATTGTGGGAAAAGGAGAAAATGCTGATTACCAGCATTTTCTTCTTTTCCAACAATGTTTACAAAGGCCCTTTTTTCTGGATCGTTAAAACTCAGAATTGTGTTAAAGAAATGACATAGACATTTTCCTACAAAATATAAGAACCATTTTTTCTATTTGTAATGCTGTTTTATTCAGGGTATCTCACAAAATATTGAAAACTGTGGATCATAGATCAGACTGCTGTTTCTGTACAGTCTGATCTTGATCTTACTTTGCTCCTAACGTAATATGAGTTTCGTACTTTTCGATTTAATGTGCACGTGGTCAATTAATCAACAATGCTTTCAGTGTAGTACTTTGGGGGTATTTTGTGGTTAAATCTTTTTGATTTGACGATTGCCACTTGGAGGTTTTTGCCATTCATCCGTGTAAAATATTTGTTATATCTTTAGATGCTACCTTAAGGCATTATTGGGGATGGTGAAGATGCAGATCAGACTGGAGAAAACTTCTAATCTTTTCTCAGACTTGCACTGACGGATAATATCGGAGATACTTTTGCTGATATAGCCGTGAAAATAGGGGGGTGGGGGGGGGGTGGGGGGCAAAGTTGTTTGTTGTATTAATTTAGAAGTTTATAATTCATAATATAACTGAGCGGGTGTAGATGTCACATGATCAACAAATTGAATGATATTAGATTAATTACTATAACAATGACATGATTTAAGGAAGCGTAACCTGCAGGTGCGTTAAGATGGCAACAAGTTAAATGACCACACGCGTTCTTTTGCTTTGTCATTTGTTTTCTCTACCAATTTTAAAGGATTCGTTCAACATGACATATTGTTTTATTACAGTCGATTGTTTGTGAATAGCATATCTTTCCGCATATAACACCTGTAGTTGCCCCTCTTCTTAATTATGTACTAGTGGTCTCTTCCTTGAAACAGCCTCCACCCTCCACCCCCGTCCGACAAAAGGTAACGGCAAAGGTGGTCTACTTGCTAGCTTCGGTTGCTGAGAACTGACCGGCTTTGGCATGTGATATATGTGGCAACGATCAGTTCTGTTTCTGACCAAGTTTATGCTTTAGAAGATAATTTATGTTCCGGTATAAGTTCCAAGATATCATTCGTCAACGTCAGTTGTGGTCATTTCTCGACTTGGCAAAGCCATTCTTAGTGATATTAATTTTTTAGTGTTCACAACTCGTTTTGATGAGTTTTGTGTCTACTAATTGAACTGAATTATGTTGCTGAAAAAATCTCATGACTTTCAGTGGAGTCATTCTCTAACTAGCCTTGGTTGCAGTCTGATCATTTTTTTTTTTCCTTTTATATGTTCAAACGTTACTTTGTCAAAAATAAACGACGGGCAATAAGGAACCCATTATCAGTTCACTGTCATTAATATGCATAGATTGTGCATAGAACATTATTTCAGTTATATCGTGGCGGCCGATCGTGCAAGGGTAAAGCGATAAGGATATATAAAAAAATTATTACCGCCTGGAGCCAGGCTATACTTTAGCCTACGAAATCAAAGCAAAATAGATGAATCTGTTTATTATGTAATAAATTACTATCCACAATATTGCTTATATATATTGTACATGATGTTATTTCTACAGAGTTATACGTTGTATAGATAGATATATGTGTTTATCTATTTACAGACTCGTTAAAATTATATATGAGCCATGCTCTGGCAAAAGGGGGCTTAATGCATCACCGTGATACATGATACCAGCCCCAGTCATCACATAATTATGGATCCATAAGAGCCACTTTTTTTAACAACCGACTCAATCATGAGGTAGACTGATCCTTTGACATGCAGAAAATCGACCAATAGCGAAAAGTTTCGGCCCAGGTCAGCCTGCGCGGACTGCTCAGGCTGACCTGGGTCGATACTTTTCGCAGATGCATTAAGCCCCCTTTTCACAGAGCATGGCTCCTATATAAAAACCGCGTATATTCTCCCATACTTTTTCCCGAAAAGGTCTAAAATTAGTGTAAACAGTGAAGAAACAGTTTTCCTTTCATTATATAGAAATCAATATTCATGACATCTTCGGGGTGTATAGATCAAGATGAGCATACACTCACTTGTATGTTGGTCTTGATCTCTGCAGTTCGACTATAGTAACAAAATGATATTACTGCACCGACGCGTAATTTCCACAAATATACATATATTACTTATTCAGTGTCAGCTGATGTTACATGTATACATGTACATGCTACTAAAGTATTGTTTTACTTTCTTGTTGAAGCTTTGTAATGGCGATTAATACAGTTCAAGTCATTTGGAAATAAAGTTCTGTTCTGTTCTGATAAAAGGCGTCGGTCGTTGTTAAAGGGGGTGGGGGCAGTGACAAAGGAATTAGTATGGGAACAGGGTTGTTAACTTATCGGATTAGAATTACAGCAAGCAGAGACAGGAGCAATTGAAACAAATAGAACGGAAGTATTAATTGTTTTCACCGTGAGAAAATCAAAATATAAAAATCATATGAGCCATGCTCTGGCAAAAGGGGGCTTAATGAATCTCCGTGATCCATGATACCAAGCAAGTCACCACAGTATTCTACATCCCTAAAATCCGTCTTGTGTAGCAACCTACTGAATCATGAGGCACACTGGTCCTTTGACATACAGAAAATTGACCGACAGCGAAAAGTTTCGGACCAGGTCAGCCTGCGCAGACTGCGCAGGCTGACCTGGGTCAATACTTTTCGCAAATGCAATAAGCCCCCTTTTCACAGAGCACAGCTCATATATATTATGAGTGTCACTGGGCCATGTCGTACATTGTTGAGAGACATCTATTTTTAGAGCAACTTTCGGAGTGGAGAGTACATATCAAGAACAGTCTACACAAAAAGTGAAACTTAATCGTCCATCTACGAAATCTGGTAACTTGTCACTAAAAATTCTCGTTAAAAAATCTCAAAACTGCTATATTTGGATTCTTATCTTACAAAAAACAAGTACATGTATGTAAGACAACATTTTAACGTCCAAGCAGTTGATGCATTTTAGACAAAAGATAAAAAATTGCTGGAAAATAAGCAACTACTTGTCTCAAAATATTGTTCCTTTTCACAAGTTGTAATCAATTCTGCTAAAAAAAAGTAACAGTTTCATTGCCTTTAAATGTTTTTCTTATTTTAATGTTGCAAGAGTACAAAAAATGTCGAGTCAAAAAAGCATGTACTGTAAAGTTGTATGCAAAAAATCTCTCTACCTGTCCTTTTTCAGTAACGGTATCCTTTTCCTCAGAGCCCACCAGTGATGGGTTACTGTTAATTCTTGGCAGCTGGAGCTGACGGGGATTTACAGCATTTTTTGGACCAGGTGCGATTTTTCGAGTTTTTGTCATCCTCTTTTGCTTCTCTTTTCCTATTTCCGGAAGCGAGGAATCAGAATATCCAGGATCGTCCGTGTCATCATACACGTCCTTATTGTCAATCAATTTGGACTTACGGTTACTGAGGGCGTCTTTATTTGTGATGGTATAAACAGACTTTCCTACCCTCGGTACTGAAGAGTTCTGATGGTTTAATGTTGACGTCATCGTGTTCGAATTTCTTTTGTCCCACCTTCCTGAAAATAATTGTTTATCTCCATACATGCCTTTTCTAGACCGTCAAAAAGTTTGCCTCGCTAAGATGTTTTCAATGAGTGGTAGATTTGAAAATGGAAGAACCCTTCTGTAGCTGTTAATGCATCAATAAGCAGGTTTTGTTTGGCATTTTTATTTTGCTTCGTTCAGCACCAGCTTACTAATCAAAAATTAGGTTTTAGAATGCAATTTATCGAAGTGTGAAAATGTTGCACTCGTCCTTCTTGGAAACGTCTGAAGACAACAACAACAAACTTAATGCCTTTCAAATTTTTCTTTGAAAGAATAGAAAAAAAAGTTTCAACTGAGATGTTACAGGAGACCACTCCTTCATGCATGGCTTCATCCCGGTTTAAATACAATACCTAACATTCGTTAGGGAGAATTCTCTTTAGCTCAGTGGTTATGGTGTTGGCCTTTCGTCCGGGCGTTCTAGGTTCGAATCCTGCCCGGTCCCTGTATTTCTGCTATGCATTTGTTTATTTGTTTCTTTGTTACGGACTTTGTTCGTAAGAGAGGTCAGCATGTGGGGATTGCGCAGACTGACAGAGTCAGCTACCAAATGCTATTTTTTTTATCAAAATTCTGTTAAACTGACGCGGAAAAATCAAATGTCAAATATATTTGAGCCGCGCTCTGTCAAAAGGTGGCTCAATGCATCTGCAAAAAGTATCGACACATGTCAGCCTGCGCAGTCCGCTCAGGCTGACATGTGTCGAAACTTTTTGCAAGTTGTAAAGTTTCTGTATGTTCAAGGGCCATTGTACGTCCAGATTAAGGTAATGGTTAGACTTTAATGCACCTCAATGATTAGTGATTGCATGGTACAAAGGCTTACGAAGAAAATTTTTTATCAGTTTTTGCGACTTAGTTTGAAATATTTTAATGAAGTAGGGGGAATGTCGATTAGCAATGGCCAAACGGTCATTTAAGAAAATTGACTGTGGATTTGAAACGCAGACTATACGAACATACGCAAATTTAAATAAACATTATGATATTTGTTGTTAAATCATAGGCAACATGAGGAAAATGCATAAATCAAACAAGAATGAACAAATAAAAAGATAATTTCATACATAACAAAACAAGTAATTTAGAAATATAAAAAGAGATATCAAATAAATAAATAAATAAATAAATAAATAAATAAATAAGAACAGTATAATAAAATATATTAGTAACACTAACAATACAATGCTGATAAGAAATTGATATAAAATATCAAATTTTAAAATTAAAACGTAGAATATATACAAAAAAAATTCTAAGTTAGAAATCAAGCGATAAATAAAACAATACCTTTTTCAGTCTTAGAAAATTCAAAACATATATACAAACATTTGATTCGAGTCTGAAATTTTTTCAAAATAATTATGCGTTCTTATATTTATACAGCTTAATCAATGTTGATCTTTTTTTTTCAATTGGTATATTTAAACAATGGCAGATGTTCGTCCGGTTCCTCCATTAAAATAATCAATCTTTTTTGCAAAACTTCATGATTTAAACTGTAAATTTGTAACTTTTCAAACAAGAGTAAGCTTTTTTAATGGCGTCAGGTAAAAGGGGAAATGTTGGAGAAAAAGGACGTAGCCGTTCAGAATAAAGAAAAATATTTTTTGTGCATTTAAAAAAAAAAAAATGTTTTACTTTTATTTAAAAATTATCTCTGAGAGAAGAATTGTGATTGACTATCAGCACTTATCGAACATTGTGGCAAAGTGAAAAATAGCCCGTAACATGCAATTTCAAATTCGTCACAATGGTTTAAATGAATTTCTTAAGTATGCTGCCATTGATCAATATTGATTGTTCAAATTTTACGACTTTGTTCAAAACGTTGTCTGCACAAAATGTCTTTGTAGAGGTGATGAAAATACGGGTTTGATCCTTTACCACAAAATCCCTTCTTTTCATAATCCATTGTTTTCACGACCCTGACAGAAAAAGCATTTTAAACACATTTTGGGGAAAGGAGAAAATGTTACCAGCATTTTCTGCTTCCCCACAATGTTTCTTTTTTTAATAAGATAACTTCGACACGTTTGTATTAATTCCTAAATAACCGTCTTCAGATCCCCTTAATTTCGAATGGTCTAAAATTTTTCGTTTGGCAAAGGGTTAATCTATTGGCATTTAATTAATCCTTTGTCAACTAATGCAGTGTTAACATACTCCAGGAAAGGAGGCATTTGAAAACATTGTGGGAAAAGGAGAAAATGCTGTTAACCAGCAATTCTCCTTTTTCCTACAATGTTTTCTACCTTCTCAAAGACAAACTTTTCATCTGAGCCATTTCTTACATATTGTCTGCAAATGCTTTCGACTCGGAAAGTCATTTTCTTTTTGTAAAGTGTTAATCGATAATCGAATTAAATGGTATTGACAGAATTGTGATAGGTTGTTATTGTTAAATAGATACCACATTGACAAAAACAGACGGGGGTCTTCGTGGCACAGTGGAAGAGTGTAGGACTCGTAACCTGGACACCCCGTGCTCGGGCCTCGTCCAAACCACCCGGCATCTCGTGGTAGCGCCCTTGGGTAAGACACCCCAGAGCCCCAGCCTGTGAAACCGGGGAAGTGCATGAAACTGTGTGCTGTCTCTGAAAATAATGACAGAAATAGTGTTGAAAGCGGCGTATAAACGCCATTCCACCAAAATCAAAATTCTTTAAACAGTCGGTGTATTCCCGTAGGTGTTCTCCCCTTGAACAAATAAAGTGCATGTTAACAGAACGGAACAGCGTGCTCAAGAAAGTTTTTTTTTTTAAACAAAGACTTAATCATGAGGTAGAATGGTCCTTGGATATACAGAAAATTGACCGACAGCGAACAGTTTCTGCCAAGGCTGATCTTGGTCGAAACTTTTGCAGAAGCATTGAGCCCCCTTTTCACAGAGCATGGCTCAATTATATTGTTAGTGAGATCTGTTTCTGACCTGTCACTCCATTCGTCACAACTCAGCCGATTCCATACCTACATCTAACCTCGTCCGTATGAAGGGGGTTTCCATTTTGAAAAACTGCAAGTCACATGATCTTAAACGTGGCGGCACTATGACCTGCTTAGAAAATAAATGTACAAACTGTTCGTCATCGGAAATGTATTAAGAGAGATACCGACGGAAAATTGTGACTAGTGTTTGCTTTCTAAGCGGAGTGTTAAGATTTAAGAGCGGTGTACTTCCGGTGAAGAAATGTACCGTGTAGGTGCGTATCAAGCTACGTGATACAGCCGAGGGACTTGGTCAACAAATCACGCGAGGTTGCTGAATTGCACATAGACGCGATAATTACACTCGTCACTACTCGGCGGATTCCGTACCTACATCGAATCTTGATCACTGAATCACCCGAGGTTTGCTGAATGCTGTCATTCAAGCCGTCGGGATATTTCAACAGTAGTCTCATTAAACTCCGAATTTTACCGGCCTTGAGCCAGAAGGCTTTTAAACCTTCACCTGCTAAATGAATAAAATGAAACTTTCAAACCGATAGTAAAAACCCAAATGTTGTTTTTTCAAAATTATGTTTTGGAGGAACAAATATCTTCTTATCGGACAATGTAGATCCAAAGTCAGACTGCACGTTCTGTGTAAGAATGGTTGGTAAATACAGGCCAAGAGCCGATTCGTTCTTGCGACATTTGTCCGCTACCGTGTTGAACTCGATCCAAGACAATCGATATCGAAGTAAACTAACCGGACCGATTTCGTTCTACCCTAAAACATAGGAGCCATGCTCTTTGAAAAGGGGGTTTAATGCATCTGCAAAAAGTATCGATTCAGGTCAGCCTGCGCAGACTGCGCAGGCTGACCTGAGTCGAAACTCTTTGCTATCGGTCAATTTTCTGCATGTCAAAGGACCTGGGTAGCTATTATTCAGTCGGTTGTTACACGAAATGGATTGTATGTATCCTTAATTATGTGAGAACTTTCTAAGTATCATGCATCACGGTGATGCATTAAGCTCCCTTTTCCCAGAGCATGGCTCTTAGTTACTTAGTAATTGAAATAAGAGAAGTCAAGCACGATCTATAGTTACAATCAAAACCTCGAATTAGTTTATAATTCGAATTATCGAAGTAGGTAAAAAAGGTCCCATGCATATTTCTGGGTAAATATTTTAAAGTGATGATATAACTCGATGACTGAAAATCAGATCGATAGAAACTCAAGACATATTTTTATTACAGGTTTGACCAAACAAGCGGACGGCATAGATCTCAAGATCAGACTGCACGTTCTGTGCAGTCTGATCTTGATCTATGCCGTCCGCTATGACCTTGTTTTTGCTCATTCCTCAGGGTCGTCAAAACTCAGGTTTGTTTGGTGAAGGATTAAAGGTGAATGATAATCGTAAAATGATGACTGGAAGATTTCAAACACGATATGTACGACATTGTTTCAGCTGGGTAATATGAATACGTTAACGCCGACAGTTTATGTTGTATTCACACTTTCAACTCAATTTCGACGGCTATAAGGAATGAAAACCATTTCTCGAGGTCTCTGATAGGTTTGGGGTCGTATCCATCGTCCATTCCGAATTGCATTATCTGTCTTATTCTCAAAAATCTTTTAAAAATTAAAAGTAACGCATTTTCTTTCTGATATGCAGTAAACCGAAAAGTTAAGCCATTGAGGAATCTTATTCGCTACCATTCTTTTACCTATTTATCAAACGACAAAATTTTAGACTGATTCAAAATGAAAGCGTTGGCAGACGACAAATCAAATACTGCTCAAAAGATGGGATTTGTCTTTAATAGTGTAGAAAACACTGTGGGATAAGGAGACAATGCTGGTTATCAGCTTTTTTTTTCCTTTTCCCACAATGTTTTCCAAAGCTCTCTTTCAAAGTGTCGTTAAAAATCCGGATTGTGTGGTAAAAGGTATTTTCTATTCTAGAAATGAGACCCAAATAATTGAGCCATGCTCTGTGAAAAGGGGTCTTAATGCATCTGCGAAAAGTATCGACTCAGGTCAGCCTGCGCAGTCCGCGCAGGCTGACCTGGGCCGAAACTTTTCGCTATTGGTCAATTTTCTGTATGTCCAATGCACAGTCTACCTCATGATTAAGTTGGTTTTTTAAAAAAATGTAGCTATTTTGATTCCATAAGTATGTGATCGCTAGCTTGGTACCATGCATCACGCACATGCATTAAGCCCCCTTTTGCCAGCGCATGGCTCAATTACAATTGTAAGGTTGATATAGTCTAAAATGCCTCGGCAAAGTGGACAGTGTAGATAAAAGATCAGACTGCACAAAACGTGCTGTCTGATCTTTGATCTACACTGTTCGCCTTACTGGGGCATCCTTGAAAACAGGAACCTTAAAATTGCAATTATATATGTTATTTTAATTTTCTATATTGAATATGTCCTCAGGGTGTATTCGGCGCTTTACGGGTTAGATCTAAATCCCGAGATGAGCCATCCGATTGGTTGAGACGTTTTGTTTAAGCCAATCAGTTGATTAGCTGTAAAACTGAGAAATGAAAATACTTATAAGAAAAATTGTTGAATGTAATCGATTATCTCACCATTGATGAGATAATCTTCAAACAAAGATGACATTTTCCACAATTTTGTCGTAAATCCATGATGTGTTGGGGTCGCTTATTTTGTGCCAATTTTGAAGAAAGGATTAAATCATCCATTAGATTAGTGCCTCTTTTTGTATGCAAAAGAAAAGGAATCCTGAAATTTTTTGTCCGATAGATAGAATTTGGCCCGAACACAGTGGCGCATGCGCGCAAAGATAAGTGGCCGGTGATTGCGCATGCGCAAAACGGTGGCAAATCACGTTTATTATGAACGGCTTGGCGGTTTTACAAATTTCCTTCACCTTTCGCAATGATATAGAATTCTTTGATTGATATTTGTGTCAAGGTTCACACGTGGTCGATCACATGATAAAGTCACATGACAGAACAACACGAGATACAAGGTAAGACTACTAAAGTTGCATTGTTATAAAGATATACCAATTACAGGACAAATACACGAGAAGGTATGAAAATGTTTTAACCCTTTACCAAACAATCCCTGGTTTTTACGATCATGAGGAAGAAGCCTTCTGAAAACACTGTGGGAAAAGGAGAAAATGCTGGTAACCAGCGTTTTCTCCTTTTCCCAGAATGTTTTCTACTCTTCCAAAGCATGTCAAGTTTCCATTTTTGAGTCACGTTTATTTTGTCGTCTGCAAATTCTTTCAATTCGGACCAGACTGATTTTGTCGTTTGGTAAAGAGTTAAGACTTCATTTAAATCGTTATGCTTTTACGTAAAGAAACAATGAAAAGAAAATTACATCTATCTTTATGCGACCAGTATACAATATTTCATCAAAATCTTATAAATGTACCCAATTTTACATTAAGATTTATAAGCATGTGTACGGCGTCTTGACCCGAAATCAGTGACGTCATGGATATCAGCGCAGATCTTTCTCTAATTGTGTGCTGACAGTTCGCCGAAATATGATCATTCCTTCTCTAAATATTCACCGGTATGGTCAACACACTTCTGCATACACGCAAGGTATACAAAGTAATATCTCTGAAGTCTGGTGCGATTGCCATTTTCAGTGCCAGGCGAAATTCTTCAAGTAAATCGAGGTGTCGACTTTGCATAGAAAGTGAGCAAAATTACAAGGGGCAAGTTCCGGGCTGCATGATGGATGAGCGATAGTCTGGATGTTGTTCATGCGCAGTGTCAGGTTTGCAGTGTGTGAGGGCGAGTTGTTCATTTGCCGAACAATGTCGGTAAGCTGTGATCTCTTCTTAACGATGGCACGGCGAAAATGTCTCCGAATAACCTGAAAATATAGGACCGCATTTAATAGAACTGAACATAGTTGTTTGGAAATGTATGTTAAGACGTTGTAAAACAATGATTGTATTTTCCTTTGAAAAGTAGGCAGATGTAACAGAATGACTCTTCGGGACTGTATTTGACAGGACAACTCTAGATGCGTTGCAGAAAACGATGAACATCACCTTGGTATTTGATTTTGTCACCCAAGCCTTCTTGGTGGAGGCGAGTTCGTATGTTTCCGAACATTCGACGACTACTGTTCCGTGGTTATCACGTCACCAAGAAAACGATCAAATTATCTCAAGTCGCACAGTATTAAGAAATTCTGCCACAAGATCCACAGGTTTCGCTGTCTGTTCACTGGTTAATATCTGTGGAATCTACCGTGCACAAACGCGTCTCATCTCCAGAGTGTTAGACAAGATAGTTTGCACTAACCCATAACCTATGTCAAAAGGCTTTTGTCACAATTTCATGTATGCTTATCCTTCTACCACTATCAGTCAGTCTCTGCACTTCATCAACAGTCTCTTAACAGACAGCACTGTATGGTCTACCACGGTGTTAGTGGTCTTCAACGGATGTTCGACCCTCTCCAGTAGTTTTAATAAATCTATGGCTTGTTTGATATTCGATCCGAGGTCCCCCGTATAGCAGAGCCCTATGCGCCACAAACAGTCCGGCTATCGGTGCTCGGTACTTATTAAGGTTCTGTCAAGTATCCCATTATCACAAAATCCCGAGTTTCCACGACCCCCAAGAAGAAACCTGTTCAAGGCCTTGTGGAAAAACGAGAAAATGATGGTAAGAAAAATTCTCCCTCAATTTTTTTTTTTTTTTATCCTTCCAAAGCCTATTTCCTTTATTTAAGCCTGTACTACACAATCCTGGATTTTAACGACCTTGAGAAAGAAGGCTTTTGAAAACATTGTGAGAAAAGGGAGAAAATGCTGATATTTTCTCCGTTTCCCACAATATTTTCTACCCTTTCAGAGAAAAAGTCGACGATTTGAACGATATTTGATATGCCATCTGCAAATAATTTCGACAAGACCAAAATTTGGTCATGTGGTAATACTGGTAAAGAGTTAAACACTTTATTAGTTGTACGGTCAGGTGGCAGGTGACCCTACAGTTCGGAGCGACATGATTCGCCACAGCCTTGAACAAGTTTCAAGTCCCCTGCCACCTGACCGTACAACGAATTTATTAAAATGCAAAGTTTTACCATTCCAACGTGTATTCAGCGGAATTTCCTTGTTTTGTTTTTTCACGAATTCAGTTCGCTGACGACATAGAATTTCCCTTCTGAGTGCCCCAATTCAATGAAAACTGGCGTCACTGAGAACTGACGTCACTGAAACCTTGGTGATACGTGCAGTTGGTGCATGAACTTGATGATGTCACTGCGGTAGACATTATTTAAACATGGATAACAACTTCAAGGAAAGTAACTATGCATTTGAATGAATTGTTGGCAAAACAAAACGACCACTAGTTGCCTCAAACGACCATTAGGTTATCGTTTTAACGTTACAATGTATGAGTTTCGACGCTTCACAATTTGCTTACCTGACGAATGGATGGCTCGTTTTAACCCCGTGTATTTGTTTTAGAATGACAATAAACGATAATACATGTAACAATATTCATTTTCTTTTTTTTAAATAATCAATTTTTTTCACTGTAATAACAATCAAGAGAAACTAGTAATAATATGGTGCAGGCTACTCAGTGTGTTTGTCTGGTGGGCGGCTCGTATCGATAGACGCCCGCCATTTCAGATGTTGCGTTGAAAGTGTTGTTGTGAATAAGGGGCTCCCGAAAAGGAAACTACTTTTACGTACTCGTCACAACTTGGCCGATTCCGTACCTACATCTAACCTCGTCTGTATAACCAGGGATCTTATATACAGTGTATATACGATCCCTGGTATAACGGTCGTTTCCATTTGAATTGCAAATCACGTGATCTTATACATGGCGTTGCCACTGTCAGTCGTTTAGCAACGACATAAACAACCTCGATGAAGTTATTTACACCTATCTATCTGTCGGTGAAAACGTCAATCGCAATTGATAATCCACCTTAAAAAAATGAATGTTCGAACTGTTTGTCAACTGAAATATAGTTAGAAAGATTTCGATAGAAAATTTAAACTGAAGTTTTCTTTTTTACGAGGAGCCTCACAATTTTCAGAAAGATGAACCGGCGTATTTCCGGCGATGAAATGTAGAGTGTAGGTGCATATCAAGCTACCAGATACAGCCGAGGGATTGATGGCTACCATCACCCAAGGTATGCCGAATGTACTTTTACGAGGATTTTGCCAGTGTACGTGAATATATGTTCGGGCCACATTATCCAATCAATTTCTTTGCAGTGAAATGAAATATGATGTATGTTAATGCTGTCAAAATAGACAATAATAAATTATGCTATCTCGTAGACGTTAAATAGAAAATAAATAAAAGAAAAAAAGGGCTAATAGAATTAAAACTTTTCAGTCAAATATGACCAGGACCCGTATTTACCAACTATTATTAGTCTCATTCTTCATTAGCCAAGCACAAGTTGTGTTGCTTTCAACTTTAGAAAATTCTTGAGAATATGCTATGAACTATCTGTGAATACAGACCCAGGTCCGAAAAACATAACATCAATATGAGCCATGCTCTGTGAAAAGGGGGCTTAATGCATCTGCGAAAAGTACCGACCCAGGTCAGTCTGTGCAGTTTGCGCAGGCTGACCTGGACCGAAACCTTTCGCTATTGGTCATATTTTTTCGTACGCCCAGGGACCAGTTTACCTCATGATTAAGTTGGTTATCAAAAAAGTAGCTGTTACTGATCCATAGTTGTCTGACGGTCTTGAATGGTATGATGCATCACGGAGGTACATTAAGTCTCCTTTTGCCACAGTATGGCCCATATATTTGGCGCTTGATTCAGTGTTCACTTTCCAAACAACATTTGGACCGTTTTAAGACTTAAACTTGTAAATAAAGTATTCAACTGTCTAGATATATAAACTCAACCCCTTTCGATGGCTGAGAATACAATCCACTGAAACTCAGACTGATTTTAATCTTCCTTGCTTGACTAAATAGACGACTGGTATAGATGAAACATCGGACTGCTCAGATCGTGCACAATTTGTTCGTTCTGTGCAGTCTGACAGCAATCTGGCTTGCAACACGCGAAAAGGGGCATTCGGACATTTGTGTAAAGTGTCGTCTCGGATCAGCCTGCGCAGTCCGCGCAGGCTAATCCGAGACGGCACTTTACGACTACAATAGATTTTGTTCTTCAGTAGACTTGCGCAAAGCAGAAAATTACATAAAAACGGAAAGTGTCGTTTCGGATTAGCCTGCGCGGACTGCGCAGGCTGATCCGGGACGACACTTTACGCAAATGTCCGAATGCCCCTTTTCGCGTGTTGCAGGCCATCTATACCGTCTAAAGCGTCTTCAAAAGCCTCTGTTTTTGTCTATGGCGTTGAAAAAGTTAAAATTACAAGAAATTACTGGCAGTGCCTGATAAAGAAAAAATATGACAACATGCACGACATGCACACGTGTGTCAGTTCCAGGCTAAATCGAATATTTCTTTCGTGGCCTATTACTATATATTGTTTTCGACGAAAATGTTCTAGATTTGTTGACGAATACTGTTGAAATTATGGTATATGGAGAAATTAGACGAAACTAACATAATATGCTATCACGCTTCGTTTTATAGCATTCGGTTCCAAAAATTCAGCCAGCTGCATTCATAATTTCTGCAACAGATTAGAAAAATTAACACCTTTTCGATGGCTGAAAAAATCATTCACTGAAACTTGAAAAAAAGAAAAGTATTTTTTTTTTTTGTACAGATCAAAGAAAAGACGTCACGTTCTATAGAATCTGATCTTGACATATGTCGTTCACTAAATTCCGTTCACTAAATTCCGCTTTTTACCTATAGGTTTTTCTGGGTTAAAAGCCACAAGCTATAAATTTATATCAATCTGTGCGATAGACCAGTATACTACACTTGTGGAAATGGGACACTTTTACTGCCTTGCTTTTGTAGCGACATGGAAGGGCGATCACCTTGAAACTATAGGTCCTGGGTTTAAACATCGCCTTGGGAAATTGCTTGTCAGAACTGTTTATTCTGTTGAAATCTTTTGCAAACCTAAAGAAAAGTAAAACCTGCTAGTTGTACAGTCTGCTTTCACCTTAGTTTCACCAGAAAATGTTCAAATTTGTTCTCTTTAAACTTTGATTCTTTCCAAACGACAAAAAAGTAGACTTGTCCAAATTGAAAAGATTTGCAGACGACAATTAAGATGTGAGTTACATGATGGAACTTGTTTATTATTGGGTAGAAAACATTGTGGGGAAAGGAAAAAATGCTGGTTACCAGCATTTTCTCCTTTTCTCGCAGTGTTTTCAAGTCATCTTCCTCAGGATCAATAAAACTTATATTGTGTAGTAAATAGTTAATTGAAGTTCAGTATCAACAATTTACAGGGGTGTTTTCAAAGTTCTTTGCAGATTTAGACGGTGAAGATCTATTTTTAAGTATTAATAAGAAATATTTTGGAAGCGTGTTTCGGTTTGGGGGTGGGGGGTTCAAATTTGTTATTGGAAAAATCAAGGCTATCTGTTCTGTCCTTGTTCGAAGAATGTCAAGTTTGGACGCCCTAATTCAATTATACTATTTCATACTCACGCATGCGCAGTGCTGAATTATCGTCACGAGCTGATCAGACGGAAAACATATATGATCTTAAACTCTAATTTTACATACCCTTTAAATCTTTACCAGAAAACAAAATAAAAAAAACTTGTCCAAATTGAGAGCATTTGCAGAGGACAAAAATACACGTGGCTCAAGGGGTAGAAAAAATTGTTGGGAAACTGGGAAAATGTTAGTTGCCAGTATTTCCCTTCTTCTAACAATCTTTTCAAAAGGCTTCTTATTTTAGGGTATTTGATACACAGGACTCTTTTGTCGTTGCCGGTTTAATTCGAACGCAGCGTCGATCGAGATCATACTGTGAAGAAAGCACAATCATGACCTTGTATCCACGTTTTTTTAATACTTAGAGAAATGATTGTCAAAATCTGCACTGTATTTTTTACAACACATTTCAATTGATTTATCCTCTCTGCTGTCACCTTTTACCACACAAGCCCGGTCTATTACGACCCTAAGAAAGAAATCTTTCGAAAATATGACGAGAAAAGGAGAGAATCCTGGTAACCAGCATTTTCTACTTTTCCGACCATGTTTTCCACACTATCACAGATATTTTTCCATTATTGAAACGTTTTATTTTCTACTGCAAATGCTTTGAACTTGAACAAGTGCTATTTTTTGTCGTTTGGTAAAGAGTTAACCCTTTTCTAAACGACTCCGTTATGGCCTTGAGGTGGACGACTATTAATCCTTTGGCTGCTAAGCGCGACTCGCTGACCTTTTGCGACCAGTGTAGATCAAGATCAGACTGCACAGAACGTGCAGTCTGATCTTTGATCTACACTCTCCGATAAAGAGATAGTATTCCCAAAAGCTAACTTTGAAACAGCAATATCTTGATTATTAATATCGAATTGAAAATTTAATTTTAGTTATTTAGCAGGATAAGGGTTAAACAACGTGAAAAAAGGATCAATTGAATCTTGTTGATCAGCATTTTTCTTTTTGTGCGATGTTTCTTGTCCTTGCAAAGACGAATCCAACCGTCCGAAGCGTCACATTTAACTCTTTACCAAACAACAAAATTTTAGACTGGTCCAAATTGAAAGAATTTGCAGACGACAAAATAAATGTGCTTCAAGAATTGAAACTTGACTTTGGAAGAGTAGAAAACATTGTGGGAAAAGGAGAAAATGCTGGTTACCAGCATTTTCTCCTTTTCCCACAATGTTTTCAGAAAGCTTCTTCCTCTTGGTCGTAAAAACCAGGGATTGTTTGGTAAAGGGTTAACTCTTTGCCAAACGTCAAAAACATTGAAAACGACCAAACTGAAAGCATCCGCAGACGACAAAAATATATGTAGCTCAAATGATGATTCTGATTGATGGGGTGAAAAAGATTGTAGGAAAAAGAGGAAATGCTGGCGAACAGAATTTTCTCTCTTTCCAACAATGCTTTCAAAAGGCCCTTTCCGCAGGGTCGTTAAAATATGGGATTCTTTGATAAAGGACTAAAATTTTGTCTGAAAATGATTACAGTATGGACTAGTTTCAGCTTAGTCGTTTCGTCAAGTGTTAATGCTCACGTGCGAGTCTTTCCTTAACCCTTCGGCTGCTGAGCGCGACTCACTGACCTTTTGCGGACAGTGTAGATCAAGATCAGACTGCACAGAACGTGCAGTCTGATCTTTGATCTACACTGTCCGACAAAGAGATACTATTCCCCAGAACATAACTTTGAAATTTCAGTATTTGGGTTTTTATTATCGAACTGAAAATTTCATTTTAGTTATTTAGCAGGAAAAGGGTAAAATGGTCACGTGTGGATCTTTTCTTAAAATTATATGTCGGGTGTCTGATGAAAAAGGGTAATTGCAGTCCAACTTTTTTTATAGACAAACATGCTTTACCGAGTTACCGGTGCTATCAGCTTTGTCTGAGAAATCACGCTTTGACCGGCTGTGGCTTTGAGAAATATTTGACGACTTTTATAAATCGGAATGAATAACGTTTCCAAGGTCAGACACTTCAGTTACAGGCTGATCCGAAATGACACTTTCCGTTTTCTTGCAATTTTCTGTTTTGTGCAAGTCTACTGTAACACAAAATCTAATGTAGTCTTATAGTGTCGTCTCGGATTAGCCTGCGCAGTCCGCGCAGGCTGATCCGAGAGGACACTTTACGCAAGCCACATCGAAAGATTAATATCAAAAACGAAGTAAATGAGGCATGCTCTGTGATAAGGGGGTTAAATAATCTGAAAAAAGATTCGATTCAGGTCAGCCTGCGCGGAAACTTCTTACTTTTGGTAAATTGGCTGCATGTCAAAGGACTATTTTACCTCAGGATTCACCGGTTGTTAGACAAAAAGGATTTTATGGATCCAGAATTGAATAATGACTTGGTTTACTGGGTCGTGGTTTTGGTTTGTATTGGAGTTTAACGCCATTTCAACAGCTTAGGTCATAGCATGGTCGTCAATGACGCACCCATATGTTTCCTGGTTTTCTCACACCAGTACTGACGAAACTTTCTTTCCAAAGCCACTGACTACTTTTCTCATGTGCATCAGAGGTAAGAGACGAAAAATCGCCGGAAAGAAAGTTCGCCCCAACCGGGTATCGATCCAACAACCTCCAGGTCACGAATCAGATACGCTAACCACTAAGCTACCCGGCCGAGCTTTAATACAATACAATAGGTTATTCAATACTAAGGCCACTGGCCCATAATATACTGAACCAAAAAAGAAACTTCCCCTGTGTTTAAGTGCAAATGCAATGTTATTGAAAAAAATCAAAATGTCAGATGACCTACATATATTCGGGCGAACGATTATGTATCCGATAAAACAAATTTTAACTCGATTGAAAGCATTTTGCAGAAGAAACCCGCTGAAAGCGATTTTCACGTGCATGCACGGACCAATATAATTCGTATATATCTTTTGAAACCTTTCAGTCTAATTTTATAGACTTTCATGTCAATAAGAAAAACACGTTGAAAAAAATTAAATTCTTTTTAGTTTTCTTTATTTTTGATATGCCTGGAATTCCGCAAAATTTACGCGAACGTGTCATTGGCATGCTTAATGCTGGTATGACGATGAATGCTGTTGCTATGAATATTGGATGTTCTACTCGTGCTATTCGACACCTTAGGCAACGTTTTCAAGCAACAGAGCGTACGGAAGTTCGACCACGTAGTGGACGTCCTCGCGTCACGACGCGCGGCCAAGACCGCTATATTCGGAACACTCACCTGCGCAATCGCTTCCAAACTGCCACAGCCACTGCTGCTAACACCCCTCGTACACATAACAACTGTATATCTGCCCAAACTGTGCGCAATCGCTTGCGCGAGGGTGGGCTACGTGCACGTCGTCCATACGTTGGTTGTGTTTTGACGCGACGTCACCGCGTAAATCGTGTTAATTGGGCACGTACACACCAACGCTGGCTTAGACAATAATGGAATAGCGTTCTTTTCTCTGACGAGTCGAGGTTTTCCATTCATCGAGGTGATGGCAGGGTTCGAGTATACCGTAGGAGAAATGAACATTATGCCGATTGTTGCGTACTTGAACGAGGTCGTTTTGGGGGTGGGGGTTCTGTCTTGGTCTGGGCGGGCATTGCACATGGCTTTCGCACTAATCTCGTCGTTATCAAAGGGAATTTGAATGCTCAACGCTACCGAGATGAAATTCTTGCTACGCACGTTATCCCACTGTTTCAAAAAAACGCCAATATCACTCTTTTTCAGAATGATAATGCCACAAGCCATACAGCCAGGGACAATGTGAATTTCCTCAGGGCGAATAACATTGCATTTATTAATAACTGGCTTGCCAAAAGCCCTGATCTGAATCCCATTGAACACCTTTGGGATAATTTGGACCAGCGTGTTAGACGTCGCCCTATTCCACCGTCAAACGTCATTCAGCTAAGACAAGCCTTAATTCAGGAATGGAACAACATTCCACAAGCCGAAAACAATACACTTATCCGTTCTATGCGCCAACGATGCCAGGCAGTCCTTCATGCTGAAGGTGGTCGTACCCGGTATTAATTTGTGATTTTGGTGAGCGACCCCTTCCGCATTTTAACTACCATTTCACTACTTTTGGATAAACCCTCAGCAATAATTTTTGTCACACAAAGTCGCAATAAAATACTCTTTCAATGCATATAAATCTAGTTTAATCCTGATTTTCATATTTGTGTATATCTGCACTTAAACACAGGGGAAGTTTCTTTTTTGGTTCAGTATATATTACATAGTACATTTGGAGAGTATAATTACATCCAGCAGAGAGTAAAGACTGGCATCACGACCAGCAATCTTGCTCTGTGATCTCAGTCTTTACTCACTACACTGTCCTATTTTGGAACCAGTCTTTGGATTAAGATCATTTTCCAAATAATAAACACGTGTACAGACAAAGCATTTTTGCAGATAGAAGTACATATCATGTTTTCGCATGTTAACAGTAACAACAAATCTGTTGAATAGTATAAAATATCAACAGGTAGATAGAGACTGAATAATATAAAGAAGTATTTTTTTAAGATGAAGTTACTGTGAAGTATTTTCAATAAGCTCGTTTCGGTATTTAAATGCTTGAACCAAAAAATTGGCTGTTCTAATTATTTCATCATTTTTATTTGTGGATACTATTCTGTTAAAGGTAGCTATGCTCTTATTTGTAAACCAACTTTGTTTAAAGTATATCGCTCTGAGATAAATATATGCAGGGAAGTCATTGAAAAAGTGAACTTCATCTTCTATTACTAGAATGTTTGAACAGTAAAGCATAAAGGAGCAATATCTGAAATCTCTGTCAATACCTAGTTGTCTATCATTAGACTATGGCACGAGCGGCGAAAATTTGAAAAGGTTTTTCGTAGTTTATAGCTTAGATCTTAAGACAGATACTGCTCTGTATTTAATACAGATGAAATGTATATTTAATGGATCATAGAGATACATCTTAAGGCCTTTTTTGTCAGAGCAGGGCTCATTTAATTTAAACATCAATATGCACGTGTAACTATACATCTAGACATTACCATGTTCGGGTATGGTTTTTATTTTACTCTTTACCAAACGATTTAGATCTTTCTTTTATTAAATCTGTCCAAATTGCAAATGTTTAATGTGACTCAAGTGATGGAATTTGTTTGGGGGAAAAGCATTGTGGGGGAAAAAAATGCTGGAAATCTACAGAAGTCCAGAAAGAACTTTACCTCGCCTTTTTTTTCAAGAATTCGTTGAGGTATGGTTGTGGTCCTGTTGTCTGCGAATGCGTCATTTTTGTGCCAAAGATACCCATCCTCAGTATTTAGTGAGGCCTCAAATGCCTTTTAGCTGACCAGAGATGCACTTCATGCAAAGCTGAAGTCATTAAAGAGACTAGGAAAGGGGAATAAGCCACAGAAGTCCAGCCAAATATCAGACAACGAAATAAATACTCTCTACGAAAAAGGTGTTTTAAGGCCAAGTTGCAAACAGTCCCTATAAACACCATTTGGTTCAACAACTGTGTAATTTTAGACCACGCGGTATCAAAGAGAATTACAATTTGAGGGTATAATATCAGGGATATGCCAACGCCGCCCTTCCGCAATATTATCGTGGAAAAATCTGAGAAATCTCCGGTGATTAAAAATCTCCAAACGTGAGAAAAAATCGCATCCAAAATCAAAATTTGATGGTCGCAAAAGATATTTTCACTTTTGTTTTCGATGGTCAACAAGGAAATATTCCCTAATTGACAAATGTATATCAAACAATGCTGTAATGCTTCACAAAAAATTAATTGTCATGGAAAAAAAAAAAAGACTGTTGAAAAAAATAAAACACGCGGGAACCCTTGACACAACAAAGGTCAGTCTGACTTCGTCCGATCAGAGGCACATTTTTGTGAATTATTTCAATGCCACAGGCTGAAACAGGAGCTTTTTGGATGGCATAGATCAAGATCTGACTGCACAGAACATGTGGTCTGATCTTGAATCTATACTCTCCGCTTGTTTAGTCAAGCCTATGAAATAAAGATCCTTCTTCGTTTCAGTGAATTGTATTTTCAGCTTTCAGATTTGAATGGTGGAATGAATGAATGAATGAATGTTGTTTTATGGCACATCGACAGCTTTGGTCATTTAGCGCGCATATCTGTGTTAAAAGATAGTAAAAGTGGGATTTTAAACTGAAAAAGGTTTGAATACATTTATAATAGTAAAAGAGTTGAATTAAGAAGGATTATGTGTGATCTTAATATGTATAAAGGACTTTATTGAGTGACAGGGCAATCCCTATCAACTCAAAAGTTTTAAATAACAGCGTTAAGAATGTGATAAAAAGGTTTGAACAAAATGTTGGATTGATAGTAAGAAGTCTTTAAATGAAGAAGAAACATGTGTCATTTATAATGTGTATAAAATATGATATTGAGTGGCTGGGCATTCCCTGCCTACTCAAAAGTTTTAGATTGAAAAAGGTAAGACTGTGAATCAGCTGACAAGATATCTAATATAAAGGTGTGTAAAGAATGTAAAAAGATGGGTAAGAAACTCAAGAGTAAATATCACAGTTTATTGTAAATGCCAATCTCCTTTATGAAAGCGATAACAGATTCAACGCTGACAGAATCAAAAAGATTTTTTAAACTATCGACGTTGAAATATTTTGAAAGTCAATGCAATCTAGTAGGATATGTTTTACAGAAAAGGATGCATTGCATGGAATACATTCAGGGGCATCATCTCTGGTCAAGAGCCAGGAATGTGTGATGTGTGAATGGCCAATTCGAAGTCGTGCAATTATCACCACTTCTCGACAAACAGGCCTGTAAACGGGGTACCATTCACCAAGGGAAGGCTTAACTGAATGCAGTTTATTGAAAACATCAGCATTTCACGGGGATTGCCAAGAAGATTGGATATGTATTAAAACAGAGGATTTAAAATCGGTGTGTGGAACTTTAAAATCTGAAATGGGAAGGTTAAGTGCAGATTTGGCAGACCTATCGGCATTTTCATTGCCTTTGATGCCTACATGACTTGGAAGTTGAATGGTGGGGTACGGAGTGGCAATAAAAACTGTTCAGTTCTATTCTATTACTTAAGCTGTTGACTGGAAACTACAACAACCAAACAAACTAGAAGCCATTGAGGGCCTGAACCGCTCTCTTGGCACTGAATTTGCTAATTTTCTAGCATGCATCATGATTCCATGAATGTAGATAGGAAAAGACAAATGCACATACAAAATAAATGTGATAATGACATGTCCATGTGAATGGTAGAATATTGAGTGCCAGTACAATCTGTTCAATTCTACTCTATTTGTTAACCTGTTGACTGGATACAACAACTAAACAAAACATGAGATATCATCAAGACAAACATTCTCAACAAGTTTCAAGAGTATAAGGCTGAAAATATGGCCTCAGTAGTGCACACAAGGTTTTTTTTAAGATTTGACCCAGTTACCTACCTTTTGACCTGACATGACCAAACTTCGAAGTTGTATGAGAAATTATCAAGACAAAAACTCTGACCAATCTTTGTGAGTATCAAACTGAAAATGTTGTCTCTAGAGTACACACAAGGTAGTTGTTGACGCCCCAACGATGGACAACGCATGACGGACACAGCATGATCCCAATAGCTCAACTTGAGCACTTCGTGCTCAGGTCAGCTAAAAAGCTGTTAAAATATTTTGCAGCGTCTAGATCTGAGAAAATTAGGTTCACACAAGTGACTCATTCAATTCATATTTTGTTTTAATTTGCCCTAACAAGGCATGGCCTTTATCTGACAGAGTTTGAGCTTGCAATGAGCCTGCTCCTCTGTGATTTTAAAAAAGCTAGATCTATGTGCATCATCTTCAACAACAAGTTTCAATCTGTCTAGGCTTCCTTTTTAAAGCAGCCCTTATGTATTTCACAACTTTGAGAATGGAATAAAGCTAAAAACCCTTTCATAAAAGCCATCTATTATCAAGAATTATGGCCCTGTTCTGTTTTTCAACCTTGACCGACATTGCGAGCAGCTGTGTTTCTGCTGTTTCAAAATCATTGTGGCTCTCTGGTCATTTTACTGTTCAAAGAGTTGTAATAATAAATGTTCTGGACATTTTACTGTTAGGAGTTGTAAAACTAAATGCTGAAACACAAGTCAAGAACCTACAATGTGCGAATTGCTTTATTTTTATATATCTTAAGAGTGAGACAATTACAATGCATGTAATATTTTTACTAAACAATGAAAATTTCATATCTCTATGGCCGAAGAGCAATCATACCTACATCTATATTATAAGTTATAGTTATTTTTGTTTGTAACTGTTGGTAGCCATACAATACCATCATTAACTAGAGCTGTCACTGAATGTGACTTAATACCCCCGCCAGCGCTTTGACAGAAACAGGCAATTATTTGTACACAGACGGACACACGGACGGACAAACGGACGGACACACGGACAGACAGGGTGATTCCAGTATACCCCCGAAAACATTCGTTTTGCGGGGGTATAATAACTAAACAAGTGCACAACTCAGTGAACTACATTTAATCCCACTGTAGATATTAAAACAAAGATTCTGACCATCTTTCATGAGTATTGGACAGAACATGTGGCCTCTAGAGTGTACACAAGGTTTATCCAAGATTTGACATAGCGACCTAGTTTTTTACCCAATGTGACCCAATTTCAATCTCATCTTATTGATCATCAAGAAAACCATTCTGACTAATTTCTAAGTATTGGACAGAAAATGTTGCCCTTAGAGCAAACACAAGCTATTTTAAAGATTTGACCTGGTAATCTAGTTTTTGACCAGATATGACCCACTTTCAAAGACTATTGGACTAAAACTATGACCTGCACAAGGTTTTTCAACGATCTGACCTTGTGACCTAGTTTTTCAATCAAGGTGACCAGTTTACAAACTCTTTCTAGATGTCATCACGACAAACCTTCAGAACAATTTTCATGAGTATTGGACGGAAAATGTGGCCTCTAGAGCATACACAAGGTTTTTCAGAGATTTAACCCAGTGACCTAGTTTTTGACCCAACGTGACCCATTTTCAAATCCGGCCGAGATATCATCAAGACAAACATTCTGACTTAGTTTCATGAGTATCGAACTGAAAATGTGGCCTCTTGAGTGTACACAAGGTAAAACTTGAAGACAGACAACAGATGACGCTCGACAGACACAGCACAATCACAAAAGCTCAACTTGAGCACTTCATGCTCATGTGAGCTAAAAAGAACGGGATTCAAAAATGGAAAGACATTTTTCCAACATTATCCAGAAAAGTGTGCCATTTTGGTAAAGTGGGCCGTGTTAGACCAGGTCGATTTGGAAAGGGCCATTTTGAACCACTCCCTGTTAAGGGAGGTAACTTTTCTTGATATACATTTCTAAAACAGCCTGTATAATGATTTTGTTTTATTCAAACAGCAGTATTTTCTGCAAGGCAAGAGTAAATTCTTTGTTTTTTGTACTTTGTCATTGTTTATTTTCTACGCAGGACTGTCACACATTGGGTCTGAATTTAAGCTATACAGTCAAATGTCCATTGCTAGAACATCTACTCCTCGAAGTTCTCTGTACGTGGAAGAAAATTTAAAGTCCATATTGAACTGCTCTATTTTCCTGTATAAAGTACTATCTGTATGTTGAAATCTACATCTCGAAATTTCTCCATGCCACAAACTTAATTTCAGGTCTGAACTTCAATGATCCCATTAGTTCACACATCCTTACTTTGTACAAAGTGCAAATTTCACACATTTTGATCATAACTGGCTTTAATAATAAACTTGGATGTCATACATAATTGAAATGCTTGATACAATGGCCATATGTTTTCTGCACATTTTTGATCTTTCACTTTTGTCAACTCAAGTGTTAACATGCCACTGGTAATGCAGAAAATAATTGATGAATTATTTGACTGTAAATGTTTGAACTGGTATTTTTGTGCCATACAGTGTGATTTTGGCTGTGGCAATGAAAAGGCTTGGCATTCCCTAGTCAGTCATAAAAAAGCTTTGACACCAAAATCACGAAAAGTTTGCAAAAACATACTGTTACACCTACGGCACAAAGTACAGCAGAAACACAAAACATTAACACCTTAATATAAGGAAGCGCAATTGCTATGCAAGATTTAGTTTAAAAAAATTAAACAGTGGGTATGGTATTAAAGTAGTATAATTTAAATTAGTTTAATTTAAATTATAATAATGATAAAAAATGAATATTTTAAAGATCACCGAACCAATTTTAAAAGACGATAGTATTGATGAGTATGAACACTTTGAGTATGAACCAATCACAGGTACACAACTCAACAACTCAGGAGGAAATATTAGGATTGATATTGAAACCCAAGATCGTTTTACACATCCTAGTGAAAGTTATTTACTGATAGAAGGTTGCTTAACAAAGTCAAATGGAACAGCTTACGCAGATGATGACAACGTTTCTCTAACAAACAACGCCCTCATGCATCTTTTTAAAGCTATCAGGTATCAACTTTCCGGTCAGGAGATTGAATCCATACAATATCCTGGTCAGGCTACTACAATGCTTGGGTTGTTAAAATATCCAGATGATTTTTCCAAATCACAGGGGTTAAACCAATTGTGGTATAAGGATGCATTAGATAGAGCAGTTGCCCAAAACATAGGTTGGAATATAAGAAAACAGTACATGACTAATAATTCCGTACCAAAAGGTACATTTAGCTTCAGACTTCCATTAAAACATATATTTGGTTTTTGCGAAGACAATAATAAAGTTTTGTATGGAATGAAGCAAACTCTCACCTTGACGAGAAATGATGACCATGATGCAATTTTTCGAGATGGAGGTGATGAAGGTAAAATTATGTTGGATAAGATATCATGGTTTATGCCACACGTTTTACCCGCGGATAAGGAGAAGCTAGAACTTTATAAAATTATTGAGAAAAAAGAAAAATTACCGGTTGGATATAGAATGATACAGTGCGACTCTATCTCAGTTCCACAGTCAACAACCTTTACCTGGAGACTTTCCGTTAAATCATCTCCCGAGGTGCCACGTTTTATCATTGTTGGCTTTCAGACTGATAAAAATGGTAACCAAGGGCAAAATCCATCCATATTTGATCATGCAAACGTTAAAAATATTTATGTTATGTTAAACTCTACAAGATATCCCGCGGTTGACTACAATCTTTCATTTCCTAAACACCATTTTAGTAGAGCGTATGGTGATGCTGCGTTATTTAGATCTAAGTTTTATAACATGGATGAGTTGGTCTCAAACCCAAACATTTCACCATCGGATTATAAAACACTTTATCCTTTGTTTTTGTTTGAGGTTTCCAAACAAAGTGAAAGGTTAAAATATTCTGTTACTGATATCCAAATCAAGGCAAATTATAATGCAAATGTAGCAATAGACACATTGGCATATGCTGTTATCATTAGTGATAGGCTTATAAACTTTCAGTCTGATGGAAATAAAATGAGTGTGGTGTATCAGGTTTTGGAATATATAATATATTTAATTTCAATGAAATTAAATATAAATCAGTTTAACCAATAACGCCATAGAATGGTTTTCTTATATAGACTCCAGAATTAGGATCTAAGTCTAATTCCCCTTTCTCATTATATGGTGGCAACCAACAATCTATATACTCAATAAATGGAGAAGATTTTGGATGAATTCTGTAGTGATAAGTAACTTTAAAATTTTTTTCTTCTAAGTTTTCTTTTTCTATAAAATCTAAATACTTTTCATTAATTTCAAATATCATTTCTTTAAATCTTCCATATTCACCTACTCCTCTCATATTTTTACCCTTATTATTACGCACACTATTTATGGTTTCTATATACCACCAATTTGAATCAAATGTAGTTTCAATTTCCCTATTGTCCTCTTCATACAAAATAAATTTACATTTTATTTGTAATTCTGAACCAGAACTTTTTCCATTACAAACTTCATATTTTCTCATTCGCTCACAAAGATAAGTTTCTAATCTAATAAAATAATAAGGATCAGGTTCAATTCTATGAAGTAATTGATTATAGTAATACCACTTAGGAAATTCAAACCATTTAGGAAACTCGTGAAATGGAATATTATCTATCACCTTTCGCATCATAAAATTTCTCCTCTTCAAATGCAGCAAATATTTCTCTTCCTTCATATTTATTTTTTCCTCGCTGTGTTAAGCTTTTTAATGTTTCTTCGTCCATTTTTAATATTTCTACTCCTTTAGAAATGGATGTAAATTGATAAAATTCCGGTTTTGTTGAATACCAAACTGAAATGCACTGTTCTTCCTTTTCTTTAATTCCACTCATTTTTATATTATGTTAGAAAATTTCTTAAATTAAAATCAGTTTTTTTTCATAAAATTTTAAAAAACTGAAGGAAAAAAATTATGGTGTATTAAGATTTTTCTTTTTTTATATAAAAATGATAAAGATTTCAAATTTAAAAGAAATTCCTAAAGAAAATAATATAAAATTTCGCTCTCACTGGGATAAAAAGAAGTTAGTTGAGTTGGTAAAAGAACATGGTTTTTTACCAGAGGAGTCACCTAAGCCAGAAAAGAAAAAAGATCCTAGGTTTGATAGATTAAAAACTATTATGAAAAATCCTTGAAAAGTTAGTTTAGAGGATGTTGAAACTGGGGAAATGAAAAATTTCCATCGATTTACAAGGCAGGTAAATTTATAAAACATTGCCCCCAAGACAATTTCAAACTGGAATGGAAAGGTTTGGAAAATAAATATAGGATTAACATCCAGTAATTTTATTATGATATAATCATAATAAAATTTTTGAAATAAAATGAATAGCTTAAGTTTTTTGTTTTTTTTTTTCTACTATATAAAAATGAGTTTTTTAATAGAATAGGTAATGTGGCTAGAAGAGCTGCATCTAATGTTTTATCTGGAGCAAGACGGTTAGCAACCGCTGTTGTTCCTGAACCCATACAAAGAAGATTTAATGATTTTAGTAACTGGTTAATCGACTATGTGGGTCCAAATCAAACTCACCAAGCGTCGGATGAAATTGTTGAACATGTTAGAAGAAATTACCCGCCAAGGCAACCATTTGAAATTGTTGTCACCGATTCCATATTTCAAGACCTTCAAACAAGGGTAAAGCTTGTACTTAGAGCAAGAATGCATTTACCTACAGATCCTAATTCAGAAGGGGAATACGCTTTTCACTCTATCATGTTTTTAAACTTAAACGAAGAAGAAACGGATGTGATGTTACAATATATGATAGATGAAATTTTAGAAAAGTTAGCAAAGTTTCAAAGAGAAGGTAGTGGTTGGGCTTTTAGTGTAAAAATTTCTAAATTTTCGGAATTAGGTTTTGACAATCATGTAGACCTGCTTTTTATTAAAGATGAAAATGATAATACCCATTACGCATTAATAAATAATTTTAGAGGTTTGATGAGAACACAAGTAATTGACCATGGTGGTATAGAATATTGCAAACGATGTTTGAACCACTTTGGTTCAGTACAACTTTTAGAAAAACATGTGCTATACTGTTGTGCTCACGAGCCTGTTACTTTAGAAATGCCAGAGGAAGGTACAAAGCTAAAATTTAAAAATCACGATAGGAAAATAAGGGTGTCCTTTGTTGTATACGCTTATTTTGAAAGTATTTTAGAGCCTATTAACGCGTGTCAACCTAACCCAGAAAAGAGTTACACATGGCAGCGGCAAAAACATATACCTTGTAGTTTTTACTACATTATAAAATGTTTTGACGACATTGTTTGTGCCCCTATAGTAAGAGAATATGTAGGACCAAACGCTGATGAAGTTTTTATAAACTGGTTAAAAAGAGATACAAGAGAAATTCACCAAAACTATTTTCAACAAAATAGGAGAATGATAATTACGAGGGAAGAATGGGTAAAACATAATAGAGAAACTACTTGTTGGATTTGTGATCATGAATTTACACATGAAAATTATAAAGTAAAGGATCATTGCCACTTTACAGGAATGTATAGAGGCGCAGCCCATTTAAAATGCAACTTAAAAGCTAAAAAGCCTGACTTTACCCTTGTGTACTTTCACAATTTGAGTGGGTATGATGCTCATCTTTTTATTAAATTTTTAGGTAGAACTGCAGGGAAGATTGACTGTATTCCAAATAATGAAGAAAAATACATTAGTTTTAGTAAAACTATTTATGTTGGTAAATTTAAAACCCATAAAATTAGATTTCTTGACAGTTTAAAATTTATGAATTCAAATTTAGATAGTCTTTCAAGTAATTTGAATGAAGACCAACTAAAAATTTTACCAAAGTATTTTACTAAAGAACAGTTATCGCTAGTTAGAAGAAAGGGAGCTTTTCCTTATGAGTATTTAGACTCTTTTGAAAAATTTAAAAAAAACACAGCTACCACCAAAAGAAGCATTTTACTCATCTCTAACGGGTGAGCATATTAGCGATGAGGACTATGCTCATGCGCAAAAAGTTTGGAATGAATTTAATTGCAAGACGCCGGAAGACTATTTAAAGCTTTACAACGAAATTGATGTATTGCTTTTAGCCGACGTTTTTGAAAACTTTCGAAATTCTTGTTTTCAATACTATAAATTAGATGCTTGTTGGTATTGTACTTTGCCAGGTTTAGCTTGGGATGCTGCTCTAAAAATAACAGGAGTTGAACTAGAACTTGACATGCTTTTAATGGTTGAAAAAGGTATAAGAGGCGGTGTTAGCATGTGTAGTAAAAGATACGCTAAAGCTAACAATAAATATATGGGTGAAAAATATAACCCAATTAACCCATCAAACTATTCATTCTACATAGACGCCAACAGCTTATACCCTTGGGCAATGAGTCAACCGCTTCCTACGCATAATTTTAAATGGATGGATGGTATAGATTTAGAAAATTGGGAAAACATACCCTGTATTTTAAAGGTAGATTTGCTCTATCCTCAGGAGTTGCATGATCTACATAAGGATTTTCCACTTGCACCTGAGCGTTTAAAAATAGATAAAGTGGAAAAATTAATTCCAAATTTAAGATCAAAAGAAAGGTATGTTTTACACCATCAAGCCTTAAAAACATATGTAAATTTTGGTTTAAAATTTAAAAAAACCATCGGGGAATTAAATTTGAAGAGAGTGCTTGGTTGAAGCCATATATTGATTTAAATATACGGCTAAGAACAAATGCTAAAAATGATTTTGAAAAAGATTTTTTTAAGTTGATGAATGCTGTTTTTGGTAAAACAATGGAAATCCTGAGAAACAGGGTGGATATTGAGCTAGTTAATAATGTTCAAAGGTATAGAAAACTAACTGCAAAGCCTAATTATAGTCATACAACTATATTTGAAGAAGATTTTGGTGCTGTGCACATGAAAAAAACTAATATTAAATATGACAAGCCTGTTTACTTGGGAATGTCTATTTTAGATATTAGTAAAACCCATATGTACAACACTTTTTATGGGTACCTTTAACCAAAGTATGGGGATAAAGTTAAACTGTGTTATACAGACACAGATAGCTTTATTCTTGAGATAGAAACTGAGGATTTGTATGCGGACATTGCTCAGGACGTACCCACAATGTTTGATACGAGTAATTATTTTCCAGATCATCCTTCTGGGATACCAACTGAGTGTAACAAAAAAGTTATTGGGATGTTTAAAGAAGAGTTGGGTGGTAAGATTATGACAGAGTTTGTAGGTCTTCGGGCTAAAGTGTACGCTTATAAAACCCTTGATGGTAAAGAGGACAAGCGGTGCAAGGGTATAAAAAAGTCAGTTGTAAAAAATGAGATAAATTTTGATACTTATGAAGAATGCCTGCGTACTAAACAGGACCAACATAGAAAAATGCTGGTATTAAGAAGCCGTGGGCATGAAATTTATACTGAGGAAGTTAATAAAAAAGCTATGGGCTTTGATGATGATAAGAGATGATATTAGAAGATTTAATAAACACCTTAGCATGGTTTAACTACAGGATTGTAAATTTGATGAATGAATTTTAAAACCTCAAAGAAAAAAAAAAAAAGGTTTTAAAATTTAAATTTCTTAAATTTTGCAATTCTAAATTTTACAATTTTTAAATTTCTTAAGAAGCGGCCTCAAGAAGAGGCCTTACAGTTATTCCGGCTACCCCCATTTCGGCAATCACTTACCCCCTCTCTAAGATATTTGGAATTTCTTGGTCCCAATGCTCCGTCGCCCAGAACGGGAACTTTTATACCTACTAAAAGGAAACTATTGCTGAGCTAATTATGATTGCGAAATAGAAAAGCAAGCCTCATGATTGCACCCAAACCTAAACCTTATAACGAAACACACTGTAAACAGCTCTCAGGATTGTCAGTCTTTTGAATTACATAGCTGTAATTTCCCTCCCCCCGCTTAATCTTTTATCTATTGTTTGATTCCGCTGAAATTAGGATTTTAAAAATTAAAACCTAGATATCAGCCCTTCTTATTATATAAAGTATAATATGAACATTGAAAATTTTTGGAAACATTGTCAATCAAAAATAGATAAGATTTTCGTATTTTCTTACGGGTATTGCATGAATTACACAAACCCGGCCCGGAGCTAAATCCTTTATGTCACGGAAAATATCGCGGAATTTATTTCTATCTGAAAGTGTACGTTTATAGCTTTCCAACAGTCTAATAAGAGGGCAATGATGGCCCTATATCGCTCCCTGCTTTTTGAATAAATGTGGCATGCACTTCATTGGCACTGGCAGAAACATTAATCATAAAAAGGCTGTATGACAATAAACTTTCAAAGAAAAGTGACCTAGCCCCTTCACGCCCCTAAAAAAAGCCCTATCTCTTTTAGATGCAAAGACTTTGCCAAAGAATACAAACAGTGAATCGACATGCCAAATAAGGCCTTACAGTTTCAGACAAGACAATTTTTAAAGATTTTTAATACTTTTCAGTTTTGTTGCCATGGCAACCTGAGTTTTAATTGGAACCAAATTCTTTGAAGACATTTTGAAGAGGGCCATTGCAGGATCATTTCTGTGAAGTTTCATCAAAATTGGATGGGTACTTTTAGAGAGAGAGAACAAAAAAAATGTTTGAAATAGGAGTTAACGCACGGAAGTCCACACGGACGCACTGCGGACACCGGGCCATGACATAGGGGATATTCGTTGGGTTTTTTTTACGGTGAAAGATCGAAATTTATTTCATCGAGTGAACATCATCGGTAATATTTTCACTCATGGCTGCGCCACTCGTGAAAATATTACCGATGATGTTCACTCGATGAAATAAATACGGAATATTATGCTGTAGTGACTTTGCTGGTGTATGTTTTTTATTCGAGCAGCGTGAGAAAATTTGATATCGCACGAGACCGAAGGTCGAGCGAGATGTCAAAATTTTCTTGCGTGGCGAGAAGCAAATACATACACCAAGAAAGTCACTACAACATAATATTCCTTTTATTATATACCTACACCTTTCAACGAAAAAAAAAAAATGCAACTGTTGACATTTTATTAAAAAACGGAAAGCAAAATAAAACAAATAATGGTGTAGTAGCCAGTAACTTCGTTAATATGAATTGCGGATGAATTTTACAGCGTTAAAAATTTGATCAATCAAATTGCAAATGAATACAATACCTATATCGCTCTCGAGTAACGTCATCATGATGTCTTCATACCATATTTGGAACCGTATTTCACAGTGTATAGATACGGGTTTTTCTTCTGTCTTGTGTGATATTTTATCCACGTGCGACGCATTTATTTTCTCCGGAAAGCTTTCACAGAAAAAAACAAATATTCTATTTATTTCAGGCTTTTAACCCCTTTTTAGGAGGGAACTTACATTAAAATCCAGTACAGTTCTTTTCGGTTATTCCCCGTGGCGTAACCCCTCCGCATAGCGACGCATTACAATATTACGTCAAGCTCGAGAAATGTAGGGTAAATTATGTCATATTTCCATCTGGTTGAGATGCACGCGCATTTTACCTAGGTAACTGGTGCGCGAGAACTACTGTTTGCGCCTTCAATTGAAGAGTAAGAATATAAAAAAAATGGTATTTTCACTGGTCGTAACCATGAAATATCGAAAAATACTTCACCCTTTTTTCTCGATAACCTACCAGAAAGCATGAAATAAAAAACAATGTTCAGTGAAGACTTCGAGTCAGAAATGATATATCATGGATACAAAAAGGAGGCCAATGTCGGTAATGTGATTATAGAGGCATTATTTCAGGGTAGCAGATGACCAAGGAGAAACGCGGTCGTAAATCTCAGTAGAAAAGCCTTTCCCATATGCAGACAATCAATGTGCAGACTCTGATCTAAAAGCAACCAGCAACAATGGTGTTGATGCGCACGCTGATGTGATCAGAATGAGAATCATCACCGTTGCTAATGGTTGCTTGACAATGCGATTCTTCAACTCCATGTAACCAGATGTATTCTCCCTAGGGAGCCCCCGTATTTTTTTCTTTTGTATTATACATGTACATTTATCCATCCATTAGCTATGCAAGCATGTAATTATTTCGTGAGTATGCACGAGAGAAACGTGAGTGACGTGAGTGAGCACTGTGAGTGATTTTCTCCGTTTGCACGAGACCGTAAGTGATGTGTGGAACCTTCTTGCCTTCATACTCCATTCTGGCTCTGTCTTCGTTAGAAGAAACAACAATTTACGTTTCTTTGTGCTGCGGATCTTTCATGCGACCAGCTGGTAAGAAAACTCATTTGCTTTTACTTAAAGTACTCAATACTTCAAAATCCATTTGTATTTTTGAGTTATTCATTATTTATTTAAGTCGTCGAAGCTTTTCTGCATTAGTCTTATTGAACAACCCTCTGTAACGCATACTTAGTGTTTGTCCATTTCTTATTTTCAGACTCCAAAATTTGCATCCGCAATCTAGAGATTAAAAGAACTCTCAACCCAGACAAATGTTGTTTTCTTTGTCACCCTGGGCTACATCCATATTCAATGATACAAGAATCTGGCTTCAGTTTTCTTGCAAATTTACCAAATATACAGATTAATTTTTATTCTTGAAATGTCTTAGGCCTTCGTACAAAACATACGAAAGCTCTTTATATGTGTACTATATGGGGGGGGGGGGGGGGGGGGGGGAGGGAACCGTGCCAAATTCCACTTGAGCTGTAAACAATTTCTAATCATATAAAGTCGCTTCAGACATCTGTCTTTTGCAGATATTCCAGGATGGCCATCTGCTACAAATAATGCCTCTATGATCACATTAGACATTGGCCTCCTATTTGTATCCCTGATTTATCATTAATGGCTTGCAACACGCGAATAGGGGCATTCGGACATTTGCGTAAAGTATCGTCTCGGATCAGCCTGCGCAGTCCGCGCAGGCTAATCCGAGACGGCACTTTATGACTACATTAGATTTTGTGCTACACCAGACTTGCGCAAAACTGAAAATTATATAGAAACGGAAAGTGTCGTTTTGGATAAGCCTGTACGGACTGCGCAGGCTGATCCTAGACGACACTTTACACAAATGTCCGAATGCCCCTTTTCGCGTGTTGCAGGCCATTTCTAAAACGACGTCTTCACCGAAAATTATTCTCGACAGTTTCTCCTTACGAAAATCGTAAAAAAGTGCTAGACTCTAGTGGCCATATATAACTTTTGGCTAATATATTAAAATCACATATAAACGCACAGGTGTTTGAATACGATTTACAATATATGTTGGATTAAATGATCTGAAATTAAAAGGGACTACTAGTGCTGTACTAGTCCAAATATTTAGACGTACACATGCTTGTTTGCCGTTCAACATTTATTTATCGGACATTTCACATTTTACTTTTCTTTTGCATGTTACGTCTAAACGGGCCCCACTTAGTTCTATGTAGCAAATTCGATTTCCTAAAATCCGAGATAATGTTGAAAAAGCACTGTACTAAACATGAAAGATAACTGGATACAAATTTACTTTTTTCTCTCTCAAAAAGGGCCACATTTATGATATATTCATCTAGAATTCAATCGTGTAACTTTTTCAACACAAATGCCGCCGTATTTACAAACATATTTCGGGTTAAATAAAGAACCAACATTCCGAACGATTTTTGAACGAAATTAGGTTAACCCCCCCTCCCCCCCCCCCCCCCCCCCCAAGGACCGGATTGTAACGTTGGTTTTGGCAGCCAATTTTTTTAACCTTTTTAGGTATTTTGAACTGCATTCAGTAACGATTATGAATTCACTGGCTGTCAGTTGCATAAAGATCGGTGTTTTTGCACAATTTCCTGTGGCCAACAAGCATTTTGACACAGAATATGAATAAGTGACAGGGTGGACCAACGATTCGAAGGGCTTATTTGACGGTTTTATTTCACGAATATTTAAATGAAGTTCTGTTTACCAAAATTATTTTTATAATCCCCACATAAATTAATGTGAAATGCCTGTATAACCATAGTCCCTACTTGAATCATGTATATTCAACGATAACAACATATTCAGCCTTCGGTCTTGTGCCAGAATCTGAATTTAGACATGGGAAACCCCGACCTCATTGCGTGGCTTTAAATATCCATTGAACAGTTCATGAAAAAAGATGATGTATACCAAAACTCAACTAAAATGCTTCCTATCACTAGAAGTAACTTTTTTGGTTAAGATAAATGAACAGTTCTAAGTGAATTAGCTTCAGTTTTTGAAGCGCGATGAACGGGACGGACAAGTGTAAAATTTAGCGTCCATTGGCCTTCTCTTGACAGCAGCACTAGAATACCAGAAAATAAAAAATAATGCTTTTTGCAGTATTTCTACTCAAGCAAATTAATACGAAAATCAAGTTGTGAAATTGAAATTCACGTAATAAATTTTGGCTACACGCGAAACCTCACGCAAGAAAAAAAAAAATAAATAAAAAAGCCATTTTTCCGTTATCTTGTGTAAAATGACAGTTTTGCAGTAAATTGACACCCTTACTGACATTTTCTTTTTCAAATCATGCGGAAATACCTATCCATAAATTAAGTGACATGAAAAATTGATCGGTCCAAAAAACGCAGAAACCCATGACACAGCAGAATGTTCCGTTACACTTTGCCCGATCAGAGACTTCAGACCGTCTTTTCAGCTTTTTAATTACTTTAAACAGAAAATTTTCACAATTATCTTGATCTACCAGACTTTTTTTGCTGCAAATAATAAATATGGGTTGCTTAAGCTGTAGTTGAGAACCATTATTGTCCAACCCTCTAATATGAAATCTTAACCACAGATTTACAGCTCAGGGGTTAAGTGTACCCTAAGCGGAAATACCGGTTTTGGTTCCTTCTATCAATTTATTAGCAGCTGTGAAGAAGGACTAGGAATTTTCTTCAAAACGACTTTATCATAAATCACCTGAAAATATTCAGTGTCTTAATAAAAGGGTTGGAAATATTCACTCTCAGTAATAACAGCGTGTGGTCTGGAATTTTTTTTCCGTCGTAAGAGACCAAACAAAAAAGAAAAAAAAAAAAAACTCTGATCCAAAAAAGGTCATAAAAATGCCACTGAAACCGATCTTTCCTTTAGAAACATGCATACGGTCTTGTTTTGGTTGCAGTTCCTAAATTAACAGCAGTGAAACTATTGTTTGCATTCAAATAAGGGGTTCATAAAAAAAGGTGACGTCTTTCACTTCATAGTACGCAAGAAAACTGGGATGCATTTCGGGTTAGAAAACATGCACCCCTCGAAAACACGTCGATCGACGATAGATCTAATTCCTCTTTCATGAAATGAAGCTTTTCAATATTTGCCAAAGTTATAGTCTACATATATACTTGGAGCCTCACTACCGTACGTTCATTTATGTCCATGTCTTTATCTACGTAAAATAAAACCATGCACATAAAACATCTTAAAATCCGATATGTAACACTTAACCAGTCATTCAAGAAAGTTGTCACTCTATTTAATACACCAACTCCAGAAAGTGTCAGAAACTCATGTTGGACGAGGAATCCGGGGAAATCGATTCAGAATACGTGGGAACGAACTAGATTTGGGAAGAATTACTAGGACATTCTCTCGGCGTTTCTTTTATTTATAAACAGTCTTAAAACTCGATAACCGTCTGTTATGGACCATTAGACGATTCAGTACTTCTTCTTAGGCAAAGTTATGTTTGTGAATGAGGGTTGCCCCTTTCTGTAACACTTTAATGAAGGTAAAGGAATTTCGTTTAAAAGAATTATTTTAGTTGCGTTAACTACACTCTTACACACCCGGTTTCACTTCAAAAATAGGGTAGTGTGAAATAGAAGTGGATTTAACTCATAAAACGTAAGTTTTTTACAATCAAGTCTGTAAATTCGGTTCAATATTGATTTATCTTGTTACCGATATAAGTTTTATTGGGCACTTTGCATTTTAAGTGTCCGAATTTGTTGCTCAAACAGCGACAAAATTCGATGTCGGAGTTTGCTAAAGCAACCTAAGAAGGAACCGATAAGACCCTACGTACACGATGAATGTCAAATTTGTGAAATAACGTACGTAGGGTCTTATAAATAGGACTAGTGCTGTACTACTTCGTCGCCTAAATTGCAACCTACTCGTTAATCACCACATATCCCCTTTATCATAATATTTCACGAAAAATCTGATTTTCTTGGAAGAAAGGCAGTAACGCAACATAGTTCTGGTCGTTAATTACAACTTAGTATAACCTGATAGACACTGATGGATGAAACCATTTGATACTTGACCCTGGAAGAAAAAAAAAAACGGTTCAACCGTTACACTCAACCTTCGTATTGCCCGATTTATTGTCCCCTAAAGTTCAACCGGATGTCCCCTGATTATTTCTCCTTTCACAACACAGTGTTGTGATTCAGGAGGTAATGTGGCCGTGATCTTGTCAAGATTATCTTATCGTACATTTATAGCCAAAATACAATTTGATTCGCTGGTTTATCGAATGAGAGAAAGCAAATGCAATTTGTAATTCATGCGTGCATCTGACTAACCCAACCACAGATAGCGTCTTTTTCTCGTTAGCCAGTCCTTTATGAGATCTTGTGATTTCGAACATGATGAAAAAATCTTTTCGAAACATTGCTGCAAAAGAAGAACGTGCTGATCTTAAAGGTGTTACCTTGATCTACCCAATAGTATATGCCTATGTAGTATAGATCTAGTCATTTATGGTGGTCATAATATTTTTACGTTCACGCTCACACAGTGTACTTTTGTTTCGATGTTTTGTTTTTAAACGACTTTTTTACATGATATGATACTGTTTATGAATTGGACTGAATGCAATAAATGTATACTACAAACTGTTTTCATTTGCAATCATCATTCTTCGCATTTACCTAATTAACAATTATCATATTTTTACACTCAGTCTATTACGATATGTTGCCTGAACGATCTTGTAGTTTCCTTGAAATGTTTGAAACCGAAATTCAAGCCTTGAAGATTCTCTGGATCAATTGAAGGTAGTAGACCCCTAATGGAAAACAGCTATTTCCACTATAATATTATCCTACAAAATTTGCTATGATTAAAAATGAGTATTATTGTCCTACTTTAACCGAGCCACTTTTTCCTTTTTTCTCCTCCTCAGAATTATCATTTATAAATCTAAAACCACTATATTCTCATTACAAAGAGAGATAATAATTACCTCCCTTTTCAGGAAACTAACAAAAAGTATAAACAAATAATTTCAAGATGGACATCAAAGGAATTTCTGTTCGGCAAAAAATGTGCAAATGTATTATATAAGTATAGATCCTTATTTATCAACTAACAAGAAATTTTATTTCATGTTGCACTAGAAGCATTAGGGGTCTACTACCTGAAAGCTTATCTTGTGGTCATTGAGTCTCAATAGTTCCAACGGCAGTAGTACAGATAATAGTTTCAGTGGTGTTCTACATGATATCCTAGTACAGATAACTGTCCCGAAAGGCGATGTTACTTGTTGACTGGTCGCCTCTGGGTACAGAGACGACCCAAAAAAAAAGTTGAATTCGCCGCACAGATTTTGTGCGCAAGTTTGAAGTCTCGTAAATTCACAAATAGAGCACAGAACTAGGGTTTGAACATAGTTGTTGCTTGCATATTCAATGACCCTTCATTTCAAATACAAATACAGTATTTTCAAATTAAACGCTGAATATACGAAAAAACAGCTCATTTTATCTGTTACTCGAGTTGTTTACGTTCCCAAAAACACACAAAATGGCCACCACACACGAAACATTTCGTCATCTTTTTTCCGGGATTTACATGAATGTTATAAACGACTTCTACAGCTCTTTAGGTAATGAAAGGTTTAATAATTTGTCTTTGGTCATGTTTGTTACAAAAAGTTTATTGCATTTCGCTGCCATACAGGTTAAACTAACAAAACAAAGTCAGAATAGTGCTGTATCTTTGTTACTGGAAAATTTACGATGGACTTGAGACGGTACAGTACACAGTAAAAGTCCAAATATGAAAGAAATCACCGTAGCGTCTCATTATTGGGACTGCAACGCCAAAAACACTTAAAATATTGAAGCCTAGGGAGAAGAAAACTTATTTGGGCCTGAATCCCACGTGTTCCTTACGAATTGCCTATTTTCAGTCGAATGATTGATTGATTGATTGATTGGTGCTCTGCGCCGCTTTCAACATTATTTCAGTCATATCACGGCAACAGCTCACATATTCATGTATATCCTGGGTTTCACCGGTACTAGGCCAGGGCTCCAAAGTGTCTTACCCAAGGACATTCCAATTTTCAGACGAAAGCGCTAAAAAGGAACCGCTTATACCTAAACTAGAGGGCCTTGAAGACCTGAATAACTCTACTGGCAGAGATTTTGCTTATTTTCTGGCATACATCATTAATTTACTATAAAAAAAAAAAAAAAAAACACACACACACACACGCACTGAAAAGGCGGGAGTGTTGCAACTGAGCTTGAACCCACTAAACGAGCATAGTAAGTAGACATTGTGAATTAAAATTATATTGAAATAATTGAAGTGCAATTTCTCAAAACCACTGGTTAGCAATCAAGCCAAATTTGATAAGATTCCAGTGCTCATCGTATAAAATAATCCCTGCAAATTTCAAAGAAATGTGACAATATGGACTGTGTTCAGTAAACAAGACTAAGTCGTCAAATTACTGCTTTTCCTGATAGCATGATTGTCTTCATTTTCGATAGGGTCCAGTCCCTTAATAATACAAATGATCTGTGCATGTTTCAAAGAAATGAATCAAAAATGCAGAATTAATCACATTAACAAGAAATGTATGTTTTCAACATTAAATGGCTACTTTTCCCTCACTAATTGTCCATTTTTCTTTTTTCTTATTTTTATTTCATTCTATTGTTATTATTTTGTTTATTTTATTTTTTCAATTGACAGGCTTCAAGCTATCGATAATATAAAGCAAATGTGAAAGTTTCATGAAAATCAAATTTAAAAAATGCGGACTTAACCGCGTAAAGAAGAAATGCACTTTTTCAACTTTAACTGGCTACTTTTCCCTCACTATTTGTCGGGTATTTTTCCAAATAAGTAGGATATTGAATAATATAAAGCAACTGTGCATGTTTCATGAAAATCTGAGCACAAATGTGGACTTTATCATGTAAAAAAGAAATGGGAATTTTCAACTTGAAATGGCTACTTTTACCTTACTGATTGTATTTTTTTTTTTTTTACAAAATTAATTGAGTTCAAGCTATTGATGATAAAAACAAACTGTGCAAGTTTCACGAAAATCCAACTGCAGATTCAGATTTCATAGCGTAAATGAGAAATGCAAATTTTCAACTTTTCCTTTAATGATTGTCAGATTTTTGAAAATCAATAGGGTTCAAGCTGTTGATCATATAAACAAACTGTGCAAGTTTTACACAAATCCGACCCCAAATGCAGACTTTGTAGCGTAAACAAGAAATTCAAGTTTTCAACTTGAAATGGTTCTTTTTTCTACTGATGGTCAGACTTTTTTTCCCCTCAAAATCAATAGGCTTCAAGCTAAATTGATGGACATAAGCTCTTCTGGCTTTCAGCCAGTAGAGCTAAAAACGCATAAAACAAACCTTTGTTACATTTTACAAACTGCCGGATTATTTACTTGTTCAATATTGCTTGTCAAAGGGTTAAACGGACAAAGGTTTTACAGCATGATTATCTGTAGTGTTTTATTTAAATCGAAAGCTTGTTGGGTTATAATGATTTTATAGTATTCGTATGGGATATGTAGATTGAGGTTTAAGCTATGTTTTGGTTTTTTTTTGTGGGGGGGGGGGGGGGAGGGGGTGGGCTTTGATTTTGTTTTCAGCGGTATATTGTTAATGTAAATCAAACGAATGAGTAACAAGTATCGTACCTTCGTGGTAGTGTAGATCGGAAATCGAGCTATACTTGGTACAGCCTGAATCCTGATGTACGCCAAACACAGGGGATACCCATGTTTTATCATATAGTGACACACAAGTAATCATTCATACCTCAGGTGATGAAAGCCACCAAGTCCTAGATGTAGGTACGGAATCGGCCGAGTTGTGACGAGTGACAAGTAATATTAATTAATTTTCATGGCGTCATATACTGGGACTCCCTGAAACGCTGAATTTTCAGCTGAATTCAGCAACCTGCTGATCAGCAGATATACATTAAACGCTGAACTGCTGAAAAAAATATATATGATATTCATAAACTTTGTTATGCATTAACATGTCTTTTATTAGAATTTATATACATGTAGTGATATTATTAATTTTTAGGGCGATTTTGTTTTTAATTTTTGTTAATTTGATTTCTCGAGAAATGAAAGTTAAATTAGGTAATACTTTGCTGACTTGCTGATAAAAAATGAATATATGATTTCAGATCCTTCCTTAAAGCCCCAGTAAAGTCAAAAATAGGTAGTTTTCACCGTTTATAACTCGAAAATATATTGGATATCCCATCACAACACACATATACTGAACCAAAAAAGAAACTTCCCCTGTGTTTAAGTGCAAATGCAATGTTATTGAAAAAAATCAAAATATCAGATGACCTACATATATTCGGGCGAACGATTATGTGTCCGATAAAACAAATTTTAACTCGATTGAAAGCATTTTGCGGAAGAAACCCGCTGAAAGCGATTTTCACGTGCATGCACGGACCAGTATAATTCGTGTATATTTTTTTTAAACTTTTCAGTCTAATTTTATAGACTTTCATGTCAATAAGAAAAACACGTTGAAAAAAATTAAATTCTTTTTAGTTTTCTTTATTTTTGATATGCCTAGAATTCCGCAAAATTTACGCGAACGTGCCATTGGCATGCTTAATGCTGATATGATGATGAATGCTATTGCTATGAATATTGGATGTTCTACTCGTGCTATTCGACACCTTAGGCAACGTTTTCAAGCAACAGGGCGTACGGAAGATCGACCACGTAGTGGACGTCCTCGCGTCACGACGCGCGGCCAAGACCGCTATATTCGGAACACCCACCTGCGCAATCGCTTCCAAACTGCCACAGCCACTGCTGCTAACACCCCTGGTACACATAACAACCGTATATCTGCCCAAACTGTGCGCAATCGCTTGCGCGAGGGTGGGCTACGTGCACGTCGTCCATACGTTGGTTGTGTTTTGACGCGACGTCACCGCGTAAATCGTGTTAATTGGGCACGTACACACCAACGCTGGCTTAGACAACAATGGAATAGCGTTTTTTTCTCTGACGAGTCCAGGTTTTCCATTCATCGAGGTGATGGCAGGGTTCGAGTATACCGTAGGAGAAATGAACGTTATGCCGACTGTTGCGTACTTGAACGAGATCGTTTTGGGGGTGGGGGTTCTGTCTTGGTCTGGGCGGGCATTGTACATGGCTTTCGCACTAATCTCGTCGTTATCGAAGGGAATTTGAACGCCCAACGCTACCTAGATGAAATTCTTGCGAGGCACGTTATCCCACTGTTTCAAAATAATGCCAATATCACTCTTTTTCAGAATGATAATGCCACAAGCCATACAGCTAGGGACAATGTGAATTTCCTCAGGGCGAATAACATTGCATTTATTAATGACTGGCCTGCCAAAAGCCCTGATCTGAATCCCATTGAACACCTTTGGGATAATTTGGACCAGCGTGTTAGACGTCGCCCTATTCCACCGTCAAACGTCATTCAGCTAAGACAAGCCTTAATTCAGGAATGGAACAACATTCCACAAGCCAAAATCAATACACTTATCCGTTCTATGCGCCAACGATGCCAGGCAGACCTTCATGCTGAAGGTGGTCATACCCGGTATTAATTTGTGATTTTGGTGAGCGACCCCTTCTGCATTTTAACTACCATTTCACTACTTTTGGATAAATCCTCGGCAATAATTTTTTTCACACAAAGTCGCAATAAAATACTCTTTCAATGCATATATAAATCTAGTTTAATCCTGATTTTCATATTTGTGTATATCTGCACTTAAACACAGGGGAAGTTTCTTTTTTGGTTCAGTATATATAAGATCGGAGAAAACTCGAACGTGTCAGTTACTGCATTGGTTGCCATGATATACGTTGCGAAAATGCATGGAGAAGCCCGTCGATTTCAGGGATGCCATTGATCGAGACAATCTTCAATATTGTTCGTGTATATTCGAACTAGGCCTTCGAGAACGTCACGTGATAACATCGCATCTCATTAGTGCTATGACGTAGTAGACTACTATTGTTTACAATTCCATTATTATGTCATCGGAGAGTAAGATAGCTCATTCTGAACCTGTTTTCTTACTTACATGTAGTAAACTTTTCCTGTATTGATGATAAATGAATCAGCAATGATCAGCCTGTGTCGTCGTTTCTGTTTACGATGTCAATAAACTTACGTTTTTTAAACCTAGAATGGGGACAAAACGATCAAGTGAATTAAGGGTTTGTTTCGACGCCTTGAATGATCACGTGGTGTTTACGTCACTATCACGTCACTGCGGACATGTACGACGAAAAGTCGGCTAATCGTCGGCGATCATCGATGTAAACGGATTATACGGCATGGTAGGATCTGTTCTAGTTTGAAAATTCTTTTTTCTTCCATTGACTGGAACTTTTGCGAACTGCACCTTTACATATCGTGAAATTCATAATAATCGCCATATTTTTACATGGGAAAAATGAAATTTACTTTTATTTTATAAACAGGTTTTTTATTCAGTTGGACTTTACTGTGACTTTAAGCAAAAAGCAGTATTATTTTCTGACATTTTTGAAAGTAAAACTATTTTATCTGTGATATTTCAGGGGTCATTTTACGAGAAAAGTAAATTTGAGCAAGGTTTTGTCGCTGAATTGCTGACGAAATGAATCTTTGATTTTAAATGCTTTCTAATACATTAACATATCATCATCATCATCATCATTATGATTAGTAGTAGTAGTAGTTTTAATACATGAGATTTGTTACAAGATAACACATTTTAAAAAAGTGTTTTGTTTCGTGTGCTCTAGACAATTGTAAGCAATCAAAGAAAGAAAAGTAGAGCCACAAGGTTCTTGTATCTGTAATCTTAATTAAGGTAAATATGTGACTTTTGAATATATGTTTTTGGGACTTTCGATGCATTTATGTGTACAAGTCACAACAACAAAAAAGAATGTTACTTATTTGTCGTGACAAACCAACGAAGTGTTATGGCTCCAGTTGAAGACTATGACCAGAATTTTTATCCGACTCTGATAAGGCATCATCGTAAACTTAAGGAAAGCTAGGTACATAAGCTATGAATCAAGTGCACAGCGAAGACCCTGATCAGTCTAGGCGACATATGCCCACTCTGATCTGGATCATTGCTAAGTGATTATTCCACCCAGTTGGTATAGTCATGATGTGCGTATGCATATGCTCGTGTCCATTCTTTAGAACATTTACATGGCTGACCAAGTTATTCGGTAAGAAATTCAATTACAATAATAATCGTTTTTGAGACAATACACTCAGAGGTGCAAACAATTACTCTTAAATGTGATTTTCCCGTTGTTAGTTGGTTTTGAAAGACTAAACAACAGTAACTGCTACAGATCTTTAACTGAAGCCGATCCTCCTTACCTAATAACCCAATTCTTACAGTAGCACTGGTATACAATGTTACCACCTGCATTGGAATTATACATTGGTATTCAGTGGCGACATAAGTCATATTTTTACTGTCAGATAACTTTCAACGATAAGAGAAAGACGACATTGACAAATTCTAATTAGTAAATTTAATTATCGCGCCAGTATTGTCAGACTTTTGTAACGTATGCATACTGTTTGAAAGTGGAAGGTGTGCTTAAATGGAAACCAAGTTGTGCTACTTGAAAAATCTATTATCGTTGTATATTAAGTCCCTCCACTACTGTTTATCACACAGATTGGATTATCTTTCCAAAACTGGGGTCCTGCGTGGCTCAGTGATAAAGTGTAGGGCTTGTGACCTGGAGGCCTCTGGTTCGAGACTCACTGGATCCGCCGGGCTTTTCGTGGGAGTGTCCTTGGGCAAGACTCTTCACAGCTCAAGCCTAGTACTGGTGAAACCCAGGAAATACATAAATTCATATGTGAGCTGTCGCTCTGATATGACTGAAATAATTTTAAAAGCGGCGTAAAACACCATTCAATCAATCAATCAGTCTTTCCAGTACTGTTTTTAACAACCCTGTAGGAGAGGGCTTTTAAAAACATTGTGGGTAAAGGAGAAAATGCTGGTTACAAGCATCTTTTCTTTTTTTTTTTTCCCACAATGTGTTGTACCCTGGCAAAAAAAACCTTCAGATTATTTGTATCACTTTCGACATTGCTGCATGCAGGAGCCTTCAATTGGAAGCGTCTAGAAATTGTGTTTTGGCAAAGGGTTTACTCTTATCCCGCTAAATAACTAAAATAAAATGTTCAAGCCTTTAGTAAAAACCAAAATTTTGCTATTTCAAAAGTATTTTTAGGGGAAAGACACCTCCTTATTGGACGGTGTACATCCAAGATCAGACTGCCCGTTCTGTGCAGTCTGATTTTGATCTACACTGTCCGCAAAAGGTCCTTGAGTCGCGCTTAGCAGTCTAATGGTTAACTGGAAACCTGCTGGTTGTGATACTTGGAGAATCTATTAACTCTGTAACTTATGAAATGACAAGTCTGTTAATTGGTATATCACTGATTGGATTATAGCGTTAATTGTTTGAAACATGTTACGTCGGTATACTTTTTAAAAAAGGAAGTGTGCTTAACTAGAAACCAAGATGTGCTACTTGAAAAATCTATTACCGTAGTATATTAAGTCATTCCGCTACTGTTAATTGATATCACTCCTATTGGATTATCTTTCCAATATTGTTTAATCCTGTCAGTCGGCATACTGTTTAAGGTAGGCAGTGTGTTTAACCCTTAACCACACAGTCCTTACTTTTTACAAAACCTTTTAGTTGTCATCACACTACCTGTAATTAAATTATCTTGCAAATGATGTTAGGATTTGAATCTTGTAAATTCTACGTATCGCTTCTACATATCGCTAAAAAGTAGGAAGTGTTATTCACTGGAAATCGATTAGTGATGCCTGGAAATTCTCTTCTTTTTCTTTATTATAAGACGCACTCCTGTTCTTTGATTGCAATTGTTAGCACCCTTGTTTTTATGTTCGACTCAATCATTCTGTGAATGTTAATATCCATAAAAAGCAACGAAATAGATGTCCTGGTTTCTTTGATACTTTTAACTCAATTTCTGTCAATAAATAATAACATGACATGTACAATGTTTCATGTGATATAAACGAAACTGAAATTTCTAAATAACCGTTTTCAGCTTGGTGCTTGAAAATAAGAATCTGCCTGATCAGCTCATACAGGGTCCGCTTTTTACATTACATGTGTATCAAAGTCATTGTTGGAGCAAATTAGTAGAACTCTTAAAATGCTGAAAAATGGTAGAACAAAATTTTTAGGCCTTTCGTTTCGGACAGCCGAAACATGTCATTCTGAAGTCCGATTCTGTTACTCGTTCTACAGTGTAGAAGAAAAGGTCGTTTCGTTTTTAAAGTCTCAGTAAAGTCCAAATGTAAAAAGGCCTGTTTATGAAATAAAAGTAAATTTCATTTTTACCATGTAAAAATATGGCGATTATTATGATTTGCACGATATGTAAAGGTGCAGTTTGTAAAGTTCCAGTCAGTGGCAGAAAAAAGAATTTTGCAACTAGAACAATTCCTACCATGCCGCATTATCTGTTTGTTTACATCGATGATCGCCGACGATTAGCCGATTTTCCGTCGTAAATCTCTGCAGTGACGTGATAGTGACGTAAACACCACGTGATCATTCAAGGCGTCGAAACAAACCCTTTATTCACTTGATCTTTTTGTCCCCATTCTAACCAGGGATCGTATATACACATGTATATAAGATCCCTGTTCTAACGTAAGTTTATCCACATTGTAAACAAAACGACGACACAGGCTGATAATCGCTTATTCATTTATCATCAATACAGGACGAGTTTATTACATCTAAATAAGAAATAAGAAAATAGGTTCAGAATGAGCAATCTTACTCTCCGATGACATACTATTGGAAGTGTAAACAGTAGTACTGTGTAGCACTAATGAGATGCAATGGTATCACGTGACGTTCTCGAAGGCCTAGTTCGAATATACACGAACGATAACGAAGGTGTCTTGATCAGTGGCGTCCCTGAAACCGACGGGCTTCGCCATGCATTTTCGCACCCGTATTTCACGGCAACCAATGCAGTAACTGACACGTTCGATTTTTCTCCGATCTTATATGTGTCTGTTGTGATCGGTTATCCGATATATTTTCGAGTGAAAATTACCTATGTTTGGACTTTACAGGGGCTTTAACATAAAAAAATGTCGCACATATTAAGATGTGTGCATTTTGGTCGCCAAATCATCCTAGTTGTCCTCAAACGGACAAGGGAGCTAGAGATAATTCAGTGTGTTGAGTTTGATGTCAATTAACAGGCATATTCATCTTTTTTTTAATATTGATATTAATAGTTTTTACAAGTCTTCAAAACGAACTCACAGAATGACAGAGTCAAATATTAAGTTAAGTGGTAAAATTTTCTCCAAGCGTGCTGTCAGTTAGCATACTTGTCATCTCAATAATAACAGAGTTGGGAGATTTTTCAAGTAGCATAACTTGGTTTCTAGTTAAACACACTTCCTTCTGTTAAACAGTATACCGACTTAACATGTTTCAAACAATTAACACTATAATCCAATCAGTGATATACCAGTTAACAGACTTGTCATATCATAAGTTACAGCGGTAAGAGATTCCGCAAGTATCACAACCAGCAGGTTTCCAGTTAACCCTTTACCATACTACAATTTCTAGACTCCTTCACATTGAAGGCTCTTGCAGACAACAATGTCCAAGTGATACAAATAAATTGAAGTTCTTTGCCAGGTACGACACATAGTGGAAGAAGGAAAATATGCTTTCAACCAGCATTTTCTCCTTTACTCACAATTATCATAAGCAAACGAAACAAATCACTTTTTTAAAATGTGTTATCTTGTAACAAACTCATGTATTAAAACCTACTACTAATACGACGACGACTACTGCTACTTCTACTACTATTACTAATGATGACGATGATGATAATGATGATGATGATATGTTAATGCATTAGAAAGCATTTAAAATCAAAAATTCATTTTATCAGCAATTCAGCAACAAAACCTTGCTCAAACTTACTGTTCTCGTAAAATAGTTTTATTTTCAAAAATATCAATCAGAAAATAATACAATGTTTTTTGCTTAATGAAGCATCTAAAATCATATATTCATTTCTGTCGGCAATGTAATACCTAATTTAACTTTCATTTCTCGAGAAATCAAATTAAAAACAAAATCCCCCTGGAAATCAATAATATAATTACATAAATTCTAATAAAAGACATATAAATGCATAATAAATTTTATAAATATCATATCTTTATTTTTTCAGCAATTCAGCAGTTCAGCGTTTTAGTGTATATCTGCTGATAAGCAGGTTGCTGAATTCAGCAGAAAATTCAGCGTTTTAGGGAGTCCCTCATATACTGCATAAATTAGTGGTCCAAAATGTCTGACGACGTTTTAATTGAGCTGAAATTAATCATAAAGTTTTACGTCAAACTCGTAAAATATTTATCGGAAATTAAAACCGATATAGAAACAGTTTAAGGGGATTCTGTACTCAAGAAATCTGATATTCGTACATGGATCGGACCGGTTTAGACAAGGGTGCGATAAAATCATAACGGATGTAGAGCAGCATATAAAACAAGATCGCCGAGATACTGTCAGGAAAATAGCTGACACATTTAACATTTCATATAGAAGTGCTCAGGAGATTTTGACTGAGAATCTTGGAATGTCGCGTGTTTGCACAAGGTGGGTACCTCGGCAACTGACGCCCGAGAAAGTGGGGGATAGGGTCGAAATCTGTTAAGAAATTTAAGAACGCATTAGGGTAGAGGGGTAAAACTTTACTGATCGTATTGTAACATGTGATGAAACATAGGCACACATTAACGAGACTGAATCTAAACAACAAAGTAGTGTATGGAAACATCCAACATTGCCTTCCGCTGGTAAAGCCAACTGTTCTAAGTCACTTGGTGAAGTTATCTACATCGTGTATTTCTATCCTTCTTTTATTCTTCTAAATCATGTTCTATCTATACATATTACAGTCAAAACTGAGTTTTATGCCCACATTATTCAAATAAATTTCACAAACACCATACGGAAAAAAAAAACAGCCAGAAGTCCTGCGGAGTGACGTCACTTTACACCAAGATAACGCCCTAGCTCATAAAGCCACACTTTTACCGGAAACTTTGCAAAAACTGAACACAGAAACAATAGCCAACGCTCCTTATAATTGAGTCCTGACTCCATGTGACCTCTGACTAGGTCCTGTTTTGAAAGATTCTTTATGTGGCATACACTACAAGGGCAGAGAGGAGCTAAAAAAATTTTTTTTTAAAGTCTTTAAGGATCTGAATCTATTCAACAACAACATAGTAACTATTACTATATATACTCGTAAACCGTTTAATAAAAATTAGTTTGAACCATTTTCTGCATAGGCCTTGTACAAACCTAAAAAACTTCTAATGTAAACTTCAAGAGCCATTCAAACCCTTGACCAGTAGCAACGTAAGAAAAAAAGTTGTATATGGACAGAGATAGGTTCGGTAATAACTTTATCCTTTCAACTACACCGAATGAAATTAATATACTGAGTAAGGAAAAAGAAACAAGAAGTTTTTACGTTTACAATATCTTATAAAATATTAAAAAATATTACACAGACTATGTATTGTCTGATCTTGATCTATTTCTGTCATTTTCGAACAGTTTCAACCCTGAGCACTATGCACCACTTTGGTAATTTTTGTGGACAACTTGCATCACGATCCATACATTTTTCACGGGTATAGTAGATCAGGACTATACTGTACAGAACTTAGTCTGATCATAATAGCTTCGACACACAATACATTAAATGCTAAATTTTAAAGGGCTCATAAGGTAGATCGTCTATATAACAAAATTTCATCTAAAATGTCGACGAAGGGAAGAAAAAAGGTTTTTCTATAAATAGCTGAAGTAGTCTGCTCTTTGTAATACGATTAAACTGTGTAGGGAGGTAACCAGTCTTTAACTTGATCAATGGTTAACCGCCCTATTATCTGTACGGATTAAAACTGGACGAAACACTTGTACATAAAACTGCTTCTGATTATCATATTCTAAGATGCTCTCCACCTCATAATTATCATTATTTTGTCTTGTAAAAAAGTAGACAAATGCGAAAACCGTTTAGAGGTGGGAAAGCCTGTGACAGACAGAAAGCATTACAATTTCGTTTGGGAACAAGGAAGGAATCCTTTAAGCTGGAAAAGTTCGGAGGACTAGCCAGTAAAAGGAAGTTTAGTTTTCTGCATTTTCGTTGTTATTTTGGAATGAACTTATACTGCAAGAAAACCAGACTTGATGTTCATGTAGATCTGATTGAATATTTAAGAAAGAGCCATGTGGAGTAATTTTGTAACACTAACACGATATTTACGAAAAAAATTCCAAAAATAGTAACCAATCGAATAATTACTGATCATCTACATGGTAAATAGTTTAGGTACATTCCTACTGGAAGCCGCTTTCTAGCGGCTTCCAATAAGTGCATAGAACTCAAAGGAGGTTACTTTCAAAAATAGTAAACACTCCAGGTTGTTTCTATAACAATATTCCGATACCAGCACTGGTCCACGTTCTTTCTGATCACCCCTTGTAGATGGAAAATATACAAGTTTTGTCAAATAATATGTGACAAGTGAGTCAAATTGTTCTTTAAATATGGCATTATACCTTTGTGATGGTGTGGATCGGGGATCAGTCTGCAGTTTGTGAAGCCTGATCTTGATGTTCACCAAACACGAATCATGTTCATGTTTTGTCTTATCGTGACATACGAGTCATATTGCTCTCTAAAATTCTATGGTACCTTAGTGGTGGTATAGATCGGGGATCAGACTATTTTTGCAGCCTGATCTTGATGTATGCTAAACACGGAGGATATTCATGTTTCGTCTTACTTTCACAAACAAGTCAGAGATCTTTTATTTTTTTTATAAAGAGATTTTTTTTTATATGAAATTCATGCATTTTTTTTTTTAACGCAATAGGAATATTGTATCACTTTTCAAGATAATGAAATACCCTGGTTTGGATTTTACAAATTTGTCGGGTTTTAAACGCTAGACTAGATAAATTTGACAAAAAATAAAACTTTTAGACTCATCCAGGATGAAAGCATTGATCACAAAAAAGAAAATGGTTTTTACTATTTCGATCTAGATGTATGTTATTTTTTTATTCGCCTTTCTGTATTTTATCTGATAATTTCACAAGAATTATTTTTTAATCAGTGAAAGGAAGAAACATGTTTTATTATTTATTCGTACATTCTTATCTTATCTATATATGTCTCTGATTTGATGCAGGGATTGTTGAGATATAAGCGTTTTAATTTATCCGTTTTTAGAAAGAAATACATGTATTTTGAAACTCTAATAGAGTAACATATCAGGTCCCATATTAGAAATTCACTTTTTCAATGCAATATATAAATTAAGAATCGGTGCAGGCGTTTTAGTTCTATGAGACAATCAGATTTTATTGAGTTTTAGAAACATATAGCCTACATGGAATAATGGGAAAATTAAGATATCTGAACCATATGTTTTGGACTTAATTATGTATCTAATATCCAATTTTAAATAGGGTTGCAAACTGCAAAATATCAGCTTTTTAACAACATTTAGAAACTAAGTATTAATGCATGATTTTTCAAGTTACATCTTGGGTCAAATTTAATTTTCTTAGTATCGTTTGAAAGGTTAAATTCAGGATTTTATCATCATAGCACTTTTCGTACATCAAAGAAACAAAACTAAATGTTAAACATTGGGGCCAGATCCCCCCCTTTTTTTTAAACTTTTATTAAAAAAAAAAAAAAAAAAAAAAAATACAAGTGTTTTAATCACAAATTTACACAAATGAAATCTAAATCTTGATTTACCATTACAAAGGTTATAATATAGCTTTGACATTAAATTTCATCAAATTTAGTACACAAATGAAAGATTAAGCCAGGAAAACCGTATAGGCCAGGAATTATAGCTTATTATTCGAGTGGGGCCAGGGAGTATGCATGCCGTACTCCGAACTGGAATCTAGGCAGATTCCAGACCTGCCTAGACCCAATTGGAATTCTATTTTGGTCTAGACCAAATTAGAATTCTACTTTGGTCTAGACAGATTCAAGATCTGCCTAGACCAAATTAGGATTCCAGTTGGGCTAGGCAGATCCAGAATCTGCCTGGAACAATTTAAAATATATTTTCTCGTTGTATATAGTGTGACTATATAAATTAAGGAAATAATCTGATAATTTAGTAGTAAGCCCGTATTGTAGGACAAAAATGTTTCTATTTCCTAAGAATTCTACCTCAGAGTTGTAAACCTGGCTTTTTTTTTTTTTTTAGGATATGTGTGATATAACAATAAGAATAGTAATTCATAAATCAAGTAAAAGTATTGAGGGAAAAGGAGATTTGTGATTATTGTATACATGTATATTCTTTAATTTGTTTTCCAATTAATGATAATTAAGGTAGTGCAACATGGTCTTACGAAGAAAGTCCGTAACAAAGAAACAAGTGAACAAATGCATGGCAGAAATACATGGACCGGGCAGGATTCAAACCTAGAACGCCCAGACGAAAGACCAATACCATAACCACTGCATTATCTTCCGCTAGATGGCATTCTACAAATACACATCTATCTAATTTGGGCATTCTAGGTACAGAAGCGGACTAATTTTTAAAAACGACAACCGTTACTTTGAATTTCAAAATAAAATAAACGTTTACTCAATAAAACGCTACCCGGTGCGATTCATTCAGTTATGATCAGCTAGCAAGTAACCTATGCACGGGCCATTTATTAAAACAGTCCCTGCAGGCTTGGGTATAACTTCGGTATAAGCCCTACTTTTCCCAAGTATCCGGGAATGGGTGATGCATCATAGCAGACAAGTCAAATCTTCGAAGAATATGACATGCGCAGACAACGGTAACCACTGAGCTAAAGAGAATTCTCCCTAACTCAGTTGTTGGGTATTGTATTTAAATCAGGATGAAGCCATGCATGAAGGAGTGGTCTCCCGTAACACACCCCCTCTTAAAGTCATCATTTATTGATGACTCAAAGCCTTATTAGGCAGGAAGTGCGTTTTTGGACAACAAATGGGATTAATGGCTAAATGGCCAATCCCGGACGAGCCCCCATCTTACGAAGTCCGTAACAAAGAAACAAATGGACAAATGCATAGCAGAAATACAGGGACTGGGCAGGATTCGAGATGAAGTCATGCATGAAGGAGTGGTCTCCCTTAACAATGGAATAAAATTTCTTGTTAGTTGATAAATAAGGATTTATACTGATATAATACTTTTGCATATTTTTAACCGACCAGAAATTCCTTTGATGTCTATCTTGAAACTATTTGTTGATACTTTTGTTAGTTTCCTGAAAAGGGAGGAAATTATTATCTCCCTTTGAAATGAGAAAATAGTGGTTATAGATTTATAAATAAGAAGGAAAATGTGGCTCGGTTAAGTAGTACAATAGTACTCATTTTTAATCATTGCAAATTTTGTAGGATAATATTATTGTGGAAATGGCTGTTTTCCATTAGGTGGGTACTACCTTAATAATATATAAAACGTCAAACTGCCTATCTGGCAAAAAGGATGTATGTGAAAACTAATGAATGTTGTACATTACCAAACTATAGTTAGTTGCCAAATTTATTACCCACAAAGGTGGGAATGTGATATATTTTTGATCCATCACACATAACTTTTGGGGCCATCCGGGAACCCCCTAAATAAAATAAGAGATCACAGCTAGTGTAGGTTTATCTGGGTCGATAGTTTTCAAATGGCTGTTTAGTAAAGTATAGATAACCATTTTACCTAACATAAGTGAACCTTTAATCTTGGTCAGCCTAATTAGTCAGTATAATTTGACCATGGAGTGTTGATTCTTACCAGAGTTTCAGGATGGTCCTTTTTTTACATGAAGAGTCACATTTAGTTAAATGTGTATGTGTGTTTTTTTTTTTTTTTTTTTTTTTTTTTCTTTCTTTTTTTATATTATTATTATTATTATTATTATTGTTCATTGCAATTAATTACATTGTTCATACCTATGTCTGGCCGTAAGGGTTCATTGAACTTCGACTCCACTCCGTACCATGCCGATTTCAACCCACACTACCCTATAAGATCCCTGATGTACCTAAAAGGGTTAAGCGGACATAAATAAAAAGCAGAGCTCTGCAAACGACAAATTTACCACGGCTTTGCTCTAATGGTGAATGTGGTCTAAGAAAGCATTACAGGAGAGGGAGATCGTTTGTTACCGGCTTTTCCTATTTTTACACACAATGGTCTCAAAAGTCCATTTCATCAGTGTCGTTAAAACATGGGATCCTTTGGTAAAGGTTAGCCTGGGTTCAGTTTGATCACTTTTTTTCCTTTTTTGTATTCTGACATTACTTTGTAAGAAATGGGCGTTCGAATATAAAAAGGGGGGAGGGGGGATGATCGAACTGTAACCCAAGCTAGGTAAAGAGTGAGGTGTTAAAACCAAATTTGTAACACTTAATAGTGATATGGCTCACCGACAGTTGCTTCTGAAAAATTTAATTGACCGTTCGATCAATACTGCAGCAAATCTAAAATTTGCCAAGTGCAAGGAAAACGTATACGATAGTTACTGCAACTAAAAACTTTGTGCTTCTTGTTTACCGTCCCCCCCCTCCCCTCGTGGTATGGCATTAGATTATTAGATCTAGCTCTTTACAAAACGACGAAATTTTGGACTAAACCAATTGAAAGCATTTGTAGGTCTACGTACACGACCAACTACATTTGCTCAAATGATGAGAAAAAGGAGCAAAGGCTGGTTACTAGTATTTTCTCATTGTCCAACAATGTTTTCAAAGGCCGTCTCTTTTTTCATAAAATAAAAAAGAAAAAGATACTTGATAAACTACACGATAAATACTAATCAAAAGTCCCTTACACTTCTCTTGTACAGTTTCAATATCGGGTAAGGCTGGACAAACGGTGGTCATTATTAAAACTTTTCGGCAAGAAGGAAGTTCAAAACTAGTTGATTCATATTATTTCGTCATTATATGCCGACCATTTAACGAGTTTTCCTTTGCACCTGTATCCGATTTATCACACTTGCAATTAAAATCAACAAAACCTTTTCAGAAATAATTGTATTCTTTATAATTCATACCAAAATTGATTAAATCTATCAACCGCTACAACATTTATCAGTTGTTGATAAGAACTAGAAAATTCGAAGTGGGACGTTTTGACCATTTTTTTGGAACAGTGGGACGTTTTAACCAAAAGTGGGACGTTTTGACTGTGGGACGTTTTGACTGTAAACCAGCGGGAGATAGTAATCAAACTGGTTGCCCGTTATCGCTCTTTGTATCAAGTTATCATCGCTCTGCTACGGGTACCAGTTTAGCGGGTAATTACAAAGATTTTGAAGCCATATTGATTTGGTGAAAGGTGACTCTTAAGTCTCTTAGTTCTTTGTAAGTGTGTAGTTCAGTTTTTTTTTTTATGATCTAAGTTACTTGATAAATTGCTTATTATTACTGATTATTTTGCTTTCCTCCCGGTATTTTGAGTTCCGAGCATTGACCAAGGTTATAGTCAAAACGACCAAGTCATAACGTTCCACGGTTTACTGTCAAAACGTATCCAAGTCAAAACATACCCAAGACGAGTCAATAACGTACCCATGATTTTTAAAGTGTTTTTATCTTTTATCTTTGTAAATGTAAGTCGATATTTTTGAAAATTTTGACAAATCTTACTACATTTAAGTGGATATTTCGTGGATATTTACAATAGCCTACGGGTAGGCTTTTCATGTGCCATTCTTAACGGCAGGCCTCAATGCATGTTGTTATTTTGTTATTAGGTTTTATAGTTGCCCTCCTTCATCAATATGATTACAGTTTGTGTCATAAATCAAAAGGTCAGTTATCTGAACTCAACAATTAAAAATAAAGGGGTATTACAGTGGTATACTGGTATTTCTTTGATTTGTCTGATCCCGTTTTACAACAGTATTGTTTGTAAGGACGAAATAATGAAGATTTTTCTTCTGTTGTACAGAAATTGGAGAGACAAGCTAGATGTAGATCTACCTGCAAAAATCTTCAACCAACAACAATGTTCTAGACTAAATTGTTATCATTTGCAGACGATTTACATGTGGCTTGAATTGTGCTTTTTGGTTTTGAAAGGGTAGAAAACATTGTTGGAAAAGGAGAATTTTTAGCTCTACTAGCTGAAAGCCAGCAGAGCCTATGTCATGGCGTGGTTTCCATCATCTTTTTCTTGTTCATGCAATAAAATGTCCATTTGAAATCTGATTTTCATGAAATTCGCAGTTTGTTTATATCATCAGAAGCTTGAACCCAAATGATTTGGAAAAAATCTGACAATTAGTAAGGGAAAAGTAGCCATTTAAAGTTAGAAATTTATATTCCTTTTTTACACAACTATGTGCACAATTTATATTCCTTTATTACACAACTATGTGGGCATGTGTAGTTCAATTTCATGAAAAGCACACGATCTCTTTATTGTCAAATCATCTAAAATCGCGATATATGGAAGTTCACGACCATTTTCTTTTTCTTGTAAGTCACGTGATACTGTCTCGAAATCGAGGCAGATGATGTCATACTGTTTATAAATATTGTTATCGTCTGCCAAAATTGCAGGAAAATGAGGTTCAGATGGTCAAATCAGCAAAGTTTAAAAACTCATTTTCAACACACGTCATTTCACTAACGCAAAAAGCCTCGCCATAAAATCTACAAATTATTTCAAGACAAAACCGCGTTTAAAAAGAATTAAAACTCCCACCAGGATTTGCTGTTAATGACTGTCACATGACTGTCTCAGCGAAGGATGTTTAAGGTCAGCCTATTTCTAAAATGGTGGTTTATTCCCACTTCCCACAAATTTACCTGCATAACAAAATGGCTGCTCTGTGTCAGATGTGTTAGGCTCACAAAAATATTTTTGTGAATATTTGAAAATAAATGGACATGTTTTTGTACACTTGAAGGACATTAATTGTTTACCACATACAGGCAAGTGGAGTTCGATTTTTAGCTCCACTGGCCGAAGGCCAGCGGGCTTATGTCATAGCCCTGTGTCTGTTGTGTGTCTGTCTGGCCGTGGGTTAACTTTTATTTCAAACATCTTCTCTGAAACTAACCATCCAAATTTGATGAAACTTCACAGAAATGATCCTGCCATGGTCCTCTTCAGAATTTCTTGAAAGAATTTGATTCCTTCAAAAACTGTGGTTGCCATGGCAACAAAAGCGAAAAATATTGAAAATCTTTGAAAATCTTCTTATCTGAAACCATAAGGCCCAGGGCTACCAAATTTGGCATGAAGCTTTATCTAATGGACCTCTAAGAAGTTTCTTTATATTATAGCCCTGGGGTCAAAATTAGCCCTGTGCCTGGGATCACAAGCTTAGCATGGGCTTATATAGCGACTACAGTTTAAATAGTAATCAAGGGAAATAGCTCCTGTTATGAGAGATAAAGTTTGTTACTATTTACCACCCTTGATTATCAAACCACAATAATACATGATTGATGTTGATATTCAAGTTTTTTGGATAGGACATGTTCTGTTTTCAGGGAGAGTGATTTATTTTGATGCTAGTAGTTATGCTCTCATGAGTGGAATATTTAACTTAAAGGAAGGTTTCTGTCATTCAGTTTTCTTTGCAGAACTTTTGTTTTTACCTTTCATGCCAATGAGTAAACCTGCTTGTATTCACTGACATAATTTTTGCACTTAAAAAGATATGACTTTTTTTTTGTTTTGCAAGGGGGGAGGTTATGTTTTCCAATTAAGTTTATTACCAAACAGACTTTTTATGCTGAATGTCTCTGTCATTGCAAATTAAGTGCATGATAGGTTAATTTTACTGTTTAAGAAAGGACAAATTTTTTGACTGGACCAAGTTAAAAGCCATTGCAAAAGACAAATTGAATGTAGCTTAAATGATTAGTTCTGTCTTTGATAGGGTAGGAAACATTGATCGAAAAGTAGAAAATACTGGCTGACAACATGTCCTTTTTCCACAATGTTTTCAAAAGCCTTCTCTTTAAAGGTCATTAACACTTCGATTTGTGTGGTAAAGGGTTAAAAAGCCAGTGGAGCAATACAGGGCCGTCATGGCCCTCTTGTTATGCCTGTAATTTAAGTTGATAAACACCAAAGCTTAACATCGCGATTATCAGTGTGTTGAGGGTATATCATCAATAGCTAGAACCCTATTGATTTCGAAAAGAAAATCTGACATTGTGTAAGAGAAAAGTATCCATTTAAAATGTAACGTTTTCAGTTCTTGTTTATGCAATATAGTCCACATTTTTAATCCGACTCTTTTTAAATTGGCAGAGATCATTTGTATCATCAAGGAACTGAGCGCTATTAAAAAATGAAGAAAAGCCAGTCTAGGAAAAGCAGCCATTTGATGACTTGTATACTCAACATAGTCAACATTATTGTTCATATTTGTTTGAAACTTACAGGGATTATTTGATATGATGACAGGGTTCCCTCTGGCTGCTTTTTTTCTTGCGCCATCACTTTCGCCAAATGAGAAAAGTTTGCGCCAGATTGAAATAACTGGAGCCAGTTGGTGCCAATTTTAAAATGAACGTACAGTAGGTCGGGCATAATCAAGAATTGGTCAATAAATTATCATTGCATGGGTGTGTCATGAGCAGTAATATAAACAAGAAAACATTTGTTTTTGTCAGATTTAATTACTTGTATCTGTGTTGTGTGAATATATTCCAAAATTAGTTTTGTTAACAACAAAAAATCATTATGTATTAAACCTTTCCCAAACGACAAATTTTAGACCCTTCTAAACTGAGAGCATCCACACACAACAAATTCAGAATTGGTACAAATGAGCTTTAGGTCTCTGATAGGGTAAAAAAACATTGTGGGAAAAGGAGAAAATGCTGGTTACCAGCATTTTCTCCTTTTCCCTCAATGTTTCCAAAAGCCTTCTTTCCCAGGGTCGTGAAAACCAGGGATTGTTTGGTAAAGGGTTAAGCTCAAGTAGATCTGTCATTATTGTTTGTAAAAGCACTGTGACAAAAGCAGAACTAGGTCTGACATTGATAACCATTTCTCCTATTGTAACAAAGTTTTAAAGAGAGACTTTTATGAAACAGATAGAAGTTTAAATGGTACAAACCAAACAACAAAGTCAATATGAGAGAAATCGTTAAAAAAGTAGAAATTGCTCATTAAGAGAAATTTCTAGATCTAGAAAATTTTTTTCATGAGGGGACTATGTACAGTTTGAAACATACAGAAGTTAAAATGTTAAAAACCAAACAAGTTTTTCGAAAAGTGAGCGATTAATGCAGGAAAAACGACATAGAAAATTTCGAGGATGACGATAACATAACCGTCAGGGTTTCAGTCAGTGCCAATGCAGTCGGCATTTAGGAAACCCGCTGTATATTAATTCAATACAGAATCTATAAATTTTACCTGCGATTATGATTCATTTTGACATTTAGTAGCATTCACGATTTATATGGGACACTGGTCTTCGATACTTTCACTTTCTTACAGTTTTCCCAAATTAACTGACAAGTTTCGTATATAGCAGGAAGTTTGTTACCAGAAGTGTATGTATATTCGGATAGTCAGGTGTAAATGACATCGATATGTAAAGTAATTTGGATTATGTCGATGCCATAGTTTATTCATGCTGATTAACTTCATCGATGAATTGGTGGTCATGCATCCAGGCATTGCGGTGAAGGGGACCAGTATCAAAATGTACTGCATCCTGATACTAGAAATATCGGCACCAGTCATTTTCACCGATCGACATTTTCTTGCGCCACATTTAAAAATCTATCGCAAATGGCGCCAAATGCAAAGCCCAGCTGGAACCCTGTGATGAGCACTGAAACCCTATCAAATTTGGCCAGATTTCAAATAATTGGATTTCAGAAATTTTACTTCAACTATTTCACTATTTGTTCAATTCACCATGCCTACATAATGATGTATGCAAGAAAATTAGCGAAATCCATGCCAGTAGCAGGGATATGCCTGTCCAATGAAAGCTATGAGAGAAAAATCCCATACAGATTTTTTTAAATGAGATTTTTAAAAAAATGATGAGATAATTGTTGTCAATGCCGACGAAATTAATAAAAGAGGGATACAAAGAAGCTTAAAACTGAACTAAAGTGAATATAAAGTCACCCCCCACTCTGCTACAAAGTTCTAATATATTCTTCTAACTCTACGATCTATCATAGCCTAATAGAGTTTAGTTGAATGACACGACACGTACATAAACTTAGAGGTTCAAAAAAATTCAACTTTGTGAAATTCTGTAACAAATTCAGCTTTCCCACTCATGCAAATTATTGCGTAAGTCACGTTATAGAATTGAAATTCATGTAACAAATTTTGGCTACACGCGAGAACTCACGTAAGAAAATACATGGACCAAAAAGGCCATTATCCAATTATCTTGTGTAAAATGACAGTTTTTGAACTTACTTTGTTATTCTTGCTGAGAAATTTATGTAAAATCATGCGGAAATATCTATCCAGAAATTAACAGACAGCAAAAATTGATCGGCACAAAAAATGCGGAAACCTATGACACAGCAAAATGTCCCTTTGGTATTGTCCGATCAGCATCACTTCAGACTGTCTTTTCAGCTTTTTAATGACTTTAAGCAGTAAATTTACACAAATATCTTGATATAACAAGACTTTTTTGTTGCAAATTATCAATATGGATTGCTTTACCAACAGTTGGGAACCATTGTCATACCCTCTGATATGGAATCTTACCCCAGATTTAAAGCTCAGGGGTAGGTGTAAGCTTTAAAGAGGCCCTTATACTCATTTTCAGCCAGTTTTAACTCATTTTGTCTCTATTTTATCAAACTATAGTCATTCTTATATCTTCATGCCAAATATTGCGCCTGACGTTGCAAGGTTGCTTAGATCATGGTCAATAGAAAATGCATTTCGCTGAGTTGCGGCCTTCCATGTAAACAGACTCGTCGTTTCCGGTTTTTGAATCGAAGATTTTCGATATATCCGTTATACACTCGGGTAGATTCGTATGATGATCATGCATTCTGTCATGTGACTATATTTGACCTTCGCCCTGTGTCTAATGAGGTAAACAAAGGAAAATGGAGGCTTCTCTGTTGCAGCCTCGATTTTCAGACGGAGGTCGCGGCCTATATGAAATTACACCGTATCCAACTTTAGGCGGAAACCAACAATAAATTTCTGTGACGCACCGCCATTGTTTACAGCTTTGATCGTCAGCCAGTCTTCTTCTGACCAATGTTCAGTTTCTAATACAAATCTCCTGCTAATCCTTCTAATACAAAGAAGTGCGTCAGTCTCATCTGTACACAAACAAGTTACACATCTTTCATGCATGTTACTACTCCTGTCGATTCCCGAGAGTCAACTTTTTTGACGACAGCTTCAAAATCTGACCATGATTTAGGGGTAAATCTAGCTACAGCATGTTGTGCTCCTTACTCTCAAAATGTCTTAAACTTGTACCAATCGACATGGTTTTACTTTAAGAACAGTGCCGTTCTGGACAGTATATGACATTTTTATCTTGATTGTATCCCAACCAGTGGTGGTTTTAACTCGGTTTTTATTCGGAGTCTCTGAGATTGTGCTAGTCATTTTGAATATCATTTGTTGCCCTCTTTGGGCTTCAACTTTGTTTTTAGTGGTGCTTTCGATCAAAAATTCTGTCTGCAAACTTGCGACACGAAAAACACTTTATGGAACAGAAACAATTCTTAAGATAGCCTAATGTACATTCGTCACAACTCAGCGGATTCCGTACCTACATCTAACTTGATCAACGGATCACCCTAGGTTTGTCGAATATGTAATGCGGTCTAGATTCGAACATCTACACGATATCAATTAAAAACCATGTGTTTCATGTAATCACCGATCTTTTCCTTTGGATGCGATTTTTTCTCGCATTTTGAGATTTTCAATGAGATTTCTCCGATTTTTCCGCAGTAATATCATGGAATCGTGGCGTTGGCATATCCCTGCAGTAGAGCAATTCAGGCCCGCAAAAAAGTTTCCCTTTTCCATAATTCTCAAAAGCTTTCAGGGTATTGGTTGTTAAAACTCAGGATTACAGGGTGAAGACTTTATGGCACTCTCAGTGCTAGCTCTGGCCCGAGTAAAATAATGGCCAACAACTTTTTCTTGAAAAAAATAGTAGACAAATCATGCACGTGAAGTTGGTTACAAAAAAAAAAACACATGCACATTATAGCATTGAACAAACTAGATTTTTTTACTTTAATATTGTGAGAAAAGGAGAATTTGAATATTGTGAGAAAAGGAGAATTTGCTATATACCATTTCCTGGGATAGTGCTCCTTTTCCCACAATATTTGTATAAAAGCAAAAAGACTTTTAAGCCCTAGTTTCTTCTGATAAATGGTTACTCCTTTACGAAATATCAAAATTTTAATCTTACATTACAGAAAATATTGTGGGAAAAGGAAAATTTGTTTTACACCATTTCCTGGGATAGTGCTCCTTTTCCAACAATATTTGCCTAAAAGCATGAAGACCTCTAAGTCCTGGTTTCTTTTGATGAATGGTTATTTCTTTACCAAACAACAATTAAATTTAGATTATTAATATAATAAATGAGGTGCACAAGTCAATGGGGAAAATTTTCTATTATATGATTTACCTCCCTTTATGATCAGTTTACCTTAATTATTTTCAGATAAGGTCAGTCGGGTTAGGTAAGTCACACTATATGTTGAACTTAAAAAGTGATTCACTCAAAAGTGTCTAAACAGTGAAGGAGACCGAGATTATCTACCTTAGCTTTTTAGCAAAGACTTTTTTTCGCCGATATTTAAAAAACGGCGGTTCAAGTGAGCAATGAAAACAAATTAATGGTATCTCATTGGTTTCATTAACTTGCCATCACCGTTTTTAGCAGTATTGAAATCCAAGGAATTCTATCAGTGTGTTGATTAAAATGGTCAATCAAAATTTAAAGTAAAATAAACAATTGTCAGTTGTTCTCCAATTAGCAGCTTAGACTAACAACTGGTAACATGACATGCGTTATGGAATATACTAGGTTATAATTTTCCCCATTGTGACCTGTCGATTACCTAAGGGTTGCATCCGCTGAGGTGTGAAACAAGCGATTACCACACATTTCAGGTGCAAATTAACGTGTGATCTGGGCAAGTAAAGGAAATTTTACCCGACTTTTTTGGGAATAAAATAACAGACAATTTTTATCGACAGTTGGAAGAATTAATCAACAGATGAATTAATTAATCGACAATTGTCAATAATTTTGATTGGCAGCGCGAGCACTGCTCTTTTACTCATTATTATTACTTTAGGCATACAGTATCTATATGTAGCAGAAGCAGCTAGCGTATGACAATCACCTGAAGCACAAGATAATGTAGCACAAAAATTGTCATATTTCCCACTGTTTGAAAGGCACACACTATTCAGTTGCATGTAGATACAAATCAAGCAAAAGACAGTATCTTTCTTTACTAAAATAACTAATATGTACTTATGCAAATTCACAAAGTTCATTAGATTTATTAAAAATGAATTACAAATTTCATGAATTTAAATGTGTGTGAAAAGTTAAGGTAATTCATGGACAAAAACATACAAATTGCTAGCAAAACGTTACCTTGGAGTTGAAAGCTGTGAAAACAATATGAAAAAGGGGCAGTTGCATTTTACACGTATTTTGAAGAAACTTAATAATTGTATTTTGAAGGAACAAGAAGCTCTGGGGTAACAAAAGAAGAAAAAGGCAAGTCTGAGTTAAGAGCAACAAAAGTTGACATCAGACTTCCAATCCAGACTAAAACAGCTATGAGATAATCTCGCACATTGCAGACAAAATTTAGCAAACACTGGCGAACAAGATCAGGGAGATGAAAGATGTGAGTTGGCCTTTTCTTGCTACAGTTGAAACAGCTGTTTTAGGGAAATATAACTTGACATCAGACTTTCAGTCCAAACTAAAATGGCTACAAGATGAACTCACACATTGCAGACAAAATAAGCAAACACTGGAGATGAAAAATGTGAGTTAACTTTTTCTTGCAACGGTTGAAAAAGAGCTCTGTTTTAGAGAAATATGACTTGACATCAGGCTTCCTCTAGAAACTGAAACAGCTGCAAGATGAACTCAAACATTGCAGACAAAAAAAGCAAACACCGGAGAACAAGATCAAGGAGATGAAAAATGTGAGTTAACTTTTTCTTGCTACAGTTGAAAAAGAGCTGTTTTAGAGAAACATGACTTGACATCAGGCTTCCTGTAGAAACTAAAACAGCTGCAAGATGAACTCACACATTGCAGACAAAAAAAAGCAAACACTGGTGAACAAGATCAAGTTGATGAAAGATGTGAGTTGACTTTTTCTTGCTACAGTTGAAAAAGAGCTAGAAATATGACTTGACATCAGACTTCCTATACAAACTAAAACAGCTGCAAGATGAACTGTCACATCGGAGACAAAAAAAAGCAAACACCAGAGAACAAGATCAAAGAGATGAAAAATGTGAGTTAACTTTTTCTTGCTACAGTTCAAAAACAGCTCTTTTGAGGATAACTCATTATGAGATGACAAAACTCCAGGTTGGTCCAAATTGAAAGCGTGTGAAAGTACAATTTAAATGGGTCTCAAATAATGGAATCTTTACTTGGAAGGGTAAAAACATTGTGTGAATGGGATAAAATTGTTGGTTACAGTCTTTTATTCTTTTCTCAAAGGCTATTAACTCTTTTCCAAACAACAAATTCTTATACTTGTCCAAATTCAAAGCACTTGCAGATGACAAAATAAATATAAATTAAAAAAAATTTGAGTTTTTTGTTGGAAGGACAGAAAACATTTTGGTAACCAGCATTTTCTCCTTTTCCTACAATGTTTTCAAAAGTTATTTCTTAAGGTTGTTAACTCGGGATTGTTTGCATTTTGCGATAAAGGGATTATAACGTCAATTGGTAGTTTGTGCACATAAAATGTCCAAAATAACGGTAGTTGCCTTTGCCAACAGTACAGGTCAAGATCAGACTACACAAAGCATGCAGTTTGATTTTTTTATACACTAACATTTTGTCAGATATATTTACCACAGAAACCCTAAATCATAATATCTTTATATTTCATGATCATGATTGAATATGTAAGCCCTTGTGATGCTAAATAAATGAAATGGAATATTTGATCTGTATTAACTGTTTACCAAACGACAAAATTTTAGACTTTTCCAAATTGAAAGCATTTGCAGACGACAAATTAAAGGTCACACTAATGACAAAATTTGGTTTTGATAGGGTAGAAAACATTCTGGGAAAAGGAGAAAATGCTGGTTACCAGCATTTTCTCCTTTTCCCACAATGTTTTCCAAAGCCTTCTTTCTCAGGGTCGTTAAAAGTCGGGATTGTGTGGTAAAGAGTTAAAGATGACAGTTCAAAGATATTTTTCTCAGGATATCTGGCAAAGAAGCAAACAGTGCAGATCCAAGATCAGACAATGCATTCTGTTTAGTCTGATCTCAATCTACACTATCCACATAAGTAACACATTTTCTTGGCTCAGCCTGCTAGGGTTAATTCTTTATTTTTGGCATAGAGGGTTAACAAATTTTTCATTACGTTTTTTTATTAATCTCTACTGGCCTAAGGCCATAAAAGCTTATGTCACGGCATGGTTTCTGCCTGTACATCAGTCTTTCCCTCCATCTGTCATTCTTTTCATTGTTCATGTCAAAAAGTCCATATTTTTTATCAATTTTTTGTGATACTTGCATTGTTAGTCTAATGATAAACTTGAATTCAATAGAATTTGAAGAACAAGATGACCATGATGGTCCTAAATCGCTCATTTCAGTACAAGAATGAAAGGTTAAGTACAATTAAGTATATCTTCTTCTTTCTATATACACACATACCGGTACTACTTGTATTTCTTTGAATGTGCATTAAAAAGGAATGTAGGATAATAGCCCCTCCATACATTAGCCCTTTGCCCGTCTTTTGACGAGGCGGACATTACCCCCTGGGTTGCATCAAGGGCTATTGTCCAAGTTGTTATTTTGACCAAAGGGCCATTGTCTGGGTGGTTATTTTGATTAAGGGGCTAATGTCTGCCCTGTCAGTTGGATCGAGAGGCTATTTGACCGCCTTGTCGAAAAACAGGTGAGGGGGTTATGTCCAGAGGGGCTATTGTCTGGTTACCTTAAATTGTTACCTTAAAAAGTAGTCCTTCAGGAAGGGTGAGGGTTAGGTGGGTTGGTGGGGGGGTGTTAGGTTTTTTTTTTTTTTGATAGATCCAAACAGAAAAAAACATCTTGACCGGACCTCATTCACAGAGCAAAAGAATGTGTATAATGATTGCTGATTGTCTTGTGGTTGTATCCTTTATTCTTTGACATATCTGGTTTGGATTTCAGTTGCTACTACAAACAGCTGTAGATCAAAATCATCAACTTGATATTCAGTTTCACTATTTGGGGATGGTTCTAGGGAGCAAACCAGGAGCTCAGTCAGTTATAAATAGGACTCAAAAAACAGCGACTTTGTGTTCAATCCTTGGCTCAGCTTTTTTCTTTTCTGACATAGGACAAGTCATTGTGACATGTTGATTTTCCTTCACCAATGGTTGAATGATAACAAAGTTTTGGACTTGTCCAGATTGAAAGCATTTGTAGACGATGAATTAAACTTTTGCTTGAAACATGAAATTTGTCTTTCATAGGATAGAAGAAAAGGAGAAAATAGAATAGACATTATGCACAAAATTACTCCCCACCTCCTTTTTGGAGTGTGGTGGATTGCAGTGACAAAGGTCAAAGTATATGGTGTCAAAAAAACTGTAATAATGTGTGGGAAACAACATCAATAATTTGCATTCTGTTTTAGGATTTGTTTTTTTAATATCAAAGTCTGGATGAAACTAGAGATAACAAACAGTCAAGAATTGTATCTTAGTTTTTCTAAATAAACTTTTACAGATAAAGTTTGAAAATGGAAGGTTTCTTTACCTTAAAATGAAATTTAAGCTCATGCAAATTGAAAGTAACAGCAGATGAAAAGACTAATGCTTTACCACACAGCAAAACTTTAGACCTATCCAAACTGAAAGCATTTGCAGATGACAATTTCATAGTGGCTAAAATGATGCAATTTTTCTCTGATAGGGTAGAAAACCTTGTTTGGAAAGAAGAAAATGCTGGCTACCAGAATTTTCTCCTTTTCCCACAATGTTTTCAAAAGGCTTCTTTCTCAGGATCATTAAAAGTCGTCATTGTGTGGTAAAGGGCAGGGCTTTATCCAGGCATTATGGGAAAAGGCCTCTGGCCAAATTGGGAAAAAAAGCATTGACAAAATGTCAAAATTGGGAAAATAATATTGACAAAACATATAAAGTTTGGAACCCACATTTAACTTTACAATAAACTTAAGGCATTTAATGTACTACTAAATCAATACTGCTTCTTTTTTCCTGACTTCTGTCTTTTTGGGTGGATGTGCTTTGTATATGCTTTTAATTTAGTTCCAGTGGTCCAAATTGTAAGACCCTCCCCGTTAAATTCTCTTATAAAGATGTTTTTGAATGAGCGGGGGAATTATTTGCTGTTTTATTTTCTATACGGTGTTTATGCAAGTCAGCTGATAGAAGTCATTATCAAGGCTAAATAAGGCAGATTGAAGAGCCTCTGATATGTTGAGGTCTTTCTGACAGTTGTTTTGTCATGTGTTTTCGTGTTTTTTCCATGACGATTTTTGAAAACGATTTTGTGTGTGTTTTGACATATATAGAAAGATTGATAAATCGTCATATTCTGTGGTAGACCTAATCAGTATTGAAAAAAACCCTGTTAAAAATTAATTGTGGAGAGGAAACTTCACACTAGATATTTGCGTCATACGACTTCGGATGTGTCGATAGTCCCACAGCCACACTGATACCGGCTTTTTAATTAACATCTTGAATTTGTGACCCATAACTGATGACTTCACATGTCCCAGAATGAATTTGCTTATTTTTGATAGAGAGTATCCATTTCGGCCGATGACAAGCTCCGTTCACAAATTATACAGCCGATTCCTGTGCTAAGACGAAGAGGAAGCACAACCGCCCGAAATTTGAGAGGGGGAAAAACCTCATGGTTTAGATTAGGCTGGGTATTTTTCATAACTTGTTCCTGGTTTAAGACTATAAATGTAAGAGCTGGGTTCTCTATTTTTGCCTTACAAAACTTCGTTGCAAAACGTGAGGTGGTTGCCTAGAAGTTAACAGTTGTCTGTATTTTTTATTTTGTACATGTAAATCAAAAACTGTTTACAGTCAGATGATTTAGTCAATGTACGAATCGAGTAAAGATGCGCGGATGCAGTCTATAATTCATTCGCCCCCAAATAGTTTCGTACCTAAAATACGACGATTGTCTATTTCCTGCTTGAACTATGGCCAATGCCTGCAGTCAATGAATTTTAGCAAGTTATTTAGTTAAAAAATGAATCAAAACGCACAAATTTGTGTGTCAGGGAAAACCCTGGCTGACACATCAGACTATTTTCTTTTTTTAGCGTCTAATTGGGAATTTTATTTTATGGAATTGGGAAAAAAATACACTTTTTTCAATTGGGAATGGGACTGAAATTCGGCCCCGCAGGAAAGGAAGAAAATCCCCTGAAGGGTTAACCCATCTTACATAATGAGCAAATAGAACAAAGTTTAAATTATCCACTATGACCTGGGTACATTCTCCTCATAGTAAATGCAAGAAGTTTCATCTCTTGCTTTCAGAATTTCCCAAACAATCCTGATTTAACAATGTTGAAGAAAAAGGACTTATGAAGTTGCAACATTGTGGGAAAAGGATAATACTCTGGTAACTAGCTTTTCTTCCTTTTTCCATTGTTTCATTTCATCTTTTGGGTCGAATTTTATTTGATTATTACTACAAATGTTTTGCATTTGTGAAGGCTTAATATGTGGGTGGCATCTCGTATGCCGGAAAAGGGGATCCTGGTAGTTGAGAGTGCCCAGGGATCTCCAGCACTCAACACACTGCTTTGGCCCTGGCCTCGGATAGATGAGAGGGATGGGTTAGGCCCGACCCGTCTCAATCGGCTCGGTTGTGTCTAGCTTTTAGGATTGCATACTTTTATCTGTATTTCTTTCTTTGTATCTTATGATACCAACCGGGTTAGATTTTTTCTTTTTCTCATCTTCTACATTGTTTTCTTTTATAAAGCGGCGGCTGATGGGCTAATTAATAGACCTATAGTTTCTCTTCGCTTAAGGTTTGTTAAGTATAATAGCTATGTAGCTCTGGCGTCGGAAATAGGAAACCCATTTCCGTTAGACGTCCCCTTGTAGGGCTCCGAGGAGGGTGGAGCACATAGCTATTGAAATTACACTATCAAAATCATGGCTTCCCAAAACAAAAGACCCCGACCGAATAACGAAAACGAAACGTCTTATTTAAATAATACAAAGTTCTTAGTTATCAAAAGTGAGTAGGCAAAGCCCATTACATCTCTATCTCCATTCATTATAGAAAAACAAATAGAAAGTTTAATAGGCACTCCAGAATCAGTTAAAAAATTAAAAAACGAACTGCTACTCGTTGAAACATCAAGAGCAAGTCAAGCTGAATCTCTTTTAAAATTTAAAAAGTTTTACAACTTGAAAGTCTCAGTCTCAGAACACAACTCACTTAACAAATCCAGAGGAATTGTGAAAGACAGGGTACTGAAAGGAGAAACTGAGGAAAAAATTGTTGAATATCTTGCACCGCAAGTTGTTGCGTGCAAAAGATTCAAAATAAAAAAAGGTAATGTTCAACTTGAAACCAATACACTACTCCTCACTTTTAACACCACCACTTTGCCTCAGAGTATTAGAATCTTTTATCGTACAGTACCAGTGGAACAGTTCATCCCAAATCCTTTGCGCTGTTTTAATTATCAAAAATTTGGACACTACGAAGACAACTGCAAGCTTACAGATGCAGTAATCTGTGATAGATGTGGTGAATCCAAACACACATCTAGCATCTGCCAAAGACCTTTCAAATGCGTAAATTGTGGTAAAGATCACAGTGCAAGATCAATCAACTGTGAAGTCTGGAAAAGAGAAAAAGAAATTATGAGAATTAAAACAATAAGAAAGATTTCGTACTTTGAGACAAAAAACAATGAGACAGCTTTTGAACCTAGGTACTCTAAGATAGTTCAATCAGCAGCAGCAAAACCTCAGACGAGAACTTGTGGAACACAGTATGATCCCGTGGATTTTGAGCAAGGCACTAAACCTTCCTCGAAGTCTACGTCTCCATCTGTCCAACCACCTCGAACATCTGAAACAGGTTCAAAATCTAACCAAACAAAAGACTCTAGTAGATCAAGATCAGCTTCTAGATCTAATTCATGCCCTACAACACCAAATAAAAGCCAGAAAAATAAACCAGATAAAAAAGAAAAAGATAAACAACAATCAAATAGACAGAAGAAAGGGTCACAGGATCCTATTAAGCTGGCAAATAAATTTGAAAGTTTAGAAGATATGGAATTGGAAATTGATTCCTCAGTCAAATAACTTTTAAGTAAATTCAAACTCCCAATATACAAGTATAATGGGTCAAAACTCAATTTTACAATGGAATTGTAGAGGTCTAAAAGACAACTTTAATGAACTGCTAATTCTTTTATCTTTATTAAATCCACAAATTTGTTGTCTTCAAGAAACTTTTATAACCCCCAATAATAACTTGGAAGTTCGCAATTATTCTTCCTATCACTACATACATAATGACTGCCAAAGAGCATCTGGTGGTTCTTCTAACATAATACATTCTACGGTACCTCATCGTAAGATAGACTTAAACACAAATCTACAAGCAATAGCAATAAAAGCATCTTTAGATAAAACTATAACAATATGCTCTATATATATATATCCCACCAAATAAAAGAATAGATCAAAATGATTTAGAAAATCTTTTACTACAAGTACCTCAACCTTACATCATATGTGGTGATTTTAATGGACATAGCGAATTATGGGGTTGTTCAGATACCAATGATAGAGGTAAAATAATTGAAGATTTCATTGCAGAGAATAATTTATGTCTATTAAATTCCAATCAACATACATACCTGCATCCTGGATCAGGTTCTTTCACAGCAATAGATCTTTCACTTTGCCATCCTTCCTTGTACCTTGATTATGAATGGAAAGTATGTGAAGATTCTCACGGAAGTGATCATTTTCCTATCATTATACAAGAAACTAAGAAAACAGATGAGAAAATTTCAAAGTGGAATTTTAAACAAGAGGGCCAAGATGGCCCTGTATCGCTCCACTGGCTTTTTAACCCTTTAACACACAAATCGAAGTGTTAATGACCCTGAAAGAGAAGGCTTTCAAAAAAACATCCTGAGAAAAGGACATGTTGTAAGCCATTTCCCTTGATTAATGTTTAAATTGAAGTGACAATATTTTGAAGCCCATGTCAAACTTGCGATCCCTGGAATGAAGGCAATTTTGACCCCAGACCTACAATATGAAACTAGAATGTGTGGTTATAAACAAAAAGATTTTTTAATCTTGCCCAATAAAAAGTAATGTAAAACAAGTTTGCTGAATAAAAGGCCCTGTAAAATATGTGATCCACGACACAGGTTTATCAAGTTTTCACTATAAAAGCCAATGTAAAACTTGTGACCCCTGGTGTGGAGTCAAACTTGACCCCCAAAGTTAAAATTTGGGCCCTCTTGGTAGAGGCCCATTATATAAAGTTACATGCAAAATTTGGTAGCCCTAGGCCTAAATATGGCTATGTACAAGTAGATTATTAAAGTTTCCTTATATAAGACCATGTAGAACTTGTGACCCCCTGGGGTGGGGCTACATTTGACCCCCTGGGCTATAATTTGGGCACCCTTGATAGAGACCCCCTAGATAAAGCTAAATGCAAAATTTGATAGCCCTAGCCCTTGTAGCTAGATGCGAAAGATTTTCCTATATAAGCCCGCCCATGTAAAACATGTTACCCCACGGAGCGAAGTCAAATTTGACCCTCGGCTATAATTTGGACACTCTTGGTACAGGTCCACTAGATAAAGCTACATGCCAAATTTGGTCGCCCTAGGCCCCATGGCTAGGTCAAAGAAGAATTTTAAAGTTCTCCCTATATAAGCCCAGGTAAAACTTGTTATATAAGCCCATGTAAAACTTGTTATATAAGCCCATGTAAAACTTGTTACCCCCGGGCAGGGCCTAATTTGACCCCAGGGCTATAATTTGAACAATCTTGGCAGAGGTCCACTAGATAAAGCTACATGCCAAATTTGGTAGCTCTAGGCCCTATGGCTAGGTAGAAGAGGAATTTTAAAGTTCTCCCTAAATAAGCCCATGTATAACTTGTAACCCCCGGGGCGGGGCCAATTTTGACCCCAGGGCTATAAATTGAAGAAACTTGGTAGAGGTCCACTAGATAAAGCTACATGCCAAATTTGGTAGCCCTTGGCCTTACGGTTTCAGACAAGATTTTCAAAGATTTTCAAAATTTTTCAGTTTTGTTGCCATGGCAACCAGAGTTTTTGAAGGAATTAAATTCTTTCAAGAAATTCTGAAGAGGACCATGGCAGGATCATTTCTGTGAAGTTTCATCAAAATTGGATGGGTAGTTTCAGAGAAGAAGACGTTTTAAAAAAAAGTTAACGCACGGACGGACGACGGACAACAGGCCATGACATAAGCCCGCTGGCCTTCGGCCAGTGGAGCTAAAAAGCTAACTGGGAAAAATTCAATATTCTTTGCCATGAAAAATTACTGATTGACAATTTTGAAAATTCAGAAGATCCAATGCTTTCTTTTACTGAACCTGTAATTGACATATCATATCAGTGCATCCCAAAGATTTCAACAAATACTTTTAAGAAGAAAAAGCCATGGTTTAATGATGATTGTAAAGAAGCTATTAAAAAACATAAAGACAGTTTAAAATGTTTCAAGCAATATCCAACAAAATCAGACTTAAATGTTTGCAAAATTATGAGAGCTAAGGCTCGATGCACTATTAAACAAGCAAAACCATCATCTTGGAAAGATTTCATTTCTAAACTTAATGCTAAAACTCCCATGACAACCATTTGGAATATGTTAAGGGAAATAAATGGAAAGAATCAAACCATGAAACACTCGCATATCAAGGTAGATGGCAAAAACTATGAAAGTGAAGAAGAAATTGCTAATATCCTGGGAAAAACTTTCAAAACAAACTCCTTGTCTGCAAATTATAATCCACAATTTAAAAAACATAAGAAGCAGAAATGGAAGAACTTAATTTTGAAACGGATACAAATGAAAACTACAACTTACCTTTCACACTATCGGAACTTGAAAATTCTCTAAAAAATGCTCATGATTCTGCTGCAGGTGCAGATGAAATACACTATCAACTTTTAAAACATTTACCTCGTATTGCATTGCAAACACTGTTAAACATTTTTAACATTATATGGGAACAAGGCACCTTCCTGAAAAGTTGGTCCAAAGCTATAATCATTCCAATTCCTAAGCCAAATAAAGATCATACAAATCCAACAAATTATAGACCCATAGCTTTAACTAGTTGTATATGTAAGACCATGGAGAGAATGATAAACAATAGACTTAATTTTTACCTCGAATCCAATAATATTATATCGGAACATCAATCAGGGTTCTGAAAAAACAGAAGCACGACAGATCAGTTAGTACGATTAGAATCTTTTATCAGAAATGCTTTTGTAAAGAAACAACATGTAGTTGCCATATTTTTTTATCTAGAAAAAGCTTATGACACCACATGGAAACATGGCATCTTAAAAGACATTCATAAAATTGGATTAAGGGGAAATCTACCTAAATTTGTTTCAAACTTTTTATCAAATAGATGTTTCTAAGTTAAGGTAGGCACATCTTTTTCTGATGACTATGAACAAGAACAGGGAGTTCCTCAAGGAAGTATCCTCTCACCAACTCTGTTCAATATCAAGATTAACAATATTGTAAAATGTTTAGATGACGATGTGAACTGTTCCTTATATGTGGATGATTTTTAGCTCCACTGGCCGAAGGCCAGCGAGCTATTGTCATGGCGTTGTGTCCGTCGTGCGTCCGTCCGTCTGTTCGTTCGTCCGTGCGTCCGTAAACTTTTTCTTTAAAAAACTTCTCAGAAACTATTGACTGGATTTTTACCAAATTTCACAGGAATGTTCCTTTGGTGGTCCTCTTTCAAATTCCTTCAAATAATTGTGTTCCATGAAGAATTCCGGTTGCCATGGCAACCAAAGTAAAAAACCTTTAAAAATCTTCTCCTCCCAAACCGCTATTTGGATAGCATTATTATTTTGCAGGAATGTTCCTTAGATACAGGTTTAAAAACATGGCTTTTATGGGAGACTCACTTTCCTTTTATGGTATAAAATAAAATCTTTGAAAAATTTCTTCTCTAAAACTATTCATTGGATTTCATTGTTGTTTTGCAGGTAAGTTCCTATGGTGGTTATAGAAATATCAGGCCTGTGGAGCGATACAGGCGTTCAAGCGCCTCTAGTTTAATATGTTACAGGTCCAAAGATATGAAAACAATTGAAACTAAGCTTCAAAATAATTTAGACAAAATTGAGAAGTGGACTATAGAAAATGGTTTTAAATTTTCCAAGACAAACTGTGTACACTTCTGCCAAGAGCGCAGGTTGCATTTGGATCCATCATTGAAAATATATAATAGTCCAATTCCAATAGTAGATCAGGCAAAATTTTTAGGTGTTTTCTTTGACAAAAAACTTTCTTTCATTCCACATATTAATGCTTTGAAACTGAAATGTCAAAAAGCTTTGAATGTTTTAAAAGTACTTTCCCACTGTGACTGGGGAGGAGATAAGAAAACTCTTTTAAATCTGTACAGATCTCTAATACGCTCAAAACTAGATTATGGATGTATTATATATGGCTCTGCACGGAAAAGCTACCTAAAAAAGTTGGACACTATTCATCATCAGGGTCTTCGGTTAGCTTTGGGAGCTTTCCGTACGTCACCTGTCACAAGTTTGTATTCAGAGGCCCAGGAGCCATCCTTATATGATAGAAGGAAAAAACTATCCTTACAGTACGTAACTAAACTGGCTTCAAATACAAAGAATCCGGTTTACAATGACATTTTTAATCCACCAAACAAAATACTTTTTCAAAATAAACCTAATTTTATCAAACCACTTGGTCTACGAGTTGAACCTCTTCTTAATGAATCAAACATAAATGTAAAGAATATTAAGCCCTTTAAATTTCCTGTAAAAGAGCCAGGGACCATAGATCCACCAAATATTATTTTTGATCTCAACGTAAATAAATCGGCTACAAATCCATTATTTTATCAAAATAAGTTTTTAGAAATCAAATCACAGTATAAAGATTACATTTCAATTTATACTGATGGTTCGAAACAAGATAATAAAGTTGGTTGCGCTTCAGTACACAAGCAAGAAACTGCCAAAATAAGACTACCAGATCATAGCAGAAGCTGTAACTTTAAACATTGCTCTCTGTTCAATACAAAACAATAATAACAAGAAATTTATAGTTTCTTCTGATTCAATGTCAGTTTTACAATCTTTAAAACATCCTGATAACCCAAATCCATTGATTCAACAATTTTTCAGAAAATATGTTTATTTATGTAGATCAAAGTCAATAATATTCTGCTGGATACCCAGCCACATTAATATAAAAGGTAATGAAATAGCTGATCAAGAAGCAAAGGATGCCGTAAATATGAACATAGCCAACATAAAAGTTCCTTATACTGACAAAAAACAACAAATAAATGAATTTATCAAGTCTGAATGTCAAATTAAATGGCAACAATGTTTTAACAACAAGCTTTTAGCGATCAAGCCAAATTTTAATGATAAATAAGAATTTTATTGTAATCGAAAAAGTCAAGTAATTTTAATAAGATGTCATGTGGGACACTCAAGGTTTTCACATGTGCATCTTTTAAATAATGAGAGAGCACCACATTGTATAAACTGTAATGAACCTTTAACTATAAAACATATTAAACTGTAAAAATTTCGACCGTATACGGTCAAAACATTTTAGTGTTGATAGCTTACAAAATTTATTTTTACATGTACAACAGAATAACATTTTAGAATACCTAAAAGAAATAGATTTTTATAATAAAATATATACTTCCAAATTAACATTTTATTGTTCCATTTCTAATTATTACCGTCATGCGCGCTAAATGACCACAGCTGTCGATGCGTCTTAAAACAGCAATTAATAATAGTAATAATAAACTTGACATTTAGGTACATCAAATTCTGAAACAGGGGCCTAATTTAAGCTCAATCAATATATTGAGAGTATTGTAAAACTTGTAACTGCCTATACAATGTTAAGGTATACAACAGTTCTGCATTAACCCTTTGGTATGAGGAGTTAAAATCATTGAACTTTTTTTTTTTTTTACAAGATTAATGAATTTTGATTCCAGATTAGTTTAAGTTACACAAGATGAAAAAATGTGTATTGATCCTATAAAATACAAATTAACCCATTACCAAATGAAGAAACTTTAGACTGGTCAGAATTGCAAGGATTTGCAGATGATAATTTAAATGTTATCAAATGAATGGATTTTTTGTCTCTTCGGATACAAAACATTGTGGGAAAGGAGAAAATTTTGGAAAGCAGCATTTTTTCTCCGTTTTCAAAAGCTTGGCTTCAGAGGGTCTTTACACTTGCGATTGTGTGGTAATGGGAAAGATTAATTAAAAACCGACATAGCCAATTTCACAAACTTTAAGTTTGTTTAAGCCTTGTAGTTGGGAAACAGAATTCAGTGACAAACACTTGTTGTGGCACTGTAACATAGCTCTAATTGAAATTCTGTTAACTCTTTACCACACTATGCCGACATTTCACGACCCTGAGAAAGAAGCCTTTTGAAAACATAGTGGAAAAAAGGAGAAAATGCTGGTAACCAGCGTTCTCTCCTTTTCCTACAGTGTTTTCTACCTAATCAAAGAAAGTTTGCATCATTTGAGCACATTTAAATTGTCGTCTGCAAATTTGGACAAGTTTACATTTTTGTTGTTTGGTATCGAGTTAAATTTCGCAGAAGAATGGCTATGATTGTGTCTTACCATTATTGGTTCTTTCTTTTTAGCTCACCTGAGCACAAAGTGCTCAGGATGAGCTATTGTGATCACTCACCGTCCGTCGGCGTCCGTCCGTCCGTTCACATTTCTTTGTTTATACTCTAGCATCTACAAATATTAACCGATCAGCACCAAACTTGGTCAAAATATATATGACCATAAGATCTCGGATGAGTTCGATTATGGGTCTAATCGGACCAGAACAACTGGAGTTATTTGCCCTTGAATTAGAAAAATTGCTATATTTGACTTTGTTTACACTCTAGCATCTACAAATATTAATGAATCAGCACCAAACTTGGTGAAAATATATATGATCATAAGATCTCGGATGAGTTCGATTATTGGTCTAATCGGACCAGAACAACTGGAGTTATTTGCCCTTGAATTAGAAAAATTGCTATATTTGACTTTGTTTACACTCTAGCATCTACAGTTATTAACCAATCAGCACCAAACTTGGTCAAAATATATATGACCATAAGATCTCGGATGAGTTCAATCATGGGTCTAATCGGACTAGAAAAACTGGAGTTATTTGCCCTTGAATTAGAAAGTTCTTTAGAATAGTTCTTTGTCCGGAGCATAACGTTGTCATCTCCAGTCCGATTGACTTGAAACTTGGCATTTGTATTTGTTGCAATAATATGCAGTGCAGTGTGAAAGAACCATAACTCTACCTCATTTTGTCTACGAGTTACTTCCCTTTGATCGTCATTTTTACAGCATTTTCTGCTTGTCTGGAATATAACTTTGTCATCTCTAGCCTGAATATCTTCAAATTTGGTATGCATGATTGTTGAAAAATTATGGAGTGCAGTGCACAAGAACCATAACTCTTCCTAGCAAGAAGTTTGAGTTATCCCCCCTTCGACCTTCATTTTTAGAGCATTTCTTGCTTGTCCGGAGCAAAACTTTGTCATCTTAAGTAGGAATGACTTGAAATATGGTATGCTTATTTGTTGCAATATTTGGAAGTGCAGTGCACAAGAATTGTAACTCTACCTCATGCTGTCTGTGAGTTATTTCCTTTTGATCGTCATTTTTACAGCATTTAGTGCTTGTCAGGAATATTACCGAGTACAGTGCGCAAGAACAATAACTCTACCTAGTGCGGATTTTGAGTAATTCCACTTTGATCTTCATTTTTACAGTATTTCTTGCTTGTCCGGAATGGAACTTTGAAGTTTCAAGTCAAATTGACTTAAGACTTGGTAAACATGTTTGTTGCATTACCTGCCCTTTGCGATTATTATACCTCCTTGACAACTGGCGGTGGGACGGGCATATCTTGCGACAATTTGCCGCTCTTGTTTCATTATCATTTGGCCTTGAACCTCGATATTTGGTATTCTTGTTTAAGTTTTAATTTGCATTCTAAAGATTGTTTAGGACTTCTCACTTCATTTCTCACCGAGTTCTGCATAAATTTACTTTGGTCAATTTGAAATGTATTAAAGATTTTCTGGAGAGAGGCCACATTTTCGTTGTGTTCTTCATAAATCATGTTGCAAAACCATGACTGTTTTTTAGACTTTAACTCTTTACCAAACAACATAATTTTAGACTTGAGATCATTTGCAGATGACAATTCAAATGTGGTTACGTTTTTTCCTTCTCCCACATTGTTTTCAAAATGATTCTTCTGCAAGGTTGTTAATACTCGGGATTGACACAATGCCTTAAATGGTGCAAACTTTAAAAATCTTTTTGTCCAAAACCAGATGGCCCAGAGTTTAAATATTTGTCATGTATCACCACGTGGACCTCTACATAGTGTGTTCAAGTGATGCTCTTGGCCTAAAAAATTAACCTGCTGTTATGTGCCCTATTTCAGAAACAACTGATTTGCTGCTCCATTGATGATATGCATCAATATTTCCTTGTCTCTGATTGTACAAACAAAACTCTTACCAAGATGGCCATGGTGGCCCGTAAGACTCTCACCTGAGCCTTTTGACAAAACATGACCCATTTTCAAACTCTTCCCGGATATTATGACAAATGTTTTAACAAGCTTTAATAAGTATTGGAATAAAAATTTGGCCTCTAGTGTGTACACTAGCTTTTTCTCGAATTTGTCTGTGACCTATTTTTTAGCCCAACATGGCCCAGAGGACCATTGGGCCTAAAGTGCTGAACTATCCATCTACAGTTAATAAAGCTAAAGAAATTCTGGTTTTCATGAAATAAAAACATGAGTGTAAGTGACCTACTTTTTGACCTGACATGGCACGATTTAACATAACATGTCCGAGATATCAAGACATTCTGACCAACTTTCATGAGTATCAGGCTGAAACATGGCCTCTACAGTGCTCACAAAATTTGGCCCAGTGACCTATTTTTTGACCCAATGTGACCCAGTTTCAATCTTGCCAAAGATATCATCAAGACAAACATTCAAATAGTGACATACTTCTAGACCCAACATTACACAATTCTTATCCCGTCCAAGATGTCATCAAATCAAACATTCTGGTCAAGTTTAAAGAGTACCAGGCTGAAAATATGGCCTCTAGAATGCACACAAGATTTTTCTAAGATTTTGCCCTTTGACCTACTTTTTTGACCCAACATGACCCAGTTTCAATCTTGTTTAAGATACCCTCAAGACAAACACTTTGACCAATCTTCTTGAGTAACAGGCTGAAAATATGGCCTATAAAGTGCACACAAGGTTTTTCTAGGATTTTGCCTAATGACATACTTTTTGACTTGACATATCAAACTAGTTTAAGATATCATCCAGATAAACAATGTGACTTAGTTCCATAAGTTTCGGGCTTAAAGTATTGCCTCCAGAATGCACACAAGGTTTTACTAAGGTTTAGTCTTTCAATCTTCTTTTTCACCCAACATGACCCAATTTGAACTTGTCCAAAATATACGAGATATCAAGACAAACATTCTGGCCAGGTTTCAAGAGTATTAGGATGAAAATTTGGCCTCTAGGGTACACACAAGGTATTTCTAAGATTTGGCTTGGTGACCTACTTTTTGACCCAACATGACCTAATTTTGAACTTGTCCAAGATATCTAAGATATCATCATTTTGGCAAAGTTTCAAGAGTATCAGGCTGAAAGTGGCCTTTGGAGTGTACAAAAGGTTTTTCTAAGATGTGGCTTGGTGACCTACTTTTTGGCTTCTGTGACCCAATTTCATTCTGGTTTGAAATTTAATGAAGACTAACATTTTGACCAATCTTCTTGAGTATCAGTCTGAAAATATGGCCTCCAGAGTGCACACAGTTTTTCTAAGATTTGTTCTAATGACTGTCTTTTTGACTTGACATGAACCAGTTTCAATCTAGTTTATATATATATATATGAAGATAAACAAAGGAACCTAGTTTCATGGTCATAGGATTTTGCGTAATGACATACTTTTTGACTCGACATGACCTTAGTTATGAGATATCAAGATGACACAGTGTGACCTAGTTCAATGAGTATAAGGATAAAAGTATAGCCTCCAGAGTGCACACAAGGTTTTACTAAGATTTGGCCCAGTGACCTACTTTTTGACTGACATGACCCTATTTTGAACATGTCAAAGACATCATCAAGACTAACATTCTGATCAACTTTCTTGAGTATCAAATTAAAAATGTGGCCTCAAGAGTGCAAATGGGGTTTTTCTAAGATATTGCCCATTGACCTACCTTTTGACCCAACATGACCCAATTTTGAATTTGTCCAAGATACCAAGACAAACATTCTGGCCAAGTTTCAAGAGCACCAGGCTGAAGATTTTTCTAAGATTTTGTCCAGTGACCTTCTTTTAGATCTCGTGTGACCCAATTTCACACTTATTTGAGATAAAACCAAGACAAACATTCTGACCAATTTTCAAGAGCACCAGGCTGAAAATATGGCCTTTAGAATGCACACAAGATTTTTCTCTAAGATTTGGCCCATTGACCTACTTTCTGACCCAACATGACCCAATTTCAAACTTGCTGAAGATACCATCAAGACAAATACTTTGACCAGTCATCATGAGTAACAGGCTGAAAATGTGGCCTTTTAAGTGCACACAAGGTTTTTCTAGGATTTTGACTAATAACGTACTTTTTGACTTGACATATCAAACTAGTTCAAGATATCATCCAGATAAACAGTGTGACCGTGTTCCACAAGTTTCAGGCTTAACATATTGCCTCTAGAGTGCACACAGAGTTTTACTAAGGTTTGGCCTAATGATCTTCATTTTGACCAAATATTACCCAATTTGAACTTGTCAAAAACATCTGTGATATCATCATGACAAACATTCTGGCCAAGTTTCAGGAGTATCAGGCTGAATGTGGCCTCTGGAGTGCACACAAGGTTTTTCTAAGATTTGCCTTGGTGACCTACTTTTTGACCTGCCGTGACCCAATTTCATTCTGGTTTGAAATTTTATGAAGACTAACATTTTGACCAGTCTTCATGAGTATCAGTCTGAAAATACGGCCTCCAGAGTGCACACAAAGTTTTTCCAAGACTTATCCTTATGTCTGTCATTTTGACTTGACATGAACTAATTTCAAACTAGTTTATATATATCAAGATACACAATGTGACCTAGTTTTATGAGTATCAAGCTAAAAATATGGCTTCCAGAGTGCACACAAGTTTTTTTTTTTTTTTTTTTTGAGATTTGGTCAAGTGACTTACATTTGACCTGACAAAACCCAATTTTGAAAATGTCCAAAATAGCCAAGTTTCAAGAGTATCAGGTTATAAATTGGCTTTTAGAATGCGCACAAGTTTTCTAGGATTTGGCAGGCGACCTACTTTTTGACCTGCCATGATCCAATTGAATACTTGTTCGAGATTTTATGAAGACAAACATTTTGACCAATCTTCATGAGTATCGGGCTAAATATATGGTCTCCAGAGAGCACACAAAGTAACATATGTCCTAATGACCATCTTTTTGACTTGACATGATCAAATTTCAAACTAGTTTGATATTTCAAGATAATGTGACCTAGTTTCATGAGTACCAGGCTAAAATATGGCTTCCAGAGTGCATGCAAGGTTTTTCTAAGATTTGGCCCAGTGACCTACTTTCTGACCTGACAAAACTCAATTTTGAAAATGTCCAAGATATAATCAGGACGAACATTCTGACCAAGTTTAATGAGTATCAATTCGAAAATGTTGCCTATAGAGTGTACACAAGGTTTTTCTAAGGTTTGGCCCACTGACCTACTTTTTGACCCACCATGACCCAATTTTGAACTTAATGGAATTATTTTCAAGACTAACATTCTGGCCAAATTTCAAGAGTATCAGGCTGAAAAGTGTTTTCTAAGATTTGGCCAGTTGACTGACTTTTTTATTAAACATGACCCAATTTCAAACTTGTTGAAGATATCATCAAGACAAACATTCTGGAGAGTTTCAAGAGAATCAGGCTGAAAATGTGGCATCTAGAGTGCACACAAGGTTTTTCTAAGATTTGGCCCATTGACCTACTTTTGACCCAACATAACCCAATTTTGAACTTGTCCAAGATATTAAAACAAACATTCTGGCCAAGTTTCAATAGTATCAGGCTGAAAATGTGGCCTCTAGAGTGCACACAAGGTTTTTTCTAAGATTTGTCCTGTGGGCCCCCTTTTTGACCTGGCGTGACCCAATTTGAATGTGTCTGAGATTTTATCAAGACAAACATTCTTACCAAGTTTCAAGAGAATCTGATTGAAAATGTGGCCTCTAGAGAGCACACAAGGTAAATGTTGAGGACTGCACGACACATAATGGATGACACAAAGCACGCTGGATGCTGGACACAGCAAGATCACCAAAGCTTGTGTAAAGCACTATGTGCTTAGGTGAGCCAACAAATATTCTCACATCTTTTCATGAGCATTAGACAGAAAACGTGGTCTCTAGAGTGTACACATGGGTTTCCAAGATTGACATGGCGACTTTTTTACCAAATAATTATGTTCCATTTTAATTTCATTGATCATCAAGAAAACCATTCTGACTAATTTTTATAAGTATTGGACAGAAAATGTTGCCTCTAGGGTGGACACAAGCTATTTTAAAGATTTGACCTGGTGACCTAGTTCTTGACCCTATGTGACCCTTTTTTGATTTCAATTAGATACCATCAGGATAAACGTTTTAACCAACTTTAATGAGTATTCGACTGAAACTGGCCCGTAGTGTGTACACTAAGATTTGACTTAGTTTTTGACCCTACATGACCCATTTTGGGAGTCATTTCAGATACTACCAAGACAAACATACTGACAAAGTTTTATGACCATTGGACTGAAAATGTGGCCTTCTAGACTGTACACAAGGTTTTCCTAAAATTTGACTTGGTGACATACTTTTTGACCCGACATGACCTATTTTTGAACTTATCCTAGATATCATCAAGACATACAATCTAACTAACTTTCGTGAGTATCAGAGTGAAAATGTCACCTCGACAGCATACACAAGGTAAAAGTTGAAGACACACAACAGACTCTTACTGGATGGCGCACTACAGATGACGGACACAGCACAATCTCAAAAGCTCACCTTGAGCTCTTTGTGCTCAGATGAGCTTACAAGAGGGCCATGATGGCCCTGAAGTCACTCACCTGGGCCTTTTCACTTAACATAACCCATTTAAATCTCTTCCAAGATATAATGATGAACATTTTCACAGGCTTACATAAGTAATGGACTGAAAGTTTGGCCTGTAGGGTGTGCAGAAGCTTTTTGTAGAATTTATCTTAGTGACCTACGTTTTAGCCCAACATAGCTTATTTTCCCATTGTAAATATTTTCAAAACAAATATTCTGACCACCTTTCGTAAGTATTTTACAGAAAATGTGGCCTCTAAAGTGTGCACATTTCAAGATTTGACATGATGACCTGGTTTTTTACCCGATGTGGACCATTTTCACTTTCATCATAATGATCATCAAGAAAACTTTTTCAATTTTTATAAGACTTAGTATTGTACAGAAAATGTTGCCTCCAGAGTTTAAACAAGCTATTTTAAAGATTTGACCTAGTTTTTGACCTGATGTGACCAAATTTTATGAGATATCATCAAGACAAACATTTTGACCAACTTTCATGTATTGGACTGAAAATGCGGCCTCAAGAATGTAGGCAAGGTTTTTCTAAGATTTGACATAGTGACCTAGTTTTTGACCTGATGGGACCCATTTTCAAACTCCTCTGAGATATCATCAAGACAAACATTGTGACAAACTTTCAAGAGTACTGGGCTGAAAATGTGGACTGTAGAGGATATCTTCCTTCTTGAGAGGGATCTGAAAATATCCACTTGTCAAGTCAAACGAACTAAACAAGCTCATTCCACCAGCAGCATCAAGACAGTCTTGAATTCTGGGAAGAGGGGAACCATCAGGCTTGACCAGAGCATTCACTTTTCTATAGTCAGCACAAGGCCTTACCGCTCCTGACTTTTTGCGCACAAACAGTATGGGACTTGCCCAGGGTGAGGTGCTTTTTTGAATGACTCGTTGTTGCTTTCTTGTCAGCTGCCATGCTGATAAAGAAACATTAAACTCAGTTCAATCCAAGCCATGGTCATATGTATGTAAAATATTGGTTCAATCCATGCTGTGGTCATACCATATAAATTTTACTACTTTATGTAAATTCAATAAAGGGTTAAACATACATAAAATGTGATATACAGGTACAACATATATGTATGTATATGTATATACAAAACTTGGTTTTAATCCATGTTGTGGTTTGTGACTGACGAACTTTTGAAAACAGTTGTCTGTGACTGACAAACTTTTAAAAAGAGTTGTCTGTGACTGATGAACTTTTTGAAAACATTTGTCTGTGACTGACAAACTTTTGAAAACATTTAATAGTAAACCCAGTCGCCATAACGGTCAGGTCCACGGCTACGCCGCCCACTGTGTGTCACTACTACAGGCTTTGGCTCTGAATCACAGTCAGTAATAGGTTGACCAGTGGGGGAAGAGACCAAGTCAAGCTCAGCCTCTTCCCCATTAGCCAAACCAAAACAATCCTCACTAGTCTGCAAAACGTCCATGTCCACTGTCAAAAAGGACACTGAGGTATAACTTGGCTCAACAGAGCTAAAGTCTACTGCAATGTCTTCCTCATCATCTGCTTCATGGAAGATCTCCTCCTCCACATCATACAAAACTTGGTTTTAATCCATGCTGTGGTTCGTGACTGACACTCTTGAAAACAGTTGTCTGTGACTGACAAACTTTTGAAAACAGTTGTCTGTGACTGACAAACTTTTTGAAAACAGTTCTCTGTGACTGACGAACTTTTTGAAAACAGTTGTCTGTGACTGACAAACTTTTGAAAGCATTTAATAGTAAACCCAGTCGCCATAACGGTCAGGTCGACGGCTACGCCGCCCGCTGTGTGTCACTACTACAGGCTCTGGCTCTGAATCACATTCAGTAATAGGTTGACCAGTGGGGAAGAGACCAAGTCAAGCTCAGCGAGTACGTCTTGCTTGGCACTGTCCGATACTTCAGATGTCAGTGTTGAAGTTTCATTGACGTATGAGGTTACGTTTTTTCCCGTATTTTGACTGCATTTTTGTAATATTTCGCCAATAAGAGGTATCCCCAGCTTGTGCGGTACAGATTCGTCCATACCTAATGTGTAATGTTTGGTGGCAGTGGCTTCTGAGTGAGTCAGCATTCCATGAACAATTCTCTGCTGGTCCTTTTCCAGGTAGATATTTCCAAGAGTCGTCAAAATCTTTCTGAACATCGTGTGGTTGAGCACCTTGCTCAGTTCAGGGTCGTACTTTTCTAGGAATTTTGTTAAATCGTTGGTAGCACTATGTATGGTCTTCCCGTTGCTGTTTATGAACAGAAAGTCTTTATCTGAGGGAAGGGGATCTCTAACATATCTGTAATACGTTGTAAGCATTTCCATTAATTCCTCTGTCAAATACATGAACGCCACATATTGTGCTCCAGTCTTGTGCTCGGCTGTCGCTAGATAATAATACAGAGATCCGTTGGCAGCTGTTTTGGGGTTTTTCCTAGCCATTTTGTATACGCTGGCCTTCATGTTTTTGTAGACCAAGGGTCGGTTGCCACAGGTGAGGCTTAACAGGTTGAAAAATCCGTTGACAAGGGACACTTCTCTGGCAGTTAATTTCTTCGTATGAGCTTTCTCCAATAACTTTTTAACGTCAGCCTTGCATGTCTCGAATGTTTTGAACACACGTAGAAGGTAGTCTTGGTACTTTGCTGACCCTGAGTAGATGTCAGTAGCGTGCTGTTCATTTCTTCTCCTGCTAATTTCTTTGCCATTAGCTTTTTGCAGCTCTTTTACTCTCTGGACGCACACAGATCTGTGGATGTGTGCTTGCGTGTGAACAGAGGTGTACTCTTCATCTTTCAGCGATGAGGCTAGCAGATGGTTGATGACTTTTAGATAGTTGGCTATGGAGTTTGGTGCTAGCTGAATCTTGTACCTCAGCGTTGAAATCAGTTGGTCAACATTGCCGGCCGTTAGATGCTTCCAACGGAATCCGTCTACTCTGTGGTTGGGTGCGCAAAATTTCATTATTTTACAGGCAAGTGATAGGTTGTTGCTGATGCTATGCTTGTTGCCTTCTGAGGTTCCAGCCATCGACGTATAATGGGACTTTAACAGTTTCAATACCTTTAAATGCTGTACAAAATTGTCTTTTGCATGAACAGGTACGTCCATGTGGTACAGTTTGTACTTCTCAGCCAAGATTTTCGTCTTGCACACGCCACTTACGGCAGTTTCAGGTTCTGACACGTGGGGCTAAATCGGGGACATTGCTGATCTGCAGTGGCGAAAACCTACTAACACTTGTTCCAGGCTCGGGTGACAGTGAGGGTTCACGAGCTTCAGGACTGTGGTCATCTTCAGAATCGCTACTGTCTAGCATGCGTCGTGTATTTGAGGACGCTGGTCTTATGTTGTCTTCACCGGTAGTAGATCTAGGGGATATAACTTGTTCTGCTGTTGTGGTATTGGTAGGCATGTTGTGGGATGTTGATGTTGTCAGTTGTGGATCTTCGCTAATTTGTGAAGACATGTCTTGGTATGTTGCTGTTGGTGACATTGCTTCATCGACGTTGCTAGGACCGGGTTGAGGGGATGCAGGGGCGGTTCTCCTTCTCTTAGCAGGTACTTGTTCGGAGATCTTATCGTCAGTACTCGATCGTCTTCTTGTTGAGGCAACAGCTGGCAAAGGAACAGTGGGTAACTCGCCATTTTTGGACAACTTGCTCTTAAACATTATTTCTTTAGGACTAGCTGTGCCTTTCAACACAGCGGGCTGGGTACTTGGCCTTTGTTGCCAATTCGATAGCTGCTCCACGGTCAGGTTCTGCACATATTTTTCATTTTTTGTAATAAACACAGGAACACGGCAATCAGTCAGGATGAATTTGGCAAATTGAAGGTAGGTGTCGGGAAATTTTTTCTTCAGACGTAAAATGTCAACTGCTGAGTAGCCCGCAGCAACGACTCCTTCTTTTTCCTTGATGGAATCCTGTATCCTCTGCGTTGCAGAAATGTCAGACGAATGGCATCGGTCAATGTGAACGTCACATCGTTCAAAGGCCACTCGACAGTAAGGACAGGACTTTGGTACCCTAAAAAAGAACAGGTTTTTGTTACCGAGTCAATTCTTTAGAATTTTCAGAACATGGAACATTTTCAGATTAAAAAAGGCTTTCTCAACTACATAATGATGTATAAAACTTTTAGATCGGCTTAAATTTAAGAACTGCAGGGCCTGGCAAAGGTTTCTGTAAATGAAGCTGAACAAATCCGGCGGAATTGTACCTATTTTGATACATTCCCGCTGGCTTTGTTCGGCTTGGCCCTCAATACTTTCAAACTGCACAACTTTGCTACTTTTTCCATACTGTTTTCATTTTTGCTCAAGAACTTTTAACAGAGTTTCAAATAGGCTTTCTCAGCTACACAATGATACATAAAACTTTAAGATTGAACTAAATTTAAGAATTGTAGGGCCTTGAAAAGGTTTCTTGATGCAGTCGAATTTTTGATTTTTCAGAAATCGGCCTATTTTCGGAATTGTTTTTTCGACTTTTTCCACACTGTTTTCATTTTTGCTCAAAAACTTTTAACAGAGTTTCAAATAGGCTTTCTCAGCTACACAAGTATGCATAAAACTTTAAGATCGACCTAAATTTAAGAACTGTACAGACTGGAAAAATGTTTCTTGAAGCGGTCAAATTTTTGACTTCTCAGAAATCGGCCCATTTCGGAATGGTTTTTTCGACTTTTTCCACACTGTTTTCAGTAGTGCCAAAAAACTTTTTACGGAGATTCAAATAGACATACTCAGCTACAGAATGATGAATAAAACTTTAAGATCAGCTTATATTTAAGAGCTGTAGGGCCCTGAAAAGGTTTCTTGATGAGGTCGAATTTTTCGACTTTTTAGAAATAGGCCCATTTTCGGAATGGTTTTTGGACTTTTTCCACACTGTTTTCAGTAGTGCTAAAAAACTTTTAAAAGAGTGTCAAATAGACTTTCTCAGCTACACAATGATGCATAAAACCTTAAGATCGACCTAAATTTAAGAACTGTACGGCCTGGAAAAGGTTTTTGTAAATGAAGCTGAACAAATCTGGCGGAATTTACCTATTTTGGAAGAATCCCGCTGGATTTGTTCGGCTTGGCCCTCAATACTTTCATACTACATAACTTTGCTACTTTTTCCATACTTTTTTTCAGTTGTGCTAAAACTTCTAACAGAGTTTCAAATAGGCTTTCTCAGGTACACAATGACGCATAAAACACCAAAATCGACCTAAATTTAAGAACTGTAGGGCCTTGAAAAGTTTCTTGATGCGGTCGAATTTTTGACTTTTCAGAAATCATCCCATTTTCGGAATGGTTTTTTTTTACTTTTTCCATACTGTTTTTAGTAGGGCTAAAAAACTTTTAACAGAGTTTCAAATAGACTTTCTCAGCTACACAAGTATGCATAAAACTTTAAGATCGACCTAAATTTAAGAATTGTAGGGCCTGGAAAAGGTTTCTTGATCGGGTCGAATTTTTGACTTTTCAGAAATCATCCCATTTTTGGAATGGTTTTTTGACTTTTTCCACACTATTTTCAATTTTGCTCAAAACCTTTTAACAGAGTTTCAAGTAGACTTTCTCAGCTACACAAGTATGCATAAAACTTTAAGATCGACCTAAATTTAAGAACTGTACGGACTGGAAAATGTTTCTTGATCGAGTCGAATTTTTGACTGTTCAGAAATCAGCCCATTTTTGGAATGGTTTTTTCGACTTTTTCCATACTGTTTTCAGTAGTGCTCAAAAACTTTTAACAGAGTTTCAAATAGGCTTTCTCAGCTACACAATGAAGCATAAAACTTTAAGATCGACCGAAAATTAAGAACTCTAGGGCCTTGAAAAGGTTTCTTGATGCGGTCGAATTTTTGACTTTTCAGAAATCATCCCATTTTCGGAATGGTTTTTTCGACTTTTTCCACACTGTTTTTAGTAGTGCTAAAAAACTTTTAACAGAGTTTCAAATAGACTTTCTCAGCTACACAATGATGCATAAAACTTTAAGATCGACCTAAATGTAAGAACTGTAGGGCCTTGAAAAGGTTTCTTGATCGGGTCGAATTTTTGACTTTTCAGAAATCGGCCCATTTTCGAAATGTTTTTTCTTTACTTTTTTCACACTGTTTTCATTTTTGCTCAAAAACTTTTAACAATTTCAAAAAGGCTTTCTCAGCTACACATTGATGCATAAAACTTTAAGATTGAAATAAATTTAGGAACTGTAGGGCCTTGAAAAGTTTTCTTGATGCAGTCGAATTTTTTACTTTTCAGAAATCGTCCCATTTTTGGAATTTTTTTTCGACTTTTACCATATTGTTTTCATTTTTTGCTCAAAAACTTTTAACAGAGTTTCAAATAGGCATTCTCAGTCACAAAAGTATGCATAAAACACCAAGGTCGACCAAAATTTAAGAACTGTAGGGCCTTCAAAAGGTTTCTTGATGAAGTCGACTTTTCAGAAATCGGCACATTTTCAGAATGTTTTTTTCGACTTTTTCCACACTATTTTTAGTAGTGCTAAAAAACTTTTAATAGAGTTTCAAATAGACTTTCTCAGCTACACAATGATGCATAAAACTTTTAAGATCGACCTAAATTTAAGAACTGTACGGCCTGGAAAAGGTTTTTGTAAATGAAGCTGAACACATCTGGCGGAATTGTACCTATTTTGGAAGAATCCCGCTGGATTTGTTCGGCTTGGCCCTCAATACTTTCATACTGCATAACTTTGCTACTTTTTCCATACTTTTTTCAGTTGTGCTAAAAAACTTTTAACAGAGTTTCAAATAGCCTTTCTCAGCTACACAATGAAACATAAAACTTTAAGATCGACCTAAATTTATGAATTGTAGGGCCCTGAAAAGGTTTCTTGAAGAGGTCGAATTTTTCGACTTTTCAGAAATCATCCCATTTACAGATTGGTTTTTCGAATTTTTCCGCACTGTTTTTAGTAGTGGCAAAAGACTTTTTACAGGGATTAAAAAAGACATTCTCAGCTACAAAATGATGCATAGAACTTTAAGATCGTCTTATATTTAAGGGCTGTAGGGCCCTGAAAAGGTTTCTTGAAGAGGTCGAATTTTTCGACTTTTCAGAAATGTGACCATTTTCGGATAGGTTTTTCGACTTTTTCCACACTGTTTTTAGGAGTTGCAAAAAGCTTTTTACAGGGATTCAAATAGACATTCTCAGCTACAAAATGGTGCATAGAACCTTAAGATCGGCTTATATTTAAGAGCTGTAGGGCCCTGAAAAGGTTTCTTGAAGAGGTCGAATTTTTCGACTTTTCAGAAATCAGCCCATTTTCGGATTGGTTTTTGGACTTTTTCCACACTGTTTTCAGTAGTGGCAAAAAGCTTTTTACAGGGTTTCAAATAGACATTCTCAGCTACAAAATGATGCATAGAACTTTAAGATCGGCATATATTTAAGGGCTGTAGGGCCCTGAAAAGGTTTCTTGAAGAGGTCGAATTTTTCGACTTTTCAGAAATGGGCCCATTTTTGGAATGTTTTTTCGACTTTTTCCACACTGTTTTTAGGAGTTGCAAAAACCTTTTTACAGGGATTCAAATAGACACTCTCAGCTACAAAATGATGCATAGAACTTTAAGATCGACTTATATTTAAGAGCTGTAGGGCCCTGAAAAGGTTTCTTGAAGAGGTCGAATTTTTCGACTTTTCAGAAATGGGCCCATTTTCGGATTGGTTTTTCGACTTTTTCCACACTGTTTTTAGTAGTGGCAAAAGACTTTTTACAGGGATTCAGATAGACATTCTCAGCTACAAAATGATGCATAGAACTTTAAGATCGGCTTATATTTAAGGGCTGTAGGGCCCTGAAAAGGTTTCTTGAAGAGGTCGAATTTTTCAACTTTTCAGAAATCGGCCAATTTTCGGATTGGTTTTTGGACTTTTTCCATACTGTTTTTAGGAGTGGCAAAAAGCTTTTTACAGGGATTCAAATAGACATTCTCAGCTACAAAATGGTGCATAGAACTTTAAGATCGGCTTATATTTAAGGGCTGTAGGGCCCTGAAAAGGTTTCTTGAAGAGGTCGAATTTTTCGACTTTTCAGAAATCGGCCCATTTTCGGAATGGTTTTTCGACTTTTTCCACACTGTTTTCAGTAGTGCCAAAAAACTTTTTACAGAGATTCAAATAGGCTTTCTCGTCTACACAATGAAGCATAAAACTTTAAGATCTGCTTAAATTTAAGAACTCCAGGGCCTGGCAAAAATTTCTGTAAGTGAAACTGAACAAATCTAGCGGAATTGTACCTATTGTTTACATTTCCGCTTTTGCTACTTTTTCCATACTGTTTTCAGTAGTGATTTAAAGTTTTTAACAGGGTTTCAAATAGGCTTTTTCAGCTACACAATGAGGCATAAAACTCTAAGATCGACCTAAATTTAAGGACTGTAGGGCCTTGAAAAGGTTTCTTTATCAGGTCGAATTTTTGTTTATTCAGAAATTGGCCCATTTTCGGAATAGTTTTTTCGACTTTTTCCATACTGTTTTAAGGAGTGCTTGATAAATTTTAACAGTTTCAAATATGCTTTCTCAGCTACACAATGATGCATTAAACTCTAAGTTCGTCTTGAATGTAAGAACTGCAGGGCCTGACAAATGTTTCTGTATGTGAAGCTGAACAAATCTAGCGGAATTGTACCTATTTGGGTACATTTCCGCTTTTGCTACTTTTTCCATACTGTTTTCAGTAGCGATTTAAAATTTTTGTCAGGGTTTCAAATAAGCTTTTTCAGCTACACAATGAAGCATAAAACTTTAAGATCGACCTAAAATTAAGGACTGTAGGGCCTTGAAAAGGTTTCTTGATCGGGTCAAATTTTTTACTTTTCAGAAATCAGCTCATTTTCGGAATGTTTTTTTCGACTTTTTCCACACTGTTTTCAGTAGTGCTAAAAAACTTTTAATAGAGTTTCAAATAGACTTTCCCAGCTACACAATGATGCATAAAACTTTAAGATCGACCTAAATTTAAGAACTGTACGGCCTGGAAAAGGTTTTTGTAAATGAAGCTGACCAAATTTAGCAGAATTGTACCTGTTTTGGAAGAATCCCGCTGGATTTGTTCGGCTTGGCCCTCAATACTTTCATACTGCATAACTTTGCTACTTTTTCCATACTTTTTTTCAGTTGTGCTAAAAAACTTTTAAAAGAGTTTCAAATAGGCTTTCTCAGCTACACAATGAAGCATAAAACACCAAGATCGACCTAAATTTAAGAACTGTAGGGCCTTGAAAGTTTCTTGATGCGGTCGAATTTTTCGACTTTTCAGAAATCATCCCATTTTTGGAATGGTTTTTTGACTTTTTCCACACTATTTTCGATTTTGCTCAAAAACTTTTAACAGAGTTTCAAGTAGGCTTTCTCAGCTACACAAGTATGCATAAAACTTTAAGATCGACCTAAATTTAAGACTGTACGGACTGGAAAATGTTTCTTGATCGGGTCGAATTTTTGACTTTTCAGAAATCAGCCCATTTTGTAATGGTTTTTTCGACTTTTTCCATACTGTTTTCAGTAGTGCTCAAAAACTTTTAACAGAGTTTCAAATAGGCTTTCCGAGCTACACAATGATGCAAAAAACGTTAAGTTCGGCTTTTATTTAAGAACTGCAGGGCCTGGCAAAGGTTTCTGTAAGTGAAGCTGAACAAATCTGGCGGAATTGTACCTCTTTTGGAAGAATCCCGCTGGATTTGTTCGGCTTGGCCCTCAATACTTCCATACTGCATAACTTTGCTACTTTTTCCATACTGTTTTCAGTTGTGCTAAAAAACTTTTAACATAGTTTCAAATAGGCTTTCTCAGCTACACAATGAAGCATAAAACTTTAAGATCGACCTAAGATAAGAACTCTAGGGCCTTGAAAAGGTTTCTTGATGAGGTCGAATTTTTGACTTTTCAGAAATCATCCCATTTTCGGAATGGTTTTTTCGACTTTTTCCACACTGTTTTTAGTAGTGCTAAAAAACTTTTAACAGTTTCTTATAGACTTTCTCAGCTACACAATGATGCATTAAACTTTAAGATCGACCTAAATTTAAGAATTGTAGGGCCTTGAAAAGGTTTCTTGATGCGGTCGAATTTTTGACTTTTCAGAAATCGGCCCACTTTCGGAGTGGTTTTTTCGACATATTCCACACCGTTTTCAGTAGTGCTAAAGAACTTTTAATAGAGTTTCAAATAGACTTTCTCAGCTACACAGTGATGCATAAAACTTTAAGATCGACCTAAACTGTAGGGTCTTGAAAAGGTTTCTTGATCGGGTCGAATTTTTTTACTTTTCATACTACATAACTTTGCTACTTTTTCCATACTGTTTTCAGTTTTCAGTAATGCTAAAAAACTTTTATCAGAGTTTCAAATAGGCTTTCTCAGCTACACAATGATACATGAAACCTTAAGATCGGCCTAAGTTTAAGAACTGCAGGGCCTCAAAAAATGTCTTGATCAGGTCGAAATTTAGACTTTTCTGAAATCGGAATAGGTTTTTTTTTTACTTTTTCCATACTGTTTTCAGTAGTGCTAACTTAAGAGAATTAAGTAAGTCTTTTATTTTTTTTTCATTGGTCAAAAGATAACGGTGGGCGGGACTATTCTCACCTGTCTTAATGCCTGGCAATACGGCCGTTTTTAATTGGCCAATCATTAATTAATACCTATGCTAATTGCCTGGTAACGCAATCAATTATTTACCTAATCAACAAGATACATACACTTTTCCCACCTTACAAAATGTTCTCCTTTTCCCACAATATTTTCTACCTTAGCATATATTTACTTTTCTACCAGCAAGTTCTCCTTTGCTTGCAATATTTTACATCGTTCACCTATGTGAATCGAATATAGATCAAGATCAGATTTCGGATAAGGCCCATAAATATAAGGCACAAACAATGTTAGCGAGTTTTTGAAACATTGTGGGAAAAGGAGAAAATGCTATTTAGAGCATTCTCTCTTATTTCCACAATGTTTTCTACCATATTTTGAGATTTTTTTTTCTTGGATTGTTGCTAACAAGCATTTTCTCCCTATCTTACTGATCATATACCATGCAAGTATGACTTTTCCCAGATTAAAGCAGAAGACTCCTTTTTTCGCAATATTTTAATTCTCTATCTCCTTAGATCGAGTATAGATCAGGATCAGATATCTGATAAGGCCAACAACTACAAGACCCAGGCAATGTTCTCCTTTTGAAAGATGGGTCTTGGAAACATTGTGGGGAAAGGAGATGCTATTCAGAGCATTTTCTCTTATTTCCACTATGTTTTCTACCATATTTCGATTTTTTTTCTTACATCGCTGCTTACAAACATTTTCTCCCTATCTTGCTGATCACATTCCATGCAAGTCTGACTCTCCCAGATTTAAGCAGAAGACTCCTTTTTTCGCAATGTTTTATTTCTCTATCGCCTGTGATGAACTACATTTTATATACAAAGATCGAGTATAGATCAGGATCAGATATCTGATAGGACCAACAACTACAAGACTTGAGCAATGTTCTCCTTTTGAAAGACGGGTTTTGAAAATATTGTGGGAAAAGGAGAAAATGCTATTTAGGGCATTCTATCTTATTTCCACAATGTTTTCTACCCATATTTTGATGTTTCTTTTTTAAATTGCTGCTGACAAGCATTTCCCCTTTTCTTGCTGAGAAGGATACAAATGAAGATCAGACTTCATACAGAGAATGAAGATCAGACTTCATACAGAGAATGAAGATCAGACTTCATACAGAGAATTTTTTTTTTTTAAATTTCTGTGCCGCGTCTTTACTAACCAAAAGTCATGAAATAGGCTTAATTTGATTTTTACTTACCTCGTTTGCTTGACCATCTTTATTCTATATTATCTGTTGTTCCTCGAGGTTTAGGGATCTTCTTCTTCTTTCTTCTGTCCTGCACGTTCAGTCACAAATACACGAAACACTCACAAAAAAACCAAGCACACCAGGCACAAGAAACAAACACCACGTCAATTAAGGCTCAAAGGCAAGAAAAGAAACACGAATGATTTAGTAGTTCTGAAAAGAACTTTTCGGAAATAGGTATTATTCAGAGGATTGAATAAACACTTACTTCGTAGGAACTAAATCACAAGAAAATAAAAATAGAAAATAAAATAAATTCCAATAAATCCAAATTGAGAATAGAATAAGACTCCAAGTGAGCAAAAGCACAAAACTTAGAATGTAAAGATGGTCAAAATTTTCAAGGTATTTATACCTGAAAATGGATCCATGGCAGGAAATGAGGAATGGGAAAGGAATTTATTACCTGGGCCATAACAGGAAATAATGGCAATGCCATGTGTCCGATTAACAGTTTTGACAAAATAACAAAATCTGACAGGTCTTGAAGAAATTTATTACCCATGAAGGAAAGAAAAGTGGAGAAATAAGACGCTCTAAAAAACACATTTTAAAATCATCCTTTCTTAATAAAGAAAGAAAATGCAGCATAAATTTTAGCCTTCAACGTTTAATTCACAAAAAAATCGCACCCTTTAATTTTACTGGTAAAGGATTTGCCGGGTCAGAAAAAATTGCGGAAAAGGAGATAAAAGACGATTACTGGCATTTTCTCCTTTTTCCACATCGTTTTCAATTTCTTTATTTGTGAAAGTCGTTTACAAGGTACAAGTTTGCAAAACATTGCAGGGTAAAGATTGAGTAATTTCCAGGATTTTTCTGCGGGGCCTCTGATTTTTATTTTTTTGCTGTACTATTTTTTTATATACATGAAAATACAGGATATGTTTTTCAAATACAATTACTAAATTACATTTTGATGCAAAAATTTATGTTCAGTCACTTCAATTAAGAAAGTTATAGCTTGTTGAAAGTAGTCTGATCGGGTCGAATCCTCCGATTTTCGGAAAGCCGCATATTTTGCAAACAGATTTTTCGACTTTTTTCCATACTGTTTTCAGAAATGCTAAAAACTTTTAACAGAGTATCAAAAAGACTTTCTCAGCTACTCAATGATGTATAAAACGTTAAGATCGGCTTAAATTTAAGAACTATGGGGCCTGGAAAAAGTTTCTTCATCAGGTCAAATGTTCGACTTTTCAGAAATCGGCCCAATTTCGGAATGATTCTTCGACTTCTTGCACACTGTTTTCAGTAGTACCAAAAACCTTTTTACAGAGATTCAAATAGATATTCTCAGCTGTAAACTGCGGTCTTTTTAAGCATAGATGCTTCAAGATCTTTGTCCTTCTCCCACACTATTTCTTGTATGGGTTAAAGGTTTATAATTTGGGGTCCTGGGCCTTTGGCTTATTGACAATAGAGAAAGGTCTTTCGGGTTTGAGGGTCTTGGACTCGGGGCTATGGACTAAATCTTTGAAAACTGGGTTAGGTCCTGGGCCTTTGGCTTATTGACAATAGAGAAAGGTCTTTCGGGTTTGAGGGTCTTGGACTCGGGGCTATGGACTAAATCTTTGATTGACAACTGAGGATAGGACTCTCGGGACATGGGGACTTGGGCCTACGGCCATGTATTGACAATGAGAAAGGACTTCAGTGGATTGGTATGGGAGAGAGACATAAGGACTAAATTCTTTGATTGACAATTGAAAGCGACTTTCGTGGCTTTTGGGAGCCCTGAAAAGGGCTGTTGTCTACAGACATGTCCGTCTTTTGGGAGCCCTGAAAAGGGCTTTTTTTTTTTTGCCCTTAAAAGGGCTGTTTAATGTTCGCACGAAAACAGTCTCCTGGGGGGGGAGAATGCAACGTGCATGTGAACTGTGTCTGACATGGTCTATGCCAGACACGGGGCGCTGCAGCCACACGGGCTACACATCCATCAATTGCAGCTCGCACGATGGATCGGCCCCTGGCATTCAGATGGACACCATCGCCAGAAATATGCCTCTGCTTTAATTTCTTCGCCACCCGAATGGTATTCAAACCGAGGCATCGGTTGACACCATTTCGGGTCGCAGAGAAATCTGGAATCTCTGAGGAGCGCCGCCACAGGTCTACGCCGTGCACATTGTCGTGCTGCGTCGCATTCTGTACCCAGCGCAGCTGCTGCACTATAGGCTGAGCAGCATGTTTTGGCGATGGCGAAACTCTGAGCCATTTGTCTATGTCGTTGGATCCAATTACAATGACCACGACGTCTGCTTCTTTGCAAGCTTCTAAAAAGGCTGTCCAATCAGCATCAAAATGGCATGTCTGAAGACGACGTCCTCCTTTCGAAAAGATCTTCCAGGCTTTTAGATTTCTGGTGTGTGAGTCTCCATAAATTAGTCTTCATCTTGTTGGGTTGAAATTGAAGAATCTTCTTTTCTCTTTTGCCTCAGTGAATGCAATGTAAAGAATGCATCATCATAGGTGGGTTTGTTTACCCTCGCCATGCGGCATTACGCCATGCGGCGAGCAGCTATTGATTCTTTACTAAGGATGAACGACTATTTATTGAGATCAATATGTTTTAACAGATTGCAACACCTCACGGTTTAAGAAAAAATGTAAAAAATATATACGTAAAAGCCAAAGGGCCTTATGATCAAGGACGACCCTTTTCAGGACCACATTAAAATATAACATTAAAAAGGTATATACATATAATACAAGGCCATGAGGCATTACAAGTCTGAACACAAAATTTAGAGCTTGTCCTAAAAATAGCTATTTGGTACACTCGACAGTGTTAATATTCGAAGTATTGAATTACTAGTGTATATTATATGTTACCACGGGTTGGAACCAAACTATTTATCTTATCTATGTTTTATTTTAGTTGACGGAGTTTTATAAACAAAGCGAAGTGTCAAAGCCGACTAGAGAGCTCTTCAAAAAAAAAGGGGGTGGGTAGAATATACACATAAAAATTGAGGGACAGCAGTCAGTCCTGCCTGCTATGCGGGGCGATCCGGACGACACCTCGCAGTAGGGGCATTAAGCCAAAACTACTGGGGTGCCCGTTCTTTCCCTACCGCCCCTCCACAGCAGGTCCCAATATGGGTAAAAACTAAATCAAAAAAGAAAAATCTAAACTCTGAAGAAAAAAAAAAAAAAAGCCCTAACGGGCAGGACCAAGGGGGCTCAGAGCGGACATAGTAAAAGCCCCCGTGTCACTAAATAATCACAGCTAAAAGATCAAATATCGACCCGGATCAGATCCGGGGCGAACTGACTGACGGCTGCCTCTCAAACTAGTAATTAAAACAATAAACTAAGAAAGGGGCGTTAAAAAGCATATACATAGTCACAGTGGTCTTGCTTAGGACTTATCACAAAAAAATGGAGAAAAATAAAAATCCCTTGTAAAGAAGGGAATACCCGGGCTTGACCAAGCGACCCGTAGATCCCAAAATACATTTAATATACATGGGATGTGGAATAATATAAGAAGTAAGTTATAAAAGAAAAGACTGGCAAATATCTCATTTATTAAAGTATTAAGATGAAACCTAATAAACAACTACAAGCCAGTTTATAGTTCTGAACTGAAAAAAAAAAAAAATATTTTAGGGGGAGGGGGGCGAAGAGCTCTCTGAAAGACAAAAATAAGCAAAAATATGAAAGTCCAATACTGGGGCGATTTTGGAGCGCGCCGTTGGTCTTGTTCGTAAAAGATGAAAAACAAGGGAAAAATCCTTGTATAGTTGAAACACAACAAAACATTAGCCACTCACCACACACAACCAACTACCTGGAATCTTATGACACAGTGTTATTAAAAACATTGTGGAAAAAGGAAAAGATGCCGGTAATCAGCACCTTCTCCTTCCCCCAAAACATTTCCCACCCCCTCAATTTGGAGAAGTATAAATTGTTGTTGTGTGGTAATGGGCCAATGGGCAGTAATAAAATTATAATGTATATGACATTAGTACCTCCCAGCAAGGCGCGAATATGTATGAAAAAAATGTTTACGCGTGCCTGAGCGAAAGCATCCTGAGCTAGGCTCTGAGAAAAAAGGGCCTAATGCAACTATGAAAATCTGTTTAGAACAGATGTTATAAAATAGTGATGGGAGCCTTCATTTTACTATGATAACAGGGGAAAACGGGAGGCTTTATTATACAAAATTAAAAGACCACGGCGCGTCCTTATCTTGGGTGACTGAAAATCAAATTTTGTCAGTCATCTGACAATGTGAAATGTAAGTCTCCAGTGCTAGAAATACGGATGTTTGTATGGCTTTGGAAGGATAAAGTATGTTTTTAATGGTATAAGATACATCCTCCCGAGAAAGAGCACTGGAGAGCTTTCGCCTTGCAACCAAGTGAACGCTGCAGTCCAACAGAAAATGTTCCGTGGAGTTACGGACACCACAGGCGGGGCATATGGCTGAACCCCCAATTATATGGTGTCCTAGGCTCCCTGGCAATAAATTGTAGCCTAGTCTCAGACGCGTCACACATTTATCCACCCTATTGTTGGTTGAATAACTATGCGGCGGTCTGAAACTCACTCCACTACCATAATAGGGCAGGCCTTTAAGTCGTTCTGCCAGCCCTTTTGACCATTTTTCTTTAATGGATATTTTAGTCATGGAGTAAAGCTCTTTGGTTGCCAGGGGTATTTTATCTCCGACGGGACCCTCCAGAGCGTGCCTCGCGGCGTCGTCAGCTATCTCCTTTCCCGTAAGACCGACATGTGCTGGACACCACACAAGGGTAACCTCTGATTTATTCAGGTAGCACTGATCATAAATGGACAAGATATTTTCTAACAGATCAGGCCGAGAGTTGCTATTCCTTAAAGAGAGGGATTGTAAGGCCGAGAGAGAATCAGAAAGAATAGCAACTTTGTGTGGTTTGTTGACCAGTGTCCAGTTTAATGCATATTGTATAGCAGTCAGTTCTGCGGCATAAATAGATAACCTGTCGCTGAGTCTTTTTGTTGTTTTGACCTTAAGGGTTGGTATAACCATTGCCGCGGAAACTGCTGAATTTTCATTTTTACTACCATCAGTATTAATTTTTAAATGCTCAGCATAGCTCGATTTTATGATCCTCAGTAATAGCCAGAATATGAAAAGGAGGGTCACTTTTAGTAAATTTCGAGCTCAGGGATATGTCGACTTTTGGTGGTACGAGAAGCCACGGCGCCGCAAAACGCGATCCAGAGTCCGCTGCACCGCTAACGCCGGGAAGGTGTTCCTCCACCAGACTGGTTGTAGTGGCCCCAAACAGAAGAGCTGGGTTTTTATATTTGCTCTTGAAAAAGAACCCCTTCCCAACAATCACGTTCACCGGGTTGCCTGGTTTACTTGAAATTCGCGCCCAGTATTTCACTTGTTGAGTCTCCCTCCGCAGGGTTAAAGGCTCGATTCCGGCTTCAAGTTCGAGATAAACAGAGGGAGTGGAGGGTAGTGCCCTCAGAGCTATTATCAGGGCCCTTCGCTGGATATTTTCTAACATTTTAAGTGCCGATGTTGAGGCACAAGAATAGACTATGGCACCGTAGTCTAACTTTGGACGTATTAGGGACTTGCAGAGAAGGAGCGAATTTTTATCTGAGCCAAAATCGGTACCCCTTGGCATTCTCATGAGATTCAAGTCCCTTTGGCATTTTTCCGTTAAAGATTTAATATGAGGCAGTAACGAGAATTTACGATCCAAAAGCATACCCAAAAATGTTACTGTCTCCTCAAATTTAATTTTTGTGCCGCCTAAATATACGTCCATTTCTTTTAAATTTCTGTTTCCAAAAATAATCCCTACAGTTTTTGTTTTAGAAATTTTAAATCCCCATTCTTGGGACCAGCGCCAGATGGAATCCAGCCCTGCCTGTGCCTTACGTTGCAGGGTTTGACCATCGGATCCCATAAGCCAGCCGCCAGAATCATCGGCAAACTGGCTGATAACCATCCCTGTCCCCTCAGTTGCAGCAGGGAGATCGTTAACCAAAAGAGAAAATAGTAGAGGGGATAAAATGGCGCCTTGGGGGGTACCCCTTGTCAGTGTTTCCGCTTCCGAGAGAATATCCCCCACCTTAACCTTGATTTTCCTATCCAGCAGAAAGGCCCTAACATAATTAAAGCATCGCCCCGTGATCCCACACTGTTTGAGTTTATAAAGAATCCCCGAGTGCCATGCAAGATCGAAAGCGGCCTCGAGGTCTAGAAATATTGCTACAACAGAACGTCCTCTATTTTTAGCATAGAGGACGTCATGTTGTAATCTCACCAACTGATCAGTAGTGCTTCTGCCCTTTCTAAAGCCGGACTGAAAGGGATTTATGATGTTTTTTGACTCAAGGTAACGTTCCAAACTGGCCTTAACCATCCCCTCTAGCAATTTCCCAGGGTGGGAGGTAAGGCTTATGGGTCTATAGGATTTTGGATCAGCTGGATCCTTATTTTTCTTTTGAAGTGGGATCACACAGGCGAGCTTCCAATCCAGAGGATAGCTGCCCTCCTTCCAAATTTTATTGAAAAAGAAAAGCCAAATACCTAGAGTAGAATCAGACATATTTTTGAACATTTGATAAGAAATTTTGTCAGTCCCGAGGCAGAATTTTTCCTGCTATTGATGCAGTCTTTTAATTCGTTAAGCGTGAAGTCTAAATTTATGGGATCTGAATTTGATGTTTCACCTGGAGAGTTTATTTCTTCAAAATGGTCGGTTTCAAATTTTTGTTGAAAGACCAAAACCTCGGGCTCTACATTAGTTTCACTTGAGACTTTTGAATAATGTTGGACAAGCATGTTTGCCTTGTCCAAGGGACTAATCGAATTTTGACCATTTGAAGTAAGAACAGGAACAGGGGCATATGAATTTCCTTTAATTCTGCGAACTTTCTGCCAAAAGTCTTTTGAATTTTTCGGGTCGTGAACACAGGATTTGCAGAATTCTTGCCAATTTCGTTTTTTAGATTCTAGTATAATCGACTTTGCCAAAGAAACTTTGTCTTGATAGGTGACCCGGTTGACTTCACAAGGGTTTCTTTTTAGATTATTAAAGGCCTTTTTTCTCTCCTTGACTGCACTTTCGCAGGAATCGTTCCACCACGGGACCATACTTTTATTAGAAGATACTTTGGGCCCCCGCCACTCGGGGCCTTAGAAATTGGTGGCTGCCTTCGCCTCTGTGGCATATGGGTGGTAAAAGTCCCCAGAAACAGAGGAGACCGATAATAATACAACTAAAATTAATAAAACAGGTCCAAAATAATTCAATTCAAAGTAAATACTAGAAAAAAAATGACAATAACAAAATCAACCTAAGTATGAAAATAAAAATACTAAAGTCAATACGATTAAATATTTCCAGAAAAAATTAACAAACCCAAAATTAAAACATAAAAGTGGCTGAAGAACAATACAAATTAAGATCAAATGATTTCCAAAACAAATTTTTCATTCCAAAAGTGATTTTTTTTAATTTTTTTGAAAACATATCTTTCCTATACACTTTCCTGTCTCATATACTAACATGCTCATTTGTGTGTGTATCATCTGTGCCAGTGGGTAGCACACTGGACGAAGAGTATAACAACATCTGTGTATAACATCTATGTTTTGTTCTTGTATTCGTCAACACCTTTTCCAATCTCTAGCACTATATGTTTGAAGAATTTGAAACATTTGGCATACTTGTATTTAGAACCTTACCTACAAGTAGAGATCTAGAGTTATCAGCTCTAATCATTAAAGTTATCATGCTAACACTCTATATCTAAACCTTTCTTGATTGAAAATATTTCATTGAGCAAACTTTCTTCTGATAAAAGATTTCTGTCTTTGATTCAGAAGCCACTTGTTTGCCGTGGGTGGCATCTCGTATGCCGGAAAAGGGGATCCTGGTAGTTGAGAGTGCCCAGGGATCTCCAGCACTCAACACACTACTTTGGCCCTGGCCTCGGATAGACGAGAGGGATGGGTTAGGCCCGACCCGTCTCAATCGGCTCGGTCGTGCCTAGCTTTTAGGATTACATACTTTTATCTATATTTCTTTCTTTGTATCTTATGATACCAACCGGGTTAGATTTTTTCTTTTTTCTTATCTTTTACATTGTTTTCCGTTATAAAGCGGCGGCTGATGGGCTAATTAATAGACCTATAGTTTCTCTTCACTTAAGGTTTGTTAAGTATAATAGCTATGTAGCTCTGGCGTCGGAAATAGGAAATCCATTTCCATTAGACGTCCCCTTGTAGGGCTCCAAGGAGGGTGGAGCGCATAGCTATTGAAATTACACTATCAAAATCATGGCTTCCCAAAACAAAAGACCCCGACCGAATAACGAAAACGAAACGTCTTACTTAAACAACACAAAGTTCTTGGTTATTAAAAGTGAGGAGGCAAAGCCCATCACATCTCTATCTCCATTTATAATTGAAAAACAGATAGAAAGTTTGATAGGCACTCCAAAATCAGGTAAAAAATTAAAAAACGAACTACTACTCGTTGAAACATCAAGAGCAAGTCAGGCTGAATCTCTATTAAAAGTGAAAAAGTTTTACAACTTGAAAGTCTCAGTCTCAGAACACAACTCGCCTAACAAATCCAGAGGAATTGTGAAAGACAGGGTACTGAAAGGAGAATCAGAGGAAAAAATTGTTGAATATCTTGCACCGCAAGGAGTTGTTGCGTGCAGGAGATTCAAAATAAAAAAAGATAATGTTCAACTTGAAACCAATACACTACTCCTCACTTTTAACACCACCACTTTGCCTCAGAGTATTAGAATCTTTTATCGTACAGTACCAGTGGAACAGTTCATCCCAATTCCTTTGCGCTGTTTTAATTGTCAAAAATTTGGACACCACGAAGACAACTGCAAGCTCACAGATGCAGTAATCTGTGATAGATGTGGTGAATCCAAACACACATCTAGCATCTGCCAAAGACCTTTCAAATGTGTAAATTGTGGTAAAGATCACAGTGCAAGATCAACCAACTGTGAAGTCTGGAAAAGAGAAAAAGAAATTATGAGAATTAAAACAATAAGAAAGATTTCGTACTTTGAGGCAAAAAAACAATATGAGACAGCTTTTGAACCTAGGTACTCTAAGATAGTTCAATCAGCAACAGCAAAACCTCAGACGAGAACTTGTGGAACACAGTATGATCCTGTGGATTTTGAGCAAGGCGCTAAACCTTCCTCGAAATCTATGTCTCCATCTGTCCAACCACCTCGAACATCTGAAACAGGTTCAAAATCTAACCAAACAAAAGACTCTAGTAGATCAAGATCAGCTTCTAGAGCTAATTCATGCCCTACATCACCAAATAAAAGCCAGAAAAATAAACCAGATAAAAAAGAAAAAGATAAACAACAATCAAATAGACAGAAGAAAGGGTCACAGGATCCTATTAAGCTGGCAAATAAATTTGAAAGTTTAGAAGATATGGAATTGGAAATTGACTCCTCAGTCAAATAACTTTTAAGTAAATTCAAACTCCCAATATACAAGTACAATGGGTCAAAACTCAATTTTACAATGGAATTGTAGAGGTCTAAAAGCCAACTTTAATGAACTACTAATTCTTTTATCTTTATTAAATCCACAAATTTGTTGTCTTCAAGAAACTTTTATAACCCCCAATAATAACTTGGAAGTTCGCAATTATTCTTCCTATCACTACATACATAATGATTGCCAAAGAGCATCTGGTGGTTCTTCTATCATAATACATTCTACGGTACCTCATCGTAAGATAGACTTAAACACAAATCTACAAGCAATAGCAATAAAAGCATCTTTAAATAAGACTATAACAATATGCTCTATCTATATCCCACCAAATAAAAGAATAGATCAAAATGATTTAGAAAATCTTTTACTACAACTACCTCAACCTTACATCATGTGTGGTGATTTTAATGGACATAGCGAATTATGGGGTTGTTCAGATACCAATGATAGAGGTAAAATAATTGAAGATTTCATTGCAGAGAATAATTTATGTTTATTTAATTCCAATCAACATACATACCTGCATCCTGGATCAGGTTCTTTCACAGCAATAGATCTTTCACTCTGCCATCCTTCCTTGTACCTTGATAATGAATGGAAAGTATGTGAAGATTCCCATGGAAGTGATCATTTTCCTATCATTATACAAGAAACTGAGAAAACAGAAGATGAGAAAATTCCAAAATGGAATTTTAAAAAAGCTAACTGGGAAAAATTCAATATTCTTTGCCATGAAAAATTACTGATTGACAATTTTGAAAATTCAAAAGATCCAATGCTTTCTTTTACTGAAACTTTAATTGACATATCAAATCAGTGCATCCCGAAGATTTCAACAAATACTTTTAAGAAGAAAAAGCCATGGTTTAATGATGATTGTAAAGAAGCTATTAAAAAATGTAAAGACAGTTTAAAACGTTTCAAACAATATCCAACAAAAACAAACTTAAATGTTTGTAAAATTATGAGAGCTAAGGCTCGACGTACTATTAAACAAGCAAAACGATCATCTTGGAAAGATTTCATTTCTAAACTTAATTCTAGAACTCCCATGACAACCATTTGGAATATGTTAAGGAAAATAAATGGAAAGAATCAAACCATGAAACACTCGCATATCAAGGTAGATGACAAAATCTACGAAAGTAAAGAAGAAATCGCTAATATCCTGGGTAAAACTTTCAAAACAAACTCTTCTTCTGCAAATTATCAACCACAATTTAAAAAACATAAGCAAGAAGCAGAAATGGAAGAACTTAATTTTGAAACGGATACAAATGAAAACTACAACTTACCTTTCACACTATCAGAACTTGAAGATTCTCTAAAAAATGCTCACGATTCTGCTGCAGGTGCAGACGAAGTACACTATCAACTTTTAAAACATTTACCTCGTATTTCATTACAAACTCTGTTAAACATTTTTAACATTATATGGGAACAAGGTATCTTCCCGAAAAGTTGGTCCAAAGCTACCATCATTCCAATTCCTAAGCCAAATAAAGATCATACAAATCCAACAAATTATAGACCCATAGCTTTAACTAGTTGTATATGTAAGACCATGGAGAGAATGATAAACAATAGACTTAATTTTTACCTCGAATCCAATAATATTATATCGGAACATCAATCAGGGTTCCGAAAAAACAGAAGCACGACAGATGAATTAGTACGATTAGAATCTTTTATCAGAAATGCTTTTGTAAAGAAACAACATGTAGTTGCCATATTTTTTGATCTAGAAAAAGCTTATGACACCACGTGGAAACATGGCATTTTAAAAGACATTCATAAAATTGGATTAAGGGGAAATCTACCCAAGTTTATTTCAAACTTTTTAACAAATAGATGTTTCAAAGTTAAGGTAGGCACATCTTTTTCTGATGACTATGAACAAGAACAGGGAGTTCCTCAAGGAAGTATCTTCTCACCTACTCTGTTCAATATCAAGATAAACAATATTGTAAAATGTTTAGATGACGATGTGAACTGTTCCTTGTATGTGGATGATTTTTAGCTCCACTGGCCGAAGGCCAGCGGGCTTATGTCATGGCGTGTTGTCCGTCGTGCGTCCGTGCGTCCGTCCGTCCGTCCGTGCGTTAACTTTTTTTTAAAACGTCTTCTTCTCTGAAACTACCCATTCAATTTTGATGAAACTTCACAGAAATGATCCTGCCATGGTCCTCTTCAGAATTTCTTGAAAGAATTTAATTCCTTCAAAAACTCTGGTTGCCATGGCAACAAAACTGAAAAATTTTGAAAATCTTTGAAAATCTTCTTGTCTGAAACCGTAAGGCCAAGGGCTACCAAATTTGGCCTGTAGCTTTATCTAGTGGACCTCTACCAAGTTTCTTCAATTTATAGCCCTGGGGTCAAAATTGGCCCCGCCCCGGGGGTTACAAGTTATACATGGGCTTATTTAGGGAGAACTTTAAAATTCCTCTTCTACCTAGCCATAGGGCCTAGAGCTACCAAATTTGGCATGTAGCTTTATCTAGTGGACCTCTGCCAAGATTGTTCAAATTATAGCCCTGGGGTCAAATTAGGCCCTGCCCGGGGGTAACAAGTTTTACATGGGCTTATATAACAAGTTTTACATGGGCTTATATAGGGAGAACTTTAAAATTCTTCTTTGACCTAGCCATGGGGCCTAGGGCGACCAAATTTGGCATGTAGCTTTATCTAGTGGACCTGTACCAAGGGTGTCCAAATTATAGCCGAGGGTCAAATTTGACTTCGCTCCGTGGGGTAACATGTTTTACATTGGCGGGCTTATATAGGAAAATCTTTCGCATCTAGCTATAAGGGCTAGGGCTATCAAATTTTGCATTTAGCTTTATCTAGGGGGTCTCTATCAAGGGTGCCCAAATTATAGCCCAGGGGGTCAAATGTAGCCCCACCCCAGGGGGTCACAAGTTCTACATGGTCTTATATAAGGAAACTTTAATAATCTACTTGTACATAGCCATATTTAGGCCTAGGGCTACCAAATTTTGCATGTAACTTTATATAATGGTCCTCTACCAAGAGGGCCCAAATTTTAACTTTGGGGGTCAAGTTTGACTCCACACCAGGGGTCACAAGTTTTACATTGGCTTTTATATTGAAAACTTGATAAACCTGTGTCATGGATCACATATTTTACAGGGCCTTTTATTCAGCAAACTTGTTTTACATGACTTTTTATTGGGCAAGATTAAAAAATCTTTTTGTTTATAACCACACCTTCTAGTTTCATATTGTAGGTCTGGGGTCAAAATTGCCTTCATTCCAGGGATCGCAAGTTTAACATGGGCTTCAAAATATTGTCACTTCAATTTAAACATTAATCAAGGGAAATAACTCTTTTTATGAAAGATAAAGTTCGTTACTATTTACCTCCCTTGATTATCAAGCTGCAGTGATACATGATTGGTGCTAGACAAGTTTTTTAGCTCCACTGGCCGAAGGCCAGCAGGCTTATGTTATGGCCCGTTGTCCGTTGTGCGTCCATCCGTATGTTAACTTTTTAGCTCATTTGAGCACAACGTGCTCAAGGGGAGCTTTTAGCATTTGTTTCAACTCAATAAAAGAATTTTCAATCATACACCAAAACAAAAAATTATCCTCCACATATCTGACTGTGTTTACAAACTATGAAGTGTTCATATTAATACACCATGTCTACTGTTTGATGATGACTAGCTTAGAAAAAGTATTAATAAAATAAGTTTGAAAAAAAATCTTAGTGATTTATTATGACAATTGTTAGCACACATGTAACTCATTACCAAACGATAATATTTTAGGCTTGTCTAAATCGAAAGCACTTGCAGACGACAAAATAAAAGTGATTGAAAATTTGAAATTTGTTTTGTGAACAGTAGAAAACATTGTAAGAAAAGGAGAAAATGCTTTTCTAAAGCCTTCTTTCTCAGGGTCATCAAAAGTAGGGATTGTCTGGTAATAGGTTAAAAAGATATATTTCAAACTGAGATTGATGTATATACTTGTTTTTTACTGGCACTGAAGGTCCGTCCGTCCATCTGTCCGTGCGTGCATTAACTTTTATTTCAAACATCTCTGAAACTACTTAACCAATTTTGATGAAACTTCAAAGAAATGATCCTGCCATGGTCTTCTTCAGAATCCCATGACAGAATTTTATTCCTTCAAAAACTCTGGTTGCCATGGCAACAAAACTGAAAAATATAGAAAATTTTCAAAAATCTTCTTCTCTGAAACTGTAAGGCCTAGGGCTACCAAATTTGGCATGTAGCTGTATCTAGTGGGCCTCTACCAAGTTCCTTCAAATAATAGCCATGGGGTCTACCAAATTTTGCATGTAGCTTTATCTAGTGGGCCTCTACAAGGAGGGCCCAAATTATAGTCCTTGACCCAAGTTTGTCCCCACACCACGGAACACAAGGTCACCAGTTTTACATGGGCTTTTGTAATGAAAACTATCTTAAGTCATCATGTTACTAACCATTATAAAGACTAAGGCTATTAGATTTAGCCCTGTCTCATGGGTTTCATGTTTTACAGGGCTTTTCATTGAGAAAAATTTGAAAATCTTCTTGTTTATAACATTCAAGAACTGAATTATTTGGTATGGAGCTTTATATTGTGGACCTCCACCAGGATTCAAATAATTATAGCTTTGCGATCAAAATTGGCTTTGCCCATGGATCACAACTTTCTCGTAGGATTAGATAGAAAAATGTTTGCATGTCCTCGTGTTTGAAATCAATTTGCTGAATATTGTAATGTTTGGCTTGTAGTGTTTTTACTTAATAGCCAGTGGAGCAATACAGGGCCATCATGGCCCTCTTGTTTAATATGTTACAGGTCCAAAGATATGAAAACAATTGAAACTAAGCTTCAAAATAATTTAGACAAAATTGAGAAATGGACTATAGAAAATGGTTTTAAATTTTCCAAGACAAAGACAAACTGTGTACACTTCTGCCAAGAGCACAGGTTGCACTTGGATCCATCACTGAAAATATATAATAGTCCAATTCCAATAATAGATCAAGCAAAATTTTTAGGAGTTATCATTGATAAAAAACTTTCTTTCATACCACATATTAATGCTTTGAAACTGAAATGTCAAAAAGCTTTAAATGTTTTAAAAATACTTTCCCACTCTGACTGGGGAGGAGATAAGAAAACTCTTTTAAATCTATACAGATCTCTAATACTCTCAAAACTGGATTATGGATGTATTATATATGGCTCTGCACGAAAAAGCTACCTAAAAAAGTTGGACACTATTCATCATCAGGGTCTTCGGTTAGCTTTTGGAGCTTTCCGTACGTCACCTGTTCAAAGTTTGTATTCAGAGGCCCAGGAGCCATCCTTATATGATAAAAGGAAAAAACTGTCCTTACAATACGTAACTAAACTGGCTTCAAATACAAAAAATCCGGTTTACAATGACATTTTTAATCCACCCAACAAAATACTCTTTCAAAATAAACCTAACTTTATCAAACCACTTGGTCTACGAGTTGAACCTCTTCTTAATGAGTCAAACATAAATGTAAAGAATATTAAACCCTTTAAACTTCCTGTAAAAGAGTCGTGGACCATAGATCCACCAAATATTTTTTTTGATCTCAACATAAATAAGAAATCAGTTAAAAATCCATTATTTTATCAAAATAAATTTTTAGAAATCAAATCACAGTATAAAGATTACATTTCAATTTATACTGATGGTTCGAAACAAGATAATAAAGTTGGTTGCGCTTCAGTACACAAACAAGAAACTGCCAAAATAAGACTACCAGATCATAGCTCTATTTTTTCAGCAGAAGCTGTAGCTTTAAACATTGCTCTCTGTTCAATACAAAACAATAATAACAAGAAATTCATAGTTTTTTTCTGATTCAATGTCAGTTTTACAATCTTTAAAACATCCTGATAACCCAAATCCATTGATTCAACAGTTTTTCAGAAAATATGTTTATTTATGTAGATCAAAGACAATAATATTCTGCTGGATACCCAGCCACATTAATATAAAAGGTAATGAAATAGCTGATCAAGAAGCAAAGGATGCCGTAAATATGAACATAGCCAACATAAAAATTCCTTATACTGACAAAAAACAACAAATAAATGAATTTATCAAGTCTGAATGTCAAATTAAATGGCAACAATGTTTTAACAACAAGCTTTTAGCGATCAAGCCAAATTTTAATGATAAGTATGAATTTTATTGTAACCGAAAAAGTCAAGTAATTTTAACAAGATGTCGTGTGGGACACTCAAGGTTTTCACATGTGCATCTTTTAAATAATATGAGAGCACCACAATGTATAAACTGTAATGAACCTTTAACTATAAAACATATTTTATTAAACTGTAAAAATTTCGACCGTATACGGTCAAAACATTTTAGTGTTGATAGCTTACAAAATTTATTTTTACATGTACCACAGAATAACATTTTAGAATACCTAAAAGAGATAGATTTTTATAATAAAATATAGACTCTAATATAGATTTTAAGTATCAAATTAACATTTTATTATTCCATTTCTAAATATTACCTTCATGCGCGCTAAATGACCACAGCTGTCGATGCGCCTTAAAACACCAAATAATAAATAAATAATAAGAAGATACTTTTTTGGTAACCGGAATCGAGCGTTTTGCTGCTGACAGAAACCTATCTGTAATTAATTTATTAAACGTCTCGACGCTATCGTGGTAGACATCAGCTAGGGAGATATCCTCACATAGGATTTTGAATAATTCCCAATCCGCTTTGTCAAATATAAATTTTTCATCTAAACATGGATTAGAATTAGAATTTGAATTCGAATTTGAATTTATTAAGGAGATAAGGATTGGGAAGTGATCCGTGCCCCAATTGTCGTATACAACTTGCCAAATCATTTCACTAGATAATTTCGTACTCGTGAAAGTTAGATCCAGGCATGTAAATATGCCCCTAGCGGGATCTAACCTGGTGGGACTCCCATCGTTAAGCAGTACGAGCTCTTGCTGTTCTATCCATTCATAAACTGCTTTTCCGTGGGTGTCTGACCTAAGGGCGCCCCCATAAAGGATGGTGTGAATTAAAGTCACCAGTGATCACGAGTTCTTTAAGTTCACTCTGGGCCGAAATGAATGAACTTATACTATTGAGAGATTCGAGGTCACACCCCCTCGAGTAAATGTTAGCCAAAATGTGAGAATTTTCCGAAAGATAAATTTCAAACATTTGAATTTCAATTTTAGTTTCTCCGTTTTGATCCCTAGCATTGTCTATGTCTAGCTTTTTATAATTAAGCCCATGTTTGAAAAAAGTGGCTAGACCTTCACAGCAATTATCATTTTTATTTTTGTAAATTTTATTTTCTATAATGTATCCAGGAATATTCCGATTGGAATTTGTTAAATTTTGTTTCCTGGATACAAATAATATCGATATTATTAACGTCGAGGAATCTCTTTAGATTTGAAGATGTGTGGGCCGAAAGACCACAGGCGTTTAAACTTAATAGATTTAGGTTTCTGTCCATAGCAAAATTAAGGTTTAAAGATTTGTTTTTTAACCCCGCGGAAAGTCTGAGGTGATCCAAGGCTGAAGCGCCTGCTTCCCACCGCTGTTTTCAGCGGGGAATTCAGGCTCTTCAGTCGGGATCCAACCGGCTTGGGAAGGCTTGATGGTTTTGATGGCCTCGACACTTTTACAGGAGTGGCCCGCATGCTGGTTTTTCTGTGGACACGACGCGTCGACTAGACTTATCTTCCTCTGGTTTTGTAGATTTTAATTTTTGGTACGAGGCTATGAAGGAAGATATAAATTTTTGTTTGAGAAAGTTTTGTGTATAATTTCCGTTTCTTGAATCAAGATCCGAAATGACTCTTCAAATTAGCCAAAAGTAATCCCAAATCAAATTTATTTATGAAGTTGTTTTCGAAAAGAGTCTCAGTTTGAACAAACTTTTCTACCTTTAATGATGATTCAGTTTGAGTCAACGCGTCGCGTATTTCAGATTTCTTTTCAGTACTGCATCTGGGGGGTGAAGCCTCTCCCAACGACGAGTCCGTAACAGTCACATCGGTGAGAAAAGGTTCACCCCTCTTTTTATCGGGAGTGCTGTTTCTGCCTCCGTTTTTGGTTTTAATGTAAGGGGGGGTCTGATGTGAAGATGTGCTAGAAGATTCCGAATCTGGTGTGACATCGGTGGGCGTTATCTGTAAATTTTTTATGGGGGAGACAGGGGGAGTTTGGGTTTTCTCCACCGATGTCTCATTTTTGCTTTTTTTGGAATCTTCTTAGGCCATGACTTGTTGTCTATCAAGACGAGTATGGGCTATGTCAGATATTTTATTTTTGTTGATATACTGTAGGGTCCTGACCTGTTCTGTTTGATTTACCTTGAAGGTAAATCGGGGTCCTTTGGAGGAAGGGGAGGGGGGTGGGTTTGACATGTTTTTCTGGGGGCAGGAAACAGCACTAACAGAAGGACATGAGCCACACACCGGCTCGGATCGGGCCCAAGAACATCCGTGAGTGTCCTTATACTCTTGTACTTTGGACGCCCACAAATATACCGGACATCGACTCGAACGCGCCGTGTGGCTGCCCTGGCAGTTTGTACAGCAGACTACGCTTGACCTGCATAGTCTGCTATTATGTGCACCAGCACACCGGGCACAGGCTGTGTTGTTCGGACATTTTCCGGAGGTGTGCCCATAATTTTGACAGTTAAAGCACCTAAGCGGCGGGGTGATAAAAGGAAAAACAGGAATAAAAAGGTCGGACTTTGCCACCCTGACACACTCCGGAAGAATATTCCCAAAGAATGTCAGAGCAACAGCCGCCGTTGGTGCCTTAAATCTGTTTTGGATTCTGGAGGCTTTCATAATAAAAATATTTTCGGAATTAACCTTAGCCTCCAGAGTTTGGACTAATTCCTCTGGACTATAGTCCAGAGGAATATTATGTATTACCCCCCTGACCGTGACCATGTCGTCCTGGGTATACGCAAAACAGCGTACCCCACTGACGACAAGGGGGGTAATATGTAATAACTTGCTCAACATTTGAGCTGAGCACACCTCCAACAACAACCCACCATCTTTTAGAATAACAATTTTTTTAGCAATCCCGGCCAGGTCCCTGCTAATGGCACGGGAGAGGGTCAGAGGAGATGTCTTTTTAAAGCCATCCCCTCGTCCGAGGGGTCTGATAAAGGCTTTGAATGCCCAAGTGTTATTTGAAAGCAGGTGGGCCTGTCCGGGATTGATGGGTTCGCCATATAGTCTGAGGTTAGCTGACATGGCTCTACAGATAAACTGTGTATGTAAATAAGTATATAATAAAAGTATATAATAAATACATCTGTTGTTTGTATGGCTATATTTTTTTTGGGGGGGGGGGAGGAAATTTGACACTGGGCCGCCGCAAATATGCTTGACCTTCAGTGTATAGCTAATGGGTGGGTGGAGTAAATAAAATAAAGGAACACGAAAAAAGCAAACAATAAAGTTATAAAATAAACTACAGATCTGAGGGCAGAAATAACAAATAGACGACAAGGAATTTAATAAATAGTTAACAATTACTAAAGTAATGTGCGATGACGCAGGGGGGATGTAAACTTATTACTTCAGGTACGAATACACTATAGGACGACGTATTCGTTAAGAAAAAAAAAGACTATAGCGGGGTGGGGTAGCCAACACTGTCGATAATGTGAGAAAGAGTAACAAAACGCGATGATAAAAAACCAATAACTGATCGACGGGCGAGGGTATACTTAACAATGTTCTCGTCTTTCGTGATGTCTATGGTCTTGCTAATCAGCTTTCAGCTAAGATTTTGTTCCCTTCTTTTTTCTTTGTTTACAACGTGATATAATGGCTACCGGAAGGGAACGGTAAAGAATGCTGAAAAAACTCTGGTTTATAAATGCTTAAGTCTACTTTTGACATGTTGAGTGACATGTGTCAAAGACGATGCTGAGCACGTCAGATTAGCATCTAGAGTGCTAATTGCAAATTCACACCTGTCACCCATGACTGTTAGTTACAGGTAGGTTGGAATGTTAAGCCGATAATCGATACATGCAATCAAGGCATTTTCTTAGTCAGATCAATCTTAATTAAATGATCAGACCATCTAATCAATGCTCTCCATTTCCGATGTCCTTACGCTGCCTTCAAAGAATGAATACCTTTGCATGTTAGCATTGATTAAACTGGCAAGTGTACCCCCTTCCGACTTAATTTCCCAATTCTGATCCCAGGCCATGAATATGTATAATCAGAGAATGTAGGTAAAAATGTCAGAGGTAAAAATGCCATAGGTAAAAATGTCATAGGTAAAAATGTCATAGGTAAAAATGTCAGAGTCAAAGTGGTAAATATGCCATAGGTAATAATGTCATAGGTAAAAATGTCAGAGGTATTTATCATGGTATAAATATGTGGGGTTAGCTCAGTTGGTCAAGGCTTAGCAAGTTCGAAATCTTGTCAGGGTTCACTTATTTCTGGCCTCTGAATCATCTAAGATAGCAGTCAGTCAAAATCAAGATTGGTATATGGACTAACAGGATCTGTAATCGCCAACCATTCTTGAGATTATTCTTAGTATTATTCTCTAAGATTTTTTAAATTTGTAAGTGACATAACTCCTGATTGGCTATACCGAATGACAAATGTAGAACAAGAAATTTCTTGAGAAAAAGACAAAGAACATTCTTAAGAATGGTTGGTGAATACAGGCCCAGAAGTTCTAAGATCACATACTATTGTCCAAGATACTTTTTCACAGATGTTTTTACCAAGGTTTGCAATGTTTTCAAAAGGACAGTATGTTAGGGAAAACTTCCTTAAACAACCCATTCATCACAATTCATAAACAATATTGCAGCAATATCTTATTGGTTGTATTCAAGTTTAATTCGAAAACATATAATGAAACATCAATAGAAAGTAAGGACATAAATATTATAAGTTATATCTAGCATGTACCATTTATTTAACTTTTTACCAAACTGCACAATATTAGACTGGTCCAAATTAAAAACACTTGAAGATGACAAATAAATGTAATTCAAAAAATAAAATTTGTTTCCAGCAGGGCAGAAAACATTGTGGGAAAAGGAGACAATGCTGGTTAACAACATTGTCTCATTTTCCCACCATGTTTTCTATAGGCTCCTATAGATCTCAGGGTCATAAAAACCAGGGGTTGTTTGATAAAGGATTAGGTCTTTACCACATGACAAAATTTAGACTTGCATGAACTGAAAGCATTTGCAGAAAACAAATTGCTGGTTAACACAATGTTTTCAACAGGCTTCCTCATCTAGGTCTTCAAAACTCAGGAATGTGTGGTCAAGGGTTTAAAATTCATTGAATATTGTGACATTAGAAAAAAGTGCTCATCTGCTTGGTTAGGTTCTCCTGTATAAAATGACACAATAGTCATTTTCTGTCACACTGCAGATGAAATTTGAAGAACATCGATACTTAAGAACAAATTACCCATATTAAGCTCAAAATGAGTAATTTCTCCCTTTGTTCCAATGTTTCCTTATTTATTTTACAACACCCTAAGCAAGTTAAATCTGACCAACTGATGATGACTTCTTGTATCACACAACAGAGAAAATTTGAAAAACATTGCAACAAAAGAAGAAATTGCCCATACTAAACTGATCATTAGTAACTTTTCCTTTAGTTGCACAGATTTTCATACATTATATACACAACAGTTTTCAAAGCAATTTAAAATTTATCCCTCATCAATAACAGATGGCTTTTTTTGTCACACAGTGGTAAAAATTTGCAAAACATTGTAACAGAAGAAGAAATTATTGATTATGAGGGCATAATGAACAGTTTCTCTTTTTGTTCCAATGTTTTCTCATGTGTTCATAACAGATCAAATAGATTGTCTCATATCAGCTGATGTCTGTGTTGAGCGGCACATGACATTTAAAAAAAAAACATTGCCATAATGAAGAAATTGCGCATAATGAGCTCATTATGAGCAATTTCTTGTATTTTTCCATGTTTTCGATTCATTCCAATGTTTCCAAATTTATTTCAAAACAAGTTAGGCAAGTAACATCGTAACAACTGAGGATGGCTTTTTGTATCACACAGCAGAGGAAGTTTTTAAAACATTGCTACAAAAGAAGAAATTATCCATAGTAAGCTCTTGGTAGGCTACTTTTTTTGTTGTCCAATGTTTCCTTGATTTTACAACAGCCAAACAAGTTTACACTTATCCTTACTATAGAAATCTATTTTTAAGGTGCTCACCATTACATGTATTAGGTTCTTGGTTCTTTGACACTTTTATAGATCAAAACGAATGGAATGCCCAACTGCATTCAAAAAGTTGGCAATGTCACGATTACCATCACTATACTCTACACACAGTTGCCTAAGTCTGGACTGGAGATTTACATAACGTCTTTGTTTTTTTCTTGGGTGAAAGTTGCCAATATCGTGCTGGGCCATGGATGCTGCTGCTGATCTTTCTTCAAGTTTTAGAAATTTGATTAATTTCCATACATGTGGATGCTGGTGACCAACTAGATGTGTAAAGCGATTATTCCAACCCTCACACTGATTGTTTGTGCGTTGCCCGTCGTTTATTGTTGTGTCATTCACATTCCATTCTGGAGGTGGAAATCTTGCAGGTGTTCTACGAATTATATTTACTCCATTTCTTAGAATATTTCTGAAACGTCCTGTGACATAGGTACTGTCAAAGTAGTTCACCATTTCTGCTGTATGTGGAATATCCAGTGTCTTAAGGTAATCCATTCCAAGTGGGATATCCTGAACAGGAAGGAATGCAAGTGCATCTAACATGCCACAAAATTTTTTAAATTCATTGTCATGCTTGTATATGTCGGTCAACCCTAATTCTTGAACCTTTCGCCATGTTGCTTGTGTAAGATGGTAGAAGCATCCTTGTATTGTAAGGTGGTCTCCAAATACAGTGCGCAAGGCTTGTCTCAAACCGATTTCGAAGTCTACCATTACTGTTAAGGGGTCAGGCTGGTATCCAGTATTTGTACATGTGTCAAAGACAGCTTGAAACAATGATTCATATGTGCTTTGTCTTTTGTCTTGTAGAAGGGCGAAGACACAGGGTACTGTAGATTCTCCTAGAGGAACATGTATCGCAAATATCTGGCTAAACTGTGTCGGTGCCATGGCAAAGTTGCCATCCATTAGCCAATGGTTGGACTGTGCTAGACGAATTCTTAATCTAAAATAATATTTCCACCTATATACCTATAAATTATCGAGTCTTCTTATTGATAAGATTGAGATCAGCAGAGAGTTGTAAAACCGCATCGGATCAAACCTAAATTATTTTAGACTTTTTCGACCTGCCGCACTGATTTCCTTCTTATTTCATTTATTTATTGAGATATTGAACTGAAATTTTTAAGTAACAAAAGCCATGCCTTTTCACATCGTTCTCGTATGCTTTTTATTCCGATCTAGTCTTTACATCGTGGGCAATGATCAAACTGGCGAGCATACCCCATTCCGACTTAATCATTCTTTTCTGATCTCAGTCCATGAATATGATTAATCAGATTGATCGGCAACCGTGCAAAAGGATAAAGGACGAATTCTTAATCCAAAATAATATTTTAACCTATATAACTTTGCGAGTCTTGTAATTGATAAGATTGAGATCAGCAGAGATCGGCATAGGAAAATACTGTAACTTTAAAATAGCGGGGGAAATGAACGAAAAACGGATTTTCCAAGATTACAAATTTCATTAATATTGTAATTGCCAAGGTTCAAGACATTTATTGCCCTGGAATTTTTTGATTTAGAAAATAATGTTTTTGAAACTGACTTATTTGTCCATTTTTTCATTCCTCTTCCGCTCTTAAGGTTTGTCAATAACAGCCAGGTGTTGTTAATTTGTCACACCTTCAGTGAAGCTGCCGTCATTCCTGTTGTTCGCACCTCATAATTTGATTGCATTCCTTTGCTAATCCCTATTTCCTGCCTGGTCTAATTTCTCCTTTTCCCACAAAGTTTTTTTTTGAAAATAATTTTTACTTAGGGTTGTTTAAAGTCGGGTTTGTGTGGTAAAGAGGTAAACCGACTATTGATTGATAGATAGAAAAAGGATCAGAAAAAATTTGTTAGAGATCAACTTTTTTTCCCTTTTTTCATTCCATATTAACTAAAGATCAGACCGTCTAATCCATGCTTCCCACTTCCGACGTCCTTACCGTGCCTTCAAAGAATGAATGCCTTTGAAAGTGTTTTTGTATTCATAATTAGTAAAATCACGTGGCAGTATTTCTAAAAAATAATATTTCAGCCTATATAGCTATAATTTATCGAGTATTGTAGCTGAGAAGATTGAGATCAGCAGAGATCGACCTACATTAAGTCTAACTTATTTTATAGTTTTTTCCACCTGCCACACTGATTTTCTCCCCATTATTATTTTATTTTTTTGAGGTTTTGATATGAAATCTTTAAGAAACAAAAGTCCAGCCTTTGGCATCATTCTCGTATGATTTTAAATCTGATCCAAGCTTTACATCGTGAGCAATGACTAATTTTGCAAGAATACCCCTTTCCGACAGTATTAATCTTTTTCTGATCTCGGTCTGTCAACCTGCATAATCCGTTATATGGCCAGTCTAACACTGTAAGAAAACCCGTTTTCTCGGTCAAAGATATATTTTCAACCTGCTACAGGGAAAAAAGGACAAAAACATTGTGACAGTTGCCTAAAAAACTTACGTCAGAGTCTAAGCTACACCTGTCAATATTAATGTTTATATATTTCACTGTCATGGACATCGGTGCATTCGATAAATATAAATGATTGAATTTCTTCATTGATAAGATTGGGATCAGCAGACATCAGTATACAGGAATTCTATAGGGGTAAAAAAGTTCTTTACATAGACAGCAATGGGTTAAGAATGTGTTGGCCATGGCTAGGGACGCTCTAATTTTACGTTTAGCCCTGTTCGGACTTACACGTTTTTTTAAATAGTGCTTGCGCCCAGGTCCTATATTGAAATTATTTCATTTTTTGCAAGCCGCATCTGCACATAAATAACGATCGGTCCTGAAAGTTTGAAAGGAATCAAAGAACTATTTTTCCATTTATAGCGTTTTGAAAAATGCATTTGTCTTCTGCTCGGCCCCCGCCACTCGGGGCCTTAGAAATTGGTGGCTGCCTTCGCCTCTGTGGCATATGGGTGGTAAAAGTCCCCAGAAACAGAGGAGACCGATAATAATACAACTAAAATTAATAAAACAGGTCCAAAATAATTCAATTCAAAGTAAATACTAGAAAAAAAATGACAATAACAAAATCAACCTAAGTATGAAAATAAAAATACTAAAGTCAATACGATTAAATATTTCCAGAAAAAATTAACAAACCCAAAATTAAAACATAAAAGTGGCTGAAGAACAATACAAATTAAGATCAAATGATTTCCAAAACAAATTTTTCATTCCAAAAGTGATTTTTTTTTATTTTTTTGAAAACATATCTTTCCTATACACTTTCCTGTTTCATATACTAACATGCTCATTTGTGTGTGTATCATCTGTGCCAGTGGGTAGCACACTGGACGAAGAGTATAACAACATCTGTGTATAACATCTATGTTTTGTTCTTGTATTCGTCAACACCTTTTCCAATCTCTAGCACTATATGTTTGAAGAATTTGAAACATTTGGCATACTTGTATTTAGAACCTTACCTACAAGTAGAGATCTAGAGTTATCAGCTCTAATCATTAAAGTTATCATGCTAACACTCTATATCTAAACCTTTCTTGATTGAAAATATTTCATTGAGCAAACTTTCTTCTGATAAAAGATTTCTGTCTTTAATTCAGAAGCCACTTGTTTGCCGTGGGTGGCATCTCGTATGCCGGAAAAGGGGATCCTGGTAGTTGAGAGTGCCCAGGGATCTCCAGCACTCAACACACTACTTTGGCCCTGGCCTCGGATAGACGAGAGGGATGGGTTAGGCCCGACCCGTCTCAATCGGCTCGGTCGTGCCTAGCTTTTAGGATTACATACTTTTATCTATATTTCTTTCTTTGTATCTTATGATACCAACCGGGTTAGATTTTTTCTTTTTTCTTATCTTTTACATTGTTTTCCTTTATAAAGCGGCGGCTGATGGGCTAATTAATAGACCTATAGTTTCTCTTCACTTAAGGTTTGTTAAGTATAATAGCTATGTAGCTCTGGCGTCGGAAATAGGAAATCCATTTCCATTAGACGGGGCCCCCGCCACTCGGGGCCTTAGAAATTGGTGGCTGCCTTCGCCTCTGTGGCATATGGGTGGTAAAAGTCCCCAGAAACAGAGGAGACCGATAATAATAATACAACTTAAATTGATAAAACAGGTCCAAAATAATTCAATTCAAAGTAAATAGTAGAAAAAATATGAGAATAACAAAATCAACCTAAATATGAAAATAAAAATACTAAAGTCAATACGATTAAATATTTCCAGGAAAAAATTAACAAACCCAAAATTAAAACATAAAAGTGGCTGAAGAACAATAGATATTAAGATCAAATGATTTCCAAAACAAATTTTTCATTCCAAAAGTGTTTTTTTTTTTTTTTTTTTTTTTTTTGAAAACATATCTTTCCTATACACTTTCCTGTCTCATATACTAACATGCTCATTTGTGTGTGTATCATCTGTGCCAGTGGGTAGCACACTGGACGAAGAGTATAACGACATCTGTGTATAACATCTATGTTTTGTTCTTGTATTCGTCAACACCTTTTCCAATCTCTAGCACTATATGTTTGAAGAATTTGAAACATTTAGCATACTTGTATTTAGAACCTAACCTACAAGTAGAGATCTATAATGAGAACTCTAGTAAGCTCTAAGTTATCAGATCTAATTATTAAAGTTATCATGCTAACACTCTATATCTAAAGCTTTCTTGATTGAAAATATTTCATTGAGCAAACTTTCTTCTGATAAAAGATTTCTGTCTTTGATTCAGAAGCCACTTGTTTGCCGTGGGTGGCATCTCGTATGCCGGAAAAGGGGATCCTGGTAGTTGAGAGTGCCCAGGGATCTCCAGCACTCAACACACTGCTTTGGCCCTGGCCTCGGATAGACGAGAGGGATGGGTTAGGCCCGACCCGTCTCAATCGGCTCGGTCGTGCCTAGCTTTTAGGATTACATACTTTTATCTATATTTCTTTCTTTGTATCTTATGATACCAACCGGGTTAGATTTTTTTCTTTTTTCTTATCTTTTACATTGTTTTCCTTTATAAAGCGGCGGCTGATGGGCTAATTAATAGACCTATAGTTTCTCTTCACTTAAGGTTTGTTAAGTATAATAGCTATGTAGCTCTGGCGTCGGAAATAGGAAATCCATTTCCATTACACGTCCCCTTGTAGGGCTCCGAGGAGGGTGGAGCGCATAGCTATTGAAATTACACTATCAAAATCATGGCTTCCCAAAACAAAAGACCCCGACCGAATAACGAAAACGAAACGTCTTACTTAAACAACACAAAGTTCTTGGTTATTAAAAGTGAGGAGGCAAAGCCCATCACATCTCTATCTCCATTTATAATTGAAAAACAGATAGAAAGTTTGATAGGCACTCCAAAATCAGTCAAAAAATTAAAAAACGAACTTCTACTTGTTGAAACATCAAGAGCAAGTCAAGTTGAATCTCTGTTAAAAGTGAAAAAGTTTTACAACTTGAAAGTCTCAGTCTCAGAGCACAACTCACTTAACAAATCCAGAGGAATTGTGAAAGACAGAGTACTGAAAGGAGAAACAGAGGAAAAAATTATTGAATATCTTGCACCGCAAGGAGTTGTTGCGTGCAAAAGATTCAAAATAAAAAAAGATAATGTTCAACTTGAAACCAATACACTACTCCTCACTTTTAACACCACCACTTTGCCTCAGAGTATTAGAATCTTTTATCGTACAGTACCAGTGGAACAGTTCATCCCAAATCCTTTGCGCTGTTTTAATTGTCAAAAATTTGGACACCACGAAGACAACTGCAAGCTCACAGATGCAGTAATCTGTGATAGATGTGGTGAATCCAAACACACATCTAGCATCTGCCAAAGACCTTTCAAATGCGTAAATTGTGGTAAAGATCACAGTGCAAGATCAACCAACTGTGAAGTCTGGAAAAGAGAAAAAGAAATTATGAGAATTAAAACAATAAGAAAGATTTCTTACTTCGAGGCAAAAAAACAATATGAGACAGCTTTTGAACCTAGGTACTCTAAGATAGTTCAATCAGCAACAGCAAAACCTCAGACGAGAACTTGTGGGACACAGTATGATCCCGTGGATTTTGAGCAAGGCGCTAAACCTTCCTCGAAATCTACGTCTCCATCTGTCCAACCACCTCAAACATCTGAAACAGGTTCAAAATCTAACCAAACAAAAGACTCTAGTAGATCAAGATCAGCTTCTAGAGCTAATTCATGCACTACATCACCAAATAAAAGCCAGAAAAATAAACCAGATAAAAAAGAAAAAGATAAACAACAATCAAATAGACAGAAGAAAGGGTCACAGGATCCTGTTAAGCTGGCAAATAAATTTGAAAGTTTAGAAGATATGGAATTGGAAATTGACTCCTCAGTCAAATAACTTTTAAGTAAATTCAAACTCCCAATATACAAGTATAATGGGTCAAAACTCAATTTTACAATGGAATTGTAGAGGTCTAAAAGCCAACTTTAATGAACTACTAATTCTTTTATCTTTATTAAATCCACAAATTTGTTGTCTTCAAGAAACTTTTATAACCCCCAATGATAACTTGGAAGTTCGCAATTATTCTTCCTATCACTACATACATAATGATTGCCAAAGAGCATCTGGTGGTTCTTCTATCATAATACATTCTACGGTACCTCATCGTAAGATAGACTTAAACACAAATCTACAAGCAATAGCAATAAAAGCATCTTTAAACAAAACTATAACAATATGCTCTATCTATATCCCACCAAATAAAAGAATAGATCAAAATGATTTAGAAAATCTTTTACTACAACTACCTCAACCTTACATCATATGTGGTGATTTTAATGGACATAGCGAATTATGGGGTTGTTCAGATACCAATGATAGAGGTAAAATAATTGAAGATTTCATTGCAGAGAATAATTTATGTCTATTTAATTCCAATCAACATACATACCTGCATCCTGGATCAGGTTCTCTCACAGCAATAGATCTTTCACTCTGCCATCCTTCCTTGTACCTTGATTATGAATGGAAAGTATGTGAAGATTCCCATGGAAGTGATCATTTTCCTATCATTATACAAGAAACTGAGAAAACAGAAGATGAGAAAATTCCAAAATGGAATTTTAAAAAAGCTAACTGGGAAAAATTCAATATTCTTTGCCATGAAAAATTACTGATTGACAATTTTGAAAATTCAGAAGATCCAATGCTTTCTTTTACTGAAACTTTAATTGACATATCAAATCAGTGCATCCCGAAGATTTCAACAAATACTTTTAAGAAGAAAAAGCCATGGTTTAATGATGATTGTAAAGAAGCTATTAAAAAACGTAAAGACAGTTTAAAACGTTTCAAACAATATCCAACAAAAACAAACTTAAATGTTTGTAAAATTATGAGAGCTAAGGCTCGACGTACTATTAAACAAGCAAAACGATCATCTTGGAAAGATTTCATTTCTAAACTTAATTCTAGAACTCCCATGACAACCATTTGGAATATGTTAAGGAAAATAAATGGAAAGAATCAAACCATGAAACACTCTCATATCAAGGTAGATGACAAAAACTATGAAAGTAAAGAAGAAATCGCTAATATCTTGGGTAAAACTTTCAAAACAAACTCCTCGTCTGCAAATTATAAACCACAATTTAGAAAACATAAACAAGAAGCAGAAATGGAAGAACTTAATTTTGAAACAGATACAAATGAAAACTACAACTTACCTTTCACACTATCGGAACTTGAAAATTCTCTAAAAAATGCTCATGATTCTGCTGCAGGTGCAGATGAAATACACTATCAACTTTTAAAACATTTACCTCGTATTTCATTACAAACTCTGTTAAACATTTTTAACATTATATGGGAACAAGGTACCTTCCCGAAAAGTTGGTCCAAAGCTACAATCATTCCAATTCCTAAGCCAAATAAAGATCATACAAATCCAACAAATTATAGACCCATAGCTTTAACTAGTTGTATATGTAAGACCATGGAGAGAATGATAAACAATAGACTTAATTTTTACCTCGAATCCAATAATATTATATCGGAACATCAATCGGGGTTCCGAAAAAACAGAAGCACGACAGATCAGTTAGTACAATTAGAATCTTTTATCAGAAATGCTTTTGTAAAGAAACAACATGTAGTTGCCATATTTTTTGATCTAGAAAAAGCTTATGACACCACATGGAAACATGGCATCTTAAAAGATATTCATAAAATTGGATTAAGGGGAAATCTACCCAAGTTTATTTCAAACTTTTTATCAAATAGATGTTTCAAAGTTAAGGTAGGCACATCTTTTTCTGATGACTATGAACAAGAACAGGGAGTTCCTCAAGGAAGTATCCTCTCACCTACTCTGTTCAATATCAAGATTAACAATATTGTAAAATGTTTAGATGACGATGTGAACTGTTCCTTATATGTGGATGATTTTTTAATATGTTACAGGTCCAAAGATATGAAAACAATTGAAACTAAGCTTCAAAATAATTTAGACAAAATTGAGAAATGGACTGTAGAAAATGGTTTTAAATTTTCCAAGACAAAGACAAACTGTGTACACTTCTGCCAAGAGCGCAGGTTGCACTTGGATCCATTATTGAAAATATATAATAGTCCAATTCCAATAGTAGATCAAGCAAAATTTTTAGGAGTTATCTTTGACAAAAAACTTTCTTTCATTCCACATATTAATGCTTTGAAACTGAAATGTCAAAAAGCTTTGAATGTTTTAAAAGTACTTTCCCACTCTGACTGGGGAGGAGATAAAAAAACTCTTTTAAATCTATACAGATCTCTAATACGGTCAAAACTGGATTATGGATGTATTATATATGGCTCTGCAAGGAAAAGCTACCTAAAAAAGTTGGACACTATTCATCATCAGGGTCTTCGGTTAGCTTTGGGAGCTTTCCGAACGTCACCTGTCACAAGTTTGTATTCAGAGGCCCAGGAGCCATCCTTATATGATAGAAGGAAAAAACTATCCTTACAGTACGTAACTAAACTGGCTTCAAATACAAAGAATCCGGTTTACAATGACATTTTTAATTCACCAAACAAAATACTTTTTCAAAATAAACCTAATTTTATCAAACCACTTGGTCTAAGAGTTGAACCTCTTCTTGATGAATCAAATATAAATATAAAGAATATTAAGCCCTTTAAACTTCCTGTAAAAGAGCCGTGGACCATAGATCCACCAAATATTATTTTTGATCTCAACGTAAATAAGAAATCAGTTACAAATCCATTATTTTATCAAAATAAATTTTTAGAAATCAAATCACAGTATAAAGATTACATTTCAATTTATACTGATGGTTCGAAACAAGATAATAAAGTTGGTTGCGCTTCAGTACACAAGCAAGAAACTGCCAAAATAAGACTACCAGATCGTAGCTCTATTTTTTCAGCAGAAGCTGTAGCTTTAAACATTGCTCTCTGTTCAATACAAAACAATAATAACAAGAAATTCATAGTTTTTTCTGATTCAATGTCAGTTTTACAATCTTTAAAACATCCTGATAACCCAAATCCATTGATTCAACAATTTTTCAGAAAATATGTTTATTTAAGTAGATCAAAGTCAATAATATTCTGCTGGATACCCAGCCACATTAATATAAAAGGTAATGAAATAGCTGATCAAGAAGCAAAGGATGCCGTAAATATGAACATAGCCAACATAAAAATTCCTTATACTGACAAAAAACAACAAATAAATGAATTTATCAAGTCTGAATGTCAAATTAAATGGCAACAATGTTTTAACAACAAGCTTTTAGCAATCAAGCCAAATTTTAATGATAAATATGAATTTTATTGTAACCGAAAAAGTCAAGTAATTTTAACAAGATGTCGTGTGGGACACTCAAGGTTTTCACATGTGCATCTTTTAAATAATGAGAGAGCACCACAATGTATAAACTGTAATGAGCCTTTAACTATAAAACATATTTTATTAAACTGTAAAAATTTCGACCGTATACGGTCAAAACATTTTAGTGTTAATAGCTTACAAAATTTATTTTTACATGTACAACAGAATAACATTTTAGAATACCTAAAAGAAATAGATTTTTATAATAAAATATAGACTTTCAAATTAATATTTTATTGTTTAATTTCTAATTATAACCTTCATGCGCGCTAAATGACCATAGCTGTCGATGCGCCTTAAAACACCAATTAATAATAATAATAATAATCCATTAGACGTCCCCTTGTAGGGCTCCAAGGAGGGTGGAGCGCATAGCTATTGAAATTACACTATCAAAATCATGGCTTCCCAAAACAAAAGACCCCGACCGAATAACGAAAACGAAACGTCTTACTTAAACAACACAAAGTTCTTGGTTATTAAAAGTGAGGAGGCAAAGCCCATCACATCTCTATCTCCATTTATAATTGAAAAACAGATAGAAAGTTTGATAGGCACTCCAAAATCAGTCAAAAAATTAAAAAACGAACTGCTACTTGTTGAAACATCAAGAGCAAGTCAAGTTGAATCTGTTAAAAGTGAAAAAGTTTTACAACTTGAAAGTCTCAGTCTCAGAGCACAACTCACTTAACAAATCCAGAGGAATTGTGAAAGACAGAGTACAGAAAGGAGAAACAGAGGAAAAAATTGTTGAATATCTTGCACCGCAAGGAGTTGTTGCGTGCAAAAGATTCAAAATAAAAAAAGATAATGTTCAACTTGAAACCAATACACTACTCCTCACTTTTAACACCACCACTTTGCCTCAGAGTATTAGAATCTTTTATCGTACAGTACCAGTAGAACAGTTCATCCCAAATCCTTTGCGCTGTTTTAATTGTCAAAAATTTGGACACCACGAAGACAACTGCAAGCTCACAGATGCAGTAATCTGTGATAGATGTGGTGAATCCAAACACACATATAGCATCTGCCAAAGACCTTTCAAATGCGTAAATTGTGGTAAAGATCACAGTGCAAGATCAACCAACTGTGAAGTCTGGAAAAGAGAAAAAGAAATTATGAGAATTAAAACAATAAGAAAGATTTCTTACTTTGAGGCGAAAAAACAATATGAGACAGCTTTTGAACCTAGGTACTCTAAGATAGTTCAATCAGCAACAGCAAAACCTCAGACGAGAACTTGTGGGACACAGTATGATCCCGTGGATTTTGAGCAAGGCGCTAAACCTTCCTCGAAATCTACGTCTCCATCTGTCCAACCACCTCAAACATCTGAAACAGGTTCAAAATCTAACCAAACAAAAGACTCTAGTAGATCAAGATCAGCTTCTAGAGCTAATTCATGCACTACATCACCAAATAAAAGCCAGAAAAATAAACCAGATAAAAAAGAAAAAGATAAACAACAATCAAATAGACAGAAGAAAGGGTCACAGGATCCTGTTAAGCTGGCAAATAAATTTGAAAGTTTAGAAGATATGGAATTGGAAATTGACTCCTCAGTCAAATAACTTTTAAGTAAATTCAAACTCCCAATATACAAGTATAATGGGTCAAAACTCAATTTTACAATGGAATTGTAGAGGTCTAAAAGCCAACTTTAATGAACTACTAATTCTATTATCTTTATTAAATCCACAAATTTGTTGTCTTCAAGAAACTTTTATAACCCCCAATGATAACTTGGAAGTTCGCAGTTATTCTTCCTATCACTACATACATAATGATTGCCAAAGAGCATCTGGTGGTTCTTCTATCATAATACATTCTACGATACCTCATCGTAAGATAGACTTAAACACAAATCTACAAGCAATAGCAATAAAAGCATCTTTAAATAAGACTATAACAATATGCTCTATCTATATCCCACCAAATAAAAGAATAGATCAAAATGATTTAGAAAACCTTTTACTACAACTACCTCAACCTTACATCATTTGTGGTAATTTTAATGGACATAGCGAATTATGGGGTTGTTCAGATACCAATGATAGAGGTAAAATAATTGAAGATTTCATTGCAGAGAATAATTTATGTCTATTTAATTCCAATCAACATACATACCTGCATCCTGGATCAGGTTCTTTCACAGCAATAGATCTTTCACTCTGCCATCCTTCCTTGTACCTTGATTATGAATGGAAAGTATGTGAAGATTCCCATGGAAGTGATCATTTTTCTATCATTATACAAGAAACTGAGAAAACAGAAGATGCGAAAATTCCAAAATGGAATTTTAAAAAAGCTAACTGGGAAAAATTCAATATTCTTTGCCATGAAAAATTACTGATTGACAATTTTGAAAATTCAGAAGATCCAATGCTTTCTTTTACTGAAACTTTGACATATCAAATCAGTGCATCCCGAAGATTTCAACAAATACTTTTAAGAAGAAAAAGCCATGGTTTAATGATGATTGTAAAGAAGCTATTAAAAAACGTAAAGACAGTTTAAAACGTTTCAAACAATATCCAACAAAAACAAACTTAAATGTTTGTAAAATTATGAGAGCTAAGGCTCGACGTACTATTAAACAAGCAAAACGATCATCTTGGAAAGATTTCATTTCTAAACTTAATTCTAGAACTCCCATGACAACCATTTGGAATATGTTAAGGAAAATAAATGGAAAGAATCAAACCATGAAACACTCGCATATCAAGGTAGATGACAAAATCTACGAAAGTAAAGAAGAAATCGCTAATATCCTGGGTAAAACTTTCAAAACAAACTCTTCTTCTGCAAATTATCAACCACAATTTAAAAAACATAAGCAAGAAGCAGAAATGGAAGAACTTAATTTTGAAACGGATACAAATGAAAACTACAACTTACCTTTCACACTATCAGAACTTGAAGATTCTCTAAAAAATGCTCACGATTCTGCTGCAGGTGCAGACGAAGTACACTATCAACTTTTAAAACATTTACCTCGTATTTCATTACAAACTCTGTTAAACATTTTTAACATTATATGGGAACAAGGTATCTTCCCGAAAAGTTGGTCCAAAGCTACAATCATTCCAATTCCTAAGCCAAATAAAGATCATACAAATCCAACAAATTATAGACCCATAGCTTTAACTAGTTGTATATGTAAGACCATGGAGAGAATGATAAACAATAGACTTAATTTTTACCTCAAATCCAATAATATTATATCGGAACATCAATCAGGGTTCCGAAAAAACAGAAGCACGACAGATCAGTTAGTACGATTAGAATCTTTTATCAGAAATGCTTTTGTAAAGAAACAACATGTAGTTGCCATATTTTTTGATCTAGAAAAAGCTTATGACACCACATGGAAACATGGCATCTTAAAAGATATTCATAAAATTGGATTAAGGGGAAATCTACCCAAGTTTATTTCAAACTTTTTATCAAATAGATGTTTCAAAGTTAAGGTAGGCACATCTTTTTCTGATGACTATGAACAAGAACAGGGAGTTCCTCAAGGAAGTATCCTCTCACCTACTCTGTTCAATATCAAGATTAACAATATTGTAAAATGTTTAGATGACGATGTGAACTGTTCCTTATATGTGGATGATTTTTTAATATGTTACAGGTCCAAAGATATGAAAACAATTGAAACTAAGCTTCAAAATAACTTAGACAAAATTGAGAAATGGACTATAGAAAATGGTTTTAAATTTTCCAAGACAAAGACAAACTGTGTACACTTCTGCCAAGAGCGCAGGTTGCACTTGGATCCATTATTGAAAATATATAATAGTCCAATTCCAATAGTAGATCAAGCAAAATTTTTAGGAGTTATCTTTGACAAAAAACTTTCTTTCATTCCACATATTAATGCTTTGAAACTGAAATGTCAAAAAGCTTTGAATGTTTTAAAAGTACTTTCCCACTCTGACTGGGGAGGAGATAAAAAAACTCTTTTAAATCTATACAGATCTTTAATACGGTCAAAACTGGATTATGGATGTATTATATATGGCTCTGCAAGGAAAAGCTACCTAAAAAAGTTGGACACTATTCATCATCAGGGTCTTCGGTTAGCTTTGGGAGCTTTCCAAACGTCACCTGTCACAAGTTTGTATTCAGAGGCCCAGGAGCCATCCTTATATGATAGAAGGAAAAAACTATCCTTACAGTACGTAACTAAACTGCCTTCAAATACAAAGAATCCGGTTTACAATGACATTTTTAATTCACCAAACAAAATACTTTTTCAAAATAAACCTAATTTTATCAAACCACTTGGTCTAAGAGTTGAACCTCTTCTTGATGAATCAAATATAAATGTAAAGAATATTAAGCCCTTTAAACTTTCTGTAAAAGAGCCGTGGACCATAGATCCACCAAATATTATTTTTGATCTCAACGTAAATAAGAAATCAGTTACAAATCCATTATTTTATCAAAATAAATTTTTAGAAATCAAATCACAGTATAAAGATTACATTTCAATTTATACTGATGGTTCGAAACAAGATAATAAAGTTGGTTGCGCTTCAGTACACAAGCAAGAAACTGCCAAAATAAGACTACCAGATCATAGCTCTATTTTTTCAGCAGAAGCTGTGGCTTTAAACATTGCTCTCTGTTCAATACAAAACAATAATAACAAGAAATTCATAGTTTTTTCTGATTCAATGTCAGTTTTACAATCTTTAAAACATCCTGATAACCCAAATCCATTGATTCAACAATTTTTCAGAAAATATGTTTATTTAAGTAGATCAAAGTCAATAATATTCTGCTGGATACCCAGCCACATTAATATAAAAGGTAATGAAATAGCTGATCAAGAAGCAAAGGATGCCGTAAATATGAACATAGCCAACATAAAAATTCCTTATACTGACAAAAAACAACAAATAAATGAATTTATCAAGTCTGAATGTCAAATTAAATGGCAACAATGTTTTAACAACAAGCTTTTAGCGATCAAGCCAAATTTTAATGATAAGTATGAATTTTATTGTAACCGAAAAAGTCAAGTAATTTTAACAAGATGTCGTGTGGGACACTCAAGGTTTTCACATGTGCATCTTTTAAATAATGAGAGAGCACCACAATGTATAAACTGTAATGAGCCTTTAACTATAAAACATATTTTATTAAACTGTAAAAATTTCGACCGTATACGGTCAAAACATTTTAGTTTTGATAGCTTACAAAACTTATTTTTACATGTACAACAGAATAACATTTTAGAATACCTAAAAGAGATAGATTTTTATAATAAAATATAGACTCTAATATAGATTTTAAGTATCAAATTAACATTTTATTATTCCATTTCTAAATATTGCCTTCATGCGCGCTAAATGACCACAGCTGTCGATGCGCCTTAAAACACCAAACAATAAATAAATAATAATAATAAATAAATAAATTTTATTGTTCCATTTCTAATTATTACCCTCATGCGCGCTAAATGACCACAGCTGTCGATGCGCCTTAAAACACCAATTAATAATAATAATAAATGTACCTATTGTGGTTATGAGAGTGAAACGCAGTTTTCTGACCGATGCCTGGCCCCGAGCAATGGCTAATAGCCCACCAGCGGTCTCGCCTGTACACTTTCCAAACTTTTGTAGCTCGGGATAACAACTGAAGGACCATTTCTCTAGGCAACAGTGGCTTTGGACCTAATTTTCCGACCTAAAAGGCTCTGGGAGCCCTACGGCGAGACCGATGCCAGCCCCGAGCAATGGCTACTGGCTCCCGCTACCAGCAGCTACCCGACAACGCCACTCTAGACTGGATATACTCGGGGATAATGATGTATGGCGCATTTCAATCAAACCAATTAGCCCGATTGAGCATTCAAAGCTGCCTAAGGCTCAAGGAGCCACACGGCGAGGCCAAGACCACACCGAGCAATGGCTAAACAGTCCAGAGCACCATCACTAATGATTCTGCGAGACAAAAAATCGCCTCTGTAGCTTTGTTCTGCTAGATAACCACACTGGAACCAACACTTTTTGCCTTTAAACGTGAATATTAGCCCAGCGAGCAATGGCTAGCACCCGGTAGCCGTGCCCAAATGTGCGCGACGGAACGTACTGGAGACCCGCAGTAAGGAGGTTGCTTAGCTACGGCCTCAAGGGTGCACCCTCTGGGCCTCAAAGTCTCATTGACCATTTTTGCCACAGAATGTGCCTAAAATGGCATTCAAAGTGAAGCCAGAATACCTAATTTGCCACAAAGAGACGCTCAGCCTCTTCCCCATCAGCCAAACCAAAACAATCCTCACTAGTCTGCAAAACGTCCATGTCCACTGTCAAAAAGGACACTGAGGTATAACTTGGCTCAACAGAGCTAAAGTCTACTGCAGTGTCTTCCTCATCATCTGCTTCACGGCAGATCTCCTCCTCCACATCATACAAAACTTGGTTTTAATCCATGCTGTGGTTTGTGACTGACAAACTTTTGAAAACAGTTGTCGGTGACTGACAAACTTTTTGAAAACAGTTGTCTGTGACTGACGAACTTTTTGAAAACAGTTGTCTGTGACTGACGAACTTTTTGAAAACAGTTGTCTGTGACTGACAAACTTTTGAAAGCATTTAATAGTAAACCCAGTCGCCATAACGGTCAGGTCAACGGCTACGCCGCCTGCTGTGTGTCACTACTACAGGCTCTGGCTCTGAATCACAGTCAGTAATAGGTTGACCAGTGGGGGAAGAGACCAAGTCAAGCTCAGCCTCTTCCTCATCAGCCAAACCAAAACAATCCTCACTAGTCTGCAAAACGTCCATGTCCACTGTCAAAAAGGACACTGAGGTATAACTTGGCTCAACAGAGCTAAAGTCTACTGCAATGTCTTCCTCATCATCTGCTTCACGGAAGATCTCCTCCTCCACATCATCCAAAACCTTGGTGTCTACATCATCCAAGGTCATGGAGCTGAAGGAAGAAACCATTTTGTTTTCTTTCTCCATTTCCATATCCTCTGCAACAGACATTGACTCATCAATGAAGGCGATCCTGTAGACTTCTGTGTCAAAGGCATACATCTCGGAGGACAGGGATATGGGGCTAAGAGTGGCCTCATGGACCATATCCATATCCTGCACTGATGGAGGCTTACTATCCTCTCAATTTGTTCTGCATCTCCAACATAAGCATTCTGTCTCAAAGTTGTCTGTTACCATTATCAGGTTATACTTGTCTTTGAGTGCTGAGTTGGCTCCACTAAGTACTCGGACTGCTTGCAGATATCATCAGTAACTTCCCTTTCAAAGCCCTACAGGCTTAGGAAAAAGCCCAGACATTACATGTTTAAAAGTCTGTGGAAAAAAAAAAACTGCACAAATCCTGGTTTCCCTTTAACCTATGTTTAGAAACTGTATTCTAAGATGTGCAGTAAAACAATGGTATTTGTAGAAATCTATTTTTCCCTTTGAAATAATTGAATTTTAAAGTAATATGGAGCAAAAAACATTCTACACTTTTCCACCGAAGTATTCTTATGGCCATTTTCTCCATTGCTTCTTTATTAGCGGCAGTGGTAGATTACACACGGTGCATTAATACTTGTCCTGTACAGGATCGTGATGTGTCATAGCAGACAGGTTGAATCTTCGAAGAATATGACATGTGCAGACGAAAACCCCAATTTACTCCATGAGTATTTATACTGGTATAAGTGGATGCGTAAATGTGACATCAAAAGTAAATTTACCTATGCATGCATCTTCACTGACATGTAATGAAATGTATGCATATTTATGGCACAAACCAGACATTGATTTGAATTTAGTGCCACAATTTTGACACACACTAAAAGTATTTTACATGGAGGTTTGCAGTTATAAGAATTAAAAAAAAATCTTAGTTTCTCTTTTGATGCAATACAAGACTGGTCTAATTTTATCAATTGTGACTATTCATGATGCCTTTCCATAGCAAAAAAAAAACAAACTCTAGCTTCTCTGAGTTTTAGGTCAAAAACAGTAAAAAAGTAGCTACTCCATAAAAAATAATTTAAATGTCTGCAACTGAAAATGTAACAAGTGTAACTATGCTTTAAAGTTGGCAAAATAAGATCAGTTCATTAAACTTTTTTTTAGAATTTGATTTAAGCTGAACCTGACAGAATACCATTGCTGAATTCATGAATGCATCACACAACTGCATTAAATTTTTATTTTACTTGAAAGTATCCCAAAAGAGAGAGAACCTTTTCACATTTTCATAAGGTCATTTTTGTTAATGTACGCCTATTGAAAATGAATTAAGTCTTATATGCCTTTAAATACCACCCATTTGAAAAAGGAAATGTTTCCTTAACTCTTTACCACAAAATCCAAATTTTTATTAACCTTATAAAGAAAGGTTTTAAAAAGATTGTTGGAAAAGGAGAAAATGCTGGTTACATTTCATTCTTTTTCCACTGTGTTTTCCAAAGCTTTTTTTCGGCGAGTTGTTGTGTGGTAACCAAAGCATTATGCTGATGCTTAGGTAACTGGAATAGCTTTCCTTATTCTTCAAGTGGTAGAGCTAAAAAGGAGATATTGTTTGTGAAAGGCATTGTCTTCTTTTCCTACCATGTTTTCAACGCTAGTAGTTATCTTTATATTTAACTGTGGACATGTCTTTTCAATAGTCCTAGCATATATCATTATGTATGCTCAGAAATAACCACATAATTGACTTTTATGAAATCAAATAACATATCAAAAGGGTATCAAAAGGATGAAAAAATGAAGTATTGAAGTCCGAGTAGGTGTCTGCAACTTCTCCTTTGGCAGGGTCTAAAATTTGTCATGTGGATAAGAGTTAGATTGCAGTTTCTTATAGGAAAAGGGTGGGAGGCCTAATGCCCTATAATTTTGACAGTAGTAAAAAGAAATTAGCCTTACTTGCCAATTAAACAAATTCACAAAAAAATAGCCCCCTAGCACCCCAATTCTTATAGAAGAAAATTTGAATACATTTCCTGATTCCATTAGAATTCTACAAAATTATGCAGGGTATTTAATTTTTCCACAATAACAATCTTAAAAATCTTGTTCCAAAAAACGCACCTCAGGCCATTTTAGTCATACAGGTCTTGAAGGATGGTCAGCCAAGTTATCTAACATCTCAAAAACTACACCCTTCTCCACTCAGAGCTCAAAAGGGAGATATCAAATGACCCGGGGCCTCCGACAAATAAACAGTAAAATGAAGCGTCACGTTTGGAATAATTAATTCTTTCATCTTCACAATTTTTGAGGTAGTATTTGGTACTTCTTTTGACTGTTCATACTTCAGTTTCCTCACAACAGCCACTGTTAATTGTCTGTTAAATGTGTTTTCTTTCAAGTCGCCCTTCGAGGTAACCATAATGTCAGTCAGCTTTAGTGGGAAATTCATTTGTTCAGCCGATTGAAATGCGTCAATCTTGTCTGGCGAGAAACTAAGGAACCGAAGGAATTCTTTGTCACTGGTTTGCAGCATTCCTGTGAAGTACCTAGTGTTAGTTATTACACCTGTTAGTTGTTCAGTGTACGTAGTAGAGTCTTTGCTTCCATCATATTTTCTTTTCATGGATATATCACCGGGAGGGAAAATAACAGAATAAGTAGGTAAGTCAGAAGTTTCGTTTCCAAAATTTCAGTTTCTAATATAATAAATCCAAAGATTCCAAAAAGGTCTAAATTCTTCAAAGCCAAAATAATTACTGTCCCTCTCATACTAAAATCTCTCTCCAAATTCCATACATCCCATAATCCTCATCCATCCTACATCCAATCAAATTCATTCTTACACTCCATCCTACATCCAATCAAATCATTCTTACACTCATTCATCGTAATTTATTTGTTTTTCTCTCTCTCTCTCTCTCTCACTGGTCAATCACTCACTCTCTCATTTTCCCGCCTTTTCTTACAAGATCATCAACATCAAAAGAGTATAGCACCTACTTGCAATTTATTACCAACATAGATTACCATTAGGGGTCTAATACAATATTTCCACTAAATTATAGCAATGACTTTCTGATAAGGTTCTAAATGCTACCAAATGTTGCATATCCAAATGTTCAAGATGAGTTAGATAGCAAACCCTTGATATAGACAGACTGATTATACTAAGATAGTAAACCTTTTAACATAGATAGATTGAGTATTAAATCTCACACTTTAACTATTAATTATTTTAATATTTCAACAATGACTTCAATATGCACTGGGTGACAGATGCCATGTTGCATACTAAGTTGTTTACAAGTTTTGCAGTAACATCCTATATAGTGAAACAGTGCTTTACATTTTCCAAATAAATACTTTCTTCATTTCTATTTACAATTTTTGAAAGATTATAGAGTTATTTCGAATACTCTGCATAAAACAGTGGGGGAGGGGGAACAAAAGTTGGAAATAGCAAACTACTTTTTCATTGCAACAAACTACATTTTTATTAGTCAAATATTTTCAAATATTCATATGCATTTTGCGGCATTTTCAAAACACTCGCTGAAAGGAGAATACAATGTTTTTCTAAAATTAATTGACTGATTTCAATCGAGGAATTGGTTGATTCTTAATTCTGATAGAGGAGATTGTTTGTCTCCCAAATAACTTAAAACATCATGAGTTTAGTGCCTTTAATTCGATACTTTTTTAGCTTCTTAATCCAATTTGGAATGTTTATTCCCTCATATGGCTTCACTTTATTGTGATGGACTACACGCTCGGTTAAACCGTTATTAGTCTTCACAACAAAGGTCATAGGAGAGTACTTCTGTATGATAAGACACGGTCCTTCATATGCTGGTTGCAATTTGGGGCTTTTGCCAACTTTACATGTTTCAGCCAGACACCAGACAACATCACCTGTGTTGTAACTGTTAAACAGCATTTTTGTGTCATAAATAGCCTTGCTTCTTTTACAAGAAGATTTTAGATGTTTCCTGGCAATTGAATGCGCTAGGTTTAACTTCTTGCGAATACCATCCACATAATCGCCATAGTTGGTAACATTCTGTTGTGCCTTATCCATAACACAGCCAAACACAAGTTCTGCTGGAAGTCAAACTTCCCTTCCCAAGGTGCCCTTGGGGTTCTAGGTGGCTTCTTGTCGCATGCACATGTATCACATTGGCGGATAAACACTCTGATGTCTTCTTTCATGTTAAACCAGTAAAACCTTTGAATTATTTTGGCTTTCGTCTTTTTCGTACCCATATGCCCTGACATTAAACCACCATGCATAACCTGTAATACCTCTCTTTTCAGGTCTTTTGTTATAATTATTTGGCCAACTGTGTCAGAACCATCACGTTTCACAAGTTCTTTTATTAGTACACCATTTACTACCCTGATATGGTCCCATAAGAGAAGATAATGCCGACATGCTGGACTAGACATACTAATTTCTTCTCTTGGTGACTTATTATCTGCTTCCTTTGATTGAAGAACTAGCTTTATATCTTTGTCCTCCAACTGGCTTTTGCGCATATCTTCAGCCACAGTACCCAAACCAACAATCAACCGTTGATACAATCTGCACTCTCTTACTATGTTTGTAAGATCCTTATCATCGACGTATTGAATATCACCTGTACTTTCATCAGTCTGATTAAACTGTTCTCCAGAGCAACCCATGCCTTGGGATTTGACTTTTTCGGACATTTGCAGCGACATGATCTCCGCTCTTCTGCGGCACTTACAACATGGTCCGCACTTGAGGCGTTCTGACATATTTGTCACTGCACTGGCTGTCTCTTGGGCTGTTGCATCTGGACAGTGCATCACAGTGTGGTTGTTGTTTACCTGGCCTGTATTCAGTGCAGAAGTCAAAAGCTGCTAAGATCTCTTTCCAACGTGCAATCTTGCCATTGGGTCTGTCAGGCTGAAAAGCCAAATAAGGGCTTGGTGATCACTTCTGCAGGGTTGCATCTAGAGTGCGGGATTGCCGAAATCCTGGATCAAAATAAAAAATCCCACGAAAACGAAATTAATTTGGGCACCAAATCCCGCACCAAAACGAACTAGCCCGAAAAAATTGCATGATCGTGCGCAACATAATGGGGGGGGTAAAGAGAAAAAACGACTTAGGGAGAATAAAATGTAACAAAATTTGCATGGGTCACCCCAATAATCATTCGAAATCATGTCATCTGTGTTATGCAGATGAAAAGCCTCACTGCAGGGCCCACGCTGTTGATCACCAGTGGCACCGAATGCGATAATTTAGGAAAAGTGTGTCCAAAAATGACGCACTGGCAAATCTGCTGGCAACAATAGACCGTTTGCCAATTACTGATACCGAGGGGTCACCAAGAGTTACTTCCCTTGCAGATACTCTTCACTGGACAAGCTAATCCAATCTTAAATATACCAGAATAGTTATAGGGTCGCATTTTTGAAATGTAATTCACCCTAAACACGATAAAAAAAAACTGGGCGTGTCAGTAGTTGTATCAATTATCATTTTCGAAGACATGCACAAAAAAAAGAACAGTTGTTTTATCAAACTTTCTGTAGCCTAGCATACAGAAAGAAAAGTCGTATTATATAAGCGCTGTCTCCTGTCAGGTATTTTGATAGAACCTTTTGTATGCAGGCTACATAAATAACTTGGAAAAAAAAAATCCCTGATGAAGAGATAAAAAAAAAAAAATCTCGCCAACTGCCTTGGTTTCACAGGGCAAAAAAAAGATAATTCCAATATGCAGTTAAATCAGGGTTACATAATAATGCATTTGAAAATTTGAAAACAAAAAGTGTTGGGGCAGAAAAAACGCTTCTTTTGGGGCAAGTAATAAGAATAGACCTACCCTCTGTAACAGATTTTAAGAATTCCAAATCCTTTACAAGTGATCAACGTAAGACTGAACAGGATAAACACTTTATTATGACATGTGTGTTAATCCGTGCTTAAGAAGTACATCACAGCTCTTCCTAAAGATCACCCACTTTGACGGTGAAATACTGAGATGAAAGGAACTTCCAGCTAACCCTTTACCAGCTTTTCAATGAAAACAATTATAGCATGTATTTCCCTACTGAAAACGAAGGGGAAACTACCTGTTTTCAAGGAGGAATGGAAGGTTTGAAATTTAAACTGAATTTTGTTGTTACAATAATCATCTGATAAGGTAGTTCAAACAAAAACATGACAAAAAATGCAACTATGAAGATTTTAAATATTTTTTTTTAAGATCAGGATTTTCACAATAAATTAAAACTGTATGGTTTTCCAGTATTTAGTAATGAACCGTCTCTATTTGCTGAAATGATTTTTTAAAACAAAATCTCATCACTTTAATAGTTTAAATAAATCAAACCATTGATCCATGGGTTTTGAGCCCTGTATGTCACTAACTTAGCTACAGGGTTCGTCAAACATTGATTGATCAATCGGACATAAATAGAAAAATAAAATCCACTGCACTTCAACAATTTTTTTCTTTTCCTCCTTTTTCCTGGAATTTTTTGTACAACACTAAATCTTCATAAACTCTTTACCAAACGACAAAATTTTAAGCTTGCCCAAATCAAAAGCATTTTGCAGACGACAAAATAAATGCGACTCAGAAAATGAAATTAGCTGTAGGAAGGATAGCAAATATTTTGGGAAAAGGAGAAAATGCTGGTTACCAGAATTTTCTCCTTTTCCAACAACATTTTTAAAAGCTATCTTTCTCAATTGTAAAAAGCTGGGGTCATGTGGTACAGGGTTCTGTATAGTTCTAGTGAATGCTTATTCAACTAGTACTTTCATCCATTGGCAAAACATTGGACTCAACCAGATACATAGCATTTGAAGACGATAGAATAACACGGGTCAACTGGTTGAAATTGTTCTTGAAAAAGTAGAAAATATTGTGGAAAAAGAAGAAAATGGTAGTTATAAGCCCTTCCTCCTTTTCCAGTATATTCTTTAAGATGCCTTCTCTCTCACAGGTAAAAGATGCTGTGATTTGTCCCCCTGTTGGTTATTTGTAACGCAAAATGCCAAGAAATATCTGTGGAAACTGTATTCAAATAAAAATGTGATTAAGGTTTCATTTTTCTTACACACTTGTATGTATCTTATCATTGATACACATATATAAGAGTATAAGGAAAAAATTCGAAAATGAAACATAAGTCACGTTTTGATTGAAATACAATTTTCACAGCTATTTCTGGGCTGTATATTGTTTCCATTTGGTTTCTTATTTATTTTTTTTTTGGAGGGGGGTTTGAGGAAGTGACACAAATAAACGAAAGTGGGACAAATCTCCATGTCTTTCACCTGTGTTTTTTTCTCAGGGTCGTAAAACTCGAAATTGTTTGGTAGAAGGTTAAGAAGCTGTCCAGTGTCTTCAAAGAGACAGGGATAGTCCATTCACTGAAATTATTACTACAGCACTATTATCAAATCGTCTTTTTTGCACTTTCGGCCATGTTCCTACTGACAAATAACTGTAATAGATCATGACCATAAGGAAGATGGCCTCGGATCAAATTTCACACCTTCCATCCCTCCTTCACATAATATATATTCAAGCTTCATTTTGAGTGTTCAAAAAAATATTTGTCTTGCGTGTTTTTACAAAAAATGGGTGAAGGGTTAACTCGGTGTTCCTTTGATCTCGGTATGGCACTGCAGAGTGGGTGATCTTTAGACGAGCTGTAATGTACTTGCTTGGTACAGATTAACGCACATGTGTTGTATCAAACCGACTCTTCTTATCTTTTGTTTTATATTAATTTACCCATATGTTGATCATTTGTGGATGGGATTTTAAATTTTACACAGGTTATAGAGGGTAAGTTCATTCTTAGTCTCTACTGAATCTGCTATATTTGATCTCACAAAATACATATTTTGTGTGTCCATGATTTTTTTGTTTCAAATGCAATATCATAAAATATGTTTTAATTGTGTTGGAATTAATTTCCTCCTGATTTCCTGCCATATCATTTTTTTTTTCAGTTGTGATTTTGTCCAAATTTAAAGGATTTGCAAATGGGAAATAACACACTTTTTTCTTTGAAATAGTGCTTTGTTTGTCTGGTATAACTCAATACTTCTGGTGCGCCGCTTACAATAACAAGAAAATATCGCTTATATCAAATTTAATTGGCCAATAGTCTATTGGTATCTTATGGCTACAAAATTCTTGAAAGATAATAATTCCACCATGAATAGTATTATGTATGACAGACCACACGTCACTGTTTACCACAAATTAACAAGCTGGCGTTTATTGAAAAGCGAGATTATGATGCTGGTCCACTTATCTAGGGTAAATGACATGTTTTGAAGTGACCTGCAACCCTTATTGACAAATTCTTGAAATATCATGTGGAAATACTGATAAAAAAATCAACTGACATAAAAAAAAAGATCAATGCATAAAACCGGGGAAAACCCATGACATGTCAGTTTGACATTGTCTGATCAGAGGCACTTCAGACTGTCTTTCCAGCTTTGGCAGTGAATTTAAGAAGTAAATTTACATAAATATCTGTATGAAACAATAGATGGAAGCTAAAATCTCTCTCTAATACTTTGGTAAAATTTTCGGTGAATTTATGAAATGAAAATATTGAACAACATAGGGTAGGATGGGGTGTAGTCTTCATGTCTTACAGTGATAGTACTTTTACAAGTGTTAAAGAAAAAGTTACAGGACATTCATATAAGCAAAGAAGACTGGAATAAAATAACCCTTTAATGGATATGATCTTTATTTTTTTTTTCCAAAGACAAAAACAAATAATACATAAACCCTTTACCGCTTTATGGGAACCACCATGAAATTTGTCCCCCATCTTTACACTTGAAGGGGGGGACGTGCCCCATTTTTCTGAAAATGATGGGGGACAGCCCCCCTATTTGAAAATTTGTAGATGCATCCCTGCTTCTGATTATGAACTTACGACCCAATAAATACTGTCTGAAGTACTGGACAAATTAAAAACAACTACTAACAATTCATGTTCTGTCACACAATAATTGCCTTCTGCCTTGTTGAGGGATCTACTTGCATATGCTAGAACTCTCTCACAACCTGTCTGTATTTAAGAAAGAACCCCTCCGATTCCAGCACCAGATGCATCTACATCAAGGTAAAAAGTATCCCCTTCATTAAGTGGGTACCCCATTATATCTGTACTAGTTAGTGCTTTCTTGAGACTTACAAAAGCTGCTTCACATTCATCGGACCAGTTGAACTTGTTATCCTTTCTTGTTAGTTGAGTCAGTGGTTGTGCGAGCTTTGCGAAGTCCTTGATGAACTGCCTGTAATACAATCCGGTTGCAACAAACTGTTTAACTTGCTTAGGGTTTTGTGGCCTTGGCCAATTGGCCACTTTTGCAATATTATTTGGGTCAGGCCTTACACTGTCTTTAGACAGAATATGTCCAAGGAACACTACTTCTGTTTGTAGCAGGTGACACTTGCCAGGTTTCAGTTTAAGTCCTGATTGTTTGATCCTATCCAGAACTTCATCAACTCTCTGGATGTGTTCCTCAAAATTTGCTCCAGACACTATAATGTCGTCAATATACACAAGACATGTCTGTCACTGAAGGCCTTGCAGCACTAGTTCCATTGTCCTCTGAAAGGTGCCACAACTATTATTCAGACCAAAAGGCGTACGGGTCATTTCAAATAGACCATATTTACAAGTAAATGCACTTTTGGGGATATCTTCCTTCTTGAGAGGGATCTGAAAATATCCACTTGTCAAGTCAAACGAACTAAACAAGCTCATTCCACCAGCAGCGTCAAGACAGTCTTGAATTCTGGGAAGAGGGGAACCATCAGGCTTGACCAGAGCATTCACTTTTCTATAGTCAGCGCAAGGCCTTACCGCTCCTGACTTTTTGCGCACAAACAGTATGGGACTTGCCCAGGGTGAGGTGCTTTTTTGAATGACTCCTTGCTGCTTTCTCGTCAGCTGCCACTGTCATGCTGATAAAGAAACATTAAACTCAGTTCAATCCAAGCCATGGTCATATGTATGTAAAATATTGGTTCAATCCATGCTGTGGTCATACCATATAAATTTTACTACTTTATGTAAATTCAATAAAGGGTTAAACATACATAAAATGTAATATACCGGTACAACATACATGTATGTATAGTTAGTGCTTTCTTGAGACTTACAAGTCTCTTCCCCATCAGCCAAACCAAAACAGTCCTCACTAGTCTGCAAAACGTCCATGTCCACTGTCAAAAAGGACACTGAGGTGTAACTTGGCTCAACAGAGCTAAAGTCTACTGCAATGTCTTCCTCATCATCTGCTTCACGGAAGATCTCCTCCTCCACATCATACAAAACTTGGTTTTAATCCATGCTGTGGTTTGTGACTGATGAACTTTTGAAAACAGTTTTCTGTGACTGACAAACTTTTGAAAGCATTTAATAGTAAACCCAGTCGCCATAACAGTCAGGTCGACGACTACGCCGCCCGCTGTGTGTCACTAGTACAGGCTCTGGCTCTGAATCACAGTCAGTAATAGGTTGACCAGTAGGGGAAGAGACCAAGTCAAGCTCAGCCTCATCCCCATCAGCCAAACCAAAACAATCCTCACTAGTCTGCAAAACGTCCATGTCCACTGTCAAAAAGGACACTGAGGTATAACTTGGCTCAACAGAGCTAAAGTCTACTGCAATGTCTTCCTCATCATCTGCTTCACGGAAGATCTCCTCCTCCACATCATCCAAAACCTTGGTGTCTACATCATCCCAGGTCATGGAGCTGAAGGAAGAAACCATTTTGTTTTCTTTCTCCATTTCCATATCCTCTGCAACAGACAATGACTCATCAATGAAGGCGATCCTGTAGACTTCCGTGTCAAAGGCATACATCTCGGAGGACAGGGATATGGGGCTAAGAGTGGCCTCATGCACCATATCCATATCCTGCACTGATGGAGGCTTACTATCCTCTCAATTTGTTCTGCATCTCCAACATAAGCATTCTGTCTCAAAGTTGTCTATTACCATTATCAGGTTATACTTGTCTTTGAAATGCTGAGTTGGCTCCACTAAGTACTTGGACTGCTTGCAGATATCATCAGTATCTTCCCTTTCAAAGCCCTACAGGCTTAGGAAAAAGCCCAGACATTACATGTTTAAAAGTCTGTGGAAAAAAAAAACTGCACAAATCCTGGTTTCCCTTTAACCTATGTTTAGAAACTGTATTCTAAGATGTGCAGTAAAACAATGGTATTTGTAGAAATCTATTTTTCCCTTTGAAATAATTGAATTTTAAAGTAATATGGAGCAAAAAACAGGCTACACTTTTCCACCAAAGTATTCTTATGGCCATTTTCTCCATTGCTTCTTTATTAGCGGCAGTGATAGATTACACACGGTGCATTAATATTTGTCCTGTACAGGATCGTGATGTGTCATAGCAGACAGGTTGAATCTTCGGGGAATATGACATGTGCAGACGAAAACCCCAATTTACTCCATGAGTATTTATACTGGTATAAGTGGATGCGTAAATGTGACATCAAAAGTAAATTTACCTACGCATGCATCTTCACTGACATGTAATGAAATGTATGCATATTTATGGCACTAACCAGACATTGATTTTATCAAAACTTTGAATTTAGTGCCACAATTTTGACACACACTATAAGTATTTTACATGGAGGTTTGCAGTTATAAGAATTAAAAAAAAATCTTAGTTTCTCTTTTGATGCTATACAAGACTGGTCTGCTTTTATCAGGGTTCCCGCTGGGCTTCGCATTTGGCGCCATTTGGGATAGATTTTTAAATGTGGTGCCAAAAAATGCCGAATGGCGAAAATGACTGGCGCTGATATTTTTCATATCGGGATGCCCAACTTTTTAAAACTGGCCCCCTTCACTGCAATGCATGACCACCAATTCATCGACAAAAGTGAAATAAATCAGCTGGAATAAACAACGGCATCGAAGTAATCAAAATGACTTCACAAATCGTTGTCATTTACACCTGTCTATCCGAATATACATACACTTTCGATAACATAAACATCCGGCTAGAAAAAAATTGTAAATTTATTTTGGAAAATTGTCCGAAAGTGAAAGTCGAAGACCAGTGGCCTATGTCAATCGTTAATGTTACTAAATGTCCAAATGAATCATGATCGCAGGTAAAATACAGCGGGTTTCCAAAATGGCGACGGTGTCGCCGTCGGCGTTGACTAAAACCCGGACCGTAATGTTATCATTGTCCTCGGCATTTTCTATGTCGTTCTTCCTCCGTTAATCGCCCACTTTTTCGGAAAACTTGTTTGGTTTTTTTTAATATTTTAACTTTTTTGTACTGTTACAGATAAAAAAAAAAAAAAAAGTCCCTACAGAAGCAATTTCTTTCTAAGGGAGAAATTTCTTCTTTTTTTTTTTAACATTTTTTTTTTACATATTGACTTTGTTGTTTGGTTTGTACAATTTAAACTTCTGTGTTTCAAAAAGTCTTTCTTTAAAACTTTGTTACAAAAGTAGAAATTGCTTTCAATGACCTATTTCTGCTTTTGTCACAGTGGTTTTACAAACATTAAAGATAGATCTACTTAAACTAAGTAGATGTTGTTTTTTCCCTTGTTCACAAAAATAATTTTTTTACTATATTCATGAAAAAGACAGATATGAATTATGAAATCTGATGAAAACAAATGTTTTCTTGTTTGTTTTTTTTATTGACACAACCATGCGATGAAAATTTATAGTCCAATTCTTGATTATGTGTGACCCCTGGTACTTTCATTTTAAAATTGGCACCAACTGGCTCTAATTATTTCAGTTTGGCGCAGACTTTTCTCATTTGGCGAAAGTGATGGCGCAAGAAAAAAAGAAGCCAGAGGGAACCCTGTTTATCAATTGTGACTCTCCATGATGCCTTTCCATAGCAAAAAAAACAAACTCTAGCTTCTCTGAGTTTTAGGTCAAAAACAGTAAAATAGTAGCTACTCCATAAAAAATAATTTAAATGTCTGCAACTGAAAATGTAACAGAAGTGTAACTATGCTTTAAAGTTGGCCAAATAAGATCAGTTCATTAAACTTTTTCTTTTAGAATTTGATTTAAGCTGAACCTGACAGAATACCATTGCTGAATTCATGAATGCATCACACAACTGCATTAAATTTTTATTTTACTCTAAAGTATCCCAAAAGAGAGAGAACCTTTTCACATTTTCATAAGGTCATTTTTGTTATTGTACACCTATTGGAAATGAATTAAGTCTTATATGCCTTTTAATAACCACCCATTTCAAAAAGGAAATTTTTCCTTAACTCGTTGCCACAAAATCCAAAATTTTAATGACCCATATAAAGAAAGTTTTTAAAAAGATTGTTGGAAAAGGAGAAAATGCTGGTTACATTTCATTCTTTTTCCACTGTGTTTTTCAAAGATTTTTTTCGGCGAGTCGTTGTGTGGTAACCAAAGCATTATGCTGATGCCCAGGTAACTGGAATAGCTTTCCTTATTCTTCAAATAGTAGAGCTAAAAAGGAGATATTGTTTGTGAAAGGCATTGTCTTCTTTTCCTACCATGTTTTCAACGCTAGTAGTTATCTTTATATTTAACTGTGGACATGTCTTTTCAATAGTCCTAGTATATATCATTATGTATGCTCAGAAATAACCACATACCATAATTTGCTTAAGTTTTGGGACAGTAAAAAATAATTAATTTTTTTCGTGTCCCAATACTTTGGTCTACAAAAAATAATTATTTTGTCAGATGTCCCAAAACTTATGGTCAAACAAGACAATCTGTCATATTGAAAGTCACTGGCTGCTAACCCGTCGAATATTGCGACGTCATTGATGTCGATAAACGTCCAATTATTTGCAGGTTGGTCTATTTTTAGACAGATTGGAATTCCACCGATCAATTTGAGCACTAAGAGTTTAAAACTTTGCTTTTTCTCATTGTTTTCCTTGGTGATTAACTTGTCACTCATTGTCTGCGTCCTCGGATCGCGATGAGGATGTTATTTTGCGTTTGTAGATAAATTCACAACATATTTTACCTGCTTACATGTATGTGAGGTGAACGACGTTAATTCCACTCTGACAAGTACCTGCTCGGACCGTTCTCAAATTTGATTGGTTCGTCGATCTTCGATCGATAAACCTTGGGTAATCTAGGCCTACCTTGATTTCTATTTATAAACAAAGAACTCGATTGACCGTGAAATATATGCATGTCAACTCTGTCAGCATCGGATGTACATATACACATTATAAAAGTTATGTATCTTGGATACAAGTTTATCACACCATTTTTACACTAACGTCGGATTTCTTTTTGAATTGGGGTTTAAATTAGACTGTTAGGTGATCGGGTTTTTTGTCTTGAATCAGGAAACTCCCATTGAAATCGGGAGGGTTGAGAAGCATGCTTACGACATGTGTGTAGAAATAAAACTGCGCGAAATGAATATTTGCAAACCAACGGTATCAAATGGATTGAAAGATTTTTTTTTTTAAAATAGATATTCACTGTCCCAATTCTTTGGAACAAAAAAATACCGATCTCGCTTTGCAATTTTTAGTATGTCCCAAATCTTTGGATCATAAAAAATAATTATTTTCACGATTTTTGATGGTGTCCCTATTCTTTGGGTGTCCAAAAACATATGCAAAATACGGTAATTGACTTTTGCAATATTATTTGGGTCAGGCCTTACACTGTCTTTAGACAGAATATGTCCAAGGAACACTACTTCTGTTTGTCGCAGGTGACCCTTGCCAGGTTTCAGTTTAAGTCCTGATTGTTTGATCCTATCCAGAACTTCATCAGCTCTCTGGATGTGTTCCTCAAAATTTGCTCCAAACACTATAATGTTGTCAATATACACAAGACATGTCTGCCACTGAAGGCCTTGCAGCACTAGTTCCATTGTCCTCTGAAAGGTGCCACAACTATTATTTAGACCAAAAGGCGTACGGGTCATTTCAAATAGACCATATTTACAAGTAAATGCACTTTTGGGGTTATCTTCCTTCTTGAGAGGGATCTGAAAATATCCACTTGTCAAGTCAAACGAACTAAACAAGCTCATTCCACCAGCAGCGTCAAGACAGTCTTGAATTCTGGGAAGAGGGGAACCATCAGGCTTGACCAGAGCATTCACTTTTCTATAGTCAGCGCAAGGCCTTACCGCTCCTGACTTTTTGCGCACAAACAGTATGGGACTTGCCCAGGGTGAGGTGCTTTTTTGAATGACTCCTTGCTGCTTTCTCGTCAGCTGCCACTGTCATGCTGATAAAGAAACATTAAACTCAGTTCAATCCAAGCCATGGTCATATGTATGTAAAATATTGGTTCAATCCATGCTGTGGTCATACCATATAAATTTTACTACTTTATGTAAATTCAATAAAGGGTTAAACATACATAAAATGTAATATACCAGTACAAAATATATGTATGTTTATGTATATACAAAACTTGGTTTTAATCCATGCTGTGGTTTGTGACTGATAAACTTTTGAAAACAGTTGTCTGTGACTGACGAACTTTTGAAAACAGTTGTCTGTGACTGACAAACTTTTTGAAAACAGTTGTCTGTGACTGACAAACTTTTGAAAACATTTAATAGTAAACCCAGTCGCCATAACAGTCAGGTCGATGGCTACGCCGCCGGCTGCGTGTCACTACTACAGGCTCTGGCTCTGAATCAGTCAGTAATAGGTTGACCAGTGGGGGAAGAGACCAAGTCAAGCTCTAACAAGGTTTACGGGAGTCTTGGTGAGGGTCTCTGAGTCCAAAATGACCCTTTTTTTTTTCAATTTTTTTTTTATTTTTCTGCACGTTTGGGGTCAATTTAAGATAAAAAAAAAAAGTTTAAAAAAAAAAAATATTTGAAGTGCTGAATTTTGGAATTCCGAAATCGCGGCCAGATTTCTGGACACGGCCAAACGCCCTAAAATCGCCATATCTTTTTTATTTCGAACTGGATCGTCCTAATTTTTTATGAGATTGATAACCTTTAACGTAGCTACCTTCATGCAAAATTTGGACAGAATCGGCCCATTAACAAGGGAGATAATTTTATTTTCCGAAGAAATCCGCACATTTTCAGCACCCCGCACTCGAAAATTTGAAAAAAAAAAAATTTATTTGCAAAAGAAACCCATTTTTCTTTAATGTGTCTTGTAGAGCATTACATTCTCTATCTTATGTGCAAGTTCCGTCCAAAAATATTAAAAATTAGAGAAGTTATGGCTAAAAAACATGCGAAAATCGACCTTGGTTTCCCTTACCTTGGGGGGGGTGGGGTAAGTATTCCGTCTATATCTCCTGTCATATATGCCACAAATCCACAATTTTCTGGTATATTGTAGGCAGATCATGGGGCTAAAGAATAATAAAGGAAAATTTACATTCCGCAGTCAATAAACCCTTAGCCGACCCGCTTGAAGGGTGAACTAAAATCGGCCTTTTTGCGATCCTTCAGCCCCTTTAAAATTGAAGTTTAATCAACCAAAATGATTTTAGCATCTTTAGCTTACAAGTCCCTAGAATTGTGCCGAATTTCGTGCAGAAATATGCATATTTGTGAACACTAGTACCGAAATACGGGGCGAAAATTTAAAAAAATGGTGGGGTAAGATTTCTGCTCTTTTCTCCTTTAATACCGACTACTTTCGATTACAAATACGTCCATCACGTAGCCAAGTGATTGGGCAAGAGAATAAAACACATTTGAGTGGAGCGGTGATCTTGTACAGTCCAATAAACTTAAATTCAGCAATATCTGATCAAACACTTTTGAGCTATATCCGAATGTTTAAACCTTCCCCCTGATGAAAATTAAAAAATTGGGCCAGCTGCCCCATAATCGGCCTGCAATATTGACGAAATCGCTACAAAAGCGAGTTTATTTTCTTCCACCGATAATTCCACATATTTATTCCGAATTTCAAGCAAAAATATTGAGATTTGTGGAAATTATGGCCAAATATGCAATTAAAATTTACCTCGATCTCCCTTTCCTTAGGGGGTGGGGTAGGTATTTCGTCCATATCTCCTGTAATACTTGCCAAACATCCACAATTTTCTGGTCTATTGTAGGCAGATCCTGGGGCTAAAGAATAATAAAGGAAAATTTACATTCCGCAATAAAGAAACCCTTAGCTTGAAGGGTCAGCTAAACTGAAAAACTGCAAAATGCCCCAAAATTGGCCATTTAGCGATCCTTCAACCCCTTTAAAATTTAAGTTTAATCAACCAAAACGATTTCAGTATCTTCAGCTTACAAGTCCCTAGAATTGTGCCGAATTTCGTGCAGAAATATGCATATTTGTGAACACTAGTACAGAAATACGGGGCGAAAATTTGAAAAAATGGTGGGGTGGGGTAAGATTTCTGCCCTTTTCTCCTTTAATACCAACTACTTTCGATTACAAATACGTCCATCACGTAGCCAAGTGATTGGGCAAGAGAACAAAACACATTTGAGTGGAATTGGAGCAATAGAAGCCATGGAAATGTCCGATAACTGCGGGCTTTGGCACGAAAACCCATAAAATCCACTTTTCGTCCCCTAGCCCATTCACACAGGTCGGATTTTCTTCCTTATTTGGACAGATATTGAAGTATATTTGGTATCGTTGTAAAGCGGTGATCTTGTACAGTCCAATAAACTTAAATTTGGCAATATCTGATCAAACACTTTTGAGCCAGATTCGAATATTTGAATATCGAGATTTTTGGAAATTATGGCCAAATATGCAGTTAAAATTTACCTCGATCTCCCTTTCCTTAGGGGGTGGGGTAGGTATTTCGTCCATATCTCCTGTAATACTTGCCAAACATCCACAATTTTCTAGTATATTGTAGGCAGATCCTGGGGCTATGGAAAAAGTAGCAAAAGCGGTAATGTACCCAAATAGGTACATAGAGATCACGAAAACCCATAACTCTTTCATATAGATATGATAAGATAATTCCTTTTCCTATTCCTCAAGAAGTTATCTCCCTTTAAATTTTAAAATCGTTTTCCGTATATTTATACAATTACCCTTAGATTGATGGGCCAGTTTTTAACTGATGGATTTCTCACTGCATTTTAGGTATAACTTGTTTCTTAATAAAAGAGATAAAGATCGTTACAAAAAAAAAATGAACCTAATAATGTTAAATATGAAAAGCACTCTAATACCTTGTCAGCCATACAAATTCTATCTCCGTCTTCACGATGGATAGGCCAATGCACATTTGTTTGCGTTATTTAACTTTGGCTCTGATTATGTTAAAGTGGTTTTACATTAATTCTTTACCGCACAATCCGGACCTGTAACAACCCTGAAATAAAAGCCTTGTAAAAACATTGTGGGGAAAGGAGTCATTGCTGGCAACCAGCATTTTCTTCTTTTCCCACAATATTTTCAAACCATCCAAAATAAGACTCTGAATTTTAGTTAGTATTTATTTTTTTCGTCTGCAAAAGCATTGATTTTGGACCCGTTTTAATATTTGTCAGTTGTTAGAGAGTTCTAATATGTAATTGCGTTACTTAAAGTAGGAAGTTGTGTATATGTGATTGCGTTCTTAAGTTCAAGACCTGGGCCAAGTGAAATCTCCATGCTTAGCGCATGTTTAATCACAGGGCCATCAGTCCGTATTTGATTTCGGGGGCTATGTATATGTGAATGCGTTACTGAATCTGTGTTTATGTGATTGCGTTCTTAAGTTTAAGACATGGGCCAAGTGAAATCTCCATGCTTAGAGCATGTTTAATCACAGGGCCATCAGTCCGTAATTCAATTCGGTGGCTATGCACATGTGTTTGCGTTATTTAACTTTGGCTCTGATTATGTTAAAGTGGTGTTTACATTAATTCTTTACCGCACAATCTGGACCTTTAACAACCCTGAAATAGAAGCCTTGTGAAAAACATTGTGGGGAAAGGAGTCATTGCTGGTAACCAGCATTTTCTACTTTTCCCACAATATTTTCAAACCGTTCCAATTTTAGTTAAAATTTATTTTTTTCGTCTGCAAAAGCATTGATTTTCGACCCGTCTTAAATATTTGTCAGTTGTTAGAGAGTTCTAATATGTAATTGCGTTACTTAAATTAGGAAGTTGTGTTTATGTGATTGCGTTCTCAAGTTTAAGACCTGGACCAAGTGAAATCTCCATGCTTAGCGCATATTTAATCACAGGGCCATCAGTCCGTAATTCATTTCTGTGGCTATGTATATGTGACTTCGATATTTAACTTTGGCTCTGTGTTTTAGTGTTGTTTACTTTAATTCTTTACTGCACAATCCTGAACAATAACAACCCTGAAATAGTAGCAAATGAAAGCATTGTAGGAAAAGCAGTCATTGCTGGTAATCAGCATTTTCTACCTTTCCCACACTGTTTCCAAACCATCCCAAAAAACTTTTTGAATTTTAGTTTAGATATTATTTTCGTCTGCAAAAGCATTGATTTCGGACCCGTCTTAAAAATTGTCAGTTGTTAGACTTCAGATCTGGTGTTTGTATGCTGTGTAGTGTGTGTTTGGTTTTGTGTTTCAGTTTCACATCCATGACTCCCTGTCTGATCTCGGGTCCAAACGGCAGCCGTAATCCCAGAGCAGCTCTGATCCTGCTTTGATGTCTTTGGACGCTTCCATTAATAGCACTATTCTGTCCACATCTCCTTTAACTTTCATTTGTATATTAGTGTCTTTCCTGCTATGGTTAAAAAACCGACCTTTAATTGTCTTTCCGGGGTGGCACTCACATGGTTTTACGGCGTCACAGTAATAATACTGTCTCCCCGTGGGGTCCCGGGGTTTTTTTAATTTATAGAATAGGACCTCGGCCTTTCTCTATGGCATGTCGTAGAAGGCGACTAAAATTAGAGACAAACGGCTGCTTTCCTCGTAATTCGTAGGATTGCAGCAGGCTGGGTAGTTCTTATTCCAAATCCTGTATTTTTTTCTCGATGTAAATAGGGTTTGGAATGGGAATCAATTGGCCTGTGGGACCCCGTGTGGTTTAATCGGGGGTATAAGAATAAACCACTGCAGTCCCGCGATCGTCACATCTGCCATTTCATCTGGCGGAACAAAAGTGACAGCATGCATGTCGTAAAAGGCGACAAAAGGGGCATCATTTTGTGTTTCGTCCATTCCTCATTTATCATGTTTGTCTTATGTTGTTGCACATGTATGTTATTTTCACCTTGCATTATTGTTTACTAAGTAAGTGCGCCCAATATGACCTAAGTTGTCGACGGGCCTTAAAACGCTATTCATTATTCATTATTATAATAATACTGTCCTTTGTAACCAAATTTCAACATGTATTTATTGTCATCACGGTCTTTATATAGTTCTTCATACCTATAATCACCTGTTGCTTGATCAATAATTTCCCCGTGGTAATCACAAACTACCTGTCCTTTTGATATGTCTTTAGCAGCGAATGCACCGCGGCCTTTTACTTCATCTACTTTTTTTATAACAACACATGGCCAATTTTGATCATTCACTTGCGTTCTGATTGACGGTTCCAGTGGGGGGGTTCTTCGGCTTAGTTCAATATCTACTGTCTTTTTAGTTGTCTTTTTTTGGTGTGCGGTTATCATAAGCTTGTACGCTGCGTTGGTTGTTTTGACATTTTTGGACCAGTTCATTTGTAGCATATAATTGTCAATTGCTTTGCTGAATTTTAATGGATCATTTACTCTTTTCAGGGCTTCGGCAATTTCTTTTGCTCGGCACATGTCTCTGGTGTAAGTGACGTAAGACTGTGCGAATTTTATCAGCTTTTTATGGTCTTCTTCCTCTGGGATCTCGAGTTTCTTAATGACTTCTCGAATGTCATCTCTTGTTGGAAGTCTGGTGTTGCTCTGAATGGGACCCAATTGCTCTCTTATTTTCTTCTCATACGTTTTTTTGCCTGTACAAGTGTCGTCTTGTGAATCAGATGATGACGATTCTGATGATGATGATGATGATGATGTAATTGCTGCAATTCTTGCTGTCACTGCTCGTGGAATACTTTGTGTGGCTGTTGACTGTTCTGGTGCTGATGACGATGATGATGATTATGATGATGATGTAATTGCTGCTATTCTTTCTAACATTGCTGGCGGAATTCTTTGTGTCGTTGTTGACTGTTCTGGTGCTGATGACGATGATTGAGCAGAAATCTGTTGGGATGTAGGCTCCTGAGCAGTAAATATAGCTCTGTCCAGTCGATCAAAAAGAGACAGAACCTCAGCTTTGGCACTATCTGAGACTTCCTTGGTAAGCTGTGCACTCTCTGACACATAGGATGTCACGTCGACGCCTGCATTATGGCTGCACTTTTGAAGGATTTCACCGATAAGTGGTATTCCAAGTTTGTGGGGTACAGATTCGTCCATCCCCAGTGTAGTGTTTGTTTGCTGTGGCCTCTGAATGTGTCAACATGCCATGAACTATCTGTTGTTTCTCTTTGTTTAGGTAGCAACTTCCTAGAGTAGTCAGAATCTTACGAAATAAGGTGTGACTAAGGATTTTACTTAGTTCTTTATCGTACTTCTCCAAAAAGCTGGTCAAATCGTTGGAGGCATTGTGAATCGGCTTTCCATTGCTGTTGATAAAGAGAAATTCCTTGTTTGAGGGTAGGGGATTTCTCACATGCTGATAATAGTCTCTCAGCATTCCCATCAGCTCTTCAGTCAAGTATATAAATGCAACATATTGTGCACCGGTCTTGTGCTCTGCTGTAGCTAGATAGTAGTAAACTGATCCGTCTTCAGAGGTTTTGGGGTTCTTTCGGGCCATTTTGTACACGTTGGCCTTCATATTCTTGAAAACAAGGGGCCGGTTACCACAGGTAAGGCTCAACAAATTGAAAAACCCATTCGCCATGCTCACTTCTCTGGCATCTAACTTCTTAGTCGATGCTTTGTCCAACAAGGCTTTGCAGTCTTTCTTCGATGCTTCGAAGGCTTTGAAGACCCTTAAAAGGTAGTCTTGGAAATTTGAAGATCCTTGATACATGTCTGTAGCTATCTGCTCGTTTCTCCTTTTGCTAATGTGTTTAGCATTGGCTTTTTGGAGTTCTTTTACCCTCATGGCGCAGACGTTTCTGTTATTGCTGGCTTGTGGGTTGGCATTGCAGTATTCTTGGTCTTTCATCACAGTATTAAGAAGGTGGTTTATTACCTTCAGGTAGTTCGCAATGTAGTTAGGTGCTATTTGTATCTTGTGTTGTAATATTGTAACCAGTGCGTCAACATTTCCGGCGTTAAGGTGTTTCCAACGGAAGCCATCTACTCGGTGGTTTGGTGCGCAGAATTTCATGACTTTACACGCTATAGATAGATTGTTGTTCATGGTTTTGTTTATTGCTGTGCTATCCTCTGCCAACGACGTGTAATGGCTTTTCAGGAGTTTCAAAATTTTCGCTTTCCCGACAAGCGTGTCTCTTTCTGTAGCCGACACGTCCATATTATACAGTTTGTACTTGTCCGATTGCTTGGACTTTGTTTCTCTGGGTTTCCGGTTGTGGCTCATCCCTTTCAGAATCGCTATCACTGGTGTCAGATGGTGCTAAATCTGGGACTTTGCTGGTCGATGCAACAGGCTCAGGTGGTGATTTGACCTCAACTGTATCGTTGTTGGTGGTTCGCAGTGGCAAAAAACGACTAACTGGTAAAGGCTCTGCTGATTCTTCAGGTTTTTCTTCAGCTTCAGAGTCGCTGTCTAGTATGCGTCGTCTATTTGCTGATGTAGGTCTAATGGCATCTTTGCTGATCGTTGATTGGGGTGATATAATATCAGGTTGGTCTGGTTCGGTTCCAATGGTTTCAGTCATAGCAGACTGCACGGGTGATATTGGTGCAGCAGCATCTTGTTGACTGGGGCCGGGTTGCGGCGAAGGAGGGGAAGTTTTTCTTCTTTTGGCTGCAACTTCTTCGGCGATGGCTTCATCTGCATTCAATCGTCGTCTCGGTGCTGCAGCTACTGGCAACGGTACGACAGGTAATTCTCCAACGGGTTTAACCTTGGTCTTGAAGCCGATTCTTTTAGGAGGATCTGTACCTTTTAGCAAACCTGGCTGGGTGCTGGGTCTTATTCTCCACTTTCTAATTTGTTCGACAGTCAAATTCTCCACATATCTATCAGTTCTAGTGAGATAAACAGGAAGATGGGCAGCTTGGACCATTAGTTCGGCGACGTCAAGGTAGGTATCAGGAAATTTTGTCTTCAAATCCAACAAGTCAAATGATGATTGGGCGGCCATATTGGCCCGTTTCTTTTCAGTTATATTGTCGCGAATTCTCTGCTCCACGGGAATTTCAGCATGACAGTTCAAGATATGATGGTCAACTCTGTCAAATGATATTTGGCAGTAGGGACGTGACTTTGGTGCACTACAACGAAACAAAATAAAGAGCATTAAGACAGTCATTGCTCGGTGGAGGGGGAGGGATAGTGTCAAATATCTAAACTTTTGAAATCAAAAACGCGGGAATTAATTGTCGGGTATTATTTCCCATTTTACCGCATTCATTATGCCAATCTCAAAAAAAGCTATTTTATTTTCAGATAAACTAAGGACAGGAAATAGGGCCAAAGGGTTTCGAGAAGCAAGCGTCAAAATCGTGCGGAAAAATACAAAAATATGTCCTTGTCGGCGGATTTTTTCGGCTTGCCTTTCAATAAGTAGTCATTGCTAAATGCCTGCTTTTTCTATACTGTTTTCAGGGATGCGTAAAACCTTTTAACAGAGTTTCAAATAGGGTTTCTCAGCTACACAATAATGCATAGAACTTTAAGATCGGCTTATATTTAAGAGCTGTAAGTCCTTGAAAAGGTTTCTTGAAGACGTCGAATATTTCGACTTTTGAGAAATCGGACCATTTTCGGAATGTTTTTTGGACTTTTTCCACAATGTTGTCAGTAGTGCCAAAGATCTTTTTACAGGGATTCAAATAGACATTCTCAGCATTAAAATGATGCATAGTACATTAAGATCGGCTTATATTTAAGAGCTGTAGGTCCTTGAAAAGGTTTCTTGAAGACGTCGAATATTTCGACTTTTGAGAAATCGGACCATTTTCGGAATGTTTTTTCGACTTTTTCCACAATGTTTTCAGTAGTGCCAAAGATCTTTTTACAGGGATTCAAATAGACATTCTCAGCTTTAAAATGATGCATAGTACATTAAGATCGGCTTATATTTAAGAGCTGTAGGGCCCTGAAAAGTTTTCTTGAAGAGGTCGAATTTTTCGACTTTTGAGAACTCGGCCCCTTTTCAGAATGGTTTTTCGACTTTTTCCACACTGTTTTCAGTAGTGCCAAAGAACTTTTTACAGGGATTCAAATAGACATTCTCAGCTTAAAAATGATGCATAGTACATTAAGATCGGCTTATATTTAAGAGCTGTAGGGCCCTGAAAAGGTTTCTTGATTCGGTCGAATTTTTCGACTTTTGAGAACTCGGCCCATTTTCGGAATGTTTTTTCGACTTTTTCCACACTGTTTTCATTCCTGCTAAAAATCTTTTAACAGAGTTTCAAATAGGCTTCCTAGGCTACAATTCAGTATTTAAAACATTGCGATCGGACTAAAATTAAGCACAGGAAATAGGGTGAAAGGGTTTCGAGAGGCAAGCGTAAAAATCGTGCGGAAAAATACAAAAATATGTCCTTGTCGGCGGATTTTTTCGGCTTGCCTTTCAATAAGTAGTCTTTGCTAAATGCCTGTTTTTTCTATACTGTTTTCAGGGATGCTTAAAACCTTTTAACAGAGTTTCAAATAGGGTTTCTCAGCTACACAATAATGCATAGAACTTTAAGATCGGCTTATATTTAAGAGCTGTAGGGGCTTGAGAAGGTGTCTTGATGAGGTCGAAATTTTCGACTTTGAGAAATCGGCTCGTTTTTGGAATGGTTTTTCGACTTTTTCCACACTGTTTTCAGTAGTGCCAAAAATTTTTTTACAGGGATTCAAGTAGACATTCTCAGCTAAAAAATGATGCATAGAACTTTAAGATCGGCTAATATTTAAGAGCTGTAGGTCCTTGAAAAGGTTTCTTGAAGAGGTCGAATATTTCGACTTTTGAGAAATAGGACCATTTTCGGAATGTTTTTTGGTCTTTTTCCACAATGTTTTCAGTAGTGCCAAAGATCTTTTTACAGGGATTCAAATAGACATTCTCAGCTTAAAAATGATGCATAGTACATTAAGATCGGCTTATATTTAAGAGCTGTAGGGCCCTGAAAAGCTTTCTTGAAGAGGTCAAATTTTTCGACTTTTGAGAACTCGGCCCCTTTTCAGAATGGTTTTTCGACTTTTTCCACACTGTTTTCAGTAGTGCCAAAGAACTTTTTACAGGGATTCAAGTAAACATTCTCAGCTAAAAAATGATGCATAGAACTTTAAGATCGGCTTATATTTAAGAGCTGTAGGGCCTTGAAAAGGTTTCTTGAAGAGGTCGAATTTTTCGACTTTTGAGACTTTGGCCCATTTTCGGAATGGTTTTTCGACTTTTTCCACACTGTTTTCATTCATGCTAAAAATCTTTTAACAGAGTTTCAAATAGGCTTCCTAGGCTACAATTCAGTATTTAAAACATTGGGATCGGACTAAAATTAAGCACAGGAAATAGGGTGAAAGGGTTTCGAGAGGCAAGCGTAAAAATCGTGCGGAAAAATACAAAAATATGTCCTTGTCTGCGGATTTTTTCGGCTTGCCTTTCAATAACTAGTCTTTGCTAAATGCCTGCTTTTTGTATACTGTTTTAAGGGATGCTTAAAACCTTTTAACAGAGTTTCAAATAGGGTTTTTAAGCTACACAATAATGCATAAAACTTTAAGATCGGCTGATCTGACTGTCAATTCTCGTCTAAGTTTGTTGAATAACTATATTAATCATTATGAAACATAGATTAAGATCAGACGCATACAGGTTACTATTTTCCCAGATGAAGGCCAAGAATAGACTTTTCACAACTCTGCCTGCAATTATCTCAATCTCTTCCTTTACTTCGTTGACGTCTGATCTTTGTCTGTGTTTTATACTGAATAACTAGGGGACAGGATTCAGGCGTCTGATCTTAGTCTAGGTTTGTTAAATTGTAAGGGAATACTAATCAGGCGTCTGATCTTCGTCAATGTTTGATATTATAATAGTTATCATTATCAAACACAGATTAAGATCAGATGGCTGAAAGATACCATTCTCCCAGATGAAGGCCAAGATCAGACTTTTCACAACTCTGCCTCCAATTTTCTCAATCTCTTCCTTTACTTCGTTCACGTCTGATCTTTGTCTGTGTTTCATACTGAATAACTAGGGGACAGTATTCAGGTGTCTGATCTCAGTCTAGGTTTGTTAAATTATAGGGGAATATTAATCAGGCGTCTGATCTTCGTCAATGTTTGATGTCATATTACTAATCATAATCAAACACAGATTAAGATCAGACGCCTGAAAGATACTATTCTCCCAGATGAAGGCCAAGATCAGACTTTTCACAACTCTGCCTCCAATTATCTCAATCTCTTCTTTTACTTCGTTGACGTCTGATCTTTGTCTGTGTTTCATACTGAACAACTACGGGACAGTATTCAGGCGTCTGATCTTAGTCTAGGTTTGTTAACGAATAATTACGATTAGTATTGATAACAAAAAAAAAGCACAGACCAAGATCAGACGTCTAACACATTAAGATCAGATGCCTGAAAGATACTCTTCCAAAATCAAGGCCAGGATCAGAAACCGGGAAAAACCGTGAAAATGACAAAATTAAATTTTTTACCAACCTCTTGTTTGCCATCTTAGTTCAGTATTTTCTTCTTCTCTTCAGGTTTACAGGGGTCTTCTTTCTTCTATTGTCTTAAAACGTTAAATCCAAAGACGAATGCACAAACACTCAGAAAAACACACAATGCAGAGACTAACAAGGCACAGAACACACAAACAAAAAATGCACAGAAGACACAAACATACGATAAAAATGCACAAACACAAAAAACACACAATAAACTAAATTTCAGTATGAAAAACCTCACCAAAAACAATCATTTAAGAAAGCAGAAAATACAGGTATAAAGATTCGCTTAAGAGGCAGGAACAGAGTTTCAAATATGCTTTCTCAGCTACACAATGATGCATAAAACTTTAAGATCTGCTTAAATTTAAGAGTTGTAGGGCACTGAAAATTTTTCTTGATGAGGTCGAATTTTTCAACTTTGAGAAATCGGCTCGTTTTTGGAATGGTTTTTCTACTTTTTCCACACTGTTTTCAGTAGTGCCAAAAAACATTTAACGGCGATTAAAAAAGACATACTCAGCTACAGAATGATGCATAGAACTTTAAAATCGGCTCATATTTAAGAGTTGTAGGGCCCTGAAAAGGTTTCTTGACGACTTAATCATTCTATTCTGATCTCAGTCCTTGAATATGAATAACTAGCTTTATCGGCAGCCTTTCAAAAAGAGAAAATACGAATTCTTCATTCAAAGTTATATTTCCAGCTATGTAGCTCTAACTTATCGAGTCTTGTAATTGATAAGATTGAGATCAGCAGAGATCGGCATAGAAAAATATTGTAACTTCAAGATAGCACGGCAAATGAACGAAAATGGAAGTCTCAAGATTACCAATTTCAATAATATTGTAATTACCTAGGTTCAAGACATTTATTGCCATGGAATTTTTTGATTTAGAAAATAATGTTTTTGAAACTGCCTTATTTGTCCATTTTTTTCATTCTTCTTCCGCTCTTAAGGTTTGTCAATACCTGCCAGATGTTGTTAATTTGTCACAACTTCAGCGAAGTCGCCGAAATTCCTGTTTGTTCGCACCTCGTAATTTGATTGCATTCCTTTGCTAATCCCTATTTCCTGCCTGGTCTAATTTCTCCTTTTCCCACAATATTTTTTTTTTTGGAAAATAATTCTCACTTAGGGTTGTTTAAAGTCGGTTTGTGTGATAAAGAATGACTATTGATTGATAGATAGTAAAAGGATCAGAAAGAAATAGTTTGAGATCAACTTTTTTCCATTTTTCCATTCCATATTAATTAAAGATCAGACCGTCTAATCCATGCTTCCCACTTCCGACGTCTTTACCGTGCCTTCAAAGAATGAATGCCTTTAAATGTGTTTTTGTATTCATGATTAGTAAAATCGCGTTGCAGTATTCCTAAAAAATAATGTTTCAATCTATATAGCTATAGATTATTGAGTCTTGTAGCTGAGAAGATTCAGATCAGCAGAGATCGACCTACTTTAAGTCTAACTTATTTTATAGGTTTTTTTCCACCTGCCTCATGATTCTCTCCCCATTATTGTTTTATTTTTTAGGTTTTGAAATGAAATCTTCAAGAAACAAAAACCCCGCCTTTTGGCATCATTCTCGTATGATTTTAAGTCTGATCCAAGCTTTACATCGTGAGCAATGACTAATTTTGCTAGAATACCCCTTTCCGACAGTATTAATCTTTTTCTGATCTCAGTCTATCAACCTGCATAATCCGTTATAGGGCCAGTCTAACACTGTAAGAAAACCGGTTTTCTCGGTCAAAGATATCTTTTCAACCTGCTCCAGGGAAAAAAGGGCAAAAACATTGTGACAGTTGCCTAAAAAACTTAATTCAGAGTCTAAACTACCCCTGTCAATATTAATGTTTATATATTTTGCTGTCATGGACATCGGTGTATTCGATAAATATAAATGATTGAATTTCTTCATTGATAAGACTGGGATCAGCAAACATCAGTATACAGGAATTCTATAGGGGTAAAAAAGTTCTTTACATAGACAGCAATGGGTTAAGAATGTGTTGGCCATGGCTAGGGACGCTTTAATTTTACGTTTAACCCTGTTCCGACTTACACGTTTTTTCAAATAGTGCTTGCGCCCATGTCTTATATTGAAATTATTTCATTTTTTGCCAGCCGCATCTGCATATCAATAACGATCGGTCCTGAAAGTTTGAAATAAATCAAACAACTATTTTTTCATTTATAGCATTTTGAAAAATGCGTTTGTCTTCTGCTGAAACACGGAGAAAGCGTGTTTTCTACCCCGTAATCGATATGTGTAATTAAGGCGAACAACATATGTTTTATGCCTGGTTCAGTGTTAATTAATGATCAGACTGTCTAATCAATGCTTCTCCATTTCGACGTTCTGGCAATGATTGTTGATAATAAAAACCTTTGTACGTCGTTCTGTATTCATAAAATGCAAAGTAGCGCTGCATTATGTGCAACTTATTTTATACTTTTTTTTCCACCTGCCACACTGATTTTATCCCCTGTATTCTTTCATTTTGGAGAAACTGAAATTAAAGTCATTGTTAACGAAAGCCAAGCCTTTTCACATCATCTCGAACGTTTTATTTTTATTCTGATCTGGTCTTAACATCGTGAGCAATGATCAAATTGGCGAGCGTACCCCTTTCCGACTTAATTCTTCTAGTCTGATCTCAGTCCCTTGTCCTTCTCCCACACTGTTTCTTTAAACATGTATGGGTTAAAGGTTTATATTTTTGGGTCCTGGGCCTTTGGCTTATTGACAATAGAGAAAGGTCTTTCGGGTTTGAGGGTCTTGGACTTGGGGCTATGGACTAATTCTTTGATTGAAAACTAGGTTAGGTCCTGGGCCTTTGGCTTATTGACAATAGAGAAAGGTCTTTTGGGTTTGAGGGTCTTGGGCTCGGGCTATGGACTAAATCTTTGATTGACAATTGAGGATAGGACTCTCGGGTTTGAGGGTCTTGGGCTCGGGCTATGGACTAAATCTTTGATTGACAATTGAGGATAGGACTCTCGGGTTTGAGGGTCTTGGGCTCGGGCTTTGGACTAAATCTTTGATTGACAATTGAGGATAGGAATCTCGTGACGTGGGGACTCGGGCCTACAGCCATGTATTGACAATGAGAAGGGACTTCAGTGGATTGGTATGGGAGAGAGACATAAGGACTAAATTCTTTGATTGACAATTGAAAGCGACTTTCGCGGCTTTTGGGAGCCCTGAAAAGGGCTGTTTTTTTTTGCCCTGAAAAGGGCAGTTTACTGGTTTTTTTGCCCTAAAAAGGGCAGTTTAATGTTCTGACGAAGACAGTCTCCTTGGGGGGAGAATTCAGCGTGCATGTGAACTGTGTCTGGCATGGTCTATGCCGGACACGGGGCGCTGCAGCCACACATCCATCAATTGCGGCCTGCACGATGGATCGGCCCCTGGGATTCAGATGGACACCATCGCCAGAAACATGCTTCTCCTTTAATTTCTTCGCAACCCGAATGGTATTCAATCCGAGACATCGGTTGATACCACTTCGAGTCGTAGAGAAATCTGGACTCTCTGAGCTGCGCCGCCACAGATCGACGACGTGCACATTATCGTGCTCCGTCGCCTTCCGTAACCAGCGCAGCTGCTGCACTATAGCCATGGCTGCATGCTTTGGTGATGGCGAAACCCTGAGCCACTTGTCTATGTCGTTCGATCCAATTACAATGATCACGACGTCTGCTTCTTTGCAAGCTTCTAAAAAGGCGTTCCAATCAGCATCAGAATGGCATGTCTGAAGACGACGTCCTCCTTTCGCAAAGATCTTCCAGGCTTTAAGATGTCTGGTGTGTGAGTCTCCATAAATGACAGTCTTCATCTTGTTGAGTTGAAATTGAAGAATCTTCCTTTCTCTTTTGCCTCTGTGAATGCAATGTAAAGAATGCATCATCATCATTTTTCATCATCATTTTTCCCCCCCTCCTCCTGGTAGCTGACCCAGTTATCCCCCCTAGCAACCAGGGTCCTTCACCGGGTTGCTCAGCTGTGTAGGAGGGGGATTTTTTACCCTCGCCATGCGGCATAAAGCCATTTGGCGAGCAGCTATTGGTTTTTTTTTTTTTTTTCTCTATATTATTGTGAGACTATAAATAATTTTTCTATTAAATTAGATTTTGTTCTAACGGCAATGCTCAATGGTTTAAAAAACCCAAATAAGAAAACAAGTAAAAGATATCAATGGCCAGCCACAACGAACCCCTTCAGGACCACCTTAAAAATGTTAATTAAAAAATATGTATATATACATATATATTTACAAAGTATATAACTCATTGAGCGTTGCCGGTCTCGTTTTAATTATGACTTGTCTATTTTCTTTTAGCGACAGTCTTGGATTCTACAGCGTTGGCGCCTCCTATAATTGTCTTATAAAAAGGTCATTTTGTTGTACTATTTTATTATTAATTAATAATATATTATTCCCATATTTTACTGATGACAAAAATTTGAATTCATATCGTGTCGAGGCCAAGATATCTCAGAGAGCTCTCTAAAAATTATGCTAGACAAAAATATACACATAAAAACTGTGAAGCGACCGTCAGTCCTGCCTGCTGTGCAGGGCGATCAGGACGACACCACTCAGTAGGGGCATAAAGCCAAAACTACTGGGGTGCTAGTTCTTTCCCTGCCGCCCTATCCACAGCAGGTCCCACAAGGAGTAAAAGCTGCCATAAAAGGAAAAAGATAAACTTTCACCAAAAATACAACCCTAGAAGGTAGGACTACGGGGACTCGGAGCGAACATATATAAAAGCCCCCGTGTCAGTAAAAAATTGCTTAAAAAATCAATTATCGTCCCGGATCAGATCCGTGGCGAACTGACTGACGATCACTTAACAGCTAGAGATATTAATCAAAGGGCTTAAAAAATGAGATTAAAGAAATTTTCTATACCTAGTCACCAAAAACGTAAACAAAAACCAGCATGGGTTGAGCAAAAAATGTAAAAATCCCTTGTAGATAGGGGAACACCCATGTTTGGCTTGATGACCTGTATAACCCCCAAATACTTAGTATATGGCGGTATAACATATATTATAAAAAGTAATGCCTGTGTTATATATTACAAGATCTAACCCCTTACCACACGTCAAAATCCTAGACCGGCCCAAACCGAAAACCTCCTCAGACGACAAAACAAAGGCGACTGAAAAGTTGAAATCCGATCCGGAAAGGGCAGAAAACACTGTGGGAAAAGGAGAAAACGCTGGTTACCAGCTTTTTTCTCCTTTTCCCACCCTGCTCCCACTAGGCCCTTCCATCAGGGACGTAAAAAGTAGAAATTGTGTGGCGATGGGTTTAACTGTGTATGAACACAATGGGCTGTACAAATTTTTAGAAAAAAATACAGGTAAAAAAAAAAACAAAAAAAAAAAACATACCAATATGAAAGTTGGTAGGTGAAAAAATGAGGAAAAGGAAGAAAGAAAAAAAATACGGTCATGAGAGCTCTCTGAAATTACAGACAAGAAATAGGAACTGAGCTGGGGCGGATTTATTTGGGAACGCCTTGGTATGAAAGAAAAGTATATATAAATGAAAGATTGAAAATTTTTAAATTATCAAGGCGTGCCCTAGTTAGTACAGAATTTGGACCTAGATCTTGTCGGTCATCTGACAGTCCAATAAATATGTCTCAAGTGCTTTGAAAGTGGAGGACTGTAGAGCTTTAGATGGATATAAAATATTTTGAATATTGAAGTCTACGTCCTCCCGAAAAATTGCACTTGAGAGTTTCTGCCTCGCAACAAGGTGGACGCTGCAGTCCAGCAGAAAATGCTCCGTGGAGTTACGGACACCACAGGTGGGGCAAATGGCCGAACCCCCAATTATGTGGTGCCCTAGACTCCCTGGCAATAGATTATAGCCCAGCCTCAGACGCGTCACACATTTATCCACCCTTTTACAGGTTGAATAACTGTGTGGCGGTCTGAAACTCACTCCATTTCCATAAAAGGGCTGGCTCTTAAGTCTGTCCGCCAGCCCCTTTGACCACTTTTTTTTAATTGAAGTTTTCAAAATGGAATATACTTCAGTGGTTGCCAGGGGTATTTTATCTCCAACGGATCCCTCCAGAGCGCGCCTCGCCGCATCGTCCGCTACCTCATTTCCCACAAAACCGACATGAGCTGGACACCACACAAAGGTAACCTCCGAGTTATTCAGATGGCACTGATCGTAAATGGACAAAATATTTTCTAGTAGATCAGGCCGAGAGTTGCTATTCCTTAAAGAGAGTGATTGGAGGGCCGAAAGAGAATCAGATAGAATAGCAACTTTGTGTGGTTTATTGACCAGTGTCCAGTTTAGTGCATATTGTATAGCAGTCAGTTCCGCGGCATATATAGATAACCTGTCGCTGAGTCTTTTTGACGTTTTAACCTTAAGGGCTGGTATAACCATTGCCGCGGAAACTGCTGAATTTTCATTTTTACTTCCGTCAGTGAAAATTTTTAGGTGCTCAGCATAGCTCGAATTTACATGCTCCTCCGTAATTGCCAAAATTTGTGAAGGAGGGTCATTTTTCGTAAATTTCGAGCTAAGGGATGTGTCGACTTGGGGAGCTTTGAGGAGCCACGGCGCCGCAAAGCGCGATCTGGAGTCCGCTACACTGCTAACATTGGGAAGGTGTTCCTCCACCAAATTGGCGGTTTTGGCCCCAAAAGGAAGAACTGGGTTTTTATATTTATTTTTATAAAAGAACCCCTTCCCAATGATATCGTTCACCGGGTTGCTTGGCTTGCTTGAAATCCGCGCCCAGTACCTTACCATTTGAGCCTCCCTCCGCAGAGTTAAAGGCTCGATTCCGGCTTCCAGTTCAAGATAAATAGAGGGGGTAGACGGCAGTGCCCTCAGGGCTATTATTAGGGCCTTTCGCTGGATATTATCTAACATTTTAAGTGCCGATGTCGAGGCATATGCATAGACTATGGCACCGTAGTCAATCTTTGGACGTATTAGGGACTTATAGAGAAGAAGGAGCGAATTTTTGTCCGAGCCAAAATCGGTGCCCCTTAACATTCTCATGAGATTTAAGTCTCTCTGTCACTTTGTCATTAAAGTTTTTATGTGAGGCAGTAACGTGAATTTCCGATCCAAAAGCATACCCAAAAATGTTACTGTCTCCTCAAAATTAATTTTTGTGCCGCCTAAATATACGTCCAGTTCTTTTAGATTTTTATTTCCGAAAATAATCCCTACAGTTTTAGTTTTAGAAATTTTAAAGCCCCATTCTTGGGACCAGCGCCAAATGGAATCCAGCCCTGCCTGTGCCTTACGTTGCAGGGTTTGACCATTGGATCCCACTAGCCAGCCGCCGGAGTCATCGGCGAACTGGCTGATAACCATCCCTGTCCCCTCAGTTACAGCAGGGAGATCGTTGACCAAAAGAGAAAACAGTAAAGGGGATAAAATGGCGCCTTGGGGGGTACCCCTTGTCAGCGTTTCAGCTTCCGAGAGAGTATCCCCCACCTTAACAGTAATTTTTCTATCCAGCAAAAAGGCCCTAACATATTGAAAGCATCGTCCGGTAATCCCACATTTCTTAAGTTTGTAAAGAATCCCCGAGTGCCATGCAAGGTCGAAAGCGGCCTCGAGGTCAAGAAATATTGCTACAACAGAACGGCCTCTATTTTTAGCATAGAGGACGTCATGTTGTAACCTAACCAACTGATCTAATGTCGATCTGCCCTTTCTGAAGCCAGATTGAAAGGGATTTATTATATTTTTAGATTCAAGATAACGTTCCAAACGGGCCTTAACCATCCCCTCTAGCAATTTCCCAGGGTGGGAGGTAAGGCTTATAGGTCTATAAGATTTGGGATCAGCTGGATCCTTGTTTTTCTTTTGTAGTGGGACCACACAGGCGAGCTTCCAGTCCCGAGGATAACTGCCCTCTTTCCAAATTTTGTTAAAAAAGAAAAGCCAAAGGTCCAGTGTGGTATCGGACATATTCTTGAACATGGTATATGAAATTTTGTCAAGTCCCGAGGCAGAATCCCTCCTGCTATTGATAGTCTTTTAGTTCTTTAAGTGTGAAGTCAAAATTGATAAGATCTGGATTTAATGTATCACCAGGAGAGTTAATTTCTTCGAAATGGTCTGTTTCAAACTTTTTTTGATAGGCCAAAACCTCAGGCTCTACATTTGTTTCACTGGAAACATTAGAATAATGTCAGACAAGCGTATTGGCCTTGTCCAGGGGACTAATCGAATGTTGACCATTTGAAGCGAGAACAGGGACAGGAGCATATGATTTTCCTTTTATTCTGCGGATCTTTTGCCAAAAATCTTTAGAATTTTTCGGGTCGTGAACACAGGAATCGCAGAATTCTTTCCAATTTTGTTTTTTAAACTCTAGGACAACTGATTTAGCCAAAAAAGTTTTATTTTGGTAGGTGACCCGGTTGACTTCACAGGGGTTTCTTTTCAGATTATTAAGGGCCTTTTTTCTCTCCCTGACTGCACTTTCACAGGAATCGCTCCACCAGGGGACCATCTTTTTTTTTGATAGATGTTTCTTTTTAACCGGAATCGAGCGTTTCGCCATGGACAAAAAGGTAGAGGTTATTTTTTTATTGAAAGAATCGATGTCCTCGTCGTAAACATCTGCTAGGGAGATATCCTCACACAATCTTTTAAAAGAGTCCCAATCCGCTTTTTCATAGATAAATTTTTCTTCAGAGTCATTTTCTTTAGAATTTGGACTAGAATTTAGAACTGATATGTGGATTGGGAAGTGGTCCGAACTCCAAGAATCATTAACTACTTGCCAAAACATACTATTTGCCAATTTTGGACTCGTGAAAGTTAGATCGAGGCACGAAAATGTGCCTCTTGCGGGATCTAACCTGGTGGGACTCCCATCGTTGAGTAGTACAAGATCATTTTTTTCGACCCAGTCAAAGACTTCTCTTCCATGGGAGTCTGACCTCAGGGCGCCCCATAAGGGATGGTGTGAATTAAAGTCACCAGTAATCACGAGTTCTTTAAGTTCACTCGATGCCGAAATAAGTGAACTTAAATTGTTTAGAGATTCAAGGTCACACCCTCTTGAATAGATATTTGCCAAAATGTAAGGAGTATCTGAGGAGTAGATTTCGAAAGCTTGGGTCTCAATTTTGATCTCCCCATTTGAATCCCTAGCATTGTTTACATTTAAATTTCTAAAATTTAGTCCTTTTCTGAAAAAGGTACCCAAACCGCCACAAAAGTTACCGTTATTATTTTTAAAGATTTTGTTTTCAAATGTGTACCCAGGAATATTTCTAGTTGTGTTTTCGTTAAGTTTAGTTTCCTGGATACATATGATATCAAAGTTATTTAGATCGAGGAATCGTTTTAATTCAGTCATGGTGTGGGCCGAAAGCCCACATGCATTGAAACTTAGAATTTGGATTATTTTGTCCATGGTGAAATTAATAAGGTTTGAAAATCTGCTTTTTAACTCCGCGGAGTAAGAAAGGGGATCCCAGGCTGAAATGCCTGGACCCGACCGCCGTTTTAAGCGGTGAGTTCAGGCCCTTCAGCCTACGTCCCACAGGTTTTGGGAGGCTGGATGGTCTTGATGGCCTCGACACTTTTTTTGGTGTTGTCCAACGTGCTGGTTTCTCTGGGACAGGAGCAGGGATGCATCCACCCTGATTATCATCCTCAGACTTTGGTTTTAGGGTTATTAACTCTTTTTGAAATGAGGAGATAAACGATGACAAAAATTTATTTCTTAAGTAATTTTGGCTATAATTTCCATTTTTTATAGTGGAATCCATAACTAGAATTTTCATTTTTTCCAAAAGTAGATCTAAATTAAATTTTTGTAAAAAGTTTGTATCTAAAAAAGGTTCTGTTTCAACAGATTTGTCTTTTTTTCCTATGGATTCCACTTGGGTGGATACGTCTTGTTTTTCTGGCATTATGGGGCTTTGCATTTGTTTGCCAGAGGGGGTTGAAACCTCTCCCAACGATGAGTCCATTGCGGTCACGTCGGTGAGGGAAGGTTCCCCCCCTTTTTTATCAGGAGTGCTGCTTCTTTCCCTTTTCATTACTTTACTTGAAGGGGAGGTACGGGAAATAGAGGTGCAAGATGAAGTTTCCAAAATCATGGTTACATTGGTAGGCGTGGTCTTCACAATATTTATTGGAGATATAGGAGGAGTTTTAGATTTTCCTACCGATTTTTGTTCTGTAATTTCTGTGGAAACTTCTGGGGCCATGACTTTTTGTCGATCAAGACAAGTATGGGCAATTTCTGTTATGTGATTTTTGTTGATATATTGAAGGGTCCTGACTTTTTCTGTATGGTTTACCTTAAAGGCAAATCGGGGTCCTTGGGGAAAAGAGGAGGGGTTTGGACCAGACAAATTATGTTGGGGGACAGACGCAGCACTACTATATGGGCATGGACCACACGCCTGCTCAGCAAGTGCCCAGGAACACCCGTGAGCGTTCTTATACTGTTGTATTTTGGACGCCCACAGGTATACGGAACACCGACTGGAACGCGCCGTGTGACCATTCTGGCAGTTAGTACAACAGACTACGCTTGAATTGCATAGCCTGCTGTTATGTGGACCAGCACATCGGGCACAGGTTGTTTCATTTGGGCATTTCTTGGAGGTGTGCCCGTATTTCTGACATCGGAAGCACCGAAGCGGCGGAGCAATAAAAGCCTCTACAGGGATAAAAAGATCAGAGTCCGCCACCCTGACACTCTCTGGCAAAACATCAGGGCAACAGCCGCCGTCGGTGCTCCGAAACGATTTAAAATTCTGGAAGCTTTCATTATGAAGATGTTTTTGGATTTAACCTGTGCCTCCAGATTTAGGACCAATTCCTCTGGACTATAATCCAGAGGAATATTATGTATTACCCCCCTGACCGTAACCATGTCGTCCGGGGTGTAAGCAAAGCAGCGCACACCACAGACGACAAGGGGGGTAATATGTAATAATTTGCTCAACATTTGAGCTGAGCACACCTCCAACAAAAGACCGCCATCTTTTAGAATAACTGTTTTTTTCGCAAAACCGGACAGGTCCCTGCTAATGCCTCGTGATAGGGTCAGAGGAGATGTTTTCTTAAAGCCATCTCCTCTCCCAATAGGCCTAACAAAGGCCTTAAATGTCCATGTATTGTTGGAGAGCAGGTGGGCCTGTCCGGGATTGATAGGTTCACCATACTGTTTTAGATTAACAGACATTTTGACAAAAAGTCTCTACTGGAGCAATGAAATATATTTATCTAAATTATATATGTAATGTCTGTGAAATGCATGGATCTATTTGACACTGGGCCGCCGCAAAACGCTTGACCTTCAGTGTATACTATGTTATTATTGGGTACTATAAGAAAAAAAAACCCAAGAATACAATGCTGAAAAAACCCTGGTTTATAAATGCTTAAGTCTACTTTTGACATGTTGAGTGGCATGTGTCAAAGACGATGCTGAGCACATCAGATTGGCATCTAGAGTGCTAATTTCAAATTCACACCTGTCACCCATGACTGTTAGTTACAGGTAGGTTGGAATGTTTTGCCGATAATCGATACATGCAATCAAGGCATTTTCTTAGATCGATATTAATTAAAGATCAGACCGTCTAATCAATGCTCTCATTAAAGATCAGACCGTCTAATCAATGCTCTCCATTTCCGATGTCCTTACACTGCCTTCAAAGAATGAATACCTTTACATGTGAGCATTGATTAAACTGGCAAGCGTACCCCCCCCTTCCGACTTAATTTCCCAATTCTGATCTCAGTCCATGAATATGTATAATCAGATTTATCGGCGGCGTTACAAAAGAAAAAAATACGAATTCTTAATCTAAAATAATATTTCCACCTATAGAGCTGTAAATTATCGAGTCTCCTTATTGATTAGATTGAGATCAGCGGAGATTTGTAACACCACACCGGATGAAAACCAAATTATTTTGGACTTTTTCCACCTGCCGCACTGATTTCCTTCTCTTATTTCATTTATTTATTGAGATATTGAAATGAAATTTATAAGTAACAAAAGCCAAGCCTTTTCACATCGTTCTCGTATGTTTTTTATTCCGATCTAGTCTTTACATCGTGAGCAATGATTAAACTGGCGAGCATACCCCATTCCGACTTAATCATTCTATTCTGATCTCAGTCCATGAATGTGATTAATCAGATTGATCGGCAACCGTGCAAAAGGATCAAAGACGAATTCTTAATCCAAAATAATATTTTAACCTATATTACTATGACTTTGCGAGTGTTGTAATTGATAAGATTGAGATCAGCAGGGATCGGCATAGGGAAATGCTTTAACTTTAAAATAGCGGGGCAAATAAAAGAAAAACGGATTTTTCAAGATTACAAATTTCATTAATATTGTAATTGCCTAGATTTAAGACATTTATTGCCCTGGAATTTTTTGACTTAGAAAATAGTTTTTTTTGAAAAGGACTTATTTGTCCATTTTTGCATTCTTCTTCCGCTCTTTAAGGTTTGTCAATACCTGCCAGATGTTGTTAATTTGTCACACCTTCAGGGAAGTCGCCGAAATTCCTGTTTGTTCGCACCTCGTAAAGTGATTGCATTCCTTTGCTAATCCCTATTTCCTTCCAGGTCTAATTTCTCCTTTTCCCACAAAGTTTTTTTTTTTGGAAAATAATTCTTAGTTAGGGTTGTAAAGAGTTAAACCGACTAATAATTGATAGGGCCGTGAAAAAGTTTCTTGGTGAGGTCGAATTTTTCGACTTTTCAGAAATCGGCCCATTTTCGGATTGTTTTTTCGACTTTTTCCACACTGTTTTCAGTAGTGCCAAAAAGCTATTACGGAAATTCAAAAAAACATACTAAGCTACAGAATGATGCATAAAACTTTAAGATCGACTTACATTTAAGAGCTGTAGGGCCCTGAAAAGGTTTCTTGATGAAGTCGAATTTTTCGACTTTTGAGAAATAGGCCCATTTTTGGAATGGTTTCTCGACTTTTTCCACACTATTTTCAGTACTGCCAAAAACCTCTTTACGGAGATTCAAAAGCATATACTCAGCTACAAGAACATGCTTAGAACTTTAAGATCGACTTATATTTAAGAGCTGTACGGCCCTGAAAGTTTTCTTGATGAGGTCGAATTTTTCGACTTTTGAGAAGTCGGCCCATTTTCAGAATTGTTCTTCGACTTTTTCCACACTGTTTTCAGTAGTGCGAAAATTCCTTTTACAGCGATTCAAATACACATACTAAGCTACAGAATGATGCATAGAACTTTAAGATCGGCTTAGATTTAAGAGCTGTTGGGCCCTGAATGAAACACAGATTAAGATCAGACGCCTGAAAGGTCTACTTTTCCAAATAAAGACCAAGATCAGACGCCGGGAAGAAATAGATCTATTTGCGTCTAGTCTTAGTCTGTCTTTCATATTGAACACAAACACAAACTAATTAAAAAAATATATAAGGGAATATTAATGAGGCGTCTGATCTTCGTCAATGTTTGATATGATATCAGTAATCTTTATCAAACACCCTGGGTGCTTGCCGATCTTTGGTCGTGCGTGCTTAATTTTATATAATTAAGGGTTAAGAATGTGTTGGCAATGGCTAGGGACGCTTTAATTTTACGTTTAGCCCTGTTCGGACTTAAACGTTTTTTCAAATAGTGCTTGCGCCCAAGTCCTACATTGAAATTATTTCATTTTTTGCAAGCTGCATCTGCACATAAATAACGATCGGTCCTGAAAGTTTGAAAGGAATCAAACAACTATTTCTCCATTTATAGCGTTTTGAAAAATGCGTTTGTCTTCTGCTGAAACGCAGAAAAAGCGTGTTTTCTACCCTGTAATCGATATGTGTAATTAAGGCTAAGAACATATGTTTTATGCCTGGATCAGTGTTAATTAATGATCAGACTGTCTAATCAATGCTTCTCCATTTCGACGTTCTGGCAATGATTGTTGGTAATAAAAACATTTGTGGCCCCCGCCACTCGGGGCCTTAGAAATTGGTGGCTGCCTTCGCCTCTGTGGCATATGGGTGGTAAAAGTCCCCAGAAACAGAGGAGACCGGTAATGATAAAACTAAAATTAATAAAACAGGTCCAAAATAATTCAATTCAAAGTAAATATTAGAAAAAAAAATAATAACAAAATCAACCTAAATATGAAAATAAAAACACTAAAGTCAATACAATTAAATATTTCTAGAAAATATTAACAAACCCAAAATTAAAACATAAAAGTGGCTGAAGAACAAGACAAATTAAGATCAAATGATTTCCAAAACAAATTTTTCATTCCAAAAGTGATTTTTTATTTTTTCATTTTTTGAAGTCATATCTTTCCTATACACTTTCCTGTCTCATATACTAACATGCTCATTTGTGTGTGTATCATCTGTGCCAGTGGGTAGCACACTGGACGAAGAGTATAACAACATCTGTGTATAACATCTATGTTTTGTTCTTGTATTTCGTCAACACCTTTTCCAATCTCTAGCACTATATGTTTGAAGAATTTGAAACATTTGGCATACTTGTATTTAGAACCTTACCTACAAGTAGATATCTATAATGGGAACTACAAGTAGACATCTAGAATTATGAGCTCTAATCATTAAAGTTATCATGCTAACACTCTATATCTAAAGCTTTCTTGATTGAAAATATTTCATTGAGCAAACTTTCTTCTGATAAAAGATTTCTGTCTTTGATTCAGAAGCCACTTGTTTGCCGTGGGTGGCATCTCGTATGCCGGAAAAGGGGATCCTGGTAGTTGAGAGTGCCCAGGGATCTCCAGCACTCAACACACTACTTTGGCCCTGGCCTCGGATAGACGAGAGGGATGGGTTAGGCCCGACCCGTCTCAATCGGCTCGGTCGTGCCTAGCTTTTAGGATTACATACTTTTATCTATATTTCTTTCTTTGTATCTTATGATACCAACCGGGTTAGATTTTTTCTTTTTTCTTATCTTTTACATTGTTTTCCTTTATAAAGCGGCGGCTGATGGGCTAATTAATAGACCTATAGTTTCTTTTCACTTAAGGTTTGTTAAGTATAATAGCTATGTAGCTCTGGCGTCGGAAATAGGAAATCCATTTCCATTAGACGTCCCCTTGTAGGGCTCCGAGGAGGGTGGAGCGCATAGCTATTGAAATTACACTATCAAAATCATGGCTTCCCAAAACAAAAGACCCCGACCGAATAACGAAAACGAAACGTCTTACTTAAACAACACAAAGTTCTTGGTTATTAAAAGTGAGGAGGCAAAGCCCATCACATCTCTATCTCCATTTATAATTGAAAAACAGATAGAAAGTTTGATAGGCACTCCAAAATCAGTCAAAAAATTAAAAAACGAACTGCTACTTGTTGAAACATCAAGAGCAAGTCAAGTTGAATCTGTTAAAAGTGAAAAAGTTTTACAACTTGAAAGTCTCAGTCTCAGAGCACAACTCACTTAACAAATCCAGAGGAATTGTGAAAGACAGAGTACTGAAAAGAGAAACAGAGGAAAAAATTGTTGAATATCTTGCACCGCAAGGAGTTGTTGCGTGCAAAAGATTCAAAATAAAAAAAGATAATGTTCAACTTGAAACCAATACACTACTCCTCACTTTTAACACCACCACTTTGCCTCAGAGTATTAGAATCTTTTATCGTACAGTACCAGTAGAACAGTTCATCCCAAATCCTTTGCGCTGTTTTAATTGTCAAAAATTTGGGCACCACGAAGACAACTGCAAGCTCACAGATGCAGTAATCTGTGATAGATGTGGTGAATCCAAACACACATCTAGCATCTGCCAAAGACCTTTCAAATGCGTAAATTGTGGTAAAGATCACAGTGCAAGATCGACCAACTGTGAAGTCTGGAAAAGAGAAAAAGAAATTATGAGAATTAAAACAATAAGAAAGATTTCTTACTTTGAGGCGAAAAAACAATATGAGACAGCTTTTGAACCTAGGTACTCTAAGATAGTTCAATCAGCAACAGCAAAACCTCAGACGAGAACTTGTGGGACACAGTATGATCCCGTGGATTTTGAGCAAGGCGCTAAACCTTCCTCGAAATCTACGTCTCCATCTGTCCAACCACCTCAAACATCTGAAACAGGTTCAAAATCTAACCAAACAAAAGACTCTAGTAGATCAAGATCAGCTTCTAGAGCTAATTCATGCACTACATCACCAAATAAAAGCCAGAAAAATAAACCAGATAAAAAAGAAAAAGATAAACAACAATCAAATAGACAGAAGAAAGGGTCACAGGATCCTGTTAAGCTGGCAAATAAATTTGAAAGTTTAGAAGATATGGAATTGGAAATTGACTCCTCAGTCAAATAACTTTTAAGTAAATTCAAACTCCCAATATACAAGTATAATGGGTCAAAACTCAATTTTACAATGGAATTGTAGAGGTCTAAAAGCCAACTTTAATGAACTACTAATTCTATTATCTTTATTAAATCCACAAATTTGTTGTCTTCAAGAAACTTTTATAACCCCCAATGATAACTTGGAAGTTCGCAGTTATTCTTCCTATCACTACATACATAATGATTGCCAAAGAGCATCTGGTGGTTCTTCTATCATAATACATTCTACGATACCTCATCGTAAGATAGACTTAAACACAAATCTACAAGCAATAGCAATAAAAGCATCTTTAAATAAGACTATAACAATATGCTCTATCTATATCCCACCAAATAAAAGAATAGATCAAAATGATTTAGAAAACCTTTTACTACAACTACCTCAACCTTACATCATATGTGGTGATTTTAATGGACATAGCGAATTATGGGGTTGTTCAGATACCAATGATAGAGGTAAAATAATTGAAGATTTCATTGCAGAGAATAATTTATGTCTATTTAATTCCAATCAACATACATACCTGCATCCTGGATCAGGTTCTTTCACAGCAATAGATCTTTCACTCTGCCATCCTTCCTTGTACCTTGATTATGAATGGAAAGTATGTGAAGATTCCCATGGAAGTGATCATTTTTCTATCATTATACAAGAAACTGAGAAAACAGAAGATGAGAAAATTCCAAAATGGAATTTTAAAAAAGCTAACTGGGAAAAATTCAATATTCTTTGCCATGAAAAATTACTGATTGACAATTTTGAAAATTCAGAAGATCCAATGCTTTCTTTTACTGAAACTTTAATTGACATATCAAATCAGTGCATCCCGAAGATTTCAACAAATACTTTTAAGAAGAAAAAGCCATGGTTTAATGATGATTGTAAAGAAGCTATTAAAAAACGTAAAGACAGTTTAAAACGTTTCAAACAATATCCAACAAAAACAAACTTAAATGTTTGTAAAATTATGAGAGCTAAGGCTCGACGTACTATTAAACAAGCAAAACGATCATCTTGGAAAGATTTCATTTCTAAACTTAATTCTAGAACTCCCATGACAACCATTTGGAATATGTTAAGGAAAATAAATGGAAAGAATCAAACCATGAAACACTCGCATATCAAGGTAGTTGACAAAATCTACGAAAGTAAAGAAGAAATCGCTAATATCCTGGGTAAAACTTTCAAAACAAACTCTTCTTCTGCAAATTATCAACCACAATTTAAAAAACATAAGCAAGAAGCAGAAATGGAAGAACTTAATTTTGAAACGGATACAAATGAAAACTACAACTTACCTTTCACACTATCAGAACTTGAAGATTCTCTAAAAAATGCTCACGATTCTGCTGCAGGTGCAGACGAAGTACACTATCAACTTTTAAAACATTTACCTCGTATTTCATTACAAACTCTGTTAAACATTTTTAACATTATATGGGAACAAGGTATCTTCCCGAAAAGTTGGTCCAAAGCTACAATCATTCCAATTCCTAAGCCAAATAAAGATCATACAAATCCAACAAATTATAGACCCATAGCTTTAACTACTTGTATATGTAAGACCATGGAGAGAATGATAAACAATAGACTTAATTTTTACCTCGAATCCAATAATATTATATCGGAACATCAATCAGGGTTCCGAAAAAACAGAAGCACGACAGATCAGTTAGTACGATTAGAATCTTTTATCAGAAATGCTTTTGTAAAGAAACAACATGTAGTTGCCATATTTTTTGATCTAGAAAAAGCTTATGACACCACATGGAAACATGGCATCTTAAAAGATATTCATAAAATTGGATTAAGGGGAAATCTACCCAAGTTTATTTCAAACTTTTTATCAAATAGATGTTTCAAAGTTAAGGTAGGCACATCTTTTTCTCATGACTATGAACAAGAACAGGGAGTTCCTCAAGGAAGTATCCTCTCACCTACTCTGTTCAATATCAAGATTAACAATATTGTAAAATGTTTAGATGACGATGTGAACTGTTCCTTATATGTGGATGATTTTTTAATATGTTACAGGTCCAAAGATATGAAAACAATTGAAACTAAGCTTCAAAATAATTTAGACAAAATTGAGAAATGGACTATAGAAAATGGTTTTAAATTTTCCAAGACAAAGACAAACTGTGTACACTTCTGCCAAGAGCGCAGGTTGCACTTGGATCCATTATTGAAAATATATAATAGTCCAATTCCAATAGTAGATCAAGCAAAATTTTTAGGAGTTATCTTTGACAAAAAACTTTCTTTCATTCCACATATTAATGCTTTGAAACTGAAATGTCAAAAAGCTTTGAATGTTTTAAAAGTACTTTCCCACTCTGACTGGGGAGGAGATAAAAAAACTCTTTTAAATCTATACAGATCTTTAATACGGTCAAAACTGGATTATGGATGTATTATATATGGCTCTGCAAGGAAAAGCTACCTAAAAAAGTTGGACACTATTCATCATCAGGGTCTTCGGTTAGCTTTGGGAGCTTTCCGAACGTCACCTGTCACAAGTTTGTATTCAGAGGCCCAGGAGCCATCCTTATATGATAGAAGGAAAAAACTATCCTTACAGTACGTAACTAAACTGCCTTCAAATACAAAGAATCCGGTTTACAATGACATTTTTAATTCACCAAACAAAATACTTTTTCAAAATAAACCTAATTTTATCAAACCACTTGGTCTAAGAGTTGAACCTCTTCTTGATGAATCAAATATAAATGTAAAGAATATTAAGCCCTTTAAACTTTCTGTAAAAGAGCCGTGGACCATAGATCCACCAAATATTATTTTTGATCTCAACGTAAATAAGAAATCAGTTACAAATCCATTATTTTATCAAAATAAATTTTTAGAAATCAAATCACAGTATAAAGATTACATTTCAATTTATACTGATGGTTCGAAACAAGATAATAAAGTTGGTTGCACTTCAGTACACAAGCAAGAAACTGCCAAAATAAGACTACCAGATCATAGCTCTATTTTTTCAGCAGAAGCTGTGGCTTTAAACATTGCTCTCTGTTCAATACAAAACAATAATAACAAGAAATTCATAGTTTTTTCTGATTCAATGTCAGTTTTACAATCTTTAAAACATCCTGATAACCCAAATCCATTGATTCAACAATTTTTCAGAAAATATGTTTATTTAAGTAGATCAAAGTCAATAATATTCTGCTGGATACCCAGCCACATTAATATAAAAGGTAATGAAATAGCTGATCAAGAAGCAAAGGATGCCGTAAATATGAACATAGCCAACATAAAAATTCCTTATACTGACAAAAAACAACAAATAAATTAATTTATCAAGTCTGAATGTCAAATTAAATGGCAACAATGTTTTAACAACAAGCTTTTAGCGATCAAGCCAAATTTTAATAATAAGTATGAATTTTATTGTAACCGAAAAAGTCAAGTAATTTTAACAAGATGTCGTGTGGGACACTCAAGGTTTTCACATGTGCATCTTTTAAATAATGAGAGAGCACCACAATGTATAAACTGTAATGAGCCTTTAACTATAAAACATATTTTATTAAACTGTAAAAATTTCGACCGTATACGGTCAAAACATTTTAGTGTTGATAGCTTACAAAACTTATTTTTACATGTACAACAGAATAACATTTTAGAATACCTAAAAGAGATAGATTTTTATAATAAAATATAGACTTTCAAATTAACATTTTATTGTTTAATTTCTAATTATTATCTTCATGCGCGTTAAATGACCACAGCTGTCGATGCGCCTTAAAACACCAATTAATAATAATAATATTAGCTATCCTAGCTTCTGAGGGAAAGACCTAAATGTACATGTATAAACAAAATTTTCACTGACCCATATAATTAGCCTTTGGTTCAAGACCAGATAGTCATATACATTTTTTGCATTACTGCTCAGAACATATAAGCATATGAAATGTTATCTTTAACTTTCCTAGTATCTGAGGACAGGACTTAAACATAAAAACCTAAGGTTGATGTCAAAGATGATGACATTGTTACCACTGGCAGAAAAGAATGCCAATGCCTGCCTCAGTAAAGCTGCTGGAAAGAGAATAAAATGAGTTTACCCTCGAGAAAGTCCCATTTCTTTCTGTCTTCAAAGGCCAGACTCTGTACCCCAGTATTTGGTTTTCCACCCGCAAGGCTTCTACCTTCATACTCTTCTGCACGGAAGAGCATTTTGAAACAGCGTGCAGTGCCTTTCCTGAAGTTGACACTTCTTGCCAACTCCTCCATTATCTGGCTCTGTGAAAAAATTGATGAAGGTTTAAGACAAAAGCAGTTGTATAGATTATTAAATACTAGAGTTGTCTATGTTAAAAACATTACTACATGTACATTTGTAAAATTGAGTCACCAGTAAAAGTGACTGTACTAGGCAAGATTTTCAGCAGATAACTGTGTGTCTTAAACTCTGATCGTGTTTGTTTTACGGATCAGTCAGCCCCATGGGGTCATGTCGAGGGTGTTCATTTTACCTAACCACACTTTAACTGGGCAGGCTCAGTCCTCTAAGTAGTTAACCAGTATTGTGCACACTCTTTTTCAAGAAGCTGACAACTGCCCTTCCTAAATTGGGGATAGGAATGATTGTTAAAGAATATTTCATTATCAACCTCGACCAAAACAATGTTGCCACCCCAAAGGGGGTCGAACCCCCAACTTCCTGATCATCAGTCTCGCATGCCCCCAAATGAGCCACCAAGGCTGGCCTTAAGCTCTGATACAAAGGCCAGCAAATCATACTATCAACTTTCAATGAAGCTTGCATTCTTTAAAAATGGATGTTGTGTTTTTTGTATGCATTCTTGTCATAGGGATATTTGAACTCAAACTCAGTATGCCACTGATATAATATGAATGGCAGTATCTGGAATATCATAACAACCCTATGACTTAAGACAGATAAGACTTTCCAAAAGTGAAAACCCAGATCAGATGCTGCAAATTGTGGTGCCTAATTAGGATCTACACTGTTTGACATACAGTAATATTTGCAAATTTTAGGACAAGTATGATATGTAGATAAGGTGTCCCAATACTTATGGGAGATGCAGTAGGCATTTTCTTTTTATATTTTTCTTCCTTCCCCTCTATTTTGCTGTGGTGACATGTTGCCATCCTAACAAACATTTTCATATCACTGATGACCATCACACCTTGCGTTAAATCCAAAAAACTGGTAGTGGTTTTGTTAATTTTCTGGTGTACATCATGAATTCATGGTGCAAACAGGAAAAAGGCACGCACATATAATATCATGACATAAGCACTACTTGCCTTTGTCCAATAGAGCTAAAAACATCATCATTCCAGATAGTATTTCTCACCATATCCATTGTATACTTCATTTTGTATGCCACTGCCAGTGTCAAGTTCAGTGCAGGGTGATTCTTGTCTAGGCTGAAATTTAAAGTACAATGTTTCTTGATATTCTATTCTGATCTTACTGGCCTTCAAGAATTGATTGATTGTATGGTATTTAACGCTGTTTTCAACATTAATTCAATTGTATCGTGGCGGCCAGTGCAACTGTCCATGCTTTCCAAGAGTTTCTTTTACCAATACTATGCACAGTATTCTTTCCAAACCACTTGCTGCTTTCCCATCTAACCAACGTTGAAACCATTATCAGCAATGAGAGAGGAATGAATCCTGTTGCAATGACTATCATCAATCCTCAGGAAGAAATTCACCAACCTGGGGATCGAACCAGCAACCCCCTGATCTATGGGGGCTCGGGCCCTTTAAGAAGATTGTCTCACTCATATTGAGACTCTAGGCAATCTGACAATGGGCAAACTGGAGTACATGCAGTAAATAACATGACCAACCACAAGCAGAAAAACTTGGCTCACCTCGTATGTGGTCTGAGCCAGGCTCAAACTCACAGCAGTGAGTGACAATGTTCCTTGAGCAGAAGTCATTAACTCAGAAATGATGTTAGTATTGGTCTCCCTTAGTGTCCCATATGGTATAAACCTGACAATTTTTACCCCCATATGTGTAACCCGCTGGGAAAAGAGAACAACGCAATGCTTCCCTAGGTTAAGTTCTTGTACTGTGCTGTTAATCTATGTACAGAAAAGCCCGAAATATAAATTTTCAAAGTATCATTAGAAATCAAGATCTTCAATGCACAGTACTAAAATAAAACATATACAAGTGTGCAACAAAGGACCGAAAAACCCACCAGAATCAAAATATTGCAGTAAATAAAGAATCAATCATCTGGGTAGCCTTAAGCTTCCAGGTCCCAAAAACATAGGTCTGTCCTTGTGAAAGGTCTGTGTCAGAGTGCCAAAGACAAAGAGTGCTCAAGTCAACCAAACAGTGCATGCAGGATTAGGTAGATGAATTCATTTCTCTCACTAAATCTCACTTTCCTTACTTTCTACTAGCTCTCCCTTAACTATCTCTTTACTCTCCCTTAACTCTCTCTAGGCTTTAAAACAATTGGATGCATGGATGTATAAAAATGACATGATATAAAAACACACTATATACATTCATGGTAAAGTAAAATACACTGGTTACATATGTAACATGTATCCGTTAAATTGTAATGATGTCTGAAGAATTCTATCTACTGGCTAGTGAAAGGTAGAGATTTGTGTAATTGAAGCACTGAAAGGGTAATGTGCCTATAGGATAAATACATGGATCCGTGGCGATGAGATAAACCGACTTCCTTGGTTAGCGTTGTGAAGGGCTCACAAACAACCACAGCAAATACACATACAGAATAGCAGAAAGGCTACTTAAATCGTGCTGTCATGACTGTTCTATTGATTAAATTCCGGAAAAATATTCCTTTTTATTTGTCTCTGCCGATGATAGATTCTCGGTAAGAAATATATACTTGAACTTATATACACAAGGATTTGTACAAAAAGTGTTAATTTCAGGGGCTACGGACAATGTAATACCTGTGCCAGCAAAGTTTTGAACTTCTATGAGAAAGAATGAAACACCTCATAAACCCCAGTTTTGCTTAAAAATAACAATTAAAGATGATAAATATTTTTGTAAGGCTTGTTAGGTTGTCTCAACATTGTATTCGATAATAAATTACACTAAATTACAAGCATTTTGAAATATTTGTAGATTGTCACATTCAACAGAGTGGTGGAAGTCTAAGAAATGTTTAAATTTCAAGTTAAGGGAAAATGGTTGTCTGATGATTTTAAATAGTGTTAAGTGTGCTTGTTAATATCACTGGCGGTAGTTTATCTTGTGATATACTGAAGACAATGTGTGGTCCAGTGGATTACAGCGGCACTCAAGCACACATCTTGTCAGTCAACAGTTTACCGACATACCCTTTGAAATAGCAGATGTGTTAATCCACCTAAATATGGCTAAGTCAAAAGCTGATTTAATTAACATAAGTTGCCTTTTGAGCTGAAGTTCCAAAACTGTACAAAACAAAACTTAGTCTGTTTCATAATTGAAATCTACATGTACATTCTGTAAAGAAGACAAGTAAGTGCACTTAATTTAAGTAGCAGATGGTTTGAATCAAAGAATAAACTCATTATTTTTATTTTTTTTTCACTCTGATCTGTCTCTACACATTCAGCATTCTTCACGCACCAAGGGTTAATGTTCATGTCAAATTGAAACATTGATGACGCTTGCCCTTTTGGATGAGCAGAGGATATATATATTAAACAAGGTTAGCTATTTTAGTGAATATACTTTCTTTTTATTAGTTATTTATATATATTACCTTTCTTTTCCACTTTAAAACAGTTTATGTTTTTTTCAGAGAGTTTCAGAAGGAAAAAAAAAACTAACATTAATGAATCCATTGCGTAATACAGCGTTATTGAAACTCTTTACTCATGTCCCATTGTGAATCATAATCATAATGCAAACTTGTAATCTCTTCGTATATCTCACGTAAACGATTACAAAGCACATCTTTTAAACTTTTTCCTAAAATTCAAGCGTTGTAAACACACGTAATCTTGCACTTTTCCAAAATTAACAGTCGCTTGTTTGTGAGCTGAAATAGCAGACAGCAAGGCTGCACATTGAGCCAAATAAATGTGATGACCTGATTGGTCAAATATAGGTTTCCACTGATTCATGTATAACTGGTCCTGGTTTCATGAAAAAACTGAAGTCCCTTTTTTTACCACAATGTCTTCTACCCTTTCAAAGACAAATTTCACAGTTTGTGCAACATTAAATTTGTCGTCTGCAAATGCTTTCAAATTGGATTACCCTAAAATTTTGTTGTTTGGTAAAGAGTTGAGTCAATTAACAGACTTAAGTCCATTATTTCACTAAGCTGAGTCTGAAAAGTTGTGTTAACACGGTTTGAGAATGTTACTGAAGTCTGTTAATGATAGTGAAATGTGTCCGGAATAACAAACTCAACTTACTTTAAGTCGAAAAATAAATCTGTCGGCAAATTTGAGTAAAATAAGAGACTTAGTTCTTTTGTGAAACTGGGCCCTGAAAATTCCTTTGATTTTGATTATTTTATCATTTATGAGTGGTTTAAATTTCATGCTCAGTTGAAATGAGCATGAAAAAAGTTTCATAACCTTGGGGCATGGCTTTTATACATGGATACACTATAAATTTTGGAGTCCAGAGAAATGTCTAGATTTGTCATACATTCATGTATATATTCACTAGCATTATTTACCACATTTAACCCCTTATCGCATAATCCCGAGTTTTAATGACCCTGAGGAAAAAGGCATTTGAAAATGTGGGAAAAGGAGATGTTGGTATACAGCATTTTCTCCTTTCCCCAAAATGTTTTCGACCATATCATGAAAATATGTCAGATTTTGAGTCACATTAATTTTGTTGTCTGCAAATGCTTTCAATTTGGACAAGTTTACATGTAAATGTTTGTTTGGTAAAGGGTTAAAGCACTGAATAAACATGCCTGATATTTAAAAACTAAAAATAAGACCCAAAATAATCAAAATTTAAAGGTTATTTTTGTCTAAAATGTTTCAGTGAAGAGGACAGTGTAGACAAAGATCCGACTGCACATTCTGTGCAGTCTGATCTTGATCTACACTGGCTGCATAGGCAACAAGGGTTTAAGGTTAAAAAGTGATAAATTGATGGATAATGCCTTCTCTGGTGGACAGAAAAAAACTAGTATTTGATTTCAAGTGATATTCTTCTGTATCACACAGGCATTAGTAAATGAACCTGACAATTTGAGATTTGTATGTCAAATTGATGGTTCACTTGCTGTTGCTATGTCTCCTCCAGAATCTACAAATGCAATTGCTGAATATGTGTTTGGTTTCTTCTGTCACTAGAAAGTTGCACATATCCCTCAGTAACAGTACCCCTAAGAGTACTATGCTGTGTGACTGCAAGATATTTTCAATGTTGCAAAAATGCCAAAGCAGAAAAATTTGCCTATACAGATCAACTGTTGTGAAATTTTGTTCAGAAGTTGACCAGGTCATATCTAGGTACTCTTAAGTGTAAGTTGAAATTGGCATAATGCAGCAATAACGAGTCTGTCTTAAGAAAAATATGGGTTCATTTATTTCTCATCAGCTTTCTAACCATGGAATTCCTGGATATTAGCCACAAATATTCTTAAATTTAATAGCTGCTTAAAGTGTTTTAGTGAGTGCACATACATGCAAAAACGGGTATTTAATTTGGAACATAGAAAAACAATACCAGTATGTACTTACATTGTTAACTTCTGGAATACAAAGACTCTTTGTCACATCTGGTGTCACTTCACCAGCAGACGCAGTGGGCATTTTGTGTGGTTTTGGGCTCTGAAAGGCACTGGTGGAGGCTGGAGAGGATGTTGTCAGCCTTCCAATTTCCATTTTCATGCCCTGAAAAATAATTTCATAACTATTAATTTTTTTTAGCTTACCTGAGCCAGAAATCCTCAAGGTGAGCTTTTGTGATCAAGCTATGACTGTCTGCCTTGCTTCATCAACCTTTACCTTGTGTAAGCTTTAGAGGCTACGTTTTCTCTATTCCGTTTCCAGTTAGTTGGCCTTAAAGTTCATGACCAGAATTTCAAAATAGATTTTCAACATGGTATCTGTGGGGGCCATCTTGGAATTCAGATTACAACAAAATTTTGGCAATTTTGACGTACAAATCACCTGTCTAGTCCCTACCAAGTCTGGAGTTAATCATACTTTTGTTTTTAGCTGAATTTTGATCTACAAGTCATTGTGATACTTCCTACCAGAGGTCTTGTTATGGAGGAGTAATTTGGTGAAAATTTTGGGATTAAAACATGTTGTAGGTGCTTATTATACCCCTGCAAAACGAATGTTTTCGGGGGTATACTGGAATCAGTCTGTCCGTCCGTTTGTTCGTCCGTGTGTCCATCTGCGTACAAATAATTGCCTGTTTCTGTCCTGCCTTGGTCACTGAGGATGGACAATGGGCATCCCCATCTACTTATGAACTCATTTACAACTCTATTGGCACATGTTTCTGCCATGCGATCTGGTACTGGGATGACTTCAGCATATTTTGAAATGTGGTCGGTCAGAACAAGAATGTATGGGTTCCTGCGTGCTGTAACTGTAAAAGGGCCCAGAAAATCTGTGGCTAAAACATCCCACAGAGCTCCTGTTCTAATTGAACCCATAGGTGCCCTTGGGGTTCTAGGTGGCTTCTTGTCGCATGCACATGTATCACACTGGCAGATAAACACTCTGATGTCTTCTTTCATGTTAAACCAGTAAAACCTTTGAATTATTTTGGCTTTCGTCTTTTTCATACCCGTATGCCCTAAAATTAAACCACCATGCATAATCTGTAATACCTCTCTTTTCATGTCTTTCGTTATAATTATTTGGCCAACTGTGCCAGAACCATCACGTTTCACAAGTTCTTTTAATAGTACACCATTTACTACCCTGATATGGTCCTATAAGAGAAGATAATGCTGACAAGCTGGACTAGACATATTAATTTCTTCTCTTGGTGGCTTATTATCTGCTTCCTTTGATTGAAGAACTAGCTTTATATCTTTGTCCTCCAACTGGCTTTTGCGCATATCTTCAGCCACAGTACCCAAACCAACAATCAACCAATTGATACAATCTGCACTCTCTTACTATGTTTGTAAGATCCTTATCATCGACGTATTGAATATCACCTGTACTTTCATCAGTCTGATTAAACTGTTCTCCAGAGCAACCCATGTCTTGGGATTTGGCTTTTTCCAACATTTGCAGCGACATGATCTCCGCTCTTCTGCGGCACTTACATCATGGTCCACACTTGAGGGGTTCTGACATATCTCCGTCACTGCACTGGCTGTCTCTTGGGCTGTCGCATCTGGACAGTGCATCACAGTGTGGTTGTTGTTTACCTGGCCTGTATTCAGAGCAGAAGTCAAAAGCTGCTAAGATCTCTTTCCAACATGCAATCTTGCCATTGGCTCTGTCAGGCTGAAAAGCCAAATAAGGGCTTGGTGATCACTTCTGCAGGGTTGCATCTAGAGTGCGGGATTGCCGAAATCCCGCATCAAAATAAAAAATCCCACGAAAACAAAATTAATTTGGGCACCAAATTTCGCACCAAAACGAACTAGCCCGAAAAAATTGCATGATCGTGCGCAACATAATGGGGGGTAAAGAGAGAAAAAAACGACTTCGGGGGATTAAAATGTAACAAAATTTGCATGGGTCACCCCAATAATCATTCGAAACCATATCTGTCATCTGCGTTATGCAGATAAAAAGCCTCACTGCAGGGCCCACGCTGTTGATCACCAGTGGCACCAAATGCGATAATTTAAGAAAAGTGTGTCCAAAAATGACGCACTGCCGAATCTGCTGGCAACAATAGACCATTTGCCAATTACTGATACCAAGGTGTCACCAAGAGTTACTTCCCTTGCAGATACTCTCCACCGGACAAGCTAATCCAATCTTAAATATACCGGAATAGTTATAGGGTCACATTTTTGAAATGTAATTCACCCTAAATGCAATTTAAAAAAAAAAAATGGGCATGTCGGTAGTTGTATGAATTATCATTTTCGAAGACACGCACAAAAAAAAGAATTTGTTTTATCAAACTTTCAGTAGCCTAGCATACAGAAAGAAAAGTCGTATTATATAAGCGCTGTCTCCTATCAGGCGTTTTGATAAAACTTTTTGTATGCAGACTACATAAATAACCAGTTAAACCAGGGTTACATAATAATGCATTTGAAAATTTGAAAACAAAAGGTGTTGCGGCAGAAAAAAACGCTTCTTTTGGGGTAAGTAATAAGAATAGACCTACCCTCTGTAACAGATTTTATCACTTTATTATGACGTGTGTGTTAATCCGTGCCTAAGAAATACATCACAGCTCTTCCTAAAGATCACCCACTTTGACGGTGAAATACTTAGATGAAAGGAACTTCCAGGTAACCCTTTACCAGCTTTTCAGTGAAAACAATTATAGCACGTATTTCCCCACTGAAAACAAAGGTGAAACTACCTGTTTTCAAGGAGGAATGGAAGGTTTGAAATTTAAACTGAATTTTGTTGCTACAATAATCATCTGATAAGGTAGTTCAAACAAGAACATGACAAAAAATGCAACTATGAAGATTTTAAATATTTTTTTTTAAGATCAGGATTTTCACAATAAATTAAAACTGTATGGTGTTCCAGTATTTAGTAATGAACCGTCTCTATTTGCTGAAATGATTTTTTAAAACAAAATCTCATCACTTTAATAGTTTAAATAAGTCAAACCATTGATCCCTGGGTTTTGAGCCCTGTATGTCACTAACTTAGCTACAGGGTTCGTCAAACATTGATCAGTCGGACATAAAATAGAAAAAAAAAAATCCATTGCAACTATTTCTTTCTTTTCCTCCTTTTCCCGGAATCTTTTTTACAAAACTAAATCTTCATAAAGTCTTTACCAAACAACAAAATTTTAACTTGCCCAAATCAAAAGCATTTGCAGAGGACAAAATAAATGCGACTCAAAAAAAGAAATTAGCTGTAGGAAGGATAGCAAATATTGTGGGAAAAGGAGAAAATGCTGTTTACCAGAATTCTCTCCTTTTCCAACAACATTTTTAAAAGCTATCTTTCTCAATTGTAAAAAGCTGGGGTCATGTGGTATAGGGTTCTGAATAGTTCTAGTGAATGTTTATTGAACTAGTACTTTCACCCATTGGCAAAACACTGGACTCGACCAGATACATAGCATTTGAAGACGATAGAATAACGCAGGTCAAATGGTTGAAATTGTTCTTGAAAAAGTAGAAAATATTGTAGAAAAAGGAGAAAATGGTAGTTACAAGCCCTTCCTCCTTTTCCAATATATTCTTTAAGATGCCTTCTTTCTCACAGGTAAAAGACGCTGTGATTTGTCCCCTTGTTGGTTATTTGTAACGCAAAACACCAAGAAATATCTGTGGAAACTGTATTCAAATAAAAATGCAATTAAGGTTTCATTTTTCTTACACACTTGTATGTATCTTATCATTGATACACATATATAAGAGTACGAGGAAAAAATTCAAAAATGAAACATGTCACATTTTGATTGAAATACAATTTTCACAGATATTTCTGGGCTGTATATTGTTTCCATTTTGATTTTTATTTATTTTTTTTTTTTAGCTATTGTGATCACTCACCGTCCGTCGGCGTCCGTCATCCGTCAGTCCGTCCATCGTCCATCCGTTCACATTTTTTTGTTTACACTGTAGCATCTACAAATATTAACCAATCAGCACCAAACTTGGTCAATAAATATATGACCATAAGATCTCGGATGAGTTCGATTATGGGTCTTATTGCACCAGAACGACTTGAGTTATTTGCCCTTGAATTAGAAAAATTGCTATATTTGACTTTGTTTACACTCTAGCATCTACAAATATCAACCAATCAGCATCAAACTTGGTCAAAATATATATGACCATATGATCTCGGATGAGTTCGATTATGGGTCTAATCGGACCAGAACGACTGGTGTTATTTGCCCTTGAATTAGAAAAATTGCTATATTTGACTTTGTTTACACTCTAGCATCTACAGTTTTTCACCAATCAGCACCAAACTTGGTCAAAATATATATGACTATAAGACCTCGGATGAGTTCGATAATGGGTCTAATCGGACGAGAACGACTGGAGTTATTTGTCCTTGAATTAGAAAAAATGCTATATTTGACTTCGTTTACACTCCAGCATCTACAAATATCAACCAATCAGCACCAAACTTGGTAAAGATATATATGACCATAAGATCTTGGATGAGTTCGATTATGGGTCTAATCGGACCGGAACTGGAGTTATTTGCCCTTGAATTAGAAAGTTCTATAGAAGAGTTCTTTGTCCGGAGCATAACTGTGTTATCTCCAGTCCGATTGACTTGAAACTTGGTATTTGTGTTTGTTGCAATAATGCGGAGTGCAGTGTGAAAGAACAATAACTTTACCTCTTGCTGTCTTTGAATTATTTCCCTTTGGTCGTCATTTTTACAAGCATTTAGTGCTTGTCCGGAATATAACTGTCACCTCAAGTCAGAACAACTTCAAACTTGGTATGCATGTTTGTTTTAATATTACGGAGTACAGTGCGCAAGAACACTAACTCTACCTAGCGCGGATTTTGAGTAATTTCACTTTGATCTATATTTTTACAGTATTTCTTGCTTGTCTGGAACGGAACTTTGTCACCTCAAGTCAAATTGACTTGAGACTTGGTAAACATGTTTGTTGCAGTTATGAAAAGTGCAATGCACTAGAGCCGTAACCTTACCTAATGCTCTTTTGGAATAAATCCCTATTCATTATTTTTTTTCCAGCTTTTCATGCTTCTCTACAATACAAATTTGTCTATCCATGTTTGAATGACCTGAAACTTTATATGCATATTTCCTTAACATTAGAGGAGACATTCATGCCTATTTCAATCACTTACATGATTTCTGCTGCACTAGTATTTTCCTCTACCTGCCCTTTACGATTATTATCCCCCCTCGACAACTGGCGATGGGATGGGCGTATCTTGCGACAATTTGCCACTCTTGTTACAGTATTTCTTGCTTGTCTGGAATGGAACTTTGAAGTCTCAAGTCACATTGACTTGAGACTTAGTAAACATGTTCGTTGCATTACCTGCCCTTTGCAATTATTATACCTCCTCGACAACTGGCGGTGGGATGGGCATATCTTGCGACAATATGCCACTCTTGTTTCATTATCATTTGGCCTTGAACCTCTATATTTGGTATTTATCTTCATTGTAGACCTTTACTACTTAGTACTCACGTGAGCGATATAAGACCATCATGGTCCTCTTGTTTGGAGGGGGGTTTGAGGAAGTGAGACAAATAAACGAAAGTGGGACAAATCTCCTTGTCTATCACCTTTGTTTTTTTCTCAGGGTTGTAAAACTCAAAATTGTTTGGTAAAAGGTTAAGAAGCTGTCCAGTGTCTTCAAAGAGACAGGAACAGTCCATTCACTGAAATTATTATTAAAGTACTATTATCAAACCATCTTTGTTGCACTTTCAGCCATGTTCCTACTGACAAATAACTGTAATAGATCATGACCATAGGGAAGGTGGCCTCGGATCAAATTTCACATCTTCCATCCCTCCTTCACATAATATATATTCAAGCTTCATTTTGAGTGTTCAAAAAATATTTGTCTTATGTGTTTTTACAAAAAATGGGTGAAGGAATAACTCGGTGTTCCTTTGATCTCGGTATGGCACTGCAGAGTGGTTGATCTTTAGACCAGCTGTAATGTACTTGCTTTGTACAGATTAACGCATGTGTGTCATATCAAACTGACTCTTCTTATCTTTTGTTTTATATTAATTTACCCCATGTTGATCATTTGTGGATGGGATTTTAAATTTTACACGGGTTATAGAGGGTAAGTTCATTCTTAGTCTCTACTGAATCCGCTATATTTGATCTCACAGAATACATATTTTGTGTGTCCATGATTTTTTTGTTTCAAATGCAATATCATAAAATAAGTTTTAATTGTGTTGGAATTAATTTCCTCTTGATTTCCTGCCATGTCATTTTTTTTTCAATTGTGATTTTGTCCAAATTTAAAGGATTTGCGAACGGGAAATAACACACTTTTTTCTTTGAAATAGTGCTTTGTCCGGTGTAACTCAATACTTCCGATGCACCGCTTACGATAACAAGAAAATATCGCTTATATCAAATGTAATTGGCAAATAGTCTATTGGTATCTTACGGCTACAAAATTCTTGAAAGATAATAATTCCACCATAAATAGTGAGTATTACGTATGACGGACCACACATCACCGTTTACCACAAATTAACAAGCTGGCGTGTAATGAAAAGCGAGATTATGATGTCAGTCCGCTTATCTAGGGTAAATGACATGTTTTGAAGTGACCTGCAACTCTAATTGACAAATTCTTGAAATATCATGTAGAAATACTCATTAAAAAATTAAGTGACATAAAAAAAAGATCAATGCAAAAAAATGGGAAAACCCATGACATAAAATATCAGTCTGACATCATCTGATCAGAGGCACTTCAGACTGTCTTTCCAGCTTTGGCAGTGAATTTAAGAAGTAAATTTACATAAATATCTGTATGAAACAATAGATGGTAACTAAAATCTCTCTCTAATACTTAGGTAAAATTTTCGGTGAATTTATGAAATGAAAATATTGAACAACATAGGATAGATAGGGTAGGATGGGGTGTAGTCTTCATGTCTTACAGTGATAGTACTTTTACAAGTGTTAAAGAAAAAGTTACAGGACATTCATTTAAGCAAAGAAGAATAAAATAACCCTTTAATGGATATGATCTTTATTTTTTTTCCAAAGACAAAAACAAATAATACATTAACCCTTTACCTCTTTATGGGAACCACCATGAAATTTGTCCCCCATCTTTACACTTGAAGGGGGGGACGTACCCCCATTTTTCTGAAGATGATGGGGGACAGCCCCCCCCATTTGAAAATTTGTAGATGCATCCCTGCTTCTGACTATGAACTTACGACCTAATAAATACTGTCTGAAGTACTGGACAAAATAATGACAACAGCTAACAATTCATGCTCTGTCAGACAATAATTTCCTTCTGCCTTGTTGAGGGATCTACTTGCATATGCTAGAATTCTCTCACGACCTGTATGTATTTAAGAAAGAACCCGTCCGATTCCAGCACCAGATGCATCTACATCAAGGTAAAAAGTATCCCCTTCATTAAGTGGGTACCCCATTATATCTGTACTAGTTAGTGCTTTCTTGAGACTTACAAAAGCTGCTTCACATTCATCAGACCAGTTTAACTTGTTATCCTTTCTTGTTACTTGAGTCAGTGGTTGTGCGATCTTTGCAAAGTCATTGATGAACCGCCTGTAATACAATCCGGTTGCAACAAACTGTTTAACTTGCTTAGGGTTTTCTGGCCTTGGCCAATTGGCCATTTTTGCAATATTATTTGGGTCAGGCCTTACACTGTCTTTAGACAGAATATGTCCAAGGAATACTACTTCTGTTTGTAGCAGGTGACACTTGCCAGGTTTCAGTTTAAGTCCTGATTGTTTGATCCTATCCAGAACTTCATCAACTCTCTGGATGTGTTCCTCAAAATTTGCTCCAAACACTATAATGTAGTCAATATACACAAGACATGTCTGCCACTGAAGCCCTTGCAGCACTAGTTCCATTGTCCTCTGAAAGGTGCCAGAACTGTTATTCAGACCTAAAGGCGTACGGGTCATTTCAAATAGACCATATTTACAAGTAAATGCACTTTTGGGGATATCTTCCTTCTTGAGAGGGATCTGAAAATATCCACTTGTCAAGTCAAACGAACTAAACAGGCTCATTCCACCAACACCAACAAGGAAATTCTGTAGCAGCTGCTGCTGTTTATGGAAAAAGGAGCTAAAAGTGCTGCCTTCCAAACAACTCCTCTATATTCTCTGCTGAAATTAAAGCAATTGATCTTGCCCTTAATCTAGCTGAAAGTTCTAATTCCAACCGTTTCATTATCTTTTCGGACTCTTTGTCAACATTACAAGCCCTTTCAAATCAACGCCTTGAGAATCCCTTAATCTGTAGTTTACTCGAAATGATCTCACAAATTTCTTCTATGAATAGATTGGTGTTCTGCTGGCTTCCAAGTCATGTAGGCATCAAAGGCAATGAAAATGCCGATAGGTCTGCCAAATCTACACTTAACCTTCCCATTTCAGATTTTAAAGTTCCACACACTGATTTTAAATCCTCAGTTTTAACACATATCCAATCTTCTTGGCAATCCCAGTGGGATGCTGATGTTTTCAATAAACTGCATTCAGTTAAACCGTCCCTTGGCGAATGGTACCCCGTTTACAGGTCCGTTCGTCGAGAAGAAGTGATAATTGCACGACTTCGAATTGGCCATTCACGCATCACACATTCCTGGCTCTTGACCAGAGACGATGCCCCTGAATGTATTCCATGCAATGCATCCTTTTCTATAAAACATATCCTACTAGATTGCATTGACTTTCAGCCAGTTCGTTCAAAATATTTCAACGTCGATAGTTTAAAGAATCTTTTTGATTCTGTCAGCGTTGAATCTATTATCGCTTTCATAAAGGAGATTGGCATTTACAATAAACTGTGATATTTACTCTTGCGTTTCTTACCCATCTTTTTACAACATTCTTTATTCCTTTAATATTCAGTTTGCATCTCCTTAATGGGAGGATTAGCCCTCTTGGGGGCATCTTATCTCATTGGAGACGGACCTCTTTAATGGGAGTATACTGATCCCATTGGAGGCTCCAATCTTTACTAGTTTTAACACTCATTTCCAAGGAAAAGAAATTTTCTCAGTCTTACCCATTAATCTAAAACTTTTGAGTAGGCAGGGAATACCCAGCCACTCAATATCATATTTTATGCACATTATAAATGACACATATTTCTTCTTCATTTAAAAACTTCTCATTATCAATCCAACATTTAGTTCAAACCTTTTTATCACATTCTTAACTCTGTCATTTAAACCTTTTCAGTTGATAGGGATTGTCCTGTCACTCAATAATGTCCTTTATACGTATTAAGATCACACATAATTCTTCTTAATTCAACTCTTATACTATTATAAATGTATTCAAAACTTTTTCAGTTTAAAATCCCACTTTTACTATCTTTTAACACAGATGTGCGCGCTAAATGACCAAAGCTGTCGATGCGCCATAAAACAACATTCATTCATTTAAATCCTCCGTTTTAACACATATCCAATCTTCTTGGCAATTCCAGTGGGATGCTGATGTTTTCAATAAACTGCATTCAGTTAAACCGTCCCTTGGTGAATGGTACCCTGTTTACAGGTCTGTTCGTCGAGAATAAGTGATAATTGCATGACTTCGAATTGGCCATTCACGCATCACACATTCCTGGCTCTTGACCAGAGATGATGCCCCTGAATGTATTCCATGCAATGCATCCTTTTCTGTAAAACATATCCTACTAGAATGCATTGACTTTCAGCCAGTTCGTTCAAAATATTTCATCGTCGATAGTTTAAAGAATCTTTTTGATTCTGTCAGCGTTGAATCTATTATCACTGTCATAAGAGAGATTGGCATTTACAATAAACTGTGATATTTTACTCTTGAGTTTCTTACCCATCTTTTTACATTCTTTATACGCCTTTATATTAGATTTCTTGTCAGCTGATTCATAGTCTTACCTTTTTTAATCTAAAACTTTTGAGTTTCTACCACTGCATTTATATTCAGTTTACATCTCCTTAATGGGAGGATTAGCCCCCTTGGGGGCATCTTATCTCATTGGAGACAGGACCTCTTTAATGGGAGTATACTGATCCCATTGGAGGCTCCAATCTTTACCAGTTTTAACACTCATTTCCAAGGAAAAGAAATATTCTCAGTCTTACCTTTTAATCTAAAACTTTTAAGTAGGCAGGGAATGCCCAGCCACTCAATATCATATTTTATGCACATTATAAATGACACATATTTCTTCTTCATTTTAAGACTTTGCACTATCAATCCAACATTTAGTTCAAACCTTTTTATCACATCCTTAACTCTGTCATTTAAAACTTTTGAGTTGATAGGGATTGCCCTGTCACTCAATAATGTCCTTTATACATATTAAGATCACACATAATCTTTCTTAATTCAACTCTTTTACTATTATAAATGTATTCAAACCTTTTTCAGTTTAAAATCCCACTTTTACTATCTTTTAACACAGATATGCGCGCTAAATGACCAAAGCTGTCGATGCGCCATAAAACAACATTCATTCATTCATTCAGCCCAAGGCCTTACTGCTCCTGACTTTTTGCGCACAAACACTATTGGACTTGCCCAGTGTGAGGTGCTTTTTTGAATGACTCCTTTCTTTCTGTTGCTGCTTTCTCGTCAGTTGCCACGGTTGTACTGATAAAGAAATATTAAACTCAGTTCAGTCCAAGCCATGGTCATATGTATGTAAAATATTGGTTCAATCCATGCTGTGGTCATGCCATATAAATTTTACTAGTTTATGTAAATTCAATAAAGGGTCAAACATACATAAAATGTAATATACCGGTACAAAATATATGTATGTATATACAAAACTTGGTTTTAATCCATGCTGTGGTTTGTGACTGACAAACTTTTGAAAACAGTTGTCTGTGACTGATGAACTTTTTGAAAACACTTGTCTGAGACTGTCAAACTTTTGAAAGCATTTAATAGTAAACCCAGTCACCATAACGGTTAGGTCGACGGCTACGCTGGCCGCTGCGTGTCACTACTACAGGCTCTGGCTCTGAATCACAGACAGTAATAGGTTGACCAGTGGGGGAAGAGACCAAGTCAAGCTCAGCCTCTTCCCCATTAGCCAAACCAAAACAATCCTCACTAGTCTACAAAACGTCCATATCCACTGTCAAAAAGGACACTGAGGTATAACTTGGCTCAACAGAGCTAAAGTCTACTGCAATGTCTTCCTCATCATCTGCTTCACGGAAGATCTCCTCCTCCACATCATACAAAACTTGATTTTAATCCATGCCACAATGAGACACTCAGCCTCTTCCCCATCAGCCAAACCAAAACAATCCTCACTAGTCTGCAAAACGTCCATATCCACTGTCAAAAAGGACACTGAGGCATAACTTAGCGTAACAGAGCTAAAGTCTACCACAGTGTCTTCCTCATTATTTGCCTCACGGAAGATCTCCACCTCCACATCATCCAAAACCTTGGTGTCTACATCATCCCAGGTCATGGAGCTGAAGGAAGAAACCATTTCGTTTTCTTCCTCCATTTACATATCTTCTGCAACAGACAATGACTCATCAAGGCGATCCTGTAGACTTCTGTGTCAAAGGCATACATCTCCGAGGACAGGGATATGGGGCTAAGAGTGGCCTCATGCACCATATCCATATCCTGCACTGATGGAGGCTTACTATCCTCTCAATTTGTTCTGCATCTCCAACATAAGCATTCTGTCTCAAAGTTGTCTATTACCATTACCAGGTTATACTTGTCTTTGAAATGCTGAGTTGGCTCCACTAAGTACTCAGACTGCTTGCAGATATCATCAGTATCTTCCCTTTTGAAGCCCTACAGGCTTAGGAAAAAGCCCAGACATTTCATGTTGAAAAGTCTGTGGGAAAAAAACGGCACAAATCCTGTTTTCCCTTTAACCTGTATTTAGAAACTGTATTCTAAGATGTGCAGTAAAACAATGGTATTTGTAGAAATCTATTTTGCCCTTTGAAATAATTGAATTTTAAAGTAATATGGAGCAAAAAACAGGCTACACTTTTGCACTGAAGTATTCTTATGGCCAGTTTCTCCATTGCTACTTTATTAGTGGCAGTGGTAGATTACACACAGTGCATTAATATTTGTCCTGTACAGGATAGTATTGTGTCATAGCAGACAGGTTGAATCTTTGAAGAATATAACATGTGCAGATGAAAACTCCAATTTACTCCATGAGTATTTATACTGGTATAAGTGGATGCGTAAATGTGACATCGAAAGTAAATTTACCTACGCATGCATCTTCACTGACATGTAATGAAATGTATGCATATTTATGGCACAAATCAGACATTGATTTTATCAAAACTTTGAATTTAGTGCCACAATTTTGACACACACTAAAAGTATTTTACATGGAGGTTTGCAGTTATAAGAATTTAAAAAAAAATGTTAGTTTTTAGCTCCACTGGCCGAAGGCCAGCGGGCTTATGTCATGGCCCATTGTCCGTTGTGCGTCCGTCCGTCCGTCTGTCTGTCGGTCAGTAGACCTTACCTTGTCCGGATGATAACTAGACACAGAATTGACCTAGGTTCGTCAAATTTGGCACAGACATGCGTCTCGGAGTGTAGATGATCCCTATTGATTTTGAGGTCAATTGGTTGAATGTCAAGGTCACAGGGACCGTCAACATGTTTATATATAGACCAAACCTTGTCCGTATGATAACTGGACACAAAATTGACCTAGGTTCGTTAAGTTTGGCACAGATATAGGTCTCGGAGTGTAGATGATGCCTATTGATTTTAAGGTCAATCAGTCAAATGTCAAGGTCACAGGGACCGTCAACATGTTGACATATAGACCAAACCTTGTCCGGAATGTAACTACACACAGAATTGACCTAGGTCCTTCAAATTCTGTACAGATATTCATCTTGGAGTGTAAATGGTCCCTATCGATTTTAGGGTTAATCCATCAAAGGTCAAGGTCACAGTGGCCATCAACTTAATGATATATAGACCAAAACCTTGTCCAGATGATAACTACACACAGAATTGACCTAGGTCCTTCAAATTCTGTACAGATATTCATCTTGGAGTGTAAATGATCCCTATCGATTTTAGGGTTAATCCGTGAAAGTGAAAGGTCACAGTGACCACCAGATGATACAGGGCCCGCGCTGCCGTTTGCCACTTGAGCCATTTGCTAAAAAAAAATTAAAGTGTCTCAAAAATCATCATGTGGCTCAACTTGTGGCTCCAACATTTTATTCGCGTATTATCAGGGACGTAGTAAGCATCGAAGTCGACTGGGAAAAAGCGGAAGTCGAACGCGCATGCCGAAAAGAAAATCAATAACCCAGTCTGTGTATCGGCGACTGTTTACAATCTTGTATGTATACACACGGTGGTGTGTATAATTATGCGAACTGTTGACAGATTATCACGTTTAATAATTGACGTGGGCTATAAATAAAAAAGATGACATCGATATTTCCCAATCAATTCTTTTGATATCAGTTCATGAACTGTGCCACTTCCTGTATCAATGTGGCAGTAGAGGGGCATGACTGTTTTACAAACAGACATCTTGTTCTTTTGAAGTTGGTCTAAAGTCATGTCCTAAGACACTGTGGCCTAACTCGAACTCGCGAACTATTTTATTTGAAGTCAATGCCAATTTCATTTGACTGTTTGTAACATCAGTCTGTATGTCGGGTTAAACCAAATCCAACTTCGACCTTAAGTTTCGTCCAAGAAACAATTTTGCGGGTGTTTCACCCATACTGCTGTGTTGAGTGTTACGGTATGTTAACAAAACTGAATTTTTTTAAATTCATGTCATTCGTTTGGTGACCCATTGCTCGCATAGCGGACTTGAATGTTCCGTTAAACCTTTCAACGAGACCATTTGTGGATGGTTTTGCTACTGCAGTTCGTATGTGACAGATACCATTTCTCTCCATGAATAATAAATTCCTCAGCCGTGAATTGGCTCCCATTGTCTGTCACAAGTTGCTTTGGTAAACCATACCTCGCAAATATATTCCGCAATTCTTGAATTGTTTTGTTTTGTCGGCCGTAATTGATTTCATTTCTTTCAATAACTTCAGGCCATTTCGAATGTGCATTGACCAAAACCAAAAACATTCGTCCTAAAAACGGTCCGACAAAATCTACATGTACACCTTCCCAACTCAAAGTTGGCCATTCCTAAGGGTGAAATTGCGCTTTTGCTGGAGTGGACTGCTGCATTTGGCATGGTGAACAGCTTTTCACCATGAGCTAAATGACCAAAGTTGTCGATGCGCCATAAAACAACATTCATTCATTTATTCATGCTAAAGGCCAACTAGATGAAGCTTGTTTTGATAAACCTAGATCTTATGGTTAGGAACGAAAAGATTCTTTAAGTTTTCAGTGTAAAAACTTTTGACCCCAGTGCTATGATTTGGACAATCTTGGTAGAGGTCTACTTAATGAAGCTATATGCAAAATTTGGTAGCCCTGTGCCTTACCGTTAAGAACAAGAAGATTTTTGAGGTTTTCAATATACAAGTCCATGTGAAACTTGTGACCCTGAGATGGAGCAAATATTGACCTCAGGGCTTTAATATGAATAGCCTCAAAAAGGTTCCTTTAGATTAAGCTGCATGCTAAATTCAGTAGCCCTATGCCTATTGAATAGCAACAGGAAGAACTTTGAAATTTTTTACTATATAAGATCGTGTAAAACTTATGACCCCTGGGGCGGGGCCGATTTCGACCCTAAGGCTATAATTTGAAGAAATCTGGTATAGGTCAGGTAGATGAAGTTACATAGGAAATTTGGTAGCCCTAGGCCTAATAGTTTTTGACAAAAAGAATTTAAAGATTTCAGTATTTTTCACTGTTGTTGCCATGGCAACCAGAGTTTTAACTGGAATCAAATTCTTTTGAAAAATTCTAAAGAGGGCCATTGCAGGATCATTGCTGTGGAGTTACATCAAAATTTCATCACTAGTTTCAGAAAAGATGTTTGAAATAAAAGATAAATCACTGATGCAAGATGGACATTGGGCCATGAAGTACATGTATGCTTGCCGGCTTTTGGCCAGTTGAGCTAAAAACAATATAACCCTATAAAATGACCATCAGCTTTTAGACTTTTTTCCCTAGGTCTGGTCTAGTGAGCAAGATTTTAACAAAAGACAACCAATTTCAAACGTGTAGTACTTAATCAAAATAAAAAAATCATCAACTTTGATGTATGTATAACTGAAGATACTCCCATAGAGTGCCTATAACTTTTTTTTTTGATTTGAAGCTGTGACCAATTTTTTTTACCACAACAAGAATTCTGGAATACTGACTGAGTTTAATGGGAATTGGATTAAAGATATGGCCTATAGAGTACATACAGGGTCTTTCTCTGAGAAGAATCCTGCATAGCTCATTGGTAAAAGTGTGGGATTCAAATCTCAAAACTTTGACATGCTGGTTTTGATTTTAAAAATGAGTTTTTTGTAGGAGTGTCCTTTGGCAAGATATCTAGTAATGTTCTGCTGCATATTTTTTCGTGTCGTAGTTTCTTCACAACTAACACATTATTGCTCAGGAAATGTCTATTTAAAATCAGGAATCAACAAATAGACCTTAAACATGATGAAATTTAATTGAAATTTGATCACCTAGATCACTCAGACATTTGATAGACTGTTGTGAAATATTAAGTCATAAACATTTTTGTCAATATAAGAAAAGTTTTTGTAGCTTTTTCATACATACTGGGTGCAAGATCCAGGTTTTCTATGTAAGTGTTTAGAAAATTCAGATGAAATCTGATTCGCTTAATTTCAGTTTAAAATATTTTCCCAATTTTTTTATTTCAATTTTGATTTATTTCTGATGTTTTTCATCACATTTTAATACATTCATCTGTGTGGGTGTTAATAGAGCTTGTGCCATAACGGCAGTCACTCAATTATATGATTTATTTAAAAACATGGTTAAAAAAGGGTAACTAAGCGATAATTTGATGAATAACAAATCATATCAAAAACATTGGCATAAGATATAACTTGTCATTTCTCTGCCCTTCTTGTCTCTTCCTGAGTGTAACGTTAGACTGCCACAACAAGCTGTGATATTTTCTTAATTACCTTTTTAACCTGTTGTGAAGCTCATATTTCTACTCTTTAATCCTTTTTATCTTCAGCTTGCATCTCCTTATTGGGAGGATTAGCCCTCTTGGGGGCATCTTATCTCATTGGAGACAGGGCCTCTTAAATGGGAGTGTTTTGATCCCATTGGAGGCGCCACACTTTGTCAATGTTAGCACATATTTCCTTGAAGCTACTATTCACAGTCTTACCTTTTTCAATGAAAACTTTTGAGTAGGCCTAGCCACTCAATATCACATTTTATGCACATTAAAAATAACTCATAATTTTTCTTCATTTAAAGACTTTTTACTACCAATTCAACATTTCACTCAAATATTTTTATCACTAACTTAAATTTATCATTTAAACTTTTGAGTAGATAGGGATTGCCCTGTCACTCAGTAATGTCTTTCCTGCATATAAAGATCACACATAATCCTTCTTAATTCAACCCTTTACTATTATCAATGCATTAAAAGCTTTTTCAGCTTAAAAATTCCTCTTTAATAATCTTTTGACACAGATATGCGTGCTAAATTACCAAAGTTGTCAATGCGCTATAAAACAACATTCATTCGTTAGACCGCCACAAGCATTGATAAGTAGGATCTAGCACCGCTCCCACACCACCAAAAACTGTGGTAATGAATTTGTTATATGAGTGGGGTTTTAGCTCTACTGACTGAAAGCCAGCAGAGCTCATGTCATGGCGTGGTTTTGTCCATCGGTATGTCAGTTAATCTTTTTCTTGTTTACGCCATAAAGTCTGCATTTGTGGTTGGATTTTATTAAAACTTGCATAGTTTGTTTATATCACCAATAGCTCAAACCTTATTGATTTTGAAAAAAATCTGACGATCGGTAAGGGTAAAGTAGCCATTTAAAGATGAAAATTTAAATTTCTTGTTTAAGGGATTATCTCCATATTTGTGGTTCAATTTTTATGAACTTGCAAAGTTGCTTTATATCATCAATACCTTGAACACTATTGATTTTTTAACAAAATCTGACAATTTGTCAGGGAAAAGTACCATAGCCATTTGAAAACTTACATTTCTTGTCTATGCAATATATGTTGATGTGCCATAAAACAACATTCATTCATTCATTATGCAATATACTGTACAAATGGAAATTTTTGAAATTTTGCGATTTTGAAAAATTATCAAACTTTTCTGTTTGCATATTTTACCACAAGTATACCAACAAAATCTATTTTAGCTTAACTTCCTTTATCATCATTTAATACAGACACGCGCTAAAATGACCAAAGTTGTCAATGCGCCATAAAACAACATTTATTAATTCAGTAATTTGCAAATTTTTTGACACATGTATATATCCACATATACAGTAGTAAACATTTTCAATCCAATTCTTGTGAAACTTACACAGATCATTTGTATCATCAAGGGATTGATTCCCATTAAAAATGAAGAAAATCCAGCGATCAGTTTAGGTAGCCATTTGAATAATGTAGTCTTGTTTACTCAACACAGTCCACATTAGCAGTCATATTTCTTTGAAACTTGCAGTACAAAGAGTACTGAACTCCTATCAAATTTGGCACATTCCAAATAATTGGATTTGAGAAATTTTACTTAAGTTATTTCACTATTTATTCAATTCACTATGCCTACATGATGATGTATGCAAGAAAATAAGCAAAATCACTGTCAGAAGAGGGATTCAGGTCTTTAGTTACAGATCTATTTTAGGTTAGTTGAACTATAGTGGTGTAAGAAGTCATTCCTCAGACTGCTTGTTGTTACTACGCAGTTTCCAATCAAATTCCAGCCTGATTTCAGATCTTTGAACTTACAAACACACCTCACATTCTGACACCCGCATTATCTAATCATTGTCACATGAATCGTAAATAACACATTCCCTAAAATCACAGCAGACTATGACAAAATTCAGCAGAATTATGAGTGTGGGAGAAAATATTCAAGGTTTAGATAAAAAGCTGTGAAGATTAGCAACGTGTAAGAATATATTAAAAGTCAACACAAACACAGACCTAGTCAATATAAATTTATGCAAAAAATTACTGGAAAAGACAAAAGTTTCCATTTGAAAGCCTCCGTTAACTTGGTATTGCCTTTCGTTTGTGACCACAGATTGAATGTTGAGCTGAAAAAATGAGTTACAGTTAGGGACAGATTGTGAGCTTTAGAGGGTACTTCTAAAGGATAATTTTCAAACAATTTCCATGGAGAATTCTTCCACAGGTAGATGTGTGCTGTAGTAAAAGATAGTTTGCGTAGTGATGAAGAAGACAAGGTGACTTAAAAAAAAAAATTGAACTTTTATGTTGTCAGATTTTTACCAATATCAAAATTCTCAGGAACCAAATTGATATAAAGCCATACCAAAACTGTGTAAAAATATTGATAAATATTGAAGTTGTCTGACAGAATAAAGGAAGTTTCTAATGATGAGAATATCAAAGTACCATAACTCTCCCAAACAATATTTAATTTTAATCGTAATCAAACACAACTGCTATCTTATTAATAAAAGGATCACTTTTCCAATTTGATATCATCTGACAAACACAGGAGTTAGCTAATAAAAAACAAATTATATAGACAAACAGACTGACTACTGGACAAACAGACAGTCGGATGGACAATAAAAAGCAATATGTCCTTGATCTATGATCTCAGGGGGGTAAAAAGAATTAGTGTCTCATGCAGTGTTAGATGTTAAGGATCTTAAATCCAAATGTATATCAATAAAAAAAAAAACTTAGACTTGGACTGAAATGTAAATTAAAGCAGATTTTACATATTGTTCCCCCCCCCCCCCCCCCCCTAAAAATTACAAAAGTCAGATGAAGTTTTATTGGTAATTGAATCTGTTCATGGAAATCCTTGAAGTGGTTGAGTAAAGTGAAATTATTATATGCACTGGCAAATACTTAAGTGAAGTATAACTGAATTAACCTTTTTCACCATCAGAGTGGATTATTGGGTGGGTCCAAGAAAAGTGGATGTCTTTTGACCAAAATGTTGGATGTTCTGGTAATTGACAAACTCAAAAATAGAGCTAGACTGTCACCAATGACGGATTAAGGCAATCCAGAAAGGTTGTCAATCTATTCAGGGGCAGATAATTGTAATAAAATTCATTCCCTGAATGATTTTCGAAACTGCATAGCGCCATATCACAAAAAGGCATTAGTCTGCACATCCGAAGAAAGTCGGCTGTATTTGAGTCTACAGCAGTTACCCTGGCAAGCATAGCTACGGACTGTAAACAAAATGAGTTTTTGTGAAACATGACTCAAAGAATGAACTTAACATATGGTAGTCTTAAAAAAATTGAGTGTGTCATGTCATCGGAGTAAATAAGAGTCTTAAGTATTTTAGATAAATTGTTTAGAACTAATGGCAGATTTATTACATATGCACAATTACATGCAAATAGAAAGCTTATCCAGTCACCAATGACAGATTAAAATGAGCTTGAGCTTGTTGGTCTATTCAGGGACAGCCATGTTTCCTTTGCGGAGTCAACCTTTCACATTTAATTCTAGGTCAAAAGCCATGTAACTGAAAAACAAATAATTACAAGTACAGCACCTTGAAAACAGGCCATTTTGAATAGCTGAATTAATAGATTTATTTTACCTTTTCTCTGTCATGGCAATATAACTAAGTTTTACAGATGGCTTAGATCAAGATCAGACTATGAAACAAATATTATTTTTATGCTGTGGATAGGCAAACAGTTTTGGTTTAAATACATGTGGATTGAAACAGACCTTAACCCCTAAAGTGCATACCGTAGTTGATGTTTATTTAGGCCAGTGTAGGTCAAGGTCAGACAAAGGATGCAGTCTGATCTTGGATCCACACTTTCCAATATGTTGAGACATTTTGACTGAATTAAATCATGAACAGATAATAAACATGGTCTTTTTATATCCCTGGGATCAAAGATTGAGTTGCATATTGCATTAGATGAGGCCTTGGAAAAACAAAGGTTTGTTGCAGGTAAATTCTCAAAAAGAAAAATATGCATTTCTTTGTCATGTTGTTATAGGCTTTTCTTTTAAATGAATACCAGTGTAGGTAATGGATTTAATCTGTAAGTTTCAAAATTAATGAACTAAACAAATTCTAACGGTGAGCATGTTTTGCTAGGTTGTTTTTTAATTGAGTCTGCTGGTTGCAGAGCAACCAGGCTCTCATTGTTATCATCCTGATCTATTGAGTGACATAAGCATACCTCTGGCCTTGTACTGCTTCCTCTGCAAGTTTCCAGTTTACGAGACAAAATAGAGTTTGTAATTATTCAGTAAACAACTCAGTTTGTTTCTGCTGTAAATATTTTATAAACGGTGCCTTTTGTGGTCATGAATATGTCTATAAAGGCTGAATTATTCAAAGGTTTGAATCTTTTAAACAACATTTTTGTCCACTTGGATACAGGATTAAACAATTGTTTACACAGGCATCAATTGTAATTCGCATATCTAAAAATAGCAGTCATGAACCAATGTATGGACACACTTGAAAAATACGCTTCGACTGTGCTGGTGCAGTGTCTTCTCCATAGCATGTGTCTAACTGTGGAAGCATTCTTAGTGAAAATTATTAAAAAACTTTGATAACCCATTCAAAGTACATTCTTAATTTCATAATCTGTCCCTATCTATTAATCTTATTTTAATTCTCTATTCCATTTATGATCAGAAAAGAAAGGCGATACTGAGTCACATGTAGGCTTTCAAAGTCAAAGTTTTCCTGTCTACAGGTAACTTTTTGAACAAATATACAATGACTTGGAGTGTTTGCGTTGACTTATTATATACATTCTTACACACTGCTTCTTCACAGCTTTTTTTCCCTGTACGTGCACATTTTAGGTTTACTGGAATTCAAAGATAGCCTAACGTGTAGGTCATTGGCTCAGCAGGGGTGTTTTACATGGAATGTACCACCCTTATGAAAAATCACCACATTGCCAGTGTATAATCAGTGTGTTGCCAGTCTGTTGCCATTGTCTTCACAGCGTATTTCCAGATTATTTCCAGATTGTTTCTAGTCCATTGGGATTTATTTCCAGTTCAACCAGTGTATAACCATTGTATTGCCATTGCATTGCCAGAACTGGCATCAGTATGGCACTATACTAGCACTAGGCTGACAACAAACTGGGAACAGACTGAATGCATACTGGGACATAAAAACACTCAAATTTTTTCATTCTGAATACACCAAATTTAATTGGAATGATCATCTAGTAAATCTGACAACAAACTGATACTTAACTGACAATGTAAAAAGATCTGACAATAATCGACCAATTTATCTGACAATAGGAGGGATTTTGGACTTTCCAGATAAATGTCAGACTATATCCAGAGTATTGTCAGCTATCTGACAATAATACTGGTTACAAACTGGCAATACATATTCTGGTAATAGATGGCAATACTAGATTCTGGTAATAAATGGCAATACTAAAACTAGATGAAATGACCTCTTATAAAACTGACAACAAGCTGATAATTGATAAACATAAATGTAGAAAGATTTGATGATAATTACCCAATTCATCTGACAATATGAGGGATTTTGGACTTTTCAGATTAAAGTCAGTTTATGTCCAGAATAGTGTCAGATATATGATAATATGCTGGTTACAAACTGACAACATAGATCATGGTGATGAATGGCAATACTAGGACAATACAATATGGCAAGAATAGAACTGTCACAAAGCAAGGTAATGCCCTTCACAAGCACCTACTTACTGGGGCAGCACATTTAACCCTTTACAAAACGACAAAATTTAAGACTTGTCTAAACTGAAAGTATTTGCACACGACCATTTCAATGTTGCTCAAATGATGCAATTTGTCTTTGATAGCGTAGAAAACATTGTAGGAAAAGGAGAAAATGCTGTTTACCGGCATTTCCTCTTTATCCCACAAGGTTTTCACAAGGCTTTCTTTCAGGGTCATTAAAACTCCAGATTGTGTGGTAAAGGGTTCATGACCTTTATCTGGACCCATGTGACCCAAAACCAAAACAATAGGTTACCTTCTTGGGTCTTGAGAAACACTTGTATAAAGTTTCAGGGTCCCAGATCAAACACCTAGAAACTAAACCAAAATGTTTTCAAAAGGCTTTTTTTTTCAAGGTTCTTAAAAGTCAGGATTGTGTGGTAAATCATCAGCAAAGAAAGGGGAGTTTAGAAACTCTTTAAATGCATAGTATCAATGCAATCTAGGTTAAATGACTTGACCTCTTATTGCTTGACAGTCAGGATTTGCATTCAGAGTGAAAAGGGACAAGTTAAAAAGGGAAAAATATATATACTACTCAAAATTTGCTTGGGATCACCATATAAGATTCAGTCTAGAACTACATTTGGCATGAATCAGGCATGGTTTATAGCATCAATGTAATCTATGTCAAATGACATGACTTCTTATTGCTGGACAGTCAGGATTTGCATCCGGAGTGAAAAAGGGACCAGTTTAAAAACAGAAATATATTTGATTCAAAATTTGCATAGGACAATCATATAAGATTCAGCCTAGATATATTTATGGTTTTACAATATGCGACATTGCCACACTGATTAAACAAACTACAACTGGAAATGGATCTTTAACTGTTTACCAAACAAAGCCAACTTTTAAAGAGAATGGGAAAAGAAGCCATTGGAAAACATTGCTGGAAAAGGAGAAAATACTGGTTACCAGCATTTTCTCCTTTTCCCACAATGTTTTCTGACCAAAGAAAGACAGCATATTGTACATTGTGTTTGGTCTTTAGTCTGCTTTTAACTTGGACGCCTCTAGAGTTTTATAATGTGGTGGAGAGTTAAAGTTGGTTATTTAGAATGTTCACATCACACCAAATCAAAAAATATATATATCTCTGAAATTTATATGAAAAAACAATACAAATCATCAATAATTAAGAATCATAAAATTAAGAAAAAAATTTTGGGGGGTGGTATTCCCTTAAAAGGCTACGTAGCCTCTTAAGCTATTTTTAGATTTCGCGCCAAAAACAAAAAAAGCATTGTGGGAATGTTAAGGGACTGGCACATGACTAATGACGCTTAAAAATTCCATTACATAACAAACATGTAATTATTTTTTCATAACATCTTCCTCAAACGCTGTTTGAAGTTCTGTCTGTGTATTTCCGGTATGTACATGAGCGAGTTGCTCATGTAAAAATAGAACATGTTTCCCGTCGATGTGGACCTGGGCCATAGTAAATCGCTAATTTCTCATGTTGTGGGATGGTTTTCGACTACTGAGGTTTTACAAATGACAATTATAAGGCTTTGGGAGTATTAGGATGACATTTTTGTATTTTTGTAAAATTTTCGTCCCAAATTCTGAAGGGCCACCTTTAATGCAAAACTGTTATAAACATATATACTCCTACTGAAATATGTAAGTGATACCTATCAAAGTGTTAGTAGTATAAATTCTGCTTATGTGTATTTAAAAAAAAAAAAATATCACTTTTAGCATAAATTCCCAAAATACTGAAAATGGATACTGTAGCACCAATGATCCTTTACCAGACAACAAAATTTTGGCCTTATCAAAATTGAAAGCACAAGTTTACAGATGACAAAAAAAATGTGATTGAAAAATTGGAAATTTGTTTTGGATAGGGAAGGAAACATTGCTAGAAAAGCAAAAATTCTGGATACCAGCACATTTTCTAAGTCTTCTTTTCCAGGGTCTTTAAAGGTGGCCCTTCAGATTTTGGGACAAAAATTTTACAAAAATACAAAAAATCATCCTTATACTCCCAAAGCCTTATAATTTTCATTCATTAAACCCCAGTAGTTGAAAACCATCCGACAACTAGATAAATTAGAGATTTACTACAGCCCAAGTCGACACTGAAGGGAAACACAGTTTATTTTTACATGAGCCACTCGCTTATCTACATACTGGAAATATACAGACAAAGCTTAGCATCCGAAGCTCTAGACATTATGGAAAATAATTACATGTTTGTTATGTTATGGAATTTAATAGTCATTAGTCATGTGCAAGTCACTTAACATTCCCACAATGCTTATTTTGATTTTGGCGGGAAATCTAAAAATAGCTTAAGAGGCTACGTAGCCTTTTAAGGGAATACCATCAAAAAAAATTTTTTTTTGTAATTTGTGATTCTTAATTACTGATGATTTGTATTGTTTTTTCATATAAATTTCAGTGACATATACATCTTTTACTTTGGTGTGATGTGAAAATTCTAAATACCCACCTTTAAAAGTTGGCATTGTACTTTAAAGGATTCAAATTAACTAGTCAATTGTTGCCGATATCTGCACTCTTCTCTTTTTGCTGCTTCATCATTTTTTCACTTTTGGATTGTTCTCTCTTTCTTTTCTTCTCTAGTTTCTTCTGAACATATTTTTCCCTGCTGTATAGTCCGAGCCTCCTCCCTCGTCTGCAGTGGCTGCATTTGTCATTTATAACTTTGATGAGGGAGGCTTCATCAACTTCATATACACGCTGAACAAATCCTGAAATTCAAGGAAAAGAACAACTTTCACTTTCAACCTGTTAACTCTGTACCAAACAACAAAATTTTAGGTTTGTCCAAATGGAAATCATTTGCAGACGACAAAATAAAAAGTGACTGAAAATTTGAATTTTGCTTTGTGAAGGGTAGAAAACATTGTGGGAAAAGGAGGAAATGTTGGTTAGCAACATTTTCTCCTTTTCCCCTGTTTTCTAAAGGCTTCTTTCTCAGGGTTGTCAAAACTAGGGCTTGTGTGATAATGGGTTAAAATGTTACACTTGCCATATCTGTGTTGTGTGCACAAACACACACACATATATAAATATATACACACACACACATTATTATATATTCACATATATATATGTATGTGTGTGTGCAGACATTTGTGAAAGTGACAATTTTGGTTTTCACTCTGTAATGAAATAGTTATGCAAAAAGAAACACAAATCCACTACATGTTCATTACTCTTTATGCTCATTGTTTGAATATGTCTATAGTCACTGATGCAAGTTTATGAATTCAAAGGATTGCATTTTAAACAGTTGAAAACATGGCATGATGATCAAATAGTGGAAAATGGGAAAATACTGCTGAACAGCATTTTCTTCAGTGCCCACATTGTTTTCAAAAGCTTTTCTGGATATTCAAACTCAAGATTTTTTGGTAAAGTGCTTGGATAGCTTTTCATCATCAAGAAGCTTGCTCAAATTATCACAGTGGTTGAGGAAGAAGTTGTAAATGCAAATCAGAAACACTTGACACTTTCCTTGATAAGAGAAATAATTACCATAATTTAGTTTTTCAAACAGCTGCATATCTTTTAAAAAAAAACAACATCTATGGGTATCAGTCTTGTGAAGAAATTTGAAGTAATATAACAATAGATAGGGATAAAACTTTTGACCAACATAAATTTAAAACAGGAAGGCATAAATCCTACATACGTAAACAAGCATCTAAAATAGTTGGTGTAAGTGGAGCATATTTTCCGTTCCCCCTGGCACTAGAACTCTTTAAGATGTCTCTTTCAAAGAATATATCAATCGTTTTCCCAATCAGATGTTCTGGTTGATTTGTATTAAACAAAACAAACTCTTTCTGGCCCTTATACCAATAAACGCCTGACTGTGGATAGATTTCAATCATCTGAAATTAAACAGTATTCGTTAAGATTGACTGAATGCTGTTTTACGCCACTTTCAACAATATTTCAATCAAATCACAGCAACACCTGAGCCTGAGGGAACTCTGGTCCAACATTCTCAGATTGACATTTTGTGTCATGGGGTGTTTGACATTTTTTGCCACAATATTTCAATAATGCCACTTAATTTCTTAATAGGTCTTACACAAATTTGGCAATTACCAAGTAATTTCAAAACCTGTCAATCTACATGTTAACCCATTACCAAACAACAAAATTTTAGGTTTGTCCAAATCGAAAGCATTTGCAGACGACAAAATAAAAGTGACTGAAAATTTGAAATTTGTTTTGTGACGGGTAGAAAACACTGTGGGAAAAGGAGAAAATGCTGGTTACCAGCATTTTCTCCTTTTCCCACAATGTTTTCTAAAGGCTTCTTTCTCAGGGGCGTCAAAAGAAGGGTTTGTGTGGTAATGGGTTAAAGCTAAAAAATCCTCAATAATGGTGATTGCTCTCCAAACATTTATCAGTAACAGACAAAATCATATCTTAACTCATTACCAAACAACACTATGTTAATGCTGGATGACTGGATGTAGTAAAGAAGTCCAATTTTTTTAATTGGAAATGTTTACCTGGCAATGCTGCTAAGTGCTTGTACAACAGATGATATAAAATTATACATATGTGTAGTTAAAAAAGATAAGCGAAAGGGAATAAAGAAATGTAGGACAATCAAGTAAGAAAATCCTGTAACATTGGGCTTTTGCTTCTGTTTTTTCTTACATGAGATTTTGTGTGGAGCCAATATTAGTTATGTAAATTTTAATTTCATAAAGCAAGTTACACAGGAAGTTAGGGGAGTGAGAACACTGAAACACAATTTTAAGATACTTGCCCCAAACTTCTTTGCTACTTCCTCAGAAACAATGACAGCTTTTGGTTTTCCTTCCGTAATTCCATACATTGTTTTGGCTGTGGAAAAAAGAGTGTATTTACTAGAGTAGCCACAAATGCTTAACTCTTTACCACACAATCCAGACTTTTGACGACCCTGAGAAAGAAAGCCTTTGAAAACAGGTTACCAGCATTTTCTCCTTTTCCCACACTGTTTTCTGCCCTTTCCAAATCAAATTTCAATTTTTGATTCACATTTATTTTGTCGTCTGCATATGCTTTCAGTTTAGACTGGTCCTAAATTTTGTTGTTTGGTAAAGAGTTAATAAAACTTCTGTATGTCAAAGGACCACTCTACATCATGGTTCACTTGGTTGTTTGACAAAATGGATTTTGAGGTTCCATATTTATTACCAGCATCTTCTCTTTTTACCATCATGTTTTCAAAAGCCTGTTTTCCTATTATCGTGAAAAAAGGGATTGTTTGATGAAGGGTTAAATCAGGATCCCTGAATCTCATGTGAGCCTGGCTGACACAAATTTGGGACATTGTGGTAGAAACGACTGTTCAGACAACCAAATAATCCTTTTTCCACTAGGGTTTTCACTCTAGATTTTTACCTTTACCAGAGAGGAACAAGATTGAAACCAGTAAAACTTGTTTGCAGGTGGGTGTTTCACAACTTTTGTCCAGGTAATTCATTGACACATCGTCAAAAAGACGGATTAATACAAAAATGTACCTGATGCAAGTTCTTGCTTAAGTTTCTCTATTTCTGTTTTCAATTCTATACATGACTGGCAGTTCCTAATGCTCTTTCTTCTTGGAGAAAAATGTGGAATTTCCTCGTTATCGCTAGAAGAATTTGATGGTAGTTCTACTGTGTTACTAGCATTGGATGGTGGTATTGCCGCATTACCACTGCCACTCATGCATGAAGGCATCGAGTCTTTAGCATGGTCTGAAACTGATATACTGTCATTACTAGACTGCAGTTCCCACAGAGCGTTCACTCTTTTTTCAGCAGTTAAATCATCATTTCCTGTCAAACAAATAAACAAGAAACAAGATGTTAATTCTTTTCCTTGCTGTTTCAGTGGCTTTCTGTCAGTGGAGATAGAAAGATTTGAATGCCATGTCAACCAGCACTCTTTTTTAATCAAAACGATATTAAAACTCCTGTTTTGGCAATATTTTCGTCAAGTTTTCGATGATTGTAAATTTATTATAGAAGACGCTATCCAAAGGGGATGTTTGCGCAATTGTCCTTGATGGCTGAGACAGGATGATCACATCTCAAGAGGTAAGAACTGATGCATGTCTTTAGTAAAATTACATGTCTCATTCAGCTTCAAAAGTTTTTATGATAAATTAAAAATATGCAGTGGTTTCAAATTTTTGGATTTAATTTCACACTACAATATATACATTTTTTTTTTCCATAGCATTTGTGCACTAATTATTACTAACCCTTTACCAAACAAAATTTTAGACTGAATCCAAATCTAAATTGACACCATTTGCAGACGACAAAATATTTCTAACAAAAACTAGAGCTATAACTAAACATGATCAATACTCCCACTAGATCCTCATCACAAAACAGGTCTTTGTCAAACAATGCAGAGTGGTTTTGTACTAAAGTCAGAGTTGAAAAAAGTTCAAGGCGAGATAATTCTGCAATAAATCACAGCAGGGTCATGAAAATTGCACATGCACATCTTCACATGTTGAAAAAATGTCAGAGTATTTCTCCAGACAAATTTGCGTCTACGAACAGACAGCCATGGTGATTCCAGTATACCTCCCTCCATTGCCCTGTGGGGAGTATAAAAATGAAATCTCCTTTGATATGGATAGAAAATAAAAAGGAGAAAATGCTGGTTACCAGCATCTTCTCCTTTTCCCACAATGTTTTCAAGAGCTTTCTTTTGAAAGGTTCATGAAAACCCAGGTTTATTAGGTAAGGGTTAATAAACTGCAGGCAAGAATGGATAAACACATGGGCTCAAAGGCTTGGTGGCAGATGTTCTTTCACAGAAAATGCAAGGAGAAAGGGGCATAACTGTCCAAAAATATTAAATGAGTTACAGCCTCCTCATCTGTTATGGGTTTGTTCCCCTTCATATAGATAACAACTAACTTGAGTATGAAATACATAGCTTCAATGATAAGGGAGATTAATAAAAAAAAAAAAAGCTGATACAGCTACACAGTGAGGAAAGCTATAACAATGAGTTGATATTATCATAGCAAACAATGAAGGCTCAGGCGAAATCTGGTAAGACGGTCTCCATCCCATCTTCTCTTTTATCCATCTGACAGTAATGAAAATAAGAGTAAGAAAAGTTATCCACAATACATGTACCTTTTTGAGTGGCCATGTTACTTTCCTTAACATCATGAAAATTGTATTTTGGTGGCAATTTCAAATGCCCATGAAGGTACTTTTGGTTTGCTGAAAAAAAAAAATAAGAATATGTCATTTTGCACCTATGAATAAAATTGTGGCTAATAATTACAAAAACTAATATATCTCAACAAAATCCATTCATTTCATTGTATTAAGTACAAAGCTTTAATTAACCCTTTACCAAATCACAGATTTGTACACTGGTCCAAATTGAAAGCATTTGCACACAACAAAATTAGTGTAACTCAAAAATTGAAATATGTTTCCACCAAGGTAGAAAACATTGTTGGAAAAGGAGAAAATGCTAGTTGCCAACATTTTCTCCTTTTCCTACAATGATTTCAAAAGGCTTCCTTGTCAGGGTCGTAAAAACCAGGGATTGTTTGTGAAAGGGTTACACCTTGTCTTATGGCACGGGAATTTGACATTCTATAACTAAAATAAATGATTAAATATAAAAAAAAAAATCTCCCCTATATAATATACAAGGAATGCAACTTCTCGATTGCCAGCGCTAGCACAAGACAGACTTTCCAACCCAAAATCACCCACAAAACAAACATTGATCATAATTTCCTTTAGCCTAGTGATACTAGACAACAGAAAAATGTACCTGCGACATTCAGAGCTAGGAAGCATATTTTCGGATTACGTATTACTATTATTTTTTCGTTGTTGGATATATTTACGGACATCACATGATGCTTCAGATTTTTCTAGAAGAAAGTAACCAAAAAATTTCACCGTATTCTCTTTTAAAGAAGAGATATTTGACTATATGTAATCCGAAAATACACTTTCTGGCCCCTTCCCGTGACGTCAGCGAATGGCCTCCTCGATGAAGAGAAATTAAAAGAAAAAAATGTAAAACATGACGGACATCTCCGGTTAAAAGGTGTCTACTGAGGAATCGCCGAATGTCACAGGTACATTCTTCTGTTATCTATCACTAGACTAAAGGAAATTATGATCAATGTTTGTTTCGTGAGTGATTTGGGTGGGAAAGGCTGCCTTGTGCTAGCATCTGCAATCAAGATGTTGCATTCGTTGTGTCTATATTATATATTGGGGAGATTTTTTTTTCATATTTGATCATTTTATTTTGGTTATAGAATGTCAAAATTCCTGTGCTTATGGTAACTAACGTGAACCATTTTTCTCTGCAAGCTCTGATGAGCCTTTTTTTAAAAGGAGCAAGTTTTACAGAGTCGGAAAACACTTAAATTCTGTGAGACAAAAAGGAAATATGATTATATCCAAAAAGAATATCTAATTAGATCTGATACATTTGAGGAAATTTGAAGATTGAATGTAGATCTAGATCTACTTGCCACAAATGTTGGTAGATTGTTTACATGTCTGGTGCATGCAAGTCTGAACAAAAGTTTTGGGAAATGAGAAAATAGATCTATGTTAGTTACCAAAATTTCATTCTTTTCCCATAATATTTTCAAAAGCTTTCCTAAGGTCGCTTGTGCGGTCCTGCGTTGCTCAGTTGTATACCAGTAGCGATGGGTCCTACTAAAACACGCCGTACCAGAAAAATACGCCGTACCATACGCCGTACGGATAAAAACACGCCGTACCAAAATGTGCAACATATTGCTTGTTTTTTTTTGTATTTTTATATTGAAAACCATATTATCTATCATACCTAGCGATATTAATGCCCAATTTTTCGTATTTGTCAAGTTATTTGCCAATTTCAGACATTCTTTCACGGGACCAACAGGTGCCCGTTACGCCGTACCAATTAACTTAGCGCCGTACGAATTTTGAGGCACAAAACAACCAAATTAATAAGAATGTATGATACAATATGCAATTATCTACTTATTTACGAGTTTATGTTGTTTTATTTTATGTCTTACAGAGTTTGCAGGTACATGTCAAGCATCCAGCAGATATTTACAGAAGGGAAATTACTCTGTTGTACTACTGAAGTTTATACAGAGTTACGTTTCATCACTTTATGAAACCTTGTAGAAAAATAAGAAATTACTTTTGACCATTTACCTTCTTTTCCGATACTGAAAAATAATGTTATTGAAAATATTTGGAAAAAAGAAGAAAATTATGTTAACCCTCCCGTAACAAATTTCATTGTTACCCTTTACCAAACGACTAAAATTTAACATTGTCCAAATTGAAAGCATTTGCATGACAATATCAGTGCGGCTACCAGCATTTTCTTCCTTTCCCACAATGTTTTTAAAAGGCTTCTTTTCTAGGAGCGTCAAAAATCGGGATTGTGTGGTAAAGGATTGACGGTTGTAAAAATGTTTCCAGACTCAATGACGTGGTTGTAAAAATGTTTCCAGACTCAACGACGTGGACGTGGTTCTACCATGAGTCCCTTTTTTTTAATGTTATTATTTTAAACTAAATTTTATGAATTTGTAATATTGAAACTCGTTTATATTTTTTCATTTATTAATCCATTTTTACAGTTCTGGTGTTTTACTATCTATTTATTATCTATTTATTTTTTGCCTGGCATCAAAGCTCATTACCACCCTATATTAATAGGGCACCAAACAAGGACTCGCGGCGTATGAACTTATAATGACCATGAAACCTTTTTTTTTTAATTTTATTTCACTGTTATTAATTTAAACTATTTTATGAATTTGTAATATTAAAACTCAGTTATATTTTTTCATTCATTAACTCTTTACCTAATAGGGCACCAAACAAGGACTCGCGGCGTATGAACTTATACTGACCATGAACCTTTTTTTTAGTTTATTTTTTTCCATACATGACATGTTATTAACCCTTTTCCAAAGGACTATTTCTTCTGTGCCCACCGTGTTTTCAAAAGACAAGTAAAACATTTTTCGATTTGCTAGAGCGTGGTTACACCAAGAGAAAGCGGAGCAGTCCACATATTTGCGCTCTAAGAAATGTTTTACTCATTATTCAACTTTATGTTTTTTGTTTTGAATACTCGTTGTTTTAGCAGATCTAACTCGCTTAACCTGGCCTGGTTTTTTGGCTATTTTTGAGGTTACGGGAATACTTAACATCATATCGGATGAATTCACTAATTTATCAGTGTCTTTGTGCACGAATCTAAAGAATCTTTCGACCATTTTCTGTCGACTTTTTTCATTCATATCTAACCAGGAAGAATGACTTGATTTTAGCACAAGAGCATTTGCTGATAATTGCAGATTACCCCTGCCATGTAGGGCCCCGCGAATGTCCAACATCTGAGACATTTCAATGTCTTGTAATCGAGCGATTAGATCATGGAGTTTCGAGATATGCCAGTTACCCAGTAATTTAATTTTATGGTTCATACTCTCGCAGTTGTTGTTCTTCCAAAAAAGGGGTATACTTGGATTTTCAAGTCTTGGTATAAATGCATATTGAAATAGAATGGGTATTAATTTTTCACTCAAATAACCGTTATCAATGTTGGCGAATTGCTCAACGATTTCTTGTTTTCTTTCAATAAAAGCAAGTCTGCTAGGTAGAGTGAGTATCCCATTAATGCCAAATAACTGATTTGTTAAAATTTTCTGAATTTGTTCTGAAACCTGAGCTTTATTTAAGTGCCTTTTCATGTTTTCCTCCAAATGTCGCGTGCATAAAACCTGAGTGGAGTCAGAGAATGCAGATCGGATTGCATTCAGAAGCGCTTGCTCTTCGTCCGAGCCGAATATTATTTTTTCTGTGGGAAACGAAAACCCGAGAGATGATCTGACCTTGAATAGAAAGTCACAATATGTCTGATAACATCCATCCCAGTGAAGAAAGACCGGTCCTAAAATAATAGGATTTGTTGAACCGTCTGATCTTAATAAATTAAAGTTTTGGAATACCAGAGATGTTACATAACACGCTCCGAGGTTAAAATGTTCTATCTATTCCAATTACAGCTCCTGAATTAATAGCATTTTTTAATAATTCTAACTGTTCGTTTGTATAGCAGACGACACCCGGGGGTTTACCGTTATCATTCGCTATTACAGACCGGATGAATGGGTTGCTTTGAAGCTGGTTTAAAACTGTTTGCACTTCATTTTATTATTGTATGACTTTATAGCTTTAATTAAAGCTTTTATTCTGTCGGTGTAGTTTGTAAAACTGTTATAACATACGCGTTGATTGAAATCATACTTAATTAATTATGTTACTGGTCAAAAGTTTCCGACCGAAATTATAATTAACAGGTAAAACAGTAATAATGAAATTTGCCAAGTGTGACAAACATCAATTGCATATCTATTCAAAGAAATGCCGACAGTGTAAAACTACTCTTTGACAATCACTAAGCTAACATTCACCGTTACTGTACAAACCCAGCCGCTGCAGTCAATTGTAATGGCTGCGTTCCAGTCACACACATTCTACAGCACTTTCGAATAGATTTCCACCACCTCGAATCAGCAATACAGCAGCCAACAGACAAACAACGCCTCGTCCTGTCCGACTGTAAACATTACATATGGACAGCAGCCGGTCACTCAATACCGGTTGATTTAAACTGCATCGGAACTAAAATTGAGGTTCCAGCCTTCATTGAATACTGCTGTCATGGCATTACAGTACAAGCCTACCAATACATAAAAGAAGAAGGTTTTAAGACAATGAATCGCCAGTACATTCACTTTGCCGCTTCCAAGACCCTACTGAAGAAGTGCTCGCAATTCATCATCACACTTAATGTTAAGAAATACCTCCAAGAAGGGATGAAGTTGTTCCGCTTAGCAGATGGAAACATCGCTGCATGTGGAAACAGATCGGGTATAATAAAGCCACGTTTCTTTAAATGTGTGACTGTAAAAAAACGGCCCTTGTAAGGGCCAACCAACAACGGCCCTTGTAAGGGCCAAATACCAACGGCCCTTGTTAGGGCCACCAATTTCAAAGAAATCTATCTTTGCGAAAAATTGTCTTAAAATTGTCCCCCTTCTCAGTGCCAACACATTGAAGTAAACAGAAAAAGACGTCTTAATTCCTCCATTACCCTCACCATCCCCAATAATTAAAAAATGACGCGAAAACGGTTTCTGTCGCAGGTATTTCTTGGGGCAAGAAAATTCAGGGCCCTGGGCTAGTGCTGGTAAAACAAACAGAAATTAAATGAATATGTGAGCTTCCGCAGTGAAATAATGTACTTTTAAAGTGATGAAACGTAACTCTGTATAAACTTCAGTAGTACAACAGAGTAATTTCCCTTCTGTAAATATCTGCTGGATGCTTGACATGTACCTGCAAACTCTGTAAGACATAAAATAAAACAACATAAACTCGTAAATAAGTAGATAATTGCATATTGTATCATACATTCTTATTAATTTGGTTGTTTTGTGCCTCAAAATTCGTACGGCGCTAAGTTAATTGGTACGGCGTAACGGGCACCTGTTGGTCCCGTGAAAGAATGTCTGAAATTGGCAAATAACTTGACAAATACGAAAAATTGGGCATTAATATCCCTAGGTATGATAGATAATGCGGTTTTCAATATAATAATACAAAAAAAAGCAAGCAATATGTTGCACATTTTGGTACGGCGTGTTTTTATCCGTACGGCGTATGGTACGGCGTATTTTTCTGGTACGGCGTGTTTTAGTAGGACCGGTAGCGATACAGTAGGACAGCTGACCCGTTTTCGATTCCGGTAGATCTAGATCAAGATTTTATTTTGGAAAATGAAGTTGGCTTGGGTAAATAAATGTCCGAGTCAATGCTCAGAAAAGAGAGACCAGACAAACAGCTACAGAGCGCCGATTTATGACAGAAAAAAGTGGTTACCTCGAAAGAATTGCAGACGATAACTTTACTTACCGTGAATTTCACATACCACTGCCTCATATTCTTTCTTCCTCTGCTTGCCGAAATAAGCTGTAATCAATTCGCCTTCGGACGGCTGCTCGTTTGCGCTCGTTATTTCATTTAGAGAAATGATTGACATAAACCTGTCCTCCCACTGTATTAAGGCGTAGCGCGGGTCAGCCATGTTGAAGGCAAATCCGTTAAAAAGAACGCGCAAATTTCCCCCCGCTAGATGGCATTCTTTGCAGAAAACGAGAGCGCGAGATGTTACGCTTATGACATCGACAGTCCACAAAAAAATAGCGTTAACTTCAGGAAAAGTTTACGAAGCACCAAATGAAAATACTATTGTTTTGGAAATAGTTTTTAGCGCATTAAATTATTCCATTATCAAAATGTGGATCTGGAATACGTTTTATTTTTTAATGATCTAAGAGATCATATGTACAAGTTGATTGGTTTCCGTAACGAATACAGCTCAAGTATACTATGCGTACGTATATCGGGTACCAGATCGAAACAAAAACACTTCGCAGGCGGGTCGTCCTTTCAAATTAAGGATATTTCTGACCTAGAAGTACGAAAGTAGCCTTTAACAGATCCAGCACATATTTCTGAAGCCTCAATTTCCTTTAATTACCAGAAAATTATCTGTCAGGTGGGTTTAGCTAGCGATCCATCGCATAACACGTTCGCCCTTACTTTCATTTTGAAGGTCAACTCCAATGCTATTTTTGTGATTGTTTCTCCAGTGCAAAGAAACAAACACACAATTTATAGCATTGAAGCAACCCTTTTAATTGAGGAATTGTTCGCCTTCCGAAAAGTTCGGCCCGAGGTGCAAAGTTACCCCCAAGGATCCGGGATTTTTGTTTTCGTCCCAAAACCAGTTCGTTCGTCCCAGAGCATGTTCGTTCCAACATCTTATTCATCGGTAACAGTGCTATGGGCCTTCTGAAATGCTCTGTTTTTGCAATTTTATTGATCATTTTTTAACTACCATCTATTCTCCAAGATTATGCTCTTTCCCTACGGCTTGCCATCTTTCAAAACAGTATAAATAGAAAATCAGTTTCCATTTTGACCTCCAACACAAAGGTAGAGGAATATAGTTTTAGTGTTTTCCATCTGTCTGCCTTTTGAAAACATTGTGGGAAAGGTAAAAATGCTGGAAACCAGCATTTTCTCCTTTTTCAACAATGTTTTCTACCCTTGCCAATACAAATACCATTAAAGACAGAGATCATCACTAAGCTATACTAATTTTATTGTCTGCAAATGCTTTTGATTTTGTTTAGTCCACAATATTTTTGACTTATAAACTTTTTGTAAAGGTGCTGACTATAAACTTGGTAATGACATGTTCTCTATCACAATTTGAATACAATACAATAGCAGATAACTCTGAAATTCCTCAAAACCAATTGTGTTTAAACTTTTTAGTAACAATTTGCTATACATGCAGCTGGAATTTAACAAATCATATGAGGGATTCACTGGAATTATAGTAAAATGAATGTTACCCTTCCAGATAGGCAACCAAATATACAACATGTGCTTTATTTTAACCCAGAACTGTTTTCAACATTCAGGTATGTTGCTTCAGCCAGTGTGCCCTTCCCATGACTTCCTGGGGTTTCCTTTATTAGAGCTTTGCAGAACATTCTTTTTGAGTGACAGGCTGCTTTCCCACATTAACACCATCTAAACAATGTGTAATGGTTACAGGAGGATTTTTTTTAGCAATAACTAGTATCAGCTCTCAGAATGAAGTAAAAATCAAGCTAGTGATCCCTCAGTTTTGATCTCAGTTTGTGTTTCTTACTCTGGCTGGGTTTAGGAGCAAAGATAAATGGACAAATACTTGTAGATTGAATATTTTTTTCAAAATCTTCTTTCTCATTAACTCTCCATAATAAATGTCGTATCAAAACCAAGTTAATTGTCTGACATGCATTAGGCTTGCATGGTACCTTTTTAATTCTACACCAAACAACAAAATTTGGGACTGGTCCAAATTGAAAGTATTTGCAGGCTACAAGTTGATGGTGAAAAAAAAAAAAAGAAATTTGTTTTGGAAAGGAAAAATTATAGTGGGAAAAGGAGAAAATGCTGGTTACTAGCATTTTCTCCTTTTCCCACTAAGTTTGTATAAGTTATCTTCTTTAATATAAGCAGATTAGTACATGTATTATTTATGGAAGGGATGTATCCACATAATAAGATTTGTAAAGATTTCTATTATTTCCAACCTTACATATTAACTCTGTGTACATGTAAATATTTTTCTACACTTGTAGCCATAGAAGATCATCAGCTTTTGAAGAACATGGAAAAACGAAAGTATTGTCGCTATTACAAGGATGATAGCCCACTAAAATCCATGCCAAAAAGCACGTTACACTATCAGACTTGGATCAAGAAATCAAGGTTGCTGTCATCAGAAGAGGTGTAAGTTATTTTTTCTTACAACTGCCTAATTGATCCTAAATTCTTTACCAACCTACAAAATTTTTGATTTAGGAAAATTCAAAATATCTGCAGAGGATATATAACATTTTTTTTTTCAAATGAATTGATAGAATTTGTCTTTGAAAGGGTTTTTAGCTCTACTGGCTGAAAGCCATCAGAGCTTATGTCATGGTGTGGTTTCCGTCGTCCGTCTGTCCGTCCCTCCATCTGTCCGTTAGACTTTTTCTTAATTACACAATAAAGTCTTCATTTTTGGTCAGATTTTTGTGAAACTTTCTTAGTTTATCTCATCAATAGCTTTGACCCTGTTGATTTTGAAAAAAAAAATCTGACAAACAGTATGGGAAAAGTAGCCAATTCAATTTTAAAATTTCCATTTCTTGTTTACATGATAAAGTTTGTATTTGTGGTCAGATTTCCTTGAAACTTGCAGAGTTTGTTTATCATATCAATAGCTCCTACCATATTGATTTTGGAAAAAAAAAACAAAACAACGAACAAACAGTATGGAAAAAGTAGCCATTTAAATTGAAAACTTTCATTTCTTGTTTACATGATAAAGTCTGCATTTGAGGTCAGATTTTCATGAAACTTGCATAGCTTAATTATTTATATCATCAACAGCTTAAACCCTGTTGATTTCCAAAAACATCCAACAAAAAATATGGGAAAAGTAGCCATTTCAAATTGAACAATTTCATTGCTTGTTTACATAATAAAGTATTTATTTGTGATCAGTTTTTTTTTAATTTTTCTGCTTGTTATCCCATCAATAGCTTTTTAACCAGTTGAGTTTGAAAAAATTCAACAAACAGTAATGAAAAAGTAGCTATTGTGAGTTGAAAATGTCAATTTTTTGTCTTTTTGCATAATGAATTCCTATGTATGCTTTATTTAAAAGCAAAATCTCTGCCAGTAGAGCATATTCAGGCCCTTCAGGGCCTTCTAGTTTCTAGGCTGTTCCAAGATGCTACATTGTGAAAAAAGATCCTAGAAGCAATACCACTTATACTTTCATGCACATGGACATTTAATCCTTTACCACACAGCAAAACTTTAGACCTATCCAAATTGAAAGCGTTTGCAGAGAACAATTTCATTGTGGCTCAAATGATGCAATTTTTCTTTGATAAGGTAGAAAACTTTGTGGAAAATGGAGAAAATGCTGGTTTTCAGCTTTTTCTCCTTTTCCCACAATGTTTTCATAAGGCTTCTTACTCAGGGTTGTTAAAAGGTGTCATTGCATGGTAAAGAGTTAACTCTACTAAACAACATAATTTTAGACTAGTCCAAACTGAAAGCATTTGCAGACGACAAAATTAATGTGACTCAAAAATTGAAATTTGTTTTTGGAAGAGAAGGAAACATTGTGGGAAAAGGAGAAATGCTGAATACCTGCATTTTTCTCCTTTTCCCAGTATGTTTTCAGAAAAAACCAGGAATTCTTTGCGAATGGGTTAAAGGTTGGTTATTTGATCGGTAAGTTTTTGGATTAGAGCTTAATATTCCCCCCACCCCCCATATGATTTCATGCTCTAGGAATAGTTCTGTTGAAAGCATCTTTTTTTCAGATTCTTTAAAAGCATATGTTCTTGTAAATACTTTTCTTTTCTTCTCTTATCCAGTAGGGTGTCCATGTCTGATGCAACAGTATCATCTAAACTTGGAGAAGACAATGATTCAGACACCATGATGGAATCTGCCTATGATCATGGTGTACCAGAGATTGAAGAAGAATTTAGCGACACTGATTTTTTTTCTGAAAATGATACCTTTGCTGATGATACTGACAATGAAATTTCTGACAGTGAAGATTCCGCAAATCAGGTTAGCCAGGGAAAATTGTTTGAAGGATGCCCCTTATCTTCTGATGAGAGTGCTATATTAGTATTACAGTATGCTGTTACTCACAAAGTTACTGGAAAAGCTTTGGTTTCTCTTCTTCATCTTTTAAAGGCACATTTTCCACAGGGCACAGAATACTTCACCTACATGAACCAACTCAAATCCTTCTTTTACAAATGTGCAGAGATTCCGTTAGAAATAATTAAATTCTGTAATACATGTTTAACCCAAATTCAGGAAAATAGGTTTTGCCCAAAGTGTAACAAATATTTACAAGATGGACATATTTCCCAATTTATTAAGTTGTCCATTGTGGACCAGATACAGTCATTTTTTGATGATCAAGAATTCATCGATCTTATAAACTATAGGTTTAAGAGAGCTAAGAGGAACTTTCATAGCATAGAAGATGTATACGATGGAGCTATGTATCAAGCTCTGTTTAAGGATGGCTGTTTATTGAACAATGAGTTCAACTTGTCATTAAAGGTAAACACTGATGGTGTCTCCATTTTCAAATCCTCATCATATCATTTATGGCCAATTTATTTTCAAGTGAATGAATTACCCCCAGACAGGAGAATCCTAAGTAAATACAGAATCCTAGCCGGAATGTGGTGTGGGAGAAAAAAGCCAGATATGAGTTTGATGTTTTCCCCACTTGTAGCTGATCTTAAATGTCTTGAAGAACATGGTCACTTGTTTTATCTTCCAGATGGAAGAGAGGTGCAGTCCTGTTTGATAGTACTTACAGGACATTTCGACACCCCAGCAAAAGATGATTTCTTGCATAAAGTTCACCACAATGGTTTCTATGGATGTTCCTTTTGTGAAGACAAAGGAAAAAGCGTAAAATCAGGAAAAGGGTACACTCATGTTTATCCATATAATGCTGAGACTGCGACAGGATTCAGTCAAGCACGGAGTTGTGAGTCTGTAAAGTGCAATGCAGCAAATGCTATTTTAACAGGCAAGCCAGTTTGTGGTATAAAAAAATTATGCCCATTTTCAGAGCTCAAGTATTTTGATATTGTGAAAAGTATATCAGTCGACTACATGCATACTGTTTGTTTAGGTGTAATGAAACGTTTACTAACTATTTGGTTCAATGTGGAACACAGATCTCATCCAGCTTACATTGGTAGCAAGGTGAAAGAAGTAGATCAACAGCTGATAAGAATAACACCACCTAATTCTGTGACAAGAACACCTAGATCCATTTCTGATAATTTGAAACATTACAAAGCCTCGGAGCTGAAGATGTGGTTGTTGCATTATGGTCCTGTCTGTCTTGCTGATGTTCTTCCTCATAAGTATTTCAATCATTTCTTGTACTTATCAAAAGGTATTTACCTTTTACTTTCAAAATCAATTTCAGTCAATGATCTTAAGGAAAGTGATAAATGTCTTCAATCATTCTGCTTGTTGACTGAACAGTTATATGGAGAACGGTTTATGACAATCAATTTCCACTTGTTGTTGCATACTGTTGAGTCTGTCCGTCAGTTGGGACCTCTCTGGTCCTCATCTTGTTTTGCCTTTGAAGATTATGACAGAGAGCTGGGAGATTATTTTCATGGGACACAATATGTAGAAAAACAAATTTTAAGTGCAGTTGCTTTCTGTCAAAAGCTACCTTTCTATACACGGAAATTTCAAAACAATATGATTGCTGCAAACCTTCTTGAAGCACTATCAAATAAATACAAATGTACTCTGAAAGAAAAATTGGATGATGGAGTGTATGTTGTAGGTGCTACAGTGAGAAAGAAATTCTGTACATTGCCCCAAGAAGACAAAAGTGCAATGCAGGAACTACTGCCAGTCCATGGACAAAAGTTTGTGAAAACATTTAATAGAGTTTACCTACATGGATCAATATTTCATTCAGCATCATACCAACGAGTTTCAAAGCGCAATTCATTTTCTGTTATGTACAAGGATCAGGACAGCTTGAGATACGGACAAATAAAGTACTACTATCAGCTTGCAGATGAAAATGGCTCAGTTACTTGTGCCTTACTTCAGTCATTTACAGTATTATCAAAGATACAAAATGAGCACACAAGCCTTCAGATTGCTCATGTTGAGCTGGAGGACAATTTGAAAGCAGTTCAGCTCAATAGCATATCCCAGAAATGTGTGTTTATGAATATGGGGGACAAAAAATTTTTAAGTGTCATTCCAAATAATTATGAATGTGATTAATTCTTTACCAATTTACCAAAACAGAAAACTTTGGACTCAACTAAATAGAATTCATCTGCAGACAACAAATTAAGTGTAGCTAAAATGAAATTTTCTCTTTCTGATAAGGTAGAAAACATTGTTGGAAAAGGAGAAAATGCTGGTTACCAGTATTTCCTCCTTTTTCGACAATAATCTTAAAAGCCCTCTTTTTAGCAGTTATTTAAACTCGAGATTGTGCGGTAAAGAGTTAGTTATATCTTTACTCAGGTAGAAGGAGGGACCTTCTGACATATTTTGGGTCAAGGAACATTTAGAAAATACTGAAGAAAAAGGAAAGAACAATCTTTCACTTTTCTTTCTGAACTGGGCATTTGTTTTATTTGTATAAAATGTAACAAGGTCATAGAGTGTCTGAACACATTCTGGTACCTTATGAGGAGAAACATCTGTCTCTAAACAGTTTTAGGGTGAGCATACTTTCATACTGAAGGGTTGCTGCGATGCTAACTCTGTGATTCTTTCTCTGTACCAGAGGAACAATCACAAAAATAACATCAGAGTTGACCTTCAGAATGAAGGTAAGGGCAAACATTTGCCTAACCCGCCTGACAGATAATTTTCTGGTAATTTCAGGAAGTTGTAGCATCGGGATTGTATTGTCAAGAAGCTACTATGCTAGTAAACGGACCAGTCTGGGAACTGTCTTAATGCACCTTGTAGGTTAGAAACATTGTTACTTTGAATGGAAGACCCGCCTGTGAAGTGTTTTCAGCTTTATTCCTTCTGGTGCCCCATGTACATACCCTTAGTATGTATACTCTAGCTGTATTCAATTCAGTTTACAATTTACTTGATAGCAGCAAAGTCAACAATTTGAACCACATTTGATATGTCACCTGTAAATGCTTTGGGTTCGGACAAAGTCTGAAATCATGTAAAGTGGTAAAGAGTTTAACATTTTACTACACAAGGACAACTTTTGACAACCCCGAGGAAGAGGCCTTTTGAAAACATTGTGGGAAAAGGAGAAAATGCTGGTAACCAGCATTTTCTCCTTTTTCAACAAAATTTTCTACCATATAAAAGAAAAAGTGCCCCATTTGAGCCACTTTGAAATTGTTTTCTGCAAATGCTTTCAATTTTGATAGGTCTAAAATTTTGCCATGTGGTAAAATGTTACAGGTAGAAGATGCTGTAGGTAAAAAGGATTTTTTTTCTTCTTTTCACCAGAATTTTAGAAAAAAAAATTCAGCCATGTGTTAACAAGTGATTGTTTTTAGTAGTTAATAGTTCCTTTTATACTATTCCAACAACAAAAAAAAAAGGTGTCGAATAAGTTAAATCACAAGTAAATAGTTAAACCCAAAAGAACTACAAGGCTTGTCTGTATTTAACCCTTTACTACACAATTACAAGTTTTTAACAACCGTGGGAAAGAAGTCTATAATGGGGGAAGAGGAGAAAATGTTTGTAACAAGCATTTTTCCATGTTTTCTATCCTGTCAGAGACAAATTCTTCAATTTAACTCTTTACCAAACGATTAAATTTTAGGCTGGTCCAAATTGAAAGCATTTGCAGGCGACAAAGTGAACGTAACTCAAAATTGAAACTTATTTCCAGCAGAGTCGAAAACATTGTGGGAAAAGGAGAAAATGCTGGTTACCAGCATTTTCTCCTTTTCCCACAATGTTTTCAAAAGGCTCCTATCTCAGGGTCGTAAAAACCAGGGATTGTTTGGTAAAGGGTTTACCTTAAGTTGATTTTAATGATAATTGCTTTCTGAAAATGCTTGCGTTTTGGACAAGTGTAAATATATGTTCATTGTAAAGAGATGCCACAATTTTGTCAGAAAAGACTTATATTGTACACTTATTAAATTTTTGACAAAATTATTTGTTACCAACTTATTGCGAGTTTATTACCAGTCTATTGCCACAGCAATATCTATACCCAGTGTATTGTCAGAAACACTGATGATTCTGAGACCAGCTGTATTTTTGGCAAAGTTATTTGTTGCCAAATAATTGCCAGTTTGTTACCAGTCTGTTACCAGAACATTATTTATGTCCAGTGTATTGTCAGAAACACTGATGATTGTCACCACTTGCGTTTTTGATAAAGTTATTTGTTGCCAAATAATTGCCAGTTTGTTACCAGTCTGTTACCAGAACATTATTTATATCCAGTGAATTGTCAGAAACACAGGTGATTCTCACCAGTGTAATGCCAGATGCAATATTTCGGAAAACTTGTTGCCATTCTGTTGTCAGTGTATTGCTGTCCTATTACCATCTTCTGACAACACACTGATTTTAGAACCAGTGTATTATCAGATCAGAGATTTTTACTGCCAGTGTCTTACCCTGGTAATGCTAGACTATTGTTGGTTGTTGACATCAGTTATCAGTGTATTGTCAGTTTCTTACCATTTCCTTGCCATGTTATTGTCAGAAACAAATTTTATAAGGGCAGTTCGACAAGTATAGATCTTGTGATCACCCGACATACAATGTCATTTGTATCCATTTTCAATTTACATATTTATGAATCAGTCACTGTTGTTTGTGTTGTCCCTGGCATACACAGACCTATTTATAACACTTTGCCTTTCCATAGTAAGATGACCTGCATAATTTAATTCACTGTGTTTGATTAATTGACTGTAGTCCTAAAGGAAATGAATTTTTCTCAAAGTCTGCTGTGATTTTTACGAATGTGCAATTAACTTAGTATTCTATGAAACTTCGATTAGCCTTTTACAAAATGACATAATATTGGACTAGACCAAGTTCAAAGCATTTGCAGACAATAAATTGTTATGATGATGTAGCTCAAGTGATGACTTCTGTCCTTGGCATGGTTGGAAACATTGTATGGAAAGGGAAAGATGCTGGTTACCAGCATTGTTTCCTTTTCCCACAATGTTTTCAAAAGCATTCTAAATCTTATTCAGGGTAGTAAAAATTCGGGATTTAGTAGTAATGGGTTAAATAGTGCAGGTCTGACCTTGTCAGAATGCAGGGTGCATTCATAATTTCCAAAATCTGAATTTACATGGGAATTTGGCTGAAAATTGCGCAGCTCTGCAATCTGAGCACCAGTAATCTGAGGACTTGACTTTTTACTCCGCTCTAACTCTGATACCCTTAAATTGATCTATAATAACCCATAAATAACAAGTTCTTTATTTCCAATTTTTGTTGGTATACATTGTTGCGAGTCGCAAATATTTAGCTCACACCAAAGCAATATATAGATCTACAATTTTCAGTTGGTGTGAAAGCAGTGCTGAATCCTACTTATCAATGATTATTGCGGTCCAACGTTAGGCTCGGGAAGCGATAAGAAGGGTCGCGAAATGACAAATTTAGTTTAAGCCAATATTGTAATACGCATTGCTTATGTATCAAATTATCGCTTAGACTTTTGTCAACCCCATTTTTTTTTTTAAATAGCTTGAATAACTCAGTTTTATGCTCTATCAAAATCCACACTGATCAATGTATTAAATTGTGAAGAAATACATCAAAACTGAAATGAGACAGTTGAGAAAATATTCTAAAGTAAAATTAAGCTGAATCAGGTTTCACCTGAGTTTTCTAGATCCTTACATCGAAAACCTAGATTCTTCAACCTAGCAAGTAACTATGTATGTATGAAAAAGCCAATGGAGGTTTTTTTTTTTTACAAGAACATTTTTCACTTATCATTCTGTAACAGTCAACCAAATGTCTCAGTAATCTTGATGATCAGATTTCTACCAAATTTCGTTATTAAATAATTGCCCTGTCACTCAATAATGCCCTTTATGCATATTAAGATAACACATAATCCTTCTTAATTCAACCTTTTACTATCATTAATGTATTCAAACATTTTTCAGTTTAAAATTTCCACTTTTAATATCTTTTAACACAGATATGCGCGCTAAATGACCTAAGCTGTCGATGCGCCATAAAACAACATTCATTCATTCATTCTATTTCTTGATTTGTGATTTACAATTATACAAGTTGTATGCAATATTGTGTTAGTTTTTCAGAAACAGACAGGAAAGGTCAAGTAGCAGAAAGTTACCAGAAAATTAAAAATAATTGATTATAAAGTGACTTTCTTTTTTGGCAGAAGTCACCAATTACCCGGTAGCTCCTTTGACAGCTGCTGGCGAAACTCAAGCTGTGTTAACGTTTTTGGCTTGCCGTGTCTAGTTTGTCTCTGGTGGTTAGGGAACTCCATCAGTATACAGCCTGCTGTAATTGAAATGTTGACAAGGAACCAAAACACATACTTCCATCATTTGGTTGACTTTCTCCCAATTGAGTACATGGCACTAAGCTGATCAGCTCGGTCAATACCATTCATATATATTGCCCATACATTCTAAGCACATTTGGAGTAGGCACATCCTTCACAGTCCCATCCTTCTGCTTTCTCAGAACATGAAGTGATGCTGTAGGGTCTGCATTTATTGAAAGGAATGAGACGATTCTTTTATCCCTATAAGCTGTAGCCACCAAATTCCCCTTTGGGTGAATGAAAAATTGGCCATGCTCCTTCAGGTTAATGGTTCTTAACTCTGGTGGCAGTCCATTACACTGGGCCCGAACCATTCCACATGTGTGGGTCCCACAAAGCAGTAGTTCCTCAAAGAGTCTCACAGAGGTGAAGAAATTGTCATAGTATATGTGATGACCCTTGTCCAGTATTGGCTGGCATAAATGTAGAACAACATTTTGGCCAAGTCTTCTGTCTCCATCTTTGTCATTCTTGCCACATTTGGAAATTGTTGACATAGCCATTATACGGGTCTGCCCGAACCCATACCTTGATGCCTCTTTTTATGGGTTTTAGAGGTATATATTGTTTGAACCCAAGGTGCCCTGTACAGCCAACCATTTCTTCATTGATGCTGGCTTCACGACGGGCACTGTAATTCTTTAACAAACCATCTCTTACAAGGGTAATTATTGATCTGATATGACACAACTTATCATGTTCTGGAGCCCCACGAGGTGGATTGTTTGATGTATCATTTACCTGAAAAACTGTGTCAATTTGTCATAACGGTACCTGGTAATTCTCTCTCTCACTTATCCCAGATGCCTTAAACATGGGATCACTAGACCAATACATATCTACAGATGGAGCCTGAACAATTCCCATGACAATCTGAAAGCCTAGGAATGCCCTCATCTTGGCAAAGTTTGTTTCGTACCATTTTGAATAGGGCTTTTCATGAGTATTTTTCTGTGCATAGTCATTTGTCTCCAAAACCATTTTTCTGTAAGTTACTGTGGAAAGATCAAGTTAAAGAAATCCAGTTCTGTTTCTTTGGCCGAAAGATGTACTGAGGGAGCCAGGATTGCCTTTAAACGATGGATATTTATAGGCTGCAGCATCTATGTCCAACATTCCCCAATGACCTCTTCATCGCTCTCGTTTTACAACTCGTATTGATTTACAAGCCTTGGTAACGGAATATTGTCCTCGGAATCTTCAGTTTCAGACACTGAAATGTCAGAATCTTCATTACCCCCAGCTGAGCGGGGGGATAGAAATAGCTCAGCTGTCGCACTGTGGCTCTGTGGTAAAGTGTAGGACTCGTGACCTGGAGGCCCTGGGTTCGAGCCTCACTGGCTCCACTGGGCTCTTTTCACAGGAGCGTCCTTGGGGAAGACACTTCAGAGCCCAGCCTAGTACTGGTGAAACCCAGGAATACATGAATATGTGAGCTGTTGAAAGTGGCGTAAAATACCATTCAAACAAACACTTTTAGTCAATATCAGAAAGTGATCTTTGATGTATTTTACAAGTTTGACTTTTAGTATATAACATTAGATAATATTTTTTTGTAAGTTTTTGATTGAAATGATGAGCGTAGCAAAGTTTTAATTAGTAATTGATAATCCTTATTTGGGCTATAATCGTACTTCAGGCGTTAATGTGTGAACATTAAAGAACATTGTATTAAAATAGGTCAAGAATGTTGTTAATCTATCAAGTTATTAAACAGAATTTGGAATTCGAATCGTAGTGTAAAATTTTGCCTCTAAATGACGCTATTAACCTTTTTAGATTTCGTACAGCAAATCATAAACTACCAATAGCAACCAGCCCCGCCCGGGTGGCTCAGTGGTGAGCGTGTCGGACTCATGACCTGGTGGTTGCGAGTTCGATACCCGGTTGAGGCGAACTTTCTTTCAGGCGTATTTTCGCCTCTCACCTCTGCTGAAGCATGTAAGAAAAGTAGTCGGTGGCTTTGGAAAGAAAGTTGTGTTAGTACTGGTGTGAGAAAGCCAGGAAACACATGTGCGTCACCGACCGCCATGATATGACCTTAGCTGTTAAAGTGGCGTTAAACCCCAATACAACCAACCAACCAATAGCAACCGGTAGATGGGATGGCACACTACTTGAACATCAGAAGTGTAATCTATGTTTTTGCAATGAAGTTGGTTCTGAACGACATTATCTTTCTTCATGTAACTATTTCAATGTTTCCAGAAGAAAATACTTTCCGGGTAACAATATAAGCGACACTGCGTATAATTACAAGCAGTTGATGCAGTCTACGAGTTCCATGGCCCCTACCAAAATAGCCCGTTGTGTTAAAATAATTATGTCAAAATTTAACTAATTCTAAAGCACCAAATAAATCAAATGGTCAAATTCAATATCAGAGTTGAATCTAGGATGCGGGATTGGTAAAATCACGCATTGTCTAATTAATTGGTGCTAATAAAAAAAAATTGGGGGGCCACATATCACGCATGTTGTTAATTTATGGCGCAAAATAAAAATTCCTGTGCGTTTAAAAGAAAAAAAAAAAAAAAAATGCCGGAGAACTGCAGGCCCAAAATATAAATCAATACGCTATACAAATCGACTGTCCCGATTTTAGATCTAATTAGATTCTATTTTTAGGCCTACTAAACATTCAGGCATAATCGAGGTTAAGGAATCGGCAGAGTTGCCATTAATGACCTGCAAATGTCAACCACGTGTTGACTACGCAATATTTGACGTCATGCGTCAAATCACGTGTGCAGTAAGTTCATTAACGGAATTTCTTTAAAAAAAAAAAAGAACAAGGGATAAATGAGACAATCCTTCAGAAAAAGGTTTAACGGAGGAACAAGACGCTGGAACAGTCAGTTCCAGACAGCAAGAAACGAAAGTTTGAGCACATCTTCCAGAAGAATTGGCTAGGAACCTATCATGGCTTAGAAAAACTGACTCAGGAATGATTTGTGCGTTATGTTCAGAGTATGGAAAGATTAACATTTTTACTCGTGGCTGCAAAAACTACTGATCAAGTACTTTACGAGACATGTTTCCTCTCAGGACCACTGTGACCCCATCAAAGATTCAGTCTTACGCAAGGGCATGGCAACTGTAAGTTTCTTTTATTTGGGACGTTTTCTCATTTTTATCCTGAATCTCATTTTGGTAAAATTTCTATATGAATATAGCGATAAAATATTGGTTGCATTTTGTTCTTTTTGAGCCCTTTCACATGTGCATCTTTTAAATAATGAGAGAGCACCACAATGTATATAAACTGTAATGAACCTTTAACTATAAAACATATTTTATTAAACTGTAAAAATTTCGACCGTATACGGTCAAAACATTTTAGTGTTGATAGCTTACAAAATTTATTTTTACATGTACAACAGAATAACATTTTAGAATACCTAAAAGAGATAGATTTTTATAATAAAATATAGACTCTAATATAGATTTTAACTATCAAAATAACATTTTATTATTCCATTTCTAAATATTACCTTCATGCGCGCTAAATGACCACAGCAGTCGATGCGCCTTAAAACACTAATTAATAATAATAATAATTATACTTTTTGAGCCCGGAGAATCAACTCGTAATTTTGATCCAGTGCGCATGCACAATGAAAGTAGAAAAAATATGGCTACCGCTCAAAGAAAAAATCACCAGAAAGTATCTGCAATCGATGGCCATTCTGCGTAATTATTACTTACTGAATGTATTTAGTGAAAAATAAACTGAACTTATTTTTTCCAGTTGAAAATTGATCATAATTGTAGAAATGCAAAATGAATAATGTCACAAACATTCTGTAAACTGCAATATGTGTTGTGTCTGCTGATGTTATTTTCTGTCCGGCATAGTTTTTACGTCCATAACCCGTCATTTGATAAGAACTCCTGGAATATCCCAATTTTAAGCTTGATAGATAGATTTATGTAAGGAAACATTGTTGTTTTTTCCGGTATTTTTGTTCTTTTCCTTCAATGTTTACAAAAGAATGTGACTACATGAAAACTACAGAAGGCATACGTATGTTTCCAAATCAGATTACACAAAGCAAATCTATCAATACTGGATTTATCAGCCACAATATAAGTTTTGTTTAAAAAAGAATGATATAAATGTTTATTATTTGCTTTGCTGATAAATCCAGTTATTTAAAACAGTTCGGGCCAATAAATTGATCTTCTCTGTTCAGATCTAACTCGATTCATGATGGCCCATTGCAAAAATTTATTGGCCCACATTTTTGTCAGGGATGGGGGAGTTGGCCCATTTCCAAGCAATCCTAGATTCAGCTCTGAATATAGAGTAAGACCCAGATATATGCAAATTTGTCATTGCCTTTTGTTTGTAGTTTCTTGCCAGGTGATGCTGTGGATGAAGGATTGGACTGCACTTTTCTGCAATCTGATCTTGATTTACACCTGTCGCTAGGCTACTATAGTGGTGAAAAGGTGCTTTAACCCTTTACCAGACGACAAAATTTTAACCTTGTCCAAACTGAAAGATTTGCAGATGACATATTCATTGTGGCCCAAACGGAGCAATTTTCATTTGATACGGTAGAAAACATTGTGGGAAAAGGAGAAAATGCTGGTTACCAGCATTTTCTCCTTTTCCCACAATATTTTCAGAAGGCTTCTTTCCCAGGGTCGTTAAAAGTCGGCATTGTGCAGTAAAGGGTTAAAGGGTTACATGTGTTCTAATCAAAACTCTATATGCAATATAGATTTACTTACCCGAAAACTGATAATGGCAAAATTTAATTAACTAGTATTCCACTTACCATTTATACAGCTTTTTTTCATGCTTACTAGCCAATGAATATAGTGGCAGAATAGCTGTATTGTTTGTAAAGCAAAGTGATATTCATGTGCAATGTCGCCACCGCAGCATTTTTTCTTTTTTGATTGGTTATCTTTTACACGAAATCCTTGTCCAGGATCGAGTAGTATTACCAATTTAACAGATAGTAGTGCACAGGTGTTTCTAGCTAACATGAAAAAAATCTTGAGTACCATGACGGACAGACAACGCTAAAACTATACTGAACCAAAAAAGAAACTTCCCCTGTGTTTAAGTGCAGATATACACATAAGAAAATCAGGATTAAACTAGATTTATATGCATTGAAAGACTATTTTATTGCGACTGTGTGTGAAAAAAATTATTGCTGAGGGTTTATCCAAAAGTAGTGAAATGGTAGTTAAAATGCGGAAGGGGTCGCTCACCAAAATCACAAATTAATACCGGGTATGACCACCTTCTGCATGAAGGACTGCCTGGCATCGTTGGCGCATAGAATGGATAAGTATATTGATTTCGGCTTGCGGAATGTTGTTCCATTCCTGAATTAAGGCTTGTCTTAGCTGAATGACGTTTGACAGTGGAATAGGGCGACGTCTAACACGCTGGTCCAAATTATCCCAAAGGTGTTCAATGGGATTCAGATCAGGGCTTTTGGCAGGCCAGTCATTAATAAATGCAATGTTATTCGCCCTGAGGAAATTCACATTGTCCCTAGCTGTATGGCTTGTGGCATTATCATTCTGAAAAAGAGTGATATTGGCATTATTTTGAAACAGTGGGATAACGTGCCTCGCAAGAATTTCATCTCGGTAGCGTTGGGCATTTATATTCCCTTCGATTAATGCGAAAGCCATGTGCAATGCCTGCCCAGACCAAGACAGAACCCCCACCCCCAAAACGATTTCGTTCAAGTACGCAACAGTCGGCATAACGTTCATTTCTCCTACGTCATACTCAAACCCTGCCATCACCTCGATGAATGGAAAACCTTGACTCGTCAGAGAAAAGAACGGTATTCCATTGTTGTCTAAGCCAGCGTTGGTGTGTACGTACCCATTTAACACAATTTACGTGGTGACGTCGCGTCAAAACACAACCGACGTATGGACGACGTGCACGTGGCCCACCCTCGCGTAAGCGATTGCGCACAGTTTGGGCAGATATATGGTTGTTATCTGTACCAGGGGTGTTAGCAGCAATGGCTGTGGCAGTTTGGAAGTGATTGCGCAGGTGGGTGTTCCAAATATAGTGGTCTTGGCCGTGCGTCGTGACGCGAGGACGTCCACTACGTGGTCAATCTTCCGTACGCCCTGTTGCTTGAAAACGTTGCCTAAGGTGTCGAATAGCACGAGCAGAACATCCAATATTCATAGCAACAGCATTCATCGTCATACCAGCATTAAGCATGCCAATGGCACGTTGGCGTAAATTTTGCGGAATTCTAGGCATATCAAAAATAAAGAAAACTAAAAAAATTTAATTTTCTTCAACGTCTTTTTGTTATTGACATGAAAGTCTATAAAATTAGACTGAAAGGTTTAAAAAAATATACACGAATTATACTGGTCCGTGCATGCACGTGAAAATCACTTTCAGCGGGTTTCTTCTGCAAAATGCTTTCAATCGAGTTAAAATTTGTTTTATCGGACACATAATCGTTCGCCCGAATATATGTAGGTCATTTGACATTTTGATTTTTTTTAATAACATTGCATTTGCACTTTAACACAGGGGAAGTTTCTTTTTTGGTTCAGTATATATCCCTCCGCCTTCGGGGGGAGATAATAATTTATTTTCAAGTCATTTCTGTATTTTTATTCAAAATTGCAATGGCACAAGAGTAGAAAAAAAAAAACAAAAACAGGTATAAAACAAAACAATCATAATACTGCTTTGAAATAATATCTGGGATAGCATATTTTTGAACAACAAAAATTGGTAATGAGGTAGGGTAAGATCATTGGTTGCAGAATAACTTAACCCTTTACCAAACAATCCTGGTTTTCAACATCCCTGAGGAAGAAGGCTTTTTGAAAAATTGGGAGGAGAAAATGCTGATGACCATTTTTTAGCTTCACTGGCCAAAAGCCAGCGGGCTTATGTCATGGCCCGGTGTCCGTCATGTGTCAGTCAGTCCGTCCGTGCGTTAACTTTTTTTTCAAACTTCTTCTTCTCTGAAACTACCCATCCAAATTTGATGAAACTTCACAGAAATGATCCTGCCATGGTCCTCTTTAGAATTTCTTGAAAGAATTGGATTCATTCAAAAACTCTGGTTGCCATGGCAACAAAACTGAAAAATATTGAACATCTTTGAAAATCTTCTTGTCTGAAACCATAAGGCCCATGGCTACCAGATTTGGCATGTAGCTTTATCTAATGGACCTCTATCAAATTCCTTCATATTATAGCCCTGGGATCAAAATTGGCTCTGCCCTGGAGATCACAAGTTTAACATGGGCTTATCTATAGCGACTGTAATTTAAAAAAAAGTAATCAAGGGAAATAACTATTGTTATACAAGATAAAGTTTGTTACTATTTACCTCCCTTGATTATCAAACTGCACTTATACATTATTGGAGTTTGGCATTCAAGTTTTTTGGAGAGGAAATGTTCTGTTTTAGGGGAGAGTGATTTATTTTGATGCTAATGGTTATGCTCACATGAATGGAATGTTTAATTTAAAGTAAGGTTTCTATCACTCAAATTTTTTCAGAACTTTACCTTTAATGCTGATGAATAAACCTGCTTGTATTCACTGACATTATCTTTGCATTTAAAAAGACATGACTGTTTTTGTTTGGCAGGCGGGGTGGAGGTTATGTTTTTAAAGTAAGTTTATTACCATACAGACTTTTTATGCTGTATGTCCCTGTCAGTGCCAATTAAGGGCATGATACGTTAATTTTACTCTTTAAGAAATGACAATTTTTTTTTACTGTACCAAGTTTGAAACTATTGCGAAAAGACAAATTGAAAGTAGCTTAAATGACTATTTCTGTCTTTGATAGGTTAGGAAACGTTGTGGGAAAAGGAGAAAATACTGGCCTTTTCTCACGATGTTTTTGAAAGCCTTCTCTTTCAGGGTCATTAACACTTTGATTTGTGTGGTAAAGGGTTAAAAAGCCAGTGGAGCGATACAGGGCCATCATGGCCCTCTTGTTTTCCTTTTCCCCATAATGTTTTCTACCCATTTAAAGAAAAAATCCATCATTTACCTCATTGTTGGAAAATGCTGTCAATATATATTTGAAATTTTGTTGTTTGGTATAGGGTCAAGTTATTCTTAAAAAACAGATATACATTATGACATTTAAGGCAATTTATAAAATAACGCTATAGCAAAATTGCACAACTGCACAGTAAACACGGACTAATTACAGTGTTCCAATATTATGACTAAAAGTAATACTGACTGAAGTAAACAGCACGATTATTAGCCCAGGTATCCTGTTTCTCAAAAATCCATATACACGTACCTAGTATAGATTTAGACAAGTCTTTCTGCAGTCTAATTATAAAATCAGGAGTCATAAAGAACTATGCACTGCCACTAGGTACATATAATACAAAAAGGAAATGCTGTACTCCAGCTCAAATACTATGACAAAAAGGTGATATGACTACAAAAATAAATAATATGACTAGAATTATTAAAATTGCACAAGACATGAGTAATCTCTAGATGATAATATCAGACTAACAGATGTGGCAAATAAATCATACAATTTCTTTTTTTGATTGTCACGAAAAAGACTTAGAACTGCAAATAAAATCTCTGACTACAAGTTCTACGATTAAAGGGAGATACATACATTGAAATTTTTGTCCAATTTCTTGAAAAAAACATTGAAAAAAGTTTGACATGAAATTGAGTTTTTTCTACTAAAATAAACATTTGTGTCTAACTTTTGGTTGGGAAATTCGGTACTTGTTGGGTTTGTATTTCTGCATACATATTTATTACACAGGTGATAAGGACTAGAGAATACAGGCCTGGATATTGAAAAGCACAAAAGTGAATAACAACAGTTGAGTAACTTTGTGGTTATCTCATGAATGTAAGAAGTAAATGGTCATTTGACCCCCCTAAAATGACTAAAAGAAGGCTTATAAAAAATAAATAAGATAAATTTTGGGGTCCAAATTCAAAGAAACGGGATCAGGGAAAAATCCTGAAGAAGAAAAACAAATTTCATGCAAAACTTTGTACTAAATCTAACAAAATTAATGACTATTAATATTCTTAAGTTACTGTTTAGTAATTATCCCTCTGCCAGAGTCAACAAAATTTTAAATTTGTCAAAAATCAAGGCACCTGCAGATGAGGAAAATTCAGTTTTACTCAAATAATGTGTTTTCCTTTAGAAAACCTTGTGGTTACCAGTATTTTATTCTTATCAAACAATATTGTCAGAAGCCTACTTTCTCAAGGTCATTTAATCATTTTGTGATAAAGGGTAAATATTAACTGTTGTCTATACTGACCAAGAACTAAAATATTATGTTGGTAAGAAAATTGAAAAATTTAACTAAAGTCTTGACATGTCCTTTTCACATCACTAATCAACTGGCATCCTCATGTACAAGATTTTCAGCCAATGTCCTAGTTCTCTCTTTCCTGCCCCCCATTTGTGTCGCATGCACCACTCAGCCACTTTTTGATTGGCCCCTCCATGTCATTCCTAGTTGACAATCGGGTTTACGAGTTCATACACAGACATCCTGTAAGTTCATAAAATGCATAATTTGAATAGTGCTATTAGCGGCTTTTAAAAACATTGCAGTGATACCACTGCAAGAGCTATTGGCAAGTGAATGGTGTTTTACACTGCTTCCAACATTATTTCTGTTATATCTGGGCGACAGCTCACAACTTCATGCTTTTCCTGGGTTTCACCAGTGCTCAGCTAAGGCTCTGCGGTGTCTTGCCCAAGAACATTCCAACAAACAAGAGGACCATGATGGTCCTATATCGTTCACCTGCGTTTTAGTCCTTGGAAAATAGTAAAATTATATAATTGAGATATATATATACATGTAATGTTATCCACAATGCCTTTGTCATCCTGTACAGTAAGAGAAAATTAGTAGGACCATAGTGTTTGAGTACATTAATTCCAGGTGCCAGACACCTGAAAGAAAACAACTTGAAAATATATTTTAATATGAACATATTTATTAACACATTTTGATGTAACAATTTTTACAAGAAGAAAACAGCATTTTGTATTTCACACAAGTATTTTAACCCTTTAACAGCTGACAGTATTTTAGACTGGTCCAAACTGGTAGAAGCTGCAGACAACGCAATAGTATAGCTGAAATGCTGAATTCTCTATCAGAAAGTAAAGAAAATACGGTGGGGAAAGGAAGAAAAAAAACCTGGATAAATAACATTTCTCTCTGTATTTTCAATGTTTGAAAAGTTTTCTTTCATGGGGTCATTAAACCTTGGGATAATATGGTAATGGGTTTAAGGATCTTTCTCAGTCAAAAAAGCTACAGATGCCTCTTCTTTACCAATTAAAAATGACTTTGTAATCATGACTAAGTATATAACTTATTTCAATTCTTTATTTCCACTATTTATGAAGGTTACATTATATTTATACAAAATAAACAATGGAATTAAGTTCTAAATACACAAATATACTGCAGAGTGAGCATTCAGCGGAATGAATGGAAAAGTGTCGTAATTGCTTAGATACAATATATATAGCAAGAGCTTTACTTTTACCATTTAATAGAGTAGAGCAAGACAAGAGCATCTTTCTGAGGAAACATTTGTAACACATTGCAAAATTATGAACAATTTATATGATGAATGAAAAGTTCTCAATGTTGCCTCAATAAGAATCTTAGAAATCTTGCTCTAATTCACATACACTTTAGTACACTAACATTATCTAGACACATTCTTATACCAAAAAGGAAGACAGCATAAAGTGAATTCGTTACATAATCTCAAGTTCTAATGACCCTGAAATGAAACTTTTTTAAAACATTGTGTGTATGTTTGTAACAGACATTTTCTAATTTTTGTACCCTTATTTCTGCAAAGTACAACATTTATGTCATATTTTGTCATCTGCAAGTTCTTTAAACTTGAACCGGTCTCAAATTTTTTTTTTTTGTAATGATTTAACTCTTTACCATACAATCCCAACTTAAAACAACCCTGCAAAAGACAGCTTTTGAAAACACTTTGGGAAAGGGAGAAAATGCTGGTAACCAGCATTTTCTCCTTTTCCATAGTGTTTTTGTCCCTATCCAAAGCAAGGTTTTATTTTCGAGTGCAATTATATTGTTGTCTGGAAATGCTTTCAATTTGGACAATTCTACAATTTTGTCGTTTGGTAAAGAGTTAATAACAAAACCAGTACAAATGCACCTGAGCTAATAATAGGGTTTCAAAAATTTTGCACTACACCTTTCACTAAATAAACCCTACTTTACGAGCTGTAGGAAAAGAGATTTATAAAAGAGATAACTATTGTGAGAATTACTATTCTTGAGTTTTACACGTCTTGTAACCTGCAATTGCTTTCAATTTGGACAAGTTTGAATGTTGTACCCTGCAATAGAGCTAATTAAACTTATTCCATGGAGTACTGTCTCATTAGTACAGTGCTTCCTGCTCTCATAATATAAACTCTGTCAGTTACTGAAACTGATGTTCATCTTATCTCATTGGAGACAGGACCTCTTTAATGGGAGTATACTGATCCCGTTGGAGGCCGCAATCTTTACCAGTTTTAACACTCATTTCCAAGGAAAAGAAATATTCTCAGTCTTACATTTTAATCTAAAACTTTGGAGTAGGCAGGGATGCCCAGCCACTCAATATCATATTTTATGCACATTAAAAATAACACATATTTCTTCCTCATTTAACTATATCATTTAAAAATTTTGAGTAGATAGGGATTGCCCTGTCACTCAATAATGCCCTTTATGCATATGATAACACATAATCCTGCTTAATTCAACCTTTTACTATCATTAATGTATTCAAACATTTTTCATTTTAAAAATTCCACTTTTACTATCTTTTAACACAGACATGGGCGCTAGATGACCTAAGCTGTCGATGCGCCATAAAACAACATTCATTCATTCGTTCATTGAAACTGATGTTGAAATATGTAGTCTTCATTATACTTTGAAACCAGGAAGATGGAAATGACATAATCTATTGTTGATCTGTAAATAGCAACATTAACCAGAATTAATACTTGGTGAAAAGATTGAAACAATTCTCTTGTATTTGAAAAACCTATAGACATAGTATATCAAAATACAAAGACACATTTTAATGGGATGGCTGCAACCTTTATAATACTGAACCACCTACTTAGTTATATTTTTGTACAAGAATGTACCTCCATTCTTGTACAAGATAATGCAGCTAGGTATTTTGAATATAGGGCGGGTCATACCATAAATTGAAGTTTATACATACAAAATGTAGAAATGGGGGCTGATGTTTACTAAGTATAAAAGGTATACAAGATTGTGATCAGACCAAAATTCTTGAATTGTACCTGAAGAGTCAGTCTGATTGGAAAAGACAAGGTCTAATGTTGCCCCATGATCAGTTGTTGACTCGTGCACCATCTGTTGGCAATGGAATGTTTCATTCATGACATCTTCAAATCTTTTGCTGTCTTTTGACACATCTATATTGAAGTCTCCAATAATGACAAATGGTTTTCTAGTGTCAATTAGCATAGCAAGCTCTTCTCTAACAACTGCTAATAAACTGTGGAGGGATAATTTTGGAGATTTATACACAATAACAATTTGTTTCTCTGTTTCTAACTCTTTTGCTGCTAAAAAATAAATTCAAAACTGTACTGTAACACTGACAATTTACGACATTCACACCATCTTT